>OX621194.1:2799352-5598704 GCA_951640565.1 Petrophora chlorosata | reverse complement strand
TGCATGGAATACTGCAGTCATCTCTGGGACGGTTCGGCTAAGTATCAGCTCGAAGCCTTGGACTCCAAAGAAAGGCGGGCAAAAAAACTTATTGGTAACGATGCGTTGGTAAAACTAAGCTACAGTCTCGAACATCGATGTAAAGTTGCCGGCGGTTTTTTACAGGATGGGTACATCACGGAGAGTGTGTGACAGAATTACACGAGTTAATTCCTCCATCTCCTCTCTACAATCGACATTCCTCCTGCCAGAACAAACCGTTTCACTTCAACTTTTAAAATGCGAACAGCTAAGGAATGGAACACCTTACTAGCGTCTCTGTTTCTCGATTCTTATAATTTAGGTGTCTTCAAGTCCCGAGTGAATCAGTATCTTCATTTATCCATCGTCGACCGCGTCGTCACTTTCCATGAGGTGAGACTGCGGTCAAATGCTAGCCTATCAGGTAATAAAAAAAACAAAATTAATCAAAATCTGTTTAGTAGTTTTTGCGTGATTGAGTAACAAGCATCCATCCATTCATCCATTCATCCTAACAAACTTGAGCATTTATAATATTAGTAGGAATACGAATAGTAGAATTAGTAGGATGTTTGCTGATGAAGATGATCATTATTTAATGGTCCCACTGCTGGGAGCTTCTCTCACAAAAGCCTATGTATAGGTTATCTTGAATATCTCTATCGCTTTAAGCAATAAGACCGCCTATTGTTCTTACTGTAAGGAATTTTGTGCTTTCATTATTTATTAAGCTATTGCATAGCTTCTATCGCGGGCCTTGAGCGTGGAGGCCGAATCCAGAAATTCCGTAGCGAAAATAACCTAACACCCCCCACTCCGAATGCTATGCAATAGCTTTACTGCGGCAGTCTCCGAGTGCCACACGTCTTTTTTATTTTGTAAACTGGTATGCAATAAAGAGATTTGTATATGTATGTACAAAGTTTCTGGGGTCTTCTATTTCATTAAATGTATAAAAATGCTTACATTCAGCACTTATTTCAAGTCGTTTCACAAGTGAGTGAGCCGGCCACGTAATTGTGTGCGATTTAACTAACTACGGCGGTAGTGATAAATTTCATCTCGGCCGTAATGGTGACTGAATTCACCAAATTGCTCGCTCGCTTCGAGCCAGTAAACGGTGGTGAGTAGGCAGTTTGGAGGAAATATATCTAGATTATATGTAAATTTAAAAGAGGTAATTAAGACATTATATGATAAGACATTATATGATTTCTGCTTATATAAAGCTAAGTTGAGAGCTAGTTATTCTGCCAAGCAGTAGTGCAGAAGCATTACTGTGTTCCGGTTTGAAGGGCATTGTAGCCAGCAAAATTACTGGGCATATGAGACTAAACATCTGATGTCTCGGAATGATGAGCGCAGTGCAGTACTTTTATAGTTTTAAAAGTTTAGGTGCCATTGCAATTGTTATGGGCAGGCGTGGCGCTTACCATCAGGCAAACAACTTGCTTGTCTCATTAATGAATTCCATAAAAAAAATCTCATATGCCCAGTAACTTCGCTGGCTACAATGCCCTGCAAACCGGAACACAGTACTGCTTGCGCCCTACTGCTACAATAGTAGTGTAGTTTCACGGCATTCTATAAAATGTAATTACATCAACTATGCCTCGGAATATAACTCTGCGGACCAGACGCTTTACTGGACTTTACTATATTGCAGAGGCATTAATTTTGCGCCTGCGCCATTTGGGATAAAGCTATCAGCTAGTTTAACAAAATGCATCTTACTAATATTATAAATGCGAAAGTTGGTGTGGAGAGATGGATGGATATTTGCTACTCAATCCGCTAAAACAACTGAACGGACGTTGACGAAATTTTGTACGTATTCGTTGTTACTTTCAGTTCTGGACAGGGACAAAGAACACTTTTTGTCCTGGAACAGTGCAGGTGAAACCACGGGGTGCAGCTAGTCTAGAAGTATTTGTTTAAAATATGTGTTGAGTTGTATGACTTGTATGTGTATGTGTGAATCTATATTTACCGTAGAGGCACAGATTAGATAATAGTTAGTAGAGGTGCAAGTACCCCGTCGGGAAAGCCTTTTTTATTTTTGCTGCCCTTATCATTAACAATTAATTCAACGTATTATTAGCAAGCTAAGTTCAAATTGTTTCAGAATAAGCGGCCAAGTGCGAGCCGGAGTCGCGGACGAAGGGTTCCGTACCATTCTCCACCTATGCACCTATAGTCTTATATTGTTTTTATATCTATAAAAAGGGCAAAAAAATCACGTTTGTTGTATGGGAGCCCCCTAAATATTTATTTTATTCTGTTTATTAGTAGTTAGGTATTTGTTGTTATAGCGGCAACAGAAATAAATTATCTGTTAAAATTTCAACTGTCTAACTATCACGGTTCATGAGGTACAGCCTGGTGACAGACGGACAGACATACATACAGACGAACAGCGGAGTCTTAGTAATAGGATCCTGTTTTACCCTTTGGGTACGGAACCCTAAAAAACACCACACAGGACACGTGACAAGACTTGTGAACAATAATATTACTTCTTATGAAAATAATGGAAACATCAAAAGAAAAATCATTGTTATTACAGAATAAAAACTTTAATGAATAAATAAAACATGGAACAGTCTCATTATAATCATAACCATCATACAAAGGTAGGTATTAAGGTTTTGTTAAGTGCTTTATTCACTTAACAAAATCGCACCTACCTATGTCTTTTTTAAGCGGACATTGTTGGATTGCTAGAAAGTAACTGCTGCAAGGCCGCTTGGAGGTCAGCCGGATGTTAAAAAAAATAATGGGCATATTTTATAACACACTAGCTACGCCCCGCGGTTTTACCCGTGGTTTCACCTGTGGCTATCCGGCATAACAAGAAGTGAAAAGAGTTGATAAAGAGTTATCACCGCAGAGTTTCTTGGTGCTATCTTCTCTAGCGGGCGTATTTCCGAAACACTGGTAGATAGTTCTGTCAGTCCAGTCGGTAGTCAGAGCCCGGACTTCGATTTGAGTATAGGAAAGGAATTGGTAGACATGCTTATCTTTTTGTTTCAGTCATAATATCTAAATCTACAATTGATTTTTTACGTATTTTAATTGATCTGTATTGTGTGTATGATGATTAAATGTGCATTTTTGTGCCTATTTAACAAATATTTTCGACTCTTTTTTTTACGTTTGATAGATCTATGTTTGGCCACTATCTCGCCTGATGTGAAGCGATGATGTGGCCTAAGGTGGAGCACATAGATCTAGAGAGAGACGGCAGTTGAGCGGCTGCTCAGACGCGTCTCCCCAGTGGTTCAGCGAACATCATCCCGAAACACGATTAGGTCGCTTGACGGCTTTGTTCGGTGGGTGGTATTACAACCTCGGCCAGAGCCTACCACATACTTAACTATAAGTACCTATACTTAACTATAAGTCATTGGTGCAGGGCCGAGTCGGGATTCGAACCCAGGTGCGTCGGATAGAAAGGCGCACGAGTTTCCGCTAAGCCACACTCGCTCTGAGACTTTTGTGTGTATGTGTAAGTCTAGGGTAAAAGCTATCTCGATTCCAAATTAAATTCAAATCCATTGTGTCGTTACAGCGGGCAGAAGTAACAAACAGACTTACTTACAAACTTTCGCGTTTATAATGTAAGTATGATAACCCCGGTCGGTTTATATCTATACCTACTACGACAAAATTAGAACGCATTTTTGGAAGGAAAGGATATGCACGCAATTATGTAGAAACATAGCGAAGGATTTTAGTTTTAGCAGGATGTTCGATATTTCCTTTTTAGGTTATAAATGTGTAGTTTCATATTTTATTTAATATAAACAATAATAGTTTATTTTACTAACAATGTTAAAGGAAAAGCCTTAATCAAGCTGTACTTCACTTACGTATAGAAAACTTAGAAATATTAAAGATAATAAATAGAGGTACAATATGACAGCTGATCACTTGGTGTGTAGTATAAGAGCAGTGAATTATGTATATTATTAATAGGTAATTTTCTACTATATTTTTTTATGGAACTGAGTAATGAGACGAGCAAATCCTTCGCCTGACGGTAAGTGCCACGCCTGCCCAGAAGTCTTAATACTGTAAAAAGTACTACGTATAGCACTGCACTGCGCTCATCACTCTGAGACATCAAAATTTTAAGTCTCATTATGCCCGGTAATTTTGCTGGCTACAATGCCCTTCTAACCGGAACAAAGTACCTAATGCTTGCGCACTACTGCTTGATGGCAGAATAACTGGCAAAGCGGAGGTACCTACCTACCCAGACGACCTCACATACGGGTAAAAGTATGGTATATGGTTGCAAATAATTGAGTAAAATCTCATTTTTTGCGACACATAAAATACTAATAGAAAAACGCAATTGCTCAAATGTATTTAAATAACGACCGCCAAACAGTAGAATCTATTAACAAGTTGATCTACATTTCCGGCTTAAAACAAATTGATTCCTAAATACCTAATTGTTAAAAACACGACATGTTAACACTTTAATCATGGGAACGGACTTACTGGGGTAAAACCACAGAATAAATAAGGGACAGAAGCATCACTCCGCAAAGAAATTTAAACAAATAGCGACTCTTGCTATAACGCAATAAAGTTCAATTCAACTCGCGTAGCGCTGCATATCTACCAGTCATATTAACCTACAGAGCGCCTCTCTTTCTATCGCATAGCTCTTATCTCTTCTGACGCGGCACGTGTAACGACGCGCGACTCGCCGTCAGTGTCCGGATATGTACTTGTAGCTTCGTACCTACAGTGCGGAGTGCGCTAGGTCTGGTAAAACACTGTTTTCATAACGCATTGACTGTTTATCCCCTTGGCGCAATAAAAAGATCACTTATCTGATACTTCAGATTAAGTTGCTCTTGACCAGCTTTGACTCGTTTCCCTACATATATTGTGATGATTGGGCAAATTTGAAACTTCGGTTTTAAAGTTGAACCGCAGTCTTATCTAGTAGTAATGGACTGTTTGGTCATCCAGACAAGCCATATTATGGCGTCAACTTGAACCTGTCTAGTAGCTACGTTTTCTAATCTTTGGGAGTATGATTATGTCATAGGAGAACTACTTACTGAAACGTTAGTTTTTGCAGGCGTTGAACATTTTAAGCTATTGCATAGCTTCTATAGCGGGCCTTGGCGTGGAGACCGAATCCAGAAATTCCATAACAAAAATAACCTAACACCCCGAAACCACTCCGAATGCTATGCAATAGCTTTACCGCGGCAGTCTCCGAGTGCCACACGTCTTTTTTGTTTCAATATATGTGCATAATAGTATTATACATTCTGATATAAGTTTTAGTTTTCTTAAACACCAGAACTTAATCATTCTATTCGATTTTAAATTTTAGATTGTCATCTAGTTCAACGATGGCAATTAGCAATTACAGGAAGCTGATTTTTCGAAACAGAAAGCTTTATAGGCAAACAGGACTCCATGACCTATATTACATAGATAGTCAATAGATAGTTTTTCTATTTCTGATATTACCACTAGTTAGTATACTCACTGACTCATTTTACTCACTCGGTGAACCATTGCCCACAGGTATAGTACGTTTCACTAGCATCCTTGTCTTATATTTAGCGCCACCGTTTAGCATATTGATGCTTTCCATTATGTGAAAAAAGCTTCTTGCAAAGCTCTTAATCAAACAAATTTATATATAGTTTTATTGCGGTAGAGTCCTAAAATATTGATCTCATATAAAGTTGTTCACATAATATGATCGATTACTGGGCGTGACGCACTAATTTGTTGAGAAGGGCGGGTGCATGCATGAACTAACGTCTGTTAAAACTAGTGTCAAGATTTGTATTATCTGGAACATTGCTAATTATAATATTAACATGTTGTGATATGTGTAAGATAGATAACGAAACCTGGTGATAAATCATGTGCACGTCATTATGGTTTTCATTTATCTGTTAACGTTATCTATCACTGTATATACATAATCTGCTTTCATCATCATCATCAGCCCATCACGTTCCCACTGCTGGGACACGGGCCTTCTCTCATAGAGAGAGGATGGGCCATAATCCACCACGCTGGCCCAGTGCGGGTTGGTGGATGTCACATGTCCTTGACTTTTTGTGAAAAATTCTTGGACATGCCGGTTTCCTAACGATGTTTTCCTTCACCGTTTCTAGAGCGAGTGTTAAATCCGCACATAACTTAAGAAAGTCAGTGGTGCGGGGCCAGCGGGATTCGAACTCGGGTGCGTTGGATCGAAAGTCGCACTTGCTCCCACTGAGCCGCACTCGCTCAATCTGCTTTGGGGATACAATTATAAAAAAAACTGTATACTCCAAGTTGTATTCTTTTCGGGTATTGAGTTCCATTTTTAATAATCGGAACAATCATAGGTGACAGCTGTCAAATTGCAGAGTTGCCACAAGCACGAAATAAAAATGACACAAAATTTAAATAATGCACTCTTATTGAGATACCCATTATAACATGAACCTATTGTTTTCAACGACTGTACATAATAAGTGCAACTCAAATATTAGGTACACATCTTTTCCTATATAACTACAACTGATATTCTTTCGTCGCGTGTTTTTATAAATATTCTATGCAATTGAATATATATAAAAAGGCAAACGGACCTTCACACATATTAGAGTATTAAATCAATTACGTACTAAATTAACATAAGTATTTTAACTTCTGACAGCGTGTAAGCCAACCGTAATAAATGACCTACAGCGTGTCAACGTAATGTCCTGTTCCGCTGAGAAAAAAGTAGCGCCTGTCATTTAGTGACGTGGCATTAAACGCTACAGGTGGTTGCGAGTGTGAGAGCGACTGTTGCTTAGTAGATCAAGTGTGGCCCAGTGGGAGCACGTGCGATGTTCGACCCGATGCACCCGAGTTCGAATCCCGCTGGCCTCACACACGCTGCCTTTTTTTTTTCTTTTTTTTTTACTCTGTATATGTCTATGTTTGGCTACTGTCTCGCTTGATGTGAAGCGATGAGAGATGAGATAGAGAGGCGGCAGTTGAGCGGCTGCTCAGACTCGTCTCCCCGATGGTTCACCGAACATCATCCCGAAACACGACTAGGTCGCTTGACGGCATGGCTTTGTTCGGTGGGTGGTATTACAACCACGGCCAGAGCCTACCACTCCAAAGCGCGTAAGCGGGTGTCATCACGACGTTTTCCTTCACCGTTTTAGAGCGAGCGAGTTTTTTTTGCTCTAAAAACAGTGAAGAAAAATTATTCATCGTGAGGAAACCGACATGTCCAAGAATTAATCACAAAAATTCAAGGACATGTGACAACCACCATCCCACGCTGGGACAGCGTGGTGGATTATGACTCAACCCTTTATTATTATTCTAATCACTAGATAGTATAAAACAAAGTTGCTTTCTCTGTCCCTATATCCCTATGTATGCTTAAATCTTTAAAACTACGCAACGGATTTTGATGCGGTTTTTTTTAATAGATAGTTTGATTGAAGAGGAAGGTTTATATGTATAATAACCGTGCAAAGCCGGGGCGGGTCCCTAGTATATTTATAAAAAAGCGGCGGGATTATTTTAAATAATCCCGCCGCTTTTATAGGTATATATAATATATATACCTATATACAAAGTCATTTTACATTTGCTCTCTACACCCATACATTTTATATTTTTTTTTTTAACGGGCGATTGCCTTTATTACTGAAAACAAACTACACTCTACTTACTAAAACTAAACTAACTACATACAAGGAGAAGCAATTGGACAACCCATAGACCATTAAAGGCCTATAGGTAGCACAAATGCTCCAGCCCACTACCAGTTGGCAGCGTACCCAAGATGCTGGCAGTATTGCCCCGTTGGATTGCAATACTGATACGTTGAGTCAAATAAGTCCCAGCATTTTGGTTACGCGTCGCATCGATCAGGCGCTCTGACAGACTTTTGAAAATACGATGAGCTCCCGGTCCCCACGGACCCAAAGTCTCCACACCAAACGGCTCAAATATGTAACCGCTACCGAGGTTAGCATATTTCCGCCGCTTGAGCTGCTCGGCTGATATTATTCTAAACACAACCTACATAATATTCAGCGGAATTAGACTACATATTTTCATTGTTTTTCGGTTACGAGCTAAGACATTAAAAAAAAATATTACTCGATATTCTAAAGTAGTACTATTTTATTCTTTCTTTAGCTAACCTTTAGTAAAATTATATAAGAAATTCGTGGTAAATGCTGCTGGTGTTGCAAGTAATCCATTTTTCTTAAATCTCTCTTAATTAACATATTTATTGTATCACTGTTTGTTTAACCTAAAAAAAAATAAAAAACTTTGTTGTTTATAAGTTATAACGAAGTCTATATTTTTCAGATTTCTCAATAATTAAATGTATCTAACAAAAGGGTTAATAAATCTGCCACCGCATAACATTAACTTTTACAAATCAAAGTTTTTGCTTGCGCCTAAATTATTTTGCAATCGCTTTATTATACTCACGTAGCTTTAAAGTTTCGAACAGGTGAACCTTTTTAAAATTAATTTCTACCTTATCTACTTACTATATCTGTACGAAAATTTGAGGCTAAAGTCTCTAGGACCATACCGCCTTGTCTTACGGAATTTTTATTTGATAGTTTAATATTCCATTTATTATAGTTTTGTTGAGAATGAGAGTCATTAGCAACAAGCCGGACCCTCTCCTAGAGCGACAATAAAGTGGTGGAACTGTATTCAAGCTTTCCATGGACTTTTTGGGAGAACATAATAAGCAATGTCTTTCTCTATTTTGTTTCATTTGCCTACACTCGTGCACGTTTTTGAACACATAATGGTTAATATTCCACCGATATTACACATGATCACGCGAAATAACACTTGATTGACAAATAAAACAAAATCGAACTGTATCACTTTTTTTTCACTTCCCGCCAAAAAGTAAACCTATCTACATAATTATATTAATACAATATTAAATGTTAATAAATAATATAGCCTGTCCTAACACTAACTAGACTCTTTGGTCGTTAATTATGTAAAACTTCATATTGATGAGAACTAACGTGTCAACCATTTGTTCAAAAGGGACAAAATATGGTCCATAAACTAAGTTAGCAATTACAAACAGGCACTTCAAATTTATCTGCACAAAATTCCTAACTTAAATATATGTCACAACACCATTTAAGTGTTGTTAAAGCTACATTATCATAAAACAAATTAATAATCCGTTTAATAAGAGTCTAAATACCTAAGTGGAAGCCGCAACGAAACGCGAACTAGGCAATTAAAGTCAATAAAAATTAAAACATAAATGCCGCTACTAGAAAAATGACCTGTGTGTCCAAGATATGACATTAAATTTATTAAAAAAAATATCTATTTATACTATTTCGAGATAATTATTAGGAAGTTATTTTAAGATATAGTAGTTGTTTTTCTTTGCTGGTTCTTAAGATAAGATAAGAAGATACGAATAATTTATTTCCAGATATATAAATAAATACACAATTCAAGAATACATCGTTCGTATAAAGTAATCATGAAATCAGTAGGTACCTAACCTACATCGAAACATTTCCAGCGGTTCCCAAACTAGGCAGAGCCTGTATCTTGGTGACCCATAAGCCTTTGTTTACAATAAAGTTGCGTCTGCTTGAATTGACTGCACATAGATATTCTTTATTGCTATTAGGATATCACAAAATTACGAATAATGAAAATAACATAAATTTAAATTATAAATTAATACAACCAATACATACAATTCATGCATAATAAGCTAATCATTACATTGCATTCAGACATTTAAATAAAATCAATACTAAATTAAATAATCAAATAATACAACATACAATCCATGCATAATCGAACTAATCTTATTTACTAATATGTTTAATATATTCCGCTAACAAATAAAACTGTGATGGATTCACTCACCTTCTTGCGATTTTCTTTATAATTGATAACAAAAAGGTTTTGAACTACAATCCCAAATAACTTACTTTTATATAATTATTAAACAATATTTTTTTGTACAAATTATTCATTTTATTATGTATATAGCAAATAAAAGAAAATTAGAAAAAATATTTTTCATTAAGATTGTGGAGTAAAATGTATTAGTTTGTTTTGCAGACTATTGTTCGTGCTAGCATCCAAAGAGGCCGTGATACCGTAACTTTATTTAAACGGAACTTCTTGTTCCTCTTTTCTTTTTCTTTTTTATTTTATTTTTGCTTTGCACGGTTAGTGATTTCAGCCAGTGTCAAGTAAAAAAGTATTTAAAATAATCAAATATTAGGTAGGTATTCCATACATTGTTATATCTACTTCAAGTGCATTGTATGAAGCAACTAAACCGGTATTAGAAATTTTAACAATGATTAATATTGTTTCATCATAATATTTATGTTCGTAAAAATACAATAAAAAGCACAATCAGTAATCACTTGCCTCGTAAAGTCCTAACCCATAATTATATAAGTTTCTTTTTTATTTTGACCTAAATTCATTCGTAGTGTGAAATTTTTGTTAAATAATTAATTAGGGCTTAAACTCACTTGCTTTGGAAAATGGGGTTTAAAAATAAACTGTTTACTTTTTCGTTGCGTTACTCTGCCAGCGAATTGAGTGGTCTATCGAAGCATACTGTTTCTCAAATCTAACCTCAAACCTAGTGTTGACCCGAACTACGTAAAACTGTCAGGTTTACGAAATAAAGGAATGTCGCACAAACTCGTGCGCGTGATATTAGACTACGTTTATAAGATACGGACTATCATTAGGGTTGTCAAGCTCTACAATACAATAATTAAAATATTGTCACTTAATATACTTACCTACTTGTTAGACCTGATAGTAACTTTATTTGTGATATCCTGCTAATGTTATAAATACGAAAGTTTGTGAGGATGTATGGATGTATGACATGTATGATGTATCGATGTCTCTTATTCAATAATGCAAAAACTGCTGAACGGATTTCGACGAATTTGGCATGTATACTTACAGGTCTGGCCTTTAGGTTTTGGAAAATAATATAATTTAAGATACTATCGATAGGTGAAACTGCTGGGTACAGCTAGTGAACAAATTAATTGTTTTGTTATTAAAATGGAACTTAATCGCACTTAAATAATGGTTTTTTTATATTATTCTATGTATTTAATTTCATTCGTCGTACAAAAAAACTTTACATAGAGTCATCGCGTTGAGAGTAGTAAAATATAGTTACTAGAAAAAAATACTTCTAACAGGCAACCCTACACTTCGCTGTCGGACTGTTGCTCATAATTTTCCCACGGAATGACAAAACGCATTATACTCTCTACACACTATCCCGTGGTATTGTTTGTTATAGAAATGTGATCTTATCCAAAACAAACAGGTCCGGTGGTGTATTGTATTCAAATGCGTAGGAGTCTTTATGTGTTTGACGAAATGTTGTGATGTGTATCATTTTTTTCCTGGTATAGATAAACTAAATAGGAAGTAAGTACTACGGTGAAAGAAATGCTACAAATAAGTCTCAACAGGCCTAGCGCACTCCGCACTGTAGGCACGAAGCTACAAGTACATAGCCGGACACCGGCGGCGGGTCGCGCGTCGTTACACGTGCCGCGTCAAAAGAGATAAGAGCTATGCGATAGAAAGAGAGGCGCTCTATAGGTTAATATGACTGGTAGGTATGCAGCGCTTCGCGAGATGAATTGAATTTTATTGCGTCATAGCAAGATTTGCTTTTTGTTTAAATATCTTTGCGGAGTGATACTTCTGTCCCTTATAGTATTCTGTGGTCTCAATCCAAGGGTAACCTAACTTAGGGTAGCATCCAGCATTTTCATCTCCATTTAAGGAGCGAGTATGGCTCAGTGGGAGCACCTGCGACTTTCGATCCGACGCATCCGATTACAAACCCCGCTGACCCCGCACCACTGACTTTTTTTAATTATTTGCTATTTAACAGTCGCTCTAAACACGGTGAAGGAAAACATTGTGAAAAAACCGGCGTGCCCACGAATTAATCACAAAAATTCAACGACATGTGTCATCCACCAACCCGCACTGAGCCAGCGTCGTGAATTATGGCCCATACCACTCCCTACGAGGGAAGACCCGTATATATATCTATAGGTACGGTACGCTATAATATCTATATAGGTACCTGGATTCGCAAATTAAATCATTACAATACAATAACACTTTATTGCACACCAAATACAAATAACCTGCCAAGTGCGAGTCGGACTCGCGCACGAAGGGTTCCGTACTATTATCTATAAAAAAGCGGAAAAAACATCACGTTTGTTGAATGGGAGCCCCTTAAATATTGTTTTTATTCTGTTTTTAGTATGTGAAAATTTTAACTAACTATCACGGTTCATGAGATACAGCCTGGTGACAGACGGACAGACAGACAGACGGACGGACAGCGCAGTCTTAGTAATAGGGTAGCGTTTAACCCTTTGGGTACGGAACCTTAGAAGAAATAATAATGACTAAATACATTACTTTGGGGAACAATTTTACCTTCTCGTTTAGAGTGAATTGTTCCAGATAACCTTCGGATGGATAGAACAAGTATGAGATGTAATGTGATTTGGCGGAATAATCAATGTATCTTCTTTGATATCCATTCAAGTTTATCTGTGAAGCTTAACCAGTTATATTGTTCTGGATATCAATCATCACCATCAAGTTTTAAGAGTCAAGATCCTCGACCAAATGTCAAACGGAAATAATTAAGGTGTCGTCTGTAAATTTAAACTGTCCATCACAATTTCATTACGTAACAAAGAATTTCACTACAAAAGTGACTGTGAAATAAAATTATGAGAAAATTAATATTAACTGATACCAGAACTTGATTTAAATAAATGTTGACTGCACTACAATATTAATGTTAACAATTTATTACCTTGTCACTCCAAGAAGTGAGAGTATGTCAGTGATTATATGCATTAGTTGGAGTCAAAACAGTCCCGCGACAAAGTGACTTGTGGGTACAAAAAAAGGACCTGTTCAAAACCACTTACGTCATATTTGGATATTGTTTGTGAGCGATTGGTGCAATTATGTAAGCGCAAGGTGAAGTTGATTGTAAAAAAGTATCGTGCATTCGATTTTGGTTTCGTTCAAAGGCCTTTGTTATAGTTGTCGTTTCCTTTGAACTTGTTCGGCGAAATGGGTGCGGCTTTTAAAAAGTTGGAGTTAGGACTATTAAATTTAATAGGAGACCTAACCTGTCAAAGGTTTTCATAGCTTTATTTTATATAGGTATCAACTAAGTATTTAATATTTTTGTTATATCAATAATAATAAATAATATCTTCCTCCTTGCGTCGTTTCCCCAATACTGAAGATTGTGACCACATGAATGTGGGATCTACCATTAGTTTTGGACCGGTTTATAGATAGCCCCATCTCCTCTCCTCGCTCCTCCGCTCCATTTGAGCCAGAAGAGAGCAATGGGGCTCATGGCACATAATTCAAATCAACGGTTGTTAGAATTTTTGTTTGTTTGTTTGTATGTTTGGTATCTGTCGACTCGGAAATACTGATCGGATTTTAATGTTGTTTTCAGGGTTTGGTAGCATTAATCATAACTTAAGTTATAGCGCATCAAAATCGATTGGGTGACTACTAAAATAAAGATTGAAGTCTTCATAGTACGCGCTTTCATATACTGGGGAGCTCCAAGCTAAGATGAACTTAGAAAATATTGTAACGTTACGGAGGTCCCCCGGCTAGCTCTACCTATGACCTCCGCACGTACAGTACCCTTCTGCGAGAGAGAGAGGGACTGGGAAGCTGTAATAAAATTTATGTTGATTTGGTGATACTTTTAATACAGTATATAAAACAGTGCTGCTGAGGAAAAGATCTTCTGGGTAATGAAAATTGTTGATAGAGGGAAATGAGAACGTATACTTTGTCGATAGGCTTCTTCTGCCTGTCGAAGAGGGTAAATGAGAACGTAGAACTTTGTCCTGGCCTTGTCCTTCTCCCGAGAAACTGGAAGTTTGTCCTAGGTTTGTCCTTCTCCCAATCCAGGGGACGTTCGACGGCGGTGCCACCAACCTGTGATACCTCACAACAACGGAGCCACAAAAATAATATGGTTTTCCACCTTTAACAAATCGTGAGAGAACCTTTCTCTCTCCAAGCTCAAGTTCAAGTCCTGGTTTTCCTCTTTTTTCCGTTCTCTGTCAGTTCATCAAATTTTGAATTTGGGCTTTCTCTGTCGTTCACGCGGCCGAAGTCGAGGGAAGAACTAGGTACCTATTGAATAAAATTAGACACACAATACATCTTTGACGAACGCCCCTGCCAAACGAGAAGGGTTTCAAAGTCGTCCTGTTGATTCTTACCATGTCCTCCTGGCTATTTAAGTACAGGGCTTGTAGCAATCTAGTGAGTTGATAAAACTGGAAGAGTGGAATTCTTTACCAGAATACTTATTTCCTTCCAATTACAACCTGGGTCTCTTTAAAACAAGAGTGAAAAGGCACCTCATGGGCAAACGTGCTCCACCTTAGACCGCAACTACGCTTACCATCAGGTGAGTTGTTGTCAAACGTGAGCACATTTAATCATAAAAAAAAACTATAATGGAAACTAAATATAAACTATATTTATGGGTTTCCGCAAAGTAACAACATAATAATATATACATTTCATTTAGTGACCATATAATATATCAAATTGTGTCAAATTGAAGGCGGGAAGGCGGATAAGGTTAGCCTTCGATTTTTTTTCTAGTAAAACCCGAATTGATCTTTATCTTAGAAATAGGAAGTGAGTTCAAAGTTTTATTTTATTGTCTGCCCCATTTTTCTCGCGTAATTTTGTACATTAATTAATTATAATGTCCATGCGGTTCTGGGTACGTATCATATTTTCGAAATACATTTTACATATTGACATTTCAATACCGTTCATTGAGTATAAATGACTTATGCCGTAACGGAAAATTGGTATAATTTTATTTGAAATACGTTATACTCAAATTTGTTATATATTTAAAATCTATACTATCTATACTATGTAATACCATGTTTAATATAGGTACTACTAATGTCATATACTCTTCAATTATCATATTTTTTTTAGATATATTGAAGATATGACATATTATTTTTTATTTCGTATAGTATTTGAATTTATGACTAGTTTAGGAAGAAAACGTACCTAGGTACGACGACGAGCGAAGCGAGCGTGCCGGGGCAGTGGCCGGCGATGCGCCAGAAGAAGAATAAGCCAATGTCATATAGGTAAATATGTGCCACGACGAAAGAAGCGAGGAATGCAGTTAACAGAATGACATAAAATAATAGGTATAGATATTCGAAATTATATTTCAAACTTTAAAAAACATATGCAATTAAACAATTACGTATGTTTTTTAAATTTCGAATAAAGCATTATTATGTGCAGTGAATTATATAATTGATAATTTTTATTTTATATGCAGAGTATCACATGATTGTATATTTTATAAATAGTTTTCTTTAGAAATTGTGGTTTAAATTTCGATCAAAGGTTTATTATATGGAATGTATAATAGTCGTAATGATTGATATATCATATGTTTGTATTTATTTTGGAAATATAAATATTGAAAATCGGTCATATATTACTTACCCTGCGGTTGTTTCAGATAACTAAAATATATATTATTAATATATTATATTTATTTATTTCACTGGAACATTAGAAAGATCCGCTAATATAAATTTTATTTATTTTATCTTAAATAAAAATTTAAAATATGTCTTTCTGACAAATACTAATAACCTAATCAAATAACCCACCCCTAACTGTACCCGGTGCAAAAGTGCCCTTAACACTGGCAGCATTTTCGCGCTGGATAGCTATGGCACTATTTTTTAATCAAATACAGAATTCGTATCTTTTCGTGTAATCCAATCCGTTTATTACTAGAAATGGCTGGATCCCATTTGGTAAGACTCCCATTTGGTAAGCATTGTAATTAAATTTAAGTAGGTAAATGTAATACGCCTACAAAACACCACGACCAAAAAATATCACCATAAAAATTTGGAAACAAAAATTTTGAAATTTTATTATACCGCTAAAAGTGATTTTAACATAAGATTTATTTAACGCTTTCATTATGCAAGTTACCATATCTTACGATATAAATGGGTAACATTAGGCCTATTCAAAAATTCTTCCATAGACCTACTTATTGAAATGCAAATGAATTCTAAAAGTACCCTTGGGTAACTATATCGTAAAAGCCGCGTGGCCGCTTTAGACATTTCTTAGTTTGATATTTAATCGAATTAATTTTGCCTCCGCTTTGGCAGTTATTTTTATTCTTCCGCCAAACAGTAGTGCGAAAGCATTACTGTGTTCCGGTTTGAACAGCATAGTATCAAGCGAAATTACTGGGCATATGAGACTTAATATCTGATGTCTCGGGGTGATGAGCGCAATGCAGTGCTACGCAGTATTTTTTATGATATTAAAAGTTGCGGGTGGCACTGTAATTGTTATGGGCAGGTCTGGCGCTTACCATCAGGCGAAAGACATGCTCGTACACAATTCCATAAAAAATCGGCATTTAAACTGTTTTGAATCTTACTAATATTGTTTCTTTTCTGTTTGTTTTTTTTACCATTCAGCTCACTCAGCACCATGACGGCTGAACGCAATTAAATCAAATTTGGAACAGGGCAAAATGTAGAGGTACGTTTTTAAAATAACTGTCCACACAGGTAGGGAAATCAGTGGAGCGCAGCTAGTAGAATAACAATGATTGATAACGAACATATGTCTGTAGATTTCAAACTTCCAGTCACGAGACTTTGAGCTAAGTTGGAACTACATAATAATTTGTTCTTGCCAGTATAAATTTAATGTTACTTTGTATTTTATCTCTTATCTTACGATCCGTGATGTCACCGGGCGGCTCCTACGGAAGATCAGCGCTGGTTGCTTCAGCCGGCATTATGCTGAGTAGGGCCGTTTTGTGGCAATACCTAGTTTTCATGTTTATTTAAGTTGTTTATGTTTTTGCCACAATAAACTTGTTTCATTTCATTTCATTTATAATGGTGACGGTACGGTACTGCAACTCTATTTGTTAAACAGGATGGTTGTTGAAAAATGTATTTTTCAAGACAAGCTTTTAACAAATTCGTAATCGGAATCGCGAGCACATTAAAATGAGCCTAAACACTAGTAGTTTACGATTATCCGTCAAGGAGTTCCATTGCCCACCTTCGTCTTCATCATCAGATCAGCTGGCTGTCACCAAAATATTCCATTGATTTCGAACTTTGACAAGTATGCAAAATTATAAATTCGTAGGATAAGAGGAAGTGGTTCTGATTCAACTTGCAAGATTTGACCCAAACAAATAAAGAAACATTGCAAGTTAAATAACAGCCTGTATAAAAAAGCGTTAGAAGCGAACTACTCAAAAGACGCGCGTGGAGTTTATTACAGATCAATGGTAGGTGCAGTACAAGTGACGATACAATGGCTGAATGAATCTTTGCATATGTAGGTGGTTGAGTAATTCTAGCGTCATCATCAGCGATCTGTATTTTACTCCAGTAAGAGATGCTTGTCTACGCCACCTGCATCGAAGTCTGTGGTGGTCTAAACAAGGCACCCATTCATGTTCCGATGTGTCGTAACGCTGGGCAAGTAGCACACAAACGCTTCAAATTGGTACGTTGACTCTAACAGCTCAATCAATTTTTTTCGCAAACTGTGTCACGCACGTTATGTCAATATTGAAGTTATGAAATTGTCAGATATTTGGCCGGTGATTAAATAGAACCGCTTGTTTGTTTTAATATGGGTTAGTTTCTAATAATCATAGCAGCATTGCAGTTTAGATTGTGCCTAGGTTAAAACAGAATCAACGATATGTTGATGGAATTTCTTTATCAGCTATCCTTTTCTTATTTAGCTATCTAGTCACTACGTTATTTTAACAAAATTCGATATTATGATCTTTTGAGAATGACGCTTTGAGCTATGAACCTTTCGAGCATTCGACGTTTCGAGTTTTTGATCTTTCGCGATTTTGATGTATTGAGATAAACTCATTCGAGTAGTAGTTGTAGAATAATGATTTTTGGATCTTATAAACTGTCGTGTTCAGGCGGATTAAACAAAATCAAACTCAAAATCTCTTTAATCATTTTGGCATTTTAGACGCACTTATGAACGCCAAATTATCACAATGACTCTACCACCGTATCGGAAAAAGAACCACTACTCAGAAGATACGGCAAGAAACTGAGGGGCATTTTTTTAGAGATTTTGTTTCAATATTTTGAGTTTTTACAATGTTATGTTTCTTATGTACCAGTTGGCTACTTTGCAGAAGTGGAATGTTCCAAGCAACTCAAACATGTCTCAAGCATGTTCAAACGGCACTCAACTCATCATCGTGTGCCACGATTACTATAACTTGTTCTTCTTTTAAGGGCACTTATCAAAAGAACCTCAAAACTCTGTTCTACAAACCGATTCTAATATTATTGATAAAATTAATCATTCATCAAGCTTAATTTTCTATTTCTTTCTCTAAGCATGACTGATTGAAGGATCGGATCGTAGTTATCCAATCACGCATTCGTGACATCAGCGGCAGACGCGACAATTTCTAATCATCGGCCGTGGCTGCGTGCTCGACATTCAGATCCGAATGAAAGTTCTATCGGATCTAGATAACTCGCCTATTATACCAATGGTATGCTAAGTGGGCGAAACTAAGATTAGGAATCGATAGGTGACTCTTTTGCGTAATAATTTAAATATTTTAAAAATTGCACGAACTCAAACGGAGAGAAAATGTTAGTCTAATGGCAAATTCAAGTGCAATTACGTACATTAAGATATCTAAGCTTACATGCGATTTCTCAGGAGTGGCGCTTACTGTCAGGCGAACGACGTGATCGTTTCATTACTCAGTTCAATTAAAAAAATAAAATATAAACTACAGCAAAACCATAATAAAAAATGCATGATATTTTTACTAAGTTACCTACATAGCGCATAATATAAGTCTTTAACGTAAGATTCCCGCAGATATAAAACACTACGTATATTAATGATATGGTTATATGTAGGTTTGAACTAATGACATCACTGCTGCACCACACGCGAGTTTTTTTTGCAATACAGGTTCTTAATTTTATTATTGGTTGTGACAAAATAGTGGCATCTTTGTCCTGACAAACATCATGCAAGTTTGTTGCGTGGTAACTAGAAAGTTAGACTTAAACTTGCAGCAAGTTTGCACATTTGCCATGGCAAACTTGGTGCAAATTTTCACGTTTGTTACTTGAAACTTGCTGCAAGTTGGCAACAAGTTTATATTGCTATCTGGGTTATAATATCCTCCCGAACAGGACTAAGTCGCTAGACGGTATGGCTTTGTTCGGTGGGTGGTATTATACAACCGTGGCTAAAGCCTATTCTATTTATAACTCTAAATCAAACAATCACCGTTTCAAAACAAACTTGTAATCTATAATAA
The DNA here is from genome assembly GCA_951640565.1 of Petrophora chlorosata. Taxonomy (NCBI): domain Eukaryota; kingdom Metazoa; phylum Arthropoda; class Insecta; order Lepidoptera; family Geometridae; genus Petrophora; species Petrophora chlorosata. Next base: position 5,579,164 of record OX621194.1, on the reverse strand, counting down.
AATCATTATAAAGTTTACATTTAAATGACAATCGCGGCAGGCGGGTCCTTGGACTAATTGTAAGGGAAACGAAAGCTCAGTGTTGTTATCGATATAGACTGTTATTAAACCAGTGATAATAAATTATTACGAGATAAGTTTTGTTGGTATTGTTTCTGATTTGCAGGCGCATATTTAAATGTGGCTTATTCCCTACTAGGCACGTTCCCAACTCGGCACACTAGGAAAGTAAAAACGTACCATCACAATGAAAATCATTACTATCTACAATAGCGATTACTATAAATAATGTGCGTAAGAAAACAAGTAAACGTTTTATCAAACAAAAAACCGACTTCAATGTATCTTCGAAGTCCAAGGTCAATTTTATCGATGAAATTTATATGGGACCACTTCGTACTGAACCCGAGAATTTTCCAAATCGGTTCATGAATGACGGAGTTATGGAAAACAAACATAAAATTTATTCCCAATTAATATTTTCCGCATCTAAACCCAGTTATAACTTCGAGCTCCCAACAAATCCTAATCAAATTTTATTTAAAAAAAAATACTCAAAATGTGCTTAATTTGTCAAAGTCAAAAGTTATTTATTAAATAGGCACAAAAAATGCACTTTTAAACGTCATATACACATAATACAAATTAATTAAAATACGTTAAAAATTTAAACTTAAAACATCATTTCTTAAAAAAAATGGTAAGCATGTCTACCCACTTATTTCCCATATTCAAAGTGAAGTCCGGGCCTAGAAAAGAATTGCGAAAACTGTCTCCCGGTGCTTTGGAAATGCTAGAGAAGATAGCACCAAGAAACTCTGTCTTTAGCTTTACGAAGCATCTACACTTTGATAAAAGATTCCAGCATAACAAACTCGACTTGTACACTTTGGTAATAAGTACTACCGCCACAGTCTATCAATATAGGTAAGTACTTCAAACATTGCTGTGTACTTTGGCATTTGTTCCGGGCCCTTTCGAAATCCGTTGACATATTGCTCTGCAGTCATTTGTTTTACACTATCCAACCTTCTTGTATGACTTGTAGTTCGTTATCAAAGTAGGCTAAGCTTGTTGCCCTGAATACATAATAAAGGGATAGACAAGACGTATAAGATGTAAGTTCGTGAGAACTAAATCTGGGTGAGAGATGTGTAGAGCGATTTTGTCAATTTATATGATCCTTAGAATACAATAGAATAGAATCATTTATTGGCCATAATAACAAGATATGCGTTATATATAAGGCAAGTCTAATTTCAATACTTTCATCATAATAGTTATTACCTACTGGATACCATCATAGAATATAATAGATTTGAACAAGACTATCATTCAAACGATTAGTTGTTCTAAAATCACTAATCAAAAGATTTCTCTTTTCCTGTCTAAAAGCATAATGATATATTTCCTATGTCTCTGACATAAACCCCGCATTATATCTATACTTATAATAAAACTGTAACGAGGTGGCTACTGTACATTGAAGATATATTTGAATATCATTTTTTATGAGTATTCGGAAGCAACAGAATCCAAAAATTGGTTGCCATGTCGTTTTCAAATAAAAAATTTATTGAGTCCTAGGCTCCAACGAGATACGAAGGGATTGAGACAAGAGCGCGGCGGTTACGAGATACGAGTGGGACGTTAACAGGAGTGGAGCGGGTAGGTAACAGGATAGGAGGACGATGGTAACGGGATAGGAGTGGGACGGTAACGGGATAGGAGTGGGATGATAACGGAATAAGAGTGATGGTAACGGGATATGAGGGGGACGGTTCTGGGTTAGGAGGGGTCGGTAAGGGAATATAATGGGGAAGCGGGACGGTAATAGTATAGAATAAATTATTTTTCAAAAAAAACTAAACCGACTTCAAAACCACAAATGGCACTCAAAAGTAAAAAATAAATTAATATAATTATCATAAGCGCTACCCACTCATATATTTGAAGTCGGTGCCAGCCAAGTCTAATATATGCTGTTGAAGAGTTCCCTCGCCGGAAGTCAATCCTGGGTGTATCTGCCATGTCATGATGGAATTTAGAACAGGCTATTATGGTTAAATCCATTTACGAAATGTTGTGTCTGTACTATTCACCGTTGAGGAGTTCCCTCACCGGAAGTCAACCCTGGGTGAAGCAGGTGAAGCAGTCGAATACAAACCTCCACCTTTAGAAAGTTGGTTACGAAAAAAACAAGAACCGACTTGAAGATTAAACTTATATTTTTTGTTTTTGCTATTTTTTTCAAAAACTACTGAATGAATTTCGATAAAATTTATATGGGACCACCTTTGAAGTATTACCTACCAATCAAAAAAAGAATAATCGAAATCAATGCATAATTGGCGGAGAAATCGCGTAACAAACACACAAAAAATAAATAAATAAAAAATTAAAAAAAAAAACATACCGTCGAATTGTAAACCTCCTTCTTTTTGAAGTCGGTTAAAAATGATGTAATCTGAATAGGAGCGGGACAAAAGCAGGGACAGTGAAGGGATAGGACGGGGACGGGATCGGGATAGGAGCAGGAGCGGGATTAGGGTGGGATGGAAAATTGTTGGGAACTGGTATGATTACTTCACTACGCGTACGAAGTCGCGGGCAACAGCTGAAATATAAAAACAATCGAATTCAAGTTTTACTTGCTGAATGCACGAACCGTGAAATTGTAGTACCTATTTAGCAAACCACTCCTAAATAGGTACTAGGTACATATTATAAAAAAATACATCGCTTTTATTTTTCAATTAGCATTTTTTTTGTAATCATAATCAGGAAGGCGGTGCATGTTGCAGTATAATCTAATTTTTTCATGTTGGCATTGAACAAAACGGCATTGTATTTTATTTTATCACAATGACAGATCAATTAAAAATTAAAACTAATGAATATATGCAAAACAAGTTAACGCAACGAATACGCTACAGGGCCTGTACTCTGAAAAAGTAATAACGATCTTCGTTCTGTCGGATGAAAGGGACAGCGCTATGCAACAGGCATAAGAGTGTCTCTCTTAGTCCGCACGAACGAACGAACGAAAGCAACTCGGAGTAGGCCCTCAGTTTACAATAACGGAGATGTATGGACATACATAAGCGACGAATTGAGAACCCCTTTTGACGAAAAATAATTGACCTGTACTGTAAAATCATTGGATTTTAAGATTTGAACCGCAACGACATATAATGTACCTAAACCAAATAATAAAAAAAAAATCTTTTTCTTTTTCATTATACCTCGGTTGGCAATATATTTTGAATTCTAACACAGAATACTAAGGGACCGAAGCAGCACTCCGCAAAGAAATTTAAACAAATAGCGACTCTTGCTATGACGCAATAAAATTCAATTCAGCTCGCGTAGCGCTGCATACCTACCAGTCATATTAACCTACAGAGCGCCTCTCTTTCTATCGCATTGCTCTTATCTTTTCCGACGCGGCACGTGTAACGACGCGCGACCCGCCGTCGGTGTCCGGCTATGTACTTGTAGCTTCATACCTACAGTGCGGAGTGCGCTAGGCCTGATTCTATGCTTATTCCTATGAGTGGGTAAAGAAAAAATAAATATAGTTGATAATGTAAAAAAATACAAAACCGGATTAGTATTAGATTCATATGCCTATAAATGCTGGTAAAATAAAACAAATAAAATTTGATGTGTTACAAAAGTACTCTAATCACGAAAGTTAGCGAACACGTTCGCGCTTAAACCCATGCCTCAATCAACATCCTAATAACTTGTGCTTACAATTAAAACATTGAGACCCTACTAAAGGTGAGGCGCCTACGAAAAAAAGAAAACTTTCGCTCTGCATTACTATTCTAAACAAATAAATATTTAGTTCATGGAATAACTTTACTTTATAATGACCATTTAAAACTATTAAGCCGCTTTCCATCGTATGAACATAGAATTTAAACACATAGATTAAAAAATCTGTTTGAATAATGTGAGTTAAATCTCTTGTTTTGGGCACAATAATTTATCTATGAGTTAACTTTTTGACCTTATGTTTACGGCGTGTGAAGCCTTTTACGGCATCTGCACCCATTACACAATATGCTATAGAATATGCGGGGTGATTTCAAGTAAAATAAGGTAGTATAGGTACCTAGGTATATACTTTAGTGCAACTATAATTGCATTGCGATAAAGACCATAATGAGGAGTCCAACCAATCTTTGTTCTATATTCTTCTACTTTTAAACAAAACAGACATTTTTTTGTGCGTGTCTGGAGACTTGGACATCAAATTTTTGTGACAGCGTGCTAGAGCATCGCCGTCGCCCGCCGGGAGGCAGGACTAAATAGCGCGCGCTTTTTTTGCCCTGGCAAATGAGCGGTTAAGCTATTTTAATATATTGTGCAATATATTTATACTTACCTCTGTAGGTATTTCCTTCACCGTTTTTAGAGCGAGTTAAATCGCGTGTAGCGAGTGTTTGGTACCTGCTTTTTAAGCCCTTCAGGATGAATAACACTTACTGTATATTATTAAACACTTACCGTACCTAATGCGTATTCATTTTAAGCCCTCCATGCTGGGCGAATAATACATATTATTTATCATTATATTATTATAACTTAAGGTCAGGCCCTAAATAAAGAAACTAAAATTCACATAAAAGCAGTATAGGTAATAGCGTAAACCTGTTTCCTTATGTAGGGTAATACAATATAATTCTGAAATAATGTTAATTTTAAGGAATTTGCCCAGAAAAGTTATAAGCAGAGCAAAGAGAACCGTAGCGAAAAAAATATTATAACTTAGTTATTAGTGTATATTTTATTTTATTTTTTTTTACGCTTAATAGATCTATGTTTGACCACTATCTCGCCTGATGTGAAGCGATGATGTGGCCTATGATGGAGCACATAGATTTAGAGAGAGACGGCAGTTGAGCGGCTGCTCGGACCCGTCTCCCCGATGGTTCACCGAACATCATCCCGAAACACGACTAGATCGCTTGACGGCATGGCTTTGTTCGGTGGGTGGTATTACAACCACGGCCAGAGCATACCACTCCAAAGCGCGTAAGCGGGTTATTCTTCTCTACCTCTTCCTGCACGGTTGTCTGGAAGAGATCGCTTTCAGCGATAAGACCGCCAATTGTTACACGTCTGTCAAGTTGTATTTTATTGTTATTCTCATAATTTATCTGTGTTTTTCAATAAAGAGTTATTTCATTTCATATTATTATTTAAGGCCATTTACAGATTTATTTAATAATTAATCGGAGTGTAATTTTTAAGCCAAAGGTCATTAAAGCAGCACCTGTCCGATTGTTCAAATAAATTGTACAAGTAGAACGGTCACTTTATTGCGCAACAGTGAATTTTGCAAATATATTACTACTGCTTGATCTCGATAATAAAAAGCGAGTTTGTTGTGAGTTCTAGTGTTGGAGATCAATGTTATGTAAAGACAGCATGATAAAAGCAGGTTGATAAATTCATATATGCTACAATTATCGAATCTCTAATTAATTATGCACTGGTTTTTGATTATGCAAATAAATAAACCCAAAAGTAAATGATCATACGTAATTTATTCAATCAAATTAATTTTAAGTTAGACATATCAGAGAACACCTCAATAAATGTCAGAAGCAGACTGGTAGGATCATTTTGGGATTGCATAATTTTGTTGTGGTAACAGACTTCAAAAAGGAGGAGGCTTACAATTCGAAGGTATGTTTTTGTTGTGTGTTTGTTACGCGGTTACTCCGCCAATTATGAATTGATTTCGATGATTCTTTTTTTGTTTGGTAGGTCCGACTTCAGAGATGGTCCCATATAATTTTATCGAAATTGATTCAGCACTTTTTGAAAAAAATAGCAAAAAAAAAAATAAGTTTAATTTTCAAGTCGATTCTTGTTTTTTTTGTAAATATTGATTTAACCATAATAGCCTGTTCTAAATTCCATCATAACATGGCTGATACACTCAGGATTGAGTTCCGGCGAGGGAACTCCTCACAGAGAATAGGACAGACATGGAATTTTTTTGTAAATACATTTAATTGTGATAGCCCGTTTTAAACTTCGTCATGATATGGCTGCTAGATCATAAAAGCTTGTCTTTAAAAACTTTTTAAATTAATTTAATTAAAACTTGTTTTGCACTAAAAAGGGTAAAATAAATTATTTTTACCTACAAGTATCTACCTACTTACTATGTATGATACTATGTATGTACATAGTATCTATCTACTACCTTTTAGACTTGGCTGGCATAGACTTCAAATATATGAGTGGATAGCGCGTATAATAATAGGTTTTTAACTTTTGAGTGCCTATTTGTGGTTTTGAAGTTGGTTTAATTTGTTTTGAAAAATAATTTCTTATTAAAATTGATGGAGTTATCAAAACTTCTCAGCGATCGTAGTACAACTGAAAATTTATATATGAGTAATTCTCTATCATCATGACATTAACGCTGGGACACGGGCTTCTTGTCATAGGAAATTTATTATAAGAGGGTGGATGTTACATGTTCCTTTTAAGTTTGTCTTCTTTATATAACCAAATTATATTGAGAGGATGAATCGACATATAATTGTAACTGTCTAGTACAATCTATTAAAACTAATTAAGTATGAGTATCAATTCTAATAATAAGTAAAAAATATACATTTACCAATAGTTTTTATCAACACTTATATTTCTGTATAACTAAATTACTTTCGGCACCTGGGGACCTATCTGAAAATCATTATTTAACAAGAACATTTAACAACGATTACAGCTAGACTACCGTTTCATAATGGTTTAGGTATTTAGTCACGTAGTAGTTCCAATATCTAGTGTCCGAGCACGTTTTATCGCCATTGTGAAACCACCGCCGGGGGCCGTTCGAAAATCCGTTTAAGGGCACGATCGATAGCGCTTTAATTGTATTGTTTTATCGAATTCATTTCGAGTAACAATCGGATCGAGACCGGGGTAGGCCCCCGACAGGTACGACTCGTGACGAATGATTATTGAAATTAAATTTCAAGGCAAATCGAAATGTTTTGTTCGAATTCGATACGTCATTTTGATAATTAACGTCAACCACTTGAAAATTCAACACGTATGTGTTCGGCAGAGTGCATGCGCAGGCTATTTCTAGGTGACGGCCAACGAAGATGGAGACAAAAAAAATCACACGATGGATATATCTTCTGGATTGAGTTTATTTATTAGGCACACGATAATATATTGTAGTTATTACAGTAGGATGTGAACCGATTTAATATATTTAATTTAACACGTATTACAGACACGGCCGAGCACAAGGAGAGAGCGAGAAGCAAGAGAGAGAGAGAGAGGAACATAGTGATGTCCTAAGCCAGTAGTGATGGGCTAAAGATGTAGTGCATACATAGATAAAAAATAATCGATAATATCAACAGAATGCCACTCGGAATTTAATTTGGCTCCTTATATACATAAATGTATTAAACCAAAGTTAAGTACTTGCAACCTACAATCTACATTCTGGGCTATAAAGAAGCTATCAACATTATTTGTTTTATAAGATCTATTATAATGACTCTATTATTGTTAATTTAAACATGTACGACTGATTAACGCTAGCGTTACAGCTTTCAGCTTGTATTACTTATCTGATGCATATAAACATATTTATTAATATTCATATGATTATGCGATATGATTTATTATTAATAAACATCTCATTAATCTTCGCCTCGTAAATGACCACAAAGTTTTCATTCATCATTGAACTCACTCACGCGTCACGTATCGCATGCCAGTGACATGCTTACACAAGAATAAGCATTACCAAGGTTTATTTAACCAGTATCTTAATCTACATACCTACGTCTTAATTGTTAAGAAAGGCCAATTTAACAAGATCCGGCTTTAGGACGAATGTACAAGAAATTCTTTCAGTTTCTATAATTAATCAACCTAGGTTTTGCCCGCGATATCGTACTCGCAGATACAAAGATTAATGTTTAAAGAAATTTGAACAAAAAATGTCTCATACACCCTTTATAGGTACTAATCTTCGTTTTTATTTATTGACGAAGGTAAAAGGGCTTTGTCGTTGTTCGTCCACATTGCCTAGTCAGTACATAATAATAAATTAAAAACTAAGACAGAGTAATATTATCTTGTAAAAATAAAACAACAAGTTCATATATCTTTGTACGGAGCGACAAACAATTTCTTATGGCATCCTTATGGTACCCAAGGAACAGTGTCTATGTCAATTGGATTAGGTCGTGCATTATCAGGCTCGAATCAGTTATGGTGTATCACAAAAGCTTTTATATAAGTGTAGATAACCTATCGTGGACGCTAGAACGAGAACATATTAAATATTATAAAAGAAAAGAGAAATTAAAAGTTAATCTGGTCATGTAACCTATTAATCTGTCACGCGCGGTGATGGATTGTGACTCTTGGCTCATACAAGAAGGAGGAGGAAACTACGACAAAATGACCCCACAACATCTAAACGCGGAAGTGAGCCCGGACACATTCACACACTCACAGATAGGTATACCTAGTATGCAAAATGCAAAACACACACTGACCGATTCTATCGGTCTAGATAAAGACAACTTTTATTCTACAAACAAAGCCATAGTTCACATCCGGCTTGCTAGATAAAGTAATTAAAGCAAAGGCTCCAGAACTAGTGATTTCGGAGGGCGTTGGTTTGTCCGCCCACACGCATGCAAGGGGCATAGGCGTGCGGACATTTAGAACAATCTAACGTTTGGACACACCTGCTTGTACTGTTTGTAGATAGTGCTTAGTTAGTGGTTTCTAGAATTAGATGATATGTTCTACTAGAAGGGTTCGCAGCACTAGATTGAGCTCTAAATGTCTGCGCAGAAAGAAGGTGCGGAGTGCAAAAAAAATCAACCAATAGAATTTTCCAATAACTTTCAATGGAATATTTATTTTAGACTATATATTTATGATTATAGTTGCTGATTTTTTATTCAAATCGTAACCGTACACTGAAACCTATTTGCTCAGGTGACAGTTCTCTTTCCTCAAGGGTTTGCTGGAAGAAATCTCTTCTTAGGTTTCAGCTCACCTATGTACCTACATGTACAAACTTTATAATCCACGATGTAAATGTTTTGAGAGTGTGCACAATAAAGAATATAAGAATAGAAAAACAAAAGCGAATCCACGATTCTCGTATTGTTTTGTTTAAACTGACCTTTCCTAGGTCAGTGTCAGTTTTCTCGTTTTATGTAACTATCAATTGTATTACCCTATTTAAGGTTTCTCATTTTCATGTAACTATGTTTATGTTATCCAATAATTGTATAATTGTATTGTATCTAAAAAAATAAAGAAATATATACAAAATTGCATTAGAAGCATTGCCGACTTCGGTCGATTCAGTGGAGAGTGCTGAGAATAGCTATAGAATGAAGCTAGGACAAATTGAACCAATATATATTTTTTTAATTGATGTTAGTTTATACGTGGTCTGTAAGATATTGCTTTAAGCGAAAGTATTTCTAATTGTATTTATATCCTGTTAAGGTTTTTCTGTTTATGTCCTAATTGTTATGGTATATAATAAAATGTTATTTTTTCTATTTATAGGTTTGCGTTTGACCACTATATCACCTGATGGCCATTGTATTAAATTGTATTTTTCGTACCTTGGTTATCATTTTTTATTATTATATCGCGGGGGATAGCCTTCACTGACACGCTTATCACATTATGTCAACATTTTTTATCTAGAATTACAAATAATGATTGACCAACGCATCTGTCAGTACCTGATCACAAGATCCATTTAATTGGCCCAATGAGGCTAAATACTATTAATTTCGTTATAAAAACAAATTTCGAAAGCTTTAATGAATGGTCTCGCCCATGCAGGCCCACCCAAAATCAGGCGCTCTGTGACCTTCGACTCATTGGTATCATAAAACTAATCATTTGGTAATGAATTGTAATCGGAGCATTAACTTAGGCTTTGTTTACACTAGTCAACAAAATGAAGTCCTATATATAGATTAGGGATGTTACGGAGGTGGTTTTATCGCAACCGAAGTCGGAGTCGGAGGTTTTAATTTTGGTGAAACCGGAATCGGAGTCGGAGTCGGAGGCGGAGCCGGAGGTGGTGGCAGAAGAGAGATGTATTAAGAAGGGCGGGCCTAATAAAATGCAATAGTAGAAAAAAATTAAATTAATTAATAAATTAAATTTATTGATAAAAAATTAATTAAAATAAAAATAAATATTATTATATAGATATAGTATAAAGATTTTCTGCATGCAGTCCAACTGACGAAACGTTAATTTACACAAGAAGAGAGAAAGAAACGTTTATTTGCAACAACTTATTTACTATAAACACATGACATAAATAAATAAACAGAAAACAAAAAAAAAACGTTATATGTGTAACAGCTTAAATAAAAAAAAGTAGAAGAGAAGAAGAAAAAAAAATAAAGAGTTTTTCCCCTGCAAAAGCGAGAATATATTGTGCAAGTCTTATATGGAACTTCAAAAAAAGAAAGGGGTTCTCAATTCGATTGTATATTTTTATGTTTGTTACGTCAGAACTCCATCCCCCTCAAAAATGCTGATTCAGTAACGCCGTGGCACTACAGCATTATCGAGCTTCATAAAACTTCAGTTTGGATTGATATCCAAGGTAGCTGGCAATTGCTGTCAATTAAAATCATTCATCGCACGGATAAGAAGATAAATTTTACTTTTTAGAAGTGTGTTCGATCTTTAACTAACTTAAGTCGCATGATTTATGTATAAATAAATGACGGGTAGTGTAAACAACTCGTAACTTCAATAGCAATGGTCGTTTATCTTTAATTATTTTATTATCTCGATAAACAAGTAGCTTTCGATTCATTAGTTTCTTGTTATGTGAAATTGATGAAGTTGCAGACTCGTTCAAAGTTTATAAAAATACCGAAGTGCCGGAACCATGAGTATATTTTTTATAATATGTACAATAAAAACTTTAATTAAACTTTCCTAAACGAGTTTGTTCTGTTGCTTCTACTGACTTCTGCTACTTACGTTTAAGCTAAAGCTACCTAATTAAGTATAGGCACCTATCTGTTTAAACATATGTTTAAACTTATTAAGTCACCTGTCATATTTTACATAAAATTACTAAATAAAGCAATAGCTTTTAAATCGCTTATATTTTTTTTATTATTTTATACATTTTATTTTGATTTCAGGCAGTATTAAAGTACAACAAAGTAAAATTAACAGAGACCCTGAAAATATATACTTACATACATATATATAAAAAATATAGACTAACATAATATTATAACACAGCTACTACACAGTAAAAAAAATAACAATTGAAATATGTTATTAAAAATAATAATTAGATAATGTGTATGTATACCTACAAATGATGTATTCCGAATCTGACCCGGGACCGGGTTAGGTTAGGAACAGCAAAAAAGTTATTAATATCCATTACGAACGAAAACCTCATCTTAACCTGACCCGAAATGTTGTTCCTAACCTAACCCGGAATCTATAAACCTGCGTACCTATTTGTCCAGCTTTTTGTGCAACGGATGGAAGATCGATCATAATAATAGTAAATACGATACATAGGTATAATTCAATATTTGACAACAGGGTCAGGTTCGGAATAAATCTTACATACACTTTATCAATAATTTTTTTTTTTATATATTGCATAGCAATGTAGCTAAATAGGTAGTTGCTACTATTGACATAATAATTTTGTTTTAGAGTAATCGCATGACAACAAGTGAAGTATGAGGTAGTGGCAATAAGGAAACAGTCGTTCACGTAAATACCAAAGTAACATATTTGTGAAATACTTGACTTTTATTAATAATCGGAAAATGCCTGTATATAACTTCATATGAATAAGATTTGCTACCTGGGCGCTGGGCATCGTCAATCGTGAACCGTAACCAAGTGAACAACATTTTTTGCTTTGTAGATTCATTGTTGTAAAAAACTTGTGCTATCTTTGTCGTGACAAACATCATGCAAGATTGCTGCGTGATAACTAAAAAGTTTACCTTAACTTGCAGCAAGTTTGCACACTTGCCATGACAAACTTGGTGCAAGTTTTCACATTTAATAACTCAAACTTGTTGCAAGTTTGAAACAAGTTCGTATTTGGGAGGTAAGTACAGCAATTAATAGGCACCAAGTGATTGTGCAATGTTGTTTCGTTTTAGATTAAACAACTCTTAATTGTTACCGCAGCAGAAACTATACCAACAAGAGGAAAAAGAAACTAAAAACTAAAGTGTTAGAAAGGGCAATATTATCGATCAAAACGATCTCTTCTAGATAAACCTTGGACGGAAAGGACTTTTAGGAACCGTAAGAGACGGGAGCGTCTACATAAACTATATTTTTACAAGGTTCAAATCAGTGCATGCAACGTGTATTTAAAAACTATTGCAATAAATTCACTATTATTCACATAAAGGGAGAAGGAAGACGAGTTTTCATTGAGTTATCCAGAAAACAACAACAAAAGTTGTTTAAATACAGTATTTTTAAAGCGCAATAAAGTGTTTTAGCTTTATACATAGGTATCTGTCTAGGTTGCGCCATACCTATCGAACAAATTAGAAGGTTATAATCAAAGTTAAGAAATCAATTCTTTACACATATTTCATCCCATTCAAAGGGCATACTAATGAAAATAAATAACGCCACTAATTATGGTGATATATTATGTACAAAACTGAACATTCAGAGTGGCGCCCTTTCGTACACCTCCCGGCTATAATTAAAGAAACTATCAAATCAATCCAATCATCGCTCGTGGGAATTCACTATTTCTTCACCCAGTCTCATCATAGAGTTGCCCATAATTATTTGTTTTTTTTAGTTTCTTTTTTTGTGACAATTTTATTAAATAATAAATACATTTGAATAAAATAATAATTAAAATAGTGTCATCATTATATAAACACAAAAAAGTATGGTATTTTTTATTTCATTTTAGGTTTAAGTTGTCCTATTTTTTTCCTACACTGCCCATTGCCTAACTACGCTTACGTGAAATTGAGACTGGTTTTTTGCACGAAAAATGTCATTTTAACCAGCTATTTCAAGTTAGCGCAAGTAAGCCTTTACGGCTTACTTGCGCTGACGTACGTGAGGTTCAAAGGTCACAATAAATTAGAGTTTGTAGCCCTAGGACATTAATAATACATGTCACTGTTGCTTATTGATACTATAATATGTCAGTCATTCAAGGTCTTTGGCAACGTTCCGCCCACATCATATTAGGATAGTGCGCTTGCGCATGAAAAAGTTTATAGTGTCCTGCGGCTACACCTGATCAAGGATTATCCTTTCTGTCAGTATCAAAATAGAAACTACTCGTAAGTAAGCACGAAAAGTAAAGACAAATTACGTGCTAGCACTATTCATACTACTCTAAAAACTACCGCCCTTCCAAATTATCTATGTCCTTAAAAATTACTCTTCCAAATTATGTTAGTCTTTTATGTTCAAAGGTTGTCTCGAAAATATCGCTTTGAGTAAGACCGCTTATTGTTATGCCAATAACTGTGAAAAGTAGTTATTTTTCATGTACTTATTTTTAAGATTTTTAACATTAGTGTTTTTCTATGTATTAGGTAATTATTCTTTGCTAGCATACGTAGCTCCTTCTTAGCTTGTTGTCTAATGCTTGCGCACAACTGCTTGGCGGCAGAATAACTGGCAAAGCTGTGGTACCTACTCAGAACATACATGTGTGGTTTATCGTTATTGACTTGTATGTACGAAAATAAATAGTACCAGATTAATTAACTGGCAATTAAGTAGCGACTTACATAACATGTAGTCATATCACCACAACTATTTGGCTAAAAAAGCCAAACTTGTTCCAATTCTCATTCAGTTTCTTGTAGTACTTGAACCGAATATAGGAAACTTGTTGCATAATATTTCTAGAAGGTCAGAGTACTTTTAATAAATCAATATTGAAAAGTATGTTAGACAATTATAAACATTTGGCTATATTTATCTATTGTTTGATAAAAAACTAAATGAACATGGTTTAACTAGTAACTCGTCCAGAAAAAGAACAAATTGTAGCTCCAATTTAAGATAAATCAATCATAATCGTCAATCTCAATTGACGCGACAAATGTTTTTCTATTGAAAAAAAGAAAACGCAAGCATTTGTTTCGTGTTTGGGGGTTGTGGGGCAATGACCCTCGTAGTTCCTGGTTCCCTTGATACAGGAAATTGAGTATTTGATCGTTGGGCGTAGGTATTTATTATTATTTATGGATTACTATCAAATATATGAGTTGTCATGTTTTTAATAGTGTTTCCGGTCAAGTTAGCTATTAAGATATGGCCAGTGGTGCCGAGTCCCAAAATTGATTTGTTCAGTCCAGTTGATTAGTTTGATTGTACCTACTGGTAATGCTTCACATGCGAAAAATGGTGTTCATAAACTGACAACTTGTGTATAGTTAAACCGTAAGTAATCGTTAGTATTCTTTGGGTAAACTTTTAAATCGAACTTCAACTATGTAAATTTCAACTAGGATACTTAGATACTTAATAAAGTGAGGCAAATAACATAAATACGAAGATATAAAGCTGATTTGCTTTTAGATAAATTGTATGGCTGTTAGAGAAACGAAAGATAGACATTATTTGAAAGCTAACAAGTTGATGGAACCAAGTTATTTATTCCGATATTTAATTTCCTATTCAGTGGGTCTTTTAAACTAAAATATGGCTATAGTGAAGACTGTAGTTGCCCGCTCAGTTGTGACAATCGGTCATCGATTTGTTTGTCGGTGAAAATGAAACATACATAGTTTCATATTGCAACGCACACGTCCTTCAAAATGTTGGTCACAAAATAGGTGACAAATGACGGTGAAAAATCGGACCGACCAGGAATCACGATGATCATGGTCCCACAACACCCAGACACAAAACAAATGCTTGCACTTTTTTCTATGTTCAAACATATTTTGTCCTCGGCGTCGGCTGCGGGAATCGCACCCGCAACCTGAGTGGTGTATGAGATTTGAGCCATCCTGCCGATCACTACCACCACAGAGGCTGTTTTGTCACACTTATACCTAATTATTTCATATAATATGAGTAGGAATAAGTACAAATGCTTATTCTTATTTTGTTGAAATTTTAAACATGTCACATCGTCGCAGTAGTAAAGTTGTTACGTTTTGATTATAAAACAAGTTTTATGCAATTTAAACTTGCTGGGTTAAATAAGTTATCGTTAGGCTTCAAATGGTGTTTATCAAATTAATATATCGAAATGAACGGACATATCCGCTGACAAAAGCACATATTGAAATCGTGTTTGTTATTTTAAGACTTTCGAAATAAAAAAGATTAAGGGGCAGTTCCACTATACGTATTTTTATTATGTTCGGTAGAGCATTCATCGATTTTTAACATTATTATCGTGCTGTTCGCTTGAACAGGGTTTTGATATTTCAGTAAATTAGGTATTTACATATTAAAATATTTGTTCCAAAAACTATTAAAGGCGATAATTATTACAATTTGAAATTAGTGACGCTTACCTACTATAATAGTAAACTACATAAATTTAAATTCAAATGTTAATAGCAACTAAAACTATGATAGTCCCAACAAAAAGACCGCGGGCGCTTGATAATTTACTCGGTAGATGGAAAAAGCTATCAAATGTAAGCCTTTTCCGTATCGCAGACATTTTGTTTGTTAAAAATAAACCAAAATAATGAACTAAATAGGTAACAAAATACTTGGATAGAACATTACATCATGTAGGTTCATCGTACGAACAGCAAAAGAATGGAACGCATTGCCAACGTCTGTTTCCTGACAACTACAACCTGGGAGTCTTCAAATCGAGAGTGAACAGGTATCTTCTAGGCGAGAGTGTTACGTCTTAGACCACATCATCGCATACCATCAGGTCTTTTAGCACAGACCGGAGACAAAATATGTGCCCCTACTTTTATCCACATTTAATTTTCCGAAACTGGACAAACAGTGGAGAATTTGTTTTGTCTCCGGTCCGTGCCAAGCGGGCAGGTGAGATAGTGGTCAAACGCAAGCCTGTAACTAGTAAAAAAGGTCTTTCTTTTCAGTGCTCGCTTTCTTAAAACCCACCTTTAAGACAGATACATTGTTATCGATACAGATCAAATCGATCATAATCGTAATGAATTTTTATTCTATTTTATTAATGGTTTCAAAACCTATTATGGCCTAATATGATCTATTATCATAATTATACCTACATACCACAATATCTGCGGCTGCCAGTGGCGCGGGCAATTACATCGAATATGGCTGGTAGCAGTTACACAAAGTAAACATTTCTGCATTAACTCGCAGCGGCACATTTTGACAGAATAAGTACAGTTGCTTGGATTATAATGATATGGAATTTGAATGTAATTAAATGTGACATATACTCGTAAGCAACATAATATATTGTGGCGGTATGAATTTGTTTAGCAAATAAATTGTTAAGATTTTAAATAATTATTTAGAAGAAAAGTGAAGTTGCTCGGGCAGGAGAAAACTGCGTCTTCGGAATAAAAAAATCTTATATTCCTATAGGGACGATTGTCGTCATCTGATATCACATAAATTGTTTTAGTCTTTCTTTGTTTCTCTCGAATTGTTTTTTGTTTGGAAAGAAAGAACGGGAGAGTTCATCTTTATCCATTTTTTTATTTACACCATAAATTAATTAAAGAATAATTATTATTTTCTTATTTGAAAGTACGAGTATAACAAGGTAGTCTTAAATATAATTTTCGTTCAGATTTTGTATGGCTTGCTCTTCGAAAGTATGTAGGTACTAGAAGTATAGACTGCAACGAATAAAAGGATAGATGACTTTGCAAGAGCTCACCGGGTTCGATTCCAGTCTGTCCTTGTACAGCTTATACTGTATTAGTGAATCTCTGATCAATCAAAGATCACATCTTCAATATGTTGCATTTAACAAGTATACGTTTTAAGAAACAAAAAACCGAAATCAATGTGAACCCAACGAAAAAATATTTTTTCAAACCGGGTCATGAATGACGGAGTTCTGACATAACAAACATAAAAAAATAAATTAAAAAAAAACAATCTAATAGAGAACCTTCTCCTTTTTTGAAGTCAGTTAAAAAGTCTGTTAATATCCTTATGCGGATAGGGAAATTGCAAAAAAATGCAAGTAATTTGTATATATTTTTTTTTTACGCTTAATAGATCTATGTTTGGCCACTATCTCGCCTGATGTGTATATTTTCGGCGAATTGACAGATTGTAAAAATTCAGTTACTTAGGTCGCTGACTTAATATATTATATGAACAAATAAAAAAATATATTTTATCAAAATAATTTTTTATTGCTTGTAGATCTAATCTTATTGGCTACTATCTCGCCCGATGTTAAACGACGATGGAGCCGAAGATGGAGCACCTAAATATAGTAATAAACATCAGAAACTGGAATGCTGAGTGCTGATCTATTCAAGATAACCATCAGATAGCCGATAAGCTGATCTGATAATAATCTTAAACGAATAAAAATTTGTTAAATTAGTTGTAGTTATTAAATTAACTAACTTTTAGTCAATTTATTGCCGATATATACATATTTGTGTTACGTGTAATGAATGAATGAATATATATTAATTTGCGTAAAATATGATGTTATAAGTTGTCGTATAGGTCAATTTAATAGATTTATCTATACACATAATTGACATGCAAAATTTAAAATTAATTATTATATATAATTAAAATTAATTATAATCAGATATAGAAAGAAAAGATAAAATTAATATACAATAATTAAAACAAGATAATGTAGATTAAAAAAATATATAAAAATCACGTCTATATGCGCCTTAAAAACAATAAAAATGCATAATTATCGAGTTGTGAGCTACCCTGAACAATTACAATTTAAATATTACAATATGTTATAATAATTACAATTACATAATTAAATATAAATAATCAAACTTAATACCTATAAATACCAAATTAATTATACATAGGTAGATTATGTGCCATGCATGTTCTTTATTTTCAACCGACTTCAAAATGGAGGTTCTCAATTCGACGGTATTTTATTTGTATGTTTGTTACGCGATTACTCCGCCAATCACGAATTGATTTTGATGATTCTTTTTTGTTTGGTAGATCTTTTTAATACTTTAGAGGTGGTCTCATATAAATTTTATCGAAATTGATTTAGTACTTGTTGAAAAAAATATAAGAGCGAGTGTGGCTCAGTGGGAGCTCGTGCGACTTTCGATCCGACGCACCCAAGTTCGAATCCCGCTGACCCCGCACCACTGACTTTCTTAAGCTATGTGCAGATTTAACACTCGCTCTAAAAACGGTGAAGGAAAACATCGTGAGGAAACCGGCATGTCCAAGAATTTTTCACAAAAAGTCAAGGACATGTGACATTCACCAACCCGCACTGGGCCAGCGTGGTGGATTATGGCCCATTCTCTCTCTATGAGAGAAGGCCCGTGTCCCAGCAGTGGGAACGTGATGGGCTGATGATGATGATGATGATGAAAACAATATAATTTTAGTCTTAAAAAAGACACACTTCGGATAAAATACAAAAACAGATGAGATCGCTTTAAGTGATAAGACCACCCATTGTACTACTATTGTAAAGAATTTTGTGCTAATATTATAATTAGAAACAATTATGTACAAATATATACAGTGATAAAAAAACTAAACCAACCTACAGCAAAAAAAAAAATACTTTAGTCTTGAAGTCGTTTCTTGTTTTTTTCTAAAAATATATTATTATTTATGTAGAACCTTGATTAACCTAATCCTAACAAAAAAAAGATTTTTGTGAACGATGATGATGATCTTCTCTTTTCTCGCGTGGGTGCGTGGCCAACCCTGGTGTCGGAGTTTTTAGACCACCCGAAGGCTTCCGACATGGTCTAACGTCTGTTGTCCTAAGACAACAATCGGAGCCGACGGCTTAACGTGCCCTCCGAAGCACGGTAGCGCTCAGATGTAGATACCACACAAACGGTCCCTCATCATGTTGTGACCGCTGCGAACGTTGCTTAACCTAGAAGATCTGTTACGAACGGCTAGGCGAGCTACGCTACGATGATGCATTCCTAGTTCCGTTTTCGGCTACGGCGACTGACGTATGCAATTTTAGCTGTGAATGTACGATTACATGTGCTATATGTAATGACACTGTTCACGTGTTCACATAATTATAAAAGATGGGATGGCCGTTAGTATGGGAGGCTATCTGTGTAGATAACCCAGCTCCGTCTCATCTTCCAGAAACAACTGTTCAGGCTGGCGGAGCTGCGTCAAAAGCTGGAAACGTCAAACGGCGCAAATATACAAATCTCGACCGAGGTTTGCATGTTTGTGCCGTTTGGGGTAGAAACATTAGGACCGTAGGGCTGGGGTCGAGCACCCATGAAATCTATAGGGACTTGGCAAAACGCCTGGTAGAGGCGACGTGTGACCAGAATGCTGGCTCATATTTGGGTCAAAAAATCAGCATTGCCATTAAGCGTGGCAATGCGGCCAGCGTTCTAAGCACTTTCCCCTCCACCATGGGCCTTTTATAATAATTTTATTATTATTTTTACGGGCAATTATTTTTACTGTTTGATATTTTGTATCTAAGACGTAGTGTTTCTGTAACTTCAGGAGGTGTGAGGTGTGAGTGTTTCTGTAACAAGGGGCGCTTTGTACGACTGGGGCTCTGCGCAACGTTGGCTGCCGAGCACTGCTATCGTCCTCCGGCTCGCTCATCAAGGACGAACCGCAAGTGTTCAGCTAGTTGTACGGTAGCCAACAATTGTATTGCTTAATTTCTAGACCAGACAAACGAGCCATCGTCCCCATTCTTTTATTTTATTCATTTCTTTCATTTTAAATTTAAAATTTTTTGGTGTTTAATAAACTAAATTCAACCTTTCTTATGTTTTTATTTTTAGTAAAATTGTTATTATTACAGTATTACATTATATATTGTATATATATTTAAGTTATTTAAGCTATGTCATAGTTAACTGAGTATGAAAACATTTCAAAATATGTATGAAAGAGGTTTACTTTTCAGGTGGTCTACTACGATAACTAATTCTTTAAAATTATGAATTGGTGGTATATAGTTATCGCAAAAAACCGTACCACTTCAATAAATTAATCCCAGCAAACGTTTAATCAGATCGCTATCAGTGTTTACAGTAAGTTGCACAGCTACTTCACTTTACATAGTTTTTGCAACTTAATTGCATCCAACTTACTTAACAAGCGATTATTGCCCGTTAAGTGTGTCCTATGATGTAAAGATCATTATCTGGCAAGTTTAAGACACTAAACAGTTAACAAGTTTAACCTCAGAATAGATTATATTACTACAGAACTGCGAGTGTGGCACATTGGGAGCATGTGCGAATTTCGATACGACGCACCCAAGTTCGAATCCCGCTGGCCCCGCACCACTGACTTTCTAAAGTTATGTGCGGATTTAGCACTCGCTCTAAAAACGTTGAAGGAAATCATCGTGAGGAAACCGGCATGTCCAAAAAATAATCACAAGAATTTTTAAGGACATGTGACATCCACCAACCCGCACTGGGCCAGCGTGGTGGATTATGGCCCATACTCTCTATGAGAGAAGGCTCGTGTCCCAGCAGTTGGAACGAGATGGGCTGACAATGACTACACTCGAGAGCAATGAATCCGGGTCACTTAAAGAATCCTAAAAATCTCGGAAACTAAAAATGCTAGGTTAATGCAATAAATTGTATTTAATAGACAATGTAATACTCCTTAAATGAAGGTATTAAAACTTCTTAGTTATTGTAAAGTTATATCATAAAAAAAACAAATTTGAAAAAGGGCCACTTTCGAAGATGGAACTACGAAATTACAGCATTTGGTTTTGCTTTTGTTTGTAATCTGTCATTTATGTGGGTACATAAACCATGTTGATAGTGCTCTATATTCATTATTCAAGCTGAAATTATGTCGCTTACGCCTGAAGAATGCACCAGAATACTTACAATGCTGGAAACCGGCCGGAGTCAGCGCGATACAGCCAGGACTGTCGGTGTGTCGCTGTCAACAGTACAAAGAGTTCTCCGACGTTACGAAGAAACTGGTTCTAACCTACGCAGACCAGGAACGGGCAGAACCAGGTGTACCACAGCACGAGAAGACCGATACTTGGTGAACACCATGCTTCGAAATCGCTTTCTCACAGGAACTGAACTCACCAATCAGTTTCGACGCCTCGGAGGAAGTAACCCAAGTGCATGGACAGTAAGACGTCGGCTTGCTGAATCTAACTTAAAACCCCTTAGACCTGCAAACGGCCCTAAACTGGAGCGTGGGCATCGTATTTCGAGACTAAGATATGCCCAGAGCCACGTAAATTGGAGTATTGAAGATTGGTCAAAAGTTATGTTCTCCGACGAATCAAAATTTATGCTCTACAAGCACGATGGAAGACACAGAGTGTATCGAAGACCAGGGGAAAGATTCAAGCAAGCATGCATCGAAGAAAAAGTAGCCTACGGTGGTGGGTCTGTACTTGTGTGGGCCGGAATTTCTTCTGAAAGTCGCACAGAGCTGGTGATCATAGAAAACGGCTCTTTAACTAGCGTAAGATATGTGGAAGAAATCCTCAATGATCACGTTGGTCCATTTATGGTCAATTTAGGTGAGGATGCTATATTTATGCATGACAATGCCCGACCTCATACAGGTAGGATTGTGAATGACTACCTTCAAGAGATGAACATTACTCGTATGGAGTGGCCAGCGCGCAGCCCGGATATCAACCCGATCGAGCATGCTTGGGACGAGCTAGGCAGATGCGTAAAACAACGAAACCCTCCCCCAATCACGCTTCGTGAGCTCAAAATTGCTCTCACAGAGGAATGGGAGAATATTCCCCAAAATCGTATAAGGAACTTGGTGTACAGCATGCCAAACCGCGTAAACGCAGTAATGGAAGCACGAGGAGGCAATACGAAGTATTAAAATTCAAGAAAATCGTAATAAAGTTCAAAAATTTCATGTTTCCTATTTTTGTTTTAAGGAGAGATCAGCAGTTTTTTTCTTTATGTAATTTTGTGTTAATAAAATGTATGGTGACTCATATTTTTTTTACTTTCATTTAAGGAGTATTACATTGTCTATTAAATACAATTTATTGCATTAACCTATCATTTTTAGTTTCCGAGATTTTTAACATTCTTTAAGTGACCCGGATTCATTGCTCTCGAGTGTAGTACAGGATGTTCAGTCCGTCAAGACGTCCTATAAAAAGCTACTCTTGCTCTCCACCAATAAGCGAAACCAAAGCGCAAAGTTTTCAAAATATTCAATGATGACATTGGTAAAATGTCTGAAATTTAAAAACTAACCTACATTTACACACATGTTACATCCATTATACACACTTAGCGTTTCTCTTGGTTTGGTACTAGACTCTTAGGAAGCTTGCACCTCTAGGTACGCGCTAACACACATCCAAAACCAATAATTATACACTCACACATACCACATACACCCTCCCCAAATACAACCTCGCACACACCATCTCACAAACGCACACACACACGCGCTCACACGCTTTGACATTGGAAAATGTTTAATTAAATCAAACTCAAAAATGTAAAACCCCTTTAAAAAAAAAAAACAAAATCTCTTTAATCATTTTGGCATCACAGACGCACTTATGAACATCAAATTATCACAATGACTCTACCACCGTATCGGAAAAAGAACCACTACTCAGAAGATACGGCAAGAAAATAAGGGGCATTTTGTTACAATTTTTTGGGTTTTTACAATGCTATGTTTCTTATGTACCAGTTGGTTACTTTGCAGAAGTGGAATGTTACAAGCATCTTTTTCTATCAATATCTATTACATTGTACTAAGTTTGTCTATTACATTATACTGTTGGCTACCAATATCTATTACATACATTGTACTTTTGGCTATCAATATCTTATTACATATTATTGTACTAAGTTGTACTTAAAATATTTTTAAGAGCTGTGATTTTTGGTGTGTGGTCGCCGCGATCTCGCAGCGTAACCTCGCCCGTGAGGAAGAGCATCGGACATGCTCGAAACCTAGTGCGACTAATTCGACAAACTACGTGAGTCCTAGCCGTTTTATAAAATATTTATAATGCTGTGGTTTTTGTTTTAAATAAATAAATAAGGAACAATCTAGCTTGCACGTATCCGTCAAGACATCCTAATATAAATAGCTACTCTCGCACCTAGCAACAAGGCACAATTTAGCTCGCAGTACTTCAAAGTATTTAAACTGAGTGAAGGCCTGGTTTAACTAAAAATATGATTAATGATCGACCCAGTTGAAATTTAGCGCCAAAAGATAAAGTAAATGTACAAAATCGGCTTTTTTAGACAAATTTATAGGTGACCAGGTAGAAAAGTACAAGATACGTAATCAATACCTTAAATAGTAACAGAAATAATTTTTTATTCAAGTTTGGTTGTTTTTAATTTGGTGATTTTTTAAAACTAAATCTGACGTCTGATTTTATCTTTAAGCTGCAATGTAAACCAATCATAAATGGTTATACCTATAGCCGTTTATAATACGTCACATTTAGTTTTATACTTTAGTGTTTATTTGATGTAGTAATATTCTCTTAGTGATATTTATTTTAATAATTTTATTCAATTACGAACTTCTGCGCGCTTAACACCACCAATCAAAATCAGATAGCAAGTATATATCTGGAAATAATAAATAATTAGCTCCAATACTATTAAATTAGGTTAAATATAAACATAATGGCATTGAAATGGAAAATTGATAACTGCGGTTTATTTATATCTTTACAATATAAAATAAACTTAGCATAAAAAATCGACAGCCACTGTGATGTATTGGTTGGACAGGTTGGCTCAAATCTCATACATCACTGAGGTTGCGGGTTCGATTCCCGCAACGGTGACGGGACAAATGTTTGCGCACAGGAAAAAGAATCGCAAGCATTTGTTTTGTGTCTGGGTGCTGTGGGACCATAGTCCTCATAGTTCCTGGTTCCCTAGATACAGGGAATCCTAGTTAGGGGCCAGGATCTATGTATGTGATCGTTGGGAGAAAAAAAATGGGTCCGTCGTGAAAAACTTATATTTTTCTCATTTCACTGCTAATAATAAACATTTAGTTTTCATTCATTAGACTTTTTTATGGAACTTATAAGTCGAGAAAATCGTTCGGCTGTTGGTAAGCGCCACGCCTGTCCATAACAATTGCAGTGCCTGAACTTTAAATACCATTAAAAGCACTGCGTAGTATTGAGTTGCGCCTCCTCGCATACGAGATACTTACCACGAGTATACCACGAGACGAGACTGTAAACATCAAATAATTTAAGACAAAATGGTGCAAAAATTTCAGCATTCTATGCTATAGGTACTTGGGACATTGGCATACTTGGGACGGCCGACTGGTCCATGACCAGTCGGCCGTCCCAAGTAAAATAGTCCTAGTTATCGCTGGAAGGATGAGGTCGAAAGGGACTTGTGCGAACTCCACGTCGAGGAATGGAAGGAGGTGGCTCAAGACAGATTCAAGTGGAGACTCATATTATCGGAGGCCAAGACTCACTTTAGGTCGCTTGCGCCATCTTAGTAAGTAAGTAAGTATGTAAGTATGCTATAGATACAAAAATAGCGGATGTCTGCTAAGTATCACATCACACATATGTATAAAGGCGAACGTTTGTATGTCAGTGTGTTTGTTTGTTAGTATGTTTGTCCATCACGCCGAAACGGGTGAACGGATTTGAGCGAAATTCTGAATGAAATTTATCCTACTAACACATAGGATACTTTTTATCCCGGGAAACCGCGAGTGAAACCGTGGAGCGCAGCTAGTGATAGATAAAATAATCAAGCATAGGTAATCATCTTTTCAATGAGCTAGCGAATCGTGACCACGCCAACCTCATTGGCCTAAAATCGGGTACAAACAGCATTCTTGCTAGGTTATTTTGTAATAGATTTTAATAATGATATCAAGATTGAATACAAGCGCGTATCCCGCGGCTTTGATCATGCGGATTGAAATGGATATTTTCAGTATCATACAACATTTTTTTTTCTTAGTTTAATTTTATAGTCATTATGATTCCCATTTTTATTACAATTTAGCCAATTGATTAGGCTAATAAGTAATTTACATTTAACTTAAACTGAAAGATAAGATTATATTAAGAATGGGTCTAATGGACCCTTTCACTTAATGCACACTTTCCTTATTGTCTCTATAAGGCGAAGACACTTTGTTCTTGTGTTCTGTATGGGTAGCACTCGTACTACATTACACTAATTCACTATCACTAGACACTACACTAATTCAAACGGTTTTGTTCTTTTAAGTCTTCTTCCTATATCCGTGTGGTCGAGGATCTGAATTGCCTCGACGTTCACATGATGATGAAGCCTATGTTCGTGAGCTTCGGCATATTTTTTAATAACGTTATCGACGAACTCTACTTGAAGATTAACTAAATTAAATGAAATGAATTTGATATGAATTAAGAACGATCAAAGTGGCCTGCCGCAAATCTTGAAAACATCATGCAACATAAAAATTACCAAAAATATAGCATTCGTCAACATTTATTTCATCAACACCTTTGGTATTTAGTAAATAATATTTACCTACGGCAAACGATATCTCTACCTAATATAATTACTTAATTACCTATTGATTTTTGAGTGTTGCCACGTGGGTCATAAAGTTATAAACTACATGTTAGCTCATCAACCAGATCTAGATTTTTTTAATGACAGGGTCCAGAAGCAGGGCAGGTTCAGAAGGAAGTTCTTGCTTACCTTAGTTTTGCCTTGTAACGTGTTGGACATAGTCTGTAAGTTGCATGTGCTGTATAAATAAATAACTTGATCAATAAATAAATAAATTCATTAAGAAATAAGAGCGAGTGTGGCTAAGAGCGAGTGTGGCTAAGAGCGAGTGTGGCTAAGAGCGAGTGTGGCTCAGTGGGAGAATGTGCGACTTTCGATCCGACGTACCCAAGTTCAAATCCCGCTGGCCTCGCACCACTGACTTTCTTAAGTTATGTGCGGATTTAACACTCGTTCTGAAAACGGTGAAGGAAAACATCGTGAGGAAACCGGCATGTCCAAGAATTAATCACAAAAATTCAAGGACATGTAACATCCACCAACCCGCACTGGGCCAGCGTGGTGGATTATGGCCCATTCTCTCTCTATGAGAGAAGGCCCGAGTCCCAGCAGTGGGAACGTGATGGGCTGATGATGATGATGATGATTAAGAAATAAATAAATAAATGGGCTTCCTTTCTTTCTAGAGCTGGTTCTACCTCTAGAGCCTGAAACTTTGTTCAACTGGCGAGTTACTCTACCAAACATCATTATATTGCAGTATGTACACCTACTATTGCTACGTAATATCAAAGAAAACTCTATTAGGTATCCTTTGCCTATACAGTACTATTGACAAACGAACAAACTGTTTGGTTTGGTTGCAAATATGAGATAATACATAACGAGCTAATTGGATTAGGCAGTGGTTAAGTTGAACGGTAGTTTATGCATGGCGGTAGCAGATCGTGTACGACAAACATACCTATATGTACCTACATACCTACTCGTATCTATCTGTGCTCTAAAATATATTAAAGTTTGATGCAACTGCGAAAGCGAATAACAAGATATCGACAGCATGCTGCAACTTTCATTTTTTAAGCATAATGATTTTGAAAGTATGTGCTTTGAAATTCGGTCTCTTTTTTGCACGAGTATTGTCCAAGGAAATAAATGGTAGAGCTATACAAGCACCGGCTGTATTTCCGAAGCATGGTAGAGTCAGTTTTCGCATTTTTTTTTCTGGGCTCGGACTTCAGTTTGAGTATGGGTACCTTAGTACTATTAGGTATTCTGTGGTATGGAAAAAAATAGGTAGACATGCTTGCCTTCTTTTTCAGTCATGTTAACTTAAGTTACAATTTTTTATATATTTTTAATTGGATTTGTATTGTGTTAATGACGTTTAAAAGTGCATTTTAGAGCCTAAAAATAAAAAAATAAGATAAATGATTCTTACTTTGAATTTGACCTATGGTAGAGCAATGATTTGGATAGTGAGACATGATGTACGAGGCTTCAGAAAAGAGTATAGTTGCTAACTACATTTATTTACAACTAGCTCTTGCCTGCGACAGCGTTTGCGTGGACATGTAAAGACTTATATTTTTGTAGATTATGCACAACACATTATTTATTTTTACAACCTATTAAGTACAAATTATGATAACGATTATGTACAACCTAGGAGTCTTCAAATCGAGAGAACAGGTATCTTCTACGCAAGGGTGTTACATCTTAGACCACATCGCTTACCATTAGGTGAGATAGTGGTCAAAAGCAAACCTGTAAATAGAAAAAAAATGTTTTTACTTGAAATCACATTTATGAGCCTGACTGTACGCCTTATCAAAAATTCAAAAATGCAGTTTTTATGTTCACAAAAATTCAACCGATGTTTTCTAAACTTCCTCACTGCAAACGAAAAAGTTTTTTGATAATAAATTTTGCCACACCTGTATATTTATGTAGATAAGTGTGTATGGCTAGCTCATCGTAGATTGAGGTCGACAGAACTACGGTACGAACGATAAGGTAGTTGTTCTGATAATATTCCTAAACATTTTTTGTTTAAAAATAAGTTTTTCAAGGCCAGCTTTTAACAAATTCGTAATAGGAATCGCAAGCAGATTAAAATGAGCCCAAACACAAGTAGATTACAATTATCCTTCAAGGAGTTCCATTACCCATCTTCCGTCCCCATCATCAGATCAGCTGGTTGTCACCATAATATTGCATTGTCATCGAACTTTGACAAGTATACAAAATTTCAACTTCGTATTACAAGAGGAAGTGGTTCTAATTCAGCTTGCAAGATTCGACCCAAACAAATAAACATTGCAAGTTAAATAAAAGCTTGTAAATACCTCGAAACCAATCGCCTTTATCATCCCACTGTCAAGTAAAGGCCTTTCTTGTTGCATGCCATTCGCTAGTCAATTATAAAAGATTACATAACCTTTATCTCTTTTATAAGCAAAGACGTAACTATGAGCTGTAAGCGAATATAAATGCTTCCTTTAA
Organism: Petrophora chlorosata; assembly: GCA_951640565.1. Lineage (NCBI taxonomy): Eukaryota > Metazoa > Arthropoda > Insecta > Lepidoptera > Geometridae > Petrophora > Petrophora chlorosata. The sequence goes on along the minus strand of OX621194.1, from coordinate 5,550,941 downwards.
GTGTAATACACATTTGCATAGAAAACTGCTTTGATTACAACTGCGTTACAACTTATCATTAAAATAATTGAGTCGCAAAACAAAACTGTCACGAGGCGGGTATGTTTTGAAGTAGGTACCTACTTAATTAATAGGCAGTACATATTTTAATTGGACTATAACAGTTAAAGCCCTGCCCAAAGCGTTTTGCTTCGACCTTTATAATGCGAACAGCTAAGGAATGGAACATAAGACAAAATCAAAGACGGGATCGGGAATTTACCAGCGTCTTTGATTCCCGATTCTTATAATCTAGGTGTCTTCATGTCTCGAGTGAATTGGTATCTTCTAGGCAAGTATGATCCATCGTCGACCGAGTCGTCACTTTCCATCAGGTGAAACTGCAGTCAAATAAGCATTTTTTTTTATTACCGAATAGGCAAGCGCCTATTCGGTAATAAAAAAGGAAACGAGTCGAGCAACAACTTTTGCGATATTTGATCTGACACACAAAAGTTTGAATTCCTACTTTCAATTCCGTCCTGCACCGATGACTCACGGTTTTCATAACTCTGTGCTGCACCCATTATTTACTGATTTTTACTGGTGGTAAGTTTCTCTGCGAGAGACCGTCTGGGTGAGACCATCTCTTTGCCAGCTATTCCCCCGCCAAGCAGTAAAGCGCAAGCATTACTATATTCCACTGTAGCCATTGTAATTACTGGGCGTTATGAGACTCACCTAAGAGCTAATAGTCTCAGGGTGATGAGAGCAGTGCAGTGCAGCGCAGGATTTTACAAAATTCTGGGTTCTGCAACTGTTATTGACAGACGTATGGACCTGCTCGTCGACTTACGGTTTCAAACCGTCCGGCTTCTATGACTTACGGATTATCACACTCAATTCAAATTGTGTGTGATTTTAGGTTCACTTTTGAGGGTTTTTATTACGACACTAAAAATTACGCAATGTTTCTGCTCTACTTACCTGCTACGAAATCAATACACATTTTTGCAGTCTTGATTCCCACGATAATAATAATAAATATAATATATTTACTACGAGATCCTTATATTAAATACCCCATTTGTTACAACATTTCCAATTGATAGACATATTGACACTTATGTATAAAAATCGACATTAATATCCGGTTATGCAACAAGTTTTACTTAAAGAACTAAATGCATTATGTACGAGTGTGTACTTAATATTTTTCTTAATAACTGAACCCTTTAACTAGCTATTCATTTGTTCATTCATTTGTTTTTTTTAAATTTTACCGAATTAAGAGTAGGGGCAAAAATTCTATGAACAAATGACGGTTGTACCGAATTGGGACTAAGTCAAATTTATGTATTACCGTAGTACTATATATGTATTATTATGTGGTATTACTAGTCGGTCCTTCTCGCAGCTTCGCCCGCAACTTTCCCGGGAAAAGCCCGTGGGTATTTCGAAAAAAATATCTCTTAGTAAGTACACCATATAGGAAATCTATTGTAATGTACTACAAATTCCTTTTTATCTTCTGTTGTTTAGTTAGATTGTACGTTGTCTGTCAATCAATGAGTCAGCCACTCTCGAAACTGTTTTATAATAGTACCCATAGATAGATTTAACAATAGGTAGATATAAAATAAGATATTATGAGTATAATTTTTTTTTTGTCATTAATATTATTTTTGTCTATAATTTCGTAATTTTTATGAAATTAACGCAGTAAACAGTTCTTAAATAAATTCACGTAATTATGAAATTAATTACGTACTTAAATAAATTATATGTCGGTATTTATAAAACTAAATTTGAAAAAAATTAAAACTGATTGTACAAGAGTAAAAATATGAAAATAAAATTAAAATGCAGATTTAATTAAATTTTTCGTAGGTGGGCTGAAGGGAAGTATTTTTTTAATTACACGTTTATTATAATGTACGTAATATTTATTATAATCTAAGTTTCGCTGACACCCACAGTGAAAGTATTCTGTAGTCCATAAAATATAATTATATTAGTTACATTGTTTGTGTGCCACTTCTGATATCATGCAATCTTATTAAAACTAAAAAAATGTTTAAAGAGTTAAACGAAAGAAGGCCGACCAGTAACGATACAGTTTTAGCATATTAAAAAATATGAAAAAAAAATTAAAAGAAAAATGCAAAAAATCAAGGGCCCTAATCTCGACGTGTAGATATATTATATTATATATTATGTATAAGCACATACGATAAATATCGTAGGAACTGTCAAAGTATCGATTGATTACAAAATTCCGTATTCTCGACAAGTCACATTAGATAAAAATCGATCTAATACTGCCAGATATGTTTCGAGTGGTCCGGAGCACTCGATATGAGTTTATCGAATGTGATACAAACGCAAACGTCATTATAATGTCTCACTCTTCAATCTTATACGTTTTTGTTTGAGCGATCATTGAAATTTATGTTATTAAAAATCCAGTGAACCCTAGGCTATCAACAATATACTGAACAAAAGAATACAGCAGGCTTAAATTAATAAGAGAAATGTCTGGCGACGAATATATACACGCCTTTGCGGCTGATGTAATTGAGGAGACAGAACATGCAGCAGCCACATCACGACGGCGCTGCGTAAAGTAGCTGGCAGCAATTACATGAGAGGAGCCGAAGATCGGGCTCAGTAGCGTGTATTTGGAGAGGCCTATGTCCAGCAGTGGTCTCGAACAGGCTGTTGATGATGTTGTTGATGAATGCTACATAGGCTGATGTTTGAATCGGTTACAATAATTTTCATAATGTGATATTTTGTTAAACCCGCTACCGACTATTTGCAACATGCAATGCAACGCGAACTTCATGGACGGTTAGCGCGCACGCTACGCGCTTCTGTGAATTCTCGCATTTACAGTTGAAACGATGCGTAGTAAAATATGCGCATTCATATATATGATAATCTGTATACGCAGCTTTATAGGATTAGGATTAGATTCTAATTGGATTAGGTTAGTACGCCAAGTCTTTATGCTCGCCCACTATTATTAAAAGTCACTTATGACTATTTTAAAACACAAAAATAAATCAAACTGTAAGAAAGCCTCTGTGGTTTAGAGGTTGGGCAGGTTAGCTCATATCTCATACACCACGGGGGTTGCCTGTTCGATCCCCGCTACGGGACAAATGTTTGTGCACAGGAAAAGTGCTAGTATATGTTTAATTTCTAATATTTAATCATAAGCGCATGCTAGGCGAAAATCTTAAGATTTTGCCGACGCCGACGCCCAGTGGTTAAGGCTTCGGGACGGTATTCCAAAGCCGCAGGTTCGATCCCTGCCCGAGCAATATCATTTTCTTCTTCATAATTATTTAAAATCTTATATGTTTCATGTCTGAGTGCTGTGGGATCATGGTGATCATCGTAGTTCCTGGTTCCCTAGAGAAAAAAACTACAGCTGATGCATAATGAACCTTTTTAATACTCGCCTAAGAATCTCATAATAAGGTAAAGTATTATTCATATTATTTAACGTTCTTGATTATCATTATAAAGATTTGCATCTAATGCAAATTCGCGAAGAATTTTATTAACATCTCAATGTTGAATTATAGTCAAACTATTTATAACTAGAAAAAAAATTGCCAATATAGTGTTGCTCATATTGTAATTTAGAAACCGGAAATATCACATCTGAAATGAGTGATGTAATAAAGTGCTATAATAAGTTACCATTATGTCTGTGAAATTTATGTATTTGGCGAAATATATACATATTTATAAAGAAAGAAAGACATTCATTTGACAACCACACAATTATACAACAAACATAATATTATTATTATTAAATTCTTTCTTTCTTTATAGGTGCCGAATGTGATCTTCATATAGGTAATAAAATTTGCCAGAACTTGGACATTTTCTACGCATCAGTCTCTTGTATGAAGAGATTTAATGAAAATAAGAATGAAATGATAAAATGATAAGTAACTGACAAAGACGTAGAATAAATCGGTCCGCTCCCATTATAATGTATAATTTGCTATACCCTAGCAGGGTCATATGTAATCTCACCACTACAATAAGAACTTTTGCGTACATATGTTTGCAATAAAGTATTGAGTATTGAGACTGTTAACATAAACTTGTGTTTTGTGCTGTTAAATTCATAAATTTGCTACATAAAATATATTATTGGTTTAGATATACTTGCTCAAAAACTGAGCCTTTTGATACAAAGGGACAACGCCGCCAGTATTCTGGGAACCCTGCCGCACGGTGGCGATCTACACGGCCATGTTTGCCTTATAATTTTTTTATTCATAAAGCCTTGTATATATTTTTATTATTTAACAATGTCATAAAATATAAAAATTATTTGTTAGATTTTTTTAGATTTGTTAAATTTTAGCGCATGCTGTGTTCACTCCTAGAAAGATGTACACGTACGCACGCGTAATGCCTTTTACTGTCTGTATGGATGTAATGCTTGCGCATTACTGCTTGGCGGTAGAAAAACTGGAAAAACTGTGGTACCTACCCAGACGGCGTCCCGCATGCAAGAGACCTTCCACGAGTCCACATTCACAAGGGTACAATTTGTTTTTCCTCAAGAAATTCTCTAAATGATAGTGAAAACCGCATAAAATCCATCAAGCTTTTTAAAACAGACAGACAGCCGTGGATCTGTCATTTTATAGAAATTAGAGAAGATTAAAGTATGGTTTGGTAATAAACGTCTTTAAGATGGAGGTCCATTAAATTTATAGTCATAAATTAAAGCCATATTTTCACCAGTTGCTTGTCTCGTTTTTGTTTAAATGTAGCATTAGATAATTATTATTGAAACCGCACTTAATTAATTATAAATCATTTTGAAATATGATTATTTAAATTACCATAAATAACTTTCTGGTTAGGTAGGTAGGTATGTATAATTCATTCTTCAATATTATTATGCAAATGTGCATAAACCTGTTTTTATGTAACTCGTGGCGAGACGAGCATATCGTTCACTTGAAGGTGAGCAACACGCCTGAGCACCACCCAGCAGAACATTGATGTTTTGCAAAATCTGGCGCAGCACAGAACTGCGCTCGTCACCGAAACATTATGCCCAGTAATTTCTGTGTTTTCTGTGTTATGGTTTGAAAGGCATTGTAGCCAGCAAAGTTAGTGGGTATATGAGTGGGTGGGTGTATGGGGGTGATGAGCGCAATGCAGTCCTACGCAGTGCTTTCTATCTTATTAAAAGTTCTGGGTGGCACTACAAATTTTATAGGCAGGTGTGGCGCTTACTATCAGGCGAACGACTTGCTCGTCTCACCACTCAATTCCATAAAAAAAAAACACTTGAAACCGAAACACAGTAATGATTGCACACTACTACTTTACTTTTTATCGCCCAACAATCACATACGTAGATCCTGGCCCCTAATTAGGATGGCCCGTATCTAGGGAACCAGGAACTATGAGGACCATGGTCCCACAACACCCAGATTCAGAACAAAGTGCTTGCGTTATTTATTTTTCTGTGCACAAGCATTTGTCATTTCGCTGGAATCCAACCCACACCCTCAGTGGTGTATGAGATTTAAGCCAAACTGTCCAACCACTACGCCACAGGGACTGACGAAATACTTATAATAATATAATAAATTTTTGGAAAATAAATTAAACAAATTCTTCAAGATTTTACCTACTATATTTTTAGGTTTTGTTGATTTCTTCAAATAGCGCTGTATCAATTTCGATATAATGACCTACCAAACAAAGAAAAGGAATCGACAAAATCAATTCATAATAGGCGGAGTAATCGCGTAACAAACACAACATCCTTCTGGAATGCTCTGCCATCATCTGTGTTTTCTATTAAATACAACCTGGACACATATCAAGAGTGAACAGATACTTACTAGGCAAGCGTGCTTCATCATCGACCTCATCGTCGCTTCCCATCAGGGCCCGAATTCACTATGACAATTTGGCGATCCCTTTACGAAATCACGTCGATTCCTTAATTAATAAACAACGAATCTGCAAAATTTGTATTCTCTATGACGCGCCATAGACAATGCAAATTTCGCAGTTGTAAGTAATCAACGTAAAATCAAGGAATCGACGTGATTTCGAAGCAAGGAATCGCTAACTTGTCATAGTGTATTCAGGCCCAGGTGAGATCGTGGTCAAACGTTAGCCTAGTCTGATGTAAAAAAAAATTGAATTGAGAACCTCCTCCTTTGGAAGTCTGTTAAAAATCCAACTAAAGCTAAGGACCACCCAAAATCCTATACTTAAACAATTCGAGAGGACTTTCAACACAAAATCGTTCTGAAACTGTCATTGAATATTACGTTACAAGTGGTTATCTTGTTTAACTCCTATTAAGTAAGCATTACATTTGCGTGAACTAAATCTTTCCTTACATGAGCCTATTGCATTATAATTGGAGATGTCACCGAAACAGTGTGAAATTCAGGCATTTGAAAGATTGTCTAGGAATGTGCTGCTAATCTAGTATCTATATATAATCTAGTAGAAGAGGAACTTGTTTGTAGAAAATGAACGCGGTTATGGGAAAAATAAAATTTTCATGTCATGTCATATTAAACATACACATCTTTCGGGCTCATTCCTTTTTCTCCAAAGTCCCATTGTTTTCGAAAAATACATTTTCATACATTGATTCCCTGTTTCCTCCACGACATAGGTATTTTAATACAAATATTAAATATTATTTTATTCCTTTTTCCTCTAGAAGTTGTTAGGTACAGTCAACTAAAAAATCTTGAGGTGGCATAAACTTATAATTTGTGCAGAAATATAATGGCTTACATAACCTTGGAGTGCATCATGAGATCTCGAATTTATATGTGATAAATTTGAACTTCGACAATTCGAAAGTAACCCAACAGTTGCTAAAAAAAATTCAATCGGCTCAATTTATCTGTAGACTTTATGTAGTTTGGAATGGTACCTGTTGTAACTTAATGAGATAACGGTCATGCAAGCCTGTAATAAAAAAAGTTAAAAATATATCAAAAATGCCATCGCTTAAGGATAAGGTTTCTGTTGTTAACAGTACCTACCTGATTTAGATTTTGGAGGAGAGGCGGAATTCAAATTATACCTATATAATATTCTAATCAAATTTGGAGGTGGCAGGAATTGTTTTTTGGAGGAAAAGGAATAGTAGATTCTCAATTAGAGATGATGTGTTCAATATACTTAGGAAAGATAAAGGCAAAGATTATGATATTATGGAATTACTCGTTCATGTCTTTCATTCATCCATCCATAGTTAGATTAAGTTTAGTGATTATATAAACTTACACACTACTGACTTGACTATATTTTAACATTCAAACATCGTGCAAAAGCCCATTCACATATTATACATCTATGGAAATTGCAATCTTGCAGCACACCAGCAAGATATGGAATGAGCTACCGAGGTTTTCCCGCGGAGCTATAATATGGGGCACTTTAAAAGAAGGGTGGAAAGAGACCTTAAAGGCAACGCTACAGTAATACCCCGAATGTTGAAGGTGTCCGTAGGCGATGGTAACCGCTTACTATCTAGGTGGGCCGTCTGCTTGTTTGTATATTTATAAAAAAAAAATATTAATTGCATTTAACATAATGCCTGCAACAAACACCTGCAGGCAACACAGATAATTGAATCAACAAATTACAGTGCTAGAGCTAATAACGCGCTTCCGAATATGGTGCCACTAAGACACGCGTTAACCTTCGCCATTTTGACTTACACAACATTTTCGAAATTAGGAAAGGTTGTTAACTGGACAATTTTAAACTCGTTAGGTGGCATTTAGTCATGCCAAAATTAAAAGATCATAATTAATTCTTGTAGATTATGTGAAAGTTTTGTTTAGTGAAGGAGGTATTAAAAACACTCTTTTTCGTCCCATCTAGCTTCTATTCGATGATTGGTTCTTAAATAAGTGCGAGCAAAGTACGTCTTTTCTGTAAAAAACTTTCATAGAGGGCAGTAATGAGTTTGTAATATGATCATGTAGGTACACTGTTAGTGTTCCGCGACAAAATTGATCAAAGAAAATATTATATGAAAGAGTAACTCGCCGGTTAGACAGGCGGCGCCGGTGCGCCAGCTGTATAAAAAAAACACGCGTAGGTACTACGTATACCTTAATTTTTTTTATAGAGATGAGTAAAATGTAGTATATATCACTCGGCCGCAAAACTATTTTTCCTCGAGCGATGTATTTATATTAAATCCCTTGCTGCACTTATGATTTTACTTAAGAAAGTCTATAATCCTTCGGTCCCTATGGATTCAAAATAGCAAAATTAAAATACTATTTTGCTAACTTGTATTAAAAAATGTACAATCTACTATTGTATGTTTCTAATTCGAGATCCAATGACGTCGCCTTAAGACGTTTTAAAAATGGAATAAAAAGTGTCGGTTCTTTCATTATCAAATTACAAAATTACAAATACCATGTAGACAAATTAAGAAGGTAGGTAGTCGGTCATGGTTAAGTAAAGAAGAAATCAACTAACATTAGCCTATTAGTTTTAATTAATATATTTAAGTACACTTTAATTGGAGTAAGAGGCGAAATTATTGCTATTGGGAGTAGACAGATATTAAAACAAGGACAACTAGAAGTGGATTGGCCCATTTTACTTTAACTTATAATTATAGCTGGTAGGCCCCTAATTTTTTAATTTTATTTATCACGATGTTCACAAGTAAACCTTGCTTATGTTTGACTCAAGACTACTGGAAATAGACATGAAAGTCAGAGATGGGGATAAACTCTGTAACGTTACGGAGGTCCTCCGGCTAGCTCTACCTATGACCTCCGCACGTACAGTACCTTTCCTAAAAGAGAGAGAGGAACTGGGAAGCTGTAATAATAAATTAGGTAGATTTAGTAATACACTTTTAATACATGATTATAAAACGTTTACTTTTTTTGTTACTGCTGCTGCTGCAGAGAAAAGGAAAACTTCTTCGGCCTGTCGTTAGAGGAAAGTGAGAACGTAAATAATCTTGCTCCTCCCAATCAAGAGGACGGATGCAACCTTTTATTCCAGAGTAATGTTGATTGATGCTCCGGCGATAGGTGGTACAGGTGAACCACCACAGGTGTACATGGTGGTCATCAGCGACTACCAAACCTTTTCTTATGCTGTCGACGGTGGCGAGTGGACCCCGTTTTTAGGTACCAACTCGTGAGGCTTCGACAACAGCGTCTCGCCCCAGATACTGCAGGTTTCTGCCATGATCACTTGCATCAAATAAATGTATTGCATTAATATTTATATATCCCGAAAAGTGCGACAAATTACAGGCGAAATTCTTTCTTCTTAAGAGCATCTAACTCCATTAACAAACTGGAAGGCTTTCCTGAATTTGACTTATTTGATACATTTAATACACCAACTCAATTAGACTAACTAAAAACTGGTTTGGTGTGTCTCCCTGATTGTCCAGTCATCTATAGTTGCTTTAAATACCCTAGTTTAATCACGACTAAGATTTATGATTCACGAAGTGACATATATCTTAAATGTCCTGCAAACAAGTGTAAACTTAGATTCTATATGCGAAAACTGCTAAATGGTGTTAAGATAATTGTTTGATTAATAACTTAGATATATATCGTGTAATTGTATATGTAGGTTTTCGAAGAAAATAAAAATAAAATAAATTAATCATGAGAACCTTTCCCTTCCGAAGCTCAAGTTCTAGTCCCCAGATTTTCATATATCTTTTCGTTCTCTGTCAGTTAATTTCGAATTCTCTTTTCTTTTTCTTCTTTTCTCTTTAGGCAATAAAAGTAGGTCCATTAAAAATATAACAAATAGGTTGATGAGTCATGAATAATGAATAAAGATGATATGTAACCCTGCAACTCATCAATAGACGAGTACTGACTTACAATATAGACCCCAAACTTCACAAAACGTATTAGAATCTCTTTGCAAGTTTTATTTCGAAGAGTTTCTCGTTTTCTACCTACATATGACGTCACAAGTTTTGAAGTGACCTTTTGCGCGGCAATATTTGAAACATAATATTTAAACAAAGTTTTAGGTACTTTTAGAGCGATATTTAATTAAAATAGTTTTTTTTTTTATGTAACTGAATGACGAGACGAGCTGGTCGTTTGCCTATTGGTAAGCAATACGCTAGCCCATAACAATAACAGCACCACCCAGAACTTTGGTTTGGAAAATCCTGCGCGGCACTGCACTGCGCTCGTCACCCTGAGACAATTAGCTAAAAAATAATATTCATTGTAGTTAATTTAAAACACTTTCTGAAAAGTTGTCCGATCCCCTATTGCGTATTGGAGATAATCATGCGTTTAATGGTTTAGAATCTAAACCATAGACATTAACACATGATTCATCAAAATTTTAGATGAAATGATGATAAAATGAAATTTATTGTTAATATAAAATAGGTTAAAGGTTTAATGCATTTTGTATCATATAACCAGATGGGGTTTCACCCGTGGATTCCCGGGGCAAATAGGCTAAGTGTAAATTATATGCTATACTCGAATTTCACATAAATCCGATGAGCCTTTACAGGGCAAAGAATTAACAAACATACTCACACACACAAACTTTCGAATTTATAAGTAGGTATTAGTGGGGCTATTACGGGCGCAGTTTAGACATCATCCACATAATTTAGCGCTTTTTGACATACAATTCGCTGATAATTTAACTGATTTCTCACTGTCATTGACCTGGCTATGCCAATTTCATTAATCATGCCAATTTGTACCTCACATTGACGGCCACTAAACGAAAAATTGACTTCCGGTTCAGCAGTACTCAGCTCTACCTAATTTTGTTTCATGTTATTGTTATAAGCAAAGTATCAGTTTGTTGACCCTCAGTCTCATTCATGCTAGGAGCTTAATAATACCTATTTTTGATACGTGAACTTGGTGAATTATATCAAACGCTAAAGTACCTTGTCACTTTAAAGTAAATGCACCATTGCATTGCCGAGATCGCCCAAGAAAAAGTCAAAGTTATTATGACAAAGTTTCCTTGTAGTAAACTTAGTCTTCATTGTACATTTTGATATCTTCTATCAGCTGGCAAGTGTACCGGAAACGTTATGATATTGTTTGACGTAAAATAGCATTAGTGTAGATTTTGCCTTCAAATTACAAATCTGGTATTTTTTTTATATTTCGGACGTGAAAATGAGATATTGTACGTATCAATAAAGTTAGAGTAAGATAAGATAAGTGGATTCCATGTGATACTGATAAGCACTATTACTGTGTACAAAATATAATGCTTAAGTTTATGAGTTTTCTCCTACGGACACTATAATGTGATGACCTGCGGAGCCGAAACGTGGACAGTAGTGGATACTAACGGTGAGACTGATCTATAAGTTCAAAGTCGCTCAACGAGCTATGGAATGAGCTATGCTCGGGGTTTGCTTAAATAATTGAATTCAAAACGAAGCGATCCGGCAAATACCCAACACAAAGAATAAGCAAGTTGAAGTGGCCGGCGACATCTGCCGAAGATACGATAACTGATAGAGTAAAATGGGTTCTAAAGTGGAGACCACGTTTAGGCAAACGAAGAGTAAGACGCCCTCCGGCTAGATGGGGCGACGACTTGCGCAAAATAACTGGTACTTAGCAATTACAAAGAGGAGCCGAAGATCGGGCTCAGTGGCGTGCATTGGGAGAGGTCTATGTCCACCAGTGGACTAATAACACAGAACTGCTAAGGAGTGGAACGCTCTGCCACCGTCTTTGTTCCCAAACGGATACAACTTGTGTCTCTTTAAGTCTAGAGTGAAGGCATCTCATGGGCAGGCGTGTTCCATCTTAGGCCGCATCTTCGCTTTCCATCAGGCGAGATGTCGTCAAACGTATGCCCATTTACCAATAAAAAAAAATACTAATGTTAACGCAAATTCACTGCCAAAATTGGCTACATTAGCCATATAAAAGCGTGTCATCAAAGCTCAACTAATTTTTTATATAACAGAAGTTGTCGCCGTAGCCGAAATCAGCATCCCTCCCGTACGAACGCATTGCCAACGTCTGTGTTTCTTGACAACTTCATGGGAATCTTCAAATCGAGAGTGAACAGGTATCTTCTAGGTAAGCGTGTTACATCTTAGACCACCATGTTATTTTGTATCTATATATATCTTGTGTTACGATCCGTGATGTCACCGGGCGGCTCCTACGGAAGATCAGCGCTGGTTGCTTCAGCCGGCATTATGCTGAGTAGGGCCGTTTTGTAGCAATACCTAGTATTAATGTTTAGTTAAGTATGTTTTTGCTACAATAAACTTATTTCATTTCATTTCACATCATCGCTTACCATCAGGTAAGATACCTAGTGGTGAAACGCAAGCCTATAACTAGTAAAAAGGAATGATGGATAAATGATGATGATGATGACTAATATGGGCTTTGATGATAATGATGATGATGATTTTCCTTAATCGCAAGTTTCCTTACCCTAAGCTTGAAGAAATAATGATAGACGATGATGTCAATAATAAGTATTTATTTATATAAGTATTCATTTCTATGTATTTTAGTTTTGGATTATATATGTAGTGTTTTTAACTGTTATATATATTAATAATTTATGCTTTTGTTTTACGATAATATATATTACGATATTTATTTTGTTTTACTGTTAGTCTTTTTTTTTTAATTTTTGATGCACGCTTTGTAGCTTTCTTTTACCGTCACTGGATAAATGGTAGATAAAATGCTTTAGCATTAAGTTCTCCTTTTGTACATTACTTGTAATAGTGCGATAAAGAATTAAATAAATAAATAGACATCAATGTGAAGGTGTGTGTGTGTGTTAGGGGGGGTGTGTGTGTGTGTGTTGACAATACTTTCGTGTTTCAGCTCTAAGCTTATTATTTACCTCTTACGTGTACCGTTTTGTACTAAGTAGCGTCTAGACAGCTCTCAATACTACCGCCGTTCTACAACCAAAAACAATAAAACTTCGCAAGTCGATATCGAAAACTTTTAACATTATAAACGTCTAAAACAAAATCAACAACAAAAATTAAGTTACCCATTGATATATATGTATACATGCTAGATTGCGCGATCCGAACACTTACTGTATTAGGCTGAATTGCACTGAAGTCCATGCATCTTACGTTAGTGTGGCTTCGTCATTCACACAGCGTGGACGCGTACGGAGCGGCGCTAATAACAAGAAAATTCGATTCCAAGTGTGAACCTGGACATCAATAATAATTCAGTAATCAAGTAAGTAAAAATATTTGTTGTTCAAGTTAAAAATTATGAATCAAAATCGTTCATTTTAATGCCACGCCATCTAAAATCATAGACTAAAATGTGCAGATGTTCCATTACAAAACCTGTTGTAACTGTGTTGTAGGTAAAAAAATGTGACGAAACACAGACAGGTTTTAACCGACTTCAAAAAAGGATTTTTTTATATTTGTTACCTCAGAACTCCGGCATTTATGAACGGATTTGGAATATTCTTTTTGCATTGGGGTACAACATATATAAATATATATTGTTATATAGGTATATATACTGACCCGATTTCATCAAAAGCGGACCTGACAAATTTCATCAAAATCGGTTCAGTAGTTACGGTGATACGTGGTAACAAACATCACACACACAAACTTTCGCATTTATAATATTATAAGGATAAATAAATGTTTAAATGGAGTATGAATTCTAATGAAGTGTTGTAGGTACAAAGCTCAGGCTCAGTGTCACTTCTTTGGTGTAAAATATCTATAGGGACGCCATGGCGTTGCACTATCTTGAACAAAACACGTAAGCGCCACGAAATTTAATGGCGCTTACGACCTTTTGATCGCAAGAAAACTAAACTCTACAAGCAATCAAGCGCTGCATGTTTTAATAGTTTGATTAGACGACATTAGCGCTGCAGCGAATTTAGGTTTAACTCACCAGCATTTGAACAAATAGTTTCCATGAATGCGCTTGTCTATCGGTAGAATATAATGTCAATGAAGTTACCCAAATCGTTAAACACAGTTGCCATACATCTGTTGTCATGGCCAACAAGCCGTTCATTACTAAATAAATAAAAGATATCATTAAACGGCTTACGACATAATGATTCTGAAATGGATCACTTTTTAAGCCGGCCTCGTTTTTTGTTTCAACACATTTTATAGACGTACGCATAATACGTAAGCATGGAATGAAGAAAGTATGTAGGCGTGCCTATAGGTATTACAACTTAATTACGCGTTTCAGCTAGCTAACGATGATAGGTTCAGGAATTTTAATGCGAATGAATTTATTGCCCCAGTTAATGGTTCTTTATTCTTTGGTTAGACCAGTTTCCTGCGTAACCTCTTTTTTAAGTCGTTATGTACTCCAGATGCGTGAGGGTATTGACCTCGTCCAGTATGCTCAAAAAGGATAGGTATTCTTTTTAATAAGCTTTATCGGGATCGGCGACATGACCGGGTGGAAAGAATACGGATGGATCTTCATCAGGGGCAACCGCCACGGACGATTTTTTATGATGTTAAACTTTCAGCGGCTCACGATGAGTCAAATATATACCTGTTCAGGTAATTATTTAAAAGTATATATAATTAACGGAATATTTTCAATAAATAAATAATAATATAAATAATAAATAAAATAAATAATAATATGTTTTATAATAAACACGGTAAATATCCCGTTAATTATATGATATACAATACTAGTGTTAAAGACCATGATAGTTCAAAGACTTATATATTTTTTATTGAAAGGTCGGAATAATATTTTTTTTTATTGAGTTGGGCTAACCCACTGGTGTAGTTCTATAAAGAGAAGTATCGTTGGCGTTCAACTACTTTTACCAAAAAAATCGTAGAAGTTTATTTTGGAAGTTGAATTCAAGCTTTTCATGTTGTAATAGTACACTGAAACGCGTTAATTTAATTCAGTCTAAGATTTTTTTTAAGGAACGTAGCTACAAGACGAGCATGTCGTTCGCCTGATGGTAAGCGCCACGCCTACCCATAACAATAGCAGAGCTACCAAAACTATTAAAACAATAAAAAACACTGCGCAACACTGCATTGCGCTCATCATCCGGAGACATCAGATATTAACTCTCATAATGCCCAGTAATTTCGCTTGCTACAATTCTCTTCAAACCGGAACATAGTAACACTTGCACACTACTACTTGGCAGCAGAATAACTGGAAAATGATTGTACTTACCCATACGGCCTCCCGCATGCGAGAGACCTACCACGAGTAGGTAAATAAAATTTGTGACCATACCAATCAAAAACTGTGACCATGCAAGTTGTAAATCCAAAATACCGATTATTTACTAGGCCAAGGCACCAAAAACTTCACTTTCAAGGGCAGACCTCAGACCTACACCTATTTTGTAACAGATCTGTTAATCACAGGTATTAATCTAAATGTTTGATGAAAAATCAATAAATAAATCAATAGAATAACGAGTTCAAGGCTGGGAAGGCGCGTGCGCACGCCTACAAGAAATATTTTATGGTGGGCACAATCGCTAATGATTGGGCGTGTAAAATCAAGTAGAAAATCTTTATTGATATGAATTTTCTCTTATTTCTTGATGTGCCATCAATTTTTACTCTATATGTATATCTTTAGGCATACCTATTTACTGTTTATATTTTAAAGAGATTTTTTATGCCTAAGTGGCGAAATGAGTAGATTGTTCCCCTGATGGTAAGCCACAAGCCTTCCTATGACAGTTGAAGCGCCACCAAGAACACTGTCTTGCTAAGTCCTGCGCAGCACAGCACTGCGCTCGTCACCCTGAGACAATACTCTTAAGTCTCATAAAGCCCAGGAATTTAGTAGCTGATGTTACTTGTGTAAAATCTCATCTTCGTGGAAAATAAAACCTGAATCGTCGTACACTGTCGAAAAACTGTTTTTATTCGCTCCTTTTTACAACCGCCATCTTAAAAGTAGAATATCCGAGCCAGGGTGGCGCGAGTGTTGCCAGTCGTAAGAAACACAAAAAATACCTCAAGAGCGAGTTGGAATATTTAGAATTGATTAAAGTGATATTAAATAACATAACCTATAGTTCATTTACATGACATGATCATTGTTTAAATGCTAGATTAATCGATTAAGCTGTCACTTGCTGAATCAACGACGTTGGTGCCTATAAAACAGTCAGACTTTTATTGTCTAATGTCAAATTAATATTTTTACTTATTTTTAAACAATTTTAAACCTCGCCACATATTACCTATGTAAAATATTAATTTATATCCCACCACAAAACCATCATTTGTTTAAGTCGAATGACTAATTAACCTATTCATCCCGGCAAGATAAACATATTCTCGTAATTATACTAATTTCATTACATAATAAAACGACAAATCTCGCACATGATATATATCTTATTCTTTTATTCGTCTATTATTATATAGGTGGTAGAAACATGGCTAAAGCCAAGGGCGATTCTTCCATTTAAACACGGTAATTTTATTTTATAATGTAGCCTAATTAGTGACAATTGATTAATCTTTCACACGCACAAAAATGTTACGCAACTAGTCTTTAGGGTTACCGTGCACTAGGTTGATCAACATCTTAAAAAAATTACAAGAGCCCAAAATCCTGAGACAAGTAGGCAACCACGTTAGAAACCTAAAAATTACAAGGGTCCAAAAATGTTAATGCATAAGTTTAGTTAAAAGTATATAGTCATTAATAAACAAAATAAATTAGAAGGTTGCTATTTTTAACCAACTTCATAAAAGGAGGAGGTTCTCAATTCGATTGTATTTTTTATGCTAGTTATTTTAGAACTTCGTCATTTATAAACCGATTTCGTAAATTATTTTCTATTTATACTTTCAGATTGGTCTCATCTGCATTTAAAGTCGACTTTTATGTTTAAAATTATGGTCAACGCTTTACATATCAACGGTTAAATGAATAACAAATAGATCAAGCACACATTCATACCAAGCTATATTGCTACAGATACTTAAGTACCTATTTGTATATATCATTAGTCTCGCGATTGTTAGCTGCCCAACCCTGCGTAAAAAATTGAAGTCCTGTCCAAACATTATTCAAACCGTTGGGCTTGGTTCTGACCCTACAAGTGCACAATCAGACCAACACCGTAAAGAGTGTCAATGTCACTGACCCGCTGGCGAACTGGATCACCAAGTTGCCTATGCGTTACCTGCCAGCTATACGCACAATGAATCAATGATAGTGTTATCTAAGCTATTGTTGTACTTGACTTATAATTATTCTTGTTTAGAATAGGCTAATGTGTGAACTTGACAATGTCACGGTTGTCAAAGACAAAGCATTGAGGCAGCAGCAGCTATTATTTAAGATAACATAGTACCTGAGAAGCAAAATTTGATGGTCCGGAAAATATCGGTCAATACTACCTCCGACCAATCTCTTACGTTTAATTTCCACTCTACCCACGGACAATTGGCGAATTTATGAAAACCCCGCAAATGTCATCAAAGAGAAGAGTTAAGTTTGGATTTAATAAGAGTGTGGCCAAAAAAATTTAATAGTCTTAGAAGAGGAGCTAAAGGAGTCTTCTGATCAACATTGCATCAGATAGAACGCTAGAGCATTTTATTGTTATAAAATTTTGTTAAAACTCTGAAGGCACCTCACATACAAGAGACCACCTACCACCTAGTAGCTCTCCCTTCACTACTTCATGAATATGCACCTCCGCCTCGACTCTTTCTCGACGTTTCATCGCCATCGCCATCGCGATTCTGACACGATGCGCCCCAACACTTCCAATCAGCGAACTCTCTTACAGTCTACAATAACATTCGTGTTTTTCTACAATATTAAAATAAATCACCCCATAAAAGTAATCAATAACTGCACTAAATAACTACGCCAGTTGTGACGACCTTAGACCATATTCGATTATCAATTTATGTTATGTAGATAGGCGTGGCTCTTAAATGATTGATTTACTTTAAACGGAAATACCTAATCTCATGGTATTAATTGATTTCTTAAAACTATTTATGATTACGATTATTAGTTGTTAGGCATCGTGATATGCGTAGAAGTACATTGACAAATAAATCAATCACTAGCGTTTCAAAATACGAATAGTTGCCAATCTGTCGGTTTTTTACAGGATACATCACGGAGAGTGTGCGATGGAATTACACGAGTTAATTCCTCCATCGCCTTTCTACCATCGGACAACAAGACGTACGGAAACTCGGCATAGGTTTATGGTTGATATTCCTCCTGCCAGAACAAAGCGTTTGGCATCAACTTTCATAATGCCCACAGCTAAGGAATGGAACACCAGCGTCTCTGTTTCCCGATTCTTATAATCTAGGTGTCTTCAAGGCTTGAGTGAATCGGTATCTTCTAGGCAAGCATGATCCATCGTCGACCGCGTCATCACTTTCCATCAGGTGAGACTGCGGTCAAATGCTTGCCTATCAGGTAATAAAAACAAATCGTTTTTGACAAACAGTAATAGGTAGGTGGTAGCTATATGATAATAAGCTGCAACTCTTGTTAACAACGAATGTTGAATGATTCAGTATATTTCGAAATGTTTATAATCTGATCGTGCTGCTGCATAAATCAGAGTCTATTGACAGAACACTTCAACGGGAATGGCCCTTAACTAATCTTTCAATACCCTTAGAAGTGCCTACCTCTCATCACTATACGTCAAACACTAAATCGTGTGATAGCCCATCCACTTACCATAGATCTATGAAAATCGCATACTGTCCGATTCTCCAGATCGTTCTTGCCGCACACCTGCAAGATATGGAATGGGATGAAAATCTACTGCTCGAGGTTTTCCCGCGGAGCTATAAAAGAAGGATGAAAAGGGTCCTTAAAGGTAGGCACCAGTAATACCCCGAGTGTTGCAGGTGTCCATAGGCGATGGTAACCGCTTACCTTCCAGGCGGGCCGTCTGCTTGTTTGCCTATAAGTCATATAAAAAAAGACGTTTACCCTTGTCTACAAATTTTGAATTTTTGCCCTGCGACTAGGTAGATGGAGCGGCGACAGGGTTGCTGGTAGCGACTGGAGAAGGAAAACTTAAGATCGGGTTCAGTGGCGTGCTATGGGAGCGGCCAGTGGACTGGTGTAGGTTGATGATGATGATGATGATGACAAATTTTGATTTCAGATTCCCAATTCTACGGATTGTCATTTCTACATATTCTTATTTCTTCAGAATTCAAATTTTTCAGGTTCTTATTTTTTCAGTTTCTTATTTCCACAGATTCCTTTTGTGCTTTAAGAATGAGTTGATATGTTTTTTTTAACTTACCTATATGGGACTAGCGCTCCAGCAAACTGCACCTAAACCTTCCTCAATATTATTTTTTATACAACTGAGCAACGAGACGAGCAAATCGTTCGCCTGATAGCAAGCACCACGCTGATCACCCCAAGATATCAGTATGCCCAGTAATTTGACTGGTTACCGTATTGTATCTATATACTTTTAAAACCGGAATATGATTTAATTAGGTTTATATTATTTCAATAACCAATTTGAAATATTCTAAAAATGAACCTCATTGAAAGTATGTTTTGGTCATGACCATGACACAGGTATGTAAGTACTATTAGGTATTCTGTGGCACAGGTAATATAAAAAGACTAGATTACAAATAAGAACTCTTGTCATAAATTACTATAATAAAAATCAATCCTTATTCACACTTGGACCGTAAAATATGGTAGCAGTAAATAAGTAGGTTTATTATCAGAATTATGGGGCCATTAAGCAGAAATTGCACTAAATAAAGTTAGTTTAGCGTCAATTGCCCCCTCAGGCTGGCCGGCTCCAAGTTCGTTACCACAAAATATCGGTTTTATGAATGGATGTAATGAGTTGGTAAACTGTATAATAATGCGGAATTGGAATACTTAGGGTGGACGACAAAAAAAGCTCAATGGAAATAATTCGGCTTAGAAATTCCAATGCTAAGCAAGTAGATGTTCAAATGCCTAAAGTAACAACGCCCATTAATGACTTTATCGGAGGTATCGCTGTATCGTCTTCGATTCGACTCATCAGGCGTGCTGCCACGCGAGAGGAGAATAAACCTACGAACATCAAAATGTGTGTAAAAATACCATTACATGATTACTTTACTTCACCTCCTTCAAACACAGTTTATAATTACGTGAACGGTGTCCTCACATGTAGCACATGTAATCGTACGTTTACAGCTAAAATTGGATACGTCAGTCATGTGAGGATGCACCAAACACGTACAGTAACTTAACTTAAGTCAGCCGCCGTAGCCGAAATCGGCTAGGAATGCATCAAGACTTTTAGGACAAGACAATTTTATAAGTCGTTCTGCATTCTCCTGTCGTTCTCACGCTGTACTTTTTAGCAATTTTGCATTTAGGTCTGCATTTTCCTTTAACAGCAAGTTTCCCGCAGTAGGTGCGGGAGGTTTAAGGTCAATATAGAATAAAAATTTATCACATGTGCACAGTAGAGTGTAAATGCGAGTGAACGCTTTATTGCAAACATTAAATTAAAGACATTACATAAAAACAATTAAAGAAAGTGTTACAATGGGCGGCCTTATCGCTAAAAGCGAGCGAATGTACCTCGATGATCGCTGATGATGATTGTAAGATTGTGTGTAACATGTAAAATTATAGGTAATCGTTTTATTTTTATTTAGCCTATCTGATTCCACTGCTGGGCAAAGGTCTCCGCTATCTCCCTACATGGATTCCTCTTCATTACAGTTTCAGACCAGTCACTCCGGAAAGCGTTCAAATCGTCCCGGCATCGTGTTCAGCCCCCGTACCCATATGTCCCTCAAGCGCCAATCGTATATCGTGTTGAGCTCAAATTAAGGTACAGCTTCACTGTTACTAATGAGATACCGACTAATTATTGTCCATTCAGGCAAGAAATCGAATTAATCTCATTCATTTATGCCAAAATATGTTAACTACAAGTTGTTAATATGTTAACTATAAACTTAATGGGACAATAAATCGCATCCTAAAATATTGTCGCAGTGAATCTATACCCTATACTAAGCTCAACGCGATATACGATTGGCGCTTGAGGTACATAGGGGTAGGTGGGCTGGACCTCAGCGTCGACGGACGCCTGTCTTAAGGCTCCCATTGCATAACTACATACTTTGGCCCACCTTTCCGGGTGCATTTGACTGATGTGGCTTTCCTAATTACAATCAGTCTGGCACTTTTATTATCTGCGTCGGCGATATTAAATAAATAATAATAATTAACCGACTTCAAAAAAGGAGAAGGTTATCTATTCGATTGTTTTTTTTTATGTTTGTTACCTCAGAACTCCGTCGTTCATGAACCGATTTGGAAAATTCTCATATAAATATCATTGATATTTGGCAGTGGACTTCAAAGTTACATTGAAGTCGGTTTTTTTGTTTTTTAAAACGTATACCTACTTGTATAATACACTCGAGAGCAATGAATCCGGGTCACTTAAAGAATCCTAAAAATCTCGGAAACTAAAAATGCTAGGTTAATGCAATAAATTGTATTTAATAGACAATGTAATACTCCTTAAATGAAGGTATTAAAACTTCTTAGTTATTGTAAAGTTATATCATAAAAAAATCAAATTTGAAAAAGGGCCACTTTCGAAGATGGAACTACGAAATTACAGCATTTGGTTTTGCTTTTGTTTGTAATCTGTCATTTATGTGGGTACATAAACCATGTTGATAGTGCTCTATATTCATTATTCAAGCTGAAATTATGTCGCTTACGCCTGAAGAATGCACCAGAATACTTACAATGCTGGAAACCGGCCGGAGTCAGCGCGATACAGCCAGGACTGTCGGTGTGTCGCTGTCAACAGTACAAAGAGTTCTCCGACGTTACGAAGAAACTGGTTCTAACCTACGCAGACCAGGAACGGGCAGAACCAGGTGTACCACAGCACGAGAAGACCGATACTTGGTGAACACCATGCTTCGAAATCGCTTTCTCACAGGAACTGAACTCACCAATCAGTTTCGACGCCTCGGAGGAAGTAACCCAAGTGCATGGACAGTAAGACGTCGGCTTGCTGAATCTAACTTAAAACCCCTTAGACCTGCAAACGGCCCTAAACTGGAGCGTGGGCATCGTATTTCGAGACTAAGATATGCCCAGAGCCACGTAAATTGGAGTATTGAAGATTGGTCAAAAGTTATGTTCTCCGACGAATCAAAATTTATGCTCTACAAGCACGATGGAAGACACAGAGTGTATCGAAGACCAGGGGAAAGATTCAAGCAAGCATGCATCGAAGAAAAAGTAGCCTACGGTGGTGGGTCTGTACTTGTGTGGGCCGGAATTTCTTCTGAAAGTCGCACAGAGCTGGTGATCATAGAAAACGGCTCTTTAACTAGCGTAAGATATGTGGAAGAAATCCTCAATGATCACGTTGGTCCATTTATGGTCAATTTAGGTGAGGATGCTATATTTATGCATGACAATGCCCGACCTCATACAGGTAGGATTGTGAATGACTACCTTCAAGAGATGAACATTACTCGTATGGAGTGGCCAGCGCGCAGCCCGGATATCAACCCGATCGAGCATGCTTGGGACGAGCTAGGCAGATGCGTAAAACAACGAAACCCTCCCCCAATCACGCTTCGTGAGCTCAAAATTGCTCTCACAGAGGAATGGGAGAATATTCCCCAAAATCGTATAAGGAACTTGGTGTACAGCATGCCAAACCGCGTAAACGCAGTAATGGAAGCACGAGGAGGCAATACGAAGTATTAAAATTCAAGAAAATCGTAATAAAGTTCAAAAATTTCATGTTTCCTATTTTTGTTTTAAGGAGAGATCAGCAGTTTTTTTCTTTATGTAATTTTGTGTTAATAAAATGTATGGTGACTCATATTTTTTTTACTTTCATTTAAGGAGTATTACATTGTCTATTAAATACAATTTATTGCATTAACCTATCATTTTTAGTTTCCGAGATTTTTAACATTCTTTAAGTGACCCGGATTCATTGCTCTCGAGTGTAGGTATCTTGAGCTTATAAGTCTAGTATGTAAGTCAGAAAGTACAGTTTATGTACCTTATATGCTAAAATCTAAGTTCGTACGTCTATCTGTAACATCATACAATGAAGCTTTCGTGATTTCCCTTTTATAGCAATTCGGTCAACACATTCCAATATAAATTGACGTTAGTTCTGTTGTTACGTCGTAGCAAGTCGGAATGAATGTCGTATTTAGTTCACTGTAACTTTTATCAATACCGGAACCCAGTTCTAATTTATCTCGGATAACTTTAGTACCTATAATATTACTGACAGCGTCGTATATAAATTTTAATTAACTTCATTAAAGTGTATGAATTAGTCGCTTTTGCGTGCTAGCTAGAACAAGTAATAAATCACCAGTAGAAGAACTGTAGATAGGTATTAATTCTATAAGCTTAGCTTTTAAATTTTAATGAATTCTGTTCAATTTAGATTATGAATATCAAAACACTGTCATTTTTCATTTGCTGATGCAAAGCGACCATTGCATAGGGAAAAACAAGTGCCAAAAAACATAAATCAATAAAGGAACAGCTTTTTCATAAAATGTATACCTTACACTTACGGGCTTGCATCAAGCATTAGGTACTAGTAATAAGCCTCACGCCTGCTCATTGCAGTGATATCGCAAACTTTATATTTATATACCTTAATATAAAGAGCGAGTGACGCTCAGCGGGAGCTTATACAACTTCACAACTTTTTTAACGCGTTCGAAAATGAAAGAAAGCGTGAATTGGATGCAAAGCGCGACCAACTTAACAGCAGACCACCCGCTAACATACACTACAACTTTTTCAATGGTATCCTAACGTGTATGCAATGTTCACGCACATTCAAAGCCAAAATTGGCTACACTAGCCATATAAGAGCATGTCACCAAAGCTCAATTAATTAATTTTATCGCAGAAGTTACCACCGTACACAGAAGAACATCGTATACAGAAGAAGTCACCGTAGCCGAAATCGGCATGGATGACATTATTATTATTATTGTACAACTTTCGATCCAACGCACTGGAGTACGAATCCCATTAAGCCCCGCACTAATGTTATGTTCGAATTTAGCACTCACTCTGACAGAGGTGAAGAAAAACATGGTGAGGAAAAATGGTGGCATATGCAACAATCACATATATTCAAAGACTTTGTGACGTTCACCAGTTCGCACTGGGCCGGCGTGGTGGATTACGCCCTCTTTAACTCTTTCTATAAGAAAAATTTCCTCTCCCAGCAGTGGGAACATAATTGGCCTGATGATGATGATGCTGATGAAAAAGATTTTTCCTTCGTGGACAGCACTTAACCCATCACCCTAAGTCCCTGGCCGCGAGGTGAGTCATACGATTGAGAAAAATATATATAAATAATCCCGTAATGCTGTAGTCAGGTGTGTATATGAATGGATTAAATATATATATATTTAATCCTATCCCATCCCATCTAATCCCATATATACTATATACATTGCTGGCAGCTACCTCGGACACGCTCGCCGACTCGGGAAACGCTGCCAGTACCTTCGGAACCTTGCCTAAAGGGACTCCTTTTAATAATATATTTTAGTTATTATATTATATTTTTAAGGTTTTTCGTTTTAGTTTCATGATGTAAAATAAATGTTTTGTGATGTGTAAATAACATTTATTAATGGATTTGTGAATAAAAATTAAAATATATTTATGAAATAGGCACAAAAATGCATTTTTAAACGTCTATACATAACACAAATCAATTAAAAATACGTAACAATTTTTTTGTTATTATCATTGTTTTTCTAAGGGCTTTGAGTCGCTTTGCGATGCTTTGCTATGACAGCCCTGTTTAATTCTAACCGTAGTCCTATTACACCAGACTGTTTGCAATCATTGCATACAGAGTCCTAGCCGCATCGCATGCAGCTAGGATGCTGTAGAATACTCCAACATCTTGCAGGTTGACACCATATTGATTTGACATGACGTTAGAAGTTGCAACTTAAGTTATCAAGATCATGAAAAATTTAAAGAAAGTTAACTTATCTTCTACTTAAAATTATATATATTATATCTTCTATTTCAAATGTATAATAATAAATATATACAATATATAGAAATTAAAAAAAAAGACGTGTGGCACTCGGAGACTTCCGCGGTAAAGCTATTGCATAGCATTCGGAGTGGGGGGTGTTAGGTTATTTTCGTTACGGAATTTCTGGATTCGGTCTCCACGCTCAAGGCCCGCGATAGAAGCTATGCAATAGCTTAAAAACTTAAAATTGTAATTAATAAAAACATACATCATCTGATACGCGTACAAGAAATAGCTTTCAATAAACCTATATAGAATGCATATCGTTTCTCTTACTATACAATCTTTCACGCCAATTACTCGATTTAAGCCGCTTTTGCAACTGTCGCCAGTCAGTTGCAAAATATTATGCACAACACCTACCAATTATTCTCAAAACTGTAATTAGTAGATCAATCTGATACATAAGTACGGAACGGTGACGGAATCGCGGAAGAGTTGGAAACATTTCATAGATATTTCGCTCTCCTTCACCATGTCTTGTTAAATAGTTCTGCTTCACCACTTTTGGGTGTATGGGTTTGGATAAGTGATATGTTAAATATCATAGCGCATGCACTAAAAATTATTTGCATGCTTAGTTATAATCGATTTTATAATAATTATGAATTTAATACTATGAGGATATATGTATGTATATGAAGTATTCTCATTTGAGCACATTGGTTCAACGTATTGACGTTGAAAACGAATGATATTGCAATTTGAGCACCAAAAAATATTTTAACTTGGTGCTCAAATGGCAAGAAAAAAGTATGCAACTCTAGACACAGAAATGTATAGTTACATCCAAAAAATGTGGTTTGTGTAGTTTTTATTAAATATTAATCATCAATAACATCACTATTTGTTTGTTATTGCATAAATATATTCAAATGTAAAATTGAAGAACTTAAAGTCTAATTCAAAATACAAAATATTTATTTTTCGGACAACAATTGATCCATATATAAGTACTTAAAATTATGATTACAAAAATCACAAAAAAACATAAATTATAACTAACGACAAAACAAAAGAAAAAAAAATCCTTGCTAACCTGTCATGTACCTGCAAGGCTTCCGTTTCATTCATCACCCGCACGAAATGCCTCAGTAGGTACCTACTACAAGCGCATGCGGATCTAAAAAATGTGGCAGAGGACAGTTTTCAAAATGCTATTGCTACTTTACGCACCCTCCTCACCAGTGATGCTACTTTCTTCTGAATGACGGCAAGAAAACCAAGTTCGGGCCTGAGCTTCCTGATTCATAAGCTACCAGTCATTTAAAAAATATTTACCAATGGTAAAACAGGGCAATATAGGTCAGTAAACTATTCGAAACATTTATGCGCGTTATTTTTAAAATATTACCAATGAAATCAGTGCAGAAACATACTGTAATTAAAAACGATACTGTACTTGTGTCTAGAAAACAATCAGTGTGAGATATGCATTAGCATATCTCACACTGATTGTTTTCTACAGTGTGGACGCATACTGAACAAGCTAAGTGTGGACGCATACTGAACAAGCATTAGCTTGTTCAGTATGCGTCCACAAACAATTCACTGCACTTCGTGTGCACAGTTTGTTTGCGTACGCAGATGTTGCTATGCCTCACATTTTATTTTTTTATTACCACGTTTTAATATTATGTCTCTTTCATGTTTGTCTGTCTGTCGTTCCGGGTGGAATCTTGCGACTTGAATTTCGAGCATTTCCCCATTAGCTATCTGGCTGAAACTTTTAGGTTAGCTCACTACTCGATGACAATGCATTCAAAATCCTTTTATTAGCAAGCAATGTCGACCTAACCTCAAAAGGCACATAAAAACGTGGTAATTAGATTATTTTTTTAATCTGTCACTTTTTTGCTTATTTTATATATTTGAATGATGAGACGAACAAGTCGTTCGCCTGATGGTAAGCGCCACGCCTGCTCATAACAATTGAAGTGCCACCCAGAACTTTTAATACCATAAAGAGGTCTGCGTAGCACTGCATTGCGCTCATCACCCCGAGACATCAGGCATTAAAGATATTATTATTAAGTCTCATATGCCCAGTAATTTTGCTGGCTGCAATGCCTTTCAAACCGGAACACAGTAACTCTTGCGTTCTACTGCTTGGCGGCATAATAACTGGCAAAACGGTGGTACCTACCTACCCAGACAGACTTATCACAATTAATTTACATTATACTGTTGGCATCTTGAGAGAACAATGTAAGTAGTTAGTAATAAATAAGTATTTGAGTATACTAAAATCATAACCCTTTTTGGTTCGCTGTAATCGGTTACAAAAATAAGGTATATTCTGCGAATATTAGATGAATAAAATGACAAAATCATAATAAAATTAACCGATATGGGACACAGTGAGAACCGGCTCCATTGATCTTATACTGTCTTAGCAATTTATCTTTCGAAGCTTCTGGGTTCTTTGTTCTGTTCGAACAAATAGAAAGTTATTAGGTGCACTGGTATCGCAATTGTGGGCTAATGAAGGGATAATCCAGTTCGTAATGTCGGCGGGTAGTTTAACGACGTGTTCGACACGTGTGTTTAGTTCCTTATGCTTGTGTGTTAGAGCCTAATCGTTACTGAGCTTGTGAAAGTGTGATCGATGTTAATTATTGATTAAATCTAAGGCACTCGAAAGTAGTTGAAGTATTACGTTTTGTTGTGTCAGCAATATATTTAATCAATCTTCTTCTCTTATTTTTTTTTCACACTTAATAGATCTATGTTTGGCCACTATCTCGCCTGATGTGAAGCGATAATGTGGCCTAAGATGGAACACGTAGATCTAGAGAGAGACGGCAGTTGAGCGGCTGCTCAGACCCGTCTCCCCGATGGTTCACCGAACATCATCCCGAAACACGACTAGGTCGCTTGACGGCATGGCTTTGTTCGGCGGGTGGTATTATAACCACGGCCAGAGCCTACCACTGCAAAGCGCGTAAGCGGGTTTCATCACGATGTTTTCCCTCACCGTTTTTATAGCGAGCGTGCAAAAACTGCACTTAACTATAAGTCTTGGTGCAGGGCCGATTCGGGATCGAACCCAAGTGCGTCGGATCGAAAGGCGCACGAGTTCCCGCTGAGCCACACTCGCTCTAATATAATCATAATCATTTATTCATTGCAAATATGGGTACAATTGGTCTCGTTGTCAAAATATTTGTAGCAGTGCTCCATATCTAGCCTTATTACGTATAATCAATGTGCAAGCTTTGTTTCGTGTCTGGATGTTGTGGGACCATGGTCCTTTAGATACAGGGAATCCTAGTTAAGGTCCAGGATCGTATGTGATCGTTGGGCGTTATTTATTTGTTTATAATGATTTCAAAAAAACTTTCCGACGTCTTGTCAAAGCCGCAGGGGACAAGAGGGCTGGCTCATTCCTGGGTCAAAGATTAGCGTTAGCCATTCAACGCGGGAATGCAGCCAGCGTTCTTGGCACCCTATACAATTTTTCTTGTATAAAATTTAGTATCTTTATAATAGTTTATTTTTTGTCTTGTCCTTCTTTTTTGTTAATATTGTAAATAGTTCTATAAAATCAATATCTATTAAAAATAAAGATTAAATAATAGTTGACATTGGTTAAGATTTAGAAACTTATTATCAGACATATAGGTACATTGCTTCTGATAAATCAGCTCTGTTTTCTACAGCTGTCCGAAATGTTAATAATATTAAAAAACTTTACAATACTGTAATTATTCGATAGAGAACTGTAAAATGAACATACCTACAACGCAATTCAATTGCGTAATAATTACATTTGAATAAAATTATGATAAATAAATTATGATATATTTTATTAAAGCGAATATATGTAGCTGAAATACAAAACATAAATAATTAAATAAACGTAATTTCAAGGAGAACACAATTAATTAAAACATTCCGATGTAAATTAACTAAAAAAAATAATGCGTTCTATTCATTTATTTATCTATTTAATTATCTGAATTATTACGAAGTGCATACGCAAATAAACAAGTCCCTTGGACAGCATGCCATATAAACTTAATAATCCAAATGTAAACTTCATAACAAATAATAGTAAAACGAATGACGTAAGCTTCTTTGCTAAAGTTACTTCAATGTTTTAGCATGTAGGTACTATTAAGTCTTCTGTGGTTTAAGTTCAAATTGCTTCCATAATATCGCTTTTGACAGAATGAATTGACTAGTTTAGCAGTTAGTATAAAATGTGCTTGGAATTTTAAGTACAAAACGGTAGGTGACTAAGTTCGAAAATGTCATAAAGCTTTTGAACAAAAAGTAAGTAAGGTGAGGTGGCGTGCGGCATAAAAATAAATGTATTATTATTCTCATCTATGCGGTAACATTCTAAACCGTCCACTCATGCGCATGCACCGTCCAAAGAAACTAGATGATATTGGCCACTAGCTGCGTCCCGCGGTTTCTCTTGCGGATGACTGATTTTGATTCTTCGTTAAGCTAGGTCAGTTATAAGTTGGAATCACAGAAATGAAGAACTTAGAATAATGAGAATCCGATGACCACGTCGTATTAATTACTGCTTTAGAATCAGCATTTTATTGGCCATATAACAATAAAATATAATTAAAAGTATGGGTTACACAAGGCAAGTTTACGTACAAATCGAATTATGTAATCAGAAATATAAATTTATATTAAAAATAAACATGAAAATATAAAAAAAAAAACAAATAAGACAATAATAATGCGTGAATCAAATAAAGCAATAGCAATACGAAAGTCATGTCGTTTATCAAGAAGTAAAATAACTACTCCATAAAGTCATAATAAAATTCAAATTAAAATAGTAAAGCATATTTAAAAAAAAAAAAATATATAATTTTATTATTTATTAATTTATAAAGAGAATAATAAAATTCTCGTGAATTTGATGGTGAATATGACAGTTCTACTAAGTTCCCCGTCTTCCGCTACAACCCCCACCCCGCCCCGCAAGCGTAACCAAAACGAACTTGGCAGACTTTACTCGTTAAAATTCCAAACAGGCTGAAGGAGTGTCAGATGTCAAGTGTCAGGGCAACTACTCTAATTACTTGACTATAAGTTATAGTTGTGTTATGTCAATCGATACTAATTAGGTTTATTGTAATTTATACCTGATCTAAAGTTCATACAGTTTATAAAATGAACAGACTCTATATACTACTATATAATCTATATACTCTATATAATACTGCTATATACTACTACTTATAAAAAGGGCGAGATTGACGTTACGATTTTAGTAAGAACTAGCTGTGCCAAGCGATTTCACCTGCTGAGAATTCGGTTTATAGTTGCTTCCTCGAGAACTGTTTGTTTTTCCAAGATAGCGTCTTAGCTATCTTCATTCCAAACTTCATCCAAATCCGGTAACAAACACACACACAAACACTTTAACACACTTATATACAAACTTTTGAATTTATAATATTCGTTTGATGGGATAACTTCTACTAGGTTTCGGACAATTAGGATGTCCTTCTTCAGAGAGCTTATGCTTTGACGTTTGAGCCATCTCAAAATCTTGACATATTTCCAGTTAAAATTTTGACAAATGTAGTTTTGATAGTATAATTTGGTATAATTCAAAACTAGAGTAGATTTATAGATTTTGAGCGAGGGTGGCTCAGCGGGAACTCATGCGCCTTTCGATCAGACGCACCTGGGTTCGAATCCCGACTCGGCCCTGTACCAATGACTTATTGTGCAGATTTTGCACGCTCGCTCTAAAACGGTGAAGAAAAACATCGTGATGAAACCCGCTTACGCGCTTTGGAGTGGTAGGCTCTGGCCGTGGTTGTAATACCACCCACCGAACAAAGCCATGCCGTCAAGCGACCTAGTTGTGTTTCGGGATGATGTTCGGTGAACCATCGGGGAGAAGGGTCTGAGCAGCCGCTCAACTGCCGTCTCTCCCTAGATCTAAGTGCTCCATCTTAGGCCACATCATCGCTTCACATCAGGCGAGATAGTGGCCAAACATAGATCTATTAAGAGTAAAAAAAAAAAACAAAACTAGAGTTCTATAAAAGTCAGTCAAGTCTGTTTAAGTCAACAAAAAAAGGTTTGCATGAGAAGTAACTTATATAATTGTATAGTTATACCTACGTAGGTATATTGTGTTCGTAACAACACAGAATATTTAATAGTACAGTATCAGGAAATCCTTTGCATACAGTGGCAGTATGAACATGCTCGACCGAGTCCTAATTGACAGTGATTGAACTCAACGTTACAAAAACTTTCACGTCTTAAAAGCTTATTGTTATTTGATGTGTTTAAAAAATAAAAGTAATTGGTTTAATTAGGGTTATTTATATTTCCTTTCTTGTTTACATAACGAAATGTGTATGTTGGTGGTTATTAGGTTTTACGCAACGACAGGCAAGCGACCTAAAATTGGTGGGTGAAAAGGCTGATAAAAAAGACAAAAAGGATAAAAACGGGAATAAACAAATGATAAATTTGAATCCTAATAAAAATAACTCTTTCATTGCTAAATGTGAAGAAATATAACATTTTACTGCAGACTTTTAGAATAGAATAGATTATATTTTAAAACTGTTTATAAATATGTTTCAAAATATGGGTTATGCTGTACTCATCCTATGACGTCTCATCCTACAAAAAAAATCCTTATTGAACCAATTTAAATTCTATATTCAACTGACGACAGTATCAATTGTGATGATGAATGTACCTATGGATGTATGGATGTTTGTTTGTTACTGTTTCACGCAAAAACTACCGAACCGGTTTTGATGAAATTTGGTATGGTACTTAATAATAATAGGTACTTTAGGACTTGGAATAGCACATAGGCTACTTTTTATCCCGGGAAATCTCGCGTGAAACCGCGGGGCGCAGCTAGTTTACCATAAACAGGTTTCACCAGAACGATAATAGTAATAAAACAAATAGATCAAATTACGCCAAACGCAATTTACTTAATACAAATCGAGACAAGTATGCTGCTCAAAATACCATTGAGAAGTACATGAGGCGGAGATAGCATCTCGGAACACGTTTCTAAATGTCCTAATGGACATTACGTTTACCACCTGCCCTATTTCTCTCGGATATCATCCCAGAACGAGACAGGTTGACGAAGACGAATATCAGCAAGCAGTAGTCACCAAGCAATAGTGCGCAAGCATTACTGTGTTCCGGCAGGCCTAGCGCACTCCGCACTGTAGGTACGAAGCTACAAGTACATAGCTGGACACTGACGGCGGGTCGCGCGTCGTTATACGTGCCGCGTCAGAAGAGATAAGAGCTATGCGATAGAAAGAAAGGCGCTCTGTAGGTTAATATGACGTAGGTATGCAGCGCTACGCGAGCTGAATTGAATGTTATTGCGTCATAGCAAGAGTCGCTATTTGTTTAAATTTCTTTGCGGAGTGATGCTTCTGTCCCTTAGTATTCTGTGGTTCCGGTTTGAAGGGTATTGTACCCAGCGAAATTACTGGTCATTATGAGACTCAACAGCTAATTGTCTCAGGGTGACGAGCGCAGTGCAGCGCCGCGCAGGATTTTGCAAAACAAAGTTCTGGGTATTGTTCTTATTATTATGGGCAGGCGTATTGCTTACTATCAGGCAAACTACCAGCTCGTCTCATCAATCAATTACATAAAAAAAAATCAGCAAGATTGTTATATCAACAATAATAACGCGTAACTTTTGTATACCTACATAGAACTTGACCTCTAACTACGATGCCCTGTATTAAAATGGTCCCAGGAATTATGAGGACCATGGTCATTCATGATGAATTTCCCTAATTTTTACATGGTTAGCAACCGAATCAAAATGCTACCAGTATAAGAACGCAAAAGAAAAAGTAAAATCTAAAAAATACAGTCGCTCTGTACTCCCTATGTCTTTATAAGTGTACTGCGTATTGTCTGGGTAGTGGTTCTTTTTCGATAAGGTGGTAGAGTTATTGTAATAAGTGACGTTCATAAGTGCGTCTGTGATGCCAAAATTGAAGAAAGAACTTTTGAACTTGAACTTGAACTGGGTGCATTATGTAAATTTTGGTAGACAAATAACTGGACATTATTGGTTGGCTCGAATCTTAACACTGAGGTTGCGGATTCGATTCCCATGACGGGGCAAATGTTTGTGCATAAAAAAAACGCAAGCGTTTGTTTTGTGACTGAATGTTGTGGGGCCATGATCCTCGTAGTTCCTGGTTCCTAGATATAGGGAACCCTTGTCAGGGGTCAGGATCAGGATGTATGTGATTGTTGGGCGTATTTTCTTTTTGTTTATAAGGCAATGTTTTAGGTTGACGACCGCAGAGCAGCTCCGCGCAAGATTTTCAAAACAAAGTTCCGAATGGTGCTAAAACTATTTTTAATATTTTATTACGTGTTCTGGGGACATTTTTGGGGCCCGTTTTGTAGTTAATGTTTTAGTCCCATTGTATCTCAGTTGTGTGGTAACCCTATTCACAGATAACACAGGTCCAAGCTTCCAATTAGGAGCTCACGGATTAGATTACAAAGTCAAGATAACGGAACAATCTTACTTTTGAATTTATGGATCTGTGAAATATAGTTAACGTGTTAACGCCACTGATTTTGCGAAACATTGTGCTATCTGTCGCTCTATATCTGAGGAAAGTGAAGTGTAGGTAGTAAAAGTTATTGCATCTTGTGCGAAAACATAATTTTTGTAAATTGGACCGAAACATTAGCTAGGTATAATAATGTATTTTATTATTATGGTTGATGCAATGAGTCATCTCTATATGTCTAGATAGGTATTTATTTTTGGTTTTGTTTTCTTGGGTTTGACTCGTATTCCCGGCCGTAAGTATGAGCCCGAAAAGTATGAGTATAGTACACAATTTTGAAACACTTGTACTAATGATAACATGTAGGTACTAAATTTAACCTATAGGTTATTTTCCTATATTAATTATCTAATTAACTTTGATATTAGTCAAAAAGTCACAACAACTTACATGCCTTTTTTTACTCTTAATAGATCTCTGTTTGGCGACTATCTCGCCTGATGTGAAGCAATGACGTGGCCTAAGATGGAGCACATAGATCTAGATGTATATGTATATATATATGTCTTATAATATGTACATGTAGTTTATAAACCACGATGTAAATGTTCTGACAGTGTACAATAGAGAATATAAGAATAAGACCTATAAGTAGTTAGCTTAGTTTTAGCACAGAATACTAAGGGACAGGAGCATCACTCCGGAAAGAAATTTAAACAAATAGCGACTCTTGCTATGGTGCAATAAAATTCCATTTAGCTCGCGTACAGCTGCATACCTACCAGTCATATTAACCTACAGTGCGCCTCTCTTTCTATCGCATAGCTCTTATCTCTTCTGACGCGGCACGTGTAACGACGCGCGACCCGCTGTCGGTGTCCGGCTATGTACTTGTAGCTTCGTGCCTACAGTGCGGAGTGCGCTAGGCCTGGTTTTAGTAAGTAGAGTGTAGAGTAGTTTTTAGAAAAAAAAGAATGCGCCCGTTTAAAAAAAGTACTGTAAAAAAAAGAATAAGAACTTAAGCAAAAACCATTAGTCTTTAAAAATGATACTACTTTATATTCAGCTATAACTCCTATTTCTTTTTAGCGATACATAAAAACTACGTTTTTACGACCTACATTTTATAACAAATATAATAAAACAAATCGTGAAAATTCATTTAGAGTGAGTGTCGGAAATGTTTCGATTACAATTTGATTCCGTATAATTTTAAAATAAAATATATCACCGCGGCAAAATAGACATATGACATTCAACAACCAGCACTAGGTCAGCGTGGCGGATTATGACCCATACTCTCTCTATGAGAAAAAGCCCGTGTCCCAGCAGTTAAATTCTTTCACTGGTATATAGTCACACTATCCCTGAGTAGCATAGGTTATATTTTATTACATGGAAGCGAACGAAGTCGCGGGTTTTTGCTAGTTTTCTATAATGTATTTTCTTATTCTATCTATTTATAATATATAGTACACAATATGTTAAGCTAGCTAGTTAAATGTGAAGCCCAAACTAACTCTTTCCTTGTCCCCAATCTCAAATGGATTCTAAAGGTGGCAAAAAGTATTCTTTCAACAAAATCGTTCAAGCGTTTAATGTTACATCTTATTAGATGAGATTGGATCAGTGTTGAAAAGGCAATTTACAAGATTTTAATTTATCTGTCCTCCAAAGACGGTAAGTAAGTAGGTATCTGTGTCGTGAAATATTGTTCATCTCAATCGAACCGAGGAGTGTACAATTCTCGGTTTGCTAATGAAAGTTAGTGGTAGTTAGATTTTGATAAGTTTCGTGAGTGTTATTCAATAAATAAATAAAAATGGATGTTTGTACGTTTATTTTCTATGCGTTCCTAAATCATTGATCCGGTTGTAATGAAAATTTGGTGGGCTCTTCTGTGTACGCCCGCGAGGGTTCCTAGCCCACTTTTTTTCTTTGCGTGCCATTGCACTCTACAAAATCGTGGTTAACAAAAATGTTGTGCATGAACTTAATTAATTATTATTATGTCGCTCTTTCTCACGGGTTATATACCCGGCCCTTTGGAAGGCTAGCGCGGGGACATGAGTCCAACACATAGAGGCCTCTTAGAGCATTTAATTTAGATATGTAATGGGCAACACTTATTATTATATGGAGCCTGACTCGTCCCACTGCAGGGCAAAGGCCTCCCTTCCATTTTTTCACATTTTTTTTTTTTTTTTTACACTTAATAGAATCTTTTGGCCACTATCTCGCCTGATGTGAAGCGATGATGTGGCCTAAGATGGAGCATATAGATCTAGAGAGACGGCAGTAGAGCGGCTGCTCAGACCCGTCTCCCCGATGGTTCACCGAACAACATCCCGAAACACGACTAGGTCGCTTGACGGCATGGCTTTGTTCGGTAGGTGGTACATTTCAAGATTGATCAAAAATTATATAACTTCATGAATGAACTACTTTTATTATTTAGAAGTACTATTTATAAGTTATTTCTTAATCTGAGTTTTATAATTATATTTATCATATAATTTACAGTTTTATAGCTGTTTTACATAAACAAATGACGGCTTTCGTAAAAATTGCTAACACCAGTAAATAAACTATGCTTAAAAAGTCCTCGTATTTCAAACGCTTAACCTGCTTCTGCACTGTCTATAAATTTCCATAATTGGCTATCGATCTAATAATAGATAATGTAAGATGCTAAATAATCCAATGAAATATTCAGTGCAGCCTGTTGGGAAGTCAAATTGGGTATCAGACGCGACGCTTAAATGCTTGGAATTGGGTAAACAACGCCGCTAATACCTAATACACAGCTTCAAATTTTAATGTAGCTTTTGTGTAGAGTAGTGGCAAGCAATCAGGCGACCCGCCTCCATTAGCGACAGGAGGCTCGTTGTCTTAAGCCGAGCTTCAAGGAAAAATGGGCAGACTACGGGGCTGTTTCACCAACCTATCAATAAGACATAGCTAAAAGAGACTTGAAGTTTTAACTTCACTTTCTTCCTTTTTTCTTTTTATCTTGTCAATCATTATATGTATATATGACTGCGATGGCAAATATTTTTTTTACGTATTGAACAGTTTATATTGAACAGACATTAGGATAATAATAGGTTGGTGGAAAAGCGCCTAACTTCTTAAGTCTAAGTTGTCTTTGGCAATAAAAATAATAAATACCTAAATAAATAAATTAATTCATTTATTTTAGGCAATAACATAAATTAAAAGTACCAGATGCCCCTAAAATATATACCTTAGAGACTGGCATATATTCAAATAATAAAACACTAACACTAGGCTAAGGGGCATTTCGGTTAAGCCTCTCTATAGCGCCGGAACACAATGCCCTGGGGCCAAAACTCGGGAACCAGGTACATCTCCTTAAATTTTGCAGGAAGCCGAAGTACGTAGGACTTGAAACTCGTCGTCCTCGTTGACTCCAGCCTCGACAGGTTCAGGCCCTGGACCCTTCCTCCGCACTTCTTCTTGATATACTCTCCTGACGTGCTCTAGTCAAATTGTGAGAATAAATAGCAATACTAAATCCATTTCTAATGTGTGACCGACCCTGATAAGAAGGAGGGGAACGAGAGGGGATCCCTTATCAAGCCAACAGTAAACTTAATGAATCGTATTCACACATTAGGTGGTTTGATGGTCTAATTAAAAGTCTAACAGCCCTATAATCTCGAAATCGACATAATCTCAATCTTGAAGAGAAATCGGCCCAAAATTCCCAAAATTAAATCATCAGACACCATTGTTAAACTTTGTAGAAAAATCTACCGTGCAATTATGTCAAGAACTTCAAATTGAGCTAATCTGTCCGGCCATGTACCATACAATAGCAGACACAATGGTAAAAATGGAATCTTACCCAATATTAAGATAACGTCAGATGACAATAATTTTATTGTTGTTAGCCTTTATATTGTGAACGACAATAAACATTTTTTTTTAACATTCATCGAGTACTTCACACGTGTTTTGACTGAATCACTATTTAGCGACACCAATTTTTTTGGTTTAGGTGTTGGTATAGATACTTAGCAGCTACCTACTTGTAGTCTAAGATCCCATACTACGGACATAATGGTATGCACTCTGTAGCATGCTTCCCCATCTCCTTAATAGATAATAATAGCATCATAATCAACCCATTACGTTTCCAATGCTGGAAAACGGGCTTTATCTCATAGAGAGATTATGGGTATAATCCGCCACGCCCGCCACTGGCCCAGTGCGAGTTGGTAGAAATCACATGTCCTTGAATTTTTGTTATAAATTCATGACCATGCCAGTTTCTTCACGATGTTTTCCTTCTCGATATTTTAAATTTTATTGTCAATGCGCGCATAACTTTAAAAGTCAGTGGTGTAGCCAGCGAGATTCGAATTCGGGTGCTTCGGATCGAAAGATGCACGTGCTGCCACTGAGCTCCCCTCGCTTATCGATAGATATAAAAATATAAATGAATAGCATAGCATTACAGTTTTATTACAGAAAACTATAATTATTGTGCGGCGCCAGTAGGATTCGAACTCGGAATCGTCGGATCGTAAGTTGCACGTGCTGCCACTGCGCCACACTCGCTTATCGATAGATATAATATCCCACCTATCCGTACTAAGCGTTTCGCAAATTCCTTCATCATGCGAACTGCAAAGGAGTAGAACACTCTGCCAGCTTCTTTGTTCCCAAGCAGCTACAACTTGTGTATCTTTAAGTTCCGAGTGAATAGGCATCGCTTGGGTAAGCGTGCTTCATCTAGGCCGCATTTCGCTTTCCGTCCAATAAAAAAATAGAAAAATATAGCATAACCATCGGCAGTTTTATTACAGAAAACCATAATTACAGATGAAGTAAAATTATACACTAAATATATTGTTTAACAAGCTAGAACAGTCATAAGGATATTTACAATTCATACAACTGAAATACTTTACGACGATGTCGAAACTACTCCATTTCGAACCGCCGCACAACTCACAACCAGCAATACCATGATCTCACTAAACCATGATATTGTCGAGATATAAATTTTGTTTATAAAGGTAATTGCGGCCACGAAAAATGATTTGTAAGTGAGACGCTCGCTTCCGGCCATTCGTGTTCGGTCACGAATCGGGGCGAGCTTGCAACACCGAGTCCTGCTGGCCTTATGTCATCGTTTTCAAACTGGAGCGAACTTTCAATGTACCAAGGGCCTAAACGGAATGCGGACG
Organism: Petrophora chlorosata; assembly: GCA_951640565.1. Taxonomy (NCBI): domain Eukaryota; kingdom Metazoa; phylum Arthropoda; class Insecta; order Lepidoptera; family Geometridae; genus Petrophora; species Petrophora chlorosata. The sequence continues at coordinate 5,512,060 of OX621194.1, read as the reverse complement.
TGTAAGCGTGTGAATAATCTGGCCAATAAGCTACCGGATTGCGTCAAATAACGATCACTAGATTCTAGTTACATAGGATCACGTTTGTGTAATTCAGTTTACATCCATAAATTTGCATGCAACAGTTGGAATACTTACTGGAATATCACAGTATTATCGTTAATACAAAACATCATGGCACTTAATTTTATTTTTGTAACTGAATGACGAGGCGAGCTAGTCGTTCGCCTGATGGTAAGCAATACGCCTACCCATAACAGTTGCAGCACCACCCAGAAGTTTGTTTTGCTAAATCCTGCGCGGCACTGAACTGTGCTCGTCATCCTGAGACAATTAGCTATTAAGTCTTATATTGCACAGTAATTTTGCTGGCTACAATGCCCTTCAAACCGGAACACAGTAATGCTTGTGCACTACTGCTTGGCGACTGAATAACTGGCAAAGCGGTGGTACCCACCTAGACGGCCTCTTGCATACGAGAAACTTACTATCAGAAGAGGGTATCACAATAATAGGTAAAATAATGCCCAACAATCACATACATAGTCTCATATATGTATGTATAATCTGTTTGCTTCGCAATTTCTTAGCTATTCAAATCTTTATCGCTATCACGTCGGCAACAATACATACTAATCATATATTGTTGCCGATATAATATTATTGATACGAGTGGCATTAAGCAAATGGTGTTTATTTACACATGGAATATGACGTCACAGCGCACGACCACCGGCTGGCTAAACAATAATTTAGTGTTCTGTGACAATAACCGCTAACGGCATATCAAGTTCCCTTGCGCGGTGATCTTTACGCTTATTGCATTAACTTTCTCTCTCATCAGAGTTAAGTACAACTTTATGAATACTTCGGTGTTGTTTTGTCCAGACGGGGGAAATCTCATGGACATCCGGGAAGGGAGGGACCGGATAGTTCCAGACTTGGCCTAAGCTACCTACTGGCTAAAACCTCCGTCTGCTCTGCCTGTCCACAGACCAGACGTCCTTGCCGTTATCGTCACTTCTTATTTTTTCTGGGCGTACATCAGCTATGCACGTTTTTTCTCTCTAATTTGTCCTTTTTTAAAATGTTTTTAGTCATGACTCTATTTTTCTCTATTTGTTTTTTCCTAAATTAATCCTAAACTACCAGTTCCTACTTGTAGCACCCTTGTACGAGTTGACGCATGTATTAGCCATACTTCGAATTAAAGCACATAAACATAGTTTGTTATCTTCATCATCATCAGCCCATTACGTTCCCACTGTTAGGACATATCCTAAGAATAGAACAGAAGGCCCATAGGCCTTCTGTTTTATTTTTTCTCTTAAAGAGAGTAATAGGGGACACAATCTGCCACGCTGACCCAGTGCGGGTTGGTGAATGTCACATGTTCTTGAAATTTGTGTTTTTGGATATGCGGGTTTACTCACGATGTTTTCCTTCGCCGTTTTTAGAGCGAGTTCTTTCCGCACATAATTTAAAAAAAATATTAGGCGGGGCTAGCGGGATTTGAACTCTGGTATGTTGAATTGTAAGTGGCACGAGCTCCCACTAAGCCAAATTCGCACTCTAAGACACACTCGCTCTTCTGAGCCACACTTGTTCTTCTTAGCCACACTCGCTAGAAAGCGACACAGCCACACTCGTTATTTTAGTGAACAAAGTTAGTGACGGGAGGGGAAATATTCTTAAACTATAATTAACTATTTCTAGGCTATTTCACAAAATATAGTTAACCGATTTTAAATTGCATAATCAGTTACAAAATCAACGAAGAGCATGATTAAAATGTCTTCATCGTTTAATAAGATTTCAAAATGTATGCTACAATACAACATAAATATAGGTATTAGTTACATATAGTTAAATTAAAAACTGATTTTTACTTGTTTGCGAATGTTAAGTGCCAATATAGAAAAAATATTCACCAATCGGCTTCGTACCTCTATAAATAACAGAAAATAAAAATTCAGTGTAAATTAATGTTGCTATTAGTCATGGCGTCTAACATGATTAGATATGGAATAAATCATTATTTCCCGTGTCTAGCCACTTTCTTTTCATTGTTACTGATTGATAGAACTAGAATAAGTCTGAAGATGATAAAGAATAAAGGCCCGGGGACAACATAGATGGTATAAATCCGAGAAGGAAAGAAAATTATATAACAGGATAACAGGCTGACCATGTTGCATATTATACCAGTTTGGGCATAGGAAGAAAGTGCTCATGGTGACCAAAGGCAAATAGTATATACGTAGAGACCAAATTAAGGTAACCGGAAAACTTTATCACTTGGCCAGGCACGTTTATCGTATGGTTTGATAAAATAAAAAGGCGCAAGCATTAGTTTTGAGTCTGGGTTCTGGTTGATCCTCTAGATACAGGGAATCATAAAATCAGGGGTTAGTCTACGTTTGTGATCGTTGGGCGTAAAAGAAAACAAAAATACAAAATCTCCAATTATTTTAATATTTCTGGATACCTTTTACGTATTTCTTGAAATGGCTCTATCACTCTGTGTTCTAGGTACTCTTTAATCGGTATTCATATTCAGTCACATGCGAGCACACGAACGCAATCGATAAGGAGATGAATGCAGTCGCCGTGGCTGAAATCAGCCGGGAATACATCATCATCATCATCATAATCATCATCATCATCATAATATTTCACATTCATAAATTTATTTCCACACTATTCCTGTTAACGCAGTGAAGTGCCTATCGTGAGTCAGGTTGTCAATGCTCTTGATAGATCGTTATGTAATCTTTGTATGAATTAACTAGTTATGTCTATCAGATCCGCATGACGAGACAGATTTGCCGCTTGAATGAGTAATAGTGTATCACACTAATATTATAAATGCAAAAGTTTGAAGGTGTGTTTGTGTGTAAATGTGGTTGTTCACGCAGCAACGGCTACACGGATTTGGATGAAGTTGGAATGGAGAAAGCTTATTCGCTGGATAAACACATAGGATTCATTGGGATTCCTTTGCGAGATAAAATCCGGAATGCGGAAATCTGCAAAAGAACGAAGGTTACCGACATAGCTCTCAAAATTAGCCTTATAGCTCGAAAAACCGATAACCGTTGGGGTAAAAAGGGTTTAATTTTAAAAATCCCCACCAAGAAATTTTCACTAGGTTCTCGAGTGGCGACTACGGACTGGAAGGCGGAGTGTAGGATGGCCCCCCACAAGCTGGACCGACGACCTGGTGAGAGTCGCGGGGAACCTCTGGCTACATACAACGAGCCAAGTATTGGCTAGGTATACTATGTTTAACTTAATATGTATATTGTATATAGACCAGAATGAGAGCTAGTCTGACCAAGCATGCAAATTACTTGACGTGTAGGTACATAGGTTTGATATAGCGTGTTTGAAATTCCCATTTAAAAATATATTTCTTTATTTTTGAAATTTGCGACAACCCTATTATTGCGTCTCCAACTATATACTAGGGTCAAAAACAGCAGTTGTATTGTTATAGGGTTGTCATGTGGTGTTTTTTACATTTCGCGAAGGAAACTTTACGAGAACTTTCATGAATGAATTTATAAATTTCAAAACTCGTTGAACAATAGTTGTTCACCATGACGTGCAGAAAAAGCTTCCTTCGGGTTTATACACATTACGCATAGTGTTATGTATGTAGGGGTGGTATAACTATTGATTTTTGTTAAAGTGGTGACAGAATGTTGGCCAAGAGACAGGCGAAGACTAGTAGGCAGACCACCGGCCAGATGGTCCGATGATATAGTGAAGGGGGTAGGAAACTTATGGATGCGGAATGCACAGGACCGGAACAAATGGTGTGAGGGAGAGGAGGCCTATACCCAGTAGTGGGTGGACACGGGCTGAAATGATGATGATGTTAAACTGTCCCAGTGTTCAAGTGTCCAAGTACTTGTATGTTTGCTTGTCCGAATTATTTTCTAACTGTTTAAATCAATCAATCATATCATTTATTGCGAGAATATAGTACATAAAGGTGATAAAATTCTAAAAAATAAGTCCTTACATTCTACCATGACAATGGTGTGTAATAACCTGTCTTACTAATTATTTCAATTACATTAAATCTCATATGCAAACAAATTATTATTATTAAATTAATGTCAAAAAGCTTTAAATGTCATACAAATTAATAAATTACAAAATAAAAATGTCAAAATATTATTAGTCTAATAAATGTCAAATTGGTGATCAATTTTTTGAAATTAACTTAATTTTATAAAATTAATAGGTGTTTTTAAAAGTCATATATTCATTTAAGTCATAAAAGCTGTTTTTCGCAAGCCATTGAGTCAGTTTTCTTTTAAATTTAGTCAAAGGTAAGTCTTTAAATGTATTCGTAAAATTTTTAATAATAATAATAAATGCATTTATTTCAGGCATATTGGTAACAAATTAAAAGTACCAAATATACCTTACAGACTAACATATATACAAATTAAAAAGACGTGTGGCACTCGGAGACTGCCGCGGTAAAGCTATTGCATAGCATTCGGAGTGGGGGGTATTAGGTTATTTTCGTTACGAAATTTCTGGATTCGGTCTCCACGCTCAAGGCCCGCGATAGAAGCTATGCAATAGCTTAAAAATACTAACACTAGAATAAGAGGCCATTTCGGTGTAGCCTCTCTGTAGCGCCGGAACACTATTCCCTCGGGCCGAAACTCGGGCCACCAGCAACATCTCCTGATATTTTGCAGAAAGCCGGAGTACGTAAAACTTAAAACCTGTTGTCTTCGTTGACTTCAGTCTCCACAGGTTAAGGACCTGGACCCTTCTTCAGCACCTCTCCTTGATATACCTAATAATATCGTCTCCCGACGTGCTCTGGTCAAATCGGGAGAGGTATATCGCCATCCTGGGTTCTGCAGCTCGTAGTGTATAATTTGTGACAAAAATGATTCGGTGCAATTGTTAAGCCTTCACCTTGTTGACCTTTGATCCGAGTAAAGCACCTATTCTTCCACTTTTTCTATCTTCCCAGACCTTTGATAAAAAGCATAACAAAATGTCCAATATAACAAAACCATGTTCTGTTTCGCAATTCACCTTGCATGTAGTAATACAATAGAATCTGGCTATTAAAGTGTATCTATCCATTGTTATAATGGCATTGTTACACGGGTCATTACATTAAATCGTGCATTTGTATTGTAAATAAACACTTAATTAGAATGCAGAGATAAGGTTTACAGGCATCTGAGATATATATGACTAACTAAAAATTAAAACGACGTAGGTTGTCTTATTACCCGCGATGGAACGGAGAAACTATATGATGAACCGATTTCGATGCAATTTTCGGTAGTACCTTTGAAATATATTTGAGATGGTTCTTAGATAGGTTATATTGTACTGTAATCCAAGAGAGGGCGCTGCAAAATGATTATATTATTACGAAGTGGGGTCAATTAAAATTTAAAATTTTGAAAATTTTTATACAATTATTTAATTTCTATTAAAATAAAAATAAAATAAATAGAAGTATAGACTACCGCAAATAAAAAATACCTAAGAAACTTAAGCTTTTACATCAACGCTGTATTATCAATTGTAGTGTTACATGAAGTTTATCGAAATATTGTAACTTTTAATGAATACTAGGACAGTTGCTAAAAGCGTGACGTTAAATTTAATAACCCGCGTCACATAAATTGTTCAAATCAGTCATCCAGTAAGGTGCCTTGTCTACAAGCCCAGCTGATACGATCAGCTGTATCATATGACCACTAAGTACATATACTACTTACCTTCCAATGAAGACTGTTTTTGGTTTGATTATACCGATATCAAATAACGCTATCCTCTAATTACGGTAATTTGTAAATTATATTTTGAGGTAGAAAGCGGTTATCTTTTTTTAAATAAAAAGAGGATATTTATATCATTACATCATAGTTTTGAGGTGTCGAAAATAAAAATTACCGTTCCGCCATGTACAGTAAAGAGTTTAGAAGTAACCTTGGAGCAAGACCCTTTCGTTTTGCGGATCTTGCACATGCACGTAAAAGTTTGTCGATCTAGTAAGTTAGAGAGCTAGAGCAGTTTTCACGTTCTTAAACTCGTCTAGTTACTATAGTTCATGGTTCAACATTGAGTCACTACACCGGGATGTTATGGTATTTTGGCTCTGATAAAGAGCTTTGCAATCGTGCCGAAATATCTGAAACTTAAAACAAATTTATTGTGGGCATATGAGACTTAATATCTAATGTGTCGGGGTAATGAGCATACTTCAGTGCTACGCAGTATCTACTTTTTACGGTATTAAGTTCTGGGTGGCACTGCATTTGTTATGGACACGCGTATCGCTTACCATCAAGCAAACGACTTACTCGTCTCATTACTCAGATCCATAAAATAAATGGATTTCATGGTAAATATCCTAATTCTAATATTGACTATAGAGCTGGAGCAGTGAAAAATCTCTCTACCTCTTTAAAGAAAGGATGTAGGGTAAAGGGTTACGCAATCCTTTCTATCAGCACATTAAACCAAATAGTGTTTAACTGCCACTTACACACTAGTTCTAAACCAGTTGTTCTCACGATCAAGCATTCGTTTTTGCAATAGCCTGGTGTCAATGTGCAAGGTCCTTGATGCTTTGATAGACATCTAGATTTGTGTTTAGTTGTTCACGATTTGAGAGAAACTTTTATGATGATATTAGCTTGACAATTTTTGACCTAACCTTAGACATTTTTATAGTGAATAAGTAAATCTCTTCAAGGTCTTCGTCAGAATACAAAAGCATACGTGGTTGATATATTATGGAATAATGTTAAATATTACCCATTCAGTGCGAAAACCCTTTACTGATAAATGATTTTCCTATAAAATTATTTAATAAATGATGTCTCAGGGTGATGAGCGCAATGCAGTCTTACGCAGTACTTTTTATGGTAATAAAGGTTCTAGATGGCACTGCAATTGTTATGGGCAGGCGTGGCGCTTGCCATCGGGCGAACGACCTACACGTCTCATCACTCAGTTCCAAAAAAATATTTTATGGGAAATCCAGAAAACAGGGTTGAAGCCGCTGGGTGTGGTCGATATAACTTTTTCATTGTTAAGATACTCTGTCATATGGAACTATATAAATAAGTGAGTTATCTATCTGGGTTAAAGGTGAAATGTGTGGTAAGACTTCAAGTTTACGCTTTGACACGACCGGCGCCGACTTATGGTCATAATCTTAACATCTGTGTTACTTATGTAATGTTATGTTTTGTGATGCGTCATGTTATAACATATTATTTTATCTTCATTTCATTTGTTTTAATATATATTAAAACAAATATATATCATATCAGTAATGTGTTCAAGTAGGTAAAGTCCTGCTAAATTATATACCTATTGTAATATCTTTTTGATATAATACAATTATAATAATATATAATATTTATCGTATTTTATATTTATGTATTATTTTGATTGTATTTATTATTATGTCTAAATATATACTATTATATTTTTAAAGTTTTGTACTTACTAAATTATATATTTTAGGTATATTAGGTAATTACTGCATACACCAACTGACCGCAAATTTTTACAATTTTATTCCTGTCCATCCAAAGGTTGCCTGTAAGAAATTGCACATAGCGATAAAGCCGCTTTGTTCTACCACTATTATTTGTAACTGTAAACTTCTGTTTCCTGTTTTGGTATTCAATAAAGTGTTATTGTATTGTATTGTATTGTAAAGTAAGAAAAGAAAGAAAAAACGTTTATTTGACAACAACAAACTAACAAACAGAAATACAAAAAAATGAAATAAATATATAAATGGTACAAACAGACAGCTAAACTTAAATGACTACAGTGTAGTGCCAAATGGGGTATTCGCTCAGGACAAATGGCAAGTGTCGTTATTTGACGCCCGACGCTGGTTGTCAGCAAAACCCCAAGCCGTGCGGATATACTTCGCTCCAAATCTAAAATAGAAGATAAATATACACTATAATAAATATGAATAAATATAAAATATAGATACCTTCTTGAACACAGTGAAACAGTCAATATATCTAGGTATACAGCCACAGAATACTACAGCTAAGATGCCGAAATCAACAAACAACGTCTTAATTGCGTCTAGGTTGTCTAAACGAATTCACTTTAATCGATAAGACCACTACCAACTCCGTAGCTTCAAAAGTTTCTGCATCCATGTATAATAATGAAAATAAAAAATAAGTGTAAAAAATAATCTTATTTATCTATCTTACAGTCATTTTATCATCACAATGTCAAATCTAACGTCATTCAGTATCTGATGAATGACTTTACTTTTTATATCCAACAGCAAAGACAAATTATTAAAAACTACTATATTTTATCTTTGTCCAACAGGTCTAGGTAGTATCTCAAAATAGAACTTGATCTAATATAAACTGTCAGCAACTTTTCTTTTTAATAACGTACAAAATTTATATTCTATTGGATTATTTCTAAAACATATCAATCTCAACGGTAGCCGTGAGCCATTATGTTTTTGACACCTCAATTATTTTGAATACTAGTTCCCTGTCTCGCTTATTTATTTTTTTAAATTTAAATAATAAAGCCTATGATAATTGTAATAATGCATATCTATATTCTTTACCATATGGCTTACGTTTGTGGCTTTAAATATGTATAAATATGTAGGGTAACCATAACGTTTTGCAAATACAGGACACATGGTAAGACATGGAAGTTTTTAAACGGACTGCGGACCAAAGTCGGCCGTAGCAAGGAAAATATGAGCAGCTGAGGCTACAGCTCGTATAGTGTATGCGAGTGCGGTATCTCTCCCCATACTATGGGACACCTTTTGTCTTGCCTTGCATGTCCGGCACACACGCGAGGACCTGTACAATACCACAGAAAATGCTGTGCTTCAAAAAGCCGAAGGATCGACTCGCTAAGAAGAAAAAGGACACATGTTAGTAAGTCTCCACTTATTGACACCGTACACGTACAGGCGTCGGCAGTGTAATTTATTAAAATTATTTACCTAATAAAAAGTCTTATTGCTATACCTTCATTGCTTGCAAGTGTCTGTAGTATTAATATGTCTAGTTTGTTCGTTTGTGTCAATTTGTCGCAGGCTATTAGCTTTTTCTAGTAAACTCTAAACTTTTTATCGACCAATAATAAAAATAAGGTTAAAATTTAAATTTATTTATCTACTTTCACTGTCTGTCACTGTTTTTCAGTGTCAGTTAAAGTCTCATCATCATCATCATCAGCCCATCACGTTCCCACTGCTGGGACACGGGCCTTCTCTCATAGAGAGAGAATGGGCCATAATCCACCACGCTGGCCCAGTGCAGGTTGGTGAATGTCACATGTCCTTGACTTTTTGTGAAAAATTCTTGGACATGCCGGTTTCCTCACGATGTTTTCCTTCACCGTTTCTAGAGCGAGTGTTAAATCCGCACATAGCTTAAGAAAGTCAGTGGTGCGGGGCCAGCGGGATTCAAACTCGGGTGCGTCGGATCGAAAGTCGCACGAGCTCCCACTGAGCCACACTCGCTCAGTTAAAGTCTATGCCTACATAATTATTATTTTATTATTTTTGAACCCTGTGAAGTAGCGTGTGGTTTATTAAATGTAATGTTATGTTTGTGTATATATGTTAGTCTGTAAGGTATATATTCTATGGGCCTCTGTTAATTATACTTAGTTGTACTTTTATATTGCCTGTAATAATGAGTTTAAAAATAATAATATTATGCTTTAAATATAGTTTCTTTTTAGAAATGTTTGGACACCCTACAGTGGCCTTGTACAGAGAGTGTTCATGTCATGTCGATGGCTTATCTTTTGACCTCAAGAACGTGCTCTTGGTTCTGACATGCTTTTGATTCTGACCTAAGCACAGTTGAGGCTTAGTGTGAAGCATTTGTCTTAAGTATCAATATTATATATACCTACTTATAGTTGTTAGCAATAGACGACGCACATGCGTGAAACAAATATGTGCTAATAATTTTATTATTTATGTAATCTTTATTTCAGGCAACATAGATATAATTTACTTATTCTACGGCCCATATATATATATATACATATATATATATATATATATATATATACATATATATATATATATATCATACATATATACCGTACTTATTGGTAAGTACGTACTTTTGTCGTTTCGTTTGTTGTCTTTTATATGAAAACGCGTACTACGAAGAGGTCAAGTTGTATCTTCGTATAGTCACCTAACCGATTTTGATATATAACATACCCTATAATTTTAAGTTGGAACTTAAGCTACCCTAAGCAAACCCTAAAAACCTAATTAAAATCCGTTCAGTAGTTTTAGAGTGTCTAGGTAACAAACATTTAAATATGAAATTGTATAATAGTAAAGATGCATATTATACTACATAAGGTAGAAATTATTGACGTCACTTGTAGTTACATGGCCAACTATTGTATAATATCTATATATATGACGAGACGAGCTGGTCGTTCGCCTGATGGTAAGCACCCATAACAATAACAGCACCAGCCAGAACTTTGTTTTGAAAAATCCTGCGCGGTGCTGCACTGCGCTCGTCACCCTGAGACAATAAGCTATTGAGTCTCATAATGCCCAGTAATTATAATATTATTATTTAGTTTATTTTTTTATTTTTCTGTAGTATTTATTTTATTTTATTTATTTTATTTGCGAGGTGGCGCAGGATAGAGACGGTTGGAGAGACTTGGGGGAGACCTTTGCCCAGCAGTGGGACAGCATAGGTTAGAAAAAAAATATTTATAATGCAAATACCATATTTATTTTGATTATTTTATTGACATACAAGTCGGTCGCCGTTTTGGCATCTGTATGTCGGCGCCAGTGTTAGTATTTTTTTAATATTGGTCATTACTTTTTATAGTAGGTAGGTACACTAATTCACGGTAATGAAGGAAACCATAACCCTAATTTGAAGTACATTAGCCGGGCCGGCTCTGTGGTCAGATATGTACCTCGACTGATACCTTCCTGTGCCACCGGAGCGGAGGCGAGAATGAAACTTACCTAGAGGAAATTGCGTTAAAATCGCATGTCGGGCAATTACTGCACGCTACGAAGTTATAGAATCACATAGCTAGGTTTGCTAATCAAAACTTTGCATATTTTTATAATTTTTTTTCTTATGAAATGGGCATACCCACGTTACGGTTGACAACAACTCACCTGATGGTAAGCGTAGTTGCGGTCTAAGTTGGAGCACGTTTGCCCATGAGGTGCCTATTCACTCTTGTCTTAACGAGACCCAGGTTGTAATTGGAAGGAAATAAGGATTCAGGTAGAGAATTCCACTCCCTAGCAGTACGGATAATGAAAGAGTCATCGAAGCGTTTTGTGCGGACTGGTGGTATGTGCACAACGTGAGGGTGGAGTGACTCTCCTCGCCTGGTGGTTCTAAGATAGAATGGGGGATGAAGAAATCAGCTGATGCAGGTCTTGTGCACACTCCCCGAAACGCAGCCTGTAAGAAATCGCTAGGCTAGCCACTTGTCTTCTGTGTTCAAGGCCTTGTACCCTCTTACCATCAAGAACCTCATCACCAATTAATTTAAGGGCGCGTCGCATAGTTTTTAGTAGATAAAAATGGTAAAAAATATATCAGGCTAGCCTGACTGGGTTGGTTCGTGTGATGAATAATGACTTATAGCACTGTGAGAAAAGAAAAGTTCTGTGTCCCAGTAATTCTCCAGGAACATAATGATAAGATAAGGAACATAATAAGGTAAAGAAACATAAAATATTGTTACAAAAGTTCTAAAAAAAATGCCCCTCCGTTCTTGCCGTATCTTCTGAGTAGTGGTTATTTTTCCGATACGGTGGTGGAGTCATTGTAATAATTGATGTTCATAAGTGCGTCTGTGATGCCAAAATTGAATAAAGAACTTTTGAACTTTGAATTTTGTAAGGATGATGAAACGTGTATGTATAGAATACAATAGAAAATTTCTTTATTGGATACCACATACATAAAAACAAACTTATCTAGTATAATGCTTGAAGCAATCTCTTACAGACAACCTTTGGATGGATTAAACTCACGTGTATGCCTGCAAATGTGGAGTCCTAAATGGTTGTTCACCGAGCAGTAGTGCGCAAGCGTTACTGTGTTCTGGTTTGAAGGGCATTGCAGCCAGTGAATTTACTGTGCATAAGAGATTTATAATCTGATGCCTCATGCCGGGGTGATGAGTGCAATGCAGTGCTACGCAGACCTTTTTATGGTATTAAAAGTTCTAGGGGGCACTTCAATTGTTATGGGCAAGCGTGGCGCTTACCATCAGGCGAACGACTTGCTTGTCTCATCACTTAGTTCCATACAAAAAACGAGATGCGGAGCTATGAGTTACATAGTCCCAATAGGGGATCGGACAACTTTTCAGAAAGTGTTTTATATTAACTACAATTAATATATATAGCTATGAAAAATGCTATTTTAATTAAATAACGCTCTAAAAGGACCTAAAACTATGTTTAAATATTATGTTTCAAATATTGCCGCGCAAAAGGTCACCTCAAAATTTGTGACGTCATATGTAGGTAGAAAACGACAAACTTCGAAATAAAACTTGCAAAGAGATTTAAATACGTTTGGTGAAGTTTGGGAACGATAATGTGGTAATGGAACGAAAAAATTAGCAAAAATACATTTTATGAAAAGCAAAAACGAAAAATAAACATAAGCTTCACTCACGGCATTTGCCTACAAATGACGTCTTGCGCTGTGATTGTTGTTTCGTTTGAGATGAAGAACAGATTAAAAATGTCAGAATTATTAGATTTTATTTCTGGATTTAAAAATATAAATCATTATTATTTCACAAAAATATTGATTGAATGATCTGTCTGGTTCGACGAACATTCGTTCTAACTACATTTTAGATTTTTTCTCGATTACTGTCCGATCCCCTATTCGTCACGACCGTCATTTGTCAATCGTATTTTTTAATTTGAATTTTTGTCTATACGTAACGAGAAATTCGCAAGCTTCACCAACCTATCTCGAATTAAAATCGGACCATAGAGTTCTATGCTCTCTTTTATAATGCAAACAAAATTAGATAATACATATTCATTTATTTCTATTCCAATTTTAAATAATTATAAGTAAAAAGCTAGAAAGTTAGGCTGTAATTTATGGAGTGCAAACAATGAGAAAAATAATGAAGCAATTAAAATCAAGCGCCGTTACCTGAATTTATTACCTGGTGGTAGTTTTTACGTAATTAAGTAGTTTACACAATACACTACCTTTAAGAGGATCGTAAAACGTAAGAACAGGTAGTGATTTAATAGGTATTCATCATCATCAGGTTCCCACTGCTGGAACACGGGCCGTCTCTCATAGGGAGAGTATGGGCCATAATCCTCCACGATGGCCCCGAGCGGGTTGTTGGATGATGACATCCAACAAAATTATCACAAAAATTCATTTTCATTCATTAATTCTTGGACATGCCGGTTTCCAGATCATGGTTCCACAACATTTTTTTCTGTGCACAGACATTTGTGAGTCGCGCGTCGCGGGAATCGAACCCGCAACCTTAATGATGTATGATATTTTAGCCAACCTGTTCAACCACTACACCACAGAGGCTTTCAATTACTATTTCCTATTTCCAGCCCCATATATCTCGATCACATGGTGAAATCACCTACCAATACAACTAAATCATGTTCCTATCCACCCACAAATTAATTGTAACAATTTATAGAGGTTACCAGTCAAAAGCACAGTTATGCGAAGTATTCAACAGTTCGGGTCAGCAAAATCATGCGGTCGTGACCGCGCCACGCACGCGCTGTCATCGCGTCGTTATGCCTTAATTAGAGAGCTGCTACTGGCAGTAAAATATGATAGGAGGGTATTATTAAATAAGCCCTCTCCTGGCTGGAGTCAACGAGGATGACGAGTTTCAAGTCCCACGTGGTCCGGCTTACTGCATTTTTTCTTTGTGTAACTTAGTGACGAGAAGAGCTGGTCGTTTGCCTGATGGTAAGCAATACGCCAGCTCATAACAACAACAGCACCACCCAAAACATTGTTTTGCAAAATCCTGCGCGGCGCTGCACTGCGCTCATCACCCTGAGACAATTAGCTGTTGAGTCTCATAATGCCCAGTAATTTTGCTGGCTACAATGCCCTTCAAACCGGAACACAGTAATGCTTGCGCACTACTGCTATATATGGAGATGTTCCTGGTTCCTGAGTTTTCGCCCGAAGGAAGGAAGCCCGAACGTAGGAAGCGGCCGGCGCTACAGAGAGGCTAAATCGAAACGGTCCTTATCCTAGTGCTTAGTCATAAAAAATTCAGGTAAAATGGTCCCTAATTAACACATAAAAGGAAATGTGTTGTAGAATATCACCTTAAGAAATAATTATTTTTTAGAAAAAAACAAAAACCGACTTCAATCTTCTTCGATGAAATTTATATGGGACCACTTCGTAGTTATACTGAACCCGAGGCAAAAATAATTTTTCAAATCGGTTCATAAATGACGGAGTTCTGAGGTAACAAACATAAAAAAAAACAATCGAACACAGAACCTCCTCCTTTTTTTAAGTCGGTTAATTAAGAAGCGATTTTCATTTATAATATAGCAAGCTATCCGTAGATATACCTATGCGTAGGTATGCCTATCTGTCCTACTAATATTATAAAAGCGACAGTTTGTGAGGATGGATGGATGGATAGATGGACGGGTAGATATTTATTACTCAATCACGCAAAAATTGCTGAACAGATTTTAATCACATTTGTTATGTTACTTTAGGTCCAGGAAAAGGTCGTAGCGTAGCGTTATCCCGGGATACTGGGGGTGAAACCGCAGGGCGCAGCGAGTGTTTTATAATATACATTAACTATAACATCTACTAACATTTCGAAATTTCATTGTGCACCGACTATCGCCCAGCTTAGGCTGCAAAATGCAAATGCAAAATGCAAATGCTTACAATCCATTATGTACCCAATACGGATGTATTCTAAATCACAATTGATTGCTACATTGGCTACTAAACTACAATAAACAAAAGAACACCGTAACGAAATGACACAAATAACGGCGACAGTTGCCAATTATAGTGCGACCATTTAGTTTGGCTCAATTGACAACTTGCCAAGCTACAATGGAAAATTGTGCCCTAAATATCTTTTTTATTCGCTGACTTTAATATCCAGTGAACCTTAGCACAACCGCTGAAAGATTATTTTGTGCTGTAACTTTGAGCCTGATATTATCAACAACAAAACAACTGAAGTTAGTCGGACTTTAGACACCTATTGATAGGTATTACAGCAGACTAAAATGTCGTAAAGTTGTACAATAAGTAAAAGCACTGCAAGAGTTATACAAGCACTGAAGAAATTACAATGTAATGTTACGTACAAATTCGCACAGTATTGGAGACTCGTTACTTAGAAAAGCGTTTGACTAATTTAGTCTGAAACGCCATTCATTAAAATCAGACCCCCGACACTCCATACAAATTCGCCGAGCTAACTGTCTAGTAGGTACTACTACTGGGGCACCAGCCTGTCCGCACACGTTTTGTGCGTTTGCGTATTTATTGTAGGGATGAGCTAATACGAATCGAACGCGACAAGGACAACGCTATACGTAAGCAACCTAAGTGTTTTTCTTTCACACCCACTATCGCTTGGCTGGGAGACGCGAAAAAAAACGGAAGGAAAACCAAACAATCTCCGATTTTTATTTGTAAGTGCTTTCTTTGCATCCATACTTAGAACAATAACGAACCATTTTGTTTTACGTATATTCATATTGTATCATAGTCAATATATTGAATTTTAATGAAAAAAGAGGTAGGCAGACCTCCGTCAGTCCGGTCAGGTCCTGGTCAGCTCCACCGTCTTCAGCCATTCTCCGTCTTTTTCTCAATATGTTTCGTCCATATGTCAAAGTCAAATAGTCAGCCGGCCTGCTCTACCTCAGTAAGGTAGGTCGTCGTCGTCATCCAAAAAGGTATATAACAACCTCAAATAACATCAATTGATCGCACATATAAAATAAACATTTTAGGCACTGTTTCACTGTGTCGGAGGTTTTAAAGTTTTTTAATAATTTCATACAGTTGTCACTGTAATTTAGAGTTTTTTTTACGGATGGTTAATATGTAAAATACCTACATTTAACGTCAGTTTTTGTACAGTAACTTAAAGAAAATATTTGTAATCAAGTCGTCAAAAAGCAAATTGCATCTGTGCAAAGCCGGGGCGGGTCGCTAGTACACAATAAATATAGAATGTAGTCAAGATCAATTTTTCAGAGGTCGATTAGAAAAGAGGTATATGAATATGTGTAGAGAAAAAAGAAAAGAAAAGAATTAAGGAAATTATTTGCACACCAATCATACTAAAATGGTATGCAACTGACAAGAAACATGCATCTAATTACTTCTTTATCGAGATATTACTCACTTAAGTAACTCGATATAATTTGCATAAGGTACCCAAACAACCAAATATAATATTTTAGTCTGGACCTATTCATACAAGTAACTTCTACGAATTGTCACGCAGTGGGTGTCAGAAGATGAGCGACGGTGCCGAGGAAGGCCGAGAAAATGCTGGCGAGATGATCTCTGCATTCCGAAAGAACTGGCTCAATATGAAATCGGGATGCGTGAAACCAGATGGGGAGACTTTTGCCCCGCAGAGAGACAGTATAAGTTCATAAAGTTACATATATACGGGCTACTTATCAATATACTACTGATACTACTTAAGTACCTACAACTAACATCGCCACACTTATTTATTTATTTGTTTTTAGCCGTGGTCGTCCCACTGCAGGACAAAGTCAAAGTCAAATATCATTTATTAAATAGGCACAAAAGTGCACTTTTAAAGGTCATCACATGATACAAATAAAAAATGTTAAAAATTGTAACTTATGTAAACATGACTATGAAAAAAAAGTAAGTATGTTTACCCATTTCTTTCCTATACTCAAATTGAAGTCTGAGTGCTGAAAAGAAATGCGTAAACTGACTCTACCAGTGCTTCGGAAATACGCCCGCTAGAGAAGATAGCACCAAGAAACTGCGAGGATGTCTTTTTTTCAGCACAATTACGTATAAATTAGAATTAACAGAATGTACTACCTTCTCTACCTTCAAGAGATGAACATTACTCGTATGGAGTGGCCAGCGCGCAGCCCGGATATCAACCCGATCGAGCATGCTTGGGACGAGCTAGGCAGATGCGTAAAACAACGAAACCCTCCCCCAATCACGCTTCGTGAGCTCAAAATTGCTCTCACAGAGGAATGGGAGAATATTCCCCAAAATCGTATAAGGAACTTGGTGTACAGCATGCCAAACCGCGTAAACGCAGTAATGGAAGCACGAGGAGGCAATACGAAGTATTAAAATTCAAGAAAATCGTAATAAAGTTCAAAAATTTCATGTTTCCTATTTTTGTTTTAAGGAGAGATCAGCAGTTTTTTTCTTTATGTAATTTTGTGTTAATAAAATGTATGGTGACTCATATTTTTTTTACTTTCATTTAAGGAGTATTACATTGTCTATTAAATACAATTTATTGCATTAACCTAGCATTTTTAGTTTCCGAGATTTTTAGGATTCTTTAAGTGACCCGGATTCATTGCTCTCGAGTGTATAAACATCATGCACACACTTATTTGTTAATCTTCATCATCATGGGGCTTAGGGCATACAGGCCATGCATTTTTGTCATTAACATATTCATTTATTGAGTAGTATGCTTTTTTCATAAGGTTTATTTTGATAAATTATTTAAATCTACGCATTGGTAATTTGTCAATGCCCTCAGGTAGTTTATTATAAAAACGTATACAGTTCCCCATAAACGAACCATTAACAAAGGCCTCCCTACCCTCCTTCCATTCCTCACGGTTTATTGTTTTTTGCGGCCAATCCCAGTAGGAGTCTAGCTCATCCCGCCATCTCCGTCTGGGCCTGCCGCATTGTCGTCTGACGTTGTGTGGGACCCACTCACACTTACAACTTTTTTTATAACTACACCAATTTTGATAATTTTCCATTACAGCACAGCAGATGGAATGTACATTAACATGTCATTCTCTAACAATAACAAACACTTCCGTCATTGTTATAATCAACATGTAATTTTATGTGCACTAAAACCAATGACTGACATTCCATCTGGTAAGGTCACGACGGTCTAATTTTATTATCTAATTGAAATGTAGTGCCAAGATTTATGCACCGGCAACGTCATATTTACACATCGTTCATCGTCGAATCCTCGCAGACATTCCTAACGCTGTCATATAATTAATAGGAAATAGGTGCCAGACATAGAATTAATAAGACAACAGCTCCAACAACATTGTTATAAGTTAATAATTTAAATTTTAAATGTTACTTCTAAGTAAAACAGCTTTGGCAAGATTAGAACCTGACAGTCGCCCTAACTAGGTATAGGCCCTAACCTCTCATGCTATTACTTTTAGGATTCGCGATTGGCGTAATTGCGATCGATTATAAGGTCACTTCATTTAGCATTTGCTACTTTTTACATCCGCGTCCGCGATCGGCCTTTTTTCAATCGCAACATCATATTTACTTATTATATGTACAAAAACATAGAGTACCTAGTTAAGCAATATGCAGATGGGACAAGACACGTTTATTAATTATAATCCTATTTGTTCAGCTTTTATCTTGGCTACAGTAGTACATAATATAAGAGCTTACCATCACACGAATATCAGCATTTAATTTTAAATCCATAAGAAAAATGTGTACCTAGTCTAGCATGTAGTTATGGTTGAAAGCGCCATCTAGCGAAGATGAACTGAAACTCGTACTCTGTGAGCGTCCTAAGTAGCTACAAGTCCTCTTTACAGTATCCTGAGTACTCCACAGATGGTATGTGTATTTGAACCGACCGACAAAGGGGGGCAGCACTTGGTACCATGATATAAATAAAAATAAAACATAAAAATGCTTCATGAAGTTTAATATAAAAATACTGCGCGCGGTATTTCAATTATCATTCTTATGCCAACCTTAAATTTAATTTGCCTTAAAAAATCATCAAAATTATTTCTTAAGAATCTTAAAAAATATTTTGGATGCTGACTTATATTTATTTATTGCCTAATATTACCTAATTAATTAAATTATAACTAAGTTTCATTATTCTCCTGTCATGACCTCCATGAATTCTGGAATAAAAAAAATAATTAGTTATAATTTATAAATAAAATTTCATAGTAGAACATGAAGTCTAATTTACTTAATTGAAAATACCTTGATAAGTTATTTAGAAAATTAATTTTTAAATGTTTTATCTGTTTTTATCTGTCTTTTAGCTCTGTTGAGCATTAGGCATTATGAAATAGTATTTTATTAATTAGGAAAATTAATATATTTAAATATTATTATGACACATACCATCAAAGTCAACAGTCCCTGAGCCGTCAGCGTCAATTTCTTCAATCATGTTGTCTAAGTCCTCAGCCGTTATGGTGTTATCTAACTCGATGAAAATTTCCTTCAGCACGTCAGTAGTAATGTAGCCGTTGCCTGTAAAATAAAAAAAAAATATCTGTTTATTAAATACACATAATATTTATTATTAACAGGAAAAACAAGTTAAATTATTCGCAATAATTGCAAATTATACAGTAACTATTAAAAATATTGGCACCTTCTCTGTCGTATAATCTGAAAGCTTCCTTCAGTTCTTTCATCATAGCCTCATCATCCTCCTCTTCAACCAGGAATCTACCAGCTAAATTACAGAAATCATTGAAGTCTAGCGTTCCCGAACCTGAAAAATCACAAACCATAATAAAGAACCATTTTTTTTATTCTTATCCACCTATCAGTAAAAACCTACCTATCAATAAGTATAATTTTTATTATGTAATATAAACACAAAATTACAAATATAAATATATATATATATATATATATATATATATATATATATATATATATAATCCATATATATATATATATATATAATCCATATATATATATATATATATATACATATATATATATTTAATTTTAATAAAGTATTCCTTGTAAAATTTAGTTCATCTTATACGAATAAACAATCATCTTACACAATAGCTCCAACAATTAATTAGAAACAATAAAACATAGTTACAGTAATTTGAAATAAATCTATAGTAAAGTTAAAAACATAAATTATTACATAGGTTTTTCTTCAAAATGTCCACTCTGTTATTTATAAATCTTTGTACGCGCGCGTTATCAGCGATACTGTGGTGTAAATTCGCCGCTCACTCACAAGCCTCGGTAGCCGTGATCGTCTAGTGGTTAGGACCCTACGTTGTGGCCGTAGTAACCCAGGTTCGAATCCTGGTCACGGCAATGTGAAAACATTGTCACGGTGAGGCATTTTTTTTGCATTTTTTTATTATCTAGACTTTTTATTTTGTAATTTAAAATTAACATATGTAACTATATTTGACTACAAGAACAAAAATGACTATTTACGTGAAATGAGAGAATTATATTTATTTAGGTACCTATAATATACTTACAGTGTTATTAATTCATATTTTTAAAAGTGAATAGATTTAAAATTGGCAAAATGCTATCTTTTTTATACTAATTATTTTTAGCTTTAGTGGCGCCACCGGTTTCAAAACTTTAAGTCTCCAGAAAGTAAAATCAGTCTAATTTGAGACATTAAGTTTTGTTTTATAAATTAAAAAGGTCCTATTTTTTATTTTATTCATTTTTTCAATTGTTACAAGTATTTTATTTCGTATTCTTTTAGTTCTTTTAGTTTTATGAATCTAAAAAATTGTTTTTTTTTTAATTAATTGCATAAATTAAAATATTACACTTTCATATAATCTTTATTATCGTGAAATCTAAAAATGAATGACGCATTTTTTAGACCTAATTACCTACTGTTAGGAGTAAACCTATCCTAACTATCTAAAACAGTGTTTCAGTTCTAATATTAGTTTTAGTTCTAATTATAGTCTTAATTAACGTACCTGTTGTGTCAATTTCGGCAATAATTCCTTTAAGTTCCTCTTCATCCACCTCAGCGTTCAGCATCTCAAGAATGGTGGCAATCATATCCGTGCCGATAACTCCCTTTTTGTCGTGGTCAAAAGCGTCGAAGGCATTTTTTAGAACTGTAAACAAATTAAATTAATGTCTTATTAGCGTTGGTAGAATTAACAGAAATATTTTTACAGACTTACAAGAGGTTGAGGTTTTTAATACGATTGTATTTTTTTATGTTTGAATTATTAAATGAATTTTTCATGAATTATTAGATGGTCCCATATAAATTTCATCGATTTTTGACTTTGGACTTCGAATATACATTAGAATTGAAGTTGGTTTTTTATACCAACTTCAATTCTATTGAGGTTGTTTTTTATTTTGTTATAAAATGTATGTACTCTTGTTTTTCTCATACAGGCAGGAGAAATGTAATTTCTTGATAAGAATAATAATTTTAATTTAGGTTAATCACAAAAAATGGGCAAAACCAAGCATCCTTATAAATGATGTAAAAAAACAAAATAGACAAAATAAATGGCACCTATTTTAGTTCACCCTTTCATGAAGTGTCAACAAAGTATAGGTAAAAATAAAAGTGTCGAATTATATTAAAAAAATATATTTTTTATTACTTTTCCTACTAACTTGACATTCTATAGGTCCTTTTAAATAGTTTAATAAGATATATAATGGTATATGGTATACTGGACCGGAACAAATTGCGTGATGGAGAGGAGGCCTATATATACCCAGCAGTGGATATGTGGGATATGTGGAGGATATGTGGAGCAGTGGTACAAGGGATGAAATGATAGATAGATACCAAACCTACCTAGATAGAAAATTCTTTATTGCACGAACAAATTTTTAGGTACATAGGCGAACTTAATGCTAGTAAGCATTATCTTCCAGTTAACCTCGGTGATTAATGATGATGATGATGATGATTATATGATAATATAAAGCGTTTTAAAAATAAGAAGAACTTACGCGTAATATGATCTTTGTCAAGTGTGTCCTGGAGTCGCCACATGGAAGAAAATATTACAATTATTGGAAGCGTCGCAAACAGTGACAAATACCACTTCGACATCATTATTAAATCAGGAACTAAATTATAATTACAAACTTCTTTGGCACTGTCATGTGAACGTATAAATCTTGTCTAATTAATTTTTTAATCAAGTGTTATGACTTGATAAGTCTGTCATTCAAAAAAATCTATTAAATGTATGACATAGATATTATTATTACATGCACTTAGAGTAGCATATAAACAACTTTTATAAAATTAATTAATATAGATTTAATTAATAATTAATTCCACTTCTTAATTTTTATCCCACATAACTAGATATTTTCTCAGAAATAACGAAAATCAGTAATATTGGATAAGCTCTATCGATTTTAATTCACTTTATATTCGTTTTTAATCTCCATCTAATTAAAAAAAAATATGTAATCAATTCACAGAATCTGGTTTGAACTTTAACTATTTACTCGTTGATAGTTGATGATCACATTATCTGTCAATTGAATAAATAAAAACAAATTTAATAAAGTATATTAAATTAATTATCACAAAATTAACGCACCATTTTGTCGTGTTTATGTTATGAACACTAAATCACACTGAACCGAAATCCGTCAAAGTATATCCAAGATTTGATTCGTATATTCTGGACGTAGGCGGTTATATATCTGGGGGTGCACTGGGTTCCGCCTAGGTGGAATATTTCAGGAGTCGTCAACAGTTCGTTAATTAAAAAATCTACAGGTGCAATGCGGAAATGTATAGTTTACTATCTCCGCCCCACAGTTTCACCTGCAGTTTCTCGGGATTAAAGTAGCCTATATGTGTTAATCTATACATATAAACGGCTTTGTCCTGAATGACTGACGGATCAACGCACAACCGAAACCGCTGATCGTAGAGACCTAAAACTTGGTGTATTCTTTGGATGACGTGGGCATCCAATAAGAAAGGATTTTCCGAAATTCTACCCCTCAGGGGGTGAAAAAGGGGACAAAGTTTGTATGGGACAACGTGATTGTTTGGTCCAATCTACTTCATATTTTGCATAAACCTTTTTTAACAGAATTGATGGAAGTCGTGTTTTGTATTTTATTGAAATTCATCCCCTAACGGGGTTACAAAGGGGTAGAAAGTTATTTTGGCGGTGATTTGCTTCAAAGTTGATATCAATATTCTTTAGTGCTTTTGATTTCAATTACATTTTATTTTGACACATGTTTGAAAACTCAATCCTATTTTATTAAAAAAAGGTTAAACTCTCTTAAAAACATAAACAAATACTCCTTAAAATTGTTATGTCTCAAAAGTCACCGTTCTATATTATTACGTCATTTGAAAGTTTCTATGCTTAAAGAGTTTATACACTTTTAAAACATGGCCTCATAGAGATGTAGAGTTCGAAATTTGAAATGGTAAGGACTAGAACATTTTGGTTATAAATTTTAAGAGTCAAAGAGTTTTGTTAGTAGTTAGTTCGTTTTTTTTTATTAGTTTCAGTTTCCCATCAAAATCTGCTTCGGAATAACTATAAACAATGCTCAAGGTCAAACTCTTAAGGTAGCGGAAATAGACTTGAGGGAAAGCTGCTTCTCTCACGGCTAGTTGTATGTGGCATGCTCCAGAGTAAGCGCACAGAGTAATGGCCTGGTGATTCCAGCTCCCGAAGGAAAAAGAAAAAATATTGTTTACAAAGAAATACTGCGGTAGGTGTGTAATATTTCGATTTCTTTGTAAAAATGTAATATCCCCGAGTAATTTTCACCAAATCAAAGGCCAAGCTTCGTGTTTACAAAATATAATACAATTTTATTTTATTTTCATGTTTTTTTCATGGTATATTGTAGGGATTGAACCTTTAAATCCCTACAATATACTTAATAAAGATTGCTATATTTTATTATTCAAATATTTGAACATAATAATTTATACGCCATAACAAAATTAATAACGTAAAAAAACAATTAAAAACCTATTAGAACCATTTTTGACTTCTACGTGGACGAAGTCGCGGGCAAAAGCTAGTTCAGGAGACATTCTTTTTTCAGTAATAATTAACTTATCTTCTAGATCGTAGTACTCAAGTTTTAATATGTGTATTATGAATACACATATTAAAACTGGCAAATTTTAGCACTTTTCCTTTTACCCTGTTATAGATCTGAGAAGGATGTTACCTATATCACCTATATTACGGATTTATTAAGTTTTTTATTGTAGTTCTCCGTAATAGTCTCTCTCTTCACTCAGTGTTAATTTTTTTGGGTCTGCATAATGAGTCAAGCAATTTGTTCGCCTAACGGTAAGCGCCACGCCTACCCAGTGCCCATAACAATTACAGTGCCACCCAGAACTTTTAAAATCATAAAAAGTACTGCATGCATTGCATCGCGCTCATCAGCCTGAGACATAATAATTGTAGGTAACATTTATTTGAGTTTTGTTATAGTATCTGAAAAAATACATTAAGTAGGTATCTGTTAATCCTTTGTAAGTGTAAAAAATAGTAATTTTATAAATACAAATAGGAATTACACTGCAAAAAATAATATGGCACAACTAAAGAGGTACATATCTACCATATGCAAGATTCTATATGGAAAAATTGATGCCATTGATCTCCACGATGAGCTGTCAAGGTTCTCAGTGCCGAATGATAATATTATCTATCTATCAGAAAAGCCAGGAAGCCCAAACTATTCGCAATGCCGCTTATTAGGACTGTTTCTCGCGCCCTATCTCCTATTCCCAGAACCCTCTCTGTGCTCAATGCCCTTCTAGACGCAAGACCAAATTGTGATCTGTTTGCGGATGAATGGAAGTGATTCAGTCGGAGTGCTTGCAGTTCTGCGAGATGAATGTGCGATAGTTGTTTTGTTGTAATTTATAAATTTTAAATTAAATGTTGACATTTAAATAATGTAATTAATTTTGACCGACAATCTGTAATCTGTAATTTTATTCTTGTAATTATTGTTTGACATATTTTTACTTTTTACTATATTTTGCTTTATTTTCAGACTATTTTTATTAGGTAATTGGGTAAGGCCGTAAAATAAATAAATAATAAATAAATAAATATACATATGACTCGCAACAGTCATACCTAATTTTCATACATTAAAGACCGTCCTCGGCGTGTACAATATACCATATCGTTGATGTTACCACAACACGAGGTTATTAAACCAATTACCTATATTTTTGATCAATTACCTCTCGTCTTTCATTGACTTTAAACCCAATTAGCGAAAAGGTTGGCAGCGCCTGGCGCGCGACACATGGAATCCCAGGAGCGTGACGTCCAATGTTATCGACACGGTCGTATTTACTGCAAGCTATTAATAACTTATTTGCACAAATAGTTGCACATTGTAGTAGTTGTACCCGATTTTAGGAGTTTCTGTTTCCGCTCAACCATGTCATTGGTGATCTTGCTTGCCAGGAAATGTACCATCGTCACTATCAATCAGTAGTAAATTAATGGTAGTTACTCGTGGTAGGTCTCTCGTATGCCGTCTGGGTATACCACAGCTTTGCTAGGTATTGTGCTGCCAAGTAGTAGTGCGAAAGCTACTGTGTTCCGGTTTGAAGGGCATTGTAGCCGGTGAAATTACTGGACATTATGAGACTTAAACTTAATATCTGATGTCTCGGGGTGACGAGTGCATACAGTATTACGTACAAGCAGTAAAGCTGCAATTCTCTCATAGAGAAATTATGGGCCATAACCCACCACGCTGGCCCAGTGCGGGTTGGTAGATGTCACATGTCCTTGAATTTTTGAGATTTATTCTTGGACATGCCGGTTTCTTCACGATGTTTTCCTTCACCGT
The DNA here is from genome assembly GCA_951640565.1 of Petrophora chlorosata. Classification (NCBI taxonomy): domain Eukaryota; kingdom Metazoa; phylum Arthropoda; class Insecta; order Lepidoptera; family Geometridae; genus Petrophora; species Petrophora chlorosata. The sequence continues at coordinate 5,486,117 of OX621194.1, read as the reverse complement.
TTTAATAGCGAATGCTAAATATACGAATATATAAATAAGATATAGGTATATATACATATAATACATATATAGATATATATATATATATATATATATATATATATATATATCTCTTTATTTATAAATCCGCACATAACTTAAGAAAGTCATTGCCACGAGGCCAGCGGGATTTAAACTCGGATGCGTCGGATCGAAAGTCGCACGTGCTCTCGCTCTCGCTAGTTTAAAAGAATACAATAACCAAAACATCAAAGGCCTATCGATACATCCACAATATTGTTCGCACGACTCCTTTGTCTCATACGGTAAGCGGAAATGACGTCACAGCGTCGGAACAACCAGTTTCCGCCGCCCGGCTCCGCTGATTGTTTCCCCGCCCTGTGGAGGAAGCCTTAGTTAGGAACATGAATTTGTAATGGAAACTGATTGGTTACGTGTATCATGTTTAGTATTGATCTGAGATATATGTATTTGTCTACTTCTACATCTACACTGATTATTATAATTGTGTATGTTTGTATGTAAGTGTTAGTGTGTTTGTGTGTGTTTGTTACTTCTTAATGTTTGTATAGCACGTAAAACTTGGTTGGTAGGATTCCCTGTATCTAGGGAGCCAGGAACTACGAAGACCATGGTCCCACAACACCCAGATACGAAACAAATATATACAGCCGGATATACCGGAAACATTTCGGAGAGTGTGCGACGGAATTACATGAACTTATTCCGCCATCTCCATTCTATCACCGGACGACCAGGCGTACGGCAAGCCGTCATCAATATATGGTTGACATCCCTCCTGCACGCACAAAGCTTCATAATGCGAACGGCCAAGGAGTGGAACTCTCTGCCGGCATCTGTGTTTCCGGATTGCTATAATCTGGGTGTCTTTAAGACATGAGTGAACAGGTTTCTTCTAGGCAAGCGTGCTACATCTTCAACCGCATCGTCACTTAACAACAGGTGAGATAGCGGTCAAACGCAAGCCTATAAATAAATAAAAAAAACAAATGCTTGTGCTTTTTTCTGTGCACAAACGTTTTGTCGCGACGCGGGAATCGAACCCGCAACGTCAGTGGTGTATAAGATTTGCGCCAACCTGCCCAACCAATATTATACACCACAGAGGTTGAGAACTATGTTGGAAGTGACTATGTTTTTCATCAATGTTTTCAAATGTCTGTGCTAGCGGTGGCTCAATATGTCGGGTCACATTCCCTCGAAATTCCTGGAAAAAGTAAAATATTGTGCACGAGAAATTAAGGGAAATAATAATATTTATTTTATGTATTTCAAAATTTGTTAAAAGAAAGAAAGAAAAAAAGAAAAAACATTTATTAGACAACTACAAAGAAATAAATGAAAAAGACACACGTAAGATAAAATACAAATACATAATCTCTTTATTGCTTAGTAAAGGGTAAAGGCAAGTACAATATAAAGTTGAAAATCCTGCTTACTGCTTTAGTTTATCACTGTGTTGCAGTAGGCAGTTTCTTCCCCTTAACTAGGATCAAATATATACAACAGAGACTTATACAAAACCAGAGAGAAATAATAATGATAACAAAACAAGACAATACGAAATACATGAATAGATGAAGTTTGTGGTGCCAAAAGGGACTAGCTCAGCACAAATGTTCAATCTCAATGACATCAGACGCTGGTTTTCAGTATATTGACAAAACTTTATAGTTATTCATTTATTTATTTATTTTTAATTAATTCATTATTGCACTATTACAAGTAATGTACAAAAGGAGAACTTAATGCTAAAGCATTTTCTACCATTTATCCAGTGACAGTAAAAGAAAGTTACAAAGCGTGCATCAAAAATTTAAAAAAAAAAAACTAACAGGAAAACCAAATAAATATCGTAATACATTATATCGTAAAACAAAAGCTTAAATTATTAAAATAAATAATAGTTAAAACACTACATATATAATCCAAAACTAAAATACATAGAAATGAATACTTATTAGTGACAGTAGAATACTCTATACTTACATAGATATAAAATAACAATAAATAAACAATAGAACATGAAGATCAATGTAACGGCTTACGTTTTTGGCGGAGAGTGAAAAGTGATACAGTTCGATTTTGTTTTATTTTCCAAACAATTGTTATTTCGAGTGATCATGTGTAATATCGATGGAATATTAACCATTATGTGTTCGTAAACGTGCACGAGTGTAGGCAAATGAAACAAAATAGGGAAAACATTGCTTTTTATGTTCTCACAAAAAGTCCATGGAAAGCTTGAATAAAGTTCCACCACTTTATTGAAGCACTAGGAGAGGGTCTGACTTGTTGCTGATGACCTTCATTCTCAACAAAAGTATAATAAAATGGAATATTAAACTATCAAATAAAAACTACGTAAGACATGGAGATATGGTCCTAGAGACTTTAGCCTGCACTAACGGGCAAACTAAAAAAAGAAAGTAACGGCTTACTTACTTTTTTAAGGTATGATATATAAATTATGTATTATATATTATATGATTAATTGAGAGGATTGCGTTTATTTTAAAACGATCATATGTAAGGTACGGAGAGCTTTCTTCATGCAGAAATGAAAATCGCTTCATATTTTTGTAAGGCGTTATTTTAAAATACATTTACCTTTGTTTTAAGTAGGGACCATTTTACCTGAAAGTTTCCTGGGATTACGTTAGGCAAGCTACTGATTCTACTTAGTGGTTATTATCGCACGGTAGGTGTTCCTACCTAACAAGTAACCTTTTCTTTTTTCATTAAAACTTTTGTAATGGAATGCTTTAAGGAGGAGTAAATCTTTTGGGATTATTTGGAATTAGCGAATGTTTTTACATATAAATAAAGATCGTTAATAGCTATTGAGCTTCTCTATTTGACCTTGAAAACGATGGTTAAGGGGAAAATCTATTGCGGTATTTGGCCCTACAAATGAATGTCAAGCCTTACGAGTTTTTTTAAAATATCTCCGAATCATTTTTTTTGTAACTGAATGACGAGACGAGCAGGTCTTTCGCCTGATAGTAAGCAATACGCCTGCCCATAACAGTTGCAGCACCACCGACATCTTTATTTTACAAGTCCTGCGGCACTGCACTGCGCTCGTCATCCTGAGACATTAATAGTGTTTAAGTCTTACAATGCCCAGTAATTTTGCATTTTTATCTCATTCATGCAAAACTTCGATACAGTTTCGAGATTATAGCACCCTAATAAAAATGAAATGTAGTGAATTATGATAACGCCCAAGTATTCATAGATATTTTTGTATAGCGCCTTACAAAATCAGATGAGAAATAGTTCTCTCGACTTCAATCAGATCATATTATATATATATAACAAATTCCCACGTTCAAAGACAACATTAATAAATTCATTTACGATAAATCTATGCGTACATACTTTGATAAAACATATCTTAACATAAATAAAAAGAATAAATAAATAAATACGCATAATGATCACATACATAGATCCGACCCCTAACTAGGATTTCCTGTATCTAGGGAACCAGGAATTATAAGGACCATGGTCCCACAACACGCAGACTCGAAACAATTTTTTTGAACATTTGTTCCGTCATGGGTGTCAAACCCGCAACCTCAGGAGTGTTGAGGTTTGAGCTAACCTGCCGAACCACTACACCACGGAGGCTATATTAGTATGTTGTAATGCCCCAAATAAGCTTTCATCTTCATGCAAGCACTATAAATAATTCAAAAACAAACCAACTTCCAATTCTGATGTATCTTCAAAGTCGAATATCAAAGAAATTTTATGAGACCACCTTGTAGCTATACTGAACCCAACGCAAGAATTTTCCAAAGCGGTTTATAAATGACAGGAGTTCTGAGGTAACAAACATAAAAAACAATCGAATTGAGAACCTCCTCCTTTTTTGTAGGTGACTTAGATATTGTCAATACAGTACATATTCCCATCATGTTTTAAACTTAAGTACTTACCTAATTAGAAACCAGCAAATTGTGGAAGATGAATAAATACTTTATTATAATATATTATTATTATTATTATTATATATTATTATTATTATAATATATTATTTATTTAAAAAATCGCCGTAATCATAAGTACACGTAGTACACGTAGGTTGTTCCTAAAAATATGAAGCGCCCAGATGCTACCCAAATATCCGTAAATACATTAAAAATATCATAAATCTTGTGACCAGCTGTTCTCCACCCTGTTTACAGAATCCACGTCTCATTAAACGGCTGTCATTTCGCCGTCTCAACGTCCATTATTAACTGAGTGCAGTGACTTCGCTTCGCTTCCACAATATTTATAGCCCATTCGCAATCCTACTAATATTATAAATGCGAAAGTTTGTGAGGATGGATGGTTAGATGGATGGATGGATGGTTGGATGGATGGATGGATGGATGGATGGATGGATGGATGGATGGATGGATGGATGGACGGACGGACGGATGGATGGATGGATGGATGGATGGATGGATGGATGGATGGATGGATGGATGGATGGATGGATGGATGGATGGATGGATGGATGTATGGATGGATGGATGGATGGATGGATGGATGGATGGATGGATGGATGGATGGATGGATGGATGGCTAAATGGATTGATGGATGGATAGATAATGGAGAAATGAATGGATGGATGAATGAATGAATGGATAGATGGATGAATGGATGGATGGATGTTTGTTACTCAATCACGCAATAACTACCAAATGGATTTTTTTGTTATTTGGTATGTAGGTACGTCGTGGAAAAGGACTGCGTCTGCCCCCACAAACGAACCCCACGCAGTGGTAGACGATAACATTTATGGCTATCAGCCCCTACGTATGTGAAATAGGGGTAGACAGTAACACATTATTAGCGTCTGACACTGCGTCTATTGCCACGGTGGCAGTCGGTAACTATTATAGGCTAACCGTCTCGGCGTGGGTGGATAGCCCATTATAAAAATAAACTTATTCCTAATCACCCGTTAGAAATTACAATTATATCATTTTCTCCCGGAAACCGCGGGTGCGACCGCGGGGCGCAGCTAGTATGTTATAATTGCTGCTAGTTTCACAAAAATCTCGGCGCGTAGACCGAGGCCCCAGCTGTGTTTAGTGCAGAGCTGCTTAAATAAATATTAATATCGTAGATCAAAGTTGTCTTGGAGATAGTATAGTAATTTAGAGTAAATGTACTCTTCACCTATCTATCTATTTATACTATTATAAAAATGGAACTGAGCCAATTCCGTATATTAAAGATATTTTGAAAAAAACAACTGGCATTGACTATTTAGACTATTTAGAGGTACTGAACATGAATCTACGGTTTTGGAATGTATGTCTGTTTGTTTCTTATCTATAGACTCGAAAACTACCGAACGGTTCTTAATGCGGTTTTCAATGTTTGATAGCCTACATCCGGTGTATGATCATTGCGCTTCGACATCGCAATGCTGAGATATCTTCACATACGCGTAAAAAGTCATGCAGAAAAAGCGTATTCTCACGTTTTTTGCATCCGTAACTGTTAGCTAACTTCGAATGTCCACGCGAACGAAGTCGCAGTCGAAAGCTAGTTCTTAATATAGGTACTGACACCTAGTAGGCACCGAACTTATTTTAAGGGCATTTGAAGATAAAAGTTTTTGAATTCTGGTGATCAGAAATTGTTATACCATAAGAATTTCTTTGGAACTAAGTATTGAGGGGGTCATTTGCCTGCCCATAACAATTGCAGTGCCACCCAGAACCTTTAACTAAAAAGTACTGCGTAGCACTGCATTGCGCTCATCATTCCGAGACATCACAAGCATTTCGCCTGGCTACAATCCCCTTCAAACCGAAACACAGTAATACTTACACACTACTGCTTGGCGGCAGAATAACTGGCAAAGCGGTGGTATCTACCCAAACAGCCTCCCGCATACGAGAGACCTACCACGGGTCGTAATTAAATATATTTCTCTACGAAGAAAATTAATAAAATAAATTTATTCGACATGAACTATTATTTACTGCTGAGGGTGGGACGAGAAATTCATAAAAGCAAATTTACATAAAAAAAAGTTTATTTATAACTTATCAGTTAAAAGGTACTTATGTATAAAACTCATGAATGGATTCGATAGCTTGATGTTTTTGGTGTCGCCTTTTGATTGGTGGATGCTCTGCAGATGGTGACGTCGTGTCTTCTTATTGGCAGATGATCCAAGTTGATGATCTCACTGGCTTCTGATTTGAAGTTTTCTCATAGATGGTAAACTCTCGATACGATACAGACTCTTCACGTTTTAGATTGGAATTTAGGAATAAAAAAAACTTGATGAATGTTTAGTCGTCTCCACCGGTCATGACCTCCATGAACTCTGTAAATAAAAAATATATTGGTTGTAATAAGATACATATGCATATAATCTTACAGGTAAGTTTGCATGGCAGACATTTCTTTTTTCATTTAGCGTTAACGCGACATATGTATACTGGTGGTAGGTTTCTCGTGTGCGAGAGGCCGTCTGGGTGGGTACCACCGCTTTGCCAGTTATTCAGCCGCCAAGTAGTAGTGCGCGAGCATTACTGTGTTCCGGTTTGAAGGGCATTGTAGCCAGCGAAATTACTGGGCATTATGAGACTTAACAACTAATTGTCTCAGGGTGACGAGCGCAGTGCAGCGCCACGCAGGATTTTGCAAAACTAAGTTCTGGGTGGTGCTGTTATTGTTATGGGCTGGCGTATTGCTTATCATCAGGCAAACGACCAGCTCGTCTCGTCATTCAGTATCATAAAAAAAAAATATGTTTTAAACACAAACTTACAATATAAAATGTATTAAATTCGCTTTTTTAATTATAGAATCCAAAGTAGGTGAGTTCAGAATATCTCAAAAAGTTATGGATGGTCTCCTAGGAACATTTTCTTGTAACTATATCGGTTAAGGTACCTGCCCTTAGTGCCCCGTCTCAAAAATCCGCCCTGTATATTAAATTTTCTCGTTGAATTGTAAAGCTTGCAAATCACGGGCTCAAAAACTCTTGTTCCTGTATCCAGGTTTTGGACAGCTAGTCCTTTTGATTGGAGATTTTTACGATTTTAATATCAGCATCATCATCAGCTCAAGACGTTCCTACTGTTGGGACAAGGCTTTCTCTCATAGAAATACTATGGGCTATCATCCACCAACGTTTGTCAACGAGCGATGGAGCGCAGTATCTTAGGAGTCAAGTTGAGAGACCGTATTAGGAATACGATACTGCGCTCTAAAACGCAAATCCTGGATGTTTCCCAGAAAGCCGCCCAGCTGAAATGGGACTGGGCTGGACACGTGTGTCGTATGCCAAACCAGCTGTGGGCAAAAGTCCTTACAGACTGGGTTCCAGCCGGAGCAACACGACCACGGGGCCGGCCCCGCCGTAGGTGGCGCGACGACCTAGACGCCTACGACAAGGAATGGCTCTTAACAGCAATGGACAGAGGGTCATGGAAGGAGGGAAGGGAGGCCTTTGCCCAGCAGTGGGACGAAATAGGCTAATAAAAAAAAAAAAAAAAAAAAAAATCATCCACCACGCTGGCCCAGAGCGAGTTAGTGGATGTCACATGTTATTGAAGTTTGTGATTTTTGGACATGCCGGTTTCCTCACGATGTTTTTCTCCACCGTTTTGAGAGCGAGTGTTAAATCCGCACATAATTTAAGAAAGTTATTGGTGCGGGGGAATTCTGGTGCGTCGGATCGTAAGTCACACTAGTTCCCGCTGAGCCACCCTCGCTCTTATGGTGATTTCAATATGGGTAGTCTACTGTCTTGCGTTTATCGCATTTTTGAGTTCATAGCGGAATTCTATGAAAATATTGTTAGTTCCACTAGTCCTGTTTGTCGCTATGAAATTGACCAAACAAATGACTTTATTTTCTCGCTAGATCTGTTAAGAAAATTATTAATTGATGAAACTTAGTTCAGCTTATGGAACTAAACAAATATGCAAGGAAAGAGTGACTTTGGTGTTTTTCCTTTCTTTTCCATTTCAAAGTGGACACGGCGGTAGATCGCCTAACATCATTATCAACAGCCTGTTCGAGTCCACTGCTGGACATAGCCTCTCCCAATGCACGCCACTGAGCCCGATCTTCGGCTCTTCGCATGTAGTTGCTGCCAGCTACTTTACGCAGGTCGTCGTTCCATCTGGCCGGAGGGCGTCCTACACTACGCTTACCTAAACGTGGTCTGCACTCTAGAACTCGTTTACTACATCGGTTATCGGTTATTCGACATATGTGACCAGCACATTGTCACTTCAGCTTACTTATTCGTCGCCTATAGCGGTAGAAATATCTACTGCTGGCATATCAAAAGCATCTCAGTTCAACCTACCATCGAAGTCAACGGTGCCGGAGCCGTCAGAGTCAATTTCTTCAATCATCATGTCCAACTCCTCAGCGCTGATCTTGTCGTCCAGTTCCCTGAGGATCTCGCGGAGAACTCCGGTGGTGATGTAACCGTTTCCTGTAACGAAATACAAATAAGTAAATATTTAGTTTGCTAAAGTTTTCCGTTTTGAATAACAACAATATTGGTTGTTTAGTTATTGTCCTAGATTTACCTTACATTAAAGAATTTTTTTTAACTATACTTTTTTTTGATCTTGTCTCTTATCTAGGATTCCCTTTATCTAGGAAACCAAGAGCTACGAGGACCATGGTCCCACAACACCCAGACACGAAACAAATGCTTGCGCTTTTTTCTTCTGTGCACAAACATTCGTCCCGTCCGTCGCCGTTGCGGGAATCAAACTCGCAACCTCGGTGGTGTGTGGGATTTAAGCCAACCTGCCCAACCAATATACCACTGGCTATATTAGTATTTTGTAATACCCCAAATAAGCTCCTCTTCATTAGTTTAATTATTTACTTTTTATATATATACATATACAATTAAGTCTATCTTTTCTATTCGCTCGCTGTTTAGTAAATCTACAAACATAGTACAGAGAACATACATAGATAGGTATTTACATTCCGAAACAACACGTTACCAAAATAGATAAATATAGGATACTAACAGTCGTGACTGTTCACACCTGTGATACCTATGTCAGTCCACGGCTTAAGGAAAACAGCCGCCGATGGAACAACATTTCCTATGTCTCAAGGCGACGAACTTAGGCATGATGTGAACTGTGGCATAATATCAGACTGGACGCAAGCCAACACGCCTCCCCGTTGCATAAAAAGATTATGCTGCCGGTATTGACTGCTGCCAGGAAGCACTAGCTGCTCATATTCCTCATAGATACTATACTATGCTGGAATATTACTTTTACTCAGGTTCATAAAAACTCTATATCTATCAACGATATATAACAAGTTACGCTGAGAACTTCAGTGTGAACAAAATTATGTAAACCTAATTTATAAAAAAAATAATTCTACTCTTCTAACTAATAATTCTAGTAAAGCGTGTTACTCAATATCTGAATCTGAATCTGATACACATTTAATTATTGATTTTTTTTATGTAACTGTATGACGAGACGAGCTGGTCGTTTGCCTGATGGTAAGCAATAACAATAACAGCACCACCCAGAACTTTGTTTTGCAAAATCCTGCGCGGCGCTGCACTGCGCTCGTCACTGTGTGATTTTCCAACTTTGTTTATTGTACATAAATATAAGCTGTTTTAGTTTGCTATTTAAGATTTAAGCTGACCTGCGTTTAAATATTTTACTTAGTTATTGTGTTATATTTTTGTATATACCTGTTAGTCTGTAGGGTATATATATTCTATGGGCCTCTGTTAATTTTACTTTGTTATACTTTAATACTGCCTGAAATAAATGAATTAATAATAATAAAAAAAAAGATCCAGCTCGATACGGCGCGGCGGCGGCGAATATATAGAGAAAGTATATATAAATAGCTAATATATAGGTATAGGTATAGAGAAAGCAAGCGGCGAGCATTACACGCAGATGCTCAGGTCAATCTCCGGCTATACTTATCAAAGCTTCTGACCGAAATAGATAAACAAATATCAGATTTTTTGATAACACTTGCTTTTGTTAAATATCCGGCTGACTCGGTTAATGACCTGCAAATATATTCGTGTCACAGATATCGACGGGCTTATCAACCGCCAGAGCTTGTATTATTTTTATCTCCCAATTGCTGAAACAATCCGTTGGAAAGTCGATAGTGGACAGCTTAATAAAAATTCCTCTGCCACGTCTTTGCCACATGATGAGCCCTAGTCTATTGTCCCAAAAAACACTTGTCTAATAAATTACCTACGTTTAAACATTCGTTCAGTCTATCGTAAGTGTACCTACAGTTTCCATCAAACGGCTGGAGCGTTGCCAGGCCGGACGAGAAAAAAAAGATTTACTTGTGTTCACGGTTTGTATTGGCTTTTAACTTTTTAACAAAGCGAATGCGATTGAGTAATGAAACTGAAGTGTAATGCACTCGGTTGCAATTTATTGTGTGCAGTGTGTGCAAACAAAAGCGAAACGCGTACATTCATTATTATATAGTTCATTATTATATATTTAACGTATCAGTATTGCAATCCAAAGGGGCAATACTGCCAGCATCTTGGGTACGCTGCCAACTGGTAGTGGGTTGGAGCATTTAAGCTATCTATAGGCCTTTAATATTCTATTGGTTTTCCAATTGCTTATCCTTGTAAGTAGTTAGTTTAGTTTTAGTAAGTAGAGTATAGAGTTGTTTTCAGTAGTAAAGGCATTCGCCCGTTTAAAAAAATATAGTAGTTGTTCATTATTATTACACATTATTCATTATTATTATATAGTCAACTATATTGATTTGCAAGTACACCTATCTGCGTTTATTGTACTATATGCACACTTATATGCATTTGATATGATAAACGTAACCATTATATTGTGTTAATGTATTTAAATTAAATATGAAAATGAAATTATAAGCGGATTACCTACATACCTCACCGAAAACAGTATATTTATTTTATACCCTTGATTAACACTGAAACTAAAATTAAAAACCCGACCCTTCGCATAGCCCCTGGCCTGTCAAGCAATAAAATTTAATTGAAATGTCTGTCTGTAATTCGAAATTATACATTTTTATTTAATTATATGTACATGTCTATTGTTTCTGTTTAGAATATTTGCCTAAAACGGTCTTATAAAATGGGATAAACGTAAGGGAGAACTTCTATTTACATTTTTTAAGTATTTATCTCGATATAAAATAAATCCACTCGGACAATAACGAGCGCAGTTGCCAGTAATAAATAAATTCAAAAACGGTATAAATTATAACTAAATTATGTTTAATGCCAATTATTTAACTTGGGTCTGAAGGGATGATATAATATAACCATATTTTCCGTACCTAAAATGGAATAATAAAGGATCCAGGTATACCGAAATTAAGTTACTGAAACGAATATAATTACCAAGGGAATTGAACAAAATGTAGGCTTTACCCAACTACATAGTTATTTTGGCCCTCTGGCAGATTTTAATGGAATTAGTCTAATACGAAATGTAATTAGTTCAGTTTAAGATAAATAGAATTAAAAGAGCAAAGAAAGAAAATTAATTGTTCTTTGTTTTATCTTTTTATTTTTTTAATTTATTGATTGTTGTAGTATTTTTATTTTACGATTAATATTATATTTATTTTAGAATTAGAATCATAGTTAAATAATAGAGAATACATATTATTTGGTGTAAAAATTGTCGAACAAACAGCAATAGGTTTATTTTATTTTATTTTTAATAACATTAATTAATACATTTATCACAATATTATAGATATTATATTAAATTATAGTTTATTGTGATAAATGTATTAATTGATCTTATTATTTTTAAAAGAATCCTTTTGCGCATATATCAACTACAACTAAGTATATAAAGTTGCAACTCAATATGATGAACGATGCGCAAACGTAAATAAGATGAAAAAACAAATATTATATTTTATATATTTAATAATAATTCATTTTATAACAAAAAAACCGACTTCGATTCTGATGTATCTTCGAAGTCGAAGCTCGTATATCAATGAAATTTATATGGGAACACCTTGTAGTGCACCTTATGATATACACAACCCAACGCAAAGAATTTTCCATATCGGTTTATAAATGACGGAGTTCTGAGGTAATTAAAAAAAAATACAATCGAACCGAGAACCTCTCGGAAGTCGGTTAAAACTAAGGAAGATCAATATCTTTTTTTACCCAGGGATGATTTTTTAATTCGCGAATAAAATAGCTACTGCTAGATAGTTAACTAGCCAAAATAATTTCTATAATCGAACTGCACTCCAAACTACGCAAGCCAGATGGACCAATGCATATTCACTATGCGAAATAATGAGAAAGTATGCGTTCGAGTGAATACGTTTATTATTACGGCTGCGTTGAATATAGCCCTTACGTCATCACTGCCTAATTGTTCTAATTTGTAAATGGTATTACATGGTGCCATCTCGCATTTCTTATTCTTTGTTTTTTAATTGTAAAGACCCTACATTTCTATTCAATTGTTATTTGCGGAGGCTTTTAATTGGCATCTTATATTAATTTGTCAAACTACTTTGTAACAACACCTGTTAGCCCCCAAACAAAACAAAATAATTATTTTTATTTTTTTATTATTTTACGGCTATTCCAGTATCTGCTTTTTCAGTCGTAATAAGTTTATTTGTGTTTGCTCTGCATTGAGATAGTTCGGGCTTCATACTGACTTGATAAATTTTTCTTTTGACGGGTGTTACCAGGCGCCTCATTCCCGAAACCAGTCCAAGGCGAAACCAATGCCTTCGAACAGAGACTAAAGAACAATTTCAAACGAATGATTAACAACTGCCTGGCACAAATTATACTGTCACCATGATTAATCGGCTGAAGAATGAAAAGCATTGTTATTCTGCCAAAACAACTAGTAAAAACTAATTGTGTGCTGGTAATAAGATCAAGGTGAAGTGCAGTCTTTTTTTTGTCGATATATTTTTGTAATTGTAACAAATGCTACCGGCACAGAATACTTAATAGTATAATATTAATAATAATTAATGCTTTATTGTACACCAAACAAGAAATAAACAAGGTACACGAAATATTCTTACAAACTATAGTTCAACGGGCGGACTTATCGCTAAAAGCGATCTCTTCCAGTCAAGCTTTGGATGGAAAAAACTAAAAGTGAGAGAGGTCGGCGGTGTAAATAAAAAGTAAAAAAGGACGACTAAATGACACATAATATATATATAAATAAATAATATATATATATATATATATATATATATTATGTATATATATATTAATATATAGATATAGACACATATATACTACATACAATCAAGGAAATTACTAATAATTTAATTATCAGCAGCACTCTGGGAAAGGTCATCATCATCATCAGCCTATTTTTCCACTGCTGGGTCTTCTCTCAAAAAGAGAGTCAGGGCCGTAATCCACCTCGCTGGCCCAGTGCGGGTTGGTGAATGTCACATATCTTTATTATTTATTCTTGGACATGCCGGTTTCCTCTCGATGTTTTCCTTCACCGTCTTTAGAGCGAGTGTTGAATCCGCACATAACTTTAGAAAGTCAGTGGTGCATGATTCAACTTGGGTGCGTCGGGTCGAAAGTCACACGTGCTCCTACTGAGCCACACTCGCTCTTATCTAATAGTATGCTACCGGGAAAGTGGTAGGAGAAAGAGAGTGCTATGCCCAATAATAGATACAGGCTGAAATGACGATGATCAATGCAGGTGACTTGTAAAGCAACATTTGAATACATCAGTGTTACTGAACGACAGCTGATGATAGATCAGAGTGCTTCTAGTAAAAATAGAGATTCCAAGTTCAAAATCAGATCAGCAATGGAATTGTTCGCTCGCTTTCAATTTCAAATTTGGAAGACGTCAGCATCCTTTAAACTGCGATATCGATCATTTTTAGCAACCATGATTGGGATAGGGGTTAGGACGCGGACGTTTGAGTAGAAAAGTTGACAGTTCCACAGACAAACACCGATCACGAGATATCTTTGAAAGCAAAGGATGCTGATCCTCAGCTGAAGCGAAAGATTTAGCATAACCAAAAAGTTTAATGATCAATTAATCAATCAATCCAGGAATGGCCACAAAACTTGCTTCCATCTCCTAAATTCAATCTTACTGGATGGCAGTCTGAATAAAAGGTAAGGTAAGGTAAGCCGTCTCTCTCTAGATCTATTTGCTTCACCTTAGGCCACATCATCGCTTCACATCAGGCCAAGATAGTGGCCAAACATGGATCTATTAAACGTAAAAAAAGATAAAAAAATAAGGTTAGTTTTCAGTAAATATACGTAAGTCACAAGTTGGTCAGGTAAATTGTTTTGGTGTTTTATATTCAGAATAATAATAAAACAGTTAATTTTATAACGTAGTCACATCACGAAAAGTAAGGCTACTGACGGTAAAAGAAAAAGAAGAAGAACAAGACGGTAATCACCTTACAGCAAGCTCTACGCCTGCCGCAGTTACGATGTAAATTATTAATTGCAACGACTTCTCTTTCACTATTGGTGCATTTCTTTATAAAACGATTTATTTTAACTTAATTACCTTCTTTGTCGTATAACCGGAATGCCTCTTTGAGTTCCTGCAACATAGCCTCTGCATCTTCTTCAACCATGAACCTTGAGGCTAGGGTTACGAACTCTTCGAACTCCAATTCACCGGAACCTGAGAAAATAAACAAGGTATAAAATAAATGCTTATGTCTTATGAAAGCCTTTGCGAGACCCTTGAAAAATAAATTAAGCACGTAGGATTAATTTCCGCCGTAAGGACAAATAAGGATGCAATATTGTTGAAGGGGTGAAAAGTGAGCAGTTTTTAAACAAATAAGTCTGTAGAAACACATCTGCGTTTTTTAAGTCACAGATCTTCCGTCATGTAACGCTAGTACAGTCAGTGAACTTTTACAATCCTTCAATTGACAATAATACTGAAAATACACAAATTACATGCAGTTTTTTGCAATTCCCCTATTTGCACAGGATATTAGCAGACTTTTTAAATGCAACATTAAAAAAAAAAAGCCAAATATTGAAAGTGTAGTCAATCAAATGACTGTACACGTAATTCCATACAAACATCTCACACGGAACACATTAGATCGAAGATTTATACAAGTAAACTATTGAAAACTCGACGGGAGATCAGCGACATACTTAAATTACGCTAATGTCTTTCTACATATGGAGCATGGATTACTGGAAATGATTTTTAGATACTATAATTCCACCCAAAAGCGTACACAAATCTGAATATTCTTTCGTTATGTTTTTCTAACTCCTACGATCGCGGAATCGTAGGGCAGTGGTAGTCGTAATAGTCTTAATTTGATAATTAACAGGTATATGTAACCTTAATATTAAATTTTCTAAAGTACTTCAACAAATATCTATGAATTGAAATTCCAACATAAAATTTTTGATTACTTTATTCACAAAATTAAATTATTCATGAAAACCAATTTATATTTGAAATAATATACGAGCAGCTAAGCATATAAATCTTTTAGCGAATTATTTTTATTTTCCAACAAATGTAAATCTATTCGTTATGTAGAAAGGCAAAGTTTGGCAGTTATTTATGGCAGTTTAATCTATATGATTAATGCGAATTTTACTCGTAAACTGGTAAAGTTAACTAGTATTTGTTAGAAACTACCTACTACAATAAAATAACAGTGTATGTAGGTATGTTTGTTTGTAACCTTTCACGAGGTCCATATTCCTAGCATTCAGAGAATGTAGATAAATCAAATCTCATCTCATCTCACTATTATAAAAATTGGAAAGTTTGTATTTAAGTGTGTTTGCTACTTCTTCTAACTGTTCAACGGTTTTAAATGAAATTCAGAAAGGAGATTGTTTATTCTCGTACCCTGGCGTAACACATAGATAAATAATATATTGAAAACATTAATAAAGTGTTTTCTAATAAGTGCACATAGGCTACTATTTATCCCGGAAAAGCGCAGGTGGAACCACAGGCGCAGGTAGTTGAAAATATTATTGTCATAACACCCATAGATCAAATAAATAGATCCTACTTGACTCCTAGCTAGAATTCCTTGTGTATCACGAATTAGAAACATAATAGCCCTTCAACATCCAGAAATGAAACAATTATGAAATAATTTAAATTGATAACGCTATTTAATTTAATTTCTGTTTGTTTAGGTGTATAATGTATAAATAAATAAATAATAATAACGTGTTTTTGTTTTTGCTTACAATTATTTCATTCATACATTTAGGTTGACTGGAAAAGCTCGCTCTTAGTGATAAGTTCGCCTATTGTGCTTTAGTTTGTAAGTTGTTTTTCATGTACCTATTCATTCTTATTTTCGGTGTACATTATAGCATTTTTGTAATTGTAATTATTTAGCGGGTATCGAATCAGCAACATCCTTGCCTTGCTTAATTTTTGGAGTGGTAGGCTCTGGCCGTGGTTGTAATACCACCCACCGAACGAAGCCATGCCGTCAAGCGACCTAGTCATGTTTCAGGATGATGTTCGGTGAACCATCGGGGAGACAGGTCTGAGCAGCCGCTCAACTGCCGTCTCTCTCTAGATCTATGTGCTCCATCTTAGGCCACATCATCGCTTCACATCAGGCGAGATAGTGGCCAAACATAGATCTATTAAGCGTAAAAAAAACACTTTATCGCAGTTTAAATAAAGCATGCGTCTACTAATATATCGGGCATTTAAGGTAGTATTTTTTGCTAGCTACGCAATATTTACTCTAGGTATGTTAACTTTAGAGGAATTCTAGAACTACCTAAATTCATCAATACATCATTTGGGAATATTTGGGACATCAGCGCGACCTCATCTCTTTTGTCAATGATCAAATACTCCCGCTAAATGATCAACAATCAAGGCCTTAAAGAAAACTTTTAAGGTTTTTACATGTAAGCTTTCATAAACGATCGTATATCTACTGCCTTAAATCTACATAATGTATTTTCCTATGCAGTACTTACATGTTTTTATTTCTTTCAAGTAAGTACTTTATAGCAAATAATTATTACTTCTCCTTCGATAGAGAGACGAAGAAGATTATTACTGTCATTACCACTGCTTCATTGTGAACGATGTATTCGCCTGTAATAGGTATACATATCCGCACAATACAACCTTAGAACCCTTTTTTATGTAACTGAATGACGAGACGAGCTGGTCGTTTGCCTGATGGTAAGTAATACGCCAGCTCATAATAATAACAGCACCAGCCAGAACTTTGTTTTGCAAAATCCTGCACGTCGCTGCACTGCGGTCGTCACCCTGAGACAATTATTGCCCAGTAATTTCGCTGGCTATAATGCCCTTCAAACTGGAACACAGTAATGGTTGCACACTACTGCTACGCTGTTGGCGTTTCACAATAAATAAATAAATAAATATAAAAGCACAATCTCACCGTCAACATCAACCTCGTCAATGATTTCCTTGAGCGTCTCATCCGACACCTGGTGACCCAGCATGCCGAGGATGGTGCCTACCATCACTGTGCCGATGCATCCCTTCTTCTCCTGATCGAAGGCTTCGAACGCCTTCTTCAGGACTGGAAAGGAAAACAAATAAACGATGAAAATTGAGCTCTAATAGCGTCGGTATAGAGTTCATTAAAAATAAATGTATCTAATCAAGCTTAAAGCTGGTCACGAGTTCGACCATGACTGTAAGGACGAATATTAACAAAAATATTATACTGAACATAAAACAGTTCAATATAATTCCCTAATCGATGTGGAATCGGCTTTAACTTTATACGCAACATTTTATTTGAGTTTTAAAATAAATCACATACTTAAATTCTGTGCTGCGTATGAATAACCTTAGCTTTATAACCATTTTAAATATAAGACAGTGCTAAAAAACTGCAGTATATTAAATAGCGTGTGAAATTCCGAGTATAAAAACGAACACAAATTTTATGTAATAATTTCACTTATTAAATATTAGTTTATTACATAAATGACAGTCAACCTAAATATGATTTAATAAAAAAGTCATTAGTTATTGAAATGCATATTAAAATAAAGTAAATCTAGATGTGGGAACTCACTGATACTCGAAACAGTTATTAACTAGTTCGGGAGCTAATGGCTCCAAAAAATATCTGTATATTTTTTTATGCAAAGAAATTCATATCGCTTAATTGAAAAAATAGGTAAGGAAAAAATTTAATTGCTATGTTATATGTAAGTTCAGTTTAAGTTGCAGTATTTCACCAAAGTTTTCCTAATTTTTTTCGGAATTTTAAATATTGAAAGCCGTATTTACATCACATCTGGTTTATTAAAAATACTGTGAGAATTAATTATCATATTAATAAAAAAAATACTTACTGTCCAACTGTTCCTTGCCGAGTTCTTCCTGAAAACGTCACAAAAAAACTTTTAAAAAACTATCCAACCACAAAAAACAAAAATTAAAAAACAATAGAATGCGCCTCACCATTTCAACTTTTTAAAACACTAGTCTACGGATCGAGGTAATTAATGAGTGAGTACGCTATCGAGAACCAGAGCAAGAGGAACACAAGTCCTTTTAACTGAATGGATTGAGCGACTAGTCGTAGCCGGCCGGTAATGTCACCCAGGTTGGCAACGGTCAGAGCATCTCAGGTTCAGTACCACCACGCGGCTCCGCAAAGCACTTTTAACTATGCTCTTTAAGGCCAGACATCCGATGCGGGAAATGCTCAGCACACACTGGCCAAGAGCACCGCGGTAATAATTAATGAAGCTAATTACCCATATATCTGAATTGTCTGGATGCTTGCCACGCGATTTGTTAAGTTTTTTTGGGATGAATACGGAGCAAATGATAGTAATCGTCTAAATAAAGATTTAATTATTCTAGTGTTAATGATTGTACGCCATTAATTGTCAAAGATTAGAGAAGTAAAAAAAAGAGATGAGACAGGCTTGCTCTACTTTAAATTACAAGGGGACAGGCGCCCATATTGTTTTATTAATTGGTTAACATTTGAATTCCCGCAGTGCTGGAATAATATATTTTTAAGAATACCTATAATATAGTCTTCATAGTTTTTTATGAGACTAGCTGTTGTCTGCGACTTTTCCGCGTTGGTTGTAACGTGATTCCTCGGGAACGAACCAGTGTTAAATTGGGATGAAATTAAATGATTATTACAGAGCTAAAGGCTATCTCTGTGCCAAATTTTACCAAGTTTTTATTAAGTAACTTTCTTGTTTGTCTGCCTGTCTGTCTGTCTTCCGGGTGGAATCTTGCAACACAAATTTCGAGCACTTCCCGATTAGATATCCGGCTGAAACTTTCAGGGTAGCTCACAACTCGATGACAATGCATTCTAAATCTTTATCTATAAATTAGCATACAATACCGATCTAACCTCAAACGACACATAAAACGTGTTTTTTTTTTCATCAAAATCTGTTCATCCGTTTAGTTGTGAAATAATACATAAACAGACAGAGTTACTTTCGCATTTATTGCCATATAGTGTGGAGATATACTTATGGGTGTCATAAATATAACTTTATTCCAAAATGTTGTGTTATTCTTTACTAAATACGAAGTAGCGAGACGAGCAAGTTGTTCACCTGATGGTAAGCAATATGCTCTTGTGCAGCACTGCACTGCGCTCCTTGAGACATTGTGTGCCTTATTTTCCAGCCAAGTCTTCATCACCTTCAGTTAATTCCTCCATCTCCTTTTTACCATCGGACAACAAGACGTACGGAAACTCGGCATCCGTACATGGATGATATTCCTCCAGCCAGAACAAAGCGTTTCGTTTCAACTTTCATAATGCGAACAGCTAAGGAGTGGAACATCTTACCAGCGTCTATGTTACCCGAATCTTATAATCTAGATGTTTTCAAGTCCAGAGAGAATCGGTATCTTCTAGGCAAGCATGATCCATCGTCGGCCGCGTCATTACTTTCCATCAGGTGTCTTGTCTATCTGGTAATAAAAAATCCGATGGTAAAATGGTGATGGGAGAATCAGATTGTGCAGCACACTCTCCGTAGTACCTATATTCTGTAGAATACCAATAAGCTGGCGACTTCACTCATAATATAATATGGTGGCTCTGAATTAGCTACTCTTTGACAAAAAGAATAAGAGCATAAAATCAGTGTATTTCTTCAATAGCGCATCAAAGTGAAAAAATTGCGTAACGAATCACTACACAATTTTAATTTAGCCACCCATCATGAGATTTTGAACTAGAAAAATATTTTCAAACATTTTGCTGGTGACATATAAATTAAAACAAAGCCACAGAAGACAATAGTAGTACCATAGTGTAAAGACTACGGTACTACATAGCATTGGATACACTCTCCATGGACAATAGAAAGGTTGACACTGCAGAAGTATTTTACCCGACTTCAAAAGGAGGAAGTTCTCAATTCGACTATATGTTTTTTTGTATGTTTGTTACGCGATTACTTCGCCAATTATGAATCGATATTGATGGTTCTTTTTTTGTTTGGTAGGCCATAATTCAGAAGTGGACCCATAAAAAATCATCAATATTTGACCTTAGACTTTGAAGATACTACATCAGAATTGAAGTCGGTTTTTATTTGTTATAATATGTATTATCAATCAACACGAGATTTGGGAAAGGATTTTAGATTCTTTTGGCATAAAATATTTATGCGTAAAATTTCAGTGAGACCATTGACATAATAAGTATGTCAATGGTCTCACTGAAATTCACTATAATGAAATTTTGCAAAATCCTGCGCGGCGCTGCACTGCTCTCGTCACCATGAGACAATTAGCTGTTGAGTCTCATAATGTCCAGTAATTTCGCAGGCTACAATGCCCTTCAAGCTGGAACACAGTAATGCTTGCGCATTACAGAATTAAAGGTTAAGTGGCAATAAATTTAAGTATAGCTTAAAAAATGTTATTAGAAAAAGCCCACTATAACCTTAATTTTTCTCACCCTAATTATATTGTTTTTTTTTCTCGTTTGTTTTGTCTTTTAGAGGAAAACACTGTATGTTCGAAAAGGACACAGCTGTTGTTACTTATTTATGCATTATATTTAAGACCATTTTTGTACACAGTGAACAATAAAGTATATTCTATTCTGTTCTATTATATACTGCTTGGCGGCTGAATAACTGGCAAAGCGGTGGTACCCACCCAGACGGCCTCTCGCATACAAAAAACCTACCACCAGTAAACTGTATGTTTTTGTTGATTTTTTCAATAAGCGCTAATTCATTTTCGATAAAATGTATGAGACCACTTCTGAAGTATGACCTACCAAATAAAAGAATCATCTAAATCAATACATAATTGGAGAAGTAATCGCGTAACACACATACAAAATAAGCATATAGACGAATTGAGAACCTCCTCCTTTTTTGAAGTAGTTAAAAAATAATATGATGCCTATATGTCAATGGTAGATAGAAAGAATAAAAAGAAAGACGAGTAAGTTCTTAGAACGCGTTCATTCAAACTTTTGTCGCCATATAAAACTACTGACAAAATGACACTTAGATGACCTAATAGACAATGTTCTTCTGGTTATTTATGTTTGATCTTAGTTATCCAATTAATACTGTCTCTTCGAGCTTTATGGCAAAGAACGGGAAACACAGCGTCAGGTGCACTCTCAGACAGTGACATATAATTCTGTTGCTCTGCCACCTCGCACTGCCAAGGGGCTAAAGAGATAAGAGATAATATGTTCAGGCAGAGCGCGACAGGTTCCTTCACCTTTTGTAAACAACTGTACGATTTTACAGTAGTCAACGCAAGTGTAACGTAGTACGGGCGTGAATGAACCAAGCAAAAATTATAGGTGATCAATATCATTGGTTAACAAAGTGTCGACGCCACCTCGAAGTCGAAAGTGGAGCCATCACTTATGGTCCTCATGTATCACTATACTCAGCAACTATGTATACTACTTAGGTACCCTCTTGACTTTCGTGAATTGAACTTTTGGTTCCATTAGAAATTAACGAAATATCGGGTCTTCAACCCTTTTTTATGGTACTGAGTTAGAAGACGAGTAAGCCTGACGGCAAGCGCTACGCCTGCCTATAAAAATCGCAGTGCCCAGAACTTTTATTACCATAAAAACTGCGTACCACTGCATTGAGCTCATCATTCTGAGAGATATAATTATATGTTAAGTCTTATATGCCCAGTAATTGCTGGCTACCATGCTATTAAAACAGGAACACAGTAATGCTTGGGCGCTACTGCATGGCCTTCCTCATAAAAGAGACCTTCCACGGGTTACGCGAAAATAGACCCATTCCTACTATAAAATTATAAACGCGAACGTTTGTAAGAATGGATGTATGGATGTACCTTTGTTACTCTTTCACGCAAAAACTACTTAATGAATTTTGATGAAACTTTACAATAATATAGCTTACACAACAGAATAACACATAGGCTACTTTTTATCCCGGGAATCCACGGGTGAAACCGCAGGGCGCAGCTAGTATTTTCATAAAGACACTTTTCGTCATAGATTAAAATTTATAGACTGTCATCCGTTTAAATTGAATTTCTACTAAACTATGGAAAAAAGTAGAGTATACTCGTATGAGGTCATAAACAAAGATGTGCAGAATATTCGACTAATATTGTATCTTGGCATAGATCTGCAGATGTTACAATGTATCGCTGGCCAAGATGATAAACAAGTCAGCATATAAGGTATATTTTTAACATCTATGAATGGCGTCTATAACTATTTAAACTAGTGATAAATGTAACGAAATAGAGGTGCATTGATTCTTTGTTTATAGATGTTTCGTTAATGGGTGTGCTTCATTTCTCTGGGTTTAATGCTCTAGGAGTTCCACCCATAACTTTCAATTGCAAAGTCTCGCGCCGCTGTAGTAAGCCATAACTCAAACTTGCCTCTCAACACCCACGATTTCGGCTTGCTAACCCCAGCTATATCCTACATCAAACCAGACTATAAATAAGCGTCATTATGATCCGTGTCATTAATCGTCGCACACCTGTACCCGACTGCGGTGAAACTAGACAGGATGTTAAATTAAATGTGGCTGGAGATTTGTTGCTAATCTGCGGCGCGATGCGGGTGACGTAGCGTGGCCAATTCGATTTATACTCATTAAAACGACGAAATGTTTATAAGTTTTATGATAGGGCGTTCCAGGAAGATAGATGACGTTGGCATTTGAGAAAAATGCATGATGCTATTTGTCCATTGAGGTCTTACACTATAGAGGGATAATTACGAAGTTTTCCGACCTAAAAAAGGATAGCGCTATACAACAGGCTCTTATAAAGAACGAGGTACAACTATTATCATATTGTCTCTATCGCGTAACCCATTTTCTTAACATTGGTCATGACGTGTTAAGTCAAAATAATGGCCAGGCAGGGTCGGCTTGTGGTTTTTTAATTTGTGTTGTGGTATTTTTTATTATTTTTAAGTGAATCTTTGTGAATGTGTACTAGAAACAATTTAGAATTGAATGTGAAAAAATATTCGGGTGTTCCATTCATGGTGAAGTGAAAATTGTACTGAAAGATTAAGTTTTCAAACGTATGTGTTTTTCTTGTGTTTATTGATGTTTTTCGGTAACTATAATTTATGTGGATGTAACTATACATCGGGTTCGACTATTAGAACCTGCATTTGGCTTGATATATTCAGTTTTCGGTGTTATTTTGTTAAAACAACATTGACCAGTATCGTGTGTCAGTGTGGCCATCGTATAAACATTTCAGTTCCCATTACGTCGGGTAACAAATTGCATATTTGTGTAAAATGTTAAATGTATTAAAATTGTGCATTCTTAAACCATTTAATTAAGATATAGGTAATAAAAGTAGTTAATGATTATAGTTTTTATTTAATTTGAATTTAAAAAGTTAAAGTTTAGTAAGAAGAGAGTAGAATTGTTTTAATAGTAAAGGCATTCGCCTCTTATGTAAGAACATATGTTGTAATAAGTTCTTATTTTGTGTAATAAATTTATCTTACAGGTCCTTGCTGTCGATTACTATGGCCAATCGTCCAATTCCATTGATGGATCACAATCCTACAATAAAAATGTAAGCACCGAATCTCGGATTTCTAATCCTAATTAACGCCACATAGTGAGAACGAGTTCATGAACGTAGACTTCATCATCATGTGAACGTCAAGGCTGTTCAGGACACAAAAGGACAAACCGTTTCGGGTTAGTGTAGTGAATTGACAGTTATGTATAGTTAGTGCTATCCAATACGGTGGTATGGTCAATGTAATAATTGACTTTCATAAGTACGTCTGTGATCTACTCCGACAGTATGACATTTAACTGAGACACTATGCCCTTTAGAATACTTCAAGTGGTTTTTTTAACATTGTGTTTATCTATCTACCTATATCCTAAGTATCAGTTGTGCTGCAGCCTTGTAAATTATGTCAAAATACCAATTCTTCTATTGTAAATTTTACCTGTATGGAAATAATGAATGTATGTATATTGTATAAATGTGTCATATATTTTATTTGATTATTTTATTTACCTGACTGGTTTAATCCTAGATAAAACCTGGTTAACAACAAAATATTAATGATTGCATAAGAAGCATACCGTAAGGAAATGTAGTTACCGCAATGTCATTCGAGCTCTGCGTTGTATCGCCGCCACTATAGCTTCAGAAAGTCGTAGGTAGTTGGTCTGTAAAAGGTACGAAATCTATACTATTATTCTGTGGCCACGCTAGAATGTGTTCATTACTCGGCCACCTAAAAGAGACCTTTTGATCTGTTTACAGGAGTCTATCATAAAAAGTAATTTCTAGATTTTTCGACAACATATGCATATTCCCTATTTCCCTATTCTTTCACTCTGGGGTACAGAATAGTACAGATGTCCTACCTTTTACAGACCAACCACGAACTTCTGAAGTTATAGTGGCTACAATGCAACGCAGAACACGTTACATTTTCATTCAAGCGAATGGGAGAATTTTTCATAGGTATGGTAAACACTCCAAAATTACTGTCAAAAAACTATTGCTTTCCAAAAGTGTTACGCTGTCAAGGACTCTATAGTGTCATTCCTCAATGTATTTGTCTATGTGAAAATATATATGTGAAAAACGAATTCCACATTAACCATAAATAATAATCAGTTCAATAATGAAGCAAGCAGTAGTGCGCAAGCATTACTGTTCCAGTTTGAAGGGCATTGTGGCCAGTGAAATTACTGAGCATATGAGAATTAATATCTGATGTCTCGGGGTGATGAGCGCTATGCAGTGCTACGCTGTGCTTTTTACGGTATTAAAAGTTCTGGGTGGCACTGCAATTGTTATGGACAGGCATGGTGATTATTGACGTGAGTGACTTGCTTGTCCCATTACTCTATTCCATAAAAAAGTTATTTAATTTGTCGTTGAAAATTACAGTAAGGCTAAACTAACATTTGTTTAATATTAAAATCATATTTTTTTTATAAAAGTAGTCTTTTTATATTCTTTTTTATTATGTCTGGTAATATTCATTTAGAATAGACATCATCATCATGTTAATCATATCCTAACCCAATAGTTATTTTGCACGACCAATGCTAATGATGACAATGACTAAAGCTCAGAACAAGCAAGTGACAGATCTAAAAAAACCTAATAACCACGTTTTTATGTCATCGAGTTGTAAGCTACCCTGAAAGTTTCAGCCGAATAGCTAATCGAAAAGTGCACGAAAGTTTAAGTTGCAAGATTTCACCCGGAACGACCGACACACAGACATAAAGACAAGAGAGTGACTTAATAAAAACGTGGCAATAAAAAAACAATTCCAATGCAATGAAATTCACCGTGTCTTTTTTTCTGTTTACACTTAACTGTTTCATTGTTTTCAGCAAATATTCTTCCTGAACATTAAACGTGAAAACTTACCTTAAAGTGAAGATTCTATTTCCCATGAAACTTATAAATTCTTAGCTAAAGTGCTTTCTACCTATCCCATCGATTCTTATTAGAGTCAAAGCCCTCTGAGCCAAGAAGACGTTGCAATCGAGTTTATCTTGCTACAACACATTAGGTCTAAGTGTAACAACACACTGCGTGTACCATACGCGACTAAAAATGAGCGGTTTTACGAGTATTATGTACAAGCTGCGTGGTTTTCAGCGGATCGGTTTTCCCGGGATATAAAGTAGCCTATGTCCTTTTCCAGGACCTAAAGTACCAAATATAAAAAATACCAAATTTCATTTTTGCTTGATTAAGTAACAAACATCCATCCATCCATCCATCCATCCTTACAAACTATCGCTTTTATAATATTAGTAGAAAAGTAGGATGTATAAAGATAAGATGATCGTTATTTAAGACGATCGTTCTTTATTGACATAACAAACCTTACCGTATAATATTAGTTTGATCATTTACTTATATCGCAAGCTTGTATTGTTTGCGGTATGCTCGACGCGCCTCTGATCTCCCATCATCTACCTTTTATTATAAAAAGCATGACATAACTCAGTAGCTAGTAACTAAGTAAGTGCCTCTACAGGTATCTTCTATCGCATGTATACGTACCTCAGTTTTAATAGTAAGTAGGTACATACATCCGATTAGCCGGCGCTTCTTCTGCATGGTCTTTTATCATGTGAAAGAAATGTTTTTATGAAGCTTTTCAAGTGAGTCAGTATTATTTTTACTTACCTATTTCCACATATATGTTGTATACTTCTAGCTGTTGGCTATGCCTACTGAAAAATATTTAACCAACAAATTTGGCAAAGCATGATTAAAAATGATGACAATCCAAACAAAAATATACCTCTTGTCTTGAACGAATAAAAAAGGCGGACGCCTCTGCGCCAAATTCAAAAGTGAAGCACTCAAGCTATGCCGTTCGTACACAAGCATCACGCACAGATTTACATCAAGCTATACAGATCGGCGGTCACATCTGCTTGACATCGGCCCTCCATCCACTCAAACATAACGCCACCGCCAATGCTATCCTCAGTAATTGTTTAGCAAGATTCCGTCCGCCTTTTTTATTCGTTCAAGCCTGTTATAATATTTAATGCATTTCTCAGAAGTAGTGGGTAGATCTGTCTGTCCGTCCCACCGTCCCATACTAAATTAGCTTCTCGAGTAACATAAGCAAAAGTAAACTTGATACATTTCTGGCAGATCGCTCGTCCCTCGCTTTACTATTGTTTTCATCGATTTGTTATATTTTTAGATTTTATTTGGGTCAGAGTGAATAACTCTTGAAGTCTCTCTTGAGGGAATTTTAATAGACTATATTGGAATCTGATGAAATTACACAATGCGAATGATTTCGATGTTCGAAGTGGTCAGCTCAATTTATGTGACATTTTTAGATATGTTTTTGTTTAGAGGGCTTTGTACGTTTACCAAGAAATAACATAAATTATTTGTGTGGTTTTTATGCTAGGGAATCCCTGAATTGACAAGATTAAAGTCATTATTTAAAGAGCTCCTTACTTTGAGATGAGAGCTTACAAAAATTATGAATAAATATGATTTGTATAGTTTTTGAAGCTCTTTAAATCTCTTTCTTTCTTTTAAATATAGAAACAGTTAATTTTTTTCCCCAACGATCACATACATAGATTTTGGCCCCTAACTAGAATTCTATGTATCTAGGGAACTAAGAACTACAAGAACCATGGTCCCACAACACCCAGACACGAAACAAAATAAATGCTTACGCCTTTTTCCCCTGTGCACAGAGATTTGTCTCGTCGCGGGAATCGATCCCGCAACCTCAGTGGTGTATGAGATTCGACCTTTCAACCACTACACCACAAACTCTGTCTATGATAGAAGAAGATTGATTTACCTTTGTTTGTCCTTTTACTGTGTTTTTAATCTAACTTTTTATTTTAGGTTTGGTTATTCGAGCAACATCTTGGAACTTCGAGGAATTTTTACACATCCGCCAACCTGACCCAAGCATGGTGCATATAAATATGTGGTACATATGCGTAGCTTTTTGCGATGTTTTTTACCTAGATAATTGAATAGCGAGACAAGCAGGTCGTTCGCCTGACTTTTCTTCTTCTTCTCTTCTTTGTATCTTCGAAGTCCAAGGTCAAATATCGATGAAATTGATATGGGACCGCTTCGTAGCTATACTGAACCCAACGCAAAAAATATTTCCAAATCGGTTAATAAAAGACGGAGTACTGAGGTAACAAATCTTCGATCGGGTATATATGATCGAAGTAACAAATATAAAAAAAGAAAAAAAATACAATCGAATAGAGAACCTTCTCCTTTTTTTTATATCGGTTAAAAATCCTTCGTGGCAATGCAATGTGCTAGTCACCATGCCCAGTAATTTCGCTGGCTACAATGCCCTTCAAACCAGGTTATAAATAGTAATTTTATATCTTATGGACATTCTCCGTTGCGACCTTTTACTTATCATATTAACTAGAAAGTTTTTTTTGTTCATATAGTTAAATAAATAAATAACGCCCAACGATCACGGTGGGGTAGCGTTTAAACGCAAGCCTATATAAAATAACAACTTGCTCGTCTAGTCCCTTAAATGGGTACAAATTACATTAATGAAAAAAACACTGTTTCGGTGATTGATCATAAATATAAACCTGATTCACAAGAAAGCCTACACAAGCCTAGGGGTTATTCCCAAGTGGGAAAAATTCCACAAAACCAAGTAAACTTCGTACAACAAGTTTGTTGAACAAGTTCTGAGGGAATTTTCGTTACAATGCTTAGCGTGATAATAAGATAACTTTACCAGAAGTTTAATACCGCCCGCCGCGATATTTAAGAATTATGGTGAATTATATTACAACTATTATATTGTCAGTCTCTGTGGTGTAGTGGTTGGGCAGGTTGGCTCAAATCTCATACACCACTGAGGTTGCGGGTTCGATTCCCGCGACGGGACAAATGTTTGTGAACAGATCAAAAAAAAGCGCAAGCATTTGTTTCGTGTCTGGGTGTTGTGGGACCATGGTCCTCATAGTTCCTGGTTCCCTAGATACAGGGAATCCTAGTTAGGGGCCAGGATCAAAGCCATGCCGTCAAGCGACCTAGTCTGTTTCGGGATGATGTTCGGTGAACCATCGGGGAGACGGGTCTGAGCAGCCGCTCAACTGCCATCTCTCTCTAGATCTACGTGCTCCAGTGCTTCCAACTGTTTTGTGCTAAAGTATAAATAAATAAATAAATAACTTTCTCATGCTATGAATAAGAAACTTACCTGGCTCTGTAAAACATCTAAACTAAACGAAACAAGATGTTCAGATACGATTTAAAAACTGACTACCTTGGGCGCTATAAAACACCTAAGACTATCTTCAACGACTTCTGAAACTTACTAAAACAGAAAAATACTATAAAGAAGCAGATTTTATGCGCACTTAAAACTTGTTAACTACTAGAAGTTTCTTCTAAGAGATCGTGAATCCTTTTTTATTGAGTGTTCCATTACTGGTAATGAAGATTACTTGGGCAAAGAACGGATACATACCTACTTAATTTTCTTACTTTCATTTATTTTTTTGTTTTATTTTTGTCCTCTTTACACGAAATTTTGTGTTATTTAAACAGTTTTGTGGGTATTAGGGATTCTGTGGAGTGACAGTGACAGTTACCTGCGACTAAAAAAAATAAAATAAAAATAAGGTTTTTAATTCTTGCATAGACAGATTTTTAAGTAACAGACATGCATTCATTAGGTAAAGATATTAAAAATAATAATAAAAAAATAAAAAAATAGTTAAATAAATAAAATAATATAATACATTTCGCTATTACATTACATAAAATATATTTTTTAAATAACTAGGTAACAATGCAAATTAATTAAATATATTTTAACATACCATCAATACAATATGTATATTTAGGTTATACGTAATTGTTATTTTTGTAAATACAATTACAAATTTACATTTACAAATATTTGTTCATAAAAACTCATTGTTTTTGGGTTATAGACGCATTAATGAACACTTACTCATTGTTCAAACCCTGAGAACGAGCAATAAACAAAGGATATATTTGCCACCTACCAAAAATAAATAATCCGAGCAGTGAAGAGTACATACGTACCTACAATTTAAATAGGCGATACCTTCTAATGTTATCACACACTTCACATGTCGTTGTCACATTAATCACTATTACTCACCGATCTAATGAGTCATTAGACTCATTATCATTAGACAAATTCACGACCAAGAGACAACCCTGATGATGTCATTGCCAAGTGCATTGTTCTACCGCATCGCCGGAAGGCGTAGGGCTGCCAACACTATTGTAGCTGCTTTCAAACTACAAGCTATTGTTATCGCGGGTGTGATAAAAGGTTATAAAGATAAATATAGAGATAAAGTCTTTCTAATCGATCTAATCTTTTGGCAGAGAATCGCTTCCGAGTAGAAAGAAAATGGTTTGTTTTGGCAACGGTTGCTATTGGTGGTTTAATATTTATTGACAAGGAGCTTCAAGTCTACTAAATAAACAAATAAATCACATATAAAAACAAATAACATTTTCTTTCATGAAAATTAATACATATTTTTTTTTGTTTTTACCCTTTATAAATCTATGTTTGGCCACTATCTCGCCTGATGTGAAGCGATGATGTGGCCTAAGATGGAGCACATAGATCTAGAGAGAGACGGCAGTTGAGCGGCTGCTCAGACCCGTCTCCCCGATGGTTCACCGAACATCATCCCGAAACACGACTAGGTCGCTTGACGGCATGGCTGTGTTCGGTGGATGGTATTACAACCACGGCCAGAGCCTACCACTCCAAAGCGCGTAAGCTGGTTTCATCACGATGTTTTCCTTCACCGTTTTAGAGCGAGCGTACAAAATCTGCACTTAACTATAAGTCATTGGTGCAGGGTCGACTCGGGAATCGAACCCAGGTGCGTCGGATTGAAAGGCGCACGAGTTTCCGCTGAGCCACACTCGCTCTTAAAATATAGAAATGAAAATTAGAAAATTAGACTGTATATTAATTAAATTTTATTTCATATAACTAGCTGTACAATATTTCTTACAGGTACAAGGTATTTGGTATTTCAAATATATTTTTTAATCGTGTATTTCAAAAATAACACGATGCTCAATTCAAATATTTAAATATAAATTATTTTAGTAATATAAACCAATCAGCCATTAACAAAACTGTAAACAGTGAGAACTATCGTAACATTCATATAACGCAATCGAAGTAACATTTGAATTCCACTCTCAGTAACTAATTAGCGTTCTCTAGGCCTACAGCCGATTTTAAATACTATATATATTTAAAAATAGATGTTACACCCGATGGCCGAGAGTCCGCTCGAGACTGAAACAATGCACGTCGCGTGACGGCCTGGCAGACTGCTCAAACAGCTGTACACGATTGATTCACGACCGCACCGGTGACGAGGACGGACGCAATTCGACGAGGAATTATATGTACTACAACGCTAATGGACTAACCCACTCCACAAGTGAAAAACGATCCGGCGTGATAAATAGTCAACGCTTCCTGCGACGCGACGGTCACGCAAACGATCGATCAACTACTTTAAGCTTTCATAAGTCCCTTCCTCCTCAAGGGAACAGTAATAAGAGTCCCCACAGATCCACGACAACGTCGACAGTTCCGACTTACCGGAGCTGATTGTTAAGTCGTTATTGAAATGGTGACGGATACGCCATTCCGCCAGCTGATCCTCCGTTGGCTGCATCGCGGAAATGTAGCTCGGAGTTCCGCTTTTGTCACTCCTAATAGATTTTATTCTGTTCAAATTCGGTGGCTTCAATTTGTGACTCGTTGAAAGCGTGAAAATGTCTTTGTCTTTAAAATCGAAAACGTCAGTCTTCAAATCATTTCTCAGTGGTACTTTTGGCGGCAAAACAAGAGCTTCGACGTTTTTATGTTTCACGAATAATATTCTTTTGCTGCCTTTTAATAACGTCGGTTTCATTCGTATCAATGCGTAGACAACGACTGCTCCGAAAACTAAACATAATAACATTGTTGTTATGTACATTATGATATGAAAACCCTTTTCTTTAGTAGGAACTGGTTGTTCGTGAATATCTTTATCGGAAAATTTGTAGACTACGCAGTTATTTTCTTCGACAGTGGAAGACTTTACTGAAATTGGGCAAAATGTGTAACTAGCTTCTGAATCTATGTTATATACTCTTAGAAAGCTAGGCATGACATCGAGACAGTAAAACTCATGGGGACAAGTAGATTGGAACCACAACAAGCCGTATCCTTCTTGCTCCTCAATAGCTCCAATTTGCACTATTGAATACGAATTCGTTTTTATAAAATAGGAAAACCGTAGCCACGTACTGCCATTGTAAATTTCTTTTTCGTTAAGGTCACCAATGACCTCAAGTTTAGTGATGTCAAGACGTTGAAATTTCTTTGATGAGCAAGTATTGTTTTGTACAGGTGAAATTAGTTGAACTGACGTGCTTCCACTTCTACGTCTACTGCAGTAGCTTCCATTGACGTAAACAGAATCTGGACGAAAAAAAATATCCGACATCTTTGATATATCTAAAACATGAACAAAATCGGTAATTTGACTACCAGTTTCGTTATTGCAGAAATGCTCGAATTGAGTGAATGTTTTGGAGTTCATTGCGTCAGGATATGTGCAAGATGCTTCAACTAGAAACAAATCGTTCCTAATCAGGTGTCTCAGGTCATTATCTTCACAGTCGCAGAGCCAAAAATTGTCTTGCAGATTAATCCTAGGTCTTGGGTTTTCTAGAGCCACTATTTTTTTAAATAATCCAGGAGGAATGGTGACAAGCATGTTATTATTTAAGTATAGAACTTCAATGCTAAGAAGATGGTCGAACGCACCGGCCCCGATGGCAGTTATTCTGCAAGAATTGAGGTACAAAATCTTGGTCACCTCAAGACCAACAAAACTGTATACGTTTAAAATTTCGTTGAAGTCATTGTACGAAAAATCGACTGTAGTCAACTTTAGAAAACCTACAAAGCCAGTGAAGTTGACGGGATCCCATTCACCACTTTCCGTAATGGTAAGAGTTTCAAGAGTATCATCGACTGCTCTTAGGACGTCACCATGGACGTTGTCAATGATGCTGTTCAGGATGGTGAGGGTTTTGAGGCTCGATAGTCCAACGAAACTGGCTGATTGCCATGATAAGATATGTATGTCTTGTAGAACTAAAATATTGATGTTTCCAGTGAATTGGCTCATAAATGCTCCAGGAGACACGTGCTCCAGGTTACCGCCAATGATTTCGAGATGGTGGATGTTGTAACGCATTCTCCATAACCAGTTCTCTGGCAGTGTGTTGTTCACGAAGAAAGGATCGTGTAGTTCCAGAGTCACCCGATTGCATTTTTTGTCAGCATCCTAGAAGACAAAGACTTTGATTATTTCTAAGTTAATTACTATATTAAATCAAATACTTTTAAATGAGTTTATGGCGTACATTTTATACTAGCTGTGCTCGGCGGCTTCGCCCTTAAAAAGTGGCTTGTGTCCTTTTCCAGGAACGGTCCTTTTCGATCAATGTACCTGCGTACGAATTTCATCAAAACCTGTTTAGTAGTTTTTGCGTGATTGAGTAACAAACATCCATCTATCCAACCATACTCACAAACTTTGTAAGTAGGATAAAATTATTTAGTGTTTTATTAAGTGTGTAAAAATTGCGAAATCCTAATATATTACGTAATTACTAAAATTAGTTTCCAAAGATGAGCCAAAGATCTTCTTAACTTCCAATTAGTCGGCATTATAAAATGAAAGGCTTACTTCGAACTTGTCAAACCAACTTGTTAAAGAAACATTATATAAAAGCCGCACCATTCGTTGTAATATTACGACTCGTAAATTGCAATTTTGATGCGTAGTTCAAGATCTCAAGGGTATTTCATAAACCGACCGTAGGCAAAATAACAGAAGAAAAACACTAGTAAATATTGCTTTAAATTCGGCCATTTTTATCAACGGTAGGTACTATGAAACTGCTATCATTGAATTTATTTTATTTTACTACCCTATACTGCCCACTGCTGGGCAAATGCCTGCCTCAATTCCTTCCACCTGTTTCGCTCCTGCGCCGCCTCATACACATTTTCTTGGTGTGCGCGTAGATCGTCCATCTTTTTCTAGGTCGGCCTCGGCGACGTTGCTGTCATTGAATTATAAGAGTAATTCTGCTATCTTACCGCAAAAGAACTGAACTGGTAAATTTATACAGACATGTTTAAAGTCGTAGATTGCAGATTTATTTAATGTCTGTCATGACTAAGTACTTCCTACTAATACCATAAATGTGAAAATTTGTTAGGATGGACGGATGGATAGATGGATGGATGTTTGTTACTCAATCACGCAAAAGCTATTGAAAAGATTTTATTGATATTTGGTATGTAGGTACTTTATTAAGGTCCTGGTAAATGACATAGGCTATTTTCTGCTGGTGAAACCCCAGGGCGTAGCTAGTGCAAAATAATTTGACTATTTGTCGTTACGCAACCAACGGTAAATGAATAATAATCAGGCCCACAAAAAAGTCCTCGGATGTACCATATGTATTCAAGTGTCCCTGGTGGTATTTTTCTCGTATGCGAGAGACCGTCTGGGTGGGTACCACCACTTTGCCATTTATTCTGCCACCAAGCAGTAGTGCGCAAGCATTAGTGGGTTCCGGTTTGAAGGGCATACAATGCCAGCGAAATTACTGGGCATTATGAGACTCAACAGCTAATTGTCTCAGGGTGACGAGCGCAGTGCAGCGCCGCGCAGAGTTTTGCAAAAGAAAGTTGTAGGTGGTGCTGTTATTGTTATGGGCTGGCGTATTGCTTAACATCAGGCAAACGACCAGCTCGTCTCGTCATTCAGTTACATAAAAAAACGTCCTAGCAACTCCAAGTCCTACCTAAACAGTTTAATAAAACGTGCCCTCTTACACACAAAACACCTCAAGCAACAAGTAGGTACATATCAACCCTTAAAATTGCCTCTTTACCCAAATAAATATATTTTCATTAAAAGTTTTCAATAACAAACAAAACTTACCGATACTATGAAGATTATATCATCCTCGTAGTCGTCAAAGTAAGGTGTCTCTTTGCAGATCACCCTGCAGACTTGAATTTGACACCGTGGAGGTACCTAGTCATAAAATGTAACTTATTTACACAAATAATGTATGATTCATAACTCAACCTATAAAGTTACCCCAAAAAATATTCTCTCCCGAGGGAGTAAGTCTAGAAATATTAAGCGGGTGAGAAGTGGGACAGGTGCGGGACGTTTGTTTTGTTTCTGAACAGTTCGCTTCTTCTGGTTTGTTCTGTATTTTTTTTTACGTCTGACTAGGTCAACGTTTGACCACGATCTCACCTGATGGGAAGCGATGATGTGATGAAGATGAAACACGCTTGCCTAGTAAGTATCTATTCACTCTTGATTTAAACATACCCAGGTATTCTAAGAAAGGATGTGTAACCTTCGATGGTGTCACCTAAAACATTCCAGACGGTTTTAGGACCAGAATGATACTGCTCAGGACCAATCTAAAGATTAGCTGATCTATTTTATTTTATTTCTATCAACATAATGAGGTGAAATCAAAATTAGGGTCAGGAACACTACTGCAACGCTTCTGGTGTTTACCGCTTCCCATCAAAAGGGCAGTCTGCTTGTTTGCTTCTCTAATAAAAAATAAATTCAATCTATTTAAAAAAAAAATCTTTTTTCGGCACTAGTCTTTTTGTTGTCTTTAAGTTGCTCTGAGAATGAAATAAAATCATAATGGATTTCTTCATACCACGGGTCTCGACGCAGGCGCAGGGTTGGGGTTCTTGACCGCCATAATGACAATGAGGATAAAGCTGGCAGTGGTGATAGTGGCGAAGATGCCTTGTACCAGCGTCCGGAGCCAGCCGCCGCTGCATGATGCGTTTCTAATAATTAAAAAAATATATGAAAAAGTAAAATGGCATTACAGAATTGCGCCTTATAACTATTTTAGATTTTTATTTGACATATTTTATTTTATTTTTTAATTTTAATTTTTGTTTGATTGTAATTATTTTGATTATGTATGGATTATGTCTGAATAAATAATTTTAATTTGAATTATAACACAATAAATTCCGCGCCATACGCGTTATTTTAAGGAATAAAGCGTTTTGGTTCCATGTTTATAGTGCGTACAGCTAAAGAATGGAACTCCTTGCCGTCATGTCTGTTTCCTGATAACTTTAATTTGGGTATCTTTAAGGCTAGAGTATGTATCTTCTAAATCTACGTGCTCCACCTTTGGCCAGATCGTCGCTTAACATCAGGCGTAAATAAAAAAAAGGAATTCCGATGCAGTGTGAGTGTTGCTCAGCGGGAACTTGTGCGACTTTCGATTCTATGCACCAGTTTGAATCAAGCTGGCTAGCTTGATTGCACGCGTATAATATGTGTACAAATTATATTGTGTGGATTTAGATTCGCTCTAAAAACAGTGAACATCGAGGAAACAGGCATGTCCAAGAATTTCAAAGTTCAAGGACTTGTGCCATCTACTGATGTGCACCGGGCCATCGTCGTGGTATAATGAATAGCTCATACTCTATCTAAGAGAGGAGGCGTGTTTTATATTTATTCAGAACAAAATCTTTTAATAAATACACACAATTTGCAATAAAGTTGTTACGGGCAGGCGTGGCGCTGACCATTAGGCAGACGACTTGCTCGTCTCATCGCTTAATTCTATAAAAAAAAAACACTGTCATAAAAAAAACACACGTTTAAAATAAGAAAGAATTCTGGTGCTACTAAAAAAATTGTCAAAAATAAAGTATATTTTTCTATTGCTTTCTTACAACATGAAAATCAGCAACATTATTGATTATTTTTCAGCAACATTGTTAAACTGCACAGAGGGTATGTAAAAAATATATTGATATAACAAAAGAGGAAGACGCTTGATGGGTCCGACAGAATTACAGGGTAACTTTATTATACAGTGAAACCTGGTTAATTGGGATCTCAAGGGACCAAGACATATGTACTAATTATTGAGGGTTTTCAATAATCCAGTTTTCCAATTAAACAGGTTTAAATTTATAGTTGTCTCATTTACAGAGGTCCCCGCTTACAGAGGTCGAAATGTGCCGTTATTCCATTTTCAGAGGTGGAAATGTTAATAACAATGCGTATTTTTGATGTTATGAATTTAATGTAGGTATGAATGTACATTTTGGGTTGACTTTGGTATGTTATTCTCCCTACACAGTTCATCACGCGACTTTCCACAATCATAATGTGATAGAAGTTTTAATTTTTCAGATACTGATAACGTTTTATATTTGCGTTTGGACATTTTGTACACTTTTATTCCCTTGTTTTTAGGTCAAAACATGAGATAGTACTGACAATCAAAGCATGCGCGAAAGACGACGAGAAATGTATGTAAACAAACACGTCAAAACGTGTTGAAACCTGATTAATTTGTCTCACTTATACAGGTAATTGAGCTACAGAGTCTCAATTATAGAGGTAAACATCGAAAAAGTCTTAGAATTCAAATCTTATTTAACCAGGTTCAAAAAGTCCCATTAACAGAGGTAATTTAATGAAAAAGAACCGGGACTTCGTTGCAACTCTCAATAATAGAGGTTTCTCATTTATCCAGGTCCCACTTAACCAGGTTTCACTGTACATGTAATGGAAAAGTAGGAATAATGAGAAAGGGGAGGGCTAAAATGAGATATTTTGGCCAAGAAAAGTGGATGACATCTTTTCAGAGGTTGGATGACAATATTGTACGCAAAGAACCGGAAAAGGTTGTTGTTATGGAAATCTCTTTACGTCATGGTTCGAAAGACGGGACGTTTTCCTTTTGTTTTTTTTTATGTTCAAAGAAGGGAAATTTTCCAAAGTCTTTACATTTCGCTTTTCAGCCTGTGCCTAATATGAAAATTTACTTAGATACTTCAAGACGTTGATTTCTTCAAGTAACGGTAGATCAGCGCCCTAATTCCACTTAATTGAAATGAGAGTTGACCGAATCGAAACTATATTGTGAGTTGAAGAAGAATTAGTATTCTGATAATATTCAAATTATAATTTTTGTCCAAAGAGATCAGAAGAAGTAGGAGTAGGGGTCCGCATACTGTGGGAAAATTTTAACGAGGTCCAGAAAATAACAAATGATTATAATTAACTGCTACCTATTTATTGTATGGTTGGGACATGTTTGGCCCAAAATTCTTCAGTGGATACAGTTTTATATATTTGCAAAGACACATCTTCTTGCATATCAATTATTTCCATTTGATGTGATGGCTTTAACAAGATTAAACAACTTGGCAGCCACATCTGTCCATTATGCCGCTACGTCAATTTCAAATGGCGATTTAAGAAACGGAGATAGCTTGCCCATCTCTGCAAAGTCTTGAAATCTTGTAGCAAGCTTGTTCGTTCCTAAGATTGGACATTACAATATTTGGCGGTCCGAGGTTCGATCTTTCGCAGTCCGTCTGCGGACCGCGGTCCGCCTGTTGCTGACCGTTGTTCTATACTTTTACGAGCGCAGCTATTGTTATTATATTTATACATATTATAGTCAATACTACCTACTATTATAAATTGTTATCAGAAGGAGAGCGAGTGTGGATCAGTGGGAGAACGTGCGACTTTCGATCCGACACATCCGAGTTCGAATCCCGATGGCCCCGCACCACTTTCTTAAGTTATGTGCGGATTTAACACTAGCTCTAAGAACGGTGAAGGAAAACATCGTGAGGAAACCGGCATATCCAAGAATTTATCACAAAAATTCAAGGACATGTGACATCCACCAACCCGCACTGGGCCAGCGAGATGGATTATGGCACATACTCTCTCTATGAGAGAAGGCCCGTGTCCTAACAGTGAAAACGTGATGGGCTGATGATGATGATGATGATCAGAAGTAAGTAATAGAAGAGGAATGCGACACCCAAGACAAACCAAACAAATTTATAAGGTGATAGAAATATAAGAAAAGTAAAATTTATACAAATAAACTAATGAAAAAACTTTATGTGTTATACAAATGTGATGCATTTCGACAGTGAAGTACCAAAATATTTTGTCTTTTTTGCATATTTGTAAAGGTATATAGTACAGAACCGATTTTCGGTTCAATTTGTGAATATTTAATGTTTATATGTCTTGTGGTTCATCATCATCATCATCAGCCCATCACGTTCCCACTGCTGGGACACGGGCCTTCTCTCATAGAGAGAAGATCTTGGAGGTCTTGTGGTTAAAGGTCAACTATGAATGAAGTGTGTAAGATTTTATCAGTTGATATTGCAAGTACTAGAAGGTGGCTGGATGTTACTCTTTTTGTGTGTTTATTCAACTCTTATTTTTTTTAATGTTAGATGTCCTCTATATAGTTCTTATAGTCAAGGACTACGTTTCTTAATTTTCTCAGTCACAGATGACGTTTGACGTTATTTTTAAGGTTAGAAGACTACGATTTGTGACATTTATAAAAGAAACACTAGAACGAATCAAGAATTTGAATAGATTTATTTAATAAAATTAGGCTTCAGCTTGGATTTATGCCCAATAAACCCCACCCTCCCCT
Organism: Petrophora chlorosata; assembly: GCA_951640565.1. Lineage (NCBI taxonomy): Eukaryota > Metazoa > Arthropoda > Insecta > Lepidoptera > Geometridae > Petrophora > Petrophora chlorosata. The sequence goes on along the minus strand of OX621194.1, from coordinate 5,446,427 downwards.
TGTGTTTAGGTTAGTAAATACACTCGAGAGCAATGAATCCGGGTCACTTAAAGAATGTTAAAAATCTCGGAAACTAAAAATGATAGGTTAATGCAATAAATTGTATTTAATAGACAATGTAATACTCCTTAAATGAAAGTAAAAAAAATATGAGTCACCATACATTTTATTAACACAAAATTACATAAAGAAAAAAACTGCTGATCTCTCCTTAAAACAAAAATAGGAAACATGAAATTTTTGAACTTTATTACGATTTTCTTGAATTTTAATACTTCGTATTGCCTCCTCGTGCTTCCATTACTGCGTTTACGCGGTTTGGCATGCTGTACACCAAGTTCCTTATACGATTTTGGGGAATATTCTCCCATTCCTCTGTGAGAGCAATTTTGAGCTCACGAAGCGTGATTGGGGGAGGGTTTCGTTGTTTTACGCATCTGCCTAGCTCGTCCCAAGCATGCTCGATCGGGTTGATATCCGGGCTGCGCGCTGGCCACTCCATACGAGTAATGTTCATCTCTTGAAGGTAGTCATTCACAATCCTACCTGTATGAGGTCGGGCATTGTCATGCATAAATATAGCATCCTCACCTAAATTGACCATAAATGGACCAACGTGATCATTGAGGATTTCTTCCACATATCTTACGCTAGTTAAAGAGCCGTTTTCTATGATCACCAGCTCTGTGCGACTTTCAGAAGAAATTCCGGCCCACACAAGTACAGACCCACCACCGTAGGCTACTTTTTCTTCGATGCATGCTTACTTGAATCTTTCCCCTGGTCTTCGATACACTCTGTGTCTTCCATCGTGCTTGTAGAGCATAAATTTATAAATTCGTCGGAGAACATAACTTTTGACCAATCTTCAATACTCCAATTTACGTGGCTCTGGGCATATCTTAGTCTCGAAATACGATGCCCACGCTCCAGTTTAGGGCCGTTTGCAGGTCTAAGGGGTTTTAAGTTAGATTCAGCAAGCCGACGTCTTACTGTCCATGCACTTGGGTTACTTCCTCCGAGGCGTCGAAACTGATTGGTGAGTTCAGTTCCTGTGAGAAAGCGATTTCGAAGCATGGTGTTCACCAAGTATCGGTCTTCTCGTGCTGTGGTACACCTGGTTCTGCCCGTTCCTGGTCTGCGTAGGTTAGAACCAGTTTCTTCGTAACGTCGGAGAACTCTTTGTACTGTTGACAGCGACACACCGACAGACCTGGCTGTATCGCGCTGACTCCGGCCGGTTTCCAGCATTGTAAGTATTCTGGTGCATTCTTCAGGCGTAAGCGACATAATTTCAGCTTGAATAATGAATATAGAGCACTATCAACATGGTTTATGTACCCACATAAATGACAGATTACAAACAAAAGCAAAACCAAATGCTGTAATTTCGTAGTTCCATCTTCGAAAGTGGCCCTTTTTCAAATTTGATTTTTTTATGATATAACTTTACAATAACTAAGAAGTTTTAATACCTTCATTTAAGGAGTATTACATTGTCTATTAAATACAATTTATTGCATTAACCTAGCATTTTTAGTTTCCGAGATTTTTAGGATTCTTTAAGTGACCCGGATTCATTGCTCTCGAGTGTAGTAGAAATTTACTCAAACATCATAAATAAATAAAAAATACTTTCGACTATTTTGTTTCATTTGCTACATCACTACTCACCTTCACAAATATCTAACATCCTTAGTAACATTCAAAGATATACCTACATGCTTTAAAAATAAAATAAATTCTTCGTCCCGCTCCGTTACTTTGGTTACTTATAATTTCCCGCCACAAAGTCTATGAAATATTTAATGAACCCGAAAATTTGAGGGATCATTTGATTTGCTCCATGATTTAATTTACGAAGAGCTCCGCCCGCTTTTAAACATCTATTTCAACTTTACGTGTATTTTGCAATTGTTTTCTAAAGCGTTTTGATAATTACACAGACCATTTATTAGATTAGATTAGATTAGGTAACGCTTTATTGTCACACAACAACATGAAATAATTACAACACAATACTTAAGGCTAAAGTGTTACAATGGGTGGTCTTATCGCTCATAGCGATCTCTTCCAGACAACCTTTGGATGGAGAGGACTAAAAAAACTGTGAGGGACGGTGGTGTTGTGTATTAAAAAAACTAACTAGTATAAAATAATAATATTATATACAGACTACATAATCATAATAATATATAATTAAATATAACTGTAATATAGGTACAAGGGACCAAAAAAAAAGTACTTATTATAATGAAGTATCACGAATATCACCAATTTATCACTATTTTTTGACACGGTTTATCACGAATAGAAACTTATTTTGGTCACTGAATTCATACACTTTCGGAATATATGTAATTGACATAACGTAACTTTGCAAATATCATAGAGATCAAATAATGTATTTCTTTCCATCATCTTATTTTTATTCAAATTATATTATAGAAATAAATAAATAATTAAAATAATAAAATAATAATTGTGTCCCGCGCAAGCCTTCCAAAGTACCGGGTATATAACCCGTGAGAAAGTGCGACATAATAATATAGGTACCCGTTGTTCTTATTATTTAAAGGCTTCTGCACACACCGGGCGGGACGTGACTGCAGTCACGTCACGTCACGTCCCGCAACGCCGCTCGGTCTGTGTGCAGAAAAACGCAACGCCGCGGCGTTGCAAAAGAGCGACGTCGCCTTCGCTGCACCATGCCGACACGCAGCGCTCTATGTGGGCAATGCCCAATATAGTTCAGTGCATTACAACTAAAAACAAAAGGCTTACGCCGCGCTGCGATCACTTCAAGCCTGCTGTGTGCATAGGCCTTTAATATCAATGGCGGGAAGTCATGCTCAATTTTCACCTTATCATGTTTAATTTTACATGCACTCATGCGTGATAATAGATCAATGTGATTATGAAAATAGCCGTAATGACTGAAGTTTAAGTTAAGGTATAGTACATTTAAAATTAAGTCTTCATTTTAGCGCTTCTAATGCGCAAACAAATCCGAAGCGGCCTTCGGGCTTTCATATAGTTAAGTGTGTTTAGTTATTCTCGCCTTATTGAGGAGTGTGACTCCTACCACGAGTTTTTCTGATAGATTCTGAAACTAAAGATCGGAAATAGTCTTCCTTCAGTTCTCTACAGAGGCTTGGAATCTGACACCTAAACCAAAGAAAACTAAATATTACTACCTGAACGGACCTCGAATTTATCCGATACAAATTTAGTTTTATTATTTTAGTTTAGTCTATCCAGGTTCATTTGTTTATATTAGTCTGTAATATTAAATTTAGAATCATAGTTAAAGAATAAACATATTATATTAGTGTAAAGATTGTCAAACAAACAGCAATAAAGGCTTAGTTTATATTATTATTTATTTTTATTTTATTAGTCTGTTTGTATGAGCTGGCCGAATTAATGAGATGGCCGAAGTATTGTAACAACTAGTGAAACGTGGACTACATATCACAAAATTACAAACACAAAGCACAGGAAGAAATAACGCTCGGTTGATTTATTTCCGTGTCTTCATTATACTGCATTTTTGAAATAAAGCTGCTTTAAAAAGGCTTGCAAATAAAGTAAAATAAACTTACTTCACTACGGAGCACGTCAAAATTCTACCGTTCTTCAGGATGGATGGCCGAGCAACATCCATGCCGGCTTTCTACTCTTATGTAGGTACTGCCCAGTAAAGTTCGAACACTGACCAAGCTGGAATCTGACTAAGCTTTTCTGCGTAAATTTAACTGACTGATAAATTGTGATTATTCGATATCAGCGTTAAGAGTGATACTCCACCATTTTTGCGAAGCGATTTAATGCTAGGAAGTATTTTTTTAACCGGTTTTATAGTTTTCTGATTGCAATAAACTGTTTTTTTATTATTCACTAGATTAATAAATAATAAAATCTGATGAATTTATTTATTTTCACCAAGAAAGTATTATGTATAATAATTGTATACCCCAGCTTTTATTTACATTTAATTTTGATAGTTCACACTGGTTTAGAAAACCATCTAGATATCTCTAAAAAAACCTTGAAAATAGAATTTTTATAAAAAAATAAAAACGTATTTTTTTTCATATCTGGTAATGTTAGTTCCTGGTTCCTTGAATACGGGGCATCCTAGTTGTAGAGGCCAGGTTCTATGGTGCCTATGTGATTGTTGTTTTTTTTCTAATCGCCTTACACAGTATTGCTGCGCACCGTGCATGGAGATTTACCCTAACCAGTGACAATATTGTCAGGTATCGCACCATTAGCGGGGTGTAAGATAAACTCTGCAAACATTGATGATCGAACGGCTCATTTCACGGACAAGGGCACTATCCCACGTCAGATTAAAATACAATATGTCATGCGAATATCTCGTTTGACAGGTAAAGCCTTTCTCATTTGCTACTGAATGTATGAGCGCTTTTATAATTATACGAAAGATAATATCTGAGCGATAATATATCGTTCAGATATTATCGTTCACGATATCGTAGCTTTATACAGTTGATTTTTTGCACAATACTGTAAATACAGAGAAGAACAAAAGCTACAGCTACGTAGTACTTTATAGGTACTATTATTTATTCTGTGGTAACAGAATTAACTACTGTAGTTTGGATTGGATGTTCCTATAGGTACGTAGACATAGATTTATCTGATACTAGCTGCGCTCTGCGGTTTCACCTGCAGTTTTCCTGGATACAAAGAAACCTATGTCCTTTTCCAGGACCTATACCTACATACCAAATTTCATCAAAATCCATTTGGTAATTTTTACGTGATTGTGTAACAAACATCATCGAACTTTCGCATTTATAATATTAGTAGGGTTAAGGAGCCAAATATTTAACTATCGCAAACAGAACAGAAATTAACAGAAATAATTAAATTCTACACAAGCAAGAAGCACAAAACCAATTCATTGGCTGCAAGTACAACTGAACCGTTAACTGCGTCCGACGCTGATATCTACGAAATTCTTCTGTTACTATCACTTTTTAACCGACTTCAAAAAAGGAGAAGGTTCTCTATTCGATTGTATTTTTTTTGTTACCTCAGACCTCCGTCATTCATGAACCGATTTCGAAAACTCTTTTTGTGTTGGGTTCAGTATACCTACGAAGTGGTCCATATTAATTTCATCGATATTTGATCTTGGACTTCGAAGATACATTTAAGTTGGTGTTTTTGTTTGATAAAACGTATATTTGTTGTTTTCGTCACCAGCAGAGGAATAGTCTAACTCGAACACCGATCGCTTTCAAAAATGTTTTTCGGTCGGTATTTGTCTATGGTATTGAAGAACGTTTCTATTCAAAGTCCGCGCCCCAACCTTTATCCCAATCACGATCGCTAAAAATAATCTATTTTGCAGTTTGAAAGGTGCTAACGCCTTCCAAATTTGAAACAGAAAGCGATCGGGATCGGTGTCCGAGTCACACGATTCCCCCGCAGGTCATATAAGTTTGTGGCATTACGAGCCAATGTATACATACCTACGCTTCATCCAAATAACTGTATGTTTTCTACTCAATGAATGTAATTAAGTTTCCAGCGCCTTCTCAAATTTGACTAGCAAAATTATCTCAGTGATGCATGGTTTACAAGTATTATAGAAACAACTTTAGAAAATAAGCAAGTATGCTCTACTATATTCCTAGATGTAGCACAAGCTTTTGATAAGGTGTGGCATGAAGGCCTAGTTCACAAGCTAAGAATGCACCTACCGAAAAAATTTGCTAATATTCTGGAATCTTATATTTCAAACCGATTATTTAGAGTAAAACAAGAAGATGCCTACTCAAAATTGAAAAAAATAAAAGCTGGAGTACCACAAGGAAGTGTATTAGGTCCGGTCCTGTACCTACTATACACCTGTGATATTCCTGAATTAGAAGATAACACCATCGCAACCTTTGCTGACGACACTGCTATAATGGCTGTAGCAAACACCCATAGAGAAGCAGCAGAAAAGGTTCAAAAGGCTGTTAACAAAGTTTATGACTGGACGAAAAAATGGAAAATTAAACTAAATGAATCCAAATCAATCCACATAGACTTCAGCAACAAGATACAACAATATTGCCCAGTCTACATTAACAGCAAACAAATCCCGTATGAAAATACAGCGAAGTACCTAGGAATGACACTTGATGCAAAGCTCCGCTGGAAAGCGCACGTCAAGAAGAAAAAAGAAGAATTAGATTTACGATTTAAAAGAATGTATTGGCTGCTTGGAAGGCACTCCACGCTGTCAACATACAACAAATTGATACGATACCCGCATTCTCCAGTCTTCTCGTGACCACGGCCAATGCAACTTGGTCAAAACGTCGAGGTAAATAAAATTAATGTTTTTAGCGCGATTAAGTTCCGTTTTATTATCATAAACTATGTGTTCGAATCGCGAAAGTTTAAAAATTACTATTGAACATAACTTAATAAAGTCAGTGGGACTAGCAGGATTCGAACTCGGGTGCGTCGGATCAAAAGTCGTTATAGTGTTATATTTTTGTATATATGTTAGTCTATAAGGTATATATTCTATGGGCCTATGTTAATTTTACTTTATTGTACATTAATACTGCTTGAAATAAATAAATAAATAATGTCACAGCACTGCAGATCCCCCGATCTTCAATCTTCATGCATGTCTTTCTTATGGTCCCACAACACTCAGACACGAAACAAATACTTTAATATTCTTTTTCCTGTGCGCATTTATTTCGTCGCAGGAATCGAACCTGCAACCTTAGTAGTGTATGAGATAAGTGTCAACTTGCCCAACCATTATACCAAAGAGGCCTCTGTTGCACTATATTTTGTTATGAAGTTCAAATGTTATACCTGCCTCATAGATATTCGGTCTTCTGTCGTACTCGTAGTGTCTCCAAACTCTTATACTCATACGGATTGCATTAAAAGCTTCGTTACTTAACACAGATTACAATAAAAAATAATAAATTTCAGTAAACTAAAAAAAAAAACATCCCCAACATCCCCATATAAAAACTATTTTAAGGGTTAAGCTCGCCTTTGTACATGTAGTTCATAATCCACAATGTAAATGTTTCGACAGCGATAAAGAATATAAGAAAAAAGTAAAAACGGCTGAACCAATGTTGATAAAAAAAATTGTCGATGAACCACAGCTAGCAAACCTGCTTTCATATTTGAAAGCAGGCTTTTTATTAAAAAGAACCTCATCTAAATCGGTTCACCCGTTAAAGGGCTACGGTGCCACACCCCTCTTTTTTGCGTCAGGGGTTACAAATAACGAAAATGCAAATCCAATACCTATTCATATAACTAAAGACCAACAAACTGATTGTATCCGATTTCACACTTAAGCCACAGCTTACCAAAACGCAATATATCTCAACCCGTGTCAGTTACACAGAGTCGGCTTATCTGGTCGAACGGCGCTTCCTCAAACTTGGTATCGAGATCGGAACTTGCGCTGTACCAACTTCCTACAAAGGATACTTTGCATTACGATACGAGACGCTCTGGTACCTTGTCAAATTAAGAGGATATGGCACAGCCACGGCCAGCGAGCAGTAGGCATTTGAATAATGGTTTACGGTCTCGCAGAAAATGCGTAAATTAAATGAAATAAATTAGCTAAATAATAATAATAATTTAACTAAATTCGTATCAACTTCCGATTTTTGTTAAAATTAGCGTTTTGGGAGAAAACGTTTCTACCACACTAAATCTCAACCAAATTTGGTAATTTTGGTTTCAATTTCTTAAATGGAGAATAAACTAGGTTTTAAGGTTTTCTTTTTTCTAAGTTTATGCCTATTTTTAAAGTTAACAGCTTCCAAACTTCGAAAAAAAATTTCGAGTAAACATCGAGTTTTTTGCGTCCATTTATTCAAATTCTATGGGAATTATTGAAAAAATAAAAACCTACAAACCTCAATAATAATAAAATCTCTTACATGTCCAAATTTCATCGAATTTGGTTAATGTTTAGGGGTAGAAAAACGTTTTCTCTTTTTGTATGAAAATTTCACCGTTCCCTCTTAAACAGTGTCCAAATCCAAAGGATGTTTTGTGAACTTACTGAAGATGTTAAGATTTTAAATAATTAGGAAGAAGAAAAATGATATTGCTCGGGCAGTTGGCTCGGTGGCCCAGTGGTTAAGGCGTCGGGACGGTATTCAAAAGACGCAGGTTCGATACCTGCCCGAGCAATATAATTTTTCTTCTTCCTAATTATTTAAAATCTAAGGATTTTCGCCTAGCATGCGCTAATGCATTGCAATAGTGACGAGCGCAGTGCAGCGCCGCGCAGGATTTTTCAAAACAAAGTTCTGGGTGGTGCTGTTATTTTATGGGCTGGCGTATTGCTTACCATCAGGCAAACGACCAGCTCGTCTCGTTAATCAGTAACATACAATAAAAAAGAGCATTTCTTTACTAACGGATATGCTTTGAAATCATACTTTGATATTGTCCCATCTGTTATACTAAGGGATATTTTTCTTTCCGGGATCGTAAACAACAGCCCGAGGATATCGTGAGGGTTCTTCATTGAACCGAGACAGTACTCTTTGGGGACCAATATTTAAGGAAATGTTGTTAGAATTGACCCCTATAGGGTTTTCAAAACGAAGACACTGTTTATTACATTGTGAAACAAAGACACAGTCCGATTTAGATACAGATTTTCTATTTTTATAACTTTTTTAATACATTTTGTGATAAATGAAGCAGATTGTACGCCTTTGATAGAAATACTTCATAAAATAAATAAATACACCCAGCGACCACATACATCCCAGATAGCAATATAAACTTATTTCAGACTTGCAGCAAGTTTGAAGTAGCAACGTGCAAACTTGAACCAAGTTTGCCATGGCAGGTGTGCAGACTTGCTGCAAGTTTTAGGCAAACTTTTTAGGAATATTGAGCCAAGAAACTAAAACTAAACTAGTGTTAAATCTTCTGAACATATCAAGCGTTTTCTCTGTTTCGCACGTAGGAGATCCGCGAAGAATCTTTCCACCGCGGGCTAACTCGACGCCAACGCCATCTAGTTATGATTTTGGAACTACATGTGTTAGACATATCAAAGGAAAAACAAGCTTGCAGCAAACATACATTCCATTGTCGCAACAAACTAGACGAATCAAATCAATATAAAAGAAAAACAAACTTGCAGCAAACTAACATGCCGTTTCTGCGACAAACTTGACGTATCAAATTAGTACACAAGAAAATCAAACATGCAGCAAACTTACATTTCACTGTCGCGACAAACTTGACTTATCAAATCTATATCAAAGGTTAAACAAACTTGCAGCAAGCTTACGTGCTATCTGGGATATATCCTGGCCCCTAACTAGAATTCCCTGTATCTAGGGAACCAGGAACTACGAGGACCATGGTCCCACAACACCCAGACACGAAACAAATGCTTGTGATTTTTTTTGCTGTGCATAAACATTTGTCCCGGTGCTGGAACCTACAACCTCAGTTCATGAGTATCACTTGTGGACCAGCCATCACCCCCGTCAACCATATTCGAGGGAAGGGAGTTGATGCTTTACTCTGAATTTTAAATGATGCCTACAAAGCTGCGGGTGGCATTTTCCTTGCTTTGATAACAAAGAAATATAATAAAAAGGGAAATGGAACCCCGCTATAGAGAAAGGCCCTTAAAATGAGTTTCGCGAAGCTAAACAGACTTGACAACAAAACCCACTCCGATGCGAACAAGAACAGTTTTAAAAATGGAATATGGGGTTTTATTATCTTCGAAAGTTTGTATTCTGCTTCATTTAAAGGTAAATTTATGCAAGTCAGAATGCATTATAAATATAAAACGGCTACACTCACGTTATGATTGTGTCGGATAACTCCGACCAGAATTCGGACGATTAGAATACAATGTCTTTTTTCCGGGAGTTTACGCTTTGAATTCGCGACGCAGACAGCTGCGAATCCAAAGCGTTATCTGACGAGTGCGTTACTTGGTACCGAAATTTGAAAATTCGAATAACATGTCACCGCAATATTACAGCAGCAAATCACGTAACAACGAAATATCAAGACCTCAAATAATTCTACAGCGGAAGTTTGTGATTGGCTTTGGCTTATTCTTCTTCTGCCGCAACGCTGACTGATGCCGCGGCACGCTCTCTTCGCTCGCTCGGCTCGCGCGTAGCGGCGCACCAGTAACCCTAACACTCCTCTTCGCTTCGCTCGTAGTCGTACCTATGTATGTCTTTATTAAAAATAAATAAATAAAAATAACGCCCAACGATCACATACATAGATCCTAGCCCCTAACTATGATTCCTTGTATCTAGGGAACCAGGAACTATGAAGACCATGGTCCCACAACACCCAGACACGAAACAAATGCTTGCGCTTTTTTTTTCTGTGCACAAACATTTGTCCCGTCGCGGGAATCGAACCCGCAACCTCTGTGATATATGAGATTTGAGTCAACCTGCCCAACCACTACACCACAGAGGCTGTCACTTTGCCCTGAAGTTTCGCTGTAAACACAATAATAAGATGATTGTACCCTTTTATGTTTATTAACGAATATTTCGACTCACGATATTTTTAAAACCATATTGTCATCCTCGCGATTTCACCCGCGGTTTTCCGGGACAAAAATTATCTATATTCTTTTTCAGGATCTCAGTTATCTATAACCGAATTTCATCCTAATCCGAGCAGTAGATTTCTATCTTTATTATCTTTTAAATGAATATAATGTTTGTTTTTTATCTTCGTCTGATTGTTCGTGATGTCATGGGAAGGGTTCCGACTGAAAATCAGTGCTAAGGTACCTACTTAAGATACCTTAGCGTTTGCTGAATCGGAACCTTTTTCTGTCATCGCGCAACATTCCACTGTATTGTTTTTATTGTATTTGTTTTTTCTTTATTTTAGTATGTATATATTCAGTGTAATGTTGTGTGATCCGGAATAAATGTACTTTCTTTCTTTTCTTTCTTTCTATCTAAATATTTTTTCTTCGGACTATCGTATTGGTAAATATTAAATACAAATCAATTTTACGTTAACATTCCAACACTCTTTTTAACCGACTACAAAAAATGGAGGAGGTTCTCAATTCGATTGTATTTTTTTATGTTTGTTACTTCATAACTCCGTCATATATAAAATGATTGGGAATAATTCTCTTGCGTTGGGTTGAGTATAGCTTCAAGGTGGTCCTTATATATAATTTTCATCGATATTTGACCTTGGACTTCTAAAATACATAAAAGTATTGATGTCGGTTTTTTTGTCATAAAATGTACTATCTATCTATAATCTATCTATTATGGAGACAGATGGATGGATGTTTGTTCAATCACGCAAAAAATACTGAACAGATTTTGATGAAATTTAGTATGTAGGTCCTGGAAAGGGATATAGCCTACTTTTATCCCGGAAAATCACGGGGGAAACCGCGGGGCACTTATACATGTGATTTTTACCGTTTAAATTGAACTGTGCCAAATAAAGAAATCTCTACAAAGAACCCACGCTTAGAAGTTCCATAAAACAATTATTGTTGATCCAAACATTTCCGTAACAGCGAAAACCGTAAATAACTAAACTTTGCTCTGGAAAAGTTCAAAATTTTATTTCACTTTATTCTCGTGTATTTTGTAGTTTTGAAACGAAATGTGCTAAAAATACATCATGACCTAATTGGCGCGAAACACTGATTAAATTTCGCTAAAAATGCCGTGAGAAAAGTTAAAATATGTCACGGCAGAGAAAGTTAGATAATTAATTGAAAACGTGTTGTGATGTTCTCTTTACAACGCTTTGTACCGGCTCTGTACCGTAGTACTATTATTTATTCTGCGCCTATCATTATCATCATCACCATGTTCCCACTGCTGGGGCACGGGCCTTCTCTCATAGAGAGAGGTATGGGCCATCCACTACGCTGGCCCAGTACAGGTTGGTGGATTTCACATGTCATTGAATTTTTGTCTTGGACTTGCCGGTTTCCTCACAATGTTTTCCTTCACCGTTTCAGAGCGAGTGTTAAATCCACTTGAGAAAGTCAGTGGTGCGGGGCCAGCGGGATTCGAACTCGGGTGCGTCGGATCGAAAGCCTATACGAATTGGAAATCTTTGAGGCGAGCACCACTGACCACCAATATTCGTATCGTCATCGTATCGTCTTAATCTTGAACGAATAAAAAATGGCGGACGGAATCTTGGTAAGCAACAACTGAAGCACAGCAAAGGACGTTATCTTTATTTGAGTGGACGGAAGGCCGATATCAAGCCGAAGTGACCGCCGATCGGCATAGTATGATGTAAATGTGTGCGTGTGGCTTGTGTGTGTAGTGCTTTTGAATTTGGCGACGAGGCGGCCGCCTGTTTTTATTCGTTCAATCATATTTTTACATAACTATACGATATGTAGGTATACTAGGTATAACAGTACCCTCCGAGCTTGAGAAATTAGTTTGTTTTACGTCCTGTAGAAAATATAAGTAAAAGAGAGAATAAATTAGAAAGAAAATAAAAATAGTAAAAAGCAAAGTAGAGGGAAATAAGCAGTAGAATAGAGAAATGTGCAAAATCTGGGGTTTAAAATTTTTTTTAAAGGGGTGATGTACGTGGTTTGAGAAATCTGTAACGCAATGGAAATATAATAAAATATCCGCTGAATATACAGCGGAATTACACTAGATATTTTCATTGAGTTTCAGATTTGAGATGAATTTCCGCAACGTCACGCCTCATTCCATTAGATTGGTTTGAGTAAGCAAAGGGGAAAGCTAATAATAACAACAACTAATAATAAATAATAGGAGCGAGAGTGGCTCAGCGAGAATTCATGCGACTTTCAGTCCGACGCACCAGAGTTCAAATCCGGCTTGCCAATGACTTTGGCCAATGACCAATGACTTTCCTAAGTTATGTGATATACTGATAAGAGATAAAGACTGTTCTAACCTAGGACCTAGTTAGTGTCCATTTTAACCAACTTCAGGGAAGAGGTTCTCAATTAAATTGTTTTTATGTTAGTTACCTCAGAAGTCCGTAATTTATTAAAAAAAAAACTTTTTGCGTTGTGTTCAGTATAGCTAGGTGGTCCTATGTAAATTTCATCGATATATGACCTTAGGCTTCGAAGATATATTAGAATGGAAGTCGGTTTTTTTTGTTATAAAATGAATTATATTTTTCTGTAACCCTCAGGTTTTTTACCAACGTCTAACTTCAGTAAATGTTGCGCTTATCAACGGTTTCCAATTTGCAATGTCCGTAGCTGCGCTATCACTTCGGTTCAATTAGGTATTCATCCTCAATGAGCCGCTATTCTGACATTCCATCGGAAACACGATATTAAGCGACATTGCAACTAAATTAGGAACCAATTTCAATAGTTTCCGCGAACAGCAAAACTCGTGCGAGTTTGCAGAAGTTAAATTGACGTGAATTTGGTTATTGTGACCTACATAATAGCAGTATACGTTACATAGGTCATGATGGCAGTAATAAAAATATACTTCGACAAGGCATTGTTTCGACTGAACATAATTAGAAAATTAAGTTAATACTTCGAAAGAAATACTTCGACAACACAAAAATTCATTTTATTTATTTTTTAATTTTTTTTTACGCTTTATTTATCTATGTTTGGCCACTACCTCGCCTGATGTGAAGCGATGATGTGGCCTAAGATGGAGCACATAGATCTAGAGAGAGACTGTAGTTGAGCGGCTGCTCAGACCCGTCTCCCCGATGGTTCACCGAACATCATCCCGAAACACGACTAGGTCGCTTAACGGCATGGCTTTGTTCGGTTTTTTTGGTACTTTCTGGCGCGTCGTGCCACGGCACGCTCGCTTCGCTCGCTCGGCTCGCGCGATGTGTGGTTACTTCTCTAACATACTCGTAACTTAGCCAGTCTTTGAGGCCGTTTGTGTTGTCAAGTATTTTCTGTCGAAGTAATACTTGTCGAAGTAATACTTGTCGAATTACGTTCAGTCGAAACAATGACTTATCGAACTATATTTTTTCGAAGTGTAAGTTTCATGTCGAAATAAAGAACTGTCGAAGTTCAGAAGGACATCGAAATAGCATTCCATTTACCATTTTTGTGCATAGCTGATGTAAAATCGACACTGCTCCGGGTTCCGTGGAGTTAAAGAACAGAACGTTAAAATAACAACTTATTTACTTTATTAACACTCAACACACAATCTCATAATCACTAATGCTTCTTGCACCGAAAACGCCGAGAGACTGTGCCACCGACCAACGTTACATTTTCAAAAGTCCCCTCACAGCTCAAATTGCCATTGGTCCATCACCTTAACCAATCACCTGCAGAGTCATATCCCGCCATTTTTCTGGCGGGAAAGCTCTGCTCTGTGATTGGTTGCCGCCATAGACAAAAATGACAGCCGAGACTTAAGTTTTATTAAAATAGTTGCCAGAGTAAAATAACATTGAGTACTAGAATGATCGAGTCGATTTATCGATACAAATTGTAATATCAATTTAATATCGATTAACCGACAAAAATTTACAAACCCTAACACTATTATAAAAAAACCGTATAACTTGGTAAGCTTTATTACGAACTGATTGCTCAACAATCACATTACTCCATCTGATTCCAATTCCTCGCTTATTCATCGCGGCAAATACACCCACGCTTTGGCACTACCAGACGGGGTCGACCCGTGATTGCGATCCCGCGACTTCACTCCTTCGCTTGATGAAAAATATGTTTTCCATTTTCTGTTTTAGGGTTCTGTTTTCGAATTGAGTAATTTTCTGATTGATTTTAAAAAAAAAGTAATAGTAAAATATTACTTTAACCTTTTGAGTTAGTGTAGTGAAGTGACAGTGTATTGTAGTATAGTATTGCTACCCGTAAAGAACACAAAAACATAGTGGTAAGAAAAATGTCACATTCTTCACACACACATTCTTAGTTTTACCCTACTTAGCAGCTTAAGTTAAAATCAAATTACTTATTAGTCTTATTAAGCTAGATCGTAATGTTAATGAGGTGTCTTATTAAGGAACTTCAACGATGAACAAAACGACGAACAAAAAAAGCGATGGCATAGTAAAATGAATAAACTGATCTTCTATCCGCAATACCTATTACTGATAAACCAGAAAATAACTTCCTAAATAGTAAAGTACCTACGCGTGCCACTCAATCAAACGTTTTCTATACAAAGATCATTATTATATTATATGAGAGCTCGTAGGTACAAACTTCACCATGTATGTACTATGAACAATATGAACATACACGTTTAGTGTTATATGTTTAGACATTTTAAAAGATTTAAATAAGAGACATGCTCGCAGTGTTTTGGTGCTATCTTCTCTAGCGGGCATATATCCGAAGCACTGGTAGAGTTTTCGCATTTCTTTTCTGAGCCCGGACTTCAATTTGAGTATGGGAAAGAAATGGGCAAACATGCTTATAATAATAATAATAGTACAAATATTTTCTTATGAGGCGGAACTGGCAGGTGCCGAGGTCTCATATCATAGACCGGCTCTCATCCATTAAAAATTCACCTCAATAGCCCAATCATAAGTAATTTTCATATCTTCAATAATAGTCCTCGCTCTTATCGGGGGCTGTCTTTGATTGTATCTTCTAATGATGCACTTAGAGACAGTCCCTGATAAGTGTTGCCCATTACATATCTAAATTAAATGCTCTAAAAGACCTCTACGTGTTGGACTCATGTCCCCGCGCAAACCTTCCAAAGGACCGGGTGTATAACCCGTGAGAAAGAGCGACATAATAATAATAATAAATTTATTTATTTCAGGCAATAATAATGTTAACAAATTAAAAGTACCAGAGGCCCATAAAATTAAAACCATACTTTTTAACGTATTTTAATTGATTTGTATTATATGTACAAGTCATAACTTGTAGGAGTGAATTTTTTGTGCCTTTTAATAAATGTCTTTTAAGTTTTGACTTATACTTGCATGCATTTGAAGTAAAAAAAAATTAGGAATTATTGGTTTGATCTGAAGGAGGTAATCAATAAATATAGGCTCTAACATTTGTCGTTGGGAACAAGGGTTGAAAATACTACGGAACCTTCATAATTTTCATTGCGATTCCCTCTTGTCCAATTCATTTTTTGCAATGGGAGGACTATATCTGGAGGCGATGAGGCTATATTTCACTGCAGTTGCAACGAGGTTGCAGCAAAATGTAATATTATGTGGATCATAAATAAAGTACTGTCGAGGGGTGGCAATAAAATTACCTCTCAACGCTGGCTCGGTGGCCCAGAGGTTAAGGCGTTGAAAGAAAGAAAAAAGAAAGAAAGAAAATACATTTATACCACACCCACTCGGAAAGTGTCTTATTACTCGTTCATAAACGGGTTACAAAGTTCGTAATTTCTCCCTTAAAAATGTGCGGCGGGAAAAGTTATAAAAAAAGAACACAAACGTCAAACCTCAAAAAGGAACACAAGCGAACGCAAAAGCAGCGAACATAAAAAAAGAACACAAACGTCAAACCTCAAAAAGGTCTTGTATCATTGAGGTCTAGTGTCATTCCTCAATGTCTTGTATGAAATAATTAGAAAAAAGAGGCGGGAAACATACAAACCTCAAATCTCAAAAAACATATAGAATGATAAAAACTAAACTAACCTACAACAAAATTAAAAAATGAAATTAAATATAAAACGCAGAATTTAGGTCACCGTCTGCGGGCAGGGTGCCCAAAAAGCTGGCAACGTTACCTCGTTGAATGGCCAGACTAATTCGTTGGCCGAGGTAAGCGCCAGCTCTTTGGTCACCAGTTGTTTCTATGAGGCGTCTGGCCAGCTCTTTAAACAGAAGCCGCGCGTTCGCCCCCCAAGGCCCCATAGTTTCAACCCCAAACGGAAGAAATATGTATCCCTCACCGAGTGATGCATATTTCCTCCGCTTGAGGCTCTCTGCTGCTTCTGCCGCCGCTCCTGCCACCCTTGAAGTACCGTTGAGGTGGGACGGTGCTAGTGTATCGGCACAAGTGGCGTCCCACACCAACGGTCTTCCACGGCACCAAGGAATTAACGTCATGCCGTCGGGCCTCTTGCCATCGTCACGAGAAATACCATTCGGCTCTAAAACAGCCGGCACGTGAACGGTAGCAAGTGCCCGACGAATGACGTCATTAAGGGCGGCATGGCGTGAGAGTCGACCTGCACTGCGGCGGCAAGAAAGACCATGGTGGCCCAATTTGTCTACTTCGCCGCCGCAGTGACAGTTGTGCGGTTCTGTTGTCGAGGTGCCCAGACGCAAACCTATCGCAATCGAAAAACTTGTATTGTCCAAAAATGTTCCCACATTGGACGAAGGGATCGCGTGCAGCCAGTAGCCTGATTCCCGTTCGCTTGTAGCAAGGAGACGAGCCCGGTCTGCAGCGTCAACGCTGTCTCTGACTAAAGTTCGTTGAGCGTTTTTGCAGAGCGGCTCGTCCCATTGCCTCTGCGAACGGAGGCATTTTGGGAAATCCACACTTGGACAGGCCATACTCCACGCGTTTCTGGCCTCATCAATGCCCAGCATCGGCACAGTGCCAATAGATGGTGTGATAATTTTGGAAAATAGTCGGCCGGTGCTGTGAACAGAGGACAGAAACGCTGGCAGAGCAACACTTGAAATTTTGCGGATGCCAATACCCCCAAACCTAATAGGAAGGGAGGCCTGGCACCACGATTTATCCGAAAGAGAACAATTTAAAATTTGGGTTAAAATGTGTTTGACTGAATCATCCAAACTTGACAAAAGATCAATATGGTTCCAGAAAGGACAACATCGAAGAACATAGGTAAATTTTGGAACAAAAAGGCAAAACCGAATAATGTGGAAAGCAACATGTGAATGAATTTTCAGAAGACGATCAGTAGTTTCAACAAATTTTTGGCGTTGTTCGTCGATGAAACCAGAAAATGAATTTTCTAATACCGGAGCACCTAGAAGACGAAGCGATTCTTTGTTTAGGATTTTAAGATTTGGGGCCAAAATATTAAATTTACTAATTAATTCATCCCTCTTGTCACAAGAGACCACGTCTGACAGAAAAAGTTCACATTTTGAGAAATTTAGTTCTAAACCAATTGAATGAAATTTAATTATTAAAGTTTCTAAATCTTCAAGTACAGTTTGCGCATCGCCTCCTAGAGTACCATCGTCCAAATACCACATGTTTAATTTTGAATTTAGGGAAGAAATTATAGGATGTATGGCGAGACTGAAAATGGCCGGTCCGAGTGGGTCACCCTGTTGACAACCAGAACTAGAATTAATCAAATGGTTTCTGTACAGTAATTTGGAATCGAATCCATAACATTGCCAAAGATAGTTGAAAGTTTCTGGAATAGTATTTTGAATTTCGGACAAAAGAGTAGATCTGTCGACAGAGTTAAACGCATTTTTTACGTCCACTTTCAATAGCACCTCTCCTCCGTTGTGATGGATGTAAGTGCGTAAGGAATGAATTGCCGCTTCACAACCACCTTTGCTCCCAAAACCCAACTGCAAGGGCTGAAATTTGTCAGTGAGTTTTGGAAGGATGTGTTTGCAGCAAACTTTAGAGGCGATCCTTCTGTAGGTGCAGCCTACGGCAATGGGCCTAATACCGCCATCTTTTTTTTTTAAAGCACATAGACTTGCGCCGTATAAAATGGGAGCAATTTCGACCGGAACTTTTCCTAAAAGCATGTAATTAATGAGAGCAGTGATGTCTCTCAAAAGGACCCGGCCAGCATCTCCCGTGGCCCCAAACACCAGATCTTTAAGGTGTTGAGGAGTGAGACCATCGAGACCACCGGCCGAACCATTCTTGAAAGACATCAATGCGGCCTTGACGTCTTTTTCTGTTACTTGGAGGGCCTCAACAGGTTGAGACGATGAAGTCTGGGGGAGGGGAGGTGCTACGGAGGGTGGATGTTTCTCAATCAGAGCTGACAATGTTTCAGGTGAGTCAGGGGCAATAACGTCATTGGAGAAAAGAAGCTGAGCAGCTCCCTTCACGTCGCCATCACTCACCTTGATTTCTACCTTTTGGAAAATACTATGTTCTGAGTGTGGACGTGTTCTGTGAGTAGGGTCATACGAAATATTGCTATCCCCGGCCAAATTGTAGGGGGGGATGGAACAATTCTTTTTTATGGATGAGGTGAGTGAGTGTTGAGTGGTGGCGGCGTGAAGGACCTGAAAAGTAAAAGATAACAGTTGTTCCCAGGCACGTTCTGAATTTTCATTAATGGCTTTTTGAATTTTAAAAGATAAATTTTGAGCTACGGCGTTTCGTGCACCGCGGGGAATGCGCTTTACGATCGGTGTAGCTGATTTTAAGCCAGAAATTTTTTGCCAGAAAGGTTGCGAAATGGATGATTGTGCCAGAGAATTCGTTGAAAGACCCACGGACGAATCTTGGTGACCTGAAGGTGCACACTGAGTAAGATGTTTGTGGGTCTTACCAATGTGAACGTTGAGGCCACGCTGGCCTTTAAAAAAGCGCGGCTGGGGACAATGTGGGCATTGCATGTGCTCACCTGAACTATCGTCGTTAACTCGTCCAATGTGGGAAGGACCCGCAGACTGTGACATCAAATAAATATTTTGTGGTGGTTTTACAATCAGAAATAATATTAATATTACAAAAGTAAATATTAGCAAAAACAGAAAAACAAACATAAAAACACAGGACACACTTTAACTTGACATCTTGACTTCAATCAAAGAGAAAATTACTTCAATCATAAAAAGACGCAGCCCGCAGGCGCGCCGCTGCTCGGCGCCATGCGATTTTCAATACAAGCCTTTTTTTATGTAGTTCTAGATACGAAAGTGGCGAATCTGAAAAATTTGTGGTGATGGTTGCTGTCATTCAGCAAAACAAATAAGTTTGAGCTTTATCAGCTGATTTTTACTAAAATATCAGGGTTGTGCCTGTCCAGGTAAATTTTACAAGGCCGTTATATGACAAAATGGCCTGTATTTCAATAAAATATAATATTTTATATTTTATGTAACTAGTCAGTATGACAGTTTTTTTTTTTTTCTCTCAAAAAGGTTTTATATCAAATAATTAGAGAAAAGAGGCGGTTTTTTTTTGTTTTCTATTTTTAATGAAATGAGGATGGCAACCTTATTCTGCAATACGAAAAAAAAAGCGCGGCAATTTATTTCGTTGCGTTAAATTTTGTTTTAACTAAATTGATAATTTAGTACCTAGCTTTTAATTTTCTAAATAATTTTCCAAAATGCCATCTGATAGTGAAAGCGACGATTTTGTAATGATGACGCCACCAGAAATAAAAAATACAGCCCAAGAAGTCATAAATAACTTACTTACTGAGAAGTCTCGAGCCAAATACGACAAAATTTATAATGATTTTATTTTCCTCGTAGGTGTAGTATAAAGCACTATGTATCACTCGGGAGAAAGTTCTATTTCTGTTCTCGAGTTTCCTTTAAGGCCTCCGCTGCGCGTCGGGCTTAAACATACTCTCGAACAGAAATAGATCGTTTTCTCCCCTCGGTGTACAATGTACTATTATTCAAGACAGATACACGCAACATTACATTAAGCTATAATACTATACTACACATAACAAATAATATTATACTATACATACAGCAGGAAAAAATAACACATGTAATAACATACATACCTATATAATAAATACATAATATAATTATAGTATAATGGAATGTTGCGCAATGTCAGGAAAAGGTTCCGACTCAGCATAAAAACTAAGGTAATAAATACCTTAGTACTGATTTTCAGCCGGAACCTATGACCGTGACATCACGAACAGTAAGATAAGAGACGAATACAACATAAATATATAAACAAATATATAACAAGAGTAAACAAAATATACATAAAGCAAATTAAAATAATTATTCATAGGCGGTGACACTGACATGTTACATCACCTATAAAAGCGAATTCATACTCCACGGCGCCACGCACTCCATTCCAACCTCAAAGTCTTACTCTGAGGTTAGAATAGTGTACGTGGCACCATAGAGCAGAAATCTACCTCCACAAATGATGCCACATGTCAGTGTCACAAAGTTCCCAGCAGAAGGACGAACAAAATAGGTACAAATACGACACAAGACAAGAAAGCAAGCAGGCAATAATTAACCAGCTTAAGCTGGAGGGTAAAGCCTGTCACCACTTTGCCAAGCTTTGAACATTATATTAATTTGTTATGTACCTACAATACTTTGTGCCTGTTCTTGTGCAGTGTACACTGAATTAGGCACTTGACCAAAACGAACATAAACAGAAGTCTGCGATCATGCATCGGAACAAATCCACCCACCACCTGTTTTGCGAGCAGAGCAGCGTTGGGATGGTATTCCGAAGACGTAGGTTCAATCCCTGCCCGAGCAATGTCATTTTTCATCCTCCTAATTATTAAAAATCTTAAAATTGTAATTTAATAATCGAACAATGAAGTTAATTCACATTACCTAATATTAAGACCTAACTTGTAAGCTTACATGACCTTATTAATAATGATTAGGTAAATGTTCACTCACTTACGCATCAAACTACTGAAACGATTTTGATGTTTGTTTGAACCCTGGCAGGGAAAGTAGGTATGTACCATCACCAACCTATTACATTCCCACTGCCGGGACACGGGCCTTCTCTCATAGAAAGAGTATGGACCATAACCAACAACGCTGACCCAGTGCAGGTTGGTGGAAATGACATGTCCTTGAATTTTTGGAATAATTCTTGGACATGCCGGTTTCCTCAAGATCTTTTCCTTCACTAATTTGTTGTAAATGTATACTATTTTATACCTATTAAACCTCTCTTGTAAGCTAAAGAAGAAAATAGTAGTTTAAATTATGTGGATACATTCTATCTGTTTTTTGACATAAATCTCAATAAAATTTTCACAACTTTAAGTCGTATATTTCCTAGAAATTACAACACGTTATCAGCACGAAGCTCTTATAGGAAATACAGTTAATCTTATTACAAATAGTGTGTAAAATGTTATTATTGTGAAATTGAATTTTTTCGAAAATAAAAATCATTTTCCGAGATGTCCAGTGGTGATTCAGCAGCAATCAGATGGTCTTCATCGTCATTACCCTCACTTCTCCTATCTAATAGAGAAGGGTATCCTTCGTGGAAGTTCAAAATGAGGAACTACTTAATTCATGAAGATTTGTGGTGCACAATTGATGGGTACGATGAAGGAGATGCCACCTCTGAACAGGTAAAATCTCGAAATGATAAGAGAGCACTAGCAAAAATTTGCTTAACAGTAGATGGCTCTGCAATAACGCATATTAGGGGTGCAAAGTCTGCTCTAGAAGCCTGGAAGGCATTGCAAGATGCTTATGAAGATAAAGGCATGGGCAGAAGGTTGGCTTTAGAGAGAAAGTTGTATAGGCTCTCGCTAAATGAATTTCAAAATATTGAAATGTACATTAACGCTGTTTTGAGTACTGCACAAGATTTAGCTGACATCGGCAAGGTAATTGAAGATACTTCGATTGCTGCGATCTTATTAGGAGGTCTCTCTTCGAAATATGAGCCTCTAATAATGGCATTGGAGAATAGCAATGTAGAAGTAAGTACCGAGCTAGTTAAAAGGAAGCTACTGAATGAAATGTCAAAGATTGACTCCACAGAAAGTGATGCAGCTTTTCAACTGAAAAATCGATCTGACATTGATGTTCATAAAACAAGGAAGAAGAAACCAATTGTATGCTATGAATGTAACAAGCCTGGACACAAACGGCCTGACTGCCCTCTACGCAATAAGGTAAAGAAAGGCGTTAGTTCATCAGACAGGGAGACTACTTCTTTTAGTGCTCTTGGTTCTTCGTGTTTGGAGATCAATAAGTGGTTTATTGATTCTGGGGCATCAAAACACATGACTCCTAGACGGGATTGGTTCAAGGACATCAAACCATTAGAAGGTAGCACTGTTACTGTTGCCAATGGTGAGAAGATCGACTGTGGTGGTATTGGTGACATATCTATTAACACTGTGTGTAATGTGGTAAATAGCATCAAAGATGTAGCGTATGTACCTAAACTTACTAATAATTTGATTTCTGTCAAGAAAGTCGTAGAAAAAGGTTTTGTAGTACTTTTTAATAAGAATGGTTGTAATTTTTATAGAGATAATGATTTTTCTTTTGAAGGTGAGGCGATTCTACATGGTTCGGCTAGTGGTGGACTGTACACTCTCGATTGTACAACTAATGCCCTCCAAAATGTGGCGTACGACGTGCACTCTGACTCGTTGAGCAGGTACCTGTTATGGCACAAACGGTTAGGTCACTTATGTCGCATTGGTATGAACCAATTAAAGAATTCTCACGTAGGTATAGACTATACTGAAATAGATAAATCGAGTTGCGTTGCCTGTGTTGAAGGCAAGCAGGCGAGAAAATCTTTCAAGACGATTGCGTACAAGAAAGCTACCTCAAAGCTAGAATTGATTCACTCAGATTTATGTGGACCAATGTCTGAGACATCATTCCAAGGTAATAAGTATGTTCTTACTTTCATAGATGATTTTTCGCGGATGATCTATCCTTATTTTATTGCTTCTAAAGCACAAGTTAAGGAAAAGTTTTGTATTTTCCAAGCATTAGTGGAAAGACAAACCGGCGCTAAAATCAAGAGATTGAGAACTGACTGCGGAAAGGAATATGTCAATAAAGAGCTTGCGGATTACTTAGCTACAAGAGGAGTGACGCATGAGACTACAGTAGGGTATAGCCCTCAATCAAATGGAGTAGCAGAAAGGACCAATCGTTCCATCGTGGAAAAAGCACGGTCCATGCTAGCTCAGAGTTTGCTATCCAAAGCATACTGGGAAGATGCCTTCAAGACTGCTGTGTACTTAAAAAATAGGTCACCACATCGGGCTCTTGAGAGAAAAACACCTTTTGAAAAATGGAATGGCAATAAGGGTGATTTGACCCATTGGCGTGTGTTTGGGTGTAGAGCACTTATACAAGTTCCCGCTTGTCAACGCAAGAAACTTGATCTGAAGACTAAAGAAGTAATCTTTGTTGGATACTCAGAAGATCCAAATGGTTATTATTTCAGGGATTCTTCAAATCCAAGAAGCGTACAGAAGTCGAGAGATGTAACTTTTTTTGAAAATCATTTTTCCCAATTAAAAGGTAATGCTGTTGAATCTGTGAAAACGGAACCAGTCATTTTGATTGATGAACAGCAGCATCAGGATGAGAATGAAGTTCGTCAAGAAAATAATTCTGTATGTAGTGATGATGAAAATGATTATAATTCAGCAGAATCAGAGGATCCTGCAAGTCCTGAACGGATAGAACCAGTTGTGGATCAGCAAGTAAGTAGATATCCTACTAGGATTTGTAAACAACCGGATTTCTTTACCTCCAAGGTATTTGCTGAAGAGATTATTGAACCGAAGAATTATCTCGAGGCAGTGAATGCAAATGATGCTGATAGATGGCATTTGGCAATGACTGATGAGCTCAATTCTTTATTAAAATTAAAAACCTGGAAGCTTGTTGACCGACCCAATGGAAATAAGAAGATCATACCTTCGAAATGGATCTATAAGTTAAAGATGGATGCTGACGGAAATATTATGAAGTATAAGGCAAGACTAGTGGTTAAAGGTTTCAGACAAGTAGAAGGTGTTGACTACAATGAAACGTTTGCCCCTGTAGTTCGTCATTCTTCACTCCGTACATTGTTTGCTTTAGCTGTAGAAATGGACCTAAAAATGAGACACTTGGATGTTGATACAGCTTTTCTAAATGGAGATCTTGAAGAGGAAGTTTATATGGAACAACCTCAAGGTTTCGTCAAGAAAGGACAAGAAGCTCAAGTTTGTCTGCTGCAGAAATCCTTATACGGGCTCAAACAAGCATCACGAGCATGGAACAGGATGTTGGATAAAACACTGTTGAAATTAGGTTTTGCAAAAACTCCTTCGGAACCATGCGTTTATAAGAAACTTTTTGGTAAAGAGTTAATCTTATTGGCAGTTTATGTCGATGGCATAATTGTTTTTTACCAAAATGAAAGGACATTTGACATTGTCAAACATGACCTGACAAATATTTTTTCAATAAAAGATCTGGGTGAATTAAAATATTATCTCGGATTAAATATCCATAGAAGCGACGATGGTGAAGTAAAGGTTAGTCAAAAAAACATTTATTTCAAGTTTGTTGAAAAAATTTGGTATGGATATGTGCAAGACAGTTGAGACTCCATCAAGCCTGAAGAAGCTGAGTACTGGAAATGGAGAAGAAGAGTATCCATTTCAAAGTTTAATTGGATCCCTAATGTTTTTGGCAGTAAATACTCGCCCTGACATAGCATTTGCGACGAGCTATCTCAGTCAGTTCAACACAAAGTTCAATAAAGAACATTGGCTTGCAGTAAAGAGAGTGTTGCAATATTTAAGAGGTACAATAGATTATGCTCTTACTTACAGAAAGACTGGAGAGTACCTAAAGGGATACACGGACGCAGATTGGGCTAACTGTAGCATGGACCGAAAGTCGTATACTGGCTACTATTTTACGCTGGCTGGAGGTCCTGTAATGTGACAGGCTAAAAAGCAGCAGACGACTGCTCTGTCATCTACTGAGGCGGAATATATGGCACTAACCGCTGCGGCTAAAGAGGCGTGTTATTTAAGACGATTTGTATCTGAAATAACCGGTAAGTCCGATACTGTTACTTTGTTTAACGACAGTCAGAGTGCACAAAGTTTAGTGCACAACCCTGTCCATCACGAGCGAACGAAACATATGGATACAAGATATCACTTTATACGGGAGAAGGTATCTGACGGTGTTATAGATATTAAATTCGTCAGATCAGATTTGAATTTTCCTGATATGCTAACAAAACCGTTAGGGCGTATTGCACATAAGAGATGTGTAGCTGGTTTAGATTTAGCATAGGTTTTAATAATGTGTTTTTTTTTTCTTTCGGAGAGTTTTAATTGAGGGCGGATGTTGTAAATGTATACTATTTTATACCTATTAAACCTCTCTTGTAAGCTAAAGAAGAAAATACTAGTTTAAATTATGTGGATACATTCTATCTGTTTTTTGACATAAATCTCAATAAAATTTTCACAACTTTAAGTCGTATATTTCCTAGAAATTACAACATAATTTTAGTTAATTTCGCACATAATTTAAGAAAGTGAATGGTGCGTGGCCAGCAGGATTCGAACTCGAGTGCGCCAGATAGAAGGTCCCACGAGCTCCGACTGAGCTACACTCGCTTGGTTTGTACCATATCATGATATAATAACCATCAAACTGCGGAAGGCAAGGCTCAGCCTGTAAGATCTATTCGTACAGTGCAACTCTAAGCGGAAATGCAATAAATCACTCTCCAAGAGATATTGCTCCTCTTGGCGTAGTGTAGGTATATTAGTTTATAGCCTGAGTCATCCGGGGCAACAGACTATGTAGGTACTTGTAGCTTCATACCTACAGTGCGGAGTGCGCTAGGTCTGGTAAAAATATAACCAAACGGATATAAATATATCCGTATAGAAATCGGGATCATATAAATATATCATATAAATATATAAATAATAATAAATCATATAAATATATGATCCCGATTTCTATACGGATATATTTATATCCGTTTGGTTATAGTTTTACCAGACCTAGCGCACTCCGCACTGTAGGTACGAAGCTACAAGTACCTACATAGTCGGACACCGACGGCGGGTCGCGCGTCGTTTAATATTTAGTTTTCTTTGGTTATACTACGTGCCGCGTCAGAAGAGATAAGAGCTATGCGATAGAAAGAGATGCGCTCTGTAGATTAATATGACTGGTAGGTATGCAGCGCTACGCGAGCTGAATTGAATTTTATTGCGTCATAGCAAGATTCGCTATTTGCTTAAATTTCCTTGCGGAGTGATGCTTCTGTCCCTTAGTATTCTGTGGTTTTACTAGTTGCTTCCCGCGGGACACCATTGGTTTTAAATAACAAGTATACGTTTTATCAAACAAAAAAACCGACTTCAATGTATTTTCGAAGTCCAAGGTCAAATATCGATGAAATTGATATGGGACCACTTCGTAGCTATACTGAACCCACCGCAAAAGAATTTTTCAAATCGGTTCATGAATAACGGAGTTCTGAGGAACAAACAAAATTAAAAAATAAAAATTCTTCTTTTTTGAAGTCGGTTTAAAAAGTGCCTACCTTGGCGAGCATGCTACATCGTCGACCGCATCATCGCTTACCATCAGGAGAGATAGTGGTCAAACGCTAGCCAAAGAAAAAAAACTTATTCCATATCCTTTTTCAGGACCTCGGGTATCTAATTTTATAAGTGATTATTGCGTGATTGACTAACAAACATCCATCTATTCTCACAAAACTTTTACATTTATTTATTAAAAATAAATAATATATAAAAATAAAAATATTTAATAACATTATACAGGGTGGGGCAAATTTTTGGCTCCTTAAGGGTAGCTACCTTTTCTTTTGTAGTTAATAGGTTTTGTTCTTAGGAACCTTCTATTTTATTTTGAAGAAAAAAATATTGCCATTTTTAGTTTTTTGAAAATAAGTATGGTTTGCCCAAAAAATGACATTTGTAAAAAAAAACAAGTTTATCTTAATCGACTCCATTTCTAACCAGGAACACTTTTCCCAAAATAACATACCAAATCAAATCGTAAGTTTTGGCAATAATTAAAAAATACAATTTCCGTAAATTTTTCTAAGAAGCGCCGCAACAAAGTCATGCATACCATTCGAACACGCAGAGCATTTTTTTTCTAAATTCAAATTATTTTTTGATATTTGTTATTAAACCTTATTGGTAGAATAATATACCACCTCTTTGAATGACTATACTGCTAGAAAAGATTGGCGAGAAATATTTTTTTTAATTTTAAATTCATAATGTCTCCTACGAATCAACAGCGGCTAAGCTTAATAAAAGCTTATTTTCAAAATAACTGTCGTGTTCAACCAGCGTTAGAAGCATTTCGTAGAGAAAATGAAGAAATACCACTACCAGACAAGACATAAGCCTTCAAAATTAGCCTACCAACTTAAAAACACATACGATACTTACTCGTTTTTTCATAGAAAATGTATGGGAATGGTTTTTTTAATTATTGCCAAAACTTACGATTTGATTTGGTATGTTACTTTGGGAAAGGTGTTCCTGGTTGGAAATAGAGTCTATTAAGACCAACCTGTTTTTTTTGACATATGTCATTTTTTGGGTGAACCGTACGTTTTTCAAAAATCTAAAAATGGCAATATTTTTTTCTTCAAAATAAATCAGAAAGTTCCAAAGAACAAAACCTTCTAACTACAAAAGAAAAGGTAGCTACCCTTAAGGAGCCAAAAATTTGCCCCACCATGTATACTAGAATTAGTAGGATAGGATTAATATTGTACCTACAACTAATTCAATGCACGTTCTTAATCAAAAATAAATTTTGTACTTGAGTTTCAGATAAATTATATTAACGTTTTAGCCATTAAAATTACAAAGATTAACATTTATTTGAAACTTACAGGTATTCTTAATTTATTATGTCGCTTTGGAAGGCTTGCGCGGGGATACCAACACGTACAGGGCTCTTAGAGCATTTAGTTTAGATATGTAAAGGGCAACACTTATTGGGGACTGTCTCTAAGTGCAACATTAAGAAGATGCAATCAAAGACAGCCCCCAATAAGTGCGAGGACTATTATGTAAATGAAAATTACTTATGATTGGGCTATTGAGGTGAATTTTTAATGGCCCATCCATTAAAAATCGGGTCTATGATATGAGACTTCGGCATCTGCCAGTTCCGCCTCACAAAAAAATATTTATGCATGTGGTGACTCACCACTCACTAAACGGGCCCCTTAAGGGCCGCCGTTCATTGGCGACGAGAGGGGCAACGTTGATATGGGTGGCTAAAGAGTATATATCAAACGTCACCAACATATATTAATTTATTATTATGTCGCTCTTTCTCACGGGTTATACACCCGGTCCTTTGGAAGGCTTGCGCGGGGATATGAGTCCAACACGTAGAGGCCTTTTAGAACATTTAATTTAGATATGTAATGGGCAACACTTATCGGGGACTGTCTCTAAGTGGATCATTAAGAAGATGCAATCAAAGACATTATTATTATTATTATTAGGGGCCTGTTTTGTCCCACTGCAGGGCAAAGGCCTCTCTACCCTCCCTCCACCTATCACTATCCATTGCCACGATAGACCAATCTTTGAGGTGTAAATCAAGCTCATCCACTCAGTACAATTTTCTTATTGACATACCTACCTACGCGAAATCTCGTACTTTGAAAGTAGCAAGCTATAATGTTTACAAATAAAGAGATGTATTTAAGTTTAGTCTCTGAAAACCAAAATAACAAAGGCTTTTCAAACAAAAAATTACAACACTTTTTCTTAAAATAAGTACACTTATATACCTGCAGTCACTGCCGCTGAAATTAAATTTCTCTTTCCTATGCTAATTTTATGTCAACTGCTCTTCCGGTAGCACATTTTTTTAACTTAGCTTACAGACTTTTACTTTGTCCAGTAATGTGAATTTCTAAAAGTGCATTCACACTCGGGATTAAGAAGACAAAAAGAAAATACTATTTTTGTAAAAACATAGTTTTTTCAAGACAAGTTTTTATCAAATTTGTAATCAAAACCGCGAGCAGATTTAAATGAGCCCAAACACTAGTAGTATGTGGCCCAGTGGGAGAACGTGTGACTTTCTATCCGACGCACCCGAGTTCGAATCCCGCTGGCCACTACTGAGTTTCTTAAGTTATGTGCGGATGTAACACTAGCTTTAAAAACCGTTAAGGAAAACATCGCATGGAAACCGGCATGTCCAAGAATTAATCACAAAAATTCAAGGAAATGTGACATCCACCCGCACTGGGCTAGCGTGGCGGATTATGGCTCATAATCTCACGATGAGAGAAGGCCCGTGTCTCAGCATTGTGAGCATGATGAGCTGATGATGAGGATTGATTTTTATGACATTCGTATCCTACAATTCGCACAACCGCATCTCGGTTTTTTTTTATGGAACTGAGTAATACGAGCAAGTCGTTCGCCCGATGGTAAGCGCCACGCCTGCCCATAACAATTGCAGTGCTACCCAGGACTTTTCATTTTATGAAAAGCACTGCGTAGCACTCCATCGCGCTCATTATCCCGAGACATGGTATTAAGTCTCATATGCCCAGTAATTTCGCTGGCTGCAATGCCCTTCAAACTGGAACACAGATATGCTTATTTATTTATTTATTTAATGCATTCCTTAATGTTGGTAGGAACAACAGATGGTCATTTAGTAGTCAGTTCAGGGTCCTTACCCTGTGGCATGCATTTAGAAGAAAGAAAGAAGAAAGAAAGAAAATACATTTATTCCGGACATCACACAACATTACATTGAATATATACATACTAAAATAAAGACAAAACAAAAACAATACAGTGAAATGTTGCGCGATGTCAGGAAAAGGAGAAAGGAGAGAAGAGAGGAAGACTGTTTCTAAGTATATAAATTATATAGCAAAAATTATCAAATTAATAATAATAATACTAATTATAATAATTGCAACTAGTGGTCGCCGCGATCTCGCAGCGTAAACTCGCCCCTGATGAAGAGCATCGGACATGCTCGAAACCTAGGTCGACTAATTAGACAAACTACGTGAGTCCTAGCCGTTTTATTAAATATTTATATTGAATCAAATTCACGAAAACTTTCATACTAAAATTGCAACTATTTAAAAGTCTTGGGAGAGAGTGTGGCTCAGTGGGAGGGAGCGAGTGTGGTTCAGTGGGAGCTCGTGCGACTTTCGATCCGACGCACCCGAGTTCAAATCCCGCTAGATCCGCACCACTGACTTTCTTAAGGTATGTGCGGATTTAACACTCGCTCTAAAAACGGTGAAGGAAAACATCGTGAGGAAACCGGCATGTCCAAGATTTTTTCACAAAAAGTCAAGGACATGTGACATCCACCAACCCGCACTGGGCCAGAGTGGTGGATTATGGCCCGTTCTCTCTCTATGAGAGAAGGCCCGTGTTCCAGCAGTGGGAACGTGATGGGCTGATGATGATGATGATTATGAAAAGTCTTAAGATTAATTTTATTTTCATAAAGCATTTACAATTTGTCATTTCATTATATAATCATCAGTGTATATTATGTATTTTTTATTTTATATTCGTCATAATTATTAGGTATATTATTTATTAAATTTGTCATTTAAATATTCATCAAGCGTGTAATAACTTTTGTTTATCAATAGCTGTTTTACAAATTTTTATCATCTTTTTCGTTTTTAATTGTTTGTGGTGTTTTAAGTTGATTATATATTTTTACATCATGTATGCATGTATAAGTAGTAATCTGGCATCATGGTCTCCCAGCACTAATGCCAAGCCTCCACGTTAATGGACAATCGATCGCGTTAGTGCTCGTGGCTTATATTCGTTAATATTTCAAATTTAATAGCCATGAATGGAAACCACTCACTTTAACAAGGCCAATTTAATAATGAATACATGGAGAAGTGTAATTTACTCAAAAATTACGGAATGAATGGCATTTTAACAAACAATTGAGGTACAATTTAGTAACTTATGAAATCAATCACCAAAATACAGCCCGAGCAAGTTAAAATTAAAAAGATTCAATAGACACAAAAAATTTCGTATATGCATAATACAAATTAATTAAAATACGTTAAAAATTGTAAGTGACTATAAGAAAAAAAAAGGTATGCATGTCTACCCGTTTCCCTCCCATAGGTATACTTAAATTGAAGTCCGGGTCCAGAAAATAAAAGCGAAAACTGACTTTACCAGTGATTCAGAAATACGCCTGCTAGAGAAGTTAGCACCAAGAAACTTTGCGGGGATGCCTTTTCTATATAATAAATCTCTTTATAAAAAAATGTCTAAAAACACCATGTCTGAAAGTAGTACCCTCTCATATCGAGGTGACGTATAAGGTAGGTAACTATTTTAAACATCAAAGACTAAAATTACTAAGCTGTATATACCAGGTTTGGGCCTTGCCTTCTCCCGGGCCATATAATTATATAGGATGTTTTACCTATTATAATAATAGTAAAAAAGCTCACCCCCACATCTTACAAAACTGGACTTCCCACATCACTCACTTCACTCGCACTTTCCTTCCTCGCACTTGTAAGATATCGAACGACCTACCTTCGTCGGTACTTCCTTTGAGCTACAACATGGAGTCTTTTAAAGGAGAATTAATAGAGTCCTTAAGGGTCGGCAATCAGCAACGCCTCTGGTGCTGCAGATGTCCATAGGCGACGGTAACCGCTTACCATCAGGCGGGCCGTCTGCTTGTTTGCCAACACATTAAATAAAAATTTAAATTTAAATAGTATATTTACCGTACGCTCAAGTACGAAGTAAGAGTTATTTCACAACGGAACAGCTGCTAAATCTCTACCAAGCACAAGTCCGGTCATGTATAGAGTACTGCTTTCACCTTTGGGATGGATCAGCTAAGTACCAGCCTGTAGCACTAGAGTCAATCAAAAGGCAAGCCAAGAGACTCATAGGCGACGACGCGCTGTTCGAGTCAAGACTCCACAATCTTGAACATCGACACAAAATAGCCAGTCTATCGGTCTTTTATCGGATACATTTCGGCGAGTGTGCGTCGGAATTACACCAATTAATTCCCCCGTCCCCGTTCCATCATCAGACTACGAGACGAACGGCAACGCGCCACTGTTATATGGTGGACATTCCTCCTGCGCGCACTAAGCGTTTCGCTTCCACTTTCATAATTCCACACGTTAGCGTGCGCCGCTAACGTGTGGAACTCCCTGCCGGAGTCCGTCTTTCCCGATACTTATAATCTAGGAATCTTCAAAACTCGAGTGAACAGGTACTATCTTGGCAAGCGTGCTACATCGTTGACCGCATCGTCGCTTACCATCAGGTGAGATAGTGGTCAAACGCAAGCCAATAATGTATAAAAATTAGAAAATAGCGTTATTCCGTGTGGCGGTGCATACGGAAATAGAGAGGCAAGTTCTTCATCACCAGTTGATCTACTTACTATATTTGTTATATGATACTAACTAAACACATTATTATGACTGGCGATAAAAATCCTACTTTCCTGCGTTGGTTCTGACTTTGTGCTCATCATCATCAGCCTCACATTCCCACTGCTGAGTCACGCGCCTTCTCTCATCGTGAGATTATAGGCCATAATCCGCCACGCCAGTGCAGGTTGGTGGGTATCACATGTACTTCAATTTTTGTAGTAAAGTCTTGGATATGCCGGTTACCTCACGGTGTTTTCCTTCACCGTTTTAGAGCTAGTGTTAAATTCGCGCATAACTTAAGAAAGTCAGTGGTGCGGGGCCAGCAGGATTCGAACTCGGGTGCGTCGAATCGAAAGACGCACGTTCTCCCACTGCGCCACACTTGCTCTGACTTTGTGCTAGCGAATAAAAATAAAACCAACACTAACCTTTTATATTTTTTTATTTAAACCAAAAATTAAATTAATACACATTTTACAGCAACTTTTCAATATTTGATTTTAAATTAACTACAGTTAGTTTATAACAATAATAAATGTGACCATAAACATACACTCCAAAGTTATTTTGGATTTTAAACTGTTTCTTGAATTAGGGTCTCTTCATTTATTCATAACTTATTAATACACTAGCTGACCCGACTGACATTGCTTTATCTGAATTTCCCAATTCTCCGGGCAACTTTGCATTTCATAAAAAACTAATACAAACAATTACGAACATTTAAAAAAAATGCCCAATCGGTCCAGCCGTTCTCAAGTGATGCGCTTACCTACGAACAGCAATGAATTTTTATATAGATTACCACTAAAATAGAATGATATTTTTATTATTATTTAATGAATATCAACAATGCAAATATTTGAACGTGCTTTGGTTTTCGCTGCTATTGAAGAATAGTTTAACAAATACTTACTTGTCCTTAACTAGCTGGGTATGTTTTTAATTTCAAACGTAACATTGATTTATAAAAAAAATTGAATGTCTCTTCTAAATTTAACATAGGTACACCTTCTTGCAAAGATTTACTGGTAACCGAATTCATTTTCACATTTCGGAATCTTTCATTTTCTTACATCACTGATATGATTTATGATTTATTACTGACTTCCTAGTTCAGTCCAGCCAGTCACACCACACACTATCACCCCACCCCCACTCACGCATCTCCGCACATTTAAACAAATTTAAACTGTATTTGACCTTTCTTTTCTAATATTGATATTGTATCATGTATATAATTTTCTTTTCTGAATTATTTTTTGTCTCCGCTGATACAATTTGTTTACTTCTCGGCAAACATCTGAGGTCGAGCAAAGGGGTATGAAAACCAGCCCTGTGTAAACTCACTAGAGTTTACAAAGAACGATGCTGAGCCTGCTCCTTATTGCCAAACCATAATAGTATATAAATATTGTAGTTATATTAAGTTATTGGCAATAAAAAACTCATTATCTTTTTTTCTTCTTTCTAGTTGTAAGCAAAATGTTACTAATTTTTCTTTATTATCCCTATGACTTACCATTTTTTATTAAACTCACATCATAGTACCATGCCTTTTTCCAAGATCTACTACAAATTTTTACATATTCCTTGCGCTTGACTTTTAAAATTGAAATTAGTGTAAAACTAGCAAGTCGTTCGGCTAATGGTAAACGCCACGCCTGCCCCTATAAATTGCAGTGCCACCCAGAACTTTTAATAATGTAAAAAGCACTGCATAGCACTGCATTGTGCTCATCACCCCGAGACATCAGATATCAAGCCTCCTATGCCCAGTAGTTTCGCAGGCTACAATACCCTGACTTATTCTAAAGCAATATTATATGACAACAGCGATTTGTAACAGACAATATAAATATTTAATATTATGCTATATATTTTATATAACTCGACATCAACATATAAAGTTACAATAGGTAATAAATGACTTAACACTATTTGATATGCAAGATCATGGTTCTTGTAACAGGGTATCACTAGTAATTTATATTGCTTGTATAATATTTGCATTATGTAATAATAAACACAATAATTTTAATTTCTAAATGTGTAATGATAAATTCAAATTATCTCCTAATTTTGATGTGACAACACATAACACAATTCAAGACACAATGTAAGACAATTCTACGTAAATACATTATTTGAATATTAGTTTGGAATTTATAAGAAATAATATAAACCTACAAGTAAATATTCATAAACACAATTAAATATTTTCTATATTCCTTTAACACAATAGTGAATATCACATATGTTATTAAATAGATATAACATAAAGCGGATTTTTAAAAAATATAAAAAACGTCATATATTTTTATACTTGCGTCAGATCTTTGAATTAAGAGACAACAATATAATATATTGATATAGTTAAAATGCGTACACAATTTTAGACGTTATAATTATAGAAAAATGCACATTGAGATACGGTGAAACACTACATAGATATAGAACAGTTAAATTTTAGTAAGTATATAATATAAGTTAATATATTTATTCCATTGAATAATATATTATATGAAATCTTATATAATCAGGTTCCTTTGACTCTGAAACTTACATTTATATGAAGATATTTATAATATATTTTATCTTAATTGGTGCGATATTTACGTAAATATAGTCTGTGCATTTTCTAATTATATAAAAGTTATAATATATAGGTAAATAAAATGTATCACTGTATGTAAAAGAATACATTTGTATTCCATCTCGCGTCATACATACTGCGAGCATTTTATATGTAATTTTATATATAAATAATTGTATAAAAATACTCACGCGTCAATTGCAATAAGTTTTATAAATGGGATAAAATGGCTTTATAAATGAATGATGTTGTCACAAAATGCTTCAAATAGATCTTTTCGCTACTATCACATCCCATGCTTTAATTTTTTTTTCATTCCTTTATATGACATATGTATGTCTTTTATTTATATGTCATTGTAAAACGTAGGTATATATATTCTTATCATTACTTAATTCAGACTAGGGGATATGTTTTTGGTTACATATGTATCACTTGATTTTCTAAAGGTTTACAATATTGGTTGAACACAATTATATAAATACATATTAGCAGTTAATATAAATATATTTTTACTGCAAATAAAAAGGTGAAGCAGTTATTTAAAGTCACATTTATTATTCGCTTATCAATAATAAATTATAATAGCAAATAAAATACAATAACTATCAAAACTAATGGATAACTAAAAATAAACTTTAATTGCTACAAATATTTTACTAAAATAAAAATATTGAAACTACAAAATTATCAACTTAAAGAATATATTTTTTATCAATACTTTATTATACCTAAGAAATGCTACATTAAAATTATAAACAGCTTTAAATATATTATCGACAAAATTTTACTAACACTTATCTACATAATTAAAACTACCTCAAATCGAACATTTACGGGCGCTATATAATAGTAACAGCAAATACATAAACAACATGCATGCTTCGGAAAGCTATCTCTTCTGGAACATCGTTATATAATATATAAGAGAACCGAATCATATATTATTGATATTCCAACAATTTAGTTATTCATAGGTTTCAATTTAGTATAATACCTTGAGAAAACCCTTAACACGTATAGAATGGAATAATAGAGTAGTATCATAATAGTCAACATTGTAATATGTATAAGCTTATTAAATATGTGTACATTATATATTAAGGCAGGGGTAAATGATATAAAATATAAAGACATTTCAAATTCCAAGGTTAAAACTAGAAAATAAAATTTTTAGCTAAAAGTTTGTGTTCAAGTTCTTAGTGAAGAATCACATTTTGTTTGAAACCCCTCCTTAAGTAGAGGGTTCCTACGACCATTATGATAACGAAACTCGTCTCAAGTGATGCCTTCTAAAGTTTGGGATAGAAAAATATTCACTTTCGGCAGGTTTCGAAGCTATGACTGGATTTTCTATCCAAACGCTTTACCAAGTATGCTGCGAAAGGCACTACCTAGAGTGTTGAATTTTCTCATTCCTATCCTAACCCTTCGATCACGCTTTGAAACAACCGACCGATAGGTGTTTCCCTCTCTTGACGAGCGGGGTACCCTACTTGCTAGAATGCTGGTGTTGACGCACTGCTTGGTACATTAGTAAGGCATACCGAGAGGTTTCCTAATGTAAAAATACTGTATCACACTAACTTACTCTTACATTCCTTATTTCCGTCTTCCGTACTTAAAAAGCTACCGCTCCGTTTACTACTAATTTTGTTTTAGCCCCACATTGATATGTATCGTAGTTTATTGCATAAATTCATCACGTTAAGTTTTGAACTGAAAATACGAACGCGGCGAAGGGTTAAGGTCGAGCCATCCGGCCACAGCTGGCTCGAGGTTAGCCCTTCACAAACAAAAGGGGATAGAACGTAAAGTTAACTTTTTAAATGGTTACTTTAAAGCCATATAGAGGCGATATATGCGATAATGTTAGTCACCAGGTTGCATGTGATTGTGGTGGCTGCGCCGGTCCTGCCGTAAGCTGGTTTTCGTTTGCAGTTCATCTTTTCGAGCGGCATCTTGGCGACGCTGTACTCTCGGTGCTCGTTGACCATGGTGCAGACGGTTCGCTTCTTTTGCATCATCTCGTCATCGCGGTCTCGGAGCCCCGCCAGCCAGGCTTCGTACCACGCCAACTCGCAGTCGCAGATCAGAGGGTTATCTGCACATACATATACTGATGAATGCCCTTTTTATTACAATACTATCTCTACTAATACTCGATTAATTGACTGTATTTTTCGATTAGATTCATATTTCTGAAACCAGATTTTGTCCGTTACAGGTTATTACAAAGTCTAAAGCGATGATATGTAAACACATGTACTTAATTACATTCAACCCAAACAATCATATTACCTATTCGACTTCAATATTTACAATAAAACCATGCAAAGTTCGTCCCACATTCTGAAATATTGATTCCGATAAATAAAGGCCACGACCCACGACACAAGCACTTTCCTGAAAGCAGGTTTTGATTTATAGATCAAGGGTTCTATTTGTACCACCTCCCACTACTTACCCATTATATCCACAACGCGTAGTGTGTCCAAAATTGGTTCCATTATCTCCTCAGGAATATGCTGCAGCTTATTGTTCTGAAGGTTCAAGGTCTCCAGAGAATTTAGGTTGTCAAAACCCATCGTCGGCAACTGGTGAACCCTGAAGCAAAGTTATACATGAGCAGAGACTGTATAACTGGATATAACCGATGCGCAAACCAAACAGTTCATACCCATGACCACACCGGTGCCTATCGAGCAGATCTAATTCTGTGTAGAAATGGTTAATGTTTTTCTGTCAGGCAAAAGGGTCATGGTAGGGAAGTATACCAACAATTTAGCCACCGGAAAACCTATGCCACATTTTGTGTTGGCTGGAATGGCCTGCTATGGATGGAATTTCTAAAAATCCTTGAAATTGAGATATTATTTCAATGCTTCCGTATTGTATTTTAGAAGAGATGGACTGTAAAAGTTCCAGCGACTTTCGTTCACTTCCTGTCCACCTCCTGTTCCTGTGTGTGTGTGTGTGTGTGTGTGTGAGAGGGTGTGTGTGTGTGTGTGTGAGAGGGTGTGTGTGTGTGTGTGTGTGTTGTGTCACGTTAACTACCATAAGCGTCGAATATATTGTCTGGATTTAATACCGGTATGTCTTAACGGAAAACGATTCAAAAAGCGAAGGTTGCGAAATTCCGAGGGTTGTTTAATTAATTACAAGGTAATTTATAGTAATTAATTAATTATCGTGAAAAGGATGACGTCGGGATGGACTTGCTTAAGTTTCTCCATGTCATAAAGTCTAGCAGAAAGTGGTGATAGACAGGCTAAAGTGTTGACTCTTATTGCAAAAGGCGAAGATTCATTTTACGCCGCTTACGTAATTCTAGTTCTAGTTTTAGTTAGTTAAGTAATGGCAGGGTTATCCTGAATGGGACACGCGACCCTTAAATTATTACGAGTAGCTATATTTTACTTAGAATTATGAGATTTATCGGACGGAAGTAGCTAAAGTTTCTTGCTTACCTAAAAAGCTACAACCATACGCACGCTAGATTATATAATAAACAGAATGTTAATGTAAACGTTGGTCATATTTAACTGAGGCTTTTCGCCCATGATAAAAAAAAAAAAAAAAATGTCTAAAACATATAATTCAGAAATAGAAGAAATAGGTGTCAGTAACGTATAGTTAATCAATAAAAAATTGCATCAAAATAATCACAAGATTTTTTTCATAATCAATAATAAGAAAATAACGAGTATTAGAACTTCATGGTAACCTCAATTTACTACCGCGGCAGTTAATCGAACAAAGATTACCGACATTAGGCACCTACACCGACACTAAAAAATGTTGTAAAGATATTTCGATGAGACTGGTCCTCGCTTCGGGGGATCTCAGAGCTGGCGCGTACTTTGCCCAAAAATTAAGCCTTTTGATACAAAGGGGTAACGCCGCCAGTATTCTCGTAACCCTGCCGCATGGTGGCGATATCTACACGGCGTGTTTGCCTTATAGTTTAGTTATTATTATTCTCACTATTTATTTACATTCTTAAATCTAACTTTTTTGTAATATTTCAATAAAATAAATTATACAAAAATATTATAAAAACCTAAACCTAGAGTGCCACCGGCAGCGGGGCAGGGCCCAAACTATCGGTGCCGGTGGTTAGGGCTGCAAAGTGAGGAACTATACGTGCTGTGCCAAGGAGTACTGCCTTCTGCATTTGACCCTTGACCCAACCGTCTAGGGAGAGTATTATTTTTTTTCCTTGTACATATTTTTTCTATTATTTAACAATGTCATATTTAATTTAAATACATTTTTAATTAGTGGATTGATAAACAAATTATCACGAATAATTGTGTATGTAAACTAAGTAATTATGGCTAATGATTTCAATTATAACCTATATATTAACCATACCTATTTTACATTTCGCGATAGCTTTTTCATGTTTTAGTTTATATATTGATGCCAGAATGTTCTAACGAATTTTGACTGAAAAACACCACTTATGTTTTGACATGCTCATAGAATAAAAACACGTTTTCACCTTGTGTTTTTACATTATGAGAAAAATATCTGTGACACTTGATTCTAGGTTTGTTTTTGTTCAATATGGCTTTATAAAATTCGTGCTCATTATTTTTTCTTTTCCTTGAATGTTGTTTGGAGGTATGTTACAAGTGGTCGTTAACGGGATATCCATAATATGGATAGAAGCGGAACGAAAGCATGAGCGGGACAGTGAAGGGATAGCCGCGTCCTATCCCTCGGGATCGGGATAGGAGCGGAGCGGGATTAGGGTGGTATGAAAAATTCTCGGGAACAGGTTAGATTACTTCACTACGCGTACGAAGTCGCAGGCAACAGCTAGTATAAATTAAAAGAACAGAAATAACGATGTCTTCTTATAAATTATTTATCC
Organism: Petrophora chlorosata; assembly: GCA_951640565.1. Lineage (NCBI taxonomy): Eukaryota > Metazoa > Arthropoda > Insecta > Lepidoptera > Geometridae > Petrophora > Petrophora chlorosata. The sequence goes on along the minus strand of OX621194.1, from coordinate 5,405,801 downwards.
ATCGTAACACTGAAATCACTTTCTTATAAGTTAACGACACTCAAACGGAATGTTGTATTATAGCAGAAAGCTTTTTATAACTAAAAATCCAATCCCATTTACAAAACTGATTTAAGAGAAACATAAAACGAATCTGCGACTAGGTAATTATTGTACTTGCTGTTCCATTTTAAATTATTCAATTTATTTACTAAACATAAAATGGATTTGCATTAAATAATGTTGCTATTCAATTTAAAAATATTCCATTTTAGTCTGGAAGAAAAATGGTTTTTCAATTTTATTTGTTAGACTTGTTTTACGGCTGAGCGATTTCGTTTGCCTGACAAGTCTTTATAGTCAATCACAAGGATAGGTAATAACTTTTTATGGTCTCGTAAAATGTTTTGAAGACATCTGCTACAAAGAAATTTAACTTAACTAACTTTTTTTATGGACTGAATGACGAGGCGATTGAATGATTGATAACGCTTTATTGTACACCAAAAACATATAAAAATAAAACTTAAAAATTTGATTAGTACAATAGGCGGTCTTATCGCTAATAAGCGATCTCAGACGAGTGGGTCGTTCGCCTGATGGTAAGCAATACGCCTTTGTTTTTGCAAAATCCTGCACTGCGCTCGTCATCCTGAGACAATTAGCTCTTAGGTATCATAATGCCCAGTAATTTCGCTGGATGCAATGCCCTTCAAACCGGAACATAGCAATGCTTGCGCCCTATCTCTTGGCAGCAGAATAACTGGCAAAGCGGTGCTACTTACCCAGATGGACTCCCGCATAAGTGAGACGCACCACTAAATATTTGATAAACATCTTAGATAGATCTTTAACAAAAAATAATAATAATAATATGATATTTTATCATATCTAAACGTTCAAACACTATCAATAAGTGATGTGGCTAGGGACATAGCTAAGCATAGATATAGAAAATACTCAACATTGAAGACTCAGTGGTAATCAGTGTGAAAATACCCACTGATGAGGCGGAGCAGGAAAATTTCATTTACTAATAGTATTTCTTTCTAAGCCACGATTACTTACATATTCTTCTGCAAGTTGAGGAACGTGATGGAATCTCCGTATCCAGTGAAAGCATCTTCGCTGATGTATGTAATGTTGTTGGAACGGAGATCCAGGTGGCGCAGACGGTGGAGGGGCCGCAAAGCCTCCGATGGTATCTCGTGGAGGCGGTTATCACCGAGGCGTAGATATTGCAGGTTTTCTAGAAAGGAATAATGAAAGATTTGTCTCAAAAGGTCTAACCAGCTAAATAGTTAGGTATGTCAAAACAGAACATAACAGAATTACAAATTACAAATTACAAAACTCTTTATTGCATACCAGATACAAAAAAATAAAAATAATAATAGCATAAAATTCCTTACAATGGTAGTACAATGGGCGGTCTTATCGCTTAAAGCGATCTCTTCCAGACAACCTCACAGAACCCTCTTCCTCCGTCAATATTTTGGTATCCTTTCTTTTCTTAATATTTTATTTATACTTTAAAATAAAACAGTTTCTGTAGCATTTTCTACCAGTCATCCAGGACGTGCAAGAAAAAATGGTGGCAGTGCAGTAAAGTGGGTGATGGGAAATGTTAAATATTCTTAATGATTACCTAAAAAAGTTAAACTTAATATATACCTATTACCAAATAAACTTAATAGGTATATATATAAAATATATACTTAAATATTTTAAAGCCGGGTAAAAGGAGCTAGATAGCGAAAAAGAAAATAGCAAATAAGAGATAGATGAAAGGGTTAAACCTTAGTAATAAATACACGAATGTGTTACCTTCAAGTCCAGCGAAGGCTTTCTCGTCAATCCTTTGAATCAGATTGCCTTCTAGCTCCAAAGAGTTCAGAAACGTCAGATGGGAAAACACCTGAGCTGGTACCTCTCGCAACTGATTGTGCGCCAAACCTAGCGAGTCTAGGCTCCGTAGACCTGTGGACAAAGGTCAGTAAATAGAGGCACCATAATTTATTTAAGGGCTCTTTCATAGTGATAAGAAACTTTTGCAACGTATTAAGAATTACAGTCATAGTGCAGATATTTTGCAACCAAGCAGTAAGCTGATACCGGTGCATATATTTTAACCGACTTCAAAAAAGGAGGAAGTTCTCAATTCCACTGTATTTTTTTATGTTTGTTACTTCAGAACTCCGTCATGTATAAACCGATTAAGAAAATTCGTTGAGTTCAGTATATCTTCGAGGTGGTCCCATATAAATTTCATCCATATTCGATCTTAGACTTCAAAGATACATCAGAATTGAAGTCGGTTGTTTTGTTATAAAATAAAATGTATTATAATGATTCAGTGCAGGTTCAATTAATTTCGTCAATTTCTGGAGACACGATAACCTGTTGCATAACTATACATAGTGAGTTTCTGAACAGGGATCCCTATACCCTATAACAAAATGGACTTTTCCAAAAATCCAACAAAGATGTAGTTTTTAAACGTTTGGGAAACTCTAGATGGATTTCTAAAAACACGATTGTTCTATAGGGATCCCTGTTCAAAATTTCAGCCTGTATCTATTGTTTATAAAAATTTCTTGTTAGCTTGAGGCAATAAACCTGTATAATACTTCCGTATATCTACGTTAGTAGTGTAAAGCCCAGGCTTTCTAAGACTTTTTTTTTTACTCTTAATAGATCTATGTTTGGCCACTATCTCGCCTGATGTGAAGCGATGATGTGGCCTAAGATGGAGCACATAGATCTAGAGAGAGACGGCAGTTGAGCGGCTGCTCGATGCCGATGGTTCACCGAACATCATCCCGAAACACGACTAAGTCGCTTGACGGCCTGGCTTTGTTCGGTGGGTGGTATGACTTTCACAAAATACCTAAATAAACTTATACCAAGAGCCCAGGCTCATTTATTTAGGTATTTTTCGTGTATCAACTGTTAGGCGTCATATTTGGAAATGCTATTGACAAAAATAATAATGTTCAACAATCCCAGTACTTATACAGAAAACCAGAAACTACGAAGACTATGGTCTCACAACACCTAGCCATAGAATATTTACTTGCTCCTTTTTTCCTCTGCACAAACGTTTGTCCTGTAGATGGAATCGAACTTGCAACCTAGAACCTTTTTTATTTTTAGGGTGGAAAATTCCACTGCACTGCCCACCCCTTTCTGCCACCGCCGTGGCAGAAGGGGGTGGACTCGAACCCATTAAAACCCCCCCTTCGTGAGCGTCCTCTGCCGTGGTGGGGCGAGATGGGGTCGCGCTAGCATTCACCATCGCGCCCCGGCAGTTGCAACCTAGAACCTGCCTTAACCAAAAAGGCTGTCAATAAAATAAAAGTCATAAAACTCTCTTCTAAACACGGTACCTGCAAAGTCTCCTTCCGAAATAGAAGCGATTCGGTTCTCCTGCATTTCCAGCTTTTTCAAATTCTCTAGAAGAGCTAAAGCCTTCTGCGGAACCGCCGTCAGGTCATTACCACCGAGGTTCAACCGCTTGAGTTTCCTAGTGAAAGAAAAATAGGTAAACACTGCTTTAGTACCGTGCTCATTTTTTTTTTTACAACGTACTGAGTCAACCTTCGACCACAATCTCAAGTGAAATATACATATATACCTATATTTCACTTGAGATTGTGAACACCGAAACAAGATGTATCCTGTTTTGGTGTTTGTGCAAAAGGTTAGTCACTCCTTTTTCTTTCTCTTTTTTGATGGCCAAATACTTAGGCCTCAGTCTCACCTGATAGAAAGTGATGACGCGGTCAACGACGGATCATGCTTGCCTAGATCATTCAAATCATTGCAAAAGGTTAGTCACTCCTTTTTCTTTCTCTTTTTTGATGGCCAAATACTTAGGCCTCAGTCTCACCTGATAGAAAGTGATGACGCGGTCAACGACGGATCATGCTTGCCTAGATCATTCACTTGAGATTTGGAAGACACCAAGATTATAAGAAACGGGAAACAAGGACGTTGGTAAGGTGTTTAATTTTTCAGGTGTACACTTTATAAAAGTAAAAAAAATCCTTTGTTCGGGTAGGAAACCGTACCAAATACCAATATTCTAACCAAATGCATGATGCCGAGGTTCCGTACTTCTTGTTATCCGATGGTCTGTTCTGAGAGCTGATCTGTTTGGACCTCTTGGACACTATTCGTAATATTTGGAACCTAATAGGTAATATTTAGTTTTCTTTGCTAATAGTTTGCCGTCATTATATTATTATGTAGAAGCTGTTCTAAACTTTTAGTAAGCTTAAGGTCAAAACCCTCATTAATAGGCTTAATTCCCAGTATAAAACAGAATTCTCAATAGAGTACTCAAGACCTCTGAACACCTAGTAATATACTTTAATAGCACTTCTAGCATAAAGTACCCATCATTAAGTGTATTATAACCACGTATTAGAGCCAACATTTTGGATAACGGCTTCAACTTTCAGTAGTTTCAGCTAATGTCCGTTTTATAAGCGAATTGCTTCCTATTTACAGTGCTGTTTATATGATTTACGTATTTTACACTTTAATTCGCATTGCAAGTGGAATAAGAAAAGGAAAAGGAAAAGGAAAGGGAAAAGGAAAAAGGAAAGGAAAAGGGAAGGGAAAGGGAAAGGGAAAGGGAAAGGGAAAGGGAAAGGGAAAGGGAAAGGGAAAGGGAAAGGGAAAGGGAAAGGAAAAGGAAAAGGAAAAGGAAAAGGAAAGGGAAAAGGAAAAGGAAAAGGAAAAGGAAAAGGAAAAGGAAAAGGAAAAGGAAAAGGAAAAGGAAAAGGAAAAGGAAAAGGAAAAGGAAAAGGAAAAGGAAAAGGAAAAGGAAAAGGACAAGGACAAGGACAAGGACAAGGACAAGGACAAGGACAAGGACAAGGACAAGGACAAGGACAAGGACAAGGACAAGGACAAGGACAAGGACAAGGACAAGGACAAGGACAAGGACAAGGACAAGGACAAGGACAAGGACAAGGACAAGGACAAGGACAAGGACAAGGACAAGGACAAGGACAAGGACAAGGACAAGGACAAGGACAAGGACAAGGACAAGGACAAGGACAAGGACAAGGACAAGGACAAGGACAAGGACAAGGACAAGGACAAGGACAAGGACAAGGACAAGGACAAGGACAAGGACAAGGACAAGGACAAGGACAAGGACAAGGACAAGGACAAGGACAAGGACAAGGACAAGGACAAGGACAAGGACAAGGACAAGGACAAGGACAAGGACAAGGACAAGGACAAGGACAAGGACAAGGACAAGGACAAGGACAAGGACAAGGACAAGGACAAGGACAAGGACAAGGACAAGGACAAGGACAAGGACAAGGACAAGGACAAGGACAAGGACAAGGACAAGGACAAGGACAAGGACAAGGACAAGGACAAGGACAAGGACAAGGACAAGGACAAGGACAAGGACAAGGACAAGGACAAGGACAAGGACAAGGACAAGGACAAGGACAAGGACAAGGACAAGGACAAGGACAAGGACAAGGACAAGGACAAGGACAAGGACAAGGACAAGGACAAGGACAAGGACAAGGACAAGGACAAGGACAAGGACAAGGACAAGGACAAGGACAAGGACAAGGACAAGGACAAGGACAAGGACAAGGACAAGGACAAGGACAAGGACAAGGACAAGGACAAGGACAAGGACAAGGACAAGGACAAGGACAAGGACAAGGACAAGGACAAGGACAAGGACAAGGACAAGGACAAGGACAAGGACAAGGACAAGGACAAGGACAAGGACAAGGACAAGGACAAGGACAAGGACAAGGACAAGGACAAGGACAAGGAAAAGGACAAGGAAAAGGACAAGGAAAAGGAAAAGGAAAAGGAAAAGGAAAAGGAAAAGGAAAAGGAAAAGAAAAAGGAAAAAGGAAACGGAAAAGAAATGGAAAAGGAAGACTAAAAGGAAAAGAAAGAGTAAAAGAATAATAAATATAATTGACTTATGCCCGGTTTCTGAGTTCCCCAAATAAAGTCTGATTATCTATTGATTCATTAAAGTTATCCCTAAGATATACGTCGTTTAACTGTCACTGCGTTTCTGAATACGCAACAAACCATTAAATAACTATCAACCCGATAACTAGTTCCCTTTGTTGCCGCTAGATGGATCTGCATACGACATGGTTGCCGCTAGATGGGTCTGCATACGACATCGCGTTTAAAAATTGTTTTTCTTGTATTAATTCACTTCTAATACTAGTTATTTTTTTAATTAATATTTTTTCCGAGGTAAATAAATGGTATAACACAGATTTGGTAAAAAAATATGATATGTCGATATTTATGGGCGGATGTATGAAAGACATCATAGACATTTTTTTTTAAAAAGGAATGTTCTAGCTCTAACTTTAAAATTATTTCTTTGTGTTTGTTTTGTGTGGTGTTTGTTTCGCGTGGTATTATTTTTGGTTTGCCGTTAGGTTTAAAGTTAAAAGTGTATTTGTCTTCAAATAGGAAATAGGACCTAAAAGAAAAAAAGAAGTTTCTCTTCATTTTTTAACTATAATACCTACAAATAAAATATATACTCAAGTTCATTTGTTCTTAATTTGTGTTCCTATAGTATGTATGTACAACATCAAAATTTTGCTTTGTTAATTTATACTAAATAACGTCACTCAAGTAGTTATGGAACCGCTAAACGGCACACTTTGGTCAGTTAAGTTTACTTATGTTTAAACGGAGTTTATCTTACATTGCGTTGTTCAGAAACGCACTTTCACAAGTTATCGAACCAATAGCGCTAATGAATAGATAAACCATCGATAAAAGTACCTCAGAAACCGGGCATTACTCTTATATTATTATGCAAATTTCATGCGATAAAAGTAACTTGGGTGTTACATTATTACTTTCTTCATGCTCTAGCAAACAGATTAGTTCTACCCTTATTCAATTTGCGGAATACGGGACTATACAAAAGTCCGCTTAGGAGTTACAGAAGCTTTACACACATATCTCTTAACTCAGAAGCGGCTTTAAAGGTAATTCAGTGTACAGGCGGCAATTTGCTTTGCAGCCTAGTGCGTAATTTATTCGAAATTTCCTGAAACACCACAGAACCGGTAGCGAACAGCATTTTAGGCACGATTTGAAATTCGTCATGAACTTTCTAAGCATTCGTGATCGATGTTCGGATACGCACTGTTCGAGAATATGTACACGACATCATGGTAAAATCCATGAATATGTTGGATCCGTTGATCACACGACTGATCGGATATCATTTATTTTGATTTCATGAGTATTTTCAGAACGTGGATATCATATTTCTAAGACGAAAGGAGAGGATGAATGCACGGGTCCGAAATTTAAACTAATCGTTTTCTTCAAAACGGTCACTATAAACTTCATAGTATCGAATTTTTAAAATTGAATGCATTAGCGCATGCTAGGCGAAAATCTTAAGATCTTAAATAATTAGGTAGAAGAAAAATTATGTTGCTCGGGCAGGGATTGAACCTGCATTTTTCGGAATACCGTCTACAAAATATCTTCTATCCTTCTTATATCGTCTTACGGGGAAGATCTTCTTGGGAGAGGTTTTCTTATATCGTCATATGTCGTCAATATTTACATGGATCAACCTAACAAGTCTAATATTACAATCAGCAACATGTTCTAATGGAAACGCAAGCCCTATCAAATTATTTAAATTGAATTTTTGGTTGATACTAATCAACTTATAACATCAACTTGATGTAAGTGCCCAACCTCAAGTTATAGCAATACTTACTTTTCTAGCCCCTTGAAAGCTTCGCCGTCGACGACAGAAATCCTGTTTTCGTACAGAGTCAGTATCTCCAGTGTGTCAAGCCCCATGAATGCACGGTTGTGCACCGCGGTCACCTGCAAGAAGTCAGCTTAGTAATTTGTGTTTGTGAACATACACCGTCATTATCATCAGCTCATCACGTTCCTATTGCTGAGACACCGGTCTTCACAGAGAGAGAGTTTGGGTTATAATCCACCACCCTGGCGGGTTGGTGAATGTCACATGTCCTTGAATTTTTATGATTAATTCTTGCGTGAGGAAACCGGCATGTTTCCTCACGATGTTTTCCTTTACCGATTTTAGAGCGAATGTTAAATCCACACATAACTTTAGAATGTCATTGATGCGGGGCTAGTGGGATTCAAACTTGGTTGCGTCGGATCGAAAGTCGCACATGCTCCCACTGAGCCACACTCAATCTCAATACACCCTATCTTGTTAATATTGAGGTTTACCCTGGATCACTTGTAATTAGTTGTGAATTTTTTTGTTGCCAAGTATTATCAGTGTTATCACCTCTGTAAATAGAGTTAAAAGTCAAAGATCGGGCTCAAGGACGTGATCAATTCATTAGTTTTCAAACTTCCTGAATGGGCTTTGATATATGGACAAATATTTCGACGGCAAATGGCCAGTACTGACTTATGGTGATAAATTCGTGCATAGAGGTCTATGCCCAGCAAAAGACTCGAACAAGCTGTTAATGGTGATGATGATAATTATGTAAATTTAGCTTTAATTTTGGAATAGCCAATTGATTTGAGCGTTTAATAAAGTACGTGTATAAGAAATCAGGATAAACCAATAAATACTCTTGGTAGGTCTCTAGTATGCGGGAGGTCGTCTGAGTAGGTATCACAGCTTTGCCCGTTATTTTGCCGCCAAGCAATAGTGCGCCAGCATTACTGTATTCCACTTTGAAGCGAATTGTAGCCTGCAAAATTACTAGGCATATGAAGCTTAATATCTGATGTTTCGGGGTGATGAGCGCAATGCAGTGCTACGCAGTGCTTTTTATGGTAAGTTCTGGACGGCATTGCATTTGTTAGAGGCAGTTGTGGCGCTTACCATCAGGCGAACGAATTGCTCTTCTCATCACTCAGATCCATAAAAAAAATGTTACTAACCTTATTATGGTTCATATTCAGAATCAGCAGGTGGTTGAGATGCGTAAACGAAGAAGTCGGTATCGTCGCCAGACTGTTCTGAGATACGTCGAGCTGCGTCAGCTTATTGCCTGTGGATATTGTAAATCATTACATAACCATCATTAACCCTAATTCGATCTTATATTATTTAATTTTATTACTTATTATAATAATTATTTTTGCGACACTCTATTGAATGACTATTTGACTCTATTTTATAATTATATTATAAAATAGAGAATATATTTCTAGACCCACGATTTCACATCGCAACTTCATAATTAGAAGAACACTTCTTCACGGCTCTAAACTATTCCAGTAACACCGTCAGGTCACTATTCTTTAACTACACTTAATTTCAAAAGTGACACATCTTGGTCGTTAGACTTTCTTCAGACGGTAGTCTGTCGTGTGGCAGTTACCACACCTGATGAGTTTTAAACAGACGAAACTGCTATACACTCCCAAAATTAACATGTGCATAGGCGTTGAAACTTTTGGCATTTAAATGATATTTGAATATAGATGATAGCGCTACTTACAATAATTAAGTGATTGATTGATGGTTTAAAAATATCGTATTTGATTTAATTAATTTTAACAATTACTTTTGTAAATTTGTTAATTTATAATAGATTAATTAATATTATTATTGTAAGTTACTATTTATTTCTCTCTCTATGAGAGAAGGCCTGTGTCCCAGCAGTGGGAACGTGAAGGGCTGGTGATGATGATGATGATGACTATTTATTTGTGTATATTACTATAAACTAAATAAAGAGCTTTGAAAGAAACCGCAAGTCTACTTATTGCACGCGACCCACTGCGTGATTCCAGATAACTAGCGCTAATCTCTTGATTGAGATCCAACCCCAGAAGTCAGTGAAGAAAGGAGTGAAAGTATTTTCTCTTCTCTTTATGAAAACGTAATTTCATTAGAAAAGCTTTCTACGGTGTAACCACATTAAGCTCCTTTTACTCTGTCTGTCTGTGGCATATTTTATAAGCAGCCAGCGAGATGCTTCACTCATATTATGATGGTATGAGAACGAAAACAAACGAAATCTTTAATAATATACTGCAATCTTCTTACGATATTTTAGCTTTTTCTGAGACTTGGTTAAATTCTAGTGTAAATAGTAGCGAATTTATTGATTCTCGTTATGTAGTGTATCGAAGAGATCGTATATGTTCTGGGCGTTGTGGCACTGTTTCCAATGTAAAAAAGGACGGTGGAGGGGTATTGATAGCAGTGTCGCGTAATCTCGAGTCAACACGTTTGCACGGTTGGGAATCTAGCTGTGAAGACATTTGGGTTGCTGTTCAATTGCGTATTGGTAATAAAACTAGAAAAATTGCAATTTGTACTGTCTATATTCCTCCACCTGTCAAATTGGACACTTTGAATATATTTTTGGATAACGCTAATAATATTTTGAATCAAGTTGATGAAGTGGTCATACTGGGCGATTTCAATTTACCTTTTATAAAATGGACCAAAAACGATAACTGTGTAACACCTTCTAACTGTGGCAATTCTCTAGGAAATGCTCTAGTTGACTTTATTTCTATTTCCAACATGTGTCAGTATAACCACATTTGCAACGAGGATGACAGAACATTAGATCTTGCAATTAGCACAATTAGTAATATTTCTTTGACTGAGCCCCTGGATCGCTTGAGTAAACTCGACCCCAAGCATCCACCCTTTTTATGTACGCTACCAATTAATGAACTGAAATATCTACGTCCTCAGGCAACTAGCAAGCTAAACTTTTACAAAGCAGACTTTCAAAATATAACATTAGAACTTCAAAGTACGGATTGGAACACTTTATTGGATGATTGTACATCGGTAAATGAAATGGTCTCAATTTTTTACAGCACAATTAATAGTTTGATTGATAAATTTGTTCCGAAACATACATTTAATAAAGAGCTATTCCCCCCTTGGTTCAATAAATCTTTAGTTAAAATACTTGCTGAAAAAGAAAAGCTCAGAAAAAAGTACCGTAAGTATAAGAATCCACGTGATCTTATCGAATTTAAAATATTGAGAGAACGCGGTCGTAAATTGTTTGATTCACTTTATTCGGAATATATTAAAAGGACTGAAGAAGGTATTGCTAAAAATCCTAAAGACTTTTGGCGGTATGTAAAGGACAAACGTAAGGAGCGATCGTCTTTTCCCGCAGAAATGCATATGGATGAGAAAACTGCTAGTTCGGGGCAAAAAATAGCCGACCTATTTGCGGAAAACTTTTCTAGGGCGTTCACTTCTCACACTGACGCTGGTTCGTTATATCCTGCTGATACTCGCCCCCACAATAACCACCACCACAATTGCATAGGCGTTTTAAATTTTACAGAACGCCAGGTACTCAAAAAGATCAAGCAGCTAGATGTCCTTAAAGGGCCTGGTCCTGATGGAATTCCGCCGCTACTGGTTAAACGATGCGGCTCCGCTCTAGCCTTACCATTGACTAAAATCATAAATCGCTCTTTAGTTGTGGGTGAGTTTCCCGATGAATGGAAAAAGGCCAAAATTATACCTCTCCACAAAAAAGGAAAGTTAAATGAAGTTAAGAACTATAGGCCTATTTCCATATTATCATGTTTCTCAAAATTATTCGAAGCCCTAGTCTGTCCCATAATCTCTAGTCACTCTAATCACCTCATCTCAGAGCATCAGCATGGATTCAAAAAAGGACGCTCGGTTGAGACTAATCTTGTAGCTTTCGTGTCCGAACTATCTCGAGAAATAGACAAAGGGCATCAGATTGATGCAGTGTATACCGACTTCAGCAGTGCATTTGACAAAGTGAGTCACCCTTTGCTTCTTAAAAAGTTAGAACTGATAGGCATCCATGGTTCGTTTTTGAATTGGTTTCGGTCATACCTCAATAGAAGGCAACAAGTGGTTTCTGTTAATGGTTTTGAATCTGGAATGTACCTTGCTGAGTCAGGAGTACCACAAGGGTCACATTTGGGTCCAATACTCTTTTCAATATTCATTAACGATATTACTACTTACATAAAACATTGTAACTACAAGTTGTTCGCAGACGACCTAAAAATTTATAAAGTAATTGATACTAACACAGATACAAATTTTGTACAGAATGACATTGACAACTTGAAACAATGGTGTGATATAAATAGAATGCATCTCAATGTTAATAAATGTTACTATATTAAATACACTCGCAAAAAAAAACCTATTGAAGCTACATATTCACTAAATGGTGCTACTCTGCAGGAGGTGAGTGAAGTGCGAGACTTGGGCGTGATGATTGACAGCAAGCTATCCTTTAAGTTGCACATTGACATCGTTGTGAAAAGGGCAGCCCTGCTGCTTGGCTTCATTAGACGTAACACCAAGGGCTTCAGATCTCCTCGCACCAAAATTATACTCTACAATTCATTGGTGCGAAGTTGTCTTGAGTTTGCGAGCGTTGCATGGAACCCATTCTATACCATGCACTCTCAACGGATAGAAAGTATTCAACGCTCTTTTACCAGAACTTTGGCTTTTTCTTGTACAGGAATTTCACATAGAAGTCCGTATGAATATAGAAATAACTATTTTAAAATGCATGCTTTGCGTGACAGAAGGAAGATTAGGGACCTTTCATTTCTTCATAAAGTCATTCATGGCTCATCCGATTGCTCATCAATCTTAGAAAATATTACCTTGAACATCCCCTACAATTACCCCAGAAAAAGAGTTACCAAAATCCTCGGTGGACAGTCTGCCAGGACCAACCTAGCTTTTAATTCTCCTGTACTGAGAATGTGTCGAACTTACAATGAAGCAAATGTTTCCTCAAGCGATTTAGACATTTTCCATGACTCCTTTAACGTTTTTAAAACTAAATTAGTCAAGTCTCTCGTTAAGGACTTGAAATAGCGAACTTACTTGTATGGATATATAATTAAAATATTTTAATTTTGCTGATTTTATTGGCTCTTGTTCATATGTATTTGAATTAAGGCAGTTGAAAAAAAATGATACAGCTCAATAGTTTTTGAACTTTTGCGAATCGTTTTTATAATACATAACTACAAACTCAAAGCTTTCATCACACAGTGCTTTACTTCTTCATTATAAGAGTTATCAACTGCCTTAAATCTATGAATGCTTTTTTTTATATGCAGTACCTACTTGGTTTTATTTCTGGCAAGTAGATACTATAATTATTTCAAATAATTTGTATTGTCTTTACCACTGCTTCATAGTGAATGATGTATTCGCCTGTAATAGGTGTACATATCAGCACAATACAACCTTAGAATGCCTTATATATTATAGTAATATGTACACTGTTGGCGTTTCACAATAAATAAATAAATAAAATAAATAAATATTGCATTAGGTGAGCTTTGAGTTATGACTAACTCTGTGCTGAAACTTCAGCCACCGAGTAGAAGGCAAACATTATTCCGGATTTAATGGTAGTTGTAGTCATAATGAGATTAAAAAGGGCAAAAATGTAATGACTATCAAAATAATCTCTAAATCTTCTTGGTTTTCATACACTTCTATCCAAAAATTGTATCGGCAGATCAAATTTAGTAAATGACCACCAAATCTTACCCGAATTGCAACACCTCACTCTTTCGTGGTCCAACTCGCTCTTACCCCTAGAGTGTATATAAAAAGCGCGGAGCCAGGAGCTCGCGAAGGAGGAGCCTACGAGGCTGAGTGGAGCGAAGGGGGTAGGTGGTGAGCAAAGCGAGCCGGCGACTTCCGCAACGGCGCGAAAAGTCAAGTAGGGAAAGCGACATAAAGGGGTGACGAGCGATACTCCTGGTGGAGCATACTTTGGTGATCTTTTGCAATTGTTTTGGTGATTATAATTTTTTTATTTGGTGATATTTTTTAGAAGAAAGAAAGAAGAAAATTGCATTTATTTCAGACATCACACAACATTACACTTAACATACTAAATTAGGGGCAAAACAAAAAACAATAAATACAACAAACAGTGAAATGTTGCGCGATGTCAGGAAAAGGTTTCGACTCAGCACTCGCTAAGGTGTTTTAAAGTACCTTATCACTGATATTCAGTCGGGACCCTGTCCATGACATCATGCACAATCAGACAGATTTTAGTGATCATCTAATATTTTTGGGAATATAAATTGATTTTTTGTGGATTGACTACATCTGGTGGTCAGTTAAACATAAGCCGTTAAAAAATATACTTGCACTGTAGTCTTTAAGATGGGGTTTATGTATCGACGTAAAACTCGCAATGAGTAAAGCCTTTAAGCATTCCTATCAACATTCACCATGAGATGAGTGATGGTTTTGTTTCACTCGCCTAGCCGTTCGTAACTTTCTTCTAGGTTAAGCAATGTTTGCAGCGGTCGCAACTTAGATGGGGGACCGTTTGTATTGACATCTGAGTGCTACCGTGCTTTGGAGGGCACGTTAAGCTGACGGTCCCAGTTGTTGTCTTCAGACAACAGTCGTCAGGCTATGACGGAGGCTTCGGGCGGTCTAAAAACTCCGACACTAGGGTTGACCACACTCTCACACGAGAAGAAGAAGAAGATGACAAAATCACTCACCAATAGAGCTAAGTGAGGAGTCCTCGATAACTGCTAGACTGCTATTATGCACGGTGAGGTGACGGATGTCCAGACCGAGGAATATGTAAGACGGGAGTTTCGCCAAGTTGTTGTGACGCAGCTTCAGGTAGAAAATTATCATCGGTTTGGACCGGAGCGTGTTCATTGCCTGCACAGAAATAAAGAAGTTATGAAGTACCTACCAGAATAGAGCAATAGTTGTTATGAATTTCAATAAACTAAAATTTAAAACACACCCGACACAAAAAAACTATAAAAAGTAAAAAATACCGGCTGAACGATTTTGATAAAACATTTCGCAACAATTCTACTGTCAGTGACTATGTTAGTTTAAAGACGTATATTGATAAAAAATGTCTAAGAACCACTGCTAAAAACGCGGTCGTTTTTTTTTTCAAATAAAAAAATCACATTTAAATCGGTTCACCCGTTTAAGAGCTACGGTGCCACAGACAGACACACAGATTGGTGAAACTTATAACACCCCTCCTTTTTGCGTTAGGGGCCTGGACATAACTTAGGAATAGACCAAAATATTTTCTTATTTTATGTTCGGTTATATTGCATTCGGTAATGCTACAAGGTTCAGAGATTCATTTCGGTTCCATTGAGATCTAAGAACTTGAGCTCTATGAGTAACATTTTGTCTGATATTGAGATATATGTACCTAACATTACGATTTTACTAACTACCCAACATTGCGTTAAATATGCACCTAACTATTTATACCTTTTCAGAGCTCTGCCAATTTTTATTTAGCCAGTTTTAATTGTATTCTTAGAACATGTTTTAAGTCTTAATGAATTCCACAACAAAAATCGTTTTTCTAATTCCAAAAGTCAATCTCGAGATTCTTAAGCTAATCAGCTAATTGAAAACGCCAAATGAATAAACAATTTTGTTCAAAACTCACTTTCATTAATTCTTTTTACGTTATGAAGATTTTGTAGTTAAATTAATTTTAAACAAGATAACTATTTGAATTCAATTCAAAGTTTATAACTTTGAATTGAATTCAAAGGAAACTGGGAACCGTACAAGTTTCCTTTAAATTAAATTCCAAGTGTTTCTAAGCAGTACGTGGGCGGAAAGGAAACGATAGTATGCTATGTTGCACGAGTCATTACGGAAACAATTTCGCAAAGCAATGCGCTTTCCAAGAAAGAAATAATAATGCGGGGAGCAGCTTAATGTATGGTAATGTTCTGCTGAAATAAAAACCTTTTGTCGTTTGTAGAGGTAGGTACGAGTTTGTCAAGGTAAAGATCTTTAACAAGGGCATTATTAGCACCGCATTCTATTCTGTCGTTAGTAGTAGTATTTTAATAATTATTTTCTTAGACTTCGATATCGATGTTTGATAGCCTCGGTGGTGAAGTGGTTGGGCAAGTAGACTCAAATCTCATACATCACTGAGGGGTTCAATTCCCGCGACATGACAAATGTTTGTGCAAAAGAAAGAATAAAAAAGCAAAAGGATTTGTTTCGTGTCTCGGTGTTGTGGGACCATGGTCCTCGTAGTTCCTGGTTCCCTAAGTACAGGGAATCCTAGTTCGGGACAGTATCTATGTATGTGATCGTTGGGCGTATTTATTTATCTATGTTTGACCACTATCTTGCTTGATGCTAAGCGACAATGTAGCCGAAGATAAAGTCTACACCAAAATAGATCTCTAGGAAGATGGTTCATCGAATATCATCCTGAAATACGGTTTTGTTCGGTGGGTGTTATTACAACTGCAGCTGGAGTCTACCAATCCACCCCACTACCATTCCAGATGGTAAAATAATTGAAATTTTTTTTTTAGCTGTTGGCCTCTTTCTGCAGGGCAAAGGCCACCCTACCCTCATTCCATTCCTCACGGTTTAATGATTTTTGCGGCCTATCCTTTATAAATATATCTTCTTTATAGTACACTGTAAGAACATTTCCATCGTAGATTATAAACTACAAAGGCGAGCTTAACCCTAAAAAGAGTTTTCTTCCAGCAAATCCTTGAGGAAAGAGAACTGTCACTTCAGCAAATAGGTTTCAGTGTACGGTTACGGTTTGAATAAAAAAACAGCAACTATAATCATAAATCTCTAAAAAAAATATCAATAAAGTAAATTCTAAGGAAAGATAATGTTTTTTAACTCTTACCAGATAGCAATATAAACTTGTTTCAGAATTGCAGCAAGTTTGAAGTAGCAAACGTGAAAACTTGCACCAAGTTTGTCATGGTAAGTGTGCAAACTTGCTGCAAGTTTAAGGCAAACTTTTTAACACGCAACAAACTTGCGTAATGATTGTCATGACAATTTTGACACAACCAAGAACCTGCAATGCTAAAAAATTTGTTTCACTCGGTCACGGTTTACGATTGACGATGCCCAAGTAGCAAATCTATGTCATAATGACATCAATTTACAGGCGTTTTTCGCCGTAGATGGTTTAAATTATTTCAATAACAGGATTAGGAAATTCCTTTTAAAACTACCAAGTTTTGCATTAAAACACGATGTGCTGGACAAGTAACCCTTAACGCAAAGGGATATTGAGCCAGGAAACTAAACTAGTGTTAAATCTTATGAACATATCAAGCGCTTATTCTGTTTCACATCTAGGAGATCCGCGGAGAATCTTACCACCGCGGGTTAACCGACGTCAACGCCATCTAGTTATGATTTTGGAACTACATGTGTTAGAAGCATCAAAGGAAAACAAGCTTACAGCAAGCTTGCACTCCATTGCCGCGGAAAACTTGACGTATCGAACAAAATCAAAAGAAAAAAAACTTGCAGCAAACTTACTTTTCATTGTCATGACATACTTCACGTATCAAATCAATATAAAAGAAAAACAAACTTGCAGCAAACTTACATTTCATTGCCGCGACAAACTTGACTTATCAAATCAATAGGTGTAACCAACTTGCAGCAAGCTTACGTGCTATCTGGGTTGCTTTAAAGATAATACGAGTATATCATATGAACTTATCTTTCCAGTAAGAGTGTAGCTCATTCCGCTATCTCCATCTGGGCCTGCCGCGTTGTCGTTTGACGTTGTGTGGGACCCACTTAGTGGTAAGTTTAGCCCACAGCTCGTTCGACATGCGGCAGACGTGTCCTACTTGTTGGAAATATACCTCAATTACCTGGTTTTCCCGAGATAAGAGATAAATATCTTGTTTACCTGCGGTAGGTCTCTCTTGCTCGTCTCATCACTCAGTAACATAAAAAAAACAATTTAGTAAACATATTTTCGATCTTGGCTGTTATAAGAAGAAATATTGCCTGCCATTTTTCTGTTAAGTCGTAACGATAAAATGTAGATACTTGCAAAGACCTTTCAGACACGTAAGACTTATCTTAACCCATTGTGTCAAATAAATTATAATTTACTCGTTTTTTCGCCCCCGTTTCAGCCATTCAGATGTCGAGATTTAAGATAATTTTTGAATTAAAGGTGTTGAGCTCAATTCATGGTTGGCTGTTGTAAAGCTTGACCTTTCACGCTATGTTAGAATTAAAATTGCGATCGTGCGGAGATAAGAGTTGATTTTATCTATTTTAAAGTAGCTGTCTAGTGACTGGTGATAAATGTAGGTACCGTACTGTACATGTACTAGGTGGTAGGTGGTAGGTTTCTCATATATGCGAGCCCGTCGGGGTTGGAACCATCGTTTTGCCAGTTTCTGCCGCCAAGCAATGTCCAAGCTTTACTGTGTTACGGTTTGAAGGGCATCGTAACCAGCAAAATTACTGGGCATTACAAAATATAAAAGCTAACTGTCTCAGGGTGACGAGCGTAGTGTTGCCGCGCAAATTATGAAGAACAAAGTCTAGGTAGTGCTGTAAATGTTAAGGCCAGGCGTCTTAGAGTACCTATATATATAACTAGGTAGTTCACCTAGTATACCTAGTATATGAATATAATATATAATACCTTCTTTTTTTTTACGCTTAATAGATCTATGTTTGGCCACTATCTCGCCTGATATAAAGCGATGATGTGGCCTAAGATGGAGCACATAGATCTAGAGAGAGACGGCAGTTGAGCGGCTGCTCAGACCCGTCTCCCCGATGGTTCACCGAACATCATCCCGAAACACGACTAGGTCGCTTGACGGCATGGCTTTGTTCGGTGGGTGGTATTACAACCACGGCCAGAGCCTACCACTCCAAAGAATACCTAGTATGTGTACTCTAAAGCAGGCGTGTTGCTTTCCAACAGGTGAGCGAAATACTCGTCTTTACACTCAGTTACAGTATGCTCGAACAAGCTAAAATCCGATAGCTGCGTATTAGGTTCCACTCCTGCGAACTTGGATTGTACAAACTGTTGGGCGCCACTGTAAACTATAGGGCTAAAATCTGTAGGGTTTTCTTTTACATCAACATCAATAAATATGCACCCAAATAAACTGATTGAAACTTATTGATTCGCAGCAACCTACGAATAGTTTCTCTTAGAAATAAATACGCTTAACGATCACAAACATTAATCCTGGCCCCTAACTAGGATTCCCTGTATCTAGGGAACCAGGAAGTATGAAGACATCATGGTCCTCATTTGTTTCAAAAAATTTAATTTAAAGCTTACGTTTTATTAGTATTTACCTTCTGTATATGCTGTTGCTCAGTAAACTCGCAGAGGATGTCCAGGCCGTTTTTCTTAACAGTGCAGCTGCAAGGGGCGATGGTGTTGGATGGGGGGCACTGCTGCGCGCCCTGCGGGTGCGCCGGTCGCGCGAGCAGCACCACGCAGCATAGCAGCAGCCAGCGTGGCAGCATGGTTGATAGCCTGTGAGAATAAATGCATTAGATAGATAGATAGAATAGAAATGATATACATATTTTTTGTAAGTTTTAAAAACGTTTCATTTTTAAATAAAGCTACACAAATATGTAGAACTTAATAATAAAATAAAAATAATAGGAGTACCAGGGGTCCGAGCACTAGGACTAACCTGTTTGGCAGGGGCCACAAGAGTATCGTTTTCAACACAAATTAATATTACGTTTGTGCGATGCATGCATGACAGTACATAGTAGGATTGTAGTTCTATAATGTCACTAGCTGCTGTCACTAGCTGCGCCTCGAGGTTTCACTTGCGATTTCCCGGGATAAAAACTAGCCTATTTTGTTTTCTACATACATACCAAATTTCACTTACGTGATTGAGTAACAAACATCTATCCATCCGATCTATCCATCCATACTGGTGGTAGGCTTTTCGTATGCGAGAGGCCGTCTGGATGGGTACCACCGCTTTGCCAGTTATTCAACCGCCAAGCAGTAGTGCGCAAGCATTACTGTGTTCCGGCTTGAAGGGCATTGTAGCCAGCGAAATTACTGGGCATTATGAGACTAACGAGCGCAGTGCAGCACCGCGCAGGAATTTGCAAAACAAAGTTCTGGGTGGTGCTGTTATTGTTATGGGCTGGCGTATTGCTTACCATCAGGCAAATGACCAGCTCGTCTCGTCATACAGTTATATATAAAAAAAAAACCACCCATCCAACCAACCTTACAAACTTTCGCATTTACAATATTAGTAGGTGTACAGGATGTAGGTGGTCACCGGCGAAGTAAAACAGTATATGCACTTTGAACACTTGTATTTGAATAGACACACATAAATGACAAAGGAGCGAACACATGCGTTAGCGTTCCTTGCCCGGACCCGACTGGCCGGCGAGGTTAAGTGGGGGTGCGCAGACCCATATATGTATAGGTTAATTAAAACTAGGTAGGTACATTTAGGCTTTTCTACGTAAAGCATAAGAATTTTAATAATAATAATAGGTACTAATAAATTTGGGAGCGCGTCGCTAACATTCCCCACCCCAGTGCTGGCTCAGCACTCATTACTGAGTGAAATACGTGCGACGCGGGCTGCTGGTCGCTTCCAAACGCCGGTCTTAGTTTTTACTTCGACCAGTCTTACTCGACCATCTTTACCTGGACATATGTTCTGGATAACACCCTTCGGCCAGGCGTTTCGAGGACTGTCAGGATCGACTACCAGTACCAGATCACCAACCTGTAGAGGCTTCACCTCCTCGTTCCATTTCCTGCGAGGCAGCAAATCGGGTAGAACCTCCTTGACCCATCTATGCCAAAACATGTCCGCCAATGCTTGCGATTTACGCCACTGTTTACGTAAATACATATCGGAATCATTGAAGGACCCAATAGCTGGCATGTTAGATAAACTGCCCAAGAGGAAATGGTTAGGGGTTAATGACTCCAAGCTGTCTGGGTCGACGGAGACGTGCGCCAACGGACGACTGTTGACTATATTTTCAACCTCAGCCATCAGGGTAATGAGTACTTCTTCCCGTGGCGCGCGCTCTTTCATTATAACTCGAAGTGATGTCTTCACACTGGCAATCAATCGTTCCCACGCCCCACCCCAGTGGGGACTACTAGGAGGAATAAAATGCCACTTCATAGAATTGTTGGCCCCGATGACCTTGAGAGCGTCGATATCGAGCGCCTGCATTGCTTGTTGGATTTCCTTATCAGAAGCTCTCAGGTTGGTCCCATTGTCCGAATAGAGATGGCAAGGCCAACCTCGGCGGGCTGCCATGCGTCTCAAAGCCATGATGAGGGAGTCTGAGGTAAGTGATGCAACAAGCTCAACATGTATAGCTCGAATCGTGAGACATGTAAACAGAACGCCATATCTCTTCTGCCTTCCTCTTCCCACAGTCACTTCCATTGGACCAAACAAGTCCAAGCCACAAAATGTAAATGGCCGCTGGTGATGAGCTACGCGAGCTTGTGGTAAGTTACCCATTCTTGGCACCTGAGGCTTACATTTCCTTATGCGACATAACATACAGCTTGAAACTACTTGTTTCACAGTTGGCCTCATTCTAATAATCCAATATTTCTGTTTCAGGTTGTTGACTACTGTCTCCTGGTTCCCGTGCGCAGCTTTGATGTGAAAGGATCGTATGAGAAGACGCGTTATGTCATGTTTACCATCTAATATTATTGGTCTTTTTATTTCCAGGTCTACATCAGATGCAGCATCGATGCGGCCGCCGAGTCTGAGCAGACCAGCCTCGTCGAGATACGGTGACAAGGTACGTAATTTACTATCACGTGATATGTATTTACTATTTTTGATTGCAGAGATTTCGTCGGCGAACGTGTCCATCTGGGACTTCTTCAGCAGCAAGACCTCAGCCCGAGCCATCGCGTCGCAGTCCACCTCTCCGGTAAGCCCCTTGCATCTGTCGATAAATTTTAGCACGACTGCCATGGAGCGCAGCAAGCGAAGCCAGCTGGAGAAGCGCTGCGGCTCAGGGACAGGTAATTTACATGTAGCCTCCTGCATCACAGCCACACACTCTGCATTTACCTCGTCATTGACGGGGTTCACCACGTCCACAGGCCACGAGGACTCGTCCTTGTATAAAAACGCAGGCCCTGTGAACCACTCATTGTGAAACAATGCGTGGTTATATTCCTCACGAGTAGCTAGATCAGCTACGTTTAATTTGGTAGGTATATACCTCCATTCGGATACACGCGTGAGTTCGTCGATTTCGCCTAACCGGTTCGCTTCGAACGTTTTATACCTACGCGTATTATTTCTTATCCACTGTAAGACCGTAGTGGAGTCGCACCAAAAATAACGTCGCTCGGGAACTAGTCTGTGTTCCTTTAGAATAGTGTCCGCCAGTCGCGCCGCTAACAGGGCGGCTTGCAGCTCGGCTCGGGGCACGGTCATAGGCTTAACAGGTACAACGCGGCACTTACTCGCTATAAATGAAACGTGCACCCTACCGTTAACTATCCATCGCCAGTAAGCTACGCTACACATTGCTTGAGCAGATGCATCACTTAGTACATGCATCTGTAAGCATGTATAACTTTTACCTGCTGGCGTAGCACTAGTAGCCGCTCCCGTAGGTGATCTACGCGTCTCGTAGCAGCTGCCCGTAGCACATATCAAAGACGCGGGGGCCGCGAGCGCCGCGGGGGGGGAGGGATATGGAGCTACTACAGGCTCACCAACCGGTTCTCGTCCCGTCTCGCTCCCGCTGCTCGCGCCGCTGTTCGAGTCGTTTAACAAAGAAACATTTTGATAGCACCTAGGTATACGAATGCGATTTATTTCTTTTAATAGTTCAATCCATTTGCACCATTTACTGTAGACGCAATCGGAAATGACGTCATCCCAGCCTATATTTAAGCGCCAAGTATCCTGCAACATAATCTTACCCTGAATGGTAAATGGTGCTAAGAAACCTAAAATATCGAAAATCGACATAACTACTCGCAGCATAATTCTTTTAGTAGGTCTATGTTTACCTAGAATTATATTTTCAGGTATACGTTTTAGTGACATGTCGAAACCTAGCTCATCTTCGCCTGGATACCAGATGAGTCCTAAGGTGCGCTCGCCTTGGTACTGCTGGTCGACCTTGAACCTTACGGCAGCAGTACCTAAAGTGTCTTTTGGCAAGCTATCTAATACAGCAAGACTATTGCTTGTCCAGTTGCGAATTTCGAACCCGCCACTTTTATGAATATGAGTAACCTGTTTGACCATTTCTATTGCCGCTGTTTCATCCGGCAAGCTGTCAATATAATCATCCATGTAGTGCGATTTATAAATAGCATTGACAGCGGCCGGCATAGAACATTCGTATCGTCGCGCATTTACATTTTTAACAAATTGGGCGATGAAAGGCGAGCTGTTACAACCGAAAATAAGTGACGTCATAATGTAAGTATTGACCGGATCATCCGGGCTGCTCCGCCATAGAAACCTAAACGCGTGTTGATCGTCCGGGCGGATTTTTACCCTCAAAAACATGTCCTTGATGTCACCTGTTACTGCAATTGTATGTTCCCTAAAGCGCAGCATTATACCAAATAGAGATGACAACAAGTCCGGCCCCGTGAGTAAGTAATCATTTAGACACTTCCCATCAACTGGTGCCGCAGAATCGAACACGAGTCGAAGCGACCTTTTGTTAGGGTTATCTACCCCAAAGTGGGGTAAATACCACGTCCTGGGTGCAGGTTGAACCTCGTCCATTTTGTGAGCGTAATCATTTTGTAATAAATGATCAACACGCTCTCGATATCTGTCTGCGAATCCTTTATCACGTGCCATCTTCCTCTCTATCCCTTTTAACCTTTTAAAAGCATAAGGATAGGTGTCTGGCATAGTACAGGCCTCATCTTTCCATGGTAAACCCACGCGCCAGCGGCCGTCGACAAGCTCAATAGACTTTTCCAGCTGAGCGACGGCGCGTACATCATTAATATTCTGACGAGGCTTACCTGCCACTCCCACCGCGTCAACGGCAAACGAGCGTCTCACCTCTTCGTGCAGCTCCCGCAGCATGCGCTCGTCGGCGGCGGCGGCGGACGGCATGGCAGCGGTGGCGGCGGCGGCGGCGGCGGACGGCGCGCCGGACGAGCTCAGCAACAGCGTGGCGTGCGCAGCGCCTGCGCCCGCGCCGGTCATCAGTGCGCGCCGGCCTCGCGGCCCGCGCAACGTACCGTGTATGCACCAGCCCAGGGGTGTTAATGTAGCGGACGGCTCATTTAATTTACCTAATCTTACTTCAATTGGTAACAATAAGTGATAATTATCTTGACCTATAAGTATCTCGGGTTTTACATCACTTTTGCATAACTTGTTTTTTATGCCTACAAGATTTTTATAATTATTACAATTAACTATAGATAAAGTTTGGATTGGTAAGTTTAATTTATCTACGCAGCGTACTCGTATATTATGCACCTTATTATCCATACCCGATAGGTTCACATTCGCGACAACCGTTTCACAAACCAGTTCATCATCAGACCACGCTCCACGTATTCGCATTGTCTCTGAGCGACCACTAAGCCCCGCACGCTTAGCTAAGTCCGCACTAAGTAACGACACGGTCGATCCGTCGTCTAGAAGGGCATGCGTACTTATTATACCGCTAGCACTATGAATACGTATAGGTACGATTTTGAGCAGCACTTTACATTCACTCGCGTTTATATGCGTCACTGTTTGCGTACTATCGGCGTAGGACGTCGACGGCACCGGCGTCGGCGTCGTCGGTGTCGGCGTCGATGTCGTCGGTTCAGGTTCCGGACGACAACTTCCAGCCTCGTTGCTCGATTTGTTGACGTCGTAGTGAAGTAGGTTGTGATGCGCCTGACCACAGCTGTTTTTATCGCAGGCTGGCGCGGTGCATGCATCTCGTGCGTGGCGCGCTAATAGGCATTTATAGCAAATCCCGTTACGTTTTACAAATTGCCATCTAGTCTTACGTAACGCTTTCTTAAATTGTTTACATTCGGTTAGCTTGTGTTTTGAGGTACGGCAGAATTTACAGTTCTCATAATTGTTTTCTTCTGATTGCAATAATACATTTTGAGTGCGATAACCAGTACTATTATTGTTTTTGTAATAGGTATTTTTATGTTGATCAGTACGTTGGCTCGTAAAATATACATTAGACGTAGTAGATATCTTTACGGCCTCGTTGTGCAAGAAATCTGATAAAATGACCATACGTGATTTCTGTCCTTGAGAAATTAGCGGGAAACTATAGTCGGACCATTTAGAGAGTAATAAAGTAGGTAGTTTAGACAGTATTATAGATATTATTGTCATACCTTGTAGGTACTCGTCGCGCCCAACTGCTCGTACCGCTTCGATATAATTTTGAACTTTGACTGCAAATATCACAATGTCTTTGTGATAATCTTGTGACATTGGTTGTAATTTCTTTATATCCTGCATTATCCTGGATATAATAAGATCGGCGTTCCCGAATCGTAACTCTAAAGTTGACATGATTTTGCACGGTGGACTCGCAGTAATGAGTAAAGCTGCGACGGCGTCCTTGGCAGCTCCTCGGAGACACTTTCTTAACCTCCACAGGTTTTCTTCGGGGGAGAATTTACACAGCTCGGTCGACTGATTATAGGCTTGTTTGAACTGCAAAAATTCCAGTGGGTCTCCTGAGAAGTCTGGAAGATCCTTCGGTGTGCACAATCGAGTTAAAAGGTTGGTATTTGGGGCACTCGTAGAAGCCAGGTCCTTCAACGCACCAGCAAGCATCTGAATTGTCGCGTGTATGCCGGCGGCCTCCGTTGGTGGTCGCGGTCCTGGGGGCATGCAAGATTGCGACTCCATTGGCAGATGTGGCGCTGCAGGTGGCGGCTTTTGTGGTGTTGTAGGATGTACAGGTAGTGCTGCAGATGCCGACGTGATCCCGGCAGAGGCGGCGTTGGCTGCTTGTGTCTTCAGCGATTGCAGGTTGCCCGAAGGATTACCATGCTCGGGGGCTGACTGCATCAATTCGTGGTGACTCCGTTCCAGCCATTGTTCCACGTCACGAGTGCGTTCTTCGTGTGGACTGTATTTTTCTTCTTCATCTAGTTGAGCTAGGTCCGCTTCTAGCTGTCTGTCTATTAATTCCATTTGGATCTGTGCCTTTTGCTTCGCAGCGTCCAGCAATAACTGCGCCTTTCTTGCCTTTACCGATGACGTTTCGGAACGACCTTTGGGCCCTGGCGTCCTATCGGTTTTAATGCTAGGCGAAACTGCAGGTGTTTTAAATACCATCTTTGGGACTGCCGCACTAGCTGACGACATGACCTCTTCAGTTTCTAAATCTTGAGATCCTTTTTGTTGTTCAAATAGGTTACGTTGCACGCGCTCGCGTCGTGCCGTACTTCGCGTGTGGACCACTTTTCCTTGCATTTGCACTGGTGGCGTGTGGAACATAAGAATGTTGATCTGGTTCGATGACCACTTTGTACAGGATGTAGGTGGTCACCGGCGAAGTAAAACAGTATATGCACTTTGAACACTTGTATTTGAATAGACACACATAAATGACAAAGGAGCGAACACATGCGTTAGCGTTCCTTGCCCGGACCCGACTGGCCGGCGAGGTTAAGTGGGGGTGCGCAGACCCATATATGTATAGGTTAATTAAAACTAGGTAGGTACATTTAGGCTTTTCTACGTAAAGCATAAGAATTTTAATAATAATAATAGGTACTAATAAATTTGGGAGCGCGTCGCTAACAGTAGGATAGGACAGAAGGATACTATTTTGTTTTGAAGCTCGAAATGCATTTGCTACATACAAATTAAAAAACAAACTTAAAACCAACAAACTCAGTCTTCTTCTCTTCTTCTTGGTTGGTGTGTTGCCAACCCTAGTATCGGAGTTATTTGAATTTCAATTTCAATTTCATTTATTTCAATCAAAAGATCATACACGATTGTTTTTATTATCGAGACAAATTATTACAATAATAAAAAATTAAAAATTAGACAGCCCGAAGGCCTCTGACATAGCCTAACGACTGTTGTCCAAAGACAACAACCGGGACCGACGGCTATTGATTAAAAACATCCATCGATCCATTCATCTTTACAAACTTTCGTATTTATTTTTACAAACCCAGTGAAAACCAAATAAATTCCAAAACCTCTATATGTATACCAGAATATAACGAACTCTTATTACCTGAACCCCTGAACCCTAGCGGCCCGTAAAGCACGTAGGTAGCGCAAAAATAATGTTCCCCTACATTTCGATTGAGGTATGTTGGCGCGCCGTATTGACTTGAATATTCTATTGGAGGGCAGCGAGAGCTGAATACTAATTTTGAACACATGAAATGAACAGAGGTATTGAATGGAGTAATGGCTCCCTAGACGCCGGTTAGACCTATTTCAATTATCTGCACTGTTTTTCAATAAAGGTCAGTGTAATTGGATATCGAATAGCTCAAAAGGCAATTAGGACCAGCCAGCGAAATGGGCGTAGGAAGACCTAGTGATATGTATAAAGGTATAGTTGGCCTATATGTAGTAATAGTGTAAGCAGTTGTAGTGTAAGCGGTTAAGTGTGTGTAAGTGGTTAAGGTATACTATCTATACTCTCTTGTTTTTGTCAAGTTCAAAAGTTCTTTATTCAGTTTTGGTATCACAGACCCACTTATGAACGTCAATTATTGCAATGACAATACCATCGTATCGAAAAAATATCGAAATAAGGGTTTATTATTTTGTTACTAAGGGCCTATTATCGTAGTGGCCGCGTCTAATATTTTTTATTGTTATTAAAGTTGTTATGAAATACAATAATAATTTACACAATATTACAGTTTATTTTTGTACAAACTGTTTCACCAGCGGCTTACGGGATGAAAAGTAGCCTATGTCCTTTTCCAGGACCTCAGTTTCACCGAATTTCATAAAAATCTGTTCAGTAGTTTTTGTGTGATTGAGTAAAAAACATCCATCGATCCATCGATCCTTACAATCTTTCGTATTTTTTATAATATAAGTAGGTAAGACTTGTAAATCGACTAAACAGTTGTGTAGCTAAAATTAATTTTAAGAAAAAACAAGAACCGAGTTCAAGACGAAACTTATTTTTTTTTTCAAAAAGTGCTGAATCAATTTCGATAAAATTTATATGGGACCACCTCTGAAGTATGACCTACCAAACAAAAGAAGAATCATCGATATCAATTCATAATTGGCGGAGTAATCTAAGCGATTTCTCCGCAGAAACATATAAAAAAAAACACAGCGTCGAATTGAGAACCTCGCCTCCTTTTTTGAAGTCAGTTAAAAATAGGCGTTGAAACGGTTTTATTAGGGTAATATTTTCTTGAATACTTATAATTATTTAGAAAAAAATAATGTACAATACCCAACGGACTAATTTACGTCCCCATAATTTAAAAAACGTAACATTAGGTACTTTTATTTTAATTATTACATCATAGCGTGACTATTAGCCATAAACAATCGTTATTACAGTGTTAATAAGTTTGCCATACAATTAATTATTAAAATTGTAATTAAGTCTCAAATCCATTTCATTGGCGGCAAAATTTATGCGCAAATATTCTGCGGTAATAACAAATTTTATTTCTGCTTACTCATTCAAGTGTTTTGGCATTATTATGAACGTAGTTCTTTATAGGTCTTCGTTTAAATCACTTAAGAAAGGAATAGAATAGAAAACACTTTATTGCACTTAAGAAGGACTTACATTTTGAACATACTTTCTTATGATAAGTACAATAGCCGATCTTATCGCTAAACAACGATCTCTTCCAGACAACCGTATACTATAAAGAAACAATATTTATAGACGATAGTGTGCAGACATAAGAACGTAGGTATGTATTCTAACAACATACTTAAAAACTAAAGTTATATAAAATATATACAAAACAAATAAAATATATAATAAATAAATAATTATACATATCTCTTTACATTTTCTTTAACTATAAAGGAAAAGGATTCTGCGGTGAGAGCAGTACCACGGCTTGATCTATGTGCCGTTGGGGCATCATTTTAAAAATAAATTGTATTCTTAAACCATCAAGCATCATTCGAACTTGAATCAAACATTGTGCCCGCATGGTAGATACACTTTTTCTTGTAGAAAACCGGTGTCTAAGAATTGAAGACATATTTGAAAAGCTATAATTACAACAAGAAGAAATCTATACAATTTCTGTTTCATTTTATCTCAAAGTAGTTTGTTCTATTCTTCAAAAGACTTTTATAGAGGGCAGTTTGAATAACATGAATATTGTTCCTGTGATCATGACCAAAGAGATCGAACGAAAATATTGTATGAACAAGCCAATTTCAGTAAACTAAATTTAACCCCCGACACAAAAAACCTATAAAAAGTAAAATACGGGTGAACCGATTTAGATAAAACATGAACCACCGCTAGAAAACCTGCTTTCAAATAAATAAAAACGCATCCAAATCGGTTCACCCGCTAAGAGCTACGGTGCCACTGTTCCGTTACCGTAAATATACCGAATTCCAATTTCAAAATTCTATTAACGAACGTTTCGATAATTCAAATACTCGCGCTATGGCAGCAACGAACGCAGTCTTAATCGGCTGTCATTGCACCGCATACTCGTTCATTTGGGAGCGAAGGCTGAGGTCGTGTGAAAAACGCCTGACGCGCGCGCATCGCCTATCGATCGAAATCCTAAGGGAAGCTATTCATCCCCTATTTTTTTGTGTGTGATCTTATGGACAATCGAAGGTGGAAACTCAGCGAGTGCCGTAGCAGTCCAAGGTACGTGTGTGCATTGTATTTGTTGCGGCCTATGTCGAGTTATTGAACATCGAAATTATCGTAAACGTTTTTTCCCAGTGTAGTATTAAAGCCACCCCTATTTCGGTTTGGTGCGTATGCTACATCTTTGTGGTGCCGAAACCAGCGACTTTCCATCTAAATTCACACCCATCATAGTATGCTTAAGGTATTTCTGGTCAAAATCGTAGTGTATTAATTTAGAATACGTAAATCTATCGTTTCATTCATCTTACTGCATTCTAAGTTATTGCATCATCTTGTAATCTTACAAGTTATCGGGCCTAACATACCTACATACCGCTATTGCGTTCATAAGTAATCACCATTGAACAGGATTTCTATTCAAATATTCATTTCACACGAATCGGGATTTATTGTAAGATCTAATTAAGCAATCACTAACATTTATCGGTGCTTAATTCCATCGGCTCTCGGCCATCACAATTCAAGCGAAATGCTTAATCCAAAAACTTTGGATCCTCGGTGCTGGTTGGGATCAGACTCCCCCCGATGAGGTCATCCGTACATGGAACACCTATCAGGAGCAATTACCATTGTTAACTCAACTCAAAATACGTCGACAGCTTACATGCACAAATGCTAAATCGTACGAAATACACGGATTTTGTGATAGTTCGGAAATTGCGTTCGGAGCAACTATCTATCTACGCGTTACCGACGCGGAAGGTAACATTCATGTATTCTTGGTCTGCTCTAAAGCTCGGGTAGTACCTCTTAAACGTACCTCTCTGCCTCGACTCGAACTCTGCGCCGCAGTACTTCTATCGGACTTATACAAATTAGTGCGCGATACTTACCTCTCTCGTATCAAAATCGACGCTGTCTACCTGTGGTCTGACTCCACCGTAGTCTTATCATGGTTACGCTCACATTCCTCTCGTTGGGCTACGTTTGTTGCTAACCGTGTTAGCCACATACAAGACATCACACCTACCGAATGCTGGCACCATGTTGCTTCTGGCGATAATCCTGCTGACATCTGTAGTCGTGGTCTGTTTCCCGGTGAAATCCTGCACAATGCGCTATGGTGGGCGGGGCCATGCTGGCTATCTCAAGATCGCAAATCTTGGCCTATAGGTACAGCTACCTTATCGCACGAGGAGGAAGTAATCGTAGACGCCGAAGTACGCAAGACAATCGCTCTAACTTCTACTGAAATTAATAAAACCGAAACTACCATTTTCGAAAATCTTATAAATCGCTTCTCAAGCTTGTCAAAGATCGTCAACGTACTGACCTACGTCAATCGTTTTATTAACAATTGTCGTAATCGAAATCGAGCTAACCGTAACAGTTTTCTCAATAACGTAGAACGACACAACTCATTGTTGCAAATCGTAAAACACGTACAAAGCAGTGCTTTTTCGGAGGAACTTAGTAACCTAAAATCAAACAAACCGCTATCGAAACCTTTTCGCAAACTCAATCCGTTTATCGACGGTCTAGGTATCCTCAGGGTGGGCGGCAGGATATCTCGCTCAGGTTTAGAATACGAACAAAAGCACCCAGCTTTCTTACCGTCTGATCACCCACTCACGTTTTTAATCATCGACTCTATTCATCGTAGCTACTTGCATCCAGGTATCAACACTACTCATTTTCTGCTTTTGCAACAATTTTGGATCGTTTCAGCCAAACGCACGATTCGTCGTCACCTTTCTAAATGCGTACAATGTTATCGAACTAATCCTCAACCGCTGCAACCTTTTATGAGCGATCTCCCGTCGTACCGCGTCAATCAGGTAAAGCCTTTTTCAATCGTAGGCGTGGATTTTGGCGGACCTTTTCGCATCAAACTCGGCCCTCATCGCGGCGCTAAAATCGACAAAGCGTATTTATGCTTGTTCGTCTGCCTCGCGACGAAAGCGGTCCACCTCGAGGTGGTTTCGACGCTTTCGACAGACGGATTCATCGCTGCTCTACGGCGCTTCGTAGCACGCCGCGGTCGTTGTAACGAGATACATGCGGATTGTGGTACTAATTTCATTGGCGCACGGAACCAATTATCGTCCCTCATGCAAGAAGCTTCCAGCGCGGAGAAAATTGATTTCAAATTCAACCCTCCGTCCGCTCCCCACTTCGGTGGCGTGTGGGAAATTCAGATTCGTGCCTCAAAATCGTTCTTACTTCATGCGGTGGGCAACCAGGTACTGACGTTCGAAGAGCTCGCGACGCTTTTCGTACAAATCGAAGCCATTTTAAATTCGCGACCCCTTTGCCCGATCAGTTCCGACCCCAACGATCTATCAGCTCTAACTCCCGGACATTTCCTCACTTTAGAACCTCTGACCGCTGTCCCCGATCAAGATCTATCCAATGTAAACATAAATCGGCTTAATCGGTGGCAGCTGATACAAGCGTTTCAACAGAATTTCTGGTCCAGATGGAAACACGAATATCTCAACTCTCTAACGCAACGCGCCAAATGGACCAGAGATTCAAAACCGTTGCAAATAGGTTCGATGGTGATTATCAAAGACGACAATCGCGCTCCACTTCAATGGCCTCTCGCTAGAGTTGTGGAACTTCTACCTGGTGCTGATGGAATAACTCGAATTGCAGTAGTTAACACCGCGAATAATCATATTATTCAAAGACCGTTGGTTAAGCTATGCCCTCTCCCTATCGAGAACTAGCTTAAATCGTATTACTCTATATCGTATCAAATCTAAATCGTATCTAACTTAAATCGTATCAAATCTAAATCGTATCTAACTTAAATCGTATCAAATCTAAATCGTATCTAACTTAAATCGTATCAAATCTATATCGTAGCATATTGTTAAGGCTCGTAGAGCATATCATAATTTAGTCACTTTTCTATTCCATTATATCGTCAGCTAAACATTATCGTACTCTACATGTTTATCGATCCTTGTCCCCCAAATCTTTCATCGTCTGACCAGAAAATACCATAGGCATTTTGGTGGGCGGGATGTTCCGTTACCGTAAATATACCGAATTCCAATTTCAAAATTCTATTAACGAACGTTTCGATAATTCAAATACTCGCGCTATGGCAGCAACGAACGCAGTCTTAATCGGCTGTCATTGCACCGCATACTCGTTCATTTGGGAGCGAAGGCTGAGGTCGTGTGAAAAACGCCTGACGCGCGCGCATCGCCTATCGATCGAAATCCTAAGGGAAGCTATTCATCCCCTATTTTTTTGTGTGTGATCTTATGGACAATCGAAGGTGGAAACTCAGCGAGTGCCGTAGCAGTCCAAGGTACGTGTGTGCATTGTATTTGTTGCGGCCTATGTCGAGTTATTGAACATCGAAATTATCGTAAACGTTTTTTCCCAGTGTAGTATTAAAGCCACCCCTATTTCGGTTTGGTGCGTATGCTACAGCCACAGACAGACACACAAACTTATAACACCCATCTTTTTTGCGGGTTTAAAAAAGTCACGTAAGCTGGGCACCTGATGTTTAAAAAAAAACAAATGATAAATGCGCAAACTCCATCACTTTATTTGTTTTATCATAAAGGTGACTGAAAAGAAGTGTGCCTCGGCCACAAAATTATTTTACCAGACGAAATATATTGAATCCCTCCCTGCGCAAAGATTCTCTAGAAATTGTCGCCTGCGGGATTGCACGTGTTAAATACTGCTACTGTTCAAATCCATGCGTAAACAATAGTCTTTCAAACGTTAAGAAAAGTAGTTCTAAATTCTAAAATACATGGCACCACAGGCAAAATTAGCACGCGCAAGCGTTTCATTCGTAGGATCATAGCTTAGTGGCGTTAACGTTTTGAATGTATCTGAAAATTCATGAGCTGTGAGTCAGCTCACGGTTTAAACACTTGAATCAGCCTCCGTACCAATCGTAGCGCCAATCGTATTTCGTGTTGGGCTCAGGTTGGGGTATAGATTCACTGCGACAATATTTTAGAATGCCATTTATTGTCCCATTAAGTTTATCTCAACTTGTAGTTATCATTTTTTGGTATATATGAATGAGATTAATTCGATTTATTGCCTGAATCGACAAGTCGGTATCTCATTAGTCGCAGTGAAGCTATACCCTAATTTGAGCTCAACACGATATACGATTGGCTCTTGAGGGACATATGGGTACGGGGGCAGAGCTGCGAGCCGGTTCGCAGCTCAGCTCAATTTGTACTTCTGCTATACTGTAGGCAAGTGTAACTCAGGTTTGAGCCGGTTCAAGTATTCCTTGAGTCGACTGACTCGTTTTAGCCTCCACGTGGAAACTTAGTTATACAAAGAAAGCGCATTCTATATTTTTTGCAAAATGTATTGAACGCACCAAAGCTGTTGATTTAGTGGTCTTGTTATTTTTATCGCTAGGTAAGTTTCGTCCATGGAGGCAATTCATAATAATAGGAATATTCCTTACAAAGCTTTGTCAGCTCACAGCTCACAAAATAAATCAGACTTACCACAGGTCTCAAATCAAATTGACTACCATAGATAAACTCAAAGCTTTGCGAGCGCCGAGCCGAGCCGCGAGCAGTGAGCCGCCTATTTTGCTTTGGAACCGCAGGTCAGCAGCTCAAGTCTCAGTGATCTGTATATTTGAACCGGCTCAGACCTGAGTTACACACGCTTACTCGTGCATACCATGCAAAACTTACAAGTGGGTCAGAGTGCGTGTGAGGTCGAGCTTATGGTGCCGGGCGAGGGGTGCGCCGATGACATGTGGCACTAGGTCATGATCACAGGAGTGCTCCGCGAACTGCCCTGTAGACAATAAAAGGAAAATGTTCAATGATATAATGACATAATTTAACTGAAGTTGAATAATGACAAAACATGTTAAGCATTGTTAAACTCAATTTACCGTTTATTAATTGTGTATATTTTTTTTACTTCTGTTATATATTCATCTTGTATTCGTCTCATATCTAACTGTTCGTGATGTCACGGTCATAGGTTCCGACTGAAAATCAGTACTAAGGTATTTATTACCTTAGTTTTATGCAGAGTCGAAACCTTTTCCTGACATCGCGCAACATTTCATTAATACTATTATTATATTATGTATTTATTATATGTTACATGTGTTATTTTTTCCGTTATATGTATTTAATAGTTTAATGTAATGTTGCGTGTATCTGTCTTTAACAAATATATTTTCTTTCCTCTTTCTTTCTTCTTTATTTCTGATATAACAAAATAGAAAATGTGTTTTATTTGTTGAATATTGCGGTGGTCACTTCAACGTGACAATTCACAGATACTTTTGTTTATTACTGTTTTAATACATACACAGTTCATATTTATTTTACTTATTTAAATGAGGAGCGCATGTATGCTCTGTGCTTGAAGAGCGAGACTGAAAAGAATTTCTCTCTTTCTTCCATATTTCTATCTTTTTTTTCGAATACCATTCAGATGAACCTGAGTTTGAACAAAGTGGTACGCTGACAAACAGCCCTATTGTCCCTAATGTACCCTATATTGTCAATTTATTATTTTCTAAACTGTCTATGTAAATATTGTATGAATTGTTTTTGTATATGGCAATAAAACTAATTTCATTCTTTCTTTCTTCTTCCTATATCACGCATGATTGAAAAATAAATCATGTGAAACGTCGGTAGACAAATAAAATGGCATCTTTGTTCGCTTCAGATGCGTATGAAATGGATAATTAAATCTTTAATGATACAACATTGTAAATACTTATACGAACGAATAAATAAAACAACATTCATTTATTCAACCCAAGAACACAATCGTCCCAACAAACCAAACCTAGCAAAAGGTTTCTCTGCAGGGAAATTTAAAATACACTGATTCGATTGCCCCCAAGGGCGGGCCAGGGCGGGCGGGCCGCCCTCAACGCCGCTGTGGGTTGCCAAGTGATAGTTAGACCCTACGGCTGTTTTCATAAAGAGGCAAATAATTTGCGGTCGTATTTTGAAGACCCTTGAATAGGAATGTTACTTTTCTTGCTTTGGGTCGGATAGAGATATACTCGTAATTTGAGGAAAACAATGGTGTTTCATTATGATCGATAGTGAGCAATAGAAAGCAGTAGAATTTATAAGTGTTTTGTAATTTACCCTGAAACGGTGAAGGAAAACATCGTGATGAAACCCGCTTACGCGCTTTGGAGTGGCAGGCTCTGGCCGTGGTTGTAATACCACCCACCGAACAAAGCCATGCCGTCGAGCGACCTAGTCGTGTTTCGGGATGATGTTCGGTGAACCATCGGGGAGACGGGTCTGAGCAGCCGCTCAACTGCCGTCTCTCTCTAGATCTATGTGCT
Source organism: Petrophora chlorosata (assembly GCA_951640565.1). Taxonomy (NCBI): domain Eukaryota; kingdom Metazoa; phylum Arthropoda; class Insecta; order Lepidoptera; family Geometridae; genus Petrophora; species Petrophora chlorosata. The sequence goes on along the minus strand of OX621194.1, from coordinate 5,369,865 downwards.
CCATCTTAGGCCACATCATCGCTTCACATCAGGCGAGATAGTGGCGAAACATAGATCTATTAAGCGTAAAAAAAAAATCTTCTTTTGTATTACCTGATAGGCAAGTATTTGACCACAGTCTCACCTGATAGAATGTGACGACGTGGTTGACGATGGATCATGCTTGCCTAGAAGGTACCGATTCACTCTGGACTTGAATACACCCAGATTATAAGAATCAGGAAATAAAGACGCTGATAAGGTGTTCCATTTCGTAGCTGTTCGCATTATAAAAGTCAAAGAAAAACGCTACGAGTATGTTCAGCCAGGAGAAATGTCAACCATGTTCGGATGCCGAGTTTCCGTGCGTCTTGTTGTTCGATGGTAGAAAGGAGATGGAGTAATTAACTCATATAATTTCATCTCTTATAATATAAGGGACCGCTCGCGACATGAAATATAACCTAAGTACTCACTTACTCGAGATGGTGTAGCTAAACATCAATTAAAAATTTTTCAGAATAAGAGCAGTAATTCTAGAGATAACCTCCTACTTGAAACTTTATGTCTTTATAATATCAGTATTACATTTGCTCAACCTTTAAAACCCACACTAAAACAACTTTCGTGTTAATAAACTATCATTTCATTCTATATAATTCTATGTAAGCTGTGTTACTTTAAGGTTTTAGGTACAAGCTGTTCAAACTTCATAACTTTATCTCAAATAGGACAGAGCATAAAGACGATTGTCACTTTCAAAGTAAATAAAACATGTCCACTGTTAGTTTAGGACTGTCTAATACTAAAGTCAGGGGCGTATCAAGTAGACGATTGTAGGTTCAGTTACCCCTTCCATAAATAAATCACTACTAGAAAAGGCCTTAAAATAATAGGATTTCTTAAAATAAAATGTCTGAAAACTTGCTAAATACAAGGTATAATTGTCAAATATTATGATCAGCATGTCAATGTTGAGCAAACTACAGTACAGTTAACGACAAAAGTAACTAAACATTCACATCGTTCAATTAACAATAACATCGAAAATATACAAATTACTTGCAATTTATTTGCAATTTTCCCATTCGCACTTTATAAAAACAGGCTTTATAAATGCAACATTCAGTGAAAATCAACAAACGTATAAAGCGTAGTCAATCGAAGATTCAGCTACTTATGTCGCTGACCGTACAATGCGGTTAAGGTTTTTCCAATCAAATTCTGTGCAAAGCAACTGTTAATGGCGAAACATGAGCCAACTTTTTTGAACTTTTATCGAAACTTGACCCCTCAAGCCAAACCCTGGCGACGCCCATGTCTGTAGGTAACTTATTTAATGTTTACACAGGAACTTAAGCTGCCCTATATACGTAAATATACAGGGCAACTTGCACATTAATACTCTTTGTATTCACGGCACGTACCTTTTGCTTCTAAATATAATAACGTTTCATGGAATTAAGAAATTTCTTTTTGTTCCCACTTTACGGCGAAGTGCTGTTTTATTTTATAATGTTTTATAAAGCGAACACCTAACATTTAAAACGTTTAGTAGCTTGAATTTGTGGTATATTTAATAAAATTACCTGTTCATATAAAACACAAAAATTGTTTCTACCTATGTCCGTTTACTTTGAAACCATCCAACCGATGTGCCCCAAACCGGTTTTACAGAAAGGCTATAATGCGAAAATGGTTTTAGACCACTAAAACAATGCATTAGGCACACTTGTTAGCGTAGTAGCAAACGCCGGGTATCCGCTAGTATATAATATTAATCGTATTGTATACTTATGTATTATTTTAGTTAGTTTGTTAGTATACTCGTACCTATATTTATTATTATGTCTATACTATTAATAATATAAGTTATTAATATATAAGTTTTGTATTTACTACATTATATCTATTATATAAATTACTTTATACACCAACTGACCTCAATGTTTCTCTTTATTCCTTTCCATCTAAAGGTTGCCTGTAAGAAATGGCACATAGCGCTAAGGCCGCCTATTGTTCTACCACTATTATAATTATGTAACCGTAAACTTTTGTCTATTGTTTTTGTGTTGAATAAGTACCTATTATTTTATTATATACCTACTAGCTGACCCGACAGACGTTGTCTTTTCTTATTTTTTTCTTTTATAAGAACCTTCTCCTGACAATAACAAACACTACAAAAAAGGAATTAGCGGATTTGGTCCAGGCGTTCACGCGTGATGCCGTGACCAAGGGAAATACCTAGTGGTTCATTTTTATATATATAGAAATTTTATATATACAACGTGTAACATTAATGTGTAGTAATAATTAAACCACGCATATAGAAGCTTATTAATAATTCAAGTCCAAGTGCAAATCACCAGAAACTTTTTAAAATCACAAGATATGATAATTTAAACATTTCTGGTAATCAAGTTCATTTCAACCCTAACAATCAGCTGATAAAGAGCAATGAACTTGTGACAAAGAATATTAGTGCGCCGCGTGTACAGATCTGACAAACAAATTTTATCTTCAGTTAGCAAAGCCAGCTGTCCTACCAACCTTACTTTACAACTAACTTTCAAGCAAACTGCTTTTTACGCGACTCCCCAAAAAAGGAATATAATGTTTTCGGGGTTAATGTATGTGCGTTTTTTTATTACAAAATGCCTCAACAGATTTGGATGTATGGGGTATCCTCGGAATCCTTAAATCATCCCAAGTGACATAGGCTATAATGTTTTTGGCAGGGTATTTTTTTATTTTTATTAATGCTTACTTATTAATTACAGCATTAAACATCATCGCTCCAATTAACATTCAGGAATAAGGATCTAATCAGTGTAAACGCCTAATAAGAGCGAGCATGGCTGATGTTCTTAAAAAATACGTGAGGTCACCAACCACCGTAGGAATAGGATGTAAAAAACATCATGCATGAATTTCAACAGTAGGAATGTAATAGGCTGATAATGATGATTAAGACATTTCCAACATTTGATTTCATTGCATAGTAAAAGAGTGTTCGTAAGTCAGTAATCAATAAAGCGTCTTTACTTAGTCAGTTTTCAGAAATAAACCATGTTTAATCTTTGACAAAACGCGACAAACACTAAAGCTATCAAACATTCGCCGCCGCTTCATGATTCGCTAGCCTTGTTTCGTATTGCACCAATCATAAAGATGTAATCCTAATAAATAATAGCCGCTGCTCCTCATTGGTCGAGCGGCACAAACAAAGTTACCTTCTAACGCCGCCCCATAAAACTCCACCGAAAAGGACCGTTTTCGTTTCGGAAATTCTTTTTAGGTTATTTCTGAATATGAATTCTAAGACGTCAAGTTGGATAAAAATTTGAAACTAATCAAGGCAAGGCTAAGTCGGGTACGTTCGCGGAGATTTTTTTGTATACCGGTTCCGGAACATGCAAAAAAAATATGGTAAAAAAAACTTAAACCTATGTTTTTATTATGGTTTTAATGCATTCAAATCTGTCCAGGCAATAAGAAGTAATGGTGGAATAAATAAATACATACATACGTAAACCCTGAAATACTCCTTTTTGGGCAGTCGTGTAAAAATGTGGAAATACCCTTTTTTACGAGTGGGTTCCGGAACGGAACCGACCGAGTCCGAAGATCCGTTCAGTATGAAATTCCGGTATTTGAGACTCGAAATCAAGCCCTTGTAAAATGTTCGGCGTTTTCAAAGACAGAGCGCCTAGGCCACAAAACAGATAAATACAGAAGTTAATCTCATGTATGTACTTTTCATACATTTCATACCGGACGGCGCAGGAAGTTTTTGGGAGGAAAATTGATTGATTTAAAAAAAATAAGTGTACACGATATCGACATAATTTTTTCGCAGTTACTATTATAACTGAATAAAGTTTTTTTGAAGACAAAACAAATGCGATTAGTTTACATTAACTACAATTAATATCTTTATTTTAAATTGTAAAAATGTGACAAGGCCACAAAGTCATGTTCGCTTGTTCGGCGCAGGGCCGGGGGCTGGGGCGCTTACCTACCTACCTAACTATTTTGTGTTACGTGAAAACGAACCATCAAAATACAAGCAAATACCTACTTACCTCTCTGAAACAACTGGTAGCTTAAAAAACGACAATTCACCGTTTAATGTTGAATTTAAACAACCGTCCACCAAACAGTTATAATAACCTATTTTTCGTTGCTCCATTTTTGCACAAAAAAGTTCACAGACGCGTGTCTCAAGCGGATGGCACTCGCATCCCAACTGTGCCCAGATATCGTGTCTGTGAGCGGTGTCTATGTGTGCGTTGCTCGAGCGCACTTTGTATGTATGTAGATTTGTGTACTAATCTGTTTTGTGCCTAGGCACAAAGTAGCTCGGTCAATGACCCGTACTACCGCGACTAGGCCACAGCTTGTTAGGATTGTCCAAAATAATTTAAATAAATAATTTTTAAACTTTGTATGGAAAATATAATAGTGATTTTTTGGTTGTATATTCTGCCCGATGATTCATGACTAGATACCCATACACACCTTTCAGTATTACTACACATTAATGTTATTCCCTGTATATATATATATATATATATATATATTTAGTTCACATATCTAAGAAAATTTAGGCTAAATGTCGGTTTTTCTTATTCGCAGACATTGTATTGTTTTATTGAGGTTATATAATCTGTTATGGAAATAATAGGCTAAATACAAAAAGGTTACAATTAGTAAATCCCACGACGATACCCACCCAGCCAAATTTATTCATAGACTACAATAAATTTGCCCATTTTTTAAACATGTAATTTTCCTTCCACATATCGGAAATAAAAGGAAAGCTCCAGGTTCGCGGCAAATCCAAATTGAAAAGGCTTATTCAAATCTATCGAGGGTGCTCAGGTGAAAATTGGTAATACTAAGGGTAATTCAGCAATATTGTGCGTATTGGTACACAAGTTTCCCTTTCGTAATGGAATTACGGATCCCCAAGCTTCACAAATTATACCTACGTATAACCATAGTCTTTGTACTATGATATAACTATGTATGTAGCTATGCTATGTAGTAAATAAATAAATACTGCCCAATGAGCAGCAATGACAGCTTCTGTGACGTAGTAGTTCGGCAGGTTGTCCAAATCTCATACACCACTGAGGTTGCGGGTTCGCTTCCTGCACGGGACAAATGTGAACAAAAAAAGGATTTCTTTCTCGTCTGGGTGTTGTGGAACCATGATTATCATAGTTTCTGGTTCCCTAGATGGAACACAGGGACTACAGGGAACAGGGAATCCTAGTTAGGGGCTAGGATATCAAGGGGAACACAGATCGTGGCTCCTACCTAGGATTTTCTGTATCTAGGGGAACCAGGCACTAGGAGGACCATGGTCCCGCAACACCCAACCACGCAACGTTCTTTCCCCAAACATTTGTCCTGTAACAAGAATCGGACCAGTGTACTACTAGTTCTATTTTTACAAGCTTTTATTTAACTTGCAATGTATGTATGTATGTATGTACGTAACTATGTTTGTTCGGGTGGAATCTTGCAAGCTGAATCAGAACCACTTCATCTTGTCCTACAAAGTTGAAATTTTGCATACTTGTCAAAGTCCGATGGAAATGCAATATTGTGGTGACAGCCAGCTGATCTGATGATGGAGACGGAAGGTGGGTAATGGAACTCCTTGACGGATAATTGTAAACTACTAGTGTTTGGGCTCATTTTAATCTGCTCGCAGCTCCAATTACAAACTTATTAAAAGGTATTGAAATTAATGTTTTTTTATTTTGCCCCTAATTTAGTATGTTAAGTGTAATTGCGTGATGTCTAGAATAAATGTATTCTTATTCTTTCTTTTTTTATTTATTATATATTTTTCAACAAAAAAACTTATTTATTCTTTGACGCAACCTCCATGTTGTATGTATAAGTATGAGCCAGTAACAAAATAAAATATAAAGTAGGTATTGATATATTTTACCTTTTATTTCGAATCATGTAATTTCAGTAAAATGCCTTTCGACCCAAAAATAATTGGACAACAGCTTGGTATAAGACGCCTAATTAAAATTAATGGTAAGTGCCTTAATAATACAGGTTTACTGTCGCCGGTGTCGTTTTAAAGCAATTATAATGTATACCTTTACTTTGTTTACGATCGTGAATTGTCCATATAATTTAAAGATACAGATTACTTTGACAGTTTAATGGATTTTATCGCTTTAATTAACCTTGCTTTATATAGGGACCAGCTTGTACCGCAGGCATTATAGCTGTTTTACAATATCTGTTCAACTGAAAACCAGCGTCTGATGATGTCACTGACATTTTAAAAGAGTCGAAAGCAAAGACATCTCCGCAGAGTTTCTTGGTGCTATCTTCTCTAGCGGGCGTATTTCCGAAGCACTGGTAGTCAGTTTTCGTATTTCTTTTCTGTACCAGGACCTCAATTTGAGTAGGTACCCTTATCTTTACACTATATTTACCGTTTTTTCAAAGTCATATTAACATGAGTTACAATTTTTAACATATTTTTAATTTTATTTGTATCATGTGTTTTTGTGACCATTAAAAAGTGCAGTTTTGTGCCTATTTTATAAACGACCTTTGACTATGACTTTGACATTAGACATTTGTGCTGAGCCATAGTCCCTTTGGGCACCACAAACTTCATCTATTCATGTCATTGAGGTTGTCATTCCTCAATGATTCGTGTATTTCGTATTGTCTTGTTTTGTTGTTATTACTCTTTCTCTCTATCTTTGTATTTTATCTTACGTGCGTCTTTTTAATTTATTTCTTTGTGGTTCTCGAATAATGTTTTTTCTTTCATCTTTCTTATACTATATTCTTCTTTCTTATGTATATCATCTCTAACCTAATCTAAACTTAGTAAGTCGTATCTCAGAATCCCAAGACTCAGGCTTTCGCCTAGTTTGGGACTCGTCGTTTAGTCGTAATCTGCAACACACCGCTAACCTTTTTGAATCACTTGTGTACCACAAATTTTGTTACCTTTTTGAATAAACAAATTATTATTATTATTATTATTATTCATTTTCTTTCTTTTAAACTGCTTTACCAACTGATTGCCGAAACATCACGGACTCTTTGAACTTCCATTATCGCAGTTACTGCACAAGAGAAATAATATCAATAGTATCTAATAATAACGCTCAACGATCACATACATAGATGGGCCCTAATTAGGATACCCTGTATCTAGGAAACCAGGAGCTACGAGGACCATGATCCCACAACACCCTGACCAAATGCTTGCGCTTTTTTCTGTGCTCAAACAATTGTCCCGTCATCGAACTCGCAACCTCGATGGTGTATGAGATTTGAGCCTACCGGCCCAACCATTACACCTCAGAGTTTAATAAATAGTATATATGAACTAAAACATATACATATTGTTAAACATGTTACATTTTATAGAACGCTATTTTCGTATTTATATCTCACGACAAACAATGATACTCGAAGGCGGAAGTTACGCTCCGTTCCTCATGACGTCGGAAGACGCATCACACACAACTTAAGGTGACAAACAGGATACGTAAATTAATTAATAAGTTCAAACAAATCATATAGATAGCTCAAGGGCATTTAAGGTCAGAATTATTTCTGACTAGTTGCACCCCGCGGTTTCCCAGGATAAAAAGTAACCTGTGTGTTAATCCAGGATATAAACTATCTCCATTCCGAATTTCATTCAAATCCATTGAGCCGTAGCAACGTGAAGAGGGAACAAACACACAAACATGAACTCAGATACAAACACATATTTCTGATGAAGGCGTAGGTTGTAATGAATACCGTATTATCGATTCTCTAGCAATCGATCAAAGTAGAAAACATTTTCGCTTTACTTTGGAGTAACCCAAAGCCATATAGAGCTTTCTTTTTCTTAGCGAGTCGAGCCTTCGGCTTTATATTGTCCGTGGCATTGTACAGGTGGCAGGACACGCAGGGCAAGACATATGGTGTGCCACAGTCTACGGAGAGATACTGCACTTGCATACATTATCCGAGCTGTAGCCCCGCCTCCACAATTTCTACTTGCTATGGCCGACTTCGGTCCGGAGTCTAAAGACTTCCATGCCGGTCAAGGCAGATTCTGTCAAAGGGGGAGGTTTTTAACCGACTTGAAAAGGAGGAGGTTTACAATTCGACGGTAACATTTTTTTTTGTGTTTTTGTTACGCGATTACTCCGCCAATTATGCATTGATTTCGATGATTCTTTTTTTGATTGGTAGGTAATACTTCAAAGGTGGTCCCATATAAATTTAATCCAAATTCATTTAGTAGTTTTTGAAAAAAATAGCAAAAACAAAAAATATAAGTTTAATCTTCAAGTCGGTTCTTGTTTTTTCGTAACCAACTTTCTAAAGGTGGAGGTTTGTATTCGACTGCTTCACCTGCTTCACCCAGGGTTGACTTCCGGTGAGGGAACTCCTCAACGGTGAATAGTACAGACACAACATTTCGTAAATGGATTTAACCATAATAGCCTGTTCTAAATTCCATCATGACATGGCAGATACACCCAGGATTGACTTCCGGCGAGGGAACTCCTCAACAGAATAGGACAGACATGAAATTTTTTTGTACATGCATTTAATTGTGATAGCCCGTTTTAAACTTCGTCATTATGTGGCTTCTAGATCATAAAAGCTTGTCTTTAAAAACTTTTTGAATTAATTTAATTAAAACTTGTTTTTCACTAAAAAGAGTAAAATAAATTATTTTTCAAAAAAAACTAAACCAACTTCAAAACCACAAATGGCAGTCCAAAGTAAAAAAGTTTTTTACTTTGGACTGCCATTTGTGGTTTTGAAGTTGGTTTAGTTTTTTTTGAAAAATAATTTATTAGGAAAAAATGAAATAGGTGATGCTGTACGGTATCTCTCCTGCCAGAGACTAAATCGCGTCTTGGAGGCATTTTCATCTTCACTAGATGAAGATATAGAGTTTTAATACTAGTTGATGTACTATAAAGGAATAAGCTTTTAACTTCTTGTCTGAGCATTGGATACGTCCTTACGTCCCAACTTCCGGGAATTTCTCTCGGAGACATAACTGTATATGTAAATTGATATCATCATCATCAGCCTATCATGTTCCCACTGCTGGGACTCGGGCCTTCTCTCATAGAGATAGTATGGGCTATAATATAATCCACCACGCTGGCCCAGTGCGGGTTGGTGGATGTCACATGTCATTGAATTTTTAAGATAAATTCTTGGACATGCTGGTTTCCTTACGATGTTTTCCTTCACCGTTTTTAAAGCAAGTGTTAAATCCACACATAACTTAAGTCAATGGTGCGGGGCCAATGGGATTCGAACTCGGGTGCGTTGGATTGAAAGTCGCACGAGCTCCTACTGAGCCACACTCGCTCTAATTTAATATACCTATCATATTTTATCCTACTTTGTACTGATATTATAAATGCAAAAGTTTGTGAGGATGTGAGGATGGATGTTTGTTACTCAATCACGCAAAAAATCCTGAACGGATTTTGATAAAATTTGGTACATTAGGTCTTGGAAAAAGACGTACGCTACTTTTCATCCTGGGAATGGCGCAGCTACAAAAACGTTATCGAGACATTAAACGCAAAAAGTCGTACTTGAGACACTCACCAAATTTATTTACGCGTATAATCTCAGTCCACAAACCCAAAATCCTCTCAGGTTCACAGTCAATACAACTATGTCAAGTCCTCTCAATTCACCAATAATTTCCACCAACACTGCACCGACGTTTACAAAAACTGTTCCCATATATTCCCATCACATATCACTGCAACTTTATAAATAACAGGTACATTTTACGTAACACTCCCGTCGGGAGCATTTTCCGGAACAGAGGAAAAATCAACCATTATATTTTATGGGCAAATGCACTCAGCGGTTCCGGAATTACGGAAATTTGTGCTGTGTTCCGCTATATAAATATGAAAAGTATGAAGCTCGTTTGATATAGCTGGTGCGCAGATTGTACCGACACTGTCCAGGCCCCTTGATGGCACTCTATTATGCTTTGATGGGCCATCTCCGTTTTGACACACTGTAACCTCCAGTCAGTACTGAGGCTTCTTACAAATGTGAGATTTAGGGACAGCTATAATTAGTTCATCATCCTACATTCAACCTACTAATATTATAAATGAAAAAGTTTGTGAAGATGGATGGATGGATGTTTGTTACTCAATCACGCAATAACAAATAACCAGATTATGAATAAAATTTGGTACGTAGGTTTTTAGGTCGTGGAAAAGGAAGGAATACATTCAATGTCATCAAAATATTTTAAAACGCGTTCGATGTCCCCATGAAAACATGCGACCTCAACAACTGTGAGTGTGGTATTGCGGTTGGGCTTAGAGTGATTGTGCGAGCGGGATCATTCGGTGACATATCGCGGGGCATGCCTTGAACGTGAGGAACGTGATACCATTAATATTATACTGGGGGCTTATTGTCTAACTTTACATCTGTCGCGATAACTTTTAAAAAGGATAGCAAATGATCGAGATCCCGATTTTCAAATGCAATTGTCTAAATTAGTTAATCACAATTGCTATCACAACGAATAAAAATAAATGCTACTATCATCATCAGCCCATCACGTTTCCACTGCTGGGACACGCGCCTACTCTCATTGAGAGAGAATGGGCCATAATCCACCACGCTGGCCAAGTGCGGGTTGATGGATGTCACATGTCTTTGACTTTTTGTGACAAAATTCTTGGACATGCCGGTTTCCTCACGATGTTTTCCTTCACCGTTTTTAGAGCGAGTGTTAAATTCGCACATAACATAAGAAAGTCAGTGGTGCGGGGCCAGCGGGATTCGAACTCGGGTGGAGTTGGATCGAAAGTCGCATGAGCTCTTAGATTAGATTAGATTAGATTAGATAACGCTTTATTGTTACACAACAACATGAAATAAATAACAAAACAATACTTAAAGCTAAAGTGTTACAATGGGCGGTCTTATCGCTTATAGCGAGCTCTTCCAGACAACCTTTGGATGGAGAGGACCCAAAGAAACTGTAAGGGACGGTGGTGTTGTGCATAAACAAACTAACCAGTATAAGCATAAAATAATGATATCATATACAGTCTATATAATCGTAATAATATAATAATAAATAAGTAAATATAATTATAATATAGGTACCTAGGTACCAGAAAAAACAAAAGAAAAAGTACATATCATAATAAAGTAAACATACCTATATGTAATAAAATAGATAAATAAATATATATAAACTCTCACTCTCTCTTACTGAGCCACACTCGCTCTTCATGCTTCAATGCTACTATGGTGAAAGAAATTGACGCGTAGCAGTACAAATAATTTATTTTGTTACAGACAGGTAATCCGAATATCGGTAGTTTCCGATTATAAGCAATTTGACTATAATTAATGAAAATGTAAACATTAAATTAGCATAATGTTCACTCGAATGTCGTTCAAAATTACAAATTAGCACCAACACCTTGAACACCATCATAAGACTATTGTCCCAGCTACAATCCGCTCTAATGCGGTGTGCACACGTAAACCAAGCATTTTGGGCTTGCAATGTCACACGCACTGGATAAAAATAACCCCGGGGAGAACGATTGACTCGACCTCACATGCGAAACCCGAATTTACTGGCCTGACCTTGGTACCTGTGGATTTACGAGGAACCTCTGCAATACTTCGTAGTGACTGTTTCTCTATTTCTAAAGGTATAGTGTTGTGTTCTACTGTCAAGAATTTGAAATAATTTGTACGAAAGTGAATATTGGAAATCAATTGACTACTCATAAAGTAGTAAAATTTATTTTCGATGTTCACTTGCTTAATTTATAAATTTTTAAAGCCCTGGAAGTAAGCTTTCTACAGTATCTATAATTTAGTTACTAGGCAGAAGTCGGCAAAACTCGTAAAAGCTTGACTTTTCGTTTACCACTAACTGTTTCACTAAAACATGACCAACCCTTTTGAATTCGACTATGATGACTCATTTATGAAGACACCCCCATCTCGTACGGTTTCTTTAAGTTCTCTCCGTCCAAAAGTTATCTGGAAGAGATCGCTGTGTGTGATAATACCGCCCATTGTAACACTTTAGTTTTATGTTTATTATTTTTCTTTCGTTGTTATTATTCCTAGTGGTGTAACAATAAAGAGTTATTTTATCTATAATATTTTTTATAGAGATGCCTACGAGATCTGTATTTTTTTTAAATAACTATATTAAATAAAATATATTTATTGCATTTATCTCCGTGAAGTGATTGGATTTTATTTCCGAAGCTCAAAAATATATTCCAAACGTGACTAACCTTTCGAATTGATTTAAAAATTTGTTACTATGTTACAAAGCTTGCTTGTACAATTATATGTTGTTATGTCACTGTATATATAGCGGTATATATGCAAAATGCGGTCAACCAAATTTACTGGCTCCTGACCTTGACTGAAGCAATAAGTGGAGTGGCTTATACGCGGTGGGTTATTTATTCTGTGGCAGCGGTTTGAAGTTGGAGCTAAGGAAATGGGAAATCAATGAGAATTATGCCTTTAAACACTTCCATAAGTTTTCATACCAATGCCAAGGTTAATGAGTAAAGTTTCTTCGGAGCAGTTTGTATTTAATATACCTAATGTCTTTGTAATAAAAACACCGATAAGTTCTGTTTTTGTAAAATAGCTCATTTGAATAACAAAGTAAGATTAGGTAAGAATTTTCTTTAATGACAAAAGAGTATCATAATGTGTCCTATTCAAAGATCTTAAGTACCTACTTACAAATTTATTTTTTGCTGGGACACGGGCCTTCTCTCATAGAGAGAGTATGGGACATAATCCACCACGCTGGCCAAGTGTGGGTTGGTGGATGACACATGTCCTTGAATTTTTGTGATTAATTCTTGGACATACAGGTTTTCTCGCGAAGTTTTCTTTCACCTCTTTTAGAGCGTGTTTTAAATACGCACATAACTTAAAAAATTCTGTGGTGCGGGGCCAGCGGAATTCGAAGTCGTGTGCGTCGGATCAAACGTCGCACATGTTCCCACTAAGCCACACTCGCTTTCTTACAAATTTAATTTGTAAATATAGGTTTAAATAACTTTTGCGTTATTGCGTTACAAACATCCATACATTCATATTCATCTATCCTCGCAAACTTTCGCACTTGTAATATACGTAGGATGTACTGAAGTTGTTAATGAAAAAGCTTCCAGCAGCGGAATCAGATATTAAAATTTCCACAAATACAAAACAATATTAATCGAAAATATATAAATTTATTTATTAACCGGGTATCCACGGAATCAATATAAATTATTAAGAGAATTTTAAATTGTATATCCCTCTAGTACTAGAAAGATAAAAATAAAAATAATAAAGTATACGTTTTATCAAACAAAAAAACCGACTTCATTGTATCTTCGAAGTCCAAGGTCAAATATCGATGTAATTAATATGGGATCACTTCGTAGCTATACTGAACCCAACGCAAAAATAATTTTCCAAATCGGTTCATAAATAACGGAGGTTTGAGGTAAAAACATAAAAAAATACAATCGAATAGAACTTCTCCTTTTATGAAGTCGGTTAAAAATAGGAAAGAAAATAAAGTCATGTTGCTTACCATCAGGTAAAAGACCTGCCCGTCGCACCACTTAGTTACATAAAAGGAGTTTCCAACATTCTCAAAAGGTTCAATAATTTATATGGAACGCACACACAACCCCAAATGTTTTGGCACGGCCGACCTTGGTGCCGCAATGTAATGCCTTGTAGACCTCGGAATCACATCGGGTCACCTAATTTACTACTCGTAGTTCTCGTAGTGACAGTAAAAAGGTTCATATATCGTACGAGCAATCGTATTGACGTCTATAAAAATGTTTGATTTGGTATAATATACATAGTTGATATAAAACGGCTAAGACTCACTGTAAACGTCGAAAATTACTCCGACCAGGTTTCGGACATTTTAGAAGTCCTTCTTCTGGGAGTTATGATATCAAGCCGCGGCGTAGGTCGCGAGCGCTCGCACGTAACTGGTATAATATACTTTAGATCTAGATAAATATTCGTTTTTCAAAATGTTTCATTTTCCTTTATCAGGTTGAAAATTTGAGATAGGAAATGAAGGGCATCTTTTTGGACCGTTGCAGTTACAGGAAACCGTTCTTAAGAGACTATCAATATATTTTTAAGTTATTTTATACTGCATTCAAATATTCTGAAAATTTAAAACACAAACACAAAAGTCCTATAAAAAGTAAATAACGGCTGAACCGATTTTGATAAAAGATGTCTAAAAACCACTGCTAGAAAACCTGCTTTCATATAAAAAAAAACGCATCCAAATTGGTTCACTTGTTTAAGAGCTTCGGTGCCATAGACAGACACACATACCTAGTGATCAAACTTATAAACCCTCTCCTTTTTGCAATAATTAACAATAATGCAGTTACAGACACCAAGAAACTATATAATTTGATTAGATTGAGCTTCGGCATACTTTTTAATTACACTAGTGACGAGGTCCACTTTAGGTCCCGATGAAGGTCGTCATTTCTAATATACCACGGAGCGTTTACAATACCCGTTTAATTATTGCGTCGTTGTTTTGATTGGTACATCCCCACAACTGGAGGGGGGGGGGGGGGGGGGGGGCAAAACGTACTCAATAACAGTGTTTTATATGATATGTATATATAGGCCTCCTTCTTACAGAATACTGTAAAGTATTTATAATATGGGCCTATGAACTTTTTACTTCTAAGTACTATGTTATTACTGCCCGAATTAATATAAATTTAGCCAGTATATATATAAATTTCACCAACTTTTGTCGCCGACGGTACAAGGTATAATTTCTTAGAAGTGTTTTTTTTTTTCCAGGTGCATGTCTCCCAGCATTAAAAATGTATGGCCAGGATCATGTGTACGGCAAGACATTGTTCCCGCTATTGTAAACTACAATGTTGAAGCAGCAATATTCGTAGAAGACTTTATGGTATACATATTAAGTTCATTAATCAAGTCTGTGATGTAGATATTACATACAAAGTTGTATCTATAGCCACGAAGGCTAGAATAATTAAACTTGGCACCGGTAGGTTATAGAATTTTAGCCTCAGCTCATAGATTTTTTTTGATTTTTAGCTTCTTTAAGCGAGGAAGACAAACCAAAGGTAAAATTAGTATGAATTCAAAACGCTGTATAGACTGTGAAGATGAATAAAATGCATAGAAGTGAAATTTTATTTAAATTAAAAAATATCATGATAGAAATTCTTATTATATTTTTAAGCATTAACAAATGCCAAGCAAAAAACTCAAACAAGGTTTTTCGGGAAGAAAAAATTCAACCGCCTGGGACTCGTACCCGCAACCCAATCTTCCCTCAGCGCGGGACGCTCTACCAATTGAACTACGGTGGGCACCAACTTATTTCTTCTGCCGTTATTTAACCGTCTTAAGGGTGACGTGTATGCCATCTATTGAGAGTGGAGTTAACCTTTTTCTCAACGAGCAAGATCAATGTTGCAATTGAATAATTGCTCTGTGATGACGCGAACCCATATTAATTCTAATTATATTTTTACGCATTAACGAATGCCAAGCGAAAAATTCAAACAAGGTTTTTCGGGATGAAAAAATTCGACCACCCGCTGGGACTCGAACCCGCACCCGAGCAAACAACAAACAAACAAACTGATCCACTTAACAGACGACGCCTTGGTGGGGGCATCGGGTGTCTATCAAGATCATGCTTTTGGCAGTATGTATGTACACCGTCCTTGCCAGTAACAAGGAATGCTACTATTTACGGTTGCTGATACACACTGTCTGTCCGCGGCGCCACCTCATTTGCGTTCCTCAGAACAGTAGATGGTGTTAAATTCAAATTCAAATTCATTTAATCAAGTAACCAGGACTCAATACCAATCAAAAAAAAATCACAATAACTACAAAACAATAATAAAATGTCAACAAATTCATACAACACGTTAAACACACTACTTTCCACGTAGCCTGCAGAGCACGGCGCCTTCCGGATGACGACCAAAATTGGCACGAAACTAGGAAAAGCAGTCGTAAGTGGCTCACGACGTATGCGCCATTTGTTTGCTGTAATTTTGGTGTTTTGTGGGCTCTCGAGCCCAGTGCAACTGTGGGAAAAGTATTTACCCCATCTTGCTGAAGATATCCCATCTATAATGTTTTGAGGGACATTGAACAGGACGTTGATGTATATGACGACGGCGAGGTTCGTGGCAATTCACTAATCACTGAACTCTTTGAGTTCATCCGGGCTTCCAGCGCACTTTATTGGATTAAATATTTGGAATTCAAAGTTATGCTTTACCTTCGGGGAGGTTAGTTGTGTAACAGAACTCGGCTGAAAGTGGTGTCGCTACAGATGAACCTCACTGAGGCACTGAACCTCACTGATGACATATACTGATAGCCCGTGGCGCTGGTGAGTTAGTTTTCATATATTAGTCATATGTCTCATCTCGTACCACTTTCCGTTCCAATTCAAACGCGTGCAGTTTTCTGTGAGCATCTGTTTTGCAATGACGATCAACAAGTCGCAGGACCAGCCGCTCCAAGCCACGGCCGTTGATCTGAGGACAGGATGTAGTCACAGATACAGCTGTACGAAGCCTTCTCACGGGCGACGTGATCCCAAACTCTTAACGTGTTTGCTCCCTACAATCAGATGGTTAATAATGTACAGGGTGTTTTTAAATAATATTAGTTGTACACAATCTATAAAATAAGGCCTATAGATCTGCGTTATACTATAGTCCAAGCGGACGAAGTACGATTTTTTTAAATAACATGTGTTTTTATTTACACAATGTACAAAAAACGTCTCTTCATCAGCGTTAAACTATAGTTTACGCGAACGAAGTCGCGGGCAACAGCTAGTAATGAATATATCGACTCACTAAAGTTTTCAAACCTTAAAATTAAATATCATGGAAATGAATTACATTTTAATATCCCATTGAACCTTCTCACTAACGAGTAACGACCGAGATACGATAAAAAAGACCATGAAAAGAGAAATGCATTCATGTCACTTTTATATAACTACTGAGAGCATAGTTCCACTTTGTATAGATTCCCTGTAGTAAAAATAAAGTGATATTCAGGTTTTCTCCGGTCCACGGATAAGACGAAATTCCCTCAGCGCTGAGCTGTGTCACGTAGTATCGCAATCGATAATCTACTGCGTAGTGTTGGGCTAACTTACTTTATTTTCTTCCGCCAGGAGCAGAAGTTTGATACTAAGACTAAGTTATCGATTCAGCCCACACGATAACAAATACCGAATCGATTCGACTAGATATAGGTCTCGTGTTATTGGTTTCATTTCGAGCTATTCCGCCCCGAGAATTCGATACGAATTCGGTTACAATATCGGTATCGATTATATAATTACGGAATTGGTTTTGTATGTAATATTTTGGATCGTAACATATCAATGCGAATCGATCGACAACTAGTTATCGAGGTTCTGAATCGGCCAGCAGTACTTTAAATACTTGTTCGGAAATAAAAACGTATATTTGCTAGAACACACGTCTTCAGAATACCGTTGCGACGCCTTAGGCTGCCCGATTGCGTCAGACAATTTGATCAACTGATTTTGCCGGTGAATATAAAACATACGGTGTTTCATATTGCAACGCACAAGTTCTACAAGTCAACATCACAAAATGTGTGACGAACGGCGAAAAAAATTGGACCGACTATCGGACCTACATAAAGTCTGACGGCAGAGGTACTTAACCATTTTGGTCATCAAACGCCGCTCAAGTAAATATATAAACACAATATTTATTAAACAGAATCCCTAGAAAAGCATTATATTTACATATTTCTTAAAACAAGCTACAACTACATTTTCTTCATAAGTGCGTCTGTGACGACTAAATTGAATAAAGAACTTTTGCACTTTGAACAAACTATGCATCCCTATTTTTTCGCTAACGCTAAAACTGTCGGACCATTCTAGCTTGGATCAGCATTGAGGTGCACAGTTTGCGGCAGCTTCTATTAGGATCATTGCAGGAGGGAAAATATCTTTTTAGTGTTCCTTTCTTCATAAAACTCTCAAGTCTCAAGCCATAGACTAGAGGTAAGGTATATAAGAGAGTTGAAATAGATAAGTAACGCTGAAAATAATTAGGTATAGTTTTCATTGGATTACAGAGCGTTTTGAAAATTCTCAAAGGACATACAAAAAATTGATAAGTGCAGCTGTTCGACTACGTAAATCACACTAATATTGTTATTGCGAAAATATGTATGTACCTAAATATGTTAGTGTGTTAGAAAAGTGAAAAATCAAAAGATATTTATTAAATAGGCAAAAGAATTCACTTTTAAACGTTATCTTAAAATAAAGGTATAAGCATGTCTATCCATGTAGTTATTCTCAAACTCAAATTGAATTAATTGATTGTTTATGTGTTTGTTACTTCTACATGCTGTAACGGCTTTAACAGATTTGAGCGATATTCGGAACTGAGATAACTTATACCCTGGATTAACACCTAGGGTACTTTTATCCTGGGAAACTGTGGGCGGGGAAAATAAATAAACCTTAACTATCTTCTATGTCTTATCGCAAAAAGCAATCTCTAACAGACAATCTTTGGATGGATTGCACAAAAATGTAAATAAGAATAGACGGTGGTGCACAGTAAAAAATATTAAAAATAATAATAATAAATAACAATAATAATAATAATACATATCTAATTATGTAGGCTACAGGCAGGAGGATGCAAAGGAAACCAAAATGCTTTGGTTCTCTATTTAATTAAATAGAATACAATAGAAAACACTTTATTGCACTTAAAAAGGAATTACATTTTGAACATACTTTCTTAAATAATGTATTATTAACGACAAATACCTATTTATTTCTTTTCATAACGTATTCGAAATAAACGCCGACCGTGTTTCGTCCACATTTCGTCATTATGAAAAGGTTTATTCTTTCAAAAGGAAAAAAATAACCACGAAGAATAAAGAAAGTTAAAGGCCAATTTTTCTGGCAACTTCACTAAATTCCATGACGGGGCTGTCATTACAGATATAACTTTACCTTATTTTTCGGTAATGTTCCGGTACTCGCAGAAGTCGGTAATCGGTACGAGTTCTAAAGTGCTAAATCTAATGTTTCTAAAGTACAGTCGTTAGAAGTTAAAGATACGACTTACATTCAAGCCTTAGCCCGTATTTATGAGAACTATCTAAATTCGGAACTTTAACTATTTTTATACAAAATTCATTTGTTTCCTATTGCGTTGTAATAGAGCGTCTCCGTGCCCGTGTCGATTCTCTTTCCGCACAGACTCTATATATGTATACACATGAACCTTGAACATTCGGAAAAATTTAGTGTGCCTTATAAAAACTTTCAAACGGTGGGCATTGTGAGAGCTGTTATCTCAAAGTGACGAGCACAGTGCAGTGCCGCGACGGATTTTGCAAAACAAAGTTCTGGGTGTTGCTGCAACTGCTATGGGCATGCGTTTTGCTTACCGTCAGGTGAACGACCGGCTCGTCTCGTCACTGCATTATATGAAAGTACCTATATATTTTATAAAAAAATACCGACTTCAATTCTGATGTATCTTCAAAGTCAAATATCGATGAAATTTATATGGGACCACCTTGATACTGCTGAACCCAACGCACAAAGAATTTTCCAAATCCGTTTATAAATGATGGGGTAATAGCGTTACAAAAAAAAACGTTCAGTCAAATTGAGAACATCCTCCTTTTTTAAATCGGTTAAAAACGGGAATCCTTAATTTTCTATGAATTTACGGAAGACAGTAAAATGACAAGTTGACTTTTTCTTTTTTCCACATCGCCATAATGTCCCATTTCAAACTGTAAACGTATTTATTTATGACCTGTACGATAAATATTGTAATGCTCTGAAGATTTATGATTTCACAACGAATGCTGTTTCATGTATTATTCATTGTACGGTGGCCATTCTCTCGGTTATAGCTGAAGGCATTATGACGAAAGGGGTGAACATTCTGTCGTTGTGTTGTTTTGACTACTATATGTAGAACCATGTCGAAATCACTTGTTTGAAATTATCGTTTTTCTCAAACGAATTAAATTAATAATTTACTAAATAAATTAGACTTTTTGGACTAAAGCCAAATCGAAACAATAGCTGGTTGACATTGACAGTAAGAAGTTACAGATAACAGATTGTGAAAATTGATACTTCATTAACACAAGGACAGCACTTTTAATACATGTCTATATTTACAGAAATGCACTTTCAACAGAAAAACATAAAAGATCCCTCAAACGGCGCAAATAATCAGGTCTAGATAGGGGTTACCTGTTTGTGCCGTTTGGGGACCAGGAGCTCTGGAAATTTATAAGGATTTGGCGGGGTGGCTGGTAGAGTCCACACGTAACCTCTAGCTGGCGTGTATTTTGCCCAAAGAATCAGCCTCACTATTCAGCCAGGCAATGCCGCCAGCATTTTGGGCACGTTGCCGGGTGACGGGTATCAGTTGAATTATCTGTAGGTAGCCTTTCAGTTGGCTCAACTGAACCCGTATGTACATAGTATTAATATATTTTAGTTTAGTTTCCTATAGTTTTCAAATTATTTAGCGTTTTAATTTGTTAGTTTTTATGTTTTACCAAATTAGAATCCACATAAAAAAGTCAAATAAAATTATTAAAATGTCAGTGTTTAAACAAAATTCTAAAACTTATAAACATTAGAAGCTGTTGTTTATACAAGATGGATTATTATCTTGACAACTTTGACATAAACATCGCAAACTTAAGCCCTTTCCCGAGTCATTCAAAAATACACTTTTGTATATCCTACGTTCCTAAAAATAACACGAGCTACTTCTAAATGTAAGAGCTTGGTACCGCATTTCTGCCAGTATAGTAAACGATGTCATCATATTTACATTTTCGTATCTCGAAATACAAAATATAGTAAATACAGATACGCTAAATCAGGGCCCTTTTTTTCACTGTGACGCCCTTGGGCATTAGCCATTTTTTTGCGACGACAACCCCCCCCCCCCTTTCGATCAAAAACTACCTACCATACCAGTTGTAGATCTAGCCTACGTGCGTACTTTCTACACTTCCCTTTCGATTTTCGGTTCCTCGTTTGATGATGCTAGCTTCAGTATATCCTTGCAAATAGTTTTATGCATGATGGGTGCATGAAATAAATATAATTTTTCGGCTAAATGAATCAGTGAATTTTTTGAACGATTCTGAAAATTCGAAAAAAAATAACTTAGGTACACTTAATTCACGTACGAGCATATGCTTCATGTATCTGTTATAGTGCCTTCTTTATTGACCGAAATGTAAAAAAGGAGGAGGTTCTCAATTCGATTGTATTTTTTGTTTGTGTTTGCCTCAGACCTCCGTCATTTATAAACTAATTTGGAAAATATTTTTGCGTTGGATTATAGCAATATATCAAGGTGGTTTCAAATAAATTTCATCGATATTTAACCTTGGACTTCGAAGATACATCAGAATATTCATATTTCTTGCCGTATCTTTGGAGTAGTGGTTCTTTTTCCAATACGGTGGTA
Source organism: Petrophora chlorosata (assembly GCA_951640565.1). NCBI lineage: Eukaryota > Metazoa > Arthropoda > Insecta > Lepidoptera > Geometridae > Petrophora > Petrophora chlorosata. The sequence continues at coordinate 5,348,227 of OX621194.1, read as the reverse complement.
AAGTCATTGTAATCATTGAAGTTCATAATTGCGTCTGTGATGCCAAAATTGAATAAAGATCTTTTAAAATTTGAACTTTGATTGGGGTCAGTGTAATTTTGTTATAAAATAAATTATATTTAGACATGTTGTATATGTTATAGGTATAATTAGTAATGTTACCAAACCAATCTCGTAGGCCTCACCGTTTTCATCAAAACATTGGATGGATCAACAACCTAACATAACAAACAAACATTGGATGTTTGTTTGTTATGTTTGCCCGAGAAAAAACTCAATCGGAACATTTTACTTCCAAATTGATATCCAAACACTGTGGAACTTTGACAAGCAAACATATCTGTCAGAGTAGATTTTTTTTTATGTAACTGAATGACGAGACGAGCTGGTCGTTTGCCTGATGGTAAGCAATACGCCAGCTCATAACAATAATAGCACCACCCAGAACTTTGTTTTGCAAAATCCTGCGCGGCGCTGCACTGCGCTCGTCACCCTGAGACAATTAGCTGTTGAGTCTCATAATGCCCAGTAATTTCGCTGGCTACAATGCCCTTCAAGCAGGAACACAGTAATGCTTGCGCACTACTGCTTGGCAGCTGAATAATTGGCAAAGCGGTGGGTACCACCACTCAGACGGCCTCTCGCATACGAGAAACCTACCACCAGTAAAAAATTAAAGCTTGTATTCATTGATATAAAGTGCATAACCAAAATTACTTGAATCGAAGGGCATAAATGTGTTTTTAGGTGCATCTTGTGAAGTCATTTGTCATAGTCAATTGAAAGTTGAAGAACGCTCGTATCTTATAATTTTATAAACAGTATTTTCGTAAACGCGCTCACATTTAAAAAAAAACGATTATCGACGCGATGCAAAGCAAACATAATTACAAATTTAAGTTCACTAAAATTTAAACACCCTTGACACTTTTTATAGGTGTTTACCTATAAAAAGTAAAAAACGGCTAAACTGATTTTGATAAAACATGACTAAAACACTGCAAGAAAACCTGCTTTCAAATTAAAAAAAACCGCGTCTAATTTGGTTCACCTGTTCAAAAGCTACGAAGCCACAGAAAGACACAGACAGACACATATTATGATCAAACTTATAACACCCCTCCTTTTTGCGTCTGAGGTTAAAACAGCCGACAGCACTTATAAGGATCAAATCCTACTTACATTATATATGCAAAAATTTGTGGACTTATGGATATTATCAGATTCAGATTCAGGTTCTTTATTCCAACAGCATCCAGGGCGTTGTAGCAAATAATTTTAACTCTCATTTCATGAGGCACTGGGTAAAAATTCATAGACCCATGTCACACAATAAATTTAGACTTAAATTAAATTATTATTTTATATAGACTTTGATTTAAAATTATTTGTTGACATATTGATTATTGTATTGATTTTATTGACATTATTGATTATTTTATTTTGACATTTTTAATGAAACAAATTGATTAATTACTTACTAACATATTATGACCTTGCATTTTTACTAACAAATATGGATAATTATGTCTGAATTATTAATAAATGAATGAATTTATTGCTTCCATAGGTAGTACAAGGTGTAATTAACTATTACGGATGGAGCAAGCGACAGCGGAGTACGTGCGACTTTCGATCCGACGCACCCGAGTTCAAATTCCGCTGGCCCCGCACCATTGACTTTCTTAAGAGGATATGGCACAGCCGCGGCCAGCGAGCACTAGGTATTTGAATAATGGTTTACAGTCTCGCAGAAAATGCGTAAAGTAAATTAAATAAATTAACTAAAAAATAATAATAATAATAATTTAACTAAATTCGTATCAATTTCAGATTTTTGTTAAAATTAGCGTTTCGGGAGAAAACGTTTCTACCACACTAAATCTCTACCAAATTTGGTAATTTTGGTCTCAATTTCATAAATGGAGAATAAACTAGGTTTGTAGGTTTTCCTTTTTCTAAGTTCATGTCTATTTTTAACAGATTCCAAACTTAAAAAATAATTTTCGAGTAAATATCGTGTTTTTTGGGTCCATTTATTCAAATTGTATAGTAATTATCGAAAAAATCAAAACCTACAAACCTCAATAATGATAACATCTCTTACATGTCCAAATTTCATCGAATTTGGTTAATGTTTAGGGATAGAAAAACGTTTTCTTTTTTTGTCTCTTTTTGTATGAAAATTTCAGCGTGCCGTTCCCTCTTAAGTTATATGCGGATTTAAAAACGGTACAGGAAAACATCGTGAGGAAACCGGCATGGCCAAGAATTGATCAGAAAAATTCAAGGACATGTGCCATCCACCAACCCGCACTGGGCACATAGCCCATACTGTCTATGAGAGAAGGCTTATGTCCCAGCTGTGGGAAACGTGATGGTCTGCTGATGATGATGATGAAGATGATGATGATGGATGGAGCACAGATTCTGATGAAACCTTGTAAGTAGATTGGTATTTTATAGTTCCTGGAATATAGGACATAGGACTTTTTCATTAGACTTATTTCCGAAAAAATTATCAATGCAAGTGAAACCACGGGGCGTGGCTAGTTTAATATATTTACACACGTGGCTAAAAGCCCGTGTAAGAGAAGAGAATATTTATCTAGCCAAATGAAACACTCTTGGAAGGCATTTACATTGCCAGCGGCGAAATAACTCCAGTTGGAAGTTGTTTTCAAATGGCTGAGCTTTTCCGCACTGATTCCTTTAGTTGCGGAACTGCGGAGCTAATTGTGTACGATTATGTATTAAAATAAATAACTTTTCGGTCTGGCTACAGTGTTACTTTTTTATATGTTTATAAAATATAGAACGACTGAGTAATTAGAAATAACTGTTGATGTATCCTCTTTTCGTTTACCCGAAATATTGCAGTACAATAATATGTACTATGTAAAATAAATACCTACTCGGTTATGGGAGATACAGGCTTAATAAGTCTTATTTCTAAAGAAATTAATCATGATTATTAGTATTATTTCTTGAAATTTTTACACCGTTTATGTATCAAATTATTTTTGAATCGTTTTTTATTTATTAGGTACGTAAAAGGTTTCTCAGAAAAGAAAGGATCTTCATATAGGTTTATGCATATACAGCCCCTCTACCCATATGTACCTCAAGCGCCAATCGTATATCGTGTTGAGATCGAATTAAGGTATAGCTTCACAGCGACTAATAAGATACGGTCTAATTATTGTCGATTCAGGCAAGAAATCGAATTAATCTCATTCATTTATACCAAAAGACGATGACTACGAGTTGAGATAAACTTAATGGGACAATATATGGCATCATAAGACATTGTCGCAGTGAATCTACACCTTAATCTGAGCTCAACACGATATACGATTGGCGCTTGAGGGACATATGGGTAGGGGGGCCTGGGCGTGATGTGACCTCAGCGCGGCGTTTTTTTGCACACAGCGAGCGCGTTGCCGCGCCGCGCCACGCCAGCGCCGCGCCACGCCAGCGTGGCGGGGACGCGCTTTCTGTGAGAGTATCTTTAGTAGTATATCAAAACATAGTATTAATAATAGATAAAACCTGATTTTAATTGTTATACCTCATAGGTGACGAGCATTATAAATAATGCTCGGTCAATTTGATGATACACACATAAAAAAATACTTAAAAACCACGTTCTTATGCACCTTTTGAGGTTAGGTCGGCGTTGCATGCTAATATACGAGTATAGATTTAGAATGCATTGTAATCGAGTTGTGAGCTACTCTGAAAGTTTCAGCCGGATAGCTAATCGGGAAGCCCGGAATTTTGTTTAGCAAGATTTTACCCGAAACGACAGACAGACAAACAAGAAAGTTAATAAAAACGTGGTAAAATTGCAGAAGATATGACGTAAACTAAGGCACAGGCTGGACCTGCGCAGTTTTTGGCTTTGGCAGGCATTAATTATGACCTACTCTTTATTTATGAGAGACGGGTGGGCCGTGACCCAACCAAGCCATGGAACCTAATCACTATATTTTTTTATATTTTTTTTTAATATAATTGAATGAGGAGACGAGCTGGTAGTTTGCCTGATGGTAAGCAATACGCCAGCCCATAACAATAACAGCACCACCTAGAACTTTGTTTTGCAAAATCCTGCGCGGCGCTGCACTGCGCTCGTCACCCTGAGACAATTAGCTGTTGAGTCTATCACAATGCCCAGTAATTTCGCTGGCTACAATGCCCTTCAAACCGGATATAAATTATAGATAAATAATAACTACTATATGTATGTATAGTAAAACCTATTCAAAACAAAGGAAAGTGTATCTCTCTGTCTCATCAAAGCGTATAATTTCTATAAATCTCATATATTGCTTTGTATTCTTAGAATTGCTTAAACATTATCCAAGCTAATACAAAGCCAGTGGTGAGTTAATTCCAGTCCGGGGTTGTTCCGGGCGGGTGAGCTGAGCTTCCGCGCTGTGAGTCCGTTAGTTCCGGAACAATCGTCCGGAAACGGGCTAATTGCGTACCCATTATGAATAACTTGTTTAACTAGCTTTAGTTCAGTTATTGTATTTTGGTCACCGAGTTTCTTAACCGGTCGGTTTCGCTAGATCGAATTCACAACGACAGTGACGCCTGGATCGCAAGCGGTTAATAAAAGGACGTTGATATTATTTTCATAATGAAATTACCGCAACTAGATCAATGGTAACGTTTTTACAATAAGATTTTAAATTGTTTGATTTACTAACCGCCTACACTCACGAGTTTATGTCGAGACACTACACTAAATTCGTGAGTATAGACGGTCAGTAAATCAAACTATGAATAATACTCATGGTAGTTTTAATAATAATAAAGATTTTAAATAATTTAGAAGAAGAACAATGCTCAGGCAGGGATTGAACCTGCGTCTTTGGAATACCGTCCCGACGCCTTAACCACTGGGCCACCGAGCCAACTGCTCGAGCAACCAAATGTCTTCTATGCTTCTTATATCGTCCTACGAGGACGATTCTACGTCATCTGTCGTCAATGTTTCCATTGATCAACCGAACAAGTCTAATATTACAATTAGCAACATGTTCTAATGGTAACGCAAGCCCTATCAAATTTTTGATATTGAATGCATTAGCGCATTTGTTTTTACAATAGTTGAGTTTTTCATGATGTATTTTTTGTAACACTCGCAATCGCAAGTAGCACTTGTAAAAATACGAATAACGAAATTCAGTAAACTAAAATTTTAAACCCTGACACAAAAAACTTATAAAAAGAAAAAACGGCTTAATCGATTTTGATAAAACATTTAACCACCACTAGAAAAGCTGCTTTCAAATAAAAAAAACCGTATCCAAATCGGTTCACCCGTTTAAAAGCTACGGTGCCACAGACAGACATAGCGGTCAAAGTTGTAATACCACCCACCGAACAAAGCCGTCAAGCGACCTAGTCGTGTTTCGGGATCGTGTTCGGTGAACCATCGGGGAGACGGGTCTGAGCAGCCGCTCAACTGCCGTCACCCTCTTAGATCTATGTGCTCCATCTTAGGCCACATCATCGCTTCACATCAGGCGAGATAGTGGCCTATTGTGCGTAAAAAAAGTTATAACACCCCTCTTTCTGCGTCGGGGGTTAAAAATATTAACATCTTTAACATTAAGAAAATTGTAGAAAAAGCTCTTACCTTATTTTATTCGACGCTTGCTAGGAGCAAGCAAAACAGCGTCCGGCTTCCACAAAGTTAAGTTGTCACAGCGTAATGCCTCATTTTGCGGTTCAGCAGCTTGGCCGTCCAACTTGTAAACAAACTTATGTCGTTGTTCTTCTTTTATTAAATTCTGTCTCAGCGTAAATAAATTGCAAAGAAACAAAACTTATAATCTGCAATTAGGAACTTACAAATTATAACTATTGTGTGTTTTTAACTGACTACATAAAAAGGAGGTTCTCTATTAGATTGTATGTTTAATATGTCTGTTACCTCAGAACTCAGTCATTTATGGAGAATTATTTTTGCGTTGGGTTCAGTATAGCTACGAAGTGGTCCGCTATAAGTTTCATCGATATTATGACCTTGGACTTCGAAGATACATTGAAGTCGGTTTTTTAATTTATTTATAATTATTTATTTAAAATTTCGGCAAACAAGCAGACGGCCCGTCTAAGGGTAATTAGTTACCGTCGCGCGTCGCCTATGGACATCTGCAGCACCAGAGGCATTGCTGATGCGTTGCCGACCCTTAAGGACTCTATTAATACCTACCCCTTTTTAAAGTTACTTACATAGTAACACAAAACTTATAATTTAGTTAGTTTAGTGAAATGTCAATGAACCGTAGTATAAACAGTTAAGGCCTATTCACACATTTCAGTGACGACACAGTACCGTGATAAAACGTCGGTGTCAGTGAAAAAGATATTATTTCATATATTCTCTATGAACGCGTCCACACTTGTCAGTATCAGTTCCGTCACAGTGCTCTCAGTGTCAGTGCCGGTACTGGCAAGCACGGAAGTAAACCGTTGTCAATGATGTTTTTTGCTAGATTACAGAAGCGTGCTTCGAAAACGAGGACGAGCGATTGCCTGCAATAATACTGAGATAATCACTGACGTGTGTGAATTGAAGGCACTGTAGTGTCACTGTAGCACTGATACGGAACTGTGCGGACCCCGTGCCTGTATTGTGTCGTCACTGAGATGTGTGAGTAGGTCTTTAGTGCTACTCGAAAAAATACAAGAACATAGTGTTTTCGTAATAGAGACAATAAGAAAAGTGTTGATGGACATATTCTTAGTTTTACTCTACTTAGCAGTTTAAGTCAAATTTAAATTACTTATTAATCTTATTAGGCTAGATTGTAAATCTAATGGCGGGTCTTTTTTAAGTCATATCATTACATAAAATATACCTACGTACATAATACTTTTACCTTTCATTCACAGCTTTTCTATTTCCCCTATATTTCTTTGTTAAAATATGTACTTTTCCAGAGGAGATAATGTACCTATGTATAACAAAACCGGACAAGTGCGATTCGGACTTGCCAACTGAAGGTTCCGTACAAATTTGTAGGTACATATTATAAATAGTTCAGGAATCGAGTCTCGCAGTTTTTTAACCTCGATGATTGATTACGTACTTTAAATATAGACTATATTTATTATGATATTGCTAAAATAAATAAAATAAAAAAATAAAAATGATTTAATTTACAAATGTATAGTTTAAAGATTTTTCCCTGTACTTTTAGTACAGGGAAAAACACAGGGAAGGTAAGACGATATTACTTGCCAAATTTCATAGTTCTAGGTCAACGGAAAGTACCCTATAAATTTTGATTCCCTTGAGAGTGTTGAAATATACGTTTTTGCGGCATAAACGGCCGTATCTTTCTTTACGTTAACTTAGAAGTTTGATTTTTCCACAGCTTTCAGGGACTGTATACCTAAGTATATGGTTATAATGATAGAGTAGCACTGTAGCACGGTAGAGTCAGTTGTCATTTCTTTTCAGCACCCAGACTTCAATTTGAGTATAGGAAAGAAATGGGTAAACATACTTATCTTTTTTCAAAGTCATGTTAACATAAGTTACAATTTTAAACATATTTTATTTGTATCAGATGTTTATGACCTTTAAAAGTGCACTTTTGCGCCTATTTAATAAATTATATTTGACTTTGACTTTAATTTCAACTCGATACCTCCACGCGTTCCCGAGATAAAGGTCTTGACAGACAGACGGACAGACAGACAGACAGACGGATAACAAAGTACCTATAAGGGTTCCGTTTTTTTCTTTTGAGGTACGGAACCCTAATAAGTATATTGAAATGTACTTATCTCAATTTTATTACACACTATCTCCTCCCCGGGGTTTCTGGAATGAAAATAGCCTATGTCCTTTCCAGGGCCTCAGATACAAAACCAAATTTCATCAAAATCCCTGCAGTAGTTTTTTCGTGATTGATTAACAAACATCCATACATCCGTCCATCCTCACAAACTTACTCATTTATAATATTAGTAGAAAGGACAGTCGCTGTTATGGAATCTGCAACCACTATGAAGCCCAAGAAACCACAAAAGCATAAAATTAAGAAGTATCTTCACTTTGCTCACTGGCTGTAAGATTTTAAAAATCGTTTATTTTCATGATTTCATTATAATGTTCTTTAATAACATTATATTATTTTATTTCGCTGCAAAAATAGTTTTAACGCTTTATGAGTTGTCTAGACATTAATTATTATTAGAAAAAATATAAGGCTTTGAAAGTTTTTAATTTTAATACCATTCAATTATAATGTTCTTTAATTATCATTTCATTAGTTTATTTTGCTGTAAAAAGTGTTTTAAAGTTTTATGAGGTGTCTAGACATTAATAATGATTAAAAAATATACTAGAACACGGCTTGAACCATTGAAACTTTTACAGAAAAGTTTATTTAAAAAGCCCTTGTCATGACATCTGCTTGAAACAACATTGCAAAAACGTAGCGTCGATTTTGTACCAATTTTAATAAGAATAACATCTTTAATACTAACATAAAAATAGTAAGTGAATAATGAGATACGTTTATTTGCAACAATTAATTTAAACTATGAACTCATGACATAACAAGCGTATTTCAGTAAACTAAAATTTAAAAAAACCCCGATATAACAAACCTATAAAAAGTAAAAAACCAGCCAAGTGCGAGTCGGACTCGCGCACGAAGGGTTCCGTACCATTGTCTATAAAAACGGCAAAAAAACTATCAACTGTCTAACTATCATGGTTCCTGGTGACAGACGGACAGACAGACGGACGGATAGCGGAGTCTTAGTAATAGGGTCCCGTTCAACCCTTTGGTTACGGAACCCTAAAAAAAGGCTGATCTAATTTTTATAAGACATGTCTAAGAACCACCGCTAGAAAACCTGCTTCAGATTATATAAAACCAGCCTCAACTCAGCGTCGTGCAAGTCGTGCGATCAGCGCTGGTCTTCCGTTTCATACGATAACGCTTCAGAAATTCTACAGAAATCTGATTATACCTAGACTCTTCACAAGATTAATTATTACAAATCCAAGACAACCACAACCACAACCACAAGTTGGTACTTAATAATCAACTTCACATGGATCATTCAGTATTCAACCAAGGCTCTCTAAATTCCATTATCCAAAGATAACTCGTCCCAGACGTTATCAAACATGTCTACTTGTCGCTTCGAGAATTTACTAAAGGAGGTGACAAATAGCATACAAGCATACTCAATGCATATGGCCACATTGACCGTGTATAGTAATCGTGTAACTCGAACACCGACACGCATTTTTCAAATTGCTATATTTATATTGCAATCGATAATATTTAGAAAGAAAGAAAGAAAACATGTATTTTGACAAAACTGCACACGGTACAACAATGATCACAACACAAAAAAACAATTAATAAATGAAATACTGGGTGCTTGTGTACGAGAATCACTGTCGTGCACAATGACGTCAAAAAAGGTCTGAGATCAGCATAATGCTGTGGATAAGTCCACAACGCTGGTTTTCAGCTCATACCTCTGGTGACGCACGTGAAAAACGTAAAGAAAATAAACAATTTATATAGATATTTAGTGATGGTGATTGGAATAAGGATTGAGACTCGGACTTTGTAGAAAAGTTCGACAATTCCACAGAAAAATATCGATCACAAAACATGTTCGCAATTCGCTTTTTAAGTATGCGTTTTTTTTATATAATAATTTATTAGATTTATGTTTGGCCACTACCTCGCCTGATGTGAAGCGATGGTGTGGCCTAAGATGGAGCACATAGATCTAGGGAGAGACGGCAGTTGAGTGGCTGCTCAGACCCGTCTCCCGATGATTCACCGAAGATCATCCCGAAACACGACTAGTATTTTTTTAAATCTGCAATGTGTGCTATTACTTGTTCCAGCAAACAAAAAGAGGCACAAAACTGGGTACCTATTATAGCGGTGCCATCTCCATTCATAAATTCTCAAAGACTAGCCGAAATGTCGAAGTCGGCCCGAGAATTTCGGGAGACTAATTAAACCTCTTCGGTCCCTAATTAACGTTGGCAGTGGTGACTTATCGCGGGAGGAATGAGATGCTGGGTGATTTGGAATGTTATGTGATGTGGAGATTAACTAAAAATTAGTCTAAGAATACGTGGGTACAATTTTTACCTACTTACGAGTATGTTTGGGAATATATTTTTTTTATTGTTACTGAATGACGAGACGAGCTGGTCGTTTGCCTGATGGTAAGCAATACGCCAGCCCATAACAATAACAGCACCACCCAGAATTTTGTTTTGCAAAATCCTGCGCGGCGCTGCACTGCGCTTGTCACCCTGAGACAATTAGCTGTTGAGTCTCATAATGCCCAGTAATTTCGCTGGCTACAATGCCCTTTAAACCGGAACACAGTAATTCTGGCGGGCGCACTATTGCTTAGCGACAGAATAACTGGCAAAGCGGTGGTACCCACCCAGACGGCCTCTCGCATACGAGAAACCTACCACCAGTGAAGTATAATTTAGTTATGTATTATTGTTAGTTTTATTATTATTTATATTGATTTTTTGCTGTGCCTATTCTTATTTACATTTGTCCAATCCATCCAAAGATTGTTGTTAATGTAAGTAAAGATAATTTAGAATAGCATAATTTTTTTTTTATTATTATTTTTACTAATCTGGTTTGTTCCACTGCACGGCAAGGGCCTCCCTACCCTCCTTCCACTCCTCAAGGCTTTAAGGCTTTTTGTGTCCTGTCCTTCCAGTATGCGTCTAGCTCGTCTCGCCATCTACGTCTGGGCCTACCGCAGCGTCGTTTAACGTTGCGTGGGGTCCACTTTGTGGTAAGTTTGGCCCACAGCTCGTCCGACATGCGGCAGATATGTCCGGCCCAGCTCCAAATTTTTAGTTCAGGAAAGCCTACGCTTACTAATATTATACGAGTAGGTAAATACGAAAGTGTGTAAGAATGGATGGATGGATGGATTTTTGTTACTCAATCACGCGAAATCTACTAAACGGATTTTGGTGAAACTTAGTATGTAGGTCTTTTAGGTCCTGGAAAAGGACATAGGCTTTATCCCAGGAAACCGCGGGTGAACACGCCGGAAGCAGCTAGTAAATAAATAATTAAAAATAGCATATATATTTTTTCTGTTGAGTTCTTTCTTCTTTCTTTCTTTCTTTCTAATTATCTTTTGTAATTTAGGATCCTATCATGTTTTCGATTTGTTTTTATATCTCTATATTTTTGCGCTGTGTGAGTGTCATAGTTAAGGAGAATGACTGTATTTTAAACTAGCTGCGCCCCTCGGTTTCACCCGTGGTTTTCCGGGATGAAAGTAGCCTATGTCCTTTTTTCAGGACCTACATACAAAATTTTATCAAAATCCGTTCAGTAGTTTTTTGTGATTGAGTAACAAACATCCATCCATCCGTCCTCACAAACTCACATTTAGAATATTAGTAGGATATTAGTAGGATGCTTATAACTTTTTTAACTAATCAGTTAAAAAATCTGTACAATAATATGCATCATTCAAAAAATATGTCTCTATAAACAGTTAAAACCAGTTTAAAAGACGTACAATTTTAAATGTGATACAAAGATAAGTTGTATGAACAACAATGGCCAAGAAAATAAAGCGCAGTCTCCATTCTAGACTACCTAGCGTACCTCGGAGGATGGAACTGCAAACAATAGATACCATATTTATCTTTATAAGTTTTTTACAACAGCGCTATCTTGTTTCTTATTGTTGTTGAAATAAAGACACTTTTTAAAAAAATCTAGGGAAATGCTCCAGAATTTTATTATTCTATTTAATGTCCAAGGTCATACTTTTTTGAGAACACAATGTCATGGAACTGAGAGATGCGTCGTGCACGTTGTTCGCTTGATGGTAAGCGCCATAGTGCCACCAAAAACTTTTAATACCATAAAAAGTCCACTACACAAAAGGCGTAGCACTGCATTGCGCTTATCACCCTGAGACATTAGATATTAAATCTCATATGCCCATTAATTTTGCTGGCTATGATTTCCTTTAAACCGAAACACAGTAATGCTTACGCACTACAGGGCCCCAATTCACTATGACAACTTGGCGATTCCTTGCTACGAAATCACGTCGATTCCTTAATTAATAAACGACATCTCTATGACGCATTCATATTTTTTTTTTATTAGCCTGTTTTGTCCCCTAATGGGCAAAGGCCTCCCTTCCCTCTTTCCATGACCCTCTGTCCATTGCTGTTAAGGGCCATTGCTTGTCGTAGGCGTCTAGGTCGTCGCGCCACGCCTTTCGCATTCATATATTGAAATTAAATGAAATGAAATAACTCTTTATTGAAACACACACATAAAAATATTAATAATAAAAACAACGTAACAAAAGTGTAACAATTGGTGGTCTTATCGCAAGCAGGCTTATATATTCATATATATGACGCGTCATAGAGAATGCAAATTTCGCAGATGGTGTTTATTTATGAAGGAATCGACGCTTCCTCGCAGCAAGGAATCGCCAAGTTGTCATAGTGAATTGAGGCCTGGTTTGGCGGCAGAATAACTGGCAAAACTGTGGTAACTACTCAGACGGCCTCCCGCATACGAGAGACCTACAACGAGTAACAGGCATGCAACAGGCAGGAAACCACCGTTTTCTAAATGCTTCTTCACCCGAAGTGTCAGTCTAATACTCTGTTTCTCGCATGACAACACTTTTTAAAACCGGAACAAAAGTACCATAACCAAAAATAACTAACGCCGACCGAATAATTAAAACTTCGCGAACTTTACGAACGATGCGCACATTAAAAGTTCAGTTTAACATGAAATTAAATAACCCTTCCCTAACTGAACGGTGTTAACTAAATTTTCCCCATGTCGAAAGTATACGCGCGGTCTGCGGACTTTAATATTAACAGATGTCAGTCACAATGTCTGCGCAACCGCTTTTTTGTGGGATGCAGTGTTTTGTTTTAATTATTGCGCGTTAGGATTTGTGGAATGTTTTTAGCGAATGTTTGAGGTTTTCGCCCGTGCTGTTATGGAATTATTAATATTTCAGAGAGGCATCAATCAATATGTCTCCAGCTAAGGGCTCCAGTCATCTGATAAAGTGTAAGGACAAAGTTTGAAATTACAATAGATATGGTCAACATTTTGGAATACTTCTATTTTATTTGGTACTAGCTGCATCTTACGGTTTCCCAGGATAAAAACTAGCTTATGTGTTAATCTCACATCTGGTGGGCCGTTATAGCGTGAAACTTAACAGTTTGTTTGTAAAATTTTCACGTTTGATCGATGTGATCGACGATCACAATGTTTTCCTTTACCGTTTATTAGAGCGAGCGTGTAAAATCCGATTCTGGATTCGAACTCAGATGGCATCGGATCGTAAGGGCACACTCGGTCACTAGACGATAAAGTTTTAGGCGACCGACCCAGCAAATATACTGCACAGGCGCTTGCTAAGGCACCACTTTGTTCACCTCGTTACTACATTAAACCTAAAAAGTACTTACACATAGTTTGAGTACTTTTTTGTGATTAAAACTTAAAATGTTTGCCGCAAGCTCGTTTAATACTCTCATAACAAGTTGTTACTCAAAAATGTATGTGTTAAAGGTGTCGCTGCGTGTGTTTTTATAGTACTTTTTATGTGTGTCATATACCTACGCTACGTCGCCCTGCGGGGCCGTATCTCGTGGATGGCCGCGGCAGAGCCCTGAGTTATGACATCACTCAGTGTAGCTAGGCTTATGGGTATGTATGTGACACAATGTTGAAGAAAACCGGTGGTACTATTTTCTGACTCTATTACCGTTATTTGACAGTCCTTTGTCAAGAAGTCAGCTTCCAAAAATGAATTTATCTGATACCTACATGAAGCTGAATTGCTAATTCTTAAAAGTATATATTCTCAACGGTTTGTAAAGTTTAAATTTCAGTTTAGAGACAAGCAATCTATGGTAACTGTCAAAGAGTAGGTACATAAACTGTCAAGTTACTTTAAACATTTCAATTTAGATTTCTTTACTTATATTCGTTTTAAAGTCGGGACAAAGTCATTAGCTTCAATTTCAGAAGCACACATCTGAGCCTTGGGTTAAAGTTTATCTAGCTTTGGAACGTTGTTCCTGACCTTTTCAGACTCATCAACCATCCATGCAACAAGAATCTACGAGGCGAGGAAGGTCGATCGCAAAACGTGCGCCCTTGATATATATAAACAAACCTAGAACAAAAAGGGACCTTCTGCTAGTAGTCTGGTCTAGCCAAATACGAAAGAAATCTGTTGCGCATTTTAGTTCACCCCTGAGAGTATCGGAATATTTCTTTTGTATCTTTCATCTTAGAAAATATTGCCTTTTATCGGTTTATTCCATTGACACTGGTTGCTTTTTTCTTCTCAGTTGGCCTATATATGACGATAGAACTATTTATATAACAAGCAGAATAGCTACTGCTTTGTGCAGTTGGACAAGCTCACTTTAATTTTTATTTTAATAATACGCCCAACGATCACATACATATCCTACGATACGATCCCAGCCCCGGCCCGGCCTAGGATTCCCTGTATCTAGGGAACCAGGAACTATGATCACCATGGTCCCACAACAAGAAACAAATGCTTAAGTTTTTTTCTGTGCACACAATTTTGCCACACCTGTATAGTAAATTCGTTTACAACGACTATAAATCAAACGCTAAAAATTGCATCGAAATTTTCATCGAATTCCACCGATTCACCGAACAAAAGGCAAACGCTATTCTCACTACGGACGGCAGATGAGCGTGAGAGATGGCATATTAGCTCCATTGTGTTCGGTGTTGGATTTTCACAGCTTGGTATTTATATGACTGGAACACATTGTTGCTATAAAATACAACGCAGAACAAATGATGCGTTTGTTTTTATGTTAGACGCCAAATTTGTTGCCAGTACGGAGCGTTTTTTGTAAAATATAAGGCTCACGTAGACATTGTAAGTTTTTTACCGGTAGCGTACCATAATTGTATACAAATAATTGTCTAGCATCGTCTAAACGATTTTCGCATGACAGTGGCATACCAATATAGTATTTAAAGTTTTTTTTATGAACAACAAGGGAGTCATTCGTCTGATGGTAAGCGCCACGCCTGCTCATAACAATTGCATTGCCACCCAGAACTTTTAATACCATAAAAAGCACTGGCTACCCAAGAGTGTAGCCGGTTAGCTACACTCTTGTAGCTAACCGGCTACACTGTTGGGTATTAGTCGAAACACTCGACTGGTGTTCGAGCGGTACAGACGCTCATGTTCAAGGAGCAGGCGCGATCGCGGCGAGCGCTTGGCGCGAACTCGCGTATACCTACTCCTTGAAGGTGAGTGTAGACCTTTACGTGTATTTCAATGTGCAAAGATCAAAAGTTCCCAACATCAGAACTAATTTTCTACTAATCGCCATTACGGTTAGAATTTCATCAAATATGTATGAACCTCAAACAAGGATTAAATTGCTGTTTACATAATATGTAACTTGCGCTGTAATATTACTAATGGTTTTACTTAGAGACCTAATTAAGGTACTATCAGATATGTATACACTCCCAAGTTTTGATGGGGTTGAGGTCTGGACTTCATACATAATTTTGATAAATTGTATACCGCATTTTGACAAATTGTTTGCGTGCACTTGTCTTTGAAAGTTATGAGAAAATTCATTATAAATATAAACGGCTACACTCACGTTATGATTCTGTCGGATAACTCTCCAAAGTCTGCGCCGCGATTCCAAAGCGTAAAATCCCGGAAGAAGGACATCCTAATTGTCCGAAACCTGGTCGGAGTTATCTGACACAATCATAACGTGAGTATAGCCGTTTATATTTATAATGAATATTTCACGATAGTTTCCAAATTTTAGTTATGAGAATATATACATTTATGTGAAAGTTTATGTAAGTCTTAGGATACAGATGTAAGTGTGTTAGTGTATTTGTGTGTTTGTTACTTCTTCACGCTGCGCTGTATCGTCTCAACAGATTTGAGTGAAATTTGGAATGGAGATTTGATTTGAAAGAAACTGCGGGTGAAACCGGGATCCAGCTAGATTCGGAGGCTGTATTTGAAACACACGTGGCTCAGATAAATAAATTCAAGTGGTTTCTAGATTTCAGCTAATTATATAACAAATATTTGCTAAAAATGTACCCAATTATCACGCATAATGTAGGAACTCTTGGATAAATTCTAACAATAAAAGGGGGTTACAAACACTCAATAATCCTTTAAGCGTATCGACTTTTAATCGTATTATACCGTGTTTCAAATAGTGAGGACCTGTTTTCATTCGTATCTAGAGCCCTGAGAACAGTAGAGAGCAAATACCAACCGCTACAGTGACAAAAAAAAAATTTTTTTTTACTTGTGGTAGGTTTCTCGTATGCGAGAGGTCGTCTGGGTAGGTACCACCGCTTTGCCAGTTATTCAGCCGCCAAACCTACCTACTGCGCAAGCATTACTGTGTTCCGGTTTGAAGGGCATGGTAGCCAGCGAAATTACTGGGCATTATGAGACTCAACAGCTAATTGTCTCAGGGTGACGAGCGCAGTGCAGCGCCGCGCAGGATTTTGCAAAACAAAGTTCTGGGTGGTGCTATTATTGTTATGGGCTGGCGTATTGCTTACCATCAGGCAAACGACCAGCTCGTCTCGTCACTCAGTTACATAAAAAAAATATAATCGAACAGAGAACCTCCTCCTTTTTTTAAGTCGGTTAAAAACAGTTCACTGTTCCATGAAAATCTGCTTCAATATTTTTATATTCACATTAAAATTGTCTCGATATTGGAAAAATGTCATGAAAATACGACAAATTGGAAGTAATGACCAATTTCGTAGAGCACCGTTCAATAAACACATCTGACCCAGATCGAGAAATCGGCACATTTACGAAACAGGTAAACCAACACAAAGGTATCCTTCCTTTCACCGATACAGAGGCTTAGTTTGGCTTATAGTATTCTATTGCGACGTCTGTGATTTATCTATACCTACTTATGTTATAAAGAGTTAAAGTTGTATGTACGTGTGTATGTCTGTAGGAGGTTAATAAGAAGTTCCAAAAACCTTCTTACTAATATTATAAATGTAAACGTTTGTGAGGATGGATGAATGGATGTTTGTTACTTAATCACGCAATAACAAACAACCAGATTTTGATAAAATTTGGTACGTAGGTTTTTTATAAGTTTGGTATGGACGTAGTATACTTTTTAACCCAAAAAATCACGGGTGAAACCTCGGGGAGGAACTAGTTACGAAATGTATTGGTGAGACACGAGAGAGAGAGTAAATACGCCAAATAGAGAATAATGCTTGAACGTGCACCGGACATCGTCACGGACACCGTCCAATATCAGTGGGTCGTATATACGAGTATAAATGGATATAAATATCAGTAGGTACATCGCCATTACAATCAGTTTCATATTGCTCGTTTTGTGTATTAATGAAATAACTTTTTTGTTGAAAATTTTTTTTCAAGACATGTTTTTAACGAATTCGTAATCGGAACCCCAAGCTAATTAAAATGAGCCCAAACACTAGTAGTTTACGATTATCCGTCAAGAAATTCCATTGCACACCTTCCATCTCCGTCATCAAATCAGCTGGCTGTCAGTCTGTGGCCCTAATATTGCATTGTCATCAGACTTTGACAAGTATGCAAAATTTCAACTCCGTACGATAAGAGGAAGTGGTTCTAATTCAGCTGCAAGTTTCTACCCGGACAAACATAAATACATTGCAAGTTAAGTAAAAAAAAAGGCTAAAAACGTCTTTCGTATTTAGAACCCTTGACTACAGAATAACATGATGATATGAAAATCTGAAGCCTAATTCTGCTAAATAAATCTATTCAAATTCCAGTTCCGATCTAGTGTCGATCTCATAAATGTCACAAATCGTTATCGTCATCAATGACAGGAAAAATAGAGAACATAGCCATTGACCATAAGAAATATAGAAGACTTCTAACATTGAAAAAAGGTGTTGAATAATTGGCCAATAAACGTAGTAACTTTTGCTACCTTTTTGTTACATGAATATATACCTACTTTTTACCAATGTGAAAGAAAGACAGACAGTATTTTGATACTTAAGTGTCGAATTGCATCACATTTGTATAACGCAAATGTATAGACGCATGTTATCACACGTTTACTTCTTCTTATCTCTTTGGACGTAGTGAATATTGGCAGAATACCAATTTTTCTTCAATTCACAAATTAGTTTCGATTCGGTCAACTCTCACTCAAATTTAGCGGAATTGGCCTTCAGATATAATTTATGTACTCTAACCTAACGTTAATATAAAATTGTTTTAAATTCTACCTGTTACTCTTTGAGGAATGACACCACTGCCTCAATGCTGTTACTGCTTAACACATGAAGCCTCAGATAAAGTATGAAGCGCTATTTCTGTATGTCAAATCGAAATAGGTCGCCAAGATACAGGCCTAGCCTACTTTGGGGCCCACAGATATTCTAACATTACGAAAAAACTCAAACAAGGTTTTTCGAGAAGAAAAAATTCGACCACCGGCTGGGACTCGAACCCACAACCCAATATTCCCTCTTGTTTGAGTTTCTCGCTTGGCATTCGTTAATGCTTAAAAAAAAAAATTATAAGAATTACGAAAAAAGCCACAACTGAAAGTCAGCGCGCTGTCATGGCGCTTTATCCTGAGTTGTGTCTTTTTATGACTATCTAATTTCATTTAACTGCACCTATTACCTTTGTTAAGTTATTATAAGTAGTAATTTAGTTTAAGATGGTTTAGTAATAAACTTATTTTCTTTCTTTCATTAAATCAGTGTATGTGAAATATCTATAAATACATTACAATATACACCTAAACAAACATAAATTAAATTAAGTGTATGTGTGTGTATGTAATGTACAGTGTACTTATGTGTAAATCAATATGTCATTAAATTGTGTAGCGGATTTATGTAACTTTGGAAAATACGTTTTTACTTTACTTCACTCATATTATTTTAAGTATTTAAGTTGGAAGAACGTCAGAGAATAATTTAGAAACTTCAACCGTTAAACGTTTAATACCGTACACGTAGTTTAGAGTAGGCGTAGTGAAATACGACCTAAAAGTTTCGTTCCCTAACCTCACATATAACAACATTAGTTACTAAATGCGGTATACAATATTCATAATGATTATACCTACTCCGCACTAAGTGGTAGTAGGTATACTAAACTTATGAATTCAGTATGGACCTACAATAGAATCGACAACATCGTCAACAGCTTGCACTTTAAAAGATTCATAGCGGTGAGTGTGCGATAGAATTCTACGAGCTAATTCCATCTCCGTTCTACCAACAGCTAAAGAATGGAACACCTTACCAGCGTCTTTGTTTCCCGATTTCTATAATCTAGGTGTCTTCAAGTCTCTAGTGAATCGGTATCTTCTAGACAAGTATGATCCATAGTCGACCGGATCGTCGCTTTCTAAGGTATCTTAAGTAAAATAAGCGCAAAAGAGAACCAGCCTTTACTAAAATAGTTTATACCGTCAGACAGAGGTATCCATTACGCGCAACTCATCTACGCCGAGTACAGTACAAAACTACTTGGAACCTTCCCGGTTCGTTTAGAAGTTTCACTTGAAGGCTTACCTCTCATGTGAACAACTATAGTACTGGACTATGTTAAACTTGAAGCTATAGGCTTCAAGTTATTAATGAGCAATATAATAGGTATATGTGCTACTAGGTCTAACTTTCCCATTTGTTTCAACGGCTCTCGAATAACAACTGTTCTTTACTATTCAGCTTTAGTCAATGTGCTGGTGTATACGTATATATGTACAATATACATTGTCTTTTACTAGTAGGTATGCATTTATATGAAGTTGGCAAAAATATGTTATGAATACAACTAATGGAACAGAAAGTTTGGAAGCATGGAATAAAGGATTCTCTGTGTAAAGTTCGACGTTCGAATGAGAGTTGACATAGTATTAATCAGAAAAATATCTAACATTATAATTATCGTAAGTATATTAAGTGTTTTTTAATGTTCCTAAGTAAAAAATAATAGTTCATTTTATAAAAACAAAAACCGACTTTAAATTCTGATATATCTTTGAAGTCCAAAGTCGAATATCGATGACATTTATATGGGACTACTTCGTAGCTATATAGCTAAGTACCTCCTGTACCCAACGCAAAATAATTTTCCAAATCGGTTTATAAATGACGGAGTTTTGAGGTAACAAACATAAATAAAATACAATCGAATTGAGAACCTCCTTTTTTGATGTCGGTTAAAAATCGTCAACAACGAGGAATACTACGCACGGAAGAAATAAAATGACTACATATAAATGTACCTAATCGTATTTTGTATGATAGGCTTCTTCAGGGTGGTGTTGAACTGTTAAGGGCTTGGGTGTTGCTTACAATTAGGTGAACGACGTGCTTGTTTTCTCACTCAGTTGTATAAAAAATATAGAAACTATTATTATAACCCATACATATTCTTCCACTACATATAATATTATATATATATATATATATATATATATATATATATATATCATCAACATCGCAAAGATCTGTTAATTGCGAACACAACTTCTGTCGCCTTTCCACCCAGAATCCTCGAGTATTCGAGTCACGTCGGCTTAACTCGGTACCCGTGTCAGACGAAGGTAATTATCTCTGTTCCGTATAACAATATTAAGATACATCTAAATAAGATGTTAAGCCTAATCCAACTATAGCTTTGGGTCATATTAGCCATATAAGAACTCAAGTCAATGTGCTCTATATTGACAATTCTGCAAGCTGGCAGCAAATCCGATCGAAGATGTCCATATGCCACGGTGACCGATTTCCATTTAGGCAAGGGTTACATGTATATATATATATATATATATTTGATACATATATATTTGTGGTCAACGATGTTGGTTTCACTTATACTAAGATTTTTATTTTTAAGTCTGTTAATTAAGTTACTAGTGAAACTGTTTATTGACCCTTAAATAAATTAAAAAAATAAATGTTTGACTGCTTCTTTGCCTGTCTGACAGCCTCTGTGGTGTAGTGGTTGGGCAGGTTGACTCAAATCTCATACACCACTGAGGTTGCGGGTTCTATTCCCGCGACGTGACAAATGTTTGTGCACAGAAAAAGAAGCGCAAACAATTGTTTTGTGTCTGGGTGTTGTGGGACCATGGTCCTCATAGTTCCTGGTTTCCTAGATACAGGGAATCCTAGTTAGGGGCCAGGCTCTATGTATGTGATCGTTGGGCGTTATTTATTATTTATTTATTGACATGAAAAAAATCTACTCAAGGGCTGATGACAACAATCAGAAAAAACAAAATGAATTTATTCTTATCTGTCTTACGACCTTCTGATTTTAATTGTTCTCTTTACCCGCCAAAAAGAACATCTTCGAATACAGCTAAATATGTTACACCACTGGTCAGCCCCTCGAGCTCAGAATGGTCGATTAGATTTATTACGGTCCAAGGTATAATTCCCATGTCGATAAGCAAAAGTATTGCTAATAAACTTTTATGCTTCTTTGTTCCACAGTATTGTTGAGGACATTACAGACAATTAGAGAGGATTTTGTGACAAACGGATGAGATTTTTTTTGAAAACGCGTCCAAATGAAATATTATAACATCTGCATATCAGCTGTATTGTATACATTTTGTTGTATTGTGTTATTGCTGCTGTAGTGATTATTAAAATTTTGAAATTATGCTACACGATAAAAATTGCTCTAAAATAGTTGATTAGAAAATTAGGAATTAATTTTTTGGAAGTATTGAAAGAACCCTTCCAAATAATTTCTTTGAGAAACTGTTATACATTACTTCCGTGTCGAATTTCTTAAATTAAAGGATATCGGATTTGAATTGAGGATTTAAGTCTTTCATAGGCTTGATAAGACAATAAGGTTTCGTAGGTATTGCGTAGGTACCTTTATCAAATAAAACTCCAAAGTAACTTCAATTTGCGTGTGAAACAATTTCTAATAAAAAGCATTCCATACTGATAGTAATTATAAGATTCAGATGCTTGGAACATTCCAGCTCTGATAAGTAGCCAACTGGCACAACAACCAATAACGGTATTAAAACAAAAGTCCAAAAAAACGCCTCTTACTTTCTTGCTGTATCTTCTGGGCAGCGATTCTTTTTCGATACGGTGATACAGTCATTATAATAATTGACGTTCATAAGTGCATCTGGGATGCCAAAATTGAATAAAGAACTGTTGAACTTAAAACTTTGAGAAGCTTGTTTCAAACGATATGTTCCTCCTGTAAGCGAGGAAAACTACAACAAGCAATCTAAAAGAATTTTGCTTGCTGAGCTTTTAACGAACTCTATTGTAAACACCTGCATGTAGGTCACAAGCCTAAAGCAATTAACTCATGCACCTAAATCCAGGTACCTGCATCTGTGTTGACATTTCCCTTAAATGGGTTACACGTGGAATTCAACGGCTTTAGTTACAGGATTGACTACATTGGCGCCCAACGGGGGCCTGAACCCACCCAGTAAATATCGTACGCAAGCTAATGTTAACAAACGAGGGATAGGAGCTAGAGAAATACACGCAGGGCATTGTAGCCAGCGAAATTATGAGACTTAACAGCTAATTGTCTCAGAGTGACGAGCGCAGTGCAGCGCTGCGCAGGATTTGTGCAAAACAAAGTTCTGGGTGGTGCTGTTACTGTTATGGGCTGCCGTATTGCTTATGATCAGGCAAACGACCAACTCATCTTGTCATTCAGTTACATTAAAAAAAAAGTTATGATTTTATGTTAATCAACTTAAACAAGATAAGCCTAGAAATTTATTGGTCCGCGAGCCAGTAGAGCTTATATCTCTAAAAAATTGCGAAATTGGCTAACTAAACTTATCGACTCATGTCATTATAAAAATCAGCAGTATTTGCTTTTAAAGTCTAAAGTCCTCAAGTCCTGCATCTCAACGTTTTGAAATCGTATGCTTGGCTTTTAGATTAAACGTAAAACCAGCCTGAAAATAAAAAAGTGCTGAACGAAAAGAGCCCGATCACTATCACCGTGATTAAAGAATCTTTAGCAAAAGAAGGAAAAGATATAAAAGTACCTGAGTAAATCCCCTTTACGGCAACCAATAACTTTGCGAACATTTTCCCGTGTAATGTTAAGGTAAGTAAATATAAGAGAACGTTTATTGGTTTATCAATTTCCAATGAAATGTAATAAGCTACTTGTCGCTGCTGTTTTCCTCATTCCAGTATTAATTGCCGTTATGCTTTTAAATAATTATGGTTAATTTAGAAATAAAATCATATTATCAAACGATGCCGATGGCTGGTACAAAAGTTATGCTCGTGAACGGGTGCTGCTTGTGGGGTCTGGTCTGGTCACTCTAACTGCTACTGTATCTATATATCTAGTTATATATTACTCATGTTTTCATGTTGCTGATACTATGACTATGGAACAATTATTATTATACCTCATTGTTCAGTGTTATATTGTAAGACATTTTAAAAGATTTAAAAATGAGACATCCCGCGGTGTTTTTTGGTGCTATCGTCTGCGGGCGTATTTCCAAAGCACCAGTAGAGTCAGTTATCGCATTTCTTTTTCTAGACCCGGACTTCAATTTCAATGCGGGAAAGAAATGGGTAGACATATTTAACTTTTTTTTAAAGTCGTGATATTTAAAGTTATAATTTTTACGTATTTTAATTGATTTGTGTATGACGTTCAAAAGAGCATTGGTGCCTATTTATACATATAATAAATACCTTTTGACATTTCATTTATTTTACTTGCTGATGGTTCCGTTTTGGGTAGCTATAGAGATATTCTCTAGTTCTATGCAGTAGTAGTTTTATTTGGGTAGCTCTAGATAGTTCTAGTGAAAACAGATTCACGCGTTTTTTTTTTAATCTATGCCGTAGTTTTGTGAGTTGTAATGTACCTGTCAGCACCAAGTATATGCTTAATTCATCTGATCTTGCAGAAAATATTATAATTATAGGATCATATTATCGTGCTAGTACCTCTACTTGTTTGTATAACTGTACTATATAGGTCTATTGAGCAATTAACCATCCTTATATAGTATCGAGCCTCAAACAATATATCTAGGCCAAGACTCTTACTCGTAACCTTTTCACTGAAACCAAAAACACTAGTACCAACATGAAAACAAAATATCAACCAATCAATGCTGTCACATTCACAACTCGAATCTCCAAAGCTAAATGATCCCAACTAGCGTAAATAAAGCGAAGGATTGATTTACAAACGTCCATTAGTGTCGAATCGGGTTTATTGTAGTGGCAGCAATTAATAACTGACTCGAACGGGTCGGGTCGGCCATCCGACACCTATTGAGGGAGAATGGCAGATAGTTTTTGCGAGACAATAAAAATTGGATCGAGGTTTATTCTCTTTTTGTAGTAGTGTGCAAATGCACTTATTTTATGAAATAACAGTTTTTGTGCAAAATCTATAACTAGGTCTAGATCCTGGCCTCTAACTAGGGAACCAGAAACTACACCCAAACACAAAACAATTGTTCGCGCTTCTTTTTCTGGACACAAACATTGGTCCCGTCGCGTCGCGGGAATCGAAACCGCCACCTCAATATGAGATTTGAACCAACCTGCCCAACCACTACACTACAGAGGCAATGCTGCAATGCAATCGACATTTTTTAAAGTTCACTTGTGGCGTGAATAAGAGGTGCTACAATCGAACTTATATGACCCACTGCTTGCCCATTACAGCTACGGGCATATGGGGGCGTACCCTTAAATTAGGATGTAGATTACGTCCTATGCCTTTATCATGTCTCGTTACGTCATAAATAAAAATAACACATAATACGTAAACTTTAAGGATAAATCAACGTCGTCCACTGGCCACCACGTAGCCGCGCAACACAATGCCAAAATCAACATAATGCCTGATATCCACCGCTATTATCACAACGAACAATTTCACTGAAAATGAACGAGCCATTTAAGGTAATTCTGATTTTCTTCCAGCTGAACATAATCGTTTGCGTTCCTCTACTAAGGTAATTACTATTTTCACGTAAAAAAAAGTGCCTGGAAAATAAACGTACATTTTTCTTGAAATATTACGATCCGATTATAACAAAGTTATATTAAATCATCTCAATGGCTTAACAAAAATGCTTTTTATTACGAAAAGTTTATCATATTTTTATAATTTATCTTAATTAAAGCCGTTACCATCTTTCTAGATCTTTGGGCCGGCGGCACCAAGATAAATTTAATTATACGAAAATCTCAGAAAGCGGGTAAGTACCCTCAGCTGACGGACACTTTGGCACGCCCGTGCTTTTTGACCCCTATTTGTTATTAAGTATCAGCCAAGTTTGATGGCCTTCATTGCAGCTTAAGGGGTATCTCGCTTCCGCTTAGTTTGCCTTTAGTTTCCTGATTTTGAGAATTAGTTATAGTTTACTTAACAAATCATACTCGTGAACGGGTGCTCCTTGTGGAGACTGGTCTGGTCTAATCACTCTAACTGCTAATGTATCTATATATGTATTTATATATAAATCATATTTTTTGTAACTGATACATGGGACATCTCACTCGCACTTCTAGTATATGACCTTTTGTTTTATACTATATTGTTAATTGTTACATTTTTAAGCATTTTAAAAGGTTGAAAAAAGAGATATACCCGTAGTTTCTTGGTGCTATCTTTTCTAGCAAGTGTATTTCCAAAGCACTTTTGTATTTTGTTTATGACATTTAAAGTACATGTATTATTATTTAATAATTGGTTTTTGACTAACTTGACAACATACCGCACGGGAGTAAAACCAAATGCTCACATGCGGTGAAAAGGGCTTTTAGGCTCTACAACTTTGATAAATAGTATACCTAGGCATGTGTTAATAGGTACACACAGGCGGGTGTCCCTGCGGTCGTCTGTTACAATTTTGTTGCTCGTATTGGCATCCCTTTTACATTTCTCACTGTCCATTCGGAGTCGGCAACACATCAGAGATGTTTTTGGCGACGCAGGTAGTCAAAAGTGTCGGTGACCTTTGGTGACCGTTTTTATATCAAGCGGGATCTCTAGTTCTTTTCTAACTATTTTACGGAAAAACCTCTCGAAAGCTATACAAATAATATAACCAGACCCCCGACACTCCATACAAATTCGCCGAGCTCACTGTCTAGTACTACTGCTGGCGCAGCGGCCTGTCCGCACACGTTTTGTGTGTGTGCGTAATTATTGTAGGGATGAGCTAATACGAATCGAGCGCGACAAGGACAACGCTATACGTAAGCAATCTAAGTGTTTCTCTTTCACACCCACTATCGCTTGGCTGGGAGACGCGAAAAACCAAAAAATCTTCGATTCCTATTTGTGTAAGTGGTTTCTTTGCATCCATACACAGAACAATAACTAACCATTTTTAAAGAGATAGGCAGACCTCCGTCAGTCAGGTCAGGTCCTGGTCAGCTCCACCGTCTTCAGCCATTCTCCGTCTTATTCTTAATATGTTTCGTCTGTATGTCAAAGTCAAATAGTCACCCGGCCTGCTCTACCTCTGTAAAGCAGGTCGTCATCGTCATCCAAAAAGGTCATAACAAACTCAAATAACATCAATTGATCGCACATATAAAATAAACATTTGAATCTGACTCATTAGTCATTCGCAGCGAGCGGTGACAACCGAGTGACCCAAGCACGGCATTGCCCATTTTTTCATCGGTTTGTTGCGGGTGACGACAAATTAGCGGGGGGGTGGGATTGTCGTTTCTTTACGTAGTAATATTTAGTTTTCTTTGATATAACATAGACGTTTCCTTTCAACGCCTTGCGTAGTGAAGCACTGAAACCAATCCCTCTACAGTCACTGAGTTTGTGGTGTGTAGGACTCCAGTAACTTTGTATTGTTAGTACTAATGAAATTATGCAGTGTTAGAACCTTTTAGCGCTACCGGACGTCAATGGAGATCCTGTTATATAAATTGCTTCAATATAACTAACGTACCTCAGCATCTCTAAAACACTAAGTAATAACTAATAAGAACTCCGGTGCGTCGGATCGTAAGTCGTACGAGTGCCCGCTAAGCCACACTCGCTCTAAGATAATGTTCCTAGTTAATTAGTCATTAAACCTTACGACTTGAGGAAATTGTTCCGAATAAAACATGAATTGGGAGTTACGCAGCTCATTCCGCATTCAGGCGATCTCTGACGGAATTCTGTCAAGGGAGGATAGGCGATACATTTGAGGAATTTGTCATGAGTGCGCTTCTTAAAATACATTGATTATTTTTTTATATATTTCAATCTTATTGTACGACGAATGTGTAGCACTTCTTAGGGTTCCGTACCCAAAGAGTAAAACGGGACCCTATTACTAAGACTCCGCTGTCCGTCCGCCTGTCTGCCTGTCCGTCTGTCACCAGGCTGTATTTCATGAACCGTGATAGTTAGACAGTTGAAATTTTCACAGATGATTTATTTCTTTTGTCGCTATAACAAAAAAACTGAAAATCGGAATAAAATAAATATTTAACGGGGCTTCCATACAACAGTATTGATTTTTTTGCCGTTTTTATAGATAATGGTATGGAACCCATCGTGCGCGAGTCCGACTCGCACTTGGCCGGTTTTTATTTTAAATTAAGGAATAAAATATAAATATTGTGGTTAATTCATAACTTAAAAAAATACACGGTTCACGAACTCGTATAATATTTACAAAATATGCCAACTTTATCTAAAACAATTACAATACGGCTCTTTCATTGATTTTTAAGCCCACACAGAAAAAGTAAGTTTTCTTGTAGTACTTACATAATTACTACCAATTGTCTTTCTCGTTTGGGTGTATGTGGTAAACCTTGGTGTCGGAGTTAAAGACCACCTGAAGGCCTCCAACATCGCATAACGAATGTTATCCTAAAACATCAACCGTGTCCGAGCGCTTATAGGTATACCTACTTACTACACACGAACGGTCATTCATCAAAGCGGTGATTGCAATGAATATTGCTTAACCTAGCACACTTGGATTTATCGTCATTGCTAGCAGATCAACAAACTGTTTGTAAATAACAAACTAGGAATGCCTACGCAGCTACGAGGGCTGGATATCCCATAGACAATTAACTTGTCATTTAACTCAACAAGTTCGGTAAGTTGTTTCAAAAGTAATTTAAGTTACCGTACAAATTACCTTAAATAATTAGATTTCACGCATTGATTATTTTCTTTCAAAAGACATTGTGAAGCCAAACGTGAAACTTTTCCGTCATATTTTCCCGACCTAATATATTCTTTTTTTACTGCACCTTTCATTCCTCGGCTTATTAAGCATTTAGCCAAAGCTTGAGTGAGTACTCCGAATAAAACATGAATTGGGGTCGTTAACTTACGCAGCTCCTTCCGACAGACATCTCTTGGGAGAAGGAATATCTTGAAAGGCGTATCTATATAATAACTACTATATTCTCAAATCCCACGCCCGTTGACTTGATTTTATAGATTTACTGGATTTCGTAAGTAATTTAACCTTCGAGAGCGGCAGGAGCGGCGGCAGAAGCGACGCGGCGGGGAGACGGGTCTGAGCAGCCGCTCAACTGCCGTCTCTCTCTAGATCTATGTGCTCCATCTTAGGCCACATCATCGCTTCACATCAGGCGAGATAGTGGCCAAACATAGATCTATAAGGCGTAAAAATTATTTTTCAAAAAAATCTAATCCGACTTCAAAACCACAAATGGCACTCAAAAGTAAAAAATAAATTAATATAATTATCATAAGCGCTACCCACTCATATATTTGAAGTCGGTGCCAGTCAAGTCTAATAGGTAGTAGATAAATACTATGTATAGTAAGTACTACTTGTAGGTAGTATTTATCTACTACCTTTTAGACTTGGCTGGCACCGACTTCAAATATATGAGTGGGTAGCGCTTATGATAATTATATTAATTTATTTTTTACTTTTGAGTGCCATTTGTGGTTTTGAAGTCGGTTTAGATTTTTTTGAAAAATAATTTATTTTAACCTTTTTAGTGAAAAACAAGTTTTAATTAAATTAATTCAAAAAGATTTTAAAGACAAGCTTTTATGATCTAGAAGCCACATCATGACGAAGTTTAGAACGGGCTATCACAATTAAATGCATGTGCAAAAAAATTTCATGTCTGTCCTATATCTCTGTTGAGAAGTTCCCTCGCCGGAAGTCAATCCTGGGTGTATCTGCCATGTCATGATGGAATTTAGAACAGGCTATTATGGTTAAATCCATTTACGAAATGTTGTGTCTGTACTATTCACCGTTGAGGAGTTCCTTCACCGGAAGTCAACCCTGGGTGAAGCAGGTGAAGCAGTCGAACACAAACCTCCACCTTTAGAAAGTTGGTTACGAAAAAAACAAGAACCGACTTGAAGATTAAACTTATATTTTTTTGTTTTTGCTATTTTTTTCAAAAACTACTGAATGAATTTCGATAAAATTTATATGGGACCACCTTTGAAGTATTACCTACCAATCAAAAAAAAATCATCGAAATCAATGCATAATTGGCGGAGTAATCGCGTAACAAACACACAAAAAAAAAAAAAAAAAAACATACCGTCGTATTGTAAACCTCCTCCTTTTTGAAGTCGGTTAAAAAAAAAAACAGAAGCAGTAAGAGAGCCTCAAACGGCGAAAGTATGCATCTATCGGCGAGGGATAGAAAGAAAAGACATTCATGACACACACGCAACATTACATTAAACACTAGGCATACTATACTATAAATAATAATAATGTATAATGTATATATATATGATACCTAACACTATATAACACACAATAAATACATAATATAATTATACCTAGAGCAATGAAACGTTGCGCGATGTCAGATATTTCTTCCGATTGGGGTAGAAGCTATGGCGCCGTGGGAGGCAAATGCGCGGCTTCTGTTCAAGGAGCTGTCCAGACGCCTCATACAAACAACAGGCAAATCGCTTACTTCGGCCAACGAATTAGTCTGGCTATTCAACGAGGTAACGCGTCGCCAGCTTTTTGGACACCTTACCCGCAGACGGCGACCTAAATTCTGTAATTTACTTTCTAATTTTGTTACGCGTTAGTTTAGTTATTATCACTGTATAAATATATTTGTAAATAATTGTATTTATGTGCTTATTTAATAAATGTATTTAACCTTCCAAATTTTAAACGTTACATTTCGAGCATTGTTTACTTTTCCAACGCATTGTGGTAAACACTAGCGAACGAATGTTTTTCGATATAGTAATTGAAAGCAGTGTTTGCTGAACAAGCTATGGCGAGTTTTAATAATATGTACTTAATTATGCGCCCAATTATGCACAATAGCGAAGCTCATTAGCTGCGCTCGTTTACGAAACATATAAAGCTGGTAATAGCGAAAATACCTAGAAATATATGTATATACTAGCTCGCGACTTGGTGCGCGTGGGATTTTGTTAAACCGCTCTCCCTCGGGAACCACGTGCTAAATTGGGATGATGAAATTATTCTGTGTCCTCCAGGCTACCGGCTATTTTTGTGCCAAATTTCATCAAGATGGGTTCAGTCATGAAAAGGTAACAAAAAGACAGACAGTTACTTTTGCATTTATAATATTAGTGTGGATATGGATAGTGTGGGCAGCATTAGATATTGACTGACATAGTGAAGATTATTGATGATGTCAGGCTGCTAAAAGTTCGCACATAAAACTTCATATTCCCAGTGTTGAACTAGCTCATACTAGGGACTAATATTTAGTTTTTTTAATATTTAGTTCTTTGCTAGCGTGCATTAGGATGTCGGTCATTTCACAAACAACGCGATGAGTTGAATGGCTTGAGTTGACTCAGAACATGAACAATTACGCACTAAAAATATGGATAAAAATAAAATTATTTTAATACCAACAAACATCACCTATCATAAACATTCACATTCATAAGTGATTGACATAATTTTTTATTCCTAGTTGAAGAACATTGTTACTCAAACTAGGAAACCTGTGTTTTGGCAAACCAAACTTTGTTTTTTGTTACATGACTTTATACCTAAGCGGTTCTGAGTATTGACACAATACTAAGGGACAGAAGCATCACTCCGCAAAGAAATTTAAACAAATAGCAACTCTTGCTATGACGCAATAAAATTCAATTCAGCTTCCGTAGCGCTGCATACCTACCAGTAATATTAACCTAGAGAGCGCCTCTCTTTCTATCGCATAGCTCTTATCTCTTCTGACGCGGCACGTGTAACGACGCGCGACCAGCTGCCGGTGTCCGGCTATGTACTTGTAGCTTCGTACCTACAGTGCGGAGTGCGCTAGGCCTGGAATTGGTGGTAGCACATAGGTATATGCCACCAACTCGATCGATCAGAGGCGCAACTGAGCGGCTAGGCGGTAACTCTGCGGTTGAATGGCTTTAGTCGACGTGCCCTCAACCGCCCCAGTTTACTCTCGCAGTTAACGCCATGACATCAAACTCATGAACCACAAACAGGTGGATTGTTACTGTGGATGTCAGGCTATTATATATAGCTGTGGACAATATGCAGAGTAACACGCAACGTACTGAATTGGCCTACACGTGATCTTGAAACCCTTTATAACCGCAGAATACTAATGGACAGAAGCATCACTCCGCAAAGAAATTTAAACAAATAGCGACTCTTGCTATGTCGCAATAAAATTTAATTCAGCTCGCGAAGCGCGTCTTTTCGTTCGCGCTTACTAGTCATATTAACTTACAGAGCGTCTCTCTTTCTATCGTATAGCTCTTATCTCTTCCGACGCGGCACGTGTAACGACGCGCGACCCGCCGTCGGTATCCGGCTGTACTTGTAGCTTCGTACCTACAGTGCGGAGTGCGCTAGGCCTGTTATAACTCATGTTACTTGTGGTAGGTCTCTCGTATGCGAGAGGCCGTCTGAGTAGGTACCACAGCTCTGCCAGTTATTCTGCCGCCAAGCACTAGTGCGCAAGCATTACAGTGTTCCGGTTCGAAGAGCATTGTATTGTAGCCAGCGAAATTACTGGGTATATGAGACTTAATATCTGATGTCTCGGGGTGATGAGCTTTTTATGGTTTTAAAAGTTCTGGGTGGCACTGCAATTGTTATGGACAGGCGTGGCGCTTATCATCGTACCAAGTAGATGGATAGAACGCTATCAGCTTTGCTGCAAATACTGCTTTAATATGCAGTAGAAAAAAAGGTTTTTTTTACTTGTTATAGGTAAGCGTGGCGCTTATCAGGCGAACGACTTGCTCGTCTCTTCACTCAGTTCCATAATAAATAAAAAAATAGTAGTGGTATACCTATTATATAGCTACTAGAAAGTGTATCGCATTGTAGATGGTTGGAACGCTTTCAGCTTTGCTTTAAATAATACTTTGATATGCAGTAGAATAAAGTTTGTTTTTTTACTTGTGTTTGACCACTATCTCATCTGATGGTAAGCGATGATGATGATGATGATGTGTGAAATTAATAAATAGGTGGCCTTTATCATAGAACTAGCGACCTGCCCCGGCTTCGCACGGATGCAATTTACTAATGAGGTGTCATGTTTCGACGACTTGATTACAAAACTTTGAATTTTCTCTATAATTTAAAAACTATATTAGAATTTATTGTAGTACATATTAACCTGCCGTGGTTGCTTTAGCCGGCATTATGCTGAGTAGGGCCGTTTTGTGGCAGTGCCTAGTATTAATGTTTAGTTAAGTATTTGTTTAGTAAAGTACGTTTTTGCTACAATAAACTTATTTCATTTCATTTCATTTCATCTGCCGAAAAAAAAATATTTTAAATGTCACTAAAAACCGTATCAAAATCCGTTGCGTGGTTTTAAAGAAGTACCTAAGTGGAGAAACAAACAAGAATCCGTAATCGATTAAATAAAATATCTAAAAATCACGTTTTTATGGATTTAGAATGCATTGTCATCGAGTTGTGAGCTACCCTAAAAGTTTCGGCCGAATAGCTAAGCGGGAAGTGCTCGAAATTTAAATTGCAAGATTCCGCCCAGAACGACAGACAGACACACAAACAAGAAAGTGACTTAATAAAAACGTGGTAAAATGAGGACGCGTATAGCGACTATGTTTTTTACCAATTACAAATAATATTTTTTTTATATACGTCCAGAGAGAGCAACCCTTTCATTATTTAAGACATAGGTCGTTTTTTTCTTTTGTACTTAAGTGTATAATATGGAAAATTTATCATGTGTTGGCGTGTCGTCTTACAAAGTAGAGTATTGTGGGACATTTACCGGCAGGCATGCAAGTCACGTTACGATAAGTGAAGTGGCGTGACACGTGAGTTGCGGATTTTACACGAACCAAATCAGAAATGCTTCAGCGCGGTCTAACTGGTCTTCGATAAGCTTTTACACAAGAGTCATGCAACAAAGCCGAACAAAGTCATGCCGTCAAGCGACCTAGTCGTGTTTCGGGATGATAGAATAGAATAGAATAGAAAAACTCTTTATTGTATACCAAATTATAGAAATAGACAATAACACAGTCCTTAACTATGGTAGTACAATGGGCGGTCTTATCGCTTGAAGCGATCTCTTCCAGACAACCTTTGGATGGACAGTATCGGAAGAAGTTCGATGATGTTCGGAGACGGGTCAGAGCAGCCGCTCAACTGCCGCCTCTCTCTAGATCTATGTGCTCCATCTTAGGCCACATCATCGCTTCACGTCAGGCAAATAGTGGCCAAACATAGACCTATTACGTGTAGAACGAAAAAAAAAAAAGAGTGGTGTTTAAAAGTAAAATTGTTAAGCTATTGCATAGCTTCTATCGCGGGCCTTGAGCGTGGAGACCGAATCCAGAAATTCCATAATTCCGAAAATAACCTAACACCCCCCACTCCGAATGCTATGCAATAGCTTTACCGCGGCAGTCTCCGAGTGCCACACGTCTTTTTTTTTTTACTTAGTACTACAATACAATATAATACATTACAATATACAATACTTTATTGAACACCAAAACAAGAAACAAAAGTTTATAGTTACATAAATTAATAATATAGAACGAGTGTGGCTCAGTGGGCGTAGGTACGTGCGACTTTCGATACGACGCACCCGAGTTTGAACTAAAACGGTGAAGAAAAACATCGTGAGGAAATCGACATGTCTAAGAATTTATTACAAAAATTCAAAGACATGTTCAACCCGCACAGGGTTAGCGTGGTGGATTATGACCCATACTCTCTCTATGAAGGGAATGCCCGAGTCCCAGCAGTGGAAACGTAATGGGCTGATGATGATGAATTAATAAAGGTAGAACAATAGGCGGCCTTATCGCTATATGCAACTTCTTACAGGCACTACATAAAACTGCCAAGGGTCTATGCCAGGGGGTATAGTCAGAGGCCGAGGGTACTGGGGGTCTAAAGCGGCACTGTATTTGTAACCAAACAATTTTGCTACTTTTATAACAAATTGTTTGATACAGTGTAATATAATAACATTACATCTTATGAAAACATGTTCGTTAACAAGCTCTATCTTAATTTTGAAAAGTAGAGACCGCTTTCGTGAGAACTTCTTCCGAATACTGCGCACAAAATACTCAAATACGTGCTACACTAAAATGTTCGTTATCGCTAGTAAGAAAAGGTAATAACCGGCAACGTAAATCCATGCGAGTTTCATACAAACTACACTACTATAAATGCATATAAACGTGAAAGTTTAGTGGTAGATGCAGCCGCATGCGTTCAGCCCACCGCTGAAGCAACTTTGTCTTTACAGTGGGCAAACATTAAAAGTTTCTGCCCACGTTTGCGTGAAGCGGAGCAGAAGAGTTGTTCTTTCAGTGGCCGCACCTTCGTTTTTTTGTGTAAACACCTAACAGCGAAATCATACCTTGATCTTGGTAAGTATTGACCACATCATAATCATCATCACGTTCCCACTGCTGGGACATGGGCCTTCTCTCTTTAGGGAGAGTATGGGCCATAATCCAATACGCTGGCCCAGTGCGGGTTGGTGGATGTTACATGTCCTTGAATTTTTGTGTTAATTTTTGGACATGCTGGTTTCTTCACGATGTTTTTCTTTACCGTTTTAGAGCGAGTGTTAAATCTGCACATAACTTAAAGAAGATACAAATAAGTTATTAAAACGGAACAACTTGAGCATTTCAAAAAAATCACAAAGAAGTCCAAATGACTGCGATCAAATCACTTCCCTGAATATAAAAATAAGGTTTTTGAATTTAACCGTATGGGGAATACCAAAGTTCTTCAATACACTTTATCATTCAAAAAACATGAATTATTCACGTGCTCATCCAAATCCTTTTATCTCTGCATAAGGGTTCTACAAAAATAAATCCAATAGGAAACAAAATATTTCTTCTCTAAAATGCTTCTTACATCCAACGAAACAAAGGTAAATATACCATATAACATTTGCAATTGCGAGCTAACCAGAGTTATCAAAGCACTGCATATTTTATGCAGCATATGATTCAATGAAAAGTCTATAATATTATAAAAATGGAACTGAGATAATTTTGTACACTTGATATATATGTGAAAAACCAACTGGGATCGATTATTAAGAGTGTACTGAACAAAAATCTACGGTTTTTAAATTTTTTGTCTTTTTGTATGTTTGTTATCTATAGACTCAGAAGCTGCTGAATGGATTTTAATGAGGTTTTCAAGGCTTGGTAATATTAGTCTCAACTTAAATTATAGAATATGTTACATCAAAATCGATTGGCTGAATAAGAAAATAAAGCGTGACCTATTCGTAGTAAGGGCTCGCATATACTGGGGAGTTCTTGTTAAGATGGTCTTGGAAAAAATACGAATATGGGCTTCCTCTGACGTTCATGCGGACAAAGTAGCGAGAAAAAGCTAGTATTTCATATTTTCGTAATTGTTAATACTCCTCACATCAAACCAGGCAAAGAGAATTCACAGATTCACCCACCAGCGACCAAGTACCTGAATCACTGCAAGGCTGTGGGAATGCGCATATTCCATTTGCATTTCCATTAACTGGCTTCCGTACCGTATTTGAATATTTAGTGCTACTATAAACTAATAAATACTAATAAAGTCATTTTTTGAACGAAATCCTTTTTACTCGCTGAATGAGTTTATGTTGATGCGTCTGACAGAATCCTCATTTTTATATGAGGATGAAAAAATGTGCCAAAATATACTAATTTATACTGATAGTAGTCAGGTGGAACTAATTTAATATTAATATAAAATAAATACATAATTCTGGGTGACATATTTTATGAAAATTTAAGTTATAAATTACTAATAATTATATCTACACTCGAGAGCAATGAATCCGGGTCACTTAAAGAATGTTAAAAATCTCGGAAACTAAAAATGATAGGTTAATGCAATAAATTGTATTTAATAGACAATGTAATACTCCTTAAATGAAAGTAAAAAAAATATGAGTCACCATACATTTTATTAACACAAAATTACATAAAGAAAAAAACTGCTGATCTCTCCTTAAAACAAAAATAGGAAACATGAAATTTTTGAACTTTATTACGATTTTCTTGAATTTTAATACTTCGTATTGCCTCCTCGTGCTTCCATTACTGCGTTTACGCGGTTTGGCATGCTGTACACCAAGTTCCTTATACGATTTTGGGGAATATTCTCCCATTCCTCTGTGAGAGCAATTTTGAGCTCACGAAGCGTGATTGGGGGAGGGTTTCGTTGTTTTACGCATCTGCCTAGCTCGTCCCAAGCATGCTCGATCGGGTTGATATCCGGGCTGCGCGCTGGCCACTCCATACGAGTAATGTTC
This sequence comes from Petrophora chlorosata, assembly GCA_951640565.1. NCBI lineage: Eukaryota > Metazoa > Arthropoda > Insecta > Lepidoptera > Geometridae > Petrophora > Petrophora chlorosata. Next base: position 5,311,310 of record OX621194.1, on the reverse strand, counting down.
ATCTCTTGAAGGTAGTCATTCACAATCCTACCTGTATGAGGTCGGGCATTGTCATGCATAAATATAGCATCCTCACCTAAATTGACCATAAATGGACCAACGTGATCATTGAGGATTTCTTCCACATATCTTACGCTAGTTAAAGAGCCGTTTTCTATGATCACCAGCTCTGTGCGACTTTCAGAAGAAATTCCGGCCCACACAAGTACAGACCCACCACCGTAGGCTACTTTTTCTTCGATGCATGCTTGCTTGAATCTTTCCCCTGGTCTTCGATACACTCTGTGTCTTCCATCGTGCTTGTAGAGCATAAATTTTGATTCGTCGGAGAACATAACTTTTGACCAATCTTCAATACTCCAATTTACGTGGCTCTGGGCATATCTTAGTCTCGAAATACGATGCCCACGCTCCAGTTTAGGGCCGTTTGCAGGTCTAAGGGGTTTTAAGTTAGATTCAGCAAGCCGACGTCTTACTGTCCATGCACTTGGGTTACTTCCTCCGAGGCGTCGAAACTGATTGGTGAGTTCAGTTCCTGTGAGAAAGCGATTTCGAAGCATGGTGTTCACCAAGTATCGGTCTTCTCGTGCTGTGGTACACCTGGTTCTGCCCGTTCCTGGTCTGCGTAGGTTAGAACCAGTTTCTTCGTAACGTCGGAGAACTCTTTGTACTGTTGACAGCGACACACCGACAGTCCTGGCTGTATCGCGCTGACTCCGGCCGGTTTCCAGCATTGTAAGTATTCTGGTGCATTCTTCAGGCGTAAGCGACATAATTTCAGCTTGAATAATGAATATAGAGCACTATCAACATGGTTTATGTACCCACATAAATGACAGATTACAAACAAAAGCAAAACCAAATGCTGTAATTTCGTAGTTCCATCTTCGAAAGTGGCCCTTTTTCAAATTTGATTTTTTTATGATATAACTTTACAATAACTAAGAAGTTTTAATACCTTCATTTAAGGAGTATTACATTGTCTATTAAATACAATTTATTGCATTAACCTAGCATTTTTAGTTTCCGAGATTTTTAGGATTCTTTAAGTGACCCGGATTCATTGCTCTCGAGTGTATTAATTACTAATAATATGAAATGAAATTTAAATTGTAACTTTATTTTTATTATAATTATTATGACTTGCCTTGTATAACGGACTTAGTTATATGGCCAATAAAGAATTCTATTCTATTCTAAAAACTATCGTAATAGCTACGGGATGTGCACAAACGATGACCTACACTTTTTCTAATACTCCATTATTAAATCATATTCTGTCAAACGTAAAACTAACCTGGCAAACAACGTAAGTGCATTTTGAAATATCTGATATGGCCTTGGTCAACAAATTTCTGCAGAAGTTATTGAAAATAACAGCAAACACCTTTCTCAGAAGCCAAACAGGATTCCAAGCGTAAGTACAAATCCATGAATCGGTGCATGTTTGTGGAAATCCACGAAAGCTATTTACAATTCCATCACATATTTCCGCATCGTATTTGAATATTTAGTGGTACTGATGTAATGGATAAAGAAACAGTTCAAACGATGAAAAGGCGTACCGTATTGAGCTGCAGTGTAGGCTGTTGATGGCCTACCTCCAACTGCGAACGAGTATAGGCTGATTATTATGACAAGAATTATATCGTACGGCAAGCCGTCATCCATTTATGGTTGATATCCCTCCTGCTCGCACCGAGCGCTTTGCTTCGACTTTCATAATGCGAACGGCCATGGAGTGGAACTCTCTGCATCTGTTTTTCTGGATAGCTATAATCTGGGTGTCCTTAAGACAAGAGTGAACAGGTTTCTTCTAGGCTAGCGTGCTTCATCTTCGACCGCATCGTCACTAAACAACAGGTGAGATAGCGGTCAAACGCAAGTTTATAAAAAAAATATATCAATACGTAATATACCACTGTCCTTCCAAATTATGTTAGTCCTTTCCGATGACTCCTGACTGACTCACTGGTAACTGTTAAATGTACTTGTTATTTACGTAACTATTTTTAAGTTTTGACAATGAAGTGTTTATCTATCTATCTATAATACACTGTCTCTATACAGAATATACAATCTGCTTCTTAAATCATTTACACAGTCTTTTGTCAAAAATATGTCATGACTCTCGAAACATTTGTTCAAGCTAGTTAATGAATGGGGTTACGGTCGATGAAACGATTATTTATCAAGCAAAATTTCATTCGCGCCGCTAAATTAAAATTAAACTATTTACAAGTATATATTTTATAAAAAAACCGACTTCAATGTAACTTCGAAGTCCAAAAAATATCGATGAAATTTATATGGGACCACTTATACTGAATCCAATGCAAAACTATTTTTCCAAAGCGATTCATAAATGATGGAGTTCTGAGGTAACAAATATAAAAAAAATACAATCGAACAAGAACCTTCTCATTTTTTAAGTCGATTAAAAAGATGAACATTTAGTACTCCAGCCCGTCAATTTATGCTCAACAACATACCAAATTAGCGTTTAACTTAACAGTCTCGTTAATTTAAGCAAAGTGGAATAAAAAATACAGGCTTCCTGTTGTCTGCGCCAGACGCAGCCCGCAGCGGACCTGTTGCGCCGAGCGCGGCTACATCCAGTGACATTCTGAACAAAAGATAGACTTTCCCTTTGTTGCGAACTCTGCTCTGCCTCTGGGCAAGGGTTTATCGTTAATCTGTGACAGTTGACGTGAATAAAGTTGTTTATTCAGATTAGCATCGAACATTGATTTTATCATAAGTTTCGTTAGATATTCAACCGCCAAATAAAACTGTATACTGACCAAAAGATAATTGACAGATAGCTGGAAATGTCTATTTCACGAGGCTAGTAGGCGCCCGCGCCCGCCCGTCGCCGAATCGGTGATCGGACAGTAATCGAAAAATAAATAAATAATTTTTAGAAAAAAACAAAAACCGACTTCAATGTATCTTCGAAATCCAAGGTCACATATCGATGAAATTTATATGGGACCACTTCGTAGCTGTACTGAACCCGACGCAAAAAAAATTTTTCAAATCGGTTCATAAATGACGGAGTTCTGAGGTCACAAACATAAAATAATAATAATAATAATAAAAAAATACAATCAAACAGAGAACCTCCTCCTTTTTTGAAGTCGGTTAAAAAAACTAAAATGTAGTTAGAACGAATATTTGTCGAATCCGAAAGATCATTCAATCAATATTCTTGTAAAATAATAATGATTTATATTTTAAAATCAATAAATAACATCTAATGACTCTCTTTATCTGTTCTTTATTTAAACGAAACACGATCACAGTGCATGACGTCACTTCAAAGTAAATACCGTGTGCGAAGCTTGTGTTTATTTTATATGTTTGCTTTTTATCTAATTCAAAACGATACGTTTTTCATTCCATGATATGATGAGCCTAAAGTCCTTAAACTTCACAAAAAAGTATAAATCACTTTGCAAGTTTGCTTTCGTACAGCTTGTCGTTTCGTTTGCTTTCATATCACGTCATACGTTCTGAGGTGACCTTTTGCGCGGCAATATTTAAACATAGTTTTAGGTACTTTTGGACTTTATTTAATTAAAATATTAATATTTAATGCCAATTATTATTCTAAAGCATTATGGTTAATTTTAAATACTTTCTGACAAGTTGTCCAATCCCCTATTGTCAATTATTTCATGGTCATCTATTTTTATATTTCTTTTTCTAATTAAAAGCTATAGATTTATTCTAAAGAATGGACTGAGTACCTTCATACATTTCAGAAAAATATCGAAATCAATTCCACGGAGTAGATACAGATAAAAGACAGCAATGGAACTCCGAAACGTAAGCAACAAGCTATTAGGAGCCTGATATTGATAGCTGAAAACAAAATAGAACACTCTCAGTAAAACTATTTAAATATATCTCCAAGGTGAACACATTAGAGGACGACGTAGATAAATTGCTCCAGGTTTATTAGCTAGAGCAGCATCGCTCATCCCGTCAGGAAAGAAGGTTGCAATACAGGGGAACTCTTTTATAAACAAGAATCATCATAGGCCTGTTCCATCTAAAGAGATGATTTAATCAGCGTCCGGAGTAACAATGGTTGAACGGCACTTCCGCTCATGGCTCAAAAGGCCGACACGGGAATAACAGATACGGCCACACCGTGTGCAGATGTTTGAATGCTGCGATCCCATAGCTGATGTGGGGTTTAACAAGAATACATAGAAAATAACTAAATTTCTCACGTGATTAATTAAATTTTTGTAGGAAATATTAAACAATTTCAACAGGACTCAAATCTGCGACCTTTACGCAAAAGGTTGTTATAAGTTTGACCAGGGTTGTCATCGTGAATTAGGGCCCTGTATGTGTGTCTGTCTGTGGCACCGTAGCTCTTAAACGGGTGAACCGATTTGGATGCGGCTTCTTTTATTTGAAAGCAGGTTTTATAGCGGTGGTTCTTATACATGTTTTATTTAGTCGGGGTTTTTTTTAATTTTTAATTCATTTAATTATAGCTGTACCTGTCTTGAACGAATAAAAAAAACTGACGGAATCTCGCTCAGCAACAACTGAGACATAACAGTGGCGGTGGCGTTATATTTGTTTGAGTAAAAGGAGGGCCGAAGTCAAGCCGATGTGACGACCGATTGGCACAGCATCATGTTAATGTATGCGTGAGTCTTATGTGTACGTACGAGCGGACCGGCATAGCTTGAGTCCTTCACGTTTGTATTTGGCGATGAGGCGTCCACCTTTTTTATTCGTTCAAGGTACCTATAATGTAAATACAGATGCAATTACAAAACTCTTTGTTGTTTATCAGTTTACGAAAAGATACAGTAATAAGACGAATTCCTTTTAAATGTAATAGGCGGTTTAAAGTACATGTCATCATCGTCATTGTCATCATCAGCCTATTGTATCCCCACTGTAACGTAACGTTCGAAGTTCCTCTCATAGAGAGAGTGTGGGCCATAATCCACCACGCGCCACGCTAGCCCAGTGCGAATTGGTGGATGGCACAATCTTGAATTTTATTTTAGATTCTTGGAACTGCCTGTTTCCTTCACCGATTTTAGAGTTCCTGCACATATTTTTTTTTATATTTATTTTATTTTATTTTCTTTATTTGGTTCACCAACAGTAGTTACATTGTTTCTTCTAAAGACAAAGATTTCTTAAATTTAAATAAGGCTAAATGCACTACCAATAACAGGTAAACACAGCGTTCACGTGTAAAGTAACATAGAATATATAACATAATAAATTATTTTTCAAAAAAACTAAACCGACTTCAAAACCACAAATGGCACTCAAAAGTAAAAAACAAATTAATATAATTATCATAAGCGCTACCCACTCATATATTTGAAGTCGGTGCCAGCCAAGTCTAAAAGTCTTGAATTTTATTTTAGATTCTTATATCGGCTTGTCGGGTAATGAAAAGGCAGACCAACTTGCCAAAGATGCTGTTGTGGACGGGGAACCGTTTTCTTGCGTGCCCTTCTACACTGACCTCTTACATTTAGTTAGAAAAAAATGCATTCAAACGTGGAAAGAATATTTTGACGAGAGGTTACTGACGAAGGGCATCTGGTATAAAACCATCCAACCTTGCTTAACGCGATCACCGTGGTTCTCAAGCTCTGAAATTCCTAGACCTGAAATTGTTACTGCCTTAAGACTTAGATCGGGACACATTCCACTAAATAAGTTTAAATTTCTTATGAGAAAGTCCGAATCACCAAATTGTGCAGAGTGCGGCGTGGTTGAAGATGTTTACCATGTGTTGGTGGAATGTGTCCGGAACGAAGTCGAGAGAAGAGATTTATTGATGTCTACTGGCATGGATGTTAGAGATCTTGGAGTGTGTAATAGCGTTCTCGCTTACCCTCTTTCAGAGGGAGCGAGAAGGCTATACAAAATGGTGAACATCGCCATTAAACGCCGAGGTTAGTCGGTAGATGCATACGATGGGAGTGTCATGATCATGTCTGATCAAACTCCTTTTTAATAAATAAAGATTTAAAAAAAAAAAAAATTTTAGATTCTTGGAACTGCCTGTTTCCTTCACCGATTTTAGAGTTCCTGCACATATTTTTTTTTATATTTATTTTATTTTATTTTCTTTATTTGGTTCACCAACAGTAGTTACATTGTTTCTTCTAAAGACAAAGATTTCTTAAATTTAAATAAGGCTAAATGCACTACCAATAACAGGTAAACACAGCGTTCACGTGTAAAGTAACATAGAATATATAACATAATAAATTATTTTTCAAAAAAACTAAACCGACTTCAAAACCACAAATGGCACTCAAAAGTAAAAAATAAATTAATATAATTATCATAAGCGCTACCCACTCATATATTTGAAGTCGGTGCCAGCCAAGTCTAATAGGTAGCAGATAAATACTATGTATATAGTAAGTACTACTTGTAGGTAGTATCTATCTGCTACCTTTTCTAGTCTAGTCGCTTGTTGGCAAGCGACTGAGCCGTGCTCTAAGTTGTTACGCCTTTTATAATTGTCAGTCTATCAGTTTCAATCTCGTTATTTTAGCCTATGGTCAGCTATTTTTATTGTCATAACGATAATAGCATTAACAGATAATACATTGGCTTATAATTATACTAATTATATTAAACAATTATACATATATCTAACAAGTGCATGTACCTACGCCGCCACTACAACTAAAAAGGGAATTCCCTAAAGTGAAAATAATAACGGTTATTTCAAAGTGTGAACTGCGGCGTGCATTAGGACAACGTGGAAAGATCGCTCCACTTTATTAGCTGGAACATCGCTCAGCCCGTCGGGAATGCAAGGGTTACAGGAGAAACCTTTTTGAATTTTTATAGTCATTTAAATAGCTAGCGTTTTAATGAGAAATAATATGTCAGCTTAACTGATGAGGTCATTGCCTTGTTATGAAACTATTTTAAATAACTGGGCACATGAGACTTTATATCTGATGTCTCGGGGTAATACAGAGAGCAATACAGTGCTATGCAGTACTAATAAATCACACACACACATACAGTAATCCTTTCTTGAACAAAATGAAGTTTGAATTTCCTTCGGTAAAGGAAGAATCAAATTACTGCTAGAAATGCGTTTTTTTTACGCTTAATACATCCATGTTTGGCCACTATCTTGCCTGATGGGAAGCGAAGATGTGGCCTAAGATGAAGCACATAGATCTAGAGAGAAACGGCAGTTGAGCGGCTGCTCAGACCCGTCTCCCCGATGGTTCACCGAACATCATCCCGAAACACGACTAGGTCGTAGGCTAGTCGTAGGTTTTTTATTATATTCTATACAAATATCAAATATAGTAGTTTGTCTTTGATTCTATATATAAAACGGTCCGTGTCCTTCGTCCTAATATCACTCTAGAAGGATATATGCAAAGTGACATTCATATTTTTGATATTTTCTTGACGGGCCTTTTTTTGTGGAAAACGGCCCAGAAACCAGTCAACGAGGCATTTATGTTGAAAGGTATTATTGGCTACAAGTCTGATCCCAAAAAACTTAGAGATAAATTGTGAAAGAATCATCAAAAGCGGTAGTACAGTCTGGGGTAGTGCGTTCAGTGCCATGTCGTAATATTTTTAACGACATTAAAATAAAGGAGTTTCTTAATTTCACTGTATATTGTTCTTTTCATGTATGTTACGCCATTACTCCGTCATTTATAAATTGATTTGAAAAAATCTTTTGTTTTGGTTTCAGTATAACTTCAAGGTGGTCACATATAAAGTTCACCGATAGATAATTTCAATAAAACCCACCTACATAAAAATTCAATACCTTCATTAGACATACGAAACGATCAAACCCCTGAGAAGCTTTGCAGCCCCTAATTTGTAGCTACAAATGAAATTAATACTGGCACGATACATTGTACATTTCATGTCCTACCAACAAGCGGAATTATACAGACATACAACAGTAACTTTATTTGCTGTGCACTAATTAAAATACTGTGGCAGCGTAATTCGTGTCCCGTGCTTGCATTTAATACAGCTGTTTATTAATTAGGGCTTGTGGTTTTACTCTACAAAAGTCAAAACATAAGCAAACGTATTAAAATGGTTGGCAAGCAGTTTGCAGTTAGCAAATATAATGAACAAGCTCCTACTCCACACTTTCACCCGACACATGGCGAAAATGTAAATTGAACGAAATAACTTATGAAGTTATGCAATGGGAAGCGTCGATCAATTTGGACGGCACGGGTTGTCGTGCTTGAAGAGTGCAGGCCGCCTATACCGACATTGGGCCATTAATGACCTACTACAGCGGGCGCTCTCCACAACCTCCGTGCCCTCGACACGAGAACCGACCGGGATGCTCAGAGACGACGGCAAAAGGCCAGATGGTGCCACTCTGGTACCGTGGTGCCTAGGACGAGCCCTGGTCTGGGACGCCACCTGCGTGGACACTTTGGCGCCGTCACACGTCGGTAGCACCGCTCGCAATGTCGGGGTGGCGGCTGAACAAGCCCAAATCTTAAAACATCGAAAGTATTCACAGCTCAGCGCGCACTATGAATTTGTAGCGCTGGCTGTGGAAACTTTAGGCCCGTGGTCGTCCGACACCAAAAAATTTTGTAAAAATATTTCGACGAGACTGGTCCTCGCTTCGGGGGATCTCAGAGCTGGCGCGTACTTTGCCCAGAAATTAAGCCTCTTAATACAAAGGGGTAACGCCGCCAGTATTCTGGGAACCCTGCCGCATGGTGGCGATCTAGACGGCGTGTTTGCCTTATAGTTTTGTTTATAATTGAAGGTATATTTAATATGATTATTAATTTAAGAATTTGAATGTTGTTGTGTGACAATAAAGCGTTTATTTTGGGGGTTAATTGCAAATGTAAAATGAATTAAAGTTATGCAATATACGTCATTTCAACTATGTCCATAAACCATATAAATTGCTTCGAAGTCAATGACTAATCTAAGGTCCATCCAGGATGACGTTCAAATAACCGTTTGATCTCCGTTCACCTGATTGTCACTTAGCTTGAATCTGTACTTATGTATTACTCTTATTCCAAGACTATGTCAAAACTAGTTTCAGCTGAGTCACGATTTAAGTCGAACCTCAAGATCTAAATGAGTTGGAAAACTAAATGGGTAGGTCAGTATCAAATGTAAGCTTATAACTTGTCTTATTTAGCATTACCTACTTTTAAAATTGATTTCTTCATATAAATGTTATTTCATAAAAAAACATTTTTATTGTTCAACTCAAGCTCATGTCTGTAATTTAATGTTTGCAATAAAGCGTTCATCTATCTATCTATCTCAAGCTTGTGAAAAGTGGTCGACGAAATTAAGCATATACTTGCTTAAAATGGGACTTTGCTCTAAGCTTAAGGAGTTTCAAAGTAATTTGACCCTTTCATCAAGAATAACCTCACTTTACTTACTACTAGATGTAAATCACTCTCAACCGTGACACAAAATTTGCTACAGTCCTAATCGCGCCTCAACGCAGTTCAAGGTCGTCTCGAGATCTTGCCAACTCATCAATATTCATTTAACCATCGGATCCGGATCGGATCGTTACCAGAAGCCTGTCATGTCACGGCAACAGGTGACGGGCCCTCATTTTTCAAGTATCAGGTTCTCATTGTGTTCGGGAAGTCGGGAATGACGGTAAGGGTTCGCGCACAATGCAGGGGAATTTCCCCTTTACAGATTTAGATAAAACGAACGAATTACTTATTGGATCACTCGGCAGTGTCGCACATTTGGCCGTAGAATTACTTGCCTCAATAACAACTATGAACACCGTAATAATGTCCTCCTTTGTACGCGTGATGGAAATGTGTAGGCCATATTGGACCAAATCATATTAGGTGATACATTGGGACAATCAGACACCTCACACGACTAACACCACACATCAGAAATGATGGACAATTTACTTCCACAACCAGGCACTGGGCTCACATAAAACATGTATCAAACTACGATCCAGTCTCCCTCTGAGAGAAATGCAGTTCAACAGTGGAAATATAAAAATGCCGCTGGATGATGCGCCACTGTGAAATCTAGATCAATTAAGTATAAGGGTTATTGCCGTCCAAAGTCAATATTTTTTTATGGAACTGAATAATGAGTCAAGCAATTCGTTCGCCTGATGGTAAGTGCCACGCCAGCCCATAACAATTGCAGTGCCAATTAGAACTTTTAATACCGTGAAAACTTCTGCGTAGCACTGCGTTGCGCTGATCACCCCGAGACGTCAGATATTAAATCTCATATGCCCATTAATTTCGCTGGCTACAATGCCCTTCAAACCGGAACACAGTAATGCTTGTGCACTACTGCTTGGCGGTAGAATAACTGGCAAAGCGGTAGTACCTACCCAGACGGCCTCCTGCATACGAAACACCTTCAAGAAACAAGTGGAAACAATTTTAACAATACGTCCAAAAATTTGCAGAAACCGACGAACTTCCGAAGCTTAAAACTGAGCACAAAATACCAACTTCCTACTTTTATAAATGAAAACCTTCAGCCAAAGAAAGTACCAATTAAATGAAAAACTGAATAACAAGTAAAGGAAACCTTTCTTCGAAACGCAAAAGAATGAACTATGAAAAGCAGGTACCTACGAATAAAAGAAAGAACGCTAAGAAAGATACGAGCAAATGAGAGACAGTTCCTGTCTCGCTTTGTGTGAACGCCGCGCTACGGGACTCATGAAATGGAAGAGAAAACACGAATGGAGATGTCTTACAAAGAGTTTTTATGTAGAATCTGAGATCAAGAATATTGAACTACGCTCCAGTAACGCTGAATAAAACATCCTGTTGGCAAAACTGGATGGAAGCTGCGAAATCTCCATAAAGCCATTGAGTATTAACAAAAATCTTGATAGGTACCGACTGACTGCACAATCCATGTGAATCCATAAAAAAGGAAAAAATACTACGTAATATAAATAAACCCCTTTTGTTCAGGAATATGCAAAGCACTTGCGTGTTAAGGGTGCAGATTTTTATGTTCAGGATTGGATCAGTAAACGAAGCATAATAAAAAGCAATGACTTTGATATACTGCGTTGCATAATAATTTATGGTTGTTAAGGATATATTACGCAGCCTAGTTATTATATTAAATACACTTATACAGTGTAAATTGCTTCTAAAGCTTTTAAAGCGCTTTGAAAAAGAACCGGAGGCGAAATTTATTTGACAGCGTATTTTTGTGAAACACCCAAAGTAGCCCAAAATGATTCAACCATATTGCAAGATAAAAACAAGAATCCGTAATAGATTAAAAAAAATATATAAAACCACGATTTTATGTATACGATTATATATAGAATGCATTGTCATTGAGTTGTGAGCTACCCAGAAAGCTGCAGCCGGATAGCTAATCGGGAAGTGATCGAAATTTGAGTTGTAAGATTCCACCCGGAACAAGAGACAGACAAACAAGAAAGTGACTTAACAAAAACGTGGTAAAAATCACGGCGGTAAGAAACACCAGTGCGTGTTATGCCTTAAAGCCGTCAAATGTAACAAGATTAAGCCTATAATAGAGCAGAACACCTATGAATTCTCATAATATAATTAAACACTGATCTAATATCGAGTTTTTGAGGGTGAGCCTCATCATTATACCATTATTCATGGCTGCGATCAAAGGTAAATGGATTAATATTCATAATTTATTATTGTCTAATGTGTTCACGTCTGACCGAGGTCTTCTAGTCAAACCCACCCTCCGCATATTTTCGGTATATTCTCTTATTACAGCCACATTTTTGTGTACCTACGTGTGTACTTTCCGCATAATATGCTATGATTTTTTTAAACTAGGTATATTAACTTATTTTTCGTAAGATACGAGTTTTTATTTGCCCAACGATCACATAGGTAGATCCTGGCCCCTAAATACTAACTAAAGTCCGATGACAATGCAATTTTATGGTGATAGCCAACGATCAGATGATGGAGACGGAAGGTGGGCATTGGAACTATTTGACGGATAATTGTAAACTATTACAATTGGGTTTGGGCTCATTTTAATCTGCTCGAATTCCGATTACGAATTTGTTAAAAGCTTGTCTTGTAACATATATTTTTCAACAAAAAAATCATTGCCTTTAAAATAGTCGCATTATACTAATAATATAAATGCGAAAGTTTGTATGTGTGATAATGTGTTTTTTCTCCACGCCTCCACACACTCCTCTTCACGCTGCAACGGCTAAACTTTTTATCCCAGAAAATCGCGGGTGAAATCTTTACGTGCGTGCTCCCGACAATCACAGGGAAGTTTGAAAATAAAATATTTGGCATAAACTTTAAAAAAAAGTCTTTGAATTAGCGTTAAACTACGGTTAATATGAACGAAGTAGGGATTTTGTAAATACTATGTGTTGTACACAGTCTACAAAAAAGTCTCTACATCAGCGTTAAAGTATAGTCCGCGCGAACGAAGTCGCGGGCAACAGCTAGTTACAAAAAAATGCTAACTAACGTAAAATTACATAGATAATTAGATATTGTATAGAGGTATGTAATTTTGATAGAACATAATTTGTCAAATACCTATTTGCTACCGGTAATGTGTAATGTGTAAGTTGTAACCGATAAATGTTATTATTTATCGTTTATAACGTGAGGTTTCTAACCAATTAATAATTACTCCGTATAATTAAGAACATGACTTAATGAATTTACAATTTGGTTAGATTACAATTTTCTCCAATTAATATTGTGTGTTATTGCTTAGCTACTAAATCTTATATGTACCTATGTATGTAGGTACTACTAGGTAAATATTTTCTCAATACGCCTTTTTGTTTCAAAACATTTACTTATCAGTTTAGAGTCATCCTAGATCAATGGCTATGGCAATTCTTTAGTAGAAAATATGTCTACGGAAGAGTTATTTTTTCATTTCCTAAATTTTCATTTCTTTCTTATTCTTATATTCTTTATTGTACACTGTCAAAACATTTACATCGTGAATTATTTATTTATTTTCTTCCAGCAAACCCTTGAGGATAGAGAACAGTCACTTGATCAAATAGGTTTCAGTGTACGGTTGCAGTTTGAATAAAAAATCAGCAACTATCCTTATCCTTTCCAAGGAAAACACGGTGATGTCTTTCAGATATCGGCCTATTCGAAATCAATACGAAACTCTCGTCGAAAAAAGAAAAATTGTAGTATGCGTCGTAAAACGCGACATAAAGTCGAAAATGGGATATCACTATCGACATCATATTGACTAGATGAGAATTGGGGCCCAGGTTACATGTTCCCAGGGTTACAAACAAAGGGCTCACGTGGAAGCTTTGTGTACCTACCAATTAAATACGGCAAAGTGCGCATCAACAGGGGTCCCTTTACAAGTAGCTGCATGGTGCAAAAGGCCTCGTTTTACAATTCCTCTTGGCGTTAACGAGATGTCAAGTGGCGGAATCACAATTGTGACGATTGCCGTTTACCAAAATGATTTCGGATTCATTAATGTTATACGAGTATGATTCGTTTCCTATTTTCAATTTGTAATCGCATCGAAGCGAGTATTTATTTTTCGTAAATAACCAAACGTGTTTGGAAAGAACATTACAACTCTTAGCGCATATTTCGCGCCAAAGGGCCTACGTCTGAAGCTTTCTGCTAAAACTAAGCGGGCTAGAATCATCTCTATTATGGAGTCCAAACAGCGCTACTAAGGTAGGTACTTAAAAGCCTAATTTTAAAATTCTCTTGGAATCAACGAGACAACTTAAAACTACCTAGAATTATAGAAGGATGAAGGAAGGACCTTTTATCGGTCCAAAACTGGTCGAGCGGCGTCGAGATCTCGATATAGAAATACGTAAGTAAAATCAGTTTAAATAGTCTTAAATAATGTGTCAAACTCACGAAAGTTTTAATCAAATAATTAGAATTATAGAGTTATATCTTGTAAATTGCTGAAGTTGACTTTGAAGGCACATTAATGTGTCGTGGCATAGTGTGCCGTGTCGCGCCATAATAGATTTTGTATCTTATATTTGGGTTTGTTTGGCGCGTAGTAATATAGCTTTGCGCTATGGGCATGGAGCACGCTACAAAATACTATAACATTTTCATATAACGCCTTATCATATAAATTTCAAGCATTTGAAATAAGGTGCAATCTATTTTCTCACTAATCCATCCAATCAGCAGTCCTAGCTCGTAATACTGAATCATTTCCAGGGCCCTAATTCTGTTATCTATTGGACAAGTCGCATCGCAAGTCAAATAAAAATGTAAAATAATGACAGTTCAATATTCATTGATAAATTTCGTAGTCTATTTTTTCTTATTGTGTTTTGACCACCAAAAATAAATTGAATGAAAATTCAAATCAATTTAAATCAACATAAACGCGCCATTTGTGTGTGACGTCAAAATGTGGGGACCTAGGATCTCTTCATTGGTCTATCTATACGACACGAGTGCGTGTGTCAATAAATTACCAATAGGGCGGGTCTACGTCACAAATTGACTAATAAGCAGCGAGCCGCGTGACGTCAAAATTTGGTTACACGTACTCAAGCTTTTTGCGATGACGTTTCATTTCTCCAAAAATAAGAAAAAACATTGAAATACAAAAAAAAAACTACGCAATTAATAATAATTTGATCACTACCAAATGTTTACAGGAGTAATCTATCATATAAAGTAATTTCCAGATTTTTCGACAGCACGTGCATATTCCCTATTAGCTCATAAATATTATGCCATTATACATATTATGTCATGATAAATATGCCTATGATGATGTCCTCCTTGACGTGTCCGTCAACGGCAAACCTTGTCACCTCCGGAAATGGAAGCGAAGATGGCTGGCAAAACTAAATTTAGTTTTAAAGACCCTGATGCAGGGCGCACACTGCACCTGCCCTCTATAATTATAGGTATAAGCGGGCATCTTGTACGTATGGACGACTCCAGGCTGCCTAAATTTTACTCACAGCTGAAGGAGGGAAAGCGCTAACCTGGAGGTCAGTTTCTGCACTACAATATTTGTTTAGACGGTTGGGAAGAGCTTGCACAACAGAGGCATGTTTGGCGCAACTCCGTTAGTAAGGCTGTTGATATTTTGAAGATAATCGCTTATAAGACCTCGATGCAAAACGCCTGCTGAAAATGATCCGTCCTAAGCCTTTTTACACCTATACCTACAATATGCCTAGATAGGTAGAAACGATATTTCTAATTTCTATTACAATAAACTGTAGGAATTGAAACAATAAATAATTAATACTTACCATTACACTGAACAATTTGGAGTAACTGTTTGAATTATTCAAACACCTACTCCAAATTGTTCAGTGTAATATTAATGGGAAATGAAATGTATACAGAACTATTTTGACCGATGTGTTTATCAACGTGTTTTTCCATTACTCAACTCTAATAGAACATAATATAAAAAGCCAATGCTGTATAACCGAACATTTTATTTTCTTCTCAGTACTTCATACCTAGATGCTGCGTACAGGCGGACTAAAGTGGCACTTACCAGCCCTAGAGCTCAAATTTAATTTATATTCTAAAATTAGGCAAATTGTTTTCAGCCACATGATTGAAAAAACAAAATATTCATACATCGCGGCAGAATAATGAACCATAGCAATCTGTGGATGAAATCGAGTAAAAAATATGAAATGCGCGTACCTTGGTGAAATTGTTTTACTCTAACAATTAATTAACTATAATACTTTTTCATTTTATTACTCTTTTTAATGAATAGTTAAGTATTTAAGTCAGGGCTAGTAAGATTGTCTTTTCCCCTAAAATATCAACAAAACTGACTTACCTCAAATTCGAATGGAATGAGCACCCACTTGATTGAAGTAGTCCCAATATTCTGAAAAAATAAAAAGTAGAATTGAATTATGGGTAGACACATTCAAAGTTCAAAAAGAAAATCTAATTTCACTAGTCTTCATCGAAAAGACGAAAGTGTAATTTAATGTAAGACGTATGAAGAGAAAAAAAATGTCTATTTAAGGCGAGTGAAATAATGTCTAGGCTTCAAAAGTTCCAAGGCTTATAAAGCATCGGCGCGTAAAGCGAAATTCTTATCCAATTTTCATATGGAACACTTCGACCCGGGCTCAATTTGGGCGAGCAGCAATTTACCCTCGAAATATGAATTTTCAAATCGCTTCAGTTCAAAACTCAGTATTTTACCTATAATAAAAGGACAGTGTTAAGTGAAAAAAGGACAGACAAAAAGACTAGTGGGTTAAAATGACCGCAATCTGGTTCGGGCAACAGCTTAAATACAATACAATAATACTTTATTGAGCACCAAAATAGGAAACAAAAGTTTACAGTAATAATAAAATAATTAATAATAAATTATTTAAAAATCTAAAGAAAAAACTTTTTATTTATTTTATTATTTAATAATAATTTATTTAAAAAGGCTTTATTTAATATTTAACTGTTTTAATTTAAATACAGACTCAAATTAAAACTTTCCATAACTGACTAACTAACTGAAACAACTTTAATAACTGATGTTTCCAAATCTGTTTGAAGAAGTTTTCGTATTATTTCACATTTTTTTAAGTGACGAGACGAGCAAATTGTTCACCTGATGGTAAGCAACATGTTAGCACAGCAGTACGTGACTCTGCAACTGTCATGGGCTCGGGACAGTTGCATCGCCACCCAAAACTCTGCGTTAGGAAATAATAACATTATCTTTATACTATGAAGGTTTCTTAGGAGTTATTGTTTCACCCTCTTATTGGCTCGAGAGTAGCTAAAGATTCTTTGAAAACCTAGCAGATTTCAGATAAATTTCACAAAGCCAAAGTCACGCACGCCTGAGTCGATTGAAGTCGTACATTTCCTCCTTTCATTATGCATACTGCTAGCCAATAAACGACGTCCATTGTGAAAAATAAAGCACAATAAAAAGGCCAATGCTTCGTCCAACGCATGATTACACAGGCGTAATTGGGGCCAGAGAGGCGGACGCGTAATAACGCCCGCGCGTACGGGATTTTAATTGTAGCAGCTATTGTAGAACTGTGGTGTTGTTAGCATACATCATTGGAGCCGGACTGTTTGTAACGTCTGTTCATTTTGTTACGCGTATAGATGAAATAATATTATACGGCTTTAGTACTTACTGATTAACCTGGATACATACTAATAGTGCTGTTTGCAATTGAAATATACAAAAAAAGAATGCAGTGGCGTTCTCCTTCGAAAATCGCGTTGTCTTTCGTGATCGTGGAGAAAAGTAGAAAAAAGTACAGCTGCACCCATCGCATGATTACATAGGCGTAATTGGGGCCAGAGAAGTAGACGCGTAATAACTCCCGCGTACGGGATTTTAATTGCACGGCTATTGTAGAACTGTTGTTGTGAGCATAGATCATTGGAGCCGGACTGTTTGTGCGTAATATGTGTTGTTTTTTGTTACGCGAATAGATGAAATAATAATATACGGCTTTAGTACTTACTTATTAACCTGGATACATACACATATCCAAAGAAATGGATGCTGTGACGCAAATCGCATTGTACTTGGTCAAATTAAGATTGTGGCCTGAAAAGCACAAAAAATATAGCTCCGTCCGTCGCATGATTACACAGGCGTAATTGGGGCCAGAGAGGCGAACGCGTATGGGATTTTAATTGTACCACCTACGAGTATACCAAGTATTGTAGTACGAAGGCATATGTCGTGTTGTGTGCATGGCTCATTAGAGCTGAATTGTCTAGGACCTGTGTTGTTATTTATTTTTTTCATCGTTATCACGAGAATGGATAATGAAGTGGACCGTAGCAAAAAGTTATCGTGAACAAATTAAGAGTATAAAAAAGGAAAAAAAATAGTTAATTGAAATACTTAATAAGTACTAGTTAATAGTTAAAATAATAATAGTAGCCAAAAATATAGTAAATGGTAGTAGTTAATAGTTATATAATGAAGCATCATTCACTGCCTATGCCAGCCTACGCCATCTAGCTAAGACAGAAAACAAGAAGCATTATGAACGTACCCTCACTGTCCTAGAATAAAAAAAAATATTTTACCAGTAGTCCAGAGGAAGGAATCGTAGTAACTGTAACACAGGATATCCTAGTGCGGCTACTAACGACATTTCTATTCATTTATATTCTAGTTTATTTGTTGAAATAGGTAGGTCTGACTTAAAAAAAATAATGTTTTTGTAAGAATAACCTTTCACTTAGAACATTTCCATTTTACTTCCCTTTTCCTCGCATATTTGTTTACAACGAGCAAAACATAATAGTTACACAATACACAAAAAATAATGTATGTACTACCAGGCCTAGCCCACTCCGCACTGTAGGTACCTACGAAGCTACAAGTACATAGCCGGACACCGACACGACGCGACGGCGGGTCGCGCGTCGTTACACGTGTCTCGTCAGAAGAGATAAGAGCTATGCGATAGAAAGAGAGGCGCTCTGTAGGTTAATATGACTGGTAGGTATGCAGCGCTACGCAAGCTGAATTGAATTTTTTTGCGTCATAGCAAGAGTCGCTATTTATTTAAATTTCTTTGCGGAGTCATGCTTCTGTCCATTAGGATTCTGTGGTACTACTTATTACTTGAACGTTTTCAAACAGTACAGAAATGCCTGTTATAAAATTGCTAATGATAAATCTCTGTAAGTAGCTAGAAAACTTTAGAATAGCTGTGAATTATAGACATTGCTATAGATACCTATCTCTGTACTCGTAATTTGAAAAGACGCAAGTACTTTCTCACACATGAAATCATTCAAATCTAAGTTTGTCGGTGGAGTTGGTGTAAAGTTACCGCGTAACTTGGCAGTTGAAGCTCTCGTACTGTGGCGAACCGTGTTCCTTTGTTCAAGCTTAATTAACATAAACTCTGGTGCTGCCTCATTAGATGTAGGTGTTATGTTTCTCTAGAGGTATCAATGAAGATTAGTTTTTTTGAATTTGGAAATAATAAAGACAATTAAAAAGGCCATGTATTGGGTCTATTCGCGCCTACGTATTAATCAAAATAACATTTTGACTAACCTAACTACCAACGTTTCGATCAAGTTGCATTAATCGTGGTCACGAGAAGACTGAAGTAGCGGATTTAGTATTGCCGAGCGGTAGTCGACTATAGATGATTAATCGATAGTCTATCGATAGCCAACCAATCGCAACACTATCGATAGGCCTATCGATAGTATCGATACTCTAAAAGTCCTCGTTTAATTTCATTACTGTTCAAACTTACCTACCTAATACTATTGCAAATTGGCCGACTTTCGATAGACTAAAATAATCGATACTATTACAACCACACAACATTACAACTACACCAATACTATTCAATAGTATCGATAGTACTGTACTCATTCGATAGTATTGCGTCCTAGCTATCTATAGTATCGATACTATCGAAAGTCTAATCTAGTCTAGTCTATTAGACTCTAATCGATAGTATGTATTTTTCAAATGATAACTATCGATAGTGAAACTATCGATAGTACTAACAGTGTCAGTAGATACTACTAGATACGCTATAAGATAAATCGCGACGCTATCACTTCCTAATCCACGGATTCCATGATGTAGACAGCTTGAACCCATCATCATAAACATAAATACAATTCGCGAAAGTTTAAAAAGTGCAATTAAAAAAAAAAGACGTGTGGCACTCGGAGACTGCCGCGGTAAAGCTATTGCATAGCATTCGGAGTGGGGGGTGTTAGGTTATTTTCGTTACGAAATTTCTGGATTCGATCTCCACGCTCAAGGCCCGCGATAGAAGCTATGCAATATGCAATAGCTTAAAAAGGTATCTTTGAAGAAGAAAGTGTCTCAGAATTATGTAATGGAGTTATGACGCTTGGTAAGATAAACTATTAGCAACATTCTTACTATATCGTTTTTTCTTTTTCTCGTGTGGGATGCGGGTGTGTGGTCAGCCCTGTTATCGGAGTTCTTAGCCTGCCCGAAGGCCTCTGCCGTAGCTTAATATCTGTTGTCCTAAGACAACAACCGAGACCAACGGCTTAATTTCCCCTCCGAAGCACAGTAGCGCTCAGATGTAAATACCACAAAACGTTCACCTATCCAAATTGTAACATCGCGTTAATGTATTACATATATTACTCAGAAATACGAAAACAAAATCAGTCCGCTGTATCACTTCTTGGCAAAACCAATAGTAGAAATTCTTGCCTAAAATGGAAACACCAAATCAAAGCTCTCCAAAAACAGATAATCAAATGAATACAAATTCCATCAAAAAGAATCCCGCCCTTCCCAATCAACCGAGCTACATAACATGTTTGGTAAGAGCAATTAAAATCACGTTTGTTAATTACACATGAAGCCCTCTCTCCATTAGATGTTGGTTTTTGGCCCAATTGGGAGCTTGGAACCAAAATTTAAACTACGAGGTTAAAGGCGTTTGCATGTTAAGAATGCTTCGATATATTGACATTTTGAAATTAAGTATCTATATTTATTCTGCACATACTAGGCATTACCCCCACTAGTGGTATACTGACCAGAATGATTTCAAAGTCTTCGTAGAAGAATGATTCCAAGTCATCAGAATAGACGGGTCAGTGCAATCTTTTAACTGTCTTCTTCCTTTAGCTGATGAAGTGCTCCATCTTCGGCTACCTCGGCCAAACATCGCTTCGCTTTACAAAAATGTTTTCCTACAGAATCATCATCATCATCATCAGCCTGTAGTCGTCCACTGCTGGACATAGGGCTGCTCCTAATGAACGCCACTGATCCCAGTCTGCGGCTCTTCTCATCCTACAGAATATTTAGTGTTTATTGGCCCATCATCGTCCTCCTACAGTATTCAAGCAAGTTTTGTTTCATGCAAATAAATAATTTTCATGTTTCTCTGAAATATACTGAAGTGTAAAAATTTTAAATCAATATTAGTATTCTATCTAACAATATTAGAATTAATCGTCCAAAATGACACAATCGTCTTTCAAAAAAGAAACATCATCTGTAAAAGCTCATTACACACGGAACTGAAACTGCGGGTGACACACATAACCGCTGAACCGGAGGGTGGCTCGGGTGAAGGGGACTTAAAAGGAAACCCCTCTGTCCCGTGAGCGCTAAACGGCGCGGTAACTCGTATCCAATGTCATTTACATTTTAGAAAGGAAACTGTAATTCAAGTTCCTTCAGAAAGAGCTTTCCGTATAAAAGTTTACAGATATATTTTTAATCGCGAAGTACCTAAATGTATTGCTTCGATGAAATTTAATGGTTTCGAGACTGTTAATTTGGTTCTAGGTAGCGTTTAAATAGCTTGAGAATCCATTAAAGCTGCACATAGGACAAGATTCGCAAGCGCATATAATTAAGCACACAAAGCTGAATGGTGATACGCGCATCCTAACCATGACCAGAGGTGGAATTTAGCTGGACTCTTCTAAGTCAGACTTCATATCTCAAATAGCCTATAATAAGTCTGAAATCCTTTTGCAAAAATGCGAATCAAAACTAGACTTATTCTAGAAAAAAGTGCATAGCTGATGTAGGTACGCCCAGAAAACATAAGAAGAGACGAAAACTGCACGGACGCGCGGTTGTCTGGTCTGTGGACAGAGACAGAGCAGACGGGAGTTTTAACCAGTGGTGGTTGCCAAGTCTGGCACTTCCCGGGTGTCCAATAAATTGCCCCCGTCTACTTCTATATAAAAAAAAGCTGTCAACCATTACATTTGTTCAAACTGGTCAAATAAAACTCGAACAGTTGAAGGCAACCTTAAGCTCTTTCGAACTTTTAAATGGCTTGTCCCGAATGTAATTGAAAGCCTTGCAATAACAATGGGGTTATGTTTGGACCCTTTTGTTAGAGAACTCTTTAAAAGCTTATCATGTTTTATCACCTATTTATTTCGCTGAACCGTATGCCAATGCGAACAGCTTCTCGGCCTGTTATAAGGTCCACAGAACTCCGACGGACCGTTGGAGGTGGACAAGCAATTAAAAAATTTAAGTAGCCCTCAGTTACGTAAGCTTTTGTAAAGATATCTCAGCAAATCAGTGGCGTCAAAGGAAACTGTATTCCGGTTCGAAGGACAATGCACCCAGCGATATTACTGGGCATATGAGATGCCTCGGGGTGATGTGCGCAATACAGTGCTTTTTATGATATCATAAGGGTTGCACTGCAATTATTATGGGCAGGCGTGGTGCTTACCATCAGGCGAACGATGTGCTTGAATTCCTTAAAAACGCAACACATCTCAGAATTAGAATTCCCGAAACCGGCATTGAAATCCATCCACAAGCTTTCGAGTCTATAGATAACAATTCATTTTTAGAAAAAAACAAAAACCGACTTCAATGTATCTTCGAAGTCCAAGGTCAAAATATCGATGAAATTTATATCGGACCACTTCGTAGCTATACTGAACCCAACGCAAAATTTTCCAAATCGGTTCATAAATGACGGAGTTCTGTGGTAACAAATATAAAAAAAATACCTTATCCTTTTTAAAGTCGGTTAAAAATAACAAACAAATAATAAATTCTAAGTAGGTGTCACTTTCGAGTTCAATATTCTATATATATCACAGCTATTTATCAAAAATATCCCGCGACATTCTAGGATTAAAAGTATCATATATCCTTTTCTATCGCCTACATAACAGATTATACCTCCCATCAAAATCCGATCAGTAGTTGTTGCGTGATTATAAGTAACAAAATTAAATATTCATCGATTCGTCCATCCTCACAAACTTTTGCATTTATAAAATTAGTAGGATAGGAAGGATGTGTCATATAACCTATAGATAGATGCGGTATATAGATAGATTTGAGTACGTACTTACCTACAAAATGTTGCAAATTTTAGGGCTTGTTTATCTCCGCAATGTACGCCGTTCAAATATTCACCGAAGATAGAGTTATGCCGGTTTGATCAAATATTCTTCAGCAAATATAACAAAAAGAGCTTGATAACATAAAACTTGTTATCGCATAAATAAGTAAGTCGCGTCGCGTATGATATAAAATCTGAGATATAATCTTTTACGAGTACTTATGACATAAAGGCCAAAATACATCATTATAGGGTTGTAACGGAACTTCACCTCCACCTCCGTTACTGCGGAAGTTCCGCAAGGAAACGTACCTCCGCGTCCGCCTTCGCCTCCGCAAAATTTTTGCGGTGTTGCAACGGAGGTTTATTTAGGTCGTAATACAAGTTTAGTGCCAAGTGAACTACAATTAAATTTAAGGTTGACTGGAAGAGATCGCTGTTAGCGGTAAGTCCACCCATTGTACTTTTGTTTTTAAGTTATTTTCATGTATTTACTGACTATTTTTGTTTGGTGTACAATAACGTATTGTGTATTGTATTGTGTATTGTAATTATTTAGTGCAGCTGGCTTAATTTATGAAGCTCTAAGAAATCGTTTGGAAGGGAACAACGCCGCAAAACTGGTTTTTGTGAAATATAATTTGCCTGTCCTTAATTTTGATTACTAGTAGGTAATATTTGTATTTTTAAGAAAGTGTACTATGAATTCACATTTTTGACTATTATTTCCACTTCTACTTTCACCTGTCTCCGCCTCCGTTAACACCCGCATCCACGGAGGTGAAGGTCGTTGCCTCTGCATCCGCCTCCACCTCCGCTAAGAAGGCCTCCGTTACAACCCTAATCACTAGCGCGCGGCGTTCCGTCGTCATTGCGACGTCTCGTCCCGACTCAGCGACGTCAACATGACATTACGACTAAGAAATTAAGACGCATCATAAAAAAAAAACAATTTTTTCACACTGATATAAGACACGAATATTCAGAAGTTTCTGCAAAATGAAATTGCACGGGCATATTGTGACCATGACAATATGAGCCTCGAGATACAAACCGCAGTAAAGTATTCTCCTTCTGTAATTGTTAAGAAGACGCATAAGGATACATGAGAACAGAGTAGGATTTGAGCTCAACACGATATACGATTGGCCCTTGAGGGACTATTAGGTACGGAGGCAGGACTCGAACTCTGATGCGTCGGGTCGTAAGGCGCATAAGTTACCACTCGGCCATCCTCGCTTTATGTAGTAGCAGAACTATTGTGAAACTAAGTTTTCTTTAACCTAGTCCTACGAAAATAGTTGTTACGGAAGCGGCTAAACTCCGTAGAGTGGTTCGATTTAACCAACGCGGAAACGTTAACTCTACTTGAGTGCTCTACGTGGAAACTAACTCAGTTTAAAGTGATACTAAATGGGAAATGGGGCCTGAATTACATATCTATACTATAATTTCATTGCATCTATAATGGTAGTGGTTCGTGGTAGAGTCATGGTGATAATTTGACGTTTATAAGTGCGTCTGTGATGCCAAAAACGAATAAAGAGATTTTGATTGAAAAGTATATACATTATGCAATAAATATTTTATAAACACCTACGAGTGTACAGGGTGTGGCAAAATTTTGGGACTTTTAGGGTAGGTACTTTTTCCCATGCAGTGAGGAACTTTTGTCCTTAAAAACATTAGTTGAATTTCGGAGAAAATAAAAACTGCATTTTTGAATTTTTGAGAAATTGTACAGTCAAGAAAAAAAACGTAAACTTTCTCAAAAAAAAAATAACATAGGCTTAATCGATCCTATTTCACATCAGGGAATTTTCCTTTAAAGTGACCCATCAAATCTAATCGTAAGATTTTGAAAAAATTCGGTGGAACAATTTATTTATTTTTAATTTATTATTAAACTAACTCATATCCTCCTTCTTGCTTCGTGCCCACGTCATGGTATCACCTTCTCTCTTTAGATACTGCGCCACCTGTTCCGGCTTTCAGCGATGTGCACGGCTTCTGACACTTTGATGCTGAGTGTGGTGCGGATTTGGTCGGACCAGCGCATGTGGCTTCTCCCTCTTGGTCTTTTACCCCCTACCTTTCCGGTGACTATCAGTTTTGGAGACTAACTCACATAGACGCTCCCAAAGGTCTAATAAACAACATAAAATACCTATTTTTGAAAAAAGCAAATTTTGTAAAAAAAATGTATTGTTGCTATTTTCTACAGAATACATGATCAATGAACCTACATTGAAACCGTACGGTACCTAAACAAGAATAAACTTTCTAGGGGAAGTTGTAGAATGCTTACTTTATTCATATTCAACCCTTTGTCCCAGAACCGGACGTTAGATTAAATTACTGTAGATATATGATCCCGCGTATATAGATATAAATGTATCTTCCTGCTGTATGTACATATAATAGTCTTTGTAGGAAACTCGTAATAAATTTATCTTTATTTACATACTAGTGACCGCCACCGACTTTGTACAAGTGTATTTTTGATATTTAAATAAAATACCACTTTCAACCTTGGCAGACTCACTCTCCAACATTATAAAATTGTTAACCGACTTTAAAAAAGGAGAAGGTTCCCTATTCGATTGTATTGTTTTTTTTAATGTTTGTTACTTCATTTTTACTGGCATAGCTTGTGATAGACGGACTTATTTATAAACAAACCATCGTTTCAGTATGAAAACCGGACACACGACCTCGTAAAAAGGGTCCGCGGATTCAATTTAATTAACACGGGATTTGCTCGCATACAAATGAGTTAATATCCTGATCTAAAGGCGAGCCGGAAGGTTTCGCGACTAAACCGACCTTTGGGCTTACAGTGTATTGAAGTCGTTTATCTGTAATTATAGTAATTAAGTAATAAATTAACTATTTAATTATTATTAGGATATTACATGTCTTATACATACATATATATATATCGTTCTAATTTGTAAATGGCATTGCATGATGCCATATTATTTCTATGTTCATTTAATTTAATTGTAAAAATTCTTCATTTCTATTTAATTGTTACTTGCGGAGGTTTTTAATTGGCTTTTCTTATATTAATTTGTCAAACTGTTTTGTAACAACAGCTGTTAGCCCCCCAAACAAAATAGAATAAAATAAAATAAATAAATAAACTACATATACGCGTTTGAGCGTAAATAGCTGTTTTTAGAACATTGGTTTCTAGTTTGTATAGTCTCTAAGTTAAATGAATTTTGATATTTTTCAGAATAGGTACGTAATGTGCGAATTTCTACTCAATGTTTTTTTGTATTGTATAAATTGATAGTCTTTTATCGATATCGATCTTCTTAAGTTATGCGGTTTCACCCACGGTTTCCAGCTGTCCTTTTCCAGGACCTAAAGTACCCACACACCAAATTTTATCAAAATCAGTTCATTAGTTTTTGCGTGATTGAGTAACAAACATCCATCCATCCATCCATCCATAGCATTTATAACATTAGTAGGAAGTAGGATAAATATGATAGAAGTATATGGCGCGGCGTATAAGTAGTTTCTCTATGAGAGAAGGCCCGTGTCTCAGCAGTGGGAACGTGATGGGCTGATGATGATGATGATGATGTGGCGTGGCTCGTGGCTGATTTACTAACAAGTATACGTTTTATCAAACAAAAAAACCGACTTCAATGTATCTTCGAAGTCCAAGGTCAAATATCGATAAAATTTATATGGGACCACTTCGTAGCTATACTGAACACTTATATATAAAGGTTTATAAATGACGGAGTTCTGAGGTAACAAACATTAAAAAAAAAACAATCGAACGTAGAACTCCTTTTTGAAGTCGGTTAAAAAAAGGATTAGACGGCGGTGTACAATGCAATTAAAATAATAAATATATATATATATATACACCTGCATACCTACCTACGTACATACGTACATACGCACGTATTTTAACGTGATATTGCAACGCATGCCGGATACAACTAACTACGTATAAAAGCTATTGTAACAAAATGCTAGAAGTTTCCATGCCGTAGACCTATTATAGGCGTGCTGACCTACTCTGCCAATACAATAATAGCCATAGAATAATGAAAATACGATACCTATAATAGGAAGGTATATACAGTAATGTATAACGGAGCTCACAGAAAGTAAAGTAAATATTCTAATGAAAAAAGCATACTATACAGTTAGTAATTACATAGAAGACAAAGATGCATGGAACATTCCGCTTCTGCCAAGTAGCCAACTGGCACATAAGAAACATAATATTGTCAAAAACAAACATAAAATATTGTAACAAAAGTTCTAAAAAAAATACGCCTCAGTTTCTTGCTGTATCTTCTGAGTAGTGGTTCTTTTTCCGATACGGTGGTAGAGTCATTGTAATAATTGACGTTCTTAAGTGCGTCTGTGACGACATAATTGAAATAAAGAACTTTTGAACTTGAAATAAATAAATAAATAAAATAAATAAATAAATATTACCTTTATTGTTAAAGAATTGCGAAATATACATTTTAATAATAATATTTATACTGTGTGGCCGGAACCCCGAACTGTCGTTCACGTGTTGGGTTTTTAGTTAGTTCGTAGTTATTTACGAGTGTGGATAAAATATACAAATATATTTTGATCAATTTTATTTTATCCTAGCCTATACTGTCTCACTGCTGGGCAAAGGCCTCCCCCAATTCTTTCCACGTTTCTTTTAAAAGAGAAAGAGTCTTTTTAAAAGAATTGAAAAAGGTGACATCCCCGCAGAGTTTCTTGGTGCTATTTTCTCTAGCGGGCGTATTTCCGAAGCACTGGTAAGTCAGTTTTCGCATTTCTTCTCTGCACCTGGACTTCAGTTTGAATATAGAAAAGGCATGGGTAAACATACTTACCTCTTTTCAAATTCATGTTAACTTAAGTTAAAATTTTTAAACTTATTTTAATTTTATTTGTATTGACCTTTAAAAGTGCACTTTTATGCCTATTTAATAAAAGATATTTGACTTTGACTTCTCGCTCCTGCGCTACCTCATACCAATTTTCTTGGTATGCGTCTAAATCATCTCGACATCTTTTTTATAGGTCGGCGACGTTGTGCCTTTTCAGTTGGTCCATGGTTATGAGCGAAAATATTGTAAAAATTCTCCTAACAGTGAGGCCACTTCACTATCACTACATAGTATAAAACAAAGTCGCTTTCTCTGTCCCTATATCCCTATGTATGCTTAAATCTTTAAAACTACGCAACGGATTTTGATGCGGTTTTTTTTAATAGATGGAGTGATTAAAGAGGACGGTTTATATGTATAATAACCGTGCGAAGCCGGGGCGGGTCGCTAGTGAATAATATTTTTGTTATAGATAATAATAGGTATAAATATAGTACAGACAATAAGAATAGATAAGGTAATTTTCCTTTCTTTCCAAAACTTTACACAGAGTGAAATGAAATCATTCACAAAAGGTTGCCCAATCTTATTTCTCAACACAAAACCGACAGCGTCAAAATGTTCAAAGCAAAAGAACTGTATTTTTAACGCTTATCGATAAAACTCGTAGGTGGAGTAAAGCGAGGAAGACCACAAATATTTTTATAACGCACAATTTTCATCCCCTTTTTATTTGCTTTTGAAATAGATCGGGAACACACGGGCCACTCGCAACGCCACAAGTGGTCGGCAAACTGAAGCCAAACGTAGCCGCTATTATAGTTATAGACGGTGGATGATACAAGTGGTCGGTGGGAGGGAGTGCGAGTCTTATGTTTGTAGTAGTGATCGGAAGATGCCGAAGCCTGTGGCCGCCACCGGCCACAAGTGTGCGGTAAGTCTTTATGTATTAAAGGTTTTATATTTTTTTTTTCATAGAACTGTGACGAGGCGAGCATGTCGTTCGTCTGATAGTAAGCGCCACGCCTGCCCATAAAAATGGCAGTGCCACCCAGAACTTTTAATACCATAAAAAACACTGCGTAGCACTGTATTGATGCGCTCATCGCCCCAAAATATCCGCCCAGTAATTTTACTGACTACAATGCCCTTCAAACCGGAACGCTTGCGCACTACTGCTTGGCGGCAGAATAATTGGCAAAACGGTGGTAGATGGCCAGACGGCCTCCCGCATACGAGAGACCTACCACGAGTATGTGTACGGAAAGAGTTGGTTTATCGCAGCTTAAAGCTAGCCACTTCCGAATAGCTAGACGAGCTAAAGATATCCGAGTAGCTCTACACTTAGGCTGGTTTCAGAGCAGTGCGCATATGGTCTGTGATAACCAACGCGCGCAGGGTATAGTAATAAACAGAATATAATGTCCTACTGTCCAAGCGCTACAAACGTGCCATCAACAGCGGAGACCCGCACATTAAGTCTGTACGTAAGCACAGGTCTGTAACCAGCCTTAGAATGTTCATTGTGTTCGTCGGCTTCTATTTCGTTTTATACCTAATATAGGTATACATTCGTTTATACCGCCGACCTTTCGTAGTGTTGGTCTATTGATCGTTGGCATTTATCTGCGGTTTGGGGAGTCTGTAACCGGCGGAATTTTAGTGTTACTATCATTTTATCTTTTATCTACGAAATGTGTGCCAATTAAATTTTTACTTGTAACATTTAATTTTTTAAAGGATTTTTTTTACTAATTTGGTGGTAATAGTGGTAGGTTTCTCGTATGCGAGAGGCCGTTTGGGTGGGTACCACCGCTTTGCCAGTTATTCAGCCGCCAAGCAGTAGTGCGCAAGCATAATGTGTTAAGGTTTGAAGGGCATTGTAGCCAGCGAAATTACTGGGCGTTATGAGACTCAACAGCTAATTGTCTCAAGGTGACGGGGTGGGTCGTTAGTAAAGAATATTTAAATACATAGGTATGAAAATATTACTTTCCAGCCACTAATTAATATAATGAACATAAATTATTAATATATCCATTAATTAAATAATTAATGAAAATATTAATTACTACAGCAAAATATTATTGCAGCCAATGGTCTTTTTAATGGGATAATGATAAGAGGAACTAGTCGTTCGCCTGATGGTTAGCAATACGCCAGACCATAACAATAACAGCATCACCCAGAACTGACGCACCTGGGTTCGAATCCCGACTCGGCCCTGCACCAATGATTTATAGTTAAGTGCAGATTTTGCACGCTCGCTCTAAAACGGTGAAGGAAAACATCGTGATGAAACCCGCTTAC
This sequence comes from Petrophora chlorosata, assembly GCA_951640565.1. Classification (NCBI taxonomy): domain Eukaryota; kingdom Metazoa; phylum Arthropoda; class Insecta; order Lepidoptera; family Geometridae; genus Petrophora; species Petrophora chlorosata. The sequence continues at coordinate 5,281,271 of OX621194.1, read as the reverse complement.
GCGCTTTGGAGTGGTAGGCTCTGGCCGTGGTTTTAATACCACCTACCGAACAAAGCCATGCCGTCAAGCGACCTAGTCGTGTTTCGGGATAATGTTCGGTGAACCATCGGGGAGACGGGTCTGAGCAGCCGCTCAACTGCCGCCTCTCTCTAGATCTATGTGCTCCATCTTAGGCCACATCATCGCTTCCCATCAGGCGAGATAGTAGCCAAACATAGATCAATAAAGAGTAAAAAAAAAAACAAAACTTTGTTATCAAAATCCTGCGCGGCGCTCAACAACCCATATATATGCCCAACAACAAGCTCTACAAACAGAGGCTAAGAGTACTTTTCGTCATGCAACCCTGCTCATATTTTGTTACAGAGCCATATAATTTTCCCATAGGAACAATATTCCAAAATCAACTCACAAATTACATATCTGGCAGCACTACAGGTGTCCGAATACTCATATATCCAATTTATTATACCTTCATAACTGGCCATATATATCAACTGGGTCGAGGTTGAAAGCTGTCCACATTCGACATACAAAGTAGACCTTTTTATCGATTCAATTATCCCCAAATGTCTATTGCGTGAATAATTTTAACGTCCCAACATATTCGCCTAATTGAACCTTTTGATAATGTTATTTGCATCACTGGGGGCTAATAGGATGTGAAAAGTGGAAGAAATTGTTTTTTGTCACTGAATAATAAATCAGCGAAAGAGGGGCTGTGGCTCAGTGAGAGCGAGTATGGCTCAATGGGAGCATGTACGACTTTTGATCCAGGATTTAGCACTCGCTCTAAAAACATTGAAGGAAAACATCATGAAACAGGCATGTCTAAGAATTAATCACAAAAATTCATGGATGTGTGACATTCACCAACCCGGACTGAGCCAGCGAGTATCCACGCTGGCCTGCTGGCGTAAAAGTACTCTCTCTAAGAGAGAAGGCCCATGTCCCAGCAGTGGGAACGTAATGGGCTGATGATGATGATGATGAATAAATCAGCGTTCTTTTATTTTTCTACTTTTAATTGGTAAATCGGCATACGTTTGACGATATATCGCCTGATGGAAAGCGAAGATGCGGCCTAAGATGGAGCACGCTTGCCCATAAGATGCCTATTCTGTGACAAAAGTTGTAGCTGTTTGGGAACAAAGATGCTGGTAGGGCGTTTCACTCTTTAACAGTCCGCATGATGAAGGAATCTGCGAAACGCTTAGCACGGTGGGATATTAACGACATACGAGTAAAACGACTGTCCCCGCCTGGAAGTCCTTAGGTGGAAAGGAGAAAATGATCAGTTTGTTCAATTCCTGGGCACACACCCCGAAAAACAGTCGATAAAAAAGCGACAGACACCCAACTTTCCGTCTGTGTTCGAGACTTATCAGCTTTTTTAATGATTTAAGATCTAAATAAATTATTCCATCGGTAAATGCAACAAAGCTAAAAATAAATATTATACTAGCTGCGCCCCACGGTTCCATCCGCGGTTTCCCGAGATAAAAAGTAATCTATGTATAAGTCCAGAGTATAAGCTATCCCCATTACGAATATCACTCAAATCTGTTCAGCCGTGACAGTGCGAAGAAGTAAGAAACACACTAACACTACGTAGCGATATAATCTCTCATATAATTATAAATATATAATAAAAAGTCACATTCAATTATTGTTTTTAAAAAAAATATATATAATTATTCATACACAGAAATGTTCGCAGCGTTGAACGCATCGATGATCGCACATACATCGTAATCATATTTTTAAAATACAAAAAAAAGGGGAGGTTCACAATTCGATTGCATTTTTTTATGTTTTTACTTCAGAACTCCGTCATTTATAAACTGATTTGGAATTTTTTTTTTGCGTTGAGTCGTGAGCTAGCTGAGTTCAGTATAGCTACAAAGTGGTTCCATATAAATATTATCGATATTCAACCTTGGACTTCAAAGATACATCAGAATCGAAGTAATTTTTTTTTTATAAATTGTGAACTTGTAAACTGCTGCGATTAGTTAAACTATCATGGTCACTAACACTATACTATTGCGTATATTGTTACTGGAATATTTACCATGATTATTATTAGTTTCACGAGGATAGGACTCATCTGTAAAAAATCTGGAATCCAGTGGTACGACTATGTAATAACCAAAAGAGTCCTGCTCCAAGCATCCGAGCTTATACAGTAAGTTTCGTGTATCGAGATACAGTTTGCAGTGAGAGTGAAAACGAAAGCAATGGCACTGGTGTCGCGCGTAATAAACAAGTCCGAAAGAGGGTAGACCGTTTTGTTTCCCTTTAGAAAAAACCACCCACTTTTCAGTTCATTCGTGATTATGACGCTGGTAGCGGTGCCAAAATATCAAAAACTCAAAACAAATAATAAACATGGTAAATATCCCGATAATATATACAATAGTGCTTTAGTGCTGCAATTAGGTAGAAAACAACAATAGTGCCACAACGCCCACTATCGACGAATAAATCTAGTTCACTCTTAACACGTTCTACTGGCTAGCGTCCAAATTCTTTAAAATCTTACTCAGTATTTCCTCTAGATATTGGCAAAGGTGTACCGACTCGTGTATATGGAGTTCGTATATTCACGGAAAATCTATCAACTTGATAGCATCTTGTAGGCGATAGCAAACTATTAGTTTCTCAAGTTAGGCGGTGTCGGATATTAAATTGGTGTTTAGGTACACGTAGTTTGTTTCACACTAGCTGCGTCTCACGGTTTCACTTGTGAGTCAGTTTTCCGGGATAAATTGCATCTATAATCCAGGTCCTAAATTGCTCACACAAACATTTTGCACAAATATTTTAGTGTTGCCTCTTAAGATAATTTTTAACATTATTAGAAACTTTTGTAACATTATTAGAAACTGAAGTTTTTCTTTTTGACATAAAACAGTATAATAATATGTGTATTAACTAAGAAGGAGGTCACCAAGATACAGGTTAACCTAGTTTGGGGACCTATAGACTATGTTTTTTGTAACGAATTTATTTTTTCAATAAACGTTATTATTATTATGTCGCTTTATAATATAACAAAATCATAATAGTACAAATTACAATTTGTTGCGGCTCTTAATTTAAAAACTATTAGACACGGTTTCACTCACGTTTTTCGTTTTTTAATCAAATAATTGTTGGACTCTAGCCACCAAACTAGGTGTTGACAACCTGTATCTTGGCAGTTAGCTTCTTCCCAGCTTTGTTATGGCTCTTGTACATATGGTTAAATTAAATTAGGTAAATTAAATTTGGTTGATGAACAACAATAATATCAGTATTCATTAATTATAAAAATATTGCAGATTAAGAATTAATAAAATTAAGTTAAATTACTAGAGCTAATTAAATACATTCATTTAGATATATATTATATAAGTAGCATAGAAACACCAGCCGAGTATAGCATGGTAAAATGTTTATGGAAATATTGGTTATGGAAAAAATATCCTCTAAATAACCCCTTACATAAAGGAATGTAAATAGGATTTAGTGTGAGTAAGGTGGAAAAGACATTGAGAACCGACAAGAAAAAGAACTCTGATAGAAACAACGTAGTGATTATTTTATACATGAAAGAAACATTATTTTGTACCTATGTTACCAACACAAAGAGCCAAGTACTATATATAAGCAAGGGATTTGTTTTTACACTTAATAGTCTATGTTATAGTCTATCTCGCCTGATGTGAAGCGATGATGTCGCCTAAGATGGAGCACATAGATCTAGAGAGAGACGGCAGTTGAGCGGCTGCTCAGACCCGTCTCCCCGAATTGTAATTTTAATATTGAATGCATTTGCGCATGCTAAGCAAAAATCTTAAGATTTTAGAAAATCGTCCCCTTTAGACGATATAAGAAGATTAAAAGAAATTTGGTGGTCGGCGTCGGGACGGTATTCCGAAGACGCAGGTTCGACCCCTGCCTGAGCAATATCATATTTCTTTTTTCCAATTTAAAATCTTAAGGGAATTGTAGCTCAAAATGTTGCTTGTTCTCAAAAGTGATCCCTTTTACTCGTCAGGATCATCTACGTATTAAGACTTTTCACAAGAATCTCCTAGATTCATCATCATCATCATCCGCCTCCATTCGTCTACTGCTGGACATAGGCCTCTGCCAATAAACGCCACTGAGCCCGATCTTCGGCTCTTCTCATCCAGTTTCCTCCAGCCACTTCGCAGGTTTTCGCTCCACCTGGCCGATCCCTTAGTTTAACAGAATCATTACATTGAGGTTAATACGTTATGACTTTTCCTTATCAGGCACGTGTTTATCATCACGTGTGTCATTTAGGTAGGTTCCTAAACAGAGCTCATGTGTGTGGTCGTAAATTACATTTTATGTGTAATTCCCTCTTTACTGCCTTCGTTGCCGCACAACTAGTTTCCTTGTAAATCATACGGAAACTTCCTAAATAGACACAATAAACGTTAATTACTGAAAAGGTTTTGTGGCTTTGGAAATGACACTCTCTGGAAAGGAGTGTGAAAGAGACACAATATTTTACATGCTTTTATTTAATTTTAATGGTTGTATGTTTGTTTGGGTCAAATCTTGCAAGTTGAATCAGAACCACTTCCTCTTAACCTACGGAGTTGAAAAGTTGCATACTTGTCAAATTCCGATGGCAATTCAATATTATGGTGACAGCCAGCTGATCTGATGATGGAAACGGAAGTTGGGCAATGGAACTTCCTGACGAATAATCGTAAACTACTAGCTTTTGGGCTCATTTTAATCTACTCGCAGTTCAGATTACGAATTTGATAAAAACTTGTCTTGAAAAATATATTTTTCAACAAATATCTTGTTTTTAAATATAAGTAATAGACAAACAAGCAGACGGCTGGCCTGGATGGTAAGAGGCTACCGTCGTCTATGGCCGCCTGCAACACTCTGGGCATTATTGTTTCGTTGCCTACCTTTAAGGTCCTTTTTCATCCTTCTTTTAAAATGCCCATGCCCCGTCGAGCGGTCGCGGCAAGAAAGTTTTGTACAGTCGAACAGTATGTAATTTTTATAGATGTATGATATGTGGATGGGCTTTCGCACGATGTCGGGCAGTGCGATGATAAAATTGTAATGGAAGAACGAGATCAATTTTGGAGTACTAAAGGAAAAAAATTATTGTGCCTGCAATTGCAAGTACAAGTGTACATTGACTGATAGTGTAAATAACAATCAGTTGCTTGCAAAAGCTTTTATTTAAGTTCGCCTGTTGGTAAGTAAATTGTTTTTCGATCAAATTATGCAAATGAAGTGAAAACTGAAGTGAAACTATAGTTTTGTGCTAAAATTTTGCGTACACGTGTGCCTAATTACAATACAATGTGAAAGTACCACTGAGCATCTGATTATGAAGTCAGAAAGTGGCTATAAAATGTCTACAGCTACATACAGATAGATACTACCTATAAGTATCTACCTACTTACTATATACATAGTATTTATCTGCTACCTATTAGACTTGGCTGGCACCGACTTCAAATATCTGAGTGGGTAGCGCTTATAATAATTATATTAATTTGTTTTTTACTTTTGAGTGCCTATGTGTAGTTTTGAAGTCGGTTTATTTTTTTTTGAAAAATAATTTATTCCTATCCATCCAAAGGTTGCCTGTAAGAAATTACACATAGCGATAAGGCCGCCCATTGGTCTAGCACTATTATATGTAACTGTAAACTTTTGTTTCCTGTTTTAGTGTTTAATAACGTATTATTTTATTGTATTGTATGGTGTGTATTGACTTTGTGTTCGTTGAATTCGACGAGTACCTACTTCGTTTGTTAATGGTAACCAGGGTTTGAAGATGGTGCTAGAAGGTGTTCTACAGTGTATAGGAACGGGGTTGATATAAGATTAGGAACTCCACAAATAAATGCAGTAAACGTAGAAGATTTTCAAGTCTCTCGTTGAGACTCGAATGCTCGTAACCATCGATCGACTCAACTCGATGTCGATGCAACTTGGCAAAACGTCCAGGTAAAATATTCTAATGTTTTAGCGCGATCAAGTTCCCTTTAATACCAATTTGTTCGAATCGCGAAAGTTTAGAAATTACTCTGGTATCATAAATGTTACAGTTAAAATACCCGCGTAACTAAAACAAACTAACAGATGAGATCGCTTTCAGTGTTTGCGCCTATGATTGGTTTTGAGATAAACGCGAACCGGCGGAGTTGAGGGATGATCGAGTTAGGCATTGTTTGTTGTCAACACGGCAACTGACAGTTGGACATTGTGCACCTGGCAGGTAGTGTACGGATTTAGATTTAACATTGTGATTGATTCGATCGATGAAGCGTCAGACGATTTGAATATGTAAGGTAATAATTTCATGCACTAATATAATTTCCGATAGAATGATTTTGACAGCGGAAAATTGTGATAGATTGAAAGAAATGGCAGAGATTGACAAATAACCAAAGTATATAGCCCAAGACATAGCTCATACAATTAGCTAGCTGAAGTGGTAATGGGCTGGTCACGTCTTTCGAAGGACGGACAACCGTTGGATTAGACGTGTCCTTAAGTGGAGACCGCAAATCGGCAAGCGTAGTGTAGGACGCCCACCAGCCAAGTAGAGCGACGACCTGCGAAAGGCGGCCGGAAGAAACTGGATGAGATGAGCCGAAGACCGGGCTCAGTGGCGTTCATTGGGAGAGGCGTATGCCTAGCAGCGGACGACTACAGGCTGATGATGAAAGAAATAGAAGAATTCCCCAGTTGTGGGACTATTACTAGGTTCTTAAAAATATGTCGCAAATTTTCCTTTAGCTTTGTCGACGATCACGCTGAAACATGTCTTCAAATCCTGATTGTCCCCAACTTATGTGCCTTAACATAACAACCAATTTACTCTATTGCCTTTTTTGGAATAACCTATACTTTCTTAAATATTTCAACCGTAACAATTTCATCGCAATAAACGTTATCCGAAAAAGAAATCAAGTAAACACAGCCTATAATTATGGTTAAACTCAGATCGGAACAAACCTAGTCGGCCACGCGACCAACCAACGAATTACATGGTAAGGTAGATGCCACTTGCTACAAAGTTAATTAAATGGTTAATGACCTCTATGATCATTTTTATCATGTCACTGTGACGCTGCAACATTCAGTGCGGGGGACACATTTAGGGTTGAAAACATTTTATCACTCTTATCTTACAACAGGTTGTATCAAGCGAAGAGACTTTGAGAAGTACATAGATCTTAACATATCTATTAGGCACGGGATTTTGATACTTGGATACGCGGTGAAAGGCGGAACAGGTGGCGCAGTATCATAAAGGAGAAGATGATGCCTTGACGCAGTGACAACCCTCAGCATTGGGGACACGACGCAAGAAGTAGGAGACGTGGTGGCCCCGTGGTCGCGTGGTCGTTCAGGTGTATTCAGATCCTAACAATTCCTTTCTTCACTATGAAGTCGTTTCGACCCCGGAATGACTCTCATTAACTAGCTGTACCGTTAATCTAAATTAAGCTACATTTTGTTTTCTTTTCCTTGGAAACTTTCTTGATACTTTCGTTACAAAAGTAGTTAAGGGACATTTCACGGTTACGTGAGCTTTGTTGTTCCAGAAAAGATCGCAAACGGTAGTTAATACGGTATCTTACGCGTAATATCGCGAGCGGTTATTTCAACCCTTTATCGAATTGGACGAATAATAAGGGGTGGTTTGGGAGACGGCGGGGGTAGCCAGCGCTTCCTATTACGGGAAACCCTTATGAAATCGGTTGAGCATACTTTAACGAAAATGTTATATCAATACATTATATGTATATATCAATGTATATAACTACAGTACACATGTAAGAGCTATTCATATATTTTTTTATGTGCAGCTGTAGTGTGTCTACAGTTTAAGTTATTATTAGGAGGGAATAGTAGGTAAGTAGGAGATTAACCAAACCCAACGAGCGCTGTTTCGACACTGATTTAATGGAATAAAATTATGATGATATATCTGTTTGACATGTAAGCAAATTAAATAGGTTAAATTTATAAACGTCGCACCAAAATAATAATGCTTGCGTTAACAAATCAATATGTACATAGAAATGTAGAACATCTGTACGTTGTCTCGAACAGCAGCAATGTTTGTATTACCCAGTCCTTTTAAAGGGTTTTTTTTCCATTTCAAAAAACAATTGATCACTTAGATCGAGACCTCTTCTCAGAAATATCGCTATGACGTAAAAATATAGTATGTAACTAATCAAATTTCTTACAGTTTATAATATCCACAAATCGTTCTCGTAAAGGCATATTTATTGGGACTCACTTTATATACTTATTTAAATTGAGTACTTTATGGTGTCGTAGAGTTGCGAGGGACTACAACAAGGGGCGGAAAGCTAATCAATGCACATTGTTATACCTTATTAATGATAATACGAGTGACACTCATGTTTAAGTTGGAGTAGTAGTTGGATGTAGTTGAAACTATATTTGTACTACTCGAAAACGTGAATGTCATACGTAAATTATTATTAACTAGCTGACGCGGCGAATTTCGTACCGCCGTTTTAAAATATTAGCTATTATTTTTTTTTTAATATTATTTTCATACAAATCTTCTCCTGACAATAACGAACACATAAAAGAAAGATTTATCCAATTCGGTGCAGTCGTTTGGAAGTTCTCGTACCGATATTTAAAGCTTATTTAGTCCTCAGTCATCAAGGTTAATTTAACGCTACCTGCTCGGATTTTCCTTCCCGTGTTTTTCTTACATAAGCCGGTGCCTCGAGTGCTGACGTCACGATCACGGGCCAATTCCAAAGCAATCGATAAGCTGATATCTTGCTTAGCTAACGGTTCACGAACTCGATGTTGGAGGCGATAGCAATTTAGAGTGAAGTGCTTAATAGCTATAAAACAATATTCTAAACTGTCTAGATAACCAAGCTTTTTCGAAAACAACATGTATAGATTTTTTTATTGAACTGTTAATGACCTCTATGATCATTTTTATCATGTCACTGTGACGCTGCAACATTCAGTGCGGGGGACACATTTAGGGTTGAAAACATTTTATCACTCTTATCTTACAACAGGTTGTATCAAGCGAAGAGACTTTGAGAAGTACATAGATCTTAACATATCTATTAGGCACGGGATTTTGATACTTGGATACGCGGTGAAAGGCGGAACAGGTGGCGCAGTATCATAAAGGAGAAGATGATGCCTTGACGCAGTGACAACCCTCAGCATTGGGGACACGACGCAAGAAGTAGGAGACGTGGTGGCCCCGTGGTCGCGTGGTCGTTCAGGTGTATTCAGATCCTAACAATTCCTTTCTTCACTATGAAGTCGTTTCGACCCCGGAATGACTCTCATTAACTAGCTGTACCGTTAATCTAAATTAAGCTACATTTTGTTTTCTTTTCCTTGGAAACTTTCTTGATACTTTCGTTACAAAAGTAGTTAAGGGACATTTCACGGTTACGTGAGCTTTGTTGTTCCAGAAAAGATCGCAAACGGTAGTTAATACGGTATCTTACGCGTAATATCGCGAGCGGTTATTTCAACCCTTTATCGAATTGGACGAATAATAAGGGGTGGTTTGGGAGACGGCGGGGGTAGCCAGCGCTTCCTATTACGGGAAACCCTTATGAAATCGGTTGAGCATACTTTAACGAAAATGTTATATCAATACATTATATGTATATATCAATGTATATAACTACAGTACACATGTAAGAGCTATTCATATATTTTTTTATGTGCAGCTGTAGTGTGTCTACAGTTTAAGTTATTATTAGGAGGGAATAGTAGGTAAGTAGGAGATTAACCAAACCCAACGAGCGCTGTTTCGACACTGATTTAATGGAATAAAATTATGATGATATATCTGTTTGACATGTAAGCAAATTAAGTAGGTTAAATTTATAAACGTCGCACCAAAATAATAATGCTTGCGTTAACAAATCAATATGTACATAGAAATGTAGAACATCTGTACGTTGTCTCGAACAGCAGCAATGTTTGTATTACCCAGTCCTTTTAAAGGGTTTTTTTTCCATTTCAAAAAACAATTGATCACTTAGATCGAGACCTCTTCTCAGAAATATCGCTATGACGTAAAAATATAGTATGTAACTAATCAAATTTCTTACAATTTATAATATCCACAAATCGTTCTCGTAAAGGCATATTTATTGGGACTCACTTTATATACTTATTTAAATTGAGTACTTTATGGTGTCGTAGAGTTGCGAGGGACTACAACAAGGGGCGGAAAGCTAATCAATGCACATTGTTATACCTTATTAATGATAATACGAGTGACACTCATGTTTAAGTTGGAGTAGTAGTTGGATGTAGTTGAAACTATATTTGTACTACTCGAAAACGTGAATGTCATACGTAAATTATTATTAACTAGCTGACGCGGCGAATTTCGTACCGCCGTTTTAAAATATTAGCTATTATTTTTTTTTTAATATTATTTTCATACAAATCTTCTCCTGACAATAACGAACACATAAAAGAAAGATTTATCCAATTCGGTGCAGTCGTTTGGAAGTTCTCGTACCGATATTTAAAGCTTATTTAGTCCTCAGTCATCAAGGTTAATTTAACGCTACCTGCTCGGATTTTCCTTCCCGTGTTTTTCTTACATAAGCCGGTGCCTCGAGTGCTGACGTCACGATCACGGGCCAATTCCAAAGCAATCGATAAGCTGATATCTTGCTTAGCTAACGGTTCACGAACTCGATGTTGGAGGCGATAGCAATTTGGAGTGAAGTGCTTAATAGCTATAAAACAATATTCTAAACTGTCTAGATAACGAAGCTTTTTCGAAAACAACATGTATATTTTTTTTTTATTGAACTGAGAGATGAGACGAGCTGGTCGTTCGCGTGTTCGCGCCACGCCTGCCCACTAAAATTGCAGTGCCACCCAGAACTTTTAATACCATTAAAAGCGCTGCAATACGCTCATCATCCCGAGATATCAGATATTAGGTCTCATATGCCCAGTAATTTCGCTGGCTAGAATGCCCTTCAAACCGGAACACAAAGCTTGCTCGCTACTGCTTGGCGGCAAAATAACTGGCAAAGCTGTGGTACCTACCCAGACGGCTTTCCGCATATGAGAGACTTACGACAAGTATTATTTTCTTGTGCTCTAGCCGCGTGGCTAACAATGTATATACTTTACATGTTTGCGGGGACTGGTTCTAGTTACTCCTACTGCTACTGTCATACCTACTTATATTTTATTTGCACTTTTCTGTTACTGAGACTATGACTATGGGACATCTCACTCGCGTTTCTTGTTTGACATTCTGTTAATTCTAATTTATACGTAATTGTGCTGAAAAAAAGACATCCCCGCAGAGTTTCTTGGTGCTATCTTCTCTAGCGGGTAGCGTATTTCCGAAGCACTGGTAGAGTCAGTTTTCGCATTTCTTTTCAGCACTCAGACTTCAATTTGAGTATAGGAAAGAAATGGGTAAACATACTTACCTTTTTTAACCGACTTCAAAAAGGAGGAGGTTTACAATTCGACGGTATGTTTTTTTTTTTTGTGTGTTTGTTACGCGATTACTCCGTCAATTATGCATTGATTTCGATGATTCTTTTTTTGATTGGTAGGTAATACTTCAAAGGTGGTCCCATATAAATTTTATCGAAATTCATTCAGTAGTTTTTGAAAAAAATTGCAAAAACAAAAAATATAAGTTTAATCTTCAAGTCGGTTCTTGTTTTTTTCGTAACCAACTTTCTAAAGGTGGAGGTTTGTATTCGACTGCTTCACCTGCTTCAACCAGGGTTGACTTCCGGTGAGGGAACTCCTCAACAGTGAATAGTACAGACACAACATTTCGTAAATGGATTTAACCATAATAGCCTGTTCTAAATTCCATCATGACATGGCAGATACACCCAGGATTGACTTCCGGCGAGGGAACTTCTCAACAGAGATATAGGACAGACATGAAATTTTTTTGTACATGCATTTAATTGTGATAGCCCGTTTTAAACTTCGTCATGATTTGGCTTCTAGATCATAAAAGCTTGTCTTTAAAAACTTTTTGAATTAATTTAATTAAAACTTGTTTTTCACTAAAAAGGGTAAAATAAATTAAGGTAGTAGATAGATACTACCTACAAGTAGTACTTACTATATACATAGTATTTATCTGCTACCTATTAGACTTGGCTGGCACCGACTTCAAATATATGAGTGGGTAGCGCTTATGATAATTATATTAATTTATTTTTTACTTTTGAGTGCCATTTGTGGTTTTGAAGTCGGTTTAGTTTTTTTTGAAAAATAATTTATTTCAAAGTCATGTTAACATAAGTTATAATTTTTAACATATTTTATTTGTATCATGTGCTTATGACCTTTAAAAGTGCACTTTTGTGCCTATTTAATAAATGATATTTGACTTTTTCAAAAATACCACAGTGATGTTAACACATGGTATGAAATAACGAAATGAAATATGTACTTTGTATTTTGCCGAAAATATGCCATGAAAGCGTCGTTCCTATTTCCGAGGGTTGGAATTGAGTTTGAGTAGATTTATTATTCTCGTGGCAAGTCGGCGCAGGGAGTTAAATCAATTTCAGTCTGGACTTATTTTTGGTAAAGGCAACTACGTCGCCCACCGCCTTCGAGTTCTTGTACTGCGCTTAAGAGCGCTAGAGCGAGACATATACATAGATATGCCCTTAACTAGAATTTCCGATATCTAGCGAACTAGAAACTATAAATACTATAGTCCCACAGCACCCAGACACGAAACAAATGCATCTGATTTTTTTTCTGTGCACAAACATTTCGGGGATCGAACCCGCAACCTCAATGGTGTACGAGCCAACCTGCGCGACCCGGGATTCAAACTCGGGTGCGTCGGATCGAACGGCCGCACTCGCTCTACCGCTTCTCACTAAAATCTATAAAATATTTCAATACCTACATAGATAATTAAATATAACAGCCTTGATATCTGTAACTACCCTAAATATCATGCAGTAATCACGTATATTTTTTTAATTGTTTTATTAAAAAAAATATGGAACTGAATGATGAGACAAGCAAGTCGTTCGCCTGATGGTAATCGCCACGCCTGCTCATAAAAATTGCAGTGCCTCCCAGAACTTTTAATACCAAAAAAGCAATGCGTGGCACTGCATTACGCTCATCACCCCGGGACATCAGATATTAACAATTTTATTCTAGTTTCATTTTCTTTGTTCGGGCACCCAAATTTAGAGAAAAGCATTCTCCATGCGTTTTCACATACAATATAATACATTACACTAATGCTTTATTGTACACCAAACAAGAACTTAACAAGGTACAGAAAATACTCTTATAAACTTTAGTACAACGAGCGATCACATAGATATAAGAAATACCTACTTTAGAAACAGTTTTACTTTGATATCGCATCTAATCCCGTATCACATTGAAACTTCAAATCCTTGTGATCACGCTGGAAAACTCAAACAAAAGGAAATCGGATTAACCTTGAAAAAGTTAAAAGTCTCTTCCACTTTACCTTCGAAAGTAATCTCCAAGAATTATCAATTGATAAGCAGTTGTTTGCCAAGCGGCAAATTCAGATCCCCAATTATCCGTTTAGCCTACATTTTAGGGAAAACTTCACTGAAATGCCTCAAAGCGAGGTACGAAAAAGGAAAAACTTTTTTGAAGTTCACTTTATAAGCCAAGTCGTGACCGACAGACGATCGATGACGATGATTATTTTTGTTAACAACTTACAGTTTTTGTTAACAAACTTATTTTTGTTAGCCTATTTAATTACTGATTCATTGTAAAATATTTAAATCTTATAAATAGAAAACAGAGCAAAATATATAAAGCAAAAAAGCAGCTAACATATATTATTTTGTGAGCTTTGTAAGGAACAATGTAAAAATTATTTACATGTATAAAATATCAGCACATTTACGAAATGTTATATAGAAATTAAACAGATGGATAGAGCTAGTTGCGTCTTCATATACATATATACATATGACAGATTTCAATAGGTATGTATATTCGTACGTATAAGTTTGTAGTTTTTTTTTTTTTTTTTTACTATAAATCAATTTATTTCGGGAAGATATTTACAATTGTCACAAAAAAGAAACTATTAATAAGATATTAAACTATGTACAACTAGAAATTTATATACAAGTGGTGACCATGCGGCAAGGTGCCAAGATCGCTGGCTGCATTCCCGCGTTGAATGGCTAAAGCTAATCTTTGAGCCAGGAATGAGCCATTCCTTTTGTCACCTGCAACTTCGACAAGACGTGGGCAAATTTTTCTATATAATAAATTCTATACTTTTTTTAGTTGGATTTAACATCAAGAATTTTTTTAATTGATCTAATGTAGTAAACTCAAGCATAGCATAACATGTAAGCACATAAAATGTCAATAGTCCGCTAGTGGAAAGCTCTGTTCATATTGACATAAGCCCACCAATAAAAACATTATAATATTGCAGGATGTTAAAAATTTCCCGATATATGTAAATACAGTGTTTTAATTTGCACGCAAAGCCTGAGTTGATCCAGGCATTTTTTTTTATTTATACCCACCTAATATTTAGCAACCATTTCCAAAAGGCAAAATATTTGCGGTGAAAATACAGAGAACATTTTGCGCAAGATATTAAACAAGAGTAATAGAATACCAAAAACAAGCAATGTTCCAAGATGAGAATATTCTATCCTCTAGGGCTCTCCAATTAAACAAAGAGCTTAGCTTCATAAAAATCTGTTTTCTCAGTTTTAACAAAGCTTGTGAGAAAGGTATTCTTTACTTTGCGCCCGAGAATTTATCTCTCCGCCTTCGTAATGATAGTTTGAAGAGAAACTCTCTCAATTAAACAGAAGAAATATATATTTCAAACTCGACGCAGCTGAGACCTGCAAAACTTTGAAACAAGCGCGCGTTGCAATTATAATTTACAAATACAATACTCGTTTCTCGCACTGGAATGCTTTCACAAACAGTTTTCTATGTCTCACTCGGACAAGTTTGTTCCGCAATTGCAAAAGTTGAATTAATATCAAAGTATTCCAAACTTTTAACACTGCGATGACGCTGAGAACGCGTTATTACAGACAAATTTTAGTAACTGCAGACATTCTATTTTAAAACTGAATATACTTTAGCCGAGGCAATCAAAACAGTATACAACTATGTGTCAAAAGGGCCCGCAATATGCACCGATTATGCATAAAATTCTCAAGAGAGTACATGCAGCACGTAATATACAAACTAAACACGTCACAGCTAAACGTGACTAGGGTTAAAGCTAGACTGAAAAAGTAGACGATTGAGATAAGCTTTTCTACAAACCTCTAGACGTGCTCTGCTCGCGGAGGCTGGAGCTCAACTAAATCACAGCAGCGTCTGCAAGCGAAGCCTCTAGAATCTCCACTATTTTACTCTATTCGGTCTAGAATTCCCGCACGAAGCAGACCGTTTAGGCACGCGAAAGCCTTCAGAATCGCCCAGCTCGTTCTATTAACAGCCAATAAGCCGTTGAGCTGGGACATATACCTATTGATAGAAGTTGGACTTTAATACGAGGCCTTTTATTGCATTCATCAACATTGAATCGGGCGAAAACAATGAACACAAAGATATTCTTTACAATTTAAATTAAATAGAGAACGTTTAATTCTGCTTTCAATTAAATAAAGCTCGATTAAGCTGAGTACCTATATTTACTTATAAGAGATTTGAGAAAGCCGATGGAAAATCTCTTTCTTTATTGCGCCCTATTCAATTTAAATATAATCACATTTTAAAATTAAATAAACAGAAATTCTGACTAAAAACTTATTTTAGCCGACTTCAAACAGAAGGAATTCGAAATTCAATTGTATTTTTTCATTTTTTTTTTGTTTGTTACTTCAGAACTCCGACATTTGTAAACCGATTTGTAAAATTCTTGCGTTGGTTTCAGTATAGCTGGTGTTCCCATTATAAATTTCATCGATATTCGAACTTGGACATCAAAGATACCAGAATTAAAGTCGGTCTTTTTTTGTTATAATATGAAGTTATGAACTATCTGTTATAAGGCTGTGTTGTGTCCGCGCCTTTGCCGCGTGGAATTAAGTTTATAGCTTTTCTCCGAGGAACAATTCGTTTTCGATTCTGTTTCTGTAGGACATCTCACTCGCATTTCTTGTTTTACATTCTGTTAATTCTAATTTATACGTAATTGTGCTGAAAAAAGACATCCCCGCGGAGTTTCTTGGTGCTATCTTCTCTAGCGGGCGTATTTCCGAAGCACTGGTAGTGTCAGTTTTCGCATTTCTTTTCAACACTCAGACTTCAAATTAAGTATAGGAAAGAAATGGGTAAACATACTTACCTTTTTTCAAAGTCATGTTAACATAAGTTACAATTTTTAATTTTTTTTATTTGTATCATGTTTTTATGACCTTTAAAAGTGCACTTTTGTGCCTATTTAATAAATGATATTTGACTTTGACTTTAGGTGTACAAAACACCTACATATTTGCAAGGGAAAAAAACATTTAGAATTCATTTTCCCTTGTAAGTTGTACCTACATACCAAGTTTCATCAAAATCCGTTCAGTCGTTATAGAGCGGCTGAAGGGTAACAAACACACACAGAAACTTTCGAATTTATAATTCCTTTTATAGCAGGATATACCTATAGTATCAGAAGAGCCCATGATTCCAGACGTAAACGCTCTCAATTTCCACTTCTCCTCTTGTACCAAGCTGGACCTATCAAGTAAAGACGCTACTTTGGTGGAAATTCAAAACATGTGCCGTCCTAGCCTAGCGGCGTTTGACTTTTCTGCTGTTAGCCAAGACACCATCAAAAAAACTGTTCTGTCACTGAGGTCTAAAGCAATTGCTAGTGACGACATTGGGCGTATTATGATCATGTACATTTTAAATTATATTCTACCAGCTATAACCCATATTGTCAACAACTCGCTTGCATCAGGACAGTTTCCTGACCAATGGCGCAGAGCCTATGTCTTGCCCTTACCTAAAGTCCCTAACCCTCTTCTCCATAGTCAGTTTCGTCCTATATCAATTCTTCCATTTCTTTCAAAAATCATCGAATCTGTTGTCTGCAAACAAGTTACTGAATACCTGACCAAATCAGCTCTTCTCAACCCATTTCAGTCCGGCTTTAGACTGGGCCACAGCACTACCACTGCCCTACTCAAGGTAACTGAGGATATCAGAAAAAGCATGGAACACAAACAGGTCACAGTCCTTGTACTAATTGATTTCAGTAACGCGTTCAATGTAGTGGATCATGACCTTCTACTTGCAATTCTTCACCAGCTAAACTTCTCTTATGCTGCTGTGACCTGGTGTTCCTCTTACCTTAAAGGTCGGCGGCAGGCTGTTCGCAGTGGTCAGACTTTCTCTGACTGGTGTGAATTGGATGCCGGTGTTCCACAAGGAGGAATTCTATCTCCGCTACTTTTCTCGATTTTTATCAATATCCTGTCTAGGTGTCTTCAGTGTAACTATCACTTTTATGCTGATGATCTGCAGCTTTACCATCATACTAGTGTCGAAAATTTATCTTCCACGATTTCCACCCTAAATAGTGACCTTTCTCAGCTGCTTTCCTGGTCAAAGCGTTATGGTATTCAAGTTAACCCCAACAAACGCCAAGCAATCATCATCGGCAGCAACCGGCAGCTTTTAAAGATCGATAACTCCAATCTAGTCCCATTGCGTTATAATGAATGTCCAATACCGTTCACTCCAATCGTTAAAAATTTAGGCATTCTCTTTGACTCTAACCTAAGCTGGGCCGCTCAGGTGAAGGTTTCCAGAAGGTTTTTCGCCTCCTTTCATTCTATTTTACGCCTCAAGAACTTTCTTCCAATCAAAACTAAAATAACTTTAGTCAATTCTCTTCTTTTACCTGTCTTGGATTACGCCGACGTATGTTACCTAGACCTTAACGAAGACCTACTCAATAAACTTGATCGTCTACTCAATGCAGGTATCCGCTTTATTTATAGACTATGTAAGTACGATCATGTTTCGGAGTACAGGAAGAAACTCAAATGGCTCCCTATTCGTGAAAGGAGGAACTGTAGGATACTGGGTCTGCTCTTTTCCATTTTAAAAGATCGTTTTGCCCCTGACTATTTAAAAAAAGAATTTTGCTTCATTGCCGATACCCATGAATTAAATCTCCGCTCCGCTGACGCTCTATTGCTTTCTACACCCGTTCACAGTACTTCTTTTGTGGATGACTCCTTTCGAGTTGTAGCAGTACGTCTGTGGAACCAACTCCCACCCGTTGTAAGGAAAGCACCCTCAAAGGAAATATTCAAACGTTTGGTTCGAGGATTCTACCTTAAAAAAGTGACTAAGCCGTTACATTGATCTTCATGTTCTATTGTTTATTTAATGTTATGTTGTATCTATGTAAGTATAGAGTATCCTTCTATCAATAATAAGTATTTATTTATATAAGTATTCATTTCTATGTATTTTAGTTTTGGATTATATATGTAGTGTGTTTTACTGTTATATATTTTACGATAATATGTATTATATTTATTTTGTTTTACTGTTAGTTTTTTTTTTTCTTTTTCATTTTTGATGCACGCTTTGTAGGGCTCTTTTACCATCACTGGATAACTGGTAGAAAATGCTTTAGCATTAAGTTCTCCTTTTGTACATTACTTGTAATAGTGCAATAAAGAATTAAATAAATAAATAAATATAGTATAGGATTTACCCCTAAATCAATAAAAATATCATAAAAAACATTATTTCACTTCCAACGCAAAAGCCAGAAGGTACGTGGGTATATCTCCATCGTCCGTAGAGATTTTGCGATTAAATATCACTTGAAACGCGTTGTCAAGTTGTTTGTATGAAATGGAACGCCCGGTTTAATCTTTGCAACATCACCTGGTGTCCCGGTTCGCTGGCAGGCTGCAGCATGATGGATGGCAGCAGCTGTCAAGGGATTTGTCTCTCCACGCCACAGACAACAGTAGTACAAGTCCACGCTTAGGTAGAGCGACATAGGCACAATGGCGTTCTTGTTTGTAAATACATTACTTGTGCGAATATACCCAGAGGCACTTGTTTTTTTTTTACTTGGGATAAATCTACGTTTGACCACTATCTCGCCTGATGTTAAGCGACGATGTGGCCGAAAAGCACGTAGATTTAGAAGATACCTATTCACTCTAGCCTTGAAGACACCCAAATTAAAGTTATCAGGAAACAGAGAAGACGGCAAGGAGTTCCATTCCTTAGTAATACGCACTATAAACGTGGAATCAAAACGCTTTGTTCGAATTGGCGGAATGTCTGCTGTATAGGGATGAATGATAATGGCACTTGTTTGTAAAGGCATTTTTAAAGTACCTACTGTTCAGCTAGTTTTGACTTAACATCGAGGACAAAGAAAAATAAAAAAAGCATCTTAAAATAATTATGTAATATTGTCATTACATTATTATTAGAATATTGCCAAAAAATATTATATTATTTAATGCTCAATCGAACATTGAATTGATCATCCAAATCTCAATCAATACCTACCGACTTTTAATAACGTGATTTGTTCCGTTGACTGTAGTTAGTGAGACTGTGAGACATTATATGAAAATATTATGTCTTTCTAAATAGGATAGGAATAATATTTGGCGAGTGCACCTAGAATGCCTAATTATCTTCAGCCTTTGTAAAAAGCTGCAGACTCATCGCTGTGTCCGTCGGCAAAGCTTAAAAACCTTATAAATCCTCATAGATCACATCGACAGGGAAGAAACGAAACGGCAATCCCCGGATTTGTGCAAAATCCATTAATACAAAGCGAGATAAATCGAGCTAAAAGCTGCGAGCGAAACGGTAGCTTGAGCCGTCTATTCTTTATAACTATAAGCTGCCTATATTTATTGTAACTTAAGCTAGCTGTCAGCACTTTACAGATACAGTCGTTTTAATTTCCAAGCAGATGAGATGAGTAATTGTATCTAGAACTTAAATTGTATAATCTGCTCTTCGCACGCGAAAACGATCATCTGGTGTGTATTTATTAAAAAAAAAAAAATGTTATTGAATTTCTACTTAGTTTCAGAATGGCAAACAAATATATAAGGTAACGCAACAAAAACTTGCATTTTTATTTTCTGTGTCATGTAGCGCGAATCGCGAATCTGCAACCTCCAAGATATGATAGCTGACTCACCCAACCACTAGACCACAGTGGATCTCTTCTATATCTGTTTAGTCTGTCTATATGTGTAGTGAAATTCAATTTATTTATTTGTAGGGCTCCTTACCAGGAATTTAATAATCAGAAAACTTACGTTTTAGAAGGCTGCCTATATCTAGTTTAATTTGGTTTACATATTGCATATACACTCGAGAGCAATGAATCCGGGTCACTTAAAGAATCCTAAAAATCTCGGAAACTAAAAATGCTAGGTTAATGCAATAAATTGTATTTAATAGACAATGTAATACTCCTTAAATGAAGGTATTAAAACTTCTTAGTTATTGTAAAGTTATATCATAAAAAAAACAAATTTGAAAAAGGGCCACTTTCGAAGATGGAACTACGAAATTACAGCATTTGGTTTTGCTTTTGTTTGTAATCTGTCATTTATGTGGGTACATAAACCATGTTGATAGTGCTCTATATTCATTATTCAAGCTGAAATTATGTCGCTTACGCCTGAAGAATGCACCAGAATACTTACAATGCTGGAAACCGGCCGGAGTCAGCGCGATACAGCCAGGACTGTCGGTGTGTCGCTGTCAACAGTACAAAGAGTTCTCCGACGTTACGAAGAAACTGGTTCTAACCTACGCAGACCAGGAACGGGCAGAACCAGGTGTACCACAGCACGAGAAGACCGATACTTGGTGAACACCATGCTTCGAAATCGCTTTCTCACAGGAACTGAACTCACCAATCAGTTTCGACGCCTCGGAGGAAGTAACCCAAGTGCATGGACAGTAAGACGTCGGCTTGCTGAATCTAACTTAAAACCCCTTAGACCTGCAAACGGCCCTAAACTGGAGCGTGGGCATCGTATTTCGAGACTAAGATATGCCCAGAGCCACGTAAATTGGAGTATTGAAGATTGGTCAAAAGTTATGTTCTCCGACGAATCAAAATTTATGCTCTACAAGCACGATGGAAGACACAGAGTGTATCGAAGACCAGGGGAAAGATTCAAGCAAGCATGCATCGAAGAAAAAGTAGCCTACGGTGGTGGGTCTGTACTTGTGTGGGCCGGAATTTCTTCTGAAAGTCGCACAGAGCTGGTGATCATAGAAAACGGCTCTTTAACTAGCGTAAGATATGTGGAAGAAATCCTCAATGATCACGTTGGTCCATTTATGGTCAATTTAGGTGAGGATGCTATATTTATGCATGACAATGCCCGACCTCATACAGGTAGGATTGTGAATGACTACCTTCAAGAGATGAACATTACTCGTATGGAGTGGCCAGCGCGCAGCCCGGATATCAACCCGATCGAGCATGCTTGGGACGAGCTAGGCAGATGCGTAAAACAACGAAACCCTCCCCCAATCACGCTTCGTGAGCTCAAAATTGCTCTCACAGAGGAATGGGAGAATATTCCCCAAAATCGTATAAGGAACTTGGTGTACAGCATGCCAAACCGCGTAAACGCAGTAATGGAAGCACGAGGAGGCAATACGAAGTATTAAAATTCAAGAAAATCGTAATAAAGTTCAAAAATTTCATGTTTCCTATTTTTGTTTTAAGGAGAGATCAGCAGTTTTTTTCTTTATGTAATTTTGTGTTAATAAAATGTATGGTGACTCATATTTTTTTTACTTTCATTTAAGGAGTATTACATTGTCTATTAAATACAATTTATTGCATTAACCTATCATTTTTAGTTTTCGAGATTTTTAACATTCTTTAAGTGACCCGGATTCATTGCTCTCGAGTGTATATGGCTTCTTTCTAGCAACCCCTGTACGTAGGGAACCAGGATCAGAGAGAAAAATATGTTTTATTTATTTGTAAGGCTCTGTAAAAACAATACTTGACTACAATTTGTTTCTTCTGCATATCAATAATCAACTAATATTGCCTAGTATTCTTGGATATGCAGACGATAGCACTGTTGTGGAGAGATACTTTTCCAGAGCTCGCTCAGGAATGGAAGAAACGTTGGCTCAGAGACAGGCTAGGATTGATCGCACAAGCTCGACCCTTGAGGCAGTGTCCCGTTGGGGTGCTGCCAATCTGGTCAAATTTAATGCGTCCAAAACTCAGGCTTGTGTGTTCTCTGCCAAACAAACCCCAATGTCTTCATCTCCAATCTTTCAAGGCATTCCCGTTCCGTTTAGTGATCGGCTTGACCTCCTCGGTGTGCAAATATCTTACACCCTGAACTTCGGTCACTTTATCGAGTCTAGAGCTATAACAGCTGCCAAAGAGCTTGGAGTCCTAAGCAAAGTTAGGCGGTATTTTACATCTAAACAACTGCTTAACTTGTATCATGCACAAGTTAGAGCATGTATGGAGTACTGCAGTAATATATGGGACGGTTCAGCTAAATATTAGCTTGCAGCTCTGGACTCGATTTAACGACTTGCCGTTAGATTGATTGGCGATGAGGCTCTTGAAGGGAAGAAGGTACAAAGCCTTAAACACAGAAGACAAGTGGCAAGCCTGTCTATTTTCTACAGACCACATTTCGAGGAGTGTGCACCAGACCTGTATCAGCCGATTCCTTCATCCCCATTCCCTTCACCCTTTTGTTGTGCACATACCAACAGTCCGCACAAAGTGCTCTTTCATTATACGTACCGCAAAGGAGTAGAATTCTCTACCAGAATACTTATTTCCTTCCAATTACAACCTGGGTATCTTTAAGACAAGAGGCACCTCATGGGCAAACGTGCTCCACCATAGACCGCAACTACGCTTACCATCAGGTGAGTTGTTGTCAAACGTAAACCCATTTAATCATAAAAAAACAACGGAACAAATCACATTATAGCTAAAGCTAAATCTAAATCCGCTAATTTGTTGGACATACAACGCCCAGACACGAATCAAATTTATGCTAGCATACATTTTTTAAATTGATGTATACCCGTAACCTAGGGATGATTTGTCCAGAAGGCTGTTGCAGCTAGCTAAATTATTATGAATTTTGTTTGATATAGGCTCTCAATTTTACCACGTTTTTATTAAGTCTCTTTCTTGTTTGTCTGTCTGTCGTTCGGGGTGAAATCTTGCAACTCAAATTAGAACACTTCCCAATTAGCTATCCGGCTGAAACTTTCAGAGTACCTCACAAGTCGATGACAGTGCATTCTAAATCCATGTATTAGCATGCAATGCAGACCTAAAAGGCGCATAAAACGTAGTTTTAATCTGTCAGTTTCTTGTTTATGTTACTCATACATAAAAATATATCCCCGTTACAAATAATTCCCACAACCAAAATTTCTTCGTTTCAATTGACGGAGATATATAGGTATACATGTATGTTTCTACTCGTGGTAGGTCTTTCAGATGCGGCCGTCTGGGTAGGTACCACAGCTTTGCCAGTTACTCTGCCGCCAAGCAGTAGTGCGCAAGCATTACTGTGTTCCGGTTTGAAGGGCAGTGTAGCCAGCGAAATTACTGGGCATAAGACTTAATATCTGATGTCTCGGGGTAATGAGCGCAATGCAGTGCAACGCATTGCTTTTTATACTATTAAAAGTTCTGATTGGTACTGCAATTTTTATGGGCAGGCGTGGCGCTTACCATCAGGCGAATGACTTGCTCGTCCCATCACTTAGATCCATAAAAAAACGTTGCTAACCAGTGGAATCAAAACGGCTAAGAAAAAACTAGTATCACTTCTTTAGCTCTGAAAATGTAGATTACTTTTCCCGTATCCACTTTGCCTACGGAATCCTAATGACCCCTATTTTTGCCGTAGCGGACTTAGCTAATTATGTATTTGGGGCTCATTTGCATTTTTGCTTCTGTAAATAAATATTTTTACATTCGCGTCAGGTAGACTTGAAGCATATAGGAATAGAAGATAGTGTACTGTTACTGTTTATTCCTATGCTTCAAGGTACCCTCTACTAATTATGTAGGCTACAGGCAGGAGGATGCAAAGGAAACCAAAATGCTTTGGTTCTATATTTAATTAAATATAAAAATTACATTTTAAGTTCCTACATGCTAATTAACCTAATGGGTGACAGCGGTTCGATGTGAGAACCAGAAGTGACGGTCTGGGGGAAAGCTATATAATGTAAAAAGTTAGAAAGAGAGGGCATGATCTGCTGCGTCGGCGCCTTGTGACTCGCTCCTGCGGGCAGTTGGTATGCACCACGACGTCATACGTAACATACTTCAAAACAAATGGCTTAAAGTGAATTGATACCTATTGAAACTATGTAGGTATATATGTGTATATGAGTACATATGTGTACCTACAAGTTCTTCACCACTTTTGTACAACGGTTGCTAATTTTCGTGCTCAAAAGTAAAATTTTCATTTCAAAAGCATTTTAAATTTGTTAGACCTAGTTACAAAAATATTTTTCACATAAATAAAGGCGTTTGTTTTGTGCGGAAATATTTCCCATGAGCCATGAGTATGACAGCTTCCAATATATTTCAACATGTTACGTTTATATGTACCTATTTGTTTAGGGTTAGGTATACATATACGGGCCCTTGTACACTTAATTAAATATTATTTGCACATGTACCTGACAGAAATTAATGTTTATTGTTTTTGTTGTTATTAACTATTTTAAGTGAATAAATAAAATAATTATTACTAAAAAATTAAATATACTTTATACAGGTGGGGCAAATTTTTGGCTCCTTCCTGGTTGGAAATAGAGTCGATTAAGATAAACTTGTTTTTTGACAAATGTCATTTTTTGGGCAAACCGTACTTATTTAAAAAAATCTAAAGATGGCAATATTTTTTTCTTCAAAATAAAATAGAAAGTTCCTAAAACCTTCTAACAACAAAAGAAAAGGTACCTTTAAGGGGCCAAAAATTTGCCCCACCCTGGATATTATATTATTATGTCTATATTTGGTATAATTATTATTATATATTTAGCATAGATGTATATGTAAGTAGGTAGTACATGATATTATAGTTTGTAAACTTTGTACATATGTACATGTCACTATTATCTCAATTATGTTGACACCCTCGTCTCTAACATTTTCTTTAAGTCCTCTCTACCCGAAGGTTGTCTGGAAGAGATCGCTTTCTGGTGGTGTAACAATAAACTACTGGTTAGTTTTTTTTTATACACAACACCAGCGTCCCTCACAGTTTCTTTGAGTCCTCTTCATCCAAAGGTTGTCTGGAAGAGATCGCTATAAGCGATAAGACCGCCCATTGTAACACTTTATCTTTAAGTATTGTTTTGTAATTATTTCATGTTGTTGTGTGACAATAAATCGTTATCTAATCTAATCTAATCTAATCTAATAAAGAGTTATCTAATCTAAATATTACTTCACCGTTGTTTCGAGCGTCATAACTGCAAGTGTACAGATTCAACTGAGTGACAATTTTTTTAATAAATACAAAGATTCTATATAATTTTCGTTTCTTTCCAGTGTAATCAGAATGAGTGCAGATATATTAAAATGAATGAGTCAAAATTAATTTAAAATTACGTTTACTTTTTAGATCAGCTTATTGTAATTAACACATGACTAACAGTAGAGACTTCTAAATGACTTTGTAATATTTAATTAAGTGCCTACATAGATTTTAATAGTTGATAGTCTTCGTAAAACCGAATAAATAAATAAAATAAATAAATAAGTAATTGTCTCTAGAATAATATTTATCTATTGACTGCGGACAGAAGAGGAGTAAAGACGTTGCTTTACTACTCTTTTCTCATAATTACTTAATTGAGCTTCAAATTAAGACTGAATAAAGGCAGACCTTTTGACAAAACGAGCCAACTGCAGTTTGCAGTCACAAAGAAAAGGCAGAAAGGCAAAGTCCTCTTTTCTTTCCAAAGGCGTTTTGGACAAAAGCTCATAGGGGCAATTGTTTTATGGGAGAAGCTTGAACTGTGGACTTCGTCATTGTTTTATCTATTCGAAAAGTTCTCATAGAGTGCAAAATAATTGATCAAATAAACTCTTTTTGTTGTACCTCAAAGTATCTACTTTCCATAAAATCAGGATAATTTAAAATGTCAAAATTCAATTATTAAATCGCAACAGCTATTCTTTACTCAAGTTAATACCACTGAATACTAAGGGACAGAAGCATCACTCCGCAAAGAAATTTAAACAAATAACGACTCTTGCTATGACTCAATAAAATTCAATTCAGCTCGCGTAGCGCTGCATACCTACCAGCCATATTAACCGACAGAGCCCCTCTCTTTCTATCGCATAGCTCTTATCTCTTCTGACGCGGCACGTGTAAAGACGCGCGACCCGCCGTCGGTGTCCGGTCATGTACTTGTAGCTTCGTACTTACAGTGCGGAGAGCGCTAGGCCTGTTAGTACTCACGGAAATAGGGGATCGGACAGTAATCGAAAAAATATCTAAAATGTAGTTAGAACGAATGTTTGTTGAATTCGAAAGATCATTTTGTAAAATAATAATAATTTATATTTTTAAATCAATAAATAAAATCTAATAATTCTGTCATTTTTTATCTCTTCCGAAACACCAACACAGTGCATGACGTCATTTCAAAGTAAATATCGAGGGCGAAGCTTGTGTTTATTTCATATTTTTGCCTTTTATCTGTATCAAAACGATATGTTGTTCATGCCATGACGACGCTAAAGTATTTAAACTTCACAAAAATGTATAAATCACTTTGCAAATATGCTTTCGTAGAGCTTGTCGTTTCGTTGGCCAGCGTGTGACGTCATACATCTGAGGTGACCTTTTGCGCGGCAACATTTGAAACCTAACATTTAAATATAATTTTAGGTACTTTAGGACTTTATTTAATTAAAACATTATTTTTCATGGCTATATATATACATTATGGTTAATTTTAAATACTTTCTGAAAAATTGTCCGATCACTATTGCTAGATTACATCATGTAAACTAGCACTGTATTCTAATTATGTCGTATGTAATTATTTTGTGCGAGACACCTGTAATTTTGGTCGTTGCCACAACTTTTCTCGAAGAAATTGTTAATTAGAAAACAAAAGAAAAATCACACAATGCACAAGCCACGCAAGAACACGGTACAAACGCCCGAATTGAGCAAATATAAAATGAATATAGTATTTGGTTTCGCTATAAATTAAATTAAAAAATAACATACAAGGAAATATAATTTTAGAGCTTGCAACAGTTGCAACTTAATTGTTTTCGGAAGGTTGGCAGTCTTTCCTTTTCCCCACACCTATTCCGTCAAGATTCCCGGCCGCGCACGCGCCAGTAGCTTCTGTTCTCTCGGCGGCGAATTGCGTCTTACGGAGTAAAATTTAAAAACTGATATTAACTGTGAAGTGAAACGCAGTAGTGCAGGTGACCAATCTGTGTCTACCGCGAGTGATAACCGCGAACTCTGCCTGAATCCGGCAAGGATTTCAGGAGAAAGGCATCAAAGGAACAGCGGGCCCGCTGGCTCGCTCACCCAGGAGAGGAACCCACCAGCTCAACATCAAGGTACGCGTGCATCCTTTCTATTTCTATTCCCTTTGATTGCCAACCGACCATTTTTTCACACCGCGAATCAGTCCGCAAGGATATTTAAAAATACAGTCCACAACCGCAGGAGTCTCATGTGAACAGCTTGACTCCGCGCACCAGGTTTTAGAATCTGGCCGATTGAGTTCAATAACTTAATCTCTCCCGCTTTTCATTGGAAGGCTCGTGTCCATATCGGGCGCTTCCATTTGGTCCTTCTGACCGGACGTTCGCCATCTTGTCCTCTGGGATCCCCGCTAATTTAAGTCTAGATTCGTCTAGCTTACTTCCACATTAGGGTTAGATTCGTCTAGCTTACTCGCATACCTAAGTCTTGATTTTTCTGGCTAAGAATCGCATAAAATCTTTCGCATTCAACCAAAACCTCGCCATTATAAGTGTTACCTACCTACTTACGTATTTGTTAAATTTAACTACAACATAAAAACCGCATACTTACTTATATTTATATTTAATCTTTTACGTATACCTAACCTACCTGAGAGTCTAGAAGCTATTCGATTTAGTTAAACCGTCTCGTATGATCTATTCCGCACGCAAATATCCATAGATATATCTACCTACAAACCAATTATATTGTTTACCTACATTCCGCGCTGTGACCGGCGACCGCTGCATCGCAATAATAATAGGTATTTTACAAGTAACTTGTTGATATCACTCGTTCGTCAAAATGGCGCCTACAAAAAAGACAGAAATCGAGTCAGAACGAGATATTGTTCTTTTAGAGACTAAAAGAGACACACTTTTCGAGTTTATTCAAATCGTCTATGATAACTCGAAGGCTGCTCACAATAGTGAAGAATGTATGGAAAATTTCTTAAGTTCCGTCGAAACAATCGATGATATTCGGTCTGAGTTTAGAGAAATTGTCAATGAGCACAATCGAGCGCTTCTTATTAAAGATCCTACTACCAAGCCTAGCTATAAATCTTTAAACTCGTTTGAAGATTTATATTGTCGTATCAAGCGCGCGCTAAAACGTGTTGTACCTAAACCTTCGGAGGTGGACACTGATAAAGATCATAAATTTTCTATTGAACGCTCGAGTTTAAAATGTAGAATGCCATCTTTGCCACCAATTGAAATAATGTCATTCGACGGTGACATTCGTAATTGGCCCTTATTTTACGCTGGTTTTACTTCTATGGTACACGAAAATCCAATGCTGACGAACGCTGAGAAGTTGTACTATTTAATAGGGAAGCTCTCAAAAAAGGCTCAAGCCGTGTTCTCAGGTTTCACCCCATGTTCAGATCAATATGACATGATACTGAAATGTCTCGTTGACAGGTACCAAAACACTCGCACGCTCGCATCTACCTACTTAGATCAGATGATAAATCTCAAGTTGAACGGCAACGATCCTACATCTAAGTTGCAACTATTTTTAGATCAATTTGTCACCGCTGCTAGTGGTTAAAAAACTTGCAACTTGATAACTTATCGGACTTCATGTTGCTTCATATCGCGCTAAAGAAGTTAGATGAAGGTACGGTCCGTGCATTTGAGTCACAATATCGCGATGTTAAGTTGCCTACTTTCGTTCAGCTGACAGATTTCATTAGAGGACAGTATAGGATATATCACAACATGCAATCAAGCGTGACTACTTCAAATTTTTCTCGTAATAATACGAATAAACCGCGAAGCTATGTACCTAACCCGCAGGCTTATGTAGCAGTCTCAGCTTCTCACAAAAAATGCCTTTGTGATAACTTCGTTCATGACCACTTGTTTAAATGTCCTAAATTCAATGAATTAACGCCTTCCGCTCGTTTTAAATGTGTTAAAGAACATAACGCATGCATTAATTGCCTAAGTTTAAAACATAAAGCCCGCGATTGTAACTCAAATTTCAAATGTCGCAGTTGTCAACAAAGACATCACTCCTTATTGCATTTTAATAACGCACACAATCAAACCGCATCGCAACCGCAAGACAATGGAATGGTGTCCGCGTCGGGAGTCGAACCCGCGCTCGCACTGTCACGCGCTATGCCAGTGAGCGGCGCCGGCGCAAGCCCCGCTCCTCGCGCTCGATCGCCCGCTTCTACGCACGCCGTGAACGTATCGTCACTGCACACATCCATTGCTGCGCCGCTAGTTCCGAACGCTTCCAGTTGCTTTGAGCGCAACACGCAATGTATGCGACCAACAACGATACTGTTGTCTACAGCTCAAGTTG
Organism: Petrophora chlorosata; assembly: GCA_951640565.1. NCBI lineage: Eukaryota > Metazoa > Arthropoda > Insecta > Lepidoptera > Geometridae > Petrophora > Petrophora chlorosata. The sequence goes on along the minus strand of OX621194.1, from coordinate 5,251,338 downwards.
TAATTTATGATAGTAAGGGACAGTCGCATTTAGTGAAGTGTTTGCTAGACACGGGATCGCAAAGTAATTTCATAACAAATGAATGCTGCTCGCGTTTGGGTTTGAATTACAATAAAAATACGCAAATGATTGTTAAAGGTTTCGGTGGTTCTGAAAAGGCAATTAAAGGTTCCACGGATTTTAAAATATACTCACGCTTTTCAGATAACGTTCATTATGACGTATCGGCACTTGTTGTCGACCGCATCACGGATAACTTACCTACGGTTCCCGTTGACGAGTCTGCGTTCGCGCACATTCATTCGCTTCCGCTCGCGGATAGTACGTTCGCCACGCCCTCAGAAGTGCAAGTACTTCTAGGTGCAAATATTTTCCCTCACTTGTTACTACCTGGCATGGTTAAAAACAGTGGGAATGGAATGCCACCCGCTATAGAAACAGTTTTAGGCTATATTATTATGGGATCCGCCCCTATCTTAATACCTAAACATACGTTGAAGTCGACATCGGCTTGTTGCGCCGTTGTCGAGCAGCCGTCCTTGGAAAACCTTATTAAAAGGTTTTGGGTGCTCGAGGAGGTTTGCGCTCCGCCCGCCCACAGTCAAGATGACCTTGAATGTGAGAATCATTTCCGCGCCACTACTACGCGCAATGCTAGTGGTAGGTACACCGTCGCTTTACCGTTTAGTGACGATGTTTATAAATTAGGAAATTCGTACACTACCGCTCATAGACGCTTTCTGTGTTTGGAAAGAAAGTTGGAGTCATCGAATACGTTGCGCGCCGCCTACAACGATATCATTCGTGAATACGTTGCTAAGGGCTATGTTAGCGAATTAGGACCTATCTCCAATGTATCTCCCGCCGCATCCTATTTCGTACCGCATCATTGCGTGCAACGTGACGACAAGACGACAACTAAGGTGCGCATAGTTCTGGATGCCAGTTGTAAGACCAGCTCAGGGCTGTCACTTAATCAAATACTGCATGCCGGACCCAATCTACAGGGTGATTTAAATTGCATACTATTGAATTTCCGCCTTTTTAAAATCGCGATTTCCGCTGACTGTCGTCAGATGTTCTTACAAATCGGCATGCACGAATCTGATCGCAAATATCAGCGAATTCTATTTAGATTTAACCCACAAGACCCAATATCGGTTTTTGAATTTAACAGAGTGGTATTTGGAATGAGGTCAAGCGTCTTCCACGCTGTACGCATTGTTCAGCGTCTCATTGCTGACGAGAAGCATAGGTTTCCGACTGCTGCTGCGATTGCGTCCAGTTCAACATACATGGACGACGTATGTTTCAGCATAATGTCAGATGACTCATCACAAAATGATGAAGCTGTTGCAATTGCCGCATGCACTCAGCTCATTGAGCTTTTCAAGTGCGGTCAATTTGACCTTGTAAAGTGGACCAGTAATTCCGCCGCCGTTTTGCGCGAAATACCCGCGTCACATCGTGCCTCCTCAGATCTTGAGATCGATAGGGGTGCCACACCGCATAAAATACTGGGCACCCATTGGGACAGGTCAGACGATGTTTTTAAATTCAGGGTTGCTGCACCTGAACCGGGATGTACAAAGCGCATTATATTATCTGCTGTCGCACGCTTATGGGATAATTTAGGTTTAGTGGCTCCCGTTATATTGCATGCTAAGCTGCTTATACAAGAGCTTTGGCTTCTAAAATGTGACTGGGATGACACGCCCCCTAAACGTATCGAGACACTTTGGTCGCAGTTTTGTAACGAGTTACCTGCGTTGAACGAGGTACGTATACCGCGACATCTGGGAGTGGTTCAGGGCTGCGTTGCTTACCTTCTTGGGTTCGCGGACGCTAGTGAACGGGCTTACGGTGCCGTTATATACCTCCAGGTTGCCGTCGGGGACCATAGAACTGTTACACTTGTGTGCTCTAAATCTAAGGTTGCGCCACTCAAAACACTTTCGACTGCAAGGTTAGAGTTGTGTGCCGCGGTCCTTATGTCGAAGTTGATGCGTAAGGTGATTGATATTTTACAACCGCGATATAAAATATCAAATGTTTTCGCTTTCACTGACTCAAAGGTCGTTCTTTGTTGGATCAACTCATCCCCGCATCGCTGGCAAACGTTTGTTGCCAATCGCGTTGTCACGATTGTCGACAACGTTCCGGCCAGTTGTTTTCATCACATAGCAGGAATAGAAAACCCTGCTGATTGCCTGTCGCGCGGGCTATCTCCCGCGATGCTTGTCAACCATCCTCTATGGTTTTCGGGACCGCCGTGGGTTTCTAAAGATCCAGCAGAGTGGCCTATCGCAGAATTCAGTCGTGATGACGTCAGTGAGGTGCCAGAGCAAAAGCCGCTTGCACATACGGTAACTTTACCTGCAACTGAATCGCCAATTTACGAACTCGCCAATCGTATATCTTCGTGGTCGAAGTTTTTACGTATTGTTGTTTTCATTTGTCGAATGTTAAAATTATTGCCGCGCCAATCAACCGTGACTCGCTCAGACTTAGAATTTTCTGAAATTAAAATTATACTCGCGCTTCAACGCGTCCACTTCGCTGAAGATATAATTAAATTAAAAAATAAACAAAATTGTTCCCCCGCATTGCAAAAATTAAATCCGTTTTGTGATGAAAACGGCATCATACGCGTCGGTGGCCGCTTGTTAAATGCTGATATCAGCTATGCACAAAAACACCCGTGTGTTCTCCCGCGACATGATCACGTGGTCGATATGATAATCGATTATCATCATAAAAAGCATTTACACGCGGGCCCCGAACTTTTGATGTCCTTACTCAGGCATCATTATTGGATACTCGCCGCGCGGCGAGTTATTCGTCATCGCATACACAAGTGCAATACTTGTTTCAGGGCAAAGCCGCGTCCATCATTCCCAATGATGGCGAATTTGCCTGCATTTCGCGTCAACCAGGTTGACAAACCGTTTTCGCACACAGGCTGCGATTATGCAGGCCCTCTGTCATACACGCCCGTGCGTGGCAGGGGCGTCAAAAGCCGTAAGGCATGGCTCTGCATTTTTACGTGCCTCACTACGCGCTGTTTGCACATAGAGATAGCCACGGAGTTGAGCACGGTGAATTTCCTCGCAGCGTTTAAAAGGTTTCTTTCACGCCGCGGTCCGATTCAGTGCCTCTACACTGATAACGCCACGAATTTCGTAGGCTGTAGGTCATATCTGCGCGATCTATATAAGTTCTTGGACGATTTCAAGCCGCACCTCGATCACGAGCTCTCGGAAAGTCGCATCGACTTCAAGCAGATTCCGCCAGTTAGCCCTCATTGGGGTGGATGCTGGGAGAGCATGGTAAAGGTTGTGAAATCTCATCTTTTCAAGGTTATAGGTCAGCAGATATTATCTTACGAAGAACTCTTAACAGTGCTTGCTCAAGTCGAAGCGCTAGTAAACTCGCGTCCGCTCACCGCTTTGAGCAGTGACCCCGCTGAGCCATCGGCGCTCACGCCGGCTCATTTTCTTCATACCGCGCCATTGTTTTCATTACCTGCGCCCCACGTAGAGCCTAGCTTAATTGAAAGACATTCTCTATTAAACAGTATGGTCCAGTCCTTCTGGCAGCGATGGAGAGTCGAGTATTTGCATCAATTGCAAGCTCGAGCTAAGTGGACCACACCATCCACTCCGATTCAGCTAGGATCAGTAGTAGTTATCATAGTCGACAACGCGCCACCTCTTTCTTGGCCTCTCGGTGTAGTAGAAGCTGTCCATCCTTCGAAGGATGGAACAACGCGTGTAGTTACAGTGAGAACTAGTAAAGGGAACTTCGTGCGCCCAGTCGTTCGACTGTGCCCATTGCCAAGTCAATAAGTTCGCGTATGTAGAGTTGATACACTGCTCTACATTCTCATTTAGATTAGGTATTCGCATTTAAGTTTATAATTTAAAGGTAACCCTTTAAGGCCGGGGAGATGGTTTCGCTATAAATTAAATTAAAAAATAACATACAAGGAAATATAATTTTAGAGCTTGCAACAGTTGCAACTTAATTGTTTTCGGAAGGTTGGCAGTCTTTCCTTTTCCCCACACCTATTCCGTCAAGATTCCCGGCCGCGCACGCGCCAGTAGCTTCTGTTCTCTCGGCGGCGAATTGCGTCTTACGGAGTAAAATTTAAAAACTGATATTAACTGTGAAGTGAAACGCAGTAGTGCAGGTGACCAATCTGTGTCTACCGCGAGTGATAACCGCGAACTCTGCCTGAATCCGGCAAGGATTTCAGGAGAAAGGCATCAAAGGAACAGCGGGCCCGCTGGCTCGCTCACCCAGGAGAGGAACCCACCAGCTCAACATCAAGGTACGCGTGCATCCTTTCTATTTCTATTCCCTTTGATTGCCAACCGACCATTTTTTCACACCGCGAATCAGTCCGCAAGGATATTTAAAAATACAGTCCACAACCGCAGGAGTCTCATGTGAACAGCTTGACTCCGCGCACCAGGTTTTAGAATCTGGCCGATTGAGTTCAATAACTTAATCTCTCCCGCTTTTCATTGGAAGGCTCGTGTCCATATCGGGCGCTTCCAGTATTTGTAAATGTTGTATGAATACTATATTTGCTCTAGCATACGGCAACCTCCCAATGAAATAACACTAAAAAGGTTTTAGCTTTAAAATAAATTCACTTCTAAAACGAAGCGCGAATCAGGCACTCGACTAGCTAGAAACATTACAATTTATATTGCTAAAGTTAGCTAGAATTGCACGTTCGCAACTTCGACTTGGCTATTGAATTGTTGGGTTTTATTTGGACTTAGCAGAAATCGTATCACTCTGAAAATCATATTATTATCCACTCAAATAGTAAGCCATGTTTAAACTTAGGTCTTGTAAAGCCCTCAGCTTTAGAAGACCTAAGTTGTTGACGCACAAGTTTAAATGGATTAAGTTTTGTTTTGGAATTGATGTTACTTAGAGACAGTTTGTTACAAACATGCAATGTGTTCGCTTGATTCTGCTTACTGCAACAACTTTATACAGGTATACACAATAATATTATACATATATATTATTATATAATGTGTAATAATGTGTACCTAGTATATGTATGTTTATGTAGGCATTCAGCATGTTGCTGTTGTTTTGTGTCTATCATTTAAGTTTATTATTGACATTGTTTATGTTTATGTTATTATTGTAGACCTTACATCCCCGTCTTTAAGATAATTTCTCTCCATCCAAAGGTTGCCTGGAAGAGATCGCTTTTAGCGATAAGGCCGCCCATTGTAACACTTTCTTTAATTGTTGTTATGTTATGTCTGTAATTTAATGTTTGCAATAAAGCGTTCATCTATCTATCTATCTATCTATTCTCGTTTCTTTGACAGTTTATTAAAAACTCCACAACAAGCTACAGCACATTCATTTTTGATGGATTGTATTTACTTTATATTTTTTTAACAGAAATTTTAGTCGGCATATTCGACGTTAGCGTTGAAAGCACTTTTTGAATCACGTATATATCGCGTAGATAGGACTGTGGTGGTCCAATAGGAATGCTATTTAAACTCGTTTAATTAGGCCTAATACTGTAAAACCACTAGACTGCGCATACTGAGCCCCCTCACTCATGGGACATTAGCTGTTTCTGTCGAACATCCGTACGCTAACACCGTGCAGCACTATTAACTGTGAGAGCAGTTTATCGTCTTTACCGATCAATTACAACCGCCATTTTTCCCGTGAGTCGTGTTCTAAGGAAAAAAGGCGTACTTCACGGTTTAGACCCAAGAAAAATAAGAAAAAACATATTTAAAACTTAGTTTAATACACGCCACAGACAGTTTTATCGCTCAATGTGATTTTTTGATTGTGCTCCGGGCACCGAACATTGTGCTCCAGGATGACAGCTGACATTATTTGTGGTAGGTCTCTAGGTGTAGGTCATTATGTGTGATAGGTACCACAGCTTTGCCCGTTATTCTGCCGCCAAGCAGTAGTGTCAAAGCATTACTTTGTTCCGGTTTGAAGGGCATTTGTATATAGCCAGCGAAATTACTGGGCATATGAGACTTAATATTTGATGTCTTGGGGTGACGAACGCAATGCAATATTACGCAGTGCTTTTTATGGTATTAATAGTTCTGAGAGGCACTGCAGTTGTTATAGACAGTTTTTTTTAAATGCCTTATATATTTTTAAAAGCTCTGAGCTTACAGCAATACCATGAGTCTCCATACACCTCTACCAACTAAGCCATCAACTCATCGCAAAATTTTAATCTAAAAGCTTAGGTACAGAATTCAATAATTATCTTCGTTTATCTTTACTCCCAAAACAATACGACATAGTAAATATATTATGGAGTCTCATACGGGTCCTAACGCAAGGAAAGAAAAAGGAAAGTACGTAAGAAAAACATGAATTGATTGGTTCCATTCCGGATACCTTGTTATTTCATTCAGCCAGTACCGTTGGCATAATATTAAGGTAAATAAAGTAATATTAAAAAATACGAAGATTTGGGACGTATTTCGGGCATACCTCAAATTATGTGGGTTCGAGATGAAACATTCACGTTTTATGATCCTTTCGTTAGGTCGTGTTTTATTACCTTTCGTATAAATATTGAGTAGCCCAGTTTGTGTGGAAAATTTCTACGCACAAACATATGATACGTGGATTTACAATAGTTTTTATTCATCATCATCAGCTTATTGCAGTCCACTGCGGAACATAGGCCTTTCATTGAATGCTTTGATTGGCATCATATTCAGCTTCTGTGGTGTAGTGGTTGGGTAGGTTGACTCAAATTTCATACATCACTGAGGTTGCGGGTTCGATTCCCGCAAAGGGACAAATGTTTGAGCACAGAAAAAAAAACGCAAGCATTTGTTTCGTGTCTGGGTGTTGTGGGACCGTGGCCCACATAGTTCCTGGTTCCCTAGATACAGGGACTCCTAGTTAGGGGCCAGGATTTATGTATGTGATCGTTGGGCGTTATTTATTTTATAAATATATTGTGTGTATATATATATATATATATATATATATATAACATTCACGTATATATATATATATATATATATATATATATATATATATATATATATATATATATATATTGCCGTCACATAAATTTGAGAGCAAGTATAGCTCAGAACATGCGACTGTGGATCCGACGCCCTCGAGGTTAAATCTTTCTTGAGTTCTTGAGTTATGTGCAGATTTAACACTCGCTCTAAAAACAGAGAATGAAAACATCGTGAGGAAACCGACACGTCCAAGAATATTAATAAAAAAATTAAGAACGCGACATCCACCACCCGCACTGAACCTGCGTGGCGGATTATGGCCCATACTCTCTCTATGAGAGAAAGTCCGTGTCCCAACAATGGGAACGTACTGGGCTGATGATGCTGATGAGTATACGACATTAATATACGGCTTTGTTGGTCCGGTATATTTTAAGGCTTTGGTTGACGTCATAGTATGACGTCATATAAATGTTACGGCTAAAAGCCGAAGTGCGGCTACACCTAGTTTCAGCCGGCTACAACTAGGTGCAGCCGGTTACATGCGGTTAAACTTAGATGTATCCAACTTATCTTCCATTAGAACTAGGTTTAGCCTTCATCATAGCGGCTAGAACTAGGTGCAGCCGCACACCAATCAAACGTATAAGGGGCAGCCCTCGGTAGGTTAGGGTGAGGCGGGGGTGGCCCTTGGGCCACCCCAACGCCGTGAACATGTATATTAGATATAATATAATGTAGATTATCATCAATCACTTCAATAGATTATAATCTACTGAAAAATAATGCGACGGTTCACAATCTTTCGACAGTTTACAATCTCGCATAAGATACATCTAAGTTTAACCGCATGTAGCCGGCTGCTTCTAGTTGTAGCCAGCTAAAACTAGGTGTAGCCGCACTTCGGCTATCAGCCGTAACATAAATACATCACATACATTTTTAATGGCTTTGATTGACGTAATGACGTCATACATTAATTGAATGCTTGCTCTGTTGACCCACATAGTGTTTTACTGTATTATTTATTTCTTGCCTAATAACAAAATAGACCATTGACCTTTTCCAAATAGATTTTGTATCAATAAAAGTAAACAAAAACGTCACTTATAAAAAAAAATGAAAGCAACATTTTTATGGATTTTAAATGGATTGTCATCGAGTTGTGAGCTACCCTGAATCCTGTGTGAGTTTCAGCCGGATAGCTAATAGGGAAGTGCTCGAAATTTTTGTTACAAGATTCCAACTAGAAAAATAGACAGACAAACAAGAAATTGACTTAATAAAAACGTGGCGAAATAGGTCTTGGTTTCAGATTACCTACCAAAATGGTGGAAATAAATATGCCTAACCATCACATACATAGATCCTGGCCGCTAACTAGGGTTCCCTGTATGTAGGGAATCAGGAACTACAAGGACCATGGTCCCACAACACCCAAACATGAAACAAAAGCTTGCACTTTTTTTTTCTGTGCACTAACATTTGTCCCGTCGTGGGAATTGAAACCGCAACCACAGTGGTGTATGCGATTTGAGCCAACCTGCCCAACCACTACACCACAGAGGCTGAAATAGTGTCTTGTAGTGTAATAGCCTGAACGACGTAATAAATGTCGAAATGGCATTAAAAAGCATAAAGTGACCATTTAAATTCAACCCCGGCGCTGTAGAGGTAATAATTCGTAAAGTTAGCGGAATATCTCTCATGGGAGGCTGTAATGCCTTAATCTAATTCTGGCTTTTATATACGAGGGTTAGACACGGACAACGTGGAAAATGTCGGCTTATTACGGACAAACCTGAAGATTAGGTTGTCATGAGGTGGGTTATAGCTTATTTAATATGCAGGTTTGAATACGATGTATTCAAGTAGCAAGTCAAAAGAATAGAATAGAAAACACTTTATTGCACTTAAGAAGAAATTACATTTTGAACATGCTTCTCTTATCTACTCTTATGATAAGTACAATAGGCGGTCTTATCGCTAAACAGCAATCTCTTCCAGACAACCGTATGCTATAAAGAGACAATATTAAAATAAAAGAAATAATAACAATATAATAAGAAGTACGAGTTTTTTTTTTCTCATTTATTTATTCAGGGCTTATTCTAATAGAACATGTCACCCTTATAGCTAAACAGATTAAATTAAATAAAAAATCAACAAAACCAAGCAGCTAAATAACATTTCTATGTTTTATGGCTTCCTGGTACAGGTCGTAGATCTTTACGGCATCATCCGATTGAGGTTGGGACAAGATACCGTTCAAACCACCCACCTGCCAGAAAGTGTGGTCGTCTTTAAAGAGTTGCCGACGCCGATCATCGTTCCGGGTACATTCCATGATAACATGAAATACATCCTCAACTTTATTACATAGATCACAATTTAGAGTACTAGTTTTATCCAAATAACTGCAATGTTTTTGTAGAGCACAAAGGAGAGAGAAAGGTAGATAACGACTGGGCTAGTCGTCATTTTTTTATGTAACTTACTGATGAGACAAGCAAGACGTTCGGCTGATGGAACACAATAATGCTTGCGCACTACTTGGCGGCAGAATAACTGGCAAAGCCGTGGTACTACCCAGACGGCCTCCCGCATACGAGAGAGCTACCTTCAGTAAATTCTTCGTCTTCTCTCATGTGGAAAGAAAGAAGCCCAAGGTCGAATATCGATGAAATTTATATGGGACCACCTTGTAGCTTTACTGAACTCAACACAAAAATAATTATCCAAATCAGTTTATAAAAGACGGAAATAAAAATACAAATTAAGAACCTCCTCTTTTTCAAGTCGGTTAAAAATATTGTATGATAGTTGGTTTCAGGTAACATCGTTTGGCTCAGCACGCCTTCGTTAGCCGTTAAAGTTCCCTTTGTTATCTTACACCGTGACTACATAAAAAACCTTTTTATTTATCTACTTAAAAAGGAACTTTGTTGATAGATAGTGAATAGGTTTGCTAGTGTTATTATGTATTAGATATTACAAAAATCACCACGATATTCTGCTGAGAGTTCTTGGATTTTTCTATGAATCCCTGTCTTATTGAGTGGTAGGTCCAACGCTTTGCCAGTTATTCTGCCACCAAGCAGTAGTGTGTTATTACAGTGTTCCGGTTTTGGTTTTGGTTTTAAGGGCATTGTAGCCAACGAAAGTACTAAGCTTAATTATGAGAAAATATGTGATGTTTCGGAGTGACGACGAATTTCAATACTTTGTTCTGTGTGGCACTGCAATTTTTATAGGCAAGCGTGGCGCTCACCTCAGGCGAACAATTTCTTCGTCTCGTACGTATTGTTCCAAATTTTTTTTTTTAAATACCTCACGTTACCTAATTTTACTACCTATCGTAGTACAATGTACCTATCGACCCATGCCAGGTTTGAGTACAAAACTGAAGACATGATTTACCTTTTCAATGCGTTTATTACACAAATCTAATCAATTTCACCACAATCTCACTTTTTCCACTCCTGAACCGTTGCAAGCCCAAAAGCCATCTACCCTCCTTTCCATTTTCTTTTTTGCATCGTCTTGACAATTTGTTCCATTGGTGTTACCAGTCTAAAACCATAAAATTTTACTATACAATAGTACAAAAATCATTCAAACCCTAACACTATGTACATCTTATTCACAGCCTCCTTCACTAACATTTAAATTCTTCTCTACTCTTTTTATCATTTTTTTCAGACTTTCCATAAATACTTTTATTTAGCCAAAGCTACGGAACAGTAACTATTAAAAAGTACGTTAAACAGCTATGTTTGAATGACCCAAAATCCTTGAGCCAGTCACAAAACCACCTCGCAAAGAACTGAATGACGTAATCACCACACCCGGAGGGCGGCAAGCGTGAATGTAACCAGGGTTTGTTATTTGGGGCTCCTAAATTAGATTACAAGATTTAAGAAAACTGCAGGAGTGTAAAAATCCTACTTCTTTTTCTAACAAATAGTTAAAGGGTAGGTTAGGTAGGTCTTCTAGATTCAAACAATAATTATAATTTTACTTTTACCGTAGAACACTTATAATTTAAATTCCTAATGCTGCTTAAAGAATGTAATTTTCACTCCTTACTTACAACACTTGAAGCAGTCCCGATGGCGGCAGCAACCGCTTTCTTTACGATACGAAAAAGATCATCGTCTTCAGCCCATCACGTTCCCACTGCTGTGTTCACACGGGCCTTCTTATATAGGGAGATTACGGGCCATCTACCACGTTGGCCCAGTGCGGGTTGTTGGATGTCACATGTCCTTGAATTTTTGTGATTAACTCTTGGACATGCCAGTTTCCTCACGATATTTTTCTTCACCGTTTTTAAAGCGAGCGAGAGAGAAACACACATAACTTAAGAAAGGCAGTGGTGCGGGGTCAGGTAGATTCGAACTCGGGTGCGTCGAATCGAAAGTCTCACATGCTCCCACTGAGCCACACTCGCTCGCGAAAAAGATAAACTGTAATAAAACTAGTGCCATTGGAACCCTGAGTAGGTTACCAGAATAAGTACATTTATTTTCAGCTGTCATTAAGCCCTCCTTCCCGATCCTAGATACGCTAATGGCAGGGCTCGGAAACGACGAGCTTCAGTGTATAATGATGTCTAATTAATCACAATAAATTACCTATCTTTTCCATGGAAATGATTGTAGGTGTAGAAGCGTGGCTCACCGAAAACATTTGTGTTTGCGCCTACGCTAACGAGGTGGAATTCTGACGAACGGCACAATTACTGCTGTCTTTTTTATCTACGAGCTAAAAGGCAAAGACTGAACTAAAAGGTGGCGACTGACCTTGGCATTCACGTGTAAGAATTCCAGTATAATACAGTGAATCGCATCCGCTTGTTGCTTACTTTTCGTTCGATTGTAGCAAGCGCAGGTTCTAACGATTTAATCTCGTGAAAGTAAAATTAAATTGCGTATGAAAAATGTTCTAATGAAAAAGCATACTATACCGTTATTAATTACATAGGAGACAAAGATGCATGGAACATTCCGTTTCTGCCAAGTAGACAACTGGCACACAAGAAACAGAATATTGTCAAAATCAAACAATATATTGTAACAAAAATTCTAAAATAAATGCCCTTCAGTTTAGAACGAAAAACAAAGAAATCTTCTATTTCCAACACGGTGGTAGAGTCATTGTAATAATCGACGTTCATACGTGCGTCAGTGATACCAAAACTGAATAAGAACTTTTGAACTTGAAATTTAATAGACGCACGGATACTCGGCATCCATACATGGTTGACATTCCTCCTGCCCGAACAAAGCGTTTTGCATCGACCTTTTTAATGCGAACAGCTAAGGAATGGAACACCTTACCAGCGTCTTTGTTTCCCGATTTTTATAATCTGGGTGTCTTCAAGTCTCGAGTGAATCGGTATCTAGGCAAGCATGATCCATCTTCGACCGCGTCGTCACTTTCCATCAGGTGAGACTGCGGTCAAATGCTTGCCTATAAGTAATAAAAAAAATCGAATAATATTAATAATTGGTAGAATAATGGAATAATTGCACGTAAATGCTCGCCAATCTTCAGCATTACTTGAAACCACTGCTTAGCATGATTTGTTTGCGGATGTTGAGCCGGATATAAAGTTTAAAGTTATCCTCGAAAATCCTGTGTTCTATGATTGAGTTATTGTCCACTCATTCATAGAACACACACAGGATATAATTAATTGTTAGAGTATAAATTTGCATTACTGTATTTTAGACTGTGTGATATTTAGTGATTTTATCATGTGAAATTGGAAATTGTTGTTGTTAAATTAATTTAGCGGTTAACTTTTGAATATGTGTGTGTGGTATAAACTAATTTGAATGTGTACATTTTAGATTAATCAGGTTGATAATACAAATAATAAGCTATTTATAGACTGAACCATTTTATAATTACTCTCCTCCTTTTTATAATTTCTGGTGGTGTAACAATAATATCTAATCTAATCTAACCTCCTCGTATTAGGTTTCATCGGATACACGATTATCGATACAAAAGATACAATAGGGGATCGGACAGTAATCGAGAATAAATCTTAAATGTAGTTAGAACAGCTAATGTTTTATCGAACCAGAAAGATCATTCAATCAATATTTTTGTGAAATAACAATGATTTATATTTTTAAATCAATAAATAAAATTTAATAATTCTGACATTTTTAATCTGTTCTTCATCTCAAACAAAACAAACATCACAGCGCATGACGTCATTTGTAGGCAAATGCCGTGAGTCAAGCTTGTGTTTATTTTACGGTTTTGCTTTTCATAAAATGTATATTTCCAAATTTTTTCATTCCATTACCACAATAGCGTCCCCAAACTTCACAAAACGTATTTAAATCTCTTTGCAAGTTTTATTTCGAAGAGTTTGTCGTTTTCTACCTTCATATGACGTCACAAGTTTTAAGGTGACCTACTTTTGCGCGGCAATATTTGAAACATAATATTTAAACATAGTTTTAGGTACTTTTAGAGCTTTATTTAATTAAAATAGTATTTTTCATGGCTATACGTATATATTAATTGTAGTTAATTTAAAACACTTTCTGGAAAGTTGTCCGATCCGCTATTGTGATTTTCATACAAAATGTTATAAGACCATGATAGATTGGTCTAATCTTCTTGAACAACAGCAACTTATAACATGTTAAAAGTTGCAGCAAACGTTTGCTTGTTCCAGTTAAAGTGCCAACAAACTAACAACTGCTAAGTAATTAATGCAACGTCTTACTCGAGGATGTGTTCTAATAACAGTTCGTAACAATGCTATCGCAAATTAGCTAAACATACTGTACAAGTAACTAACAGTACCTATAGTTTCATAACGAGGAAACGTTATTAAACTATACTGTTGAAGAAACAATTCAGCTGTAATACGAACTAACTTTGGTTAGCTTAGCTCGTGTCCACGCGTTTGTTAACTGTACGCTCGGTTGAGGGGGATGAGGGCTGGTCCACAAGTCATACTCGTGAACCGGTGCTGCTTGTGGGGACTGGTCTGGTCACTCTAACTGCTACGGTATATTATACCTACTTATATATTACTCACATTTTCATGTTACTGATACTATGACTATGGGACATCTCACTTCTAGTTTGACATTGTGGTAGGTCGTAATTTGTAACTAATTGTTTAGTGCTATATTTTTAGACATTTAAAAAAAGAGATATCAAGTTTCTTGGTGCTATCTTCTCTAGCGGGCGTATTTCCGAAGCACTGGTAGAGTCAGTTTTCGCGTTTCTTTTCTGGACCCGGACTTCAATTTGAGTTTTTTTTTTTACGCTAAATAGATCTATGATTTCGCCACTATCTCGCCTGATCTGAAGCGATGATGTGGTCTAAGTTGCATTTGGGTATGAGACAAAAATGGGTAGAATGCATATACTTTCTATTTTTATATTAATATTTTAAGTTACAATTCTAACGTATTTTAATTGATTTGTATTATTTGTATATGACATTTAAAAGTGCACTGTTTGTGTCTATTTTATAAATATCTTTTGACTTTTGCTCCTATAACGAAAACCATTGAACACCAAACACGGGAGCGAGTGTGGCTCAGCGGGAGCACGTGCGACTGTGTGCGATCAGACGCACCTGAGTTCCAACCCCGCTGGCCCCGCACCACTGACTTTCTTAAGTTATAGTTCTAAAAACGGTGAAGGAAAACATCGTGAGGAAGCCGGCATTTTCAAGAATTAATCACAAATATTCAAGGACATGTGACATCCACCAACCCGCACTGGGCCAGCGTGGTGGATTATGGCCCATACTCTCTCTTTGAGGGAAGGCCCGAGTCCCAGCAGTAGGAACGTAATGGGCTGATGATGATGATGATGATTTGTAGGCAAATGCCGTGAGTCAAGCTTGTGTTTATTTTACGTTTTGCTTTCCATAAAATGTATTTTTGCTAATTTTTTTGTTCTATTACTACAATATAGTCCCCAAACTTCACAAAACGTATTAGAAACTCTTTGCAAGTTTTTTTCGAAGACTTTGTCGTTTTCTACCTACATATGACATCACAAGTTTTGAGGTGACCTTTTGCGCGGCAATATTTGAAACATAATATTTAAACATAATTTTAGGTACTTTTAGATCGTTACTTAGTTAAAATAGTATTGTTCATGGCTATATATATTCATTGTAGTTAATTTAAAACACTTTCTGCATTGAGTATCTACCTCAGAGCTCTTGAAACGGTCATTATAATTTTCAATTATACAGAGTTTCTTCATACCCCCCGGCCAAGTATGCGGTCCAGCAAACTTCATTCGAAGTAACTGGTTTCAATATTATTACAATTTAATTCAATATCACGATTCAGTTACCTGTTTCGAGTTAAATTAATATTATGATTTTCAAAGCTAACAAAAAAAAATACATTAACATTTTTGTCATAACATTGCTGTTTTTGTAAAACTTTGTAACAGTAAAGCTTTGGAGAACAACTGAATCTGAAAGGTCCTTTCCTTAGTTTTGGATTCAGCGGTTTGTTAATTTTTGTTGTATATAACAGCTATATACTACTACTGTTTTTAAGCTTAAAGAAAACTTGATTGATTAATGTATATATGTGGCTTGAAGTAAACATTTTAGTATAAAAAAATAGTACTTTTGTGAGGACTCTATTATTTAACAGCTATGTCATTAAAGCTGTATTTGCTTTGTTGTAGATACAACAATCTAACTCTCCTCACATGTCACAGATTTTCGCTCATCCGCGGGTAGGTACGAGTTAAATATATAATAAAAGATAAATAATCATTTATTTTCTATAACAATATAACATTATTCAAACGTCTGTCCATGCAAAGGTTGCGTGTAAGATATATGGAGCGATATATAGAGCGATAGGCCCATTGTACTAAAAATTCAAATTCTGAAAGGTCTTTAACCTTTTGGTTTTTAAAAGAATATTTTTTTGACTCGACCAACCGCTACCTTACTATTAAATCTCAACAGTTTTACCCTTATATCGTGTAATACAAGTAAAGAAAATTGTTGCTTCATTTGGTGAGAAGTGGTTACACACGCGGGGTAGATTGATATAGCATCCCTTTATCTAAGGGTTGGGGGTTAATTGTGGCATTTCGGTTGATAGGGTCGAATGCCAAGGGCGGGTTGCCTTTAGCAAGAGTAGTGAGCCGTATGCTCGTAAAAATAAAGGATACGTAAATGTGGTCACGTAGAGTAATATATCTTGTGTCGCGGTTACTAAATATGTGATAAATACAGCGATATATTCTTTAATTGGAACCTTCATCTAAAATCGATCACTGCGAACGATTTTATGACGTAGATTCAATGAAATAATAAGTAAGTTTACATTTCACTATCATGTTCCACAAACATAGGTAATAAAAATATATTAAAGAGAAGTAAAATATCGTACTGAGTATGATAGGGTACTTAAAGAGTACCTATTAAGAGTTACAGAAACATTATCTACACGTCAAGACCGCTATACATACGAGTATGTCAAAAAACTGTATCTCAGTAATGCTGTTTTTTTTTTATTTGTCTTTAAAAAAGAAGAAAAACTGTTCTCAACAAAATTCTCCTGAAATAAAAATATATGAAATCAATGTAAGAAGGATATCCAGACACGTGAAATCGCTAACCAGATAACTTTGCAGTGACGTGCGCGGATCTCCACATTTTAGGCGAATAGCATGGCCATTGGCAAAGCCGCGAAGGCAATGTGGCGTTCCACGCGACGAACCTGCCAAATGGTTTTACATAGCAATTGTGTTTAATTTCACTTCAAAGTCTCAGATGTTTCCGTCGCTACGACTTACTTATTAAAGCAACACTTAAGTTAATCTTTAAAGTATTTCAGAATACAGGTCAAGCAATGATCTTCAGTATATTTATAGTACGTAGGCCGTAACTTCAACCACTACGATGAAAGTAGCCAACTCTGTTAAAAACTTTTGTACTTTACTATTTTATAACCTTCTATTTTCGTAAAAATAACCCAGAAACGCTCTACAAGTAGCCGAATCACATTCAGACGTTAGAATAAGTCGTAAAACAACTAAAGAGAATAAAAAGAATGTTTTGCACGTGCTTGGGCTTCCCTAAAGGATCAGTATAAAGTTTACATCTGTATACGTACCGTTCACCAGGAAATTAGACTGTAAGCTAACTAGCAATCAAAATAAAAACCATGTCATAGCAGATCATCCATATAATAAAGTCGGTAACTAGATTCGATACAAGTTGTATTGAATAACTTCGCGGCGAAGCGCACTGTCGGCTTTTCAGGAAACCTTCAGGAAACAGATGAACAGGAAAGTTTGCAGACCGATTCTGCTGACACCAGAGTATCGGGGCCAAGTTAAATTGTATAGAAATGCTGTATTTGTTTGCATAAAAGAAATATATGAGCATCTCAAGAAATTTTATCTCTCTGTGTAGTTAACTGCTGCCCGTTTATGTACCTATTTATAAATTCGCTTATGATTTTATATATATTATATATGTAATTATCATTATATATTTATATTCTGTACTAAATGACCCCAACACACCCAATTATCTCAAAGATACCTTCTCATACCTCACCGACAATCACGAGCGTAAACTGAGATCCTCCAGTAATTTACTTCTCTCTACCCCTTCACACCAAACATCTTTTCGTGACAACTCTTTTACCATTGCTGCTGTAAGACTGTGGAATGCATTACCGTTGAGTATCAAAAAAGCGACCTCTAAAGAAGCATTCAAGCGACAAACTCGTGAACATTTCATCAAAAAGGTGTACCAGATAGATTGCAACCCTTAAAACCTTTCGTTCTTTCAGTTCCTCTTCTCCTCCCTGTTACTAGATCTATAATCCTATCCTAACCCATTGACATAGTCATTTATTATTGCTGGTATATGTCTTTTTATTTATGTAATGACTTGAGTATATATTTATTATGTATATATTTAAGTATATATTTTATAATTAGGCTTGCATAATATACCTATACCTATTATGTATATATTAAGTTTATGTGGTTTAATATTTCCTATAACACACTTTACTGCAACGCTACCATTTTTTCTTGCACGTCCTGGATGACTGGTAGAAAATGTTATCTAGCATTAAGTCCTCAATGTACAAACTGTTTTGTGCTAAAGTATAAATAAATAAATGTTTTCTGATGCTGTAACAATAAAGAGTTAGCTATTCTAATCTATATGATTTCCAAAGCCAGGTCAGAACTTCGCTAATACTCAATGATCTAAAAGGTCAAAAGTCCCCACGAGACAGGCCTAACCTAGTGTGGGGACCACCAATAAACCTACATGTGAAAAATTTATTTGCAATAATAAATCGTAGAATTTCTTTGAAAGTTTAGTCAGGTCGTAGTTTGGTAGTGAAGAAATGAATATTGTAATACCTTTTTGTGTGTGTAGATGTATTTTTAACCGATTTAAAAAAAGGAGACGGTTCTCTATTGATTGATTTTTTTTTAAGTTTGTTACTTCAGAACTCCGTCATTTATGAACCGATTTGGAAAATTATTTTTGCGTTGGGTTCAGTATAGCTACGAAGTGGTCCCATATAAATTTCTTCAATATTTGACCTTGGACTTCGAAGATACATTGAATAGTTTTTTTTATAAAATGTATACTTGTTAAGATAGTAATGATTATGAAGAACATTTTCGCAACATTTGAGAAAAAAGTTAGGTACCTTGATATAATGGGAAAGTTTGCAGGTAAATGATTCTGTTGACGACGATGTGGAATCGAGGCCAGGCTCTATTGTAAATTGTAGAGCTGAGAGCTGCTATTTTTACAGCAGAAATATCTGATTTTCCAAGCAATTTATACGAATATAGTGCTTCAATTTCGAATATACTAATACGAACTACATTTCGTTTTTGAATTAATGCGCGTCTATTTATCACTTTCCATGTATTACAGAGACGGATCATTCTTATTATAAATGCAAAAGTCTATGGGTGCACGTGTGTGTGATGAAGTTTAGTATTTAGATCCTGGAATAGACCATAAGATACTTTTCATTCCGGAAAAACGAACAGATTGAGGAAACAACTATAAACATTTATTAATGGCATTCATATACTTACATTCATTTATCATATAATATGTCATAAGTTAAATCAGGCCTAGCGCACTCCGCACTGTACATAGGTACGAAGCTACAAGTACAAAGCCGGACATCGACGGCGGGTCGCGCGCCATCGATGTCCTATAAGAGCTATGCGATAGAAAGAGAGGCGCTCTGTAGGTTAATATGACTAGTAGGTATGCAGCGCTACGCGAGCTGAATTGAATTTTATTGCGTCATACAAGAGTCGCTATTTGTTTAAATTTCTTTTCGGAGTGATGCTTCTGTCCCTTAGTATTCTGTGGTATTACAAAGACAGATCCTACTAATTATAATCGCAAAAGTCTGTATGTGCATGTGTGTGTGTCTGTGTGTGTGTGTGTGTGCGTTTGTTTGAAGTACCTTTCGAGGACTTGGACCTGAATACACAAGGCACATCCGAGGACCTTTTCAAAGCGAGGACTTTTTTGTGGGTCCTCGGATGGGCCTGACAACATAATCGTGTTTTACGTGCGATTTTGAACCTAACTCTGCATTTAATAAGGCGATCTAAAAAGGTCCTCGTTTTGGTCATGAAGAGTCAAGTTGGCGTGTATAAGTGTGTGAGATTTAGAGGGCGCCACTATCGAATTAATACACACTGGGTTAACACTTTTGCCGAGCTTCAGTACCAATTCGAGGTCCTATGTGTTTATTTTTACACAGACGTCCTCGGATTGGCAGGTTTTCCAGACTTTGTGTATAAAGAGTAATTTTCTGACAAACTGAGGACCTTGTGTAAAATTTTCCGTCCTCGCTATGTTAAAAATATGAGAGTAAGTTTGACCACGTATATATCAAAACACAAAAATTAAAAAAGGGAATAAGTTAACAGTAACGCTTTACAAGACATAAAGCGTTTTAACATAAAATTTCTTTATTTAAGCTTCTTACGTATAACAAAAGCAGATCGTAATTAAAACACTATTTCTAACTTATTATTTTGATCAATGTATAAAAACATTAAGCTTAAAAAAAAAAAAGTCTATATAAAAGTGCATACAGAATTTTAAAAAGCTTAATACGTGATACCCAGACTGTTATCCAAGGTATATTTACGCTCCACCCATGTGGCATTTTGTGGTATTTTGTTCATCTGAAAAATGAACATAAACCAAACTATTTTAAATAGATGAGAACCCAAAGAATCTGGATGTAAATTATATAACCTACTAAGTTATGATATCAAAAGATCTAAGTTTTCAATACCTGCATAATATTATGCACTACGCATAATATGTTAAATATGAGGAGACAAGCTTGAAAATCTAGAAATCCATGGAAGGAAACATAACAAGAATGTAGACTCAAAACGCAAAGTTCTGGGTGGCGCTACAACTGTTATAGGTAGGCGTATTTCTTTTTTTCCATCAAGAGAACGACCTGTACATTAATCATACAATCAAGTGTATACAAAAAAAGAAGGACAGTGGAAAGAGCTAGAAGGCTTTTGGTTTTGCTTTTGGAAGCTACATTGAGATATCCTATGACAAGAAAATAAAATTAATGAGGGGTCTTTTTTGTATAATATGATAGATCTACATTATTGGCAAACAATGGCCTAGAAACGTGAGGAATGGAAGGAGGGTACCTCTATGTGTTGGACTCATGTCCCCGCGCAAGCCTTCCAAAAGACCGAGTGTGCGACCCGCGAAAAAGAGCGACATAATAATGATAGATCTACGACCACCATCTCGCCTGAGGTTAACGAGGATGTGGCTTAATATGGACCACGTAAATTGAGAAGAAAAATATTCACCCTGGCCTTGAAGATATCCAAATTGTAGTTATTAGGAAACAAAGAAGAAATCTAGCTTCACATATGCATAGAATTAACAAAAGTAACAGACACGAAAACAGCACTGTCTGCTTATTACGCCTATGCAGAAGCCTGGTTGCGATACGGCGTTATCCTATGGGGTAACAGTGTTGATGCACAAGACATCTTTATAATGCAAAAAATGTATACGTATATTAAGTAATATTAGAGAACCAGATAGTCGCAAACCTCATTTCTTCAAACTCAAAATACTGACATTAACATCAATTTACATTTTAGAAATTTGCAAATTCGTCAGAAAATACCCTATATTTTTTGACAAAAAATTGACAAACCGCGACGTTACGAAACTAGATATAAACATAATTTAATACTGCCCTCTTCAAGATTAAAAATACACAGTTCTGGCCCAAACATCATGACTGTAAAAATTTATAATAAAATTCCGGACACGACAAAAGCTCAAAAAAAAGACAAAATATTTGAAGTTAAACTTAAAAACCTATTACTAAATAAAAATTATTATAGTTTAGACGAATTTTTTAAGGATAAATTTTGACGAAAAAAGTAATAATATATCGGTCCGCTTCCACTCATATTGCTATGCCCTAAATTGGGTACATATGTGACTCTATATTATAATATTTAAGATCCCTGTAACATGTATGATGCAATAAATGATTGAATATGAATATGAAGACCACAAAGAGTTCAATTCCGTAGCAGTACGTACTATAAACGTGGAACCAAAACGCTTTGTATTTATTGGAGAAATGTCTATTAAGTAATGGGAATATGAAATGTATCCTATAAAAGATTGACAGTCAGATTTACAGATTTACGTCGATGCTCAAGATTATGCAGCTTTGTGGCGACCTGTTGTTCATTACCAATAAGTCATTTTGCACGTCGATCTACAGCCTCCAATGCTTCTAGCAGGTACTTAGCATAACCGCCCTGTTATAGATGGCAACAGAGAGAAGAACCTGAGCTTGATAGATGTTTAACTGCTGTCCAGTGTGACGTACCGTCTGATTTTATTGAGGATTAAGGATGCCAAGCTTCATGCCTGCTAGTTTATATAGCCTGGATTCTAGTATGTGCCAAAGTTAAGCATAGAAATAAGAGTGAGGACTAAAAGCTCCAGATCTGACAATCGAGATGTGCCTATATTAGGCACATCTCGGATCGGAAAGTAGAAGAGAGAGAGAATTGGTTCTATGTAGCAGTGGACAGCTTACGAGTAGCTTGCCTTTTATGGTGTTAAATTGCACAAGATTGGCTTTGCCACAGTTGGAAACAGTTACAAGCGCCTGTCTCACACGCTCAACCATATTCTCTCTCTTTGTCTGGTTTTCTACTTGACGAGCCCTTGAGCTGAATGTGTATTTTTCTACAACCGTGCTATCATCTGCATTTAAAAATATACTGGAGTATGAGCAGGTCATTGATGTGCATCAGAAACAGGGTTGCGAAGAGTACGGAGCCCTGAGGTACACCGGCATTTATGTCCAAATGATCGGACGAACTGCCCTCGATGACTACTCGAATCGATCATTCTCTAAGAAAGTCCGCGATCTAGAGACAGGCTATTTTAAAGTCTAAAAGCAGGAAGCTTGTTGATAAGGCTGCCAGACCCTATCAAAAGCCTTTGAAATATCAAGAGACACGGTTGATGCTTCACCATGCCTTAACACAGACCATGAGTCAACATAAATGGAAAATATATCACTTTTCGGTTTGTAAACGATATCATCTTGATTCTTTAAGATATCAACGAATTTTCAAGTCAAGCAAGGATAGACAAATATACATAATTATTCGCATAAATAAGTCTTTATTAAGATGAGTGAGTCATCCAAAAAATAATCTTCCAATATCATGGTGTATCCTAAATTATGGTGCAGGGACTTAAGACACTTACAAACGAGAACATAAATAATTTAAAAGTAGTACAGCGTGCTATGGAAAATTCCTCCACGCTCGGTATCTCACTAAGAACCAAAATATGGAATCAAATGTTCGACAACGTATAGCGGAACTCAAATGACGATCGGCTTGTTGAGAACTTGGTAATATTACAATGGAGACAATAGGTGGCCGAAAGTGGTTACGTACGTCTAGAGGCCTGAAGATATCAATAGATAATCCACTAGCGAGATGGAAAGATGATGTTGTCTGAATTTTAGGCATGTATGTGACTTAGATTGGCTCAAGTAGAAATTAAGATTTATAGAATAGAATAGAATATACTTTATTGTTCACTGTGTACAAAAATGGTCTTAAATATAATGTATAAATGAGTATCAACAGCTGTGTCCTTTTCGAACATACAATGTTTTCCTCTAAAACACAAAACAAACGAGAAAAAAAAGTTAAATATTAATTAGGGTGAGAAAAATTCACCTAGGTTATAGTGGGCTTTTTCTAATAAAATTTTTTTAAACTATACTTAAATTTATTGCCACTTAAAACCTTTAATTCTACTGGCAAATGGTTGTAGACTTTAATGGCATTTAAGAACGAACTTTTATAGTACATGGTATTATTTACCTGAGGAATACACATATTAAATCTATGTTTGCTACGCAAGTTACTAGCACGACTAGACTGTTTGTTGAAATAACATTCTTCATTATTCTTTACAAATATACATAACTCTAATATATATATACCAGTTAAAGTTAGGAAATTATAAGATTTAAATGTATTACGGAGAGATTGAGTATTGTCTAAATTAAATATGTTACGTAGACATCGTTTCTGTAGTATGAAAATTGACTGAGCATCTACTGAATTTCCCCAAAAAATTATTCCGTAACTTAATTGAGGGTACACATAACCATAGTAAGCACTTATTGCTACCGATTTTGATGCAATATTAGTTAGCACAGATAATGCATAACAATATCTAGAAATTTTATTGTTTACTTTACTTATGTGGGCCTTCCAATTTAAATGACTGTCCAGTGTGACACCTAAAAAATTAGTTTCGTTAATTTCGTTGACTTTGATACCATTATTAATTATATTTAGTTCAAGAGACTTCGTTTTATAGTTTTTAAACTGTATTTATAGATTTTAGCCAGTCTGTAACTTTCTGTAGTGTGTCATTAGCCTCGATTTCAAAATCAATGTAACTGAGATTTTTTTGGGGAATAAATATAGTGGCGTCATCAGCAAACATGACGCAAGGATGTTGAGTGATTATATTTAACTGATAGACTAAAGAGTGGCGCATATCCAATAGTGGCTAGACAAGGGCTAATCCTCTAAAAGTACATGAAGTTAAATTTAATGTAAAGAAGACGGTGTTTCTGATTTTTGGCCAATACCAATAATAGATAGGTAACACAAAAGGGTCCTCGTTTTGTACAAGCTGTACCCGTCCTCGCTTTGGTAATGATATTTCTAAAACAACGTCCTCGAAAAGTACTTGAAGTTAGATTTAATGTAAAGAAGACGGTGTTTCTGTTTTTTGGCCAATATATACCAACAATAGAAAGGTACCACTAAGGGGTCCTCGTTTTGTACAAGCTGTACTCGTCCTCGCTTTGGTAATGATATGTCTAACACAACGTCCTCGAAAAGTACTTGAAGTTAGATTTAATGTAAAGAAGACGGTGTTTCTGTTTTTTGGCCGATATATACCAACAATAGAAAGGTACCACTAAGGGGTCCTCGTTGTGTACAAGCTGTACTCGTCCTCGCTTTGGTAATGATATGTCTAACACAACGTCCTCGAAAAGTACTTGAAGTTAGATTTAATGTAAAGAAGACGGTGTTTCTGTTTTTTGGCCGATATATACCAACAATAGAAAGGTACCACTAAGGGGTCCTCGTTTTGTACAAGCTGTACTCGTCCTCGCTTTGGTAATGATATGTCTAACACAACGTCCTCGAAAAGTACTTGAAGTTAGATTTAATGTAAAGAAGACGGTGTTTCTGTTTTTTGGCCGATATATACCAACAATAGAAAGGTACCACTAAGGGGTCCTCGTTTTGTACAAGCTGTACTCGTCCTCGCTTTGGTAATGATATGTCTAACACAACGTCCTCGAAAAGTACTTGAAGTTAGATTTAATGTAAAGAAGACGGTGTTTCTGTTTTTTGGCCGATATATACCAACAATAGAAAGGTACCACTAAGGGGTCCTCGTTTTGTACAAGCTGTACTCGTCCTCGCTTTGGTAATGATATGTCTAACACAACGTCCTCGAAAAGTACTTGAAGTTAGATTTAATGTAAAGAAGACGGTGTTTCTGTTTTTTGGCCGATATATACCAACAATAGAAAGGTACCACTAAGGGGTCCTCGTTTTGTACAAGCTGTACTCGTCCTCGCTTTGGTAATGATATGTCTAACACAACGTCCTCGAAAAGTACTTGAAGTTAGATTTAATGTAAAGAAGACGGTGTTTCTGTTTTTTGGCCGATATATACCAACAATAGAAAGGTACCACTAAGGGGTCCTCGTTTTGTACAAGCTGTACTCGTCCTCGCTTTGGTAATGATATGTCTAACACAACGTCCTCGAAAAGTACTTGAAGTTAGACTTTGTGTAAGGAAAACGTCCTCGAAAGGGCATCACTTGGCAGGTCCGTGAGGTGCTCCGAAGGCTCACACACATGGTCCTCGCTTTGTATACCGAGTGCCATGTGATGGAGTGTATTTTGGGTCCTCGCAACAGACGTGAAGATTCTCGTCAAAAAAAGTTGAGATAGCAATATAGAAACCAGCCAGTCAGGCTTAGAATTTGATTTGCTACTTACTCGTCTAGGAAACGATGACGTGCGACGTTGTTAAATACCTTTTCTGAGACGTCCTCGGATGGATAGGTTTAGGAGAGGTCCTCGCAAGGTACTCTGTACAAACCGTGGTGTGTGTGTGTGTGTAGGTATGTGTATGTTTATGTTTATTACCACATAACTTCGTAACGACTGAATGGATTTTGATGAAGCTTGGTATGTACGTCCTGGAATAGGCCATAAGATACTTTTCATCCCGGAAAAACGAACAGTTCGAGGAAACAACTATAAACTCAATTTTACGCAGTGAAATCGTGGGGCGCTAGTGATGGTGAATGGGGGGCTAGTTAGCTATATAATTCAAACACAATCATGTTGTATTTTCAATTATGTTGTATGAATTCAGCTCTATCAAACAAAGTTTTAATAAATGACAAAGTTTTAAGTCCATGTTTATATTCTACACAAAATGCGCACAGTATAGCGGTGTTAATCCGCACCCCTAATGACCCTGGGGGCTCAGATACATATAGAATGTAATTTGTTTTACCAAGTTTAGATTAATTTAGCTTTATTATATACATATGTACTTGCTGACATAACTTTACTTACATACTTACACAACACAGAGTAATTATAAATCCTCAGCACAGCGTATTAAAAAAAAATACATTTTTTATTATGCAACTGAGTGACGAGACGAGCAGGTCGTTCGCCTGATGGTAAGTAATACGCCTGTCCATAACAGTTGTAGCACCACCCAGAACATTGTTTTGGAAAAACCTGCGCGGCACTGTACTGCGCTCGTCATCCTGAGACATTTAGCTAATGCCCAGTAAATAGGTACTTACAAATAAGTACCTATTTTAAATATTTTAAACAAACCCGGTGCCGTAGTTTGCTCATATAACTGAGCATTTATACTGCAGAACTTATCTAGGCGGAGTTAGTAGAAATAGCAAAGGCTGCTATTTTTGCAATGGAAATGCTTTCTCCTCCGTAAAACCTCTGCAATTTTCTGCGCGACACGAAAGCGTCGAGGTTGTGGAACTGAAGTGCATTTCTTTGCGAGGCTTCGTATAATGTTGGAACTCATTAGGTGCAACATGGTTTTGACACATATAATTGATGATGCTTGGAATAAACTAGGTAGGTGCAGATTTTGCACGCTCGCTCTAAAACGGTGAAGGAAAACATCGTGATGAAACCCGCTTACGCGCTTTGGAGTGGTAGGCTCTGGCCCTGGTTGTAATACCACCCACCGAACAAAGCCATGCCGTCAAGCGACCTAGTCGTGTTTCGGGATGATGTTCGGTGAACCATCGGGGAGACGGGTCTGAGCAGCCGCTCAACTGCCGTCTCTCTCTAGATCTATGTGCTCCATCTTAGGCCACATCATCGCTTCTCATCAGGCGAGATAGTGGCCAAACATAGATGTATAAGGCGTAAAAAAAAAAAAGGTACATTATAAACTTATGCGTTACTAACCTTACCTGACCTAAAAATTCAAAATTAAAATAAAATTACTTTAGTTTTAGTGCATTCACGCCTACTCTACCTTTTTACAAAATAAGACACTTCCACCACGAAGGTCAGTCCTGTCTCTACTGATCACGATACCCTTTCGTCCCTCAGTAAAATACAAACCCTTGAAAACTAAAGACAATATAAATAAGCCCACGCATTCGTGCATAACTTGGGCGTGGGTGGACCGAAATAGAAATTCCAGTATTGTTATATTACTACAGTACAGTATTGTAGTATTGTTATTATTGACTTCAACGGTAGCTCTAAACAAAAACGCAAAGCTTCTTGCTGTTGCCTCGGAGGCGCAGTAGGTAAGCGAAATTGGCGCTTCCCTCCTACGGCAATGTGAATTGGCCCTGAATAATCGTAGCCGCTCAGAGCGTGAACAGCAATCGATTCGCGGCTCAAGCTCTATAGGACTACGTTATTATATCTAGACGTTGGGTTATTTTTGTTCACTCGATAGGCCAAACCAATCGAATTCAAAGCTTTTCCTATCGGAATAGAAAATGCCACATGAAAAAGCTAAAGATTTTCAACCCTAAAAAAATTGCATTGTCAAAAACGGACGTATCCAATAGAAAGTTTTCGAGTGATCTTCAAATACCAAATCAAACCAGCAGACCAAAAACTTTTATTACCTACTCCTTACTTCATCTACTTTGACCAAGTAAATAAAACATTCCTAAGGCTCAATATAGGTAAACACGTGGGTTATTTTATTTCTTTTTATTAGTTTATTAAAATTTAAGTCTGTTTTTATTTATTATTCTTTACTGTATGTATCTAAATAAATTGTTTATTTTCTTTACGTTTCTCACGTGCGTCACCAGAGGTTTGAGCTGAAAACCAGCGTCGTGGATTTATCGTTTTGTCAAAATAAATGTTTTCTTTCTTTCTTTTTGTATGAAAATGAACACTTTTTATAGCCCTACTTTAACACGCGATTCATCACTTTGGCACAAAGAAGCTTTAACAGTTTAATTAACTGCCGTCCCTCAGATGTTTAAAACTATCACAAACTAGGTAGCTTTTCTTCGCACACACAAAGTCCACAGTTCTCATTCCTGATTCTGTGTGAGGAATGATTCACGGCTCTCGTTGAAGGTAATTGCCGATTCTTCACGTGACCCGGCACTGTTAGCACGGTTCACCGTCACATAGGCATGGCACTGTTCGGTTAATTACATACGTCGATGGTAATTAGGCACCGGACAGCGGAGCACTTAGCGCTACGAGGTCTAACCTACGATGGTCGTCAATTGATATTGGTTCGGTAAATCGTGTTGTTTGAACCGAGAAGGAATTGACTTGATAGTGTTTTTTGAATAATTAACTGATTAACGCTATTTAAAGAGCGAGTGTGGCTCAGTGGGAGAACGTGCGAGTTTCGATCCGACGCACCCGAGTTCGAATCCTGCTGGCCCCGTACCACTGACTTTTAAGTTATATGCCGATCTCGCTTTAAAAACGGGGAAGAAAAACATTGTGAGGAAACCGGCATGTCCATGAATTCATTACAAAAATTCAAGGACACGTGACATCCACCAACTCGCACTGAGCCAGCGCAGCGTGGTGGATTATGGCCCATGCTCTCTTTCTATGAGAGAAGACCCATGCCCAGCAGCGAATGGGTTGGTGATGATGATGAACGCTATTTTTTTTTTTTTTTTTTTTTATTAATTTTATAACTTTTCATAAATATCTAACACCTTATAAACCTTAAACAGGTTTGTCTTGGGTGTCGCATTCCTCTTCTATTTCTTACTTCTAAAATAGTAACATTTTAAAATAGTAGGTAGTATTGACTATAATATGTATAAAAATCATAACAATAGCTGCGCTCGGGACCGCTCCAATGTAATCTTTATGACTTTATTTCCGTCCTTGTCACTCTCAGGAGTGACAAGGACGAAATGACATTAAGTATAGGCACAGAATACAGAGGTATAGGTACAGGTTGTTCCATTTTAAGGTTGTTAATTATTTCTTTAATATTTAGATTTTACTAGAACTTTATATTTGCGCTATTAATTTTCGATAGGTTCTTTAATGAAATATATACGTTTGTTAGTTTTTATTCTTTTTATGTCTTGATTTTATATAATATTTTAATAATCTGTTTGTATTTATATGTATAGATGTACATTTGTTAAGATTTTATTGCGAAAGATATCTTTTTTTTAATATATTTTTGATGTTTATAGGGTTAATTTTGTCTTTCGTTTCTTTTGGAATGTTATTAATTTATATTTAATCATTGTGAATAATTAACATATATACGTTATAAATGTTATTTTCATTATCAAATTGTCACATCCATTCAGTCACAGTATATTATATATTAAAACACCTATTTCTACATTATCTAACACTTTTTTGGAAGAAAGATTGTAAATTACCACACCCAGATCTGTATTAATGAAACCTCACTAAGTTCATCACCTACATATGTATGTATCTATGTATGTTCCTCCTGCTCCAAGCGCTTTGCTTCGACCTTCATAATGCGATCGGCCAAGGAGTGGAACTCTCTGCCGGCATCTGTTTCCGGATAGCTATAATATGGGTGTCTTTAAGACAAGAGTGAACAGGTTTCTTCAAGATAAGCGTGCTACATATTCGACCGCATCGTCACTTAACAACAGGTGAGATAGCGGTCAAACGCAATAATACAAAAAAATACAAACCAATTCGTTACCTTTTTATTCGACTTGTTATTCAAGCCACTATCATCTCGGTTTCAAAATTAGTGCTAAAGATTTGGAATCTAATCGAATAAAGACGAGGTCCTTGTGAAAATGACTGAACATCAAAGAACGAACTTTGATTGAATAAGCTAGCTATTAAGTTATCGAGAACTTGTTAAGTTGAAGAACGGATCGCATCACGAGTCAAGTGTAGACAATGTAACCATACAAAAGAAGGGTGTCTGTTTACCTAACTGCACAGTCCGAGGCGAGGAAAATGTTCCTTGCCAATAAGAGAACCGTATTAGCTTTTGTTTTTATATTAAAACTAGCTAAGCCTCGCGGTTTCACCCGCGGTTTTCCGGAATAAATGGTCTATGTGTTAGCCTATGTGTAACTCCAGGATAGCTATCTCCATTCCAAATTTCACTCAAATTCGTTGAGCCGTTATAGCATTAAGAAGTAACGAACACACATACAAACTTTTGCATTTATAATATATGTGTGATACTTTGATTAATGGGGAATACGCATAATATGTACGAATACGTGTTACAGACCATGACAAATTTAAAATCGTGAATATTTCGGTGTCGCATATCGAATATACCGAAGCGATGAATTTTTAATTAATCATCATCAGCCTATACGATTCAATCAGTGCGTCCTACCTGTCATGACTTACGGAGCCGAGACGTGGACACTCACGGTACGACTGGTTCACCAATTTAAAGTCGCTCAGCGGGCTATGGAAAGGGCTATGCTTGGAGTCTCTCTGAAGGATCATATCCGGAACGAGGTTATCCGACAGAGAACCAAAGTCATTGACATAGCCCACAGAATTAGTCAGCTGAAGTGGCAGTGGGCCGGACATATTAGCCGCAGAACCGATAACCGCTGGGGTAGACGTGTTCTAGAGTGGAGACCGCGAATTGGCAAACGTAGTGTAGGACGCCCTCAGGCAAGGTGGAGCGACGATCTTCGCAAGGTGGCTGGCAGCAGCTGGATGAGAGTAGCCGGGGATCGTGCTCAGTGGCGTGCAATTGGAGAGGCCTATGTCCAGCAGTGGACTGCAATAGGCTGATGATGATGATGATGATGAGCCTATACGAGTCCACTGCTGGACATAGGCCTCTTCCAATGCACGCCACTGAGCCCGATCCTCGGCTTTTCGCATGTAATTACTGCCAGCCACTTTACGCAGGTCGTCGCTCCATCTGGCCGGAGGGCGTCCTACACTACGTTTGCCTAAACGTGGTCTCCACTCTAGAACCCGTCTACTCCATCGGTTATCGGTTTTTCGACATATGCGAACGGCCCATTGCCACTTCAGCTTACTTATTCGGAGAGCTATGTCGGTTACTTTGGTTCTCAGTCGGATCACCTCGTTGCGGATTCGATCCTTCAGAGAAACCCCGAGCATAGCTCGCTCCATAGCTCGCTAAACAACTTTAAACTTATGAACCAGTCTCACAGTCAGTGTCCACGTTTCGGCTCCGTATGTCATTACGGGTAGAATGGTTAAAGACTTTTGTATTCAGGCATTGTGGGATGGGCGACGAGAAGACTTGACGAAGTTTTCCAAATGCTGCCCAGCCCAGCTGTATCCTCCTGTCGGCTTCCTTCTCAAAGTTGTGTCTACCAAGCATTAGAATTTGTCCAAGGTAGACATATTCCTGCACAACTTCGAGAGGCATGCCGTAGACGACTATTGGTTCCGGTGTGATGTGTGTGTTAAACATGACTTTCGTCTTATCATTGTTCATGCGGAGACCAATGCGTCCTGAGGCGTCAGTTAGGCTGATCAGCATTTGTTGCAGCTCTTGCGGCGACTCCACCATAAGGACGATGTCGTCTGCGAATCTCAAGTGTGAGATGTACTCGCCGTTAATGTTGATGCCCATACCTTTCCAATCCAGTGTCTTGAACATATCCTCGATTGCGTTTGTAAACAGTTTCGGGGATATTACATCCCCCTGTCTTACTCCCCTGAGCAGTCTCATATGTTCAGTACACCGGTCTTGTACTTGGACGGACATCGTGGCAGCCTCATATAGACATCTCAGCACTTGGATGTACCGACAGTCCACTTGGCATCGCTGCAGAGAATCCAGAACAGACCAGGTCTCGATAGAGTCAAAGGCCTTCTCGTAGTCCACAAAAGCTAGACACAGTGGCTGATTATACTCTTCTGACTTCTGTATAATCTGGCACTGTGTGTATGTGGTCTACGGTAGTAACGGATTAATGCGATAATAATATTACCACTCTAAACTATTACAATGCACGGGCCGCTTTACGCTCCGCTGTTTTGGTGGACAGACACGGTAAGGTGGACAAGCACCCTTTTACGTTTTGCGGGTCTGTTGAGCATCAGGAGTCTCTCCATTCGTTAGTTGAACCCTTTGAGTATCTTTAAGATGAGGTGGAAAGTAACTGTAATGGAGGCGTTTTTGTAGAAGCCTGAGAGCTCTGTTATTCGATATTCAAATTGAACGCATTAACTTTTTCACACAAATTTTGTTAGAAAGCTTCGCGTGGGAATTTTTTATTTTAAATTCTGTTTAAAGGCAACACTCAAAAGTTTGAATGGCTTTCTCAACAGTTCATCGCCATGCTGGGACTCATTATGTCCTTTCTTGTCAAACTTTGTTATAATGCAATTAAATCTCAGTATGTTGTTTAGCTTCAAGCTGTGGTAACTACCCAGACGGTCTCCCGCATACCAGAGACCTACCACGAGTAAAAGATCTCTGATGTATCTAATGAATACAATTTCTACTACTCCTATCCCTACTCCTATCCCACTTTGTGTTATGTGATCTAACGATTTCAGCTCAGCTCTCCACTGGTTTCAAACTGGGAGAGACACTTGAGGATTGTCTCATTATTTCCTTCAACAAGCGACCCCTTAAGAAAGGGCTGCGAAACCAATACTTTCCTCCTCTGAAAACATTGTTTTATCCTATAATAAATAAGAAATACTTCTGTTATTTGATAGTAAGAACTTTATGATTATCCTACTTCCTACTAATATTATAAATGCAAAAGTCTGTTTGTGTCTGTTACTACTCTCCACGACTGAACGGAATTTGATGAAATTTAGTATGTAGGCTGGAATAGGATATGAGATACTTTTTATCCCGGTAAAACAAACAGTTTCCGATCTGTCACGGTAAAACCCCACAGCTAGTTTTTCATTTTTGTAATAAAACAAAAGGTATCAATTAGGAAGAAGGTCCCCAAGATACAGTTTAACCTAGTTTGGGGACCAATAAATATACTAATTTTTTACCCAATTTATCTTTCAACAAAAAACATAATTTGTATTGACTCACAGGTGAAAATAAAAGAACACCGATCGATTGTTTTGACGTCTCCACGACTTGTAATTTAGTTTAATCCAAATTTTTTGTATAAAATTCTGCTCTATGGCGGGTTTTTTTATTAAATTAATTAATTCCAATCATTAAAACTTGTTGGACGACTTTCCAAAAATGTTATTTCTCTGGCGTGGTTACTTTACAAGTAACCTTATGTAACTTTGTTGTGATTTTACTGATAGTCACTCTAATATTATAAAAGTGTGTTTGTTACTTCTTCACGCTATAACATCTTAACAGATTTGAATAAAATCACAGAATACTAAGGGACAGAAGCATCACTCTACAAAGAAATTTAAACAAATAGCGACTTGCCACGACGCAAAAAAATTCAATTCAGCTAGCATATAGCATAGCGCTGCATACCTACCAGTCATAAATACCCTATCTATATTTCTAATAAAAAAAGCTTATTACACCATTCAGGAATTTATAGATGACAAAACAGAATTTGACTAATATATAATGTGTAATTGGTATACTGATAATTGACAATTTTAATTTGTTATAATTCATTTTCATTTTGACATTTGTATTATTATTTTTTGATTGACATCGCAATTATAAATCCTTTTATTATTATTATTATTCATAATTTAGTCAATGTCATTGTTCTTTTATTATTGTACTAATTAACTTGTGACCATGTCTGTATGCCAGTATGGCGGAACTAGAGAAACTATCCGTTAATAACAATTACATATGTATATACCTAGATTCGCAGACTAATAAATCATTGTATCATTGTATCATTGTATCATATTAACCTACAGAGCGCCTCTCTTTTTATCGCATAGCTCTTATCTCTTCTGACGCGGCACGTGAAACTACGCGCGACCCGTCGTCGGTGTCCGCCTTTGTACTTGTAGCTTCGTACTGTGCGGAGTGTGTATAGGCCTGGTAATATAAAGAAGTATACATAGCTTATACCCTGGATTAATACGCATAGGCTACATTTTTCAATTAAGTGTAAATTTAAAACAACTTCATGTCAAATCAAGAAACAAAAACACATATTCCCCAAAGCTACCTTCAGTATTTGAGATTTTGTGTCGTAACACACGACAAACATAAAACGGTTGCAGAAGCAAATTAACACGTGGCAATGGCACTTAATGCCGGGGCACTTTATGGGAGCTTGCCAGTTACCGCTTGGTGTTTTCAGAGTTGTACTGCAACTGCAATTTCACTAACGACCAAATTCACCTCAGTACTTTTAGAAAACGAAAGGGAAGACTATGTGCCGGCATATTTAGCGTAAAGATAAAACGTGGCGGAGTTTCAAATAGAGTACAGAGATTAAGATTCTAATTCAATTCAATTCAATTCATTTATTAATAACTCAGACATAGTTATCCATATTTGTTAGTAAAAATGCAAGTTCATAAAAATGTTAGTAAGTAATTAATCAATTTGTTTCATTAAAATGTCAAAATAAAATCAATAGAATAATCAATAATGTCAATAAAATCAATTCAATAATCAATATTTCAACAAATAATTTTAAATCAAAATCTATATAAAATAATAATTTAATGAGTCGCACGTTAAGATACTTCCTTCTTTTCTTTGATTCACTAATGATAACTCAATTTATTAACGTGTGAAGTTAGCCTTGTTCTATAATAAGGCGTCTGTTGTTCACGCGGACGAAGTCGCAGATAAAAGCTAGTTACGTAACAAGAACGACTAACATAAAACGTGGTCAAATTGTAACAGAATCACAAACAAGCGTTACGAGAATTCCCCTTTTTCCTCTTATTATAGAAATTATCTTAATTCCTTTCCTTACACTATCCTCGGGTGTCTCTGATTCCCGCTGCAATGGTTTCCGGTTATCCGGTCAAACGAGATTGCCGGACGGTTCCCGGACGCTAAATGAACACGGTCTCTAATGAACCTAAGTGGAAGACAAGAAAGATGAAGAATTTGAGGGGATTGCGTAGAACGTTCAAAAAAGTCATTCGCTGAGAGTCGTTTTATTTATAGTTTGCTGTGATAATTTATGCAAATCAGACATTTGAAAATGTTCGAACCAAGCTTTTTAGCATTATTTTCTCGTTATTATGATTTAAGTTACTTATACTATAACGTTTTTTGCTATCTTAATGATGAGACGAGCAAGTCGTTTGCCTGATGGTAAGCGCCACGCCTGTCCATAACAATTTCAACAATAAAATGTTAAGTATCTATATAAAATATCAAACAGACACATTGTCAAAAAATGTGAGGCGTAGGTTTTGTCAGACACTTTTATAAAATATCTTCTTCAATAACTTTCTACTCACTTTAGTAATAACAAAAAGCACGTTACGTCCAAATACATTCCCAATCGCTTCCACTAAGAAATCTGAACAAGATTTCTTGACAATAAAACATACCTATGTCTTGGCCACAGACTATTTCTTAGCGTATTCGTAAATAAAACATACATATGTGTTAATTCGTGATAATGAAACATTATAATATAAATATTTTTAAAAACCCTCAGTGTCTTGCCGTATCTTCTGGATAGTGGTTCTTTTTACGATACGGTGGTAGATAAATTATAATAACTGACGTTCGTCTAGGTGTAAGTATAAGTGCGTCTGTGATACCAAAATTGATTAAAAAACTTTAGAACTTTGTATAGTTACTTTAGAGTGTGAAAAAATGACGCTCACTAAGAATTCCGCCGACAAATTCAGAGTTGCGCAGAGAGGAATGGAGAGAGCAATGCTAGGTATCACACTGCGCGACCGCAAGCGTAACGAATGGATCCGGCGCAAAACTAAAGTGAGTGACGTGATGACCATTATAGCACAGAAAAAGTGGGCATGGGCAGGACACATTGCTAGAATGAATGCAAGCCGTCGGACCAGAAGAATCCTGGAGTGGAGATCCAGAGCCAACACCCGAGGGCGAGGCAGACCACCGCAACGCTGGGTAGACGATATTAGACGACACGGAGACCAGGACTGGATGAATCGGGCACAAGATCGCCTGGAGTGGAGGAAAAAGGAAGAGACCTATATCCAAGAATGGATCACAAAAAAGCCTAAATGATGATGATGATGATGATGTACCTAAGTATCTTGGTAAATATTCGACATGTAATAAGCCTTCGCGAATATGTGAACTCGCGAACTCGTTCTAGATTTGTTGTTTCATGGTTGTTTTACACTGAATTTCCAATTTCTTATTTGACATTGATAGATTCTATCCACTTGAGCCCACGGAAAGCTCTGAGTGCAGCTTTGCGCTACAACAAAGACAAAGTTGGTGTTGCGAGGGCGTTATTTGAACCGACACAGAAAAATTGTCAAGTGCACGAGTTTCGATGAAATGGGAGAGCTGGTGGCTGATGTGAGTGAGGTGTTTTAATTGTTTTAATTAATTACAACAAAATATATTTGTTATGGTTTCAATACAATAACTAGGCATACTTACTTGTTGTATTCCTACAGGGTGAGTTTTTTTAACAGGGATCCCTATATCAACTGCCTTACCCGTTAAAGATAGACGAATTTATTGTTAGAAATCCATCCAGTTTTACGAACTGCATATTAAAAATACGTATATACATTTTTCTACAAAATAATGTTGTTTTTGTCATATTATTATGATCTTTCGGTATATTGTTCTATTAGGTTTAAAATGCCTATATCTTCAGATAGTGTATTTGTTGGTTTTTATAAGAAACAATAAACATTACCGTAAGCTCCTCCTCTACAAACCCCGTAGGAGGTAAATTGGACGGCGTCGCGGCAACGAGCCACTGGTTCCCGCCTCGCAGGTGCCGCCTTATAAAATTTAATCTCAGACCGAAGGAAATCCACTTTGAGCATCTGTGCCATATATGTGGAGAATTCTTGTGGACATTAGATGACATCTAGAATATTATTATCATACGTATAAAATATAGATAATATAGAATAGAAGCTAGTGTGGCTAGAGAGCGAGTGCGGCTTTCGATCCGACGCACCCGAGTTCGAGTCCCGCTGGCCCCGCACCACTGCCTTTCTTAAATTATGTTTGGATTTTAACACTCGCTCTAAAAATGGTGAAGGTAAACATCGTGAGAAAACCGGCAGGTCCAAGACTTTATCATAGAATAACAAGGACATGTAATATCCACCAACCCGCACTGGGTCAGCGTGGTGGATTATAACCCATACCCTCTCTAGGAGGGAAAACCTGAGTCCAAGTAGTGGAGACGTAATGGGGTGGGGACGTAATGGGGTGATGATGGTGATGAATAGATATGGTTATACATTTTTTGTCGGTATATTATAATGTATGTATGTTTTAATACCACACCTTCTATGCTTAATCGTCGACGGCTGTTCAGCCAGAGATGGTCCGGGAGACATCGCACTTAGCGATTGGACCGCTTATTGTAACTATTATTTACAAGATTTTTTAGTATATGTCTTGGTTTTTTGTGTCAAAGAGTTATTGTTTTGGATGGGAGCAATTTTATTGTCAAATAATAACGTCATGGCTTTATAACCTCAGTAGGAGCACAGAATACAAAAGGAAGTAGGAGGTAAATTGGACAGTGTAGCGGCAAGTCTGTGTTTCCTTCGCCGGGTACAGCCATATGAAACCTAATCTCAGGGTTGAGAGAATTCACTTCGAGCTTATGCCATGCCAGGCGGATTCTCACAAAGTGCTGATCATTTGGTGGTAGGTAGAATCTTCCTAACAGGCTTGTTTTCCTTTTTCGAATTGAAAACGATCCCAGCTGAAGTATTCTGCCTACTTTAAGAATTTGACAGAGAGATTTAATAAATAACTTTTCTAATATATAAAGGGATTCTGCAAAAGTTGATGTCCCAAATTAATCCTGAACCTTAGAACTCTACGACAGCTTTGAAACTTATGAATGCTTCTACTTAGTTTTACCTTTGCTTTCTAAATTTATCTACGAGTACCTTCGATGATTAAAAGCACAAAGGAGGTTTTTCATTGGAATTCGAAAAGACAAGGTTGTGCTGTTGTTTTGAGTTGATTGCCAAACCCTTTGTTTTATGTCAGATATTTGATTCATGTTTTCCGGCGTTCCGTTTCGTCTCTAACCGGGTACTCAGTCACCATTTATTATTCTTTCACGACGTAAACCATCTCATTCAACATGTAAGCTCCATGACGGCTGAGTCGGGGTGGACCGGGGTGGGTCGAGATGAGCCGGAGTAGGTTGGCACAGAGAGCGTGACGAGACTTATTCGCCATCCGACCGGCTTTCGGAGATCATAATGAGCTTAGATACAAAGGTTAAGTAATAGTTTCCTGTTTATGTGTTATTCATGGGTAACTAGTGGAATAATGTATGGTTAAGTTGGTTCTAACTTTGTTCTATTTTAATGAACATTTATCATTTTCTTGGTAGGCATAGATATTATTATTATCTTTCTTCCATCAGAGATATGTGACATGAAACTGTGTTACATGAGATAAAATGACATCCCACAAATACTGTCTGACGACTCTAACAACGCTAATTGAAGCTAGCAAACAAAGTCGACACAAACCGCAAACATCTTCATTACAAAGACATCACGCAGTACCCAAAGAGCTGCGTCTATGTTTTTGTCCTTTCTTGAGAATAATAAATGATCCATCTTGACATCCTTCCAAGAAAGTCTGGAGTGTTCGCACCTAAACAGAAAACACGCAACACGACCGAAGAGACAAACATTTATTGGATCAGTAGGAAAATTACCGTTAAACTTCTATATTTATAATTCTATAAATATGGCTACTGACAAAACGAGTACAACAGAATTGAATAATTGAAATACGCAAATAAATGACTTCTGACAACAAAGATTATACATTTTCGTGGGTATGAATGAAGGTGCAACAACAGTTGTCTTTGTGAATCTGCTTTTCCGGTAAAAATAAATATCCTTTGGTTTTGCAGAGTGAAAATTCTCAACCATTTCCAAGAACCAAACGATTAAAATAGATTGGAGTTAGAAAACTCTCGCTCTACACAACGAATCTTTTTTTCACATCAGTGTTTAGACGTCATCATCATCATCATCAGCCCATCACTTTCCCACTGCTGGGACAAGGCTTACTCTCTTAGAGAGAAAGTATGGGCTGTAATCCACCACGCCAGCCAATACGGGTCGGAAGATATCACAGTGTCCTTGAGTTTTTAACCGGCTTCAAAAAAGGAGAAGGTTCTCTATTCGAAAGTATTTTTTTTTTGTTTTTTACCTCAGAACTCCGTCATTCATGAACCGATTTGGAAAATTCTTTATGCGTTGGGTTCCGTATAGCTACGAAGTGGTCCCATATAAATTTAATTGATATTTGATCATGGACTTCGAAGATACATTGAAGTAGGTTTTGTTTGATAAAACGTATAGGTACTTGTATGATTCAAGAATCACAAAACTGCATGCTGGTTTTTAAGTACTTTTAAACCCATAAAACACATATACCACTTTAAACCTTGAATAAGAGGAGGCTTATCCCGCTGAAAGCTCTGCAGTGGTTTGACAAGGCTGAGTGGCTGCATGGGGCATTACGAATGTAAGAGAAATCATAAAGCTACGTCAGCTTCGGCTTACAACTTGGGTACTTGGATCTAAGGATTTGTAAAACCGGTTGCTATTTTTAGTCATGCGAGGTTTTATTATATTGTACGTTAGTAAACCAAAACGTCAGCAGGGGTCATTTCATGTTTGAAATATTAACTTGATAAATGTCTTACGCACATGCAGTTGTGCGTAAGGAAAACAAAAGAAAAACTGCTTATAACAAAAGCAGATTTGAGCTTCAAGTTAGCAAAGTCGCGCTTAGGTGACACAAAGATTACTTCATAAAATTTTGCTGGGAATTCATCTGGGCGTAGACAAAATGTAACGCTTTTAAATAGATCAGCACGCATAAAAATTAAGGCATTCTTTAATGTCATTTCAATATAAATTACTAGCTGCGCCCTGCGGTTTCACCCGTAGTTTCCCGAGATAAAAAGTAGCCTATGTGTTAATCCAAGGTATAAGCTATCTCCATACCAAATTTCATCAAAATCCATTCAGCAGTTTTTGCGTGAAAGCGTAACAAAAGTATATCCGTACATACAAACTTTCGCGTTTATAATATTAGTAGAATACGAGTAATAATGTAAAGTACACCATTCCAGTTCAGCTAAAGGAACGGCTACGACACGGCTATTTCGTAATTAAAGGAGTGTAATGTAATATTGTTTATTGAAACTAATTAGTATCAATATTAATTATTGTTTTATTATATTTAAGAAAAGCTGTATTATTAGTCTAGTAAACTGAATAAAGTGAATATGTAGGTATTCTTTTTGAGAAATAAATATCTTTAACCTGATCAATTTAATTGTAGTTAACAGTAGATTTCTTTGGCCTTAATAAAGACAATAAGAAAAGTGTTAATGGACTCATTCTTAGTATCAGTTTAAGTTCAATTTAAATTACTCATTAGCCTAATTATATGGCTAGATGGTAATAATAATAGGAAGCAGCGTTATGTATGATGCATCCTAGAATAAAGAAAAAAAACAGTAGATAACTACCCATAATTCTAGTTATAAGTATGTCTATGGCTGGGAAGGTCTATAAACAACAAAGTTTAACCCTTTATATACCTTAACAGTTCAAAACTTTCCGAAATAATAATAGAAAGAAAATAGACCTTACTCTTAAAATAAAAAGGTAAGTTGATATTATTTTAGATGAAAAGAGCTGAGCGCCTTATTTAAAGATGACTTACGCTCCCTTCACTTTGTGAGAAATTGATAGGCAGGGATCAAATGATCTTATTTAATTTACCCCTCTATCTTAGACATTGACTTTCTTGAACGAAGGCTGAGCTGCATTTATATATGTTTCGATTTGTATGGAGTTATATTTAGATACATGTTCTCAATATAAACAATTCTACACTCTACATATTAAAATTAATCCAACTTCTTGCCTTATAAGGAAAATCAATTGATAACCTTTTGCCTACTTTAGGGTTATCATCATCATCAGCCCATCACGTCTCTACTTCTGGGACATGGGCCTACTCTCATAGAGAGAGAATGGGGCCATAATCCACCACGCTGGCCCAGTGCGGGTTGGTGGATGTCACATGTCCTTGACTTTTTGAGATAAATTCTTGAACATGCCGGTTTCCTCACGATGTTTTGTTCACCGTTTTTAGAACGAGTATTAAATCCGCACATAACTTAAGAAAGTCAGTGGTGCGGGGCCAGTGGGATTCGAACTCAGGTGCGTCGGATCGAAAGTCGCACGTGCACCCACTGAGCCACACTCGCTCTAGGCTCTTGGGGTTATAGATAGCCCAAATGCTCCATCCCTCTACCAGTTAGCAGCGTACCCAAGATGCTGGCTATAATTAGATATATTGAACCGTTGGA
Organism: Petrophora chlorosata; assembly: GCA_951640565.1. Taxonomy (NCBI): domain Eukaryota; kingdom Metazoa; phylum Arthropoda; class Insecta; order Lepidoptera; family Geometridae; genus Petrophora; species Petrophora chlorosata. The sequence continues at coordinate 5,209,679 of OX621194.1, read as the reverse complement.
TTGCAATACTGATACGTTGAGCCAAATAAGTCCCAGCATAAGGTCACACGTCGCATCGACCTGGTGCTCTGATAGACTTTTGAAATTACAATGAGCTCTCGGTCCCCACGGGCTCAAAATCTCCACACCAAACGGCTCAAATACGTAACAGAGGTTAGCATATAAGTTATTGTTTTCAATAAGATATCACTGGGAACGTAGTCGGGAGGGTGTTGGGTAACAGGCATCAGGCTCTATGTGACCTAACTTGAATATTACAAGATGCACTACGAAGCCAGTAACAACGCAGGCATCCCTTAGTATTCTGTGGCGCTAGTAAGCTACGAGTACGTAACGCTACGACTCGACGTAAAGTCTTGACGTGCGCTAATTCAGTATATACGCTATATGTTAAGTGCAGATTTTGCACGCTCGCTCTAAAACGGTGAAGGAAAACATCGTGATGAAACCCGCTTACACGCTTTGGAGACTACCGAACATAGTCATGCCATCAAGCGACCTAGTCGTGTTTCGGGATGATGTTCGGTGAACCATCGGGGAGAAGGCAGCTGAGCAGCCGCTCAACTGCCTTCTCTCTCCAGATCTATGTGCTCCATCTTAGGCCACATCATCGCTTCACATCAGGCGAGATAGTGGCCAAATATAGATCTATTAAGTGTAAAAAAAATTCGCGTCCTGTTTAATTGAGTCTTTAATTCAACTTGACCAATCAACGGGGTAATGCTGCCAGTGTTCTAGGAGCCCTGCCACAGGGTGGTAATCTAAACGTCTTTTTTATATAAAATACCTATATAAAAATACACGAGAGACACTTTTTGCTTTCCCATGACAGCGAGATAATATTAAACAAATTATTTTAAAGTAAAAAAATTGTCCAAAAATGTGTGTCAAGTTCAACAGATTCTTATCAAACGTTTTCACGAACGCAATGTTTTAATATGAGCAAAAGTTCTAATGAATGAATGAATGAAATAACAAACTTTAAAATTCAATGTTGCCCAAATACTTTACTAGAAAAGGTAAAGCTCGCTCCACCGTTCCATGTTATGCAGAAAAAAATCCGCTTAATTTACTTCGCGTGCTGTAATCAAGATCCTAACTTGGATAAGAAACCGTCTAACTTGTTACTCGAACTCATGAATTGCAAATCTAACTAAATAATAAACACGTCAGACTTTCCATCGAGTTACCAAGTCTCTGAGGACAAGTAGGTCTCTGAGGAAAAGCACTTCAGAAAAATCTCTTTCTCATTGAAAAATGAATTTAAAAAAATAAGATTTACAGGACAAATTTGGCATACCAAAGTCGAAGCATATAAGGTTAATCACCGCTGCGTCTCAAGTCAAAAATATCCTTATATATACCTACCCCCTAATCAAAAGTTATCGACTTCATTTATTTTTGGCTCTTTCTGACACATTCATTTTGACTTAAGTTGAAGGGTGACAAACGATTATTACAGCGTTTTAATCTGTGTCTTATCGTCCGTTTCTGAATAGACGAAAGGCGTAGATGTTTAAAGGGTGTTTTTTGTTAAACTTCTGTGCTCTTAATAATAAATCCTGTTTAAAACCTTATTTAATATTTAGCATTTTGTCTCTTTCTAACATATTCGTTTCAACATAAGTTCAACAGTGACAATACATTTTAAACATCGTTTACCGTTTATTAATGTTTCGTAATGTAACTATTGCGTAAGTTAGTCAGAATTGGTAATAAACGTTGGTTTGTCACCTTTCCTACTCCCTTGGCAGTGAACACAAGTTTACCTGGAACTAGTCCAAGAAACAAAATCACAGTACCTGTAGTTTCACCAATCTACGCTGATACAATAAAGAAAAGGAGTGTGTGTGGGTTGTTCTAAGAAGTTCCTAAAACTAGATCAGAAGAACCCGATCACAAATAACTTACAGAAAATACTAAAAACTGAAATGAGCAAAGTAAACCTTAGTAAGCACAAATTAAAGTCTAGTTTAGCTGTATAACAGCTTTCCAAATACAATTTAGATTAATCCTGAATTACTGTCTGAGAATACCAGGCGCCTTGTTTCGCACAAGACGGGGCTGGATGGTTTTGTTTCGCTTCGAGATATTTCTTCTTCTAGGATAACTTACGCTCTCTCTGTAAGCGTAAGCTTGAAGGTACATTATTATCTTTACCCCAATGATCATGTTTACCTACCGTCTAGATCTAGACAGACAGACGTTCCCATTATAGCTGTAATGATATACTTAAGTGTGCTCTGGAAGAATAACATCTGCTAATAACGCATGTTGGTACCCGCTTAATAATAATAATAGTAATAGAGATAAGTAGTAGGCTTACAATAACATATATAACGCTTAGTAATAGCAGGCCTAGCGCACTCCGCACTGTAGGTACGAAGCTACAAGTACATAGCCGGACACCGACGGCGGGTCGCGCGTCGTTACACGTGCCGCGTCAGAAGAGCTAAGTGCTATGCGATAGAAAGAGAGACGCTCTGTAGGTTAATATGACTGGTAAATATGCAGTGCTACGCGAGCTGAATTGAATTTTATTGCGTCATAGCAAGAGTCGCTATTTGTTAAAATTTCTTTGCGGAGTGATGCTTCTGTCCCTTAGTATTCTGTAGTAATAGAGACAGTGGCAGAAGATTTACACCGCAGAGTTTGTTCAGTGAAGGTTTATATCTTTATTTCTGCTCGTAATAAACTCTAGGTCTAGGTCTAGGTAGGTACACATATCTATATAACCACCAACTTCAAAATATTTTTGAACTATCATGGTCACTTACGTTTTACTCTAGAAACTGGTGATATTTACCATGTTTTTAATTTGTATTTAATAAACCGAGCAATTCTTTGCAACCGCCATGATCACAAGAGACAGTTGCCAGTGCCAAAAATTTTTAATTCTCAAAATAGATGCAAATATCATAATAATTATTTTTAGAAAAAAAAAATAAAAACGACTTCAATGTATCTTCGAAGTCCAAGGTCAAATATCTATGAAATTTATATGGGACCACTTCGTAGCTATACTGAACCAAACGCAAGAATTTTCCAAATCGGTTCACAAATGACGGAGTTCTGAGGTAACATAAAAATAAATAACAATAAAAAAATACAATCGAATAGAGAACCTTCTCCTTCTTTGAAGTCGGTAAAAAATTGTAAATATCCCGTTTCTCAAGTAAATTCAAAATCAAGATATTACAAAACAGCCTCTGTGGTACTACACCACAGGTTGGGTAGGTGGAATCAAGTCTCATACACAACAACAAATATTAATTCTGCAACAGCTTTCTAGTCATCTCAAGCTCTAGACTACTATTCTATGCTATTTGAGACGATGTTTTTTGTAGACAAAGAGGCTCCGGGCCACATTGACTGAGTGTCAAACTGTACAATATCTTGTACCCATCATTCTAAGATTTTGTAAGCTGGCTAATTATTTCATAATGAATAACTTTTTTCGCCAGCTCACCAAATCGTAAAATAATGGGGTCGATAGTCAAGGGACCATTGAGTTCAATTTAGATAAACTCTCATTACCTACACGCCAAATTACAAAAGATTACAGAAATCAGAAATAAATTAAATAGTGCCTAAAAAAACAATTTTACAATTGTTACAATGGGCGACCGTATCGTATGTATCGATAAAAGTGGTCTCTTTCAATTTGGGTTATTTCATCAGTGAATTTTAAACAAATTGATTAATATCTCTTCCCTCAAGCTTAGACATGAAAGCTGACCTGATCTTCTTCTTCTTCTTGATCTTCTAATAGAAACAAATATTTGTTATTTAGTGGCAAAAGAATTTGAAGCTGTGTGAACGATAGCAATTCGTCAAAGTGACTCAATTTATTTTCCGATCGACAAACCACTGACTTAATTCTGATTAAATCGTCCTTTAACGACTAGAACAAAGAGGCTGAAACGTACTAATAATTAATGAAGTTATTAACGTAATTCAAAGTATATCGAAAGTACGGTTTCAAGTCAAATACGCCGCGGTGTATTGATTGTATTTTTGTTGGACATAAAACGAGGCTGAAGTTTTATGATCTTTTTTCATGTAAGACCTTGGCTGTACGCGCGGTTCCGGATTACGGTATTTTCAGTCGACAAAGCGTGATGGATGAAATTGAAGCTTAACTTTTTACAAATTCCTTTTTATTCGTAAGCGGTGAAACGCGAGCAAATACGCCCACTTGTGTATTTTTATCAAATATTGCTAATAAATCAATTATAGTCCGATATACCTGAGATTGTAAATTTTTTACTGCAATTACCACAGTAGGTTATCCTTTTCCGTCCAGCCGAGAAATCAATCCATTAAAGTCCAATTAAGCCAATATTTTTCTGCACGATTTGATTACCGCTATCTCTGTTCAGGCTTTGTTGCGAAAAGAAGGAACATCAAACTCACAGATACCCAAGCTTGGTGGTAGTATTTAAGAAAAACTATATTTTAAATACGCTACAAAAAACCTAATTGCAAAAAGGGCAGTTAGCGCAAAGGGTTTTGCAAAATACAAATGTGCGAAGAAATGAGAGTATAATTAATGATATAAAAAGATAAATGTTTATGTTAAATAAAATATCCGTCTTTCATACACGACCTCAATAAAAGCTCAATGAATAAAAGAGTGAGCTATCCGCTTTGCATAATCGAATGGATTACTCGCCGATGTTGATTTTCCATTAGTGCCCCAGATGTTCCCGGAGGATATTCCGGGATAAACATGAAACTATCTGTCACTGACATTTTTAGATGATTAAATAATTAATTATATTATTTTATTAATGTTACTAAGAGATTTCAATGTTATCTTTAAATTATTACATTATGTCCGGGAGATTTGCCGAGGGCTAATTAATAAAACTAAGTAATTAACGTAATTACAAAAATAAGTTTTTTTTTAATACATATTTTGTTGTGCAATTTCAAGTTGCAGTTGGTGGATTTATTTCCAAAAAAGTTTGTTATGGCACATTATTAAGAAAAAATATTTACAAGACAACGGGATGAAGGGACTACTCATAACGCACGTACAGAAAGCACGTTCCTGGGTGGAAAGTGCTTATTTAGTGTGTTGCCACGGCACTGTAGATATTAACTGTGACTTAATCAAGACGGAGAAAATCTCCCCTTATTTCATTTTATTACAAATCAACCCTGGAATTGCGTTTATTTTCCGTAATAGAAGTCGGAAAAGTCCGGCAGTTATCCACAGTTTCCGTAATCTCGGCGAATATTGCGTAACACAGCGTAATAAGGTTTTCTTTATCCGGTTTCGCGTTAAAGACCATTTCTGACAGTTTGGCGACCTTAATAGGCACATTGATGGTATAAAAACCCGAGTATATTACACTAGAGAGGTAATGTTTAAGCAATAGCAATTTCATCCTACTTAATATTATAAAAGAATTGTATCATTATAAATGCGAAAATCCGTGTGGTGTGTGTGTGTGTGTGTTTGTTCGTTTGTTGGTTACTACTTAAGTCTTGGAATAGAACATGGAACAGGATACTTTTCATCCCTAAAAACGAACAATTCGAGAGCAACTATAAACCGAATACTGTGTGGGTAAAACAGCGTGGTGCAGCTAGTATTTTTTATAAGTATGTATATTTCTTCGGCAGGCTCAGAAAAAGACGGCGGGACGAACTTGATTCCTACTGGAATGATTGGCCTATTAGAGCCCTAAACCGCGAAGATTGGAAGGAGGGAAGAGAGGCCTTTGCCCTGCAGTGGGACATAAATGGCTTATAATAATAATGATAATAATGTATATTTCTGTATCATATACTTTTTTAACGATTTATCATACACAAACCTTAATTTGTGTTATAATTATGCAGTCAATGTAGCTTCTGTGTAGCTTGTGAGAACTGCTTTAATTTTAATTGACAGCTTTGCTTTATACTTGAAAAACTCTAATTAGGAAACAGCGTCGCGCTGGTAGGGTTTTAAACTAGGCCCCAATTCACTATCGACTTGGCGATTCCTTGCTTCGAAATCACGTCGATTCCTTCATTAATGAACGACATCTCTATGACGCATTCATATATTCATTTATATGATTCTCTATGACGCGTCATAGAGAATACAAATGTCGCAGATGTCGTTTATTAATGAAGGAATCGATGTGACCTCGAAGCAAGGAATCGCCAAGTTGTCAGATATAAGGCCCTGTTAGCAGTAAGGAAGACACTTCAAAAACCACGCGTGCCGTCTCAGCCGAAACACGTACTTAACCTACACGTGTACCTCACATCTTCCTGAATTCGACACAATGTGCACACGTCCACACCTGTCAACATACAATATGTATACGCATTTCCCAACCCACACAATGTACGTCGACATGTAAACATTACGATGTACATCGCATACAGGTTTACGTTCGGCTTTCGCTGCAGGAGCCCGTACGTGATCCAATAAAAATTTAAAACCTGTCTATGAAACAGAATAATATAGCAAAGCACTTTGTTGAAAAAAATCGAGTTTTTCATGTTGCAGACGTGTCTGTGGCACCTATTCGTTCGTTTAATGGACGAGGGAAATGAACTATTTCGCGGTCGGATGGCGCTGGTATTACTCACGCATAGCGTCTCCATTACTTGACGAAACAATGTGCGACGACCTGGATAATAGTTGACTAAAAGTCGTCTGGGACACTTTGTAGACACCCTCCGAGCGAACTGGGGAGTAAATGGTATCAGGTGATATTTGACGCTTTCACTTCGACAAGTTGTTTAAGTTACTCAAAGATTTACGCCTAAATTCTTTGCAAAACTGTTTGTTACAATGAACTATATAGGTAATACTTTACTAAAAGTGGACTACATAATTTGCTAATTGATATAGGTATAAATAATGTAAATAAAAAAAACAAAGTCGGGTTAGTTACTATTTATAACTAAAGAACTGCTGGACCGATTATAATGATCTCTTATTTGTTGGATTTCTCTCCGCCCCGAATAGCAGAAAAGTTCAAAATATACAGAAAATTATTTTTTAATTAATTACATTTGGTACTCCGCCATCTTCCACAATTGACAGCTCACGTCACGCACGATTATAGCTTATTTGTAATAATTGATGTCCACTGCAAATAATCGAAGTTATAAATTCAAAGGGAAATAGTTGGAAAATAGCATATTCAAATCTATTAACACGATATTCATTTCCTGTTAAGCGGTAGGAAGTTCGTAATCTAACAAGTAACAACCTACTTTGAAAGTTTGATTGTAATATAACATAATGTATTTAAAACCAAATGCGTACGTCCGCAAAGTTAAACACTCGCTTTAAAAACGGTGAAGGAAAACATCGTGAGGAAACCGGCATGTCCAAGAATTTTTCACAAAAAGTCAAGGACATGGGACATCCACCAGCTCGCACTGGGCCAGCGTGGTGGACTATGGCCCATTCTCTCTCTAAGAGAAGGCCCATGTCCCAGCAGTGGGAACGTGATAGGCTGATGATGATGATGATGATATACTGTCACTAACAGAACGCTAGCTGGTCTAGCATCGACATTTATACAAGTTTGTATGTTAGTGTGTTTGTTACATACAATATCTTACCATCATTCTGATTCTGAAATTATGGGTGGTAACGAAGAAACAGTATAGAGAAAATAGCAGCACTTACTCTACTGAACAGCGACGGTTGTCAGAGTTTTAACAAAGATACTTAGTCCTGGCATAGCAACGTTCGAAATAACAAATATAGACTCAAATACTTTACTAAAAGTGAACGAAATAAACTGTCATTATCGATGGTGACCAAGAAACAGTAAACAGAAGACAGCAGCACTTAGCTTACTGAACAGCGACAGCTGTCATAGTTTTAACGAGGTTACTTAGTCCTGGCATAGTAACGACCAAACTAACAAATACACTCGAGAGCAATGAATCCGGGTCACTTAAAGAATGTTAAAAATCTCGGAAACTAAAAATGATAGGTTAATGCAATAAATTGTATTTAATAGACAATGTAATACTCCTTAAATGAAAGTAAAAAAAATATGAGTCACCATACATTTTATTAACACAAAATTACATAAAGAAAAAAACTGCTGATCTCTCCTTAAAACAAAAATAGGAAACATGAAATTTTTGAACTTTATTACGATTTTCTTGAATTTTAATACTTCGTATTGCCTCCTCGTGCTTCCATTACTGCGTTTACGCGGTTTGGCATGCTGTACACCAAGTTCCTTATACGATTTTGGGGAATATTCTCCCATTCCTCTGTGAGAGCAATTTTGAGCTCACGAAGCGTGATTGGGGGAGGGTTTCGTTGTTTTACGCATCTGCCTAGCTCGTCCCAAGCATGCTCGATCGGGTTGATATCCGGGCTGCGCGCTGGCCACTCCATACGAGTAATGTTCATCTCTTGAAGGTAGTCATTCACAATCCTACCTGTATGAGTTCGGGCATTGTCATGCATAAATATAGCATCCTCACCTAAATTGACCATAAATGGACCAACGTGATCATTGAGGATTTCTTCCACATATCTTACGCTAGTTAAAGAGCCGTTTTCTATGATCACCAGCTCTGTGCGACTTTCAGAAGAAATTCCGGCCCACACAAGTACAGACCCACCACCGTAGGCTACTTTTTCTTCGATGCATGCTTGCTTGAATCTTTCCCCTGGTCTTCGATACACTCTGTGTCTTCCATCGTGCTTGTAGAGCATAAATTTTGATTCGTCGGAGAACATAACTTTTGACCAATCTTCAATACTCCAATTTACGTGGCTCTGGGCATATCTTAGTCTCGAAATACGATGCCCACGCTCCAGTTTAGGGCCGTTTGCAGGTCTAAGGGGTTTTAAGTTAGATTCAGCAAGCCGACGTCTTACTGTCCATGCACTTGGGTTACTTCCTCCGAGGCGTCGAAACTGATTGGTGAGTTCAGTTCCTGTGAGAAAGCGATTTCGAAGCATGGTGTTCACCAAGTATCGGTCTTCTCGTGCTGTGGTACACCTGGTTCTGCCCGTTCCTGGTCTGCGTAGGTTAGAACCAGTTTCTTCGTAACGTCGGAGAACTCTTTGTACTGTTGACAGCGACACACCGACAGTCCTGGCTGTATCGCGCTGACTCCGGCCGGTTTCCAGCATTGTAAGTATTCTGGTGCATTCTTCAGGCGTAAGCGACATAATTTCAGCTTGAATAATGAATATAGAGCACTATCAACATGGTTTATGTACCCACATAAATGACAGATTACAAACAAAAGCAAAACCAAATGCTGTAATTTCGTAGTTCCATCTTCGAAAGTGGCCCAATTCAAATTTGATTTTTTTATGATATAACTTTACAATAACTAAGAAGTTTTAATACCTTCATTTAAGGAGTATTACATTGTCTATTAAATACAATTTATTGCATTAACCTAGCATTTTTAGTTTCCGAGATTTTTAGGATTCTTTAAGTGACCCGGATTCATTGCTCTCGAGTGTAGTTAACTAATCTTGCTCTGACACTTTAGAAGTGATGCTTAGAATAGAAATGCTTGGCCACGCTCTACGAAGTCACGCCCTAGAACGTTAAATTGGACAGTGCCAGGTTTAAGCACTCAATGCTTTCAGTGGATAGTCAATAGCCATGGACATTAGATAGTTAGGTAACGTAGCAGATGCTAAGTTTTAAAAGCCTATTGAGCTGATCCTTATCTTTTTATCGCGTACAGGGCAGAGTCGTAACACTAAAATTGTAGTGATAATAAAGATTACGACGGGTTATTTCAGTACTCTACTTAATGTCTGTTAAAGATTGTAATTCTGGTGAAATGTTCAAGCTCATTTTTTTATCACGTATTGTCTTTTTTTAACTAATTATAGTCTTGCGTTTGACCAGTATCTCACCTGATGGTAAGCGATGATATGGACTAAGATGGAACAAGCTCGTTACGTACACAGACGTTGGCATTACGTTCCACTCCTTGGCTGTTCATAAGATGAACGTTTAAGCAAAACGTTTTGTTTGTTGTGGGATTATTTGTTTGGCATAGCAATGTTGAATGTTGAAATATATATTGATATAAAAACGTTTTGTTCAATCAATATATATATATATATATATGTATGTATATATATTGATTGAACAAAGCAACAAATAATCACAATCACGTGCTACGCAGTGCTTTTTATGGTATTAAAAGTTCTGGGTGGCACTGCAATTGTTATGGGCAGGCATGGCGCTAACCATCAAGCGAACGACTTGTTCGTCTCATCAATCAGTACCCACATAAAATGCTAAACTAAAAAGAAAAAATATTGTAAAAGGAAACTTCACCAAACAGCAAGAAAAGAGCAAAAACACGCCCACCCTATAGGTAAGTACGTACCTATTACACCATCAATAAATTGAGAACCAGCTTTAACTGTGATTGATCACTTTCGAGTTGGAACCGAGCGTATCAAATGAAATATTGACTCTGAATGATTGAGGTCTGGTATTGTTTGAGTTAGAGGTGTTCGGGGTGTTCGAGGACGCGAAACTTCGAATGTATGCGGGTTCGATTCCCGCAACGCGACGGGACAAATCTTTGACACGTGACGAGGGACTGGTAATTTAAATTTGCAAGGTCATTGACCGAATTAGGCACATTGTTCCTCACTCAACGAACCCTGAGACCTTAATTAAAAAATTAAGCTAAGAACCTTCCTTAAAAACGTTATTAGATTAAAAACTCGCGTTGAGCGTAATAACACTTCCACTCAGCTAATGAAGTTAACCTTTTCCCGCCCAACGACAAAGGCGTCCATGGAAGCTATAGCATTGCGAGTAGATAGATTGAACTATGACACTTTTTATCATAGCATTTTTTCACTAAAATTTTCAGGCAGCCAATTGGGATGACAAGGTTTTTTAAAAAGGAAAAATACGACCACCAGCTAGGACTTGAACCTGCACCTCAATCTTCCCCCAGCGCGGGAAATGCAAAAAAAAGGTTCATTCCTATCTCAATAGATGGCGTATACGTCACCCTTTAGATGGTTAAATAACGGAAGAAAAAATTCGACAGTCGACTTGGTGACCACCGTAGCTCAATTGGGCAGAGCACTTCCCGCGCTGAGGGAGGATTGAGATCCGGGTTCAAGTCCCAGCAGGTGGTCGTATTTTATCTTGATGATATTAAAGAGGACAGTGGGGCACAGCTAGTAAAGTTACATTTATACCAACCAAGGAGCGTGTGAAAAATCAATAAAAAATAGTAGCTATTATAATCATTAGCTAATCTATTCCAAAAATACATATTTTAAAGATTATAAAATGTCTAGACATTTTATATATAATCTGGGTACTTATAATTAAACGATCTCAAGATTCTCTCTTATAAAAATAAGATCATAAGTCTCTCCAATTATTACAAAGCCTCTTTTGTAAATTAAAAACGGTATTACTTTCCCACTGAAGTAATGAATTTACCGTTTCCTGATTCCTGTTCGGAATGACAATGGCGCTAGGCTTTTTACTTACTTGCCGCCAGCGAGAGGCTCTGTGCCTGGATTAGCAGTCTGTTAATATTCTAACTGCGCAGTAAGATCGGAATCACTTTGTGAAATCAATTATGTACTGATGGATAAGTTTAAATATTGATAGAGTTTTTTTATGGTTAACCAAATTAAAATATTATATATAATAATATATAGTCCTCCTCATCGATTTCGATGACGACGACCCTAAAAAAACTACAATTTTCGAGCATGAGCCCTAATGTGGCTCGCTAAACCAAATTTCGTGTTAAATACCCGGTCATATGTAGAGCAGTAAAGTTGGCCATCAGTATTGTAGTAGCAATAATAATAATAAGTCATTTCCATATCTCCAATAATAGTCCTCGCACTTATCGGGGGCTGTCTTTGATTGCATCTTCTTCATGATGCACTTAGAGACAGTCCCTGATAAGTGTTGCTCATTACATATCTAAATTAAATGCTCTAAGAGGACTCTACGTGTTGGACTCATGTCCCCGCGCAAGCCTTCCAAAGAACCGGGCGTATAACCCGTGAGAAAGAGCGATATAATAATGTAATATTATATAGTTAGCCACGCAATAATTAATCAGATTTTACCTTGATTTCGTATATCATCATCATCCCCCCATTACGTTCCTACTGCTGGGACTCGGGCCTTCCCTCCTAGAGAGAGTATGGGCCATAATTCATCACACTGGCCCAGTGCGGGTTGATGAATGTCACATATGGTTGTGGTTGTAATACCACCCACCGAACAAAGCCATGCCGTCAAGCGACTTAGTCGTGTTTCGGAATGATGTTCGGTGAACCATCGGGGAGACGGGTCTGAGCAGCCGCTCAACTGCCGTCTCTCTCTAGATCTATGTGCTCCATCTTAGGCCACATCATTGCTTCACATCAGGCGAGATAGTGGCCAAACATAGATCTATTAAGTGTAAAAAAAAAATACCCACAAGTTTAATTACGGCATCTATTTATCCTGTGGCTATAAGGGAGTAACATCCTGCAAAGCAAAATAAATGCCAGTAAATTTTCGTTTGAAACTTAACTATCAATAATATTTAGTATTTCAAGAGTTTGTTTTTGTGTTAACACAACATAAATAAACAAATTCCGAGCGAATACTATCCAACCCTAAAGTAATTAATCAGAGTTATCCGAAAACAACTTGTCTGACGTTTCTAATTTTATTGTCGCGTTAATTTATTCAAAATGTTTCCAAGGTTTTATTTCAAAACAACTTTAATGAAAACAAGGAAAGGATTGTAACTTGTCAGGATGACTTACCATTGTCGAAAATCTCAGGTGCAGAGTTGCGCGCTATCAAAACTACACAATACTAGCTGTGCCCCGTAGTTTTACCCACTTGTTCGATTTTCCGGGATAAAAAGTATATTATGTCCTATTCCATGATATAAAGTACTTATTCAAAATTTTCGTCAGAATACGTGCAGAAGTTTTAGCGTGATTTATGTTGAACAAAAAACCCTTTGTCACCACAAACTTCCCGTTATAATTGCTTATTGTTTTTTGGACTTTGCTTTGACTTTATTATTTATTTTTTTGTGGTTGTCAAATCAATGCTGTTTCTTTCACTGATAAATCACATTCATTCATTTGTCAAATAAGATTTGTTTCACTCTCTAACGTATTGAGCGTTATCGCGACACGCCCGTACTCGTCGGCGAATTCGCAGCTTTCTCGCGGCGTCTTTGGACTACTTTACGTTACTAGTAATTACGATACGATACGTTACGATACGTAATGGTAGGTTTATCGTATGCGAGAGGCCGTCTGACTGGGTACCACCGCTTTGCCAGTTATTTTGCCGCCAAGCAGTACCTACTACGCAAGCATTACTGTGTTCCGGTTTGAAGGGCATTGTAGCCAGCGGGCATTATGAGACTTAAGAGCTAATTTTCTTAGAGTGACGAGCGAACGAATTTTGCGTGATAAAGTTCTGGGGGGTGCTGTAACTGTTATGGGCAGGTGTATTGCTAACAACCAGTTACATAAGATATATCGACTAAAATGTAGTGTCAGGCCTCGCTAGCGGCGGTTGAGCAGCGCAAACTCCAAACCCTACTAGGCGACGTGAAGTCGCCAGCCTATCGGTATTCTACAAAATATACCTACTTTTTTTACGATTATATATCTATGTTTGGCCACTATATCGCCTGATATACTACTACTACAGCGAATGTGCTAAAGAACTGCACAATCTCATCCCCCCATCACCATTTTACCATCGGACAACCAGACGATCGGCATAACGTCACCCCTACATAGTGGACGTTCTGCCTATCCGTACTAAACGTTTCGAATCATCCTTTTTTGGTGCGAACGTTGAATGAGTGTAACGCCTTGCCGTTGTCTGTGTTTTCACATACATACAATATGGGTGTATTCAATTCAAAAATAAACAAAAGTACTTACTGGGTAAGCGTGCATCTTTGACTACACACCGCCGCTTCCGATCAGGGCCCCAATTCACTATGACAACTTGGCGATTCATGATGAATCGACAACAGATGAAGGAATCGACGTGATTTCGAAGCAAGAAATCGCCAAGTTGTAGTAGTGAATTGGGGCCTAGGCGAGGTCGTTGTCAAACGTTGACCCAGACAGACAGAATTTAGTCAGATGTAAAAATAAAAGTGCGAGTGTAGAACATCGCAGGAACGCGGCAAAAACGCTCTCAAGTCGTAAGTGTAAGGCTTCACAGAAATTTTCATTCTCCGGACCTAGATTGCGGGCGCAGAATTATGTAAATTCCCATTTTTCTTGTTCACCTTATTAAGAGACGGGCCTTCATAGCGTCGGCCTTCTCGGGCAGTAAAATGAAATTACCACGGATTACTTCGTTTGAATAATCGTCAAGTATAGCGGTAACCACTTGTCGACTTGATTGCTGCTTGCTTTTATTTGCTAACGTTAACGAGCTCCTACCGTATTGAGCGCGTTCAGTTTGATTGTCATATAAAATGAATTAAAGTCATAAAACGCATCGTTTTCGGCTCGGCGCGTGATGTGAATACATTCATTGTAAGTTTCACTATACGTACAGCCAGTGATAATTATTTGTACACATTTTAGTTTTATTAGAGAGGAGTAAATGTTAAACTGGTCAACGGGACCCTATTACTAAGACTCCGCTGTCTGTCCGTCTATCCGTCTGTCACCAGGATGTATCTCATAAACCGTGATAGTTAGACAGTTGAATTTCACAGATGATGTATTTCTTTTGCCGCCATAACAACAAATACTAAAAATCAGAATAAAAAGATATTTAAGTGGGGCTCCTATACAACAGACATGATTTTTTTGCCGTTTTTGTAGATAATGGTACGGAACCCTTTGTACGCGAGTCCGACTCGCACTTGGCCGGTTATTATTAGTGAGGAGTAAATGTCAAACTGGCCATTAAAACAAAATACTAAAATGCGTTACTTTTTTCACTTAAAATGCGTACGTGTTATTGACGTTGACTGTACATTTAAGTCTTTTGTTAATATTAAATGCTGTGACAATAGAAACTACAGCAATATTATCATCAGATGTTTTATGTTCCCTGTTATACGTTCACACGTTAAATTCGACTATAATACTACTCCTACTATCTTATTAATATTATATAAGCGAGACTCAGTGAGAATGGATGTATAAATGTCAAAAATTGCGAAACGGATTTTGATAGGTGTACTTTAATTCCTGGAATAGGTAATTGAATACTTTTTATTCCAGAAGTCGTAGCTAGTAAAAGTTACAGTGCAACACTACAACGTTCTATCAAATGACATCCTCTGTGGTGTAGTGGTTGGGCAGGTGGACTCAAATCTCATACACCACTGAGGTTGCGAGTTCATTCCCGCGACGGGACAAATGTTTGCACACAGAAAAAAACGCAGGTATTTCTTTCGTATCTGGGTGTTGTGGGACCATGGTCCTCATAGTTCCTGCTTTCCTAGATACAGGGAATCCTAGTTAGGGGCCAAGATCTATGTAAGTGATCGATGGGCGTTATTTATTTTGTTTATGGCTAGTAGGTAAAATACCCTTTTAGCCTATGAAAACCATCGTTTATTCAAACGAAAATGCTTGTACAGACATCGCAATACGACATTCAATTTTCTGCCAGCAGTGACCACAATGTCAGCACTATATTTCATTCAGCCACATCTCGTTCAGAATATCAAAACGGTCTAATTGAGAAATAGGAAGTGGAAAACGGAGCATCATTTTATTTGTGTGAACTGAATATCAATTCATTTGATTTCTAAATCTCTAATACATTTTAGGAGTATTTAGTTTTAGCATATAAATGATTCAAGTTGAATTTTTGCATGATTCATTTGTTAATTTTTATGACGACCTCGCTCAAGTTTGCCCCCTTGTAACGCGCCATCATCATCATCATCATCAGCCCATCACGTTCCCACTGCTGGGACACGGGTCTTCCCTCATAGAGAGAGAATGGGCCATAATCCACCACGCTGGCCCAGTGCGGGTTGGTGGATCTCACATGTCCTTGAATTTTTTGTGATAAATTCATGGACATGCCGGTTTCCTCACGATGTTTTCCTTCACCGTTTTCGGAGCGAGTGTTAAATCCGCACATAACTTAAGAAAGTCAGTGGTGCGGGGCCAGCGGGATTCGAACTCGTCGGATTTAAAGGCCCACGACCTCCCACTGAGCCACACTCGCTCTCGCCATACAACTAATTAATTTCTTGTCGGATGAGATTTGATATTTTCACCTGTAATCTGTTGGAGTTCTCAGAATTAGCAGAGAAATTAAAACTTTTTTGGTAAGAATAGAATATTATGTATATAAAATATATTAAATTGCATCCTCTAGCATCGTATTGGCATTTTCTGGCTGTGAGGATATTTTATAATGTGATCGAAATAAATAAATATATTCAATCTATTTAATTCTGTGTGGATTATCAATGACGCCTCTTTGAGAAAATAATTGCATAATTATATTTACTGAAGTGAATATTACTAATGAATGTTTTTATTATTTTTGAGGTAGGTATTCTGTTTTCTTACCATTAATTATGAATGAGCAAATTATAAGTAAGGAAACGTCAAGGACATGGGACATCCACCAACCCGCACTGAGACAGCGTGGCGGATTACCGCTCTCTATTCTCTGTATGAGAGAAGGCCAATGTCCCAGCAGTGAGAACGTGATGGGCTGATGTTGATGATTATGAAGGAAAACATATTGTGACGCAGATGCTTATTCATGTCTGATGGTGTTAGAGAGATCTTATATCTTGCTTAGAGACAATGCTGAGAAAAAAAAAATTATGAACACTGCCAGATGAAAATATGGGCTTCTAGTATTTTTATAAATATTTTTACTTCTAAGACTGACGTTATTCTGTTGAGATACGTAACTAAGTTTGCGTATAAAGTAAATTGAGGCAAAGTAGTCTCGAGTCCATTTCGTCCATCTGGGAGTTATAACATTTTTATATTTATACATTACACCGAGTTTTTATGTACCTAAACAGATATACAGACAGATATATTTCTTACAGCTCAAAACTAAAAGAAAAACACTCAAACAAACCCTTTATTTCACATTGAGCCTATAACCAAAAAAAAATCAAAGCATGATTTCGCTCATCCCACTGCAACCGTATGACGGGTCATTGATATGGTCCAGTCACAACAAGCCCATAAAGTCTTATCTATCTCAACATAAATATATATATATATATATATATATATATATATATATTTATAACTAATCACTCTGATGCGCAGAACCTATACTAAGACTGTGTCGCAGGTATCTGCTAAATTCCAATGCACAGTTTTATACAGCCAAAGAGTTTGGAGTGATGGTTTATAGGTCTCCATGTAGATTGGGTGGAGGTTTCCTAACTGTGGTGATGATGGCGATGATGGTGATGGTGGTGAACCAATGAAAGGCGTCTGCCGGCTACATAATTACTACTCGCTAATAAGTTTACACACTACACTAAGATGTAAAAAAGACCTAACTGTAACTCTGTATTTTTCGGCAACGGCGTTCATTCGTGAAGTCCATTCAGAATACACATAAAATCCCCGGAGAATAAATTATCCCTTCGCCGTAACGTTTCTTTGTTCGTAATTATATATTTATACGCGTATATTTCGAAACAGCATAGACTTGAAACAGTAACACTAGGTTAAAGTAATTGGGTTATATTTGGGCCCATAACCTCAAATGATGCGTGCTGTTTCAATAGAGACGTATCTATGTAGGTATAACAAAGTACATTATTTATTCCGACTGTAACGCAGTCCGTTCGTGTCCATCTAAAACAAACTCATGTAGTCTCGAGGGAAGAAATTACCCGCAACCCCGACGTTTCATTCGTAATTTTATATCTATACACTTCGTTCATTTCGAGTTGGTAGGACGTGTGTTGCGTCTAACACACAAACAAGAGTTAAGTGGATTGTGTCAAGATCCGGCAGTGGTAGTGCCAAGGGCAATAAGAATGATAAAATATTTTGCCTGTTTCGTGTTCTCTTTGTTCGCATAGAAGGAATCTTTATGTGAGAATGGACTAAAATGCCTTTACAGCTTTCTACAACACCAAAGCAATCAAATCAAAAAAGTTCAATCATCACGAAATCTCCATCACCTAAGAACTTTAAGCTTTTTTGACAAGTTTTTTGGTTTCGCTAACATACTAATATAAAGCTTAAATATGCTTTAATGAAATCCAACCTAAAAACATTTATACATGCAAAATCGCACAAGAGGAAGAGAAAACACAAAGTTTATCATAAGGGTATTAATTAAATGCTCCAATTCCCAAGTAATTAGCAAAAAATAATTTATTATAGCATATATCCCATGAACTAGAATCGGCAATGTCTTATCATATTTATTTATTTTATTTTTAGCCGTGGTCGTCCCACTGCGCACTGCAGGACAAAGGCCTCCCTACGCTTATTCCATTCCTCACGGTTTACTGTCTTATTACATTGCTTCGACAATATTCTTTCAACCCATAACACCCAGCTCTAACATAAAAGTTCAAAGGGTCAGCCTAAATCTCATTATACATATCCTCGTATAAAAGGACAAAAGGGTCCCAAGCTCAAAGTCAGGTTTAAGTTTTGACGACAAAGCGACGTCCCCAGGAAGCGAATGTGTCGTCTCGCGGACCCGGCGCAGGAAGGAAGCCATATTTCAAACATTCAGAACGGGCCCGGGTCGGAGCCGGAACGTGTAGGGGAAACATTAAATATTAATAGTGATACGTGGTCCAAATTGTTTCCCATGATTTTGTCCGAAATAATACCGAGTTTTTTCCTTGTTTGAAGTTATAAGTGTTTCATTCGTTGCAAGACGAATAGTTATTAGACGACGTTACATAAACAATTGTGAATCAACACGACATGTCCAAGTATCTAGGCTTAGATGCGACAAATACTAAGTGGGATTCGAATTGTGGGATCCGTTGGGCGTTACTAAACCAATATTGTTGTATTTATATTATTAACTTTAATAAAAAGAAATTCTGCTATAAAGTATATAACAATATTTATATAGAGGCTCTCAAACTACTACAAAAGTTCTTTCTTACAATTCATCTTTAGGCAACTATTTTTGAATTGTTATAGAACAAAGACCTCAATCAATTTAATAATTCAAGTCAGTTTGTTTCAGTAAATATTTAATCAATCTAAGATATTCTGAATAAATAATAGCCCTAAGTTCTAAAACAATACAACCAAATATTGAATAACTAACTTTCCCAACAATTCAAAGGGATTCCGTTTGAAATAACCGTTGCCTACTCGCTGAAGACGTCTTTAACGCCTTTACATTACAGTTGGCGAAAATCCGTTGATCCATGTAACTTGATGACAACAAAAGAAAGCGTTCAGGTACTTACGAATTGATCGACTAGGGCCCAAAAAGGCGCGGCCTTGGAAATTCGGCGGCAAGGTGAGCGTAGCGCAACAGGATAGTGAAACAAATTGGAACAGCCGGTTCGCGCACTCACAGTTTCTGGGGCATGCTACAAGGGGTTCACTCAGGTTTAGCACTTGGTAAGTTTGGTAGAAGGCAGCGAGGTCCGACAGAGGCTGGCGCGGCGTTCGCACGCCGGTGTCGCGCGCTCGAGTCTGTCCGCGGTTGCGGGGATGCCAGGGGCTTGGGGAAATTACCACCTTAGGGTGACATTTTCATGAGAATGTAATATGAAAATAATATGAGGATATGAGGATAGTATTTTAATATTACCTTATTATTTGACGTAGAATTATTCATCATCATCAATATTCAGTTCAGATCAGATTCAGTTGTCTCTTCCTTAATTTTAATATAATTAAAATCTCCAAGAGATTATCAAAAGTTAGCTACAGTCACCAAATGTTCTTTTTGAAAAATCGTTAGTACAAACATTAATATTACAATTACAACTTACAATTACATTAAAATAAAAAATTTCTACCAATAATTTTATATTACATATTGGATTTATTTATTTATTTGTTATAATGCAGCTTAGATAGTAAGCTAACAGTAGAACCAAAGCGTTAACTATCTTAGATAATGGCTTAAGTACAACTTAAGGCCAGTAACAATGTTGCTCATTGAATCAACAAATAGATCAAAATGCTGGCACGCATGCGTAAATGAGTTAAGGTTAAGGAGTAGCAATGATCGGTGCGTAGGGGCTTTAGCGTGGTAAGTCCGAGATTTGGGGCGTAGGAACAACTGATGCTGACGACGCCTACTGCGACTGTAGTTGGGGACAAATAGCGCAAGTGCTCCTAATACCGTCGGTTTGTTCAAATATTGCGAAGTATCTGTCAATAGTGTACGACTAGTTGTAATTAGGATATAAAATTGTTTTTCCATCTCCCACTGTAGACATATTTGTGTTGTGCTCTTTCATTAAGCTGGCTGTTAAGTACATTATTTTATTTCTTAGAACAATATATTTTATCGTACGCCCAACAATCCCGTAATAGATCCTGGCCCCGAACTAGGATTCTCTGTATCTAGGAAGCCTGGCACTACGAGGATCATCATCATCATCACCATATACTGTCATTTTCTTGTGTGCAAATACATATGTTCCGTAGCGGGTGTCCTTTTGCTTAAGCTGACCTGGCAAACCACTACACCACTAAGACCGTCCTAACAACGTGTCATGTCTGTACGAAACTGATTTTATTAATTTTACAATAAAAAAAAAACAAACAAAACATGGTAGATATAAGTAGTAATTTAATTTATAGGATTACTTTTCATCAAAATAATTAATAAATAATAACGTTACAATTTTTTTTTTATTTCTATAAAAAACTAATTTAACATCTGATCTACTTATGTAACACGTAGGTACCTTCATATACATTTTCCCTCATAAATCGGCATATTCTGCGCCACTAGCAACACTCCCGACCGGTGCGCGCCCCCCGCCTCGGGCCGCTCCCCGCCCGCCCAACGCGCCCGGACCCGCGAAGCCTCCATTCGTTTAGTATTCGCGCCCTTTGTGACACTTAAAACCATTGTGAGAACCTTTTCGCCAAACTTCAACTACCGCTGTTATACGAATATGATATGGCAAGTAAAAGTGGCTGAATTAGGGGTTGAATTACGATTTTATCGTCTGTGAAGCTCTTTGTTGAACAAATTAAGCTTTTGAATGTAGAAATTCTGAACCACGAAAATGTATTTTACGAGTACAATGTTATGTGTCTGTGGAACGAGTTCCTGTTTTTCGGAATCAAATATTACCTTTTGAGCATAGTTTAACTACAATGCTCTCGCGAGGTTTCGTTTTTTTTAGAGTATTGTGTTTGAGTTTCAAGTTCTATTTTTATTGACAATATTAGCCTACTTCGCTCGGTTTCCCGATATAAAAATTAGCCTATGTGTTAATCCACGATATAAGCTATCTCTATTTCGACTCAAATCCATTCAGCCGTTACAGCGTGAAGAAGTAACAAATACACCTACATACATACTATCGCATTTATAATATAGTGTGATATTAATACCGATATATGTATAAGTATGTTCCTGTCTATGTGGAAGATATACATATATCTAAACATATAGATAGCGAGCAGGCGTGTAAATAACTTTATTTAAATTTGAATTCTGAAGTTAGGTTAATTATCTCCATAAACTAGTTCTGTTTTAACTTGAAACAAACTTAAAGTAAGATAAAGCAATATAAGATAAGTTAAGAATAAGTTACAAAATTAGAAGTTGTGTTTTACGATTTACTCTTCAGCTAATGAATAAACCTTAGTAGATATTGGACACTTTTCTTAGTTGTGTGTTCATTTAACAGAGTACAGCTAACAACAAATTGTAGTAAAGAGCTAAAAAAACCTTCAAGCGCAACTTTCATAATATGCAGAAATATATGACAGTAAATCCAATTTTGTACAAAAAAATACCTACATTATGTAGACTACCTATTATACCACATCACAATTACAAACACTTTCGAATTTAGACTCGACTTAGACTAGTCTAGAATTAGAGTTTAATTCTAAGCCTTAGACGCTGGACTTTAACACATAAGCTACTTTCTATCCCGGGAAACCGCGGCAGTTAGTAAGTAAAATAAAAGGCAATCAAAATCTTTTTATCAAAAATATGCAACTCAATATATCACACAAGTAGAGTACCACCGTATCGGAAAAAGAACCACTATCCAGAAGATACAAGAAACTAAGGGACATTTTAACCGACTTCAAAAGGAGAAGGTTGTTTATTCGATTGTTTTTTGTTCTTTTTATGTTTGTTATCTCAGAACTCCGTCATTCATGAACCGATTTGGAAAATTCTTTTGCGTTGAGTTCAGTATAGTTACGAAGTGGTCCCATATAAACTTCATCGATATTTGACCTTGGACTTCGAAGATACATTGAAGTTGGTTTTTTTGTTTGATAAAACGTATATTTGTTAGAGATTTCAATTTCACTAAATCACTATTTTATCATACAGGCCTACCAATATATGTTTAACTGTAACTGAAAATAGCACTTGGTTATTGAATGACCGCTTTTACAAAAACTTTTAACGAAAATAATATTTTATATTTCGTTGGTGATATTTGTAGCTAAAAACACTTTTGCATTTTTCAATTACAAACCCTGAATAATTGTGGTTTTTCGGTATTCCGGTAAATTTTTTGGAACCTATGGTGAATTTCGTTATATTTTTGGAAATGTATTCCATTCACCCCGTAGGCCAGTCCCGTAGCTATTCACGGGGGAAATCAAAAGCTTTCAATGTGGCATTTAGAAATAACTCGATTTGTTAAAGTAATTTTGCAGTCAGTTTGAGCATTACTGTGTTCCGGTTTGAAGGGCATTGTAGCCAGCAAAATTACTGGGTATTGACTATGAGACTCAACAACTAATTGTCTCAGGGTGACGAGCGCAGTGCAGCGCCGCGCAGGATTTTGCAAAACAAAGTTCTGGATGGTCCTGTTATTGTTATGGGCCAGCGTATTGCTTACCATCAGGCAAACGACCAGCTCGTCTCGTCATCCAGTTACATTAAAAAAAAATATATCATTCCAAAAAAACTATTGCCTTTTGTTTGATGTATAAGTAGACATAAAGAAATCTTTATCCGGAAGCGTCTGAAATAATCTCTTTCGTATCATAACGATTGAGTAATTCAACGTATCGTAAGAACATATTTATTTTCATTCTTGAATTTAGTTTTTTAATATTTCTATAAAATAATAAACCCAAAAGAAGAGCACCGCCATTAGCGAGGCAAAGCCTAAACTACCGGTGGTAAGGGTTTCAGAGTGAAGAACCTCCTGACAGTATGTGCCGTGTCATGAAGTGTTAATACTGCCTTATGCATCTAATCATTAATCTATCTAGGCTCTTTATTATTATTGTCTGTAAATGTTATTATTATTATAAGAATGTACTTTAAAAACTGTAAGCCAAAATTGCTGATTCCCAAAAACTTCCTCAAGTGATCTCATCAAAAGTATAACAAACGTAAAACAGAAACAGTAAAATACTCCTTTTTCCCGAGTTTGTTAAAATATATCCATAAAAAATCCTAGCTTCTGCCAATCACAAAGGCGATCGTAGCACTCCGCTACGGCGTAGCTTCATAGGCCTTTGTGTAGCCGATAAAGACATAATGCCGAGAGATGTTATTGATTAAATCACTTCTCTTTCGTCGGAAAATGGTGAGACGGAAAAGTAAACGATGAGTAGCTGTTTTACAAATTCAAACTAAATAAATAAACGGATGAACAGAAAATCTTTTATATTAAGACAGCTATACGTTTTTCGCATCTGATGAGTGCCCCGTTTGATAAAACTTGAAAAATACGGGTACATTCTCTGTAGATCCATTGGCCAGATCCAAGACTTATTTTCTGATGTCCCCTAGGTGGGGCAGAGGGTGTCCACAGTGATCCTCCATCTCGTTCTATCTTGGGCTTCACACGTGACTTTGTTGTAAATGTATACTATTTTATACCTATTAAACCTCTCTTGTAAGCTAAAGAAGAAAATACTAGTTTAAATTATGTATTGATACATTCTATCTGTTTTTTTGACATATATCTCTCAATAAAATTTTCACAACTTTAAGTCTATATTTCCTATAAATTACAACACGTTATCAGCACGAATTTCTTATAGGAAATACAGTTAATCTTATTACAAATAGTGTGTAAAATGTTATTATTATGAAATTGAATTTTTTCGAAAATAAAAATTATTTTTCCGAGATGTCTAGTGGTGATTCAGCAGCAATCAGATGGTCTTCATCGTCATTACCCTCACTTCTCCTATCTAATAGAGAAGGGTATCCTTCGTGGAAGTTCAAAATGAGGAACTACTTAATTCATAAAGATTTGTGGTGCACAATTGATGGGTACGATGAAGGAGATGCCACCTCTGAACAGGTAAAATCTCGAAATGATAAGAGAGCACTAGCAAAAATTTGCTTAACAGTAGATGGCTCTGCAATAACGCATATTAGGAGTGCAAAGTCTGCTCTAGAAGCCTGGAAGGCATTGCAAGATGCTTATGAAGATAAAGGCATGGGCAGAAGGTTGGCTTTAGAGAGAAAGTTATATAGGCTCTCGCTAAATGAATTTCAAAATATTGAAATGTACATTAACGCTGTTTTGAGTACTGCACAAGGTTTAGCTGACATCGGCAAGGTAATTGAAGATACTTCGATTGCTGCGATCTTATTAGGAGGTCTCTCTTCGAAATATGAGCCTCTAATAATGGCATTGGAGAATAGCAATGTAGAAGTAAGTACCGAGCTAGTTAAAAGGAAGCTACTGAATGAAATGTCAAAGATTGACTCCACAGAAAGTGATGCAGCTTTTCAACTGAAAAATCGATCTGACATTGATGTTCATAAAACAAGGAAGAAGAAACCAATTGTATGCTATGAATGTAACAAGCCTGGACACAAACGGCCTGACTGCCCTCTACGCAATAAGGTAAAGAAAGGCGTTAGTTCATCAGACAGGGAGACTACTTCTTTTAGTGCTCTTGGTTCTTCGTGTTTGGAGATCAATAAGTGGGTTATTAATTCTGGGGCATCAAAACACATGACTCCTAGACGGGATTGGTTCAAGGACATCAAACCATTAGAAGGTAGCACTGTTACTGTTGCCAATGGTGAGAAGATCGACTGTGGTGGTATTGGTGACATATCTATTAACACTGTGTGTAATGTGGTAAATAGCATCAAAGATGTAGCGTATGTACCTAAACTTACTAATAATTTGATTTCTGTCAAGAAAGTCGTAGAAAAAGGTTTTGTAGTACTTTTTGATAAGAATGGTTGTAATTTTTATAGGGATAATGATTTTTCTTTTCAAGGTGAGGCGATTCTACATGGTTCGGCTAGTGGTGGACTGTACACTCTCGATTGTACAACTAATGCCCTCCAAAATGTGGCGTACGAGGTGCACTCTGCTATACTGAAAAAGATAAATCGAGTTGCGTTGCCTGTGTTGAAGGCAAGCAGGCGAGAAAATCTTTCAAGACGATTGCGTACAAGAAAGCTACCTCAAAGCTAGAATTGATTCACTCAGATTTATGTGGACCAATGTCTGAGACATCATTCCAAGGTAATAAGTATGTTCTTACTTTCATAGATGATTTTTCGCGGATGATCTATCCTTATTTTATTGCTTCTAAAGCACAAGTTAAGGAAAAGTTTTGTATTTTCCAAGCATTAGTGGAAAGACAAACCGGCGCTAAAATCAAGAGATTGAGAACTGACTGCGGAAAGGAATATGTCAATAAAGAGCTTGCGGATTACTTAGCTACAAGAGGAGTGACGCATGAGACTACAGTAGGGTATAGCCCTCAATCAAATGGAGTAGCAGAAAGGACCAATCGTTCCATCGTGGAAAAAGCACGGTCCATGCTAGCTCAGAGTTCGCTATCCAAAGCATACTGGGAAGATGCCTTCAAGACTGCTGTGTACTTAAAAAATAGGTCACCACATCGGGCTCTTGAGAGAAAAACACCTTTTGAAAAATGGAATGGCAATAAGGGTGATTTGACCCATTTGCGTGTGTTTGGGTGTAGAGCACTTATACAAGTTCCCGCTTGTCAACGAAAGAAACTTGATCTGAAGACTAAAGAAGTAATCTTTGTTGGATACTCAGAAGATCCAAATGGTTATTATTTCAGGGATTCTTCAAATCCAAGAAGCGTACAGAAGTCGAGAGATGTAACTTTTTTTGAAAATCATTTTTCCCAATTAAAAGGTAATGCTGTTGAATCTGTGAAAACGGAACCAGTCATTTTGATTGATGAACAGCAGCATCAGGATGAGAATGAAGTTCGTCAAGAAAATAATTCTGTATGTAGTGATGATGAAAATGATTATAATTCAGCAGAATCAGAGGATCCTGCAAGTCCTGAACGGATAGAACCAGTTGTAGATCAGCAAGTAAGTAGATATCCTACTAGGATTCGTAAACAACCGGATTTCTTTACCTCTAAGGTATTTGCTGAAGAGATTATTGAACCGAAGAATTATCTCGAGGCAGTGAATGCAAATGATGCTGATAGATGGCATTTGGCAATGACTGATGAGCTCAATTCTTTATTAAAATTAAAAACCTGGAAGCTTGTTGACCGACCCAATGGAAATAAGAAGGTCATACCTTCGAAATGGATCTATAAGTTAAAGATGGATGCTGACGGAAATATTATGAAGTATAAGGCAAGACTAGTGGTTAAAGGTTTCAGACAAGTAGAAGGTGTTGACTACAATGAAACGTTTGCCCCTGTAGTTCGTCATTCTTCACTCCGTACATTGTTTGCTTTAGCTGTAGAAATGGACCTAAAAATGAGACACTTGGATGTTGATACAGCTTTTCTAAATGGAGATCTTGAAGAGGAAGTTTATATGGAACAACCTCAAGGTTTCGTTAAGAAAGGACAAGAAACTCAAGTTTGTCTGCTGCAGAAATCCTTATACGGGCTCAAACAAGCATCACGAGCATGGAACAGGATGTTGGATAAAGCACTGTTGAAATTAGGTTTTGCAAAAACTCCTTCGGAACCATGCGTTTATAAGAAACTTTTTGGTAAAGAGTTAATCTTATTGGCAGTTTATGTCGATGACATAATTGTTTTTTACCAAAATGAAAGGACATTTGACATTGTCAAACATGACCTGACAAATATTTTTTCAATAAAAGATCTGGGTGAATTAAAATATTATCTCGGATTAAATATCCATAGAAGCGACGATGGTGAAGTAAAGGTTAGTCAAAAAACATTTATTTCAAGTTTGTTGAAAAAATTTGGTATGGATATGTGCAAGACAGTTGAGACTCCATCAAGCCTGAAGAAGCTGAGTACTGGAAATGGAGAAGAAGAGTATCCATTTCAAAGTT
The DNA here is from genome assembly GCA_951640565.1 of Petrophora chlorosata. Lineage (NCBI taxonomy): Eukaryota > Metazoa > Arthropoda > Insecta > Lepidoptera > Geometridae > Petrophora > Petrophora chlorosata. The sequence continues at coordinate 5,182,274 of OX621194.1, read as the reverse complement.
TAATTGGATCCCTAATGTTTTTGGCAGTAAATACTCGCCCTGACATAGCATTTGTGACGAGCTATCTCAGTCAGTTCAACACAAAGTTCAATAAAGAACATTGGCTTGCAGTAAAGAGAGTGTTGCAATATTTAAGAGGTACAATAGATTATGCTCTTACTTATAGAAAGACTGGAGAGTACCTAAAGGGATACACGGATGCAGATTGGGCTAACTGTAGCATGGACCGAAAGTCGTATACTGGCTACTATTTTACGCTGGCTGGAGGTCCTGTAATGTGGCAGGCTAAAAAGCAGCAGACGACTGCTCTGTCATCTACTGAGGCGGAATATATGGCACTAACCGCTGCGGCTAAAGAGGCGTGTTATTTAAGACGATTTGTATCTGAAATAACCGGTAAGTCCGATACTGTTACTTTGTTTAACGACAGTCAGAGTGCACAAAGTTTAGTGCACAACCCTGTCCATCACGAGCGAACGAAACATATAGATACAAGATATCACTTTATACGGGAGAAGGTATCTGACGGTGTTATAAATATTAAATTCGTCAGATCAGATTTGAATTTTGCTGATATGCTAACAAAACCGTTAGGGCGTATTGCACATAAGAGATGTGTAGCTGGTTTAGATTTAGCATAGGTTTTAATAATGTGTTTTTTTTTTTCGGAGAGTTTTAATTGAGGGCGGATGTTGTAAATGTATACTATTTTATACCTATTAAACCTCTCTTGTAAGCTAAAGAAGAAAATACTAGTTTAAATTATGTATTGATACATTCTATCTGTTTTTTTGACATATATCTCTCAATAAAATTTTCACAACTTTAAGTCTATATTTCCTATAAATTACAACAGACTTCAGACCAAGTCTTGCCGCTGTCCTTTACTTCCGCCAAAATCGAAAGTCTAGCGTCTCCACGTTTGTTTTGGGCGGCCTCGCCTTCTTTTGTCCAGTCTACAGCTTGATTAGAAATGTGGTCTGGCGCTCTTCGCAGAGTGTGGCTAGCCCAGTGTCATTTACGACGCTGAATCTGGTGCTCAATCGGGGTTCCGTGGCCAGATCCATGATGGATCTATTATTGTTGAATCTGTGGAGATTATTTTGTAAAATTCCATCTGCGCCACGCGGATCCCCTTACAGTTTTCCAGGATAAAATGTAGATAGTGTGATAGAAGCCTATGTGGTAACCAAAGTATAAGCTCCCTTCCGAATTTCACTCAAATCCGTTGTGCCGTTACAGCGTGAAGAAGTACAAACACATTTACGCACAAACTTTCGCATTTATAATAATAATGTGTTATTTCTGTAAAAAAAATGCATATTTAATTTTATCAAATAAAGATACTAAAACTACATTCAAATAACAATTAGACTCCTTTAAACATACCACAACATCTTTCCATTTTCAGTTTCCTGATTAATTCTCTTTTCCCAGACATGCGATCTGCGAGGTTGCGTCGATTTTGTAGCGCCTCGGGCATATTTGCCGACGCGAGGGTTCACACTTCGAGGGACAGGACTTCTATGCCATTATGCGCAAAAAATCAGCCTCACTAATACGCCGAATTCGAGGTAGCACCAACGGGACCCTTCAGATGATTGCCGTCATGAACTGCACGTCTCCAAATAATGCCAATTTAATGAATTTGTTTTTTTTTAGTTAGTTTAATTTAATGAATTACAATTAAAATGTTCTACTAACCTAGTTTATAAGATCGTTGTTACTAACAATATATGAACAAAGTCAGTCTGAAATCAATGATGTTTTTTATTTTATTATAAATGCGAAACTTTGTATGTAAGTGTGTTTATTCCGTTCACGCCGTAACGGCTGATCAAATTTGAGTGACATTCGAAATAGAGATAGCTTCAGGCTACGTTTTATCTCCGGAAAACGCGGGTGAAACCGTGAGGCGCAGTTAGTTACTACATACACGTTTTTGCATCACGTTTCTGCCGCAAATTACTCCATACGATGTAAAGAAAAATAAGTTATTTTTATTAAAAAATACTTCGTTGAGCAAACATGTAGGTTGCTCTCAAACACTTTTTTGGCCAAAATGTTATAGCCGAAAATATTAAAATTATTACTTTTTAAAGCAAAAGTTATTTTTTTAGAGAAGGATATTTTGGTGCTCAGTATTCATAGCAGTATTAAAACTGGTTTTGGCTCTGAACGCCGAAACAATATTGTTGGAGTTCCGCAGAGTTTAATATTTTATTCAACAGCTCCAATTTGCATTTTAATCAAAACATCAATATTTAAGCACGACATTACATTCTGATTACCATTAAGCGTTTTGTATAACTTTTTCGTTATATAAAGACTAGCTGCGCCTCGCGGTTTCACCCGCGCGGGGTCCAAAGATAAAAAGTAGCCTATGTTCTTTTCCAGGACCTAAAGTACCTATACACCAAATTGGGCGTATTTATTATTTATTTTCAAGATATAACTTTCAAGAGTATATTCAATGACACAAAATATCAATTTTAAACGGAAAATCATAAAAGTAACAATAAAAGGCTAAATAAATTAAAAGAACCGATCAACCTATATCCATCTTTTTCAAGATATTTAGAATACTCGAGAATATAAATAGTTAAAGAAAGCATGTTTGTGACGACACAAATCATAAAATTTTTGGTACATTAAGCTCATGACGGTGATGTGTAGGACAAATTATTTATACTGTACCATCTTGTAATGACCACATCAAAGCAAATAAATTTCATTTCATTTCATTTCATTTCATTTCATTTCATTTCATTTCATTTCATTTCATTTCATTTCATTTCATTTCATTTCATTTCATTTCATTTCATTTCATTTCATTTCATTTCATTTTAGGCATTTTATCAGATACGCCTGTGTATGTATACTCGTATAACGTAGCGGCGAATTTCATATACCTACCTGCTACAAGGGCGTGGCTGTTACTAAAATAGCTCAATCGTGTGGGCCGTTCATGCAACCCTCGCATTAGCTGCATTTAACCTGCTTACTGGGACCTATTAAAGCTGCTTACTGGGAGCTGTTAAAGCTGCTGTTTGAGCGTGACAACTTAGTATAATATAGGTTTACCATAATCATAACTTACGTTATTTTACGATACGATCATGATTTTCGACTAAAATAGAGTAATCTATACTTATAATAAAACTTTATCGAGGCGGCTACTGTACATGGAAAATATTTTTGAAAATCTATTTTTAAGAGTATTTAGGAACAATAGAATCCAAAAATACAGTTTTTAAAATGCTTGTCTGTCTGTCTGTCTCTCCGACTCGGAAACTGGAGCACGAATTGAAATTCAGTTTTTTTTTAATATGTTCAATGGAGTCCGGCGCTACACATAGGCTATGTTTCAACAAAATCGGTCCAGAAATATTGAAGTGATGACGCAATTGAGTGAAAAATATATATGTTTACTATATAAGTTGTACCCCGGAATATACCGGGCCCTTAGTGCACAAGACTCAGCTTATACAAATTTTTTTACTACCTTGAGAGCTAAAGGATGGGTTGACATGCCGTTTTCTAAAAAATGTTTAGTTTAGTCAAAAAGTTGAATAAAAAATTGTCGGGAACAGGTACGATTACTTCGCTAAGCGTACGAAGTCGCGGGAAACAGCTAGTTATAAATATAAACAGCTACACTCATGTTATGATAGCTCCGACCAGGTTCCGGACAATTAGAATGTCCTTGTTCCGGGAATTTACGCTTTATATTCGCGGCGATTTGGGGCTGTAGCCATTGATTTCGCATAATCCATATAAATAAAAATTAAATGCTGTTCGTAAGCCCATCACTTGAGTATGGCTGGACCGACATCGCAGTTAATTTTTTATTCTTTGTAATATTTCGTATTAGGTATTTATGGAAGGAAAAATTGTAAATGTTGCCCGGAAAATTAGGAAATTAAAAAAAAGATGAAAACCCTTTTTTTATTGAATTTTTGTATGAATAGGACAAAATATGTCGGGTCTGCCAGTGGATAATTAAATCTGTAAGACCGCTCATTGTTACATTTGTAAATATTATTGTTTTCCTTTGGATTGATATCTTTTATAATTTGGTGTTTACAATAAAGAGTTCATTCATTCATTCTATTATTTACAGAAAATTGACAATCAAGCAGACGAAAAGCCTGATGGAAAGCTGGCACCATCGCTTATTATCTCACCAAAGGAGATAGTTTATCGACGATGATATATTAGGTCCTTACATATGAAATTGGCGATTTGTACGGGAGGAATATAAAGTTTTTTTTTGTTAAATATATTTAATTAATCAAAGTATGCACCGTTGTCATTATGCACTTTTGCCATCTCATAGGTGGTTCATTGATCCCTTTACTAAAAAAACCATGGGGGCGAGAATCAATAAACTCTTTGAAGGCGGTTTGGACTGCTGCATCGGAGTTGAATTTTTTACTTTTAAGTAGTTGTCCAAATTCCGGAAAAAATGGTAATCTGTTGGAGCAAGGTCCGGGAAGTACGGTGGATGTCGCAGACATTCCAATTGTAGCTCATCTAACTTAGTGGTTGTTTGTTGTGCAGTGTGTGATCTTGCGTTGTCGTGAAGCAGCAGTGGCTTAGAGCGACTGACTAATCTCGGTTGTTTAGCAGCTAGTTCTTCCTTCATGGTTTGCAGTTGCTGACAGTAGATATTTGCTGTAATCGATTGGCCAGATTTTAGAAAGCTGTAGTGAACGACACCAGTGCTAGTCCACCAAACACTCACAAGTAACTTTTTCTGAGTCAATTTTCGTTTAGGGCAGGATTTGGCTGGGTCTCCAGGGTTCAGCCATTGCGACGAGCGCTTCCGATTACCGTACAGCATCCACTTTTTATCACAAGTAATGATTCGAATTAAAATACCTTCATTATTATGTCGGTTGAGCAAAGTAACACAGCAGTCGACGCGTGTTTGCAAGTTCGATTCACTCAATTCATGAGGTACCCATCGTTCAAGTTTTCTCTTTCCCGGTTTGCTTCATGTGGATTAAATACAGTTTTATCACTTACCCCGAAGCCTGCAGCTATCTCTGAAGTGCTTTGTGATGGATCCGCTTCCACAATAGCCTTTAATTCTTCATTTTCCGCTTTGGTCTCCGGCCGTCCACGGGGTTGGTTCTGAACTTCGATCGGGTATTTATGATCGAAGGTTCTGAAGGTCGAAATTCCAGAACGAAAACGTTGAAACCAAAAACGTACCGTGCTTTCTTTTGCGACACCAGTGCCGTACACAACATGAATGCTTCGAGCAGTTTCTGCAGCACTGGTGCCACGGTAGAACTCTTACTCGTAAATATACCGATATTTCATGTTTTCCATTGTGCGGTAATGAGTGACGCCAAAGAAAAAAATATTAATTATTTATTTATTTATTTAATTCTTTATTCGACGCCAAAGAAAAAAATATTTATTATTTATTTATTTATTTAATTCTTTATTGCACTATTACAAGTAATGTACAAAAGGAGAACTTAATGCTAAAGCATTTTCTACCAGTTATCCAGTGACGATAAAAGAACCCTACAAAGCGTGCATCAAAAATAAAAAAAATAAAAACTAACAGTAAAACAAAATAAATATCATAATACATATTATCGTAAAACAAAAGCATAAATTATTAAAATATATAACAGTTAAAAAACACTACATATATAATCCAAAACTAAAATACATAGAAATGAATACATGATATATATAATGAAATAAATAAACAATAGAACATGAAGATCAATGAAGAAGATCAATCAAAATAATGAGGAAAAAACTAATGATTGACTGTTTTTAAAACTCAAATGTACCAGCTATCATATATATAAAATTCTCGTTTCCCAATGTTAGTTACCTTACTCCTCCGAAACGGCTTTACTGATTTTACCAAATTTTATATGCATATTCAGTAGGTCTGAGAATCGGCTACTATCTATTTTTCATACCCCTAAGTGATAAGGGTTGTTCACCCTTAACTTTTTAATTTATATGGCTAAACAACGTTTGCCGGGTCAGCTAGTGAATTTATATTTTTGAATATGGAATTCTTAACCAAAGAGGAGATATTTCAGATCAAAGTGGTCAGTACGACAAAACGCTAATCTTATATGTAAGGACCTAATATATCGTCACCAATATCAATGATAATATCATATTTACATATCACGATATCATCGATGATGTCGGGTGAGTCATTAAACTATAACACAAGTTATACGTTATGGTTTCAAGCTAACGGAATGATCCTTAATTTAGAAAAAACCAACATAATACATTTCAATTTAAGAGGAAACCCAAAAAGTATATCTGTTACATGCGATGGAGTCCAGATACCTGATGTCGGTAATGCGAAATATTTAGGCTTTGTAATTGACTCTGGATTAAAGTGGGACAAGCACATCGATTACTTATGTGATAAGCTCAGTAGAGCGTGTTTCGCCATATCACGACTGGTCGGTATGCTTAGTCCAACAGCAGTAAAAAGCGCATATTTTGCTTATTTTCAGTCGCTACTCTCCTACGGGATTGATCTTTGGGGTCAGGCAGCAGACCGACAGCGGGCTTTCGTTCTCCAAAAAAGAGTGCTACGTATCATGTGTCGAGTTCCATGGGACACACCCGCTCGTCAACTTTTCATAGATCAAGGCATATTGACAATGCCCTCATTATACATTTTGGAAATATGTAAATTTGTAAAGTCCAATTTAAACAACTTTCAGGCAATCAAAAATATACATGACCGAAATACTCGCAATAGAGATAAACTTATTCTTACAAACAAACGACTAAAAAAGTCTCAGCAGTCAGTGTGGTATATAGGACCGAAAATATATAATAAATTAAATAAAAAAATCTTAGAAATTGATTCATACGACTTATTCGTAAATAAACTAAAACAATATCTCTTAGCAAAAGCATACTATTCCATTGAAGAATATCTGAATGAAAGACCACAAATGGTGTTGTAGCAATCAAATTATTATGATAACAATGACTATAGCTGTATAATTTATTCGTTTAATGAATAACTAAATAATATATATAGTCAATATATTTAAATATGTTTAATGTAATTGATTAATTAATATATTATGTCATTATAATATTATTTACTTATTAAGACCTTGTAAAAATGTATGTCAAATTGACTTATAACAAATTGTTATTAAGAAATAAATAAATAAATAAATAAATAAATACTATAGTTACATAACAAATAACAAAAAAAAAATTATAATACCTAATACTATATAACACACAATAAATACATAATATAATTATAGAAAAATGAAACGTTGCGCGGGGTCAGGAAAAGGTTCCGACTAAGCAAAAAAACTAAGGTAATAAATACTGCACTGATTTTCAGTCGGGACCTATGACCGTGACATCACGAACAGTTAGACAAGAGACAGATCCAAGATGAAAATACAAAGAAAATAACGTAAAAGTAAACAAAATGTACAAGAAAAGGCCTTATCCTAATAGCCTATATATATCTACTATATAAATAGTAGATAAAGTTAAGCAGTCCTTAACATGTTTTGCCACTGTTTAACTTGCGTTGAAACGAAAAGGTATGTTAAAAAGTAGGTGTGAGGTAGTTTATATGTATGTTTGTGCCATTTTGTGCCACTTTGTGGACATATCTATGTCCTTATTAATTTATCCTCGAAACAGCGGACCGATTTCGATGCGGTTTTCCGTAGTAGCTTTGAAATTTATTTGAGATGGTTCTCCTACTATGCCAATTCACCAGAGTGCGCTGCGAAGTGTTCATACGTCGTAGGGGGTTTCAAAATGTTCAGCGTTGTTATTATTTCGTTTGTACATTAGTAGTTCTACATGTTCAGTATAGCCGCCAGCTTTCCAGGACGAAGTCGCTCTGTACGAGCAATACCTAAGTCTTCTCTAAAAGATATCCGCGCTTTTAAAATTTTGCGGTAGCAGTACACGGGCGTCGTGCATTTCTCATTGCTGCCCAGTTCAATCGCCACTGATGGCGCGTGTGGATCATGCCTCGCTGGACTGAAGTTATCTATGATAGCGGGCTTAAATTTTTAAACCTATGTACTATGAGCTAGGAGGTGTACAGACACACTGCACAGAGGACAGTTAATTATGGAAACTTTGAAATGGCTTTTGAAGACTTTTAGATAGGTACGTTTTTCTTTCAAGGACATGCATATTATATAGATTCAAGCCTAACTAATCAGGACGCTCTCTATCTAGGCCTACGAGGACCATGGTCCCATTATAAACAATAACAATTTTATTACAATTACCTTATAATTACCTAAACATAGAAGAATTTTAAAACGAAAACGCCTAGTAAATAACTGTTTTTTGTCTCCATATTATTAATAATATTATTATAATTTTGGCGACGGTTCGTCTTTTTACTTAATGCATAAAGCTTCACTTCAAGCACATAAAGCTTTGCTCTTCTTGTGTGCAAAGCAATAAAAATCTAATCAGCACTGTGGCACAAATTGCTCTTATATTTTTAAAAGGCACTTTGTTAAATTATTCCTAAGCTTAGCGTGCTAAGAAATGAAACTGCTGGATTAGAAGTTGGTAGAGTTTTGTGTTGATACTTAAAGTCAGTTAGGAGTAATAAGGTGGAGGTGATAATGTATAAGGTAATCTTTTCGAAGGAGAGAATAGATTTGTGGTGCGAGCATTAAAACTTTACAATCTTAGTCCTCGTTAATAAACTTAAAAAAGTATGCATTTTATAAAAAAAAAAGACAATTTCATTGTATTTTCGAAGTCTAAGGTCTTTTTCAAATCGGTTCATAAATGACGGAGCTCTGAGGTAACAATCATTGTCCTCCTTTAAAGTCGGTAAAATAGAAAGAAGAGGACTATTTCCTTCATTTAGACATGATACACAAAATATTACTGACTACCTACCTTAGTAACTACCTAGATGACTAACTACCTGTAACCCACCGAACAAAGCCATGCCGTCAAGCGACCTAGTCGTGTTTTGGGATGATGTTCGGTGAACCATCAGGGAGACGGGTCTGAGCAGCCGCTCAACTGCCGTCTCTCTCTAGATCTATGTGCTCCTTCTTAGGCCACACCATCGCTTCACATCAGGCGAGATAATGGCCAAACATACGAACTATAAATGGTAAAAAAAATAAACTACCTGTACAACCGAGTACAACCGGGATCTTCTGCCAAATCACACCGGAAGTACAGAGTAGAAAGACAGCCAGCATTTCTGCCATATGTAAAGGGAGTGACTGATAAAGTTTTGCAGAAATATTCAGTGAAAACAATCTTCACTCCCTTTAAGAAAATAAACCAGCTTTTGCGCTCGCCTAAAGATAACTTTCCTATGGAAAAGCCCGGTATTTATTAGATTGCCTGTGGTTATGGCAGCTCCTATATCGGTCAGACAAAACGGACTGTAGCTTGCCGTATTAAGGAACATATCAGGGCGGTGAAGAACAACGACTCACAAAAATCCGCAATAGCTCAACATCTCATAGAAGCAGGTACGAATCATTGGAGCGAGTTACATAACCCTCAGGTAATCTCGACAGAACGCCATTACATACCACGGTTGGTTAAAGAAGCGATAGAAATCACTAAATGCAACAACAACTTCAACCGTGAGGACGTATTTCAACGCTCGAGTGCCTGGAATCCAGTGGTGCGTTTATGTAATAACATAAAAAGAACTAAAATCTCGCAAGACGATACAGTGAGTGTTGTATGTTGAAAAACAAATCGAGTGACAAAGGTGACAGTAGTAATGTATCGCGCGCAAAAACGCGAGAGGAAGCGGGTAGGCAGATATTGCCCCCGTTATAACATCAACAATTCACCCGCAAAAACTTTAGTGTCGTCATGGTGGATCATGGTGCTTGCAACAGTGCCGAAATATCGAGAACTCAAAACAAATATATGCTGAATATCCCGTTTCTAAATCAAATTCTGGTACCTGGGGCAGACCCCCGACACTATACAAATTCGCCGAGCTAACTGTCTAGTACTACTACTGGCGCACCGGCCTGTCCGCACATGTTTTGTGTGTGTGCGTAATTATTGTAGGGATGACCTAATACGAATCGAGCGCGACAAGGACAACGCTATACGTAAGCAACCTAAGTGGTTCTCTTTCACAACTACTATCGCTTGGCTGGGAGACGCGAAGAAAAACGGGAGGAAAACCAAACAATCTCCGATTTTTATTTGTGTAAGTGCTTTCTTTGCATCCATACACAGAACAGTAACGAACCATTTTGTTTAAGGTATATTAATATTGTATCATAGTCAATATATTGAATTTTAATTAAAAAAGAGAGAGGCAGACCTCCGTCAGTCAGGTCAGGTCCTGGGCAGCTCCACCGTCTTGCTATCTTCTCTAGCGGGCGTATTTCCGAAGCACTGGTAGAGTCAGTTTTCGCATTTCTTTTCAGCACTCAGACTTCAATTTGAGTATAGGAAAGAAATGGGTAAACATACTTACCTTTTTTTCAAAGTTATGTTAACCTAAGTTACAATTTTTAACATATTTTATTTGTATCATGTGTTTATGACCTTTAAAAATGCACTTTTGTGCCTATTTAATAAATGATATTTGACTTTGAGTTTGACATCAATTGATCGCACATATAAAATAAACATTTGAATCTCACTCATTAGCTCAGATAAAGTCTACTCGAAGCTCATTAGTCATTCACAGCGAGCGGTGACAACCGAGTGACGCAAGCACGGCATTGCCCATTTTTTCATCGATGCACTGCGGGTGACGACAAATTGGCGGAGGGGGTGGGAGTGTCGCTTATTTACGTAGTAATATTTAGTTTTCTTTGCCTGGGGCCTCAATCTGATACTTAATAACGATCTTCGTTCCGTCGGATGAAAGAGACATCGGTATGCAACAGGCATAAGAGTGTCTTTTTTAGTCCGAACGAACGAACGAACCAAAGCAACTCAGAGTAGGCCCCCTATACCTAAACTGTCCACAGAAACTAGATAATAACGGTTACAAAACTCGCTGTTTAGAAAACAATGTTTACTAGCTAGAATCCACTTCGACGTGCTAAACAAAAAAGATGTCAATCATTTTAACACGCCCAAGTTTGTAAAAAAAAGAAAGTCAATTTTCACTTAGTTCTTATGGCCGTGGTTATGGATATCCAACTTTACAAATGCCATACTGATGAAAGTAAGATTTCACAGTTCCTATGACAGATGAATTTTGTATCAACGAGCTGATCTGGTTTTTTTTAATGTTTGTGTGACTTAGTGACGAGACGAGCTGGTCGTTCGCCTTATGGTAAGCAATATGCCTCCAAACACTAACAGATCTTTATTTTGCAAAAATCCTGCAAAAGAAAATTTCGTCACCTTGAGACAATTAGCTGTTAAGTCTCATAATGCCCAGTAATTTTGCTTATTGAAGACAGTGGGCAAAGCCTCAAGGCTAGTTAAAAAGTATGTGGAATTGTAAATATTTGCTTTTATGAGCTCTATTTATAAATAAAGCGTGTTGTGTAGTTTATTTAAAGCTGAGTATAAATTATCTGTCGTCACCGATGTGCTGGATTGATAACGTTTGCAAGCCGACAGCCGCTAGCCGTTGTGGCGAGCCGCCAATACTGATAGCATTATTGGTACACCTGTTGGCCATTACCACATATTTTGTGAAATGTTATTAGATTCTCTTTATATTTAACAGCGCTCATCGTTTGTTCTTATAGTTATACTGGCTGTCTGAAATTATTATGCATGCAAAAAACATTTTATTTTATTTCAAATTTCGATACGGATGAATAGATTTTGATGAAGCGTCCAGAGATCAAAGAGGGTATTTCTATTAACAGTCTACTCTGTTTCATCTTGACAACGATGACATTAATGTGTAGAAATTCTGGAAAAGCATGATATATAAAGTAGGAACTAACCTAGAATAGATAGGTACTTTTGATAACGAAAACAGCGGTATTTACCTAATTCTATTAATAATGCCTACAAAGTCACGGGTCTCAGCAAGTTGATTTTTAAAAACATTTTTTTTCAGTCTTGTGTAAAAGCTACTAAAACATACAGTCACGATTCAGCCGTTCAAAAATGTTCCAGTTCATCATATTTCTTAGCATGACTAAAGGTTCGTTTTTAAAAGCTGTAAGCTCATTAAAAATATCATTTGTCTTCATGAAAACGAGCCCTTTGTGACCAAATTGGGGTAATAAGACGCTACGTACCCTAAGGACTATTTTGTTAATTAAATTACCTGAAATGTCCTTATTTTATTACGCTTTTAAGCCGAGATGTTGCTAAGGATTTGAATTTATTAGGTATTAGCTTTCTACCTCGTAGCTTTGTACTGCCACCGGGATAAACAGACTTACATTTCATTCAAACCGTGGAGTAGGTACTTTTAGAGTCCGATTCCTCAAATCGCGATTCTTATATCACCCACCGAAAAAAGCCAACATAACAAAGAAACATTAGGGAGAAGGGTCTAGAGCAGTCACTCAACTACCGTCTTCCTCTAGATCTATGTGCTCTTCTTCGGCCACATTGACACTTAATATCAAGCGAGATAGTCGCCCACTAAGTAAATCTAATAAGCGCTAAAATAGTACAAACGAACCAACAAGCAAACTGTAATACTAATTTACTACTATATTGAATCCTACCATTACACAAACTATCTTAACTTCTCAACAATTCCTATTCCAATATCATAAACAGATTCGGACTCGGAATGACTTAGGTCTCTCGAGTGATACCAATATTGCAGAGTAACTCAATAATACGAAAAGAAGGGCCGAAAATGGAACGACCCACGTCTAGACGAATTTCGTCGTCTGTAGGTACCTTATTATCTAGGTAAATATAGCATTTTGGACCCTGTTTTATTGGCGTTAAGGTATGTATAGTTGTGGTTTGTGGATGTTACCTGGCGATTAACCCAGTTTGCTGCCCAAGGCCGAATGGTTAGATTGCGTGCGGAGACCTACTGTTCCGGAGTATACTCGCGTTATGCTATTACATGAATACACTATACTCGTACGTTGGCTGTGATTAATGTTAGTGTTTGATGCCGGTATTGGCATAACTAATCGCCGATGGAGTCTATGAAGGCCGTTTCAAATATCAGGTTTCAGTTTATTAGCCTCTTTTCGAACTTAGGACATAATAGAGTATAGCTAACTCCCTAGCTGTACATAAGAGTCTTCTGACCTCATGGCATTCCAAATAGTAAGTGGGACTATAAAATATTGATCTCTACCGACCTTCACGACGTCACTAGCCAGGCGTAGAAGATGAATAAATTTAACTGTTTTGTAAATTGAATCATTTGACTTCTTACTTAATCTATAACACCTAATTATAGTTAATTCGAGGAGACGGGTCTGAGCAGCCGCTCAACTGCCGTCTCTCTCTAGATCTATGTGCTCCATCTTAGGCCACTTCATCGCTTCACATCAGGCGAGATAGTGGCCAAAAATAGATCTACAAAGGCTAAAAAAAAATTACGAGTTCACTACAAACCTGCACACTCTTAACCTTGGCACTTTTCTTGTCTCTTACTTTCTTCGTATCTGGTAGCACGTAGAGTTAGGCACTGTCTCCACTATTTCTGTAATCAAGCAGCATACATTTCCGGAAGCAGCACGCTGTTAAAACTGTAAAGCAGATAATCCAGCTGGCTACACAGGCGACTTATCGCCGTGGGTGTTCCTGAATATTTTACACGTGGGAAGACCACACTTTTACAACGGGCTCTGGCGCACACATTACTAATGCATGCCATCCGCTTCAGACGCCGAATATTATGGCCTTTATCTCAAGTCTCTGCTTTGTTGTGATATTATCACTGTTGTGTAATGGTACGTACTATATTATCTATTCTGTGGTAATGGTTGGATTTCGATTAGGAAGAGACTTGTTAAATTTGGAGATACAGGAAAAGTATTGAATGCATCGAATAATGCAAGTAAAGGAAGGTGCGATATATGTGCAATACAGGTGCTTAATCGAGATACGTTTGGGTGGCCAAACCTGAAACTGAAAACAAATCGAATAAACCCACGAGCAAGACTTTATCTGAGACGAAGTATCTTATACCTACTGGTTTTTAACCGACTTCAAAAAGGATGAGGTTCTCTGTTCGATTGTATTTTTTTTTTATGTTTGTTACCTCAGAACTCCGTCATTTATGAACCGATTTGAAAAATTCTTTTTGCGTCGGGTTCAGTATAGCTACAAAGTGGTCCCATATAAATTTCATCGATATTTGACCTTGGACTTCGAAGATACATTGAAGTCGGTTTTTGTTTTTTTCTAAAAATTAATTATTCCAAATAAGAGATCTAAAATTGAAATAAAAATCACTTGAAGTACCAGTAATACTCGTAAATAAACACCCTAAAGATGTAAAGATACAATATGACTATTTTGTAAACCGGTTAGTTTACTATTTTGTTATGTTTTTATCACAAGCCGTACCTATTCTTAACAGGAAGTGTATTTAACTGTGTAAGCAGAACTGTGTACCTACTTTCAACAAAATCTGTGCCGTAGTTTGTAAATTGATCACCTAAGCAACATCCATCCATTCTAACAAACTTTCACAAAGAATAGGACAAAAGGTTCCTTTAATAGAGTGCCTAATGGGAAAAAAACAGCAAAAGGTCAATTTTCATTCGTTACCGAATGTTATGACAACGATATTGAATAGCGATGGATAAACGCAACTGAGCTAGCGCTTCACAAAGCGCTTAACCCTCGTCAAGCGCTTTTATTGCATTGCGATCCACTTTCGGAAATGGTCCCAAAGAAACTTTTACTGGGAACAAATTGGTAAGCTTTGTAAAAACAGGGGCAGTAGCGCTTTAGATAGTTCTTTGTGAGGTTTTTATCTAGACTATTTCAAAGAATGGCGTATATTAGGCCGAGATTGAAAACCCACACAGCAATTTAACGCGTATGTGGGAGGATATCAAAGGTGTAGGGAGACTAATGGATATTACCTTAGACAGTTTTTGTAAGGCCAATTATTTGAAACTATTACTATTTATGTAAGTTAATGACAAGACTAGCACCTGGTGGTAAGCAACACACTGGCCCATAATAGTTGCAGCACCATCAAGAACATTGTTATATCATCCGCAGCACTGCATTTAATATTCCATACAATAAACGTCTAAAGAAATGCCGATGACGATGCATATTTTCTTTGCATATCATTTCTACTTTTATATTTGAGAGTGAGTTTGAAAAAAATTGCGAAGTCGACTTTCTGGCTATATCTATACTAACCGACAATTTGGTAGGATTGCGCATATAAGCCTATAGTAAACTGGGTTCAGCAGTGGTGCCGTTGTCATTTAACTAACAACGAGCGTTATTTGCAAAAATGATAACTTTCGAGTAACATGCAATGAACTTTTACATATTCGCAACAATTGTTTCTGAATGATCAAAGTAAATTTTTTATAGTGTTCCGAACACTATTTTGGGTGAGTGGAATCGAAAGTTAGAGTACAAGCTTAGTATTCTGTGGTACAAGTGAAGTTACAGGGCTTTATGAAAGATAATATTGGAATATTTAGCATTCGCAGCATTAATAAGCTGCTATATTTATATTAGCATTAGTGAAATTAATTGTAGTTGCCAAATTCGATTAATGTTAAAATTCATCCTTTAGCACACGTGCACCATCATTACCGCATGAATACGAACTGCGGCGGTCTGATAATTCTAATGGTATTACGATTGCGAATCATATTTAATAATGACATTACGCATAACATTTTGAATTCACAACTGCGAAATTTCATATTAGCAATTACAGCATCGCAATAGCAAGTAGCATGCTAAAGGGTAATATTTCACCTGCTAATGATATTAATGAAAAATAGCAATAATTTCCATTACTGTGAGATAAGCTTCGAGTGACGAGCGCATTGTGCAGTGTGCGCAGTGTGGCGTTGCTTACCATTAGTTGAATGACCTGCCTGTAACAGTTGTATGAAAACGATATCTCTGCAATAATTATGACATTTTTATATAAAACAAATTTACGTTTTTAAAACCTGCCTACTTGTTCATAAGCTTATCAACAAAACGATGCATTCGCAAATCTCTTTTACTAAAAATAAATACACCCATTGTCTTAGAAAAACTAATAAATTAAAAGTGATCTGTCCAAGAACTAACTACGGGAAGCGAAGTATATTGTATGAAGGTGCACAATTATACAACCAGCTGCCGGACATTATCAAAGAGTGTAAACAGCAGGACGCATTCAAAAATAAACTAAAAAGATATGTGTTTGAAAATGTGACAAGTGTAATTAGTTGACATAATGCGGGTACTTGGTACAGAACAGTGGTTGGATTGTGTAGCTGGATTATTTACTTTTAAAATTAAGAACCGAGCAAAAAGGAAGAAAAAATTATACTACCCACAATAGTAATTATTATTGTTAATCGGACAAAAAAATGTGCATGTTAATTAAGTGTTCTCATTTTAAGTGAATATTGTATATTCTTATGAGAATAAACATCTTAAACCATAAACCATAACCATAATTTTAACGATAATGGTTAGGTTTTAATAAATCTTTTTTGTTTAAACTTACAATTACCTAGTTGCCTTAACTTTAACCTTTTAAAATGCTAACTCAGTGTTTACTATACCTCCCACATACAATGCCTTAGAGTTTGTTGTTTTAGAGTTCATAGAGTTACGATACGAACAAATCCAAAAATACGTTCAACATAAGATTTCTTAACGCTTATAGGTACTATTATTTTTATCTTATTTTACCTCTTGATTCTTTATACTTATTTTAATACCTATAAATTTTATACTCGCAGACCAGAAATTTGCTGATGACTGATGATACTTGCGTATACGAAAACCAAAAGATATGATCTTCTGAACAGTTTATAGATATATTTATGGTTTCTATAAAGCTTATTTTATTCGTGGTAGGTCTCTCGTATGCGGGAGGCCGTCGCGGTAGGTACCACAGCGTTACCAGTTATTCTGCCGCCAAGCAGTAGTGTGCAAGCATTACTGTGTTCTAGTTTCAAGGGCATTGTAGCCAGCAAAATTAATGGGCATTATGAGACTCAACAGCTAATTGTCTCAGGGCGATGAGCGCAGTGTAGCGCCGCGCAGGATTTTGCAAAACAAAGTTTCGGTGGTGTTATTGTTATGGGCTGGCGTATTGCTTACCATCAGCCGTATGACCAGCTCGTCTCATCATTCAGCTACATAAAGAAAACAGGTCTGTAGGTATCTCTCGGTTCACTCAGGCTTCTATTTCCATTCGCTCCACTTTTATCGGCGATGTCTGTTGTTTCAGTATTTTAAGTTTGTAGCTTCTGGAATATAGCGTCCTATTTCCCCAATGCAATGCAAAGTCGAGGCGCGTGGAAAATGTTTTAGGTATCCGTTTCTGTTCAAAGAAGGTAGTTCTGTAAATTATAAAATATACAAACCATTTCTGAAAATTGCTGAAGGTAATCAGCAAAGTTGAAATATAGCTTGTTCTTTTTCGGTAGTTCTTGCCTGACCACGGCAAAGCCAAAAAGAAGGGTTATGTTTTTAGCAGTATCTTTGTATAAAATTTACGTAGGTATGTTCCCACCGTATCGTCTAAACTACTCATCCAATTTTGATAAATGAGGTGTCAATAGATTCGTTATTAAGAGGATATGGCACAGCCGCGGCCAGCGAGCACTAGGTATTTGAATAATGGTTAACGGTCTCGCAGAAAATGCGTAAATTAAATTAAATAAATTAACTAAAAAATAATAATAATAATAATTTAACTAAATTCGTATCAATTTCAGATTTTTGTTAAAATTAGCATTTCGGGAGAAAACGTTTCTACCACACTAAATCTCTACCAAATTTGGTGATTTTGGTCTCAATTTCATAAATGGAGAATAATCTAGGTTTGTAGGTTTTCCTTTTTCTAAGTTCATGTCTATTTTTAAAGTTAACAGCTTCCAAACTTCAAAAATAATTTTCGAGTAAATATCGAGTGTTTTGGGTCCATTTATTCAAATTCTATAGAAATTATCGAAAAAATCAAAACTTACAAACCTCAATAATGGTAATATCTCTTACATGTCCAAATTTCATCGAATTTGGTTAATGTTTAGGGGTAGAAAAACGTTTTCTCTTTTTGTATGAAAATTTCAGCGTGCCGTTCCCTCTTAAGGTCCGGGTGGCCTAGGCTATATTATTTTGCTATCGTATTTATATAAACTTTTTTGGCATTCTAATGTCGTAGTCAGTTTTAATTACAAGCTTTTATTTAACTTGCAATGTATGTATGTATATAGAAAATATGAAACGTGGAATCTTGCAAGCTGAATCAAAACCATTTCCTCTTGTCCTACGAAAATAAAATGTTGCATACTGGTCAAAGTCCGATGACAATGCAATATTACGGTGACAGCCAGCTGATCTGATGAGGAAATGGAGGGTGGCTGGCGGCGATGGAACTCCTTGACGGACGATCGTAAACTATTAGTGTTTGAGCTCATTTTAATCTGCTCACGGTTACGATTACGAATTTGTTAAAAGCTTGTCTTGAAAAATAGGTCTTTCAACAAAAAGAGCTTATTTCTATTTTACTGAGATAGACCATCTTTAGACAGTAGTTTGGTTGTCGTGTGGAAGTTACCACACCTGAGGAGTCTAATTGTAGACGAAACAGCTACACATTCCCAAATTTTTTTTTTTTACCCTTAATAGATCTATGTTTGGCCACTATCTCGCCTGATGTGAAGCGATGATGTGGCCTAAGATGGAGCACATAGATCTAGAGAGAGACGGCAGTTGAGCGGCTGCTCAGACCCGTCTCCCCGATGGTTCACCGTTAATTATCTAGTACATGGGAAATTCATACATTTAGGTACATAGATTTATTTACCAAACTTACAGAAATATCGAGCCTTGAAGGTCCTCACTCGATATTATTCTGGGTACTCAGAGAAACCAAGTCTGAAGTGAACCTTCATAAAGGATCAACATAATCATTTAAATATGTGTGCGGAGATGCGATACTGAATTTAATATAGGTATTTTTTAAAGTTTTGTTTAACTAACCTGGACACGAATGGCGCAGAATCGAGGCGAATGGCGTGATATGACAGATTTCTATACCCAGCAGTGGGATGTAAAGGGCTGTGGATGATGATGATTGTTTAACTATGTTACTATTACCCATCATCTATTAAAAATTGTGGATTTTATGTTACTATTTTTTTATGTAATCAAGTGACGAAGCAAGCAGGACGTTCACATGATGTTAAACAACACGCCTGTTTATAACTATTTGTAGCAATACCACAGAATAATAAGGGACAGAAGGATCACTCCGCAAAGAAATTTAAACAAATAGCGACTCTTGCTATGACGCAATAAAATTCAATTCAGCTCGCGTAGCGCTGCATACCTACCAGTCATATTAATCTACAGAGCGCCTCTCTTTCTATCGCATAGCTCTTATCTCTTCTGACGCGGCACGTGTAACGACGCGCGACCCGCCGTCGGTGTCCGGCTATGTACTTGTAGTTTCGTACCTACAGTGCGGAGTGCGCTAGGCCTGGCAATTCTACTATTAATTTAACGTTGCCTAATATGAAATTATGGTTACCGTTTAATACTGTGAATTCTTCGATTACAACAATAAAAAGTTTCCTTATAAGTATGTACTAACTTTCTATACTAATTGCTGAACTCTACTAGTTATGGGTCATCTCGCCGTTTTGACATCGAATAACTTATATCTACCTACACCATTGTTCTCATACTGTTATAGGAATTTAAACCTTATGCTGAAGCAAATAGCTGCTTTAAGATAATATTGACGATATTATGATTGACAAAGCGTTATTTTAAAAAGTGAAAGGTGCTCAGTACAGGTTCCGTTTTGGTGGAGTCATTGTTGCCACAGTTAATGTAGCAGTACCTTGTAGGCTTTTAGAGGCGCCTTTTGGAAGGGGAGATGAATACCTACCATTTACGAAACGAAATAAGTAAATAACGAGGCCATTGTGCAGTGACTGAATGAATGCACAAAGACTTTGAAGAATTCTGTTCAGAATCTCGTGGATTAACCATTAGCACGAGCCTAATTTTTCTTTGAAACCGCAGACAATTTTGTTACCCGGCTGGCTAAAGGCGGAGGAGCCTAAAGGGCTATAGATACTTACTATAGGTTTATGTGCGTATCAAAATATATTGGTTTGGAGCATAAATCATAAACATTTATTGCTAGAATATAGGTAGGTAATCTAGGTGTTAGAGTAATAATTATAATGTTCCATATAATCTACCCTATTTAAGGTTGTGCAACACAATTCACATAAAAATAATTTAGTTAATTTACAAGTTCTATTTTATTATTTTACATGCTATTTTTATTTTATATAATTTTATTATTTATTTCAGTAGGTAGCGTTGTTAATGTTATAACAATATCCTGCTAACTTTGACCACATCTTTACATGCCAGCGAGACAATATGGTAGTCAAGCAGATATACAAGATAAAATTAAAAACAAATGTTTTTTAATTGTTACTATAGGGTTTGTAGGCATTGCCATAGGAATAGACAAAAACACATATTGTCTCTTTCTATGGCGCCTCTGGATTCAAGGGTATGGACTTGAACCAATAAATGAACTTGAACCTGGATTATAGATACTGGTTTTTGTACAGTTCCTGAACACGCAAATTCCCCCACGGTGTTCAGTTTATTGATAATATCTTGTTTTGTAGATACTTAATACTTTTAGTGATCAAAATGCTTGTTCTGCCCACCTTAAACCGTTTATCATACTGCACATGTGCACATAATACAATTACCGTAAACGTCGGCAATAATGATTCGATTAACCGATACAACGTCATTGATCCAATCATTGCATTAATTAATGCTAGCAATAGCTACGTTAGAGCTACCATCATCCATTCAAAAGCAGGAATTGCACAAAGGTTTGACATTTGACGAACTATTTCTCTCGTTCGTTCTCTCTCAGACACGAGCGAAGCCAGATTCCTGTCCTGTGATCCCGCGATCCTGCCCGTGTAACATCCAACTCCCATTCCAACGCTAATGATGTTATCCCAATTTAGTAAAGCCCTACTTAGACGGTGCAAGAATTTTGCCGGTTGCATACCATAATGGTAATTAACTGGCACTAAGGTGCATTTTAATTTCATTATTTGCTTACCTTAACCTGGCTGGGCTGGATACGTCTGCCGCATGTCAAACTAGCTGTGGGCTAAACTTACCACTGTGTAGGTCCCACACAACGTCGGACGACAACGCGGCAGGCCCAGACGGAAATGGCGGGATGAATTAAACTCTTACTGGAAGGATTGGCCGCAAAAAAAATTAAACTGTTAGGAATGAAGGAAGGGTAGGGACGTAAGTAATAGTTAGTTTTTTTGGTAGGGAGGACTTTGCCCTACAGTGGCAGTAGGACGATCACGGCTACAAATAAAAACAAAATAAAATAAATGATCTTAATGGTAAGCAAATAATAAAATTAAATACAAAGCCAGAAATTTGCCGCCAAGACATTTGCATGGTCTAAGTGAGCCTTAAGTCATGTTGCACAAGCTTTAATAATTCAAGCCCACACTTATCTGTCGCATGGGCGTTGTCCACAGTACCTTCGGGAAAAATACAACGGATGGTTAACCTACTTAGGTACATAACGTAAACTAACAATTTGCCAATATTCCGACTGACCGACCGATGGCATATCGGTGCCGGCCCCGTGCGGTTATCCGATGCGCGTATTATTGCATCAAACGATTGTTTGAACGCTGATGATAATTTCATTGTTGTTCAATTTCATTGTAAGTTTTGAACGTGATTGGTAGCTTTTGTGTCGCTATTTTTTGTGATTGGGCAATGCTAACAGATGTTATATTTATTTACTTATAATTGTAGTAATTTTATTACAGTTATTATTAAACTTTATTTAGCTTAGAGCACAGAAAACCTAATACATACATAGCTTAGTGTGTACCTATTGGTAAAAGTTTTTGTTTGAAAACTATCGTTGTTGAACTAACTAGCAACTAGCAACTAGCAATTAAAGTACCATTAGTCATCCTTATTCAAATACTAATTAGGTACAGTCAGCGGCATAAGTAGCTGAACATTTATGAATCTTTGATTGACTAAAACTGCTACAACTTTAATGTTTGGCTGTTCACTCAAAATGTTTCATTTAAAAAGCGTGTTAACATCCTGTGTAAGTTGAAATAGAAAAATTGCATGTAATTAGTATAATTTCGAAGTTATTATCAATTGAACGATACCTAATGTTCAGCTACTTTTATAGCTGACTGTACCTACTCGAGTCTAAAAATGATTTGGTGCCAAAACTTTTCAGTAAATATAATATAACAGTAAGTATTACAATTAATTATGCTCTACCGACCATAGTGCTATTATTCTTTAGAAATTTGCAGTTAGCCGCAAGATTTCGGCCACTACTAGCTAGATAGTAATCTATGGATCTAGATAGTAATTTGCATAAATTGAACAGTGGGAGTAGCAAAGACAACTAAATGTAGTAAGCCGTAATAATATAAGGTTTTATATGAAATATCTATATTTTATTTTCACTAAAGCTTTTAGGTACAGGTCTTGATGCTATTTCCCGCTATTATAGCATCACTTCCCAATACTTTTTAATATGCCCAACGATCACATACATAGATCCTGGCCCCTAAGTAGGATTCCCTGTATCTAGAGAACCAGGAACTTCGAGGGCCATGATCCCAGCACCCAGACACAAAACAAATGCTTGATCTTTTTTCTGTGCACAAACATTTGTCCCGTCGCAGGTATCGAAATCGCAACCCTCAGGTGTGAGATTTGAGCCAACCTGTCCAACCACTACACCACAAAGGCAGACTTATCTATTGTCCTAGTCGCGATCAATTGTCACGACAATCGAGCTCACCGTTCATCTTTCGTACCGACCATTACCTACACACACCAAGCCGGCACCGCGTACCTCTCGTACCACTGTATAGCACGTGGCCACCGCTGGCTACCGTTCAGCACAATTATGAACACTTTCACTATTCGGCCACTCGAGAGGCTATAACTTTTACGTTTTTCAACGAGTACTGGATGCCTTTTCTCGGTTTTGGTAGTACTTGTATTAATAGTAAAAACAGAAAGCTGCCGAATTTCGATGGAAGAAAAGAACATTTTTATTATGTATCTGAGTGATGAGACGAGCTGGTCGTTCGCCTGATGGTAAGCAATACGCCTGCCTACTGTCATTTTATCCTGTCAATTAGTATTACATTAGCTGCGCCCCGCGGTTCCACCGGCGGTTTTCCGGGATAAAAAGTAGCCTGTGTGCTATTCCTAGGTCTAAAGTACCTACCTACATACCAAATTTCATCAAAATCGGTTCGGTAGCTTTTGCGTGAAAGAGTGACAAAGATCCATACATACTAACTTTCGCTTTTATAATATTAGCAAGGATAAATAAAATGACTAAAAAATGCAAAAATTTTAAAATATTAACGACCGTTAATATTTTAAAATTTTTGGGCGTCACATAACAATTTATTTTAAAATCTGAGAAAGGAATGCAAGGTTAAGTAGAAAATTATTTATTTACAAAAATTCGATCTACCTATATTTACATTTAAAAATAACTTATAACTATACCTGTATGCGTAGGTATGTAGGTATATCTGCTAAGGAGCAAGACCAAACATTAACAAAGCTTCAAAACAAATAAATTCCGTAACAGCCACTTTCTTCTAATTCGGTTCTCAGACTACCCGAAAAAATAATGTTCAAAAATGCCTTACAATGATATCACAAAATAAATAAATAATTGAGCAGTAACAACTAAAAGGTAACTAATTTCTTTTGTAGGTAAAACCCGAGGTCATATGAGAAAATACTCGGGACCCACATAAGATCCACATTTCGGGAAATCTTTTGGTGCTTGGACAAAGTCGGAATTATCCCCTACTTTGAGAATAAAGTCTAAGCCTCTAGTCCAATGCGTAGACCTTTCATCTCGCATAAGCCAATAGCCAGGGTTGTCAGCCTTTAATCTTAAAGCTACTGCTCCATACTTTGGAATGACTATAGTATCTTTTAACACTGGGTTTACAATATTCTTAGAAGGGAATAGAGTGCCTTCTTCGCTCATCTTTATGACGGCATCTTTCTCCAAGCTGACGTTAAAGGCTCGGATCCCGATGACGTAGAAACTGTAGCCGTGGAGGTGGAAAATATGGTCCGATTCGCCACCTGGAAATAAAAGTAACACAATTGTAAGTCTCAACCACTTTTATGCCATTTGAGCAACATAGTTTCCGTAGTAAATATACTCACACCTGCTACATATAAAACAGAACATTAGACTGACTTAATGTTTATCTACGGCACTAACTAAGCGTAAAGTTGTTGCATTGCTTCCGCACTTAACATACATTCAATTCAGTCGAAGTTTAGCTTGGCTCAACGTATCAGTATTGCAATGCAACGGGGCAATACTGCCAGCATCTTGGGTACGCTGCCAACTGGTAGTGGGCTGGAGCATTTGAGCTATCTATAGGTCTTTAATGGTATGTGGATTGTCCAATTACTTCTCCTTGTAGTGCTACTAGTTAGTTTAGTTTTATTAAGTAGAGCGTAGAATTGGTTTCAGTAATAAAGGAATTTGCCCGTTAAAACAATTATATACATTTTATCAAAACAAAACCGACTTCAATGTATCTTCGAAGTCCAATGTCAAATATCGATGAAATTTATATGGGACCACTTCGTAGCTATACTGAACCCAACGCAAAGAATTTTCCAAATCGACCGAGTTCTGAGGTAACAAATATAAAAAAACATGCAATTGAATAGAAAACCTCCTCCTTTATTGAAGCCAGTTAAAAAGTTGAAGTTTATTAAAACTAAGCCTATTAATAGACATCGCGTTGCAATTAAATCGATTTATATGGGCCGACGCAATCGCATCATATTTTGCTTACATAAATAATTACAATTGCAACAATTGCCTAACAGTACGTGTCCATAGATAGGTACCTATTTACTGACAATATCTGTGCCACGCTGAGAAAGCTCATTTACTTTTATAGCTGCACCAGCATTTTAAGCGTCCCACTTAAGACATCAGCAAGTATTATGGCCTATTTCTTGTCAAGGAAATGCGCTTTCATCGGACCATGGTGATTATTTTTATGATGCTGCGAACGTATCGACTGAGCTTTCACTGAAGCGCGAGTCCAGCTTCGGAGTATTGACAGTCACGATGTTGCAATGCCATCTGATTATCGAAATCGCTTTTGACTTTAAAAGTGCTTTGTTTTCATGAAACGTTTGTTGTTGATATTCTTCTTGGTTCTTCGCCTGTTCGCATTGAGGATATAGGACGGCTTAGAGCACCTTTGCGCCAAAATAGAACGAATTCCTACGAACCCGCGATCAAACTTAATGATTTTTAGAAATCGGAATATCCGTTTTATTTCGACACTTATTAATATTCATTATAAATGTAAACGGCTACACTCACGTTATGATTGTGTCGGTAATATACTAACTTCAACCAGGTTTCGGACAATTAGGATGTCTTTCTTCCGAGAGTTTACGCTTTGGAATCGAGGCGCAGACCAAAGCGTCTCCAACTCCCGGAAAGAACTCCCGGAAGAAGGACACCCTAATTGTCCGAACCTGGTCGGAGTGATTGTGTCGGACAATCATTACGTGAGTTTAGCCGTTTTTATTTATAATGAATACTTCGACTCACGACAGTTTCCAAACCTTAACTTATTAACATTACAAATTGACACTACAACACACTACTTTTTTTTTAGCATTCCAAACAGCGTCTTAGCTAATTTATATAAATACAATATTTCTTATTTATAAGGCCAAAATAGCATTATACAACTAATGTACTTAAGTTAATACTAGCTTGATTACATACTTTAATAGTATGTTTACATATCCTTCGTTATAAGTTAAGTATACAGAATAGATATTTTTATTATTATTTCAAACATAGTTGTAAACAAAATTAGAGACATATCTCTATAATAATGTACGTAAAAAAGTATAAAATGTAATTGATCTTGATGTGATTGTACTTATTACCATTACAAAATGACAGTCTTTACTACTTGTTAACATTACAAATTGACAGTGTTTGATCAACTTTCGAAATTGACGCTAACTTGTGATTGCCGCGTGGGAAATTTCTCTCATCGAGAATCACAGGTGTTACAATCAATCAATATCTCAGATACAACACAATGCGGTTCCGTTCGTTCAATAACATACAAGTAAATGAGTACAATCATGCAAGTTAATATTTCTGATGCAACAGTGCTTTGGTCAGATTACCTAACTACCAGCTAGGTATTTACGTGTTCCCGATTATGAATATCTCATCCTCAGACAACATAATAATTTAAAATGAATTGTTAAATACTTATTATATTTATATGAAACATGCCACGAATGCCAAGCCAAAAACTCTAAGTTTTTCGGAAAGAAAAAATTCGACGCTCGCCTTGACTACCGTGGGTCAATTGGGCAGAGCACTTCCCGCGCTGAGGGAAGGTTGAGAAGATTGAGGGTTCAAGTCCCAGGCGGTGGACGTATTAGTCTTTCAGAAAAATATTGTTTGGATTGTTAAATATTCTGAAACCACATTTCAACCAAAATAAAATTAAACTAGTGGAAGCTCTTTTCCTTTTACTTCGATCCCATTGAAGTCTTTCTAGCACTGTACCGTGATCGACACACATCTACGAATCGGCAGGCACGGCCGGGCGGTATAATCAAATGTGTGGGTAGATGAATTAAATTTTGTTGGTTTTGTCGTTCCCCAATAACGCTGAATCGAATAAATAAATATAAATCGCATAATAACGTTTTATTTTTACTTTTAATTTATACAATTTAAATTTAAATAGATTTTTATTTTTTCAACCTTAACTCTGATTTAATGTAATGCTTAAATATACAATGACAGAAATTTTCAAATTATTTTTTAATGTTAAAGCTTCATTAATATTCTATAATTTTTAAATTGTGAACATGTATTACCAAAAGAAATTGAATCAAATGGGAAAGCACTAATTATCAAGCCACAGGCCACACACACACACCGCTTGTTTAATAGTTAAGACATAGGTACAAACAAAGTTGTTACTGAGAGAATAATAGGTAGGTACTCTACACAGATATTTTAGTGTAGAAATATTGCCGCACGTATATGTAGGTACACGTAGGTATACCTAGTGTATATCTCTATTGTGTTTCAACATGCTTCATAACGTATGCAAGACGACAACGCGGCGGCTTATCAATCTTGAGATGAAATATTCATACAGTGGTAAAGTTTATAGTTTGGTTAATGGATTGTAAGATAGACGTTGTAGCACAGAATACTAAGGAACAGAAGCATCACACCGCAAAGAAAATTAAACAAATAGCGACTCTTGCTATGACGCAATAAAACTCAATTCAACTCGCTTAGCGCTGCATACCTACCAGTCATATTAACCTACAGAGCGCCTCTCTTCCTATCGCATAGCTCTTATCTCTTCTGACGCGGCACGTGTAACGGCGCGCGACCCGCCGTCGGTGTCCGGCTATGTACTTGTAGCTTCGTACCTACAGTGCGGAGTGCGCTAGGCCTGGTTGTAGTATGTATACTATAGTGTGACCTAGATACCTGACTTACAAAGACATCGTAACGTTCATTTGTTATTTAAATTCTTAGATACCTACAGACAAATGTAAATGTCATATTAGTATATTTTAACCGAATTCAAAAAGGAGAAGGTTCTCACTATTCGATTGTATTTTTTTTTGTTTGTTACCTTAGAACTCCGTCATTCATGGACCGATTTGGAAAAATTCTTTTTGCGTTGGGTTCGATATAGCGACGAAGGTCCCATATAAATTTCATCGATATTTGACCTTGGACTTCGAAGATACATTGAAGTCGGTTTTTTGTTTGATAAAACATATACATGTCCTTATACCGTAAAAAGCACTGCGTAGCACTGCATTGCACTCATCATCCTGTGGCATCAGATATCAAGTCTCATATGCCCAGTAATTTCGCCGGCTGCAATGCCTTTCACACCGGAACACAATAATGCTTGCGCACTACTGCTTTGCGGCAGAATAACAAAACTTTGGTACCCAGATAGCCTCCCGCATACGAGAAACCTACCACGGTGGCACTGAAATTGTAATGGCATGCGTGGCGCTTACCACAGGCGAACGACTTGCTCGTCTCATTTCCATAAAAAACAACCTATAGGTATACATAAAATATAATCAACGTGTTTTATTATAAATACCGACTTTCCTGACAGTTTGACTGATGAGGACTACTACATACGAACCTACATACCATTTTACATCAATATAGCTATTTCACTAAATGAGTCAGCAGAGAGCAAAAGTTAATAAAGTCGTAAATCATCCTTCAGTCTCGCATCAGTCAAATGATGAGTTTCCTGGCCATTACTGATTACTGAAGAGCGATGAGCGAGTGTGGCTGAGTTCCCACTCTGCTCATCATGCACTTTCGACATTCGATCCGACGCACCCGAGTTCGAATCCTGCTGACCTCGCAAAGTTATGTGCGGAATTAACACTCGCTTTAAAACGGTGAAGAAAAATATCGAGAGGAAACCACTATCACGTGACATCCACCAACCCGCACTGGACCAGCCAGCGTGGTGGATTATGGTCCATACTCTCTCTACGAGGGAAGGCACGAGTCCCAGCAGTTGGAACGTTGGAACGGAAAATGGGATGATGATGATGAGTGATGATCAAACATTTGTCACTTCACAGATATAAATTACTGTGTAGCTTAACAAATATTTATTAGTCTCATAATGCACAGTGAAATTACTGGGCATTATGAGACTGAACAGCTAATTGTCTCAGGGTGACTAGCGCAGTACAGCGCCGCGCAGGATTTTGCAAAACAAAGTTCTGGGTGGTGCTGTTATTGTTATGGACTGGCGTATTGCTTACCATCAGGCAAACGACCAGCTCGTCTCGTCATACAGTTACATAAAAAAGGTACAAATGAAAAAAAAATACCTATTGTGTAAAAATATACATAAACGCATAATAACTAATGAGTTACCATGCCAATAGGAAGTTACTAAGTATTTAAGCTCTATGTAAGATGCACAGTATTTTCGTGAGACAAGGACACTGCTCTACAAATAAATTATTTTTCAAAAAAAACTAAACCGACTTCAAAACCATAAATGGCACTCAAAAGTAAAAAATAAATTAATATAATTATCATAAGCGCTACCCACTCATATATTTGAAGTCGGTGCCAGCCAAGTCTAATAGGTAGCAGATAAATATGTATATAGTAAGTACTACTTTTAGGTAGTATCTATCTACTACCTTTTAGACTTGGCTGGCACCGACTTCAAATATATGAGTGGGTAGCGCTTATGATAATTATATTAATTTATTTTTTACTTTTGAGTGCCATTTATGGTTTTGAAGTCGGTTTAGTTTTTTTTGAAAAATAATTTATTTTACACTTTTTAGTGAAAAACAAGTTTTATTTAAATTAATTCAAAAAGTTTTTAAAGACAAGCTTTTATGATCTAGAAGCCACATCATGACGAAGTTTAAAACGGGCTATCACAATTAAATGCATGTACAAAAAAATTTCATGTCTGTCCTATATCTCTGTTGAAGAGTTCCCTCGCCGGAAGTCAATCCTGGGTGTATCTGCCATGTCATGATGGAATTTAGAACAGGCTATTATGGTTAAATCCATTTACGAAATGTTGTGTCTGTACTATTCACCGTTGAGGAGTTCCCTCACCGGAAGTCAACCCTGGGTGAAGCAGGTGAAGCAGTCGAATACAAACCTCCACCTTTAGAAAGTTGGTTACGAAAAAAACAAGAACCGACTTGAAGATTAAACTTATATTTTTTGTTTTTGCTATTTTTTACAAAAAGTACTGAATGAATTTCGATAAAATTTATATGGGACCACCTTTGAAGTATTACCTACCAATCAAAAAAAGAATCATCGAAATCAATGCATAATTGGCGGAGAAATCGCGTAACAAACACACAAAAAAAAAATAAAAAAAAAAAAAAAAAAACATACCGTCGAATTGTAAACCTCCTCCTTTTTGAAGTCGGTTAATAAAGAAAAATGAATACGCCCAACGATCACAAACATAGATCCTGGCCCTTAACTAGGATTCCCTGTACCTAGGGAACCAGGTACTATGAGGACTATGTCCCACAACACCCAGACACAAAACAAATGTTTGCGCTTTTTTTTCTTCTGAGCACAAACATTTATTTTGTCCCATCGCGGGAATTGAATCCGCCACCACCGTGGTGAGATTTGAGCCAACCGGCCTAAACACCACCACAGAGACTTTCAAATTTATATTCTGAGTAGTGGTTTT
This sequence comes from Petrophora chlorosata, assembly GCA_951640565.1. Taxonomy (NCBI): domain Eukaryota; kingdom Metazoa; phylum Arthropoda; class Insecta; order Lepidoptera; family Geometridae; genus Petrophora; species Petrophora chlorosata. The sequence goes on along the minus strand of OX621194.1, from coordinate 5,151,765 downwards.
TTTTCCGATACGGTGGTAGAGTCATTGTGATAATTTGACGTTCATAAGTGCGTCTGTGATGCCAAAATGATTACAGAGATATTGATTTTTGTTTTTTTTTTATATGTATGTATATTATGTATACGATGCGGTAGTAGAATCATTGTGATAATTTGACGATCATAAGGGCGTCTGTGATGCCTAAACTGAATAAAGAGATTTTGATTTGATTTGATATACCTACTACGAGCACAGAATACTAAGGGACAGAAGCATCACTTCGCAAAGAGATTTAAACAAATAGCGACTTTTGCTATGACCAGTCATATTAACCTACAGAGCGCCTCTCTTCCTATCGCATAGCTCTTATCTCTTCTGACGCGGCACGTATAACGGCGCGCGACCCGCCTTCGGTGTCCGACTATGTACTTGTAGCTTCGTACCTACAGTGCGGAGTGCGCTAGGCCTGCTACGAGTTCTATACAAATAAGTAATATACAAATTCAAATTGAGTATAACCTACACCGTTTATAACTTAAACCGGGTACCTGAATCAAAACTAGAGACTCCAGAGCAAGTAAAATTCATCAAGATCACGTTAATTAACCAAAGAAGAGTCAAACTGGTTCTAAGCATTTTGTAAAAGAGAACTAAAATAAATCAGTTACAAAATATTAACACCTACATGCCAAAATTCACAATAAAATATATCTTAACGTGGTCCATCCAAGTTAAAGACTGCCCCAGTGCAATTGGAAATTTTCAATTCGCTGGTGTATCTAAGTTTTTATTTCAAATGAGCTTATATTAACATGGACAAGTTTATCCATGCGATAGTACACCGTCAACTCGTATGTTAAAACTGTTTTTTTTACTAACTTTAAAAAAGGAGGAGTTTGTCAATTCGATTGTTTTTTATGTTGGTTACCTCAGAAATCCGTCATTTATAAACCGATTTAGAAAATTATTTTCGCGTTAGATTCAGTATAGCTACGAAGTGGTCCCATATAAATTTCATCGATATTTGACCTTGAAGATACATTGAAGTCGGTTTTTGTTTTGATAAAATGTATCTTCATTTATTATAATTTATTACCTACTTCATTTCAAGTAAGTATAGGGTGCGATTTTTGGACTGGTGACAAATATTTATACTATGATATCAATAACGGGTACACCTACTCATTAAGAGACACGGTACAGGACTGCCAGATGATACTCAGTTTTCAAATATTTCCGAAAAGCAACCGTAACACCAGAACAAAGAGCCAAAGCCGAGAGCGAAAGGTTTTAAAATAGTTTTATTCTTAATTCCGTGATATGAAACCGACCAGCACTTCCGGCTCAAAGTCTCTAATTACTCTGCATTAAAAATATAATATTTTCTGATGCGTAACAGCCTACTTGAAAGTGAGACAACAAATTAGGATCAAAACACACCCGCGAGGCTTAGTACAGATTTTTTTCTGACTAGAAAGGCAAGCCATTCTTATTCCGTTGCTAATTCGCAATGTGTATGATCAATTTTAGTAGGCATATCAATTCGCGCATAACGATGCCGTGATTTTGAACACGCAATTGCCTAACTACCTGTTACAATTGGGTCATTTACATACTGATTGGCCCAATCGTTGCTGTAGTAGGTACTTTCTGATTGTATTCGACGTCTATAATATACCATGTATAAGCGAATTTAGTGCTATCTACTTTTCGCATAAACACCGATGTATAGGATGCAAGTAAATAAATAAAATAAATAACGCCCACAACCACATTCGTAACACAACAATCACATACACATAAACATATATCTTGTCCCCTAACTAGGATTCCCTGTATGTAGGGAACCAGGAACTATGAGGACCATGGTACCACAACACCCAGAACGAAACAAATAAGATGCGACGCCTGCCAATTTCGTCTAATTTTACAGGTGATTGGTATTAACGAGTTGTTCGTCAACTGGCGCGCTGAAAGTAGTGCGTGCTCGCGAGTTGGCACCTTCCGATTTTACCAAATTTTTTTTCGTCGACAACAATTTCGTGTCTATCTTCTGATACAATGGTTACATTGTCAATAGACGACGTAAAATCGTCCCCGTAAGACGACATAAAAAGGATTGTAATTGTAATTTGGTTTCTCGAGGAGATGACTTGATGGCTAAGTTATTATGGCTTCGGGACGGCATTCCAAACATGCAGGTTTGAAGACTGTCCGAGCAATTTTATTTAGATTTTCGCTAAAGATGCAAAATGCTTGATATAATATGACATTATCTTCTGACTGACTACCTGAAACATTTTATGTATTCCACCATGAAAGTGAAAAAATAATTATTGTCTTATACACATTTAATACAAATCAATTAAAATATGTACGTTAAAAAATGTATCTTAAGTTATCATGATTAAAAAAAAAAAGTAACAAATATATGTACATTGAAGTGGGCACAGAAAAGAAATGCAATAATATTTTTTTAGAAAAAAACAAGAACCGTCTTGAAGAGAGTGGAAAAAATAATGATTTTGTTATTTTTTTCCAAAAGTGCTAAATCAATTTCGATAAAATTTATATGGGACCACCTGTGAAGTACGACCTACCAAACAAAACAAGAATCATCAAAATCAATTTATAATTGGCGGAGTAATCGCGTTACAAACATACAAAAAAACATACCGTCGAATTGAGAATCTCCTCCTTTTTGAGATCGTTTGAAAACATGAGATAACTTCATCATGGTAGGATACTGGCTTCTAAGTTGTTTAGAAGACAGGGGTCTAAATTCTAAGCCTAGCCTAAATATTTTGATGGAATGTGTGCAGAACGAAAACTATAGATTTTGTTTTGGTCAATACAACATAATTTTTGATGTCGGATTCTGCAATTCGATCTTAGCTTGCCCATTATCAGATCTAGCTCAACATTTGTATACATTAGTAAATCTAGGACTGAAAAAGGATTAATTTTTTACCATTTTCCTTCCGGGACGGAAACGGCATCTCTATGACGCATTCATATATTTATATACAATGAGGAATAGGTGAGATAGGCAAGGAATCGCCAAGTTGTCATAGTGAATTAGGGCCCTGATGAAATCAGCATCGAGAAAACCTCACGCACGGTCACGATTGTTTATTTTGCTTCCAAAAAATAAATCATCCGTGTCTAGACGCGTGTCAGACAGTGTAATTACATCAATACGTAAAAACGATCATCAATCTTGGGCTAGTTACGTCGTTTTTCGAGTATCAGGATGAAGAACTGATCTTTGGCAAAGTCCCTAGAGTGTACTACGGTACTCAAATGATGGTATGAGTTAATTTTAAGCCATCTTAGGTGCATTGGCAGCATGAGTGATCATGATGCTTTTTAACCGATTTCAAAAAAGGAAGATTCTCCATTCGATTGTATTTTTTTTTATGTTTGTTACTTCTGAATTCCGTCATACATTGGAAAATTATTTTTGCGTTGGGTTCAGTATAGCTACGAAGTGGTCCCATATAAATTCAAATCATCGATATTTGACCTTGGATTTCGAATATATGTACATTGAAGTCGATTGTTTTGTTTGATAAAACGTATACTTGTATAAATAAACTTAATTTGGAAATCAAAACTCTCGTGCCTTATAGCCCTAAGTAATCTGAGAATGGCGAAATATTGTGTCTGCCCTCTGCCCCGACGTGGGGTCTTAGGATTTAACTAAAATCTGAGTAAGTATTCTTTAATGAAATATATAGTAATATTAATTGCTCCCGCATTTTCATCCGCGGTTTAACGGCATAAAAATAATTAAATTTCCAGGGCATATAGTAATACAAAATTTCATCGAAATCCGTTTAGTAGTTTTTGCGTGATTCAGTAACAAACGTCTGTTTATCTACAGAAACTTTTGCATTTATAATATTATAGAACGATATTTTTTTATCTATATCGTGTATTTTCATTTAAATAAACTTAATATAAATCACTCCACATGCAGAACAGTACAATGAAGTAAATTCATTCCGAGAAAGCTCAAGCAATTGTCTAACTCTGCTACGCTACTGCGGTGAAACCAATATCGATTTGCGACGCATTATGCTTTTTGTAATCACTTAAACCAGGCCTAGCGCACGCCGCACTGTAGGTCTGTACGAAGCTACAAGTACATAGCCGGACACCGACGGTGGGTCGAGCGTCGTTACACGTGCCGCGTCAGAAGAGATAAAAGCTATGCGATAGAAAGAGAGGCGTTCTGTAGGTTAATATGACTGGTAGGTATGCAGCGCTACGTGAGCTGAATTGAATTTTATTGCGTCATAGGAAGAGTCGCTATTTGTTTAAATTTCTTTGAGGACTGATGCTTCTGTCCCTTAGTATTCTGTGCTTAAACCTAGAAGCATAGGAATAGACAATAACAGTAGACTGTTTCTGTTGTACTGGAAGCTTCAAGCTTGTATAGTGCCGCTGGGTTTTAAAACCACAGCTTAACCAGCTTGTCGTAACAAGCTCTACATTTTATAGAGCTTGTCACTCAAACAACTGGCCAGTCATGGTAGATGCAATCTTTGGGCACCTTCATCTGCTCTACTTTTGTGTCTGAACTAGTTGTGTTTGGTTAATGGTTTAATAATGAATAATCCAATATTGGACTTATGTAAAACATGACACATTCAGGCCTCTCTCTTTCTGTCCATTAGCTGATAAAAATATTGTTTTTGATTGTTGACGAAAACGAAAAAGCTATTCTGGGTAACAATTTGTGACGGGGCAGTAAAGGCAATTTTTTTTTACTATAGATAGATCTACGTTTGACCACGTTATGCGACGATGTAGCTGAAGATGGAGCACGTAGATCTAGAAGATACCTATTCACTCTGGCCTTGAAGATACCCAGATTCTAGTTATTAGGAAACAGAGAAGACGGCAATAAGTTCCATTCCTTAGCAGTACGCACTATAAACGTGGAACTAAAACGCATTCCTTGGAAATAAATACATAACGCTATACGCCCTATACAGACATAAGTAACTAGGATTCATTACATACAATATGAATAAACATCTATAAATTCATGTATAGCTTCAGACTTCAAGATAGCCATCATCGAGTATCACATACCATTTTGTATTCACACGCCTCACGACGCCGCTATTTAGAAATTGTTTATGGTTTGAGCAATTTGCCTTACCTTACATAGCGCGTAGTTACACAAGTACCTACCATTAGACATTGTGTGTTTAGGTGAATATTGACACTTGAACACTTCCGCCAGCTTGTGTTGTAACGAGTGTCGTTTCAACTTTCGGAGATGGAAAGTAACTTGAGCCTCTTTGGCTTCAACGAGACGAACTTGAATGAATATTTAGCTTTGTCGGACAAAATTTAAATAAAAATTGTGTGAGTGGCCATGACTCCTGTTGTCGCAGAACTCCTGATTAATTAGACATTTCTCAAAGAAGTAGCAAGACAAACTTATATCACCAATGTTTTTTTATGTACTTAACTGATTGACGAGACTAGTTCGTTTGCCTGATGGTAAGCAATACGCCAGCCCATAACAATAACAGCACCACCCAGAATTTTCAAAATCCTGCGCGGCGCTGCACTACGCTCGTCACCCTGTGACAATTAGCTGTTGAGTCCCATAGTGCCCAGTAATTTCTACAATACCCTTCAAACCGGAACACTCGCATAGTAATTCTCGCGCAGTACTGCTTGGCGGCTGAAACTATAACCATAACTTATCGCTGCTTCCCAGATGTGATCGTGGTCAAACGTGGGCCTAGCCTGATGTAAAGAAAAAATATAAATCATTAGCATTGTCGTAGATAATTTTATATATTGTGTGTGTGGTCATGCATGCCTACTGTCAATGCAGGCGGCGGGCGAGTATTACTTTGAATAATTTATTTATTTATTAATATACCTACTCTAAGATAAGATCTCTAAAATCTCTTTAAGATAAGATACTCAACAATAGATGTGGCACAATACATGGCGTCACTCGTCATGTACAAATATTAAATTGTTTGCAACCAGTTTGAGAGCAAAAACTGCGTAAAATAGCTAGTCATGCACCCAATTAATAAATACATTTCACAAGATAACCACAGCTTACTTATGAAGCGTCGTTAATTAGACATACTAAAATAGGGAATTACCTTAACATATATGCGTACTAGTGGACGATGAAATGCGTCGAAAGGTTCGTATCGTGTACAGCTTTTACACAACACATTAAGGCAACTAGACAATTTGTGTCAGACATCGCACTCGTATGTTAAAATGCTGCATTTTACAACACATACATTTTTTGTTATTAACTGGCTTTTATTTGGCAGTACAGCGCTTATTGACTTGCCTTTTACTTTTAGATAAATTATTGTGTGATTCACTCGGGAACCTAGTTTGAAGTTTAACAATGAGTAATTTGACTTTTCTGGCGCGGCGTTTCGGAAACAAAATACTACGATGAAAAAGTAGATTTGTAAGATGTACCTACATTTTATTTTTTATCCGTCGATAGGGATCGTTTAATAAAGAACCTATTTATTATGATCAGATGTATTTTAGGTATTACTACATATTTATATAACTTCCATTATTGCACTCTTTTAACGAATTTATCAAGCTAGTTTATCAACGCTGTCCAACTATAGAGTGACAGTACGCCAAAAACCGCAGCATGCGAAGCGAAACACGTTCTTAAACAAGCAAAACAAAATGCTACAAGAGTGAAGCAAGAATTTCGGCGCAATTAAGAAGCCCTTTACGTTAAGAACTATCACGGAACGGAATCTGGGTCGAGCCTTAATGGAAATGGTGGTTATGTCATTAGATTGAGACGAGGCGTTGCTATGCTCGAAATTTTGCATAAATTATAGTGGTTCCGAAATGTAAGACGCGAGCTTAGTAGGGTATAACGAGGGGTATACTGAAGGACTCCCGAACCCTGATGTTTCATCCAGGTTCAAGAGGGTAACATTCGTGCTTGGGCATCATTTTACATTTTTATTTTTTAATCATGCATCTTTGGCACACTATCATGCCTACTGAGACTGAGGCATGAATCTTCATAAAAAAAAATATATTTCTTGTGTTATGCAATTACATAAAATCTAAGAGGTATTTACCTTGATCAAACATAACGATCTCCACCCTAGAGCCCAGAGGGATCTTCTTCACATGAACGCACTCGTCGCCCTGCCCTGATGCCTCAGAGCACATGGTGTTTTGCCCTACATCATTTCCTTGAGTGAGGAGAGGAGACGCTGGGTAGGTGAAGCGGTGACCGTCAGTCTGGCCCCAACTTTCTGAAAAAAGTAATTACATAAATTAATTAATAACGCAAAACAATGGCATATCCAGGGCCCTAACTAGGATTCCTTATATCTAGAGAACCAGTAATTACTAGGACAATAGTAAATCGGACTACTTTTCAGAAAGTGTTTAAAAATGAAATATAATATAATATATAGTCAGTATACATAGTATATAGTCATGAAAAATAATATTTTAATTAAATACAGTCCTAAACGTAAATATTGCCGCGCAAAAGGTCACCTCAGAACATGTGACGTCATATGAAGGCAAACGAAACGACAAGCTCTACGAGAGCAAACTTGCAAAGAGATTTATAAGTTTTTGTGAAGTTTGAGGACTTTAGGGTCGTCATGGAATAATAAACATATTGTTTTGATTTAGATAAAAAGCAAAAATATAAAATAAACAAGCTTTGCCCACGGTATTAACTTTCAAATTACGTCATGCACTGTAAATGGTGTTACGTTTGAGATAAAAACAAATAAAATATGTCATAGTTATTAGATTTTATTTATTGATTTAAAAATATAAGTCATTACTATTTTACAAAAAATTAAATATTGGTTGAATGATCTTTCTGATTTGACGAAACTAACTAAGAGCTTTTTCGATTACTGTCCGATCCCCTATTATTGTATCCATCAAAACTATGCAGTCAAGCGACGTTTTCGTGTTTCGGAATAATGATCGGTGAACCATCAGGGAGATAGGTCTGAGCAGTCGCTCCACTGCCGACTTCCTTTAAATCTATGTGTTCCATATTCAGTCGCTTAACGTCAGGCTGGATAGTAGCCAAACATAGGTCAATAAGCGATACAAATCTGGGTGTTGTGAGACACGAAACAAATACAGGGGCTAATTTTTTTTAGCCTACCTGCCCACTGTCCAGCCACTTCACCACAAAGGCTATGCACTACAGAGTATGTGCTTACAGTATTTAACATCATGAACTAAATACAGTCTTAGTTCTTCCACCATAAAGTTGGAAATCCCACAACAGGTACATGAAGATGGATGTAGATTTTTTGTGAATAATTATATAAAGCTTTTAACGCAATATGTACTTATTTAATGTAATATTGTTTTGTTAGTTCTGTATCCTTTAGTAAAATACCCTAGTAAAAAATATATGTAAACAATAAGCGTTTGAGATTGTAAATTCAATTCCGTCTAGACGTATGTTCACGGTGGAGGGATAAAACCCAAAAATCCAACCCGCATCTAACTCCAAAAATGAATTCTCAATGAGTCCCGAACAAAATTGTAGTATCATATAACAAATCTATGTAAGTAGGCGTGTTATTTATTTTACATACTACTTATGTACCTAAGCATAATTCATTTATTTAATAGCTGCGGCTCGCGGTTTCACCCGTCTCACTTTTCTGGGATACGGAAAATCATAAGTGTATATATATATGTATAGATAGATAGATAGATAACACTTTATTGCACTTAAAAAAGAAAACATAATATACAGTTGGTAACACATAATCAATAAGCACAATAGGCGGTCTTATCGCTAAGCAGCGATCTCTTCCAGACAACCATAGGGTAAATAACCATAGGATATGTATATATATTATTTACCCCAATATATTCCAGGATCTAGGGCATTACTTACAAAATCCGCTCAGAAGTTTATACGTCTTTGAATAACAAACATCCATTCGCACAAACATCTCATTTATAACATTCGTACGATTATCATAATTTTTGTAATATTTAATATTAATTATTTATTAAATTTTAAAAAAATAAAAAAAAATTGGCAACGATTTGTTGGTTTAATTTTTTCAAAGTTAATAGATGTATTTTTATTTAAAACCTCAAAGCTCGGTAAACAACAAGAAAATTTCAACCGCTAAAGTAAATGAAGATACTCCGTTGCATTTTCCAATAAATTGCAAAGAAATTCGTTGCCTCTACAGAAAGTTTTAACACCCACGTTTCCCACGTCCGAACAATTCAGTATTCTCTATGAAAATAAAAAGCGTAAAATAAAGTGAAACTACGATCAGTCGCGGTATTCCTTTGATAAAAATGCTGACCCATAAATAGAAATACCTACCTAGAAATACCTAATATTAATAGAAATACCTCCTATGAAATACCTACTCAGAAATACTTAGAAAAACCTACTTAGAAATACCTACTTAAAATACTTACTTACAAATATCTACTTAGAAATACCTAATACTATATAGTAGAAACACCTAGCAATACCTAAATTGAAATACCTACCTACTAATAGAAATACCTACACCATTCTTTCCGCTGTTAGATATACGTAATCTCATCTCTACGATCAACTTATAAATTACAATAGTACAATAGTAGCAGCTAAATTGTAAAACTGCTAACAGTAGGTAAGTAATTGCCTATTTAATTAGCTACCTACTCATGTATTTCTTATCAAGCTTCAAGAATAATTAATAAAATACACGAATCTCGTATCAGTAAAAAAAAAGCTTATTACATCCTGCTAATTTGTATTCAAATTACAAGAAAAGTGTGAATTCCTAAGAGGAAAAGTCTGTTAAAATCAATAACCATAACAAAAATTAACTCAATTAGCGCGAAATTGAAAGTCAAATATCGGGAGGGTGGAAATAACTTTTAAAATCAATAACTCCGTCAGAGATATTAAGAAATGACCCACTTCTGTCGTCTTCGGAAGATGACAACATAGGGTTACCCCTATTAGATACACCTGATAATTTCTCATGGGATTTAGGTGCGCAAAAATATTTAATAAGTAGGGTCGTAGAAACTTAAGAAGTAATTTTTTACCTTACTACAATGATTCTTTTAAACAATAGTTTAGAATCTAAACTATTGGATTTTTAATATAGTTTAGCAAAAAAAAAATACAAGTGGACAAATAAATGGCAATAAGATTCAGCTATGTTTGTGGAGTGATTTCACAGAATAATTACAAGTACTAGCTAAATAGATAGCTCACACTTGGTATTTCGCTTTCTGGAGATAAAAAACTCACACCTTGAAAATAATATGTACTTAAGCAGACACAGTACCTTTTTTAATTGTCTTCTTGATCTGAAGAAGGTTTCAAATCTTTTCTTATTTTATAAAACATGAAATAGTAGAAGAAACGTGCATTAAAACAAATTATAACTAACTAACTAACTAGGGTGGCGCAGTGACCCAGTGAGTCTTGGCCTCCGACAATAGAAGACGCCAGTTTAGTCTGTCTGGCGCCAACTCCTGCCATTCTTCGACCTGGAGCTCACGCAAGTCCTTCTCCACTTCGTCTTTCCAGCGGTACTTGGGCCGGCCGACCGGTCGTTGGCCATTCGGCCGTCCCAAATACGCTCGCTTCACAGCCCGATCCTCACCCATTCTTTCGAGGTGGCCGAGCCAGCGAAGTGTGTGTGCTTTTATTTCGCCGATGATATTTGGCTAAAACAAATTATATAAAATAATATTGATATAATAGTAGCAATAGTACTAGGTTGATATTAATTTTACGTTGACCCCTCCGGTTTTCTGGCATCATCATCCTCATTTCCAGTAATATTTTATAACATTTTTAACCGACTTCAAAAAGGAGGAGGTTTACAATTCGACGGTATGTTTTTTTTTTTTTTTTTTTATTTTTTTTTTGTGTGTTTGTTACGCGATTACTCCGTCAATTATGAATGGATTTCGATGATTCTTTTTTTGATTGGTAGGTCATACTTCAGAGGTGGTCCCATATAAATTTTATCGAAATTCATTCAGCACTTCTTGAAAAAAATAGCGAAAACAAAAAATATATAAGTTTAATCTTCAAGTCGGTTCTTGTTTTTGTTGTAACCGACTTTCTAAATGTGGAGGTTTGTATTCGACTGCTTCACATGCTTCACCCAGGGTTGACTTCCGGCGAGGGAACTCCTCAACGGTGAATAGTACAGACACAAAATTTTGTAAATGGATTTAACCATAATAGCCTGTTCTAAATTCCACCATGACATGGCTGATACACCCAGGAATGACTTCCGGCGAGGGAACTCTTCAACAGAGATATAGGACAGACATGAATTTTTTTTGTACATGCATTTAATTATGATAGCCCGTTTTAAACTTCGTCATGATGTGGCTGCTAGATCATAAATGCTTGTCTTTAAAAACTTTTTAAATTAATTTAATTAAAACTTGTTTTGCACTAAAAAGGTTAAAATAAATTATTTTTCAAAAAAAACTAAACCGACTTCAAAACCACAAATAGGCACTCAAAAGTGAAAAATAAATTATTATAATTATCATAAGCGCTGTCCACTCATATATTTGAAGTCGGTGCCAGCCAAGTCTAAAAGGTAGTAGATAGATACTACCTACAAGTAGTACAATACAATACAGTACAATACAGTAGTACAATAGTTACTATATACATAGTATTTATCTGCTACCTAATAGACTTGGCTGGCACCGACTTCAAATATATGAGTGGACAGCGCTTATGATAATTATAATAATTTATTTTTCACTTTTGAGTGCCTATTTGTGGTTTTGAAGTCGGTTTAGTTTTTTTTGAAAAATAATTTATTCTTAGATGGAACAAACATTTACTGACAGCCCTATATGTTCTAAAAATTGAATTGTACCGCTCCCTTATCGGTGTCGTGTCGTCTTCCCCTCCTACGCTACAGTGATTCAAGGATGTACCTTTAGAAGGAATTCGTGTATTTCAACCCACTAAGTAATTCGGGAGTATTTCCTGATATCCACAGCATTTGCATTACCTCCTCTCGCTTTTTCCGCGTTTCCGTTTTTTCGCTTCCATTCCGTTTTTTCGCTTGTTCATTTGTGATGTAGACAGATAACGTTTTGCTTATTCTTGTTATAACGAGTTAAAGGTTTTTCCTTTTATAACCTATTTTATGTAGTTATTCAATATATCACCTTCCGCTATGAATCGTTTGAAATTAATACTGAGAAAACGAATGAGGCTGTATAGCGAAGGTTGCTTGTTTACGTAATCATTTATGGATTTACGTTACGTTTATTATGATTTAATCGTACGTCCTCTATTATATACTACCTCAACACCGACCCAATGCAATGATAAATTTCCACTGATACAGCGAAGTCCGTAGAGGTCACTATAAAAAATATAATACATGTGATGTGTTCACAGCGGCACAACCTTGTCTATTAAGGCGAGGTAGGCGTTGGTATTTTAAATGCATTTCGCACACTTTTTCTGTACTATATTTTATTTCTTTATTTTATTTGAATATTATGTTTAATTTTATTTTAATGTAATTGTATTTGAATTAGTTTAATTTGACTTATTTTAATTTTGATTTGAACTAATTAATTTGAATTGTTCGAAATTAATTTTATTTATGTTGACATAATGTGTAATATGTATTTTTATCAGAAATAAATGATTGAATAATAATTATGTAGGAAATAATTATTTTATAACATTGATGTAGCTTTACAAAATGTAAATATATTAGTAACTTGACACATTCTAAACTGTAAAACATAAAAAAATAAACCAAACAAATCAACTCATTTTAATTAGACCTTTTATGGCACCATGTCTTATAAAGTTATAACGCCACCCGTAGTATGTTGCAATTCATTCTTACTACACCGTCTTTAGTCTAAGCGGAAAACAAGTTATTTCTACTAATTCCAGCAATCCACGTAAAGGTTGCACGCATTCACGAGCAATGGATTATTATTTGCGGCCGCGACGCGCGATTATGCAGACCGCTGATTACCTCACTTTCTTTATAAAGTAGGTACTTGCACTGCCTGCAACATCGTTCGCGTCTACATAATAAAATATAGCATATAGCACACAGGAATAACGTAGCTTCCTATTAGTGAAAGAATTTTCAGAATTATATCAGTCGTTCCGGTTATTAACTCTTACATTCAAACTCAAAATAGAAAGACTTCTTTATAATACAGATTAGTGTAGATGTTATGCAAGTGGAACTGGAGAGTGGTGACTGAAATTTCCATCAGCTTTATAATTAAGTGCAATGTATTCATTATATAACAAAAAAGAACCTACTTCAATTCTGATGTACCTTCGAAGTCCAAGGTCGAATATCGATGAAATTTATATGGGACCATGTTGACTATACTGAACCCATTGAAAAGAATTTTCTAAATCAGTTTATAAATGACGGAGTTCTGAAGTAACAAACATAAAAAATACACCTACAGTCGAATTGAGAACGTCATCCTTTTTTAACCGACTTCAAAAAAGGAGGAGGTTCTCTATTCGGTTGTATTTTTTTTTTTTTTTTTTATGTTTGTTACCTCAGAACTTAGTCATTTATGGACCGATTTGGAAAATTCTTTTTTTTAAAGTCGGTTAGAAATTGTACAAACCTTTTACTACCCTTCGGCAGTTATACCATTTTCTCTAAATCTACAAGTATATGTTTTATCAAACAAAAAACCGACTTCAATGTATCTTCGAAGTCCAAGGTCAAATATCGATTAAATTTATAGTGGACCACTTCGTAGCTATACTGGACCCAACGCAAAAAGATTTTCCAAATCGGTTCATAAATGACGGAGTTCTCAGGTAACAAACATAAAAAAATAATAAAAAAACATACCTACAATCGAATAGAGAACCTCCTCCTTTTTTTTAACTCGGTTAAAAAAGGGCATGAAGCCATTCCAGTGCCAATAGACAGCCAGAACCAGTTATGAGCAATTTTTTCAATTTTACTAGACAAATGCCAATATACTAAAATTACCAATTATTTTATTCCAACAAGTTTTCAACATGCTCGTTCTATAGATACAAGGACAAGGCTTCGAATAAAAACATATATTATTATTATTCGTAGGTTATGTAGGTACCTATTATAATACCTACTTTGGCAGTTGTATTTTTTATCTAAACCAAGAGCATCTTGCGAAATTCAAGGTCAAGCAGATACATTAATTAACATTTTTGAGAATTACCATATTCAAATTCCTCTGCGACTTAACTTACTCAATCAAGCACAAACTACAGAATGGATTTTTAAGAAATATGGTACACGATGTACTTATGTATGTACGCTTAAGTATGCACTTTAGTTTATATTTATGTACTTTGGTATTTAGGTCTTGGAAACGAACATGTATGTACTTTTTATCAGGAGAAACCGCTGGACACAGCTAGTACTTAATCGGCTCAGCCTGTTTCTAAATGCGTGATTTGTTAGACGCTGAAGGTATTGAAAAAATGCAAATTGTAATAGTGTGAGCAGAGCAGACAATTAATAAAGTACTTAACAGAAGTATAACAATTAGAGGCCTTATTGCTTAACGCGATCTCTTGCAGACAACAGTGATTACTGTATAGGTGTAACGGCTCCTGTAATTTTTGGAGAGTGTTTAAGGAAAAAAAATACGCCCAACGATCACATACTTAGATCCTGGCCCCTAACTAGGATTATCTAGGGATCCAGGAAGTATGAGGACCATGGTCCCACAACACCCAGACACGAAACAAATGCTTGCGCTTTTTTTTCTTATTGACACAAACATTTTTCCCGTCGCGGGAATCGAACCCGCAACGTCAGTGGTATATGGTGATTGATTCGCTATCTCTCTCTCTCATCTCGTTCTCGCGATCATCACGCGCTCTTTGAAAATTAAACAGTTTTTAAATAAAATAAAACCGAATTAGCTAGAAAAAATACTTTCATTCGTGTTCCTTGTACACCGAGTGAATTAAAAATCTGTTAGCGCTATTAGACACATAGACATACCCAAAAGGCGCAGCATAATAGAAATTGCAGCATTTCAAAATCTCCAGACACGTGCCATTACATTGTTATATTATAACATAATAGCTCAGCAAAGTTGTGTCGATTAAAGCAAAAATGTTATGAAATGATGCGGCCTACTGACATATGCTGTTGCCCAAGTTGTTATGTAACGATGCACACGCATGGGCCTGGCTATGCCTATGTGTGTGTGAAGTGGTCTAAGCGGGTGCCGGAACGGAACGAATCATACGAGCTCAAAGATTTATTACTGGTCATACTTTTGTTTATGTTAAAATATCGCCTTATAAAAAAATATATGCAAATAAATGTCATTTTTAGCTCAACGATCACATAATATAAGGGCCTCTTGAACTAGGGTTTCTTGTATCTAGGGAACCAAGAGACAGGACTACGGTTGCAAGACACCCAGACACGAAACAAATGCTTGCGTGTTTTCTGGTTTTCTGTACACAACATTAGTCCTGTAGGGGAATCGAAACCGCAACCTTCACGGTATTTTTTTTATTCTTATTTTATTTTAGGGCTTTTACCCTTTTTTACCACTTACTTTTACTTTTTGTACAATTCGCGGTATTAAGATTTCAGTTGAACTCCCAACCACTATGCTCAAGATGCTGTCTATGTGTGGCTTGATACTTTTGGCAAGTTTGACTAGTGTGACTATAATAATTATGAAATATGTAACTTACGCCCTCAAAAGCGTGATAATGATCTATAAACGAAATTAAATTTATTTAAATATATGCCAGAGGAAGTATCAAATTAAAAAGTTTTTTCAAAAATTCTTTATTCGCTTTAGGCATTAGAGATGCAAGCATAGGAGCGAGGAACGTCTTATTATATTCAACTGTCGTAAGACATATTTTCTAAACCCCTTCCACACTTTACCAAGTTTTTATTAAGTCACGTTCTTGGTTTTCTGTCTGTCTGTCGTTTCGGGTAGAATCTTGCAACTCAAATTTCGAGCACTTTCCGATTAACTATCCGGCTGAAACTTTCAAGGTAGCTCACAACTCGATAACAATGCATTCTGAATCCATTTTATACCATGAAATGCCGACCTTACCTCAAAAAGCTCATAAAAACGTGGTTTTTAGATATTTTTTTAATCTGTCACTTTCTTGTTTATTATACTTATTAGTCTCTTATGTTAGACTCTTAGTCTCATAGTTAGTCTCTTAATCTCTTAGTTTAGACCGTACCTAAACCGTAGATAAAATCTATCTTTTCGAAAGCTAGATGCAGCAACTATACCTACGCTTCACCAATTCACACAAGGTCCAATATCCCAACCGCAATAATTTCTTCACCCCGAGGCGATATCCGTTACTGCATGAGAAGTTAAATACAGAACCTTTACCAAAGTTACAAATAACCGGTACTGGAAATAAACAAACCACAACACTATGACCTAGTAAGTAATAAAAGAACCTGTTTAAACCATCGATATACCTATATATGTACAATATATGTCTATGGTTTAAACTATGTTATTGATATTATGCGATCGGCTTTTAATTTCATGCTTTTACTGATGTATTTGGTATTACTGCAACTGCATGTACAAGTTTACTGAGATAAACGAGCTTTCACACATTAAACCTGCTTAAAAAAATACCTCTCAGTTTCTTGCCGTATCGTCTGACTAGTGGTTATTTTTCCGATGCGGTGGTAGTCATGGTGATAATTTGACATTCATCAAATCTCTAATACCAAAACTATATGAGACTTTGATTTGAATTGATTCACAAATTCGCCCGTCTAGACAAGTCTCGGGCGAATTTTTGAAGGCTTTAATGATATATTCGATACAGCGGGGTATCGAATACATAATGATTATGTTCATCAAAGCGAATATAGTGCACATGGCGGGTCATTTATTTTGCGAAGCTATTCCGATTCCAACAAACTCCGTATGTAGGTCTTGTTACCAAATCTCAAGCGAATATGTGCATAATATTGCAACTATAATATTAAAGAGAGCAAAAGTGCTACAAAGTGATCACAACATAGAAACACCTGGGTATATTCCAATGTAGGTTAATGGATTTAATTTCTTTTGTTTCGAACTCGTCATATTCGGTGTCAAAAGTGACGGTCTACATTAAAATTCAATCACAGAATAAATTATTGGTTCTGTGTCGGATTTGGATCAATGTTAAATTGATATTTTTTTACATGTATATATAAAAAAATATGATTAGCGACATAACCGGTTTAAGTCAGCATATAGGTACCTACATAGGATTATAATTATCGAATGAGACAAGCCAAATGAAACCCCGTCAATTAAGCGGCTGATTGGCATATAATATTGTATTGATTATATTAAACTGCTTCTGGAATATAAATTTAGATTTTAGACTTGACATTCGATACTTTTCATATCAAAGAATAGGAGGCCAACCTTGTCGCCCGACCTACTGTAGACTGTAAGTTGAAGGGTAATGGGTACTTCCATATCGCCAATGCATTCATAATAGCAGCTATTGACACCATAATAGTAAAAGTCGACTATCTGTATTTATGAAGCTAGATTTTATACCGTACTAGCTGCGCCCAGCGGTTGCACGCGAGGAAGCTCTCTCAGTTACCGAATTTCCCATACTCCAGTTTATTCAATGTTTCTTTCCACTATACCTAATTCGGAAAATTACGAACATTTAAAAAAAATGCCAAATCGGTTCAGCCTTTCTCAAGTTATGCGCTTACCAACGAACAGCCCTTAATTTTTATTGGAGTATTATAGATTCATATATTTATATGCTACCGTTTATGCCCTTATATGTTATTCCTCTCCATCCACGGTTATCTGGAAGAAATAGCTTTAAGCAATATGACCGCCCTTTGTGACACTTATATTGTTAAGTTCGTTTTAAAACTTACTTTTCCTGTATTGTGGTGTTACCGATAAAGTGTTATTCATTCATTTATTCGTTCATAGATTATAATGTAAGTATCTCATTAATACGTAAACCATCTCGTAAACAGCATCCATTCAACAAAATTATGGAACAATTATAGAATTAACTTATCTAGATCTAAATTATTCAGTAAATAAATCATACGCGTTAATACTCATCTTTCATTTCCTATTTTAACATGCTAGATAATCTCTTAATCTATAAATATTAAGTAATCTATTAGTTTCTTTACGTATGGTTATAATTTACGAGTACTTATAGAGCGACACATAGATTAACGCTTAATGACGGCGCTACTTTTAACAACAAGCAGTAGTGCGCACGCTTTACTGTGTTCCAGTTTGAAGGGCATGGTAGCCAGCGAAATTACCGGGCAAATAAGAAATATTATCTGATGTTTCGGGGTGATAAGCGCAATCCAGTACCACGCAGGACTTACAACAAAGAGGCAAGAGGCTTTATTTGGCTTTATTACAACTGCTGGAAAATGTTGTCTTCATCAGGCTCTTAAAAACAGCAACATAGAGGAATAACAAGTGACTCCTATTCTTCTTCTTTGTTTCGAATATTTTGGTGGTCCTTTACGTACAAAATTATTTTGGCCAAATGCCTGGCTACTGCCACCCTGATAGAGCCAATTCTATTAAAACCACGGCTAGAATATAAAATTGACATTCTGTATTTATGAAGCCACTTTGTAAACCTTATCTCGAGTAAACCGTCTCTAAAAAGAGCTATAAATTCAAGAAAGTTTCTGAACAATCTACCTTCTGTTTGAATTAATTTGTAGCTGTACACCGAAACCGCAAAGTAATTAGTTACCCACAGGGTACTTAGAAGGTAAAATGGAGTCCTTCAAGAAAGGTGGAAAAAGGGCCTTACCTAATTATTAGGAACTAGCTGCGCCCTGCGGTTTCACCCGCGGTTTCCC
Organism: Petrophora chlorosata; assembly: GCA_951640565.1. Taxonomy (NCBI): domain Eukaryota; kingdom Metazoa; phylum Arthropoda; class Insecta; order Lepidoptera; family Geometridae; genus Petrophora; species Petrophora chlorosata. The sequence continues at coordinate 5,132,860 of OX621194.1, read as the reverse complement.
GCTATAAAAAGTAGCCTATGTGTTAATCCAGGGTATCAGCTATCTCCATATCAAATTTCATCAAAATCCATTCAGTAGTTTTTGCGTGAAAGAGTAACAAAGGTACATCCATACTTACAAACTTTCGCGTTTATAATACACTCGAGAGCAATGAATCCGGGTCACTTAAAGAATCCTAAAAATCTCGGAAACTAAAAATGCTAGGTTAATGCAATAAATTGTATTTAATAGACAATGTAATACTCCTTAAATGAAGGTATTAAAACTTCTTAGTTATTGTAAAGTTATATCATAAAAAAATCAAATTTGAAAAAGGGCCACTTTCGAAGATGGAACTACGAAATTACAGCATTTGGTTTTGCTTTTGTTTGTAATCTGTCATTTATGTGGGTACATAAACCATGTTGATAGTGCTCTATATTCATTATTCAAGCTGAAATTATGTCGCTTACGCCTGAAGAATGCACCAGAATACTTACAATGCTGGAAACCGGCCGGAGTCAGCGCGATACAGCCAGGACTGTCGGTGTGTCGCTGTCAACAGTACAAAGAGTTCTCCGACGTTACGAAGAAACTGGTTCTAACCTACGCAGACCGGGAACGGGCAGAACCAGGTGTACCACAGCACGAGAAGACCGATACTTGGTGAACACCATGCTTCGAAATCGCTTTCTCACAGGAACTGAACTCACCAATCAGTTTCGACGCCTCGGAGGAAGTAACCCAAGTGCATGGACAGTAAGACGTCGGCTTGCTGAATCTAACTTAAAACCCCTTAGACCTGCAAACGGCCCTAAACTGGAGCGTGGGCATCGTATTTCGAGACTAAGATATGCCCAGAGCCACGTAAATTGGAGTATTGAAGATTGGTCAAAAGTTATGTTCTCCGACGAATCAAAATTTATGCTCTACAAGCACGATGGAAGACACAGAGTGTATCGAAGACCAGGGGAAAGATTCAAGCAAGCATGCATCGAAGAAAAAGTAGCCTACGGTGGTGGGTCTGTACTTGTGTGGGCCGGAATTTCTTCTGAAAGTCGCACAGAGCTGGTGATCATAGAAAACGGCTCTTTAACTAGCGTAAGATATGTGGAAGAAATCCTCAATGATCACGTTGGTCCATTTATGGTCAATTTAGGTGAGGATGCTATATTTATGCATGACAATGCCCGACCTCATACAGGTAGGATTGTGAATGACTACCTTCAAGAGATGAACATTACTCGTATGGAGTGGCCAGCGCGCAGCCCGGATATCAACCCGATCGAGCATGCTTGGGACGAGCTAGGCAGATGCGTAAAACAACGAAACCCTCCCCCAATCACGCTTCGTGAGCTCAAAATTGCTCTCACAGAGGAATGGGAGAATATTCCCCAAAATCGTATAAGGAACTTGGTGTACAGCATGCCAAACCGCGTAAACGCAGTAATGGAAGCACGAGGAGGCAATACGAAGTATTAAAATTCAAGAAAATCGTAATAAAGTTCAAAAATTTCATGTTTCCTATTTTTGTTTTAAGGAGAGATCAGCAGTTTTTTTCTTTATGTAATTTTGTGTTAATAAAATGTATGGTGACTCATATTTTTTTACTTTCATTTAAGGAGTATTACATTGTCTATTAAATACAATTTATTGCATTAACCTATCATTTTTAGTTTCCGAGATTTTTAACATTCTTTAAGTGACCCGGATTCATTGCTCTCGAGTGTATTAGTAGGAAGTCAGATGTCTCTGACGTTACGGATGTTCATAAGTCAGCCTCTGTGATGATGTAGCGGTTGGACAGGTTGGCTCAAATCTCATACACCACTGAGGTTGCGGTCGGGTCCGATTTCCGCGACTGGTAAAATTTTAGTACAAGGAAAAAAACGCGCAAGCATTCGGTGACGGTGACAGCTTCCATCTGGTGGTTGTACCCTTGATTGACGCTCTTTCACATAAATTAGGTTCAAGGCAATTTTGATTTCTCACATTTTACAAAAAAAGCTAGGAATACCTACCCAATTTATAAATCTTACTCATATTATAATCTAAGTCGATATTGAGGGCTTCTATTTATAGAAGCTGCTTTCAAACTAACCAGGCTGATGTTAGTAACATAGTAATAGTAGGTATGGTATTCCGCTCTGTCTCGCACTAGCATAAATTTGCATTTTGTATCGTGTTCAAACAATGAGAGCTCAAAGTAATTAAATTATATGGTATAGGCAGTCCCGTTTTAAACTTAGTTTGCATTTTGCGCTACTCACCCACTCGTTTCGCCGAAATCTGCCTCGTCGAGTAATTAAAAGGCACGTAAATTGCCTCGTCCACCGCTGCCAGTTCGTCCGGAAGAGGCTCAGTGGATCGTAGCTCGCCCAAACACAAAACACTATCGGCACTGCACCGGTCACTAAACAAACTCGTGAACTCACGATCTAAATGCACACCTTCGTCTTTATGCAACACTTTCTGCTCATCCTTGTAAACCAGCTTTGCTACGCCTTCCAAGTCCTCTTGGCATGATTTGTCAGCTACAACACTAATTTTGTAAACACTAGCAGCTTTATTCGCGTCTAAAATGAAATCAGCGCGTTCCCCTCGACCTATCTCGATGCTGCTAACGTCTTCCGGCTTGATATTGTGACCATCTAAAGCTATGAGCTTAAGAACATGCTGATCGACGGAAAACTTGACGGCACAGCTTCTCGATCCTCCTCCGTAAGCCAATCGGAATCTGTAACGTTTGCCTTGTTCCACGATGAAACTAGATAGAGGTGAATCTGGTGACTCCGTTGAATGGCTCTTGCCGTTAATAAGGAGTGATTCAGCATTGGGGACCGTGGACATCATCCCGGCTAAAGGTCCCATTGAATGCCCCCATTCAGAGACGAATATCGTATGCTCAGTTGCGTCAACGTCGTATAGTTTCTTGACTGGGTCCAGTCTTGGTGATTGTCGCACCACAAAGGCTCCGGCCAATCCGTCAGCCGCATCGGCTGCGGAATGCGCGTGGTACATGTGTGTTCCAACTGCAGATGCACGGAACTTGTACTGGAATGTTGTATAGGCAGGTTGAGGGCACTGTGTCAACATTGGAGCACCGTCCATAAACGGTGTTTCCTTTTGCGGCTGTCCACGCCAGTGGATCGAAAGGGCATGTGCTGGAGCTCTATGTACCACATCTACGACTAGGATGTCGTTGTGACATACGTGCATTACAGGAGCTGGTAGTCTCCTGTTGGCGGATAGGACACCTCTTTCTCGGCCGTCTGCGGATATGCACGTCAAAGGACATTCTCCGCCGTCTTTCTCTGTACAGCTTCCACAGGATCTGTAAAAATTAATATTATATTAGTACGATACCTCAAAAAGTTACAGAAAGACTGCGTCTTCTTAAAATGTCTCAGCACCACATCGCCAGGAATTTAGACTGAAGATAATATAATTGAATGTAGGTAAAACAAAGTCGTTCAATATGAAAGGGTTCAAGAATATGACATAGGAGGTACTTGTTCTGAATAAACAACCATATGGCAACGGCTTCTGACACACTTTTGTCGCGATTTTGTTAACACTCACTTGCTAAGCGTCTTGTACACTTCGATGACTAGTTTGACGCGACATATCATGGGCCAGTCGAGCTCATGGCATTCGCGGTCGCAATTCTCGAAATACTCCTCTGGAACAACGTTTGATGGTTAGTCAATTGTACAGTCAATATTATAAATATGTACCTATACCTCGCGCCATACTTGATGGCGGCTGACTGGCGCATCACGTGATCTGCGCAGATATAATTTTGTATGCGATTTTGTTACTGCGTAGGTCACGTGGTGCGTCTGTCAGCCACCATTAAGTTTGTCGCGACTTATAAGTATACAGTTTAGTCACAAGTAATAATCACTGATTTCGCACTTAAATACCTTGATACTGAAATCGTTATTACGAGATGGGTAATAGGTATAATGCTTCGTCAATCCCATCTACGACAATCCCATTAACATCAGAAAGCAGTATGTAAGTAGGTAGGCACTTTATTATGTAATGATTGTAACTCAATCTACACCATCTTTCCTCCTAAGAGTATGTTCAGAGATAGTCTACAGTATCCTAAGAAAAACTTAGCGACAGAGAAATCACAAAACATTAATTTGTAACTTGCAATTCGTCTCATAAAGGCATGCATGGCGCTTAGTCTGGAGCTCGACCTTGTGCATCTCAACTCGTTCTCATATGTAAGTAGGTAAATATTTAAATTAACTCACAACGGGCAGACTTATGTCACAGAATACGATATAGCATATGTCAAGGATTTTCTTTAGGTATTTTTCTCTATTTTCTTTAACGTACCTTCTTCTTAAAAGTGGTTATAGATAGGTACATGAGTTATTTTTGATGACTGAGCAAATAAGGCAAACATTAAAGAAAATCACTAAGTATGTTATTGCCAATTGGTATTCGTGAATAGTTTTTGGACGTAATAAAACCTTTGTTTTCGAAAAAGCCTTGAAATGTTAGGTTGGTACCTACTTCAATGTTTTGCACCCATCCGATTGACCTTGTCCACGTACGAGTAAATATAGACATATTCGACAAAAAAGGCCACGTCCATTCTATTCAGGTCAATGACTTAAAAGTGACGAGTATGGTTGTGTCGGGTTAAATCGTTATATAACAATGTATACGCATGTATACATATATTAGTAGCATATCACTATTTTTACTCATGGTAGGTCTCTCGTATGCGGGTGGCCGTCTGGGTAGGTACCACAGCTTTTCCAGTTATTCTGCCACCAAGCGGTAGTGCGTAAGCATTACTGTGTTCCGATTTTAAGGGCATTGTAGCCAGCGAAATTACTGGGCATATGAGACTTAACATCTAATATTATGGGGCGCAATACAGTGCTACACAGTGATTTTCTGGTAATAAAAATTCTGAGTGACACTGCAAGTGTTATGGCCACAGGCGAAAGACTTGCTCGTCTTATTAATCGGATCCATATAAAAAAAACTATTATAGTTTTACCATTTGTCTCACAAATACCTTTTCATTTCGAAACTAAAACCTTGCTGACTATATCTACCTAGAACCACAGAAGGCTTAATAGTAACCTAGTACCTACCTAAGTATGTAACTACTTATATTAACTTTGCTTATATAAATCTTGAATCTAGAAGAGATCTACCTTGTATATAAATAATAAACAACTTGGTCAACTAAAGTAAGTAGAAAAAAGACCAAAATACTGGGACTTATTTGGCTCAACGTATCAGTATTGCAATCCAACGGGGCAATACTGCCAGCATCTTGCGTATGCTGCCAACTGGTAGTGGGCTGGAGCATTTGAGTTATCTATAGGCTTTTAATGGTCTATGGGTTGTCCCACTGCTGCTCCTTGTAAGTAGTTAAGTTTAGTTTTAGTAAGTAGAGTGTAGTTTGTTTTCAGTAATAAAGGCATTCGCCCGTTTAAAAAAAAGTAGGTAGAAGGTAGGTTGGTAACTTGAACCGTGGCTTCTAAGTTCAACAATTACGAACCTACCGAAGTTTGCCCTTGAGAGTTAAGATTGATTTCATTATCATTCATAGTCACATAAGACCAACGACATCTGTGTACTTCGTACAGTTCAATGCCTAAAACAAAGTCAAAGACAAAAAATAAGTTTTAAATACACTTTTAATAACTTAATATTTCTTTTTTCTTTTTCAGCCCTACTTATCCCACTGTTGAGTATAGGCCTCCTCTCCTTCACGCTTACTATACTTAGCACAACTTATTATTTATTAATAACGTCAAAATCATTTCAAAATATGAGTACGTTAAAAATTTATCATGATTTTGAAAAAGGAAAAGCAACCAACCACCAATGCGTCTACCAATGACGAACGATAAAAAAATCTACTAATATTATAAACGCGAAAGTTTGTAAGTATGGATGTACCTTTGTTACTCTTTCACGCAAAAACTACTGAATGGATTTTGATGAAACTTTACAATAATATAGCTTACACATCCGAATAACACATAGGCTACTTTTTATCCCGGGAAACCCTGGGTGAAACCGCAGGGCGCAGCTAGTTGTATATACATTTTAATCTCTGCTAACCTTGACAAATAAAATGCTTATTAGATTTACGAAATGGCTACCATTTTCTTTTTGGTACATAGTTTTGACAAAACAACTTAAAAGTAAATAACTTTAAAACTAAAACAGTAACAATCAATGTTTCATTTAGTGATTTTTTTAACCGTTACGTAAGAAAATCCAACAAACAAATTATTTTGGACGCAAATCTTTAAAACGCCTTAAATAAATTATTCATCATCATCATCATCATCGGCCCATTACGTTCTCAGTTCCCACTGCTGGGACTCGGGCCTTCCCTCGTAGAGAGAGTAAGGGCCATAATGCACCACGCTGGCCCAGTGCGGGTTGGTGAATGTCACGTGTCCTTGAATTTTTGTGATAAATCTTGAACATTAATTATTGAAATATCTTAATTTTCATATAAGGTTTTTGTCGATCAATTTTGACCTTTTGTCTATGGCATTTTTTGTTCAAGGTTAGCTGGTACGCATAATTGTATATTTATAACAAGTAGGTACCTATTATCAACCTGTCCAGGTAGGTAAGCATATATTTATATGTTCATATGAATTTTTATTTTACTTATATCTGTTTGTTCATTTAGTAACTCGTTACATACATACACTATCGCTGCATACTAGCGTAGCATAGACTTATCAAATTATTCTAACGGCTACTTATTTTTAGTTATTTATTAACACAAAGGTATAGTACCGTACTTACGTACTTGAACTATGGTAGGTAGGTACCAAACCTATCAAATTTTTAATTACGATGAATTTATTGGCGTTGTAGAAATGGGTTTCGCTGAAATGTCTTTTGAAAATGAGTACGAAACCATAGAGCTATTATTTACGTAGTAATAATAGCTCTATGTATAAAACACATTTTTTTTTAAATGAGGCCCTGTTATGAGCATTGCATTTTGGTGGGTTCATTATCCGTAAACACTCGTAGTTGTTGATGTTGAAAAAAGAAAAATATGCGAAAAGATTTTTTATAGCCCTTTAAAGATAAAGATTAAATATGTATAATGTAGCTGCTGTATTGAAATTGGTTACGTAATTTTATGTTCATAAAAGAAACTACAGTAATACATAAATAATGTACCCATATTGTCATTTATTTTTTTTGTATTTTTTTTTGTTACCACAGTCTGTAATACACAGGTTAACTGGAAGATAATGCTTACTAGCATTAAGTTCGCCTATGTAGTCTATGTACCTACACATTTGTTTGTGCAATATAGAATTTTCTATATATCTATAATTTTATTCTTCTATTATTATTCTTTGCCTTAAATGAAATTCTTATTCATAAGTCATAACTTACGAAATAAACAGAGAACCTCTTCGTATTGGAGTCGGTTAACAATATGAAATTTATTGTTGGAGAAAAAGTAAAAGTGATTTGGTAGAATATAAGTAGGTATATAGGTATAAATTAAATCTTTATACAGTAATACACAAACTACGACTAACAGAAGCAATTAACTTAGGTATCGACTTCCATTAACTGCTATCAAACTACCCACCTGAGAAGGTACATGCTAAAACGTCATGAAGGTATAATATAAAAAAAAACTAAATTGTAGTTACCTGGCATAGGCGTGTAATGAACCACAACTAAGACACCAGCGAATATTACTGATAGCACTAATATCCTCTGTAAGGACATGAGCATGTAATTAGGCTTCTGCAACGGCGCACTGTGAGCTTCAATCCCGCTCTTTTCTGACTCCATCTTTGTTTACTTTTTTTAACTTTTAAAATAGGAACGTTAACTTTTTTTTTGATACACGGGTATGACGCACATGTTTAAAATACTGGTCGAAAAAATATGTGGGGCAGTGAATGCGGCGCGCGGCCACGCGAGTCGACCAGCAAGTGGCGACTGCGAGTGGTGGTTCTTGCAGAGTTGCAACACTGCACCTTCAGGCCACGCGTTACAGGGCACGGGGACCCAATTCGGAAGTAAATTGGCGAGGCTGAGAGCAAACTCTCACTGGTTATGCAACTTAATATATTGTGCAAGCGTTACTTGTATTAATCACATCAGCCCACCTATTTACGGCGTTACGCAGTTGAATTTAATACACGCACCGCTTTTAAAATAATAATAAAATTGAGATGGTCGCTGGTGCTTTGATGTAGGAAAGCGGGTTTCGGGCTGTTCCGGGGCGCTGTAAAATTCATAGGTCAAACCTTGCGCTGGCGGCCACGGCCGATTGTGCAGAATGTTTGTAGGTAATCCATAAATAATTGTTAGGTCATATACCTATATAGGTATACCTAGGTATTTATATTTGTGGAACTTTGCACAAACGATTCATTTGAATAAATAGATCCTCTTCTCTACCACTGCCTAATATAAACTATGTCATACCACAGTTTTAGTATGTAAGTACGTAGGTAGATAGGTACTAGGTACGTAGAGGAACTCAACAATAATAAGTAGGTATCTACTTAGGTACTATATACTTTAAATAGCTACGGAACTCAGATACTTTTTTATGGAACTGAGTGATGAGACGAGCAAGTCGTTCGCCTGATGGTAAGCGCCCCGCCTGCCCATAACAATTGCAGTGCCACCCAGGACATTTAATATCATAAAAAGCACTGCGTAGCGCTGCATTGCGCTCATCACCCCGAGTTTTTTTTTATTTTTACCCTTAATAGATCTGTGTTTGGCCACTATCTCGCCTGATGTGAAGCGATGATGTGGCCTAAGATGGAGCACATAGATCTAGAGAGAGACAGCAGTTGAGCGGTTGCTCAGACCCGTCTCCCCGATGGTTCACCGAACATCATCCCATCAAACACGACTGTGTCGCTTGACGGCATGGCTTTGTTCGGTGGGTGGTATTACAACCACGGCCAGAGCCTACCACTCCAAAGCGCGTAAGCGAGTTTCATCACGATGTTTTCCTTCACCGTTTTAGAGCGAGCGTGCAAAATCTGCACTTAACTATTAGTCATTGGTGCAGGGCCGAGTCGGGATTCGAACCCAGGTGCGTCGGATCGAAAGGCGCACGAGTTCCCGCTGAGCCACACTCGCTCTTTAAAGATACTAATATCTGATATATCAGATATTAAGTCTTATGTGCCCAGTAATTTCACTGGCTAGATACAATGCCCTTCCAACCGGAACACAGTAATGTTAGCGCACTACTGTTTGGCGGCAGAATTACTGGCAAAGCTGTGGTACTTACCCAGATGACCTCCCGCATACGAATAACCTACCACGAGTACCCGCAAAATACAATAAAGCAATCTATTAATTTTATGTGAAAACCGGGGGGGTACCTAAATCTAAAAATTTACAGAAAAATTGAATCTACTATTGTACCTTGACTTTGATCAATTTTCACTTGAGTTTACATGCATGCTGACTCTGAGCAAAAGTCTCTTCCATACATTAGCGTCATCTCTCTCTGAAAAGCATAAAAATTCCAAGGTCTGCCTAGTGCCTAAGCGATTTCGGCCTCATTCTTTTTGGAAACCGACTCAAAAGTTTTGTTCACTCATTTTTGGAAACATAAAACAATCTTGGCCAAGACGGAATTTCCTAGCTCCATGCAGCGCATCCTATTTTCCCTTCGATTATTTTATCTGAGTATTTACTTTAATTCTTTTATCATTTTTTATATTTGAGTTCGACTCGCAGACAAATAAACCTTTTCGGGTTTTCGTCTAGTGTTTGATTTTTAAACGAAGCAACTACTGTCACATCCGTCGGTTTTGATGTTCGAAGCCAGACATTTCAATCGGAATTGTAAATTATGTTAAGCATAGAATTTCTTTATTTCATAGAGAACAAGTAAAAAAAAAGAGAGATAAACTATTTTAATTTATGCATGATTTTATCAATTTCTAGTTTTTAGTAAAGTAATCCGTAATACGCAAGTTTTTAATATACACATTTTTCTGTAATTCTGTATCAATATATGTGAAAGTGCTCATTTATTGATAACTTAACTAATACGAAATAAAAAGAAAGGATATATTTCAAAATCATGGAAATCACGAGCAGTAACTTCATGGATAAACTTCCAAACATAACCAAAGATTTAAAAAAGGCTTGTTTTGTTGGATTCGACGCTGAATTCACGGCTATATTGTCGGGAGAATGTTTCAAACACAGGTACAATTCACTAACAATTCAGTTTCTAAACTGCTCCTATTATACATCCCTACAGCACCTAAACATTATTATGTAGGTAACACTTATAACTTGCTGTTGAAATTGGACATATTATTAGTGGGTACTAATCAAAAGAAACATTAAATTAAATACAGTTTATAGAATGAACATGTAATGTATACGGAACATCAATAAAAGTAGAGTTAAGAGATGACATGATATAAACGGGACCTCGCTGGCTTTTTTATCTCATTACATAAATAAAAAAGGATGTATTGATTTCCAGGCTGTTTGACACAAACATCGAAAGGTACAACCAACTCAAAACTGAAGTGAGCAAGATGATCATGACCCAAGTAGGGCTCACAATGTTCCAGTATGACCGGGAGCATGACAGCTACATAGCCACCGGGTATACCTTCCACCTGTGTCCCCAAGTATTTGGAGATGTCAACCAGAGTTTTATATTCCAAGCATCTACACTTAAATTTCTGTGCAGGCATAATTTTGATTTTAATAAGGCAAGTATTAAAATAAAATACACATATCATTATGGTACATAATTATAAATCTACAAAGGTAAAACAGATAGAAATCGTGGCTATTATATTGAGACCCACGCCTTCTCATTGAAACAAGTTGTATCTTAATCTTGATATATCCTTTTATTTTCAAATTAATATGGTAAATAGCATAATTATGGTAATATCGGCGCAAAGACACTAACTAACTTCAAAAACTGTTAAAAATAACAAAGTGATAACTATTAGTTTGCTACTAATAGTTTTAGTGGCATAACTACTGTTTAGAATCATCAATTCATTGTTGATTGATGAAATTCACTACTTTTACGTTTACTTCTTATTTAACTGATTAATTTAACTGTTTAAACCTTAAAACATCATTTTGTAACATTGATTTATTGTTAAATTTGAACTATAGACACTCGCAAGCAAGTTTGAATGAATTTTACAAACAATGTTTTTGCGAGCCTTAGGTTTGGTATAAATACGACCACCCGACCAATCACAGCTCAGTCTGGCTGGAGCGGCCGGACTGTTCGGAGCTCCTCAATTGTAATAGGGGATCGGACAACTTTTCAGAAAGTGTTTTAAATTAACTACAATGAATATATATAGCCATGAAAAATACTATTTTAATTAAATAACGCTCTCAAAGTACCTAAAACTATGTTTAAATATTATGTTTCAAATATTGCCGCGCCAAAGGTCACCTCAAAACTTGTGATATCATATGTAGGTAGAAAACGACAAAGTCTTCGAAATAAAACTTGCAAAGGGATTCTAATACGTTTTGTGAAGTTTGGGGACTATATTGTAGTAATGAAACGAAAAAATTAGCAAAAATACATTTTATGAAATGCAAAAACGTAAAATAAATACAAGCTTGACTCACGGCATTTGCCTACAAATGACGTCATGCGCTGTGATTGTTGTTTCGTTTGAGATGAAGAACAGATTAAAAATGTCAGAATTATTTATTGATTTAAAAATATAAATCAATATTATTTCACAAAAATATTGATTGAATGATCTTTCTGGTTCGACGAACATTAGTTCTAACTACAGTTTAGGTTTTTTCTCTATTACTGTCCGATCCCCTATTGTAACAAATTGTGAAACCGAATAAATCCATTCGAAGACTACCAGCAAGCAAGCAAGCTTCATTCCTGAAGTATGAGCGATCACCATGATGATGAAGACAGTGACGTCAGCAGTGCTGACGTCATACTTTAAAAAAAAACTGGAGCTGTTACTCTGTCATACTGTTTGTCAAGTTAATTCTGATGTATAGGTCTATTCTGGGTAATTTCTACAGTAAACTGCCAAATAACCCAACCTAACATAATATCTTATGAATTACAGTTCACATATGAAGGGCTTCCATACTTGAGTAAAGCGGAAGAAGTGAAAGTCCGTGAAAACATCAAGAACAAAACCATGTTCCAGAACTTAACTAGAAGCTTAGAAATGGAAGAAGAGAGGCTGTTGCAGAAATACTGTTCTGAAGTTTCCAAGTCAGTAACATCTTTTTATTACTGTTTATTTTTTTATTGGTTGTTGAGCTATTTTTGGCCACTAACTGACGTGGTGTCAGGCAATTATGTGGCCGAAGATACAGCTTATAGGTCTATAGGAAGTTTTTTTATGGAACTTAGTGATGAAACATGCAAGTGGTTAGCCTGATGGTAGATGCCATGGCTGCCCATAACAATTGCAGTGGCACCCAAAACTTTTAATATCATCATAATTTTTTAATATAAAAGAAATCACAATGATTTGTTTCGTGTCTGGGTGTTGTGGGACCATGGTCCTCGTAGTTTTCCTGGTTCAGGGTGGCCAGGATCTATTTGTGTGATTGGTGGGCATAATAAATAAATCAATATTTTAATACATATTTAAATAAATTATTATTTATAATTATTTTAGATATATATTTTTAAATAAATATTTTAATATAAATTGTATGCATGTTAGTTCTAAGGTATATATTTGTATGGGCCATAGAATAAGTAAATTTCATCTGTAACTTTTCTAATGTGGCCTGAATTAAAGAATAAATAAATTATTATTTGCTATATATTTTTATTTATTTAATTACAGATGGATAAGTACAAGTGACAAATCAGAAGGCACGATGTATCTAGACGTGGAAGATCCAGTGCTAAGGTTTGTCACCCATAATGAGTTGCGAATACGCTTCCCGGAAGTGCTCACCACCGATAGCCTAGGTAATAGCCATAAGGTAATTCCTATTAGCTAGTTGCTAATGTTTCTTGAACCTTTTTAGCCCCCGACGCAAAAATGAGAGATTATGTTAATGACACAGAATACTAAGGGACAGAAGCATCACTCCGCAAAAAAAATTAAACTAATAGCGACTCTTGCTATGACGCAATAAAATTCAATTCAGCTCGCGTAGCGCTGCATACCTACCAGTCATATTAACCTACAGAGCGCCTCTCTTTCCATTGCATAGCTCTTATATGACTATAACGACGCGCGACCCGTTGTTGGTGTCCGGCTATGAACTTATAGCTTCGTACCTACAGTGCGGAGTGCGCTAAGCCTGTTAATGATAAGTTTGACCACTATGTGTCCGTTTGTGGCACGTAGCTCTTAAATGGGTGAACCGATTTGGATGCGGTTTTTTATTTAAAAACAGGTTTTCTAGCGGTGCGGTGATTCTTAGACATGTTTTATCAGAATCGCTTCTATTTTACTTTTTATAGGTTTTTTGTGTCGGGGGTTTTTAAATTATATTGAAACTAGCTGAGAGCCGCAACTTCGACCGCATAGAATTCGGTTTATAGTTGTTTCCTAGCCTTTATGGAGATAAGTGGTAAGAAAGGGGAGATTTAATTGAAACGTACAAGATACTAAATGGACACTACAACGTTAGAGACTTTGAAAACCTGTACAGAATGAATCCAAATACACACTTAAGAGGACACTCACTGAAACTTACCAAGCCTCCTAGTACTAGCAACCCTAGGACACAATTTTTGCCAAGTCGCGTAGTTAACCACTGGAATAATCTACCAGAGTCAGTGATCAGTGCGCCATCAAATTGTTTGATATAATTAGTCTAATTAAAAGTGTTAGATATATGTATAATTGTTTGATATAATTAGTATAATTAAAAGACAATGTATTAACTGTTAATGCTATTATCGTTATGCTATAATCATGCTATAAACGTTTTATCGTCATAACGATAAAAATAGCTGACCATAGACTAAAATAAAGAGATTGAAACTGACAGACTGACAACTATGAAAGGCGTAACAACTTAGAGCACGGCTGTTAGATAAATGTATAATTGTTTGATATAATTAGTATAATTAAAAGACAATGTATTAACTGTTAATGCTATAATCATGCTATAAACGTTTATATATAGATAATATAAACGTTTATACAGGGAATAACATTAATGTGTAGTAATACTGAAAGGTGTGTATGGGTATCTAGTCATGAATCATCGGGCAGAATATACAACCAAAAAAACACTATTATATTTTCCATACAAAGTTTAAAAATTATTAATTTGAATTATTTTGGACAATCCTAACAAACTGTGGCCTAGTCGAGGTAGTACGGGTCACTGACCGAGCTACTTTGTGCCTAGGCACAAAACAGATAAGTACAGAAATCAATCTACATACAAAGTGCGCTCGAGCAACGCACACATAGACACGATATCTGGGCACAGTTGGGATGCGAGCGCGAGTGCCATCCGCTTGAGACACGCGTCTGTGAACATTTTTGTGCAAAAATGGAGCAACGAAAAAAGGTTATTATAACTGTTCGGTGGACGGTTGTTTAAATTCAACATTAAACGGTGAATTGTCGTTTTTTAAGCTACCAGTTGTTTCAGAGAGGTAAGTAGGTATTTGCTTGTATTTCGATGGTTAATTTTCACGTAACACAAAATAGTTAGGTAGGTAGGTAAGCGCCCCGGCCCCCGGCCCTGCGCCTAACAAGCGAACATGACTTTGTGGCCTTGTCATATTTTTACAATTTAAAATTTGATATTTATTGTAGTATAAGCTGTGTTAGCCTTGTGTTCAATAATCTTAATGAGAAAGATGTTAATGTAAACTAATCGCATTTGTTTTGTCTTCAAAAAAACTTTATTCAGTTATAATAGTAACTGCGAAAAAATTATGTCGATATCTTGTACACTTATTTTTTTTAAATCAATCAATTTTCCTCCCAAAAACTTCCATCGCCGTCCGGTATGAAAGGTATGAAAAGTACATACATGAGATTAACTTCTGTATTTATCTGTTTTGTAGCCTAGGCGCTCTGTCTTTGAAAACGCCGAACATTTTACAAGGGCTTGATTTCGAGTCTCAAATACCGGAATTTCATACTGAACGGATCTTTGGACTCGGTCGGTTCCGTTCCCGAACCCACTCGTAAAAAAAAGGTATTTCCACATTTTTACACGACTGCCCAAAAAGGAGTATTTCAGGGTTTACGTATGTATGTATGTATTTATTTATTCCACCATTACTTCTTATTGCCTGGACAGATTTGAATGCATTAAAACCATAATAAAAACATAGGTTTAAGTTTTTTTACCAGTTTTTTTTGCATGTTCGGGAACCGGTATACAAAAAAATCTCCGCGAACGGTACTTTTAATCTATGCCTTAACGTACCCGACTTGGCCTTGCCTTGATCAGTTTCAACTTTTTATCCAACTTGACGTCTTAGAATTCATATTCAGAAATAACCTAACGAAATTTCCGAAACGAAAACGGTCCTTATCGGTGGAGTTTTATGGGGCGGCGTTAGAAGGTAACTTTGTTTGTGCCGCTCGACCAATGAGGAGCAGCGGCTATTATTTATTAGGATTACATCTTTATGATTGGTGCAATACGAAACAAGGCTAGCGAATCATGAAGCGGCGGCGAATGTTTGATAGCTTTAGTGTTTGCCGCGTTTTGTCAAAGATTAAACAGGTTTATTTCTGAAAACTGACTAAGTAAAGACGCGTTATTGATTACTGACTGACGAACACTCTTTTACTATGCAATGAAATCAAATGTTGGAAATGTCTTAACCATCATTATCAGCCTATTACATTCCTACTGTTGAAATTCATGCATGATGTTTTTTACATCCTATTCCTACGGTGGTTGGTGACCTCACGTATTTTTTAAGAACATCAGCCATGCTCGCTCTTATTAGACGTTCATACTGATTAGATCCTTATTCCTAAATGTTAATTGGAGCGATGATGCTTAATGCTGTAATTAACAAGTAAGCATTAAGAAAAATAAAAAAAATACCCTGCCAAAAACATTATATGATAATTTATATTATTATTTATTTATTTATAACTTGCCTATGTCACTTGGGATGATTTAAGGATTCCGAGGATACCCCATACATCCAAATCTGTTGAGGCATTTATTGTGTAATAAAAAAACGCACATACATTAACCCCGAAAACATTACATTCCTTTTTTGGGGAGTCGCGTAAAAAGCAGTTTGCTTGAAAGTTAGTTGTAAAGTAAGGTTGATAGGACAGCTGGCTTTGCTAACTGAAGATAAAATTTGTTTGTCAGATCTGTACACGCGGCGCACTAATATTCTTTGTCACAAGTTCATTGCTCTTTATCAGCTGATTGTTAGGGTTGAAATGAACTTGATTACCAGAAATGTTTAAATTATCATATCTTGTGATTTTAAAAATTTTCTGGTAATTTGCACTTGGACTTGAATTATTAATAAGCTTCTATATGCGTGGTTTAATTATTACTACACATTTATGTTACACGCTGTATATAGATAATATAACGTTTATAGATATAAACGTTTATATATAGATAATATAAACGTTTATAAGACAATGTATTAACTGTTAATGCTATTATCGTTATGCTATAATCATGCTATAAACGTTTATAGCATAACGATAATAGCATTAACAGTTAATACATTGTCTTTTAATTATACTAATTATATTAAACAATTATACATATGTATATCTAACACACGCATCAGCTCAACAAGCTGCTAGTGCATCATAAAATAATAATAATAATAAACACACACACAGACTTCGCATTTATAATATGAGTATGATACTAGTTGTTCCCCGCGGTTTTCTAGGATAAAAAGTATCCTGTTACCAAATTTCACCAAAATCCGATCATTAGTTTTTGCTTGTTTGAATGACAACATCCATCAGTCCATCTATCCTCACAAACTTTCGCATTTGTAATATTAGGAAGTAGAATTTCTTCGACAGCCTCTGTGGTGTAGTGGTTGGGGTCAAATATCACACAACATAGACTGCGAGTTAGATTCCCACTATGTCACAAATATTTGTGCACAGAAAGATGATCCTAGTTATGATTTCTCTTGAGACACGGGGGTTATTTTGCCGCGTAAATTTATATATAACCCCGTAAATATAATAAATACTTAACCTCGCAGAAGTAAGATAACCCCAGTTATGGTTTCTCTTGAGATAAGGGATTTTTACGGGGAATCCTAATCATGAAAAAAAAACACCGTATCATAAATATTCAATTATTTATTTCAATTAAGTCTTGGAAACTATCGTGAGTCGAAATCATAACGAATCATAACGTGAGCGTAGCCGTTTATATTTATAATGAATATTTATTTCAATTAGTGTTACTTTCAATTTTCAGATCCTCATATACAAAGATAAGTATGTGGAAGGTGCTAACAGTGCCCCGATGGGAATCCTCGAAGACAACCTGATGAGTCATCTCCTTGGCTTTTCGCAAATCATTAAGCTATTGGAAACGCATAGAAAACCTATCATTGGGCATAATATATTCTTGGACACGGTGCTTCTACACAATCAGTTCATAGGGCCTTTGCCAAATGATTATAATATGTTCAAGAAGAATATAAACGATATGTTTCCACGCATTTTTGATACGAAATACATATCGCATTCGAAGAGGAAAAATTTGACGTATCAAGAGGCGTGGAAGTCAAATGCGTTGCAAGAGTGAGTAATCTCTAAAAATCTACTAATATCATAAATTCGAAAGTCGTATGTGTGTATGAGGGGGGTGTGTGTGTGTGTGTTGCCACTTATCTCAATAACAGCTGAATTGATTTTGATGAAAATTAGTACTATACTCAATAGTTTATTGCAATCATATATGTATGTACATTTGAAGAGGTCTTATAAAAAGGTAAGTTAACATATATGACCCTGGCAGGGTATGGCAATTGGAGTAATAGGAGCGAGCGGACCGATCCATTAAGCCCTGTGTAAACTCTAGTGAGTTTACACAGAACGATGCTGAGCCTACCCCTTATTGCCAAACCATAATACTGTATAAATATTGTAGTTATATTAAGTTATGTTAAGTTATTGACAATAAAAAATCATTTTCATTCTCTCTTTCTTATTAAATAAACATTGGTATTTTATAGTCATAAAAGAATTAATTTTATTAGTATATTGATTTAAAATATCTATTTACTTGTCATTAAAAAAATCGTGTAATTTGTAGTAGCATTTGTTTATTAGGTTTTTTTTTTATTTTTTAGGAAAATTGATTCGATGTTTTCAACTTTTATGTTAGTATTTATATACTTTAGATCCTGAAAGGATAGGTACTTTTCATCCCGGTAAAACGTACAGTTCCCGAGGGAACCACTATAAACCGACTTCTACGCGGGTTAAACTGCGCGGCCCAGTTAGTATTATTCTCTGTATCACACAGAAATGCCTGTATTAAAAGGATATTTCCTCACATGTGAATTTAATTAGCCGCGTCCACACCGGCCGATCCACGTTCGCTCGCAACGCGACAGAATCACGATTCAAACGCGCGGTCGGTGTGGACGCGACTCGCCCAAACGACAAAAGAAAGAGATTACGAAGTAACTAGTAAGTAATCTGTGACGTAAAACCAAACGTTAGATCGATGATCAGTCGGCGATCGGAGGATTTAGGAAATCCTACTAAAATATTATAAATGCGAAAGTTTGTAAGAATGTATGGATGTATGTTTGTTACTCTTTCACGCAAAAACTACCGAACGAATTTTGATGAAAATTCACAATAATATAGCTTACACATCAGAATAACACATATGCTTTTTATCCCGAGAAACCGCGGGTGAAACCGCAGGGCGCAACTAGTCTGACATACAGTAAGTCTTAACATTATAATTAGCGAGTTCGAGATAAATTTTCCGCTTTACCAGTTGTTCTGCCTCCCAGCAGTAGTGTGCAAACATTACTGTTATCCGGTTTGAAGGGTCACAGCCAGCGAAATTACTGAGCATATGAGACTTAATATCTGATGTCACGGGGGATATATATACTAGC
The DNA here is from genome assembly GCA_951640565.1 of Petrophora chlorosata. NCBI lineage: Eukaryota > Metazoa > Arthropoda > Insecta > Lepidoptera > Geometridae > Petrophora > Petrophora chlorosata. The sequence goes on along the minus strand of OX621194.1, from coordinate 5,113,785 downwards.
TGACCCGGCAAACGTTGTTTTGCCATATAAATTAAAAAAAAATGTTAAGGGTGAAAAACCCTTAACACTTAGGGGTATGAAAAATAGATAGTAGCCGATTCTCAGGCCTACTGAATATGCATATAAAATTTGATAAAAATCAGTGAAGCCGTTTCGGAGGAGTAAGGTAACTAACATTGTGACACGAGAATTTTATATATATGAATTAGTATTAATACAACCAATGTAGAATATATATTTTTGTGTTTATTTTACAGCTTGTATGAATACTTCGCAGAAGGCAAATGCAAAAAGCTACAACACGGACTCAACCAAATAAGACTGAGCACGCCGTTCAATGTGAAACAGTCGTTTCATGAAGCTGGATGGGACTCTTATTGTTCAGGTACAATAAACATACAAGTATATGTTTTATCATACAAAAAAACCGACTTCAATGTATCTTCGAAGTCCAAGGTCAAATATCGATGAAATTTATATGGGACCACTTCGTGGCTATACTGAACCCAACGCAAAGAATTTTCCAAGTCGGTTCATAAATGCCAGAGTACCTGAAGTAACAAACATTAAAAAAAATAGGAAAAAAATACAATCGATTAGAAAACCTTCTCTTTTTTTCAAGTCGGTTAAAAAATTGTGTTTTTTAGAACTTTTGTTACAATATTTTATGTTTGTTTTTGTCAATATTCTGTTTATTATGTGGCAGTTAGCTATTTGGCAGAAACGGAATGTTCCATGCGTCTTTGTCTTCTATGTTATTACTAACGGTATTATATTTGAGGGAAGGCCTGAGTCCCAGCAGTGGGAACTTAATGAGCTGATGATGATGATGAAGACTTAATAGCTATCGTCTCGCGGTGACGAGCGCAGTGCAGAGCCGCCCAGGATTTTGGTACGGTGGTGCTACAACTGTTATGGGTAAGCGTGTTGCTTAACTTCAGGTGAATGATCTGCTGTCTCATCACCCAATCACATAAAAGCATTCATATTATTATTTCCCTTCATAATTATTAATTTAAGCCCATCCACATATCATAGATCTATGGAAGTCGCATACTGTGCGATTCTCCAGATCTTTCTCCGCCTGCAAGATATGGAATAGGCTATAATATAGGGCATTTTAAAAGAGGGGTGTAAACGGTCCTTAAAGGTAGGCAACGCACCAGCAATACCCCGTGTGTTGCAGGTGTCCATAGGCGACGGTAACCGCTTACAATCCAGGCGGGGCGTCTGCTTGTTTGTCTATTTACTATATAAAAAGAAAAAAAAGTACAACTCACTTAGCTTATGTTAAAACAAATTAACTTAATGTTATTTATTTTGCGATACATGTTTTTCTTTCTTTATTCTCTACTAGCTGCGCCCTGCGGTTTCACCCGCGGTTTCCCGGGATAAAAAGTAAAGGATAAAAAGATGTCCTTACTAAATTTCATTCCAATTCCCCGTTACGGCGTGAAAGAGTAACAGACATACATCCATACATTCTTACAAACTTTCGCGTTTATAATATTAGTAGAATTCATGAGCTTGCTTTGTAACCGACTTCAAAAAGGAGGAGGTTCTCAATTCGAATGTATGTTTTTTTTTGTATGTCGGTTACGCGATTACTCCGTCATTTGTGAACTGATTTGGAAAAATCGTTTTGCGTTGGGTTCAGTACAGCTTTAAGGTGGTCCCATATAAATTTAAACATTTGATCATGGACTTCGAAGATACATTAGAAGTCGGTGTTTTTGAAATGGATTATTCTTATTAGTATTGTGCGAGATTGCACGCGAAGTGACTCAACAGCTAATTGTCTCAGGGTTACGAGCGCAGTACAGCGCCGCGCAGGATTTGGCAAAACAAAGTTCTGGGTGGCGCTGTTATTGTTATGGGCTGGCGTATTGCTTACCATCAGGCAAACGACCAGCTCGTCTCGTCATTCAGTTATATAAAAAAGTGAGTCTGTAGAAGTGACTGATGGAAACACTGCTTTACGATTATAATTCTGCTTTATTCACTACTAGTTTTAGACAAAATACTGTTAATTAATAATGATATCATCATCATCATCATCATCAGCCCATTACGTTCCTACTGCTGGGACTCGGGCCTTCTCACGATGTTTCCCTTCACCGTTTTTATGATATGATTCACGTATTTCCGTCATAATGATATGACGAATGAATATGCTGCGCGGGCCGCTTGCAGTAAGTATTGCTGCATCAGCAGGTGATCGATTACATCGAACAAGTATTTTTAACTTTCTTTTTTATTGATTGTCTGTGTATGTTTCGTTATTCATCTCCATCCAAAGGTCTGGAGGAGATCGCTTTAAGCGATAAGACCGCCTATTGTTACACCATTTGACTTGTTTATCTCTATTAAGGTGAATAATGAAGTGTTTATCTATCTATCTATTTTAATTGATTCTCGTCCAGGTTATTGCTTCATCCGGCTGGGTCACTGGGCGGCGTGTGAGAACATCGGCACTTACCGCACGGTCGGACCCTCGGAAGTGCTCGCAGCTTTAAGCTCCTACTGCAACAAGATCAACGTGATCAGAGGCGCCATACCTTACATGGTAAGACTTACACCTACATTTTGAAAAGTTTCTTCTCCCAGAAGTAGGAGTTCTATAAAACATTTAAAAAAAAACCGACTTCAATTCTGATGTATCTGCGTATACGAATATAATTTATATTTATTTTATTTTTTTAACCTATTTGATCCCACTGCTGGGCAAAGGTCTCCCCATCCTCCCAAACATGATGATGGATACATGATCATTTATATAGGTATATATAATATATATTTATGTAACTGAATGAAGACGAGCTGGCCATTTGCTTGGTGGTAAGCAATACGCCATCCCATAACAATAACGGCACCACCCAGTACTTGGGACCATCTTGAAGCTGTACTGAACCCAATGCAGAATTTTCCAAATCAGTTTATAAATGACGTTGTTCTGAGATAACAAACGAAAAACAATAGAATTGAGAACCTCTTTTTTTTGAAGAGGCTTAAAAATTTCCGAAACCACGGGCCTTACTCTGATTCGAAATTACGATCTTCGTTCTGTCGGATGAAAGGGACAGCGCTATGCAACAGGCATAAGAGTGTCTCTTTTAGTCGGCACAAACGAAGGAACGAAAGCAACTCGGAGTAGGCCCCCTGGGTCGGAATAATTTCGACGTTTATCCGTGAGTCTTAGCCGTTTGAATAACGCTCATGAAACTTCTGTCCTACACCTCCTGGTAAGCAGTGATTTGAAGAAGTAACCGCTAGCGTTATCTTTTGTGTGACTCGCAAAAACCAACCAAGGATTAAAACTTTAACCCAGTATCAGATTGATACGATTTGTCAGTACTCAAAAGTTATTGTTTCGAGGTCACGTCGCTCCCTGGCCCAAGCTCGCAACTGCAATGGTGACACGCGGTTGTCTGACACTAACCGGAAGCTCAAAGACCCCAACCAACCCCAGTCCAACCAGCAGTGAAATCATGTAACTAGAACAGTGATCCCGATCGCTTTCAATTTCAAATTGGAAAGGCGTTAGCATCCTTCAAACTGCGTTATTGATCATTTTAGCAATCGTGATTGGGATAGGAATTGGGACGCGGACATTGAGTAGAAAAATCACATAACTATAGACAAATGCCGATCTCGAGATATCTTTAAAAGTGATCGGGATCGGCGTTCGAGTTAGACGATTCCCCTGCAGTCTTCAAAAACATGCCAGACGCTCTCCACGGTCCTGCTTTCAGCCCTGGGTAGGCCAGAGAGTCCAGACGCTCCCTCCATTTCTCAAATTTAGAAATAAAGTAAGTGGCTTGGGGCGGATCGTCCCGCATCGGGTCGATCGAAGCTTGACGTCACAGCGTAAACATCGCCCGTCCATTGTAGAATACTAGCGTAACTTATATTTACTATCTACATACCCCCTAATTTATAAAGATCTTATTTTCTCGATTAATTTTGTCACTTCGACATTTCCGACGTAAGTTGAAGTGTGACAAAACATGTGTAACAATCACGAAAACCTCACAAATTACAACAATTATGTGTTTATTGTTGTACGTATGGTGATCGATGTTAACTAACGATCGCTAACATGTTTTTCACACTTATCGCTGCGTAAAAACTGAGAGAAGTTCCTTTTGCCGGCGAACCCAATAACTTGTCTATCCTCATTACAATGTACCATCTGCAGAACGTCCTAACAAAACCTATGATAAATAGAACTGTGTCGAAAGAACAAGGCACTTGTTTAAAACACGTAAGTCATCGTAGCTTGTTTAATGATATAGATGGGTATTGATTGGGTAGGTATAATCGATTCGTTGCTCGAGCAATTAAACTTTGGCACCATACTATATATGTGTAATACGGGAGCGGTAAAATTTTCAGAAAGTGTTTAAAATTAACCATAATGTATATAATATAGCCATGAAATAGTACATTGTACACCGAGGGGAGAAAACGATCTATTTCTGTTCGAGTGTATGTTTAAGCGCAACGCGCAGCGGAGGGCTTAAAGGAAACTCGAGAACAGAAATAGAACTTTCTCCCGAGTGATACATAGTGCTTTATACTACACCTACGAGGGAAATAAAATCATTATAAATTTTGTCGTATTTGGCTCGAGACTTCTCAGGAAGTAAGTTATTTATGACTTCTTGGGCTGTATTTTTTATTTCTGGTGGCGTCATCATTACAAAATCGTCGCTTTCACTATCAGATGACATTTTGGAAAATTATTTAGAAAATTAAAAGCTAGGTACTGTTAAATTATCAATTTAGTTAAAACAAAATTTAACGCAACGAAATAAATTGCCGCGCTTTTTTTTTCGTATTGCAGAATAAGATTGCCATCCTCATTTCATTAAAAATAGAAAACAAAAAAAAACCGCCTCTTTTCTCTAATTATTTGATATAAAACCTTTTTGAGATTTGAGGTTTGCATGTTTCCCGCCTCTTTTTTCTAATTATTTCATACAAGACCTTTTTGAGGTTTGACGTTTGTGTTTTTTTTTATGTTCGCTGCTAAAAAACAAAAGAAAGCTAGCCGGGCAGTAATGGATTTACATACAACATTCCTGCCCTGCTTCGGAGGGCAGTAATGAAATTCCATATAACTTTTCCCGCCGCACATTTTTAAGGGAGAAATTACGAACTTTGTAACCCGTTTATGAACGAGTAATAAGACACTTTCCGAGTGGGTGTGGTATAAAATTGTATTTTAATTCAATAAAGCCCTATGTTTAAATGTTATGTTTCAACTATTGCCGCGCAAAAGGTCACCTCAACACGTGTGACGTCATAGAAAGCAAACGAAACGACAAGCTCTACAAAAGCAAACTTGCAAAGTTATTTATATGTTTTTGTGAAGTTTAAGGACTTTAGGGTCGCCATGGAATGGAAAACATCGTTTTGATTTAGATAAAAAGCAAACATATAAAATAAACACAGGCTTCGCAGATGGTATTTACTTTCGAATGACGTCATGCACTGTGTTGTGTTTCGGAACAGATAAAAACGACAGAATTATTAGATTTTATTTATTGATTTATAATTATTATCTCAGAGCTGGCGCGTACTTTGCCCAGAAATTAAGCCTCTTAATACAAAGGGGTAACGCCGCCAGTATTCTGGGAACCCTGCCGCACGGTGGCGATCTAGACGGCGTGTTTGCCTTATAGTTTTGTTTATAATTGAAGGTATATTTAATATGATTATTAATTTAAGAATTTGAATGTTATAGTCTTCATTTATATTGATTAGTAAAATAATAAGTTTGTTGATCCTAAAATAAATAAATAAAAAAGCTCTTTGCATACAATATATTATGGGTTAAAAACATGTGTGATTAAATTAGTAACGCCATTATTAATTTACAAAAATATTGATTGAATGATCTTTCGGATTCGACAAAAATTTGTTCTAACTATATTTTAGATTTTTTTCGATAACTGTCCGACCCCCTTTTGTTTGTATTATGTCACTCGCTCCTTAATAACCCTAGTTTATAGAATGTTCGTTGCAAAGCAATAATTCATGCTTAACAGACATTTAGGTATGCAAAATATTTCGCCGCAGTCAAGGTTTGAACTCGGGGCTTTCTCCTCTCCAGTACAGGAAATGCTCTAAACCCACTGAGCTACCACGGCAGGTACCTCGGCGGTCAAAATACTTGCACACCTTATCATTGCCGTCTTAGGGTGACGGGCGCGACATCTATTGAAAATATCGAAGACGCATGAATAGTTTTTTCGCAGATTATGATGATCGTGTAATTCTGACATATTATAATATTACTAATAAATTATGTCCCAAAAATGCGTGGGAACACATGTACAGGAAATGTCCTATCAACAGAGCAAAATGAGCGGTAGATAATTCCTTACTCATTTTGTATCTTCACGAAGTAAACACAGCAGCTTTTGGTTTTAGGAAAATAGAAATCTGTGAATAAAAAATAAGAAAATTAGAAGGAGGTCAAGTATATATCGACGGATTAGAACCGAGTGAGGGTGCCGCTTCAACTAAGCTAGAGCGAGGTAGCAAGAAAAAATAAACCGATACGATTTGAAATCAAAACGCAATGAAAATATGTAGTGTATAATCCGCTGAACATTCAGCGGAATTACACTACATATATACATATTTTCATAACGTTTCAGATTTGAGATGAATTTCCACAACATCACGCCTGATTCCAATGATTCCTATACGACTTGCTTAAAATCTTAAATTCAGTGCACATTGCTTGCCTCGGACCGCGCTGCTTAAGTATAGAACCCTGTCCAGTCCCCCTTATATCCTGCAAAGAAGTAAAAAAATACCAGTCCGTGTGTTTGAAAAGCATGCGTTGAAAGCATTTATGTTCTTTTCGTTTCATCATCTCTTAATATCACATTTAAGATGACAAAATAGAAAGAAGATTATAATTAGTGTCATGACATTTATCTATTTTTTTTACAACTGCCTCGGTCTACTTTTAACTGTCTTGTGTGATGGAACGTGACATATGGTCGTGGTTGTAGCACGCTAAGAAGTCATGATGTCCGTTTGTCTGCATGTTTGTGAAATATATGTACATTCTACAGGGCTAAACCTCCGAATAAATTTTTATTAAAATCTTATATCATCATCATCAGCCCATCACATTCCCACTGCTGGGTTCAAATCTTATATAAGGTAACTTAAACCCTGATGGAGATAAGATGTCATTTGAACATAATTGCGCACTGCGATCTAGTTATTTATTTAATAACCATTAATCATTTCTCCGTTCAAATTATAGTAGGTACGTACATACTGTTAGAATAAGATGACTGACTGAAAATGTATGTACCTAATTCCAGCGTACTGTCAGTCGCTTCACTTTTATTATTACACTTAATAGATCCATGTTTGGCCACTATCTCGCCTGATGTGAAGCGATGATGTGGCCTAAGATGAAGCACATAGATCTAGAGAGAGGCGGCAGTTGAGCGGCTGCTCAGACCCGTCTCCCTGATGGTTCACCGAACATCATCCCGAAACACGACTAGGTCTTTTGACGGCATGGCTTTGTTCGGTGGGTGGTATTACAACCACGGCCAGAGCATACCACTCCAAAGCGCGTAAGCGGGTTTCATCACTTTTCTCTTACCTTATCTTATTGTTGATGTACCTTAAACCTGTATCCTTGCGGGGGCTTAGGTGTCTGTGACACAGTTTTATTACTACTGCGGGCACGTATCCGATTCAGATATTGTCAACATAGTACATAATCCTAAATTAAATGTCTTTAAAACTTAAGTACCTCCCTAGAAACTAGTAAACTATTATGGGAAGATGCATAAATACATTATCTCTCTATGTTATCTTAATTCTCAAAGGAATAGTCATTAACTAACTGACTGTTTCAATTCATCTCGATATCACCAGAACTTAAAACTTGAAGTTATCAAAACTAGTCGCTACGAAGGGGTCTGATACGAAGAGCCTCTCGCCCGAAGCCACAGGACAAAAGCTAGTAGCTCATAAAATATAATTTCACATAAAAATGTCCCTATTAAAATAAACGCAGTATGTCGAGGCCGTCTCCCACTGTCCCATCAATCACACCCGCTGTTCTGATCCAACACTTCCGCAGAGCTTTCTTCCCACCTACCTAACTTCGGCTGTCGCAGCACCGAGAGTTCACGTCATTAATGACAGGAATACCTTCCTTCCCGGAAATTCTAACAGCTCCTAAGGAATAGTTGTAAATCTTCCACGCGGACGAAGTCGTTGGTTCAAAAGAGTGAAAATGTGAAAACTATGGGTACCGACAGACAGTTTCCGCAGCGCGAAAAAGCTACTATATCATCTTTATTATTATCTTTACATAGTATAAAACAAAGTCGCTATCCGCGTCCTTATGTCTGTTTTTCCGCTTTCTTCTTCGAAACCACGCAGCGGACTTTGATACTGTTTTCAATGTCACTTAGATATTTTTTTACGGAAGATAATATGTACAATACATTCTAATTATTTTTTTGTATATTTGAGAAAATTCAATGTTTTGTAAAATTACACATTAGCTAATTGCCATCCGTGCGAAACCAGGGCGGGTGTCTTATTAAATTCAGACAGATAACTTTAATATTTGGCACAATATAAATGTTCTTCTTGACTTCTGGTGTGCGATTTCTAAATAGGCTACAACAATAGTCAAGGTGATATAAATTACGAGAGTATTTCGAATAGTAGTTGATTCGAAATCACCGATGACTATTTTGAGCCTAAACTTTTCTAACGGTATGTACATTTGCAATAAACATTATAATTCATAGTTATTCTTTGTAATTTTAAATTTAAAACCGATGAAATTAGCAAAGGGCTAGCTAACATGGTTTTTGAAAACTCCCACAGGATAACAGGTAAACCACGACGCAGAAATCTAGTATGTCATAAAACATATTCTCACACAAAAAATGACCCTATTAAACGCAGTGTAATGGAGATAGGAGTAACCACAGTGATCCACTGTAACCCCGCTATACAGGCTCAACAGAGACCTAGTGCGGGGGACAGACCTAACGGACAGACCTCCTGAGACCTCCTACACTATATTGTTTTATTCTTTAGTAAAAGTTAAACTAAATGTTTTCTTAATGTACTGCAACTTTTTTAGAACAAATAAATAAATCTAATGTCAAGTCAAAGTCGAAAATATATTTATTAAATAGGCACAAAAACAAATACTTTTAAACGTCATATACACATCATACAAATCAATTAAAATACGTTAATAATTGTAACTTAATATATTATGACTGAAAAAAAAGGAAGAATTTCTTTCTCATAATCAAATTGAAGTCCGGGCCCAGAAAAGAAATGCGAAAACTGACTCTACCAGTGATTCGGAAATACGCCCGCTAGAGAAGATAGCACCAAGAAACTGCGGGGAAGTCTGTTTTTCAATCTTTTGAAATGTCTTAAAATAGAACACTAAACAATGAGGTTTAAATTTTGATTAACATAACACTCAAATAAAGTATATAACACAATGTCAAACCAGTAGGTAACATGTAAATATGAGTAAAGTATCTCGAGGCCGTCTCCCGGCGTCCCATCAATCACACTCTCTCCTTCCGCAGAGTTTCTCGGGAGCCGACCCGCCGACCCACCGGCCGGAGTGGCTGCAAGTCACAGCATTGAGGGACCGCGTCATTGACGTCGGCAAGGTAAGGTTTCTTTTGAGTGATTCACCTATTTTTTAATTTACACTGACTCACTTGCGCCACCGTGAAACCGTGGCTCAATTTTTTATGTAACTGAAAACATATACATAAATACGCCCAACGATCACATACATAGATCCTGGCCTTTTACTAGAATTTCATGTATCTAGGTAACCAGGACCATGGTCCCACAACACTCAGACACCAAATGCTTGCGCTTTTTAAGTCGTTTTTTGTAAGCGCCACGCCTGCCCATAATAATTGCAGTGCCACCCAGAACTTTTAATGCCATTAAAAGTACTGCCTAGCACTGCATTTCGCTCATCACCCCGAGACATCAGATATTAAGTCTCATATTCCCAGTAATTTCGCTGGGCTGGCTACAATGCGGAACACAGTAATGCTTGCGCGCAGCTTCACCGCGATTTCACGCTGGTAGTTGGGCCATAGAGTAATAAAGTTAGATTATTTCATCGATTACTTTCAACGTTCTAAAAATCTCTAACAACAAAAAGGGAATGAATTCCCCTTTCATTCATTTAGCAAAAAGTTAAGAAATACTTCATTCACAGAAGACGTTGGTGAAATCCGACATCTGAGTTTCTTAGCTATAATTAAGTAATCCCTGAAACTACTGAACAGAATTAGATAGCTCATTCTAAATAGATTGCAGATGTTCCAAATTGTTCATGTTTCAAATATGTACGAAGGTACTAAAAGCATTTGGTCGCCATTTACACCTTCTATCTCGCCAAATTACTTCCGCCACTTTTATCCCGAAGTGCTCAATTTAGATTAACACACCTTGTCACTTTCTTCAATTGCTCAAAAATTTCTACAGCGATAAAACCTAAGTGCAACGTCTTATTACGTCACGTGAAAATAAGCAAATAATCGTGGCGTTACAGGAAACCTACACAAAGTGTTGCCATCAACACACATTTTGGGCATTAACTGCCACTTTTCCACAAATTTTGGGGACCTGGCCAAAACTGTTGCGTAACCGGCTGGGGTTTAGCCTATTTTTGAGTTTGCAATACCTTTATGAATGTAACTAACATTATGAATAGTTATCTTCGTGGTCATGACACTAGCAACATGCAGAAATATCGAGTTCTCAAATTAAACAAAAACAAAGTAAATATTCCGTTTTATTCTCTATTAGTAACTATGATAGCATAAAATTTTATTTTTGGAAGTTACCTTATTTCATTCTTCTTTAAAATGCTATGAAGTTTATTGGCCCTTCGTTTAAGGTCCACTTTTACCGTGCCTCATTACATTTCCCCACGGATAAAAGTCTTTGTTAACTCTCCAACCGAAAAGTCTTTTGTCTTCCGATCGGTAATTATCCTACTAAAAGGCCAACCCCCGCAAAGGTAGTAATAAAAAAAATTACGTATTGACTTTTAAAAGATACAAGAAGAAACTCGAAAACAGGCGTAACGTTTAATCGACGTATTAGTATTAATGTGTCACCTCGTCTATTCTCGCCGCAGTTGTACCGTACACATTACAAACCTAGCTAGCGTCAAACATGTAGTCAGAAACGGACACTTGGCGGCGCGCCAGACGCCCGCACGCACACTTACTCAGACACGCACACAGGCACGTCACGCTCCGTGCACACATGCCCCCTTGCCAGTTAAAACAGACCGATAATGCCCAAGTGTCACAACCGGGAACAAACTTTATTTTTGCACCGAGCTTTTCCGACGGTGTTTGATTTCCCTAATGTAAAAATTTACAAATGCTCATTTTTCATGTCACTGTCAAGGTTGATTTAAGGTTAAGCTATAAATAAATTTGATCCCGGAGCGAGTGTCGTTCGTCGCTATATTTCAATGCGATGGTTGTGAGGCTATAGATAGAAATCACAACGGCGCTGTGACGCCGGTTCTACGTGCCGACGTACTCCGTAAGTGTACGTACGTACGTAACGCAGCTATTTGTTGTAGGTGGCGTCCTTGGTCGCTGCGTATGGCAACGTTGACATAAAACCTTATGGCACTCGTTCGGCGCTTATAGCTGCTAACGCGAAAAATACGTAAGTTATTAGTTATTTTATGACAGTTATAAAATTATCGTTATTTTATTCTTACAGATACTACTTGATCCATCTCGAAGTTTTAATCGACCTGCAAAAATCGTGGTCACGAAAGAATTCACAAACATTTTGTGAGATCATTAACGCAGAGCGTGAAAATTCTAATGTAGTATTGTTCTACCATCTTTCCAAGACAATCCTTTCTTCTGAGTCACTACACTTGTAACTTTAGAATTGTGAAAAGTTGTTCGAATTTTATGAAAGACTACAGATTCATCTGAATCTTTAACAGAGTGCTAAAGAAATATAAAATTATTAATAGTTATTTATTTTCGAAACAACAATCGGTAAGATTGCAGAAAGTAGAACTATAGTCAATTTACGGCACTATATCGTTGGCGTTGTTTTTATTATTTATAATTTTATGTGTGTGTTTCAATAAAGAGTTATTTCATTTCATTCATTTCATTTTATATCGAACCGAGGGAAGGCACTGATGATCTGTAATGCAGGTTTATCAGAACCTATCTCTCACGCTAGCTTTAAATTTAGTCCTACCATTAAGAATCTACCTATTGTAAGAGAAAATAAATAAATGATTTAAAAATATAATTCGTACAGATTAATACTTTTTGGTACCAATTACTCTTCACTGTCATTGCAAAACCATACATGTGAAAAAGGAATTTTACTGCATCTGTATAAATATTCTCCATAAAATAGATGCATTTTTAAACAACCTCAAAAAAGGAGGACATTCTCAAATCCATAGATTTTTTAATATTTGTTATCTCGGAACTCATTCATTTATAAAATAATTTGGGAAATTTATTTTTATATCAATACGCGTTCGAATTACTCTGGTTTCCCTTCAACACGTACAAATCTTTCGCCTTTTTTACGCGTTCGTATTCCGGTGGTAGTCATATTTTTATTTTATTTTAATAGTTAACAGGATAAGTAAAAAAAAGGAATAGTATTTCTCTGTAGTTGTTTAGAGATTAATTTTTGTTTTTCTACTTTATAAATAAATGTCGTATTCTTAAAGACAAAACCCTAAATAAATAACTCATTTTATAACAAAATATAGAACCGACTTCAAGACTAAACTTATATTTTCAAAAAGTGCTGAATCAATTTTGGTAAAATTTATATGGGACCACCTCTGAAATATGACCTACCAAACAAAAAAAGAATCATCTAAATCAATGCATAATTGGCGGAGTAATAACGTAACAAACATACCGTCGAATTGAGAACCTCCTCCTTATTTGAAGTCCGTTAAAAATCCGACTGCAGTTCTGATACTAATACGTCGATATTCGACCTTGGACTTCGAAGATACATTCTTCGAAGTCCAAGGTCGAATATCGATGAAATTTATATGGGACCAGCTTGAAGCTGTACTGATCCCAACGCAAAAATAATTTTCCAAAACATAAAAAAAATACAATCAAATGAGAACCTCGTACTTTTTCTTTAAATAAAGATTTAAAAAAATGCTAACAGATTATAACCATAATACTGCATTCCAGGGCGGAGTGTATCCTGAAAAGCTTTAAAAACAACAAAGAGTTCAGGATAGCTTACTACAACAAACGCTCCCTCACGGGCCGGGTGGCTATGTGGTAAGAACACTTTCACATAAGAGTTAATAAATAAATAAATATATAATAAATAAGAACCACGATACGATGTTCTGGTTGCGTAGGTTGGCTCAAATCTCATACACCACTGAGGTTGCGGGTTCGATTCCCGTGATGGTAGAAATGTTTGTTCACAGAAAAATTGGGCGTATTTTTTATTATAATGAAAACAACATTTATTATATTGTAACACTTTAGTTTTTAAGTTTGTAATTTTTCTTTTGTTGTAATTGTTTCTGGTGGTGGAACAATCAAGAGTTATCTAATCAAATTTAAGAACAACAATAAGCCAGTTACACTTATTAATTACGCTTATATTAGATCTATGTAGGTTTGGCCACTATCTCGCCTGATGTTAACCGACGATGTGGCCAAAGATCTAGAAAGCACATAAATTTAGAGGAAGACGGGAGTTGAGCGACTGCTCAGACCCGCCCCCCTGATGGTTCACCGAACTTAACATATATTTAATACAGTATTTTTGGTTAGTTTTAACTTTTAACCCCCGACGTAACAAGGGTGTGCAAGTTTGACAACTATTTGTGTTTGTCTGTGGCACCGTAGCTCTAAAATGGGTGAACTGATTTGGATGCGGTTTTATTTGAAAGCTGGTTTTCTAGCAGTGGTTCTTAGACATGTTTTAGTAAAATCGGTTCAGTTGTTTTTTACTTTTTATAGGTTTTTGTGTCGGGGGTATTTTTAATTTTAGTTCTCTGACATTTTTTCTTGACTTGGTTAATAACATACCCTTGTTTATTTCAGGGGTGGCGCGCTAATTACTGGAAGCCTAGTGCTGCTATTAGTAAATAGAAAGCTAAAAACTTTAACATAGATTATACAGACTGATGCCTAAATAATACATTTTATACCAAAAAAAAACTAACTTCAATATAAGTAGCTATACTGTACGAATAGAATTTTCCAAATCGGTTTATAAATGACGGAGTTCTGAAGAAACAAACAAAAAAATACAAACGAATTGAGAACCTCCTACTTTTTTGAAGTCGGTTAAAAAACTGACTTCAATTCTGATGTATCTTCGAAGTGTAAGGTCGAATATCGTTGAAATTTATATGGAACCCAACACAAAAAAGAGTTTTCCAAATCATTTTATAAATGACTGAGTTATTAGTTAAAATTTTTTTTTTTTTTACTCTTAATAGATCTATGTTTGGCCACTATCTCGCCTGATGTGAAGCGATGATGTGGCCTAAGATGGAGCACATAGATCTAGAGAGAGACGGCAGTTGAGCGGCTGCTCGGACCCGTCTCCCCGATGGTTCTCCGAACATCATCCCGAAACACGACTAGGTCGCTTGACGGCATGGCTTTGTTCGGTGGGTGGTATTACAACCACGGCCAGAGCCTACCACTCCAAAGCGCGTAAGCGGGTTTCATCACGATGTTTTCCTTCGCCGTTTTAGAGCGAGCGTGCAAAATCTGCACTTAACTATAAGTCATTGGTTCAGGGCCGAGTCGGGATTCGAACCCAGGTGCGTCTGATCGAAAGGCGCATGAGTTACCGCTGAGCCACACTCGCTCGAAGCACAAATATAAAAAAAATTGAGAAACTCTTCCTTTTAACCGACTTCGAAAAAGGAGGAGGCTCTCAATTCGATTGTATATATTTTTTTTATGTTTGTTACCTCAGATCTCCGTCATTTATAAACCGATATGGAAAAAATGGTTTTGCTTTGGGTTCAGTATAGATACAATGCTGTCCCATATAAAGATCATCGAAACTGACTGTGGACTTCGAAGATACATCAGAATTGAAGTCGGTTTTTTTAAATAAAATGTAAACTTGTTTTGATATTGCCGCCAACTGACTGAATATGGCCGATAATATATTTATAAGTTACTAAGTGGCGCAACGAGCAAGGCGTTCGCCTGATGGTAAGCATCACGCCTGCACATAAAAATTGCAGCAAAACCCAAAATTTGTTTTTGCAAAAATCGCGGTATTGCACTGCGCTCGTCACTGAGACAATAGCTCTTAAGTCTCATAATGCCCAGTAATTTTGCTTGACCCAGTACCCTTCAATCCCAATCAATACATATTACGATAAAAGTGGCGCCGCATTTAAACGTCATACTTATTCCTAATAATATTATAAATGCAAAAGTTTGTGAGGATGGATGAATCCAACTTGTTGAATGGATGGATGGATGTTTGTTGCTCAAAAACTATTGGACTGGTTTTGATGAAATTTCGTATGTATACCTACATACGAAATTTCAAAACGAAACTTTAGGCCCTGAAAACCGGGGAGCAATTAGTATCAAAATTTTATCAAAATCCGTTCAGTAATTTCTGCGTATATGGAATATTCGTTAATTCCTTCCAATATCGGCTGCTATCAAAAGCCTAGCCTGTTTTTTTATCTTTTTTAGGGACTTAATGTGTTTATGCCAGTCCCATCGTGGCCTTATAATTAGATAAACAAACAATTAACTTACATACTAGAAAAAAATACAATAATAATGGTACAAATGATTAGATATGATTTACGGACTAAGACACGGAGTCACTAATCCGTAAATCATTCTAGCTTCATTTGAAGCTGGGTTGGATAATATGCTATGTATCACACCCACATTGGCCTCATTCACACCAATATCGTTGAAAACAATTTTTCTCTCAGCCTGATTCCGGACGCACTCCATCAGAATGTGATGCACATCTTCAGGTTTATTACATATGTCACAATTAGGTGACGTCACCTTACCCATCATATGTGCAAACACTCTTAATGGAACGTGTCCGGAACGCAGCCTGTGTGCAACAATAATAAGTACGACCTACATAACCTACGAACCACGGGAGCCTATGTTATTTTTGTTAAAGTTATGGACTCTCACCTATCTATCAATAACTTTAAAGTATTAAACAAAGCCTTACTTCTAAACCACCTAACAGTTATTGATACGGTTTTCACTGACATTTAGTAATTTTTTACGGAAGGAATTTTGTACAATACATGCTAATAAAGTTGAAGCGCCCTTTTATATTTCCGCTGCGGGATGCGGTATGCGCCCTAAGGCTTATGGCGTCAATTCATTAAATATATAATTATTTTAGTGGACTGTATTTGAAAATCGTTACACTAGTTATCTACATGGTATTTCGGCAGATCTGCTTAGGTATAGAAATTGGACACCACGCACCTTCTTTCTTTTGTGTTGCTCCTGTGGGACGTCTTTGTATAATTTTACAGCAGCAGAATATTAAGGACTAAGTATTTATACCTGATTTACAATTTAATAGTAACATATAAGAATTTGTGAGGTAAGGGGGCGTCCATAAATTACGTGAGGTGTATCTTAACATTTTTTGTCCCTCCCTCCCCCCTTAGATGTCGTGAAATTTTATTCAACCCCCTCCCCCATTCCCCAATCTCACGTGAGATTTTTCAAAATGTGGGTTAATTTCTTACGTAAACGCGTTGGATTGTTATTGAAAATAAAAGATAAAAAAATTGCTTCGTGCTTTTATTTACGACTAGTTAAGACTAGTAATCAATATTGTTGAGAGTTTAATTATAACGTAATAAACGATTACGCTTAAGTATGTACAATCTGGATTAAATGGACCAAAATAGTATTTTTTTTTTGTTTCAATCAGAAAAAATATTGCGTGTTATTTGCCGAGACCCCCCCTCTCTCCAACGTAAGATTAGATGAGATTTGACTCGAACCCCTCCCCCCCTTAAACACCTCACGTAATTTATGGACGCCCCCTAACTACAGAAATGAAAATGTGAAACAAGTTTTGGAAAAATAGTAAAATCTAAGTAGGTTACACTATTGTATGATATTGAAATGCAGCTTTACAAACTTAAACTATGTTACAATAATAAATACATAATATAATTATATTATAGAACAATGAAATGTTGCGCGATGTCAGGAAAAGATTCCGAATAAGCATAAAACTAAGGTAATAAATAACTTAGTACTGGGCCCTAATTCACTATGACAACTTGGCGATTCTTTGCTTCGAGGAAACGTCGATTTCTTCATTAATAAACGACAGCTGATTCCTTCATCCCCATTCCATCTTAGGACCACAAGGCGAGGTGAGTCAATTCACCCTTATGTAGTGCACATACCACCAGTCCGCATAAAGCGCTTCGCTGACTCTTTCATTATACGTACCGCAAAGGAGTGGAATTCTCTACCAGAATACTTATTTCCTTCCAATTACAACCTGGGTCTCTTTAAGAAAAGAGTGAATGGGCACCTCATGGGCAAACGTGCTCTACCTTAGACCGCAACTACGCTTACCATCAGGTGAGTCGTTGTCAAACGTGAGCCCACTTAATCATAAAAAAAAAACATCTGCGGAATTTGTATTCTCTATAACGTCATATGTATG
Source organism: Petrophora chlorosata (assembly GCA_951640565.1). Lineage (NCBI taxonomy): Eukaryota > Metazoa > Arthropoda > Insecta > Lepidoptera > Geometridae > Petrophora > Petrophora chlorosata. The sequence goes on along the minus strand of OX621194.1, from coordinate 5,096,013 downwards.
AATATATGAATGCGTCATAGAGATTTCGTTTATTAATGAAGGAATCGACGTGATTTCGAAGCAAGGAATCGCCAAGTTGTCATAGTGAATTGGGGCCCTGATTAATCAATCGGACATATCGGACCTATAAACGTGACATCACTGTAAGAAATGAGACTTAAGAATATAAGGTTATTGATAGGTTGGTGAAACAACTAATGTTGTTTATTAAGTTAAGCTCTAGTTATTAAGAGAACACAAACAGCTGATAAGATTAACTGGAAATAAATAAAGTTATCTGCCACATAAGTGCGAAATACCGATCTGTGTTTCTACCTCACCTACCCTAATCTCAATAACTGATCAATACTGATAAATTCTGTTCGGTATTCCACACTTGTGTGTAAGAGGCCTTATCAAAGAAACTTATGCGTATTTTTACAAGCTTGTATTTAACTTGCAATGTTTGGGTCAAATATTGCAAGTTGATCTTCTGATTCGATAAGATAAGAGGAAGTGGTTCTCCACTTCCTCTTATCCTATCGTTGAAATTTTGCACACTTGTCAAAGTCCGATGGCAATGCAATATTATGGTGACAGCCAGATCTGATGATGGAGACGGAAGGTGGGCAATAGAACTTCTTGACAGATAATCGTAAACTACTACTTGCGTTTGGGCTCATTTTAATCAGCTCGCGGTTCCGATTACGAAGTTGTTAAAAGCTTGTCTGGAAAAAATATTACATTACAATTTTTCAACAAAAATCTTGGTACGGAGTATTTCCCTTGGTCATGAATTACATCGTTATAGAGCTAACTGATAGGCTCATGTTTTCCTTTAAAATATTTGGAGACCTTTTTAATGGAATGGAAGGAGCAGGTCGTTTGCTTGGTGATAAGCAAAACACCTGCCTAATAGTGCAGTACCACCCAGAACTTTGTTTTGCAAAACCCTGTGCGGCACTGCACTGCGCTCGTCACTCTTAAGACAATTACTCTAATACTGATATCACGAAACACACAAAGTGTAATGTAATATTTAGTCTATCTATATAAATAAAAATGTAATGCTGTTCGTTGGTAAGCGCATCACTTCAAAACGGCTGGACCGATTTGGCGATTTTTTTAATGGTCGTAATAGTTCGAATTAGATTTAAATAGAAATAAAAATTTGGAAAGTTGCATGGAAATTTGAGAAATTGAAAATTGGGAAAAATGACAACGTTGCGCCGGGTCAGCTAGTTTTAGATAAACAAATAATACCCAGTAATTCCGCCTAGGTAAGCCTGGTTTTTTATCAGTTTTACTGTTCTAATTTTATGAGTAAAATTAACACCCACAGGTTGCCTAGAAGAGATCGCTTTCAGCGATAATGCCGCCCATTGTGACACTTTTTTAATTATTTTTATGTAATGTCTTCAATTTAATGTTTGCAATAAAGCGTTCATCTATCTATCTGCAATACCTAGATATGTCTCTATCTTTAAGTATATTTTTTTATCGCTATCTCACCTGTTGTTAAGTAACGATGCGATCGAAGATGTAACACGCTCGCCTAGAAGAAACCTGTTCACTCTTGTCTTAAAGACACCCAGATTATAGCTATCCAGAAACAGAAGCCGGCAGAGAGTTCCACTCCTTGGCCGTTCGCATTATGAAGGTCGAAGCAAAGCGCTTGGTGCGAGCAGGAGGGATGTCAACCATGAATTGATGACGGCTTGCCGTACGTCTGGTCGTCCGGTGATGGAATGGGGATAGTGGAATAAGTTCATGTAATTCCGCCGCACACTCTCCTAAATGTATCTGATAAAAGACCGATAAACTGGCAACTTTGCGCCGATGTACAAGACTGAAGCTTAGTCTTAACCAGCGCATCGTCATCAATGAGCTTATTGGCTCTTTTTTCAATGGTCTCCAAGGCTTCGAACAGGTATTTGTTGGAGCCGCCCTACAGGTGAGAACAGTACTCCACACACGACCGGACTTGTGCTTGATATAATAATTTATCACTTTTGAAACGTGTAAGTTGTGTACCGATCTACCAAACAATCGAAGTTCGAATGTTAAATTAAATTAACTGAGCGCTCGAAGAGTTAATTTAAAAATCCACTGACACAACTCAACAATTTTACGACTTTATCTGATTGCACAACTTTTCAAACGTCTCATCGTCTGAGACGTTTCAATTCGAGCTGGCCTTGTCTTTTTCTCGGCCCTTTGGTACATAAATTACGTACAGTAATAACTACGTCTAGATAGCCTCGCTAGACAATGCAAGGTGACTTATTTAGAGTATAGACGTAAGTATCAGGTTTTTATATATTAAATGACTAGCGGACTAGTGTGTGCTACTTCACTAAAAAAGAAATACATTGTTTTAGTGGTCTAATACCATCTTCGCATTATTGCCTTTCTAATGAAACGGGTTTGTGGGCACATCGGTTGGATGGTTTCAAAAAGACAGGTAGAAACAATTTTTGCGTTTTATATTATTTAGATTGAGGTGCTTTCTCCACAATAGTGTATTTGACAAATATTTTTCTGTATCAATGCACTAGATAAGATATTCATTTCCAAAAACGAAAGTTACAGAGTAAGCTTGATGTTTCATAAACATATTTACAATATATCTATAACAAAATTAAATTTCCAATGGATTAGAGCGGCGGCTCCGCACTAGGCTCTAGGCCCGTGTCGTGGAAACCTTAATATACCTGCGATAACATTAGTACACAATAATAGTATCGTATGCATCCTAATAAATTGAGGTCTACGTTAAAATTATATTTAAATTTACATGAATATGCTGGAAATTAATCTGAAATTCGGTTTTTGATGTCTCAACCGACGATATTTGATGGAAAAGATCAGTGGCGGGAGGAGGCTCCGTCCCTTTCTAGCAAAATGCCTTTTGTACATTGAGGAATGACACTCCTCAATGCTTTTGTACGTAGCTTGTCTTCTTGTAATTGATGTTGACGTTTTGGCTACATCGGCGTTTAAATTCAGGCGAGATGGTATTGTATTGTATTTATTAATAAACAAAGTACCTTAAATAATATTAAAATTATTTAAAAAAATAGTACCTAACATAAATAAATCGCATGCATTACCTATTACTTTTATGAATTCAAATTAATTATACGAGTTGCATTAATAAGAATAAGATTAATTGATAACAAACATGGGCGATGTCTTAGCGACAAAAAAAATATATACTTGCCATCGGTATGTTTTGGTCATTGAGGATGGTTTTGGTACAGAATTGATATTATTTTTTTTTAAGTTTGCCCGTTAGGGCAGGCTAAAGTCTCTAGGACCATACCGCCATGTCTCACGTAGTCCTTATTTGATAGTTTAATATTCCATTTTATTATACTTTTGTTGAGAATGAGGGTCAACAGCAATAAGCCGGACCCTCTCCTAGTGCTTCAATAAAGTGGTGGTAAACTTTATTCAAGCTTTCCATGAACTTTTCGTGAGAACATAAAAAGCAATGTTTTCCCTATTTTGTTTCATTTGCCTACACTCGTGCACGTTAAAGAACACGTAATGGTTAATATTACACATGATCACTCGAAATAACACTTGTTTGGAAAATAAAACAAAATCGAACTGTATCACTTTTCACTTCCCGCCAAAAAGTCCGTACAGAATTGACTTACTGCTTTTCCGATGTCCCCTAGGTGGGGCAAAGGGCGTCCATAGTGATCCGCCATCTCGTTCTATCTAGGATCCACACTTGACTTCAGACCAGGCTTAATAGAATAAGCATAATAGAAACAAATGCATTACAACAATTTCATGACGATAATTCGCGTGTTACATCTAGCGTAGGCACGCCTCAGAAATACAGCAAGCTTCATTTTGAATATGCACAATCTACATAAGTCGGACAAATAACCTTTACGTCATTTGTGAGGTAACAACGTCGTGAGACGACTCAATTTCTCAAAGGAATCAATTACGATTTACTGCATAACGGAACGGTAACACGCTACTCTTGGCTGTAAGGGAGAGAGCACATTCAAAGTATATAAAGTGTGCCTACTAAATTGGAAGAAAGCTAAAATTACGTTAAACATAATCTAGAATCATAGTGAACTCCCGCCAAAGCCACATGCTGTCATGTCAGCGATAACTTTTGCATAAATTATTTATTTACACATCTAATTAAATTAAACTTATATGGTTCATAAACGTGTGGATGCGGAATGCGCAGGACCGGCACAAATGACGTGAGGGAGAGGAGGCCTATACCCAGCAGTGGGTGGACACGAGCTGAAATGATGATGATGATGATGATAATAGATATGGTTAGTTTGGAAAGTTGGTGTTGAGAAAAGTGGAAAACTCGGCTGATTTTTGACATTTTCCACTAGCACAAATCTCAGCATAACTATTACAGTAGGTAAATAAAATTTTTTTTAAGAAACTCATTGATTTTGTTCATTGCTGTGCGCAAGCGACCTTACTGCGCCTTGCCACTGGACTGGAATACCGCGACCAAACATTATGACACGCCTGATTTATGTTGATTTATAATTCACAAGCTAAAATCTCGACGAGTCGACAGTCGACTACAGATAAACTTCCTCGGGCCAGTTTATTATTGATAGACATGCGTAGTTTATTTAAGAAATAATTAATTCGCTGATCATTACCTCGCCTCGGTCTAGTTTAGATTTTAGATGCATGTTTCTGTCAGTCAATCAGTAAACATACGTTTAATACTTACTGCACACAGACTACAGAACTGGGGCGCATGATATAATAAAAACACGCGTGATTAAAAAATCTTTGAGATGAGCAGTAAAACATTGTTCATCGGTCAACTGATAAACGATTATGTATGTAAACGTCATTCAATGTAATAGTCAATGAGTCAGGGCGTGGAAACTTTGGTGAAAACCCAGGCAGACTGGCAGACATTTAAACTGCATGATTCATTTTCCTTTTCGAAGCCCGATTCTGAATGCAATAGCGATAGATCATTAAGTAGGTTTTAAAACTCGCAGAAATCACAATAAAAAAGTAGAGTAGCTAGATAGATACCGCCTTAAGTCGCTAGCATAGCTATTACTAGAATTCTTGTTAGTAAGCCTAGTACATGCTAGTACTTACCTAACTACATGGAGAATGCTATTGTAAAGTTGTAAAACAAACGCTCTGCAATTATACCAACCACGTCATTTTTCAATAACATACTCAGCATCGAATGTTTGTTTAAATAAATTTACTACCAAATTATTTACTTTAAAGTTATTGACGAATCCTATTACCGTTTTACAACACATTTAGTGCGGCAACTCCTCAATTTTACGACATATTTCCTCACTAGAATCACATGTTATTCATAAACGTAGGTAATTATTTTGGTTACCCAACAACTCAAGCCGAACGCGAAAATTCTAATCTGACTGATTACAAGTCACTGAATTAATAGACAGTCATAAACTGGCCCTATTATTTTAGAATTTCGCTCAGGGTAACGTAGCTCAGGAATCTGAGGAAGGGTCGGAAAATATGCACCATTGCCGTCACTATAGAATTCCAAGTGCCCCGACGTGAATTCCAAGAAATTTTCATTATTGCGTAAAAAAAAACGCAGGTGGCAGCTAGATTATGCGTAGACGTTCTCCTCTAGACAAGCTCTTACGCTAAAACTATATAATAGAGTAATAAATCCCGAGAAGCCGTCGTTAAAAACATTGTAATTTTCCGTGACCGCGTAAAATGCCTAACAATGTGCGGTTCATTTCGCCCACAATTTCGTGTTTATGTTAATATTCTGACAATTAAAATATGAATACCTACAACATTATCTACAAATCTAAAACCCACGTTGATCACGGTGAAAATAAAATAAAATAGGTAAGTATCTACTGTAAAAAACAAGTTTTTCAACAAGAAGGAAAACGACCCGACGCGCGCCGATCACTTTTTCGTTTCACTTGTGCACTTTTTTGTAGAGAGTTTATTCTATTTGTTACTAAGAGTAGGTAATAGCTAATAAAGCAACGTTGCTAAAATCATATTATAGCGGGTTCAAATACATACTTTATATGACCTGAAAGCTATTCGAAAATAAACTTTCAACAAACCTGATGATAATCAATCAAAAACGTTCTAAACAAACTGCTTCCTGCTATTCGACTGGAAGCTGAACTAAATCTTTTCTCCTTTCTCTTAGGTACAAATCGCTGTTAATCACCGAGCAGGTAAATTAGTGCGTGCCCACTGACTGCATCGTCTCCAGAAAATGGGTCAAAAGCCAGCGTCAGTCCACGCGAAGTTTCCGCAAATATACTTTGAGTTAGTGCTTCTCATTAATCGTCTTATTGCTTTATTCTGAACTAGTACCTGGTAGTTGGTTTAGGTATCGCTTGGCTTGCCAATGTGTTACTATATAATATGGTTAGGACAGCCCTTATAAATATAATGACTTCACAAGTTTAACAAATCAGGGATCAAGTCCCTGCAGAATGTAGGGTCTATAGGTACATAAAGAATCAAATCCGTTGGTTGGTTTTCAGATCTATGACATCCTACTAAAATCATCTGATATTTTATCGTTTTAATTTATTAACAGTTGACAGCCTCCGTTGCGTAATAATTATGTATATCGGCTTGTAAATCGACATAAAGAATTGCTCAGTTCCTCCTCTACGCGAGAAATCCTATCGTTGGATAGAAAATAATTAAGAATAACAAACAGTTTTGTGTGAGGATCTTCTGATCCTCGTACCTATTTATGATTATTTTGTACTTTTAATAAATACAGAGAGCCATAATATAATTTAGGAGTCAGCTGCATTACATTTACGTAATCGTGGAGCGTTTGTTAGGTGTTTGTACAATCAGGTGTCCAACTTTTCATCAGTAAGCACTCTGCAACAAATTCTCCGAAAAATGTATCCATTTAACCTTGGTTGTGAAGTTTAGATTGACTAAGCAAAGCATTATATTTAGCAACTGTTTTTGTGTAACTCAACAACAGCGAGAAATAAATTGCTTGTTTTTTATTCAGGCTACTCAGCGACTTTAGACTAGATCTGTTTTATCGGCACTTGTTGACTTCAACGACGCGACGACGTGTCAAGAATTTATAAAAACATTTCAAACTAAATAAATTTTAGTTTAATTAGAGGAAATAGCTTTTAGTTGAGTTGTTGATAGGCTGAAGAAAATGGTTGGTCAGAAATATCGCTAAATGGGTGTCTGATTGTGAAATGTTGGGATCAAGGGTGTATGTTACGGATGGGAAGCAGAAGCGGCGCGGCAGGCGCGCGGAGCGTCACCGCCGTCGTCGTCGCCGGCCTTCCCTTGTCCGCGGGCTCATTGTTAACGTCCATTCCGCTGAAAAATCTACTCTATTTAATTTCTTTGGCAGCTGGCGTCGTCAAGTATATTTTCATGTGAAGCGTGGGCTGTTGTTCGAATATAGCAGGTGACTGACGCTCATTTTTTATTACGTTTGCAATATCGTATTGTTTTATTGACTTGTACCTAAAATAAATGTAGGCAATTCTGACGTATGAGTTACCCTGTTTCCGTTTGTGTTTTAACGACGCAGTAAGTATAGATGAGGGCAATAACTAATATTTTTTTTATCATAACTTCTACTGGAGCTTGCAGTTACCTATTAAGAATGATTCACGTCCGCTATCAACACACCATGTTCTGTTTTGATCCATCAATATCCATCGCTGAACTTCTAACGTATATGCCTACAAATACCTATCATTAAGACACAGCTGAGTTTAACGCTATTAAAATGAACTGAGCTCGCGACAAGCGGCACTGCCCACAGGGCAAAAAGACCAAAATGGTTTGGTAGAACAATATACCTACATAAATATTGTATTAAGATATGCGGCATTGTCAAAATTTTGGGTTCTACCTGCTGAAAGGGATCGACAATGTTTATCATCAAACAAACAAATGGAAGGATGCCGTGCGGCATACTCTATTACCTACTGTTTCACTCGTCGATAAAATGTGCTGCGTAGGATGTGGTAGAAAAATACGCGGACCATCTCTAAAGTCGGACGAAGCAAACGTCAGAGCTATCGACCGTTCTCACGACCACTAAAAACATTTAGATGTCAAACACCAACTTCGCGAAGCCATATAAAAATTTGAATAACTGCTAAAGTAACCCTAGTGTCCCTTAGACGACCCCTGTCAAATTCAGAACGTCTGCGTCCCAAGGGTCAAACGTCGCCACTATAATTTTATTATAATGTTTATTTTATATAGGTATGTACATAGCTATTTAGTAAGATTAGACTTAGTACCTACTAACTAGATTATGTAAGGATTTAGCACTTTTCTTTAGATTATTTTGATTCGATGGGTATTTTCAGTAAGTATACGAATGTTCCAGCAAGTTCATTAGCGATCCCTAATGACTTTGGTCGCCCTACTGGCCTAATCTAATTCCGCTGCTCATTTTTCTCGCCCCACAAAAAAAAAACAAATGTCTATGGTCAGTGATATTTCTTCACGCGACGTCGGTCATGGCGAGGCTAGCGGCCAGTGGCAACGCAAATGCGTGCGTTTATATTTATTTTGTTATGATCACGCACTCGCTGGCTGCCCACTAAATCCCGTCTACGCACTTCCTACTCTTTAGCCAATGATATATCAAGTACTAGGTGAATTCATAACTAAGTTACTGTAAAAGCCCGTACCTTTATTGGTAAATCTTAGGTTTTACTAGTACCTAAATCTTGGTTGATATATGTAGGTAAGGATTTTATAAAACAGAGACCATTTTTCGGGCTTTTACCATTAGCGTTGAGAACATGCTAAGTTTTGCCAATGACGGTTGGTAAATGTTGGTTTTGGGAATAAAACAATGAGTATTATTGTTGTTACAACTAGAATTTACTACTAATCTAAGATGAATATCAGTTAAAATTAGGTCAAACTTTGTAGATAAAACGCATTTTAACAAATTGAAATTCTTCTTATGGCGCTTCGCCGGCCGCTGCCGCGGCACAGACACGTGATTGCATTCCATATCCGAAAATCTTCCATAACCAGATTTTCTAATTTTGGCAGCGATGCGAGCAATCTATACAAATCCTATCAATTTAACATGCTGGCTTATTTTCCGCGTCGCGCCGGTGCCAAACAATGAGAATACATCGTGGCGGAGCCATCCGACCTCTCCCAGCGACTGCGATGGTGTCACCATCCCCTGATATAAACGGCGAACAGGTGCCATTTACGTGAACCTGTCACGGTGTATGCTCGAGATACAAACGTAAATTTAAAATTAAATGTTTGGCATCTTATAATATGATGATCTTTCCGTCGGTGGAATCAGCTTTATGATCATTCCTGTGGCTTTAGAGAAGATAGCCTACGAGTTGATAGGTATTCTACTATCTTTAATATGAGTATAATAAAGAGGTAGGTACGAAGGCAAGGAATTTCAATAAGTAATATCACAGGTATTGTGTGTGAAGTTGTTTGTGAACAAAGCAGCTGGTAGAGCGTTCCACTCCTTGCAGTCCACATAATGAAGGAATCTACGAAACCCTTAGTACGGAAGGGTGGGTTATAAACGACGTACGGGTGAAACGACTCTTTCCGTCTGGATGTCCTTAAATGGTAAGGGATCAGTTCATGGAGTTCCTGGGTAGACTATCCGAAATGCAGTCAATCAAACAACGACAGACTCTCAACTTCCGGCTGTGTTCGAGATTTGGTAGCTACTTCTACACCCTTCTACTCTACTTCTACGTCATTTATAATATTAAATTAATTGCGCGACGTTCTAAAGATGTCCAGAGCTGCCATTTGGTATTTGGCTAAGCTATGACACAGATTGCAATAGCACCTACTCCATGCAGGATCGAGGTACCTAATTTCCGGAAACTAGAATAGAAATTTATTTTTCTGTATCGTATACTCGTCAGGCCGGTACAGAGGTTTTATAAGTTGTATAAGGGTGAACAACCCTTATCACTTAGGGGTATGAAAAATAGATAGTAGCCGATTCTCAGACCTACTGAATACGCATATAAAATTTGGTAAAAATCAGTAAAGCCGTTTCGGAGAAGTAAGGTAACTAACATTGTGACACGAGAATTTTATATATATGATAGCACCATAATCAAATAGACAACTGTGCCATATGAATACACAAAAATGTAACGTGGCCTATATACTCGATAATTTTGAGGGTAGCAACGAGTAATTTTATCGATGAAACACTCTATTATTAATACGTAGAGTCCTAGAACAACTCGCACACGAAATCAGCGTCAGCTTATATACGCATCTTATACGTATTCCCAATCCAATATTCCCGTCGAGTCTCAGCATTCCCCTGGCGACATCGCTTGGCGCTAGCTAATGACATATTTCGAGCGCACCACCGCGCGCCGCGCTGACCGCCGGCCGCCGCCGCCGGCTGCGAAGCCCCGCAGAGCGCGCCCCGCCCGCTGCCGCGCCGCCACCACGCCAAGGGCGCGTCACCGGCCGCGTTCGCTCTATTTCCGACAAACTCTATTCCTGAAAGCTTACATTGTTTTATTTTAGTCTCGAACACTGTCCACTCGCCTCCAAGTTTCCCCAAACAAGCTCTAATTAAGAGCGAAACCTTGATACTGCTCTGAAATTTGAAGTTTAAAACTGTTCATAAATATCAACAGCTTTGTTCCGCGAGCGGTATTTGAAAGGCCAATCAATCTGTGAGAATAAACGCGGGTAACTTTGATCGCGTTGCCAAAACATTGAGTAACAAGTTGTCAAATAGTGTATCTTCGAAAAACTCGTGGTTTATTTTAACATTTTAAAGAGATACCTAGGTATTTAAATTCTTTGTGTAGGAAGTAGGTAGGTATTATAAAGTTCACCTCCTACTTTTCTTATACAATATGAAGGTACTTCCAAAGTTGTACAACTAAGTGTTTTTTTATTCAAATAAACAATACCTAGGTAACTAGTAGATTGATACACAAAACATTATAGAAGGTGGAGCGTAGTTGTAATTTTCCTAATTTCTATTTTTTACTTATTTTTAAGTCTAACATGGTAGGTATATAAGGTTTATGGAAATGATTGATACTTATGCAATATAACTGCAAAAAAAAATCAGAACATGTACCCCAATACATTTCAAACAGAAAAACTGTAGCAAATTAACGATTTCACAGAAGCTTACATTATAAATTTATAAAATCTCTTTGATCAGTTCACACATCGCTTTACAGTTTCAGCTTACTATTTTGCCTTCTTGCCTTGTTTACTCATGACGTGGCCAATGACATCATGATCACACAACTGTTCATAATGAGTAAATTGTGTAACCTTTGATGAACACTGACTTCGCGCTTCTTGTGTATTTTCCCCTTTTTTGGAGAATGGCTAGAATGGTTCCACAATATTAAAAAAAATGAATAAATAACGCCCAACGATCACATACATAGATCCTGACCCCTAACTAGGATTCCCTGTATCTAGAGAACCACGAACTATGAGAACCATGGTCCCACAATACCCAGACACGAAACAAATGCTTGCGCTTTTTTTTCTGTGCACAAACATTTATCCCGTCGCGAAAATCGAACCCGCAACCTCAGTGGTATATGAGATTTAAGCCCACCTGCGCAACCACTACACCAAAGAGGCTGTATTATCACGCAAACAAATCGATTCTACACTAAAAACTAATGAATAACAGATATAAATAAAGCTATAAAAATTGTATTTGAGTTGGAAGTAACTAGGTTTTACAGTCATGCTCACTCAAACGTCTTTGTTTGCGGCGGCTCTGTGTGTCGGGTCACTCCCTTCCCTCCAATATGGTTGAGGGGGCTGATGGCTGGTCCACAAGTCATACTCGTGAACGGGTGCTGCTTGCGGGGACTGGTCTGTTCTAGTCACTCCTACTGCTACTGTCATACCTACTTATATTTTATTTACACTTTTCTGTTACTGATACTATGACTATGGGACATCTCACTCGCATTTCTTGTTTTACATTCTATTAATTCTAATTTATACGTAATTGTGCTGAAAAAAGACATCCCCGCAGAGTTTTTTTTTTTATTATTATTATTTATAGGCTTGCGTTTGACCGCTATCTCACCTGTTGTTAAGTGACAATGTGGTCGAAGATGTAGCACGCTCGCCTAGAAGAAACCTGTTCACTCTTGTCTTAAAGACACCCAGATTATAGCTATCCGGAAACACAGATGCCGGCAGAGAGTTCCACTCCACTTCTTGGTGCTATCTTCTCTAGCGGGCGTATTTCCGAAGCACTGGTAGAGTCAGTTTTCGCATTTCTTTTCAGCACTCAGACTTCAATTTGAGTATAGGAAAGAAATGGGTAAACATACTTACCTTTTTTTCAAAGTCATGTTAACATAAGTTACAATTTTTAACATTTTTTATTTGTATCATGTGTTTATGACCTTTAAAAGTGCACTTTTGTGCCTATTTAATAAATGATATTTGACTTTGACTTTGACTTTATAAAAAAGGGTATATCTAAATGTTATACATAATTAGTTTGGATTGCCAGCGTCTGATGTCTTTGACTGCTCCTCATTTCTAGTCTATTGATTGTATAGTTCTTAATTGATACAATTAAATCATAACGACGTCAATTAGACTGTAAATTGGTCATTTTAATTTATTAATTGCCGACATCAGCGTTCTTTCCTCTTTGAAAGCGATTACATTGTTCGTTATTTTTACGACGAGCAGTGAAGCAGTAATAAATGATGCTTAAAAGAATGTAAATAGAATTTTCCTACTATAGGGCTATACAGGGAATAACATTAATGTGTAGTAATACTGAAAGGTGTGTATGGGTATCTAGTCATGAATCATCGGGCAGAATATACAACCAAAAAAACACTATTATATTTTCCATACAAAGTTTAAAAATTATTAATTTGAATTATTTTGGACAATCCTAACAAACTGTGGCCTAGTCGAGGTAGTACGGGTCACTGACCGAGCTACTTTGTGCCTAGGCACAAAACAGATAAGTACAGAAATCAATCTACATACAAAGTGCGCTCGAGCAACGCACACATAGACACCGCTCACGGACACGATATCTGGGCACAGTTGGGATGCGAGCGCGAGTGCCATCCGCTTGAGACACGCGTCTGTGAACATTTTTGTGCAAAAATGGAGCAACGAAAAAAGGTTATTATAACTGTTCGGTGGACGGTTGTTTAAATTCAACATTAAACGGTGAATTGTCGTTTTTTAAGCTACCAGTTGTTTCAGAGAGGTAAGTAGGTATTTGCTTGTATTTCGATGGTTAATTTTCACGTAACACAAAATAGTTAGGTAGGTAGGTAAGCGCCCCGGCCCCCGGCCCTGCGCCGAACAAGCGAACATGACTTTGTGGCCTTGTCATATTTTTACAATTTAAAATTTGATATTTATTGTAGTATAAGCTGTGTTAGCCTTGTGTTCAATAATCTTAATGAGAAAGATGTTAATGTAAACTAATCGCATTTGTTTTGTCTTCAAAAAAACTTTATTCAGTTATAATAGTAACTGCGAAAAAATTATGTCGATATCTTGTACACTTATTTTTTTTAAATCAATCAATTTTCCTCCCAAAAACTTCCATCGCCGTCCGGTATGAAAGGTATGAAAAGTACATACATGAGATTAACTTCTGTATTTATCTGTTTTGTAGCCTAGGCGCTCTGTCTTTGAAAACGCCGAACATTTTACAAGGGCTTGATTTCGAGTCTCAAATACCGGAATTTCATACTGAACGGATCTTTGGACTCGGTCGGTTCCGTTCCCGAACCCACTCGTAAAAAAAAGGTATTTCCACATTTTTACACGACTGCCCAAAAAGGAGTATTTCAGGGTTTACGTATGTATGTATGTATTTATTTATTCCACCATTACTTCTTATTGCCTGGACAGATTTGAATGCATTAAAACCATAATAAAAACATAGGTTTAAGTTTTTTTACCAGTTTTTTTTGCATGTTCGGGAACCGGTATACAAAAAAATCTCCGCGAACGGTACTTTTAATCTATGCCTTAACGTACCCGACTTGGCCTTGCCTTGATCAGTTTCAAGTTTTTATCCAACTTGACGTCTTAGAATTCATATTCAGAAATAACCTAACGAAATTTCCGAAACGAAAACGGTCCTTTTCAGTGGAGTTTTATGGGGCGGCGTTAGAAGGTAACTTTGTTTGTGCCGCTCGACCAATGAGGAGCAGCGGCTATTATTTATTAGGATTACATCTTTATGATTGGTGCAATACGAAACAAGGCTAGCGAATCATGAAGCGGCGGCGAATGTTTGATAGCTTTAGTGTTTGCCGCGTTTTGTCAAAGATTAAACAGGTTTATTTCTGAAAACTGACTAAGTAAAGACGCGTTATTGATTACTGACTGACGAACACTCTTTTACTATGCAATGAAATCAAATGTTGGAAATGTCTTAACCATCATTATCAGCCTATTACATTCCTACTGTTGAAATTCATGCATGATGTTTTTTACATCCTATTCCTACGGTGGTTGGTGACCTCACGTATTTTTTAAGAACATCAGCCATGCTCGCTCTTATTAGACGTTCATACTGATTAGATCCTTATTCCTAAATGTTAATTGGAGCGATGATGCTTAATGCTGTAATTAACAAGTAAGCATTAAGAAAAATAAAAAAAATACCCTGCCAAAAACATTATATGATAATTTATATTATTATTTATTTATTTATAACTTGCCTATGTCACTTGGGATGATTTAAGGATTCCGAGGATACCCCATACATCCAAATCTGTTGAGGCATTTATTGTGTAATAAAAAAACGCACATACATTAACCCCGAAAACATTACATTCCTTTTTTGGGGAGTCGCGTAAAAAGCAGTTTGCTTGAAAGTTAGTTGTAAAGTAAGGTTGATAGGACAGCTGGCTTTGCTAACTGAAGATAAAATTTGTTTGTCAGATCTGTACACGCGGCGCACTAATATTCTTTGTCACAAGTTCATTGCTCTTTATCAGCTGATTGTTAGGGTTGAAATGAACTTGATTACCAGAAATGTTTAAATTATCATATCTTGTGATTTTAAAAATTTTCTGGTAATTTGCACTTGGACTTGAATTATTAATAAGCTTCTATATGCGTGGTTTAATTATTACTACACATTTATGTTACACGCTGTATATCTAAAAACAAATGGCCATGAACCGTGAATGTCATTCTAGTTACGACAGCAGCATTCCAAAATATCTTTCATTCGTGGTAGGTCTCTCGTATGCGGGAGGCCGTCTGGGTAGGTACCACAGCTTTGCCAGTTATTCTGCCGCCAAGCAGTAGTGCGCAAGCATTACTGTGTTCCGGTTTGAAGAGCATTGTAGCCAGCGAAGTTACTGGGCATATGAGACTTAATATCTAATGTCTCGGGGTGATAATCGCAATCCAGTGCTACGCAGTGTTTTTTATGGTATTAAAAGTTCTGGGTGGCACTGCAATTGTTTTGGGCAGGCGTGACGCTTACCATAAAAAAATTATCTTGAACTATGTGGCTCAAAATTCTACTGTAAGTCCTAACCATAAGTATTAACAGTAAAAGTACATATATAACCTTTGTGAGAAAAAGAAATAAAAATGTTATGTTATGTTATAGGGTATCTAGTACTATGTAGGTATATTATGCCTAGATTAATTAATTAATCAATACAAACACCTCCTGTTTACAGTTATTTTAAGGGTGTTATAATTTGTAACGAAGGTACCGTTCTTTCGCATCAAAAGAAATCAAAAACCGCTGCTGTTCAATTGTCAATAAGCTTATCCGTTAATTGATAACATTGAAAATGCAACCTACCATTTCACAAATAAAATTCTTGTCTACCGCACCTTTTTTTTATTATTTTTATTTATAGGCTTGCGTTTGACCGCTATCTCACCTGTTGTTAAGTAACGATGCGGTCGGAAGATGTAGCACGCCTAGAAGAAACCTGTTCACTCTTGTCTTAAAGACACCCAGATTATAGCTATCCAGAAACAGAAGCCGGCAGAGAGTTCCACTCCTTGGCCGTTTGCATTATGAAGGTCGAAGCAAAGCGCTTGGTGCGAGCAGGAGGGATGTCAACCATGAATTGATTTTTTTTAAGTTTGCCCGTTAGGGCAGGCTAAAGTCTCTAGGACCATACCGCCATGTCTTACGTAGTTTTTATTTGATAGTTTAATATTCCATTTTATTACACTTTTGTTGAGAATGAGGGTCAACAGCAACAAGCCGGACCCTCTCCTAGTGCTTCAATAAAGTGGTGGAACTTTATTCAAGCTTTCCATGAACTTTTTGGGAGAATATAAATTATTTTTCAAAAAAAACTAAACCGACTTCAAAACCACAAATAGGCACTCAAAAGTGAAAAATAAATTAATATAATTATCATAAGCGCTGCCCACTCATATATTTGAAGTCGGTGCCAGCCAAGTCTATTAGGTAGCAGATAAATACTATGTATATAGTAACTATTGTACTACTGTATTGTACTGTATTGTATTGTACTACTTGTAGGTAGTATCTATCTACTACCTTTTAGACTTGGCTGGCACCGACTTCAAATATATGAGTGGGCAGCGCTTATGATAATTATATTAATTTATTTTTCACTTTTGAGTGCCTATTTGTGGTTTTGAAGTCGGTTTAGTTTTTTTTGAAAAATAATTTATTTTAACCTTTTTAGTGCAAAACAAGTTTTAATTAAATTAATTTAAAAAGTTTTTAAAGACAAGCATTTATGATCTAGCAGCCACATCATGACGAAGTTTAAAACGGGCTATCATAATTAAATTTATGTACAAAAAAAATTCATGATTCTCCTATTCTCTGTTGAGGAGTTCCCTCGCCGGAAGTCATTCCTGGGTGTATCAGCCATGTCATGGTGGAATTTAGAACAGGCTATTATGGTTAAATCCATTTACAAAATTTTGTGTCTGTACTATTCACCGTTGAGGAGTTCCCTCGCCGGAAGTCAACCCTGAGTGAAGCATGTGAAGCAGTCGAATACAAACCTCCACCTTTAGAAAGTCGGTTACAACAAAAACAAGAACCGACTTGAAGATTAAACTTATATTTTTTTTTGTT
The DNA here is from genome assembly GCA_951640565.1 of Petrophora chlorosata. Classification (NCBI taxonomy): domain Eukaryota; kingdom Metazoa; phylum Arthropoda; class Insecta; order Lepidoptera; family Geometridae; genus Petrophora; species Petrophora chlorosata. Next base: position 5,078,918 of record OX621194.1, on the reverse strand, counting down.
TTCGCTATTTTTTTCAAAAAGTGCTGAATGAATTTCGATAAAATTTATATGGGACCACCTCTGAAGTATGACCTACCAATCAAAAAAAGAATCATCGAAATCCATTCATAATTGGCGGAGTAATCGCGTAACAAACACACAAAAAAAAAATAAAAAAAAAAAAAAAAAAAAAAACATACCGTCGAATTGTAAACCTCCTCCTTTTTGAAGTCGGTTAATAAAAAGCAATGTTTTCTCTATTTTGTTTAATTTGCCTACAATCGTGCACGTCTACGAACACATAATGGTTAATATTCCACCGATATTACACATGATCACTCGAAATAACACTTGTTTGGAAAATAAAACAAAATCAAACTTTATCACTTTTCACTTCCCGCCAAAAAGTCTTAATTAATTAAATTGTACCTACTAGAGATGGACCCTAATCCGTCTATGTCAATGTAATAAACAAGATAGATGAAGACAAATGAGGTTCTAACAAACTCTCTAGTTTTGGGTCTTCGAAACGCACGATTATAAAACATTTGCGTGATAATACAGCCTCTCTGGTGTAGTGGTTGGGCAGGTTGGCTCAAATCTCATACACCACTGAGGTTGCGGGTTCGATTCCCGCGACGGGACAAATGTTTGTGCACAGAAAAAAAAACGCAAGTATTTGTTTCGTGTCTGGGTGTTGTGGGACCATGGTCCTCATAGTTCCTGGTTCCCTAGATACAGGGAATCCTAGTTAGGGGTCAGGATCTATGTATGTGATTGTTGGGCGTTATTCAATAATTCTCTGCTAGGTAGGTATATCTAGTATATGTATGGTATACCTAGTAGGTATATGTATGTTTATGCAGGCATTCAGAATGTTGCTAATTTTTTGTGTCTATTATTTTAGTGTTGTAGTTAATTTATTTATTAATTGTCCATCCCCGTCTTTAACATTTTGATAATTCCTCTCCATCCAAAGGTTGCCTGGAAGAGATCGCTAAAAGCACCGCCCATAGTAACACTTTCTTCAATTGTTTTTATGTAATGACTTCAATTTAATGTTTGCAATAAAGCATTCATTTGTCTATCTATCTATATCTCAAATCTTCTCGACTCTCCTCTAAATATTATATAACAAAGTCGTTTATGCCCGTATTCTATCTGTTTATTCACTGCTATTATATTTTTTGTAGTGGTAGGCTCTAGATGCGGATATAAAAGCACCCACCGGACAAAGCTCTGCCGTCAAGCGACCTAAACGACGCGTGGGAGAAGTCGCTCAACTCCCGTATTCCGTGCACTATTTTCAGGCACATCGTCGCTTAACATCAGGCTAAATAATGACCAAACATAGATTTAATAACATAAAAAGAGTACTTGATGAATTGTATGCCTTTTCACCAATATTTATAGAGTTTCTTGAATATAATTCGCTACCGGGCGAATTCAGATTTGAGGTGCGTGGACTCTTGTAAGATGTTCCAACTTGAACGATGTACGTGTTCTAGGTAGTTATTCTATTTTTGTAGCCATGGTATGATAATGCGGCAATGGTCACTTTAATATGCCTTTTGAGCGTGTCTGGTATTAATAGCCGGGTGCCGGTCACCTGGACCTTGGCGGTGGGTGCCAGTGGGAACTTTTATACATACCGATCGCTTTATTAATTTGGCATATAAAGCAGGAAGCCCTTATTACAATTAATATGCTTATATAATAAAGTAACACGTAGAATACCTATAATTATACATTTATTGTATGTATTGTAATGACATATACTTTGGACGATACACACAATATGACAATATTATTATTATTATTATTTTGAGCCTGGTTTGTCCCACTGCTGGGCAAAGGCCTCCATACCCTCCTTCCACTCCTCACGTAAAAAAATCCCTATAACAATATTGATTAAGCAATTATTAAATAGTTATTTTCCAGTCCATAAGTAAAGACTACTATTTTTACTACAAAAGACTAGAATTGATTAGAATTGAAAAGAGAAGGGAAGAGCACTAAGAAACAGAAACAGAATTTTTGTTTCTAAGAGTCAGAATTCACTCAAGCGATCCTTCTCGTGGTAGGTTTATCGTATGCGAGAGGCCGTCTAGGTAGGCACCATCTCTTTGCCAGTTATTCTGCCGCCAAGCAGTAGTGCGCGAGCATTACTGTGTTCCGGTTTGAAGGGCATTGCAGCCAGCGAAATTACTAGATAGGCATTATGAGACTCAACAGCTAATTGTCTCAAAGTGACGAGCGCAGTGCAACGCAGCGCAGGATTTTGCAAAACAAAGTTCTGGGTTGTGCTGTATTATTATGGGCTTGCGTGTTGCTTACCATCAGGCAAACAACCAGCTCGTCTAGTCATTCAGTTACATAAAAATAAATATGTGTACTGGTGGTAGGTTTCTCGTATGCGAGAGGCCGTCTGGGTGGGTATCACCGCTTTGCCAGTTATTCAACCGCCAAGCAGTAGTGCGCAAGCATTACTGTATTCCGGCTTGAAGGGCATTGTAGCCAGCGAAATTACTGGGCATTATGAGACTCAACAGCTAATTGTCTCAGGGTCACGAGCGCGGTGCAGCGCCGCGCAGGATTTTGTAAAACAAAGTTCTGGGTGATGCTGTTATTGTTATGGGCTGGCGTATTGCTTACCATCAGGCAAACGACCAGCTCGTCTCGTCATTCAGATACATAAAAAAAAAAAACAAAAAAAAATGTTTTATTACTATGAGTCATTACCACGATGAAGAATATCGTTGGGTGTAAAAAATACTATTATAATTAATACAGGTAGAATTAATGAGTATGAAATTCTTGGACAGCACGGCCTATGAAGCGTGTCATCACTTCGCCTTACGAGCCACCTGTACCCAATAACTATTACGGACTAAATCAATCACTATTATTTCTCGCATACGATATACCTATTTAGGTAAGTTAGTTCTAAAATGACCCTAAGTTAATAAAGTTGGGTTACCTAAAACCCCTTAAATGACCCTAAACTAAAGCTACCTAAGTTAATCTAATGAAATCTCGGCGTGACGTTGCGGAAATTCATCTCAAATCTAAAACGCAATGAAAATATCTAATGTAATTCCGCTGAATATTATGTAGGTTGTAATTGAATAATATAATATGTATGGGTATAGATAGTAAATGTAAAATTAATAAAAACATTTTTTTTAATAAATATGATAATAAGTTTAATATTGTATATATAAAATAAGGTATATAAAATATAACTAGGATAACCAATAAACAATGTAAAATAAATAAATAAAGCCCTAAAGTGATCCTAACAACAACCCTTCCTGTACGACACGTGTTTCGCCAGCTACACGAAGCATCATCAGGTGTCGACTCGCCGAACGCTGGAACGAGAAACTTCGACTTATCTCTGCGTCAATAAAACTATTTATGCGTAGAGCACCACCGCTTTACCAGTTATTCAGCCGCCAAGCAGTAGTGTACAAGCATTACTGTGTTCCGTTTTGAAGGGCATTGTAGCCATCGAAATTACTGGGTATTATGAAACTTAACAGCTACTTGTCTCACGGTGACGAGCGCAGTGCAGCGTCGCTCAGGATTAGGCAAAACAAAGTTCTGGGTGGTGCTGTTACCATTTTATGTTATGGGCAGGCGTTTTGCTTATCCCCAGGCGAACAACCAGCTCGTCTAGTCACTTAGTAACATAAAAAAAACCTAAAGCCCCTAAAATGACTGTAAATTAGAACTACCTAAGTTAATAAAACTTTTTATGCGTAGAGCAATGCTCTACATATAAAAAATAGCTACTCTTGAAGCTTATAGGCAAAGTTTACTACGATAAGCTACGATGTGGAGGAGGGAGTGTATAGTAACGACTCTATTTTTATCTCTATCTGTATCGCTGACAACTTACATCAATCTTATTATACCCTTCGTTTGTTGTTAAGCAAATTTTTTTTTATGTACATATATAATAATTAGCGGACATTGTGTCAAATGCGTCTGTTGCGGATGGACCAGCGGGTTTGATTCTCACTACGGGACAACGTAAAAATGCACTTAGAAAAAATACACATGTACACAGGTATTTGTTTCGTGTTGGTGTTGTGGAACCACGAGGACCAGCCTCGTAGTTCCTGGTTCCCAATATACAGGGAATCCTATTTAGGTGTCAGGATCTACATATATGTGATCTTCGGGCGTAAAAAAATATCTAACCAATTAGCGAATCTTAGCGAATTTCTTAGCAAACTATCCCGGTAGTTGCCGTAAAGTTAGCTGTCATGAATGCTAGTATTAGTTCGATATGAGTTGTGACGCACACTAAAAAAGTTATTTGACTGATCGATTTTATTTTATTTGAGCTGATTCGTTGTGACATATTGAATTTGTATTTTGACTGACATTATATTAGATTATTTTAATTTGATTTGACTGACTGTGTATTGTAATCGCTTTTTTTATTGCCTGAAAATAAATGAATATGAATTTTTGTTTTTAAATTAGGAAGATATTTCACAGGTTGTTCGCTAATTAGTGACTCCCATAAAAATTAAGTATGAATGAAGAAGAATAAAAATACTATGTACCTAATACTAGGTATATAAGCTCATTGCAACATATTGCACATTCGAAACATGTTGTACATATATGTAACTTGTTTATATACCTTGACACTGGTTAAAGGCTAAATGCGCGAACCGTGTATGATAAAAGTCACATTTATTTTAAAACGTTTAGTCAATAACTCCATAGAGATTTCTTTTGTTTTTGATCGCTGTATCTAAAATTTTTTTTTTACTGGTTGCGTTGCTTTCGTTTGACCACTATCTCACCTGATGGTAAGCGATGATGTGGTCTAAGATGTAACACGCTTACCTAGAAGATACCTGTTCACTCTTGATTAGAAGACTCCCAGGTTATAGTTGTCAGGAAACACAAACGTTGGTAATGCGTTTCCACTTTCTAATCTAAGTAATAATTTGTAAATCTGTCTGATATTTTATAACTCAGGCACGTGTTTGATGCACCTCAGGCTCCATCTCAAAGATGCTCAAGACAATAAATAAGCATTGCAATGAGATATGTGCGAAGAGTATCTAATCTTGTCTTCTAAATTCTCGAAAAAACAGTAGACATAACAATCTAACTGCAGTAATATTTCATTCGCTAGTCCATGATCCAACGCACGGCAGATGAATGTTAAGCCACGGATTTAGGACTAAGCCCAGCTTAAAGCAAATAGTCCAGACACTCAGTGTAACAGATATTGATTGCCTAAATTTAAGCCTATTAATTAATTTAGAACTCAATAATTTCACGACGTTTATTGGATATAAAAAAAACATACAACATTTTTATTGACAGTCATGCATCATTTCACCCAAGAAAAAATAAATTCTTATAATTTTACTTCGTAATGATCTGATAAATGTGAAAGTTTGTTATGTTTGTGCCCCAAACACGCAAACACTTTAAATGAATTTAAATGGAATTTTCTTACTAGATAGAAGATACTGGAACAGGACAGACGGTAAGACACTCTATGTAGCTATATTAGCTAGGTTAAAAACAATCTTTTAAATAGGTAATGTGTACACGTACATACATATAATGACATATATATATATATATATATATATATATATATATATATATATAATGGCATAGAATATAAATTGTATCTTGAACCAGGCCTAGCGCTACAAGTACAGAGCCGGACACCGACAGCGGGTCGCGCGTCGTTACACGTGCCGCGTCAGAAGAGATAAGAGCTATGCGATAGAAAGAGTCGCTCTGTAGGTTAATATGACTGGTAGGTATGCAGCGCTACGCGAGCTGAATTGAATTTTATTGCGTCATAGCAAGAGTCGCTATTTGCTTAAATTTCTTTGCGGAGTGATGCTTCTGTCCCTTAGTATTCTGTGCATGATCAAAGATAACCAAACCAGTGTACAAACTTAGATCATCATCTTCATCAGCCCATTACGTTCCCACGGCTGGGACTCAAGCCTTTCCTTGTAGAGAGATGGGCCATAATCCTCCACGCTATCCCAGAGCGGAATGGTAGATGTCACATTTCCTTGAACTTTCGTGATAAATTTTTAGACATGCCGGTTTCATCACGATGTTTTCCTTCAAAGTTGTTAGAGCGAGTGTTAAATCTGCGCTTAACTTAAGAAAGTCTGTGCGGGGCCAGTGGGATTCGAACTCGGGTGCGTCGTATCGAAAGTCGCACGTCCCACTGAGGCACACTCGCTCTCTTACTTAGATATACTTATATTTTTTTCTAGGAGTTCCTTTTACCTACCTACCGATGCTTCAACATTACGTTTCCCAAAGTGACTGCCGTGCCGTAAGTAGGTACCTACTCGTGTAGGTAAACACAAAAATATTTTACACGACCGAATAGCATTTGCACACTTGCAACGCTATCTAATTTTACATTCAAGGAAATCTCACATAATGTAAAATGTGCATAATATTCTGTGTATTTTGGTCGAACACCAAATTGCATATCCCGGGATTATGAGCTTGGATTTGTCTATAGTTTAATATTAGACACATTCTACTATGTATGAGATTTATGTGTCTAATTTTGTAGTGTCTATTATTGCGGTCCTTAATCTATGAGAGAAGGCCCGCGTCCCAGCTGTGGGAATGTAGATAGATAGATAGATAACGCTTTATTGTTACACAACAACAATTAATAATTACTAAACAATACTTAAAGCTAAAGTGTTACAATGGCCGGTCTTATCGCTTACAGCGATCTCTTCCAAACAACCTTTGGATGGAGAGGACTCAAAGAAACTGTAAGGGACGGTGGTGTAATGTAATGAGCTGTTGACGATTTTGATAATGATTGTGGGCGAGACGGTACAACCCCAATTTTGCCAAGGTCTAGTAAATTTGGCTCAAGTTAGTTTACACGAAGATAATTATTCTGTGTCACTACTTTGCTTAAGTAGCGCTTGTAGGACTTGTATTCTTGTTCGTAACAAATCTGCTACAGGTAAACCAATGTTCGCTACGGTATCCACTTGTATGACCGTTTGTTTGGTATTTCTATATGACTTGGTCTTGCCGTCTAAGAACAACAATCGTTAAGTCACGTCGGAGGCCTTCGGGTTGTCTATAACTTCGGCATCAGGGTTCACCACACAGCCACACTAGAGAGACAATAGTAGATTGTATCATAAGGGAGCAAAATAATATTTTTACGGCGAGGGCGCTTTTTTGAATCCAGAGCGAAGTGAGGGATTCTAGAGTAGAATCCCGAGCGTAGCGAGGGATTCTTTAGTAGAATCCTGAACGTAGCGAGGGATTCAAAGTACGTCGCCCGAGCCAAAAATATATTTTACGCCCGAGTGATACACTCTACTTTTCATCACCCACTATGAGAAAATAAAAGCGCCTCATATTTTATTGTAATATTATTATTTAATAAAACATAGAGTAATTCTTGGCGCCTCTTGCATTTCTCCATTCAATAAAATTACCATAGGCTTTCATATATTTCTCCCGGGATCTTGCAGGTAATAGATTATCCATCACATTTCTTGCGTCAGTTCTAATGCTTTCAGGAGTTAATTCTATACTTTCACTGTCACTTGAAGAACTCATTTTTCAAAACAAAACAAAACAATGAATTTGAAAGAAAGAAAGAAAGAAAGAAAAAACATTTATTTGACGACCACAATCATAACAAAATAAAGAAACACAGGAAAACATAATTATAAAAAGAAAAAAATAAATATATAAACAGTATGAAGAGTTAATTATGCCTAAAATTACGTATGTGGTGCCAAAAGGGGCTTTCACTCAGCACAAATGTCAGGTGTTAGTGTTTTGACACCCGACGCTGGTTTTCAGCTAAACAATCCGTGAAAATTTACGAAAACGCGGGCTGTAGTTCGCGCTTTTTTAATTTGTTTTTTTTTTCATTCATCCGGCGGCGTGACTATGGGCCGTCGTACCAGCCAGTCTTTATTCAAACAATATTTGCGTTCGATTTCTTTGGTGCTGAACACTAAGATGTTCCAAATTCAAAAAGTGCGCGGCAAAGATAATTGCGGCGCACTTATAAAGAGGATTAAAAACTCATTACTGCCCGCTAAAAGTTTCTTATAGAAAACACCACCTTTGGGTGCACATAAAGGCGAACCAAGTCGTCCTTTTCGAATAGATGGGATGAAAAGATCAGAGAGACCCTCTGCTTAGTATTTTCTACATCCGATCCATGACATAGATTAAATTGAATTAGTTTGAAAATAGAACATAATATCGTTTTATAAATGCTTTCTAATAATTGTATGTTTCGTATTTAAATAAATAGAAAACGAAATAAAGGGTGCATATATAATGGCCCATCCGAGGACCCACAAAAAGTCCTCGCTTTGAAAAAGTCCTCGGATGTGCCTTGTGTATTCAGGCCCAAGTCGGAAGGTACTTCAAACAAACGCACCCACATACCCTCACACACCTTAACACACACACACATAAGACAATGAGTACCTAAACAGCTAAGATCGAGTTTTACCTAATATAGTGAGTCTAAAATGTAATATCACTTCACTTTTTTTTAATGTAACTGAATGACGAGACGAGCCGGTCGTTTACCTGATGGTAAGCAATGCCAGCTCATAACAATAACAGCACCACACAGAACTTTGTTTTGCAAAATCCTGCGCGGCGCTGCACTGCGCTCGTTACCCTGAGACAATTATCACTTCGTTAAAAATAGTTAACTTTTTTATCCTTTAGTGCATATTAATAATATAAGTACATCTAGGTGGGAGAAGCCACTGGCACCCGAAACACAGATTTTAACTAGTTCGCGAGCTTATGATTCAACATTCACATGTAAACTTTTTATGCAAATAAACTCATTATTATTATTATTATAATGATATGATTTTATAGTTATGTAGTTCACACCTATTTTTTTTTATAATTATCGTTGTTTTGTTTTATTCCTATTAAATAAGAACATAGAAAATATATTGGAAAGAACTCATTAGAAATTCATCGACATATAGACGAAATTAGAATTTAAAAAAATCTTTTGTTGTAGAAATTGAAAAGCAATGGCTTAAAGTAATTTTTAAAAGCAAGTCAAATATTGTAAGTATGTATTAGTGTTGTTTAAAAAACAAGATAGCTGCTTTAGTAAAAATTCAGAAGTAAAATTAAACAATTTTATAATTTCTGCTCTATATAATAGTCATTTAAAACAAATTATATAAAATATCTATGTACAAAAATAATACTAGTTTGTGTCAAAGAAGTTACACTATTACTATGTACTAAATAAAATAAAAGAATAAATCAACGTATTTTTTTATTTTTGCGTCGACTTTTTTACAAGCTTTTATTTAACTTTTTTTTACGTTTAATAGATCCATGTTTGGCCACTATCTCGCCTGATGTGAAGCGATTATGTGGCCTAAGATGAAGCTCATAGATCTAGAGAGAGACGGCAGTTGAGCGACTGCTCAGACCCGTCTCCCCGATGGTTCACCGAACATCATCCCGAAACACGACTAAGACTTGTAATGTGTGTTTGTTCGGGTCAAATCTTGCAAGCTGAATCAGAACCACTTCCTCTCAACCTACGGAGTTGAAATTTTTCTACTTTTCAATTTCCGATAACAATGCAATATTATGGTGACAGCCAGCTGATCTGATGATGGAGACGGAAGGTGGGCAATAGAACTTCTTGACAGATAATTGTAAACCACTACTTGTGTTTTGGCTCATTTTAATCTGCTCGCGGTTCCGATTACGAAGTTGTTAAAAGCTTGTCTTGAAAAATATATATTTCAAAAAAATTTTTAGATTTAATTAGGCGTTGATTCACGTAAAATTAATTTGACTTGCACTTATGTATTTTGATTTAAGTATTAATTTTGTTTAAAACTCGGAGTCTTTGTTTACAGAATCTGGTTTCATTACAAATTATTTGTCCTAATTCAAACTCGCTGGAAATTAATTAAACCTTATAATGTTTAATTAATATATTAGAAAAAGTAAGTATATATAATAATAAATTATTTTAATCATTGCATTGTAAAATGTATCTTGTTAATTACTATGCGGCAAAAGTGAAAGCTCTACCATTTTCCAGGATAGAAAAAGACATAATATCTAAATATACTTTAAAAACCTTAAAAATTACGAGAAACCATGCAAACTCTTTAAAAAATAATGATTATTTTTTGGAACAAAATTAGAAATTTATTTATTACCAAACTGTACATACACTTATAATTAGATTTATTTTATCTTCCGGAAGCTGGGCTTGTAGTGTATGACATTACCTTATTGGTGCGCAGAACCTACACTAAGAATGAACTTGTGTCGTAGGTATCTGCTAGCTCTTCCATTGCATAGTTTTACACAGCCGGAGAATTTATAATGGTGTTAACAAGTGTAATTTATTAATATTAGTCTTAAAATTATAATTAAATTAAGTTTAAGCTAAAGATAATAGCTATATAGATTTAAGTGTTTAATGTGAAATACAATGAAATTAAATATAACTCACAATGATTGATCACAAGTTAAAGCATTCGCTAGTTATCAAATATCGCTGTGCGGCACAAACTAGTCGGTGGCGGAGGAGCGAGGCGACACCAACGAGGAATTTTTAAAATGGCCACTTGCCAGCACTCCTCTTTTTAAATTAATTATTGTTATACCAAGCTCGAAAGCATTCTAATATAACAACACTCATGCGCGAGTGGGAGGCGAGAGCTGCCGTGGTTTACGATCGTTCGAATTGCCTTAATCTCAGACCAGTCCAATCAAAATTCTATGTCAATTTCCTTCTATTCCTAAACATTCGCCGCAAATTCGCGAACATAATTGCAAACACTTTCTAGACTAAACAAGCACTTTAATGGCAGGTCGTTGTCATCGCCGGCACTATTTTAGGGATCGCGACCTTCTATATAACATTTTTAGAGCCGTCAATCGTTAATGAAAGCTTATAAACAACTGCAGCCATCTTCCGCGGTTTTCATAATTACGCACATTTTAAACGATGCGTATAAATAAACATCGTATTTTTATTACACGGTCAGCCAAGGTGCGGACTGATTTAAGCTCAGTATATTATAAAAGAAACTTGGTATGTATACAACTAATAATTTATAAAAACGGATTGTTTATGAAAGGTTGATGTGTTTTTAGTTTTACAAAAACATATATGTGTCAAGCAAGGCTGATGACTTTGAGTGGAACAACGGGTTGCAAGGCAAGGCCAATAGTACTCTGAATCGAATTAAAATTAGAATAGACGATTCCTTAATTTAAATTTTATAGCGATAAAGTTTCCAGCACCTAACGCTGGTGGATCAAAACAATCAATTTGAGAAAATTACCAATCAAAATGAAGCTATTCTGATTAGTATTAACGAGGTATTAGATAAAAGCTTAACAGGTACATTCAAATACATAATATATAAGTAATAAGAAGAGTAGGGATACTCTTCTCCTATTTGTTATTTTCCAGACCCGAACAGCGGATTTGAATAAGTACTAAAAACACTCTTTTACAAACAAAGAGTAAATAACAAGACATCTTCCAATCCAATAAAATCATAAATTGGTGAACAGATTTTACTCAGACCTAAACAGGAAAGTCATTTCGCTTAAAAAATACGTAAGAACTCTTGCGAAGTAAAGGTTCCAACAAGAACTCAATTAAATGATACTAACAAGTTATATCTAACATGAGAGGTGCTAGGAGTTCCGTAAGATATTTGGCGTTCATTATAAGTTTTCCTCGATCGATTTTAATTAATTGTTTGAGAGTTTCTTTTATTCGGGATCTTTAAATAAGTATCAGCTAGGTTGATATCCGCCTGGGTGACCTCATTTACCTAGTTTATGAGCGCCCTGTCATGTCTCGGATCTAATTATAACTTGTAAGCATTTTATTGCTCCACAAATCTTAGAACTACGATACGTCTTTTGACGGGTTCGATTGGTACAAATAAAAGTGTCAATTTGACACCTCCCGTCTCACGCTCGGACTAGCGCAACCGGCTTCCATTTGCAACACGACCCCCACAACTGACTGACACAAAACTGTAAACATTTCACTGTTGAAACAGAAATCAATTTCGCCCACACAAACACCGTGCAAAAGGATGAATTGACAACTCAAGAAACAGTATATCACCGTTATGATCCGAGTCATCTATGTTATTGAACCTATCTGTCCGTCTTTCATAGCACTCCCTTCAAAGCAATGTCAACACTTCAGCTCCGAGATTAATAGACGGACATAGCTCACCCGATGGCCCTGCGATAAACGCGATAAAATAAAAATACATAGCTCAAGGCAGATGCCACTAGAGATTTGGACATCAATTTCAAGATTTGCATATATCTATTAGAAATTTCAGCTCAATAATAATGTGTTAGGGTTTAGATTTGAGTGCGCTGGAGTAACATAGTAGGCGAGCGATATGCGTGGGTTCTGGCTTTAGGCCAGAAATCACCTGCCGACCCTTGTATACCGATAAAGCCAAACATTATTTACAGCGGTATCCAACGCACTTATTGTTGTAGAAGATGCCATTATAACAGAACTATCTACTCCGGAACGAGCTTCAGCCGAGTATAAATAAACACTAAACTTACAAGATCATACCATGTTAATTTATACCTGCATACCAAGTAGGAAATCGGCTCCATTGCAAGTTTCAGTCAATAAACTGAAAATTTATGTATTTCGTACATTGTTACAAATGAATACACATTATTTTAAATAAAGCAGCCACTTACAAGCTATTACTGCTCGTTTTGAATAAGTCAGTATTCTCTTCAGCTCGTTTTTAGTACATTTTAAAAATTAAAATGAAGTTTTTGGTTGTACGTCAACTTGTGAGGCTTTCTATCTTAGAGGTACGAAATAAGTAGACATTATGACGAGCGCTGTACAGTGCGGTGAAATGTTGCAAAACAAAGTTATGATTGGTGCTGCGATTGTTAAGAGCAGGCGTGTTGCTTACCATCAGGTGAACAACCCGTTCTTCTCGTCACCCAGTTGTATAAAAAGTACACGTCTTCGTATCCCAGTTCAGTCCCACGAATATATAATTATATAGTTTGTAAGTTGTGAGGATTTTCCATACAAATGGTAAAGGAAAACTTCATTTGAAAACGCGCATGTACAAGTACCATGAAATTTGAGGATACGGTACATGCAAAGCCAGCGTGGTGGATTACAGCCTATTATACATTCTCTCTAAGATAGAAGGCTCGTGACCCGACATTGAGTACCTGCGCGTAATGGGCTGATGATACGTATGAACTCTTTTGTCTACAGACAAGCATGCTCACAATAGTTCTCGCACATCGTCTGACTAATCTTTCAAAGAAAATGTGGGTACAGAATTTTCAAGGATTAAGTCCATCTGATATTCTAGTTTCAGAAATGTAGTTTCCACGGACAGCAAAAAAAACTAGCTCGTAAGATTAATAGTGTTCGTGACAGACATGTGCGCAAGTGTCTGGTGGAGGGACAGTGATGCCAGCAATGCAGACTAGGTGCCTTGTGCCAAGCGAAAACACAGATCTATGGTCTGATAGCGGTGCCAAGAATACATGCCGCACCGGGAGAATTGGCTACCGGGCGACACGGAAACAATTAGATTAGCAAATGGGATGCACTGTAGATAAATATGAATTAATTTACACGTGTCACTGGGCACTGTAACCTCAGAAACAATAGGAAAGGAACTAGGAACTAATTTATTTGTGATTCAGTTGACAGGTGTGCTATCAAGGTCAAAGTGAGCAGAGGCAGCAAAGGAACTTCGAAACGCAAACTATTTTTATATTATATGGTTGAGATAAGTAAGTAGTCGTTGCTAATAAAGCGTCTCTGAAAATTACGTATGCTCAGCAAAATCATTATACAAGTATTCGAAAAAAAAGAGATTTCCGGTTAGGGCTTTAACCACACACAAGACAATATTCCTTATATAGGCGCACCGAGAAAGGCTCTCCCAAGTAGGTACAATGTCGGTGGTGTTTATTGTCGAAACTGATTCATATCTGACTCAAGTTACCATGATCGGTTTCAACACCGATCTGCATGAATCGTGGAGTTCACTCCATTATATTGACTTAATTTTTTCAATTTAATGCCTAGCATAGTTAGGATTAATTTTATTAACTCAAATCTCTTATTATATAGCATTATATGCTAACACTAAGTCAACACAGTGTTTAGCAACGCATTCATAACGCAGAATCTAACACTATGATAAAGATATGCAAATTCAGGTTTTAACTTTCAGGTCTCATATAAATACATTGAAATATTTTATATACATACCTTTCAAACGTTACAAACAGGCTGAGGAAGAGGAAAGATAAACAAAATTAGCATTACATTCACGTTAGCATTACGGAATTTAATAGGGTACTTATTCCGAATTGTTACCATTTGGTTATGTTCTGTCCTTGAACCTAAAAACAGATAATAACGTTCTTGGTTCTGGCTCAATGACAACTAACACCCATTAGTGACAAAACAGAAAGAGATTTTGTGCCTTAAAAAGTCTTCAAGATATATATAGGTAGGTTAACTCTTTATCGAAACACCTCGCTGTACAACGAAGCAGTAACAATAACTAAAATAAGCTTAACTAAAGTGCCACAATGGGCGGTCTTATCGCTCAAAGCAATCTCTTTCAGACAACTGTGCTTGAAGAAGAATAGTTCAATAGGTTGTCCAACTGCTTCTCCTTGTAGGTTTAGTAAGTAACTTAGTTGTAGATTGTTTGGAGTAATAAAAGCATTTACCCGTTAAAAAAATAAGAAAAACATACAATACAATACAATAACACTTTATTGCACATCAAATAATATAGACACAATATTAGAAAAATAAAACAAAATACATTGTAGTTAAATTACATAAATACAAATTAAATACTTGTTATTAGGTATATAGGTCTTAACTTCCTACCTAACTATAACTATAGTAGCTGGAAACCTAATTATACAGATACCTTTGTAAGAAGAATTAACGAGTTTATATTAAAATCAGACAATGTCCTATTGAGACACTTTTTTAAGAGGCACCGAAATACCTGCCAACTTATTTTACCTCTTCATCTAACCTGCACTTAGACCTAAAAGGCCTTGATCCTTTCTGAGGAGTTATCGCAGTTATACATTGAGATAAATATGAAAGCATTCAGCTTTCATATTTATGCGAAACTAAAATGCAAACGGTAAACTATACATGCAAACAACCTATGCCATAAAACTTATGCCAGCTATTATTTACCTATAGTTGGCATGCAAAATACAAAAAGATACATGGCTATGTTTAAGTAAAGATACAAACATTTTTGAATTGAAACATCGATTTTTAAATTGACGTCGAACGTTTTTACGGTTCTTTTATCCTCATAATAACCTTTTTATTACAGTGTGATGCTTTGGTGATCGTAAAAATAGGCATAAATGTAGTTAAAATAAATACGAATGAAAGTTAAACAACAGAGAACCGAGCAGCAGAGATATTTTAACACCAGCGGAGACACAGAGACTGTCTTGACCATAGATAATGTAAATCACCACGAGGTCGCAAGGCGTTCCCTTTAGCTTTATTTTATTCCTAAAAGTAGTAGATATGCCGACAATAAATTATTATGGTAATACCGAAATTCCTAAATTCCTCTGAAGATTTACTCGCTCTAGGTTTCACATAAGCGGGAGGCCATTTGGGTAGGTACCACCGCTTTATCAGTTATTCTGCCGCCAAGCAGTAGTACGTAAGCATTATTGTATTCTGAGTTTAAGGGCATTGTAGCCAGCGAAATTACTAGGCATATCTGATGTCCCGGGGTGATGAACGCAAAGCAGTGCTACGCAGTACTTTTTATGGTATTAAAGTTCTGGGTGGTACTGTAATTGTTATGGGCAGGCGTGGCGCCTGCAATCAGGCGAACGACTTGCTTGTCTAATTACTCAGTTCAATAAAAATAAAAATATAACAAATAAATTAAGTTATAACAATGACATTTATTTCTAACAAATGATTAAATTATCTATACATTTAATGAGCCAAGAATTACAAAGTAAATTATCTATGTGTGTATTTATACATAGTGTAAATGAATATTTGTTTTTTTGTTCAAGAAATAATGCCTAATCGTATGTATCGACCCGCATACGTGCATGCATAACCTTTCAATGCCAATACAACAAAAAAGCAACAATTAACAAAAAGTTTCAAGAGATATAGTGTAATAAAAAAGTTAACTAAATCATTTGAAAAAAGTAGTTTTAAAAAGCAAAAACACGACAATCATCCGTCTATCATTGTTATAGGGTCATCGTCGTAGGCTCGTAGGCCGTAGAGCAGCTACGTACGTAGCGAGAGTTACAGGCCCGCTACGCCGTAGGTAGTGTAGCATTTTAATTAAGCAGCAAAAAAATGAAGTCTAATTAGGTTTTGGTTCAAATTATGTAAAAACAAGTAACCTAATTATAAGTACTTGTAGAACGGAAATTATTTAACTATGACTTTAATTTTTTTTTTTATGGCTTCGCTTGCGGTTTTTGCATTCAGCTAGTGTAAAGTAAATAAATAATAATAAGTTTCAAAACGCTTCGAGTTCTATTGAGATTATTTGGATACATGCCGGATCCTCTACTTTACTGAAACGCTTGGGGAGGGGGCTCCCCAAGCGCTTGGTAAAACTTGGTAAAACATATTATGACGCAATTTATACATTTTCTTACACTAGTGCATATTTAGAAACACGTCCTAGTGGTTAATATTCCACCAACATTACACATTGTCACTCGCAGAAACACTTGTTTTGGAAAATATAACAAAATCAAAGTTAATCACTTTTCGCTTCGCGCATCAATTTAGTCAGTTTTATTTATATAACTAATTTTATTGCTATTTAGCTTTGAAAAAATTGTATAAAGAACTTTAGCAGATATAGAATGCTTTTATATAATAATAATAGCATTTTTTTCTTATGATTATGATTTAGTGTGCGTTTCCACTTAGGCGAAGATGAGCGGAGCAGAGTGGAGCGGAGCTGTGTAAAGAGGTAACTGTTTCCACTGAAGCGGAGTGGAGTAGAGCGGAGCGGGGTAGAGCGGAAGGGAGTTGGATAGAGGGGCGTTTAGCAGAGCCTTTTACAGTGCTACGATCAGTTGCACTCAATCTGTCAGTGATCAAACGTCAAATAGTCCTAAAAAAAGCAGTGCTTTTGTATCTTTCTCTCTACTAAAAGACGAAGATAACGAAGCAAAAGAATTAGTATTGTTGGCCGCGGATTCAAAAATAAAACATAGATTCTTCCTTCCGTCAAACACCGCCTCGCTGTCCCTAGCTCCGCACCGCACCGCCCCACTGCCCTACACTCAGCACCGCTCCGCTCATCTCCGTTCTATTCCGCTCGGGAGCGCGTGGTCATATATTTTATATAAAGTCTTCTTAGCTCCGCTCCACTTCGCTTACACTGTTTCCACTGAAGCGGAGCGGAGATTTCGATCAGTGTAATTGGTCAATTCTTGCGCCGCTAGGAATAAGTGTGACTCAGTGGGAGCACGTGCGACTTTCGATCCGACGCACCCGAGTTCGAATCCCCCTGGCCCCGCACCACTGACTTTCTTAAGTTATGTGCGGATTTTAACACTTGCTCTAAAAACGATGAAGGAAAACATCGTGAGGAAACCGTTTCCAAGAACTTATCACAAATATTCAAGGATATGTGATATCCACCAACCCGTACTGGGCCAGGGTGATGGATTATGGCCCTTACTCTCTCTAGGAGAGAAGGCGCGAGTCCCAGCAGTGGGCACATGATGGGCTGATGATGATGATGCACCGCTAAGCTCCACTCCGCTCAGCTCCGCCTCAGAACACAGCCGCATACTATGCGTAGCAGTTACCTATTCTGTTTTTTATCTAGAGAAATAACATGAGCATAACATGCATTAAATTTTACATATTTAAAGTAACTAATTTATAAGTAGATAGCTAGGTAACCAGAGGTTTTTGCTAGCACAACAAAATGAACCAGTTCCATTAGCTCTTTCCCATTTTAAAATATGCTATTTTCTTCGGAACTACGCGATGATAGTAGGGCATTTTCATCATTTAATTTAAAAGGGTCGTAGTGAGGTAAATTACTGACAAATAAATTGTATTTCGTTTCTTTTCAAAGTTTACTTCGAGCATTATCTAAAGTGCGGAACTGGCAACTCTTTCTATTCTAAAATCTGTCATATTCATTTGAACCTTAATCGGTTTGAGTTAGAGTGTATTTTGGAAGCGATAGACTGTTCGGATAGAGCTTATGTCGGTAACGGTATAGAACCTGGCAACCGGCCCGTTCAGGGCTACCACGATTAGTAAAAAAACTAAGTTTGAAGAGGGAAGTGTAGATGGCATTTTGCGTAGCGTCGAGGCGTTCTGCTGAGTAAGGATGTATTTAGGTAGGTTCTGTGACATAAACACAACACAAGCACAAACTGATATAAACCATAGATATTGCACAGTATTTAAGAATGTCAGTTGTGATCTAAATTTGATCACTGGATAAGTTCTAAACCGAGCTAAGACTTATTGTTAATCTATGGGAGGACTACGTCTAAATGGAAATTATAGCTTCTTATTTCCTTACACTATTTCTTTCTTATATCTATTAAAAAATTAAACAATTTTCATGCTATTAAATTATAGCGATGATCGAAACCTAAACATTTAATGGTATGGTGAGTGCTAAACTACCTAACAAACAATTAAAAAAAAAAAGAACAAAATACATATCTTATTCAGACAATAATATCGTCACTTATATCACATGAACAAGAGAAGCCCTTAGTGTAAAGGTATGGTTTAACAACGTATATAAACAAAAGAGCAAATTACATACTTCGGGCCGGTCATGGAGCCACATTGAAAGGCAACTTGGTTTTCGGCTGCTTGCTATAAACAGGTCGTTAGGGGCCAAATCTTCAATCCATCACTAATTAACCAATCAAACATTCAAAGTGTATTGTGGGTACTACAATTAAAGAGGGTAGTTTACAAATTGCTCTAATAAAACGATATACAAACAGAGAACTACCCGTGTGGCAGCCCTATCACGCTTCTCTGAACGAAGCTTATAAAAGAGCGCAGCGATCTGTTGCCGTGCCCGCCGCGCCGATCACTCCCGACGCACTCCTCATGGGGCGCGCTAACCTCTCTCGATAGTATCTAACAAAATATACCTATGTATATCAACCATTAACCGAGTTATTGGGACCAAGTGATTTAAGTGATACGGTAAGTTGTCTCCAGTGGACGTGCAAGCGGACTGTGTGTAGTGCAGTGACTTATCAGTGCTTTTCAGCTACCTTTGGACTTCGACGCACGGATTCAAAGAATTGCGGACGTTTTAAGTGAATTAGAAGTTAAATCGTGTGATAAATTCGAACAGAAGATAAAATAAATAGTAGTCGTTATAGTTAAAGTGACAGATAGAAGTCAGTGTTGCCAGAAAATAATAAATAAGTGCCATTATTTTATACTGATGATGTGAAAGTGAAAATAACTGATAAAGTAGAAAAGGGATACGCTTCTGTTGTGTGAAATTTATTTATTTTGGTGATACTGACTTCTTTCGTTGCAAAAAACTAATAATGTCACAAATATTCTAATAACTAAATCAATGAGCGCCATCTTTGAATGTATCAAATTACCGTTCATATGAAACCATAACTTTATTTCTTTTAACTTATCTCGTGATCATGACCAGAAAAATTAAACACAAAATCAAAATACACGCTCTGCTGAAATAAACTTCGTAGATCAATCCTAATATACTTTTTATGACAAACTGAACGTGAATTAACATTAACGACTAAATCCATTTGAAATAAATGTTTTACCATTGAAACTAGGAAAAATGTTATTTCCCGCCAAAACACCAATTCCATGGCGGGGGAAAAAACACATCGTGGGTGAAATTGGCAGAGAGCATAACTATTTGACTTTGAACATTTCAGTCCGCCGTTAGGTATGTGCCTAATTTAAATTTAGAACTTCAGTCGCCAACTCTTTAACTGTCACGGTCGTTTTAAATATCGAGCACCGGTTATCTACGTCAGCAAGGTACATGCTAGCGTCATTAGTGCGAAGCTGCATACGAGACTCAAGGCCAAATACCTACCTGTTTTATGTTCAGAACAATATTTAACAGAATTAAAACAGACGATAATTTATAAAGCTCATATTCGCGTTCAAATGAAACGGTACCTCGTGAGCTTAGCTCCGCGCTACTGCTTGATGATACTCTATGCAATTATTGGTTATTGCCAGCAGTAAAAATACTCTTCGTTTTGAGTTTATTAAAGCACAAAAATGAACAAAGCACATAAAAAGCACATATTCCTTGACGTCAATACACTGCGTTACAAATAAGTCATAGATAAAATATTTCTATAAATTTTTATTACTTTTTCTATTCACCTTCGGATATCTATTTGAGATATAAAATATTGACCCTCCGTCATGTATACGGTGCGCCAAATATTCGGATCATAAGAAATGTAAAGTAAAGAAAAATAAATGACTAGCGATAGAGTCTAGCTAGAGCTACAAGAGAGCTACTTGTAATTATAAGATTTTTGTTCAAAAATATTTTTTTCAATACAAGCTTTTAATAAATTCGTAATCGGAACCGATTAAAATGAGCCCAAACACTAGTAGTTTACGATTATCCGTCAAGGAGTTCCATTGCCCACCTTCCGTCTCCATCATCAGATCAGCTGGCTGTCACCATAATATTGCATTATCAACGGACTTTGACAAGTAACCAAAACTCCAACTCCGTAGGATAAGAGAAAGTGGTTCTAATTCAGCTTGCAAAATTCCACCCGGACAAACATACCAAGTTAAATAAAATCTTGTAAAAATGAAAATCAGTTCATAGTATATTTTTCAATTGTTTCACATGGATTCCCTTATTATGTTAGGAAGATATTTGTATTTGTAATAATATTGCAATATTTAGTATTTACCCTAATCGCAAATTATGAGTTGTAATCATAAAGCTAAACAAGTAAGTAACCTGTTGTACCTAGTCTAAATATTACAGATTGAGGAAGTTGCATTGGTCTTTCGAAAATGGACAGCAAATCCCGAACCGTTCCGAAATCAAACTACATACCGACCTTGCTCTTCTTCGCATAAGACTAGCAAGGATTTGGATCCATTTTGAGCAAATCCCAGCCAACGTCTGCCGTTGCTGGCAACAAATCTAGTTACGCCACTGGCAACACGATAATTCTATTTCGATTATTACCTTCGCCTGTTTATTTGCAGATGACGAATAGCCTTACAAACATCGTGGTACGTATGCTATAATATTAGGTATAGATATTGAAAAGTGATTAAGACTACCATGCGATCTTTTATTATTCCAGCGTGCCCAGGGCAGAACGAAGCGTTAGAAACTCTACGTAACAGTAAAAGCATTTAAATAAAAATGTACCTATGATTTAAAATTTGTCTAACGTGCCATCCCAATGAGATGTCATCTTGTAAGTACGCTCAGTAAGACATTATTCCCCGATAAACTAAGCATTCCTTCTCCAAAAAGAGTCTATCTCTATGTTTCTTTTAACATGACCTAAATGGTATTTAATTGTGTGATTAAAAGAACGTTCTTTTTGTTCTTAATTTATTCTAAGGCTGTCTGAAAAAAAGGATTTATTATTCAACAGTATGAAACGTAAATGCAATGAATTACCTAATACCAGGACGTAGAGCCAGGAAATCAATATTTTTAGTATAGATAGATGACACGTGTATTCAAAGTATTTCCGGGTTGTCTGTCTATCGTTTCCTCGTGTTATAAAGTATATATAATCGTAATGGCAACTCTGAAATGCATTGGTATATCCAACGCGTGGCCGTTACATTATCTAGGAATTTTAAAAGCTTCGGTTTGGTACTCCGCACCTTACAGTATTTGATGTAGTCCACTACATGTACTGTATATTTATTTATCCGACACCATTTCTTTTGGTTCGTCAAAGGAGCATAACTCAAATTTTTAAGTAATAAATGTAATTATGCGTTATTTATCACGAAGGTGAGAATGGGACTTTTTTATCGTTAGTCCATCGTATTATTTCTAATTTTGAATTTGCAATAAACCCCTTAAAGACATGGATCAAAAGTAAGACTCTACCACCGCTTGCAATCACAATGTACCTACCCTAGATCTACAAACCAAAACCAGGTTTCTAGTTTTTTTAATCATTTTAAAACGTTGAGTTAGTTCTGTAGTTAAATGCTAAACCACGCTCCGGTGAACTTTTATGCCTGCTGTGGATTGGCAACAACAACTAATCTATTTATTCGTTGCACTTTACATGTCATTGATCCTACAGCTCCTAGACTTCTGTGCGTTGACCGAAAGTATGTAGGTGGCAACTGTAAACTAAATTTTGCAGTACGGAATCATTGTTCAAATAATTACCCAAGAAGTAGACAAGATGTTTAAAATGTAAACTTTTCGATAGGCCCAATGAGGGCATCATATTTTTCATTTTACCCTGGCACCCGTAATCCTTCAATGTAGCGTAGGCGACTATTAAAATACTTGAACTATTGGAAAAAGATACCAAAATGTAGAAAACAAACACAAAAAGCAACAACCGAGTTATGATACTATAAGGTAAAGGAACTGAAATGTAAACAAAAAAGTTCACTAACCAATCAAAAAACAAAAAGGTAACACTCCAGAACCTCCAGAACAGATAGAAGATAGACAAGCTATCAATCACTCTGAAAGATAGACAGGAATAGATGAACAAACAGAAATCATTGACCTTCCAGCAAGTTACCTATACTTCAAAATATACACTGGGTTCCTTCTTATAGGTATAGTAGCATAGGTTGGTAGAGCTATAATTTATTATGTGGTACTGGGTACTCTGAATCGTTTAATATATTATTGTTATTACCCATCAATGAACGCCAGTCAAATAATTATTGCATCAACAAATGACGTAAAGTATCTAAAATATTCGATCCCATAATTAATTGATGAACTATAAAATATCATAAATAGTACGCCGCTGCTAGCTCAACTAGAGTGATTTTTAATCGGTAGTTAAACATGCGCGCCGGTTTATTGCTAATGTTGAATGCTGCCAATTGAACCTCGATTCGGTTTATTGTAAACCTTCCACGGAACACCGGAAATCGGGGCCGTTAATCCGAAGCTTGAGTTTCAACTGTTTCAATCATAGTAAACAACGTTTGCAGAAACGACTTGTTGTTTTTTGAGAAAAATTGATCGTTAAGGTGCAGATAAACTGAAGTTATGATTTCTGAAAATACTGAAATGTCTATACAACGAGATGTAAAACGTTAACGGCGAAGCCGCGTATTACACTATTAGACTAGATTAGATTAGATAACTCTTTATTGTTTCACCACCAGAAAATATAATAACAAAAAGTACAATAACAAACTTAAAAACAAAAGTGTTACAATGGGCGGTATATATGTAATAGGCGGTACTATGTTGTCAGGTTAGAAGAAAAGCTAAAATTGCAAGCATGCTCTGCAGTATAGTAATGTTTGGTGTATGTAACTTTATGCTTTTATATAATGGATCAGTGACATATATTCTACCGACATGTATATCTTAGTCCCTAACTACTCTATCATTTACTGCACTATTTTAAACTTCTACCGCTACACATACCTCGTAAGAATTTAAATGTTTATAAATCAGATTCTCCGTTCCTGTGCACGTAACATTTTTCTAAAAGTACCTCTTCTATTAAATTATCCGCCAACATGGAAAGAGGGTAATATATCTCACTAACGATCCTATTACTAGCTGGCCAGATTAAAGGAACGTTTAAACAGATTCAAAGAGTTTCGTTGACTATCAAACTGTGATGTAAAATTGTATGGATGTTAACGTTTTATGATCAAAAGCTTTACTGATTTTACGAAACAAATACAAATAAGACGACATTCCAACTTTTTTGCTTTAATATTGAATTATATAACCTATTAACATGTTTTTATTATTATTAAATTATTATATTAAATATCAATGCTCTACTATAATGGTAGTCCTAATGATTTGACACTCTGACAGGCTTCGAAGTCTAGACAATACGATACATGAAAGTTTGAATCCAACAGTGTTTTATCAAATACATAAGTACATATTGTTCCGCATCTAAAGTTGGATCGGTGTCTTCACTATTTCTAAATGCCCAAGTTACAGGGTACTCTAGGCAGGCGTCGCCGTCGCATCAATGTTATAATTACATAACAGCCGAATAGACACGTAAATTTTCACACCTAAAATCAAGTCATTTAATACAATCCAGCCGCCAAAATAGTTAACATTGGCATTCAGATGTTTCCCTCTGATTTTCTATTTTCACTCTCTAAATTTATACCAAGTAGCAAGTGCTCAACGCAAGGTTGACATTTTTGCTGGTTGCTGGGAAGAGATCGTCGTAAAATACGCGTTTTTAAGACACTAGTCACATATATTTTTTTCACGATAAACAGCTGCCGGGACAGAAGCTTATTGTGAAAGCGATTTTCTTTTATTTTTTTCAAGTCTCACGACTATAAATCGCTATAAGTCGTCGGAGTTAATTGCTGTTACGATTCAATTAGTCTGTCTGATTGCGTAATTTTACGTGATATTGTAAGATCTGATGTAATGAAGCAACATTACATGAGTAATAAGAGATTTTATAATATGTATGTTAAACGTTTTATTATAGGTAGTTAGGTACTTGTATAAAAGTATAGTGGTGATAGGATAACAATCAACTTAAGTATCTACCTAACTTTTAGATTTTAGATTCGGTAGCTAAACTTATTTAGGTATACCTATATCTTCCCGTAGAGAACCATTTATAGGTACCACTTGTAAGTAGGTAGGATGCAGCAATATCGAGTCAAATGTTTTCAAGTCGCTGCATCCCGCAGTTTCATCAGCTGATGAAATGTATCCTATGTGTTATTTCCGGGCCAAGAGTATCACTATACCAAATTTTAGTCAAAACCCGTTCAGCCATTGCAGCGTGAAGAGAGAACAAACATACATACTAACACACAAACTTTTGCATGTACAATATTAGTGTAAGTAAGCCTACAATATTAGTGTAAGTAAACCTACCTACTTGAAGATGACATTTGAAGATGACTTTAAAATGTTCACGTGAGTTATTAAGTTTAAGAAGTAGGTAGGTACATATGTAGTTTAGGTAAAGGTTTTTTCTCAAGTAACGATACAACGCATTAAAACGTTTACCTACGTGTTTACTTATTGGTCTAAAGTTGTACAATGCCATCGTACATGGGGTTGTAGCTGCGATAGATTAATGTGTTCCGGATTGAAAGGCATTGTAGTCTGCGAAATTACGGGTCAGTATGAGACTTAAGAGCTAATTGTCTCAGGGCGTCGAGCGCAGTGCAGTGCCGTGCAGAATTTTGCATGACAAAGTTCTGGGTGCTACTGCAACTGTTTAGGACAGGTTTTACTTACCATCAGGCAAACGTCCTACTATTCTCGTCATTTGGTAACATAAAAAAATATTTTACATGCCGTGCCACAGAAATGTTTATAATTTTTATAATAACGCCCAACGATCACATACATAGATCCTGGGCCCTAACTAGGATTCCCTGTATCTAGGAAACTAGGAACTAAGAGGGCCATGGTCTCACAACACCCAGACACGAAACAAATGCTTGCGCTTTTTTTCTGTGTACAAAACTTTAGCCCGTCGCGGGAATCGAACCCCCAACTTTAGTGGTGTATGAGATTTGAGACAACCTGCCCAACCACTACACCACAAAGGCAGATATTATAGTGCCTGCTCTAAGTTCATATTGCCTTGCGCTATATAGCCCTAATCTAGGAATATTATGTGGACAAGCCACATATACACTCAGCCCTTAAAAACAATGTTAGGGCATTAAAAACAATGGCAGGCATTACGGCTTTCCGCTTTTATGGTATGAAAATGAAAATATTTCTACTTACAACTAGTTTTGTATTACCAGACTTTTCTGAGTTATCAAAAGTTTATTTTTTATTGAACTGAGTGATGAAACGAGAAAGTCGTTCGCCTGATGGTTAGCACCACGGCAGTGCCACCCAGAAATGAGTTCCGGCAGATCGGTAATAAATCAATTTTAAGAAAAGAATACACTAGTTTATTGATAAAAGTAAATTGTAAGCTTTTGATCCCGTAGACTCTACCTACGGGTATTGGGTTCATTACGGCGGCGGCGTAGAGAATTCTTACTGTTTCGGAATAAGTTATTAGTATATTAAATTAATGACAAAACTAAAAATTTAAACGTCACATATGAACATTTTGCCGCGCTCCTGAAGGATTGGCACAAAACTAAAAACCATCTCACCTATATAAAAACCAACTCAAATAAATTTTAAAGTTGCTACAAAAAACCGCATCGAAATCGGTTCAGCCATTTCGAAAATAGATGAGATTATAAAAATGTGCACTAACATAGTATTCCAACCATAGAATAATTAACTTTTTAATTATACTATCGTCCATTCCATCGTCTTCCATCGTCGGTAAGAATCGGGTTCTAATCTACATAAAAGTACGAATTAAGTAACTTTATAAGTACGTTTGTTGTGATTTTTATTAAGCAAAGTTGAAGCAATGTTCATTTATATACTCAATGTTTGTTCCTTTTCATAAGCAGCAGACTCCATTGTCGTGAAAATACTATTTTCATATTAGGCAGTTTTGTATGAAAATTATAGATGAAAAATGATGATTTTTGTGAAGTTTGGACACTAGCGATAATGATGGCTATATTATTATTTTCTTTTATTTGCCTAATAAAAGAAAATCATGTCACATTGCTTTTCGTGTTCTCGCAAGAACTCCATGGGAAGCTTCATATTTATGGATACTACATAAAATAACATAATTTTCGCTATCGTTTCAGTGTAATCTGAATTAATGCAGATACAACTGTATATTAAAATGAATGAGCTAAATAATAATAAATATATAAATATAAATAAATATTTAAATTTATATTTTTAGACCAGCTTATTGTAACTATCTTTTTACTATCAGTGGAGACATGTCGATAGTCTTCTTAAAATAGAATAAATAAATTATTTCCACCACTTTATCTACAAAAAGAACACCTAATTTAGCTACATAAATTATTGATAAAAGTAAGTAATACCTACGTGTTAAGGATAGACCATGATACCTACCAAAGAAAACATTTTTTATTAACTTTGGTACATAGTAAAGTCAAATCATAAACTATTTATTGACAAAACAATGTACAATTTTTTATTTCATTTTTTTTTTTATTGACTCCCTATTTATGAAATTAAGCAGGTAAATACTAAACTTAGGTTATTTTTATCACACAAATATTATAAATGCGAAAGTTTTATGTAAGTGTGTTAGTTCTTTTGTGTATTTGTTACTTCGTTACGCTGTAACGGCTCAACGAATGAATATACTAGCTTATATCCTGGATGAACACATAGGCTCCCTACTTTTTATCACGGGAATCCGCGGGTGAAACTGTGGGGCGTAGCTAGTATGTAATAGTTAATAAAAAGTTAATAAAATTACCTGTAATTTATACCTAAATTTTCATAATTGAAGAAAAGTGAAAAATAAAAATTATAACTAACCTTGGCTAAATATATTAATATTAAATATATTATTTAAAATTTATTGAATTAATAATTTAAATAATAAATAATTAATAATTGTTACATTTTAATTAATAATTTAATTTTTTATTTAATTTATTTAAAATTTATTAAATAATATATATATTTATTTACTTAGATCATCTAAATGTAACATAAGAGTTTTCATCAATACGTTTATGTAAACGTAACTCACTAACTAAGAGACCAAATTTTTTTATTATCTAGGTATTAAACTTATCTTTTCTCACTTCTATCTGCTCTAACTGCAATAAAATTAAATTAAAAAGAGTAAAACTAAAAATTCTTCCTCACCAGAATGTTTGTGCTGAGAGTACAATTAAAACTCTCCCCCTGCAATATAACTAAATGTTGACGCCGATAATAAAACTAAAATCTGGCCCACTCTGTGTTACTGCAATAACTAACGCCCTCTTACTCTCTGCAATAAAACTAATAGTTATGCTGAGAGAAAAACTCTCTTACTCTTTGCAAAATGCTGACTCTCATTGTGAATCTAAATTGACTGTTCTACGACTCTAGTTTTTGTATGTCGATGTGACTGTGTTTCATCAATTGAACCCGTAGACTCTACCTACGAGATATTGAATTTTTAAAGCTTAATTCTGTATAAATTACTGAAAATCTGCGTACGTATTATTATTGTATAGATATAATGTTTTAAATTTCATTTTATAAGTAGTAGATTCATGAACCATATAATACAACATCAAAATGTTAGTTGTATGTTTGTTATATTTAAACTAAACCGTATCAGACATACAACCATCATTTTGAAGCTGTATTGTAACTTATCTCAAACGCTTTTAATATAATAAAAAAAAATTTGGTTAACAGCCTTATTCGAATGAAACAAGTATACGTTTTATCAAACAAAAAAACCAACTTCAATGTATCTTCGAATTCCAAGGTCAAATCTCGATGAAATTTATATGGGACCACTTCGTATCTATACTGAACCCAACGCAAAAAGAATTTTCCAAATCAGTTCATGAATGACAGAGTTCTGAGGTTCTGAGGTAACAAACATTATAAACAAAAAAATACAATCGAATAGAGAACCTTCTCTTTTTGTAGTCGGTTAAAAAATGGCTGCCACTCATAGAGGTATGGGATTGACGGGAGTCAAAAACGACGAATATTTTTAACGAGGATTTTTTCTGTATATTAATAGTTGTTATACCTAGATTACCGCTAGTCCTTACCTGAATACAGTTCAATAACCAATTATAATTAGGTACAAACTATACCTTCAAACAACCCCAGGTGCTCATGTGCTGTTAAATTATTCAAACCGATCTCAAGCTTATCAAAATAGCCAATTGTATACACATAGGTAGAAAAAAAACGTCATTAACTCTTATATGGTGATAAAACGACATTGTTTAATCGATGTTCTTATCAGAATCTATGTAAGGGTGTGGTAAAATAAGGCTCTCATAGCAATTACCCCGTTAGGAAATTTCAATGCGGAAAATAACCGTAAGAACGATATAATAATTAAAAACACCCTTTTAATAGTCGTAAACAGAAGTGACCGCAAATCAGCACCGGGAGCTTGAGCCGGGCAGCGCTATAAAAAGATCATCACAGGACGGCCGACGACTACCGCCGCTGCGCGACATGCAACCCTGGAAAGCGACTCGGCTGTGCCATCGAGTACTGTTGCCAAAATAATTAAAGAAATCTCCGACGGTGTCCCTCCACCGCGCCCGCGCCGCTCTAAAATCGTCGCTCTTCGCCCGGGAGTCGATACTCGGGGCGCGGCGGGAAAACATCTCCCGCGCCACTTTTCATTCTTCTTTCCTTCCCGACGCTGTCGAAAAAAAAAATTCAGTAAGTTCCAAATTACCATAAACCGAAATAATTGTGCGCGTAGTATCATCAAGTGCAAATGAAGTGATATACTGTTTTAAAAGGAAGTTAGTGCTTATACGTAATAAGTTTAGTGATAAAGTGTTACATAACGCCGAGTAATATTGAGAACTTTAAAAATACCGCATTTTGTAGGCGCCTTTGGCACCGAAATAGCTTTGCGTCACGTGGTACATTTTCAACCTATCGCATAGCTCCACATTTATCATGAACTATAAATTGAAATATGGTTCTAAAGTTATAAAATACATATAAATAATCAATATTATTTATTTATTTAGTGATTCAGTAGGTATATTTAATTTATTCTTAAATATTTTAAAGATTACGGTTCGAAAGATTTTGTTTTGATTAAAATTGTTCAAAACTCAAATAAAAGGTGGCGCTGCGGTCGTCCTCTCATTATACGTCAGTTTCGGAAAAAATGACGGCTGGATTGGATACGTGTTCCTGTCGTTTATGATATTTACGAGAAAAGTATTAAATTAGTACAAAAAATAGTTGTTAAATTAATATATTACGGATAATCGTTTAAATACCTAAGTGAAGGACTGTGTGTTAAGGTTGTATCTCATGAAATAAATAAACTCTTTCGGTGAGTGGTGCAGTGAGGAAACGGTGCTTACAAATTAGGATATCGCTCATTACCTGTAAACGCTGCTTGGCCTGGTTATCTGAAGATCATATGGAGAGCCTATGATATCTCTCTGAGCCAATACCAGTCACGATTATTTTTAAAACGTCTTAAAATTTAAAAAAAATGGGACACCTATATTGAGGCCACCAAACCTTATCTGTACTCGACAGATAAAAGAATCAATTTGCACTAAAACAATCAACCAATGAGCTTTCTTCCGCTCTAAAAATAATGTCGCAGTAATTTGTTTAAATCCGTGCTAGAAGGAACATAACCTCAAAGCTTCAACTTGATAATGATGACTCGTCATTTCTAACCTCTAATCTGTTTTTGCTTTTTAGAACTGACGGCAACGTAGAATTCCACCATGGACGACGCTCACTCGAAAACCGTGGAGGAAGTATTAGGATACTTTGGCACAGACGCAGACAAAGGCCTCAGTTCAGACCAAGTTAAAAGAAATCAAGACAAATATGGGCCAAATGGTAAGTGTATTGTTTATACATAGTATAACATTAGATAACAATGAATTTATTCTGTATATTTTTTGCTTTAAATTAATCAGAACAGTTGCGTGGGTACGGCAAGGTCAATATGCATAAAATATGTATATTCTACTACTGGTTAGATAAGAACAAAGTTATTCATTTCATGTATCTACTAAGGAGTGCTCTAAAGTATTAAACAAATATATTTATGCTGCGACAATATTCATTAAGATAATTTATCCTAAATTCAGGATTAGTTGAATATCAGTTTAGGAAGAAATAAGGTATCTAAAAAAAGTTATATGAAAATCAAAGCCATTAAACGGAAAACAAAGAGAATGCTAACAAGTAATACTCCGTGAATCCTAGGTATGATTCTGTCTTCAATCACCTATGTCCAACATTGATACTGATTAGCCCCTTCAAGGGTCAACAGCGATTTTGTTAGTAACAACAAATATATAGGCTAGGGTGTGTCAGTGAACTTTTGTTTGTTATCATGTTCTTTCATTTTCATACAAATATCTATTTTGAAATACTTTTATGAAATTGCTATGCTATTAGGCTATCATATTATGATTTTCTCGGAATAACTCTAACCAGGTTTTGGACAATTAGGATGTCCTGCTTCTGGGAGCATAATAACACTTTGATAATGTCAAGCTTTCTTGCACACTTTTCATTCATAAAAATGCATTTTATGAATGAAATCGAGATAAACAAGCATATGAGTGGCTAAGGAAAATTTCGAATTATAGTTATCAAACTGAAAAATATCCATAATAATGTATGGATGACCTGATGTCTCATGTCAATAACAAACCATATAACTTAAATGTTGTAGATTTTTGTTACATTACATGAGCATGCAAGCCCGGTTACATCTTTGAACAACATAGAGAAGTATAGAGTGCTTATAATTCCATATTATAGTTGGTAATAAAGAACTAGTATATCTTAAACAATCTTTCATAGGCCAAATGTTGAAGAAAAGAAAAACTACTATTCCATAACTAATACTGCATAATAAACCCTACATTTCTTTTCTTAAACAAATACTGTTTCTCATTAGTCAGGGTTATTTGAAATGTTGCCAGATGATTAGACTTGACCATGAATCATTCATTGTTAACAAGGTGAATTAAAAATAAGACACATGTGACATATCCCTATTAATCTTAAATTACATAAAGAAAATTATATTTATTAAATAGTTAACTATAAACGAATTTGGACAAATATTTATTTTGCCAATCAATGTGAACTGGCCTACTCTTTATTTGTTTTTATGGTGTTTGATGGGTTTATAACGAAATCCTCAAACAAACAATATAAATAATGGTAATTGTGCATACATTTTCATATGTTAAGTAGGTACACTTACATTACAACTATTCAATAATATGTACATTTTAAGTAATATCATTATTTCTATGCAATATAAATATTAGGATCAGAAAAGATTGGAAAAAGTGATTACACTAATCTATTTGTTGAATAGGAACACAAAGTGTGTTTATGCAAGTAAAGTACAAGGGCGCTACTATAAGAAATTACTTTGTTGTGTCATAGTACCTTTGTATATGGACACCAATTTTTTATTTAAACAATTTTATCAAATTATAAAAGTAGCAAAATATTTGATAAGCACTAGAGATTATGCATGATAGTATAAAATAGTTGGTGTCTTTGTTATGACCTCTTTGTATGGTTAGAAGTTTTAATTATTCTGTAAATAAAATGCAATGTTGTAATAACTTGCTTTTAGATATTGTTACTAGGCTGTTGGAGGGCAAAAAAACTCTTTATACAGTACTGCAGTTGCATTCAGATGGAGCAAGGAATGGAAGAAATTAAAACTCTTCTTTAACATGATTCAACTAATAAATTTCAGTATCTAGTATATATTTAAACTAAATTATTTAAATAGTTTATCAGCTTACAACCACTCTAGGTCTACTTAATATTCCTCATAAATTATATCGTTTGCTGAACCGGTTCAAATTGTAACTTCTATACCTACTCGAAGTATTAAAAGAAAATTCTCGTTCAACATATTCAGTATTCACTGAGTTCACCTACAGA
This sequence comes from Petrophora chlorosata, assembly GCA_951640565.1. Classification (NCBI taxonomy): domain Eukaryota; kingdom Metazoa; phylum Arthropoda; class Insecta; order Lepidoptera; family Geometridae; genus Petrophora; species Petrophora chlorosata. The sequence goes on along the minus strand of OX621194.1, from coordinate 5,046,075 downwards.
TTAAATCCGTACAACATAACAGACCACGTGCGCGTATCAATAAAATTACGCATTCCTTTCAAGTTGTAATCGCTCCTATGGGTGTAGGTGCACAGCACATAAATACTATAGAGATGTGTTTGAACTGTTTGATGTAAATGTACGGAGATTGATAGCGCTCGGTGGCGTGGTACTTCGATAAGAACGAGAGCAAGGAATAGGTATGAGCGAAAGCGTGTGCAGCTAAGTCATATCATAACATAACAAAAGCTTATTTTGTTGGGAGTCTGTGCAGCTCAAACGTTGCAAAAAAGACTGCTATGTGTGTCTGATTTTTGTAATGTAGGTATGTGATCGTTGGGCAAGCGTCACGGTACACGGTACACGAGATAATAATGCAGTTCTTTATACTATGAACAAAGGAAGGGAGAAGTCTGGCGAGCATTGCATTTAGATAAAGAACCTTTCAGTTATTGCATTAGAAATTATCTTATATTGAATTAGGTACCTATGTTTGCACTAGTTCTTTGTCTATACATACCTATGGATGGATGTATGCGGCAGAACCAATGTCTATTTATAGTATAGAAGGTGGTCATCACAAGGCACTGGTGCGTGTGCTTAAGCACAGGCCTGTGGATTGGCGCCCTCAGGCGTGACAACGCGATGTGGCGTACAGTCCTCGCCTCTAGCCGGCCCTTACACCCTTGGCGATAAACATATATGTATTTAACACCTATTTAACCTATTTAGTAGCGTTATAAACAAAGCCGGTGTTGTCAGTTACTCGTGACTGAAACATCTAAATAGTAACTGCCTTAAGAAATCTCTTGAATCGAATCGAACAGAGTGTATGAGTCATTCCATTGAAGATATAGGTGTATTAAAAGAACAACTGGTTCACCCGAGCATCGACAAAACAGATGCTGCAACAACATACATTATGCTTCTCTGAACTCTAATATCTGAATTCTAATTATTATCTTCATAACTCCGCGAAAGCAGCACCAGATATCACGTGAAAAGAAAATGATTCAGTGTTCTGAGACTTTTATTATTTTAATCTGTACATTTTACAAGCAGTAACTGCTTACGATTTGTATGTTTATTGCCACACACGCCACAGCGCGGTAACATAGACAACACACTCGATTAAAAACATGCGGCCAACACAGCGTTATAAAGATATGTTTATTTTTTCGAACGTCGTACCTACCTATCACAGACGATTATTTTGCTTTAGAAAACCTCACATAAACTCCACGTCACTTGAGAGTGACCAGTGGAAGCTAAGTGCGGCCACAACACGGAAAATCTCAAGCTAAAATAGATACAAGCAGTGTAGAAATATGCATTCACATGAACGATTTCAACGCTTATTGTAAACGTATTTTTCACGCGCACGTTTCATTTTCATATTATGTTATGAATATATGAAACTGGCTGCGAACTTTTATTCTTGACATACTGTGTTATTAGTTATTACTCAATTAGTTATTTTAGTGGATCTTACCCAAGTACTATGCCAATACTCACAAAATCAGTTGATGTCCATTAACTAAACGAATTAGCATATAGTCATATTAAATAATAAATTATACTAATTATCATATTATTATGACGTAACTATCCCTAACATAAGTACTACATTAAACAATAAAGATTCGTATTAAATATTTAATTGTAAACTATATTTTAAATATTTCTCTTAATATGTCGTGGCGATAAAGATTATTTCAATACCAATTTGGCCTCGAAATACATAAACCTACCTACTCAGTATGCTTAGATATGTATAACGTATGCTTTTCTGATAATGCGATATTTGCACTGTATTATACAAAACAAACACATTTGACTCCTAGTCTAAGCTACACTTGGTATGAGCGAAAACATGGAGTCATTCTACAGGATGTGTCCTAACTCGAATGAAATGTTTGAAGAGTTTCGCTCTAGATTAGCGACTAACTGAATTTAATTGAATTGGAAAGGGAACATCGAGTTAGAGCGTCCGCAGCCCCGGCGCGGCGGCTGCGGGCTTCGGTGAAATTTTGTAGGTAGCCAGGTTTATTTCGGACCGTCTACGTTGGCGAGCTACGTCTATCTATCTAACACTGCTGACGGTCTGGTAGAATATACGTGATTATTTCACATATAAATGTATAGAAAAAATATCTATATCTAATAAGCGAATAAAACACAGTTAAAATTTCGAGGCAGTACTATAAAACCACTTCTGGATTACATAGTGTAACCGTTTTGAAGTTATTTTTACCACATAGGCACATTGCACATACAAACTAGGTAACAACCAAAGTAAAAAATAAAATTTTATTTTTATAGGGCTTTTTACCGCAATAATTGTTATTTACATGGTTTACTTATTTTGAATGATTTGACCATCGCATCGCGAGTATTGTTTTTACATCGCGAAATTTACTACACATTACTTGACGTAAACGACTACTGCTACGGCTCAATTTCATCTTTCTTAATGATTCTTATCTGAGGACCTAATCAAATAAATAGCCTAAAAAACCTATGAGTTTGGAGGCATGTAGGTATACTAACAATAATTAAACGTTTATGTTCACATGTACGTAACGTAAATACATTCAATTAACCTCTTGGTTAAAAGTAAACAAAATACTCCAACGACCTGGCTCTATCAATTATATCTATTACTCTCCAGTTCCCCACAGTTAGACCGAGAAACCCATTTGTTTCGCATTTCCGTACTCGCATATCAAAATTATCAGCCAATACCTTACCTACGTCATTACCTCGATACCTAAAAGTAATAGTACTCCACAACTACAATCATAGTTGTTTTTTAAAAACCAAAATAACTCGTGTAGATTCTTTGATGATGTCTTACTTTCTACCTAGTTTCTCTCGACTTTCTCTTTGCACCATTAAACGGACAGTCAATTTCTTGCGAAGCCTTGATGCCGAAAATGTTGCTCATTAAATCCTTATCGTGCTTTCACCTATGCTTCAATATCAACCAGAAAATGATTGTAAAGATTTGCTTGGTTTGTATTGACTAAGAGATAACAACCACTTATCTTAATGATGTCTGCGCATTGCCTCTACATTGATTAATATGACTTCTAGCAATGTGTCTGCAGCTAAAGAATTGAAACAGTTATGAAGGTCGCCACGACCCACCTGTACTATTCCACGAAGTGGATCGCCAGTATGCCGCAGATGCCGCTTTACTACCTCAGATTTAAACTTTATACTCTCGCGTATAGCTGTAATAAATTCTAATTTCACTCAACGATCAAAGCCATAAAATTATTGATACCTTGACGGACCAAAATATAATCGAATATCGTGTATTGTGTTATGCTATTGACACTCGGAACACGCGTTTACATCGCGATGACGCAGGCCTCCTAGAAGGAAGTGACACGAGGCTGAATATGCGGGTGTACGTGTATTTTTTCGGTGTTTTAGCGATTTGCAAAGTTTTGCAAGAATGCACAGATGCTGACACCATGCTATCGACGCATTGACTAATTGCTTACATTAGTCTCAGGCGCGCCTGGCAGCCGGACCGAGTACGCAAATAGAGTCGATACAACGATTGACTTAGCGCACGTTGCCCGATTGCACTATTAAAGACACAGGAAACGCTCTGACTTATCCGCACACGTTCCGATAGGCTACCGTTATTATCCTCCTCCAATACAAGAAACAACCGCCGTTGTTGCAAAGCAATGCAATCTAGTTATTGATTGATTAGTCTTTGTTCGTTTCGAGAAGCCATTATATTCTTACCGTCATAGTTAGCAAGGTTATTTTCTACGTCGAAACAAACGCGTCGCTGCTGAGGTCAGTAGTGGATCGCGCCATCTGACTCTATCTTCTCTGACGTGTCACGTGACCCAATGTGACAGCTCCACGTCTATTGATGAAACCATGATGAAACAGTCACGAACATACATTTTTCGTGTCGTACTTTTATCATCAAATAGCTCTATTTGTTGACAATTGTTGCAACGACAGGCGATACTCGTAAATTACGAAAATAAGGAAATTGTTTGATCGAAACCATTGTAAAACAGTCTATTGAAGCAAATCGAAAATTAACGTAAGCAAACAAGTAGAGAATCTTTTAATAAATAAGTAAACATCTACCCACATAACTATTTGAAAAAACTACGTAAGCTCGATGCAGCCAGCTATCGAAATCTTTCCTCTAAAAATAACAAGCTTTACCTGCTTCCAGATAGGTATTTTTAAATCATACATTAATATTAGAATATAATGATATATAAATCGATAAATCACACGAACTTATCGTCGATCCCGCGTCTATTATCGCTGTAATCGACACATCATTATCTCACGTTTTGATTAGTCAGATGTAAATACGGAGCACACATGTTTTACTTATGTTTTTGAATTGTTGACTTGTGCGTAGTTGCCGAATCAAAACCGGTTTAGATGTTTATTGGTAACGTTACGTTGATCAAGAACTGATTCTCTCTGACGCCGCCGTCGAAATCGGACGAGCGGTGCCGTTGGCACCGTATGTATGACGTCATGTGTGATCTACGAAGACTCGCGGAGCGGCCGCGTCGACGTCGCCAGCTCTTCGTTTTAGCCGCGATGCCAAACGCCTACCGAACCGAACCGCGGTGTATTTATGTACGATCGTAACTGCCGAGATAGATAGCACGTCTGTTCTGACTAATTTATCGCCAGCTAAATTAACTCCTTTGATGTTTTATACAAAATTATAATCGTGGGTCTTTTCTCTTTTCAGAACTGCCTGCCGAGGAAGGTAAGATCAGAACAACAACGCATTACCTGAGTATTAAGTTAGAATAAAATCCGCCGCTTTGTCATTGACAATCTTGGTTTAGAAGGCTTAGAAAAGTCAAACAAGATCCTTACTAAGCGAAGTTCAAATAGGAACTGCGTCAAGGTCTCTCGAGACAATTTTTTTGTTTACCTCGTACTAGCAGCCTTGAAACCTCTACGCATGTAGACTGTTCACTTAGCAATATTTAAAAACTAATATTGTAGTTGTGCCGAAGCGAAACGCTTTAATCTAATTTATAATAATAATAAAATAGGCACGATATCTCGTAGCTCTATAAGAACCTACTAGATCTAGAAGAAAAATAAAGAGTCATATTCGAGTTTAAAAACCAGAAGGTAATAAGCCTAAAAGCTCGTTTCTTTTAACAATGACAAGATTTCTTCCATCTCACGCTCAATTTGTTTCAAATGAAGCCCCCTTGAACGCCTCTTTTGTTCTTCAGAAATATTGCGAGGCAGCGAGGTCTCATTGTTCTTATTTTCACGAAGGATTTTCACGTTATTTTTTTCCTTTTAGGCAAAAGTATATGGCAGTTGGTCCTGGAACAATTCGATGACCTCTTAGTCAAGATTTTGCTATTAGCCGCTATTATATCATTCGTAAGTATCACTAACATAAAATATGTTTCCATGCTGCTATAAAATATTGCAAGAATCGTACTTCATAAATATTATTTTGCTTCCAGGTTTTAGCTTTATTTGAAGAACACGAAGATGCTTTCTCAGCCTTCGTCGAACCCTTCGTTATTTTACTAATTCTTATCGCTAACGCCGTAGTAGGAGTATGGCAGGAAAGAAATGCCGAATCTGCCATCGAAGCTTTAAAAGAATACGAACCCGAAATGGGTAAAGTAGTCAGAGGCGACAAATCAGGCGTACAGAAAGTCAGAGCGAAAGAGATCGTCCCCGGTGATGTCGTGGAGGTCTCGGTCGGTGACAAGATTCCCGCCGATATCCGCCTGATCAAGATCTACTCCACCACCATCCGTATTGACCAGTCCATCCTCACCGGTGAATCGGTCTCCGTCATCAAGCACACTGATGCCATCCCCGACCCCCGCGCCGTCAACCAGGACAAGAAGAACATCCTGTTCTCCGGAACCAACGTCGCCGCTGGCAAGGCCCGTGGTGTCGTCATCGGCACCGGCCTGAACACCGCTATTGGCAAAATCCGTACTGAGATGTCTGAGACTGAGGAAATCAAGACCCCCCTGCAGCAGAAACTCGACGAGTTCGGTGAGCAGCTCTCCAAAGTCATCTCCGTTATCTGCGTTGCCGTCTGGGCCATCAACATCGGTCACTTCAACGACCCCGCCCACGGAGGCAGCTGGATCAAGGGTGCCGTCTACTACTTCAAGATTGCCGTCGCTCTGGCCGTCGCCGCCATTCCCGAAGGTCTGCCCGCCGTCATCACCACTTGTCTCGCTCTGGGTACCAGGCGTATGGCCAAGAAGAACGCTATCGTGAGGTCCCTGCCCTCCGTCGAGACCCTCGGTTGCACCTCCGTCATCTGCTCCGACAAGACCGGCACGCTCACCACCAACCAGATGTCCGTCTCCCGCATGTTCGTGTTCGAAAAGGTCGAGGGCAGCGACAGCAGCTTCCTCGAGTTCGAGATCACCGGTTCCACCTACGAGCCCATCGGCGACGTGTACCTGAAGGGACAGAAGGTCAAGGCCTCCGAGTTCGACACCCTGCACGAGCTGGGCACCATCTGCGTCATGTGCAACGACTCCGCCATTGACTTCAACGAGTTCAAGCAGGCCTTCGAGAAGGTCGGTGAGGCCACCGAGACCGCTCTCATCGTGCTTGCCGAGAAGATGAACCCCTTCAGCGTGCCCAAGACCGGCCTCGACCGCCGCTCCTCCGCCATCGTCGTCCGCCAGGAGATCGAGACCAAGTGGAAGAAGGAATTCACCCTGGAGTTCTCCCGTGACAGGAAATCCATGTCCAGCTACTGCACACCCCTCAAGCCCTCCCGCCTCGGAACTGGACCCAAACTGTTCGTCAAGGGCGCGCCCGAAGGTGTCCTGGATCGTTGTAGCCACGCTCGCGTCGGAACTTCCAAGGTTCCTCTGAACGCCACCCTGAAGAACCGCATCCTGGAACTCACCCGCACCTACGGTACCGGCCGCGACACCCTTCGTTGCTTGGCCCTGGCCACCGCCGACAACCCTCTGAAGCCCGACGAGATGGACCTCGGCGACTCCACCAAGTTCTACACCTACGAAGTCAACCTCACTTTCGTCGGTGTCGTCGGCATGTTGGACCCTCCCCGCAAGGAAGTCTTCGACTCCATCGTCCGTTGCCGCGCCGCCGGTATCCGCGTCATCGTCATCACTGGTGACAACAAGGCCACCGCTGAAGCTATCTGCAGGTGGAGTACTCACATGATCACATCGTAACAATATCTATCTCTGGATCTGCGGACAGAGTCTAACCTCCGTGCAATGTTCGCAGGCGTATTGGCGTGTTCACTGAGGAGGAGGACACCACCGGCAAGTCATACTCCGGTCGCGAGTTCGACGACCTGCCCGTGTCGGAGCAGCGCGCCGCGTGCGCCCGCGCCCGCCTGTTCTCCCGCGTGGAGCCCGCCCACAAGTCCAAGATCGTCGAGTTCCTGCAGAGCATGAACGAAATCTCCGCCATGGTAAGTCGCCCTCGACCTTCACTCTCGGATCCGCTAGCTCGTAACCTTCGCGCTTATAGACTCGAATCCCACTAATAGCCAATTTCTCGTGAGTTTAACTGGCAAATAAATTCACCGGAATATGGGAAACAGTCGACTGTATATTTTATTATGTTGCAAACAATGTCTTAATAATTTCGGTCGAATGTTTCCCGCATTATTTAATGTTTACATTGCAGACTACATTATTGGTGGCGCTCGATGTTTACGTTAGGGCGTTGATGTTTATAAACCGGCATACTTGAAAATTATCATCACACTGTACGAATATTAGACCTAATTCTAGTTATCAATAATGGTGAAACATTTTCATCGAATGTTGATGCCGAAGTATGAGATTTAGATTCAAAATATTATTGGGAAATGTACAATGTAACACTAGACAGACCTGTCGGCAGACATCGAATGATCGTATTACGGCTACCGGATACCGAATATTACGAATGTTTGCATAATATTATGTCAGAATACTTTTGTTTGTATACTTTATTGCATTTTTATAATTAATACGAAAGTAATAGTAAAGTAGCGTTACAGTTTAGTGTAAAGACTTTTTAACTGCGACCTTAGAAATGACTGCAGAAAGCAATGTTATAGATACCCGAGAGTTAAAATATGTTTTTTTTATTGTTAATTTGCTTGCGTTTAACCACTATGTCACCTGATGGTAAGCGACGATGCGTTCGACGATCTAGCACGCTTGCCAAGATAGTACCTGTTCACTCGAGACTTGAAGATTCCTAGATATTCATTTAGATGAGACATTCAAAATACAGAAATATATTGCAACAACTAGTCAAACAATAAAAATATAGGAGTTGCAGTGCCGCCTAATACACCCCGAGACAACAACATTCAAATCCAATGCCTCATATTTTATCTTTGTGTACCTAGTATATGTATGTTTATGTAGGCATTCAGCATGTTGCTGTTGTTTTGTATCTATTATTTAAGTTTATTTTATTGACATTGTTTATGTTGAAATTATTATTGTAGACCTTATATACATCCCCGTCTTTAAGATAATTCCTCTCCATCCAAAGGTTGCCTGGAAGAGATCGCTTTTAGCGATAAGGCCGCCCATTGTAACACTTTCTTTAATTGTTTTTATGTTATGTCTGTAATTTAATGTTTGCAATAAAGCGTTCATCTATCTATCTATCTTAACAAAATACTTGTTCGCAGACTGGTGATGGTGTGAACGACGCCCCCGCCCTGAAGAAGGCCGAGATCGGTATCGCCATGGGATCCGGAACCGCCGTCGCCAAGTCCGCCGCCGAGATGGTGCTCGCTGACGATAACTTCTCATCCATCGTATCTGCCGTTGAGGAAGGTTTGTACCTTTTACTACTTACAATACTTTAATTTGTTTACGTAATAAAAAAAGATTTATGAATGAAAGTGGGCTCGATGTTATACATTTTGTATAAAAATTTGTTCATATTGTTTACGTTTGTTTTGTACCGAAATAGCTTAGTCATTGGTATAAATGTCTAAATGAATAATCTCTATTAATTGTTATCTTTTTGATTAAAAACCGATAATTCGCGTAAAATAATCGCATTTTAATTATCTTACAACAATAAAAGAAAATTGATAATTTTTTGATTACGATGTCTGTTGGCAATTCGTCCGATCTTGTTGATAACTCGTTCCTACTTTCACAGCGTCATATTAGGTACTGAACATTATAGCTTAAGTTCCAGTGGACAAAATGATCACCTGAGCCCACGTTCCAGGTCGCGCTATCTACAACAACATGAAGCAGTTCATCCGTTACCTGATCTCTTCCAACATCGGTGAGGTCGTCTCCATTTTCCTGACGGCTGCTCTCGGTCTCCCCGAGGCTCTCATCCCCGTCCAGCTCCTGTGGGTCAACCTGGTCACTGACGGTCTGCCCGCCACCGCCCTCGGCTTCAACCCCCCGGATCTCGACATCATGGACAAACCCCCCCGCAAGGCTGATGAAGGTCTCATCTCTGGATGGCTGTTCTTCAGGTGAGATTTAGACTTTTTATTTCCAAGATTGGTATTTCGATAATAGTATTGGCATCCATTATATTAAATAAATAAATACGCCCAACGATCACATGCATAGATCGTGGCTCCTTTCTAGGATTCTCTGTACCTAGGGAACCAGGAACTATGAGGACCATGGTCCCACAACACCCAGACTGGCAGTCACTGCAACAGTGCTTGTTCAATAAGAAGCAAAAGAACTTGAAAGTTATCTGAACTCGTACAATCTTTAATCTATCAAAACGCAAAGTATCTTCATGTATCGCTTATAAAAGTATTGACATACATACGTCTAGCTAGATATATTTAAGGCGTGGCATAAAACAAAAATGTTATAATCTGATATAGCAACCTAAAACATGATATAAAATGTTATCCGACATCGCATCGTCGACAAATAGTTTTAATAAACTTACTTACATAACTATCGCTGAGAATTTATAAGAAGATAAATTTTACCGCACAGAGCTAAGAATTAAATCGTCACAAAGCATGCCATATTGTTGTTTCCATACTACTGATAATAAACTTTCAAGGTGCTTTGTTCCTTACGAGATCTGACTACCAAACTGACGCGTGAATTCTAGAGAAGATATTTAATTGGATTGGATGTGACTTCCATTAAATTCATTAAACCGGCATTACTTCGTTCACCCTCACAAAATTTGATTAGAATGCTCAATTTTAACGCGCGTTACATATTTACTTATTTCGAGATTTATGACGGAGTATTGTAACGTTTCGTACTAACCATGCATGTATCGGAGACATCGCTGACTTGTAAATCTTTGAACTGAAGGATGACGTATGTGAACGTATAATGAAATCATTAGCATTTGCAACATTTTGTATCAGGGTCACTACCGACTTGTAAATCTTATAATAAGGTGCCTTGACTTCAGTCAATTCAAATACACAGATTTGTATCTAAAACAATACATAGCTGATCTGTGGCGTAGTGGCCATCTACGGAAGACAGAGCCGAAATTCTTCTTTCCTAGTCGACAGCCTTTTTTATGAACATTTAGTTGAACCATACTTATTTTACCGTTAGGACGCGGACGTTGACATCAATACCTTTCTCTTTATCGGTCAGTGATGCTTGCATTGTAGTTTCTTTATCGTATATGCTATATTGGTATCATTGTTTATCACAGGAGACTTACTTGTTAAGTATTTTTGTATATTTGATCCCAGATTTTTAACGGACCAAATTATTTCTTTAAGAAATAATAAATAATCAGGTGCATCAAAAAAAATATTTACCTACTATAACTTACTAAGGCACCACAAATTCTGAACATATTTTACTTTAGCCTGTCTGATGTACACTTTTTAGGATTTTGAGAATCCTTATATCGAGATCGTTCTGTCTGTTCATCTGTCTTGTTTGTCCTAATCTTACAGACTCATAACTACAAAGATTATGATTTTATAATAACAAAATCACATAATGAATATAATTATGCAGTTTAGGGGTTATTAAAAAATATTTGACTGGATTCCGTCGTAAGGGATATCGTTGAAGAGTTCTTTCATTTGTTATGTTTGATACATCACTTTTCTATCAACTTGTACCATCTGATATTTTTTTATTTTCAAATGTATCTTTCTTATATATAAAATTCTCGTGTCACAATGTTAGTTACCTTACTCCTCCGAAACGGCTTTACTGATTTTTACCAAATTTTATATGCATATTCAGTAGGTCTGAGAATCGGCTACTATCTATTTTTCATACCCCTAAGTGATAAGGGTTGTTCACACTTAACATTTTTTTTATAATTTATATGGCAACACAACGTTTTCTGGGTCAGTGATCATTTAACTTCCGCAGAGAAAGGTCGCGTCGCGCTCTTGTTCTAGTTCGTGCTCGGGCAAAGCGCTGACGCTGCTACCTACGCCGCGTACCGTCGCGCGCGTCTAGATTCTGCGGTCATCGCAATGACCCAGTTATTAAGTGTGTGTTGTTTATATAAACAATTGTTAAGGCGCAGCCATACCTTGTAAATATGGCTTCGCCAAGTCATGCGTCAATAACGCTCAATACAGAAACGGAACATATATTGTTCCAACATTATGAAAAGGAAAAGGCAGAACGCAAAAAACTAGAGAGTTTGGTAAAACAGCTCAAAGGTCAGATTGAAGAACTACAGAGAAAGGAACAGCAGAACAATGAAACCCAGCATGAAAAACATCCTAGGAGCGAGGTCCCTTCTGCAGCAGTCCAGTATGAGACCGACGAAGAAGATCTCGTAAGAGAAACTGAGTGGGTGCGACAAAAAAGCAGGAAGAAGAGGAAGTTAAATATATCACTGTCCCCACAACAAGGAGATGACTCCAGCCAAAAATCCATAGAAAAGCCTAAAATTAAGAAAACACCCTTACCACCACCCATAGTAGTCGAAAACATCAAGGACTACCAAAAATTTTACGATCTCATCTCGACGAGCGCACCAAAAGACGCATTTATCGTAAAGATGATGAGCGGAGAGAGCGTTAAAATAAACGCCAATAATGACGACTCATACAGGGCCATTACCAAGTTGTTGTTACAAAACAACTGCCGCTGGCACTCCTACGAAAATAAACAGGACAGACCAATTAGAGTGATGGCTAAAAACCTACATTCTTCGTGCTTGCCTGAAAGAATAGCTGAAGATTTAATTCTTCAAGGATACAAAATTCTAAATGCGGTTAACAAACTCAGCTGGAGGAGTAAGGAACCACTTAATATGTTTATGCTTTCATTCCAAAAAGATGAAGATATAAACAAAATCTATGGAATAAAGTCAATACTGGGTTGCAAAGTGGATATACAACCGGTAAAAACATCGAAACTGATTCCACAATGCAAGAAGTGCCAAGCATATGGCCATACACAGAAATACTGCTCTAAAGAACCTAGGTGCGTGAAGTGCACAGGTAAGCACTTAACTAGAGAGTGCACCAAACCAGCAGAAGCCAAACCAAAATGTGTCCACTGCGGTGAACCACACCCTGCCAACTACAGAGGGTGCATAGTAGCCAAAGAACTACAGAATATAAAAAATAAGCTAGCAAAGAAAAATGCTTCTGTACCCACCATTCAGGTTCCAAGTGCAAATAAATGGAAAACATCTAGTGCCAGCCAAATAGTAAAAAATAATATTTCTTTTGCACAAATCGCAAAAGGAACTCAGCCTAAACCACAAGCCCAACCACAACCTAAGCACACAGGCTCAGATGTGGATGAAAAACTCAATAAAATCTTAAATCTAATGACCTCATTTGACGAGCGTTTAAGGAAACTTGAAACTAGCGCCAAAACAGCTACATCTAAACAATTGAAATGACTAATTCACTAAAAATTATGGCTTGGAATGCAAATGGGCTCCTTCAGCATCGGTATGAACTACAGGCAGTCCTATCTACAGAAAATATTGACGTGTGTCTTATATCCGAATCCCACTTCACCAGAGAATCTTTCATCCAAATCAAAGGCTATAAAACATATCATGCGTTGCATCCCGATAACACTGCTAGGGGAGGCAGTGCGGTCGTAATAAAGGAAAACATCTACCATTATGAAGAATATAAGCATGAAGAACAACATTTACAAGCTGTTGCTGTCTGTATTAGAACTAAACGTTATCCTGTTACCATATCAGCAATATACTGCCCTCCTAAGTATGCGCTGAAAGCTGACCAGTACAGGGACTTTTTGAAAGGACTTGGTAACAGATTCCTACTGGGAGGCGATTTTAATGCTAAGAATACCTTCTGGGGGTCTAGACTTACTACAACCAAAGGAAAGGAATTACTATGCGCCATAAGAGATACCAAATGCAATGTTATATCGACTGGGAAGCCGACATATTGGCCAACTGATCAACAAAAGATTCCAGACCTCATAGATTTTTTCGTTTATAAAAATATATCATCTAGTTTTCTTAGTATTAAGGAAGGCTATGATATGAGCTCAGACCATTCACCTATAATTTTAACACTAAGTGAAACTGTTGTACAGAGAGAGAATAACCCTACTTTGACAAATAAGAACACTGACTGGGAAAGCTTTAAACAAGATTTAGATTCTATGATTGACTTAAAAGTTTCTCTCAAAAACCCACAACAGCTAGAAGATGACGTAAAAAATTTCATAGCAGTTATCCAACAATGCGCCTGGAAGAATACGCCTGAAGTTAAAATACCTGTCAGGAGTAACTACTATCCCATGGAAATAAGAAACCTCATATTTGAAAAAAGAAAACAAAGGCAGAAATGGCATATAACGAGAGCTCCACAGGAGAAGAATGTTTTGAATAATCTTACAAAAAAGCTTAGGAGGGAAATTCAGAAGTTTAATGACGAAACTATGAATACTCATCTAAGTCAACTAACAAGTGATCGTACAACCGATTACTCGCTTTGGAAAACGATCAAAAATTTAAAAAAACCTATTATGCAGACACCACCAATTAAAGAAGCCAATGGAAGCTGGGCAATAAATAATGAACAAAAGGCAGCTAGATTTGCACAGCATCTGGAGCAAATCTTTCAAACTGATGAAGAAAACACAGATGAAGTTTCGATAAACGAAACATTGAATTATGATCTAGACATAAGACTCGTCACACCAAAAGAGGTATTTAACAGTATCAAACAACTGCACCGAAACAAATCTCCTGGATACGATCTTATTACTGGAGAAGTACTGCAAAATCTCCCACGTAAAGCGATTGTTAAACTTACCACTCTTATCAATGCCACGTTTAGACTCCGATACGTACCTGATATGTGGAAAGTTGCCGAAGTCATAATGATAGCCAAACCTGGTAAACCACCTCATGATGTTTCATCATACAGACCGATATCTCTGTTACCAATAATGTCTAAATTATTTGAAAAACTACTGCTAAGACGAATGAAGCCCATCATAGAAGAAAAAAACCTTATCCCTGATTATCAATTCGGATTTAGAGAAAAGCATTCCACAATAGACCAAGTCCACAGAATCACCAACATTATAGAAAAGGCATTAGAAGAAAAAAAAGTTTGCTCTACGGTTTTTCTAGACGTAGCACAAGCTTTTGACAAGGTGTGGCATAAAGGCCTCATATTTAAATTAAAGAATATGCTGCCACATCAATTTGCAGATCTCTTGCACTCCTATCTAACTCAGAGAATGTTCAGAGTACGACAAGACGATGCTTACTCAGAACTTAAGCCAATAAAAGCTGGAGTACCACAAGGGAGTGTACTAGGTCCGGTCCTCTACTTATTGTACACTTGTGATATCCCAGAGTTAGAAGAAAACACCATTGCAACGTTTGCAGATGACACGGCTATCATGGCTACAGGGTTCACTCAAGAGGAGGCAGTGGTAAAGGTACAAAAATCCATCAACACCATATTTGATTGGACGACAAAGTGGAAAATAAAACTCAATGAGTCGAAATCAATTCATATAGATTTTACGAACAAAAAAACAAATTACCATCCGGTGTACATCAATAACAAGACGGTACCGTACGAAAATACAGCCAAATACCTTGGCATGACATTAGACGCAAAGCTTCGCTGGAAGGCACACGTCAAAAAGAAGCGAGACGAACTAGAGCTTCGCTATAGGAAGATGTACTGGCTACTTGGAAAACACTCTACGATGTCAGTGCACAATAAAATATTACTCTACAAACAAGTCCTCATGCCAATATGGACTTACGGTATCCAGCTGTGGGGATGCACCAAACAAAACAATGTTGCAATCATACAAAGATTTCAAAACAAAGTGCTTAGGGGTATCGTAAATGCTCCGTGGTACATAAGAAACGATGACCTCCATAGGGACCTGAAAGTGGACCTCGTTAATAGTGTAATTAAAAAGTTCGCCGAAGCTCATGAACGTAGACTTCACCATCACGTGAACGTCGAGGCTATCCAGCTCCTCGACAACACAGACCTAGTGAGAAGACTAAAAAGGACAAAACCTTTTGAGTTAATATAGTGCAGTGACAGTGTGTCGTAGTAAAGTTAGTGCTACCCGTAGAGAACACAAGAACATAGTGACTTCGCCTTAATAGAGACAATAAGAAAAGTGTTGATGGACATATTCTTAGTTTTACTCTACTTAGCAGTTTAAGTTAAATTCAAATTACTTATTAGCCTTATTAGGCTAGATTGTAATGTTAATGAAGTGTCATTTTGTGACACGACATTATAAAAAAAAAAAAAAAAAAAAAAAAAATATTTTACTTTAGCCTGTCTGATGTACACTTTTTAGGATTTTGAGAATCCTTATATCGAGATCGTTCTGTCTGTTCATCTGTCTTGTTTGTCCTAATCTTACAGACTCATAACTACAAAGATTATGATTTTATAATAACAAAATCACATAATGAATATAATTATGCAGTTTAGGGGTTATTAAAAAATATTTGACTGGATTCCGTCGTAAGGGATATCGTTGAAGAGTTCTTTCATTTGTTATGTTTGATACATCACTTTTCTATCAACTTGTACCATCTGATATTTTTTTATTTTCAAATGTATCTTTCTTATATATAAAATTCTCGTGTCACAATGTTAGTTACCTTACTCCTCCGAAACGGCTTTACTGATTTTTACCAAATTTTATATGCATATTCAGTAGGTCTGAGAATCGGCTACTATCTATTTTTCATACCCCTAAGTGATAAGGGTTGTTCACACTTAACATTTTTTTTATAATTTATATGGCAACACAACGTTTTCTGGGTCAGCTAGTATAATATAAAGACGTCGCGAGTAAAAACGACACGAGAATGTAATTAGCACTGCGTCATCGCGCCCTTCGGACGTCGAGTCCGCCTACTTTTAAAGTAGTGCACGTTATAATAGATGCAACCCTTATTCAAAGTGTACGACGCGCAAGTATATAAATATATGTACGATACTCTTATTTATTGTAATTTAACGGACTATTATATGTACAAAGGCGAGCTTAACCCTAATAAGTTTTAAATTTCAAATTTCTCAAAATGTCTCGGTGATATATAGTTAGAGAAATATAAAGTTACTAATTCCTCCGCTATCCCATCTCCAGATACATGGCTATCGGTGGCTACGTCGGCGCTGCGACCGTCGGTGGTGCTTCCTGGTGGTTCATGTACTCGCCCTACGGACCTCAGATGACCTACTGGCAGCTCACTCACCATCTGCAGTGCCTTGGTGGTGGCGACGACTGGAAGGTGACATTTCCAAACTATTAAAGATAACAAAACATTAACAGGGAAATTAATAGAGTATATAGTAATGTTAATCTCTATGTATAAAACTCTGTTTCTACCTATGTCCATTATAGACTTTGAAACCATCCAACCGATGTGCCCAACCGGATTCATTAGAAAGGCTAAGATGGTTTTAGACGACTAAACCTTAGTTTTAGTTTACTGAAAATCCATGGAATCAGGCGTGACGTTGCGGAAATTCATCTCAAAACTGAAACGAGAGACTCTCGTTTCAGCGTTCGGCGAGTCGACACCTGATGATGCCTCGTGCAGACGGCGAAACACGTGTCGTATTAAGAGGGTTGTTGTTAGGGATTTCTTTATTTAACATTATTTATTATTTTCTTAATTAATACATTATTTACCTTTTATTATATACAATATTAAACTCATTACCATATATATATATATATATAAAGCCGACGGATTACTTATATTTTAATTTTAATTCATTTTATATTTGCAATCAACCCCCATACATATTATATTATTCTAACAACAACCTACATAATTTTCAGTGGGATTACACTACATATTTTCATTGCGTTTCAGTTTTACTGAAATTCTTGTAGAGAATCCGTATTTGGCGCGATTATCCAACTGTCACTTTTGGTGAAGTTTATGTGTAAGAAAATACTTAAACATATAATTTACTATTCCAGGGTGTCGACTGCAAGATCTTCACCGACCCTCACCCCATGACCATGGCTCTGTCCGTACTCGTCACCATCGAGATGTTGAACGCCATGAACTCACTGTCTGAGAACCAGTCGCTGGTCACCATGCCCCCGTGGTCTAACCTGTGGCTCATCGGCTCCATGGCTCTCTCCTTCACTCTTCACTTCGTCATCTTATACGTTGAGGTCCTCTCGGTGAGTATTCCAGACTGATTCTAGTCTTATTGATTATTTCTTTTCAGGCGACTTAGATGAGAAGCTTGTGAGTTATTGATTTCGATATTCAATTCCATAGTACTAACGAGTTTCAACGAGACATTCTTGATTAATTTGGTCAGTATATCATTAGAATTAATCATTGCGTTTTAGGTCATCAAGTTATTTTCTAGTCAGGCATACTCTTGCTTGAAGTGTTATCATTCGCTATCCATCTATTTTCCATTCACTTCCAAGATGGGAAGTACAAACTGTTCATCTCGTGCAACAACTGTATCATCATGAGAAACGTTTTTATTTATTGTGAATTGGCTTGCGTTTGACCACTATGTCATCTGATGGTAGGCGACGATGCGGTCGACGATCAAGCACGCTGGCCAATATAGTACCTGTTCACTCGAGACTTAAAGATTCCTAGATTGTAGCTATCGGGAAAGACTGACTCTGGCAGGGAGTTCCATTCGTTAGCAGTGCGCATAATAAAAGTGGAAGCGAAGCACTTAGTGCGCGCAGGAGGAATGCCCACCATGAAACTTCCCTACTCACCATTTCATCGTTTTTTTTTTTAACTGATTGACGAGGCGAGCTGGTCATTTGCCTGATGGTAAGCAATACACCAGCCCATAACAATAACAGTACCACCCAGAACTTTGTTTTGCAAAATCCTGCGCGGCGCTGCACCGGTCTCGTCACCCTGAGACAATTAGCTGTCAAGTTTCTTATGCCCAGTAATTTCACACAATATTGGAACACAGTAATGGTCGCGCACTACTGCTTGGTGGCTGAATAACTGGCAAAGAGGTGGTATACGCAGCCAGACGGCCTCTCACATACGTGAAACCTACCACCAGTAAAATCGATGCTCCAATCATGTGTACTATTTCTGTGTGAGCGTGTATGTGACGCGTGCGCGTTGTTGGGTCGCAGGCCGTGTTCCAAGTGACGCCGCTGTCGCTGGACGAGTGGATGACGGTGATGAAGTTCTCGATCCCCGTGGTGCTGCTGGACGAGGTGCTGAAGTTCGTGGCGCGCAAGATCTCCGACGGTAATGTCCGCTCCGCCGCCGACTGGCTGCCCGGCATGCAGTGGATCGTGCTCATGTGGGCCGTCTTCTTCGGCGCCATCCTCTACGGGCCGCTATAAGCCGGCCCCGCGAGCCGCCCAGTGCCCGAGTGCCCGAGTGCCCGAGTGCCCCGCCCCGTTTGCTCACACCTAACTCCCGACTGTGGAACCTGGACCCTGAGCGCCGCTCACCACAGTACTAACCGTTTGGAATGCTAACCCCACGTGTGAAGTGCCGCCCCCGCCCGGTAGTGACAGTGCGCCGGCTCGAGTCGGTAGTGTAGTATCGCTTAGGAGTAGTTGGCGGGCCGCGGTGGCCGCCCGCTCGGTGATTTATTATTATGCATTTTATATACATAAATATTACATGTGCGAGACAATAAATTATTTGGGAGCTCTGACTTTACAGGGAGTTCTCCATCCGATATATTTATACATCTTCCTTTACCGCGTATGCGTCGATTGTACGATTATTTTTGTGAAGTGGCTGTGAGGACCTTCATAACACGAAACGCCAAAAATTGGTTTATTTAAAAGGTAATTTATAAGTTAGATTTATTGCATTCGATAATACATTGTGTATAAAATATTAATATATTCGCTCCTTGTCGCGTCGAATGGCGAACTCGCACATAGCTCAGTACCTGTCCGTGTGGCCTGCAGATATGTTCGCCCGCTGCACACATGTGCACAGCGGTTGCGTCGTTAGCTTAGCGTACTTTATCGTAAGTGTATTGTTAGGGACGTGGTTATAGTTAATTCAACTTAGATTTCTCGTTCAAAGTTAAATCTCTCTATCTCTGTGTCCTTTCACCTTTGAGCGCTTCTTAACATTCCTAATGCGTTTCAGTTTTCTACATAATATATTTTTGGTTGTAATCAGCACTTGTGATTGCCTGCTACCGTTTTCTTTACGACGTAACATTTATTAAAATGCGAATGTTATTTTCTGCAATAAACTTACAGATGAGATAACTTCAGTAATAATGTTGTTATGCATTACTGAAGTTATTTGTTTGCCTTGTTCTAAATATTAACTGCGGTCCCGTGTCAATATTGACATGAAACGAATTTTGCTAGTTAATATTCTGAGCAAGGCATTAAATCAAGTGTATGTATGTACGAACAGATGATCTTAATGGTTACATAATTAATTCGGTATTTGGTGTTGATACATTATTTATTTCTTTATGTATATTAATTGGATGTAATTTTAAGTTTTTCGTCTCTATTTTGTGGATTGAGGATAAGACAAGAATATTTTATGAATGAGACATAATATTACTTTAAGTTTACAAACAATTTGAATCGAAATTGGTCCATTTTTTTATTAAAATGTAATTTGTACAACTGGTCTGTACGTACATAAGTTTTGAATTTATAGTGTAATGAATTCTTGCATGTGTGCATTGCATGATTTAATGATGATCGTTAAGAGTGCAGTTTGATGTGATTTAATAACATAATTTCTGATTTAACATTTTACTCAATAACTTTCTTTTCAAGCACAACTTGACTTTATTTGTCCCTTCAAAATGTGAGGTGCTACATTCGGCAAAGTTATTGAATGAAATGTCCTTATAATGTGTAAACTATATATTGTCTGCCTTTAAATTTAAATGGTAAAACAGGAAGTAACGAGGCCGTCAGCCTGTTCGAAATATCCCCACAGATACACTACACAACTCAGGGCATGCTCCAAACATTTTTTGTGATTGTCCCCAACTTCCTTATACTGTTCCGATATGAGAATAACTTTAAACTGTACAGTCGTTTATACCTACTATTTTACATTTAATTAAAATAGTCAACAATTAATGTTTGCATTTATTTCCCTTTCAATTTTCTTTTAATTTTGATTTTTAAGCACTACCTATCACATTTTGCACCGACCCCTCGTGTGTTATGTCTGGTATATCCATATCCATAACATAAGTAATTCTATATAATATACCAATAATTCTACCTGTGCCAATACACAATGCAATGTTGTAAGAGTATGCACTAGATGTTTTATGTTCCATACTAATGGTACCAGTACCAACCTATATTGAATCCATAGTTTTGCAATCTTCGAATATGTTCTGCTATACCATTGCAAACCACTAGCATGTTTTGACAATATATTATAATGATTCAATGAATATATACAATGCTACAAATAATGTGGAGTATTGCAGACACAAATCATTGTTCCACTGTAGCACTAATTTATTCTTCACAAAAACAATAAATCTGCCTGAATTCGAGTATTGCAAAACTTTTAAAATACCTTGCCCCTGACACCGCCACGGCAAGGAATGCTCTGTGGCGGCTCCCGCATGCACTAACGAGGTATATTCTGCCCCCAGCCCAGCCGATGTGGAAGATATAGGCGCCGGAGCCCGCCGCCGCGCCCTGCACGCACATATTCCATGAACACTCATTGTTTGTTGTGATCCCGCAGTGAAACTACACATTTAGTAACTACGACACGGTTGTGATATCTGCATAAGACCCAGTAAGTTCGGACGGCAGCCTCCGCTCGAACGACGCGACACTAACATTATCGTTGTTTTACAGCGAACGAGACGGTCATTGACAAGTGGTAAACGCCACCGATACATAGTTCCTCACCCGCTTCTCTCTGCTACTTCTACCGCTCTCGTCTCCCGATGTTGTAACCGATTGGCTTTATATGTGTAAGTCGATAGTCGCGGCTAGGCTAGGCCGAGACCGGAGCGCGAGCGGGACGAGGCGCCCGGCCGCCGGCCGCCGCACCACCACCACTGCGTCAATACCACCAGAGAGGACTAATGTTGTTCATAATGTGTATATACTACAGTATGCTTAGGAGGTTTAATCGATTTGTTATAATATTACGTTGTTCTTATAAAGACTACATGGTGCCCGTCGACATAACAGTGCGATAGACGATGTGTACTTAAGTTGAGAGCACTTTATTAATTTATTGTTATATTTTTATTCTCTTATAATCTAGTTTGCTTATCTAGAGCCGAGTCTGTTTCTATTAGTGCTGACGCCTCGACGAGCAATATGGTGTCTGTAAGGGAAGGATAATTACACGATTGTCCAGTGTTTGGGACCTGAGTCCAAAAATTTAAACATACCTGTACATTTTAATGTATTATTGTTTTGTACAATAAATCGTTATAAAACGACGCGTGTTTCATTTTGTTAGGTTCGATACCAAAGTATCAACTACGTACATAGTATCTGATTGTACATCTTACATAAGCCCCCACATACAGATCCTTCGTCGGAGGGCAGTTTCTTCTATGGTCGGATGACTCCGTCACACACGGTTCGGTCAAAATATAATATAAATGTACCTACTAGCTAACCTTCGGCTCTATGATGATGGTGTTACTCAGTGTTACTGTACTCTCAAACGTCCTTACTCTGTAAAAAATTAAATCTTATAAAATATAAGAGGTAAGAGTATTTTTATTTTGTTTAAGAGGTAAAAGAGTATTTTTATTTATGGTTTACCAACAATTATTACATTAGTGCATACTTAAATAAATATTCGATAAATATAATTGCTAAACGCATAATCTCTTATAGGTAAACACCGCATGCATAAGTAAACTAAATTTATAAATTGAATAACATAAAAGAGCAGCCGCTCAACTGCCGCCTCTTTCTAGATCTATGTGCTTCATCTTAGGCCACATCATCGCTTCACATCAGGCGAGATAGTGGCCAAACATGGATCTATTAAGCGTAAAAAAAAAATAGTATGTATAAAGGTAATACTTGATTTCATGTATGTAGATTAGGATAGAGTTCTCGTCACTATAATCACGGGATATTGGAACTATTAAAAATATCTAGTGTTTTTTACGAAACCCTCGCAACGAGTCCGCAAATACCTACGTCAACTACAGTGTTAGTATCGTTGAGAGTAGTAAAGTATTTCATTTATACTTATTATAGTGTTCAACTCCAACTCTTGACCTTTGTGGACGGGACCACAATACAATTAGGACTATGTACTCATTGCGTTACAATACAATCACAACTTGAATTTTTGTAATTCTGGGATTTCGCGCGGATTGCTTTTTTCTTTAGTTGGCCCGTTAGGGCAAGCTAAAGTCTCTAGGACCATACCGCCATGTCTTATGTAGTTTTTATTTGATAGTTTAATATTCCATTTATTATACTTTTGTTGAGAATGAGGGTCAACAGCAACAAGCCCGACCCTTTCCTAGTGCTTCAATAAAGTGGTGGAACTTTATTCAAGCTTTCTTTTTGGGAGAACATAAAAAGCAATGTTTTCTCTATTTTGTTTCATTTGCCTACACTCGTGCACGTTTACGAACACAATGGTTAATATTCCACCGATATTACACATGATCACTCGAAATAACACTTGTTTGGAAAATAAAACAAAATTTAACTGTATTACTTTTCACTTTCCGCCAAAAAGTTGCGTGCACAGAATATACATGTTCTTTGGCACAGAATAATTATACTCCTGACGGAGGTTGCGTGAGTCAAGTCATTAATCGAAGCGTCCGAACTCTTCCTCAATCAATATATAGAATGCCGTCAATATTTAACTTAATAAATAACCGTAAATAAGGTGCCGATAAAACAAAGCATATAGTGCGAATATTATATAAATGTACGTGGCCTAATGGTTTTCATCGATGTAATTGATTACGTCAACTCTCGATGTCACCTACCTACTCAACGTAGAAAGTAGCTCTTCATTACGCACTCGGATTACACTCTATAGTAGGTAATAAGCCATGTATGTGCATTATGAGAAGATTCATGTCGTGATGTAGTATCAGAAGGGCGAGGTCACGCCTGATTAGGCGTGGTGCTCACCTAAAAGTGAATAACCTCACTCAACAAGACTATGCTCGACAATGTGACATATATATGTCATAATATGTCGCAGCCAACTAGCTTAATTCGCCGTTCAATCAACAGCCTAGCCCCTTTACTAAACAGCGCCGTTCAACTAGCGGCCTGAATTATATTCAGCCATGTAATCAAACAGCTAGGCTAGACTTGGATCGATGACGTTTAATGGCTTGCCTAGGCTATTCATTTACAAAGCCTGTTTTCCAAAGTTTAATGAAAAATAGATTAGATTAGATAACGCTTTATTGTCACACAACAACATATACAGTACAACGGAAGAGTGTAGTGACAATATTAATGAATATAGCTGCAGCCCTTGGTAGGTTAGGATGTGGCGGAGTGGCCCTTGAGTCACCCCAAGGCCGCGAACATCGATAGATTATAATCTTTTAGAGCGAGTGTGGCTCAGCGGTAACTCATGCGCCTTTCGATCAGACGCACCTGGGTTCGAATTCCGACTCGGCCCTGCACCAATGACTTATAGTTAAGTGCAGATTTTGCACGCTCGCTCTAAAACGGCGAAGGAAAACATCGTGATGAAACCCGCTTACGCGCTTTGGAGTGGTAGGTTCTGGCCGTGGTTGTAATACCACCCACCGAACAAAGCCATGCCGTCAAGCGACCTAGTCGTGTTTCGGGATGATGTTCGGTGAACCATCGGGGAGACGGGTCCGAGCAGCCGCTCAACTGCCGTCTCTCTCTAGATCTATGTGCTCCATCTTAGGCCACATCATCGCTTCACATCAGGCGAGATAGTGGCCAAACATAGATCTATAAAGCGTAAAAAAAAAAAAAAAAAAAACTACTGAATAATAATGCGACGATTCACAATCTTTCGACAGTTTACAATCTCGCGTAGGATACATCTAAGTTTAACCACATGCCTAAGCATTAGCCAGCCAGTTTATTCAATGTTGTAATAGACGCTATGGCTGAATAACATTCAGGCCGCTAGTTGAACGGCGCTGCTTAGTTAAGAGGCTAGGCTGTTGATTAAACAACGAATTAAGGTAGTTGGCTGTGACATATACATAAAAAAGAAAGAAAGAAAACCATTTCTTTTAACAAAATTACACACATACAAGTCCGTCTCATACAAACATACAAGTATGCTTGCGCATGGATTTTTGGTAGTAAACTTGACTTTTGATAGTTTAGGCTGCGCCTGCGGTTGCAATACCAACTACCCACCGACCGAACAAAGCCATGCCATAAAAGCGACCTAGTCATGATTCAGTGAACCATTAGAGAGACGGTTCTGAGCATTCGCTTAACTGCCGTGTTCCTCTGTAATCTGTAGATCTATGTGCTCCATCTTCGGCCACGCCGCTTAGCATCAGGTGCAATAAAAAACTAATTTGCGCACGATGCGAATGTAAAAGGAAATTTTAAGTAGGTTTATTTAATATAACATATAAGACTCACGTAATTAGTTAAGTTAGGTATTAAGTTTGCGGTATCATCGAATCAAATTCGCTTCGATCGTAACCATTTAAAAAAATAGTGAATGTCCGCACGGTAGCCGGCGGTGCGTGAGGCCAGCGCGCCGGCCGGTGGCGAGCGCTTGCTCATCTCAAGCGGTACCCCCTACCGATATCCAGCCGTTAACGGCGTTGTTCACTTCTTTCTTGTTTTAATTTCCTTTCATTTTTTTGCTAATTGTCAAAGTCTTTGTCAACCAAGCAACGAAGCAAGTTAATTGTCAAATTCGTATTTATCGTTCGTTATTGATTATTGAATTCCCAATCACAGACTAGTAAGAGATACTACTTCCCAATTCCCAACCCAAGGAAATCAATGAATATTGAATGGATGTAGAATAAAGTCAAAAGTTTTTATATGTAATTTGTAGCAAATAAGTATTGTGTTCTTATACCATGGCGAAGTAATCTTCATCTCTTCTTAATAATGGAATCCACCAGGTAACCTCTAACATTTATTTCGAAAATACTTTATATACCTCATTACAAAACAAAACATTTGCAATCTCTTATTTTAACTTTCAGACCCGATTCGGAATTACCGATTAAAATGGCACGATTGGAATTAATGACAATAATGGAAACTGACGACACCGCTAGTGAAACTTCAGAAAAAAATAAAAACGAAGTTCTGGACCTTAATACCCGAGTACTAAGAAGAAGAAGGTCCTTGATGCCTGACATAAATAAGCCCTCGAACCGTAGGGTCTGCATGAAACCACGCAAACGCATTCTTGCAGAAAATGCCAATCCGAAACAGATTGAAGCATTGTATCTCAACAAAAAAGTTAACTCAACTTCTCAGACTTTGGAAACTATATTTGAAGAGCCTAAGACTAACAACACCACTGAAACACTTATTGGTGGTCGTAAAATAAAAAGACTGCTCACATTCCAGTTAGGTAGCCAGTATACTAAGGAAAAGATAAAGAAGCGCCGGGCTAAAATTAAAAAACTTTTGAGTAATCAGTCATTTATAAACAGAAAGAAGATACCAATGCAAGTATTCCTTAAAACTATAGAATGCCTAGAGCTTGACGAGCCTGTACAAACAGAAATTATTCCACCAATCACACCAAGCAATGATCTGCCGAATAATGATGACAATTAAAATATGCTATTTAAATACCGATGGTACTGTATATGTGTCTGTTGAAAAAAGTAATACAATAAACCAATAAATTGTGTCCTCAGACCCAGTATTCTTATTGCCCAGAAATAAAAACTATACTTTAGAATAAGTTATTTAAAAAAAAACATCCTTTCAATTAAATAATTTATTAGGTAAATGTGAGACTCATAACTTACTAAGTAAACTTATAACATATAACTATGAAACTAGATTTCTTTATAAATGCTCAACCTGACTCTACAAAGCATACAACAGAAGTGTTAGCACAGTTTTCATATTCTTTGAACTTCATGGTAGCATCTTGCTCTTCTTCGGAGTTGATGCACACACATCGAGGCCGCTGTTCACCTGGAGTATAGAGCTGGCGTGGCACTCCAACCCAGTCTCGGTATAATCCACCACTGCAGGAAGAAAAAACATTAGTGATTATTATAGAAATATTCTGCATTTTTGGGGACTAACATACATGTGCACACAATGACAGCCTTCGACACAACTGCACGTTAAAAAACGCACATACAGGCTGGCAGCAAATATCTTAATATTAACATATGTACATATATGCATAGCTTGCATATTCTTATATATTTATATAACAAATAATTAAAAGATATATACTCACCTAGTTTTAGTACACCACACTTTGGTACCCTCATGCTCGCTCCAAGCAATATTACAAGGTGGATACTTTAGATCCTGTTTCTTGCCAAATTCTTGTTCATCAAAACATTCATTAATTCTTTTGTTGACCTCCAGCATATAAGCAGTACTTCTGCCATTACTTTCGTAGTACTTTCCAGCCAAGATACCTGGAATGAGTGGGTATATTATATTATTGTGTGAAAACTCTTTTGCATGAAGGTTTAATTTTGGAAATCAAGTTTAATTCCTAAATATTAAAGTAGTACCTACCTGTATAAGTTTAATTAATAAATACATAAAGGAAAACAGTAGAATTAGATATAACTCCTTACCCATCTATAAACAGTAGAAAGTTTATTCATTGATTCTTACCAATCATTTTATACTTTTTCTCAAGTGTCTCTCGCCATTGCAGCACTGAAAGGAAATCGGCGCAGGGTAGATCTAAAATATGATCTTTATTTTCACTCTCATCTTTAAAATCTCCTGTTACCAGAGCTCTGCTCCCGTCTTTACCTGAAAGTAAAAAAAAACTTCAAATACTAACGCATATTTTCAACTTAATTCACACTGCAATGACTGCACCATAAAAACATGGTTAATTGTGTGCTAGTGCCATAATTACCCAATTAGTGCATTGCTTTAAAGTGAAGGAAAAAGAAATAGATTTTACCTACAAAATAATGGTAAGGGGAACCCTTAGCATAGTGTTTTTTGCCTTCAGAAACATCATAAACTATACCAAGCACAGCCATGTACAACTTCTTTTCTGTATCACCATTGAACCGTGCCAGTGTGTCTGCAGTAAAAGAAGCAGTCCTATCTTCTTTGGAATGTCGGGCCTTTATATAATGACTGTAATAATACTGTAATGTATCCTGAAAGAAAACCCCTATGAATACCACTATTACAGGTATTATTATTTTGTAGTGGTTTGTTATTATAATATTAATCATGTTGGGATAAAACAATCCCCGATTCTTCCTCGGCAGTCTTGCACGTAAATATCACCAACACTATTTTATTTAACTCCCACAATTTTCACATTTCCGTTTCCTATTTTCCCAAATGTTCCATACAGTATTTTTTCAATTTCCGTTTCCCCTATCCAGAAAATGTATGAAGTTGGTATGAATGAATGAAGTTCAATCGACTCTTTCACACACACAGAACAATGAAGTTCACGCAGGTCGAATTCGGTCATTGACCTCGTCTTATTTCATGGAGGTTTTTTGACAGTTCATTTCGCTTGTATCACAGACTAGGCTTGTATCCACAGATTAAACATATGTAGTTCCTACTTAGGGCAGCCCGTAAAGTATGAAAAATTCATCTTTATATCTTTCGGGCAGCCCTCAGAGGAAGAACATCAGGAAACTCAGAGTCAAGAACACTTCCTCTGAGGGGCAGCCAGTTTTTGTTGACAGTTTTGAAAAAAATAGGGGTAATATTCTCATCAGCAGGAAAAACGAAAATACCAACATTTTACGTAGAAAGATTTAGGACTTTACTCCGTTAGAGTTAGAATACAATTTGTTTCAACCGACTGCCGTTAACCGGCCAAACTTTAACCCAGATGATTTTGACAAATACAAGATTCGAAAGTGAGGTTATATTTTGTAAATAGCAAATAAATCCATAAAACTTTCTATCAAGGATATAAATAACAATGTCTTCGAAAGTAATCAGGCATCTAAGGAACTACTCACAATTTCCGCCCCGGCGAAGAGTGGTAGTTACAGGATTAGGAGTCGTCTCTCCTTTAGGAACTGGTTCTGAGTTTGTTTGGCAAAATCTCCTCAAAGGAAGATGTGGTATCGTACCCCTCAATGGTGAGGAATACGCTAAGCTGCCTTGTAGAGTAGCTGGCGTCGTGCCTCTCGACCAAGACGACAAAGTTGTAAAAGCGCTGTCAAAAGCAAACTTAAGATCTATGGCTCCAGCAACATGTTTGGCTCTAGTAGCTACATCAGAAGCCTTGTCCGACGCCAAATGGTTACCAGAATCTAGCATAGATAAAGAAGTTACAGGCGTGGCTATCGGCATGGGAATGATAGACCTAAAAGATGTCTGTGATACCAATGATGCACTGAAATTAGGATACAACAAAGTCAGCCCATTCTTTGTCCCAAGAATTCTACCTAATATGGCAGCAGGTCAAATCAGCATCAAATATGGCTTCAGGGGACCAAATCACGCAGTTTCTACAGCCTGTGCAACAGGAGCTCATGCAATTGGAGATGCCTTAAGATTCATCAGAAATGGTGATGCAGATGTCATGTTATGTGGCGGAGCCGAGTCTTGTATCAGTCCTCTTGCCATTGCCGGGTTTTGCCGGTTGAGAGCACTCAGCACAGCTTTTAATGATGAACCCATGAAGTCATCAAGACCTTTTGACAAAAAGAGAGATGGATTTGTTATGGGTGAAGGAGCAGCTGTTTTAGTTTTAGAGGAGTACGAGCATGCATTGAAACGTAATGCGAAAATGTATGCTGAAGTAATGGGCTATGGTTTGTCTGGAGATGCATCACACATAACTTCACCACGGGAAGATGGCAGCGGGGCTGTGCTCTCAATGAGCAGGGCTTTGAGAGATAGTGGTATTGACAAAGAGCAAGTGACCTACATCAATGCACATGCTACGTCCACACCGATAGGAGATGGAATTGAATCAACAGCAATAAAGAATCTCTTTGGCAACCATTCATCAAACCTTTCTATTTCATCAACTAAAGGAGCCCATGGACACTTATTAGGGGCTGCAGGAAATTTAGAGGCTTTATTTACTATTTTGTCTTGTTACCATGGAATTCTTCCTCCTACTCTGAACCTAGAAGACCCTGTTGATGATTTAAACTATGTGGCCAATGTACCGAGGACGTGGGAATCTCAAAGAAGAGTGGCTTTGAAAAACTCTTTTGGTTTTGGTGGCACAAATGCTACACTTTGTATAGCTCAAGTTACTAAATAAACATTGTTGATTTGTTGTATATATATTATTATTATTTATCCCGAAGCTTTATATCACAGTAGCATAATCCATTCATAAACATTTTTATCTAGGTTCTACTCTTTGTTTCAGTATACCCTTTACTACTGCACACAAACAGATTTACACATAGGTCCCTTTAATATCTAACTTTGGACACGCTACACGCACACATGAAATACCAAGGATAGGTTAAAAGCCTATTTAGATGATGTAAGTTTATGGATGTTGCATGCCATTATGGTATGGTGATTGGCAAGGTACTTGCATCGTCTAAATATGCCTTTAGGTAAATAAAAGTTATCCTCACTGTAGTACATAGTATATTTAAAACTGAGTTACAAATGTTTCTCGAATTTAACAACGGCAATATAGCCAAAGTAACTCCTGACCAATGCTTTTTGAAGCTTTTGATAACAAGCAATAATTCATCATGGTACCACATAATATTGAGTCACATAAAGCATTCAAATAAAATAATTTGATCAAAAAATGCTACTTTAAATATTTCATACTAAGCTTTCTAACATTTTAAATAGTAAATATTTTTTTTTAAATGCTGGGCTTTATCCAGTCAATGAATCACATACATAATATTATTAAAACTGTTGGAATAATAGGAGTCATTCAAACTTGCACTTTTGATTACAAAAGATTCATTTTGACAAATTGTAGATTTTATAAAATATAACTAAACAGAGATTTAACAAACATGGACATGAAAAAGAAAGAGTATCAAACAGAGAGTGGATTCACTATATCAAAATCCACTCGTTAGATGTCTAATATAACCCTGCTAAACATGTGGAAAGATATTATTAACGACAGCCACTATTGATATTTTATGTTGGAGAGTATAGGAGATATAACTATTGCTAATTGAGTATTGTCTAAAACATAACCTGGTTCTATACAATGCTTACTGCAGATGTAAGCTTTATTGGTGCAATTGAACTGCAATGCAAATGAACCAACTGGTTAATGTTGGAGTTACTACTACAGGATTATTGCTTAAAACACTGTTCATCTACTGATTATTTAATCAAAGCTGTTGTGCCAATACTGGCGAATAGCTATACTGCTGTAATGCCTACTTTACTCAGACATCGGCTTATAATAGACGAATCATTTGACAAATAGAGGGGGATTGCAATAGATAAAGCACTCCAGTTAAGTTGGTGACGATCTACGCCGTAAAGGAGAGCTCATGATTTACGCGTATAAGGAAAGCTTGATGTCGTCACTTTTGGTTCTGGTTGATATAATGCCGTTTGACTTTCTAACACGCTGTTTTTTCTTTTTTATTTCTTTTAGGCAACCATTTGACCGCAGTCTCACCTGATTGGAAGTGACGACGCGGTCGATGATGGATCATGCTTGCCTAGATACCGATTCACTCGAGACTTGAAGGCACCCAGATTATAAGAATCGGGAAACAAAGACGCTGGTAAGGTGATCCATTCCTTAGCTGTTCGCATTAAAAAGGTTGATGCAAAACGCTTTGTTCGGGCAGGAGGAATGTCAACCATGTACGGATACCAAGTATCCGTGCGTCTTGTTGTCCGATGGTAGAAAGGAGATGGAGGAATTAGGTCATATAATTCCATCGCACGCTTTCCTGCAGCATTGGATTATTATTGGGTTCGCACGATAAACAGCACCATGTATAAAATTTTACTAAAGGACAAATTGAAGGCATCGGAGAAAGGTGTTACAGCAGTGTAGCTACCAATGACGTTGAGTAGCAGTGCAGTTGAATGATTCGGTCGGCTTTAAGATGGCTGCTTGTCTGCGGGCGCGGACCGCGGGGTGTTGACACAGAGCTGCGCAAATTTCTGCCGGAGGTTCTGTCGCAGCTCTTGTCTTTTCTCCGTTATATTTCTACGGGATTTGAACTCGAGCACCTCCTCCATTGGGATGTAATCTTGTTCTTCATCTGACGAACATGTCTCCTGCAATTATATATCATTTAGTGTCATTCTAGTAACTTTTTTTTTTTTACTTGAAAGAATAACAAGGTGTGCATTCATTATTTATGAATCTACTTGAAAACTGTCAATGCAACAATTGACAGCCTCTGTGGTGTAGTAGTTGAGCAGGTTGTCTCAGATCTCGTACACCACTGAGGTTGCCGGTTCGATTCCCGCGACGGGACAAATGTTTGTGCACAGAAAAAAAACAGCGCAAGCTTTTGTTTCGGGTCCCACAACACCCAGAGTGTTGTGGGACCCGAAACAAAAGCTCATCAGCATGGTCCTCATAGTTCCTGATTCCCTAGATACATGGAATCTTAGTTAGGTTATCTATGTATGTGATCGTTTATAGAAAAAAAAATAACAATAGCTATTTTTCTCTAAGTTTCAAAGCAAGACGCGACGAATACCCGGTTCTGCAAAATTTTACTAGGTCTCGTATATGAAAAGCTGGCTAGGTTGGTAACCGTTTGCCAGTTATTCTGCCGTCAAGCAGTAGTGCGCAAGCATCATTGTGTTCGTGTCTGAACTGAAGCACTCACACACACTTAATATCAGATGTCGCAGGATGACGAGCGTAATACTTTGGTAATAATAATTCATTTGATAACAATAAAACTGACTTCAATTCTGATGTATCTTCGAAGTCCAAGGTCGAATATCGATGAAATTTCTATGGGACCACATTGTAACTATACTGAACGCAACACAAAAAAAATCCAAATAAACATGACGCAGTTCTGAGGTAAAAACATAAAAAAAACAATCGAATTGAGAACCTTCTCCTTTTTTATGTCGATTAAATAGGCAAGCGAAGCGCTCACCATCAAGCGAACGACTCACTGCAAAAAACTCACCATTAACATTTCCTCCAGAGAAAGCGTGAAATCGGTGCACAGGGTCTTATCGTTTTTAGTGTTATCTAAGCAGTCGCCGCGCTCGTGATTGCAGAACCCCTCGGAACAAGCCACCTCGGAGCCCTCCGGGGAGCTGAGCGAGGAGGAGCCCGAGAGCGTCTCGCAGCAGCCGCCGTTGTTCCCGGACGAGTAGCCGCAGTCGTGCGACGTGTCGTTGGGAGAGAGGTTGCCTTCTGGAGAGCGATCATGTATCTTTTATTTCAATCAATTTCAATAAGAAACAGGTTTCGATGATGGTTTTGCGATCGCGTAACCCGTTTGTTGCAATCAAACGTCAACGAAAGCTGAATTGAAATAAAAATAAGTTTTGACAAACAAAGTTTTATATCGATACTAGCTGACCCGGCAAACGTTGTTTTGCCATATAAATAAAAAAATAATGTTAAAGGTGAACAACCCTTATCACTTAGGGGTATGAAAAATAGATAGTAGCCGATTCTCAGACCTACTGAATATGCATATAAAAATTGGTAAAAATCAGTAAAACCGTTTCGGAGGAGTAAGGTAACTAACATTGTGACACTTTTATATATAAGAAGATATAAACCATTGACAAAAGAGCCGTATTACACAGTAAAATAGAATATATTGGGCGTATATAACGATTTATAGCACAATCTCGCTATGTAAATTTGTCGGGTTACCCCGTTTCACCTTGGAAGTTATCGATAGGAGCACATTGAAATCGAGACATAAAAAGTTACGTGATCGCATTTTATCGATTGAATTAAATTTCTACTGGTGGTAGGTTTCTCGTATGCGAGAAGCCGTTTGGGTGGGTACCACCGCTTTGCCAGTTATTCAGCCGCCAAGCAGTAGTGCGCAAGCATTACTGTGTTCCAGCTTGAAGGGCATTGTAGCCAGCGAAATTACTGGGCATTATGAGACTCAACAGCTTATTGTCTCGAGTGACGAGCGCAGTGCAGCGCCCCACAGGATTTTGCAAAACAAAGTTCTGGGTGGTGCTGTTATGGGCTGGCGTATTGCTTACCATCAGACAAACGACCAGCTGGTCTCGTCATTCAGTTACATAAACAAAAAACAATTGCACGTAAGTTCGCAACATACGACGTTTGCAACAGACTTACGTGATCGCCCCGCTGGTCGCTTCTTCTTGTCGCCGGCGTCGCACGCGTCGCAGCCGCCGGCGGCGCACGCGCACTCGCGCGCCGCTAGCAGGTCGGTAGGCGCGTCGCGCTCCTCAAGCAGGCATTCCTCGCATTGGCACTTCTCGTCTGGCTCTTCTGAATCGGCTTCCTGCAATGAGTTGCGGTTATTAGCCGCTGGTAACTGTTCGAGCACCAGAGTCGCGGGCGGAAGCGCGGCTGCGGGGGACGGAGACCGCGAGCTGCTTCCGCCACTTCGCACCACACAACCGCGACGACACCGCGCGTCTTGTTATCATTTATAGTGCCTGACTAGTCTTTGCGGTAGGTACTCACAGGATTGAAATAAAGTTCCTTGATCCACTACAATCACAGTTACTATATAATATTTTTGAACAAAGTTTGCAGAAAAGCACAGATAGATTTTCACAGTAGAAGTTGACAGAGATAGACGAAACACAAGAGAGAAGATAGTTAGAGAAACACTGAACTTAACGTAGATTTTAACAGATTATCGCGGAGCAAAGTGGGTCATACGTCGAGGCTATGCGCAGACTGCGCCCGCGGCGAGCGTTCGCGGCTCTCGAGCATAAAGAACAATAGCTAGTGTTCGCCACGCCGCGCAAGTTTCAGTGCTGGCTTTGCGCACAGGGTTTGCCTGTTTTTTAATGTCTAATTAATTATTTTTGTTTTACAGGTTCCTACAAATTCATCGGCTTCGTTGCGCCTTGTAGTACAAATCAATCCACCTATTTCAATATACAGTCCACTTTCATTCCTCAGTCCCAGCTAGGACCCTAAACAGTAACTGGAATCTTCGTACCATTTATTTTTTTACAACAAATAGATCTTCGTTTGACCACCATCTCGCCTGATGTTAACCGACGATGTGGCCGAAGATGGAGCACGTAGATCTAGAAGATACCTATTCACTCTGGCCTTGAAGAAACCTAGATTGTAGTTATCAGGAAAAAGAGAAGACGGCAATGAGTTCCATTCCTTAGCAGTACGCACTATAAACGTGGAACCAAAACGCTTTGTACGAATTGGCGAAATGTCTACTAAAATAAGGGTGATATTTGGCCGAAATTTGTTTGCAAACGGAGCTTCTCTCATAACAATAGAACTAAGTAAATCGAGGCTAACCTTGCATTTGCTCTCAACCGCCTGCCGCTCCTTCTTCTTACGCCTTTTCAATTTCTTCTGTTCCTTCCTCTGTTGCCTGGTCTGTTCCTCTTGCGTGATTTCGTCGTACAACAACTGTAGTTTGGAGACGCCGCTCTTCTGTTCCACGGCCGTTTCGAACTTGCGGTATAGGGCTTCGACTGCGACCGCTGCGAGCGTCTGACACGTGCCTTCCTCCTCGCGAAGTCGCAAGGAAATGCGCTGGAGCCGTTCGTAGATACAAATGCCGAGACATATCAGTACCTGCGGAATGTACGCCAAATAATTTGTCATTTTAAAGTATTATCAATTCTTCTTCGCACTATTATACAAATTCTTAATATTATACAAATTATACAAATTCTTTAGATACAAATGCCGAGACATATAAGAACCCGCGTAAAAGTATTCTTCTTATTAATTCTTCTTCGCACTATTATACAAATTATTTTTTACACTATTGCTAATGACGTACAAGAGTGCGACTTAATGCTAAAGAATGTAGGTATATGATTTAGTTTTACAGCTTATATGTTGGTATATAAGATACCAACCATGTCTGTGACCTGTGTATTAATTGTTTTGTCACTTGTATTTACTATATAGTTTAGTGCGACAACATCCCGCTAAATATCCTCATTCTGAAACGTAAATATTGACGAGGATATTGAATTTGTTAATGTAATAATGTTATTAAAATAAAATATTCTTTCATGTTATTGATTACTTTTATGTTGACAGCCTCTGTGGTGTAGTGGTTGGGCAGGTTGGCTCAAATCTCATACATCACTGAGGTTGCGGGTTCGATTCCCGCGATGGGTCAAATGTTTGTGCACAGAAAAAAAAGAGCAAGCATTTGTTTCGTGTCTGGGTGTTGTGGGACCATGGTCCTATGGCTATCGAACCCGTAGTTGGTCTCTCAACGCATTGCCTGCATTGCCAACTAAAAGAGTAACCTTTTTGAATTGCCGTTTTTATTACTATATGTACCATATATTAAAAACATTTACGAATTTACTCGTAGTTTCCTTTTTTTTATGTAAATGAGTGATGAGACCAGCAAGTCGTTCGCCAGATGGTAAGCGCTACGCCTGCCCATAACAATTGCAATCCCACCTAGAACTTTTTAATACTATAATAAGCACTGCGTAGGACTACATTGCGCTCATCACCCGAGACGTCAGATATTAGTGCACTACTGCTTGGCGGCTGAATAACTGGCAAAGCTGTGATACCTACCCAGACGACTTCCAGCATACGACAGACCTACCACAAGTAAACGTAGTAAAGTACCTAAGAACATTATCATGATGCACCTCCAAAGTTACTTTCCCTTCATGTTCCACCTTGAATTTCCTGTAAGTAACGGCAGGCCTACCGCACTCCGCACTGTAGGTACGAAGCAAGTACATAGCCGGACACCGACGGCGGGTCGCGCGTCGTTACACGTGCTGCGTCAGAAGAGATAAGAGCTATGCGATAGAAAGAGAGGCGCTCTGTAGGTTAATATGACTGGTAGGTATGCAGCGCTACGCGAGCTGAATTGAATTTTATTGCGTCATAGCAAGTCGCTATTTTTTTTAATTTCTTTGCGTAGTGATGCTTCTGTCCCTTAGTATTCTGTGGTAACGGTGAAATGGAAGTATGTACTCACTTCTTCCTGAGCTATTTCCAGTGTTTTTGCGTGCCTTTCCCTATGGTTTCCAAGTAGTTCCGGTTCTGCTCTTGCTATAAGATGCGCGATATAATCAGTCTTAGTCTGAAGATGCAAGTGCTTATCCAATAGACACCTCTTGATTCCACTGTACAATGCCCCGACATATCCTTTCTCTTTCTGTGGTTCTTTTTCTTCTACTAACAGCTGATATGCTCTTAAAACCTGTAAAACATCAAGTGTTTACATACAAAGTTTTAAAATAGATAACGCTTGTTCGAAATCTTATCAGTATGTCACTGGTTGCGTAAGTCAAGTTCCAAAAATAATTTGTTGTGGTGACGAGATATAGTATCTATGTAATATAGGAATAGTTGATGCATGAAGTTGCCTTGGCATTTTGTTAAGCCAGGTAAAGTTGATATATTACGAAAAACTTAAATAGATATCCCTTTGCATTTATTAGATTCAAATAATTTCAACAGGGCTTTTAAATCTTTTAATACATTATTATATGTATAAATAATATTTTTTAGGAATAATCACATTTTAAATATGGCTAAATAATTTTCACAAATGTTTGGAAAAGAAAAACAAGGCAACTCGCATAACAGATACAAAATAATGAAGAAAAACCTTGATTTAATCTCAAGAGCGTCGTTATCATAGGACAGATTAAGAGCGCATTTTTATTTGTACAATATATTTCTGTAAAATACCTACATCTACAAAGTATTCTTCATTCATGAGATAAATATACTGTCTCAGTCTCATGGCCTGAGCTATAAACCCAGATTATATACTACCTTGTAAGTTTCTGGAAAAGACCGTGGTATACAACTATCTCCTTTTAACTATGATGATGAAGCACCAAAGCAATATAATCTTACTTTAAATACAAAGGCTTCAAATTGCCATGGTAATGGTAATGAATGATAAGAAATTTTATTATGAGGAAAAGTGAATTTTAGGTAAACAGAAAATCCATAGCGCATCCTATATTTAATGACAAAAGAAAGAACATTAAATCTTAAATCAGGTGGGTAATGCGTGGGTAATATATTATATAAGTTCTTACCTTAGTTTTGCAATCGGCACAGAATCGATGTTTCCTCAAGTAGTTGTGTAGTGTATCGTGTAGTGTATTGAAGTGGACCAGAGTGACATGTTCGCGGGCGGAGGCTCGCATGGCGTCCCAGGCAGTGCGCCAGGCCGCGCGACCGCCCCAGCCCCACGCCCAGGCGCCCCAACACACCGGGGGCGCCGCCGCGGGACCCGTGGTGCTCCCCGGCGCACCCCAGCCGCGGGCCGTCCCTGCCTCGAGCGAATGCAGGGTACAGCGCTGAGACTTTTTCCAACGAGGCTGACTCAGTATTAAGCAGTCGATACCAGTACTGAAATTGTGATAAATATTTTGACCGGCTTGCAGGATTTTAAGTTATATTATAGGTTCTTTAGTTTTGGTTTAGTTATTGAAAATATTACTTACTGTATTATTATATTTCTTAACATACATAATTAAAATGTGAATTTACCTGTGTCCATTGAGCAAAGTGGCGAGGGACTGTGGATGTGTGATTTTGTCTTCTCTGAAAGTCATGATTTCATCTGGCGTGAGAACTAATGGATCTAATGTGGGATGTCCTGATTTA
The DNA here is from genome assembly GCA_951640565.1 of Petrophora chlorosata. Classification (NCBI taxonomy): domain Eukaryota; kingdom Metazoa; phylum Arthropoda; class Insecta; order Lepidoptera; family Geometridae; genus Petrophora; species Petrophora chlorosata. The sequence goes on along the minus strand of OX621194.1, from coordinate 5,007,759 downwards.
CATAGTTGATAAAAAAGACGTTCCACACTGCAAATTAAAAACATGATTAATTTCCAGTAAATAGGAATACATAGCAACATTGTGATAATATGCTTTGCAATAGACCTACTTCAAGTCGGCTACCTTTATGGGAATTTATTATTTCTTCCAGTAAAGGATGTAATAGCTAATTAAGACAAAAGATAGTCTTAATTAGGTGTTACATAATTAGATTATGAGGCACCTACAGGCTTTGTTGGATATCACAAGTCCTCTAGGTTGTTGTACATTCTGATTTTCTTGCAGTGCTTTTCTTATCAGTTTTACACCATGAATAGGAAAATCAGTACTGCAACATTATTGTCCCACTTTCAGGTTACTACTTACTTAAGTATACTAGCTGGGATAAGGTTCTAAGTATTATCTTTGATTAAAAGTGATAAGTTCATTGAATGGGTGAACAAGTTGTGAAGCTCGCTTCACCAATGTTTAATGGCATACCTTCTTCGACAGCCAACACACGGAATGCTTTGATTTAATACGTTAAAAATATCAGATGCGTCTACTCTGAGCGCTGCTTTGTGTTCCTCAGTCGTTAGGATTTTGTATTTGCGCATGAAGTCTTCGTACTCGCGCCCTTTCACTTGCGGATTATCACAAATCAGACCCATTGTGTTTAAATCCATAATCATCTGGAAACAATAACATGAAACGCAACATTTTAACAAAGAAAAACGTTCAAAATAAGGTCAATCGAAAGATGACATTACTTCGAAAGAAATCAATGGACTCTTGACAAAATAAACCTAAACATTTGTATGCATAGATTTTTGTACACGTCTTGTCGTGTTGCTAATATCTTCGGCCGGTGAAATGTAGAAAGAACGAGATATGTTATTTTCCTAGTTCTTGTAAATTCCACCCTGATTATTCTACGCTTGTGGTAATGTCAAAGTGCAGAGGACCACTTACAGTAAGATTTTCGTAGATAGTTAACGGTAATTGTCGTCTCTTTATCACAGGTTCCTTTTCGCAGTTATATATATCAACCAATTTCGCCATTTTGATGATTAATCACATAAACTCGCCGACAAAATACACAAATATTAGCAAAATGACGACCAATTTCTCGAGAAATACACGTCGTGCGTTGCGTCTTGACACAGCAACAACCACCCACAGAAAATAAATAATTAGCAAACTATACTACACCCTCGCCATAGATAAAAATTAAGCAGGGAGAAGAAAAGAAAGAGAAGTCAGTTTAGGCCGGCCACAGAAAGCCAATCTGAATTGAAATTCCCTCCATTGTTTTGTTCATTTATTACTACAGGTCAATGTTTATTTCAAAAGTAGACGAACAAAGAGGAAACTGTCAAAGTTGATGGAACCTTTTAGTTTAGTCAGGCCTAGCGCACTCCGCACTGTAGGTATGAAGCTACATAGACGGACACCCACGGCGGGCGGGTCGCGCGTCGTTACACGTGCCGCGTCAGAAGAGATAAGAGCTATGCGATAGAAAGAGAGACGCGCTCTGTAGGTTAATATGACTGGTAGGTTTTCAGCGCTACGCGACCTGAATTGAATTTTATTGCGTCACAGCAAGAGTCGCTATTTGTTTAAATTTCTTTGCGGAGTGATGCTTCTGTCCCTTAATATTCTGTGGCTTAGTACAAAGAGGCAACGCCGTGTCGCCAGTGTTCTGGGAACCCTGCCACACGGTGGCGATCTACACGGCGTGTTTTGCCTTATTATTCTGTTTTCATATTCATATTATAATATTATTATAGGTTATGGGTATACATTTTTAAACTTACATGGTCACTGACACTAGAATTTGATTTAGAAACGGGATATTTACCAGTACCGTCGTGATCATGGTGCTTGTAACAGTGCCGACATATCCAGAACTCAAAACAAAACAAATGTATGGTAAATATCTCGTTTCTAAATCAAATTTTATTATAGGTATCCAATATATGTTTATATAATACAAAAAAAATATTATTATGCTGTATTCTGTCTTTTAAATTCAGATTCCGGTCCAGCCATGTTGACTCTTGGCCGGCCTTGTGTTGTGGTCGCGTGATAGAACGCACTACCAGTCCCAATCACAAAAACTTTCTAGTTTCGTCTTCTTCTTCTTCTCCTTCATTTAATTATGGCTTTTAAACGACACTCTCGTTTCCATCACTTCAACTTCTTATATATGGCTCCTTTTTTTTTTTATGTAACTGAATGACGAGACGAGCTGGTCGTTTGCCTGATGGTAAGCAATATGCCAGCCCATAACAATAACAGCACCACCCAGAACTTTGTTTTGCAAAATCCTGCGCGGCGCTGCACTGCGCTCGTCACCCTGAAACAATTAGCTGTTGATTTTCGTAATGCCCAGAAATTTCGCTGGGTTTCCACAATTTCGCCAATGTCACGTGGATAGATCGGTAATAAACGATGGAGATTGATCGGTGTTTGGTCGGTGCTTATTCAGTGATCAATTCTCTTCACTTCCCAAATGTTACGTGTATTTACCTGAAATAACTAATAGATACCACAAGAAAAACGTACACAAGACGGCACAAATAGACATAAACTTATTTACTGTATTAGAAAGTATAATATAAAAAATAATAATTACAAAAATTTATATAAACTACTACAACTTAATTTTGTTAATAACTATACATTTATATAAAACATTTACTACTGTGGTAAAAACGAGAGACAAAACCTTGACAAAACACAACAAAGGTTAGTAGGACCAGGAAAGTCAGGAGGAAGCATATCGTATAGAGAACAGCGAAGAGTTGGACAGTCAAAAATGATGTGATCTGCAGAACCCTCGTTAAGGCCACATTCACAGATTGAGTGATTACGAATTCTAATTTTAGCTAAAAATACAGGAGTGCAAGAGTGACCCAGTCGCAGGCGGCAAATTGTGGATGTAGCTGCTTTGTTCATCGTTTCCATCACAGAAAATGTAGAAGCTAGCTCTGACCTATCTATGATCTGTCAATGTCAAGTTGTAACGTGTTCATTCATTTCTGTTCCTTGCTGTTTTTTTGTTTTTGTTGGATTGCAAAGAAAATCTATACTGTTTACGAAATAAACGGCTTAAAACAGTAACCATGTCTAAAATATTCACACCAACAAACCAAATTCGCCTTACAAACGTGGCTATAGTCAGGCTAAAAAAAGGTGGAAAGAGATTCGAAATTGCTTGCTACAAAAACAAAGTTTTATCTTGGAGAAATAAACTGTAAGTAATTGCATATTTGTTTCATAATCTTATATTTTAATTCAGTAATATTTATGGCGAGCTAAAATTGTTTGTATGTTTTAGGGAGACAGATATTGATGAGGTACTACAGACACACACAGTATTCACAAATGTGTCCAAGGGACAAGTTGCAAAGAAAGAAGAGCTTGTCAAAATATTCGGTAAAGAAGACCAAACGGAAATATGCAAAGAAATTCTCCAAAAAGGTGAGCTACAAGTCTCAGACAAAGAAAGACATTCACAGATAGATTCTCTGGTCAAAGACATTGCAACTACAGTGGCAGACAAATGTGTTAACCCTGAAACTAAAAGACCATACCCAGTGTCCATCATAGAAAAAGCAATGAAGGATATCCATTTCTCAGTAAATGTCAACAAAAGTGCCAAGCAACAGGCATTAGATGTAATACAGCTTCTCAAAAAAGAAATACCGCTTGAAAGAGCGCAGATGCGAGTAAGGATCTTATTGATGGGTAAGGAAGCGAGGAAAATCAAGGACAAAGTAGTCAAACTTACTACAAGTGTAGAAGAAGAGAATTGGGAATCTGGCACAGCTAATATCATATGCCTTATTGACCCTGGAAACTTCAGGACACTGGATGAACTTGTAAGGACAGAAACTAAAGGAACAGGGCAGTTTGAGCTGTTGAACCTGAAAGAAATGGTAGAAGGAGAGCAGACATTGTAAAAAATATGTTATATTCAACAGCAATTTTGTAACTTGTTAATCATATTAAACTTATTGTTTCTATTTTATCTTTCAATCTCTATACATTTTATGCTGTTATATCAGTTATATGAGTTAAGGAGAGATTTGTTGGACACAAAAACACCCATAACTGCACTGGAGTAAATTTCAGCATGGAAAATAGCACAGCAGTTCACCTCTAAAGGACGTTGTTAGGTAAATTGCGTAAAATGGAACGAGTGAAGAGGTTAATGGCCTCACGTTGCATGAGTTGCAAGTCTCCCCTCCCCAAAATGCAACTATACCTCAAGGTTATCAAAGTCTCAATACATTTTGTGATACTGCAGCGCAGTTTCGCACTTCATCTCGTAAGTGTTGTGTGTATTTGTGTAGTGACCGCATAAACCTACGTGATAAATTGATTAGGTTAATGACGTTTAGCACTATAATCTATATAACAAAATCAGCGCTTATTTAACAAAAACCGGTAATAAACGCTACGTGTAACGGAACGTCAAAGTGAATGTACCGAAATGACAAATTAAAAAGTTTTTATTTTTCTCATATTGGTACGAGATTTTATTGATTGTTTTCTTTCATAAGATTTTCGGCCAGACGGCGACTGAAATTGCAAGTTACTGTGATATATTTATTTTCGTTAATTAACTATTCTTATCAACCAATTAAATGAGCAGGGATATCGAGTTATGTCTATAAGTAATGGAAGGTACAGAACTGGGTGGCGAGCAGCAATTTTGTTTGAGATGGAACAATTTTCAAGCGAATATCACTTCTCAATTCGAGGCGCTGCGCGATGATGAGGACTTCGTGGACGTCACTTTGGCATGCGAGGGGCACAGGCTGGAGGCCCACAAAGTGGTGCTCTCGGCGTGTAGTCCCTATTTCAAGGAACTATTCAAAGTAAGTCCATCTTTCACTCCCCACACTTTGATGTGTCACCATTACAATGACTCTAGTGAAAGTTGTTATGTATAAAACACTTGATCTACTTACAAATGCCATGTCTCGCGTTCCGGTTAAGTACTCGTGATTTCATTTATTTGTACCTACTTTAAAATTCTGTTTCACAATTTCTAATTAACTCATTACCATTGGGGCTATAGATTACATTTATGTGGAAGTTTATAATGGATTCCTTCTTCAGTCTAATATAGCTATTACAATGCATGCTAATACTATGCGTCTGCATGGTTTCTTAATATATTAAAAAATGGTTTCATAATAATGTTATAGAGCTGTCTGAGGTCATTTCAAAATGCAGTCTGGGGTATTTGACATGAGTGTTTTATGTGTCTGCCATTCTGAATATTAATCGCTCCACATTAAATCCAAATTACAATAAATTACAATTCTATGTTAACTTTCAACAGATGCATTTTAAGTTTTTTTTGTATGGCTAATGAGTAACCAGTGTTATGAAAAACATGAGTAATATGGTGGTTACAGCTCATTGGTTTTACACATAATGCTTGTACGCAGGTGTATTTTACCTTGAAAAATCACCAATGACAGTTGTTTCACCAGAAGTAAAGTATTTCTTAGTAAAAGCTTATAAAAGTATATCCCATCAACATCGTGTATCCATTGTATGTCCGTTCACCAGAGGTGATAAGCCTAATAGCTATGATAAATCAATAACATCAATAGCCATTTAAATATTGTTATGTATATTGCTTGTTTACTAAGTTTTAACATATGACTCTCTTTATAGACTTGAAGATATCAAAGCTCAATTCGTCGAATTTTCTCTATGGTTTATAAAATTAGATTACTTCAAATTGTTGGTAATATTGATAAACAATAGAGTAGCTGAATTATTCTATGTTGAAACTCTACTGAATGTTTTTCCATTGTTAAAATTAACTGGGTGCAATAAAATATATCAATATGAAATAAAAAACTTATAATTTGAAAGCTCTTGGTATTATAAGATGGTATTTGGTTGCACTTACTGATAGAACTAAACTTAACTGTGACAACTAGCCACAGATGCCATATACCAAGAAGTCAAGTCAAGTCAAGAACTAAACTTTGAAACATGCTTTAAAGATTGATATAAAGAATGACAGCAACCACTTAAAGTAGCATTAACATTATAATTGAAACCACCACTCATTTAATAACCCAAATAGTTACTTTGCATCCAACGGCCATGGATTTATATTAACATTTTCAGATATCATGGTCGCTTACTTCTCAACTGTATGCTAATTAAATGTTATGGCTATGATTATAAGTATTTTATATTTAAATACCTTAATTAAAATTCAGTTATCGTTGACTCATATTTGCAACATGCTTCACGCATGGCGGATCACGTTCAAAAACCATAGTTATGCAAGCGTTAAGCAAGTTATTGTTCATGGTGGTGTTAAACAATTGTTTTGGTTTATTTCCAATTGTGGAGGTTATTGCTCAATGTTAGAAAAAGAGTTCTCTAAGAGCATGCCAAGAATTTTATTTATTTATTCATTTATTTATTGTGACAAAAACGATTTCAGTCATAATATAAATCTAAGCTTTGCTAGTATCGCTTGCATTCTCCCTATTCCTAAAGGAACTCATACATTTTCCTACTTTTGAATCGAATAAAAACATAAAAATATATCCATGGTCATTAAAAATACCAGAGTGCCATTACAACCAGTCTCCTATCTCTTTTTCCTTTTGCCCATCTGAATAATTGCTTTAATAATTAAATACCTAAATAGGCTATTAACAATCTCAGAATAACAATTTACTAGGTAGGTACATGGGGTACAAAGTACAATGCGATGATCTTCTCTATCTATTCTAATTAGGCGCGTCTCGAGGCTATAATAAAATCACAGTTAGCTCGGACCATAGAATTCTGAGAAATAGTCTGGCCTTGACACTATGTGTTAAATTTTTCATGAAACGGCGAATGTGCAATCGACTGCGCAACCAAGCGCATTCGTTCCAAATGTATCTAATAAAATGTCACAAAACAACACCATCTTACAAGATATGTATGGCAGAGAGCTTTAATCGTTATCTTGTGTTAGAAATTACCTACAAAATGACAACTGTATTTTAATCGCCCAAGCGCCACTGTGCTCATACTAACTGTTGCTCAATCTATGACTTACATACGATAATAGTTAGTTCCTAAAACGGTTGCAGTCGAATCTATTAATTATTCTGTGGTCGAATTAAAATGGACAGACACTACTTTCATTATGGGAACGTCTGGCGTGTAGGTATTTCTAGCTTGTTTATCAGAAAATGGGCTCTACAATACATCTCGCAGAATTTATCGTACAAGTATGTGTAACACTCCGTTTCGTCATTAGCCCGAGAGAATGATGTCCCATATCTTTGCGCTCATTTCTTTAACGAGACAAGGAAAATAATTGAGTTTTTGTTAATAGTGATGTACCTAGTTTTGAGGACGTCATTGTGGTTTGGATGCCACAAGTTCTGAGTTATGATAGTTTAGAATGACTTCGCGATACCTTAACCGCATTGCTTGTTAGTCGGTTCTACTTGCGTGCTAAATAATGGTTAGACGGTTACCATAGGCGGCGACGGCAATTTGCTTGAAGGTTAATTCGGTCATGATTGTTTATGGGCTCTTCTAGGTCTGGCTCAGAATAGCAACTGGTATCATTTCTATAAAATCTGAACGTCTCTAGCGTCTTAGATTACGTACATCAAAACTTAGAATTCATGAACCTCTTAATCAAGGGCACTATGCTCGAAGTGGCTGGAACCATGTTCCACGCACCATATCCTGCTACAGAATATGGGATCCGTTGTTCCTGATTCCTCAGGCACATGGAGTCTTAATTCAATGTACCTTAGTCGTATTAAGAATATAGTTATATGGTGGCGCACGTGTTTCCGACTTATTATAATGCGTAAGGCATGAATGAATCGAATACACTCAAACCCCTCCTAGTAAATTCATAGATATTATTTATTGCGCTTAAAAAGGAAATATATAATACGTAGGTAATACATATTTACTTATAAGTGCAATATGCGGTCTTATAGCTAAGCAGCGATCTCTTCCGGACAACCATGGTAAAGAGAAACAAAACTGACGCATGAGTACCTCTTTTTGCCGTTATTAATTTAGTTTTAGATAATATTTTAATTTACTGCGTACTTGATAGTGTTTTTTACTGAATTATTATTTCGTATGTAAATTATATTGCAAAAGTTTCGTACATAAATAAATTAATAAAGATCCTGACCCATAACTAAGATTCCGGAACTATGAAGACCCCATGACAGCCAGACACAAAACAAATGCTTGCGCTATTTTTTTCTATGCACAAACATTTGGAATCGAAGCCGCAACCTCACTGGTGTATCAGATTTGAGCCAACCTGCCCAATCACCACACCACAGAGGCTGTCCCATTCAAGACAATCCTATCCTACTAATATTATAAACGCGAAAGTTTGTAAGTATGGATGTACCTTTGTTACTCTTTCACGCAAAAACTACTGAATGGATTTTGATGAAATTTGGTATGGAGATAGCTTATACCCTGGATTGACACATAGGCTACTTTTTATCCCGGGAAACCGCGGGTGAAACCGCAGGGCGCAGCTAGTCATAAAATATAACATACAATGGGCGTTTCGACCGACCCTATATTCTGTGACCTGATATGACGTACATTATGCCATTGATTGTGTGGCATAATTACGCTGATTTCGCCACGACAGTAAATTATCTCTGTTTTCCACAGAAGTTGATTCAAGCTGTATCATTAGTTTTATTAGAAAACTAGCTTTTGCCCGCAACTTCGTTCGCGTGGACCACTCGAAATTAGCCAACAGTTACGGAAGCAAAAAATTGGAGAATTACCTTTTCCTGCATGACTTCGTACGCTTATGTAGAGATATCACAGCGCAATGAAACATAGAATGGAATAGAATAGATAATTAATTTTTTAGAAAAAAAACATAGACCTACTTCAATGTATCTTCGAAGTCCAAGGTCAAATATCGGTGAAATTTATATGGGACCACTTCGTAACTATACTGAACCTAACGCAAAAATAATTTTCCGAATCGGTTTATAAATGACCGGAGTTCTGAGGTAACAAACATTAAAAAATACAATTGAACAGAGAACCTTCTCCTATTTTGTAGTCGTTATGGTACTAGTGTGTAATGTTGGTGATTACCGCTGAGGCGCCATTGAGACCCAAGCTGTTAGGTGAGGGTCTTAAGAGAGCCGAGGACGGTAATCATCAATACACAAGTGTATCATACGACGTTTTTCAACACACTTGTGAATAAAATAACAATAAAAACTCATTTTCAACAGTGAAAACGAGTTGTGATAAATGATTCGCTATGGCGGGAAAAATTAATCAGTTTTCCTATGCGCGCGCATTGCGATCAGCCACAGACTAAAGGGATGAAGTTTTTTTTTTATTTTCCGCGCATAGGGTTTGCCCCTATTCTGCCACGTACAAAATGGTGAATTTAAAGTTTTCTTTTATTACAGAGAAAACAAAATTTATATTTGAGTGTAAGTTTTATTTATTAAACACGTACGAGTTAAAATTATCTATTTAAATAAGAAGTTGCATGAAATGAGAAAGCAATAGAAACATTAATTTATTTGTTCTATTAAACACGATCTTTTTTTTACCACCACTTTATGAGCAAGTGTGTTGAAAAAACTCTTTATTGTATACCAATTTAAAGAAATAGACAATAACACAGTCCTACACCAACACATACGTAACATACACCAGATTTTAAGTTAAGATGTAGGCTATCGAAACGGAAACGCAATGAAAATATTTAGTGTAATTCCGCAATTACACTACATATTTTCATTGCGTTTCAGTTTTGAGATGAATTTCCGCAACGTCACGCCTGATTCCATTAGATTCCATTAAATTCCTTAGGCTATCAAACATTGAAAACCGCATTAAGATCCGTTCGGTAGTTTTCGACAACTTCAAAGTTTTTCAAACAAACAGACAATAAATCGAAAAATCGTAGATTCGTGTTCCTCTAAATAGTCGATCCCAGTTGGATTTGCAAAAATATCTTCGATGTACAGAATTGGCTCAGTTCCATTTCTATAATAGTAGGTAAGCTCTACTTACCTGTACAGGAAGTAATGATGTGGTCCCAGTTGTTTAAAAGTACAGCTTCCCCGAACCTAATGATGGAATATGACAGAATTAGGTTATATTCCGTCCAAATGTTGATTCAAGCATACAAAGTCAATACGTCGTCGGCGAGTTTAAATTATGTCATTGACTTCAAAATGTTACGATCAGCATATTATACCGAGTTCGCATCAATTTATGCTTCCCCAAATATACATTTCATAAGAAAAAAACCAACTTCAATTGTGATGTATCTTCGAAGTCCAAGGACGAATATCGATGTAATTTATATGGGACCACATTGTAGCTAACCCAACGCAAAAATAATTTTACAAATCTGTTTATAAATGACGGAGTTCTGAGTTAACAAAAAAAGTTAAAAAAGTAAAAGTTACGATTTAAAAAAAATATATTGTTTATAAAAAAAAACATAGTGAAAATCCGAATTCATAATTGTGAAGTCGCTCATTAGGTATTTATTACAACCTTGCAATGTTTGTTTCTTTTATATTAAACACCAAAATTTTATATAAAAACCACGCCATTTTATATTAAAAAAAATATATCCTACGGAGTTGAAATCCACCCATCCAGCCATCCAAGCGGGCCAATTGCAAATTTTCAACAAATCTCTTGTTTATTTATGAAACGCCAACAGTGTACATGATATCACCTTCATCATCTCAAATTCCGATATGCATACCTTTTATAGGCATATTATACATGAATTGTTCAAGTGGGTCTGGATGACCAAATGTGAAATTGTTAAGAAGCGAAATATGCTCAAAGAAGCCTCAAGGCGGTATTTTTTAACCGACTCAAAAAAGGAGAAAGTTCTCTATTCGATTGTATTTTTTTTTATGTTTGTTACCTCAGAATTTCGTCATTCATGAACCGATTCGGAAAATTCTTTTTGCGTTGGGTTCAGTATAGCTACAATCCGGTCCCATATAAATTTCATCGATATTTGACCTTGGACTTCGAACATACATTGAAGTCGGTTTTTTGTTTGACAAAAAGGTTTCTTTCAAAATTAATGTGTTCGATACCTATTAAAAATAGGTTATTAAAAAATCCAATTATGCAGTTTTAGTATTTATCAAAATTGGGCCCGAGACTACTTTGAACATTTTTCGATAAACATCATGGTATCATGGTCATCATGGTCGTCGTTATGCGTCGCTTCATGCACTACTATGACTATGACTAATTTTAATTTTGCTCATATGAATAGGGATGTATGCGTGTATTTTGTTAAATTATGAATCAGTTAATTATTGAAGACAATTAATGAAAAAAAAACAAAAAGCTTGCGGCATCATTTGTCATTAAAATTATTAAATGAAAATATTTATCAACTAGCTTTTTCCGCGACTTCGTCCGCGTAGATGACAGAAGCCCATAGTCGTCTTTTTTCCAAAACCATTTTAGCAAGACCTCCCCAGTATATGGGAGCGCGTATTACTAAGAGGTCAAGCTGTATCTTCGTGTCACACAACGAATTTTAATGTTACATACCCTATAATGTAAGTTGGGACTAATGCTACCAAACCCAAAAAACACATTAAAATCCGTTCAGCAGTTTCCGAGTCTATAGATAACAAACACACAATTAAACAAACAAACAGGCGAAAATTCTAAAAACCATAGATTTGTGTTCAGTACCCTCTAAATAGTCCATCCGAGTTGGTTTTGCAAAAATATCATCAATGTACAGAATTGGCTCTTTTTTCTATTTTTATAATATAGTAGGTATAGATTGAACTCAACATAACGCGCCATTTGCGTGTGACGTCAAAATGTGAGGATCTAGGATCTCCTCATTGGACATCGTATGCAACATGTGTGTGTGTGTGTGTGTGTCAATAAATCTACCTATTAGTAGATTTATGGTTTATGGATTTATGGTAGAGCTCGTCCTATTGGACGAGGTCTATGTCAAAAACTGACTAATAAGCAGCGAGCCGCGTGACGTCAACATGTGGTTGCACGTACTCAAGCGTTTTGCGTTTACGTTACGTTTTTCAAAGATATGAATAAAAAACATTGAAATACAAAAAAATAACTACGCAATTAACAATACTAATTATATCACTACTAAATGTTTACAGGAGTTGTTTATGATAAAAAGTATTTTCCGGATTTGTCAACAACACATGCATATTCCCTATTGAACATTTTTAAATTTTCTTCAAATTTAAACTGTGTTATATAAAGTTCAGTTGCCTTATAAATTGTTTTCAATTGTCTCCAAAGGCGTAACAAAGTCGGTCTCTTCCAGAACAACCCATGTCCGCACCCGATAATATTCATGCGCGACTGCGAGGTTTCGCACGTGCGCGCGCTACTCCAGTTTATGTACGTGGGGCAGGTGAACATTGCGCAGGCGCAGCTCAGCGCCTTCTTGCGCACAGCCGACGCGCTGCAGATACGCGGCCTCACCGATTGCTCACAGCACAACGACAAGGTCAGAAACATCATCATTACCTTCCCACTGTTGGGCCGGACCGTTTGAAGCCATAATTCACGACCTAATTGAACCATGATATTACTCTACTCCGACAATACTTTAAGATGACATGACTTAACTAAGACACTGCTATTTAGAATATATTCTACTCCGACAGTAGGTTACGTCCGTCGATGATAAATTGCCTCACCCCCCACCCTAGCGTGGTTCGACTCGCTCTTACCCCTATTGTTTATAAAAAGCGCGGAACCAGAAGCTCGCGAAGGAGGTCCTGAATGAAGCGAGCCTACGAAGCCGAGTGGAACGAAGAGAGGGTGTGGTGACCGTGGCAAGCCGGCGAACTCCGCAACGGCGCGACAGTCGAGTGGTAAAGCGAAATGAATCGGCGACTTCTTGTTCTACTTGACTTGGTAGAGCCTACTTCACACGACCCTGGTGTTTTGTTTTAATATGCCGACATGAAAGTCTGCGAAAAGAGAAGGGGGAACCGTCGGATAACCTACTGTCGGAGTAGAGTAATATCGGAGTTCGATTAGGTCGTGATAGCATTGTCGGAATTCAGTTTGTGACTCCCATAAGTTCACTAAGGGTCACTATCATACTATATAATACACTCAGCGTTGCTGGATTTATGACTATATAACTATCTAACGATGCAATGAAAAAGCTTTTTATTTTCGCCGGTAATGAAAGGCTAATTATTATCTGGCAACTCTTGCGCGTATCTGACCTGAAGGTTACGCAGTTTTCCTGCGATACGTCCTTGTATTTTGTAACGGGTTAAGCCGTTTAAGACTCGAGAGCTCCTTCCGATTAGATTATTTACTAAAACACTAGTATATTGTATCAATAAGTGATATACTAATACTCCATTCCCTTTCAGAAAGTGAATCGAAAGTCGCCTCCTTCCCAGCTACGTAATTTGCTCAGCGCCAAGCCGTCACAGTGTACCTCCTCCTCCAAAGCCGGCAGCGCGGAGGCGCCTCCTGCCGAGACCCCGGAAGCGGCTCCCGGCCGCCGCACCCCCAGAAATTCTCCCGATGTTGCCAGAAACAATCTCAACGATGAAGCTCCCTTCCAAACTTCTAGTCAAACGAGGCCTAATAACGACGACTTTAGTGAAATGCCCAACTACCCGTCTCTGAGGGTGAAAACTGATCTCGAAGCGTCCGATGTGAAACACGAAGAGAGCGACATACTCATGGACCCCGGCGACGAGCGGCAGGACAAGAGCCAGGACTTCAACGCGACGGATCTCCTCGAACCAAAAATGGAAATGATGGAGGCGGACGCCAGCGACGACGAGCGGTCCAACTTCCCGCACATGTACTACAGCGAGAACAACGCACTGGCTAACCCATTCGCGGCACTGCATCAAGGTAACTCTCCACCAAGCCTACTCCACCTCTCACCCTTATCTAAGTCCTCGGCTAACGTTTGTTCTGTCTCTGCAGGTAACATGGATCTCATGGCCGGGTTGAACGCGGACCTGCGGGACGAGAACGCAGATGGTGAGTGATCTCTTTCTGTCACTGTCACGTCATTTGACACGCACACGTCGACTCGGACAGCCGCGCCCCCGGCGAACCTCCAGTTCGATCAGTTTACTCGACGACGGCGACGGTCGGTCAGAGAGCGCGGTTCCGTTCGTGCAGGTGGCTAGGCGCGCGGGTGTCGGCCGACGCTCCCCCCGCTGCCCGCTCGCTCCGCTCGCACGTGCCCTCGTCCGTATACGAACAACTATGTACAATGCACTCCTTGTAGTGCTCATTTCAAATGCTAATGGAACCGCCTCCATTGGATTCAATAGACTTGGCTGATTATACCTGTAAGTTTGAATCTTACGAGTAACTTCGTCCCCGTCATCACAGTCCGCGTACAGAGGTCCCCCAGTCAGTAGGAGCGGCGCGCGGCGCTCGGAGCACGGATCCATTAGCATTGAGGCGGTAGGGTAGCGCGGCGCGTGCGAGCGGAGCGGGCGCGCGGTGCGGGCGCAGTGCGAACGTGGTGTTGTTGGCAGCGTGCGGCGCGGGCGGCGCGGGCGCGGGTGCGGGCGCGGGCGCGGGTGGCGGCGCGGCGGGCGGCGTGCAGTGCGCGGTGTGCGGGCGGCGGTACAGCAACGCGTCCAACCTGCGCCAGCACGTGCGGCTGATCCACGAGGCGCAGCCGGTGGCGTGCGCCACGTGCGGCCGCTCCTTCAAGACGCCGCTGTACCTGCGCCGCCACACGCTGGCGCAGCACGCGCCGCCGCGCCTGCACCTCAAGCCGCCGCCGTCGCCGCCGCCGCCGCCGCCGCCGCACGCGCTGCCCGCGCACTTCCAGTAGCCCGTGGGCGGCGCGCCGCGACCCGTCGCGGTCGTCGAGAAGACTGTCGATAGATGTATCTAGTCTGTGATCGGATGTCGCCGGGGGCCTACACTAGCAGTCGCACCTCTCCGCTTATTGTGTGCCTTTCTACGATATACCGAGTGCGGGGTGCGCCGCGACCAGCTCGCGTCGCATATTGTTTTTCGTTCCTGACCTATACGGGCCGGCCGATAGTGAGGCTAAGGCGAATTTATTAAATTCGGTTCGAGTTTAACGTCACAATAATTTACCTAGACGGGCGAAAGGTCATCTTATCTTACGTCAGACGGGGCATGGGGGAAAACGGTATAGAACGTAAATCCCGCTTATTGAGACGACGCATTATCCATCGCTTATGGTTGAATCATACACCGCAGTGACTCACGATCTAGTAAACGGAGCTCGCCGCGGCGTCACCCTTGCACCTTCCTTTCTGACAATAGACTGATTTTTGTTGAAGCATTTGTTGCGACCGGTGCTGATTTTACATAAACATAACATAGGTTATTTACTGATTACATATTTATACACAATACGGTACATATTATACATACAAGTTGACCATATCTGTCCTGCGCTCTCCCCCGTTTAATGTAGTTGTAATATAAGGTGTATTTTCATAATAGAGGTAATATTTTGTACGGCGAAGCGGGGGCGAGCGGGGGACATTCCGTTTTATTTATCCGAAACAAGAAGTTAAACAGCTCCGTCATGGGGTGCATAGGTTCTGTAAACAGCAATAGTCATATTTTTATACACAATAGTTTTATCTTTACACAGAATGTTATTGTTGAGTGATTACATGGCTCCCGGTCAATAGTTGTACAAAACTCAGATGTATGAGGAGTGTAAGTCTTCGAAATCATATTATGTATCGAATCAACTCTTTATTATTAGTTAGGAACGAGGCGTTTTGCGTTTGGAGTTTCTATGTCATCTGATTTTATAAGAAACTGGTGGGACGGAACGCTACGTAAGTTACATAGCGTCTTTATTCGGCCTGGTTGAAGCACCACTGCAAGCTAAACTACGTCACGGGGTCAGCTAAGCTAGTAAACTACGATAAATATTCGAGTTTGGAAGGGTAACGTAGCAACAACGCACGCTCTCTAAGAGTTAGGTCAGCTTTACCACACTAGCCGTTGCAAATAAATTATGTCAGCAATGTATATAAGATGTTAGCTTAACTCTAAGTGGATTCGGTGCTTCACATACTATTAGATATAGATACTAGATGTGTTGTGAAAGTCGCATAATCAACTAGAATTAAGGGTGCTAGCTCTATTCATACTGGAACGCATGAAATGTATGTTCTACGATTTCTACGTTACTACAGGGCATCCCTTTCTTAGTACAGTCAGCGACATAAGTAGCTGCACATTTACAATCTTTCAATTGACAATAAAAACTAAAATAAATAAATTACATGCAATTTTTTGCATTTTCACTATTCGCACAGGATATTAACATGCTTTTCAAATGCAACATTCAGTGAAAACCGACAAAAATTGAATGTGGAGTTGATTAAAGATTCACAAATGTTCACCTACTTATGTCGCTGGCCGTACTATATCTCTATCTACTATATCTATCTATATTTAAAAAAAAGTTAACCTAACAAGGGACTTACAAAACCTGGCCGAATGTAAGATATAATAAGACGTTTACAAGGATATCAAATTATACATATATTATAAACGCGAAAGTTTGTGAGTATGGATGTACCTTTGTTACTCTTTTACGCAAAAACTACTGAATGGATTTTGATGAAATTTGGTATGGATCTCCATACCAAATAGAAATAGGGTATAAGCTATCTAGCTTATACCCTGGATTAACACATAGGCTACTTTTTAATCCGGGAAACCGCGGGTGAAACCGCAGGGCGCGGCTAGTAAATAATAAATAATTGCACCTTACCAGTTTCTTAAAAAATTGTAGACAAAATCTGACGAAATCGTTTTGTTTTTATTTATGAAAATGATTTTTGAGAGAAAGCTATGGAATGGATGTGACTTATCAATATATAATAATATGATGTGATGTAAAAAGGTTGATAAGAATGATATACGATGGTAACAGTTTCGTAGGTAGTACCTATATTATAATTTACTTGCCATTTTTTAATTGTAGATACCCAGTGTATAATATTAATAAATAACGAACCAGAATTATTTCTTTAATACTAAGTGAAGATGGTTTTTATGATATATTTTTATACGAATTTCATTTTTGATTGGTTTAATCTTTTATTTCTTTTGTAGTTAATATACAAGGTGTAAAAAATCCTTGACATATAATAATACCACGTGTTCTATATCAATAACTGAACATATTTATAGTTTTTTTTATTCTTTTCTGTTTTTATGGTTGTTCAGTTATGAATATTGATCATGACAGTTTATTTTGCGTCGCGGTGATATTTACATCTAATATGAAAAGTCTGCCATGAAAATAGAACGTCTAGTCATTTTGTAACAAAAGCATTTATAAACCCTCACGCGCACAAAGGACGCATCGGTTCTCGAACAATTGTTTTATAATTGTTATCTCATGTGCGCTCAAAGGGATAAGAGGATATTTGAAGTATGATTAGGGTTGTGAATTACAATATATTTGTCATTTGGAAAAATTGTTGTAAACGTATCGGAGAAACGCGTGATCTCAATTGACTTTCTTCCCATGATCTCTAAATTTTCACTTGCATTTATTTTTTAAAAGTGTTTAATCTTAAAATTATTATGAAGAATAATTGCAATAATAAAATTACTCTTAAAAATTAATCGCTTGTACATTAGTAATTGTAATTGTAAAGGCACGTTATCACAATAATTTTAATCCCAATTAATAATTTAAGGCGCAGCTTTCATTATTGCCATGTTTAAAAGAAAAAATAATAATATTAGTAAACAAAAAAGAATCTCGACACAGCTGAAATTAATTAGAAATTAATTGTTAGATCATTATGGTGAATTACTTATCGAGTGTCATATAACCTCAATTCAAATTATTCACACTCGTACATTATTTCTATTTAAAATGGCATTTTTGGACATCAACACATTTTTAGTTACATTTTGAAATAGAAATAACATACATACATATAATATACAGGGTGTCAAAAACTTGACATCGAAACTGGAGTTGTTGATGACCTTGAGTTTGGGACATCCTGTATCACTGCAATAGATTTATTTATACAGACTGTTGAAGTTTTACCTGCCAGATATACATTGTTAAATACCGTTGAATGATTGACGTTAACTGTTACATAAACAAATGTTCCGTTATACATACTACCTAATATTTTTTTATATTCAAATGTCCATAAGATCTATTATCTCGGTTGTAATCATGTACATCGCTTGTGCAATGATCTTATATGTACATACATTGTATTTTTTTATTTAATCAGAAAATAAAGTATTGCGACATACATGTGATTTTTCAATTTGAATATAATAAATACTTTTATTTCCAAAAAGGATGTTTGTTAGCGACGTACATCCAGCGACGAAAGTTGTTCGCCTTTTCACCTTTTCCATAAACTCTTTCGTTGCGTGTGTAGTTGTGGCAAGTTGTAAAAAATTGAAAATTTTTAAAACAAAAAAAATATTTTAATTGTTCGGCTGCTTTTGTCGTTGATTGTACTCACTCGGTTTAATGTAAAGCGATAATAAAAAATACGTCAGAACAAATATCCGAATTAAAATAAGTAATTTATTTGGCAATATAGGGCTGACTTACTGAGACCTAAAGGTTTACGCTTTTTCAGAATGTTTCCCTGTACCTTTCGCCAAAGTAAAAATAATATTAAATAGGAGTATAATGAAACAAAAATGGTATTGTGAATCGAATGGAATGTAGAGTGGTCACATTGATAATGTTTTATGTTTATTTTTTATGTAAGTTTTTATCTTGGTGTGGCGTAGGTCAGAGAGGTTTTCGTATTTATCGTACGGCGCATATAGTTTTAATAATAATATTCAATGGTATCTTGTGCTCAAAGCAATGAATTGTTCGTTTAGTTAGATGGCAAACATATATATATATATACCAATAATAAACATAAATTCTAAAGTGTGTAAGAACGAATAAACCGTCCTCCATCTCGGGCTGATGATGATGATGAATAATTGATTGATTGATAACGCTTTATTGTACTCCAAAAACATAACAAGAGCAAATAAAAATAAAACTTAAAATGTATTATTACAATGGGTGGTCTTATCGCTAATAAGCGATATATTCCAGACAACCTTTGGATGGAGAGGATTTGTGAAACGACAAAAATATGAAAATAATAAACATTATTCGTCATCATCATCAGCCCATCACGTTCCTACTGCTGGGACTCAGGCCTTCTCTCATCAAGAGAGTATGGGCCATAATCGGCCACACTGACCCAGTGCGGGTTGGTGGATGTTTCTTGAACATGCTGGTTTCCTCACGATGTTTTCCTTCACCGTTTTTAGAGCGAGTGTTGGATACGCACATAACTTAATCTAAGTGGTGCGAAGCCAGCGGGATTCGAACTCGGGTGCGTCGGATCGAAAGTCGCACGTGCTCCCACTAAACCACACTCGCTCTGTTTATTATTCAGTCACGCAAAACTACTGAACGGATTTTGATGAAATTTTCTAATTAGGTACTTTAAGATCCTGGAATGAGACATAATTATCCCGGAAATTGGTGAAACCGTGGGGCGCAGCTAGTATTTGTAACATATTTTTAGACGTCATTATCCGCAGCCTTTCACAACCCACTGCTAGGTACAGATATGCCTCTCACATTTCATGTATGTTGATTTGTCATTTTCGACCTTATTACATTTTAATTAAAGTAGATTATTCTCTAATAAGTCTAACACAATGTACATAATTTATAGGTATAATATATGTAATATTTGTAAGGGACTAAATTTTTAAAAATTATTGCAGTAAAATCAGAACTATACAATCAGTTATTATGAAGGTACAAAAGGTATTAGTAAATTTAGAAATGGTACACAATTGGCTCCAGTCTCCATACAAACATTAAAACATAGGTAGGTACTTACAACATCACAATACTTCTTGAATATGAATAATTATGAACTATTCTGTATATATATTATTATTTCCATATGCAATGATTACTATAACCCAAAATTATAACAGTACATAATATCGTGTGATTATAGAGCATCCTATATATCGAACTTGTTCCATAGTTTTGTAATTCATCTTCAGGAAGTAAATAATTCATTTAGTTTTATATTATTTTTACTTTTCATTTACTTTTGTTTGTTCTACAAGTGTATCGTCGTATCGTATCTTTAAATCGGTGAACTTGTGTGATGTCCCTTTTAACGTCAAACTCATAATGTCAAAGTAGCATTAATTTTGAAAGATTTATTTTTACATTTTGTCAAATTACAAAATTAAATTTATTTTTTAAAAATTTAAATTTTAGCGTATTTAATTGGAAATGTTCTTATTTTTTACTCGTTATAAGTTTGCGTTTGACCACTATCTCACCTGGTGGTAAGCGATGATGTAGTCATAGATCTTGAAAGTAATTGGTTCTAGTGAAAATAATTAAGCCCTTTTTCAGAAGAAAAACCCTCAGCGGGTTATTAAGTTCTGTCTTTTGTAAAACCTCCAGCCCTATCCACATCTGCAATGCCTTGCCCTGCTCTGATTGTAAGAGATGATGCACATTTTCATAGGCGCCGAACGCTGAGCATCAGGCCATCTGCTTACCTTGGCAAACTAATTCGCAACCTCCAAGGTGTACGAGAGCAAATGGAAAAATGAAATAACTCTTTATTGAAACACACATATAAAAATATTAACAAAAACAACTTAACAAAAGTAACATGAGATATAAGCTGACACAACCAATCTCTTCACTACAGAGGGTTCTTCAAGACCCGATACGATGATACACACATGTCAAAGTTTCCTTGTGTATAATGTGAGTTGTGTGCGTAGCCGGGCGGTGGGACGGGCGCCGGAACCGACCCGTGCCGGATGCCGTGTGGCTCGAGCAGCACCGGCGGGCGCTGCCTTTTGTACTGAAGCGGGAGAACGAGCGAGGCGGCACCGCGGCGCCTAGACTTGTGAGTATCATCACCATTACCTTTTGCATCATTATTATCATCATCAACCTGTTCACCGTCACAGTCGCGTAATTTAGAACTTATTTAGTGTGAAATAAATCCACTCAACAAACAGACGTCTATTTTCTTAAATCATAATATTCCGTCGCGTTCCTTACAAACGATCTCATATGTACGGTGTGGACACTACCGCCCGTACAGCTATACTCATGTCGAGTATAGCCGACTGTGACGGTGGTAGAGTCAGTGTAATAATTGACGTTTGCGTCGCCTGTGATGCCAAAAATGAATAAATGAACAAAACTTTTGAACTTGAATTTGATACGAAAAAGTGATCGCCATTTCGGCAACGGGCGAAAACTACTGTTTAACAAGATGTTTGTTGAAAAATATATTTTTCAAGACAAGCTTTTGACAAATTCGTAATCGGAACCGCCCAAAGACTAGTAGTTTACGATTATTCGTCAATGAGTTCCATTGCCCACCTTCCATCTCCATCATCTGATCAGCTGGCTGTGACCATAATATTGCATTGTCATCAGACCTTGACAAGTATGCAAATAAAACAATGTACTTAGAAGGGATCTTATGATTTATTTGTTTATTATTCTGGACCAATTCCCCAACATTATCTCTAATTCTTATCTAATAATAATACTGAATAAACATCAGGCTACAAAACGCCTAACGCTACGTTAATAATAGTTAAGATATGGTATAAAAGTACGTAACCATGTGCGGTGGTAAACAGGTGGTCACAGAACAACTAATAGTAGATCTTCTTTCGTGTGGGTTTGCGGTCAACCCTGGTGTCAGAGATTTTAGACCGTCCAAAGGTGGGAGACATAGCCTAACGAGTGTTACTAAAACAACAGCCGGGACCAACGGCTTAACGTCAAGTTAACGTGTCATCTGAAGCACGGTAGCGCTCAGGTGTAAATACCACACAAACGCTCACCCATCCAAGTGATGGCCACCCCAACTCTTTATTCTATTCTATCATTATGAAAGACATGTTTGATCAGTATGAAGTGACCACAGTTCACTGAGGAAAGTCAGGACACAACACCCCCTTATATGTCATTTCTCGTCGTCGGCGTCGCTGTCGGTACGAAACAATAAAATCAACCTACTTTTATTATTTATTTAATGAAATACTATCTGTAACCAGGCAAGAACAAAACATAATTTACAAATAGTAACTATATACGCCATGAGATAAAACTTGAGGAAAATGTGAAGACCTTTATCTATAGAAAACGTCACGTGTCTTATCCAGATGCTCCTATACATAATAAACGCGACGCAAAATGACAGCAGTGATTCAGATTAGGTAATAATTAAAGCCACGTAACCCTAACATTTTGTAACAATGCAGTTTTGTCAAATTACTGGGCATATGCATGAGACTTAAAATCTGATCTCTCGGGGTGATAAGCGCAATGGACTTAGTGCTACGCAGTGCTTTTTACGGTATTAAAAGTTCTGGGTTGCACTGTAACTGTTAAGGGCCGGCGTGGCGCTTACCATCAGGCGAACGACATGCTCGTTCCATTACCTAATACCATAAAACAAACAAATGTACGGCTCGCATGTTATGTCATCTCACGGTTTGAATGGCTCGTGACTCACCTAAACTTACTAGTCATTTGAGATATGAAAGCTAATGTGTCATAGTGGCTGCTGGATTTGCGCCCTTGCTCGTCTCTTCTGAAACGGCAACGGCAAGAAAAATTGCTATTTATTATAGAATATACATCTATATTTGACTACAATCACGCCTAAATACAACCTATACCTAATATACCTGGGCCTATGGCCCAGGTTGTATTAGTAAACGTCGGTTCCTTCTATAATAAACGACATCTGCGAAATTTGTATTCTCTATTTCGCGTCATATATATGAATATATGAATGCATCATAGAGATGTCGTTTATTATTGAGGGAATGGACGTGATTTCGTAGCAAGGAATCGCCAAGTAGTCATAGTGAATTGGGGCCCTGGTTGTGTTCATCAAATCAAGAGTGAATAGATACTTATTAGGCAAGCGTGCTTCATCTTCGACCACATCATCGCTTCCCATCAGGTGAGGTCGTGGTCAAACGTTGGCCTAGTCCGATGTAAAAAAATATGTTAAGCGACTATTTGGCCGAAGATGGAGCACATAGATAGCGCAGAACTGGGTCGGGATTTAAACTCGGTTGCGCTAACGCAGCGAATATATCGTAAGGTGTATAAATTACCGCGCGGCCGCACTTGCTCTACCGATGCTCTAGAGCCGTTGTCGATTAGGTCATAAAATAACAGACAATAGCCCTAATTCTATGCTGCATTCTCTAAACCTAATTTGCACTAAGTTAGAGTTAGATGTGTCAAACACAATTTCGTATTCTGACGCGCACGCTATCTCTAAAACTTCACTTATTTTGCCGTATTCCGCGCAATTATCTGTCATTTTTGACGTAAGTTTAGGTAAAAATACTTAATTTTAGAACCGTCAAACTTTATTTAAATGTAGAGAACGCGGGAACTAAAATACAAAAAACATTAATTTTAGATCATTTAAAGTTAAGTATAGGTTAGAGAATGCAACAGAATCGACCCTAATATCGTACAAAGTTAGACCGACACATTTATCTCTAAAACACCCCATTATGTCTTTTCTAGATAAAACTCGGCGAAGGAGTCGAGATCCGCGAAGAGTTGCTTAGGGGGGTAAAATGGGGGGACTATAGAAAGGTGACGCGGGGCCTGGCGGCCGCGCTGTTCTCGCCGATAGAACTGGCGACGTGTTCCGTGACGGGGCAGCGCTGGTCGCGCGCGGGCCAGGAGTCGCGGCCGACGAAGCCGCCGCTCGACCGCCGCAGAGTGCACGCGCTGATATCCTACGTCAGCAGGCATTTCCCCGACGTGGAGGTCAGCCGGATCAAGCAGGTGCTAGCGTACAAGTGCAAGGAGAACTGTGCGGCGCTTCGGATGAGAACGGCCAGGTGATACTTTGTTGTCTTTACAATTTGTACGTAAACAATTCCTTAGAGTAGTTGTGTTAGGAGTCGTACGTCGGTGGAATCTACAGAAGTCTCATAGTACGGTCAGCGACACAAGCAGCTGGGTTTTTGTGAATCTTTAATTGTGGTCATGACGTCAAACAAGAAAAATACAAATATTGAAGGTATAGATACTACACCTTTAATTCAATTTAATTCAAATTCATTTATTCGACCAACAAAGATCATAATATTAATAAATTGCAATTAATAAATATGTTTCAATAATGTCACAATTTGTGATCAATTCTTGGCCATGCCGGTTTCCTCACGATGTTTTCCGTCACCGCTTTTATAGAGCGAGTCTTAATTCCGCACGTAACTTAAGAAAGTCAGTCCACCAACCCGCACAGCGTGGTGGATTGTGGCCCATACTCTCTCTATGAGAGAAGGCCCGTGTCCCAGCAGTGGGAACGTGATGGGCTGATGATGATGATGATGAATGTCACAATTGATTATAAATAAAATAATAATAAGTACATTAAATTAAAATATAGTATCTAAATTAACTTTGATATTTCTTTTTTTTTCACTGAATGTTGCATTTAAAAAGCGTGTTTGAAGCTGTACGAACAGGTATTGTAAAAAAAAATCTATATTTTCGATTTTATTGTCAATTGAACGAATTAGTTCGATAATGGCGGTAATTTCAACTAGTTAGTCGCTGACTTTACTGTTCACTCACAAAAGCGCGCCCCTCTACAGCAGTCTAATTATCGGTATGCGTTTGTTGGCGACAAGTTTCATGTTTAAAAGACTTCCAAATGTGAGGTATAGACACAGTGCATATAGCATAATCAAATGCAATATAAATAATTGTATCGCTACGCATATGTTAATAACAATCTTAACAAGTTTATCAAACAAAAAAAACTACTTCATTTTCTTCGAAGTCCAAGGTCAAATATCGATGAATTCGTGACTGCTTCGTGGGTATACTGAACCCAACGCAAAAAGAATTTTCCAAATCGGTTCATGAATGACGGAGTTCTGAGGTAACAACTTTTTTATTCTGAGTTTGAGCGAGTGTGGCTCAGCGGGAACTCCTGCGCCTTTCAATCCGACGCACCTGGGTTTGAATCCCGACTCGGCCCTGCACCAATGACTTATAGTTAAGTGCAGATTTTGCACGCTCGCTCTAAAACGGTGAAGGAAAACATCGTGATGTAACCCGCTTACGCGCTTTGGAGTGGTAGGCTCTGGCCGTGGTTGTAATACCACCCACCGAACAAAGCCATGCCGTCAAGCGACCTAGTCGTGTTTCGGGATGATGTTCGGTGAAGCATCGGGGAGACGGGTCTGAGCAGCCGCTCAACTGCCGTCTCTCTCTAGATCTATGTGCTCCATCTTAGGCCACATCATCGCTTCATATCAGACAAGATAGTGGCCAAACATGGACCTATTAAGCGTAAAAAAAAAACATAAAAAAAATGACAATCGAATAGAGAACCTTCTCCTTTTTTGAAGTCGGTTAATATAAAGTGAAGGGGCGCGCCTTTGTGAGTGAACATGTATATATACTTATGGTGTAGATTCCATTAACATTAGCATTTCAAGCAAGGACGCTTCATTATTTAAAGACTGAACTTGTAGTGGATACGTTATCAATCTAATCATTTAATTCTCGTTGTTATGTCATCCTGAAAAGGGGGCACGATTATATACTACCGATATCATGAATTCTAAGCCGTTGATACCATTATAACAAAGGAAATCTACAAATTGACCATACAGTAATACAAGACACTAGCACTTTTCCACCTGATTAATATACCTACCTTTTTATGTTACTGAGTGATGATACGAGCAAGTCGTTCGGCTGATGGTAAGCGCCCCGTCTGCCCATAACAATTGCAGTGCCACTCAGAACTTTTAATGCAAAAAAGCTCTGCGAAGCACTATTGCGCTCGTCACCCGGACATCATCACAGACACCAGACAGACATCAGATATTAAGTCTCATTCTCAATAATTTCGCTGGCTACAATGCTTCAAACCGGAACACAGTCACGCTTGCGCACTACTGCTTGGCGGCAGAATAACTGGCAAAGCTTGTGGTATCTACCCAGACGGCCTCCCGCATACGAGTGACCTACCACGAGTAAACACACTAACACAGTACCTTCATCAGAACAGTGTATCACCACAGAATACTAAGGGACAGAAGCATCACTCCGCAAAGAAATTTAAACAAATAGCGACTCTTGCTATGACGCAATAAAATTCAATTTAGCTCGCGTAGCGCTGCATATCTACCAGTCATATTAATCTACAGAGCGCCTCTCTTTCTATCGCATAGCTCTTATCTCTTCTGACGCGGCACGTGTAACGACGCGCGACCCGCCGTCGGTGTCCGGCTATGTACTTGTAGCTTCGCACCTACAGTGCGGAGTGCGCTAGGCCTGGTATTACACAATACCTTCGCTGCATTAGACACTGCCCATAAGCACTGTTATATGTTCAATTATTATTAGTATTTTACTATGTTAGATAACATAACCATGACATGGCTGATGGCCGTCACCATAGATCGAGCTGATAACTAATTTGCTATACCTATTATCTGATCCGTAATATTGTATATTTATTTTATTGTTATCTGTATGTTTGATAGTAGGTATATCTGTGATAATGGTCTTTATGACAATCAACACACACTTAATATAGATAATTCTGATCAAAGTATTTTGATCATAGAACATGGTGACACCTTCTTAATAGATCATTGCAAGTAGATATTTAATCTTGACATAAATATAGAGTTGAGAAACAAATTAATTGACAAATATGACTTTTCCTATTCACTTAAAGATTAACACGTGTTGAAGACGCAAAAAACCTTTAAAAAGTATAAAACAGCTGAACTGATTTTGATAAAACATGTCTAAGAACCACCGCCAGAAAACCTGCTGTCCAATGAAAAAACCGCATCCAAATCGGTTCACCCGTTTAAGAGCAGATACAGCTACAAAGATACAGCTTGATTTTTTCGTAGTACATGCAGTTATACACTTGGGAAGTCCTGTTAAAATGGTGTTTAAAAAAATTGGAATATGGGCTTCCTGTCATTCGCGCGGACGAAATCGCTGGAAAAGGCTAGTTTACAATAACTTTGGTACACAATATAGCCTCACTGGAGCCGACGTGAAAACGCGGTTAACCCACGAATTAGGAACCAATTTTCAAAAAATCTAGTTCGATGGACTAACCAACATGGATTAACCTCAATTTCATGTTTGTGCAAGTGAGGCTTACATTGGTGGCTTACAAACCTTCAAATGTCAAAGATATTAATATCCTAATAATTTATTTGCATAAAACAAAGGTTTCGTAATGTTAATAGTTGTTACGTTTCATAAGTAAGACGTATTTATCAAAATAAAATAATGTGCTTATATGATCCATCCTTAACGGCTACACAGATTTCGCTGAAATTTGGTATGTTTGGTCCTGGAATAGGACACACGGCACATTATATCCCAAGAAAACTAACACTTCCCTAGAGATCAACTATTAACCGAATTCTACGCGAACGAAGTCGCGGGTAACAGCTAGAATGATTATTAAATCGCTGCAGTAGAATCCTGGAAATGAATGGTAAAGAGAGAGAGAGCGAGTGCGGCTCAGTGGGAGAACGTGCGACTTTCGATCCCGCTGGCCCCGCACCACTGACTTTCTTAAGTTATGTGCGGATTTACACTCGCTCCAAAAACGGTGAAGGAAAACATCGTGAGGAAACCAGCATGAATGTCCAAGAATTCAAGTCACAAAAATTCAAGGATTTGTGATATCCACCAACTCGCACTAGGCCAGCGTGGTGGATTATGGCCTATACTCTCTTAATGAGAGAAGGCCCATGTCCCAGCAGTGGGAACGTGATGGGCTGATGATGATGATGATAATGAATGGCAAAGGCAATGATCTAAGCTACGACTGAATTACCTCTTGATAGAGATAAATCTATTTTGTTTATACTGGTTGTTCGTCTTTCGTATGCGGGAGGCCGTCTCGGTAGGTACCGCAGCTTTGCCAGCTATTCTGCCGCCAAGCAGTAGTGCGCAAGCATTACTGTGTACCGGTTTGAAGGGCTTTGTAGCCGGCGTAATTACTGGGCATATCAGACTTGGTATCTGATGTCTCGGGATGACGAGCGCAATGCAGTGCTACGCAGTAATTTTAACGGTATTAAATATTCTGGGCGGTTGCTATTGTTATGGGCAGGCGTGGCGCTTACCATCAGGCGAATGACTTGTTCATCTCATCACTAAGTACCATAAAAAAAAATAGTTAAATACATATTTCTAATTACCAAGCTGTTATCAAGTTACATAGTGGTAAGATAAGTTATCGTGAATCCTCAGTGCGCGCGGCCTGATTGCTTTTCGCTCTGACAAGGATAAGATTGCGTTATTAACCACCACCATAATGTCATGTAGAGTGTAGCACTACTAGTGCAACCATCCAGTAGGACTACGGCTAAGATAAGTCTACCTCGACTGAATTTATAAGATTAAGTTAATGAAAAAAAACCGACTTCAATGTCCAAGTCCAAGGTCAAATATTGATAAAATTTATATGGGACCACTTCGTAGCTATACTGAACCCAACGCATAAAGAATTTTCCAAATCGGTTCATAAATGACAGAGTTCTAAAGTTAACAAACATAAAAAAAAAACATACAATCGAATAGAGAACCTCCTCCTTTTTGGAAGTCGGTTAACAAGCAAAATAAGTTGATAAAAAATTAATCTAAAAACCACGTGTTTATGCGCTTTTATGGATTTAATGTATTGTCATCGAGTTGTGAGCTACCCTGAAAGTTTCAGCCGGATAGCTAAACGAGAAGTGCTCGAAATTTGGGTCGCAAGACTCCACCTGGAACGACAGACAGACAAACAGACAAGAAAATAACTTAATAAAAACGTGGTAAATAAAAAAAACATTGAGGTGGGTAGAAGTCGGGCTACTACCGAGTTTTTTGTGAATTCAATGATTTCCAAATACAAATACAGTTTATTTCGTTCAATTTTTTTGGAGTGGTATGCCTTGGCCGTGGTTTTAATACCACCCACCGAACAAAGCCATGCCGTCAAGCGACCTAGTCGTGTTTCGGGATGATGTTTGGTGAACCTTCGGGGAGACGGGTCTGAGCAGGCTCTCAACTGCCGTCTCTCTCTGGATGTATGTGCTCCATCTTAGGCCACATCATCGCTTCACATCAGGCGAGATGGCCAAACATAGATCTATTAAGCGTAAAAAAAAATACCAACAAGGCGTTTTGATGCTAGCAGGAGTTGTACAAAGCGGAGCCTCCTTGTCAGTGCTCACTCCCGCGGTCTGTGACGTCATCGCGGAGGGTGGAGGGAGGGTCAAACATATAGACGAGGAAGTATCTAGAGAACGGAAAACTACGAGGACCATGGTCTCACAATACCCAGACACGAAACAAATGCTTGTGCTTTTTTTTCTGAGCACACATTTTTCCCGTCGCGGGGAACGAACCCGCAACCACATTGGTGTATGAGATTTGAGCCAACCTGCCCAAACACTACACCACAGATCTTGTCTTCTGACATGACTTGCTCTATCTTGCCTTCCTTTTTATCGTGGCCCCATGTCGATTTGCACTTTGTACTCCTTTTTTCGATTAGCCATATAAAAAAGAAAACAATTCTACCTCAATATATCCTCAATGGACCTCACCAAATAATTTTAACAAATTTTCATGGAGTGTCATTCTCAAATTCGATCTCTGGAAGCTCGATATATTTTCATTTTCAATTCTTATTTTGTTATGATCCTTAGGATTTGGTAAACAAAAAGCTATGAATGTTGTCTATTCTTAGAATTTTGCACATCCTATTTTTTTTTTTTTGGTGTTGTTCTCCTTTTTCCTGTTTATGCAAATACATTCTATTCTACCACAGAATACTAAGGGATAGAAGCATCACTCCGCAAAGAAATTCAAACAAATAGCGACTCTTGTTATGACGCAATAAAATTCAATTCAGCTCGCGTAGCGCTGTATACCTACAGTCATATTAACCTACAGAGCACCTCTGTTTCTATCGCGCCGCTCTTATCTCTTCTGACGCGGCACGTGTAACGGCGCGCTACCCGCCGTCGGTGTCCGGCTATGTACTTTTAGCTTCGTACCTACCTACAGTGCGGAGTGTGCTATGCCTGATTCTACCAAGAATAATGGTTCTCTGAAAATAACATTATTAAATAGTAAAAGACTTTTTGGAATCTCAAATACCTACTTAAAATCACCTCGAATTATTAGACTAATAAAAAAACTAAAGCTAAAAAAAGAGAAAAAACCGGCCAAGTCTGAGTCGGACTCGCGCACGAAGGGTTCCGTATCATCCGTTATCTATAAAAACGGCAAAAAATCACGTTTGTTGTATGGGAGCCCCCTTAAATATTTTATTCTGTTTTTTTAGTATTTGTTGTTCAACAGAACAGCGTCAACAGAAATACATCATCTGTGAAAATGTCAACTGTCTAACTTTCACGGTTCATGAGATACAGCCTGGTGACAGACGGACAGACAGACAGACAGACGGACGGACAGCGTAGTCTTAGTAATAGGACCCCGTTTTACTCTTTGGGTACGGAACCCTAAAATACAAACTTTTTAATGTCACTTTTTTGTTAAATAATTTAATTTGTTGTTTTGCGTTTGACTCCTATCTCATCCGATGCTAAGCGACGATGCGGTTGACAATGAATCAAATGAAAGACAATGGAACTTAAACTTATATACTCTTGTTGACTTAACTATCGACATGAATTCTATTTTTAAAATAAGCAGATATATATGTATAGATCAATATATGCCAACATGTGACTGTTATAAATAATTTATCATATCGAAACAAATAGCTGCTTAGGGTAGTTACAAAGAAATATAAAAACATGAAACTTGTAAAACCTGGGCATTTGTAGTAAAATGATTACAATAAGGTATTTATACTTTATAACTTATTTATCGTACTCAAAACATGAATCAGGGGTTATCAGCAAATAATACCATGTATTAGGGTTGCCCTTATTCCAAATTTTCCCGAATTAGATGAATGAGATGAAATGTTTATTTACGTAATAAATATATAAAATGTAAACAAATAATTTAATAGACTCATTTACTAAAATGATCGCTTTAAACGTCTTTAAACTTGATATTTAGTTTGATAATAGGGGTTCGGGCAACTTCTCAGAAAGTGTTTAAAATTAAGCATAATTTATGTATGTAGCCATGAAAAATAATAATTTAATTAAATGAAGTCCTAAAACTGCTTAAAACTATGTTCAAATGTTACGTTTTCAATATTGCAACGCAAAAGGTCACTTCACTACGTATGACGTCACACACTGGCAAACGAAACGACAAGCTCTACGAAAGCAAACTTGCAAAGTGGTTTATACGTTTTTGTGAAGTTTTAAGGACTTTAGGGTCGTCATGGCATGAAAACATCGTTTTGATTTCTTTTTTTATTTATATTAATAAATACAAGCTTCACACACGATATTAACTTTGACATGGCGTCATGCACTGTGTTGGTGTTATGGAACAGATAAAAAAAATCAAAATTATTATTAACTAGCGACCCGCCCCGGCTTGGCACGGTTATTATACATATAAACCTTCCTTTTCAATCACTCTATCTATTTAAAAAAACCGCATCAAAATCCTTTGCGTAGTTTTAAAGATTTAAAGCATACATAGGGATATAGGGACAGAGAAAGCGACTTTGTTTTATACTATGTAGTGATTCTGACATTTTTCAAGATTTTATTTATTGATTTATACATATAAATTATTATTATTATACAAAAATATTGATTGAAGGATCTTTTGGATTTGAGAAACATTAGTTCAAACTACATTTTTTTTCGATTACTGCCTGATCCCCTATTTACTATTGCGGTTTTGTATGTGGTGAGAAATATGCTTGCTTTATATTACGTATATAAGTGGGTACTGTAAATAGTTTTCTTTGTGAAACAATGACGTAATTTCAAGTTAAAAATGTAAGTTGTCGCAATGACGTAGCCGCTTCACGCGGTCGGCGGTTTTATTCATCACCTGGCAACCCTGACGTGTGCCATGTTTATCACCATAAATACCTCCCGTTTGGACATTGATATACGAGTCAATGGCATCAGAGTCCATAACACACAAACAAACAAGATATCGACTGATTCGTAACCCTTCGCGCGCACATGAGATAAGAGATATCATTTATAAATCAATTGTTTGATCATATGGGGTCTTTGTGCGCGTGAGCTGAACGTTTAAATGGGTTCTTTTTATTATCACCATATCAAAAAGTATAGGTTGAAGTATATTATATTGAATATAGTGGAATTATTATTATACCTATATAAAATATTAAAAGAATGAATAGGTACATGAAAACAACTTACAAACTAAAGTACAATAGACTTAACGCTAAGAGCGATCTCTTCCAGTCAACCTTTGGATATGAGTTAATTAACGGAGTGAGATAGGTTGGCGGTGTAAATAAAACAACATACAATAATTCATACATACAATACAATACAATACACTTTATTGCACACCAAATAAAATATAGTATAATAAAATATAGAGCGAGTGTGGCTCAGTGGGAGCTCGTGCGACTTTCGATGGAATTAACACTCGCTCTAAAAACGGTGAAGGAAAACATCGTGAGGAAACCGGCATGTTTAAGAATTAATCACAAAAATTCAAGGACATGTGACATCCACCAACCCGCACTGGGCCAGCGTGGTGGATTATGGCCCATTCTCTCTCTATGAGAGAAGGCCCGTGTCCCAGCCGTGGGAACGTGATGGGCTGATGATGATGATGATGAAATAAAATATACACAATGATGAAAAATAAAATAAGTCACAAAATACATCGTAGTTTTGATGTACAATGGGCGACCTTATCTCTTACTTATACATGCGTACTTTAAGGTTAGTTTTGTGGTAAATAAAACTTATCTTAAACTTGTTCTCGTATTGTCCTGAACATGTTTTTTATCTACATGCCAGTGGTACGGTGAATAGAATTGTTTAATCTCTTTTATAGTATGTTCTAGCATTATTTGAGTAGCCAATATCCATCGTGAAAAAATCTACTTAAATTAGTATAACTCGCGCCAAAGTTTATGGCGGCTGACCGGCGCACCACGTGCCATGCGCAGTAGCAAAGAAAGTGAGATTAAAAAATAATCTGATTGCACGTTTCTTTGAAGTTAGGTCGGCATTGCATGCGAGTAAATGGATTTAGAATGTTTTGTCATCGAGTTGTGAGCTACACTGAAAGTTTCAGCCGGATAGCTAATCGAGAAGTGCAGAACGATAGACAGACAAACAAGAAAGTGACTTAATAAAAACGTGGTAATACGGATACAAAATTGTATACTGAGCAGGTCATGTTGTGCGCCGGTTAGCGGCCATAGTTTGGCGCGAGTTATACACAGCTTCCATATTATTATTTTTTATAGTATTGAGTGATGAGGCGAGTTAGTCGCTCGCCTGATGGTAAGCGCCACACCTGCCCATAACAATTCCAGTGCCACCTAGAACGTTTAAAACCATAAAAAGCTCTGCATTGCGCTCATCAGCCCGAGACATTAGATATTAAGTCTCATATGCCCAGTAATTTCGGTGGCTACAATGCCCTTCCAACCGGAACACAGTAATGCTTGCGCACTACTGCTTGGCGCCTGAAAAACTGGCAAAGCTGTGGTACCTACCCAGACGGCCTCCCGCATACATGAGACCTACCACGAGTGAATATCTAGCATTCGTTCATACATCAAAATTTAGTCTAAAACTCTTCGCATGTAACCAGCTTAGCTAATTACACAGATAGTACAATCTATTCTAGAATTACGCCATTCTTTTAAAACCATATTCTTCATAATGACTTAATAATTAATAAATTTTATTATACTGCATGTCCACAGAAGCGGGATAGAGAAACCATGCCATGAGATGAACTTCGTTTTTGATAAGTAATTACATTTTTTAATAAAATTAATTAGTAGTCAATAGTATCTGTGTTTGTGGACATGCAATTTTCTAGCAAGATTTTAATTCTTAAAAAAAAATTAAGTATCGTTGCATTTGTTCCTTTCCTGATGACCTGAGATGCCTACTTTTTTTAGACTGGATTAATCTAGTCATGCTTTTCCTAATTTCCATCCTATTTATAAGTACTTATAAGTTCTAGGTTTTTTTTTGTAACTGAATGACGAGACGAGCTGGTCGTTTGCCTGATGGTAGCAATACGCCAGCCCATAACAACAGCACCACCCAGAACTTTGTTTTGTAAAATCCTGCGTGGCGCTGCACTGCGCTCGTCACCCTGAGACAATTAGCTGTTGAGTCTCATAATGCCCAGTAATTCCGCTGGCTACAATGCCCTTCAAACCGGAACACAGTAATGCTTGCGCACTACTGCTTGGCGGCTGAATAACTGGCAAAGCGGTGGTACCCACCCAGACGGCCTCTCGCATACGAAAAACCTACTGCTTCTACTTCCATACTTACTTCCATAACATTTCATATAGTTTTTTGGTAAGTAAGTAAATGCATATAACAACGGAAGCTTTGCCTAGTTTTCCAATAAAAGTAGTTTATATTTTAAACAATGTTGAATTAGTTGAACTGTAGAAATTAATTTAAATGCCCTTTACTGCTATTGTTCTTAGATGAAAAAAGACGTATCTGCGTATTAATAAATCTAATAAAACCGACCAAGTGCGAGTCGGGCTAGCGCACGAAGGTAAGGAACCCTTGAAATCACCTCGAATTACTAGACTAATAAAAAACGAAGGTAAAAAAAAGATAAAAAACCGGCCAAGTCCGATTTGGACTCGCGCACGAAGGGTTCTGTACCATTATCTATAAAAACGACGAAAAAATAATGTCTGTTGAATGGGAGCCCCCTTAAATATTTATTTTATTCTGTTTTTTAGTATTTGTTGTTACAATGCGGAGTGCGCTAGGCCTGATTCTACCAAGAATAATGGTTCTCTGAAAATTACCTTATTAAAATGTAAAAGACATTTTGGAATCTCAAATACCTACTTAAAATCACCTCGAATTACTAGACTAATAAAAAAACTAAAGCTAAAAAAGATAAAAAACCGGCAAAGTCCGAGTCGGACTCGCGCACGAAGGGTTCCGTATCATCCGTTATCTATAAAAACGGCAAAATATCACGTTTGTTGTATGGGAGCCCCCTTAAATATTTTATTCTGTTGTTTTAGTATTTGTTGTTATAGCGTCAACAGAAATACATCATCTGTGAAAATTTCAACTGTCTAACTATCACGCGTCATGAGATACAGCCTGGTGACAGACGGACAGACAGACGGACGGACAGCGGAGTCTTAGTAATAGGGTCCCGTTTTACCCTTTGGGTTCGGAACCCTAAAAAAATTAAGAAGGATATCCGTCTTTAGTGGTTGCATAAGAGCCTACCATATGTCAATTTATTCCAAATGAAATATTTGGTTTAAAGAATAAACGACTATACAACAAATTACCATTTTCGTGTGACCCGAGAAATACAATTTGAAGCGACTCAAGCGCAGATAGCTATATATAATAGCTATATAGATAGGTACCTATACAAAAAACTAGAAAATAGGAACAAACACGATTTGAACAGCGTTTAGACATAATGCGACAAGATACTGAATAAACTTGCACAATAAAGAAACGTATTGATTGCAATGACATTAAATATTATGTCGCACTACATTTAATTTTAGTGTGCCGCTTGTACCTGTCCTACGAATATTATAAACGCGAAAGTTTGTAAGAATGGATGTATGGATGTACCTTTGTTACTCTTTCACACAAAAACTAAAGAATGGATTTTGATGAAATTTAGTATGGAGATAGCTTATACTCTGGATTAACACATATGCTACTTTTTATCCCGGGAAACTGCGGGTGAAACCGCAGGGCGCAGCTAGTATTATATATACAATCCTATTATTAATATTGTGAGTGCGAAATTCTGTGAGAATGCATGGATGTTTGCTACTTTATCACGCGAAACCAATTAAACATATTTTAATAAATTTTGGCATATTTGTTTTAGATCCATGAAAAGGACATAAATAAATAACATCTAACGATCACATACATAGACCCTGGCCCCTAATTAGAATTCCCAGTATCTGGAAAATCAGCAAATCGTGTAACTCGTACAACGATCCCGATCGCTTTCAATTTCAAATTTGGAAGACGTTAGCATCTTTCAAACTGCATTATCGATCATATTTAGAGATCATGATTGGGATAGAGATTGGGACGCGGTTTGAGTAGAAAAGCTCGACATTCCACAGATAAATACCAATCACGAGATAGTTTGTAAGCGATCGGGATCTGTATTAGACGATTCCCATGCATTATACGTCCCACAACACCGAGACACCAAACAACTACTTGCCCTTTTTCCGTGCACTAACTGTCCCGAAATGACCCGCAAAATAAACGGAATAAAAAATAAATAATGATAAATAAATATTTATTATTCAAAATTCAAACTTATAAATAGTAGTTTTAACTTTACTCTTAAATTTTCACAAATAATTTAATATTTTTCAAAAATAAATTGAATAAAAATAAAAAATCATAGAATATAAATATACAATATACAACAAATAGAGTCGAGTGTCGAGTGTCTCGACTTATTCTCGTGAGTGTAGCCGGTTAGTAAACAATAATATGAATAATACTCACGCTAGTTTTAATAATAATATATAATAAATAGATTAGAAATAGACACTGTGGGGGCGGCTAGTTAGTAGTATTTTTGCCCCCTTATTCCAGGAAGCATACATAACGCTGCACCCTATTTGTATTACAATCTAGCCATATAATTAGGCTGTTGAGTAATTTAAATTGAATTTAAACTGATACATAGAATAATACTAAGAATGAGTCCATTAACACTTTTATTATTGTCTCCATTAAAGTGGTACGATTTTTAAACAAAATTTAACAAACAAAGTTTATTATTAATTATACCATACTATCATTAATTGTACCATATATGGAACAATTTATATCAGAAACCTGATATAAATTGTACCATTTAATTAATTTTGCGTAAATAACCACCCGTAAATAGTTCACCGCGCATAAATGTTAGGCGGTTCTACTATTCAGTGAACAAATGAATAATGGTAGACACTTTGTTCATGTATTCTTTCTGGGTAACAATAGCTACATTACAAGTTCACTAGCACTAGCGCTACACTGACTCAAACGGTTTAGTTGTTTTGAGTAGCATTAGTAGCATAATTGTTTCTTGTGGCCTGAGGCAGTAATACAATTTGAAGCAGGCTGTCGAACTGTTTCAGCGACTCGACCAACTACCTGCTGAGCGCCGCCGCGCGCCCGCCGCCCGACGCGGCCGACGCGCCCGCGCCCCCGCCCGCGCCACCGCCCGCGCCCTCGGGCAGTGCGCGCCCGCCCTACTCCAACTAGTGAGTACCTTAACTGACTAATGAGACGAGCTAGTCTATTTATACAACTGACTAAAGAGACGAGCTGGTCTTTTTATTTATACAACTGACTAATGAGACTAGCTAGTATTTTTATTTATACAACTGACTAATGAGACGAGCTAGTCTTTTTATACAACTGACTAATGAGACGAGCTAGTCTTTTTATTTATACAACTGACTAATGAGACGAGCTAGTCTTTTTATTTATACAACTGACTAATGAGACGAGCTAGTCTATTTATACAACTGACTAAAGAGACGAGCTGGTCTTTTTATTTATACAACTGACTAATGAGACGAGCTAGTATTTTTATTTATACAACTGACTAATGAGACGAGCTAGTCTTTTTATACAACTGACTAATGAGACGAGCTAGTCTTTTTATTTATACAACTGACTAATGAGACGAGCTAGTCTTTTTATTTATACAACTGGCTAATGAGACGAGCTAGTCTATTTATACAACTGAATAATGAGACGAGCCTGTTCATGCGCTCGTCAGGCGTTATAATAATGTTAAAAGAAAATTTGCTCGAGCATACGTTTCTGTGGCCAAGTGGTTAAGGCGTCAGGTCGGTATTCCGAAGACGCAGTTTCGAATGCTGCCCGAACATTTTCATTTTTGTTTCTATATATTTAAAATGTTATGTTTTGCGAAGCATACGCTAATGCAATCAATATCAAGAATGTTATTTGTTTGTCCACAGCGAGACGTCAAAAGGTGGCGGGGGCGGCGGGGAGGGCTCGCGGGGCGCGGGCGGCGCGGGCGACGCGGACGGCGAGC
The DNA here is from genome assembly GCA_951640565.1 of Petrophora chlorosata. Lineage (NCBI taxonomy): Eukaryota > Metazoa > Arthropoda > Insecta > Lepidoptera > Geometridae > Petrophora > Petrophora chlorosata. Next base: position 4,969,397 of record OX621194.1, on the reverse strand, counting down.
CGCAGTGAGCGACCGTTGCATATCAACCACAATATCTTGTTACTTTACCAAATACGACGATACGTTCGCAGTGCGCACGCGCCGCCGCGCCGAGACACGTGCCCGCGGCGGCCGTCAGATATTCATATTTATTTAGGTGATATTTTTCTATTGGCTACTGATAAGATATCTCTCGCGCGGAGCGAGCGACGCCGCGCTCCGGCGCTAGTACATCAGGTTCCTAAGACGTGTTTCGTAGTTAGATTTCTATTGCACGACATTTCGCGTACACTGCCGCTTTGTTTCTAAATTGTACCCTCACGGACGTCGGTCGTGAACGCTTCCTTTATTTTATGTGTTAATGTGAATCGAGTCATTTTCGTGGTTACGTTAAAATTTGTATATGAGGCATTTGAGTGCTGAACGAGGGACCGTTGCAATCGCAAAGTAAATATATCAAAATGGCATAATTTTAGAGCTAAAGTTTAGATATATCGTAGTCATTTCGTTTTATAGGTGTAATGATAAAGAATTTATTTTGGAGCGTCAGGTTTGGATATTGTAAAGTCTTCGGAGAGCTGTGATCATGATGGATATAAAGCAGTCATATTTTTAAAATATATATTTAAGAGTTATAACGTAATTATGTATAGTACAGATTAACTGTACGGTAGCGTGGATGTAAGTGGTAATAGAACAACCGGTCATCTGTGGTTCCCGCGTGCGCGCGCGCCGGCGCCGCGGCCCGCGTGCGGGAGGCCCCGCGTGCGGGCCGCGGCGCCGGCTCGCCGCGCGCTCTTCTCGTCAATTTGGGTGACGATCGGTCCTGCGATCACATCTGCGCACAGATGTATTATCATATCAAAACGAAGCAATAACTATTATTTGATAAATAACGATATTTCGTTTTTAAATAACTATTTTAACCATGTTGTTATAAAATGTAGTTAGTAAATTGGAATGGTCTTGAAAAGTCCACGGTCGTTTCTACTGTTCTTTTGAACGGAACGAGATCCTCGTAATTGTAAAATTCTCACATAAATACGTCATATCAATTTACGATACTTAGGTTTTTCACGTTCTACAATTTTGTACATAACGAACGAGCGTCATTCGCGATCGGAATCAAACGAGCAGACCCGCATGTAGTACAGAGGCTAAACGAAGCTATTCGTAAATAGGATAGAGTTAAACGGAAATGCATGAACTACTCCCGTTAGGTATAATATAGCGGCGGCGCCGAGCCGCCGGCACACGGAGTACCTATGGATAAGTTGGAGTTACCAGACTTAGGATATATTTAGTAGTCACGCAGTGCTACGTAGTAAAATCTTACCGATTGTAATAAATTACGATGCCAATTGAAAAGTCTTAATGCTCAATTTTGCCAAATTTTACTTGCCGAAAGCGCGTCTTGTCTGATGATTTATTTTGATATAGCGCACATTCCCGACGTAACTCGCTTTTATAAAAATAAAACGGGGATGTACAGATTGCTCAATATATAAATAAAATAATGTGTTTCCTTTTAGAGTCCACCAACGAAATCGCGGTAAACGAAACTTTGAGTTTTTCGGCTAAATAAAAGTATGTCGTTATTAAAATTAAACAAAATTTAATTATAAAAATTAGGAATATTAAATTGAGAGTTAAAGAATTTGCAAGTATAAATACTTTGTGACGAACGCTCGAGATGCAATATGTTAATTTAGTGCCAAATGATAAGTTAACTCGTAGCAATATATCGTATCCTAATGCTCTTGTGTAATTTCTCACGTAGTGTTAATGACCTATGAGGTTTCAAAATGTTTCTTTTACAAGACTCTAATATTATATTTATACAGGGAAAGTGTTAGGTATGTACTGTTGTTGGAATTAAGAGCGTTGTTGACGGGAAAATACTCATTGCAGCAGAGTGTAGAAATAAACGCGCCCGCCGCCTTATGAAGGCGCCGCGGTCTCTACGGCTCACAGCCAAGCCCCTTCCTACCCTAGAATAGTTTGTTATGTATCTCTTCAACCGCCAATTCCAAATTGCCAAATATAAAAATACTCCACCAACAACAGGGTAAATGTTGACTTTCGACGCGCTTCCGATAGTGTGAAATGCGCTTATTTTTACACTCTGTTATGTAAAGCACTGAATGAGCAATGGAACAAGAGAATTTATTTACTCAAATAAGTTTTTTAATTATTATTTACTCTAATTTTTTTTTACACTAAATTTTAATGATATACATTATTTTGCATTTTATTATTGTAATGGCAGCTGTCCATATTGTAACTGTGAACGATAGGATCGGTCACTAGTTTTTTAGGGTTTCATAAATAAATTAAAAACGATACATCGAACATGACACATTGGGCACAAATATGTATTAATCGATATGGAGAAAAAATATTATGCTTTCGTATTTCTTTGCTTGCTGTTGTATTAAATCGAAGTAACATTGTTCCTGATGGCAGTGTCGGTGGGAGAGCTTTGTGAAACCCTAACCCGCGAGGGCGCGCGGGTGGCGCGGTATACGGGCCAAGTCTGTTAATTTTTATTGTCAAAAAACCATAAGTAAAACCCATCAAACCTACAATCTGGTAACAATCAATATTTCATTTCATATAATTCAATTCTTTCCATACTAACTGAGATACTTGTACGATTCGACTGTCATTGGCGTCTAAATAAGTACTCTGTAAAATACTTTTTACTCGTGTGGTACCGCTATTATGTTGAGGTTGTACGGTTTCCGAAAAGCTGTAAAGCAAGTTGATAGCAAGAATCGGCACGCGATTGAGCTAAATAGTGAGCAGATTACGAAAACTGACAATATTTAACATTTTCATATAATCAAGTTGCGATGTTGCAGTTGAGTAGTAAACAGACTTGTCCCCCGCGAGCCCGCACGCAGCCGGCGCCGCCCTCGCCTTCACAGAGCAGTCAATCTTGAAACTTGTGTATATAACAACATCGATGCCACTGTGCTCTGAGCGGACACAGCGTTGTGCCAAAATTACGTGCTAGTCTTAAAAAACAAAATGTTGTTATCATTTTTTCAGATTTTATTTAGTCCAGAATGTGTTTGTTCCTGTGCTGTGAAATGTTTCCTTACAAACCAACACTCGAATCGGTGGAGGGGTCGGGCACAATGTGGTTGTTACGTTTCATTATTGTTTATCTCAGAGTTTAAATTAAATAAGTAGGTAATAAAGATGATAACATATCAAAATTATAAGAGTTGATCTTTCTTAGCCGCAGCTTTGTTACACTTCGCTGCTCGAAGGTTTCCTAATTCGTTGTATGTTTATTGAAATTAGTTTTAGGCATTATCGTGAGTCCATAAGCGCGTTAGCTTGTACCCAACCACATTGTGTTAATTTGTAGATTGACAACTATAAGCTGTCCGGATCTCAATGTTACTAATGTTTATATGGTTAATGTGTAATTCAATAAGACTACATAGAATATTATAAAAACAGTTTTTTTGAAAATATTTTATTAGGGAGCGCTTATAGTTGTCGCTTTACTGTAATATAAATACATATATCTATGTCATAAATTGAGTCATAATAGCCTATGCTTTGCGTTAGAGAGTTGTGTTGGTTTGTTTTTATATTTATAGATTTTTGTAAATTGATATGCACATGATAATTTAGCTTTGAGCTTGTGCAATAATTATTCCAAATTGTTTATAGTAAAGAAAACTGTTATTAATTATTTCTAAATTGTTATATAAATATTTTTATAAACGTAAAAGACAAAGGCAACTTAAATTTTATATTTTTGTTGTGCATTTATTATCAAATTTTATCATTACTGAACTACTGAACCACAAACTCATTGTGGACTGTACATCTGTGTCTGTGAACCACTAATTAGGTACAATAGAATTTTTTTTATATATTGCTAATATTGTGAGTCAATTCTAGTAATATTAATGTTCCCTTTATTTAGAATAATTTACGTTAATAAACAAATTAATCTAAGATTGCTCAACTGAGATGCAATGCTAACTGCAATGTAGACGTAATAAAGATAATTTTATATTTTGTCCTTTTATATGATTTATTTATCTGATATATTCAGTTTTATTCATTTGTGAGTAATGGCAGCGCATGTTAGTCTTATGTTTATTCTAAGAGAGGCCAAATGTTGACTTGCTTATGTGAGACTGTTTTGCCAAGAATCAGAAAGTATATTATTACCTACATTGTTTTAAAATAAATGCTTTTATATAACATCGTTGTTTTTATCCATTGTTCCTTCTATGGAGAGTTGTCCAAATTAGTTACGACTTACAGAAACCTAATTAAATATGCAGTGCATGCACACAGCTGCAAGAAAGCTGTGAAAGTGCTGCATCTAAACAAAGATGTGAAAGGTTGCATGGCACAACGCAAAGTTTAATAATATGCCTTGGCATGGCTTGCGATCTGTATTTCGATGCTGCAAGAAGGACCTTCTCCAAAATTGTTTCATTTTGTGAAAAGTAATGTCCTAAAAATAGAAACTAACAAAGAGGTCCCATTACCATAACTCCCACTCTTCGCAATTTACACTTTATTTTCGGTGCTATCACCTAGAATGTCTTTTTGTATTTTTACTAATCAAGTTAGCCAACATCACAAAAAAATCGGTATTTCGGTCTTAAAAGTGTGCATATAAACGTCACTAGTTGATCATTGACCCCTTTTACGTTCCGTTTCAGTCAGCGTTTAAAATGAAATAAAAGATCATTGACACGTGTCATCTGATCTGTCAAATCCAAAAAAACGTCACTTTATTTTGATTTTGATTTGTGTTGATAAGTCTTCATTAGTCTTCAATAAATCAAATTATTCTAAAACTGTTATCTACAACAAATGCTGCATTTACGGAGTTTACGTAGAGTAATATATGTTCTTTACAAGTAAAATTCGAGAAGTGTTTTATTAGATGGCGTTTCCTCAGCCCAACGCACAAAGAGGTTAGATCTAGAAGACAGAATGGTTCCATGCCTCTCAATAAATTATTCATCGAAATTTCATTGTACTGCTTCAACATTAGTCACTTAGTACACAGATAAAGCCAAGAGAAATCTAAAGTGCAAGACGAAGGTTACCTCATAACACATCAAACAAAAGCTAATGCACATTTCATCCTGACTTATTGTTCCTGAGCTCTTACTTATTAATGAGCCCGGTTGTATAATATACTGTAGTAGTGAACTGTCTTTTGCAGAGTTGACAAATAGGAAAATTCTTGAAGAACTCCAGCTGAAGAAGCAGATGTTGCTCAAGCAAGGTGCCGTAGCCCCCCTCACTGCGACCTCTATATCTCTGACACAGCCGAGCCCCGTTAACCAGCTGCCTATGTGCTCTATCCCACCGGTGTCTGCTACTGCTGTATGTTAACTTGTTTTTGCGAATGATATTATAAATGAAAATATTAGTATTCCTCAAATAAATATAGAAAGAAAGAAATGATAATAAATATTAAACACAAAAAATAAATTATTGAATAGTAATATAGTTTGGATTTTAATTTAGCCTAATCTTCCTCAATCAATATGTAAAATAATGTAATGTGAAACTAAATTATTTGACATCCGAAAGGGCAAATTGTTGATAAAAAAAATCTACCAATATGAGATAAATTGATGATAATAAATATTATTCTTACTCTCATTCTAATGCTACAGTCAGTTCAACCATGTTGTGAGTCTGCATCAAGGCATTTTTATAGCATATCAAAGAGAAAATTAATGCCTTCACATTTTATAAGCTAAACTTTTGACTTGTTTCATTTCAGGGATTCCCACAACTGCCTGAAGCTAACATCGTGAACACAAGCCACAGAGCTGCTTTGCAACACGCCAACACTACTTCTTGCGGTTTCTTCGTCTCCCAAGACTCGTCATTTGGCAATCAGATTCTGCCAGTTTTACCTAGATTTGATAGCAAGTAAAACAAAAAGTTAACTACATAGAGTGAATGAAGTAACCCTTTACTAAGAATATTAATTTAGTAACTTTAAATGTGAATCAAATGAGGTAAATGAATGTGACAAAAGAAAAAAGGAGGGAGGAAGAAGGATTCGACAAAGGAACATGGGTGCAGTAATGAAATTGAAAACCCTTCAAGGACATTTACAACAGTTGAAAGGTTTTAATGAACCAAAAATACAGTTGGAACAGTATGAAACACCACCACATATTGCAGCTTTAGCTTTATACACAATACAGGTAAATATCAGTGGCTGAACTGCCATCTTCGACTAGATCTGTGTGCTTAATCTTCGACCAAATAGTTGCTTAACATCAGGCAAGATACTGACCCAATATTAATATCCATTTGATATTATGCAATAATAATGAGACCAACAACACAACAAGTGGTAATTTATACTCTATCTTTCTTTTGCGGCATGATTGTTCACACCCCTTGTGGCATATTAAATGTATTTTCTAAAAAAAATCTTTTCAGCTCTGTAAATCTCTGTTTTGCTCTCACTTCAGTGTAACGAGTTTCTTACTTTCTCTTTTAAGCTGATTCCCAAACATTTGCAGACACAATATGGAGACCTAGAAGGCAACCTCGTCCTCGACGCGGGCTGCGGCCCGGGAGCCCTGAGCATCGGTGCGGAACTCCTTGGGGCCAGCTCAGTGACCGCAGTTGATATTGATGGAGATGCACTTGAGGTGTTACAGGAAAACATTGAAGAGATGGAACTCACTAACATTGATGTGTTGCAGTGCGATTTCTTGGAGACTGAGTTTTGCAGGTATGCAGCTTTAAAATATTTTTTCTTCGTATTAAATCTTTAAACCACCTACTTCTTTTTGTGTAAACATTATAAAGTATCAAGTCTGGACTGGAGATAAAGGGTAAAGAGAAATAATAAACCACTCTTCCCCCATGATGATGATGTTATTAAAATGCATCTGCTAAAAGCAATTCTTTATTTACACTGATAGGGTCAGAAACAATTCAATTTAAATTGGTATCTCATTAGCATGCATGAAATGACAAAGTCCACATCCTGCTTGTACTATAAACTATTTTAGTAAAACAGTAATTTTACCAAAATATCAGTGAATCAAGTCACAGAATACGTAATAGTACACTGTACAACGTAGGTACCAAAATACTTAAGACAGACCTACTTGAGTGAGGAGTTCTGGACAAAGGGTGTCGTGTTTCGACGATTCAGAGGACGGCTCCAAGCGTCACCGCTGACACCGCACAGTTGCGTCACACGTCGCGTCGCCGACAAAACGTGTCACATAATATAAATAAATGTTTTTATATAAGTAATGTATGTATGTTAGTTCTAAGTATATATATTTATATGGTCCGAAGAATAAGTAAATTACATGTGTAACTTATCTAATGTTGCCTGTAAAAAAATATTAATTAAATTATTTAATAATTCCAGGCGAGACCACTACTACGACACAGTACTCATGAATCCGCCATTTGGCACAAAGAACAACTCCGGCGTTGACATGAAGTTTCTGCGGAAAGGCACCCTGCTCAGCTGTAATACTGTTTACTCACTGCACAAGACTGCTACCAGGTTTGTATCACTTATCTTATTTATATAGCCATAATGTATCTATGTGGACAGATATAGTATAATATGGATGAATATGTCCTGTAGCGGGAATCGAACCCGCAACATACATGGTGCATGATATTTGAGCTGTCTTGCCCAGCCGCTACACCATGGAAGCTGTCATGTTTATGGTATGTAATGTTAAGGAATAGAATTCGTATCTTCTAGATTTATAATTTTACCTATTATGTGTGCTCCATATTCGGCAACATCATAACTTAACATTGAACATGTGATGAAAGTGTAGTAAAATTATAAGATGCAGGTAACGCTGATAACCAGCCCTGCCCCCTTACCCATATGTCCCTCGGGCGCCAATCGTATATCGTGTTGAGTTCAGTTTAGGGTATAGATTCACTGCGACAATATTTTATGATGCCATTTATTGTCCCATTAACTTTATCTCAACTTGTAGTTATCATATTTTGGTATAAATGAATGAGATTAATTCGATTTCTTGCCTGCATCGATAATAATTAGTTGGTATCTCATTAGTCGCAGTGAAGCTATACCTTAATTTAAGCTCAACACGATCTACGATTGGCGCTTGAGGGACATATGGGTACCGGGGGTGATCGCCCCTTATTAACCGACTTCAAAAAGGAGGAGGTTTACAATTCGACGATATGTTTTTTTTTTGTGTGTTTGTTACGCGATTACTCCGCCAATTATGCATTGATTTCGATGATTCTTTTTTTGATTGGTAGGTAATACTTCAAAGGTGGTCCCATATAAATTTTATCGAAATTCATTCAGTAGTTTTTGAAAAAAATAGCAAAAACAAAAAAATATAAGTTTAATCTTCAAGTCGGTTCTTGTTTTTTTCGTAACCAACTTTCTAAAGGTGGAGGTTTGTATTCGACTGCTTCACCTGCTTCACCCAGGGTTGACTTCCGGTGAGGGAACTCCTCAACGGTGAATAGTACAGACACAACATTTCGTAAATGGATTTAACCATAATAGCCTGTTCTAAATTCCATCATGACATGGCAGATACACCCAGGATTGACTTCCGGCGAGGGAACTCCTCAACAGAGAATAGGACAGACATGATTTTTTTTTGTATACCTACAAGTAGTACTTACTATATACATAGTATTTATCTACTACCTATTACACTTGGCTGGCACCGACTTCAAATATATGAGTGGGTAGCGCTTATGATAATTATATTAATTTATTTTTTACTTTTGAGTGCCATTTGTGGTTTTGAAGTCGGTTTAGTTTTTTTTGAAAAATAATTTATTTTCAAATTAATTATTTTCTAAAATGTCTAAGTGAATATTGTTTGAATTGTTTGTGTTGGCAATAAAACTCATTTTGTTCCTTTTTTCTTTCATATAATATAACTTGTGTCTATAATCTCACTGTTTGTCCCCCATAGGCAGCACATACAATCCAAGATCAAAGACTGGGGCCTCAAAGGCAGTGTAATCGCTGAACTCCGCTACAACCTGCCGGCCACCTACCGCTTCCATCGCAAGAACTCTCAAGACATAGCGGTGGACTTGTGGAGGATACAGTGTCATTCATGACGACAAATGTATTATATTTATTATTAAAATTGTATCTATAATGCTCTTCAACTTCTTTTTGATGGCCTCTGCGGGGTTGCCACAATTTCCCCAAGGTCACATGGGTAGTGGAAAACAAACGAAGGAAAGTTCGGCGAAGGTTTTAATGTTTCTGATATTTCTCAGGAAGTAGGCAATGCCTAAAGCCTCTCCGAAAAAGCGTAATAGGGAAGTTTACGCCCATTAGCCCAAAGATGACATACATAGATCCTGGCCTGGCCCCTAACTATGATTTTCTGTATCTAGGGAACCAACGACACGAAACAAATGCTAGCGCTTTTTCTGTGCACAAATATTTGTCCCGTCGCGGGAATCGAACCCGCAACCTCAGTACGCAAAAACTTGGTTATCTCAAAGTGCGCGTGAGGAAGTGATCCATGTGTTTAATAGAACTTTTATTAACTGTATTGTTTGTGACAGTGACAATTCGTAACAGAAATGACTTTAATAGTAAACTACTTTGGCTCAAAATGTTTTCCAAGTGCTTGTTTCTTGAATTAAATGTACTTGTATTAATAATAATAATAAAATAATAACGGCCAACGATCACATACATAGATCCTGACCCCTAACTAGGATTCCCTGTATCTAGGGAACCAGGAACTATGAGGACCATGGTCCCACAACACCCAGACACAAAACAAATGCTTGCGCTACTTTTTTTCTTTTCTGTGCACAAACATTTGTCCCGCCGCGGGAATCGAACCCGCAACCTGCGTGGTGTATGAGATCTGAGCCAACCTGCCCAACCACAAAACCACAGAGGCTGTCGACTATATATATTAATAAATCAAGTAAATCAACTAGGTAGCTCCTACAACTACATAGACCTTGTAAAAAAAATGAAATTAAAATGTACATTACTGATTAAATATTTATTTTCTAAAAACAATTCAGTCTTTAACTTATAGCATACAAAAGTTAAATAAATCGATGCGAAACTTCGCATCTCGTTGCATCGTTCCCTATTTAGTTAGTGCATAGAATAGACAAGTAGAAGATAGAAGTGTAACTTGCTTCAAGAACTCGACGGCGATAGGTTTCTCCTAACAAAATACACGATTATTATGAAATGACGAATCTTTCGCATCAAAGATTTGTCTCGAGTTCTCGACCCATCATAAACTACGGAAATATAAATATTTACAGCGGATTGTGTAGTCGCAAAGTTTTCGTTCATAGATTCGTGTTTACAGCTGAATAGTATTGATAGGAACGTCTTACACCCGTATTCAAGAACAACACTCGACGAAACATTCGGCTAAAGGTTCAGCAACCAAGAACTCACGCACGCGTGCAACGGAGTTTGGGCACAGAACATAATAAAACATTTATTTCTCCCACAAAAGGTTTACATACTTATGAACTATAAAAACCTGTTTTGAACCGACTTAAAAAAGGAAGAGGTTCTCAATTCAACTGATTTTTAACGTTTGTTATCACGGAACTTAGTCCTTTATAAAGCGATTTAAAAATTATTTACGTTGGGTTCAGTATAGCTACAATGTGGTCCCATATAAATTTCATCGATATTCGACCTTGGACTTCGAAGGTACATCAGAATTGAAGTCGGTTTTTTGTTATAAAATTATGAAAGACGGGTGCCTGAAGTAGGTCTAAAAGAGCTGTATTCACACGTCACCAGAATAGGAATAGTATGGTTCTGGCTTGTTCTGATCGGTCGGAAACTTAGCCAAGTGTTTCGAGAAGTGAGGGTTGAATTTATTCGTCGCCAAACTTAATGTTCTGCGCTAGCTTGATGGTCCCCGAGTAGTTGATGGTGACGGTGGAGCGGCGCATGTAGTGCTTCCAGGAGTCGGAGCCGCACTCGCGGCCGCCGCCCGTCGCCTTCTCGCCGCCGAACGCGCCGCCCACCTCCGCGCCGTTAGTCGGGATGTTGACGTTCACGATCCCGCAGTCGGAGCCGTGGGGCCCGATCCACTGTACAGACACGACTTACTTTAAGATTTTAAATAATTAGGAAGAAGAAAAATGATATTGCTCGGGCAGGGATCTGTTATACCCGGTTTGCCCCTCTGAATTCCCTGACCTTTCATCCCTTAATTGCAACTCAGCTTTCTCCTTGTTTTGATAGATCCCACCTACCTACCTCAGTCCGTCTCAATCCTTCATCCGCGCTGGTTCATTTTTACTAAATGTTTTATTTTACTATTTCTGATAATTTTGAGTTAACTAATTAAATAATAATTAAATTCAATATAATTCTTTTTTTTAAAAACTCAATCTCCGGACCCCGTATAACAATGGTGGCAGCGTAAAGGGATTTTAAATAAATCCCCGGATAACATAAACCAGTGTGAAAGTGCTAAAAATAAGTGTAAAATTCCTAAAACTACAGAACACTGTGTCTTGAAGAAATAAAGGTCGCCGCACACTTATCATCACCGAATCCAGAAGAACTGGCATCTTCTTCTACTGAACTTCTCCCTGCATCCCCTATACCTGGAAAGGAGGGAAGCCACTGCTTCTACTTACCTGTACCGCTGTGTCCTGGAACACCTGGAAGTCCTGGAAATTCTGACTTCACCACCAACGCCGTCGCTGTATCCTGGAAGTCCTGGAAAGGACACTCGTCCAACTCTTCGCTGCTAAATCTGAGGACAAAAGTTCACACCTACCTCCAGCTCGCCGCATCCTGCAAGGTCTAAATACGCAATGTTCCTGCTAATCCTGTGAGTTATTTTGTTTCCTGTGACTTTTAACTGCTATTCCGTGACAAAGTGATACTTACTCTGTGTTAATTGAACGAAATTTGGAAATCATCACGAACATATTCATTCAACATTATGCAATTGAAAAGTATCAACCGTGAGCCGAGCGCCTTTCGCCCACACGCAAGTTTCTAAGAACTGATAACGACAGGTCATACCTGAGTCTCTGTACCGTTTTTAAATAAGTTTATTTTATTGAGTTATAACCTTGTACGATTTATATTTAGGTCACGGACATTTCTTCTAAAATAATTGTATATATCTATGACAAAATCAAAGGACGTAAAGGACGAGGAATCTCAAGTTAAAATGTCTGACATTGATTTGAATGTGTTAATCAAGTTTATAGGAACTTTTGACGGTTCCCGGGAGAAATTAAGTCCATTTTTGAATAATTGCCGCAATGCAATTAACCTTGCATCAGCCTCCCAAACAGATATTCTCTTTAAATACATTCTTAGCCGTCTCGAAGGTAAAGCTGAAACGGCATGCGCCATCAAGGATTTCACAAAATGGTCACAATTAGAGGAATTTTTAAAGACCCAGTTTGGTGATGTGAAACATTATGCTTATCTCCTCTCAGATCTCCAGGAATGCAAACAGGGTCGTAACGAGTCTGTTAGCCACTTCTCTCTCAGGGTCGAATCTTGTCTAGCCAAACTTTTAACTGAAATAAATATTTCAATCCCCACCAGGAAGAAGGACGAACTAGCTGGTCGTGTAGCCGCTATGCAAGACCTAGCTTTAAACGTATTTACGATAGGTTTACAACCACAGTTGTCAACAGTTGTCAGGTGCAGGGACCCCAACACTTTGAACGAGGCCATAAACCTCGCTACAGCCGAAGAAAAAATTGTAGGCATAACCAGTAGGAAGTATGCAGGACCATCTACAAATACTTTTAACGCAAATTATCCCGATCAACGCAGGCAAAATAATAACACTGCGTCATACTCAAGGCCGCAGTTTCAAGGTCAATCTAGACCTAATTCTAATGCCCCTGTCTGCAGATATTGCAAAAATGTTGGTCATACGATAGAAAACTGCAGAAAACGGGAATACAATAACAGCAGGAGATCTAACTTTACCCAAAACCAGCAGAACATGAACCAGCAATTTGCAAATAATTTCCAACGACGAAACCAACCCATAAATTCTATCAACTCGCCCGCAACAGAAGGTCTCGAGTTTGATAATCATGATAATTTAAACGAACAGGCCTCCCCGTCCGGTATCGTGCGGGAAAATTAGAGCGAAAAACCGATACGACTCAATCAAAATCACTGACTCTTACGACTCAATCGAAACCACTGACTCTACATTCATCACTGAATCTCACTGTATCTAAGTCCACCAACAAACAGGGTAACCAGCCCCAAATTCAGAGTGGCCCAATCACTGTATCTAAGTCCACCAACAAACAGGGTAACCAGCCCCAAATTCAGAGTGGCCCAATCACTGTATCTAAGTCCACCAACAAACAGGGTAACCAGCCCCAAATTCAGAGTGGCCCAATCACTGTATCCAAGTCCACTAACAAACAGGGTAACCAGCCCCAAATTCAAAGTGGCTCCTTCGCTGTATCTAATCCTATCGACAACCAGCTCCATATTCGTGGCGCCCCTACCGCTGTTTCCAATCCTCCTCGTAAATCGGGCAACCTACACCACGATGATATTACGTTACAAAAACCTGACTCTATCCAATCCCAAATCTTACTCACCGACTGCAACCGTGTGAAGTCTACTGCCAAATCGTGTCCCTCGTGTTCAGCACCTGAAACAGAAAAGACCGTGTTAAAAACATATAATATTACAACAAATCCAATAAAAAAATACTTACCCTTCGTGGAAGTCCAAACCTCTGTATCTTCCAAACCTTTGAAGCTTCTAGTCGACAGCGGTGCATCCATTAGTCTCGTAAAAATAGATGCTGTCGAAAAAATGCCTGAAATAATAAAACACATCATAAGTTTCAGTGGCATAGGAACAACAAACAATCCAATGCACTCATTCGGACACATATTCATGGATTTTGACTCACTAAATAGCCATTTTCACGTCGTCCCCAGCCTTGATTTCCCGTATGATGGCATAATAGGTAATGACTTTCTTTCAAAATACAATTGTAAAATTGATTATGCTGAAAGTACACTCATAGTTGACAAAAGAAAACTTCACATCAAGTTTACTGAACCTATCCTTACTATTCCTCCTCGGACTGAAACAATTATTGAATGTTCCGTACTAAATCCTGATGTTGGCGAAGGACTCATTCTTGATCAAAATCCAATTGACTCTCTCCTCGTAGCAAACTGTATTGTAAAAGTAAAATCCAACGCTAGAATCAATATAACTGTCGTAAACACCTCCGAGTCTGCAATAAATGTAGATACCGACCTTAAATTCAAAATAACACCTCTATCTGAAATTGAACATCGAGAAGTCTTTCATACAATTTGTTCTAATGACTCTTATGATCACGATACTAATACTTTGAATCGAACTGAAGAAGTAATAAACCTTTTACGGGTATCTCATTTAAATTCAGAAGAGACAGACGCATTATACGACCTCTGTTCCACCTACTCTGACATTTTCCACCTCCCTGATGATAGACTGACATGCACTGACGTTCTACAACATGAAATAAATACTTCCTCCTCTGTTCCAATCAACACAAAATCATATCGATTCCCTGAGATACATAAACAAGAAGTGCAATCCCAAATAAATAAAATGCTCGACGATGGAATCATAAAACCTTCAACATCTCCGTGGTCATCTCCAATATGGATAGTACCAAAAAAGGCTGACGCATCTGGTCGTCGTAAATGGCGTGTGGTTATTGACTACCGCAAGTTAAACGACATAACAATTGGAGATTCCTACCCAATTCCCAATATTTCTGAAATATTGGACCAACTTGGAAAGTGCAAATACTTCAGCACCTTAGATCTTGCTTCTGGCTTCCATCAGATCAAAATATCGGAACAGGATGCTCCTAAATCTGCCTTTTCAGTCCCACAAGGACACTTTGAATTCACCCGCATGCCATTTGGCCTCAAAAACGCTCCAGCTACTTTTCAGAGGTTAATGAACTCTGCACTCTCAGGCCTTCAAGGAATGCAATGCTTCGTCTATCTCGACGACATTGTAATATACTCTTACGATCTCGAAATCCATATGAAAAACCTTGCAAATGTTTTTGATAGACTTCGAAATTTCAATCTCAAACTACAGCCAGATAAATGCGAATTTCTCCGCAAAGAAGTCTCATATCTAGGCCACATCATTACTGACCAAGGTGTTAAGCCTAACCCAGAAAAAACCAAAGCCGTGGAAGAGTTCCCAATTCCCAAATGTCCAAAAGATATAAAATCTTTCTTAGGACTGGTCTCATATTACCGCCGCTTCATTCCAGATCTATCCAAAATTGCTAAACCACTCACCCATCTCCTGAAAAAGGATGTTCCATTCAGTTGGAATAATGAACATCAACTAGCCTTTGAAAATCTTAAAAATGCGCTTATTTCAGCACCAATTCTGGCATACCCTGATTTCACGAAACCTTTTCTCTTGACATGTGATGCATCCAATTTCGCAATCTCTGCTATTTTATCTCAGGGTCCTATAGGAAACGACCGCCCTATTGCATATGCATCTCGGACCTTGAACAAAGCCGAATGCAATTACAGCGTAACGGAAAAGGAATGCCTGGCCATCATTTTTGGCACAAAAACCTTTAGGCCATATCTATATGGGTACAAATTCACAATCGTAACCGATCACCGACCTCTAAAATGGCTGTTTAATTGCAAAGAACCAGGTTCTAAACTGGTCAGATGGAGACTCAAATTAGAAGAGTTCGACTATGACGTGACGTATAAGAAAGGAAAAGTCAACAGTAACGCTGACACGTTGTCACGTTATCCCGTGAATCCAATCATGAAAGACGATGAAGATCCACAACCCTCAACATCAGGTTTATCCAGCGACCGTCCTACTCAAGAGACAGACATTCCTCCAGACCTCCTTGACGATTTAATTGACCTGGGTGATTTGGATATTAGTCCACTTGGTGAACCAGATTTAGACTTCACTCCACTGAATCCTCCGTCTCTAGAATCTCTTGCTCCGCCGGATCCTGCTCCTTCCCCGAATCCTCTTTCTCCGTCTGATCCTTTAGCTGAAACAAACAGACAAATTGACGAAATGCCTTCTAATTCCAGTAAAGACTACTCAGAATTCCTAAAATCTTTTGCTAACAAAAATGAAATCTACAACACTTACGTAAAAGAGCATAACGAAAGCCTTCTAAAAAGTAATGCTAAAACTATACTAGTCCCTGTATCTATTGACTTTGACGAATCTAATCCTTACCTTCAAGATATAATTTCTGCAACAGATGACTCGATCCACAATGGTGAACGTGAGCTTCACTCTTTTAAAAAACTGGATATAAAGGGCAAAACGTACTATTTGCTCTTAACAAAAGTTTACTATTTCGATACATGCTCCTATCCCGACATTTTCAAGACTTTAAAATCAGTCAGAGATGATATCCTTCTAGCTGGCGATATCAATGAAATAGCAATATCCGATTTTAAAAATCCATTTGAACAAAATTCCTTTGTGAAAATCTACGGCATGCTCATGTACCTGTTCAACAACACTAACATAACCATTAATATTCACCACAACACAATTATATACCCTGTCCCATCCGAAATAGCGAAAATTCTTAGAGAGAACCACGACATACCCATCGCCGGACACCTAGGCTCTAATAGAATGTACGACAGGATCAAAGAGCGCTACTACTGGAAAAATATGCGTTCTGAAATAGAAGATTATATAAAAAATTGCAAACTGTGCCAATCTAATAAAGCTCTCCGTAAAATCAACAAAGCTCCTATGCAGATTACGACTACATCCACTCGTCCATTTGAAAGAATCAGTCTCGATATTGTTGGGCCATTGCCTGAAGCTGGACTCCTAAAGTTAAAGTACATACTCACCCTTCAAGATGATCTCACGAAGTTTTCTCTCGCTTATCCAATTTCAAATGCTACAGCAGAAGAATCCTGTGAATGCTTAGTTCACTTCATAACTCTCTTCGGCATCCCGAAATCAATACTTACAGACCAAGGAACCAATTTTACCGCCGACCTATTTAAACGAACTTGCGAATTTTTAAAGATAAAACAGATCTGGTCTTCACCTTACCATCCTCAGACACAAGGAGCACTCGAAAGAAGCCACTCGACCTTAAAAGAATATTTAAAATCTTATGTGAATGAGAACCATTCTAATTGGCATAAATTCGTGTATACTGCCATGCTAACTTATAATAGCACTGTGCACACCACAACGCGTTTCACTCCCTACGAACTTGTTTTCGGACATAAGCCCTATATTCCTGACTCTGTTTTCGAGCTACGCAACGATATTACATATCCTGATTATATCAAAATGCTTCATCACCGTCTCAAAATATCTCGAGAAAAAGCATTACAAAATATTCAAACCTCTAAGGAAAAGTCAAAAACCTACTATGATAAACATAGTCGTTCAGTACAGTATAAAGTTGGCGACTTTGCATACTTAAAAAACCATCTCAGACTGCGAAAAGCTCTTTCCCCACTTTGGAAAGGTCCCTACAAAATTGTAAAAATAAATAGTAACAATACCTTGACTCTCCTCATAAATCGACGCCATGTGACCCATCACTTTGATGAAGTAAAACCTGCAAATCAAAATGACTAGAGTATATTAGACATAAGTATATATAATCTAATTTCTATTTACAAATTTACTATTAAACTTAGACACTAATTCCTATTTACATAATTATACAAATCAGACTAGCATAGTTATTATGATTTACAGAATCATCGCCGCTCACTGTAGCACCGCCCTGGCAACTGATGACAATCAATTTGTGGAATTCATCAATAAAAGCCCTGGTATATACTTCGATCCTGTTGGCACACTTAAAATAATTAACGATTTTGTTCATATAATTATCCCTATAGATATAACATTTGTTCCGACCCACATTGAAAATATAAAAAGTGTTTTCGGCACAATACGTTACATTTGCCAGCAAAGCGAAACCGTTAACAATATCGAATGTCACAATATGATCCAACCTCTTGATTCTTTACTGAACGATATTAAACGAAATTACGAATATATCTCACACCTCATACCTGTCAATTCAAAAAGATCCGCTTGGTTCTCTGCTGTCGGAACTGTTTTCAAGCACATATTCGGAACTTTGGATGAAGATGATGCTCATAAATATAATCAAGCTATTAGAAGATTGCATAACACTGACAAAGATTTGGAAACAAGTCTTACTCAAAGTATTTTTATTTCGAGATCAGCAATTTCAAACTTCAATTCATCAATTCTTGAATTAAACAAAAATCAGTTTTTACTAAATGACGCTATGGAAAAAGTAAACTTGGCTGTTAAAAATATCTCAGAGATCACCAACTCTATTTATTTCAAAAGTAATTTAGACGAAATTCTTAACGTATTGCAAGCAAATTTGTTAACACTATCTTTTAAGATGGAAGATATTGTGAATAGTATTTTATTTGCAAGATCTAATACAATACACCCTTCAATTGTGACCCCAAAACAACTGTATAATGACATAGTTAGTAGTTTTAAGACTATACCTAAGTTTAAGGAATTCCCTGTAGAATTAAGTTTAGATAACATTCATTTATTGATGAACTTAGCAGATTTAGTTTCTTACTACCTTAATGATAAGTTGGTGTTTGTAATTAAAATACCTTTGGTTAATGTTATTACTTATAGTTTGTATAAGAGCGTGCCTATACCAGTTCCGCATGATCTTAACTCACCAAATTCTTTTGCATTAACAACAACATCTAAATCTTATATTGGTCTTAGCGAAGATAGGAATACTTACTTAAATATTGATCATTTAAATTCATGTAGAGTTATTATTGGTAAACAATTTGTATGTAAGTCTATAGATGTATTTAGTGTCACTAATAATCCCAGTTGCGAAATAGAAATAATGACAAAAGCTGTTGAAACCTTACCAGGTATATGCGAAACGAAACTTTTATACGGAACTATTGATATTTGGCATAAGTTAAATGGAAACAAATGGATTTTCATTCAGTCAGAACATTCTAAATTGACTATTGAATGCAATTCAAATGTAACTGATACCATCATATCAGGAACTGGAATTCTAAAATTAAAACCCGAATGTACTGCTTTTTGTAAGGAAATTAAATTAGAAGCAAAAGAAAACTATAAAACCATTGTTAACCCTATTACTTCAAATTTTAATATTATAAATGATACTTGTTGTAATTATAAAAGATTTTTGGCGTTAAATATTGATATTTCTACATCTAAAATTAATAATGTGAACTTAGACAATCTGAAATTTATAAATAACTTACCTGATAAAATTGTTAATGATTACAGTGAAGACTTATTAGATGACGATTTTACCTCTAATTATATAAGTGTGTCGCTAAGCGCCACAGCATTTGTTGTAGTTTTAGGTTTAATAATATATAATGTTAAAGTAAATAGATGTTTAATATTGTATAAGACTAATCGTAATAATGAACCAGATCCTGAAAATATTTCCTTAAGTTTATCATCTCCAAATCCTCCACCTCGTCTCCGTATGGAATAACTAATATTCAAATTTAATTCTCCGTAAACTTACTTAAAGAAATAAGTTTACTCTTGTTGGGGGAGTTGTTATACCCGGTTTGCCCCTCTGAATTCCCTGACCTTTCATCCCTTAATTGCAACTCAGCTTTCTCCTTGTTTTGATAGATCCCACCTACCTACCTCAGTCCGTCTCAATCCTTCATCCGCGCTGGTTCATTTTTACTAAATGTTTTATTTTACTATTTCTGATAATTTTGAGTTAACTAATTAAATAATAATTAAATTCAATATAATTCTTTTTTTTAAAAACTCAATCTCCGGACCCCGTATAACAGATCGAACCTGCGTCTTCGGAATACCGTCCCGACGCCTTAACCACTGGGCCATCGAGCAACGTATTACTTTAGTTTTCATGGTATTAAGTGATGAGCCGAGCAGGTCGTTCGCCTGGTGGTAAGCGCCACGCCTGTCTATAACAATTGCAGCGCCGCCCAGAACTTTTAAAACATTAAAAAGTACTGCATAGCACTGCATTGCGCTCATCACCCCGAGACATCGGATATTAAGGGACAGTTGTTTCACATTACATTTAGGTACACGGCGTTATACGTTAAATATGGCGCTAACGAATGGTTCTACAAAAAATGCGTTGTTTCAACATCAGGTGACATCTGGTAGAAACAAAACTGAACAACTTTAACGCACGTTAATCATCGTACGTAACCGTCAAATTTCAACGTCCATAAGTTACGGATATCGATGCTTTGATACAACCTACCCTAAGTCTCATAAAACAACATTGACATCGGGATAATACCTCGGCCGGGACGGGACGTGACGACCACTCGACCAAAGCGCGGGTAAATATCAGCTGCTTTTATTCCTTTTTAACCGACTTCAAAAAAGGAGGAGGTTCTCTGTTCGATTGTATTTTTTTTAATTTTTTTATTTTTTATGTTTGTTACCTCAGAACTCCGTCATTTATGAACCGATTTGAAAAATTCTTTTTGCGTCGGGTTCAGTATAGCTACGAAGTGGTCCCATATAACATATATCCATATACATTGAAGTCGGTTTTTGTTTTTTTCTAAAAATTAATTATGTAGGTATATTATATGTAACAAAATTATCTTAAAGTAACACCGTCCTAATATATATTTTAGTCTACATTCCTCCACTTGTGGGTTCTCTGGAAGAGATCGCTTTGAGCGATATGACCACCCATTGTGACACTATTATTAAGTTAGTTGTTATTTTAATTTTAATTATCACTGTAAAGATTTTGAGGAGCTTGCGCTTGGAAAGGCATGTCTCTATAATATGATTCGAGCCAATCACTCTTGGCAAAGTAAACCCTGCAATGCGGCGGTCGTAGCACTGTTATCTAAAATTGTACAGTTCGTAACAGATCCGCTAAGTTAAGCAACGTTCGCTTAAATGGGTGACCGTTTGTGTGGTATTTACATCTGAGGACTACCTACTATGCTTCGGAGGGTCCTGGCTGTTTCTGGTAAACAGACGTTAGGCCTCGTCGGAGTTCTTCGGGCGGTTTATAATTTTGACTCCGTTAGCCACACACACTTACGACAGAGAGAGATGTATGTCTGTCTCTGTTTGTTAACTTTTGTTATGTATTTGTTTATATATTCATCTTGTGTTCGTCTCACATCTGACTGTTCGTGATGTCACGGTCAGAGGTTCCGACTGAAGGACAGTACTAAGGTATTTAATACCCTAGTTTTATGCTGAGTCGGAACCTTTGCCGACATCGCGCAACGCTTCATTACACTTTAATTGTATTATGTATTTATTATATTTTACATGTGTTATCCTTTCTGTTGTATGTTTAGTATAGTATTATTTTTTATGTGTATTAGTACAGTGTTGTGGTTTAATGTAGTGTTGCATGTATCTGTCTAGAGTAAATGTATTTTCTGTCTTTCTTTCTTTCTTTCTTTGTCTCTATTATGTAAACATACCTTGAAGACGTCTCCCAAGTTCTCAGTGAACAGACTAGAGGAGAGCCCCTGGTCGACCTCGTTGTTGTACTGGATGCCGGTGTCGAGGTCGGGCACTTCGATGCAGTACACGATGGGGGCGAAGCACTCGGACTTCACGAGCGGCGAGTCGTGCGGGAGCCCCGAGATGATGGTCGGCTCCACGAAGAATCCTTCGCGTTCGATCACCTGGACAAAACGAAATATGAGAACCATGAACCTAGAAACCACGTGATAATCATGAACCTAAAAACCACGTGATAACCTTGAACATGGAAACCACGTGATAACCTTGAACCTAGAAACCACGTGATAACCTTGAACCTAGAAACCACGTGATAACTTTCAACATGGAAACCACGTGATAACCTTGAACCTAGAAACCGCGTAATAAACTTGAACCTAGAAACCACGCGATAACCTTAAACATGGAAACCATGTGATAACCTTGAACCTAGAAACCGCGTAATAAACTTGAACCTAGAAACCACGTGATAATCATGAACCTAGAAACCACGTAATAAACTTTAACCTAGAAACCACGTGATAATCTTGAACCTAGAAACTACTTGATAACTTATTGAAGCTTTAACATATTCTTTAAAAAAACGAGCTGACAAAATTTTCTGGCTGCTAAAAGTTGGCAAATTTCGCGTTCCCTAGGGGATCACGTGTTAAATTGGGATGTTTTTTTTCCCGGGCTACAAGTTAAGCTATAGACAGAAAATCATGGAAAGAGGAAATATCTTTCCTTTGACCATCAGTAAAACGACAAAGGTTAAAAAAAACGTGTGAAATAATCACGCGTTAAACATTAGCCGTGCCACTCCGACGCGGGCCTTCAAAGTGTGTTTACGTGCAATTTGGCGCGCGTACTTGTAAATTGCAATGCAAAGCGGCACACAGAGCTTTTGTTACCTAGGGACACACCACGCGCCACCGAAGTATAGCAAACACTGTTGAAACGCGTCGGTTTGATGCGTCTATCAAGCTGACAATGTAACGGAGCGCGCGCCGAAGTGTCATTTTAATTTATTTTAAGCTATTGCATAGCTTCTATCGCGGGCCTTGAGCGTGGAGACTGAATCCAGAAATTCCGTAACGAAAATAACCTAACATCCCCCACTCCGAATGCTATGCAATAGCTTTACCGCGGCAGTCTCCGAGTGCCACACGTCTTTTTTTTATTTTATTTTATGGGATGTGATATTGTGATGTCAATTTCGGCACTTCTTAAAGAAAGGTTCGGAGCGCAAGCCGAAGTTCACAAGTGAGGGTGAGGGGTGCGTGTATGTGTACGTACCTTTCCTCCGAACTCGATCTTTCCGCCGGCGCGCACGGCGGCGTTGACAGTCGTCTTGTAGGCGTCGACGGCGGCGGACGTATGCAGCGGACCGATCAGCGTGTCTGCCAGCAACGGGTCGCCGATCCGGCTCACGACGCCGGCGAACGCCTTCGCGAGCCGGGACACTACTTCGCTGTATACCTAACGATGAAATGTGTGTTATTAAAATCATCCTTTAGTAGAGGCAGACCTGGTTCATTCAGAATACTTTGAAGTACTAGTTATGTCTAGGCGTAAGAGTAGCTTTTTATATTGAGGTGTCTCGACGGAGACGTGCGAGCTAGATTGTGCCTTATTGCTGGGTTGCGACAGGGATTCGGTAGCGGATCAACGCGTTCTCGGTAAGACATCGACAAAACAGAGGGCTGAGTTTCTTTCGTGCGGATTAAAAGAGACAAGAGTGAATAGGCACCTCATAGGCAAACGTTCTCCACCTTAGACCACAACTACGCTTACCATCAGGTGAGTTGTTGTCAAACGTAAGCCCATTTCATCATAAAAATGACACTTTTATGCCTGTTGTATAACGCTGTCACTTTCATCCGACGGAACGAAGATTCGTAATTACGAATCAGAGTAAAGCAACTGTTGTCGTTTCCGTGTTGAATTTTTGAATTTTTGGAAGTTTGTGTCGTATCGGCTCAATGTGTTTTGAACCCCTGACGCAAAAAGGAGGGTTATAAATTTGTCCACTATGTGTGTCTGCCTGTGGCACCGTAGCTCTTAAACGGGTGAACTAATTTGAATGCGATTTTTTTATTTGAAAGCAGATTTTCTAGCGGTGGTTTTATCAATATCGGTTCAGCCGTTTTTTTCTTTTTATAGGCTTTTTGTGTCGGTTTTTTTTTTATTTTAGTTTACTGAAATTCGCTTGTTACCTTCTTGTGAATCAACAGTCGCCTGGTAGTAGTACAGCGCTGGCCCGCGGTGCCGGCGCACGCGAAGAGAGCCGCGTTGAGGAGAAGGTCGAGATTAGCATCCGAGTTCACGATGATCGCATTGTTGCCTCCCAACTCTAACAGATGGCGTCCGAAACGCTTCTGTACTTCCACGCCCACCTATAAATAAAATAAATATATAGGTACGCCCTGTCGTGGATTTGTAAATGTTTATATTTTTTATCTATGCCCTTCCGGCACTTTATGGCATTTTTCTTGTATAATCTGTAGAGGCATATATGTACTCTCGAACTCTCTCAAAAAAATGGTAACCACGTTCTAACTTTAATAATTAATTATTAAATCAGATCAGTCATCATGTAAAAGAGTCTGTACTAATTGCAATATAAGAAATTTGTGAAGACTGAAGATTCAATAAACAACACGGTTTAATACATATATGAAACTTGTTTCATTTCAAGAAGTTTTCATGTCACACCCAACGATCACATCGGTACATAGATCCTGACGCCTAACTAGGATTCCAGGAAATCTAGAAATGTAGGCTCTAGGGAACCAGGAACTACGAGGTCCATGGTCCCACAACTCCCAGACAGGAAACAAATGTTTGCGCTTTTTTTCTGTTCACAAACATATGTTCCGCCGCGAGAATCGAACCCGCAACCTCAGTGACGTATGAAATTTGAGGCAACCTCCCCAACCACTACACTAAAGAGGCTAGCTGTCCCATATAAATTCATAGTGTAACTAGAATAAATTTATATAGATAACGCACTTGAACCTAAAAGGTTCAAGATAACACATTGATAAATATTTTTGTTCTAGATTGTAACGGCATTTATCGACAATTTTGCGATATCCTCAATATGGTAACAAGATTAGTAACGTACCTCGTTATAATAAAATGTAGGTAAATCAGTAGGTATTTATACGTGGTTTCCTTGACATTGAATACGTGTAGGTAGGCAAGCCTCTAATTTATATCTTTTTGTTGTTTAAATATTGAGTACAAGACAGCCCGCCTGATGAAAAATGGTAAACAAAACATTACTAAAGCCAGAGGTGTTGCCTTACATCTGTATTCATGAACAACACTTGTCGAAACTGTCGGCTACGTAAGCAACCAATCAGAACTCCACATTTGATTTGTATTAGTATGAGATTGTATTTAGATTTGTTTTTGATTGCTGTGCCTCACTATAGCCAATTTAATGTAATTTCTTCTTTGCAAAAAATATCTTTAACCATACAAGTGTTGGCCAGCCAACAACAAATGGAGTTTATCAGTAGGTGCGGCAGTTTATTTTACTAGTACTTCCATTCTCGTAAACCTCACCTGCTGTCCGGCCGCAGTGCTTCCAGTGAACGAAACTAACTTCATCCTGTGGTCCTTAGCAATCGTCTCGCCAATGTCCTTGCCTCCAACACACAGCCCCGCGATGGCGCCGGGGATGTTATTCTTGACGAGCACACTCTCCACGATCTTGGTGACGGCCACGGCTATGAGCGGCGTCGTGTCGGAGGGTTTCCAAATGCTGACGTCACCGCATACCTGAGGAAAAGTACGACAAGAAAATGTGTATATTATGTCGTATATTAAACTGCCGGTGTGCCTTTAAAACTGTCCATAACTTTTGAAGTTCATTACTACATCCACTCTTAAAGTCCTCAAGAGAACTCATTTTTTTTATAGTGACAATCGATCAAATTTTTTTGATTTAAGGATTAATAGTCAATTCTTCTTTTCTCTAGTCAGTACCTACATTAGGAGCACCCGTAAGAACAACACTCTGTCGACACGGGTCGGGTATAACCCCCCTTACCATACCAATAATAATAGAAATAGCAATGAATGCTTCTTTGTCTACTCGTACCTAGAAGTTTGAACTTGATTCAGTTAGAAGGAAAATAACAATCCTAGGTACCATCGCAATAGCGCTGTTCCATCCGAACACTGCGACTGGAAAGTTGAAAGCCGTGATGATGCCGACCAGGCCCAGGGGGTTCCACTTCTCGATGAGCACGTGTCCGGGCCGCTCCGAGGGGAAGATGGTGCCGGGCAGGGACCGGGACAGGCCGAGCGCGAGATCGCAGACGTGGATGTATTCCACTACTTCTCCGATCGCCTCGGGGAGGATTTTACCTGGAAATTTTGTTAGAACAATAAGTTCGAATCCCACTGGCCCCGCACCACTGGCTTTCTTAAGTTATGTGCGGATTTAACACTCGCTCTAAAAACGCTGAAGGAAAACATCGTGAGAAAATCGGTATGTCCAAGAATTCAAGGACATGTGACATCCACCAACCCGCACTGAGTCAGCGTGGCGGATTATGGCCCATACTCTCTCTCTCTACTCTTTCTATAAGAGAAGGCCCGTGTCCCAGCAGTGGGAACGTGATGGGCTGATGATGGTATACCATAACTCTTTATTGAGAGCAAAAAACAGGACAAACAAAATAAATAAGTGCATACAAGGGGCGGTTTCTTCCTGATAACCAGACCCAAAAGAACATGAGATGAACATGTAACTACATGAACCGTTGTTTTTACTTACCTATGGAAGGACGTATGTTCCTATACGACTAGAAGACTCACAGGAAACGTCGAAATTACTCTAAGGCCTGAGATATATTGGAAATCCTCATTCTGGGTGGTTTATTTACAATTATTAATAGCGTTTACGTTACTTTTCAAAATCTAAACACATACGACTTATGCTTGCATCCCAAACTCACCCATTTCCAAAGACACTAGTTGCCCTAACGGCTGAAGCTTCTCTCGGAGAGCGTCTCCAATCTGCCTGACGATTTCTCCCCTGGCCGGAGCGGGAAGCTCCGCCCAATTGTGCCAGGCCTCCTGGGCTGCAACAACCGCGGCTTCGTAGTCGGCGGGGCTTGCAGTCTGCACTTCGGCTATGGCCTTGCCGTTGGCTGGACTGTACGACTTGATCGTCTGATAACGAAGAGACCATTTTTTAAATCGACTTCAAAAAAGAAGGAGTTTCTCAATTCGATTGTATTTTTTTAATGTTTGTTACGTCAGAAATCCGTCATTTATAAACCGATTAAGAAAATTCTGAGTTTTGCGTTGGGTTCAGTATAGCTACAAAATGTGGTCCTATATAAATTTCATCGATATTTGGACCTTGGACCTCGAAGATACACCAGCCCCCCTACCCATATGTCCCCCAAGCGCCAATCGTATATCGTGTTGAGCTCAAATTAAGGTGTAGCGTCACTGCGACTAAAGAGATACCGACTAATTATTATCGATTCAGGCAAGAAATCGAATTAATCTCATTCATTTATACCAAAATATGATAACTAAAAGTTGAGATAAACTTAATGGAACAATAAATGGCATCATAAAATATTGTCGCAGTGAATCTATACCCTAAACTGAACTCAACACGATATACGATTGGCGCTTGAGGGACATATGGGTAGGGGGGCTGAATTCAGTTTTTTTGTTATACAATGAATTACTTATTTGTTGAAAAAATACAGCTTCGGACTGAGATTTAATTCGTAACCTCTTACAGCCAAATGCTTTAACCACTAAAGAAAGCCACAACACAGATGTACCTACCTACCAAGAATCAAATGAAATGTAAATGAATATAAATTAAATGTAAATGTATGACAGTTCAATAATGCAACAGCAACTATGCAGATATTAATAGGTAGGTAGGTAAAAAGTAAGATAAAGGCTATTATCGTGGTAGGTATTTCTGCACCAGTGAAGTTGTAAATGTTTGTCTCCACTCCACTATTTGCGAAATGTTACCGCAAACATCGGCTGGGTTTGCTTTTGCTTTAATATCTATATACACTTTGGAATGTTTTGACAACTTTCATGGCGCAGTGGTTGAGAAGCGTGGTTCTGTACGGTGCGTACAAGTAGACAGTGTCTTGATTATTATTTTAACAAAGATTTGATTCAAAGTTGAAAGAATTATTAATAAGAACCACTCACCTGTCCGTTAGCTTCCCACTTTCCGTTGAAGACTCCCACATTTTTCTCTTTCAGACCCAACTCCTTCAAGAAGGAGTATTTGGGGTCCTCAATAAGAAGAGCGGTAGATGCGTTTCTCGCCATTGGTGCCCGAATGAATCGCAGAGAAAGCACCGTATTGCACAGCACACGACTCATGAGTGATAAATATTTTCAGTTTAAATGATAAGTGTGACAGTATTTTGTTTAATTAAAGCGAGTGTGATGTGAGCGCCTCCAGCCGGGTAATAAACAGCTTTATCTTATTTGTGAACAATTAGAGGCGCTGGTGGGCTTATCGGTACGATAAGACGGTTGCCAGGTCAGGGGCGATTATATAAGTACCTAATGTTTGATTTGAATAATAATAATAGGTAAGGTCGAATTGACGATACTTTCTTGTTTGATTGTTGTCGAAAGATTCAGTAAAAGTATATCATTGGTGAAGACAGTTTCTTAACCAATTTTGTAAATTATGTATCATCTATCATCATAGTTATCAGCATTAGCCGGTTCCACACCGGCCGATCCACGTTCAGATCCACGATCGAACATTTGCTTAGGTTGGTTCGTCGTCACCTCAATATCCAGTTATTTTTTGACTGCCTACTCGAAGGTCGTCACTGTTTATTTAGTAACTAGGCTTCGTAAAGTCTCGTTCTTTTGCCGTTTGTGTCGGGCGCGACGTCCACACCGACCGACCGTGCGATTGAATTGCGCGAGTTGGAGCAGCCATGGATCGCCCGGTGTGGACCCAGCTATTGACATTAGCAAATTTAAAGAATTGTAATTTTCAGTTTTAATACATATATACCTTGCAAGTACTTAGGCTTGGACTAAGTAAAAATATTCCTATTCTAGTATGAGTTTTAATTAATTATTATGTGGTATCAGGTATTTTTTTTATTTTATCGTAACTAAGGTAGTTATGTACATAGGTATAAAGAGGTTGTATAAAATAGTAGAGATCTTACTATTTTACACATTGATTCTCCTAAGTATTTAACTATATATTACAGGTTTAAATTCCCGAAACGACATTATTTCAAGTTCAAAATTCAATTCAATTAATCTAGCAAATAATTTATTTAATTGGCTACTTAACAATAAAACTACCGTCACATTATTGCACAAAAACTTTTAGATTCTTCCCGTTTTCCTTCTCTCATGTCTTTTGCCGCTTGCGCGAGGTAGGTGTGCTCGTCTCGTTTGACCATCCACTCTGGTAGCGGTTTGTCCCAGTCCTCGGGAGGGGATTCGCGTTTCTTCCAAGTGTCGTTTCGGTAGTGAGCGCGAAGTCGCGCTAACCGACGCTCCTTTTCGCTTTTGATTACTGCTAACTGTGAAAAATAGTGGGATGTTCAGATTTGATTTGATTCAGCTTTTTGTTTAGCTAGTAACAAATTATCTTAAAGTATTGCTATATGCTGAGCTAGTGTGGCTCAGTGGGAGGATGTGCGACGTTCGATCCGACGCACCCGAGTTCGAATCCCGCTGGCCCCACACCACAGACTTTCTTAAGTTATGTGCGGATTTAACACCCGCGTTCCCGTGAAGGAAAACGTCGTTAGGAAACCGGCATGGCCAAGAATTAATCACAAAAATTCAAGGACATATGACATCCACTAACCTGCACTGGGCCAGCGTGGTGGATTATGGCCTATACTCTCTCTATGAGAGAAGGCCCATGTCCCATTGTGTGGAGTGGGAACGTGATGATGATTGCTTTATCATGGGCTAGAAGTACCTAGCCAGTAAACTGAACGTACAACGCAACGTCGTCTGCTTAAAATTATAGCGATTCACTAAGCTAGTCCCCATTTATCCGAAAAGAAAAGTCAGTAACCTTCTTATCATAAGGTCCAATTCGGAACATACTCCATCTTTGTTTTCTGTCGGAGTTTTTAGACCCCTCGAAAGTCGTATTCTATTCATAATATAATCTATTCAATAAGGTTGTTAAATTTATTTGGCTAGTTGACATAGTTTATAATATTGAGGTATCTGCTGCCGAACTAGGCTCATCGCCCGTGTTTCAGCGTACAGTGCTCTCCCCTAGGGTTAGTGCCCTCCCCTAGGGGTATATAATCATCATTATCGTCAGCTTACGTCCAGCGATGGACTGCCATTGCTGGACATAAGCCACTCCTAAAGCATGCCACTGAACCTGATCTTCGGCTTTGCTTCTCCAGTCACAACCAGCCACAGTACAGTAATAACTATAGTATGATCTACCTCTGTAGTTAAATCAAATCAAATCAAAATCTCTTTAATCATTTTGGCATCACAGACGCACTTATGAACGTCAAATTATCACAATGACTACCACCGTATCGGAAAAAGAACCACTACTCAGAAGATAGATAGATAGATAGATAGATAAACGCTTTATTGCAAACATTAAATTAAAGACATTACACAAAAACAATTAAAGAAAGTGTTACAAAGACGGAAGAAGATACGGCAAGAAACTGAGGGGCATTTTTTCTTAGAGATTTTGCTACAATTTTTTCGGGTTTTACAATGTTATGTTTCTTATGTACCAGTTGGTTACTTTGCAGAAGTGGAATGTTCCAAGCATCTTTGTCTTCTATGTAATTACAAACAGTGTAGTATGCTTTTCTCATTAGAACATTCTTAACGCGTAATTTGAATTTACTTTCTGTGAGCTCCGTTATAAATTTTGGAATTTTATTATAAAAACGTACGCAGTTGCCCGTAAAGGACTTATTCGTTTTAGTCAGTCTATACCTAAATACCTAGGTACAACAATCCTATCCTTATTTCTAGTGTTAATGTTATGATGGTCACTATTTACTTTGAATTTTTTGAAGTTTTTGCGAACGTGCATTATATTTTCATAAATATATAAAGAAGGTAAAGTTAATATATTAATTTGCTTAAAAAAAATCCCTTAACAAGCCACGTGGACCCAACTCGTAAATCGCGCAATCCGCACGCACGTTATTCAATTCTATCCCTCGCTACTCACACTCAGAAAGTATACACCCAGAAGCGAACGGTCTTTGGCAACCGCATTTTATGCTGTATGATCACAATCAACTCAAAATGTTGTAACTTATCAGTGTGGTCACAACTTTTAAATTCATGACGCGACCAATGTCCAATCGAAAACGGCTAGAATTTAAAATACACCCCCATACATATTATATTATTATAACAACAACCTTCATAATATTCAGCGGGATTCCTCTACATATTTTGATTGCGTTTCAATTTAAAATGTAATGTAGGCGTTTTTCATGTTGTACAGTCTTGGGCGGAGGCATAGAATAAATAATAGTAAAGGCGGAGGGTGTCGATACCTACAGCGGAATAATATATTTTTCTTGATTTAAAATAAGCTGCTCATATTTAGCGTAGTAAAATACGATAATAGGCAGGCGTGGCAATTACCATCAGGCGAACGACTTGCTCGTCTCATCTCTTAGTTCCATAAATTGAAGCTTAGCAGTAACTAATTATAAAACTTGACATTAATTAATTGAATGTGATGTGAAATTTTAATTCGATAATTATATTTTATTTAAACGTTTTTGCTATGTATTGAATTTGAAAATATTATGTTTGCACACCAATGTTATGGTAGGATGTACTGAATCTAATTCTAATTATTACCATCTGCTAAGTACTACATTCTGGCAAATAAAAAAAAAATGATGATTTGATTTGATTTAAAAAAATAATACCGAGTATGTAGTGGTATTGTTTATTCTCTGATGATAGCTAAGTTTTTGCATATAATTATGTACATACTAGTATAGTACACTTTATAGTTAGTTCATCACTTGATATCATCTAAATTAGTATTCTTACCCCAGCTCTAGTATCCTTGCTGCTCTCCCACTTTTGACAATTGTTGTAGTCTTTTTTCCATTGGTTACAGTCTAGTGAGTCTCCATAAATGAAATACTGATGGAACCTCCCCTTCAAGCTTGTGCATTCTTGGTATTCCTCATAGTAGGTGTCACAATCTCGAATCTGGAATTAAGATTTAGCAGTTGCAGAATTTATTGTTTATTTAATTACAGGTCTAATGGTTAATAACTATGTAAATTCTTAAGGCAGGTGCGGGAGGAGTGATGAAATATAATTATAAAAGAGACTGAAGCAGCCCAAAATTCGAAGGCTCTTTATTCAGTTTTGGCATTACAAATGCACTAAAATTAAATTACCTTACTACCATATCAGAAAAAGAACTACTACGCAGAAGATATGGCAAGAAAATGAGGGGCATTTTTTAGAGCTTTTGTTAGTTTGTTGGTATGTTATAATATTGTTTCTTAAGTACCAGTTGACTACTCAGCAGAATCGAATTTTTCCAGGCATCTTTTTCTTCTAAATTATTAGTAATGGTGTGGCATGCCTTTCTCAATAGAATAGAATCAACTGAAGAGTCACTTCGCAGAACTACATGCATCATGCATCTTCCTTATGAACCACCTGATTACTAAGTAATATAAAATAGAAATGATGTTGTTATGCTTTTTTCTTTTCATTCATTACAGAATTGTAATAGTTTTTAAACATTAGCTATATAGTTTCACTTAATATCAGTGATAGGAAGGCAGTTAATAGAATGGCGAGGGAGAGTGACTTCTATCACAGAATAAATATGCAGTAAAGAATGGATAACCCAGCAGTTGGATGTAAAACGCTGTGGATAATGATGAAGAAATGATGGATAAAAGGTGATTAATGGTTATATTTTATTTTCATTTACAATGCGACTGACGGTGATTGATTTCATAACATTTTGGTATGTAACTGTACCTATGTAGGTATTGTTTGTGATACACTTACCAACCACTTTTCATCTTCTGGAATCACAAGCTCCTCTCTATTTATTTCTTCGATTTGCTCACTCTTATTTTTAGCGTTAGTTTGAGTTTCTGTAGTCATTTTGAGGAAGTTATTCCAAAGTAAACATAGATTTTGAGGTTACTTTTAGTAACATAACCTATCTCTTATTAACTTATCCATTATGTAACACAAAGACACATGAAATACATAATAATATGCAGCTGTGAAAATAGAATTTTATGTAATGGGTTTTCTCTTTAATGTCTTTTATAAGATATGTGAAATTTTTTAAAAATCAATTAATATCTGCAGCAACTGAAGTGCAAGAGATCATTTTTTGACAATCAGCTGTTTGTATAAGGGTTGAAGTACAATAGGGGATCGGACAACTTTTCAGAAAGTGTTTTAAATTAACCATAATCAATATATATAGCCATGAAAAATACCATTTTAATTAAATAAAGCTCTAAAAGTACCTAAAATTAAAGTTAAATATTATATTTCAATTATTGCCGCGCAAAAGGTCACCTCAGGTGTGTGACGTCATACGCTGGCCGAAACGTCAAACCAGTATTATTGTTCTGTGCGTCAACGTCAAACTCAAACTCTACGAAAGAAAACTTGCAAAGAGATTTAAATAAATACGTTTTGTGAAGTTTGGGGACTAAATTGAGTAAATTGTCGGAATGGAACGAAAACCATATCGTTGGTGTGCAGTACCTCAATGTAGAAATAATTCTATAGCTACTCCAAATAAATTATTCATTGATGTACCACGAAAAGCAGAAATGCGAAAAAAATGGATGGATCTAGCAAGACGAAAACACGAAGGATGTCTATAACATTAGCGATTTTCTTTTGTGAGGACACTTCGATGTAAGTACCTTTAGATAGAATTTAAGCGGTGTGTAAAATAATAAGATCCTTTTGTGTATGTATAGGTTATATTCACAAGTAAGAAGTTTAGTATAAGTGCTTAAATAATTTGTAATTTGTGTTATAGCTGCCGAATGATATGGAAAATTACATGCGATATCATATTATGGGCTTTGTAAAAAAATAATGATAAAACCTGGATGCCTTCCTTCAAAATTTCAATGTCAAACTGATAGGAAAAGAAGTTTGCCATCAACTACTAGTACATCTTGCCCCGCTGCTGTCAAAAGGCAAAGAATGTCTTTAATAGAAGAAGCCCTTGCAGAAATTAAACTGGAGACTAATATGGAAAAAGAAAATACAACTCAGTCTCTTAGTAAGTACCTAGCTAAATACCCACTAGTTTAATTTGAACCAATACCTTTTTCGGAATGGTTAACAATAATGACCAATTTACCTTTGTTTTAGATTTACAAACTGACTTTGTAAGAGAAGAACAGCCAAAAAGCCAAGATAAAGGTGTACAAGTTGTTTTTAAAAGTAAATACTTCAGAAGCAAGTATACACAAACACATAACAAATCCAAAAACATTGCAACATCACCATCTAAAACGTGGACAACAACCACATCGACATCTCCGTTCAAAGTAGAAGAACAAGTAGAGCTATCAAGACCAAGTGTGTCTAAAATAAACAGATAATTCATCGATGGATCTGATAGTGACATATCACTTTACACCCCATCAATATCATTTCAACCATCATCACCTTCTGTTCAATCGTCAGTGTAAAATACCATCTGACAGTAGTAGCTTAAACAAAGAAGAAGCTAAACTAGAACAGGAAAGAGAAGCAAAGCAATCCCTGAATAATATGTTGAAAAAAATTGAAGCCAAACCACGTTTTTATATACGCATAACAAAGGATTGTTTCTTTTTGGTTGATTTAGTACAAGGAAACACCAACATTCCAACAGACCATGTACTACTATGCTTGAAAAAAATTAGATTAAATACAACATTTTCAAACAGTTTTCCACAAGTACTATGTCACCATGCATCCTCCATAGCCTCATAGTCCCCACCGTCAAATCTTTGATTCCATAGTGGGAAGCACCTCACTGGTTGTACAAAGCTGATGAAGAAAAAGGAAAGGACTTTATAGAGTTATTTATTTATGAATTATTATGTGTACATACCTAATATTAACTTTAATAAATAAAACCATTGAATATGTAAAAAAAATATTTTATTTTGAACTTTCATATAGAATAGGGTATACATTTTTTTTCCAAAATTGAGTTGAACTTGAAATATAGTGCTTTACTAAGGCCTCATTATAGCTTACTAATAACATTTCAACATGGTTGTTGAGTTCAAAATCCCAGTGAGCAACACAGAAATAACAATGTTTCAAATTTGTAACAAACATTTGAATTTGTATTTGTGCCATATATTTTTCTGTCACTTTATTATCTTTCAAATAATTTTTATATGTTTTCTCACTGGTTGGGCATTTTATTTCAACGCATACTTTATTGTCAATAATACCATCTGGTGAACCAGCTATAAATGGGTATTGTGAGGAAATAAATAATCCGCAGGTCTTCACTTTCTTGCCAAGTGTTTTTTCCACTGATTCTTTCACTTTTGTTTCTAATTCCCGACCTCTCTTCATTGCTTTTGTGTCTGGGGTCTTGGCTCCCATGATCATAGATATCAAAGACCCATCTGCAGTATGACATTTGCTAACTTCGTAGGATTTTGAAGCTGTAATACGCCCATACCTGAGCTCGTGCCACAACCTGTTCTTATATTGCATTTGAGAGTTTTCTTCAATCAGTTTAATGTTTTTCTCAGTAAAATACTGAGCTATTGTATCCAAAAATGTGTCACAATCACCGTCATCACAATGTTCAATGATTAAGTAATGAAGTGACAATTTCTCATACTCTTTCACTCTGCAGTTATTATATTTCAATAATTCACAGTTTGTGACATTTTGGGTAGCAGCTGCTTGGAGAAATTGTTCCAGCATATTATTGTGTGGAGCAGTCTGGGTAGAAGATACTCTTTTACCAGACGAAAGGTCATTTGCAGTAACATACTTAACATTGGTACCAATCTGAGCCAGTTTAGATTTCTTCCAGTAACACTGTATTTCAGTACTAGATGGCTCCTCACTTCTCCTGTGGACCCACATCAGAAAAGCGACAGCATGTTTGCAACCTCCCATTGATGCAGCACAGTCATGACACTGAACGCTGACTACTTTTTCTTCTTTTTCATTTACTATCATAGTCGCATTATACGCCTTTGAACGAATTTTGTGCTCTGGACACACTTTACATTTGATCGTACACAAATCCATATCTCGCCGAAGTTGGACGTATCCTATCGCATCATCCCCGTATGATTGTCTCGCTGATCTAAAAAGACGCAAAAGTAAAACATTAAAGTAAGTCATTATAAAAATAAAAAGGACATAACATTACATCAATTATCACAACCTACACTTTTTAGGTTATGTTTCCCTTTGTTATTTCCATACTCACATAAATTAGATCAAATGAAGAATAGCTGAAATACTTACATAGATGTTTTAACATTTCGAAATTCAGCAGCACAGAAGTCCGAGTTTGAGGCAAAGAAATTGCCAACCATCAATATATCCACTCTCGGCAGAGTTCTGTTGTCGGCTTTTATATAGCTTGGTTCCATGTTATTTATTGTACAAAACAAGTTGTAAGCAAAGAGATAATGATCACTTGGGAGAATTGCGCCTATTAATGGACTATTTTATTATCTCTTAATTCTAAATATTGTAAGATTTTATGAAAAGCAAAAACGAAAAGTAATCACAACACAAGCTTGGCACTCGTCATCCGCCTACGGATGACGTCATGCGCTGTGATTGGTGTTTCGCTTGAGACGAAGAACAGATTAAAATAGTCAGAATTTTTAGATTTTATTTCTTGATTTAAAAATATAAATCATTATTATTTCACAAAAATATTGATTGGACGATCTTTCTGGTTCGATAAACATTCGTTCTAACTACATTTTATATTTTTTCTCGATTACTGTCCGATCCCCTATTGAAGGAGTGTCAGAATCAGCTGTTTGTGATGTACTTTACACTGTCTACATTTTCCGGAAGTCATTGTCATTGATTGTGATTGTCAAATGTCAATGTCAAACTACTTCGCTCTTCGATGGCTCTCTCCCTCTTTTCGCTCTTCGCTTCGTTCGCCTAGCACGCAAAAAATAAAGTAAAATAAAGTTGAAAGATAACAAGAAAGATCGAGTATAACTTCAAGAACTACTAACCCAAGAGCAATAGTAGGACAAAGAGGATTACTATTGTTTACACAAAGTAGACGCAAGGAACAGGTCTGTAGGTAAATTTTGCAGAGTTTAACTCGAACCCAATAGTGTTTACTGTGTTTGAATAATGTCAATCATTGACCTTTGATCGTCGAAACTCTGTTTTATTATCCTTTTATCAATTGACTCTATCTAGAAAAGTACTACACGTGCGAATTGCAAGTGGACACTCGAAGATGTCGTTAAATAAACTAGTCGGTGGTGACTGTGGTGGGAACAATTCTCTTGTGCAGCTGTCGAATATAGTGAGAAGCGATGCGTCTATGTCACAGCCTCTCTCGCAGGCTGACAGATTTGTCAACGAGTTTATGGCTCAGACGTCACAAGCACCTCAAACCTTTAACATGGAAGCGTTACTACACAATATGCCCAAAACTGATTCAGTGCAAAACATAAGTCAGCCCATATCAACTTCCAGTATGACTCCTCAAGTAAGCAAGTCTTGGACGTCAGGTCCCTCTACATCTTTCATGCCTCCACACATGTTGATGCAAAACATGTTCAGACCTCAACCTCTAATCCACCCACAAACATCATCCAATGTTCAGATACAATACATCAATGAGTCAGAGCTGGCTACTAGTGATCCAGTGAAAGCAAAAGCTCAAGAGTATGTTGACAATGTGAAAGAAGATGATGAACTCGCTTACAATCAGTTCATGTCTTTCATGAAGAAAATAAGTGCTGGAGAATTAAACCTGGGAGATGCGACTGAAGGTGCTCAAAAGCGTATGAGTAAAGATGAATTAATTGATGAAATGGCAGAGAAATACAAAGAAGAATGGGAGAAACTCAGTGATGTATCTGATTACTGG
The DNA here is from genome assembly GCA_951640565.1 of Petrophora chlorosata. Classification (NCBI taxonomy): domain Eukaryota; kingdom Metazoa; phylum Arthropoda; class Insecta; order Lepidoptera; family Geometridae; genus Petrophora; species Petrophora chlorosata. The sequence goes on along the minus strand of OX621194.1, from coordinate 4,931,706 downwards.
AATTCAGAAAATGCAAATGGAATAGCAGAGGAATACTCTTTCACCGAAGGCAATGTAATGCTAGAAAATAAGAGTGCGCTTGACATAGGTAAGGAGAAACTAAAAATGGGTGATATTCCTGGAGCTGTGTTGTGTTTTGAGGCAGCTGCACAACAACAACCAGATTCTGCAGAAGCTTGGTTCTTTTTAGGAACTACTCAAGCAGAAAATGAGCAGGATCCTTTAGCTATAACAGCCCTCAAAAAGTCGCTCAGCATTGACCCACGGCAGCTTGAAGCATACATTACTTTAGCAGCTGCTTACACAAACGAAAACATGCCAAAGTATGCATTCAATACTTTGCTAGACTGGTTGAGGGCTAGCCCAAAGTATAGTGATATTTTCCCTCAAGATGTGGACACAAAGAAACTAGACTTGAAAGAATTGGAAGCTCATGTAAAGTCATTGTATTTGAGAGCAGCACAGTTAAATCCATCTGCAATAGATGCAGACATTCAAAATGCTCTGGGTGTTGTGTTCAATATAAGTCAAGAGTATGACAAAGCTGTAGATTGCTTCAAAGCAGCACTAATGGTTGCAAATGACAATGCTAAGTTATGGAACAGGCTGGGAGCAACGTTAGCTAACAGTGAGAGATCTGAGGAAGCAGTAGAGGCTTATCATGAAGCTTTAAATTTGGAGCCAGGGTTTATTAGAGCCCGCTACAATGTTGGCATAACTTGTATGAACTTGGGAGCTCACAAACAGGCAGCCGAACATTTCTTGGTGGCATTGAATCAGCAGTACAAAGCCAAGAGCATGTTCCCTGATTCTTCTACAACAGACCCCAGCTCTTCAACTATTTGGACGACATTGAGGATGGTTTGTTCTTTCATGGGAGAGCATGATGTTGCAAAACTAGTTGATGACAGAAAACTGACAGAGTTGAACAAATTCTTTGAAATAGAATGATATGTATGATAATAATGATATATGGAATGCTATGTAAATAAGAATAAATTGCTGGAAATCTATAACATTGTGGTTGGGAAATTGATTTTTCTTAATGCATTTCACTTATATTATTGTCATGTTTATGCCATTCCATCACATATATTGTAAATAGCTTTTGAAATCTTAATTTAATGGGAAATGTGAAATAGACGGTTTTATAAATTTTTATAAAATTATTTCTTTTATTGTCAACTTTTTACATGTAAAAAACTGCAGTTTGAGTCCGTCAATGGACATCCTTGAGGATGGTTATTATAGAACCAGCAAGGCTTTTGTCTGATTTTTAAGTTTCCCACTTTACTCTTACTATTTACTTCTTCAACAGTTTTAGGATATCTCAATTGCACTTTTCCACTTTGTACCATAAAAATATTGTGATTGTTTTTCAGTAGAGTCTGAATTCCTCCACATTCTGACTTGAGCTGCTTCAGCTGTTCCTGAGGTATAAGTTGAATCAATTCACTGAGCTCTACAGTTTTGCCAGCATACCAAATAGACTCATCCATAGATCCTTCCAGTAAATGGTCTGAAATACATTTGACAATGGAGTTGATAAGGTTTTTATCTATTTGAGTACAGTTTCTAACTCTTTGAACTGCTTCTCTGGGCTTAAAGTCTTTTACCCATGATGGATAGTTCTCATTCACTATAGATGTTGGGTCTCTTTCAATTATGCCTTGTATTTTAGTGCAGTAGTCCTCATACTTCTCTCTTGAGTATGTTCTTCTTTTGCTTACAAGACAAATTCTTTTAGTGCTTGGTATTTTTAGTCTGTCAATATCTACATAAAATCCGCATTCTTCACTCAACTCTTTGATATATCCTAGGTAATCAATATACTGACTTATTGAAGAATCTTTACGTTGGTATTTTGAACCATCAAAATTATAAGCACAGCATGGAAGAAGGAAGAAATTACATTCATAAGAGCTCTTGGCTGCTATTACTGGTATCCATGGAGTTAGTTCATCAGAGTGGTTTCCTATAACCCAGTCTGTATCAGGAAATAGGGAGGAATCTGAAGGGACTATTGTTTTTTCCTGAAAAATAGAGTTAAATTAGGATTCTCTAAATATTTGGAGTCTTGTTGGCCTCACCTAGCTTACTGCGCTGCAGTTACACAAATGTTACTTACTTACTAAGCTTACTTACTTCTAATTTAACTTCATTGGAATACATATCCCAAATGTTTCTCTTTCTCACATCAATGCCTACACCAGAATAACCTTCTTTAGCCAATATGTACACTAGTAAGCCGTTTCCACACCCAAGATCAACAAATGTATGTTTTTTTGTCAGAGGTCTGTCTGCATCTTCCCATAGAAGCAGCAAGTATGTGGCTATAGCTACATCTTCATAAACAAATTTTGATGGATCTGTACATTCTGGCCAAATCTGCAAAAATCGATTTAAACTATTACTTTATTATTATTCAAACCTTTCTTGGTTTACACTTGTGTACCTGCTTCGCTTGACATTCAAATAGGTATGTATACATATGATTTGATAATATAAAGAAAGCATATTATTAGTCAATACCTTGACCATTTCTTTGCCATATTTCAATTTTAGCTCATTATACTTTACATAATACTTTTCCTGAGACACCAATGTTAAGGATTCTATAGCTATACAAATATTTTGAGTGTGAGAAGTGTTGGATTTTTCATCTCTCCATTTTACAACCTGGGGCAAAAGTGTGTTTTTCAGCCACAAGTAGGATTTTGAATTTTCCTCTGGAAATATAAAATAAAGTAGTTGTTTATTAGAACTTCCTTCACATTGTAAGAATATAGCAAAATCAGTAAGAGAAATAAAAAAAACATAATATATGGTACTTTTAACCATAACATAATATTGCATTTCACTAAATAGAAAAACAGGTAAATCTGCAAAGTAGAAAGCCAGTAAATTATAAACTGAGAATCAGTTTATTTGTTTTCCTTTTCACAAAACTTCATTCTTAAAACAATTACGTCTATAGGAATGAAATGTATTTTACAAACCACTATTAGCCTTCAGAATAACTTCATTTTCTATCAGTTGCAATGAATAAGTAAAGTCAGGTAACAACTTTTGGTTACACTTTTCTTGTGTAACATCATAAAAGGTGACTGAAGATTTGTCTTGGTTTACGATAATAAGTTGAATCACCTGACTTTCACTAAAGCTCTTTGGAAACAATTCAATTAGGATTACTTCAACTGGTGAGCTCATTTCTTTAACACCACATTGTAATCCTGCCTCTTGCAGTATATCCTTTGTATATCTTTCTAAATTTTCATTAGATACAACATACTGTAGCCTGCTAAAGTTCAGTGGTATTTCCCATTTTAATGGATTCAAAGGCTTACAAGCTAGTTTTGACCATATTTTGCAGCCCCAAAGTCTCTTATTGATAACATTCGGTTTCGTTAGTAAAATGTTAACTGAATGCCAGAAAGACTGGGTTTTTGGTTCTGCACTTAAACTTTGTAACATTTTTGCTGCTTCAGTTTCAGTAATACAAAGGTTATAAAAACGTGAAACGATAAACTAAGGCCGCGTTCAGAAATCACCCAGTTAATGTAAATTTTACCCTAACGCCGTTCAGAAATGACTTAGGTGAACTTTGACATTTACCTGAGCCGTTCAGAAAACCAATTGGGGAGAGTAAAAGTTCACCTGACAGGTGAAAATATTCACCGATATAAAAGCGGGTTACGATGCTCACCTGTCAGGTAATAGTTGTCAGTTGTCATTATCCTTTACATTTTGCAATATTTTTGCATTGATTTTTTGTACATACAAATAAGCGATTCGTGTATTTGAAGCAAAATATAAGGTAAAATTCCGATATTAGCCAAAATAACGCAGTTAAATCTGATAAACAAAAGCGCGGGAAATCTTGGTCTTGAAAATGATTGGTTTTGATTGGCTGGCTTATTATATTACTCGATGCCCGTTCAGAAAGGCGTTAGTTAATTTTTAACTTGGCATATCACTGAGATTAACTGACAAGTATTCACTCGTGAACATTTACCCATTTCTGAACGCGGCCTAAAATGTAAACTTTTAAACAGCTGCAATCCAATGCAACCATCAATCAATCAGCTAAGATGTTGATTGATTGTCAATATTTATTTGACATTGACAGTGATTGAAAGAAGCCAATTGCTTGAGTTGCGTTCAGGGTGAGAGTGCGGTGTGCCTTTTTCATCTGCCATTGTTCAGAGGTACGGAACGACCTCGGTTTTATCACCTAAAATCAGAAAATTTAGCAAAATGTTCATGTAATTGATAAAATGATACGTGCTATCACGGCGCTATCATGTTTTAAAGTAATTCTAATCTTCAATCTCGTTACGTTGTAAGTAAACTAAGTAGGTAGTTTATCAATATTTGTTGAGAAAAGTTAAACTTGCCGCCAAAACTTTATCTGAGCGCCAAAAGTATCCAGCGAAACGTCAAAGTACTTTTTTGCGACTGATTTTGATGGTTATTTCGAGATGCAGCCAGTGGAGGCACGGAACGGAACGGTTGCCGCCGCCAGCCAGATGCACCTCGGTTTTACGTACTTAATTACTGTGGTTTTAGGTTGCCGGTATACGTATAAGGTGCTGACGGTGCTGTACAGACTAGGAAGTATACTACGTTTTGATTGAAATACAGAAAACCCGCAAATTGAAGTATATTGTATTACTACAATAGGGGATCGGAAACTTTTCAGAAAGTGTTTTATATTAATTACAATTAATATATATGTATATATATATATATATATATATATATATATATATATATATATATATATATATATATATATATATACAACGTGTAACATAAATGTGTAGTAATAATTAAACCACGCATATAGAAGCTTTTTAATAATTCAAGTCCAAGTGCAAATCACCAGAAACTTTTTAAAATCACAAGATATGATAATTTAAACATTTCTGGTAATCAAGTTCATTTCAACCCTAACAATCAGCTGATAAAGAGCAATGAACTTGTGTCAAAGAATATTAGTGCGCCGCGTGTACAGATCTGACAAACAAATTTTATCTTCAGTTAGCAAAGTCCTACCAACCTTACTTTACAACTAACTTTCAAGCAAACTGCTTTTTACGCGACTCCCCAAAAAAGGAATGTAATGTTTTCGGGGTTAATGTATGTGCATTTTTTTATTACACAATAAATGCCTCAACAGATTTGGATGTATGGGGTATCCTCGGAATCCTTAAATCATCCCAAGTGACATAGGCTATAATGTTTTTGGCAGGGTATTTTTTTTATTTTTATTAATGCTTACTTATTAATTACAGCATTAAACATCATCGCTCCAATTAACATTCAGGAATAAGGATCTAATCAGTGTAAACGCCTAATAAGAGCGAGCATGGCTGATGTTCTTAAAAAATACGTGAGGTCACCAACCACCGTACGAATAGGATGTAAAAAACATCATGCATGAATTTCAACAGTAGGAATGTAATAGGCTGATAATGATGGTTAAGACATTTCCAACATTTGATTTCATTGCATAGTAAAAGAGTGTTCGTAAGTCAGTAATCAATAAAGCGTCTTTACTTAGTCAGTTTTCAGAAATAAACCTGTTTAATCTTTGACGAAACGCGGCAAACACTAAAGCTATCAAACATTCGCCGCCGCTTCATGATTCGCTAGCCTTGTTTCGTATTGCACCAATCATAAAGATGTAATCCTAATAAATAATAGCCGCTGCTCCTCATTGGTCGAGCGGCACAAACAAAGTTACCTTCTAACGCCGCCCTATAAAACTCCACCGAAAAGGACCGTTTTCGTTTCGGAAATTCTTTTTAGGTTATTTCTGAACATGAATTCTAAGACGTCAAGTTGGATAAAAAGTTGAAACTGATCAAGTCAAGGCTAAGTCGGGTACGTTCGCGGAGATGTTTTTGTATACCGGTTCCGGAACATGCAAAAAAAACTATGGTAAAAAAAACTTAAACCTATGTTTTTATTATGGTTTTAATGCATTCAAATCTGTCCAAGCAATAAGAAGTAATAGTGAAATAAATAAATACATACATACGTAAACCCTGAAATACTCCTTTTTAGGCAGTCGTGTAAAAATGTGGAAATACTCTTTTTTACGAGTGGGTTCCGGAACGGAACCGACCGAGTCCGAAGATCCATTCAGTATGAAATTCCGGTATTTGAGACTCGAAATCAAGCCCTTGTAAAATGTTCGGCGTTTTCAAAGACAGAGCGCCTAGGCCACAAAACAGATAAATACAGAAGTTAATTTCATGTATGTACTTTTCATACATTTCATACCGGACGGCGCAGGAAGTTTTTGGGAGGAAAATTGATTGATTTAAAAAAAATAACTGTACACGATATCGACATAATTTTTTCGCAGTTACTATTATAACTGAATAAAGTTTTTTTGAAGACAAAACAAATGCGATTAGTTTACATTAACATCTTCCTCATTAGATTATTGAACACAAGGCTAACACAGCTTATACTACAATTAATATCTTATTTTAAATTGTAAAAATGTGACAAGGCCACAAAGTCATGTTCGCTTGTTCGGCGCAGGGCCGGGGGCTGGGGCGCTTACCTACCTACCTAACTATTTTGTGTTACGTGAAAACGAACCATCAAAATACAAGCAAATACCTACTTACCTCTCTGAAACAACTGGTAGCTTAAAAAACGACAATTCACCGTTTAATGTTGAATTTAAACAACCGTCCACCAAACAGTTATAATAACCTATTTTTCGTTGCTCCATTTTTGCACAAAAAAGTTCACAGACGCGTGTCTCAAGCGGATGGCACTCGCGCTCGCATCCCAACTGTGCCCAGATATCGTGTCTGTGAGCGGTGTCTATGTGTGCGTTGCTCGAGCGCACTTTGTATGTAGATTTCTGTACTAATCTGTTTTGTGCCTAGGCACAAAGTAGCTCGGTCAATGACCCGTACTACCGCGACTAGGCCACAGCTTGTTAGGATTGTCCAAAATAATTCAAATAAATAATTTTTAAACTTTGTATGGAAAATATAATAGTGTTTTTTTGGTTGTATATTCTGCCCGATGATTCATGACTAGATACCCATACACACCTTTCAGTATTACTACACATTAATGTTATTCCCTGTATATAGCCATAAAAATTCTATTTTAATTAAATAACGCTCTAATAGTACCTAAAACTATGTTTAAATATTATGTTTCAAATATTGCCGCGCAAAAGGTCACCTCAAAAATTGTGACGTCATATGAAGGTAGAAAACGACAAACTTGCAAAGAGATTTAAATACGTTTTGTGAAGTTTGGGGACGATATTGAAGTAATGGAACTAAAAAATTAGCAAAACTACGTTTTATGAAAAGCAAAAACGTAAAATAAACACAAGCTTGACTCACGGCATTTGCGTACAAATGACGTCATGCTCCGTGATTGTTGTTTTGTTTGAGATGAAGAACAGATGAAAAATGTCAGAATTATTAGATTTAATTTATTGATTTAAAAATATAATTCATTATTATTTCACCAAAATATTGATTGGATGATCTTTCTGGTTCGACGAACATTCGCTCTAACTATATTTTAGATATTTTCTCGATTACTGTCCGATTCCCTATTGTTTCTGTCATATACATTGAAACCAAATTACATAATCGCAACTTTATAGGAAATGTTCATATCGATATAAACTTTGCTTGTCAAAAAATATTTTAATTTTAATGGAGCTATCGTTGACCTTTGATTGCAACGAATAGGTTACGTGATCGCAAAACCATGATCTAAACTGGTTCCTAATTGAAATTGTTTGAAAGTCGGTTAATAAAAGATACATGATCGCCCTGCTATGTAATCTCTTTGATTAAACTGCTTGGAGCGCGATTGCCCGATCTACGCTTGTCCTAGGCATTGAGGTCTATTATTCTACATTCCAATACGTCATAACCATAGCCAAAGATAAAAAAAATAATATTTTGTCTTTGGCCACAGCCAATGCCAGCAAGAAATGACGATTGACAATATTGACATTTGACATCACATCATGCCAGAAATCTTTCATGATTTTGGGACAGTATTGTTTCGAAAATTTGTATATCTCGTTCACTCTTATATAATCTCTATATGTTTGTTGCGCACATTATCTGAGTGCTACTTATGCTACACATTACGATATTTTCTCAGCAAACGCAAACGCCAGCCAGCCCCCTTTTATTGGCAAAAAAGCAATTTTGTAATTTTTATGGAATTTTTATACTTGCATGCGTATAATTCCACAAATTTATAAAACTAGAGCTAATTATCGATAGTTGCATGTAGGTAATGTCATACACTGAGCTCGAACATGGTTATCAAGGGTTGCGACAAGCTACTCAGCCGCAGTTTTACGTTGGTGATGATGGAAATCTTGTACCAATAAGATCATCCGTAAGTCCACTCGTTGTACTGTTGGCCGATTGTTTGATGAAATATCAACTATTGGCTTAATTATCTAGGACAGTAACCTAAGGTTATCGACCACATATTGCGATATGTTGACCCTAACACTTGTACAATATCTGCCCACTGTTACAGTTTTACACTAATGTTCCTAATAAAATCTACATAATCGGTAAATCTATTGCAAACAGTCTGTAATCAAATATTTGCACCGGTTTACTTCCACGGAATAAGAGATAATGATAATATGACACAATGTACTATCAAGTGGACTGCTGACCATTGTACTGGCACGCACATCTTTGTTATCACTAATTATATTAGAATCTGGAATATTATTTATAGCAACACAAGCTTTGTTGACGATGTTTAGTGAGGTAATGTAGTGGTAATTTATGTCAAGTTTATCTTGGTTATCAAGTGAGTCGGTGACCAATCAGTGACAAGGTTACCTGTGAGGCTTATCATAGATATTTCTATGATAAAGTGGTAGGCTAGATTGATAGTGTGCAGTGATGGAGTGGCAGTGGCTCAAGGATTGGTGGCGTCTAAAAAGATGGAGAAAGGGAAAGAAAGAGCAAAATGATGATGAGATTTGTTATTGTGATGACTGTTTACCTGATGTAAGATATTTTATAGAAATGAATTATTTGTTTGAGTGATTTTGAAAACATTTCAAACTCATAGAATGTGTTCACAATAAATGTAATAAATTCAATACTCTTACATTTATTTGATGTTAATCAGTATCTTAACTTATTCTAAACCCTTTTACTCAATCAATAACAAAGTCTTGATATTCAAGGTCTTTTTGGTAATTGCCTAATTTATTAAATTTGGTGTTATTTATTAAGTATAACATTAGTCTTCTCAAGGCAGCCACTAATAGCTTCAAATACTCCTTTGAATTTTTAATATTACATAGGTGTGTCAGCATCTTTCAAGCTTTGTTTGTTATTAAAATGTTATGTTATGTTTGTTTTGTCAGTACATTTTATTGCTTTGATATGGTACTCGAAAATAATATCTACTTAAACAGTGTTTTTCGAGAACAAATGTTAAATATTTTATGGTATGCAATAAGTTTCGATTTTAAGTAGATGGGTATGTGTTAATTGTTTAATGTAGATTTAATAATATCATCAGGGCGAGTTGGACCTGTGCGAGTCCCTAGACCAACACTGCGATGGCGGTGGCAAGAAGGTGGTGGTCGGCGTATGCGCCATGGCCAAGAAGTCGCAGTCCAAGCCCATGAAAGAGATCTTGACGAGGCTGGATGAGTTTGAGTACATCAAAATGCTCGTCTTCCCCGAGGAGGTTATCCTTAAGGTTCTCGGCACTGTCTGTCTAACACTAATGGTGAAACAAAATTATTTCATTGACAAAATTGAGAATTCACTTTCACTGTGCATTTCAATTATCTGCATTGGTTACATACTGTAGTGAGTCATAATTATAATCATCTACTTTGTCTATTTTGGTAAGTTAGATAAACAACAAAGAGACAAGAATGAACAAAAATGCTATTGTTAAACTGTATTTTAAGATTGTAAATATTTTGTTTCACCTCTATTTATCATTCCATAACTAACTGTCTTGGTAGAATCTAATTAGGTTCCATTTGCTTACATTGTTCGTAATACAATCATTCATGTTTATACACGGCAAATGATTCCATTCAATGGCTTCAGTAATTTTACCATGGTTCATTGGAAGTGAGGGGTATCTGGTTACAGATTCATTGGAATTTAACCACTGACAATGCCTTGTAGTTACCACAGTCAGTGCACATCGATCTATCCATGTAAAATATTCAGTAGAGGGCTTAGTATCCTGCCTTGTGAGACACCTTTCGTATCTTAATACTTTAACAATTAGTTGTCGTGATTGTTTTTTATTTAATGAAGTGAATACGGGACAAAGTGCTGAGTTTATAACTATTGCAGAAACCAGTTGAAGAATGGCCTATCTGTGATTGTTTGATCTCATTTCATTCAAAAGGCTTCCCCTTGGACAAAGCCATTCAATATGAGAAGTTGCGGAAGCCATATGTGATAAATAATCTTCATATGCAGTATGATATTCAGGTACTTATGTTTTCTTTTATTCCTTGAGTTGATTATTTATGTTTTAGGATATATGTTTTATATATTTGAAATTCGTTTTCAGGATCGTCGAAGAGTCTATGCCATATTAGAAAGTGAAGGTATAGAAATACCAAGGTATGCGGTTTTAGATAGGGATTCGCCAGATCCTAAGCGTAAGTAATTTCTTTTAGTACATTTTTATAGCCCCTATCGGGCCTTCTTAATATTATGTTTTCAATACTGTTTCTCTCATTTTCAGATCATGAATTAGTAGAATCGGAAGATCACGTAGAAGTGAATGGAGTTGTGTTCAACAAACCATTCGTAGAAAAACCTGTGTCGGCAGAAGATCATAATATTTATATTTACTATCCGACCTCCGCAGGCGGGGGCAGTCAGAGACTTTTTAGAAAGGTAACTTAAGCAAAAATGCATTAACCCCTTTTACAGGACATACGACAACTTCATCTTACAACATTTATTGTAAACCTATTCTGTGTTAAGCTCTTTATGATATTTTTTTTATGGTACTTGAGTGATGAGACTAGCAAGTCGTTCGCTGATAGTAAGCGCCACGACTGCCCATAAAAATTGCAGGGCCACCCAGGAATTTAAATACCATAAAAAGCACTGCATTGCGCTCATCACCCCGAGACATATAAAGTGTTGTATAAATAAATAATAAATAAATAAATAAGTCCCATATGCCCAGTAATTTTGCTGGTTACAACACCCTTTCAAACCGGAACACAGTAATGCTCGCGCACTACTGCTCCTATATATACTTTGGCGAAGTGCATTTGCCTAACTTAATTAAAAAACTTTTGAATTGTTTTCGCTGCTTTATACATATTGGTTGAACACAAAACTCTTTCCTCTTGTAGATACGCCATCCATGCTCTTGTAGGCACGCCATCCATATCACATTATTGGTCCAGGCAAATTGTATGTAGTTTCTCGTAGCCACAATCTCTCTTGTAGAATCAATTCAATGTTATATTAATATTCAATTGAATTTTATTGGTAGTGGATGGCCCTATTGTTATTTCGTTAGACCAATAAGAGCACAGTAATTTCACTTCAATGTCATATGAAATTGCAGTTTCATTTTGCGAGATGACTAAATTGGACACGAGATATCCTCAGACTGCTTCCTGCAGGAAACTATTTATCCACTTACCAAACAAAAACGGCAGCGGAAATTTTGATACTGGTCCAATTTTAATCTTGTTAGTAATAGTACTGTGAGTACAATTTCCAATGATAAGCTTCGTCCGAATGTCCTTGAAGATGCAATACCTACTTTGGATAGGAGGAGGATGTAGGTAGATAGATACAATTATTATGTTTGGTCTTGGATGATCTTGACCTTGACGGTTAAGGAAAGTTTAAAGAGACCAAGAGACATAGAAATATTTGTTTGTTACAGATAGGAAGCCGTAGCAGTATTTATTCGCCAGAATCGAGAGTTAGGAAAACGGGGTCGTTTATATACGAAGATTTTATGCCCACAGATGGTAAGATATGCTTACATTACAGATGATATATATCGTCCCCTTACTGCAAAAACCAACTAAGTGCGCTTTTTAACAAAAATAAGTTACGAATACCATTAGAATCTCCTCTTCAAGATCTACATACTAATGTAAAATGTTAAAAAGCGCACTTAGTTGGTTTGTGCATTAAGGGGACGATATATTGTTTTCCCGTCTTTTCTACCTTATCTTCAAGGCCCTATGCGATTGCATATGTATGTATCTGCATTAGGTATTTTTGCCCGTAGATCTACAGATATTGTTTATGCGCTAGTACATTGAATTTTTCGACATGACTGGCAGAGCGTGTAATGTCGTCAGAAATTCTAAGTCTTAGTACATTCTCGCATTAAGTCGTATACTATACGCAGTCACTATCAATTTCAAAAGACTTTGATCCTCTCCTTAAGATGGTGCTTTTTTTACTCTTAATAGATCTATGTTTGGTCACTATCTCGCCTGATGTGAAGCGACGATGTGGCCTAAGATGGAGCACATAGATCTAGAGAGAGACGGCAGTTGAGCAGCTGCTCAGACCCGTCTCCCCGATGGCTCTCCGAACATCATCCCGAAACACGACTAGGTCGGTTGACGGCATGGCTTTGTTCGGTGGGTGGTATTACAACCACGGCCAGAGCCTACCACTCCAAATAGTGTCCGTACCATTAGTAGATCTATGGAAGATCATCGCCATTATCATCATTAACTTCATTTCAACAGGTACAGATGTTAAAGTATACACAGTAGGTCCGGACTACGCGCACGCCGAAGCCCGTAAAAGTCCGGCTCTCGACGGGAAAGTAGAGCGCGACTCCGAAGGCAAAGAAATCAGATACCCTGTGATTCTGTCAAATCAAGAGAAGCTGATATCAAGGAAGGTCTGCCTTGCGTTCAAGCAGACCGTGTGCGGATTCGATCTATTGAGGTAAGCCCTCCGTAAACAGTAAGGATTATACACTCGTATCCAATTGAGCGAGTGTGGCTCAGTAGGAGCTCGTGCGACTTTCGATCCGACGCACCAGAGTTCGAATCCCGCTGGCCCCGCACCACTGACTTTCTTAAGTTATGTGCGGATTTAACACTCGCTCCAAAAAACGGTGAATGAAAACATCGTGGATTATGGCCCATTCTCTCTCTATGAGAGAAGACCCGTGTCCCAGCAGTGGGAACGTGATGGGCTGATGATGATGATGATGATGATCCAATTGAGTCCCTTATTTTGTCTGTCCCTCCGTTACACAAGACTGCGACCAAGCCATTTGAGATTTTCAAATGTTAAACAATAACTTTTACAATGTGAATGTGTTTAGGATGAGGGGACTGGCTTGACATTGAGGGAAAAATGTAACCAAATAAAATTCTAGAAAAAAATATTGTAGAACTTTGTATGCGTGTCAGTGATCAGTTTTTTAATTTTGGTATATAGAATAAACAATATTACTAGCTTTAAACTAACTAAGTGAACTGAAACTAAACATAACTTTTTAAACTGAAGTTTTTCTTCTTTGTATCTATATGAAAAACATCTAAAAGTAGGTTTACCTATTGAATTCAAATGTTCATAGGAAGCAGTTATTCAATTGTTAAGTTTAACAATGGCTCATTCATTTGTCGGAAGTAAATTGCAGGTGTCACTCAAATGTCAGCATTAATTTAAGCTTCGCTAAGGTATTTTGACACTTATGTAAGTAGGTACAGAGCTCCAACTCCAGAAATGAGACAACTAATTCATCAAACATAAATTAAAAAGTGCGGTTTCGTCTTTGGCTTTCTTTGTTCTCTAAAGCAATTTTGAGAAATTTGTACAAGAAAGCAACGAAGAACATGCGTTTAAAATTTTAAGCCTTATGGCTAGTGAAATTGTAATATCTATAATTAAAGTAACGAATGAATTACTCATGCCTAAGCCACACAGAAGGCGAGCGCGGATTGGGCTACGTCAGACAGCGCATAAAGCGTAGCCCTGGCCGGGCCCCATCTTGTGTGTTTTGCGTTTAAGTCAATAGCATTAAGCTATATTGATTCACTTATATATCGCGCCACTAAACATTAAATTTAAAGTTAAGGCTCACTTCTTGCAACACATTGAATGTTATGATTGCTAAGCTTACCAGTGGCGTAGCTAGGTAACCAAAGGCCCTGGTGCAAAAAATAAACTAGGGCTTCAACTATTTAAAATCGTTTATTCCGTATTCGTCACGTTCCGAACTCTGGTTTATTTATATTCCGAATGTGGCAGAAATGTTCACTAGTTCTATTTATAGTTTGTAAATCAGAGTCCGAGGTGCCCCCTGAGCTTGGGGGCCCCGGGGCACTGCCCCGTCTAGCCCTCCGGTAGCTACGCTACTGGCACTTACCAATTTTCTACCTTCATATATAAAGTTATTAGATAATTGTGTTACTTAATATCGATGTAGACCAAATATGTACAAACCTTAGTGTATTACGACTGCCATGTTTAACTTGTTATTTTATGTTATTTTTAAATGATAAATAAATTAAAATAAAACCGGCCAAGTGCGAGTCGGACTCGAGCACGAAGAGATCCGTACGGCGAAAAAATCACATTTGTTGTATGGGAGCCCCCTTAAATATTTATTTTATTCGGTTTAGTATTTGTTGTTATAGTGGCAACAGAAATTCACCATCTGTGAACATTTCAACTTTCTAACTATCACGGTTCATGAGATACAGCCTGGTGATAGACTGACAGACAGACAGAGAGACGGGCGGACAGCGGAGTCTTAGTAATAAGGTCCCGTTTAGGTACGGAACCCTAAAAAAACTTTAGTAAAACACTGTTATACCAGTTTCACTCACCCAAAACCTCTCCCAACAGGGCGAACGGCAAATCATTCGTGTGCGACGTCAACGGCTTCTCCTTCGTCAAGAATTCCAACAAGTACTACGATGACTGCGCCAAGATTCTCGGCAACATGATTCTACGGGAACTGGCGCCAACGCTCCACATACCTTGGTCCGTATAGCAATACAAAACAAACAAAACGGTATTTTAGTGATACATCACGGAGAGTGTGCGATTGATTACACAACTTAATAGGGAACATGCATGTATATTAATTATTGAATACTATTAATGAAAAAAAAGTTTATAAATTTTACGGCATCTCCCGTCAATAAAATAATTAAATGAAATAAATAAATCAATATAAACGCGCCATTTGCGTGTGACGTCAAAAGGGGACCTAGGATCTCCTCATTGGTGCATCTATGCTATATGTGTGTGTGTGTGTGTGTTTACGTGTGTCAATAATTAACCAATAGAACGGGCTCTATGTCTAAAATTGACCAATAAGCATCGAGGCGCGTGACGTCAAAACGGTTGCGCTACTGAAGCGTTTTGCGATAACGTTCCGTTTCTCCAAAAACAAAAAAATAAACATTGAAATAAAAAAAAACTACGCTATTAATAATAATAATCTTATGACTACTAAACGTTTACAGGAGTAATCTATCGTAAAAGTGAATCCAGATTTTTCGACAACACATGCATATTCCCTATTCCTCCATCTCTACCATTGGACAACAAAACGTACGGAAACTCGTCATCCATTTACGGTTGACGTTCCTCCTGCCAGAACAAAGCGTTTCGCTTCAACTTTCATAATGCAAACAGCTAAAGAATGGAACACCTTATCAGCGTCTCAATAATTCGACAATAATTAGACCGTATTTCATTAGTCGCAGTGAAGCTATAACTTAATCTGAGCTCAACACGATGTACGATTGGTGCTTGATAAGGGTACGGGGGCTAATTCTAGACTAGGTTCTGATTTTAGTTTAAAAACCTTATTGTTTATTTCATTTGGTTCTTTTTGTACTTCCCCGTTATTCGAAATGTAAGTACCTACCTTTCTAATGACGTTTTGTAAGAGCTGTATGTGCGAATACGTTAGGACTGCCCCGAGCATCGGGTTAGGTTAAAACGGACCGTCCGTTTTTGCGCAGGACACTCCACACGTAGTCTAATCACAGAATACTAAGGGACAGAAGTATCACTCCGCAAAGAAATTTAAACAAATAGCGACTCTTGCTATGACGCAATAAAATTCAGTTCAGCTCGCGTAGCGCTGCATACCTACCAGTCATATTAACCTACAGAGCGCCTCTCTTTCTATCGCATATCTCTTCTGACGCGGTACGTGTAACGACGCGCGACCCACCGTCGGTGTCCGGCTATGTACTTGTAGCTTCGTACCTACAGTGCGGAGTGCGCTAGGCCTGGTATAATATTATAAGTTGCATGTTGTGTTTTCCTGTCATTGGACTTTCACTATAGTTTTGATGTTTATGATGTATATGATTGTGTTTGTGTTAAGTCTGTTGGAAAACCTAATAAATAAATAAAATAAAATAGTCGCCTAAGATTGCTAATGCTAATTACTGTAACACCAGGTCGGTCCCGTTCCAACTGGACGACCCGCCGATCGTGCCGACAACGTTCGGCAAGATGATGGAGCTGCGTTGCGTGGTGGCCGTCATCCGGCACGGCGACCGCACGCCCAAGCAGAAGATGAAGGTGGAGGTCCGCCATCCTAGGTGAGTCTTGATATTTTTGGATTGTTTTCCCGATTGTCTTTTGGGTAGATGTCTGAGCAGCCGCTCAACTGCCGTCATTAGGCCACATCGCTTCACATCAGGCGAGATAGTGGCCAAACGTAGATCTATTAAGCGTAAAAAAAGGTCCGCCCATACTTCAAATAACAAGTAAAAGTTTAAAACTAAAACCCAACGGGAATGTGCTCATCAAGACCTTTTATTAAACACCAAGCGACATTTTTATTTTAAAATGACATCTCTCGATACGATAGAAAAAAATTGTCTATGCTTCCGGACGAATAACAAATCGATTGACACTTTATATACAAACATAAATATGTACACAGACTGCTAAAAACAAAATCCTTCCGTTTGATTTTGCCGTATTCGGGTAAAAAGGAAGGGGTTCTGAATTCGATGTGTATGCACAGAATAAATAATAGTATGTATGTGTTTTTTACAATGATTACTTTAAAACTACAGAATTGATTTTTGTGATTCTATTCTGGGTTGAAAGAGTATACCCGCCATGTGTCCAGTACAAACTTGGTTAAGATCTATAAAAAATAATTATATAATAATTAATACTGTTGTTATACCTACCTATATTTGTGAGATAAATAAATGAAATAAAAAAACTAATTAATTAATTAATTATAGATAATAATAATTGATTAGTTATAGGTGCACTGAGGTGATAGTAACAAAAAATCCTGCAAAAGGCTGGTTTCGTATCACAATGATTAATTTTTTATTACAAGTTTGAGTTTGCTTCAACTTTTTTATTATGCATTGTTGTTTTATATAAACTGGTACGAAATATAGAGTTTTATATTGTATAATATTATTCAAGTACAGGTAATGAGACTACCCTGATGATAAACCTTCTCAAAGCAGTTGCATCCTGAAATTTATACCTATTGCATAGTCTGTTTCTGTAAAGCATCAGCTTTCAAGTTTCCAATGCCTCAACTGTGGCAAAGATCGTGACGTGATCGCTTATGTGTATCGTTGACAGCCTCTGTGGTGTAGTGGTTGGGCAGTGTGGCTCAAATCTTTTACATCACTGAGGTTGCGGGTTCGATTCCCGCGACGGGACAAATGTTTGTACACAGAAAAAAAAGCGCAAGCATTTGTTTCGTGTCTGGGTGTTGTGGGACCATGGTCCTCATAGTTCCTGGTTCCCTAGATACAGGGAATCCTAGTTAGGGGTCAGGATCTATGTATGTGGTCGCAGCGTTATTTATTTATGTGTTTAATAACTTCTGAAACATGCTTTTTTTATTCGTAGACAGTTTTCGTAGTCTTGCACGATAGACCAACTAGTGTCCTCGCAATTCCACTACTAACTGAAAGAACACCAGCTTTCTCCCTACGAAACCCCTCCCGCCAACACACCCAGTCCAAATAGCACAGAATTTAATAAATAATAAAAAAACAGTCTTCTATTTTCCAGATTCTTCGAGATATTCGAGAAGTACGACGGGTACAAGCGCGGACACGTCAAGTTGAAGAAACCGAAGCAACTGCAGGAGATATTGGACATCGCGCGGGCGCTGCTCTCTGATATACACACGAGGCACGCGGACCCTGAGGTGGAAGAGAAGCAAGGGAAGTTGGAGCAGCTGAAGAGTGTTCTAGAAATGTAAGTGCTCCTAATATAAATAAATCATTGTTAAAGAACATTTTTTTTTTCAGTTTATTTAATTATATCTAATGGAATCAGGCGTGACGTTGCGGAAATTCTTCTCAAATCTGAAACGCAAATAAAATATGTAGTTTAATTCCGCTGAATATTCCGCGAAATATTAAACATACATATTTAGAATTTCTTTTTTTTTATATAATTGAATGACGAGACGAGCTGGTCGTTTACCTGATGGTAAGCAATACGCCAGCCCATATTCCGCGGAATATTAAATCTGCATATTTTAATTGCGTTTCAGATTTATGTAATGGTATTATGTCTGTATAAAAATCTGACCCGAAGTAATAAAACGTCGAGATATCAAAGAGCGAGTGTGGCTCAGCGAGAACTCGAGCGACTTTCGTTCCGACCCAATGGAATTTGAATCCCGCTGGCTGCACCAGTGACTTTCATAAGTTATGTGCGAATTTAATAGTCGATCTATAATAAGTGGTGAAGGAAAACGTTAAGAAACTAGCAGGTCTAAGTTAGTCAGTGTGATCCTTGAATCACAAAGTTTAAGCAAATCTGATATCCACCAAGCCTCAATGGATCAGCGGCGTGATAGGATACTTTCTCTATAGGAGAAGGCCCGACTCCCAGCAGTGGGATCATAATGGGCTGATGATTACGATACATAAATAAAACCTAACGGTCACATCACATACAAGAATCCTGGCCCTTAAATAGAATAACCTGTGTCTAGGAGCCACCGAACTACTACGACATGAACTACGAGCACCATGCGCTATTCGCGCTATTTATGAGTAGGGTCCTGGCGAATCATTAAGTCTTTAAACAAATTAATGTATTAACTTTACCTTCTCTGTATATTTATGAAAATATAATGTATGTTCGTAAAAATCTGCACAAATTCAAGGTGAATAGTGACCACCACAACATAAACACTAGAAATAAAGATAGAATTGCAGTACCTAGGTTTAGACTGAGTAAAACGAATGAGTCCTTCATGGGCAATTGTGTACGTTTTTACAATTAAATTCCAAAATGTATAACGGAGCCCACAGAAAGTAGATTTAAATTCCGTGTGAAAAATATTCTAATCAAAAAAGCATACTATACAGTTAGTAATTACATAAAAGACAAAGATGCATGGAACATTCCGCTTCTGCCAAGTAGCCAACTGGCACATAAGAAAAATAATATTGTCAAAAACAAACATAAAATACTGTAACAACATTTCTAAAAAAATATGCCCTTCAGTTTCTTGCCGTATCTTCTGAGTAGTGATTCTTTTTCCGATACGGTGGTAGAGTCATTGTAATAATTGACGTTCATAAGTGCGTCTGTGACGACAAAACTTAAATAAAGAACTTTTGAACTTTAAACTTTGAACATGGTCCCACAAAACCCAGACACGAAAAATGCGCCTATTCTTTTCAGCACACAAATATTGGAACCGACTTGGGAATCCGGAATCTAACCCCCAATCTTTGTGACAGTTATCAAAAGCTGCTTTCGAAACACCTGTTTGTTTGTCCCCCAGGTACGGCCACTTCTCCGGCATCAACCGCAAGGTGCAGATGAAGTACCAGCCGCGGGGCCGGCCGCGCGGCTCCAGCTCCGACGAGGGTAACGCGCCGCCCGCGCACGGTCCGCACGCACGCACGCACGCATACACACACCTCTCCTTAGCCCGCTTCCTCATTGGCGCGACACGACAGCGACACGACACCGATACGACACCGATACGACAAATCAAATCTAATCAATTGCTTATTTGCAAGAATATTATATACAGTAATGGTCTTAAAACTAATTATAATAATCAAGTAGTCAGCCTGCAAGCAAGCGTGCGAATATTATGTCATGTGTCTAAATTAATATAAAATATGCATGTCTAAAATAATAGTAATTGTTTTTAATTTAATTACTTTATTGGTTAAAATATTCTGTCATGCTATATAAACAATTGTCCATCAAATAAATCCTAAGTCTGGTTTTGAATGCATTGCCCTGCAACGATTTTATGTCTTTAACGCTTGGGACTTTGAGGTTTTTCTTTAATACATTATTGGCTTGCGTTTGACTACTACTTTTGTTCTTTTCGTTCGTTCGTTTGTGCTGTTTTTTTTTAAACTTGAACCCTAAATGAGACTATGCCTGACGCATAGCGTTGTCCTTTTCATCCGACGGAACGGAGATTGTAATTACGTCTGAGTAAAGACCGATGTCGTATTGCGTACATTTCTTCATTTGTCGACAAGATTCGGGGTGCGGTATAAGAATTTTTACACGTATCTTGTAGTAAAGTAGTTTTTCGTATATATTAAACAGATAGTGACAAAAAAATAATGTTGGAATGCGTCAAGGACACGTCGCACCGCTGTCGTATCGCTGTCGTGTCGCTGTTGCTGGACCCAATGAGGAAGCGAACTTACGTGTCATATGAATCTGCTGTTGATCTTACATGCCGTTATATTATTACGTAAATATTGCGTCACAAAAGAGACTCTTAAGATTACAAGAATTTTGAACCTTATATTCATCAATAACTATTACCTTAAGGACATCACGTGCCGTCGCCAAAAACGACACGCATAAAATTACTCTCAAACAAGTGACTATAAGGTCACTCTAAAAAGTATCCTATCGAAATGTTTTTGAGAATTTTGAGCCTTGTAGTATTTTACAAATTAGTAATCCGTAAATAGTAGAAAAAAAAATGTATGTAGATTTGTAATTGGCTTGCAAGTTAGCAATAGAATCTGCGTAGTTTTTGGTTTCGCAAAAAATACTGTTCAGATAAGCGGTCCTTTAAACGTATATCTGACATGTACTAACCATGTACAAAAGCCTCAAAATGGCATAGAATAAATAATAAAAATTGTGTATGTCTTACTGGACCTATTCATACTCTTATCTTGATTCATTTCTACTTTTAGCTTCCACATATTTAGCGGCGAGTTAAAAAATTTTGTTTTTTTTTTTTACACTTAATAGATTTATGTTTGGCCACTATCTCGCCTGATGTGAAGCGATGATGTGGCCTAACATGGAGCTCATAGATCTAGAGAGACGGCAGTTGAGCGACTGCTCAGACCCCTCTCCCCGATGGTTTTTAGTTTTGAAGTTAAACAATCATAAGCAGATTCATATTGCATGTAACTAACAAATAAGCCTTAATTATAATTAAGTTTGAAGCCCACGTTTTTCATGACAATCGTAAGTAAGCGGATGGAGACTCCAATAGAAACTTGACTGAGCAATTTTTAGAGCAAAGAAAGTAGGAGCTTTTGTTTTGTTTTTAAAAATGCGTGATTTAAAAAAACATAATATTTATGTAGTATATTGATTGTAAAATTAAAACTCAGTTGAAAATTGCACTAAAGATTTGATCATTATCCAAGTAACAAGTAAATGCTGTTAGTTACCGCAGCATACTTTAGCAGCTTTTATTTCTCGTAGTCCATATTTGCGACTTCTGGACATTGCATTGTTATCACGCTTTGACTTAGTTTTGATATTGCAAATTAACAGTCGCCACTTTAATGATGATGAAAATTACCCTTTCTTGGCCTAGACTAGATTGAATAGTTTTTTAGCGATGCTTATAGAGCAAAGCAGGCCAAAGTTTACGTTAAGTTAACGAAGAGTAGTATCAGACGTTCATAAATGCGCTTGTGATGCCAAAATGGAATAAAGAACTTTTGAACTTGAACTTAAACGTCTCGACCGTGACTTACTAATTGAATGCTAAAACTTTTAGCAACGGCGATTGATGATTTAATCACTTTTTGGAAACTAAATGCAGCGACTGTGTGTTTCACTGGCAGTCAGTGATTAATATTACAACCCCATCGCTTTCCCCGTTGCTTCACCTCTCCGCCAGCCAGTGCAGCAAAGATATATTCTCAAATTCTGATACCGCTAAAGCAAAAAATCCCATAGCCGATGGTAAAAGTAGCAATCACTTACACGCACGATTTTAATACAGCGATCGCAAAAACGTCGATCACTGTTGCTAAAAGTAGCGTATGTGCTTAGGCCCTCAAAGATAAAACAATAAAAATAAATCATTAATAAAAGGCACTCTTATCGTTTATTTGTGCTACTAAGGCATTAGTGCTTAATACCATTGTATTGTGGTGCAGTAGGGGGCGACGGTGAGCCGTCTCTGGTGCTGATACTGAAATGGGGCGGCGAGCTCACCCCCGCGGGCCGCATTCAGGCCGAGGAGTTGGGGCGGATGTTCCGCTGCATGTACCCCGGAGGGCAGGGCCGGCACATACCCGGTAAGTCCACCCCTCAGTCTGCACAGTCCACACAATATTGAGAAAATGTTGTTATATATGTATATCTGTAAATAATCCACTTTATTGTAGCGTCTTCGGGGTTGCAATCATTTTGTCAATGTCGCGTAGATAAAGCGGAAAATATCTGCAAAAGTTGTTTATAACTACTATTTACTTAACTCTATTGCACAGGCGAAGGCGGTACCCAAGGCCTAGGCCTCCTTCGTCTCCACTCGACCTTCCGCCATGACCTCAAGATCTACGCGTCAGATGAGGGCCGCGTGCAAATGACAGCTGCCGCCTTTGCTAAGGGACTCCTGGCTTTGGAAGGCGAGCTGACTCCCATACTGGTGCAGATGGTCAAGTCCGCCAATACTAATGGATTGCTAGATAATGATTGCGATTCGTCGAAAGTTCAAAATATGTAAGTACTCTTTTGCAATGGAGTAACTAGACCAAAAATCTTTGGTTCGCTCACGAATAGAGCCTTATGTCAGCGTGCCGCCGAGAGGCATAAACATATAGGTAAATTATAACATTCCTTGCTATCAATCCTGTATTCATCCGTGACTTGATATTTCACTGATTTGCAACGCGCTGTCACTCTCCTCTCCCGCAAATGTGAGGTCACGTGACCTCTACGCACGTAAAACGGCGTACGTTTCATCATAATAATGATCTACTTTTTGCGACGGTGACACTATACTTAAATTTGATTTTAGTTTTCGAAAGTTATACTTGTTTATTCCCAGGGCAAAAGCGCGTCTTCACGAAGCTATGCAGGTAGATCGTGACTTCACAGAAGAGGACCGCGCTCGCATTAACCCATGTGGCTCGCTGAGCATCTCGGCTGCTATGGAATACGTCAAGAACCCCGTGCTGTGCTGCGCGCATGTTCACACACTTATTCAGCAGCTTGTGAGGATTGTTGTTGCGAAAAAAGACGACCCGAAAACTAAAGGTAAGGTGGATTTTATTTTACAGCATCTCAGCATACTCGTTTACGAAGCCTCGACCTGTCTAAAGCTTTCTGCCAAATCATTTTAGCAAAAGCGGACAAACACGAGGCCATATTTATGTCCAAAGTCACGAAACATACAGTCTTACAACAGCACTCTTCGGTTTGAGAAATAATGTCGTCACGCAACAAGATTTGGTGAATGCATTCATGGCATAAAGCGTAGACAACAGGGTTTTTATGTATTTGGAGGTCATAGTTGTATTCAGCATTACGTTTCGAAAAAACGTATTCCTCTATCTCATTCTTGGTTAAGTTACGTAGGTACTTAATTAGAATTAGTTCACCATTGACCTGGACAAGTGTACATTGTATTGCAGCCAGCTGAGGAACTTAAATTTTTTAATCATCAGAAATAGACTAAGAAGAAACCTAATAAAAAGTAGAAGCCATCCTCAACTCTCTCCGTAAAAAACTCTGTAGTCATAAGCGATCGATTTTTAGTACTTGGTAGGTACCGTACTATCATGCCAACTCAGTGTTAATTAATGAATCTAAGGTTATTGAACTATGGTGATGAAGTATGGGCAAACATACAATAATTTTAAAACCTCTTTCACAGACACAATCCTCTACCACGGCGAAACGTGGGAGCTAATGGGTCGTCGATGGGGCAAGATAGAAAAAGACTTCTGCACAAAAAACAAGACATACGACATCTCTAAAATACCAGACATCTACGACTGTATCAAATACGATCTCCAGCACAATCAACACACGCTGCAGTTTGATTTAGCAGAAGAGTTATATATCTATGCTAAGTATTTGGCAGATATCGTTATACCACAGGTACGCTCACTTTGAAGTCCTATTTCTAAAAATGACTAATGTAAGCTGATAATGATAACCATTGCTACTTTAGTTATAACGTTACACATTTTTCAAGCAATGGCAGTATCAAGCTATATCGTGCTATTATTTCTTTCAGGAATACGGATTGACGATGCAAGAGAAACTAACAATAGGACAAGGCATTTGCACCCCTTTGCTAAAGAAGATAAGGGCGGACTTACAGAGGAACATCGAAGAATCGGGAGAAGAAACTGTCAACAGATTAAATCCTAGGTAATAATTATAGTAAATTAATACTCATGTAGATTATTTGCCGTTAGCGAATAATGTATTTGAGTTGAATTAGAATGGTGTATGTCCTTCGCAGTAATTGTATCTTTGTTACTTGGATAATTAATTAATATAATATAAAACTGGAAGACCACTCACTGACTGACTGACTGACATATTGACAGAATTGATCTCCCACTTGCCGTTATGGTGGGGGGTAGTGTTTGGTACCGTTGGATAGAGGATGTTTTGAAACCAACCAGAAAAATCCGAAATCCATGGAAAGGTGTCTCCGAGATGGAACTGCTCAGGGGATCTCGGAAACTATAAATCGGATGGGGGTACCGCTTGAACTAAATATGCCCCAAAACCTGGGCCATTTTTGAAAATTTGAAAAAAAAGATGGCCGCCATACAAAAAAACATGGCCGCCATACAAAATAAAAATGTAAATAACTTTTGAATGGTTAGAGATAGGTATAGGGTGCTCGACCAAATGTCATAGAGGGCGATGGGGGAAATTTGGTAAAGTTGGAAAATTTAAAAAAAAAGAAAAAAAAATGGCGGCCATTTTGAAAGTTGCTCCGATCCGACTGAAATTTTGCATCCGGGGGTTTTCTGGGTCGTAGATTACGATTATGAAAAAAAATTTTGGATTCCGCCATTTTTCAAGATGGCTGCCATACAAAAGTTTTTTTTTCGGAAAAATAAGCCAAACAAAACTTTTGAACCGTAGTCGATAGGGAGTGTCTATAAAAAAAAAAGCAACACCCCCCCACGCGAGCTGCTTTAGCAGCTCGTGCACGCCACAAAATCACTTGGATTTCGCCATTTTTCAAGATGGCCGCCATACAATAGTCTTGTTTTCAGAACAACTGAACTTAAATAACTTTAGAACCGTAAGCGATAGGGAGCTTTTATAAAAAAAAGCAACACCCCCCACGCGAGCTGCTTTAGCAGCTCGCGCACGCCACACAATCACATGAAATCCAGCTTATTTTCAAGATGGCCGCCATACAAAAGTTTGTTTTCAGAACAAAAAGGGTAAACAAAACTTTAGAACCGTAATCGATAGGAAGCTTTTAAAAAAAAAACAGCAGCCACCCCCCCACGCGAGCTGCTTTAGCAGCTCGCGCACGCGGCGAAATACTAGTTCATATAATATAAAACTGAAAGACCACTGACTGACTGACTGACATATTGACAGAATTGATCTCCGACTTGCCGTTATGGTGGGGGGGAGTGTTTGGTACCGTTGGATAGAGGATGTTTTGAAACCAACCAGAAAAATCCGAAATCCATGGAAAGGTGTCTCCGAGATGGAACTGCTCAAGGGATCTCGGAAACTATAAATCGGATGGGGGTACCGCTTGAACTAAATATGCCCCAAAACCTGGGCCATTTTTGAAAATTTGAAAAAAAAGATGGCCGCCATACAAAAAAACATGGCCGCCATACAAAATAAAAATGCAAATAACTTTTAAACGGTAAGAGATAGATATAGAGTGCTCGACCAAATGTCATAGAGGATGATGGCGGAAATTTGGAAAAGTTGGAAAAATTAAAAAAAAAGAAAAAAAAATGGCGGCCATTTTGAAAGTTGCTCCGATCCGACTGAAATTTTGCATCGGGGGGTTTTCTGGGTCGAAGATTACAATTATGAATAAAAATTTCGGATTCCGCCATTTTTCAAGATGGCTGCCATACAAAAGTTTTTTTTCCGGAAAAATAAGCCAAACAAAACTTTTGAACCGTAGTCGATAGGAAGCGTCTATAAAAAAAAAGCAACACCCCCCCACGCGAGCTGCTTTAGCAGCTCGCGCACGCCACAAAATCACTTGGATTTCGCCATTTTTCAAGATGGCCGCCATACAAAAGTCATTTTTTCAGAACAACTGAACTTAAATAACTTTAGAACCGTAATCGATAAGGAGCTTTTATAAAAAACAGCAAAACCCCCCCACGCGAGCTGCTTTAGCAGCTCGCGCACGCCACACAATCACTTGAAATCCAGCTTTTTTTCAAGATGGCCGCCATACAAAAGTTTGTTTTCAGAACAAAAAGGGTAAACAAAACTTTAGAACCGTAATCGATAGGAAGCTTTTAAAAAAAAAACAGCAGCCACCCCCCCACGCGAGCTGCTTTAGCAGCTCGCGCACGCGGCGAAATACTAGTTAATATAATATAAAACTGAAAGACCACTGACTGACTGACTGACTGACATATAATTGACAGAAATAGAAGTGGTACTTGCCGTTATGGTGGGGGGTAGTGTTTGGTACCGTTGGATAGAGGATGTTTTGAAACCAACCAGAAAAATCCGAAATCCATGGAAAGGTGTCTCCGAGATGGAACTGCTCAAGGGATCTCGGAAACTATAAATCGGATGGGGGTACCGCTTGAACTAAATATGCCCCAAAACCTGGGCCATTTTTGAAAATTTGAAAAAAAAGATGGCCGCCGTACAAAAAAACATGGCCGCCATACAAAATTAAAATGTTAATAACTTTTGAATGGTTAGAGATAGGTATAGGGTGCTCGACCAAATGTCATAGAGGACGATGGGGGAAATTTGGAAAAGTTGGAAAAATTAAAAAAAAAGAAAAAAAATGGCGGCCATTTTGAAAGTTGCTCCGATCCGACTGAAATTTTGCATCGGGGGGTTTTCTGGATCGTAGATTACGATTATGAAAAAATATTTTGGATACCGCCATTTTTCAAGATGGCTGCCATACAAAAGATTTTTTTCCGGAAAAATAAGCCAAACAAAACTTTTGAACCGTAGTCGATAGGAAGCGTCTATAAAAAAAAAGGCAACACCTCCCCACGCGAGCTGCTTTAGCAGCTCGCGCACGCCACAAAATCACTTGGATTCCGCCATTTTTCAAGATGGCCGCCATACAAAAGTCATTTTTTCAGAACAACTGAACTTAAATAACTTGAGAACCGTAATCGATGGGGAGCTTTTATTAAAAAGCAAAACACCCCCCCACGCGAGCTGCTTTAGCAGCTCGCGCACGCCTCACAATCACTTGAAATCCAGCTTTTTTTCAAGATGGCCGCCATACAAAAGTTTGTTTTCAGAACAAAAAGGGTAAACAAAACTTTAGAACCGTAATCGATGGGAAGCTTTTAAAAAAAAACAGCAGCCACCCCCCCACGCGAGCTGCTTTAGCAGCTCGCGCACGCGGCGAAATACTAGTTAATATAATATAAAACTGGAAGACCACTCACTGACTGACTGACTGACTGACTGACATATTGACAGAATTGATCTCCGACTTGCCGTTATGGTGGGGGGTAGTGTTTGGTACCGTTGAATAGAGGGTGTTTTGAAACCAACCAGAAAAATCCGATATCACCAAAAACTGGTTTCCTCGATGGAACTGCTCAGGGGATCTCGGAAACTATAAATCGGATGGGGGTACCGCTTGAACTAAATATGCCCCAAACCTTGGGCCAATTTTGAAAATTTGAAAAAAAAGATGGCCGCCATACAAAAAAACATGGCCGCCATACAAAATAAAAATGTAAATAACTTTTAAACGGTAAGAGATAGGTATAGGGTGCTCGACCAAATGTCATAGAGGGCGATGGGGGAAATTTGGAAAAGTTGGAAAATTTAAAAAAAAAAGAAAAAAAATGGCGGCCATTTTGAAAGTTGCTCTGATCGGACTGAAATTTTGCATAGGGAGGTTTTCTGGGGCGTAGATTACGATAATGAAAAAAAAATTTAGATTCCGCCATTTTTCAAGATGGCTGCCATACAAATGTTTTTTTTCATGACGAAATAGGTGAAAATAATATGCAAATAACTTTTAAACGGTTACAGATAGGTATAGGGTGCTCGACCAAATATCATAGAGGACCATAGGAGAGAATTGGAAAAGTTGGAAAAATTAAAAAAAAAGAAAGAAAAATGGCGGCCTTTTTGAAAAATGCTCCGATTCGACTGAAATTTTGCATCGGGGAGTTTTTTAGGTCGTAGATTACGATTATGAAAAAATAATTTGGATTCCGCCATTTTTCAAGATGGCCGCCATACAAAAGATTTTTTTCTGAACAAAGAATAACTTTAAAACCGTAATCGATAGGGAGCTTCTATAAAAAAAAAACAACACCACCCCAAGCGAGCTGCTTTAGCAGCTCGCGCACGCCACAAAATCACTTGAATTGCGCCATTTTCCAATATGGCCGCCATACAAAAGTTTGTTTTTAGAACATAAAGGCTTAGATAACTTTAGAACCGTAATCGATAGGAAGTTTCTATAAAAAAAAAATAACACCACCACCACGCGAGCTGCTTTAGCAGCTCGCGCACGCGGCGAAATACTAGTTATATTATATAAAACTGGAAGACCACTCACTGACTGACTGACTGACTGACTGACTGACATATTGACAGAATTGATCTCCGACTTGCCGTTATGGTGGGGGGGAGTGTTTGGTACGGTTGTATAGAGGGTGTTTTGAAACCAACCAGAAAAATCCGAAATCACCAGAAAGTGGTTTCCAAGATGGAACTGCTCAGGGGATCTCGGAAACTATAAATCGGATGGGGGTACCGCTTGAACTAAATATGCCCCAAACCTTGGGCCAATTTTGAAAATTTGAAAAAAAGATGGCCGCCATACAAAAAAACATGGCCGCCATACAAAATGAAAATGTTAATAACTTTTGAATGGTAAGAGATAGGTATAGGGTGCTCGACCAAATGTCATAGAGGACGATGGGGGAAATTTGAAAAAGTTGAAAAAATTAAAAAAAATGAAAAAAAAATGGCGGCCATTTTGAAAGTTGCTCCGATCCGACTGAAATTTTGCATCAGGGGGTTTTCTGGATCGTAGATTACGATTATGAAAAAAAAATTTGGATTCCGCCATTTTTCAAGATGGCTGCCATACAAACGTTTTTTTTCATGACAAAATAGGTGAAAATAATATGCAAATAACTTTTAAACGGTTACAGATAGGTATAGGGTGCTCGACCAAATATCATAGAGGACCATAGGGGAAATTTGGAAAAGTTGGAAAAATTAAAAAAAAAGAAAGAAAAGTGGCGGCCATTTTGAAAAATGCTCCGATTCGACTGAAATTTTGCATCGGGGGGTTTTTGGGGTCGTAGATTACGATTATGAAAAAATAATTTGGATTCCGCCATTTTTCAAGATGGCCGCCATACAAAAGATTTTTTTCCGAACAAAGAGAATAACGTTAAAACCGTAATCGATAGGGAGCTTCTATAAAAAAAAAAACACCACCCCACGCGAGCTGCTTTAGCAGCTCGCGCACGCCACAAAATCACTTGAATTTCGCCATTTTCCAATATGGCCGCCATACAAAAGTTTGTTTTCAGAACAAAAAGGGTAAACAAAACTTTAGAACCGTAATCGATAGGGAGCTTTTATTAAAAAGCATAACACCCCCCCACGCGAGCTGCTTTAGCAGCTCGCGCACGCCACAAAATCACTTGAAATCCAGCTTTTTTTCAAGATGGCCGCCATACTAAAGTTTGTTTTCAGAACAAAAAGGGTAAACAAAACTTTAGAACCGTAATCGATAGGAAGCTTTTTAAAAAAAACAGCAGCCACCCCCCCACGCGAGCTGCTTTAGCAGCTCGCGCACGCGGCGAAATACTAGTTATATTATATAAAAGTGAAAGACCACTCACTGACTGACTGACTGACTGACTGACTGACATATTGACAGAATTGATCTCCGACTTGCCGTTATGGTGGGGGGGAGTGTTTGGTACGGTTGTATAGAGGGTGTTTTGAAACCAACCAGAAAAATCCGAAATCACCAGAAAGTGGTTTCCTCGATGGAACTGCTCAGGGGATCTCGGAAACTATAAATCGGATGGGGGTACCGCTTGAACTAAATATGCCCCAAACCTTGGGCCAATTTTGAAAATTTGAAAAAAAAGATGGCCGCCATACAAAAAAACACGGCCGCCATACAAAATAAAAATGTAAATAACTTTTGAATGGTTAGAGATAGGTATAGGGTGCTCGACCAAATGTCATAGAGGGCGATGGGGGAAATTTGAAAAAGTTGGAAAAATTAAAAAAAAAGAGAAAAAAATGGCGGCCATTTTGAAAGTTGCTCCGATCCGACTGAAATTTTGCATAGGGGGGTTTTCTGGGGCGTAGATTATGATTATGAAAAAAAATTTTGGATTCCGCCATTTTTCAAGATGGCTGCCATACAAACGTTTTTTTTCATGACAAAATAGGTGAAAATAATATGCAAATAACTTTTAAACGGTTACAGATAGGTATAGGGTGCTCGACCAAATATCATAGGGGACCATAGGGAAAATTTGGAAAAGTTGGAAAAATTAAAAAAAATGAAAGAAAAATGGCGGCCATTTTGAAAAATGCTCCGATTCGACTGAAATTTTGAATCGGGGGGTTTTTGGGGTCGTAGATTACGATTATGAAAAAATAATTTGGATTCCGCCATTTTTCAAGATGGCCGCCATACAAAAGATTTTTTTCCGAACAAAGAGAATAACTTTAAAACCGTAATCGATAGGGAGCTTCTATAAAAAAAAAGTAACACCCCCCCACGCGAGCTGCTTTAGCAGCTCGCGCACGCCACAAAATCACTTGGATTGCGCAATTTTTCAATATGGCCGCCATACAAAAGTTTGTGTTTAGAACATAAAGGCTTAGATAACTTTAGAACCGTAATCGATAGGAAGTTTCTATAAAAAAAAATAACACCACCACCACGCGAGCTGCTTTAGCAGCTCGCGCACGCGGCGAAATACTAGTATAATATAAAACTGGAAGACCATCACTGACTGACTGACTGACTGACTGACTGACATATTGACAGAATTGATCTCCCACTTGCCGTTTTGGTGGGGGGTAGTGTTTGGTACCGTTGGATAGAGGATGTTTTGAAACCAACCAGAAAAATCCGAAATCCATGGAAAGGTGTCTCCGAGATGGAACTGCTCAGGGGATCTCGGAAACTATAAATCGGATGGGGGTACCGCTTGAACTAAATATGCCCCAAACCTTGGGCCATTTTTGAAAATTTGAAAAAAAAGATGGCCGCCATACAAAAAAACATGGCCGCCATACAAAATAAAAATGAAAATATCTTTTGAATGGTTAGAGATAGGTATAGGGTGTTCGACCAAATGTCATAGAGGGCGATGGGGGAAATTTGGAAAAGTTGGAAAAATTAAAAAAAAAGAAAAAAAAATGGCGGCCAGTTTGAAAGTTGCTCCGATCCGACTGAAATTTTGCATAGGGAGGTTTTCTGGGGCGTAGATTACGATTATGAAAAAAAATTTCGATTCCGCCATTTTTCAAGATGGCTGCCATACAAATGTTTTTTTTCATGACAAAATAGGTGAAAATAATATGCAAATAACTTTTAAACGGTTACAGATAGGTATAGGGTGCTCGACCAAATATCATAGAGGACCATAGGGGAAATTGGGAAAAGTTGGAAAAATTAAAAAAAAGAAAGAAAAATGGCGGCCATTTTGAAAAATGCTCCGATTCAACTGAAATTTTGCATCGGGGGGTTTTTGGGGTCGTAGATTACGATTTTGAAAAAATAATTTGGATTCCGCCATTTTTCAAGATGGCCGCCATACAAAAGATTTTTTTCCGAACAAAGAGAATAACTTTAAAACCGTAATCGATAGGGAGCTTCTATAAAAAAAAAACAACACCACCCCACGCGAGCTGCTTTAGCAGCTCGCGCACGCCACAAAATCACTTGGATTGCGCCATTTTCCAATATGGCCGCCATACAAAAGTTTGTTTTTAGAACATAAAGGCTTAGATAACTTTAGAACCGTAATCGATAGGAAGTTTCTTTAAAAATAAAAATAACACCACCACCACGCGAGCTGCTTTAGCAGCTCGCGCACGCGGCGAAATACTAGTTATTATATAAAACTGAAAGGTCACTGACATATAATTGACAGAATTAGAAGTGGTACTTGCCGTTATGGTGGGGGGGAGTGTTTGGTACCGTTGGATAGAGGATGTTTTGAAACCAACCAGAAAAATCCGAAATCACCAGAAAGTGGTTTCCGTGATGGAACTGCTCAGGGGATCTCGGAAACTATAAATCGGATGGGGGTACCGCTTGAACTAAATATGCCCCAAACCTTGGGCCGATTTTGAAAATTTGAAAAAAAAGATGGCCGCCATACAAAAAAACATGGCCGCCATACAAAATAAAAATGTTAATAACTTTTGAATGGTTAGAGATAGGTATAGGGTGCTCGACCAAATGTCATAGAGGGCGATGGGGGAAATTTGGAAAAGATGGAAAAATTAAAAAAAAAGAAAAAAAAATGGCGGCCATTTTGAAAGTTGCTCCGATCCGATTGAAATTTTGCATAGGGGGGTTTTCTGGGTCTTAGATTACGATTATGAAAAAAAACAATAGATTCCGCCATTTTTCAAGATGGCTGCCATACAAATGTTTTTTTTCATGACAAAATAGGTGAAAATAATATGCAAATAACTTTTAAACGGTTACAGATAGGTAAAGGGTGCTCGACCAAATATCATAGAGGACCATAGGGGAAATTTGGAAAAGTTGGAAAAATTAAAAAAAAAGAAAGAAAAATGGCGGCCATTTTGAAACATGCTCCGATTCGACTGAAATTTTGCATCGGGGGGTTTTTTAGGTCGTAGATTACGATTATGAAAAAATAATTTGGATTCCGCCATTTTTCAAGATGGCCGCCATACAAAAGATTTTTTTCCGAACAAAGAGAATAACTTTAAAACCGTAATCGATAGGGAGCTTCTATAAAAAAAAAACAACACCCTCCCACGCGAGCTGCTTTAGCAGCTCGCGCACGCCACAAAATCACTTGGATTGCGCCATTTTCCAATATGGCCGCCATACAAAAGTTTGGTTTTAGAACATAAAGGCTTAGATAACTTTAGAACCGTAATCAATAGGAAGTTTCTATAAAAAAAAATAACACCACCACCACGCGAGCTGCTTTAGCAGCTCGCGCACGCGGCGAAATACTAGTTAATATAATATAAAACTGAAAGACCACTGACTGACTGACTGACTGACATATAATTGACAGAAATAGAAGTGGTACTTGCCGTTATGATGGGGGGTAGTGTTTGGTACCGTTGGATAGAGGATGTTTTGAAACCAACCAGAAAAATCCGAAATCCATGGAAAGGTGTCTCCGAGATGGAACTGCTCAAGGGATCTCGGAAACTATAAATCGGATGGGGGTACCGCTTGAACTAAATATGCCCCAAAACCTGGGCCATTTTTGAAAATTTGAAAAAAAAGATGGCCG
The DNA here is from genome assembly GCA_951640565.1 of Petrophora chlorosata. Taxonomy (NCBI): domain Eukaryota; kingdom Metazoa; phylum Arthropoda; class Insecta; order Lepidoptera; family Geometridae; genus Petrophora; species Petrophora chlorosata. Next base: position 4,897,769 of record OX621194.1, on the reverse strand, counting down.
CCATACTAAAAAACATGGCCGCCATACAAAATAAAAATGCAAATAACTTTTAAACGGTAAGAGATAGGTATAGGGTGCTCGACCAAATGTCATAGAGGGCGATGGGGGAAATTTGACAAAGTTGGAAAAATTAAAAAAAAAAAAAAAAAATGGCGGCCATTTTGAAAGTTGCTCCGATCCGACTGAAATTTTGCATCGGGGGGTTTTCTGGGTCGAAGATTACAATTATGAAAAAAAATTTTGGATTCCGCCATTTTTCAAGATGGCTGCCATACAAAAGTTTTTTTTCCGGAAAAATAAGCCAAACAAAACTTTTGAACCGTAGTCGATAGGAAGCGTCTATAAAAAAAAAGTAACACCCCCCCACGCGAGCTGCTTTAGCAGCTCGCGCACGCCACAAAATCACTTGGATTCCGCCATTTTTCAAGATGGCTGCCATACAAAAGTCTTTTTTTCAGAACAACTGAACTTAAATAACTTTAGAACCGTAATCGATAGGGAGCTTTTATAAAAAAAGCAAAACCCCCCCACGCGAGCTGCTTTAGCAGCTCGCGCACGCCACACAATCACTTGAAATCCAGCTTTTTTTCAAGATGGCCGCCATACAAAAGTTTGTTTTCAGAACAAAAAGGGTAAACAAAACTTTAGAACCGTAATCGATAGGAAGCTTTTAAAAAAAAACAGCAGCCACCCCCCCACGCGAGCTGCTTTAGCAGCTCGCGCACGCGGCGAAATACTAGTTATATTATATAAAACTGAAAGGTCACTGACTGACAATTGACAGAAATAGAAGTGGTACTTGCCGATATGGTGGGGGGGAGTGTTTGGTACCGTTGGATAGAGGATGTTTTGAAACCAACCAGAAAAATCCGAAATCCATTGAAAGGTGTCTCCGAGATGGAACTGCTCAGGGGATCTCGGAAACTATAAATCGGATGGGGGTACCGCTTGAACTAAATATGCCCCAAAACCTGGGCCATTTTTGAAAATTTGAAAAAAAAGATGGCCGCCATACAAAAAAACATGGCCGCCATACAAAATAAAAATGTAAATAACTTTTGAATGGTTAGAGATAGGTATAGGGTGCTCGACCAAATGTCATAGAGGGCGATGGGGGAAATTTGGTAAAGTTGGAAAAATTAAAAAAAAAGAAAAAAAAATGGCGGCCATTTTGAAAGTTGCTCCGATCCGACTGAAATTTTGCATCCGGGGGTTTTCTGTGTCGTAGATTACGATTATGAAAAAAAATTTTGGATTCCGCCATTTTTCAAGATGGCTGTCATACAAAAGTTTTTTTTCCGGAAAAATATGCCAAACAAAACTTTTGAACCGTAGTCGATAGAAAGCGTCTATAAAAAAAAAGCAACACCCCCCACGCGAGCTGCTTTAGCAGCTCGCGCACGCCACAAAATCACTTGGATTCCGCCATTTTTCAAGATGGCCGCCATACAAAAGTCGTTTTTTCAGAACAACTGAACTTAAATAACTTTAGAACCGTAATCGATGGAGAGCTTTTATAAAAAAACGCAAACCCCCCCACGCGAGCTGCTTTAGCAGCTCGCGCACGCCACACAATCACTTGAAATCAAGTTTTTTTTCAAGATGGCCGCCATACAAAAGTTTGCTTTCATAACAAAAAGGCTTATAAAACTTTAGAAGCGTAATCGATAGGGAGCTTTTAAAAAAAAGAGCAATCACCCCCCCACGCGAGCTGCTTTAGCAGCTCGCGCACGCGGCGAAATACTAGTTATATTATATAAAATTAAAAGACCACTCACTGACTGACTGACTGACTGACATATAATTGACAGAAATAGAAGTGGTACTTGCCGTTATGGTGGGGGGTAGTGTTTGGTACGGTTGTATAGAGGATGTTTTGAAACCAACCAGAAAAATCCGAAATCCATGGAAAGGTGTCTCCGAGATGGAACTGCTCAGGGGATCTCGAAAACTATAAATCGGATGGGGGTACCGCTTGAACTAAATATGCCCCAAAACCTGGGCCATTTTTGAAAATTTGAAAAAAAAGATGGCCGCCATACAAAAAAACATGGCCGCCATACAAAATAAAAATGCAAATAACTTTTGAACGGTAAGAGATAGGTATAGAGTGCTCGACCAAATGTCATAGAGGGCGATGGGGGAAATTTGAAAAAGTTGGAAAAATTAAAAAAAAAGAAAAAAAAATGGCGGCCATTTTGAAAGTTGCTCCGATCCGACTGAAACTTTGCATCGGGGGGTTTTCTGGGTCGAAGATTACAATTATGAAAAAAAATTTTGGATTCCGCCATTTTTCAAGATGGCTGCCATACAAAAGTTTTTTTCCGGAAAAATAAGCCAAACAAAACTTTTGAACCGTAGTCGATAGGAAGCGTCTATAAAAAAAAAGCAACACCCCCCCACGCGAGCTGCTTTAGCAGCTCGCGCACGCCACAAAATCACTTGGATTTCGCCATTTTTCAAGATGGCCGCCATACAAAAGTCATTTTTTCAGAACAACTGAACTTAAATAACTTTAGAACCGTAATCGATAAGGAGCTTTTATAAAAAACAGCAAAACCCCCCCACGCGAGCTGCTTTAGCAGCTCGCGCACGCCACACAATCACTTGAAATCCAGCTTTTTTTCAAGATGGCCGCCATACAAAAGTTTGATTTCAAAACAAAAAGGGTAAACAAAACTTTAGAACCGTAATCGATAGGAAGCTTTAAAAAAAAACAGCAGCCACCCCCCCACGCGAGCTGCTTTAGCAGCTCGCGCACGCGGCGAAATACTAGTTATATTATATAAAAGTGAAAGACCACTCACTGACTGACTGACTGACTGACTGACTGACTGACTGACTGACATATTGACAGAATTGATCTCCCACTTGCCGTTATGGTGGGGGGTAGTGTTTGGTATGGTTGGATAGAGGATGTTTTGAAACCAACCAGAAAAATCCGAAATCACCAGAAAGTGGTTTCCATGATGGAACTGCTCAGGGGATCTCGGAAACTATAAATCGGATGGGGGTACCGCTTGAACTAAATATGCCCCAAACCTTGGGCCAATTTTGAAAATTTGAAAAAAAAGATGGCCGCCATACAAAAAAACATGGCCGCCATACAAAATAAAAATGTAAATAACTTTTGAATGGTTAGAGATAGATATATGGTGCTCGACCAAATGTCATAGAGGACGACGGGGGAAATTTGGAAAAGTGGGAAAAATTAAAAAAAAAGAAAAAAAAATGGCGGCCATTTTGAAAGTTGCTCCGATCCGACTGAAATTTTGTATCGGTGGGTTTTCTGGGTTGTAGATTACGATTATGAAAAAAAAATTGGATTCCGCCATTTTTCAAGATGGCCGCCATACAAGAGTTATTTTTCATGACAAAATTGGTGAAAATAATATGCAAATAACTTTTAAACGGTTACAGATAGGTATAGGGTGCTCGACCAAATATCATAGAGGACCATAGGGGAAATTTGGAAAAGTTGGAAAAATTAAAAAAAAAGAAAGAAAAATGGCGGCCATTTTGAAAAATGCTCCGATTCGACTGAAATTTTGCATGGGGGGGTTTTTTAGGTCGTAGATTACGATTATGAAAAAATAATTTGGATTCCGCCATTTTTCAAGATGGTCGCCATACAAAAGATTTTTTTCCGAACAAAGAGAATAACTTTAAAACCGTAATCGATAGGGAGCTTCTATAAAAAAAAAACAACACCACCCCACGCGAGCTGCTTTAGCAGCTCGCGCACGCTACAAAATCACTTGGATTGCGCCATTTTCCAATATGGCCGCCATACAAAACTTTGTTTTTAGAACATAAAGGCTTAGAGATAACTTTAGAACCGTAATCGATAGGAAGTTTCTATAAAAAAAAATAACACCACCACCACGCGAGCTGCTTTAGCAGCTCGCGCACGCGGCGAAATACTAGTTCTATTATATAAAACTGAAAGACCACTGACTGACTGACTGACTGACTGACATATAATTGACAGAAATAGAAGTGGTACTTGCCGATATGGTGGGGGGGAGTGTTTGGTACCGTTGGATAGAGGGTGTTTTGAAACCAACCAGAAAAATCCGAAATCACCAGAAAGTGGTTTCCTTGATGGAACTGCTCAGGGGATCTCGAAAACTATAAATCGGATGGGGGTACCGCTTGAACTAAATATGCCCCAAAACCTGGGCCATTTTTGAAAATTTGAAAAAAAAGATGGCCGCCATACAAAAAAACATGGCCGCCATACAAAATTAAAATGTTAATAACTTTTGAATGGTTAGAGATAGGTATAGGGTGCTCGACCAAATGTCATAGAGGACGATGGGGGAAATTCGGAAAAGTTGGAAAAATTAAAAAAAAAGAAAAAAAAATGCCGGCCATTTTGAAAGTTGCTGCGATCCGACTGAAATTTTGCATCGGGGGGTTTTCTGGGTCGAAGATTACAATTATGAAAAAAAATTTTGGATTCCGCCATTTTTCAAGATGGCCGCCATACAAAAATTTTTTTCCGGAAAAATAAGCCAAACAAAACTTTTGAACCGTAGTCGATAGGAAGCGTCTATAAAAAAAAGCAACACCCCCCCACGCGAGCTGCTTTAGCAGCTCGCGCACGCCACAAAATCACTTGGATTTCGCCATTTTTCAAGATGGCCGCCATACAAATGTATTTTTTTCAGAACAACTGAACTTAAATAACTTTAGAACCGTAATCGATAGGGAGCTTTTATAAAAAAAAGCAAAACCCCCCACGCGAGCTGCTTTAGCAGCTCGCGCACGCCACACAATCACTTGAAATCCAGCTTTTTTTCAAGATGGCCGCCATACAAAAGTTTGATTTCAAAACAAAAAGGGTAAACAAAACTTTAGAACCGTAATCGATAGGAAGCTTTTAAAAAAAAACAGCAGCCACCCCCCCACGCGAGCTGCTTTAGCAGCTCGCGCACGCGGCGAAATACTAGTTAATATAATATAAAACTGGAAGACCATCACTGACTGACTGACTGACTGACTGACTGACTGACTGACTGACATATTGACAGAATTGTTCTCCCAGATGCCGTTATGGTGGGTGGAAGTGTTTGGTATGGTTGGATAGAGGATGTTTTGAAACCAACCAGAAAAATCCGAAATCACCAGAAAGTGGTTTCCGTGATGGAACTGCTCAGGGGATCTCGGAAACTATAAATCGGATGGGGGTACCGCTTGAACTAAATATGCCCCAAACCTTGGGCCAATTTTGAAAATTTGAAAAAAAAGATGGCCGCCATACAAAAAAACATGGCCGCCATACAAAATAAAAATGTAAATTACTTTTGAACGGTTAGAGATAGGTATAGGGTGCTCGACCAAATGTCATAGAGGGCGATGAGGGAAATTTGAAAAAGTTGGAAAAATTAAAAAAAAAGAAAAAAAATGGCGGCCATTTTGAAAGTTGCTCCGATCCGACTGAAATTTTGCATAGGGGGGTTTTCTGGGCCGTAGATTACGATTATGAAAAAAAATATTATATTCCGCCATTTTTCAAGATGGCTGCCATACAAACGTTTTTTTTCATGACATAATAGGTGAAAATAATATGCAAATAACTTTTAAACCGTTAGAGATAAGTATAGGGTGCTCGACCAAATATCATAGAGGACCATGAGGGAAATTTGGAAAAGTTGGAAAAATTAAAAAAAATGAAAAAAAAAAATGGCGGCAATTTTCAAAGTTGCTCCGATCCAACTGAAATTTTGCATTGGGGGGTTTTTGGGGTCGCAGATTACGATTATGAAAAAATAATTTGTATTCCGCCATTTTGCAAGATGGCCGCCATACAAAAGATTTTTTTCCGAACAAAGAGAATAACTTTAAAACCGTAATCGATAGGGAGCTTCTATAAAAAAAAACAACACCTTCCCACGCGAGCTGCTTTAGCAGCTCGCGCACGCCACAAAATCACTTGGATTGCGCCATTTTCCAATATGGCCGCCATACAAAAGTTTGTTTTTAGAACATAAAGGCTTAGATAACTTTAGAACCGTAATCGATAGGAAGTTTCTATAAAAAAAAAATAACACCACCACCACGCGAGCTGCTTTAGCAGCTCGCGCACGCGGCGAAATACTAGTTATATTATATAAAATTAAAAGACCACTCACTGACTGACTGACTGACATATAATTGACAGAAATAGAAGTGGTACTTGCCGATATGGTGGGGGGGAGTGTTTGGTACGGTTGTATAGAGGGTGTTTTGAAACCAACCAGAAAAATCCGAAATCCATGGAAAGGTGTCTCCGAGATGGAACTGCTCAAGGGATCTCGGAAACTATAAATCGGATGGGGGTACCGCTTGAACTAAATATGCCCCAAAACCTGGGCCATTTTTGAAAATTTGAAAAAAAAGATGGCCGCCATACAAAAAAACATGGCCGCCATACAAAATAAAAATGCAAATAACTTTTAAACGGTAAGAGATAGATATAGAGTGCTCGACCAAATGTCATAGAGGACGATGGGGGAAATTTGGAAAAGTTGGAAAAATTAAAAAAAAAGAAAAAAAAATGGCGGCCATTTTGAAAGTTGCTCCGATCCGACTGAAATTTTGCATTGGGGGGTTTTTTGGGTCGAAGATTACAATTATGAAAAAAAATTTTGGATTCCGCCATTTTTCAAGATGGCTGCCATACAAAAGTTTTTTTTCCGGAAAAATAAGCCAAACAAAACTTTTGAACCGTAGTCGATAGAAAGCGTCTATAAAAAAAAGCAACACCCCCCCACGCGAGCTGCTTTAGCAGCTCGCGCACGCCACAAAATCACTTGGATTCCGCCATTTTTCAAGATGGCCGCCATACAATCTTTTTTCAGAACAACTGAACTTAAATAACTTTAGAACCGTAATCGATAGGGAGATTTTATAAAAAAAAGCAAAACCCCCCCACGCGAGCTGCTTTAGCAGCTCGCGCACGCCACAAAATCACTTGGATTGCGCCATTTTCCAATAAGGCCGCCATACAAAAGTTTGTTTTTAGAACATAAAAGCTTAGATAACTTTAGAACCGTAATCGATAGGAAGTTTCTATGAAAAAAAAATAACACCACCACCACGCGAGCTGCTTTAGCAGCTCGCGCACGCGGCGAAATACTAGTTAATATAATATAAAACTGGAAGACCACTCACTGACTGACTGACTGACATATTGACAGAATTGATCTCCCACTTGCCGTTATGGTGGGGGGTAGTGTTTGGTACCGTTGGATAGAGGATGTTTTGAAACCAACCAGAAAAATCCGAAATCCATGGAAAGGTGTCTCCGAGATGGAACTGCTCAGGGGATCTCGGAAACTATAAATCGGATGGGGGTACCGCTCGAACTAAATATGCTCGAAACCCTGGGCCATTTTTGAAAATTTGAAAAAAAAGATGGCCGCCATACAAAAAAACATGGCCGCCATACAAAATAAAAATCTTAATAACTTTTGAATGGTAAGAGATAGATATAGGGTGCTCGACCAAATGTCATAGAGGACGACGGGGGAAAGTTGGAAAAGTTGGAAAAATTAAAAAAAAAGAAAAAAAAATGGCGGCCATTTTGAAAGTTGTTCCGATCCGACTGAAATTTTGCATCGGGGGGTTTTCTGGGTCGAAGATTATTATTATGAAAAAAAATTTTGGATTCCGCCATTTTTCAAGATGGCCGCCATACAAAAGTTTTTTTTCCGGAAAAATAAGCCAAACAAAACTTTTGAACCGTAGTCGATAGGAAGCGTCTATATAAAAAAAACAACACTCCTCCACGCGAGCTGCTTTAGCAGCTCGCGCACGCCACAAAATTACTTGGATTCCGCCATTTTTCAAGATGGCCGCCATACAAAAGCCATTTTTACAGAACAACTGAACTTAAATAACTTTAGAACCGTAATCGATAGGGAGCTTTTATTAAAAAGCAAAACACCCCCCCACGCGAGCTGCTTTAGCAGCTCGCGCACGCCATACAATCACTTGAAATCCAGCTTTTTTTCAAGATGGCCGCCATACAAAAGTTTGATTTCAAAACAAAAAGGGTAAACAAAACTTTAGAACCGTAATCGATAGGAAGCTTTTAAAAAAAAACAGCAGCCACCCACCCACGCGAGCTGCTTTAGCAGCTCGCGCACGCGGCGAAATACTAGTTATATTATATAAAAGTGAAAGACCATCACTGACTGACTGACTGACTGACTGACTGACTGACATATTGACAGAATTGATCTCCCACTTGCCGTTATGGTGGGGGGGAGTGTTTGGTACCGTTGGATAGAGGGTGTTTTGAAACCAACCAGAAAAATCCGAAATCACCGGAAAGTGGTTTCCGTGATGGAACTGCTCAGGGGATCTCGGAAACTATAAATCGGATGGGGGTACCGCTTGAACTAAATATGCCCCAAACCTTGGGCCAATTTTGAAAATTTGAAAAAAAAGATGGCCGCCATACAAAAAAACATGGCCGCCATACAAAATAAAAATGTAAATAACTTTTGAACGGTTAGAGATAGGTATAGGGTGCTCGACCAAATGTCATAGAGGACGACGGGGGAAATTTGGAAAAGTTGGAAAAATTAAAAAAAAAAGAAAAAAAAATGGCGGCCATTTTGAAAGTTGCTCCGATCCAACTGAAATTTTGCATAGGGGAGTTTTCTGGGTCGGAGATTACGATTATGAAAAAAAAATTTGGATTCCGCCATTTTTCAAGATGGCTGCCATACAAACGTTTTTTTTCATGACAAAATAGGTGAAAATAATATGCAAATAACTTTTAAACGGTTAGAGATAGGTATAGGGTGCTCGACCAAATGTCATAGAGGGTGACGGGGGAAATTTGAAAAAGTTGGAAAAATTAAAAAAAAAGAAAAAAAAATGGCGGCCATTTTGAAAGTTGCTCCGATCCGACTGAAATTTTGCATCGGGGCGTTTTCTGGGTTGTAGATTACGATTATGAAAAAAAATTTTGGATTCCGCCATTTTTCAAGATGGCTGCCATACAAAAGTTGTTATTTCGGAAAAATAAGCCAAACAAAACTTTTGAACCGTAGTCGATAGGAAGCTTTTAAAAAACAAACAGCGCAACCTCCCCACGCGAGCTGCTTTAGCAGCTCGCGCACGCCACAAAATCACTTGGATTTCGCCAGTTTTCAAGATGGCCGCCACACAAAAGTCATTTTTTCAGAACAACTGAACTTAAATAACTTTAGAACCGTAATCGATAGGGAGCTTTTATAAAAAAAGCAAAACCCCCCCACGCGAGCTGCTTTAGCAGCTCGCGCACGCCACACAATCACTTGAAATCCAGCTTTTTTTCAAGATGGCCACCATACAAAAGTTTGATTTCAAAACAAAAAGGGTAAACAAAACTTTAGAACCGTAATCGATAGGAAGCTTTTAAAAAAAAACAGCAGCCACCCCCCCACGCGAGCTGCTTTAGCAGCTCGCGCACGCGGCGAAATACTAGTTATATTATATAAAATTAAAAGACCACTCACTGACTGACTGACTGACATATAATTGACAGAAATAGAAGTGGTACTTGCCGTTATGGTGGGGGGTAGTGTTTGGTACCGTTGGATAGAGGATGTTTTGAAACCAACCAAAAAAATCCGAAATCCATGGAAAGGTGTCTCCGAGATGGAACTGCTCAAGGGATCTCGGAAACTATAAATCGGATGGGGGTACCGCTTGAACTAAATATGCCCCAAAACCTGGGCCATTTTTGAAAATTTGAAAAAAAAGATGGCCGCCATACAAAAAAACATGGCCGCCATACAAAATAAAAATGCAAATAACTTTTAAACGGTAAGAGATAGATATAGAGTGCTCGACCAAATGTCATAGAGGACGATGGCGGAAATTTGGAAAAGTTGAAAAAATTAAAAAAAAAGAAAAAAAAATGGCGGCCATTTTGAAAGTTGCTCCGATCCGACTAAAATTTGGCATCGGGGTGTTTTCTGGGTCGAAGATTACAATTATGAAAAAAAATTTTGGATTCCGCCATTTTTCAAGATGGCTGCCATACAAAAGTTTTATTTTCCGGAAAAATAAGCCAAACAAAACTTTTGAACCGTAGTCGATAGGAAGCGTCTATAAAAAAAAAGCAACACCCTCCCACGCGAGCTGCTTTAGCAGCTCGCGCACGCCACAAAATCACTTGGATTCCGCCATTTTTCAAGATGGCCGCCATACAAAAGTCTTTTTTTCAGAACAACTGAACTTAAATAACTTAAGAACCGTAATCGATAGGGAGCTTTTATAAAAAAAAGCAAAACCCCACCACGCGAGCTGCTTTAGCAGCTCGCGCACGCCACACAATCACTTGAAATCCAGCTTTTTTTCAATATGGCCGCCATACAAAAGTTTGATTTCAAAACAAAAAGGGTAAACAAAATTTTAAAACCGTAATCGATAGGAAGCTTTTAAAAAAAAACAGCAGCCACCCCCCCACGCGAGCTGCTTTAGCAGCTCGCGCACGCGGCGAAATACTAGTTTATTCTATTATATAAAATTGAAAGACCACTGACTGACTGACATATAATTGACAGAAATAGAAGTGGTACTTGCCGTTATGGTGGGGGGTAGTGTTTGGTACGGTTGTATAGAGGATGTTTTGAAACCAACCAGAAAAATCCGAAATCCATGGAAAGGTGTCTCCGAGATGGAACTGCTCAGGGGATCTCGGAAACTATAAATCGGATGGGGGTACCGCTTGAACTAAATGTGCCCCAAAACCTGGGCCATTTTTGAAAATTTGAAAAAAAAGATGGCCGCCATACAAAAAAACATGGCCGCCATACAAAATAAAAATGTAAATAACTTTTGAATGGTTAGAGATAGGTATAGGGTGCTCGACCAAATGTCATAGAGGGCGATGGGGGAAATTTGGTAAAGTTGGAAAAATTAAAAAAAAAGAAAAAAAAATGGCGGCCATTTTGAAAGTTGCTCCGATCCGACTGAAATTTTGCGTCCGGGGGTTTTCTGGGTCGTAGATTGCGATTATGAAAAAAAATTTTGGATTCCGCCATTTTTCAAGATGGCTGCCATACAAAAGTTTTTTTTCCGGAAAAATAAGCCAGACAAAACTTTTGAACCGTAGTCGATAGAAAGCGTCTATAAAAAAAAAGCAACACCCCTCCACGCGAGCTGCTTTAGCAGCTCGCGCACGCCACAAAATTACTTGGATTCCGCCATTTTTCAAGATGGCCGCCATACAAAAGTCTTTTTTTCAGAACAACTGAACTTAAATAACTTTAGAACCGTAATCGATAGGGAGCTTTTATAAAAAAAAGCAAAACCCCCCACGCGAGCTGCTTTAGCAGCTCGCGCACGCCACACAATCACTTGAAATCCAGCTTTTTTTCAAGATGGCCGCCATACAAAAGTTTGATTTCAAAACAAAAAGGGTAAACAAAACTTTAGAACCGTAATCGATAGGAAGCTTTTAAAAAAAAACAGCAGCCACCCCCCACGCGAGCTGCTTTAGCAGCTCGCGCACGCGGCGAAATACTAGTTTATGTTTATATTACTCCAACTAAATAGTAGAAAACGACAGTTACCTTCCTGAGAAATGAATTGTTCAATTTGGAAACGAATCGTGATATCTCATTAGTCTTTTTTATGATTTAGTGTAGTGTTAGTAGTGCATCATTAATTAAACATAAATTAGTCCACCTGAAAGATATAAAAATATTTTTGAGTTAAAATCCTAGTGGATACTTCCTTGATATATTTTTTCATCCAAAAGAAATTGTACATTATACCTATGTTCATATAAGTAGTATGCTTTACTTTGGACATTTGAATATATAATATTACAAACTCAAATGTCCAAACTTAGACTTAATATGTTCGATCATCTATTTGTCTGTCTGTATGAAGATTTGTGACTGGCCTGTTTGTTAGACTGTGAGCTACAAGTGGTGTTCAAAGTTCTTGAAATTAATAATCTTCAATGATTACTTCAATTCATATTTTGAATACAGTCAAACACACTATTCCAGCCTAGTGTACAATATATTGTCTTCCATTTAAAACTAGTTGTCACTGTTTTCACTGATAACAAAGCGTCCCGGCTCGCAGGTACAGCCACGGCGTGTCGAGCCCGGGCCGGCACGTGCGCACGCGCCTGTACTTCACCAGCGAGAGCCACGTGCACTCGCTGCTCACTGTGCTGAGGTTCGGCGGACTTTTGGACGTGAGTGCATAACATTCTTAACCCCCGACTCATAGGGCGGATAAGTTTGACCACTATGTGTGCTACTAGTTTGGTCACAAATTGTTCGTCGCTTTGCTAAATAGTGCTGTTTGCCGTCGTGGTACAATGCTATTGCCGTCGACAGCGGCCATTTACCGTCTGGAAAGAAAATTATTTTTAACCCCCGACTCAAAAAGGAGGGGTGTTATAAGTTCGACCACTATGTGTGTCTGTGTTTGCATTTGTAATGGGCAGGTTTGGCGCTTACCATTAGACAAAACACTTGCGCGTCTTGTTACTCAGTTCCATAAAAAAATGATTTATTTCAGGTGCTAAAAGAAAGATATATTCCAGGTGCTAAAAGAAATATATATTCCAGGTGCTGAAAGACGAGCAGTGGCGGCGCGCGATGGAGTACGTGTCGATGGTGTCGGAACTCAACTACATGTCGCAGATCGTCGTCATGCTGTACGAGGACCCTACCAAGGACCCCTGCTCCGAGGAACGGTAACGGTCTCCTACTACTTACTGGTTACTACTTACTGGGTTTTCTGGTGGTAGGTTTCTCGTATGCGAGAGGCCGTCTCGGTGAGTAGTACCGCTTTGCCAGTCATTCAGCCGCCAAGCAGTAATGCGCAAGCATTACTGTGTTTCGGCTTGAAGGGCAATGTAGCCAGCAGAATTACTGGGCATTATGAGACTCAACAGCTAATTGTCTGAGGGTGACGAGCGCAACACAGCGCCGCGCAGGATTTTGCAAAACAATGTTCTGGATGGTGCTGTTATTGTTATGGGCTGGCGTATTGCTTACCATCAGGCAAACGACCAGCTCGTCTCGTCATTCAGTTACATAAAAAAAAAACTATCCTCATCAGCAGCCCATCACGTTCCCACTGCTGAGACATGGGCCTACTCCCATAGGGGCGAAAATCCACCACGCTGGCCTGGTGCGGGTTGGTGGATGGCACATGTCCTTGAATTTCTGTGATCAATTCTAGGCCATGCCGGTTTCCTCACGATGTTTTCATTGACTGTTTTTATAGCGAGTGCTATATCCACACAACTCAGAAAGTCAGTGGTGTGGGGCCAGCGGGATTCGAACTCGGGTGCGTCGGATTGAAAGTCTCACGTGCTCCGACTGAGCCACACTCTCCTACTTCCTACTAATATTATAAATGCGAAAGTTTATGAGAATTTAAAGTAGTTTATGTTTATTATTTATGTTTATGAGTAGTTTATGAATAGATGAATGTATGTTTGTTATTCAATCACGCAAAAACTACTGAACGGATATTGATGAAGTTTGGTATGTAGGTTCTTTTGGTCTTGGAAAAGGATATAGGCTACTTTTTATCCCGGAAACTGCGGGCAAACTAAACCACAGCCTAATTATAAATACAAAAGTAAGTGTATGAGTATGTTTGTGTAGTGTGTAAGCTCCACGAAAGGCTCCACAGATTTAATAATAATAATAATACAATTATTATTCATAGCCACATATAAATTTAAGTTATTTAAGCTTAATGAAGCGTATTATATTTATGTAAATATGAAAGGTTGTTGGGATGCAACTAAAATTATGAGACCGCTGAATCCGAAACTAGGAATATAACCTGTATGATCAGATTCAGTTGTTCTCCAAAGCTTACAGTTTTACAGTAACAGCAATGTTATGACAATTTTTTATTTTTTTTGTTAGCTTAGAACAATCAGAGCAATTGTCCAAGCAGATGTGTGTGTATACAAATGTGTATGTAAGTATGTCAATTTTTAGCATAAGAGTTATGTGAGAGTGAATGATTGATGAGATGATATGATGAGTGATTTGAGTTAAGTTCGAAATAGTTATACCCTGGATTAACACGTCGGCTACATTTTATCCCGGTAAACCGCGGAGCGCACCTAGTGTATTTATTTAAGTATTCCTTGTTATTTAATCATCTGATCTAGAAGTACAATTACAGTGCTGGTTTATTCTGTTAGGTTCCACGTGGAGCTGCACTTCAGCCCGGGAGTCAACTGTTGCGTGCAGAAGAACCTCCCTCCCGGGCCCGGCTTCCGGCCGCACAGCCGGAACCACTCCACTACCAACAACTCGGTGAGACAACAAACTGTATTTGTTAAACAAGTATACATTTTATTAAAAAACCGACTTCAATGTAAAGTCCAAGGTCAAATATTGATGAAATTTATATGGGAGCACTTCGTAGCTATACTGAACCCAACGCAAAAAGAATTTTCCAAATCGGTTCCTGATGGAGGTCAGAGGTGGCAATATAAAAAAAAAAAACATACAACCGAAGAGAGAATCTCCTCCTTTTTTTGAATGCGGTTAAAAAATCATTTTTAAGAAAAAAGCAAAAAAATAGACATCTTTTATTAAAATCGGTTCTGCCGTGTTTTCCTTTTTATAGGTTTTTGTGTCGGGGTTTATTTATATTTAGGTTACTGAAATTCGCTTGTTAATTTCAGAGTTCGCCCGAAGAAGTGAAATGTATTGAAGAAGAAGGTGAAGACGACAACATGGCCAGTCAGGAGACGTTGCAAGCTGTAAGTATATCGAACCCACTTGATATATCGAAAGGCGCATTTCTACTATGACTAAGACATTGACTTACATATATATGTATTATAAATACAAAATACAACACTGTATAGATGTATGATAAATTGTGCAGTAAATAACTAACATTTTTTTAAACGCCCAACGATCACGTACATACATCCTGACCCCTAAATAGGATTCCCTGTATCTAGGGCACCAGGAACTATGAGGACCATGGTCCCACAACACCCAGACACGAAACAAATACTTGCGCTTTTTTTTTCTGTGCACAAACATTTGTCCCGTCGCGGGAATCGAACCCGCAACCTCAGTGGTGTATGAAATTTGAGCCAACCTGCTCAACCACTACACGACAGAGGCTGTCAATTTCTTTGAGCCTGCGAAATTACTGGTCATATTATACTTAATATATGCCCCCCTACCCATATGTCCCTCAAGCGCCAATCGTATATCGTGTTGAGCTCAAATTAAGGTATAGCTTCACTGCGACTAAGAGATGCGGTCTAATCATTATCGATTCAGGCTAGATACAAAATAATCTTATTCATTTACATATATCAAAATGCGATAAGTACAAGTTGAGATAAACTCATAAAACATTGAGTGAATCTACACCTTAATCTGAGCTCAACACGATATACGATTGGCGCTTGAGGGACATATGGGTACGGGGACTGATATCTCGAGATGATGAGCGCAATGCAGTGCTTTTCATTGTATTAAAAGTTCTGATGGCACTGCAATTGAATGACAAATGGGCTTATGTCTAACTTTCACATCTATCGCGATACCTTACAATTTGACATCTGAAGGATATTTACAAACTTCAGATCGACAAACTAGCGATTGTGATTGCGTTAACGACCGCGACCCATTTTTGAAAGATATTTAAGTGCACATTTAATGTTCTTAAATTGCTAATAATTGTAAATTTACGGGTATTTCGATAACCTGGCAGTAACAAAACGCATTATTTGTAATGCCACGCGTCGATTTCTTTCACTTAAGTAATACATTAGTTCTGATAGCGATTTTAATAAAACAACTTAGACAATTAAGGTTTGGAAACTATCGTGAGCGAAAAATTCATTATAAATATAAACGGCTGTACTCACGTTATGATTGTGTCGGAATAACTCCGACCAGGTTTCGGACAATTAGGATGTCCTTCTTCCGAGAGTTTACGCTTTGGATTCGCGGCGCACTAATGAGTGTAGCCGTTTATATTTATAATGAATTTAGACAATTAGGATCACGATCGTAATCGCTATCTGTTTTAAAGGTATTATGTTAAAGTTGGACAATAAACCCCCAGCTCGTCTGATCACTCAGTTAAATAAAACACATGCACCCCTCATTTTCTGCAAAATAATGAACGTATAAGTATCTTCATCCTCTAAAATTGAATTTAAATACGCTAGCACTTTGCTGATAGCTTAAAAACATAAATCAATTTCAATTTAAGTTATAAAGGGATAAAATTGACGAATGTGCCTTTCTATTGTCAATAGGTGATGGTTCACAATACGTTACAGGACGCTGACGAACTGGACAATACGTTCTCTCCCAAAAGATCGTCGAAACTCGGCAGTATGAGGCCTTCCGACCCCATACCGATCTGGTGAGACTTGCCGATCTCGATGAGTTTAATGATACGCTTCTTAGTTTCACATCATTTCATATTACATATCGCCTTCTATCATTTCATATAGACCGCCCATTGTGTAACTTATGTTGTTAAGCTTGTCTGTGTATTTTTCTGTATTGTGGTGTTAACAATACAAACAAACAAATGAATAACAAATCGTTATTCATTCATTCATTCATTCGTTCGTTCATTCATTCATTTGTTCATTCATTTATTCATTCATATTTGTATATCATCGTCATTGGGGAGAATATTTCATTGTATAGGGCTCTCACAAATGTACGGGCTAATATCTAATGTTTCGGGGTGCATTGCTATGCAATATTTCGCATGATATTAAAATTCGGTGGCACTTGCTCGTCTCATAGCTCAGTTAAAAAAATATACGAATTATAATATATACGAGTATGTATATTTATACAACAAACCTTTGTTTTTATACAAAGACAACCGATTTCTTTGACAAGCAAATGTTTAAAACTAAAACCCCACTACGGTACTCGGAATGTGCTCATCAAGACGTTTCATTTGATTAAACACACGACATATTTATCTTAAAAAGACATCCTACTCGATACGACAGCAAAAAAATGTAGCCTGTGTCACCCGGACCGTAATAACGAATCGATTAACACCTCACTCATCAAAATCGGATGTTACGTGTTGTAGTTCCATATCATTGTCGCTTATTGTAGACTTGTAGTGTGTTGATTTTATGTAAGCCCCACTAACCTGTTACATTGTATAACCATTTCTGTTCCGCTAGGGACCGCTTCGTTCCTTATGACTACATAGTATCTTTAACCGATTCATCTTAGAATCTACTTGTTCAATGTTCATTTGTTATTAACATTATTTTGTTTATATTAACAGACATCACTGTCGTTACAGCTAGACTTGTCCTGAACTTGAGTCCCTAAGGTCGCATTTCATTTGTCAACCCGGCATTAGACCAGCGCCGGCTTTCCTCGAGCAGTTGGGAATTCTTTATATGAAATGCCATACATGTACACTCATATATCACTCAGTAACGTCACCGAAACGCCTCGCTCGCGAATCGTATAATAGGTGACAACCCGCTGCCCGCACGCTTGCCGCGCGTGGGCAACACGCGGGTCCCGAGTGAACCGCGCGCCGCCCGCCGTATAGGAAGCAAGCAACCCGCGAGTAATTTGTTTCTAAAATGTCATGGATCTCGTCCACGCCGCACCGTCAACCTGCCGACCGCGCGATGACCATCCGTGTATAACTAGTGGACGCCGAGTAGACGCCGAGCGGGGGAGGCGTCGTTTTTCGCGTGTCAGGTTGATTAATGAGTTATGACCTTATGAACTGTCTTGATTTAAAACTCAGCTTTAATTTTTAGAACTCGCAACTAATGAGTCTTCGTGTCTCCGAGTTTTGATGATTTATTTCCTAGGCTTCATAAGCTCTAAAGTAGAGACTCGAGTCCTATCAAAGGGACACATTAAGCCCTTGTGATGTCGCGAGTAATATACGTACTGAGTAGTGTGTGTACTGTTTTTGTCTGGTGTCTGAAATAAATCAATCTATGTACTTCTAGTATTTACTTTTTACTGTTCTATCTACTGTTGTAAAATTTACTTAAATTTAAATATGTTTATCTACAAACCCCAGTCTTAAATATTTTTTTTAAAACTAGTCTTTTCAAAAGATTCAGCGCTTAAAACGATTTGATCCTTTTATTTATTTAAAAGAGTCGAAGAGCTTTGATTTTGTTGTCCAGTCTTTAAAAAAAAGGGCTCAAGTCTTACAATCAGACGACTACAGTCCATCAAATCTAAGAGGTACCGTTTGACGTTTCATATTTTTCAAACCGAAACAACTTTGTTCATACGTACATTATTCAGTTTCGATAACCTTTTTCATAAAACCATGGATTTAGAAAGATTTCATTATTGTATCTAAAAATGTACAATTCTTAATATCTAAATGTAATTGAAAACTTTCAAACAAAGCAAAATAACACATATTTACACAGTAAATAATTTCTAATAGTTATATTCTTGACCTCATTACAAAGTTACGTAGTTAGGTCACTGCACGTAGTGTTGCGACTCTTCGGATACACTTGTATGCAAAAAAATCGTTTACATATACGAAAAATCGAATGTATTATTTACAAATTACACTTGACAACCAAACAAATATTTTTTCATGTGAATGGGATTTATCTCACATATTACGATTACATAACTAAATAGTTATGTAATCGTAAAATATGAGATAAAACCCATTCACCAAAAATACGTATTTATAAATCAAATATATTTGCTTCTTTAAAAAGTTGTCGAAAGCGAAAAAATAAAATAATTTTTTTTTTTCTGGCAACACTGCCAACTACAAGCGCACGCGGTCCGCTCGGTCGGTTCGGCGTCAGCAGTCTCTCGCCATCTTGGAAGCTGACTGTGCGCGTACTTGCTTTCTCGTTTGTGTTTTACAATTTGTGACTTGGCTATTACTTTTCTGGACTGATCATTCTTTATCCGTTTACCTTGGCAATATTTATACTGGACTCCGAACTAAGCAAGTGTTTATTAATAATGTCGAAAAGAGGACGTACTTTGAACAGCCAGGCTCGTGAATTGGTGGTGAAATTACACGAGTATTTTGAGCGTGAATCTCAAAATGGTGGACTTCTACTGCCAGTTACACAAGTTCGGGATCGCGTCGGTGAAGCTCTCGGTATTGGTAGCCGCACCGTTGGCAAAATATTAAGTGAAAAATATGGGCCTTCGGGGAGTGACAGTAACGTACTTCACACACCGAAAAAACGAAAAAGAAATAAACCTGTGACAGGCATCGATGAATTCGATAGTCATGCTATTAGAAACCATATATACGGGTATTTTACAAGAGGCGAATTTCCAACATTGGCAAAGTTATGTGCAACTTTAAAAGATGCCGGGCTGTATAAGGGAAGCATAGAGTCGTTGAGAACGGTAATAACAGGAATTGGCTTCAGATACAAAAAAGTTGACAAACGAAAAATTGTTATGGAGCGACATGACATAATTATGCAGCGACTAACATTCCTGCGCGAAGTTAAACAAATTATAAACTGGGATAATGTAATATTTTTGGACGAAACCTGGCTAAATTCCAACCATTCTGTGCCGAAAACATGGACTGATGATTCTGAAGCTTCGTGCTCGAAGGTGCCGATAGGAAAAGGTGGACGCCTCATAATATGCCATGCTGGGTCAGCGTCTACAGGCTTCGTGGAAAACTCTTTATTAGCTTTCTAATCCAAAAGCACTAAAGAGTATCATGAAGAAATGGACGCAGTAAGGTTCCGAGAGTGGTTCTTAAATTTATTACAGAATATCCCTCCTAACAGCACAATTATAATGGATAATGCCCCATACCACTCTGTGCAAATTGATAAAGCACCTACGTCAGCCAATAAGAAAGCAGATTTGGTGGCATGGCTGCAAAGAAAAGGAGTGGATGCCGACATGTCACTATTAAAAGCTGAATTATTACAGTTAGTGAAATTGCATAAACCACCAAAACCGACATATGTAATTGACCAATTGGCCGAAGAGCACGGGCACAAAGTCATACGACTTCCTCCGTACCATTGCCAATATAATGCCATTGAACTGATTTGGGCCCAAGTTAAAGGTAATATTTTATAATATTATAATAATAACACGAGTACTTCTAACATTTATAATTTAAACAATGGTTTTCGTCTGCTATCAAATAGTTACATTATTGTTTTACAGGTTATGCAGCAAGACACAACACAAAACCACCCTTCAGTGTCAAGAAAATGGAAGGTTTATTAAAGGAAGCATGTGCCCAAGTTACACAGGAAGATTGGAGTAAAGTAGTACAAAAAACAAAGAAAATAATAATGGACGACTTCGAAAGAGACGTACACTTTGATAATGTAATGGACAATCAACTGGTCATTAATTTAAATGACGATGATGACGAAGACGACGATACTAGTACTAGTAGTGAATAAAAAAATATCCTAAACATTTCTTTTATTTAATTATAACAATTGATTTCTTAAAATTCGGATATTATAGTAATCGATCTCTTAAAGTTCGGATATTATAGTAATCGATTTTTTCATCCCATCCCTATCATTCAATTGTCAGAACTGTCAAACGGTACTTCTTAGATTTGACGGACTGTAAGACTCGAGCCTTTTACAACTTTAATTGCAGCCATATGGTTCAGTCAACTAAAAACGTTCGTTTGTGACACAAACCATTTTAGCAATCTTCACTACACGGTGAGCGGGCACGAAGCCTCCACGTTAGCGGCGCGACTCAACGCGGAACTACGCGCTCGGAGCCATGTTGACGGAGAAATCACGGATCACGCGCAGGTCAGCTTTTCAAGATCTTAGTGTACGTCTCTGGTGCTAATATGTTGTACATGCTACATGTATGTATGTATGTACACCACACTGACCGCAATATTTCTAATAAAATTCCTGTCCATCCAAAGGTTGCCTATAAGAAATTGCGCATAGCGATAAGGCCGCCCATTGTGCCCACTGTTTATCGACTTTGATGACTATTGTTTTTCTTGTGTGTTTGGTATTCAATAAAGCATTATTGTATTGTATGCACTAGATTTCAGAAAACTTCAATTCGATGCCTAGACAAACCAAATTGTACAAGCGAAAAATCGTAAGCTTTTCAATTAACACGTTTAACTCGCTAATACGACATCAGAACATAAGAAGATTTTTGATCCAAATAGGGCCATGTTGGTCACCTACACTGGTTGATTGACTTCTATCAATGAATTGCAGGTACTTGACAGCCAATCCCTAATCGCCTTTGTACCTAACGTTTCAGATCGATGAGAAAGAACATAAAGAGGGCGAGGAACACCCGCCGCGCGCTCGCAGCTATGACCAGCACAAGCAGAGCCACGACAACGGTAAGTACGCACAACCGCGGAGCTCCGGCATGACTGGTTGACCTAACCACTCCTCACTAACTGCTCGGAGTGCGTAACTTTGTAGTGAGGGCTGATATTGGCGCCAATAAGGCAACCTAATGTATTTCTACAATATTTAATAACCATGTAATTTTACCACACTGTTTATGACTTAAAAAGTTATGAAAAACAGGTGGGAACACTGGATTAAATGTCAAAATTAGCCGTCATTGGGTTTGATCAATTTTGTTATGTATTTGTTAGGGATCAAGCCCTAAGACATTGTAATTAACTAAATCTGTGAAAAATGCCGCCAAAATGTATAAATAACAAAACCGATTAATAAGTGATTAAAACAAGACTAATCAAAACTAAATTGACTCAATTTCCTAAATACTTGAAATAATTCGCAAAGGCGTTTTCAAAAATTTTCATAACATTAGTAGGGTGTTCCATTATACCATTACTACCTATCTTTTAGACCTATGTTTATTTGCTTGTCTTAGTTTTGTTTCAATCACATTATATTTTTTTATCATTGACCTGGTGTGCCGACGTCCTTAACATTTGATTAATTAGTTGCAGTAAAATACAAAATCCCCACCCTCAACACGTCTACTATGAAAAATATTGTGACATTGTTGGAAGTCCTCCGAAGTCCATACTTTTCTATTTAGACGATTGTATATTATGTATTTATTATATACGCTATGTGCTAGCTTACCCATACCTGTGTAAAGGATCTTTAGTAATAAAATAAAGGTGCCTATACAATGATAGATAGGTAGATGATCAATTTAGAAGTGACAAGTAAGACAAGTAGGCTGTTTATTTTAAGGTACAGGTCTACAGGATGAGTAGATTTATTTATTTTATTAAATAGTGAAGTGATGAAAACCATTAGATTTCATATTCTTCAATCATCACACACGTCAATCATATCACAATGACTACCACTGTTGTTACTAATCGAACCAAAATACATAGATCGGAAACACGATGTTAGTATTAAGATTAACAGATGTCGTATTTTACTGCAACCCTGTAACTAACATACGTACCGACCGTGTGCCAGTGAAACAAACCGAGAAGCTTTCGGACGTCGGTCTGCGCTACACGAGCTTGCAAGCGGTCGACAAGCAAGGTCAGTGCACGGCCACCCCGACTTGCGGACGAAATAAGTATTGTACCTATACGGCTAGTGTTGATAGTGCGCTCTACAGTTCTGAAAAAACTTGATATATAATGTTATTGCAGAAGCTAGTAAAGGCTAAGCTCATCCCTCATTAATTAACCCGTCATCCGACCGAAGACACCTTATGGGTCACCGCGTTGTCAACCCGCGGTCACCGCACGGCAAACGTATGGGCGGCGGGTTGGAACCCAGTGGTTCACTCGCGAGCCAGGCGTTCCGGTGACGTTACGAAGTTGATAAGTGAGTGTATATTATGGAGTTTTAGATTTGAAAGACAAATGAATGCGTCCTTTAAAAGGATTGCATTTGTCCCGTAGCGGGAATCAAACCTTCGAGGTATATGGGATATGAGCAGACTCGCCCAACCACTGCACCACAGTGGCTGTCGATTTATCTAGATGAATGGTGAAATGCTTATTTAATTAATTTTCCTAATTTATAAGCAGAAAAATTAAGTTCTGATGACCATCTGAATAAAAAAAAATAGTGAAATGTGATGGCTCTAGCTAGATTGATATAAATTATATTATTCTCAGCCCTACTGCTGTAAACCAGGTTAAGGTTCAAGCCTTCTCTCTTTGCAGTTCTAAAGATGAAGAAATTATTAAAAATCGTAGAAGTTATACATGAGGATGATAATATTATGTCACATTTTGTATATTGACACTTTTATGTTACATAACAGCAAGGAGCTTAATACTATTAACTAGATTTCCATGCATAAAAGACTCAATTCAATAGACTAATAAACATTGACTTTTGAGTCTCAGTTCTTTTGAGCGCACTATTATTACGGCCTTAATTGGGAAGTCGTAGGGTGCTGGATTCATCGTAAAATCATACTAATTAACATGATATAATCATATTAGATAAACATAAACATTAAACGTTAAAATGCGGTCTAATCGTGCTGGGTATAATAAAGTTGTTCATCTCATATTTGCGTACTACGGTGGTAGCGTGAGAGGAACTTGGATCAAGCGTTATAGGTGTCTATGATTTCTGTTCGAACTAGTATCTCATGGGCAAGTGTCTTCACTCTTCACGATACATACAACTAGGAAGTGGTCCGTCACAGTCGTATCTCGCTTCATAGTCATTGTTACTAAAATCATCTCATTTCAAACGGTGTATCATGCATCAGTGTACGTTTAATTTCTAAGTACTTTAGTTTTTGCGTGTTTGATTGATGTATTTTCTTGTGTGCCGTCGTCGGTTTTGACTTATTCCTTTCGAGTTCGTAGCGCAACGGAGCGTGCGGCGTCGACACCGCCCAAACTGCGGTACAGCTCAATCTGGCCGGCGATCTTGTGTGTGTTGCATTGCATCCTCGCTCCTCACCATGTTGTGTGTGTTACTCTTCCGTTTGACTGCTGTGACCGCATGACCCGAGTGTATTAACACTAACTTAGGTCAGTAAGTTGTATGAAGTCACGACGTCATCTACCGGTCGGCACTTTCCCCCCGGACCACGTGCACTTGTGGCACCTGTGGGCCGAGGGGTGGGCGTCCGACGTCGAGGGTGCCGTCGTCGAGTCGGGAACAAAAGTCAAACCGCTCCATCCGGTCGCGGCCCCGACCATCCACAGTGCGAAGTCGATCGCGTCTCCCCGTACACCATCAGCACGCTTCGACGCACAGTGCTCTCTTTATATTTATTTATATTTTTATTTATGTATTTATTACTTTGACTATACGACTAATTTATTTTTCTCTCCATCACCGCCCCGTGTACTAACATTGCGCACCTCACGTAACACCGTACTCGTTAACACCCTACTAACCTCGCGCGCCATCACGCGCGTGGCAGCCGGCTGGCCGCGCGCGCTTCCGGCACTAACCGTGACGGCGCCGTCCGGCCGCCGCCTCAGCGACGAGCCGATAACCCCCTTCATTAACGTGGACGGCGTCGAGTCCTCCACTAACGAGCTCCCGCTGTCGGCCATCACGTTCGGGTCGCGCGAGGCCCTCGGGGCACCGGGCGCGGGGGTCGCCGGCCGCGTAGCCTCGTGGCCGCGGCTGGAGGGCGCCGGCTGTAGCGTGTGGGGCGCAGGGCGGCGGCAGCGGCACAGCATCGCCGGCCAGATGAGCTACCTCAAGATGCTGGGGCTCGGCGCGCGCGGCAAGCTGTCGGCGGCCGCCGGCCTCTTCAGCACCGCCGTCATCTCCGGCTCCAGCTCCGCACCCAACCTGCGCGTCATGATACCGACGGACTCTTCGACCAACGGTGAGTGCGGTTCCCGCGCCGCGCCGGTACTTGCCGCGAAACTACAGACGAGCGCTAACCAACCGAGCGGGACGGTGTGTTCGCAGCGGCGCTTGAGGGGTTCGGCGGCGTGCCGGCGGTGCGTCCGCTCGAGACGCTGCACAACGCGCTGTCGCTGCGGCAGCTGGACGCGTTCCTGGAGCGCGTGGCCGCCGCGCCCGTGCTGCTCAGCACGCCGCCCGCGCCGCACGCGCCGCACGCGCATCGCCGCGCTAACAAGCAGCCCTCGCCCACCAACAGTGAGTCAATATTCAATAACCAGTTTAAAAGTGTATAAAATCGTAACATGATAAAACAGTCACATACTTTCCACATTTGCACCTCATCTATGAATTAAATATACTATAACAATTAATTTCGCTATTAGTAGCGAAATTATTGGACTTAAGAGGTATTGTTTCAACGGCTGCAAAGATTTTTATGTACGTGCTACTAGTTGTGCCCCGCGGTTACCCTTATAAAAACTAGCCTATGTGTTACTTCAGGGTATAAGCTATCTGCATTCCGAAATTTACTCAAATCTTTTGAGCCGTTACAGCTTCAAGAAGTAACAAACACCCAACACACTTTCATACAAACATTCGCATTTATAATATTAGTATGACAATTACGACGCTTTCAAGGTGTGGGTTGGAGCGGTCCATCCTCTCTGATGTCGTCATCGGGCGAGCTCCCCAGCGGCCTCTCATCGGCCGGACCCTCGTCGCCCAACTCCAACTACGCATCCAACTCTGAACATAAGAACAACTCGGAAAGGTATAAAGAACCTAGTTTATCACAGGATATAGACTTCTAGAATCTTCTAGACTTACGTCGATTTCCGAATTAGAACATTGCTATATTGTAAGATCACGTCATCGTCATTGGAGTTCTCAATGAAGTCGCCACGCGCCCACTTGTAATCTGTACAAACACATTTGATGCTAATGTTGCTTGAATTACTGTCATTGTCATAGCTGTTCTGCACCCAGTTGATAATTTTGGTTTCCATGGGGTCCTAAAAATTGGGAGTTTTGTCGTCACTAGACGGCAGGATGTATTTTCTCTACTTCTTTTCGGGTTATTATCGATAACTAAAAGCTTTGATTGTATATTCTTCTGTTTGTTTTTAAATGATTGATTTTTTACTATCTGTAATAGCTTTGCAAAGTTGCTTGTGTAAAAAGAACAATGTTTATGCATTTGTATGCAATCAAAACCTTTATAAAAGAATTCACAACAATTTTTTTTAAACGGTATTTTGAAGAATTTCTGGTTCAGGCGCGTGAACTGGTAAACTAAATCTTGATGGGCGTATGCAGGATCTCATTTCAATTTTTTTCCTGTGGGATTTCGATTGACTTAAAACGAGAGAAATGAATGCTAACTCCATGCTTGAATTTCTATTAAAATATGTTTTGAATTGGCAAGGCTGACTACTAACGAACTAAATGTAAATAACAAATTAACCCTTCAAGATTGGTAATTATAACTTCACCAGTATAAAAAAAGTACTCTAATGGAAGGTTACCGATATCAAGTAAAAGGAGGACAAAATCTTAAATACACATCGACTTAGAAAACAGTCTACATTAGATAGTCCACAGTCTATGTTAACTGTTTATAGCAAGTAAAGGGTGAGGTCAGGTCACTCACCAAGCTAAAAAAGGTAATCTTAAATGGTATGTAATGTGGGGTAGTGGACACACCACGATTTAAAAGGCCCCGTATATCCCGCCAAGTGCAAGCCCCCTGCCTACGCCCATGTAACCGTTGTGGATTCCAGTAGCAATTGGAGTAGAAACAAGCTCCCACCATGGGACGGCGACGCGGCGACGCTGTGCGACCCACCGGGCCTGCGCTCGCTCGCGCCGCACGCCAGCCTCGCAGGTACTGTGCACTTATACCCTGCCGCGGTCTGCAGTAAGCGCCGTAACCTATATATACCTCGCGTAGCTATATATACCTACCTTGCGTCAAACTTTAAAGCCGCACAATCGGCGTACCGCGTGACCTGCGCAGAGTGCGCAGTATACAATTTTGTATCCATTTTTGCTACTGCGCAAGTCACGTGACGCGCTGGGCAGCGGCCACAATTTTTTGACGCAATTTAAACCATTCTAAATATATCTCCTGCTTAAAACATTCTTTTGTTTGTCAGACATGTGAGAGTTATGTTAAAAACCTGAAGATTCTGAGTTTATTACTCATGTTTGTACATCGTTAAATTCAGAGTGTCAGATCTTGAGGAATCTTTCGCGTAACCAGAGCCTTGTTAAAGGGAAAATATATCAGTAATTTTCTGTTACGAATCGTAACATGCTAGTGGCGTGGGTTCGATCCCCGACCGGATTCGTATTATGAACATTCCAAAACGTAGTGTAACAAATTTTATAAAAAATTAAATACTACATTCTAATTTTGTTGGTACTCTTCCCTAAAATAAATAGAAAGCCCTAAATAAATTTTGATGCGCTTACAGCTATCGTCACGTATCAATTAATAATTGATAAATTATACAAAGTACCGCAGTGGAAGACCGCGTTATGTAATGCCAAAACCCCACAAACAAACGTTGCACAATACCGCTTTCAGTGTCAGCAAGGCAGCGACCCCCGCTCGCACAAAAACGAACATTAAAATAGCATAATCACAACAGTAACTGCATGAGAAGCACGCCGCATAAATAACAGCTATCTAACATGTCTCTAAACTACTTCCTAAGACAAAGAGCATAAAATTGCAAAAACAATAAAATGCAAAATGTTGTGTGTTACATTTAATATCGTTTCTCATTTGTCGACCTGACCAGCACTGCCTTGCCTCGAGCAGTTGGGAATTCATTATATACAAACATATACACTCACTTATCAACTCCTTAACGTCACCGGGAACCTCGCCCGTACTTTTGCCGTGCGATGATGACTGCGGGTTTACAATGCGCGAACCCGAGTAGACCGCGCGCCGCTCGCGAGGGTTTCGTATAGAAAACCTTATCGACGCCACGCTGTCAACTCGCCGACCGCGCGATGACCACCCGTGGACAACGAGTGACCGCCGAGCGGCGAGGTGTCGTTGGTCGGGTCGGGTTTTATGCTCTTTATAACTGCTAGAAGCTACACGTCAATTCGTGCTAATATCACCCCTATTCTTCAGTTAATGAATTGGAAATTTGAATGATCTTAAGGATTGTTGCCGAGTTTCCTGCTGAAATATGCATGACAGCAAATGCATGAGGTCTATTCTTTTATTCAAATCTTTTCTTAAACTTATTTTCCAAAGCCTTGCATATGTGTATGACAAAGTAGCAACATAATTTTCAGTTTTGAAATTGTGGCTGCTAAAACACAGCTATCTATATATTACTAACGTTTATAACTGGAGGATGTAATAATTATTAATTAATTTAATTTCATTAATTAATGCAAGTTACGTATTTATTGTAATATGAACGGGAAAGCTAATTAAACATATTACACAGTTAAAATTAATACCTAACTATATTAGATTAATACATTTCTCTTTAATACTAGATACTATTTGAAGGTTTATGATTTAAAACGGGACTTAATTGCTAAAATATTTGTTTCATTTACCCTGTAGTTACGATTAAGTCCCGTTTTTCATCCCCGACGCAAAAAGGAGGGGTGTTATAATTTTGACCACAATGTGTGTCTGTCTGTGTCACCGTAGCTTTGAAACGGGTGAACCGATTTGGATGCGGTTTTTTTATTTGAAAGCAGGTTTTCTAGCGGTGGTTCTTAGACATGTATTATAGTGTCGGGATTTTAAAAAAATGTTTTTTTTTTTACAAAAGCTAGATTTTCTTTTGACCACCATCTCGCCTGATGTTAAGCGACGATGTGGCCGAAGATGGAGCATGAAGATGGATATTATCATAAACTAAGTGTTCCAATCGGGGAGTCCGTGTCTACACGGACGGTGACTGGGGGTTAGAGCCGTTCTAATTCTACCCCTATCGTTGAAGCAATGGGCTATATTATGAGGTTAAATATGTGTTCCCATCGCGAAAGTTTAAAATGATTTGAAGGTTTGACTGGAACTATGCACTGTAATGTAACAAATCTGCAGTTTTCGAAAACGTAGATAGATAGATAAACGCTTTATTGTTAAAAACCTTAAAAATAGATACATGAGAAACAAGTACATTTTACAGTAATTAGCATAACAATAGGCGGACGAATACACACACATAACATACACACAACACGTATGGATCAGTGGAGCATTCGCTTTGGAACAGGTTGTTCATTGACAACAACTTTACACAATTTAGCTTACTTTTGGACGAGCACGAACATTTCGAGCTTCCCTAGTGTGGCTAACTTCAGTGTCGTTTTTAGACCGCCCAAAGGCCTCCGACACGCCCTAACGATGTTTCCCTAAGACAACAACCGAGACCGAAGGTTTAACGTGCCCTCTCTAACGGCTAGGCGAACTACGAAACATTTTATTCCTTGCTACCACAGTTCAGAATCAAAAATGATACCAGCCAAAGAAAAACTAGAACTAGCCAAATGGCACAGAACATGAATTAATGGTGTATGAGGGAGGAGGGTTATGCCCTGCAGTGGGTGGAATTAAGCCGATGATGATGATGATGAAGATGAAAGAAAACTAGTTTGGATATTAAATGCACTAGCGCATGCTTTTTAAATAATTAGGAAGAAGAGAAATGATATTGCTCGGGCAGAGATCGAACCTGCGTCTTCGGAATACCGTTCCGACGCCTTAACCACTGGGCCACCGAGCCAGCTGCTCGATCAATTTCTTCTATCCTTCTTATATCGTCTTAAGGGGACGATTCTACGTCATTTGTCGTCAATGTTTACATTGATCATTCTTCTTCCTAATTATTTATAATCGAAAGAAAACTAACCAGGAAATTCGCAAATGTTCGTGCTCGCTCCAATGATCTGAAAACATTCATATATGTAAAGTTCGGCTCAACGTACGCTGTAATGTAAAGCTCGTTTGCGAGCTGTTACAGTACCCCCTGCTCTTGGGCAGACTTACAATATTAAACATAGATCGATATCCGATAAAATAAAAATGATGATAAAGAAAAACAATAACGAATACATTTTTATAACGTGAAACATTTCCAGGTTCATCTATTAGCGGCGACGTGACGCCGGTGTCTATAGCCTCGGAGCTGGAGTTCAACAGCAACGAGGCCACCGCCGGCTCCATCACCGACCACGACTTGTTGGTACGTATTCAAGGACCACTGGAGACCATGGAGACGAATGGGGGCAATGTGTTTTGTACTTGTTGGTACGTACTCACGTACCAATGGAGACCGACCACGTGGACGAATGAAGTCCATGGGGACGAATGGGGACAATGTGTTTTGTACTTGTTGGTACATACTCACTTACCAATGGAGACTGAGGACGAATGGGGACAATGTGTTTTGTACTTGTTGGTACGTATTCACGTACCAATGGAGACCGTAAGGACAAATAAAGACCATGGGGACGAATGGGGACAATGTATTATGTAATTGGGTTGGGCTAACTTGGGTCTATAACCAGGCATAGCGTACTCCGCACTGTAGGTACGAAGCTACAAGTACATAGCCGGACACCGACGGCGGGTCGCGCGTCGTTACACGTGCCGTGTCAGAAGAGATAAAAGCTATGCGATAGAAAGAGAGGCGCTCTGTAGGTTAATGACTGGTAGCGCTACGCTAGCTGAATTGAATTTTATTCCGTCATAGCAAGAGTTGCTATTTGTTTAAATTTATTTGCCGAGTGATGCTTCTGTCCCTTAGTATTCTGTGCTATAACCAAGTTTCACTTTTAACAAATTAATTAGTCGTAAGTTACTACACCATGCATATTTTGCTCATCTGTGCATATGCATACTTTCAATCAATTAATTGCAGTCAAAAGTTACACCATGATGCATATATTGTGAATTATGCTCAACTCTGCCCTTATGCGTGAAAAAACGCGGCAGATGACTTCATGAATAACTCGTTCAATATAATCCCTTTATTCCCAGTCATCCCCACTGGGTATGAGTGAGAAAAAAGGTTTCGTTCGTCCCCAGTGGTGACGATTGAAACTTTTTATTTCCCACTCGTTCCGCTATAGACCGAGAGTCAAAATACATGGGGATTTCAATAAGAGATTTCACGGATTGTTAAAATGCTTTAATTACGACTTTCTGAGCAAATTATTTTCAGAGTGCAGAAGGAGAAGACGACGAGGAGACCCTGTCGGCGGACCCGTGCGGCTCCCCGATGAAGATCATTCGCAACGACCTCAGTCCGCAAACTCAACCCAGCTTCGGGTCTCTGAGGCTCGACAACGCCCAACCTTCCACTAGTAGCGCCTCGGCGGAATTCTACGGCCTCAACTTACAGCAATCTAAAGAAACATTCTACAAAGACATACCGTCGAGTAGCAAAAACTTCAACTTGGAAATCGAAGCGAAAAAGTGCCCGGAAAAATCAGACATCCCACTCTACTCTGAGTTAGACTCGTTAAATCTTCAAAGCAAAGAAAGTAGTAAAAGCAAATTCAAAAGAAACGACCTCCTAAATAATGGTAGTAGGAGATATAGTGACAGTAGTGCGCAAAAGAGCAACCTCAATTCGCAAGCAAGCATGGTTGGTAGTAGGTTTAAAACCACGTTAGTAGCTGAAGATTTGTTGCGACCGAGCACTTCCGGAGAGAATACTTCAAATAACAACACAACGAGTGAACCGGGGCCCTCTGTCACGAAAGCTAAGAACGTGAATGTGAAACCAGGTTTCAACATTTCGTCACAAGATGAGTTTGCATAGCATAATGTTTTTGTGGCATGATTCAGCTTAAACCGGGAATTATGTATGTACAAAATATAGCGACTTGCATAAAATATTCTTTTTAGACTAACTAAACCAGTTTGTTCTTTGTTTTTAATATTGTTTGTAAAAATGTTGATATTTTCAATGACACATATAACTTTGGATATTATTTAGGATCATTTGTGTATATTGTGATGATGTTATAATATAGTAGCATAATGAAGTAGGTAGACATTTTGATGAATTTACAAATAATTTCCTATATAAATTATGCTGATCAAATAGCCGACAAACCAATGGCTGTGTATATGTTCACATTCCACCAGTGGCATCACATGCTATCTGATATTACAATGATCATAGGTTTGTAACGTATACTTCAGTCATCTGAGCAAGTCCTATGTAAAGTTATTGATTTCAGGTTGAGTACTAACTACACAGGTATTTGTGCCCTGAAAGGAGCAGGATTAAAAACAATAGATACTTGGTGGACAAGCTTTTTTTAGTTCACTCTCGTTTCACTTTTGATTTTTTACACAATGTTTTCAATGCATATAATGTAGAATAATAAGGATTTATTAGAAATAAAATATATATTTTGTAATAAAATTGTATTTATTTTAAACCTACCCAATGTTCTTAGGTCTCATAGTTTTCTAACTGTATTTTTGGATGGTTGCAGACTTTTCTTACATTTTGAGGTCTACTTGGGTTAGGCCAGTTAGGTTTAGAAAACTACATTAAGGGGTTGAAAAAAATATATTAAAAAATCTCTAGCTTTGGCTCTTTATTTTATTAATATCACACAAACAATAATTTAAAGCTCAATAGGCATAAGCTAATTTTAAACTTAAAAATTATGACCAGACCATCACAATAAAAACTTAATAATATGCATACATAGTGTTTTCACTCAGACTTGAGAAAGGGGATTTTAGGTGCCAAGTTGACAAAGGAGAGAAGGGACGAAAACATCCCGGTGCGCTGGAGCCCCGGCCACAGGAGCATCACAGTTGTCAGGATGTAAAGCAGGAATGTGTTGTTGATGGAAGAAGCAATCCATGACAGTGTGCACAACATGCTGATAGATATGATGTAATACTGAAACAAACATACACTGTTACACTTAATTTAACACACATACCCACATTCAGCATATTTTAGTGATGCATTCAATGTACACTCATGACTTACCATGCAAGGACTGGTTTCCCTCAGCGAATAGAATGTGCGGACATTATGAAATGTTTTATTGTAGCTCACAACAATGCTCTTACAGATGTCTTCAAACATTTTCTCGTTTTGACCGGTCCATGCAGTTGGGCCGTAGATAGCATTGCAGACGACGGGCACCATGAAATCAATGAAGTTGAAGAATAGGCCAACGAATGCAAACGTCGCCAGCGAGTTCAGATCCAAGACCCAAATGAGGAAATAGAGAAATGAAACCGAGCCAAATATGGCGCAAGGGTACCACTGCTGCTCCCATAATATAATAGATTTGAGTGGCAGTAAAGCCATTCGCCATCCTTCCAATAATCTTTTCAGTTTTTTTATTTGTTGTTCCTGAAAGACGAAGGGAATTTATTATTTTGTATGTAGGTATCTGCAAAAATCAACATAAGGCATGATTTTTGCAGGTATGTATCAGCCGATCAGTATTATTGATCGGCTGATTATTGATTCAATAAATGTGACGATTACAAGCGCGCGTCGTCTTAACTTACATGAAACGCACAAATGCGACTAAGAAAATTGGATTTATTTATTACTTTAAGTCGGAGTAGGTACAAAGGAAAACTCACTTGATCCTGAGGAGCGACGTAGTTTGCCATTATTAGGTCAGGAATCAACTAGACAGATATGAATTTAATACTCTCAGTTTCTTAGTGAGTAGAAAATCTACGAATACTGAATATCAAATTGCAAAAATGCTACTAAAACAGCGATCAACGATTCATCAAAAGTATTCTGTGAGCGATTCAGAAGTTCGATGACCGTCTGACAAGCTGATAACTGACAAGCCTGACAAGTAAATGTTCCAGTGCTGCCAGCAGTCAACCAAGAAAAAGTCCGAAATCAAAACAGGTAATTTTGGGTACTTTTTACCTAAAATTACGTTTTTATCCGACTTCAGCTAAACGAAAAGTAGAGCTATGATTTTAACAGCGTATGTATATGTCTATAATCGCACTTTCATTTTGTCTCATATTAAAAATGTTTTGCTTTTCTCAAAAACTCACGTTTTGATTTGATGGGTTTACTTGGTTTGAGGGATATATTCCTGATGGAAAACAGGGTCGATTAAGCCCATATTGTTTTTCTTCAGTAATTACTTTGTAGAGCCTCACTACTTTTTCAAAAATCTAGAATCGCAATTTTTATACTCTCCGAAATATACATTTCCTAAGAATTAAACTTCCTCACTGCAAAGGAAATGGTACCTACCCTGAATGTGCCAAAATGTTGCCACAATATAAATATCTGGATCTGTCCCATATGTGCAGTACGCACAAGATAGATATTTTTTTTGTAAGCTTTTCCAAAATCAATCCATTTAAAAAAGGGGCGGTAAAGTTTCTAAACAGAAACTTCATAAACAGAGATTCTCCATACAAACTTTTCGGTCGGTGTATAAAATTTCTTCGCTGTACCCAGTTAGATCAGAGATAGAAGATATCACTCTGATCGATAAGACCACCTATTGTATAATGTATGAAGTATTTTACTATAATTTATTTTATTTGATGTGAAGTATTATTTTATTGTAGCATAGAATAAAATAACTCTTTATTATAACACCACAATACAGAAATAATTAAACACTAAAATAACAACTAACCTAATATTAGTGTCACAATGGGCGGTCTTATCGCTCAAAGCGATATCTTCCAGACAACCCACAAGGGGAGGAATGTAGACAAAAAATATGTATGGACGGTGTTACTAAGATAATTTTGTAGGTAAGTAGGTACCTACATAATAAACGTATCTATCCACTTTTATCTAATTAACATTATAATAAATATAATATACATGAACTAAAGTCATTACATAAAATACATAGCATAATAATAAAATATAAGAAGGTTTGGAAACTATCGTGAGTCGAAATATTCATTATGGATATAAACGGCTACACTCACGTTATGATTGTGTCGTAATAACTCCGACCCTTGTTCCGGGAGTTTACGCTTTGGATTCGCGGCGCAGTGCACCGCGAATCCAAAGAATCATAACGTGAGTGTAGCCGTTTATATTTATAATGAATACATAATATGAAATGAAATAAATTTATTTGTTAGAAATTCGGTACAATATTGCAAGGTGACGTAGCTATAGTTTTATCCAACGAAATTCGGCCTTTGTAGGCGTACAAATATTTAAACAGTTTTATTGTCAAACAATAGGGGATCGGACAGTAATCGAGAAATAATCTAAAATGTAGTTAGAACGAATGTTCGTCGAACCAGAACGATCATTCAATCAATATGTTTAAATCAATACGTAATTCTGAAATTTTTAATCTGTTCTTCATCTCAAACGAAATAACAGTCACAGCGCATGACGTCATTTGTAGGCAAATGCCGTGAGTCAAGCTTGTGTTTATTTTACGTTTTTGCTTTTCATAAAAGGTATTTTTGCAAGTTTGTTCGTTCCGTTACTACAATATAGTCCCCAAACTTCACAAAACGTATATAAATCTCTTTGCAAGTTTTATTTCGAAAAGTTTGTCATCATCTACCTACATATGACGTCACAAGTTTTGAGGTGATCTTTTGCGCGGCAATATTTGAAACATAATATTTAAACAAAGTTTTAGGTACTTTTAGAGCGTTATTTAACTAAAATAGTGTTTTTCGTGGCTATACATATTCATTGTAAGTAGGTAATTTAAAACACTTTCGTTTTTTATTTGAAATCAAGTAATTAAATTATTGTCATCGAGAAAGTCTTTAACTGAATAATAACATTTTTATATATGTCAGGTAGTTTGTTAAAAACTGATTGCCATGCAATAAACATTTTGACTATTCAGTTGTAGACGTTGAAGAGGGACATAATATAGTCTGTTATTGTTTATGCAGCTTCTTTTAATAAAGAGTTTAATATAAAATATTAAATTATTATATACCATTGACATATATTCTATACATATATATCAATGTTATATACCTAATATATTGCATTGCATTTTAAGTATCCGCCATTGTTTTGTGTCATTTGATTCTGCGGAAGTAACGCTTGCCTGATACGTTCGCTTTCTGATGGCTCATTGTCTGAAAATAAAGAAATGCTAATGTACATATGGCTTCAAGTAGACAGCCAAAGGCTGGATATCTGAGATATATGGCAATAAATATATATAATATCTTTAGCTTGTATTGTCTCCTGTGTCTCCTATATAAAGGAATAGCAATTTTAATCAACTTGTCAGTAAACAGTATTATTAATTCATTACAGCCAAAAATGTTGGACATTTTACCGATGTCATGCAGCAAAATCGATATAATCAGAAATCCAAAAGTGCATTGTTAATAGGTTTGAGAAATTATTTTAACAACTAATTATTCTATTTATAACGGTTATTGTAGTTGCCATTTGGTTGCCATGCCATAAGGATCTGTGTTCAAAAACTCACCCTTATATCAAAATCAATCAAAATACAAAAACAATGATATTAAGAGGATATGGCACAGCCGCGGCCAGCAAGCACTAGGTATTTGAATAATGGTTTACGGTCTCGCAGAAAATGCGTAAATTAAATTAACTAAATAATAATAATAATTTAACTAAATTCGTATCATGTTTCAGATTTTTGTTAAAATTAGCGTTTCTGGAGAAAACGTTTCTACCACACTAAATCTCAACCAAAGTTGGTAATTTTCGTCTCAATTTCTTATATGGAGAATAAACTAGGTTTATAGGTTTTCCTTTTTCTAAGTTTGTCTTTTTTTAAAGTTAACAGCTTCGAAACTTCAAAAAAAAATTCGAGTAAATATCGAGTTTTTTGGGTCCATTTATTCAAATTCTATAGGAATTCTCGAAAAAATAAAAACTTACAAACCTCAATATAGATAAAATCTCTTACATGTCCAAATTTCATCGAATTTGGTTAATGTTTAGGGGTAGAAAAACGTTTTCTCTTTTTGTATGAAAATTTCAGCGTGCCGTTCCCTCTTAACATAGCAATATTTCTAATAACGAATTGTCCTGGATACAAAATAATATCAATCATTTTATTTAGACAATAATGGCCAACTGACGTGCACTCATTTGCAAACACCCTCACAGGGTCATGTACAAGGACCCTGCTATGATAGCAAATTTTTAAGAACTCTGCTTAATTTAATTTTACTTAAATAATCTATTGAATGTACAATGGATGCAATAAATAAATGAACATCGTAACAGTAGACATAACTACTAGAGTAGGCAGGTTTATACATTGTACCACATGATTGTACTTACTATGATACATTCGTCTTCTGTGAAGAAATAGCGGCGCGTATTAGGGAGACCATCATTCGGTGTGATCGAAACTGTTTCCATTTCATGGTCGTTGATTATAATGGTTTTACTCTGAAAGACAACGACAAGGTAACATACGAGTACAGTGGTAGGTAGGTGGCCAGCGAATTACTGGATATAAGTTTTTTTTTCACGCTTAATAGATCTATGTTTAGCCACTATCTCGCCTGATGTGAAGCGATGATGTGGCCTGAGATGGAGCACATAGATCTAGCGAGAGTCGGCAGTTGAGCGACTGCTCAGACCCGTCTCCCCGATGATTCACCGAACATCATCCCGAAACACGACTAAGTCACTTGACGAGCCCACCACTTTTCCTTCACCGTTTTAGAGCGAGCGTGTAAAATCTGCATCTGCACTTAACTATAAGTTATTGGTGTCATAACTGAATTTTATACAGGAAAGAAGTTGTAAGGCTTAAATCCGGACACATTCCATGCAATAATTTATTTAACGCGTAAAGTTAAGTCTCCAAATTGCCAGACGTGTAATATTATTGATGATGTCTATCATATATTGATGGAATGTGCGCGGAACGCTGATACTAGGAATAATTGTGGCGTGAATCTTTCTCAAATGAGCTATTGTAACATGATACTGGCTGATCCGCTCTTGGATGATGCCAGAAAATTGTTTAAACTGGTTAATAGATGCGATTAGTAGGTAGATAGGTGAAATTAATCTGTATTACCTTACCAAGGCGACATAACCGCATCAGCGAAAAGCCTTTTGAAAAGTGATTAAAATAAGTAGAGACTAATATCTGTTGTCTCGGAGTGAAAAGTGCATTGGTATGCAATGCTTTTATGGGGTTAAAAGTTCTGGGTGGCTCTGTTGGGCGTGGCGCTTACCAACAGGCGAACAACATCGGTAGGTGTAGGAAGTCCAATAATAAACATAAAATAAAAATTACCTTCAAAATTTGTTTGGGTGTTTTCTCTTCGTACTCCTCGCCAACTTTAAATGTACTTTCTAAACTGAAGAGCATGGTTTTGTTCGAAACGGTCATCGTGTCTCCATCCAGGGTAATCTCTATCAGTGGTGACGACATGGCTATCATTTTACGACCTAGGTATGGGACCCCTAGAACAATGCAAATAATTGTTTGTCATAAATGTATTTTGTTACGGTACTGAAGAACTGATTAATGATACGAGCAAGTCTGATGGTGAGTGCCACTTTTGCCCAGATTTTTATTACCATTAAAAGTAACTACCGAAAATACCACTTCATTTTCCCTCTTATATGCTTATGCACTTATCTAATTTTGCTACTTAGTAAAATTTAAAGTGTGAGATCAGAATTCAAAATTAAAATTTTATATAGTATTCATTATACTAAAAATGTATGTACATACCCACTGCCGTTAGATAATCGTCAATATTTTCATTTTTATAATGTTGGTATTTTCCGGGAATAAGCGTCATTTTTCAAAATTTATTTTACACTTTCATTGATCCTTGTATACTGTCCAAAGAGTATTATAATTGGCCTATACAGCCCCCGTACCCATATCTCCCTCAAGCGCCAATCGTATATCGTGTTGAGATCAGATTAAGGTGTATATTCACTACGACAATATTTTATGATGCCATATATTGTCCCATTAAGTTTGTCTCAACTTGTAGTTATCGTATTTTGGTATAAATGAAGAGATTAATTAGTTTTCTTGTCTGAATCGACAATTACTAGACCGTATCTCATTAGTCGCAGTGAAGCTATACCTTAATTTGAGCTCAAGTTGAGCTGCTCAACACTATATACGATTGGCGTTTGAGGGACATATGGGTTGGGGGGCTGGTGCTGTCAAACGTGTTGCAAATCTGAATCTAACGGGAAAAAACTGTAACAAGGTATAGAAGGTTAAGAAACATGGTATAAGTACAGAGAGTACTTACAGACAGACGGACGGTATAGTCGGTCACCGTAACCGGGACAGTAAACGGCTCCGCCGCTGCTGGCACCGACTTCAAATATATGAGTGGGTAGCGCTTATAATAATTTATTTTCCACTTTTGAGGGCCTATTTGTGGTCGGTTAGTCGGTTTAATTTATTATGAAAAATAATTTATTTGCCCTTTTTAGTGCAAAATCAGTTCTAATTAAATTAATTTAAAAGTTTTTAAAGACAAGCATTTATGATCTAGCAGCCACATCATGACGAAGTTTAAAACGGGCTCACACAATTAATTGCATGTACAAAAAATTTCATGTCTGTCCTATTCTCTGTGGAGGAGTTCCCTCGCCGGAAATCAACCCTGGGTGTATCAGCCATGTCATGATGGAATTTAGAACAGGCTATTATGGTTAAATCCATTTACAAAATGTGTCTGTACTCTGTACTATTCACCGTTGAGGAGTTCCTTCGCCGGAAGTAAATCCTGGGTGAAGCAGCCATGTCAAATACAAACCTCCTCCGTTTAGAAAGTCGGTTACAAAAAAAAAACATGATCCGACTTGAAGAGTAAACTTTTTTTTTTTTTTGCTATTATATGGAACCACCTCTGAATATGACCTTCCAAACAAAAAAAGAATCATCAAAATCAATTCATAATTGGCGGAGTAATCGCGTAACAAACACAAAAAAACACCGTCGAATTGTAAACCTCCTGCTTTTTGAAGTCTGTTAAAAAAGAGAGTGGGCTCTCAGTATTAAATATTGATGTACCTGCTTTTTTCTATGAGAGATGCCTAAAAGTATTATTGCTACAACAATTTGAGTAGGAAATCTAATAGTTTAAGAGATGCAATAAACACACCAACAAATATTATTGTACACTGCACAACGGGCTTTGTTTTACCCTCCGATAGCACGCACTGACTCACTCAAAAGTACTTTGTGGACTCGTGACCAAACACGGCAGCAGAATTTGCGTATCATCGAAAATAATAATTCACAACAGGCCAACTATGTCTTTGCCTAATGACGAAGTACGCCAACCTGACGTAGACTTATCCACGATATTTTTTTCGTAAGAGTTGAAATGAAAACCACTCTGTCTATCTTTAATCGTAGACATGTATTGCATGACCTTGTAAATCATTGTAAACATGTAGTCATACATATAGTACCTACCTAAATATTACATCATCCATATACGTCACAAATATTTGGCCATACTATATTATGATGCATTTTAATTTGATCTATTAAGCTTCAGAAATAAGGTTCACATTCACACGAAACTTTAAATGGGGAGTTTTCAGCAAAAGTGCCATTTAAAATAGAGTTTACAAGAACATTTTAATTTATTATTTATATTATGTTTAGGTAAATATAAAATCACATAAAAATCATCATCATCATCAGCCCATCACGTTCCCACTGCTGGGACACGGGTCTTCTCTCATAGAGAGAGAATGGGCCATCATCCACCACGCTGGCCACATAAAAATAAAGCATTTTAAAATCAGACTAGGATCAATCAATCATATTGATATCCAAAAAATATAACAAATAAGTACAAATGACTGGAATGTATACAGGTTCCCATTCCCACAATATTAAGTTTAAAATAGGTATTTCGACTTTATTGTTACTCTTCACTGTACTCGGCGGAAGTAGCGTTTGCCTGGCGAAGCGTTGTCATGGGTCAGGGTCTAAAACAGAAAGTGTACTTTATACATTTTCTATACCTAATACCTATACAGCCAGTGCTTACTGCTATTTCTTTAATCTTTTGAGAGCCACGTTATAGAAACAAAGCAGTGCCTCCATGCAAACTATGCAATTTTCGTATGTTTTGGCTTAAACCAAGCTCGGCATAAATATATATTATGTATGTCTCATCTAGACCTCATCATCTGACCTTGGCCATCCACAGGTTTAAACCATGTCAAACATTTCATGTGGACTAATATTTAATACAAAAATCATCTCTTGTTGATGTTAATTGATAGGTAGTCTGAGCAATTCCTAGTCCTATGCTATAACGTAAGACAATGCATTTTGACAAATAAAGAAACATTCTCATTAGATACTTACAACAACACACTCTTCATCAGTAAAGAGATAGTGTCTCCCACATTTGGCTCCGTTGTCAGCAATCACAGACTTGGTTTCCAGTTCGCTGTCACTTATCTGTGTAGTAACACTCTGAAACATTGCAAAAACATTTGATGACACAGTTTTTATCAGCAATAAATGTATGTATATTTAAATATAATGTATTAACACAGATCAAACTTTTATGCTCATCTATAAATAATAACATTGACACAATTGACACTGATTTGTACTCAGAAACAACTACACACTTTGTCACAACATACACACTTATATCCTGCCATTTATTTTGATCTTTTTTTCTTTCATTGTCACTCTTTAATATTAAAATTAGTGCCAATCTAATACTTTACTGTGCTCACTTTGATTGTAGTATTTGGCATCTTTTCTTCATATTCCTCTCCGAGTTTGAACTTGTACTCCACAGTCCTGAGTAGAGATACATTTTTGATGGTCATGAAATCACCGTCCAAAGTGATCTCCATCAGGGGGGATGACATCGACATCATTTTGCGACCCATGAAGGGTACACCTAGAAACAGAAATTACTGGCTAAACTCATGAAGGTAATAGAGGCATGCCAAGACTTATCAACATATAATAAGAAAAAAATTATAACGCAATATTTCTGCTTGTATAGGGTCAAATAAATACATATATTATTAGGAAGAATAATAATTACAAACCAACTGCAGTGAAGTATTCTTCAACATTCTCGTTCTTATAATGTTGATATTTTCCAGCGATGGCAGGCATTTTTCTGTTTCACTCACGACACACTTTCACAAAAGAGCAGTTGGACTGGTGTTCGTAGGTGTAGCTGGTAATCTTATCAAAGAATTATCAATCACGTATGTTATTAACGATAGCTAATGTACGATAATTAGGGCGGTGGAGGATGATATCACTCTTGGAAATCAGAGCTTATTCATGGTCTATCACTAAGCAAACATTAATGAGGCGTATCGATTTTGAATCTAGGAAAGGTATTTTATTATTACTTTTACAATATATATGTATTTTCTTTGCGTTACATAGTTTGTGTTGCAGCGTAAATTAACTAACCAAAACAAATTCGCCCTTGAATTGAACTGGCGGTGAGAGATGGCTGACCTGTCAGCTGTCACTGCTGACAGTATTCAGTGACACTTTTTTGTCACTGTCATTTTCTTGTCAAATGCTTGTGGCCAACTTTAGAATATGGCCTGACGTAAGCCACGCCTTCAGTATTATTGTTCTGTGAACTACGCGCGTGAGCGTTGCTTTGCACTCTGAGTGACTCAATTTTGTAAGTAGGTCAAAGCAAAGTTACTGACAGTGACTGGCAACTGGCAACACTAAGCATTTGTGTGATGGAGTTGTGACGAGTGATGTGATTTTTGTTTTGATTTTACAAAACTCGACGTAAAACGGTACAAATGTAAATACTGCTAATATTGCGCGCTGTAATATGTATTACATTTTATAAGTGCTTTAATTTATAGTGTATATATATGGTGAAATTAGTGTAAGTTTTATCCCTGTGCTAGTTCAGTTTCGAGTCGCTAAAAGTGTTTTGATCGATTATACACGATTATTTAGTGAAAATGGGTGATAAAGAGGATTATTTGACGTCGTACCGGGTGTTCTTCGAGAACTTTGCCGCGACTGTGAACCCGGAAGACCAATTGCCCGTTAACATAGCGGGCTACACCATCACAGAGTCGGAGCTGACTGGAGAAGTGCTCTACTGGACTACTCAATACCTGACTGAAAAGTAAGTCTTCTACAACCCATTTAAATTCAATTCTCATGGCGCTACTGTGGCTAACAACCATGCAAAACACAATGCCCATTCATACAAGTTGAGTGATAAATAAAACTGATAAGACAAGCCCAGTGTCAGCAAAACAAAGTGCTTTGATAACAGGTGATGTTAGTCTAGTTGATTTACTGATTAAATGTGCCCTATCACTTATAAGCAGTTTGCGAGTTCACCTTGTCACAAGCTGCATTCATATCCAGTAACCAAAAAATCAACTAGTTTTAATTACTGAATACTACAATTAGGTAAAATTAAATGAAACATATAGAAACCATAAGTTATTTATTAAGTTTACAATAAATTAAGGGGATTGAGTAAAATCTTACTCCATAAAATAAAAGTAAAAAACACTGATTTGCTACTTTAGGTAACATAAGTATATTTTTAATTATACTTTTAGAGTAAACTTTCAGGAGCTCAGTCTTCTAAATAATTCAGTTACGAACTCAAGTCATGCAATGCAATATTTTATTTATATACCTGGCTACAACTACAAAAAACCCTATTATAAAGATACCTAACTATAAACTATAAATAAAAAATAAATATGATTATTTCACATAATATATTTTAATTATATATTATTATTATACATGGTTATTATAATAGAACATATTATTTTTAATTATAATTATGAAAGTTGAACTACTCTTATAATTAAATAGGTGATAAATCAAACTTAAACGTACCTTTTTTATCCTTAATTTTAATTATAATTTGTCTACTCTCTAGAGTGATGTTAGTGTTGGTAGTGGTGATTTTCTTGTTTATGACTAAACTGCACACAACTTCATGCACGATGAAAATTATTAAAATTGTCCAACATCTCTGGGCTACAGGCTATCTCTGTGACAAATTTCATTAAGATCAGTTCAGCTGCTTAGTTGTGACAAGGTAACAAACATAGGTACTTATGCATTTATATCAAGAGTAGATTAAAAGAGAAGTTCATTAGGCAATAAATAAGAATATTTTTAAATTTCCCATCATGCACTTTACTGCACCGTTACCAATTTTTCTTGCACATCCTGGATGACTGGTAGAAAATGCTATCAAGCATTAAGTCCTCCATTTACAAACTCTTTTGTGCTAAATTAAAAATAAATAAATTGGACCCTTTCATATTCATACAATTACTTACAAATCAATGCATTATTACAATAAATCAAAAAATTGTCTAAATGAATCGTTTAGTTTCTACCAAAAATGTAGAAAGTTTAAAATCCATCAAGTACGTAGTTTAGAAC
Organism: Petrophora chlorosata; assembly: GCA_951640565.1. Classification (NCBI taxonomy): domain Eukaryota; kingdom Metazoa; phylum Arthropoda; class Insecta; order Lepidoptera; family Geometridae; genus Petrophora; species Petrophora chlorosata. The sequence goes on along the minus strand of OX621194.1, from coordinate 4,853,575 downwards.
TACAAAGCAAATGGACAGATTCAGATGAGCGACTCGTTGTTACTATTAATTAAGAAATGTTTACTATTCTATCTCTTACAATCATAATCAACCTTCTTCAATAAATAAATGGAAACTTTATTGATTAATTGATTGAAAACTCTTTATTGTACACCAATAAAAATAGAACTTAAAAATTTGATTAGTACAATTGGCGGTCTTATCGCTAATAAGAAATCTCATCCAGACAACCTTTGGATGGAGAGGATTTATGAAACGACAAAAGACGGTGGTGTATTTTTATAATAATAACTACTTTGTAAAATCATATATTATATGAGTAAACTTCAATAATGCATACCTACTTCATACAAATTCACACAAGTTCTCACAAGTTCTTATAATAATTAAAAAATCGTGCTTTCCAAAATATATCCACCATTGAAAATATGAAATGGAATGAAACATTTGCATAAAATATGGTGCTATAAGTTGTTGGACAGGTCGAATTAAGAGGATACGGCACAGCCGCGGCCAGCGAGCACTAGGTCTTTGAATAATGGTTTACGGTCTCGCAGAAAATGCGTAAATTAAATTAAATAAATTAACTAATAATAATAATAACTTAACTAAATTCGTATCAATTTCAGATTTTTGTTAAAACTAGCGTTTCGGGAGAAAACGTTTCTACCAAACTAAATCTCTCCCAAATTTGGTAATATTGGTCTCAATTTCTTAAATGGAGAATAAACTAGGTTTGTAGGTTTTCCTTTTTCTAAGTTTATGTCTATTTTTAAAGTTAACAGCTTCCAAACTTCAAAAATAATTTTCGAGTAAATATCGAGTTTTTTGGGTCCATTTATTCAAATTCTATAGAATTTATCGAAAAAATCAAAACCTACAAACCTCAAGAATGGTAACATCTCTTACATGTCCAAATTTCATCGAATTTGGTTAATGTTTAGGGGTAGAAAAACGTTTTCTCTTTTTGTATGAAAATTTCAGCGTGCCTTTCCCTCTTAATAGATAAATCATATCACATAATTTAGTCAGATGACATGCAAAATTTAAAGTCAATAAAAATTAGAATCTATATAATAATTATAATATAATACACAAAGTTATAAGCAATTAGTTTATACAAGATGTCAGGCAATTTAGAAAAAATAATATTAATTGTATATTAGAAAGAAAGAAAGAAAGAAAGAAGCGTTTATTTGCAACAACTTATAAACTATGAACATGTGACATGAAAAACAAACAGAAAATAAAAAAAAAAAACATTAAGTCTGACAGAGTAAATAAATAAAATAGGTAATTGTTGCAAACCGGCCTCAACTCAGCGTTGTGCTGGTCGTGCGACCAGCGCTGGTCTTCCGTTGAGGCCGTTTGAGTTACTGACATTTAAACTAAAAACAAAAACAAAAACAAATCGCCAACAAAAACATTTAATAATAGTATTACAATCATCATCTTCATCATTATCAGCCCATTACGTTCCCACTGCTGGGACTCAGGCCTTCCCTCGTAGAGAGAGTATGGGCCATAATCCACCACGCTGGCCCAGTGTGGGTTGGTGGATGAATATTACAATAATACCTACCTACTTTGATATTTTAATACCATACAATCTAACCATTGAACTCTAGAGCTCACAGTTTACCATAAATAACTCAAATAACCATTTAATATTTGCCAGAAATTCAGGCACTAAATAAAGCAAGCACTCGAGACCAAACTCGGGAAGGGTCAAGGTCAGCATACAGGTTTTTGTGTGGTAAAGTCTAAACCTGTTCCTTTTTATATTTCCAACCGTTAAAATAACGCTTCGGGCAGATTTGGACTAGATTCCTGTTGAAAATTTACTTGGATATTACATTCTTAGTATTTGCAGGCCTGGCGCACTCCGCACTGTAGGTACGAAGCTACAAGTACATAGCTGAACACCCACGAGCTGAATTGAATTTTTTTGCGTCATAGCAAGAGTCGCTATTTGTTAAAATTTCTTTGCGGAGTGATGCTTCTGTCCCTTAGTATTCTGTGGTATTTGTATGTATCTTTGTATTTGAAGTAAGGTGTGAAAAATTTAGTTTTTGACATTCTAATGGCTATGCCCATTGTGTTAAATCAAATACCTATCAAAAGTCTCAAAATATTATTTACGATGAATAATTAAACTATAAATAATTATGTAGGTTTTGGGCAGGTACTCCTTTACTACTAAGTAAGATATCTAAAATACCAGGTGGATAGAGGTAGTTTTAGTACATATTTTATTTATAAATGGTACCTACTGACAGCAATGAACTTCTAATAGGTCATTAACCTTAAAAGGCTCTAAAGCCTCCAGCTAGATAAACAACCAGCTTTCCAAACAATACATCAAACATTTGTGCAGGTGTTTTAATTTATTTTTTATGGCGCGTGCCTATTGTTCAATTTATAATGGAGAGGGTGAATAGTTAACACTATAATCATATGCATTCCATGTTTTGTTATGAGTTAGAGTTTTGTAACAATCGTACGGTCGGTGGAGTAAAGAGAGCGTTACTCGAATACTCATCCCGCTGGACGTAGTGACTGTTACCTAATCTGCGACTAGGCTAGTACATTCAAACCGCAAGCGAACAGGTACCACTGGACGGGTGATTTTGTAACGCGGAAAACTACGCCACGCAACGCTGTGTTCGTGGTAACCTATGACGATGACGCATCGTGGCGGTACCTACCACCTAGCGTCTAAGGCGCTGGCTGCGATATAACGTTTATTTATTTATACGAACGTTAAGTCATAATAGTAATCCAGTCACGTGTAATTGTCGGATTATCTGCAAATAGCTATATTGGTGATACACTGAATTGAAGTGGTAATAGGTTCTAGTGGTGGTGCTGCTGAAAGCCACACCGTATTGTTAAAATCTAAGCAGACAAAGGTTTAAAGTTAAAGCATTCAAGAACTGACTTCTAACTTTACAGTACATTATAATGTTCACTGTGCAGGCCCTAACATCCGATGTTTCGTTCTCATCAACATTATGACACGCCTACCCGCTACCCTTACGCTACGCTACCCTCAACAAAGCTCGAAGACCAACTATGCTGATCTTCCTCTCAAATGAATCTGAAATTATCTGCCAGCTGGATCATGGTGATCTCGAAATTTAGTCATGAAAAATTGGTCAGATAGAGAGAGGGCCAAGTTTGATGTTAATAATCGTCGAGTCAAAGAGCTCTTTCAGTCAAGTTTCCAGATCATCGTTCCTTCAAACCCTACACCTAAACCTAGAACCCTAAACCTAGCGTTGAAATAGTTCACACCAACCAAAACACGCGACCGCATCCGTAAAAACGCCTAACGCCTTGTCTTTTATTAACGTGTAATTAACTAAACGCTCTATTTATTTTTTACCATTTTGTGCCGCAAGAGAGCGTAAACAGCGTGCCACCGAACGATGCCCATTTACTTGTTGCAAGTTGCGTAATGACATACTGTAATAGTAGTACTTAGGCGCCTGTCCTACTACCGGCGTAAAAGCGAATAACAACTGACAATCCATTGTAGTCTCACTCAAGATTTTGTTAGAGACTGACTGAGTTCTGTTCACAGGTCTTGCGATGCCAAAAGCTATCAAGGCTTAGCGACTTTCCTTTTGCTGATGGGCGACTCTGATTAACAAAAATTCCTACCACCTCACACACTCGCTTATTACCTGTCATACAGTCGCTACTCTTCTGCAGTGGGACAGGTGCATAAAACACTTTCATCCATGAAGCGAGGCTCATTTTGCAAAGAGACATTTGTGTTAATGAAAAGGGTGGCTTCATTATGCCCAGCAGTCATCATATGCGATTAAAGAACCAGTCATGCGTGAAGCTGTATTCATGGCCTGGGACGTTCTGAAGCACTACATTATTATTCCATGAACTCTACAACCAACCTGTAAAACTAAGTGTAGCGTAGGGGTAAATATTGTGGTTAACTTTATGTAGGTATGTAGGGAATACCCTACCTACATCTATGTGAGTCCGTAATTAAGCTGGAAAGCGGGTTTCGGAACTACTGCGCTACTGCGTTAATTTTGAAAATGAAACATACTTATCTTAGTTAGGTGCTATTAGGTACGACTATATTGCCGTTTCCTGGAAAATTTATTATATAAAACGTCTGATATTCACAGATATAGGCCTTCGAAAGCTTGTTACTTATGGCAATTGGTGAATTTTGGAGCTAGGTTGGTGAGAAAATATATCTCAGAAAAGGTCTCACGACCATTTTATGTTTGCGTAAATATGTTAAACGATTCTCAGTAAAGATATTTCAAAGACGACCTATGCTAGTCAGAATAAATTAGTTGGCAAAACGATGAGAAATCCTTAGTGCCATTTAATTTCGCGAGAAAGCCAGACGCTGCAATAATTTGACACCTAAGAGATAGCAAAGGCGTGGGAAGTGTTTGCAGAGCTTTCTCTCAAGTACGTGAAGTACGTAACAGTATTATCCTTCTTGGATTATGACCAAGTTTTTAAAAAAAGTGGCGCGCACTGTCTCTGAATATCGCTTTCCGTTATACCTCTTTTTACAAACTAAGTATGCCTTCCAACGAAAGAGGGTTCGTTGAAACGCGACGGAAGTCATATTAGCTGATATAAACCCACTATCCATATGACTGACTGATATTCCTGTCTGAAAAGCTATTTTTTTTTTACATCTGACTGGGTAAGCGTTTGACCACAATCTCACCTGATAGGAAGCGACGATGTGGTCAAAGATGTAGCACGCTTACCCAGTAAGTACTTGTTCTCACTCTTAATTTGAACACACCCAGATTGTATTTATGTGGAAACACAGACGACGGCAAGGCGTTCTCCTACGACGTTCGCACCAAAAAGGATGATTCGAATCCGAATTGTCCAATGGTAAAATGGTGGTCGGAGAGATCAGAGTGTGCAGCTCTTGAGCACATTCTTGAGCACGTCGATGTACAAGGTTTGGGAGTTTGAATTCTACCAACTTGTCGCGTTAATGAGCCTTTTTGCGCGTCTTTCAATCGAATCCAAAGTCTCGAGCTGGTTCTTGGCTGAACCGTCCCAAAGGTGTTACATATTACATATAGGTGATACATATATGTGAACCTGAATAAAGAGGGAATCTTCTGGTTGACCATACTAAAGAGTGCTATACTGTCCGAAATAATTATACTATAAACCAGACAGTAGATAGGGTTCGGCAATCTAAGTTGTGCTCCGTCAGTACCGCCTACATGTTTGATTTGACCGATGACGATACCGCAAAGATGCAAATAGGTCGGGCTACTCAGGTGTCTTTATTGTCATATATTATAGCATCGTTCTAATGTGTTTACTATCTGCATCTTCTGAAAATAGAAGCGTGGAACTTGCCAAATTGCGCTGAAGTCATCATGTACAATTACGTGGATCGCATAGATGAGTGGATGCAATTTATACCACGCCTGGTCACCAGCAAAAAAATATTCGTCATATACAAATAGCAAGTGACGAAATACGTACGAATCTTGCGATCTATTCGATAGATACAATCTCATAGCAAAAACTCGGTCGAGATATTGTATGTGCAATGGCTTACGCATTACTGCAACTCTAGGAATGAAGTTGTCTGACGTTTATACATCGCCCTGTCTGGTAAACTTCCAAATATGATGTTACAAATGACTTTATTTTATTAAACACTACTATGGCGCTGTGAGTGCCTTGCCAGATACAGTTGGAGCAAGTTGATATTATAAGAGCGTTATCTTATTCTTACTGCATTTCAGCTCTATCATTCGAAATTGCCAATTTCTTATATCTACCTACTTTCTTTAGCAATTGAAGTCGCGAGAAAGATTCCTTTGTTATCGGAAAATGGGATTTCAAATCCGTATAAACATTGTATGTACACTGCATTACAAACGTAGGTTTGCCACATTCGCGAAGTTGTGATAAATCTACACAAGCCCTCATAATACTTAATAGTACAAGATAAGCTTCTAAAAACAGGGCAAGTAGACATCCAATAACTTTGAGAGAACGTTTTTTTTACAATATGGTCTCATATCTCAGCTGAAATCCTCACTCCCTAGGGCTCGAGCCTGTGGGCTGAGCTCGTAGGCTGGTGCTCTCAGTATAAATTGGCGCGAGAGACCGCGTGGGCCGATGCGGATGCTCTTGATAGTACGCGACCAGTGTCAATGTACTCCCTAGTGGACTGTTCCGAATCAGTAAGTTACGCGTCATCAGGTAAATAGTACTATTTAAAAATCAACGAGGTAATCAGCGAGCCGGTGGCAAGATGTATTATAGCTACATATCTATATCAGAAGTCTTAATGAAGCCGAATACTTACTTACATACGGTGCTGAATTTAGAGTCCTCTATTGGCTTCATCGTAGTTGGGTAAAAATGCAAAACAAACTGTTTCAATATAAATACAAACGCTCTTATTATTAACTTTAAATGAAAATCTATGTGATCATGCTTTTTCTCTCTTTTTGCATTGTTTCTAGGGTTTTTCAATTTCAATAACAATATGAATCAGCGTTTGGTATCTGATAAAATCAATGCGCCCACTTCACTTGATAAATATAAAATCATTGTGTGGGTTAGTTACACACCATCATATATTTATATTGTTTACTATCCTCATAGCGTTTATCAGGTAAAAAGACTGACGCTTTTTCTCTGGTGTTGTTGGTCGTAGCATTTCAGCGCTAAGTGTGTGTGTAACAAACTTTCGCATTTTACCTACAGATTTTCCTCCAGCTCTATGCGTGGTTACACGAGCGCTCGATCGATTCTAAATTCTCAACATAAGTTAGATTAAATCTCCTCGACCTTGGCCCTTGGGCTGCCATCCAGAGAATTCGTTACACACTATAAAACATTGCTTCACCTAAAACAATTTTTTTTTACGAATTCCTAAATATTCTCTGGCAGTGGGAATCGATTCTCTCTCTGGATTAAATCAATTTCTACGGCAAATTCTTTTATCAACACCAATATTTTCTATGGCTATTGATATCAATACTTGAGATTAAACTAAGTGGCGTAGTCCGAAATGTACGAATACAATATTACGGAGATATGAGAAAGAACAGCTTTCAGGGGAGCGTTGAACTCTCTAAGTGTTGTATAGACAGACGGACACGTCCGCATTTTATAACTACGACTACTGAACCCGAGGGAACATGTGTTATGGTAGGGAGCTGGGTTCAGGGAATGCCCGTTCCGTTTATTTATTCTATTAGCCATTGATCTGATATAAAATGGCCGGCCCGTTGCCGTTGCCAAGGTGTAGGTGAAACTTTTGGGGAAATTCTTGTAAAGAAAATAGAAGATAAACTCGAAGTGGTTTTGCTGTAGGTACATTTGTGTTATTGCTTTTGTCGTCTGTGTACATCAAAATAGAAAAAAGTTAACATATTATACCTCTAAAATACTCAGATAGAGTACTTAGTAGCTTATAAAGTTGAGATGAAGAGCGTTGTCTCGAAAAGAAAGGTATCAAATATATATTATGCTCTTTATTTCGATTCTACATACATCTAATTAATATAATAAGTAGAATTAATTCTTGAAAAACATTAAAAAAAAATACATTAGACGAAGCAACTTGGTTATTGTTGAATAAAGAATAGATATAAATGGCTTACAAAGTCTTAAATTGTAATGTCTACAAAATACAAACAATTCCATGGATAGATAAATTATTCATTACAGTACAAATTACTGCACACACTGCGAAATTATATCATTAGTTTCCCCTTGCCACTGAAAATTCTTAGAAACTCGGCAGTTTTGAAACACAATATTAGCGATTTGTCGTGGTAACTACGTGGTTAAGTTAGTACAGAATGGCCTGAATAGTAGAGCAGCCTTATCTAGAAAACTTAAAAGGTTTTTTCCGATAGCGATAGGAGTTCATTGCTCTTGCTTTAGCTATTGTATCAATTGGTTATGCATATCAAATGGCACTTTGGAGAAGTTTTATTGTTTGAAGCAAAAGTTACGTATGACGTCATTTCTAAACACTTCACTTTTAATCAAACTTAATAGGGCAAGAGCCCGTGAACCCCAGACCTTCGTTGTTTTATAAAAGCTGAAAGTTTGTCAGCGCATGCTCTCAGCACAGGTAAGAACGATGGACCATTAAAAAAAACCATAAAGTTTGGGTTATCGTGGCTTTGGCAGGTAAACGGTACTAAAGGTGTGTAAAATACCGATCTAATTTCATCAAATAATAAAGTGTGATTTTTTGTTATTACCTTCAGAATATTATTAAAAATCACGAAATTCATTGCCAGACATTTAACATCGTGGCAACCACTAGCCAGACACCCTTAATGTTCATGAAATTATAAGTAATTCTACTTAAGTTATAGTATAAAAGCTGATTTTTATATATAATACTTAGGTAATAATTAATATTAATAATTAGATTTTTTTTCCTCATCATCCAGACATTTTTGATAGTTCTAACCCCTTCCTAACCGACAAACTTTCAGCTTTTATAAAATAACGAATGTCTGGGGTTCACGGGTTCTTAGACTATAACATTTATCGTAATCGGAAAATTAGTCTGTAGTTTTATTCAACAGCCGCTGCAATGATATAAATACTTAACAATAAAAGGATGAATATAAATAAACAGGGAAACCACTCGATTCCTCTAGCTATTTGTACATATATATAATTTCATGGGCATCATTTGAGTTGTGTTGATACGTTGTGACTTGAGTGTGGCTCAGTGGGAGTACGTGCGACTTTCGATCCGACGCACCCGAGTTCGAATCCCACTGGCCCCGCACCACTGACTTTCTTAAGTTATGTGCGGATTTAACACTCGCTCTAAAAACGGTGAAGGAAAACATCGTGAGGAAACCGGCATGTCCAAGAATTTATCACAAAAATGCAAAGACATGTGACATACACCACCCGTTACCCGTACTGGGTCAGCGTGGTGGATTATACCCCTACCCTCTCTACAAGGGAAGGCCTGAGTCCCAGCAGTGGGAACATAATGGGCTGATGATGATGATGATCCTAATAAGTATTTTTCTATCCTCATTGAGTGTTAAAGATAAACGTCATCACATCATGTTTACTCTAATGTGGCACAAAAGCGCCTAATTGTAATGCTGGCGTGGTTTTTCCACAAGCAGCACCTCATTGATCGAAGTTACGTTGAACTCGCCTCGGCGTCCACAATCCGTCGCCAAACATATTATTTTTTTATTGCTTGTTCGCACGATACTGACAATATTACGTTTCCTGAGTTTTATTGCAGAGCTTTCTGACAGGTCATATTTTGACCATCAATATTTAATTAACTTATATATATTTTCAAATTTAAATTCATAATACATAGGTATCAGTACCTAATACCTATATTTTTGTTTAATTTTCCTGTAATGTTACCTGAAATTAAAATTTGTTCAAAAATGCACTTTCTTGAGAATCATTATACCATCAACTTTAGTGACCATTTACTAGTAAAGTTTTAGAGTTACTGTACAACTGTAGTAATAAATAAAAATAAATAAAATAAAATAAAATTCATTTATTTCAGACAACTTGGTCCATAGTGTTTCTTTTTAGTATGTATGTAGTACTACTTTTGAGATTCCTAACCTTGCAAAAATAGCTTTCTGAATTTCCCATGCTTAGATAATTAAATGAATCAAGCATAAAAGGCAACGTAATTTCTCTCAAACGCACTTCCATAATGAAAGAGCATAACTGTGTACATTTCTGTGCCAACCACAACACATTCCAATGAACATTTGCCGCGACGATATCATGGATGTTTACTTATGAATGGGTTTTTATTTTCAGACAATGCCCGCTCACATTGATGACGCCGCTTCTGCGGATAATACTGGACGATGTGCTAGTAGCATCGAAGAAATTTCCCAACGAATTTGGGTACAAATCAGACAGCTCAGGTGGGTGAACTACTGTCCCTTTTACTATCAAGTTGGAGGGCAAGTTAGAGAAACATGGCCTAATAGTCGTTAGGCAATATCGGAGGCCTTAGGGCGGCCTAAAGAAGAATAGTAAACCTTTTTGTAATGTTATCGTATTTATATTAAATCGCATCACTAAAGAATTAAATAATTTTCTACTGCCCACACGAACACAAAGATGCAATTATTAGCATAAAATATTTTGATAGTTTTACGATCTATTAGTTCCATCCACGCACATACTTGGAAATCCCGACTATTATATCCATTTTGGAGATAGCGAGCAAGACAATGACGACTATATGCTATTTCCTAGTTTAATACAGATTATTACAGATGAGTCAAGGACTTTATTTTTTTCATAACAAAGTACTTTTTTGTTAAAGTACGAGGTGAAGAGACGCAGAGATGATTTCATAAAACGGTGTTCCATTTTACGAGTATGACTATGAGAAAAACGTATCAACATCTCACATGACACCCATCGCTTGAGCTTGCATCGTATGAGCTTCTTTATGAGAATCGATTTGAATAAAATTGTGTACACAATGCTATTTTCTTTGACGTCCTTCAATAAAGTTTTATTGCAAAATTGACATGCGGTTACCAATTGAGGAGCTTGACGCAAACAGTTTTATTAATGCAGATCTGTATCTTGTTTTGGACGTAACTGGACCTGAACGTGGACTTATTGGATTCGGTCCTATCCCAAAATCCTTTATGTAGGTATATTTGACTTGAGAACTATAACTAGAACTATTCTATTCCACTTCTGAACAAAGATTAACATTTCCCTTGGTTCTGAACCGCCAAACCCGCTCAGGTTATGCTATCCTTACAAACTACGAGTACAACATAAAATAAGTCGATCGCTCTGAGATTGAAACGCTCGTAAATCTGTAACCTCATTAGGGGTCGCATGCTTTAGCCGATGGACCTCGGCATGATTGAATGCTAACACGCCGACAGACGTTGAGTCAATTATTATCCAAATACAAAGCAATTAGGATCATGCATGCGATACTTGAACGTATGTATTTGCCCTGATAGAAGTCGAGTGTATTTGTTGTGAACTGTTCGGGATTATAGTTACTAAGCATGTCGTCACCAGACTTATCTCGGCCTAGATAAGGGTCCGCATATCCGAAATCCTTTAGGAAACTCGTCTTATCTAGTACGACACTAATATAGATCTAGGACATAGACGCAAAGTCAGTAGACACATGATATCATGCGATCTTGGCTAGTTTATTTAGTTACATCATCGCCCGTGCGTTGCTAACATTTGCGTTGTCCAGTCGTGTAGGTATAGAGGTTCATATAAAGAATCGATGCCCGCTTTTGCATTTTTAAAAGGTTCTACGATTGTCTCTTGGCTTGCTGACATGTATACCTTTTTCCAGAAATGAGAAATGAAATTATATGAAGCCTTTTTCCAGGCTCGGTCAAAGATTAATTTTATTTTAGTTTATTTCTATAACTTAGCCTCTTTTTGAAATATATGGTACACAGGTACATAGAGACTACTACTTAGTGTTTATGGAAAGTGCTAGAGTTCGCTCAATGTAGCTATTCATGTTTCTTTGTTTTTACTAACTAAGCATGGTCTATGTGTTGGCCATCCGAGCCTGACGTCAGCCACTTTAAATTGACTGGTATTGTACTTCCGAAACACAATACATCACTTCTAGTAGCTTGTGCTTCCCACATAGGTAGGTATATTTAAAAATCTCTGTTTCGGAATGGCACTGTCAGTGTCACCGGCGAAATAACTAGATAATTCACAAGCTGATTGTTTAGGATGATGAGATGAAAGATCGAAATGCCATTGCAACTTATATAGCAGTCCTGGCGTTTATAATCAGCACATGACCTTGTTGGACTCGTTACTCCATTTCATTAAAAGATGCATCTCTAAGCTTTGACCAATTGTTGATCGAAGTGTGGATAGGAATAGATACCTATATTAAATAACTATGTTCTTCGTAATTTTACACTTTTGGGTTGTATGGTACTTGTCTAAAAGAAACTGTGGTTTAAAAAGCTGTGGTCCTAGTTATGTTAAGCCATATTTATATGATAGTTATTTCGATATTCCTTATATGAGCTCGTTGTTCCTCATAACACAGTCCTCTCGTTTCTTTCATCCTCTTCCTCGTCCCATCATTGCAAGGTCGGAAATCCATCCGTTCTGCTTCTGGTGTAGAGATATCCATAGGGGACGATGATTGTTTCCGTTTTTCATCAGACAGCCAATACATACGATACATTACATTGTTAGAGGGATTCAGGCTCAGTGGGATCGAAAGCCCACTGAACCACACTCGCTCAGCCTAATTGTATCCTATCTCAATTCCAGTATACATAGCCCTCCGACTGATGCAAGCGGTGACGGCGCGCGTCAACGACGTCTGTCTTCGGTATCTCGACAACTCGCGGCTGGACTCGCTGCCGCCCCCGCCCCCGCCCGCTCAGCGCGACCTTAAGACTGTATCATGTGCCACGAAGAACTCCCGACGGGTCATGGAGGATCGACATGTGGAGATCGGGAACTTGGAAGCTTTGTTTGGGATTGATGTAAGTTGTCGAAACGAAATCATGAGGAAACCAGGGGCCTTACTCTGAAAAAGTAATTACGTCTTCGTTCTGTCGGATGAAAGGGACAGCGCTATGCAACAGGCATAAGAGTGTCTCTTTTAGTCCGCACGAACGAACGAACGAAAGTAACTTGGAGTAGGCCCCCTGTTCCAAGAATCACAGAATGTGTTTCCACTAAGCCTGTCTGATTGATGATAAGCCTGATGATTATAGCATATAATACCTAGTCTCGTTTCTGAAGTGCCGTGACTCAGCAGTGTTGATTATCATGTCCACCGCGTGACCAACGACCAGACAGGCTTTCATCTAAAATCGAAAAATCAAATTGAAATTTTATATCATGCTGGACACAAAAAATATTTATATCGATCTCATGGTGTTTTCAATATCCATAAACTTTTCCAAATCGGCTTATAAATGTCAAAGTTCTGATGCAACTAACAAAAAAAATACTGTCAAATTGAAAACTTCCTTCTCTTTGTTAAAGTCGGTTAAAAATGTAAGGAAAGGGAAAAAATCTGTATGCTGACGCATAAAAGTAAACCATTATACTTTCACTTAACTTTCTATTTATAATCATAAAAAAACTTTTTAAGACTGATAATGCTAATTGGCTTTGCTCTATAAAAACTTGATACTTGAACCTAGATTTAATTTGTAGAATTGTTTAAAAAAATTGCTCTATATAGGTTGTGTCAAATTTTTGTAACCTTTATGTATGGGAAACATTATTTTTTATTTTCTCAAAAACTTTCGATTTTATTTCATCGGTTTATTTGGGGGAATCATTCCTGAGGGAAATACAGTCGTATGTTGTTTTTTTTTTAGAAATGTAATTTTTCTGCCTGCCTGTACCCTTCAAAAATCCAAATATGTAATTTTTATTTACTCAAATAGCTCCCAATGTATCCTAAGAACAAAACTTCATCACTGCAAAGGAAAAGGTACCTACCCTGAAGACGCCAAATTTTGCCACACCTGTATCTATTCTTTACTAATATATAATCTAAATCATAAGAAAAACTAGTAATCTACTTTTATTAGTATTCTGAAATCTGAACCCAATAACTCTGTCGTTATGAGAATTAGGTTAGGCTGATGGCACCACGACAAGATTTATATTAATCGTGACTCATTTCTAGTCTCTTCAGTTTTCCCTTGAACTTGTCGAGGACCCTTGAACTTACGCAGGGTCGCCGCGACCTGGTCGAGTGAAGTGGCGCTTTTAAGTATCGATACCTATTCTTGGCGACCAAGTTAGTTAAGGGTGCTTACAAAGAGTTACCAACAAAACTTGTATGATGTGGAACGACCTACCTTCGTCGGTATTTTCTTTGATCTACAACAGGACTTCCCAACTGGTGGGGCGTACCCCCCGCCCCCCCTGGCGGGGCGTAGAGATCTCTTAAAGGCGGCATGAATTGTTCTGATATTTTAATCTAATTACTTATCATTTATGATTTAAAACACTTACACACAGAAATAATTTCATCGATATTACAGAGACGTTAATTTAGAATCACCAATATGGCAAATGACTAGAAATCCATTTGTGGTCAATGTTCTGCAATTACCAGAACATGTCCAAGAAGAATTTCCTGAAATGAAGGCAGATTCGGCTATGAAAGATGACTTTCACTTCTTGACTTTGGGTAAATGTTGGGTGAAAGCTTTCTCCTTAATCCAAAAGTTGCCACTCTTGCTTTGCAAATACTTCTGCCATTTCCTCGACTTACTAATAATTTGTGTTTTTTATTGAAGCAGTGAAGAAAAATATAGAGGTGCCCCCCTGAAAATATTTTTTTATAATCCGGGGGGCACCATGCAAAAAAGGTTGGGAAACCCTGATCTACAATATGCATTTCACATAGATATTCAAAAGTAGTTACAATATTATATAAGTACACCTTCTTTTGTCGTATCACAAATCATCTCCATCCAAAGGTTGTCTGGAAGAGATCGCTTATTAGCGATAAGACCACCCATTGTACTATTAATTTTTAAGTTATATTTTTATTTGGTTTTTGTTATGTAATTGGTGTACAATAAAGTGTTATCTATCTATCGATATACATATCTATGGAGTCCTTTAAAATGGGTGTTATAGAGTCCATAAGGGTCGGCAAAGCATCTCTCTGGTGCTGCAAATGTCCATAGGCGACGGTAACCGCCATCTTATAATATTGTTACTCTTATTGCAGCGTAAAACTCCTCGTAATATAAGAATCATAAACCAGACCTTGTGACGCTGTCTGTTTGTCTGTATGTCTGGATGTTATCAAGAATACGCTTTGAAACAGCTAAATGGACTGTGATAAAACCTTTAAGATCATAGAGGGCAATAATTTTTTTTTTTTCGCGCGGCATCGTTGTAAAGATTAAATGATCGATTATATAGATAACATAGCGATCTCATTAAAATTCATTGAAGAGTTTAAATCTAGTCTAGACTTGAAACAATGACTCACAGCTCAATAAATCTTATCTATAACGCAGGTCAATGCTACAGCAATAGTTTTACTTGCATAATGATCCAATACGTTTTGGCTTAACATTTTGAGTCTGTGCCAAATCGTCACAGTAATATACCTAATGCAATCTTGACACGGTGTCATTTTGAATACATAATTTACTACTGCATAAAATTTCTATAATGGCTTTCTCGTTTCACAAGAAATAAATGGTTTGCTATTAAGCTAATAGTTAATAAGCTTTTTGTTGAAAAATATTTTTTTAAGACAAGCTTTTAATGAATTCGTAATCGGAACCGCAAGCAGATTAAAATGATTTCAAACACTGGTAGTTTACGATTATCCGTCAAGGAGTTCCATTGCCCACCTTCCGTCTCCATCATCAGATCAGCTGGCTGTCACCATAGTATTGCATTGTCATCGGATTTTGACAAGTACGCAATATTTCAACTCCGTAAGATAAGAGGAAGTGGTTCTAATTCAGCTTGCAAGATTCCACCCGGACAAACATAGAATAGAATAACTCTTAATTGTAACACCAAAATACAGATATAATTAAAAACTAAAATAACAACTAACTTAATAATAGTGTCACAATGGGCGGTCTTATCGCTCAAAGCGATCTCTTCCAGACAACCCACAAGAGAAGGAATGTAGACAGAAATATATATGGACGGTGTTACTTTAACATACATACATTGCAAGTTAAATAAAATCTTGTAGTTAAAATGGTGTACTTTAAAAATGTTTCTACTTCAAACACGACTTTTTAAATTATTTATTCACAAGTCCAGAGTGAATCGGTATCTTCTAGGCAAGCATGATCCATCGTCGACCGCGTCATCACTTTCCATCTGGTGAGACTGCGGTCAAATACTTGCCTATCAGGTAATAAAAAATATATTTCGATTTGTGGTTATTAGTTAATGTTTAAAATCTGCCATATTAGTTTTAATGTGACGTCATAGTACCCTATAATCAATGACACTTGGAGAGACGAATCTTTTGATACAACATTTTTCAAAATTGCGATTTATAGTTCTGAACCTATGGTGGAACATATTTTTGTTCACATACAGCGACCACCACATTTCTATGGGAGAAGCCACTGGCTCTTGAAACACAGTTTATGCACTAGTTCAAGAGCCTATGGATTCAATTAATTTTCTTTTTTTTTATTATTTATTCATTCAATGTCATTACAATTTCAATACAGAGTTGTAGTAATCTATACTATTATATCTATTATGATTTATTCACAATAAATGACTATAAAAATATACTGTTAAACTCTATAGACTGTTATCTCCTTCCTTTTGGCTTCGGCAGTCGTAAAAATAAATTAATTTTTCATTCATTCGTTCGTTCATTAACATGTTTCTGTATCAAACAGAAACATTGTAATACTTTTTTAAGATTTTTGATGTTTATTGCTATTTTTTTTATTAATTTTTTGTTTGACAGACAACGGAACCGACAAGTTTTTACGCTGTGTATGACGGACACGCGGGTTCCGCGGCCGCCACCTACTGCGCGGCGCATCTCCATCAGTACCTGGTGGAAAGCCCACACTACACCACCGACCTGAGAAAAGCGATGCGCGACGCTTTTCTTAGGACGGACGCGGACTTCATAAGAAAGTCTAACCAGAAGGTGAGCTCAGAAAGTTTTTTTTAATGAGACGATGAAGCCGTTCACCTGATGGTAAGCTCCACGCCTGCCCATAAGAATTGCAGTGCCACCCAGAACTACATAACATAAAAACATTGCAATGTGCACATCACCCCGAGACATAAGATATTAAGTCTCATATGTTAAGTAATTTCGCTGGGCATACCACGATTGGTACGGACTTCATGGTAGCCGAGAGACGGGTGTAGAGTGTAGACTATTAAGCGGACCACTAGCTGGGTGGTCTGATAATATAGTAAAGGGGGTAGGAAATATGTGATTATCTGTGATCACGTGATCATCCACATCTTGAGCAAGAGTGGATCAAATGGCGTGAGGAAGGGGAGGCCTATATCCAGCAGTGGGTGGACACGGACTGAAATGAAGTAGTGAAGTACTGCATACTACAATGCGCTCATAACCTTTTACTAATAGTAGGTTTCTCGTATGCGAGAGGCCATCTGGGTGGGTGCCACGGCTTTGCCAGTTATTCAGCCGCCAAGTAGTAGTGTGCAAGCATTACTGCGTTCCGGTTTGAAGGGCATTGTAGCCAATGAAATTACTGGGCATATGAGACTTAAGAGCTACTTATCTCGAGATGACGAGCGCAGTGCCGAGCCGCGCAGGATTTTGAAAAACAGAGCTCTGGGTGGTGCTGCAATTGTTATAGCTGGCGTATTGCTTACCATCAGGCGAACGACATGCTCGTCTCGTCACACCGCTACATAAAAAAAGAAATTACGCTAAATTTAAAATATTTAATGTTATTTCATAAACTTTTCAACCCCGACGCAAAAAGGAGGGGTGTTATAAGCTAGACCACTGTGTGTCTGTTCGTGTGTCTGTCTGTGGCACCGTAGCTCTTAAACTAGCTCGTAAACCGATTGGGAAGCTGTTATTATCATTTGAAAGCAGGTTTTCTAGCGGTGGTTCTTAGACATGTTTTATCAAAATCGGTGCCGAGGGTATTTCAAATTTTAGTTTACTGAAATTAGCTTGTTCTACAATTAAATACAATTGGAATTTAATAAAGGCCTATCAATTTAAATGTACTCTTTATATTTCCCAGCGAGCTTGTGGCGGCAGCACAGCGGTGGCTGTAGCGGTCCGCGGTAAGAAACTCCTCGCGGCGTGGGCCGGCGACTCCCTCGCGTTACTGGCTAAAAGGATGCGGCTTATGCAGCTTGTACGCCCGCATAAGCCGAGCAGAGAGGTATGTATCATCATCAGCCCATTATGTTCCCACTGCTGGGACTCGGGCCAATCAATCAATCAATCAAAAGTTCTTTATTAAATATTGGCATCACATCATTTATCATTTTGCATGCGGTGCTTTTCTTCAATAGGTTGCGCGTAGAAATTAGACATGCCAATGTCCATTGCTATTTTTAACCGACTTCAAAAAAGGAGGAGGTTCTCTGTTCGATTGTATTTTTTTTTTATTATTTTTTATGTTTGTTACCTCAGAACTCCGTCATTTATGAACCGATTTAAAAAATTATTTTAGCGTTATGTTCAGTATAGCTACGAAGTGGTTCCATATAAATTTCATCGATATGTGACCTTGGACTTCGAAGATACATTAAAGTCGGTTTTTGTTTTTTTCTAAAAATTAATTATTAAGAATATGGTGAAGGAACATTACTTGTCTAATAACAGCTAAATGACATTGTATATATTTATGTGTATAAATATTGTATTTACAATTATTAATTTTTTTGTAGTTTTTATATATATAATAATATATATTGTTGTATTATGTATATATATATATGTATATGTGTATATATATATATATATATTTTGAGTCATTATTTATATATGTTTACAATATAATATGTATTTATGTGTACCTAATATATATGTATGTTTATATGTAGGCATTTAGAATGTTGCTATTGTATTGTAGTTTATTTTATTGACATTTTATGTTGTTATTATTATTGTAGACCTTACATCCCCGTCTTTAACATTTTGATAATTCCTCTCCATCCAAAGGTTGCCTGGAAGAGATCGCTTTTAGCGATAAGGCCGCCCATTGTAACACTTTCTTTAATTGTTTTTATGTAATGTCTTTAATTTAATGTTTGCAATAAAGCGTTTATCTATCTATCTATCTATCTATATTGTTTATTACTTTTATGTTATTTATTTATCGTAGGTATTTAATTTATTTATACCAAATACTGTATCCTTATAGCCAATTCCTGTACCTTGTTATTTTTTGTTATGGTGTGCAATAAAGCATGTTTGTATTTGTACTTATATTGGTTTCCCTTTTTCCTCTAAAAACGGTGAAGGAAAACATCGTGAGGAAACCGGCATGTCCAAAAATTTATCACAAACATTCAAAGACAATTGACATCCACCAACCCGCACTGGGCCAGGGAGGTGGATTATGGCCCATACTCTCTGCGAGAAGGCCTGAGTCCCAGCAGTGGGATCGTAATGGGCTGATGATGATGATATTTGTTTTATTTTTAATAGGATATCATATTTACATATACCATACAGTTTCTATCATATCACAGTGACTTTGCCAATCCGGTTGAGTTTGAAATGTTGCCAGCTCAAAACATATTAGCAATTGTGCTTATTGACCATAAGCTTACTGAGCGCTTTGCAATGAGTATTAAGGTATGAGTTCGTAGCTGACTGCAGATCGCAGCAGCAGACGACGTGTCGTTGCGACACTTAGGGATGCAATCCCGTTGCTCATTCAATCCCGCAGGATTGATATGCGGGATTACTCAATCTCGCGAGGGATCTCGCGGGATTCCGCATCTTTGAAATTATGTTATAAAATCAAATTGAAACTACAGATTTTTGTGTAAAAATCAACATTTCTTACATTAAGAAACAGTAATTACCCATTTATTTTCTATTAATTAAGTATAAGTAATTAGTAATTCACTCCAATCTCAATAGATGGCGTACACGTCACCTTTAAGACGGTTAAATAACGGAAGAAGACATTCGACACTCGAGTGGTGACCACCTTAGCTCAATTGGTAGAGCGTCTCACGCTGAGGGAAAATTGGGTTGCGGGTTCGAGTCCCAGCCGGTAGTCGAATTTGTTTTTCCCGTCAAACTTTGTTTATGTTTTACGCTTGGCATTCGTTAATGCTTCATATAAATATAATAAGAATTAATTCAGTTCCTTGTATCTCCTTATACCCGTATTCATAAAAATACCTTGTCGAAATACTTGGCTGTATAAGCACAGCTACCAATCAAAATTTCCCAATTAAACGCGTGCAACCGTTTCGACAGTGTTGTTCATGAATACGGGTGTCACTATAGTATATTGGATTACAAAATAAACTTTTGTTCCAGGATGAAAGAGATCGAATAGAGTCGTCTGGAGGGTCCGTTTTGTACTGGGGCACTTGGAGGGTCAACGGACAACTCGCTGTGTCTAGAGCTATCGGTGAGTTACATTTCAGTATCTTCTATACTCAAAGTCAAAGCAGGCCTAGCGCACTCCGCACTGTAGGTACGAAGCTACAAGTACATAGCCGGACACCGACGGCGGGTCGCGCGTCGTTACACGTGCCGCGTCAGAAGAGATAAGAGCTATGCGATAGAAAGAGAGGCGTTCTGTAGGTTAATATGACTGGTAGGTATGCAGCGCTACGCGAGCTGAATACGTATGTGTAATACTTACCTATCCAGGGCCCCAATTCACTATGACAACTTGGCGATTCCTTGCTTCGAAATCACGTCGATTCTTTCATTAATAAACGACATCTCTATGACGCATTCATATATTCATATATATGACGCGTCATAGAGAATACTTATATCGTAGATGTCGTTTATTAATGAAGGAATCGACGTTTCTTCGAAGCAATGAATCGCCATGTTGCCATAGTGAATTAGGGCCCAGCAGGCTTAGCATGGACTAGAGAAAATTTTCCCCGGGGAGAGGATAAAAATCTTTTCCCCTTTGACGATTTTGTCTACCCTCCGAGCACACACAGAATACTAAATGAACAGAAGCATCACTCCGCAAAGAAATTTAAACAAATAGCGACTCTTGCTATGACGCAATAAAATTCAATTCAGCTCGCGTAGCGCTGCATACCTACCAGTCATATCAACCTACAGACAGTGGCGTAGCTAGGTAACCAAAGGCCCTGGGGCAAAAAATAAACAAAGGCCCTAACTAAACTATTTAAAATCGTTCGTTTTACTCCAGTTCGTACTCCAGATTCGTTATCAGAAACTTGCGGGGAACTCCCCGCAACATATGAAAAAATAAATAAAAAAAAAACATACCGTCGAATTGAGAACCTCCTCCTTTTGAAGTCGGTTAAAAAAGAAAAAACTTTTATTTATTGAGGCCTAAGACATACATACACGCTATACAAATAAGGCAATTACTTGATCACCATAATTAAAATTAATCTTTTAGAGATTTCTTACACTATAAATAAGGATAGGATTGTTGTGCCAAGGTTTAGACTGAGTAAATCGAATAAGTCCTTCATGGGCACTCGTAAATACTTACTTTTTTTCTGTTCACAATCAGTCCCGTTGCGGTATTTGAACCCGTGACCTCCGAGGTGTATGATATATGAGCTGACTCCACTCAACCACAACACCAAGGAACAAATAAATCAATCGAGTATCAATTTTTCTTTTTGCATGATATCGCTAAAGTGTTATCATTTCGACGGAAGACGGGAGAGCACTCTCCATCACGCCATTTGTTCCGCTCTTGCTCAGGATGTGGATGATCACGTGATCACACATGATCATACATGATCACAGATTTCCTACCCCCTTTACTATATCATCGGACCATCCGGCCAGTGATCCGCCTAAAAGTCTATGCCAGTTTCTCGGCTACGATATAAAATTCATACCAATCGTAGTATGTCCAGCGAAATTACTGGGCATATGAGATTTAATTTTTGATCACCGAGAAAGAGGGATAGAAGAAATTTGGTTGCTCGCAGCAGTAAGCTCGGTGGCCCAGTGGTTAAGGCGTCGGGACGGTATTCCGAAGACGCAGGTTTGATCCCTGCCCGAGCAATATCATTTTTCTTCTTTCTAATTATTTAAAATCTTAACACTTTCAATTTGTTTATCAATTGGGAACAAAGTGGTTCCTTATTATAATTTCCATACCGAACGGCAGTGGAGTGTGTAGTGTTCCACATTTGGACCATACGTCGTGGTACCGCTTGTTCCCAACGTTCCGTAACGACACTCCATGAGGTTTACAGCCAAAATTCAACTTTTATGTGAAACCGTAAAATTTTACAGTTGTGTACATTCGGACGTGATTTTTAACAGCCTTTTAGAGATTTATTGTTTCTCGAGCGCCCGGCGTATGGTCTCTGTATTGTGACACTTGTGACTATAGTTCTAAAATGTTAATTAGAAATTAGAATCATTGTAAAAAGAAAGGGATTACAAAGAAAATAATACAAATGCAATTCCTTTGAAGAAAGAGCTCATGATTTGGAACTCTAGACCTATTGATGAGACCTAGTTGTAACTCAAGATGGCGGAGAAATTCTCTCTCTTTATTATTAATTCACCTTTAGTGTCCTACTGCTGGGCAAGGGCCACCTTCTTTCAACTTGCCTCTGTCTTGCGCCAATTGTTCCCCGTCTGGACAAAATTTGTAGAGCTCGCAGAAAATAAGTAGTAATTAAAAAAATACAAGCGTACACATCATCTAATAAAAACAAAAGAATCATAATATCATCACCAATTCACGAACCCTGTTGTGTGTAATCGGGGAGTTCAATCGAGCGTTTTATTGTTATCGTCCGATTGTGGCAGTGTGAAAGATGGTCCTTTCACAATGAACCTCGATATTGTTGGAGTGTCATAATCATCAAAATCAATGATCTGCATGAAGACATTATTCTGAGGAAAGTCATTAAGCATCATCTTCGATCTGAAACACAATGAAAATATGTAGTGTTTGAAAATATCTTGTTATTGATAGATGTATGTATAAATAAATTTGATATTCATTTAATACTTTTTTATTTATTTTTTATATTTTTTTTATATATATTTTTTTTTATTTATTTTAGCAATCCAAACAGCATCTTAGCTAATTTATATAAATACTATATTTCTTGTTTATAAGGCCAAAATAGGATTACACAACTAATGTACTTAAGTTAATACTAGCTTGATTACATAATATAATAGTATGTTTACATATCCTTTGTTTTTTATTATAAGAAAGAAAAAATATTATAAATAAATTATGTATAAATTATTGTGTATTTTTATATTTTATGTATAATGCTATTTATGTTCTTTTGAAGCTCTAAAGGGGTTATGCTGAAAACCAGCCTCTGTTGTCATGGACATCGGACATTTTGTGCTGAGCTATAGTCTCTTTTGGCACCACAAACTTCCTCTGTGCATGTATTTCGTATTGTCTTGTTTTGTTATATTCTTTCTCTGTCTTTGTATTTTTATCTTACGTGTGTATTTTTCAATTATATCTTTGTGGTTGTCGAATAAATGTTTTTCTTTCTTTCCTTCTTTTCTTTCTTTAGTGTGATTCCAATGAATAATGAATGTAGTGTATTCAGCGGAATTACATTACATATCTTCATTGTGTTTCAGATTTGAGATGAATTTAGCAATGTCACGCCTGATTCCATTAAATTCATGATCTTTGGCTTGATTTAGTCAATGCTGTCCATCTTACATGACGTCACTTCATTGTGTCTTTTATCGTCTACTCTTGTCTCCACTCTGAACTCAAAGCTTTATCACATCAGCTTTTTTGGTTCTCACTCTTGCGACACAGGCCTTTCATCACAGGGAAAGAGTATGGAAGATAAGACGGTAGTAATGGAATTTATTGCTATTTTTCATTAATTTCATTAGCATGCGAAATATTGTAAGTTAGCATATATGTGCAATTGCGATGCTAATTGCTAATAATAAAAAATAAATAATAATAATTATTATTATTATGTCGTTCTTTCTCACGGGTTATACACCCGGTCCTTTGGAAGGCTTACGTGGGGACATGAGTCCAACACGTAGAGGTCTTTTAGAGCATTTAATTTAGATATGTAATGGGCAACACTTATCGGGGACTGTGTCTCTAAGTGCATCATTAAGAAGATGCAATCAAAGACAGCCCCCGATAAGTGCGAGGACTATTATTGGAGATATGGAAATGACTTATGATTGGGCTTTTGAGGTGAATTTTTAAAGGGTGAGAACCGGTCTATGGTGAGACCTCGGCACCTGCCAGTTCCGCCTTAAAAAAATATTTAGGCAGGTGGTGACCCACTAAACGGGCCCCCTATAAGGGCCGCCGTACATTAGCGACGAGAGGGGCAACGTTGGTGTGGGTGGCTAAAGGGTGTCGAGAGGTGTGCTGCAGTTTCACTTAAACGCTACTCCCGGCGTTATGCCCTTTAACACTTTCACCCTTGGAGCTTAATTCTTAGCTCTTGCATCTCCACCCCCGGACGGCCAGTTAAGGCAAGCCGAGGGTCAGGGGTCTTATTTAGCCCCAGGGAGAAATATTATTATTATATTAATTCACATTTTCGTGCAAAATTTAATTTTTACGTAACGTATTATGAAATTATTGACAAATTTTAATAACGCTTGGTCATAGATCCTTATTTGGCCTTAAATGAACTCCGGTTCTTCGGGTGGACAGTTGCATAACATTACCGCTGAGCCACAATCGCTCCCAAAGCTTTCTGTAACGATATTTTATTGTAGGCGATACTTTGAGAAATAATTTGTGTATCTATTACCACTTTATTACTTTACCGCTTTTTATCTTAGAGCAATATTGACGCGTCAAATTCAAATTATGACTTCCTAAAGGGTTGCTGTTTGCCATCAACAATCATCTACCCTATTAGCGGGGAGTTTAATCGGGTGTTTTATTATTATTGCCCGATCGTCGCGGGTGCGCGGTCATTTTTCACAATGAATGGTGGCGTGTGCCACCCATTAAACTTGTTGCCTTCCTGTCTAATAAGATAAACTCTGTATGGGGCCTGTCGTTACTAACTTGTAACTAAGCTGTGTCTCGCAGGAGTTCGCTTCGGGGCCTTGACGTACTGTTACCTAATCAGTCTCTAATGAACCCGGGATGGATTTTATGTACCAACTGCAAATTAAACTGTGACTGGGAGGAGTTTACAATTTTACAATGGCAATTTAATGTACAAACTATTGGCTAATCTGTGCGTGTATTGGTAGGGGATGAACTTTCTTTTGGGGCTAGCAAGCTGTGGCGGAAGCGATGGAAAGTCAACGGGGCGCCTTGCTATTCAATGACTTTGCACAAGTTGCCCTAATCCTAGATAAAATTAATGGTTTTGAAAGAAGGCTTTCTAACTAGGTATTTCGTTAAGTCCCCGGAAAGACTTTCTTATGACAAACTTTTTTACGGTTCAATTTGTTTTTTTTAATGTATCTCAATGACGAGTCTAGCTGGTCGTTCGCCTGATGGTAAGCAATGCGCCTGTCCATAACATTTTCAGCACCATCCAGAACTTAGTTTTTCAAATCCGGCACTGCGCACGTCATCCTGATACAATATGCTCTTATGTTTTATAATGCCTAGTAATTTCGCTGACTTTCAAACCGGAACACAGTTATACTTGCGCACTACTGCTTGGCGGTAGAATATAATTTGTTATTCGAAATAAGTTTCATCTAAAATCTGTTGACATCTTTTAAAAAGCAAGCTTTTATTTTAAAGCCTGTTTGCAATTTAACTATAATATATTAACAGTTTTTACATGTGTGAAGCAAGCAACGTTGACGAAATCGCAGAACCAAGGATACAAACATTTTAAAATTGCTTTTGCAAATTCGCTTGACACACATTGTGAAGTGCAAAGGATAATGTCGACTTTTCCACGTACTCATATCTGCGTAATAACGAAATAATCATGCGCAATATATAAAGTACTCAACCTACCATTTTCTCAGAAGTTACAACATAGTTCTCTCGTAACTTGAGACTTTACCTACGAATAGTGGTCGATACTATGCTCTCCCTTCGAATTTAAAACGATACAAAATACATTCCTATAGCTCCTATATCTATAGGTCCCACGCCTATGCTACATAGTCGGTAGATATAGCTAGTTTAAAAAGTCACTTATCTAAGCCGGGGCTCGAACCGGCTAATTGATAAAAAAGTGTAGGTATATTATGGTACTGATCTAAAGGGTCAATCTATCGGTTTTGAATATCTTTTGTATACTAACTGTAGTCTATTCATGTAGGACCTATTTATGCTGGAAATTCTTCCACCATAAACTGCAACTATTTTCGTATCATCGCCATCTACGTACATACTAACTTTCGAGTAGAGTATCAACACCGAACTAATCTCGCATGAAAATCTGCGGATACTTTTGTGTAGCGGAGGGAGGCAATGTAAACGTTCGGGCCTAATCTCCCGTGGAACGCGGTATCGATGAGTTTCGTCTCTTCTTTCAATACGGGTCTCAATATTGTAGGGGCTAGGGGCTGGAGCCATGGAGCTGTGAAGAAATGTCAACATTGGACCGTAATTGTTACGGTCGGTCGTATTATGGGACTATGGCAAATGAAGTAGTAAGGGTGATATTTTATCGATGCTATGTCGATACTTTTTGCATTATTCTTATTCACAAAGATCATGAACTCTAATAGTTTTATTTTATATCATCCATTTAACTATTCAAAACCGAACGCCCGGAGCTTATTTAGCTAATTTGCTGTCCTCAGCGTCACAACCTTGTTCACTACGAAACAAAAGACATTCGACTACGACTATTAAATACGGCACTTGTTTATCGATACTCGTGCCCCATTCTGCTATTTAAACTTCTCTCGGCATCCCTACAATGCACCGCGTGTCCAAAACTGATCGATAGCTATAGCTACGTGCAACAGGGGTCAGACCGAGGGCCCGCAAGAAGGGTGGCGAAGCACCCGACACAGCGGCGCCCGGCGCGCGCAGCCCTATTGAGTTATAAACACATGCACTCTATTGTTTCAACATATTTCACACTCGCCGCTCTTGGTATTCATTCGGCGAATATGCAAATAGATTCATGCGAATGGTCAATGGGATGTGACGATGTGTCAGACAATCATGTCATTATTCTGGTCTCATTATAATAACAAATAATTTTTATAGACTGCCCCAAGGCGTGACAATTTTTTTATACTCTACTGATAAATACGGAGCTCACAGCACGGAGTGGATTCATACAAAATATTTGTACATACAAAGGATAAAACTTCCGTAACTGAATGTTGTAGGATAATGTTTCTTCCTATGTATAATCAGGACTATGTGTATAATCGTTGAGCGTTTTGTATTTATTTATTCATTGGGCCAATTTTCTTTGAAACGTTTTATGCAACTTGTTACCAATAGCTAAATATTTAAGAGCATTACTTATTTTAGCAAAAATTACCCGTTGTACCCAGGTGATGCACAATACAAGCCGTACGTGACGGCGCGGCCCGAGTCGGTGACTGTAAACCTGGATGGGGACGAAGACTTTGTGGTGGTGGCTTGCGACGGCCTCTGGGACTTTGTGAGCGAGGACGACGTCGCACTAGCAGTGTACAGACAGTTGGCTGCCGATCCAGGTAAGCGATAGAATAACATCTACGAGATATGAGTAACTTAACTTTGAACCTTGTTCATAAGCGATTGAGCGATAGGCATCTGATAATTAGGCGGGTAAAATAACTTTAACGCTGCCGTTGGAGTTGTAACTTTGCAAGTTTTTGTTCAAATTTTTTTTATCTAATCTAATGCTAGAGATAAGCTTGCCGTCAACAAAGTGTAAACTAATGATAGAAAGTAAACAGAGCACTTTTTTAATCGCAAATTAATTTCAATCGTACTTTTGGTAAAACTTCTCTATTTAAGAAGTAGGTACGAATGCTTTTGTCTATTATGTCGGCAATTTCAAAAACTTTAATGCGTGTAAACTATATTATGCAGAGCAGAATAGATATCTTATTTAGAACAAGCTATGAACCGTAGGGAATTTTGGAAACTTTTCTCATACAATACCATACTCCACACTGTCTATTACGCTAACAAGTTTAACACTTAAAATTCACCTAACAGACACCTCAATTAGTGCGAATCTTTAGTACGAATACTATAAGGAGCACCACTTACCAGATTCTCAAACGAGTTGAACGCCATAAAGTTTCGATACGGCTATCAACATCAAGTGTAAAATACTCGTTCTGATTCAAACGCCCGTAAACAATTCTGCCAAAAGATACAATCACGGGTTGTAAATAAATTATTTTTCAAAAAAAACTAAACCGACTTCAAAACCCAAATGGCACTCAAAAGTAAAAAATAAATTAATATAATTATCATAAGCGCTACCCACTCATATATTTGAAGTCGGTGCCAGCCAAGTCTAATAGGTAGCAGATAAATACTATGTATATAGTAAGTACTACTTGTAGGTAGTATCTATCTACTACCTTTTACCTTTTACCTTTTGGCTGGCACCGACTTCAAATATATGAGTGGGTAGCGCTTATGATAATTATATTAATTTATTTTTTACTTTTGAGTGCCATTTGTGGTTTTGAAGTCGGTTTAGTTTTTTTTGAAAAATAATTTATTTTAACCTTTTTAGTGAAAAACAAGTTTAAATTAAATTAATTCAAAAAGTTTTTAAAGACAAGCTTTTATGATCTAGAAGCCACATCATGACGAAGTTTAAAACGGGCTATCACAGTTAAATGCATGTGCAAAAAAATTTCATGTCTGTCCTATTCTCTGTTGAGGAGTTCCCTCGCCGGAAGTCAATCCTGGGTGTATCTGCCATGTCATGATGGAATTTAGAACAGGCTATTATGGTTAAATCCATTTACGAAATGTTGTGTCTGTACTATTCACCGTTGAGGAGTTCCCTCACCGGAAGTCAACCCTGGGTGAAGCAGGTGAAGCAGTCGAATACAAACCTCCACCTTTAGAAAGTTGGTTACGAAAAAAACAAGAACCGACTTGAAGATTAAACTTATATTTTTTTGTTTTTGCTATTTTTTTCAAAAACTACTGAATGAATTTCGATAAAATTTATATGGGACCACCTTTGAAGTATTACCTACCAATCAAAAAAAGAATCATCGAAATCAATGCATAATTGGCGGAGTAATCGCGTAACAAACACACAAAAAAAAAAAAAAAAACATACCGTCGAATTGTAAACCTCCTCCTTTTTGAAGTCGGTTAAAAAATCTAGATTTATGAGAGAACTGAGGATGCTAATAAGCGTGAGAGATGCAAGTTCTAAAGAGTATTGTAAACACCTCATTTTAGAAACTCAGTGAAATTGTGTACGTGGTAATTAAATGTTATCAGATTGGGTGTAAATAGAGCGAGATGTTTTTATTTGAAATGATGTACTGATTTCAGATTATGTTGATTTTACAAACGAAGAGTTTAAAACGCTTCTTTCTTTTATATTCTTACTTTACGTAAGTACCTACATTTTCACAGTATCCGATAATGTCTACGGTGTCCAATAACTAATAGATTCTCATATTATTGTCGACCATATATTGTTGTCGTTTTAGACCTTGAGTTCAAGTCCCATGCATACTTGCACAATCACACGCATGAGTCAACGTATTGCTAGACACCGAGACGGAAAACTGCATCGCGGTGTCAAAACAAAACAAGGTGAACTGAACAACACAAGCAACTCGCAATCGCCTTGACTCGCAAAAAAATGTAATTAGTTGTGACAAGGAAACATTTTTCGCTAATTGTCGCGCTATCACTGTATTCACTGGCGCGAAAGATAATAAGCGCTTTCAGCATTGTTAAAGCCTTCGCAGCCGCTGAAGCGGAACTTTTGACACATTAACTTCCCCATATTGTTAGTGTTGTACCATCAAATAGACCCGCATCAACCACCGCTCTTTGTGTTTCAGTTAAAACAGTAACTTCGCCCTCAAATCTTTGCGAAGTGTCTAATGGAACTCGCGGCTCGGGGCGATAAGAGCTCTTACGCTGTACAAGTTTTTTCCTCCTGTTTTGTAAATATTAGGGCTCTTTATTGTGGCTCTCGACTAAATGAGGGCAAGAATGGTGGTCCATTTTTGAGATAATCAGACCTTTTTGCAACAAATTGGTTGAGGTATTTCGTTTATATAATAATTTAAAGTGGGGTAAAATGCAATTAAGTCGTAGATATTGTTATCCGGCTTGTTGACACATCGCATAAAAGGGATATTTTTCGAATCTCCCCCTCAGTGGCGACAGTTGGGAATCCATCATAGTAGCCTATTGTTGCACGTTGACAGATGAGGGATCAAATAACTGACTGACGGTGTTCCTCGTAATTAACCAATTATATTGTCAGTTGGACTGAAACTTGATATGTTAGTAAATGAGTAATTGGTGTCATTAAAGTAGGAATAATACGATACGCGAATCATTTGTCTGTAGAGCTACTCAAAACAATAGTGAAAGGAAGATTCCTTCATCCGATGACAATAAATACACACACGTAACTTGACATTCATTGAACGCAATACGTTAGTTGTTACATCATCGCATCATCGATCGCGCTCCATTCAGCATCGTGTCACACAAATCTCCGTCTCGACTTCGATCAATCCTCGTTCAACCGGAAACAAAACACCTGTAGAAAATCCTGGCACTTAAGTGCCGTAGTACCGAACACAGGTCTCTTTGTTCAAATATAGTGTTGCGAAAAACCTGGCGAACAATAAGTATACAGTTTATGTACCGTAACGAGATTGTTGGCGTGTAGTGCCTAGATTTCAGTCTGGGCTTTGTAACTATTGCCTAATCTGCCTGTGGTCAGGCCAGGCCTTCCCGCAGCACTGTCGTTGGCTGAGGAAGTGGGGAAATGGAGAAATTTGATACTTTGTATCGACCCCCTCCAAAGCCGAAGTGAAGCCTTTCTAATTTATCACCATTGTGAACTCCACGTAAACACAGTATTTTTTTCACGATTTCGGAATGGGGAGGCATTTAAAATAGCGGGTGGAAGGTAAAGGAATTTGTATTGTTCATATAATACTCCGATGTGAGCTCGTGCGGTAAATAATATCCAAAAAGATCTCGTAAAGACGGAGCTTAATTTGAAATTCAATTCATTGTTATTCATTCATGAATGTACCGAATTAACAATGTTAGCCTTTTCAATGATATTCTGCGCAGTAAGGCAGCCATTTAAACATGGACGTTAAAACTGTGGTTAAAAGCAAAATTGTCGGAATTGTACATCGTCTGTCACATTGATGTCGTATAAGTTATCCAAAAATGGCTTCGCATTGGATTGTTTAATTTAATATTCATTTTGTCCCAAATCCCTCGCCGAATAAAACTCTAAGCTCCAGTGGACACTAGACCCCTTTCATTGGATTAAGCGATTTGAGTGTTTAAACTCGGCTTGCAAAGAGGGGTGGCCAGTCGTCACTAATGTGCCCTTCGGCCGTTTTGTGTTTTTCGTGTGGGTTTCGTCCATTTTAACTCTTATCCCGTAGTAATTTAGAGTGATATTTAATTATTGTCAGGTAATTCAGGTAACGCCGTGCGACATTAGCCAGGTGAACCCTCTCGGATAACATTTTCTCGATTTAAACCTGGATATTCGTGTGTTTGTGCGTGTTTCATTCGATGTTGTCGTTTAGAGTTAGCAACGCTGTGTTCAGTAGATTCATTTAATCGGTGTTAATTGCTTCAGCAAATAAAAGGTTCTCAAACAATAGGATATTCTTCCCAAATTAATTACGGGTTGATATTTCATCTGTCCACCCAACTCACCAGATCTTCGATGCACGATATACATATGATTCACTACTGCTACTGACATATAACACAATAGGAATGGAACACCTTACCAGCATCTGTTTCCCTATTCCTATAATTTAGGTGTCTTCTAGAGTAAATCGGTATCTTCTAGGAAAGCATTACCCATCGCCGACCGCGTCGTCACTTTCCATCAGGTGAGACTGCGGTCAAATGCTAGCCTATCAGGTAATAAAAAAAATTGCGTTGGGAAATAATGTTTGAAGTGAGAGAGACACTTGTATAACTATGGCTTCAATCATTCATTCAATTCATCAATCATTTGGCTATTCAAAATAAAAACAAAGGCGAAAATCTGTCTACATTAAAATTAATAGTAATTCAGAACGACAGTGCCAAAACCCGTGGCGTCTCGTGTCGTTCGATCGTCGATAACATTGTGTATGGTGCTGATAGAGCGATAAACTACATATTGAAATGCTGGTGTGCGCTGTGCGGCCACGCTTCACTTCGCGCATACGATTATAAGCAAAAACCTGACTCACAATGTAAACAGCTGCATTGATTAATGAGGTTGGTTTAAGTCAAATTTACAATCAGATTTAGTTTGATTTCTTTTGGAAACTACTTATCAAATAGAGATAGGCGCTGAGCTACCAGATTTCGGGCACGACCAATAGTATAAAATGTATCAATTCTGAATGAATTCGCAATCTTCCATTGTAACTGTTAAAGCAAACTGTAATTCAGTTTAGCAACAATCTCTTAAGAATATATTATGTTTATAAGAAACACGCAAAAGGAAAGTCAATCAAAGAATGCTAATAGAGCATTAGCGTGGTAATGTTCAATATCAACCACCATTCGTTTGACAACAAAACCAATCATTTCTCGCGTAACGAGCTGCTATCAAAACAAAACGCCGAGACATTTGAACAACTAAATAATGATAACATCTATCTATGCTTTTATAAAACTGTAACTGGGGCATGTCTGTGCATCGAACATGTTTTTGCTACTGAGTTTGACACCGTTGATAATAACTGGCAAACAACGACATAGAACAACAAACAGTGCCAACAGGGCGAGGCCTTACACACCAGTACTACAAGCTACAAAGAAATCAACAACTAGGATCAACTAGTTAGAGAGCACTGAACCTAGGTGTATGCATGTTTTATATATATTACTAAGAAGGCATACCATGTCGCGGTATTACTGCTAGTTAGCAATATATTGTCAGCAGTTGGCAGAGATTGTGTAAACACCTCAACACACTAAGGACCTTGACACTGTTGGATGCCACTGCTTTACGCCAACTCTCATTCATTATCTAATAGATTCTAGTAGTTTACTAATTTCAATGTTTACTACGATAAAACTGCCTACATTATCAGATCTCTCGAGGAAGTTTTTGACACTAATCAAAGCTTATTGTAACAGCTGAGATAATTTACAATAGGTATAGGTAGGTATTACAGATTCCTTTACATGACACAAAGGCCCGTTATGTCCAATTGCAGCTGATTCAGATAGCTGCTATCATGCATACTTTTTATAATAATTCTGGATTGCTAATAATTCTGGATAACTACCTAATCTCGATAAATGCCTGGTTGTGCAATGATGGTTATCTTGATCTAACTATTTAAATTGCCACACAGGTACATAGATAAACAAGTATAGACTATAGAACATATGTATCAATGGCGCTATCAGGTTACCGAAGATAGAATGAGTCATATTCGTAGTTTGTAGTTGTAGCGGTCAAAGATCACCAACTGACAGTTCTGTAATATCAAAAACAAAATTTTTGTTTCATATTGTTTATTATTGGGACGTCTAGTTTATTCAGATTTTGAGCTAGCGCGTGGTGCTAAATATTTATGATTGCACTATCGTTACTTGGTGTGTTCTATTTCTAATGACGCGCGGCTTTTTGCGCACTTCAATATAAATTTAAATAATTTGTAGGAACTAGATAACTGCTAAGAATATTGAAGAGCATAATTCAGTTCAATAGTAGAGCTGATTGTGACAAGCACAGTGCAGTACGTTTTCTAAATCTTAAGCAAAGATTGTAGTTAACACTTCGTACTTGCCTCACTTAGACCACTTAACAATACAGTAAAAGAAAAGCTAACTGTGACATGGTTTATCCTAACGCTAATGCTGCTCGAATAAATGGCGGCAATTATTTAACAAACATAAGTACTGCGTTTAAAAGAGAATGTGTCTACATATTGATAAATGAGAGTGAGCCCTAGTTGCCAACAAGCCGTGGACAGCGGCGTTTGGAGATCATTAGCAAGCAGAGAGATTGTAGCCCTTTCATCTAGCTACGTAATCTAGTGATGTCCGAAGAAACTTTAGTAGGTGGTAAAAAATCTTCTTAATCAAGTTATGCTACAATAAAATATATGCAACGGCAGATGGTAAATGTAGACAAAAATAGAGATGTGAATAGGCCACAAGTGAAATGCGAAATAGCACAGGTCAGCATGAATCCGCTGCAGAAATAGCGCTTTGAAATTCTGCTATGACCCTTGAGCTTTATTTAGCTTCTTTCGCCTCGTCTTTGCTTTGACAGGGTCCGCAGGGTGGACTGTTGAGAATGTTATTCACAGACGGCCTGAACCACAGCCAAATAGAAAGTGCTGTGAGAATGGTTATGTCACAACCGAGTCTACACTTTTAAGCACTTTTTAATCAGGTCTGAAGATAAGGCTTAGCTATAAAAAGCTAGTAAAATTAGCTGTGAGAATTTTTTTAATACTTCTGCTTCTTGTCTCAAAAAGATAACGCATGTGGTTTTTTTTAGTAAAAGCTGAAAATATTTATTTCGATATAGTTCCAATACCAACATGCCGTTATCTATGCAGAGTAAAGAATCTAAATTCAAATCACCTGGCTTCCTGATAGTAAGTTATTAGACTCTGCTGTACGTGAGTTATTTACAGCTTCTATGTATGAATAACGGTGGTGTAACTAGTGTAGATGGACGGATCAGATAGTCTCAGATATGCCTATTACGCTCGCAGTTTCTTTGAATCGTAGTTTTATTTAAAACTAGCTTCACTGCAACTAAGTACTATGCTTTTTATTTTGGTATTATCTCTTTAATTTTATTTTTGTTCCGCTCTCGTGACTATCTGAAAATTTAAAGTCGCGTGTTAGCAGAAACAAAAGCGCTTTGTAAAGCTGCTTTTAAAATTAAAAAAGTGCAGATAAAGTGCCTATTTCTTTACCTTGTTATATTTTGTTACGGTTTACATTAAAGCATTTTTGTATTGTATTATATTGTAAAAAATGGTTTCTCTGTCTCCCTGTAAATTACAATAATAAAAGACGTTAGATGCGACATGATTTCCCGAAAAACAGTAATTGGACGTGCGCCTCCTCAGCCTTTCTTTTCTGTCTGGCTGGTGGCCTCCTTTTTACAGGAATTGTTTTCGTGCCTTGAATTTCGGACCGGAGCCAGAGTTTTTCGATGTTCGACGGTCGAAAAGCGTTTGAATAACTAAATACAGAAGTTGACTGTTTGTAAATTTAAATTAAACCAAAAAAAATACTGATATATTAGAGGAAAATATGAAAACATTTTTGAAATTATGTTGAAACTAGGTTCTTTAAAGATTTCTTACGCCGTTACCTAAAACTTAATCTTCCA
The DNA here is from genome assembly GCA_951640565.1 of Petrophora chlorosata. Classification (NCBI taxonomy): domain Eukaryota; kingdom Metazoa; phylum Arthropoda; class Insecta; order Lepidoptera; family Geometridae; genus Petrophora; species Petrophora chlorosata. The sequence goes on along the minus strand of OX621194.1, from coordinate 4,818,409 downwards.
TTGTCGTCGCCAAATAAAAAAAATCTTACACAGTTAAGTGTCATAATTGGTTCGCGTATTCTAACGCAGCTATTAAAAAGTAAATAAAACTCGTCGAAAGTGCCAAGATTCCCTACGAAAGTACAGCCGGCGGCGGCGCCGCTCCATATGACATGTCGGTCGATTCCGCGACGTGCTAGATGAATTTGCATTGTATACATACGAGTATGGAGTACGAGCGAGGAGGCCTGCGCGCTTGCATCGCTTCACTGGGGCCTACACTACATGTAGTAGGCGCTCGAGTATAGGCGAAGCGCCCAACCAACAGACAACCGCAAAGAAAGTAATCTCATAATAATATACGAGTAAGCTTCATTTTCCTCAACTCGCTTAGATGATGAGCAGATTATCGACACGAATGTCGTTATGTGCACTGTCACTTTAATTCTAGGTCACAGAATCAGATGTCGATTGTCATCAATATAAAGTACACGCTCAAAAATTGAAACAAGGTCAAAATGAATTTACAAGAATTGACTCGAATACATAGTGCATAGAACTTAAAGGCATGAACTTAAAAGAGCGTGCAGCTAGCTAATCGTAACCATAATTATCACACTTCGTAGATGACCATTCTGGTAGAGATCGCTATAAGCGATAAGACCGCCCATTGTAACACTTTCGCTTTAAGTATTGTTTTGTAATTTCTTTCTTGTTGTGTAACAAAAAAGCGTTATCTAATGTAATATAATCTAATCATTCTGAAACTGATAGTGTGATTGATATAAAATTAATGCCTATTCCATAAAAGGCAGGTTAGTTGCAGTCTTTCTATGACCATTTCCCACATTGCTGTCGCAAACTATCCTGTTTGTTAGAAAGATCTAATGCTTTTCCTTCAACGTCAATTGCTTGAAAGAAGTTTATAAATAGACATCTATTTTAAATTAAAATCTGTTTGTTGTCTTTCGTGCTGTGTACCGGATCTGAAACTTCTGGGAAGTATGCGCAGCACGTGTTTGAATTAAATTCACACTTTTCCTTTTATTTGTACACTTTTGGTACCCACGTCATGCCTTTTAAATATTGTTTCATGAGAAATTAGTGAATGGTTATTCATGCTGCTGATATGATGTTATTATAATATATTTAGAAATAAATTAAAGACATTTGTATTTAGACTTAGCCATGTATTGTAATTTTCATGTCTAGAATTTTAACGTTCGGTATCGCGAGATCTAATTCGCAACGACAGTAACCGCGGCGTAGATCCCAAACGGCTAAATCGAATGCAATTTTATTTCATCTCCATAGAAAGACATTATCTTTATAAAACACATTAACGTGTCGGTATGTTTACAGAACGATCCCGCATAGAGATAGTCGTGTAGTGATTATGCATTTTGCAGTCGAGTGGTCTGTGCAAGTCGCGAGGGGTTGCGTTTGCAATAAAAATGTAGCTGAGGGTGTAAGAGGGATGCTCGTTACCGCCCCGGCGGCGGCGGTGGCACCGCGCCGCTTTGACATCATTACATTTATTGCGCCACCCCTGTCTCTTCCAAACCCTCTGAACTTGTGATCTTACAATTTATTTTGTAACCAAACTTTCCTCGAATGAAGTTTCCAAGAATTTTCTAGGCTTCGTTTGCTCTCTTTGTAAAAGTAGCGAGGTCTCATGAAACTTTCAGAGGTTGATTTAATTACAATAATATCGTTGGGAAAGTTTGAGTTATTGCCTTTGTAGTGAATGCCGACAAACTTTATAGATTAATCTACCGATATTGAGTGTGTATGATTTATGTTTGCGTGAGTCAGTCCTCCTTTTTTACTAACTAGGCTATACCATAGAGTAGGTTTGAATGGTTCGTATTTTTAGTCACGGTCGCCGACGAATTTCTTCGCTTGAAGACTTAGCCAATTATCATTATTTAATCGAATGATGGATTTATACCCTTATCGCGTTGTTCAATTTGTTATTCGAAGGAATTCAAACCCAATTTGAAGTACCTACAAGCCTTTGTCCGATTTGTAACACCGCAAGGATTCGCAATTTGTATCCTCCGGCCCCTCCTCCGGGCTGTCTGCTAACATCGTAATCCTTTCAATCGAATAACGGGGATTACAGAAGCTTAATTTATGCGGGCTTTTACGCAGCCATAATAAGCGATCATTTCATCAGCAAGGGAATCGTGTAGCTCGGAACACAGATCCCGATTGCTTTCAATTTCAAATTCGAAGGCGTTCGTATCTTTCAAACTGCAATATCGATCATTTTTAGCGATAATTGGGATAGGGATTGAGACGCAGACATTGAGTAGAATTTTTCGACAATTTCACAGACAAATACCGATCACAAACCATGTTTGAAAGCGATTGGGATCGGTGTTCGAGTTAGATGATTCCCCTGCAGATCTGCAGTGCCTATTTGAATAATTAAAAAATATCCCAATGCCAATATAATTCGGAATATTATATAATCCGCAAAATAACATTGATCGCTCACAGAAAATAAGACGGAATATGCGAATTGCAAAATGTGGTCTTGAGTATTGAAATAAAAATGCGTAAAGATTGAATCATTAGCTGATGTACACAGCATAGGTAAAAAAAGAGTCGCGCACGCGCGTCATCATACTATTTTACTACCCCTTTCAGCTTTCTAAGTCTGAAGTTCTAGGCAGAACCACAAATATCGATGACACCAGTGCAATGACTAGACTACTCTAGACAGATTAAATTGATTAAAAATAAAATTATTTGATTATTAACGGAATGGGACTTACACACATACAAAAGCTACATACATGTAATTGTGTACAGTGGAAGAACGAAAATAGAGGCACTATGCTACTATGTATTTTTACGCCACCGGGTGCGAACTCATCCAGCGCAATCATTGATGACAGCCTGATCAGAGCGTGTTGCTATGGTAGCACATAATCTACCTAACGCAATAATCAATGATGCCGAGCAGTATTGCATATTTTTAATTGAAATAAACTCTCTAAAATTCCATCACTCTACGATGAAACAAACTAGACACACTCGTACAGAATAAATTATTTTTCAAAAAAAACTAAACCGACTTCAAAACCACAAATGGCACTCAAAAGTAAAAAATAAATTAATATAATTATCATAAGCGCTACCCACTCATATATTTGAAGTCGGTGCCAGCCAAGTCTAAAAGGTAGTAGATAAATACTACCTACAAGTAGTACTTACTATATACATATAGTAAGTACTACTTGTAGGTAGTATTTATCTACTACCTACAAGTAGTACTTACTATATACATATAGTAAGTACTACTGCTGCCTTAGTAGTATTTATCTACTACCTTTTAGACTTGGCTGGCACCGACTTCAAATATATGAGTGGGTAGCGCTTATGATAATTATATTAATTTATTTTTAACCGACTTCAAAAAGGAGGAGGTTTACAATTCGACGGTATGTTTTTTTTTTTTTTTTTTTTTTTTTTTTTTTTGTGTGTTTGTTACGCGATTACTCCGCCAATTATGCATTGATTTCGATGATTCTTTTTTTGATTGGTAGGTAATACTTCAAAGGTGGTCCCATATAAATTTTATCGAAATTCATTCAGTAGTTTTTGAAAAAAATAGCAAAAACAAAAAAATATAAGTTTAATCTTCAAGTCGGTTCTTGTTTTTTTCGTAACCAACTTTCTAAAGGTGGAGGTTTGTATTCGACTGCTTCACCTGCTTCACCCAGGGTTGACTTTCGGTGAGGGAACTCCTCAACGGTGAATAGTACAGACACAACATTTCGTAAATGGATTTAACCATAATAGCCTGTTCTAAATTCCATCATGACATGGCAGATACACCCAGGATTGACTTCCGGCGAGGGAACTCCTCAACAGAGAATAGGACAGACATGAAATTTTTTTGCACATGCATTTAACTGTGATAGCCCGTTTTAAACTTCGTCATGATGTGGCTTCTAGATCATAAAAGCTTGTCTTTAAAAACTTTTTGAATTAATTTAATTTAAACTTGTTTTTCACTAAAAAGGTTAAAATAAATTATTTTTCAAAAAAAACTAAACCGACTTCAAAACCACAAATGGCACTCAAAAGTAAAAAATAAATTAATATAATTATCATAAGCGCTACCCACTCATATATTTGAAGTCGGTGCCAGCCAAGTGTAAAAGGTAGCAGATAAATACTACCTACAAGTAGTACTTACTATATACATAGTATTTATCTACTACCTATTAGACTTGGCTGGCACCGACTTCAAATATATGAGTGGGTAGCGCTTATGATAATTATATTAATTTATTTTTTACTTTTGAGTGCCATTTGTGGTTTTGAAGTCGGTTTAGTTTTTTTTGAAAAATAATTTATTTACTTTTGAGTGCCATTTGTGGTTTTGAAGTAGTTTAAAAAATAAATTAATATAATTATCATAAGCGCTACCCACTCATATATTTGAAGTCGGTGCCAGCCAAGTCTAAAAGGTAGTAGATAAATACTACCTACAAGTAGTACTTACTATATACATATAGTAAGTACTACTGCTGCCTTAGTAGTATTTATCTACTACCTTTTAGACTTGGCTGGCACCGACTTCAAATATATGAGTGGGTAGCGCTTATGATAATTATATTAATTTATTTTTTACTTTTGAGTGCCATTTGTGGTTTTGAAGTCGGTTTAGTTTTTTTTGAAAAATAATTTATTTTAACCTTTTTAGTGAAAAACAAGTTTTAATTAAATTAATTCAAAAAGTTTTTAAAGACAAGCTTTTATGATCTAGAAGCCACATCATGACGAAGTTTAAAACGGGCTATCACAATTAAATGCATGTGCAAAAAAATTTCATGTCTGTCCTATTCTCTGTTGAGGAGTTCCCTCGCCGGAAGTCAATCCTGGGTGTATCTGCCATGTCATGATGGAATTTAGAACAGGCTATTATGGTTAAATCCATTTACGAAATGTTGTGTCTGTACTATTCACCGTTGAGGAGTTCCCTCACCGGAAGTCAACCCTGGGTGAAGCAGATGAAGCAGTCGAATACAAACCTCCACCTTTAGAAAGTTGGTTACGAAAAAAACAAGAACCGACTTGAAGATTAAACTTATATTTTTTTGTTTTTGCTATTTTTATCAAAACCTACTGAATGAATTTCGATAAAATTTATATGGGACCACCTTTGAAGTATTACCTACCAATCAAAAAAAGAATCATCGAAATCAATGCATAATTGGCGGAGTAATCGCGTAACAAACACACAAAAAAAAAAAAAAAAAAACATACCGTCGAATTGTAAACCTCCTCCTTTTTGAAGTCGGTTAAAAATATATAAGCGTCAATCTTACTACACTCTTTTTGCATCCGAGTGTTAAAAATACAAAATGCATATTCATCGATGACGCGAATTGATTTTTATACCGTCGTAATTTGTGTATTGGATGCCGTCCAGATGTTCCGTCTACCTCACCGGTCACTGGTCAGTTCCGGGACCACGTGGGAGGTGGTGGGAGTAGGTGGGCATGCACCCGTGCTCAGGGTTGCCTGAGATTAACATTTGAAATCCGTATCGTACTTATAAATAAATAAATAAATAACGCCCAACGATCACATACATAGATCCTGACCCCTAACTAGGATTCCCTGTAACTAGGGAACCAGGAACTATGAGGACCATGGTCCCACAACACCCAGACACGAAACAAATGCTTGCGCTTCTTTTTTCTGTGCACAAACATTTGTCCCGTCGCGGGAATCGAACCCGCAACCTCAGTGGTGTATGAGATTTGAGCCAAACTGCCCAACCACTACACACCACAGAGGTTGTCTACACACTTGTGTTATGCAGTAATGTTTCAATTGACGAATGAAATAAAATCTGTATTTAATTTGATGCACAGTTAATTACGCGGTTTCATAATCTGATTCCGTTAAATTACCATTGTCTAATAAAGTGGTCATCTAATTTATTATTATTTTGCCCAATAGACAAATAAAAACAAATAGCATCTACACAAATCACTACTGCATACACCCAGCTATTTTTTAATTACTTTTGTGAAAACTGCTAAACACCGGATCCACTGTAGTCTCCCAAGTTTTCCCTCTTGTCCTGGCAAAACTACGGATCCCTAGCAACCCTACTTATCATAACAATAACAATGACAAGAAGATTGCACATTATGATATGCGTTTATGAGACTGCTGGTCCACAGTAGAGGCGTTTTCATGAATGTAGGAGTACTATAATACTACGTGTCAACGATTTAGTAGAAGTTCCGGTTTGCTATCTGCGTGATGTATGGCGTCTTTTAATTGCCATATTCGTTTTTAAATGTTTTGTTGCTCTTGAAATAGGTTCTATAGACAGAAAGTTTTTTAACGGCTGTCTTGTGGACCATGTGGATTACGTCCACAAAGATTTTTTTTTTACACTTTATAGATCTATGTTTGGCTACTATCTCGCCTGATGTGAAGCGATGATGTGGCCTAAGATGGAGCACATTGATCTAGAGAGAGGCGGCAGTTGAGCGGCTGCTCAGAACCGTCTCCCCGATGGTTCACCGAACATCATCCCGAAACACGACTAGGTCGCTTGACGGCATGGCTTTAAATAAACTTGATTTATGAGATTATGGAATAATTATGTTAGTAATCTATGAATTAAATAAAATCCAAATTTGTTCAGCATTTATGCCAGCTTTGGCATTTGTAGTAGGTATGTGGAATGTCATTATTGGCAATTCTCTCTGTATTACTGTTGTTCGTAAGTCGAGGACACAATTTGTGCCGTACGCGTTGAGCCGAGTATTTATAGCAGCCGATGCCATGGTAAACCCTTTCAGCATAAATAATGTAAAACGTATCAGATACGGCACGGGTACCGTGACCCGAGACGTATTCGGTTATCCGGTAATACGACCGTTTTATCCGGACCAGCGGCGTAGATACTGATGTCAGGTGCTTCGACCCCAATGTGTTCCATTTTGATCACATGATACCTTGCTCACTAAATTTGTGTAATATCAACTCTAGCGTTCGAAATGTTGTCGGTGGCAAAACATGGCAGCTTAATGCTTTGAACGATGGATTTATTTGCTTCTAATTTTGGTAGTCACCTTACACACTGAGTTTTCATCGTCAATCACGCCTGCGTTTGGAAACAGATCTTGCACCTTACCTTATTGGCAGTGTCATCTCTTGCTGATTATTCAGCATCGCTATTGATCACTTTAGTAAGAATTTCGTCAGAATTCTTTTAATCTTCGTCATCGTTATGACTAAAATCTCAAGTGAAAGTTCTGAGTTAGTAATGTGCATACGTATACATCTTGGATGTGCGTGCAGTGCTCTGTTCAACGTTAATTAACACTCGATCTTACACATTTTATGCAGGTAACTGATGTAAACTGATTTGTTTAAAGGTTATTGACTAGAGGCTTACAACTTAAAGTAATACGAGTACATCTCGGTTTTCATGGGAGAAAGTGTGCAGCTGCTACCGGGTTCGGTACACGTCTGGTTCGGTTCACGTTTTCGTAATGCTCGTCAGTTCTTCTGCCAATTAATCGTATCGGCGCGAGCATCGGGTACAAATTGCGGACATGCTGGCGTCAGTCACGACACCGGCGAAACTATCTAATTGAGTTCACACATGAACAGTGTTGCAGAATGCATCGCGCCCATCGTCGCGCACGCTCTCATAGCACACGAGACAGAAACAATTGAAGATTCCATCGACGAGGCTGGAAATGATGTTATTGTAACTATGAATGCAGATATTAACGCATGGCTAGACGTGATAATGATTTGGTTATAGCTACTACCTACCTACCTACCTACCTACCTACCTACTTGATAAAAGGGCTTTTGCTGAGGTTATTCCCAAAGTACTCCAAGAAATTTTCTCAAACTACTCCACGAAAAAATATCAAAATGAAACGTTAATTTTATAATATCTAGATGGAGTAGTTAGGTATTTGATGCTGCAAAATCACTGGAGTATTTTGAGAATAAAACCAGCAACACGTGGAGTAAAATGCAACTTAAAAAAAAAAAAAATATACTAATATTTCTTTGGAGTAATTTGAGAATTAATTTATGGGATTCTTATCTTCTTGGAACAAAAGAACTTTGGGAATAACCCTTTGCTGAGACACTCGACTTTTATAGCAATTGTAAATGGTTAACTCATGTTTTGATAAATAGAAATGACTCAAATGTGTTGATTACCCAAAAAAAATTTAAAAGCCATTTGTTTTTCAACTATTTTGTATAACGTATCTCTATGTTTGTAATAAACATTTATGTATAGTTATGTCGTTATGTTACTGTTCATTTAACTGCAGGCATAATACAATACGCAGTTATGCAGGACATACAAAATACAATAAGAATAATTCATGTTGTACCAAAGCCCTACTCTATACCGCCATTGATAATAATTCTTTAGTAACCGAACTATGATAATATATTTATCTCATCATAACATTATACCTATATTTTTCATGTTTTTATTAGGAAGCTTGATTTCTAAGAAGTCACTCTTATGATCTGTAATACTCATTTGTTTGTACAATCGCTTAATCACGTACTACCAAATTCACCGCGCCATCGCCATTGCCACATTATACAGGCTGTACCTTAAAAATTTTTATTTTACATTCGTTTTTCACGAATAATTATAGAAGCTATAGAAGTGTTTTTGATATGGGAAGAGTTTTCAAATTCCCAGGTAATTATTTACGGAATGGTTTAAGTTCGATAATCCATTTATGGCAGATCTTTCCTAAATTTATTATTTCTTGTAAAGTTCTCATTAACATGTTCGATGCCTATTTATTACAGTACACCCTGTATACTGAATTCACTAAAATCTACCCTTTCCACAGTCTCGTCTACTCGTTATTTCCATATCAATTGATTATGAACAAGTTAGAGCCAATTGGCGAATTATCTCGCACGCCACTTTCTTCGTACCAGACCAACCTGTACATACAACTACGTACCTGCCGCGACGTAGTCAATGTAGTCATGCCCATATAAATTGATTAAGAATAAGTCTGGTAAGAAGCGTTCCATATCGGGCGAGCAATTTTGGTTTTCAAATCTGACTGCAATATATTTTTTTGTTGAATAAATTTGCTTGGCAGCGTTGGGATACGGAGCCGGTTGGTGTTTGTTGAGCAATGTTTGGTTTGATCCATGTTTGTTCGCTGTCGCCATTGTCCTGTCTAAACTACGTTTCGGTGATACAGCAGTATGTCGTCGATTCGCGGTTTGTTCAGGATCTGATGAAAGATTGCTTTCAGCTTCATATGCCAAATACATATGGCGTGCATGCTTCATTCACTCATGTGTTCCTTTAACCTTTAGTAGCGAGTCGAACTCATTTGCAGAACAACACCTCTGTTATTATTTACTAATAATTTTTGGCCTTTTTTTTTACACTTAATAGATCTATGTTTGGCCACTATCTCGCCTGTTGTGACGTGGCCTAAAATGGAGCACATAGATCTAGAGAGAGACGGCAGTTGAGCGGCTGCTCAGACCCGTCTCCTCGATGGTTCACCGAACATCATCCCGAAACACGACTAGGTCGCTTGACGGCATGGCTTTGTTCGGTGGGTGGTATTACAACCACGGCCAGAGCCTACCACTCCATAGCGCGTAAGCGGGTTTCATCACGATGTTTTCCTTCACCGTTTTTAGAGCGAGCGTGTAAAATCTGCACTTAACTATAAGTCATTGGTGCAGGACCGAGTCGGGATTTGAACCCAAGTGCGTCGGATCGAAAGGCGCACGAGTTCCCACTGAGCCACACTCGCTCAAACGCACACGTGCCTAGTGTATACCTTGTCTGTGGTATACACTAGGCACGTGTGCAAATGTGTGTGTGTGTCGCCGGCTGTCTCGATTCATGCTACGTATTAGCACAATAAGTAGTGTGCTGTTGTTTTTTACCACCGCGCCATTGGTTCAATGCCCGAGCAATTTTCGTACACCCGGCCTCCAAATTATTAAGATGAAACAGGCATTATTTACTGAGATTACGTCTAGGTAGGTAGAGTTATCTTGACGTTGCTTGGTTAAGAGTTCTTTCTTCTCTGTCTTTAATTAAAGTCTGTAATAACACGATAAGAAATTGTACCTACTTATTCTTCGATAATATTGAACGTCTTAGAATACTATTTAATATTGAATAATGACCATTAGTCAAGCTTAGTTTGTTAACTTTTTGAATTGCGTCAAATATTCAACTCACTACCTTCAAAGTTAGCTCAACTGACTGCTAAGATTTGCAATTCAATTAGGTCATCACAGAATATTAAATTGCTCAACGTTCGTTGTATACTACATACTTCATACTTGCTTTGAAACTTCTGGAGAATTAGTTAGAAAAACATGGCCCGTTGACGACGCTGAACATGCTTAAAACTAAAAATTTCAAAATTTTTGGTGCTCGTTAACATCTGCAACCACGCTGCGTTTTTGTGGATCTTTATAGACTCTATTAATATATGTTTTTCTAGAACTTCACGTTGAAGCTCAGAAGGAAGACTGGTAAAAGTAGGCAGGTATTTCAGTTATCGCGTTCGATTGCCGATGACGCAAACTAGATTGATAAATGTTTATACTTAGTTTATTAATCAATATCATACGCATGAGTAATGAATGGCCCATAATTGGCCGCAGAGGCTATCGCCTTTAAATGAAGACATCGTGACATCCGCTGGGTAACTGTAATTTTATCAGTGTACCCTTATATTGTAGAATCCCAATTATGGCAAGGTAAGAACATTTATACTTTGAAAGAGTAAGATTTTTTTTAGAGATACTTGATGGAACGCTAATCATAAATCGACTCTGGAAAAATACCTACAATGACTTTTCCGACGATTCAAAACATTATTACAGGTCCATCGTGCATACGAAAAAGGTCGGCTTCGTCTGCATGAGTCATACATTTACAATATACATATCTCAACTAGACACGTATGAGCCGCGAGCAATTCTGCCTCATTAGGATTCAGCACGACCCTCGTGGTCTTCAAAACAAACTTCACCTTATCCGGCCACTTTGTAATGTCTCTATTGTTTACCCCTTGGTTTATCCGCCAATATTTAGCAGCAAGTAATTTTATTCAATCTGAAGCATATGTGTTCTATATTTCCTGTCTATTCGAAATACGATGCCTGCTAATTGTCCATATCAAAATAATATTTTATGCTTTTGTAAGAAACTATTCCCATTAAAATTTATACTTTTGGCGAAAGCAAGGTTGCGCATGAATGGTTAATTGCTCAATGAGAGTTGTCTACATGTTAATGCAGACTACACACGAGACTTTGTCATTTGCAACAATTTGTCTTTAAAATAAACCTGAGTTGAATGTAAAATGTCGCAACGTAACAGAAGAAAGTGTGAATCATCGTCGTCATGAAATCTTCTTATGAAGAACACAAATTATTGGGGATTCTCTACAAGTAAGCTTTCGAAAGCCTCGCATAAGCCTCACATCACCTACGCAAAAATATCGTGATTTCATCCCTTCCTTTGTCATGTAGGTGTAGTCTTCCTCCCGTTTCGCGTCGAAAATCATATAGGATTTATTTATCCACATATGGTAGGATCAAGTAAGATACTGGATATGATATCCTTATAACAAATGTCGAATTAATATTTTTTGTGTTGGGTGTTACGTCAGTTTTGCGGCGATTTCACGGCTCGCGCGTTTGGAACTGTTCCTAGTGGAAAAGTGAAGTGCGAAGTTTTGGCGAGGCGGCGCAGCGCACCGCGCGCGGCGGAGCGTGGCGGCGGGGTCGTCGGCTCCGCCAGCGACGACGTTATGACGCTCGACCACCGTCGCCACCACGTTGCTGGCAGACTTTTGCAACATGGATTTCTGCTACCTACAAAACTGCAATAGGATGTTCAGAACGATGAACACTAGTAACTATGTAATCTTAAAACAACGATGGAAATCTTAAATTGCAACTTAGGAGAATCTTATAAACTAAAGGCAAATGAGAAATCTGGTTCATTAAAGGATGTTAATATTCGCGCTGCTCAAAATAAATCAAGTACAGCCAAACGAGCGGAATCTGGAGGTTTCTGCGGCGACAGCGACAGGCGGCACCATCTGGAGGGCGCAATACGCGGGCGTCGGAGGGGCGCGCGGCCCGCGGGGTGCGCTCGGGCGCTGCACTGGGCTCACGACGCTCGCCAGTCCCCGAGACACCGGCCGCGTGAACGGCCACCGCGATACCGCGTCCGTGATACCGGCCTACCGAGCCAGTGCTCCCGCCCGCCCGGCGCACGGCACCCGGCACCGCGCGACCAGCATCACCCCTGCGCTTTGAATACATGTGAGTCCTCACCGCTCCACCCACGCGCCGTTGCCCGTCGCCGCTGCAATACACCGGCCGGCACCTGCCCGAAGCCGGCCGGCCGTTTGTACTAACCTAGCCGTGCGTGTTGTATGAAATATTATTGTGGAAGAAACACAGTGCATGGTGCAAATATGAAAGAAGAATGTTTGTTTGAGTGAATGTGGTAGTTGCGTGATACTAGTGAAATAGTTTTCCAGCTTTCCCAGGAAATTGCACCGGCCTCGAATTTTCTAATGAGACATATACAATGTTCTAACAATAGTAGGTACTGTAGCATATATATATTAGTCAAACGAAAGCTTACGAAATTATGGTCGTAGTTTTCAATTAAATTAATTAAAGTGATTCCCAGTCGGGCATCCGTGCCGATGGTTAAGAGGCCTGGCGCGATCACGCTAGCACCAAGCAAGCCGGCCGGCCGGCGCGGCGGTGGCGGGGCGGCCGGCGCCGCGGTCCGGCCGGTTGCCGGACAGTTTCGCCGGAGGTCTTCGAACCGTACCGTGGAAATAGGATTATTGCACGATGCTCTTAAACGCAGTTTTGCGCTCTTTCTTTCTCTTGTAATAAATAAATCGACTTGTCCATAACGACGGCGAATAATCTAGTTATAACCTAGAGCTCTTAGACAGATTCTTGATGGTCTGCGATTTGTTAGAATCCTGGTATAGTCAAACCAACAAAACAAATATTGTCTAAGCAGCTTTGTTTACAGTTTTTAAATTGTGCCATACTTAATAAAATTACATGAAATTAAATATTTTTGGATTAGAATATCTTTTAATTGTTTTTATGTTATTTTATAACGATAATTATTTATACCATTATGAAGAATTGAGGTGATACTAAACGTGTTCTACATTCGGAAGGGTTAAAAACAATTTATTATTGGCACCTGCATCCGTCTTCAAAGTACTCACAAGATTTGGTCTGGTTACTGACATCGATATTTATCCGTGCTTTTAATATTAAATAATAAATAAATAACGCCCAACGACCACATACATAGATCCTGACCCCTAACTAGGATTCCCTGTATCTACGGAACCAGAAACTATGAGGACCATGGTCCCACAACACCCAGACACGAAACAAATGCTTGCGCTTTTTTTTCTATGCACAAACATTTGTCCCGTCGCGGGAATCGAACCCGCAACCTCAGTGGTGTATGAGATTTGGGCCAACCTGCCCAACCACTACACCACAGAGGTTGTCAATTAATTGCCAATTTTACCTTTCATTTCAATATACATAGTAAACTATCACCATTGTTAAAGAGTTGACACTATTTAAATGTATAGCTACTATTTTCTCCACCCTAAAGGGTTCAGTAAGCAACTCAACAGACATTCCTAATTCCTTTAAGAGTTAATTGAAACAGCTCTCTCTATGATTTCGAATCTAGACGATGGACGCAATCGTCTCCGCTGTGAGACAGACAGACAGACAGACGTATGTTCCATTGAACAGTAGCACACCTGAGATTGATTCCTTCGTTAACTTTAATAACCTTCTGAAAATGGACCAAACATAACTTGTATCAACTTTAATTGAAACAGCTCTCTCTAAAATATAGACTCCAATTGTTACAATCCGCTCCGTTGTGATGTGAGACATAGATGGATTTCCCATTGAATTGTCTCGAACAAGGAGTCACCTAAGATTAGCATGTTGATTTCCTAATTAGTGACTCATAATCGCCTGAAATTGTACTAAAACAGAATCTTAGATTAGAGTAGCTATTATTTAAATAGTTTCATCTGTTATAGTATCAAATCTTTGTTGTAAGATAGACGGGCGCGGCGTCCTAAAAAAATAATCGCAGAGAATAGGGCCCCAACTAAGAACTAGAATCAATGATATCTGTTAAAAAGTAGCTTTTACTGCAACAGTTCTCTTTCTATGATATAATAATACAGAAAAGCAGATACACTTTAAACTGTCTCCAACTAGACTTATCTGAGAGTAGTTATCCGATTTCTAAATTATTGTTGGCGGTCTAACTTAGGTTCTTTAATTGAAACAGCTATATCTATCTTATACTCATTCATTCATCCCAGTCTAGTAAGGCAACACTATCACCCTATGGTAGTGTGGTATCACAACATACAGACAAGACAGAGTATGTCTTCACTCCTGATGACTGATATTTTGTAATTAATATTATTAACTTTTAATAATGTAACATTTAACACTTTGTGTAGATAACTAGCGGTTAACGATGTGGGTTACTCTTACACCACTATGCATGCTAATATAGTTATAATTAAGTTTCTTAGAAGTAACTGTTTGTTAACCCAAATAAATAAATAAATAAGACAGATGTATGCCCTATTGAAAAATCTGTACAAAGAGCCACCTGAGCTTAAATATCACATCTCAATAGTCGTTTGAAGCAGGTCTGGTCTAAGAGAACTAAATCATAGCGGAAATACGCTATTATTTAATTCCACTAGACCCATAGATTATTATTTATAAACACATTTAACGAAAATATTAACGTTACAGATGATTAAGAATTTGTACGAAAGGCTAAGCAATTAATCAGATAAGGATTTCTTGATGACTGTTTATGATCCAGTAAATTTTATCAAACTTTACATACCTAGGTATTATATTATTGTGGGTAGTCACAACACTCCACACTACATTCTATAGAAAATGAAATGAATTTGTTATTATTTGATATAACATTGGTAATCAACTTTTTGTTTCGCCTACACATGTACTTGATACTCTAACCCAGATATGTCGATTAACTTCTTTATACCTACAATTTTTTTGTGGTGATGATCAAGACCGCCTCATGTTGTACAGCTCAAAGATATTGCTCATCGTACAAAGTAGGTACGTACTGGGCTATTACAAAAACAGAATATTAGTCATCCATGAGTCCCACCGACTTGGAAGTTTATTTATTAGAGGGGATACTAAGAACGCCCATAAAAACACGAGTCATGCGAACGTTTCGCGGAGCGCAAAATTTTTGCAATATCCCCGCTCTATTTGCATATTAGAATCGCTGCATCCATTGTTTGGGCTATCTCCGTTCTAATCTCGTACCTGCATGTACATTCCCAGACTATTACCGTTCGTAGTTGTTGGTACCGTCATTAAATACAGTTGCACGTGAAATATTCTTGCGCTATTCGAGAGCACAATTTGGTGTGTTACCGCGATGTGGCGGCGGGCATCGCGGGCGAGCCGCGGCGCCGGCTCTTATGATGAGAAATCACGGCAATCCCGCTACTCACCGCTACGGTACTTTCTATGGTTCTCGAGCTTGTCTTGATGCGTTTTGTCTTACCAATGCGGTCAATTAATCATTCACTCGGCTTTTCTTTATGTGTGCCATTTACTTTGTGCTCCGACAGACAGCCGAAAGGCTATAAATTGTACACGTATTTGTTCATAAAAGCTACATTGTTTTGTCATTGCCTCATCACTTCCCACTTCACGGCTCTACATTTCACCCGTTCGATTTTATGGCTTTGGGAAATCCATAAAATCGAATGGTGTTCAGCGTTACTGACCTAACGGAAAAAACGTCTAGACTAGCTCTTATTATGTTGTCACATGATTTGCCAAAGTAAAAAGATAACCCAATCTAGAACTTGTTCTGTTGGCTGACAAAATGTATCCCACCAAAGTTCTCACCAAGCAAGATACACAAGTGTTCGTTTACGTCAAATGGGAATCAAACCGCACGATATCAAATATGGATATAATATTCGAGGACATGTGGTGATCACATTCCGAATAGAGATTGAGTCTTAAGTTAGTGGATTAGGACTCGCTTTGTTTTGAGGGTGAGGAGATGACGTCATGGCCAGCTGTAGGGCGGGTGACGTCACGTCTGGCGCGGTCGTCGACCCCCTCCAACCCTCGCTCGAGGCTGCCGCGCCTACACAGCGCAGCGCCAGCAATCATGAATAACTTATAGTATAATAGAACCTGAACGCCGGAGCCGCCCGACCTGGGGCAACCTGGAAATATAGAACTGCCTGACTGAATTTTTAAAATGTAGCAAATATTTTTGCATTCATCGCGTACGGTATTATGCAAGCTTTATGCAAGTGCATTAAGCAGATAAACCTCGTGTGGTTTTATATTTATACAAACTCTTCTGCGCAAATAATTAAATGTATTATCCTAGTTTGCATACAAAAAGATTTATAATTATAGTGATTCATAAACATTTTGCAATTCACAGCCATTTCGAAGTTTTTATCGTTTAACTTTGCATATAATAGTGATTTAATGATAATTTTATTACTATAAATCATTTACGTGTCCAATTAAAAATATGTACCTAAGTTCCTATTATCCACACAATTTCTCTCAAGCCGACTAATGTATAAGGAATCTCGATGTAATAACTCAAACAAGTTCGGAACTACATACATCTAAAACAAATTGCTTATTATGCAGAGTTAAGCTAGCCTTAACAGCCAACCAAGCCATGATTTAAGAAAATAACTATTTTCTGGTTCTAATTTAACTGCAAATTATGAGATACTTAGCTAGGCGTAGCGTCAGTGTCGTTTAACCCCGCTGCGTTGACCCTTTCAACGACGATGCAAATTGCAGTGCCATTTGACACATTTACTAAGATGTTGTTTAAAATTGTACTAAGTTTAACAGTTTTAAACTGAACTACTCGTTATACATGCCTTAATGTTTAATAAAATTATGAAGTTAATAAAACTACTGCTGAACATTTGCGACTTAACCCCAAGGGCTTCAAAGACATGATTTAGGTAAATGTTTCCTCTGCCCCGTTTTTACGACAATTTATGAAATCGAGTACCTTTTTGTGTCGGTGGTGTAATATCACGACCCCTGCGTTTTGCCACCCCACCTGATTTTCGAATTTCTCGTGGGAGTTGTACACTGCAGTTAATAGTTTAATACGTGCAAAAATGGCGTCTCTTTCATTTCAATGACTTTGGAACGTGTCTTGGAAATGTATTCTTGCTGACTCAGCGTAACTAGAGTATTTATATTGTAAGAAAAGGTAGATACGATGCGATGTATCCTATACGAGTATACGTACTATTTACGTAGTCATCTTCGTTTACCAAATTATTATAATACTTGTAGTGTGTAGTAGCACAGAATACTAAGGGACAGAAACATCACTCCGCAATGAAATTTAAACAAATAGCGACTCTTGCAATGACGCAATAAAATTCAATTCAGCTCGCGTAGCGCTGCATACCTACCAGTCATATTAACCTACAGAGCGCCTCTCTTTCTATCGAATAGCGCTTATCATTTCTGACGCGGCACGTGTAACGACGCGCGACCCGCTGACGGTGTCCTGCTATGTACTTGTAGCTTCGTACCTACAGTGCGGAATGCGCTAGGCCTGGTAGTAGCTAAGTTTTGCAAAACTCTCATTACACATCAGTCTTTACGTACTAAATAATGTCATGTACTTTTGTGACGGGACGTCCCAGAATACCTTTAAGTATTCTGTGGTAATGTCTTAACAAGTATGTGTTATGCCCTTCAATAGAGAAATGTAGAGCAAGACATCTGGTGAGAGGTATAATTTTTCCTAACAAATTATATTACATTTCACTCTACTTTAGTGTAAAGTGTTATTATTTGAAAGCAATCAATGTTGGCAATAATTAGATATTTAAGATTCTTCGCCAGCAGCGTCAAGATTATCGCGATTATCTCAATTTCTCTATTTCTTACACGACCGTAAGGCGATAGAGTTAATCATTGGCCGGTTTACTCACGCCATTATGTTCTTTAATACTATATTAAATAAAGTGTACAAGCATCTGTATTATTACTTACTATTAATGTATTTTACAATGTATAGAAACACTTTCTTATAGTAGGTACGAAGTGGCACGCGAAGTGTCCGCCCAACTGTTTTCCATTTTTATCTAACTTCAGTAAATATGCTAAAATGCTAAATAGTAGCATTAACATTACATAGTCTAATTAGTCACTTTCATATTTTAAATTCTTACAACTTAGCATAATGTTATACTTTCCCCCGTCAGTTCGTTTTACACGAACAATTGTGAAAATTATGACATTAAAATTAATTTATTGCATACACTAAACCAGACTCAACTATTTCGTAACACCGGAAACGAGAAATAATCCGATAATGTTACACAATAGCGAACTTTTGTAACAATGTTCTTTGTGAAATTCCAATTATTTTCAGTCTGGCTTGAACTAGACCGAAGTGCAGTTACTCGTAGTCCTAGAGTAGGTACCTAAATCCGTTTGCACTCGTTTTCCAAAACATATTTCTATTATGGTATGCAAAACAAAATAAAGTCGAAATATGTAAATTCTTTTATTTAGCTCCACCCAGCCATAGACCCTAGGCGTACCCTATCGAATACTGGATGCACTTGCAAATGTTAATACAGGCCAGGCGTCGATTCCTAGTATCGATTTTATAGCAACATTAGAATCTAAGTTGTCCCTGATTGAGTGTTGTGCATTTTGTGCACGTAGCGCAGCCGTCCCTCGGCGAGGGCTGCGTGGCGCGGTGCGTGAGGCGATGTCCCTCCACCGCCGCCGCCGTAGCGCACCACCCATTTCTATCGATCAGCCGACCGAATGACATTACGTTCACCTTTAATTTTAGTAGCTTACAAATTCAAAGCGCCAACTATACTCGTAAAAACATTATATGCAAATATTTGTGCATACTTTGCATTAAAATAAGCAATATATACCAGAAAATCGCTACGCTATTGAAGACAATTGAGAAACTCTTGTCCAAGTACAGTATATTTGATCTAGTAACGGAACGTTCCACATTTCTGATATCTCTCTCTTCGTTTTTCTTTATGGTACTGCCGTTGTACTGCAATAACTGGTAAAACGGATTCCGTTTTACATTTAATTGGGTTTGTATTTTAATAAACGCTTTGCGATCGCGGTGGGGAGTCTGCACTCTGCAGCCTAGTCTGCAGTCCGTCCACCCGACTCATTAGTGTTGCTGAAGTGAGTCTCAGATATTTTAATTGCTGCAGGAAATTTGTATTCGTGCATAAACCAAAAGGGTGCGCTAGCTGCCGTACGAGGACATTTCCTCGTAAAGTATTTTGATAGTCTGTTTGTAAAATAAACATTAGTAGTGTCCATTAATAAAACAAACATTTCGCCGGCTGGCAGGTCGTGTCAAGATCTCCAGATAGCCAACTGCGCGAAGTCAATTCTATGGAAACGGAGTCTCTAGCGGGTGCTAAGCGGAATGGGTTGTCTGTTATTCCATCGTTGTCAAATGAGGTGCCGCAATTTACATTCTTACGTTTTTATGTCCATTTAAAGAGAACAGTTTGTTCTGCTGCACGCGTGTGATTAATGAACTCTAGAGCCGGATCGTGACCGCCGCGAGTCCAGAATAGCAGACAATAACTTTGATTTACTGCAAGTTTGAACATTATCCTCGCTTTAGTTATTATTTTACTGGCTACCAGTGGGAAACGAGACTTTCATGAAACAAAACGTTTATAAATAATAACAATGTTCAAATGCTTAAACAATCTCTAATTTATAATAATCATTTTGGAGGCATTGCTGTTCTACACGACAGCAGACTAGGGTCGGAAGACCGAGATGTTTGTCGACCTACCATCGTATGAATCCGTTCTCTCAGAGGGCATCCGTATAAACTTGGACTTACGTGACTATCTATCCCCGTATACGGGATCTCACAATATTTTAACACACATATTTTATGATTCAAATCTCTCCGCTCAATTCGACTAGTTCAGTAAAAGAATGACGCCACCTGCATCAACTTTTCCTTCGATCAGAATGTGAACTACTTCCAATAACATCCAAAGGTGTAGTTACTTGGGAGTGGCTGATTGCGAGCGTTCCGTAAAAATAGTGTACGGTTGTTACGCGTGCCTTCTCAGCTATATGATGAAGGGCCTCGTACAGGCACGCCTCTTCATTTACCAACGCAGTGAATGTGTTAGCATTGTGTTGTACTTCTTGATATGTTACACTTACGGTTGTTACACAGTTTACTATTTTTATAGCCCGTGTACGAGTTATGAACTTAGAATATCTTTGAGTTCTTTAAAACTTACAACGCGTAGAGTACTCGTATCCGACTGTTCAAACTTTCCCAGTTTTAATTAGATTTAATAAACCTTGTTATACTGTTTTACTAAACATTATATTATTTCTCATTTTCTCCGTTAAGTTTATTGTATAATATTATTTAACGGCCGTTTACAGAACTCATTAATAAGGGAAAGTAATGTGATGCTGTTGCCAATAACTGTTTTCATTTCACGAACATATAATTTTAGATATATTTGTCATCCTATCGTTACAAAGAAAGTTTCACGCCACGATGTTTTCGATCAATAATGATAAAAGTTTATTTGTGATCTGAAACTAAACTGTTAAGGAACAGTAAGTTTCAACTCAAATTCATGCTTTTTATGAAAGAGTTCGGGATGCAACTGGCGAACAACGAGGCAAAAACTATAGCATTTTTTGATATGGACTTTTCCAGCCTAGACGACGGTAACGTCGGCGGTATGCGTCGAGTTTATTAACGCCATCAGAAGTGTCTGCATGACGGGCGTGCGCGCTCATCCCACATACCCTATTTACATTTCGTGCACGGGAGTGGCGTGATTTACGGCATGTACGACTTTAGGCGCGGGGGACTTAAATTAGTGCTCTGTCATATGTCACACGATATTTTATTTTGTTTCTCTCTCCTCCCGGCCAAGCGCCGAGCTTATTCCGTCCGATATACCCATTCTTACGCCGTCACGGGTTATTTATAAACGCGCCTTATTTAGATCGGTTTCTTAACGCTTTTTAGTCTGCCTCGGGGTGGTTCAACATGTTCCGTGCCGTAAATGGACATGAAACATTCACGACGCCGTCTGATATTAAAAGAACTTTGGCTAACGTCAAAAGCGTCCTGATTTGATGTGGCTTGACACACGAGAAGCTTTTGGGAAAAGGAGAAGTGACAAGATTGATAGTAGTAAGGTGTGTCGGTCAGCGCAGGCGTGGGCGTGGGGCACATCAAAAGAGAGGAGGGTGATTGATACGCAGTATCCCCCAGACGAAACGCAGAGACGAAACGCCGCTGCTCAGCGTAGCCAATGAAACCAATTTGTATGGTAGGAAGAGATTGGCATTGTCGTTGACTAATTGTCTTACATCTGTTTGACTAATTAGCTTCTAAGGTATTTTATTTACATTATATCTTTGCTTAACATTTGCTTTGATATGATGAATTATGTTATTAATTAATGAAGAAAAGTAATGTTTACATGGACCTTATGTAAAAATATGTAAGCAAAATGTAATTTTAAACACGTCGAGTAAAAAAGTTTCACTCAAAAGAACTTTATTGCCAATGTGAAACCACTCTAACAAGAGACATCAACGCGCTGCTTCTTCAACTGTTTATCAATCGGATACATAGGTACGTAGCTACTAAAATAGAACAAAATTTAGTTTTCTTCTTGTAAAGTGACTATAGTAGGTAGGTACCTAATTAAATACATATGTTACTAACGTTGCGCGTAATGTATATGTCCTTCAACACAATTATTTGTTGGGGCACTTTTACTATTCTCGTACATTTTGAGAGTGACATAAATGAAGATAAATATGGACTTGATAAATATCTTGATGAAACAATTTAGACGCATTGCTTTTTCACATTCACACTATATCCTTCATGTGAAGATTGAAACGATGATCCCTACGAAGCCAGTACAAAATTCTTCGAGGTAGAGCTTGAGGTAAAGCTCCTTATTGCACGATGCGCATTGTTTGCTATCGGCTGTAAGGGATAGACAATAGATAACGGCGCGTCATGTCACATCAGATATAAGGATGATGTAAGTGTTGATTTCCTGCGGGCTCAGTGCGCTGGTGGCCAGCTTATACCTGCTGCCTGCTAATTAGCCGCGCTGACGTCACCGTGGGGAGCTCGCGGCCGCCATTACCGGGGGCCCTCGCGCGGAAACGACAACGACCGACGCTTTCTCTGCCTTGCAGCAAGCCTCAGCAAACACTACGACACCATACCGCAACATCACGTGATGTCAAGGCCGTCGACAAATCCAAAAACAAAAACCGACCCCGATGACGATAATTAGATAAATCAGTATCAATGTGAGATTTCAAAACATTTGTTTAAGTTTTCAACTTTCCAAGGAGTCGCGAATACTATGAATCATAACTGCTGTTGTAACATCGATAACACTAAAGTTATTGAGGTATTGTGAAAGAACACGGAGGAAGCGTCTATCCAGCGATCGCGATTGATACGCTAGGCGGAGCTCCAGCGCGTCGCTAACCGTGACTCATCTTAATGGCTGCAATTACGGCAGTGAGCGATGCAAGCCGTCTCCGAGGAAACCTGCCACGTGCCACAGAAAATTGATTCCGTGAAGAAAAAAGTCCAGGACCTAAACGTCAACAAAACAAATTTCAAGGTTACTAGGCTCCGTTGCTTTTAGTAAATAGAAAAATCCATGCAATTCGAGAACATTCGAGGCGGAAATGGCGTTGCCGTGCACCGTTGTTGTGGTCACCGTCGCCGTGCGACCGGCGACACAGCTCCGACAGTCGCGAATATTTCTTTCGCAACACCTGAAGGTCGCCAATTGTTATTTAGTCGCAGTCTTACTTCTAGACCAACGGTTGATGCAAAACAGTTTTTTAGTTTCAGATTTTGCGATGTAATGAGGTTGTTCAGCAGCGTAAGAAATGAGACAAAAACCATTATCAGTCCGACTGACTAACCGCTAATTGCGTGAAAATGTTACCAGCTTAGGTTTCTGTTTTTCTAATAGACAATAATGATTTCTTGGTTAGTGTTCAAGGTAAACGATGCAAGTTGCTATGCACTTTAGTGTTTTGCAATGTAGAAACATCTCATGCTTACCCAATTGGTTCATTTCAGCGTGTCATATGAATATGACTCACTGAATACGAAATGGACTGTAGAATTTTTATTTCAGGCGACGGATAGCTCAATGCGAGAACCTTTAGAGAAATATTTAAGCTTAAAGATGGTAAGAGGAATCGTGAATCTAGTTACCTTACGAGAACTTTTAAATGTCACACGGCTAGCTCCGTGAAAGGGAAGGACTCGTGCTGTAAATGCCATCACGATCTCGTTAAGAATAGATGTAAAAACTGAGTGCTTCGAACTATTCACGTCTGTTTGAATATTATTATAGTATAGTATTAAAATCCATGATAGGCAGTCAGTAATACATTCTGTAAAATTAATTACGTAAAAAAAGATATATCGAAGCAGGAGAAGACTACATTCCAACTTTTATTGCTGGGCGTTAATGTACGATGCAAGCATGTACGATGCAAGCATCGCACATTGCGCGCGGTCAGCAGTTTACGCCTGCATGCCACATTTCATGTAGAGCGTCATCAGTTCACGATCGGACACCATTCATTCCGCGTGTGCTCAATCATTACCATTTACATTAACCATTTTAGACCTAGTTTTGGGGAAATAAATGAACAGTTTTTTCTCCTTAATCTGGCATTATCATTTTATGTACGGAAAACTCCGTACATAGTGGTCCTTCGAGCATAGTGACCTTGCGCGCGTGTCGGTCACATGCAGGATCTTTCGCGTGTGTAAGGTGAAACCAGTGACTTATTTTAACAACCAGTGGAAAATTACCAAGGAACCATACCTACCAAATAACCATCAGTGACTGTATCAGTGTCGGGACTTCGGAATCACATTATCAGCGTTTGGACCATATACCAGAGTCTGGACCATATACCAGAGTCTGGACTTCCTGGAGTGTTCTTCGCTGTGCACAAGGACGGACGCCTACAGTCGCCTTGATTACCACTTGTTCGGTGGTGAGCCGGCAAGCAATCTCGACAGCAGTACCTCAAGTAAGATCTTTCCATATTACCACTAATCAATTACATAATTAAAATGGAAGACCTTTTAACAAACCAGGAGACGTTAGTGACAGCAATGGAACAGCTCCTTTCGTCCTTTAAAAAGGCGGGACGCGATCGCAAAACGGCTGACTATGTTAAGAGGAAGCTAGACCTTCTAGAAATGTATTGGAAAGATTTTGAATCAAACCACTCACAACTGCTTGAATACAAAGACGAAAATGTCTCGTATTTCAAAGATAAGCATTACCAGCAAGCTTTAGAATTTTATAACAACGCGAAAACTCATATTTTGCAATCTCTACCAAGATCTACCACTCCTATCGGTACCACGAAAGGAGGGGATAATGCGTTTTCAACTCCTGGCCCAAGTACGTCGAAGACGTTACCAGTTCCGACGTTCACCTCTCAAGGCAATGCTAGCAAGTTAGAAGAGATGCTTCGAAAGCAAAAAAGTAATTTTAAGGCATTCTCTCGCACTATCTCGGCAATTGATCTAGACAATGTAACAGAAATTTGGGAATTCGAGGATATTTTGAAAACGGTTCAATCCAGGTGGTCAACCATTGACTCTTTGCATTGGGAAATAGACAGTAATCTTTTTGAAGAAAATAAAGATTACGAAGTGACATTCAACGAATATGAAAACCAATATACAAACATAAAAAAGGCACTCAATAGCAAAATGTGGGATGCTTCACATAGAGAAAGGTCAACACCAAAAATGGACGTTCCTACATTTAGTGGCAATTACCATCAGTGGCTATCTTTCAAAGATTTATTCAGCGAAGCCATCCACACAAATAAATCTCTGTCTCAGGCTCAAAAAATGCAATTTTTAAAAAGTAAATTGAGAGGCGAAGCTGACAAGTTAGTACAACATTTAAGAATCAGCTCAGACAACTACCAAGTGTGCTGGGATATTCTAAACCAAAGATACAATAATACAAAATTAATCTTCAGCTCTCATATCAACATCCTATTGTCGTTACCTACAATTCAGAACCAAACAGCCGCGCAGATCAAGAGACTGCACGACACTACAAACGAATGCCTAAACGCTGTCAAAAGTTTAGGTGTAGATATTTCAAACTGGGACCCACTTGTTGTTCATATACTTTCGCAGAAGTTAGATGTTGAGACACATAATGACTACATCGAATCATTGCAACATCCTAGAGATTTACCAACCCTACATGACTTCCTTCACTTCTTGGAATGTAAGTTCACGTCCTTGGAGTCATCGCGACGAAAACCAGACTCGACGAAACCATCTCAGCAACAGCATGAAAATTTCAAAAAACTACAAACCAGATTCCCCGTTTGTAACAACACTAACAAGATCATTCAAAATAAATCATTTATCAACCATTCAACTGCTAAAAATTCCGGTCCCATTCCGCTGCAACGGAAATGCCCACTATGCAGTAATAAACATAACTTATACCAATGTAAAACATTCTTAGAAGCAAAACCAGACTCGAGGCTTCAAACAATAATGAAATTGGAGGTTTGTAAAAACTGTCTATATAATCATAATGGAAAAATGTGCACATCAGAGAAAACGTGTCGCCACTGTAATGACGCACATAACACTTTACTACACGATGCCTACGTGACCTCGGTGACCTCAAACGAGCCATTTACTGTACCATCTGAAAACCAACGAAAATTTAATGCATGCGTTTCACAGGACATCGATGCCGAATCTCTCTTAGCAACAGCCAAGATAAGAGTACGAGCTGCAGATGGATCTTTCCACACCATGCGAGCGCTTATCGATCCGTGCGCACAATCATCTCTTATTACAGAAAATGCGGCACAACGATTAATGCTGCCGAGAAAGGGATGTAAATGGATAGTTTATGGAGTAGGCTCTAAAGCGAACCACAGCAAGGGTGTTATCGAGATCACAGCATCTTCCATACATAATAATTTTACTTTCAACACTGAAGCCTTTGTTATGAAAAATATGATTCATAATGATAATTTACCACACCAGACGTTTGAAAAACCATTACTGCCTTACCAAAAGGATATCCAGCTTGCAGACCCTGAATTTTACATAAGCCGACCAATCGATCTTATATTAAGCGTAGATGTGTATACACATATAATTTTACCAGGTTTCATTCGAGACAAATCATCTCCGCATATCGCACAACAGACACAACTGGGCTGGATAATAAGTGGAAAATGCGCTAACGCACAACCCTATCACTGCAATGTCGTCATGATGACCAATTTGGAAGACATTCAGCGATTTTGGGAAATAGAGGACATCGCAGATAATTATAGTACCATGTCAAATGAAGATCATAAGTGTGTTCTTCAATACCAAGCTGAAACCAGACGCCAACCAGACGGACGTTACGTTGTACGACTGCCGCTGAAACCAGATGTAGATGAGAAGTTAGGAGCTTCAAAATCTAAAGCGGTAGCCCAATTTCATCAACTAGAAAGAAAATTTACCAAAAACGACACCATTGCGAAACGCTATAAAGAATTTATTGATGAGTATATTAATTTGGGTCACATGCATGAAAGTACAGGTAACCAGACACCCATCGAATGCTATTTACCTCACCATTGTGTTTTACGCGAGGACTCGACGACAACTTCGATACGAGTTGTTTTCAACGCATCAGCGAAAACTTCGACAGGTAATAGTTTGAATGACCTCATGTACCGTGGACCGAATCTACAGCAAGATTTGGTATTACTCATCATAAAGTGGAGACAATATAAAGTGGCATTCACCGCCGATATAGAAAAAATGTTTCGACAAATTCTCGTTCACCAGGATGATCAGCGCTACCAGAAGATAATTTGGAGGGATTTTCCAAATCAACCATTAAGGGAATACCAACTATCAACGGTGGTTTATGGTACAAAGGGGGCACCATTTTTGGCAATGATGACGCTCAAAACATTAGCCAAAGATGAAGGTCACCGATTCCCAGAAGCAGCAAAAGTTGTAGAGAATAGTTTTTATATGGACGATCTTCTTCATGGTCACCACGACATTGAATCTGCTAAACAACTAAAATCTGACCTTATAAATTTGTTTAAATTAGGCGGATTCAACTTGCGCAAATGGACATCAAATAAAGCGGAGTTATTGGATGACGAAATAGCATCGGATTTCAATAATCAAGCGTTTGATTTCCGACACCAAGAAACAACCAAAACGTTGGGGCTACGTTGGAACCCTCATGACGACCAGTTCAGTTTCCAAGTTAAAGTTCCCAAAGACCTATCATGCAAACCAACAAAAAGATCACTACTTTCAGATATATCAACCATTTTTGATCCTTTGGGGTGGCTCGTCCCAGTGACAGTGAGTCTCAAACTTTTTTTCCAAGAAAGCTGGCTACTTGGTCTAAAATGGGATGACTTTTTACCCGAAGACATTAGCGCCAAATGGCATAAAACTAGAAAAGATTTAGACAACATCAATGAGATTCGAGTGCAGAGGTGGCTAACCATTCACAAAAATGACCAGATCGAGTTACATGGTTTTTGTGACTCTTCTACCAAAGCGTATGCCTGCGTTATATACTGCAAAATTAACAAGACACACCAATCAAACAACAAAGACTCGTTCGTGGTTATAACAGCCGCCAAATCGCGATTAGTACTAGCAAAGAAAACCATCTCTCTACCAAGATTAGAGCTTTGCGCAGCGCATTTACTATCAAAATTGATGAAAACCGTTAAAGAGGGTCTTTCTGACTACAACATCAAATTATTTGGCTGGTCAGACTCAACAGCAGTCTTAGGATGGCTCAACGGCAACCCCGATCGATGGAAACCATTCGTCGCCAACAGGGTCAAACTGGTCACAGAGATCATGTCACCTGAATGTTGGAGTTACGTCAAGTCAGGTGACAACCCTGCCGATTGTGCAAGCCGAGGCATCACAGCAGACCAACTGTCAAAACACCCAACATGGTGGAAAGGACCTCAATGGCTTTCATCGTACGACTGTCAAAAAACCAAGGAGAGACCTTTATACGTCACAGACGAAGAAGTTAAAAAACCAAAACAAATAAATGTCGGCGTTGTAACAAAGGACTATGAAAATGAAACCATAACTGATTTAATACATAATCACAGTAACATAACACGAGCGTCGCGCGTCCTAGCGTGGATGTTACGAATGAGGTCACAACATCAAAACAAACCATCTTTTGTAACCATACCAGAGCTGAGAAAAGCTAAACACATTTTGATCAAACACGTTCAACAGTCCGAATTCTCAGATGACATTCAAAACATTCAAAAAATATACCAAGATATTTGGAAGAGATGGCGAAGTGAATACCTAACTCAGATAACAGCACGATCCAAATGGCAAAAACCAAAACGAAATTTAGAGATCGATGACGTCGTCTTGATCCATGACGCAAACCTACCAGCAGGAAAATGGGCTCTAGGAAGGGTTGTAGAGCTCCACCCGGGTAAAGATGGTTACGTCAGAGTTGTAACCGTAAAGACCAAAAACGGGAACATCAAAAGGCCTGTCGTAAAACTATCGATTTTACCTTCCAGTAATCAAACAAACCATTTGAATCAACCATCACGACAGTCAAATGACCAGAACGCATCAAATAACAACATCGATAGTGACGCAAAGCCTCAGACGAAACGCTATACCAGGAAGGGCACGTGTTACTTAATAACAATGGCGCTTACGTTATTTATGTTATTTATTTCACCAGCTCAATGCATGAATACTTATAACGTATCAAGTCTGAATAAAAACCAGAGCATTTATTTCTACAAAGTATCAAACATGCATTATATCGGCGATCAATTGAAGCTCACAGTTTACTCTGATACGAACTCATATTGGCAAGGTTTTAATCTATCTAACTTGTATCTCGACCACCTGGCAAACGTTTGTAAAAACTCAAACATTAAAAGCCACTATACAGATCTTATTACAATTACATCACGGATATACGGAGTTGGAACATAACAACAAAGATTTGCGCGATCAGCAGTTCACACCTGAGCACGTGCGAGTAAGTCGAGGACTTATCAATGCAGTAGGTTATGTTGCACAGAGTTTATTCAATGTACTCAATGACCAATTCGCCGAACAATATGCTAAAAATATTAGCTTAATAAGAAGCAACCAAAATCACCTTTCTTTACTATGGAAGAACCAGACCTCTGTAGTACAGTCTAAATACAATTTTCTAAAAATGATGGAAATTTGTATAGACAAACAGCATAAAAAATTTAACCACCGCCTAAACAGTTTAGAAAAATCTGCTAACATCATGAACGACGAAATTCTTAACATAATGATGACCGATGAGTTTGCATCATCTTTAATCCCTGCTAACAAAAATCTGATGAATCTGAAAGACGTTCAAGATATCCTACTGGATACGGTTGTAGGATGCGAGCATCTTGTTACAACCGACCGACTCAGCAAGGTCGACATTACATCGCTGGGGGAAGACCGTCTTATCAATAAACAACATTCTAATGATATAAACCTGCGTGCGGATATTATGAACATAAAAATACCGACGATCACCAATAATATCAATTTATCGATTCCTACCAGTGAGATCAATTCTGAGTCTAGCAACCACGAGCAAGAGATTAAAGATCTCGGGAAACAAATAGAGCAAAAGAAAAGCGAGACTGCTTTGACGGAGCAGATATCACGACGTTCACCACTACGTCGTACTAAATCGGGTGGTACGTGTTCTGGGGGCTGGCGCTGCGAGCATCTCGCCGTCGCCGCTGCCGACACCGCGGCCGACACGGCCGCCGCCACGGCTACCGGAGCTGCCGGGCACGAACCGCAGTCGAGTAGCGATGTGTATTGTGTCAGTGATCAGTGCGTTAATTCTAGTGATCAGTTTAAAGTGTCTAGTGCGGGTGGTGAATACAACCAATTTGCCAATTTTTAGTCGCGTTAATTTCGGTAACCATTCTTAAAGACACTAGAGCTTAATTTAAGTAAAACATTGTTCGATCACCTTGTAATATCACCCAATTATTGTGCAATCACCTTGTATCATCACCAAAATATTGTCTATCACCTTGTACCATTATCATTCACCAGCATCTAATATCTTCATGAGCTCTCCCGTTCCTCCCTCGGGAGCATGTACGATGCAAGCATCGCACATTGCGCGCGGTCAGCAGTTTACGCCTGCATGCCACATTTCATGTAGAGCGTCATCAGTTCACGATCGGACACCATTCATTCCGCGTGTGCTCAATCATTACCATTTACATTAACCATTTTAGACCTAGTTTTGGGGAAATAAATGAACAGTTTTTTCTCCTTAATCTGGCATTATCATTTTATGTACGGAAAACTCCGTACATAGTGTTTTTTTTTTTTTTTTTTTTTTTTTTTTTTTTTTTTTTTTTTTTTTTAAGGAGAAAAAACTGTTCATTTATTTCCCCAAAACTAGGTCTAAAATGGTTAATGTAAATGGTAATGATTGAGCACACGCGGAATGAATGGTGTCCGATCGTGAACTGATGACGCTCTACATGAAATGTGGCATGCAGGCGTAAACTGCTGACCGCGCGCAATGTGCGATGCTTGCATCGTACAGAACATTTTTCACACTTTATATTTAAGTTTTTGAAATTGTTCATGTGAGCACAGTAACAGTTAATGTTTATGACTTCTAAGATAGTTTATCAGAGCTATTATGTAGGATTTCATAAATCTCCAGCAATTGACATGATGTGGATTGCCTTAAGACTTAGATCGGGACACATTCCACTAAATAAGTTTAAATTTCTTATGAGAAAGTCCGAATCACCAAATTGTGCAGAGTGTGGCGTGGTTGAAGATGTTTACCATGTGTTGGTGGAATGTGTCCGGAACGAAGTCGAGTGAAGAGATTTATTGATGTCTACTGGCATGGATGTTAGAGATCTTGGAGTGTGAAATAGCGTTCTCGCTTACCCTCTTTCAGAGGGAGCGAAAAGGCTATACAAAATAGTGAACATCGCCATTAAACGCCGAGGTTAGTCGGTAGGTGCATACGATGGGAGTGTCATGATCATGTCTTAGTAGTTTCTAGATGTATTCTGACAAATGTGAGATCCACGTAATAGTAACGCGTAGAATGAATCAGCGTACCATGTTGACGTCAACTTGGGTATGTTAGGTCTGCCCTCTTGCCCCGCTTCCCACTTTCTACTCCGTGCACTGCGTCGCTACCTAACTGAGGACACGTGCCAAAAGTTTGTTTATCTTCTTGTCCTACATATCTCCTGTGTTGTGTTTCGACTTCACGTAAATATGACTCATAGATTTTATCAGGGCATCCGTATTTACAGACCTTCGAATCTGCAATAGCAGAGATTTTAGATATGGAAACTATAAATTACTATTAATTATAGGGTTTGTAAAGTTCAATTAAACCCGACCGGTTAAGCTACCTTATGCGCCTTGTACTTACATTGAACTATACAGAGCTTTCCATACTGTTATATTCAAGTTCTATTCTAGAACTCCTTTTAACCTGACTTTAGTTTTGCCGAATGCAAAAGTTAGTGTCTGCATATTTTATAGCAAATATTCACACATTACCGAGAAGACGATCGTAACGACACAGGCGTAGGAATGTGTGTTACTCACATACCTACAAACATTCATGTATGTGGCTTCTAATATCCAGTGCGTTTGTGTTGGTATCTACATGTTCTAAAAACGGATCCTAGAAATGGTACGCGTGTGCAAGAATGTGGGATAGTTTACACGTATGTCGGCGAGAAATTGTATCTATTTTAATTTCTATTGTATCTGCTTTATTTTTTCCATGTTTTATTGTTTACACTATCCTCTATAGGTCATTAAGAGCTTTCTTGTCTCACAAACCGCGACCATTTTATATTTCCAGAACCTCGACCGTTTCAGTCCGGTAAAGCGTCTTTACATTTACGGCTCGCTCTCGACACTAATTAAATAAAACAATGTGGATATTTGTAATCACGCCCTCAATCGATACCCCCGATTACTGCCCCGATAAAAACAATGAAGCTTTTACAGAAACAATGGACCACTTAACAACGCTTTGTTCGACCTAACGGGACGAGATTTCAGAAGGTACTGCTGAGTGACTCCTACATGTGCGCCCACGTGGTATACTCATTAATCTGTCTAGACTGTATTGAAGGTTTGTGAAATGCCTTTAGTTATTAGCGGAGTACGACGCCACATTCGAAACTGAAATAACCTAAATTTTATTTAAAAAGTTTATAACTATTACACTGATCCTGACTAAAGTAGACTGAAAGTTAGGAACATATATATGTGCACAAACATATAAACATACACACAAACAAACTACTTCTTATCCCAAACACATATACCTGCTTCTTTCCGTCGCGTCGGGGTTGTAAAACATTCTCCTGGCGCTGGCACTGGCTTCATCATATTTTGTATAGCAAGGCCAATGATTATTTATAGGTGTGTTGTACTCTGTGATTCTATAGAATCAAGTTTATAACTATTACACTGATCCTGACTAAAGTAGACTGAAAGTTAGGAACATAGATATGTGCACAAACATATAAACATACACACAAACAACTTCTTATCCCAAACGTATATACCTGCTTCTTTCCGTCGCGTCGGGGTTGTAAAACATTCTCCTGGCGCTGGCGCTGGCTTCATCATATTTTGTATAGCAAGGCCAATGATTATTTATAGGTGTGTTGTACTCTGTGATTCTATAGAATCGAAAGCACACAACTTGTGCTAAAGCTCATAACTTCTGATGGCATTTGACAACTAGCCGCAGTTAAGCAGTCATGTAGCCTGCACGTAACGGGGATATCTCCGATTACATTGCTGCTGAATTATTTAACTGATAGCTGGTTCAATGTAAGCAATAATTCGTCGAATGCAAAGTATTAACTTGCGAAATGCCTCTCATTAATAGCCTGTTAATTGTATCGTATCTCTATAACTCGTTGCTATCTTGTTCGATATTGCAGCAGGATAACTCACGGCTTCCGCCCACGGGACCGACTCGCAAAGTGGTCCTGTAGGCTGCAGTAATGCGACCATAGCCGTGTCCATTGCTCGAAACTTAATAGAAACTGTATGTACTTGTAAATAAATACTCTTAAATAAAACATTATCTAATGCGAGCAATATTTCATCGATAGATATGGCATTTTCACTCTATAATTATTTGAAATTCATTCCCCGGTACTCGTAGGGAAACTCGACAGTTTATGGCAAAGCACTGGACATTCGCACATTTTCTTCTTTCTTACTTTCTCAACAGCCATTAGAGCACAATTCAGAAAGGTAAAACGGCTATAAATAGTCGAAGGCCATCCCAACTTTATGCACTTGAAGCTGTGTTAGGGCCATTGCAGGATTCAAATAGAACGGCTGGGGTTGTAAGACCTAAACAGGTTCCTGCAATTCCTGTTCCAGGCACGGACTGTATTGTGAAAATTTTCTTTCTGTTTTTATAATTTGCTAATACTCTCTGAATCACCATTCTGTAAACTAAAGAAAGCACAAACAGACAATACAAAGGCGATATATTCCTCATAGTTAACGCCGATAGGTGCCGACGGTGAAGCAATTTTTATTTTATGTCGTTACTCACCCGAAACAACAAATGGGGTTTTTATCCGCCATAATTTATTGAGAACAATGCATCATTCAGAGGCGCTGAATCAACAAATAGAGTCGCCTGACGACTGATTCATGCGCTGGAGTTACTTATATTAATTGTGAGAGGAAGCGTGTTTATATTACTCTTTTTTTAACTTACAATCACAGTACTCACAAGTATCTGTGAATTTTTGGAAATGTGAGCTAATTAAACATGTATTGTAATTTATTCTCACGCTCTCGCTGCTGCGCTGCAGCCTGTTTAGGCCTGGATTCGTGACAGCTACAACCAGTACCCACTTGCAAGTGGTTACGTGTTAACTTATGCGCGCATTCGCCTCTGTAACAAGTCCAGCCCTTCTAGTGTCCGCTGCTTATGTGACGTGCGGCGCCTCGTTTCTCCCACTGTAAATTCCTTTAATTAAACCAATGACATCATCTCGCGAGAATTAAACATGCCTTTTATGTGTCGCTATTTAATGGTTGCAACTAATCCGGTCATTACCCTTTAATAGAATAATTGTTACCAGCAAAAGAAGTGAATCCAGGGAGACAAATAAGAAATAGTAGACGTATAAGAGGTGAAGACTAAAGACTACAATAAGTTCTAGCGCCTATGAATTCTTTCGTGATTCTTGATGTCTTTTTGCATTCCGCGTATTTATTTATACTCGAGTGGAGTCGAGCATCGAGACACGCTCCATTTGCTTCGCCCCTTTCCTCTGGATGCAACATACGTACATAAAAGTAAATACTGACAGTCTGCCTCGGTGTAGTATAATATTTCAACCTTGCCTTATACTTTCTCGGTTCTCGCTCGCATGTTTCCCACTATAGGACTTATGTCTCTGGTTTCCCAAGAAGGTGCTGATTTCTCAGATTAAGCATTACTAGTTGGGCAGCTTTCGGCAGAAAGCCAGAAGGTTTTTGTGTGCGTTCGACTGTGTTCAGGTTTCGCAACGTGCACTACCATAAGTGCGCTGCATCGTCTGAGCGTCTTTTGTAATTTGCAATAAGTTAAAGTGATTTATGTAACGACGACGACAAAATTATCGGTACTGCGAATGTGTAGGCTGATATAGTTGGTAAGTAGAATCTTAAAACCGGTGAAAGACGAGTAAAAGGCTGTGATGTTAAGTTATTATTTGTCGTGCCAAAACTGCTTTTGCAACAGGGGAATCAATTTAGCATTTACACTAAAATGTGTTCCATTTTTGAAGAGATTTTACTGCCCAAATTGACGTTGTTACAAAAAGTCCGAAGTCGTGAAACATTTATAACGTTTTCCTAAACGCTTAAAGTAAGCCATAAAGCTTGTCTTTGATCTGCTCGGAGCTGGTGCTTGTCATTCCAAACTTTTGTTATTCTGCCTAATATAGATTGTAGAGCAGAGCCAACAGAACTCACTTTACCTTATCTTTTGGTCTACTTTTATAGCTGTTTTTAAAAGAATTACTTTCCTGTATTAAAATTTTGATAGCACATGAATAAAGTGCGGACTGTATGTTATATTAAAATTCGATTTGGGTGCAGTAACTGGGGAGGGCAATATGTCTTGCATGAGTTGCATGTTGCCATATAAAATGACGGCGTGTGTCCGGCGCGGGGCACGGCTGATGTTCCGCAAGTTATGCCGCTGTAATATCTCGGTAGTTAATGACATTTCTCGCGAAATGTACAGGAATAACCACCTCCCCACACGACGAACGCGCCGATAATTCTGTCATTGCATTACCAATGCACTTCGCTGCTGGAGCCTCTGATGCTATTTTATTTGAAATCAGCTTCTCAATACTGAACTGAACGCATTACGCGCTGAACTTATATTATTTCTGTCTTCGGATTGGGTGCGTTAAGAGAACTTTCTTTTGTAATTCAATCGTTACGACCAGTATCGGCTTACGCTCATGTTTCTATTTAGCTTTCTTTACTATTTTATTTAACTGTACCAAGCGATTCATTAAAAATATGGCTCGTAAAGTATTAATGGAAATTGTACATTTATGATGGCCACCATTCATATATTATTTGTCTGCTTTTATTTTGATAATTAATTTAATCAATTACCTTACTTACAGTTTCTAGTTTGAGTATAAATCAATTAACGACTTGCGCAGCGAGTCAGATGTCAATTATATTGCTTGAAGCTGTCCTGAATTTAACTTATTCACATTCATTGAAAGAGTTTCTATAAATGTTTATGTTTATCTAATGCTTATACACCAAGTTACTTAAACATTTAAGCTATCAGTTTTGAATCCTTCATAAAATCTATGAAAACTTCACTTCTATCAAATTTTCCGTTAAGATTTTAGATCAGTATTTATCATTCATCTTAATTTAATTACAAAGATCTTCATTCAAGTTCATAATTTTACTTGCAAAAAGGTTATATAAAAAAGTTACTGAAGTAAATGAAATTGGCTCTTTATGTTCATTAAGCCATTCGATTTTATCATCATAGCTATAATACTTCCATTATCCATCCCCCTTTCTAGTAGCGGTGAACGGCTACTTTTATCTTCTGTCCGAGTTGCGGTAAATTAATTGCTAATCGATACACTGGCGGTGTTGTTTTTGGACAATGACTCATTTTTGAGGAAAATATTTACTACTGTTTAATTATGTCCGGTTTTAGTACCCATTCATTGACAGCTTTGTACTAAGGTACTAACATCGACGCATTAATAATAGAAGCAGTGATACAGTTTGTGCACAAAAATTCCTCTTTCAATATGTTCACGTACATTCACTACTGCAACTGGCCCAAAAGTTCTTGTACTTACTTATGTATTGTTTGTTTCGATTTCTCTCAGCCTCGACCAATCACATGAACACGCACATACCTTCGTGTTACACGCGTCTTTATATGTACTATACATATTTTCTGGGTCTAGCTTGTTAGTTACTGCTCTACCATCTCCCGCATCGGCTCCAACATCCAGTGGCTCCATATAAATTTAAATCTAGAAACTAGACTACAGAAAAGTCTCTAAGATCTTGTCTATACCATCGTTATACGCAATATATCTTTCGTTACACTGTTCATGACTTGTGCACCTGCGATAAATGTTATTAAAACATTCCGCAGATTCTCACGGGACATCTTGCTCATTACTACATATACAATGATAAATATATTACATGCTATGGTCTTTACGCATGCTCTTATTGTCCGTGATGAAATAAGGAAAGCCATTCGACTAGAAAGAGACTATAAATTTATTAAGGATTCCGATAGTGGGCGTTAATGGCGCGTCCAGGAAACAATAAGGAGGAATAGTGGCCCTAAAGCGCTCCAGTTATTACGGAAGTCTCTGTTTGTAGACACTTTATAACTGTGTAGATGTTATACTATTACTGTCGGTGTAATCCGATCGTACTCAAGTAGGACCTTATTAAAAGGAAACGTAATAAATATAACAGGCATGCAGGATATAACAAAAAGCCATACCTGCGATTGCACTGCATCCGTCGGCTGCACTAGAATCACTGGTAGTAGAATTGCGACAAGATTTATTTTAATATCCTGTTTCATTACGAGTTCAAAAACCGCAACAAATCAAAGAACAAGAAAATATTTCGTATGGCATAAAAAGCTTATGTATATATTCTGTGTAATTTTACATTCTCTTCATTATGTGGACGAGCAATTTCGATAAGATTTTCGCGATATTATGCGAATCATCGGTTGACTGCGTAATATCGATTTGGGTTGAACATCGGTTATATCATTACTTGTAGTTGAGCAACTTTACAATGTACACATACCAAATAGGGCTCCTGCTTAAGTCGATGCGGCTCATTTAATACCAATGCGTGCTTCATTGGGCCGTGAAGAAGTGTTCGTGGTTAAAATTGAGACATTGATTTAGTTAGATGAACGGGTTCCTTCAGATAATACTATTAATAGAAGTCGAGGTACATTTTACAAACGCACTAGCGACATAACGATTGTTTAATGAAGGAAATAAATATCTTGTCACGTGGTAAACGTTGGAATATTAGTCACTCGTGCTTGCGATTCATGCTTCCTGAGAGGTAGCCATAAGTGCAGGTCGTATCACTAGTGACATTTTTGCAAGCTGCAGTAGCGAGTCTCTCGTAATTGTACCGAATCAGTTAGCCGGCGAGTTAGGCGAGTGTAATTTATCGCGCGGAGTGTAAACAAGCCCGTATGCCGGTGCCGGCGCCGGTGAGTCAGACAATTGCGATGTGGGCCGTCGCAGGGCATTGTGCGGTGCGAGCTATGCTCTGCTGCATTGTACGATTGTATGTAAAGAAGGCGCGGGTGCGAGGGCGGGCGCCCACCACTCTTGACGCCTGCATCTCCCTGAGAAAGCGCCTCCACCATTGTGACCGATAACCTATCTGAACGACTGCACTCAATTTGTCAAACCCATTTCACTCCATGTTCCGTTTTGTCTGTACATCGATAAACACCTTCCGTATAACTTCCTGGTCGTGTATTTTAATCACCGCGAAGTCGTTGAACACTGCCCTGTTTGTTTATCTAATGGCTTGTGTCTTTCTCTCACGATTCATGTCGTGATGAAGACTCCAGCAGATTCACGAAATGATAAATTTCCTCATTCGTGAGCCGACGCTAACTCCACTCTTGGGCAGGAACAAATATATTTTATTGATTTTCTCTTGGTCTTTTTGTTCATGATACTCAATATAATATTATTCTGTTAAAATTCAAAACAATATTCAACAAATTTATATGCTACCTGAATTGTTTATTTAAGATTTTTTTTTTAATTGGCTTTCAAACTATCTCGAAAGTACTTAGCTTGCATAGCAAAAACCAAACAGTTATTTGAAGAACATTAGGCCATAAACAGCAAACAGACGCTTTTTGTCGAACCGTCATGTCAGGCCACAATTATGATGATTCAAGTGTCAAGTCGTGACGGTTGATTCGGTCTGTCGCTGAAATGAGGTTAATTTTTGACGGGTAAGATTCGCGACTGAGGTCATGACTCGTCGCTTTACTTTAACGTCAAGAGCTCAAGAAAGTATTAGCAATTAGCCAGATGGTTTAACATGTTGTACGAAGTTCATTGTATCGGTCAATTTCTACGTTCTCGCTGCCTCGTGTCTGCTCCAAATCGGTCTTACTATTAGTAGAAGCATATAGTAGTATTTATAGATTTAAAATAAATAAAAAACTGTAAATTTATGCTCTTGTAAATCAATTCTCACTTTATGTCTGAAAGTTATTTGCATTCAATTCGAGGACTCGCTAACTTGACAGAACTTTGTTCTGATACATAGAACCAGACGTTTAACATTAGGCAGACTATTCGCTTCGCCTGTGACTTGAACAAAAAGCTTAAAGAATCATGCACCATAAAATAGCATAAATACCCTTGACCCGGCGTGGGAGGGAGCCGCAGATTATTTTTAACTCGTCAGGTCGTCAACCCACAGTGCGATGTTTCGTGCAAGATTGCATGCGGACACGGGTTTTATCACCAGAAATCGTGTTAGCATAATTACGTGTTATCATTCACAAAAAAATTCTAAGATATATTGCCTTATTCCGCCTTTACTTAGGTTTTTAAAGCTGAGCTTTGGTTGTGTAGATCTATTTTATCATAATTCATAACTATAAATCATAGAATTATATCTTATAAGTTCACTATAAAATCGAGGTGAGTTCATTAAAACAATTTTTTTTCTAAAACACATTACAGAATAAATAATTTAGAGATAAAGTGGTATTGCTAAAAAAAATATGTGTACCTACTGTTTTTGCATCTGAAATTTTTCGGTATAAATTATGTTAAATGAAATTATTTAAATGGGATCAAATGCAGATGTTTACAATTACATACGATGTTTCTTCGCCTTTATTACCATGATTTAGGGTTCAGTTCTCATTCCGAAAGTGGCTATCAAATGAAATGATATACAATTCAAATCGGACATTGACACAGCTGCTTCCACCATCGGTGGTTCAATTTATGTGCTAATGCTTCAATACAGCGGCGCCAGCTGAGATTAGCTCAATCTGTAACATTTCTTTACATTTCCAGAACATTCGTAGCGGTAATAAGTGTTATTAACACTTTTGATTCGAAGTTGGCTAATTGGAGGGCCTGTAAAATGAGTTCCGTTACTTTCTCGTTAAAATTGTATATTACAAGTTCTTATTGTTCTCGACTAATTCTTTGCTGATTTTGTAACTCAAGGATCAGGATAACTATAATTTTCATATTTTATTGAAATGTATCTTTCACTACAGTACCTTTATTAAGATTTTTAACAATATCAAGCTATCTAAAAGGATCATGTTTCAATGTGCATCCAGTTATTTTCAGTCTTGTTTACCTTTGCGTTTTATACATCACCGAAGTAATATCGTTGTTTACAATAATACTCTAACTTCGTAATGGCTTGCGATTTCGTTCTTAAAATCCAATGCAATTTAGAACAAGGGGAAGTTGATTACTTTTATCCTGTCTACTATTTTTCTACGTTCATAAACATCATATCTTTGTTAAGTTGCCAGAGTCAAACTTGGCAGAGCAACGAGCAAGTACCAAGTACGCAGCTCGGAATATACTTAATTCAGCTTCAATTTATCACCAAGTTACCGTTTAGCTAGTGCAGATAACCTGTTCTTCCTACGCTGCAGCTCTATCATTAATCTTCACAAGATCAGCGATAAATTGATTGGGCGTTCGATTGCAGTTCTAATCGAATAATCCAATATCCGTATCGCAAGTGCCATTCGGAAATTGCGAATAATTGCTGGCAGACTTGCAGGTCAGCGGGCACAGCGCCGTGCGCAGATGAGCTCCGAGCATGCTCCCGGTATCGCCGATGCAATTACCGGCGCGCAGGGCTGCACTGTTGACACTTTATCACGCACAATATATTGCCTACCATTTATTCAACCTTTCCAAATAAGATTTCAATCTTGCCAATTTCGTTTCTTTGTAAGCACTCAAGTTTCCTTACTTGTCAGTTTCGCGATCTCCTCTGTCCAAATTTTGCATAATCATGGCAAATATTTCCATTTCTTTTCGAAAGTGCACGTAAACTTGCAATTTTACGGGTGAAGTCATCGTAATAGACATTTATGATGCTTAATCCTATAATAATGCTGTCAAATTGTCAACCATCGTGAGTGTAATCTCCCGCTCCGGACGACCACCTCAGCCTCTCGCCGTCCCCGCCCTCACAAATATTTGCTACGATACAAGGATTTTGCATTAGCACCTACCGGACTGACCACTTCTGACGTTTATTGAACTGTAAGTGCCAGTACCTACAAAATATTCTAAGTAATAATTTACCTGGAATTCGTGTCGAGCCTCCTACGTATGTACCAGTGCCTGCATCGATAAAATTAAATTGGAATCGTTAAATTGAGTCGAATTGCATCTTTTGAGAAATTTAATTAGATTCTGTGATGGCCTGGACGGCATGCACTATTGTGAATTCACGGCATGAATCACACGCGATAAACAGAGACCTCGGTAATACAATTGACCGCAAATCATCTTATTTAACTAGTTGTCGACTAGCTAGAAGCTAGAAGCTAGCTATTGTTACGTATTTATTTTAATTAGATTCACTGCATTACAATAACATTAATTATAATAATTCACTTCTCGGTCAATGTCAATAGAAAGTTCTAGGTGATCAATCAGCGTTCTTGTCAGGTTTTAGATTTTTAGGCTAGCCCCGGGAGGCAAAAAAGCATAAAGGCTTGTCTCGCAAAACGTACACATTATTGTGTTAAAAGGAAGTCCATAAAAAGTCATTACAGCACAAACGTATCAGTAGTCAAACACTTTAGTTGTCTAATTTGATTCTTAGGCGACTGGCCTATTAGCTATAAATCGTTGTTTTGTTAGTCGTATTTAAAATTGTCGGAAGTAGCTTTCAAGGTTTAAAAATAGATCGTTGTTCAGTAGAAATCCGTGTTACTTATCTTAAAGTGAGAGGTCAGTGTCCGGCGCTGCCACGCTCGTGATTAGATGCTCGTGCAATTTTCACCAAATCATAGCTGTGCGTGATCTCGTTGAATTTATTCACCATTTTATCGAAACTGCTGGCAGTGGGCAGGTGCGATGATATTTTGTAATGAAAAGGACCATTTGCACGACAATCTGAAAAATGTCTACTAAAGTTTTTCATATTCGTGTTGATCATCCATAACGCCAGATTGGATTAGGTGAATGTCTTCATCAGTATTTCTATTTTATTGTTGACGTTTTCCTCCTGAACCACTGAGCAAGTCGAGTACTAAGTTCGCACATAAGTCATTAGACTCGTTATGGCAGGTACATTTTGGATTGTTTCAATCTGTGTCGCATACAAAATGCCCGACATCCGCCGAGGGAGCATTGACACCGTATGCTTGCTCGCTAACTACACACTACACTAGCTACTAGCTACATAGTACTTCTGATCTCCTATTATTTTATCTGGTTAATAACCTGTAATGAACATTAAACTAGCCAGGCTGCCTTATCCGATATCTAAAACGATTTTAACTTTATTAATTGGCAAATTAAATGTGAACATAGGGACAGGATTTTTAGTTAGGTCTATAAAATTAGCCTTTTCATTAATTTTACAAGTATCTTAATGGCAATGCAAGACAATTTAGTTGGATTATTAATATTTTAGGTATATTGGTACTTTGAATTATGGCGGTTGTACGCTTCATTGGCGTGCAATTTTTTCACCTTTTTGTATTTATTGTTCATGCATGATAAGCTGATAGTGTTCGGCAGAAACGCAATTTTCCCCTGCACTCCATCGTTATCGTTCCTTTATCTCGGATATTGTGTTGTGAGGCTATTGTTTCATCGTATTCGAATATTATCACGATAAAGCGAAGGTTATCAATAATACAAACAAAATGCAACGTTAGCATATATGAAACTGTACAGTAACTTAGCCAAGCTCATTACCAAGTTCCGCTGAACATCATTCAAAATTCACTAGACTTGGCGATCATTTATTTAAAGGCTTCAGAATTGGAGTTCTAAGAATTGTGCTTAGCTAGTTCTGAGTAAATTTCCGAATATCGTGGTAGCGCCGCCTGTGTCGCTCAGGGCAGGATTATCGAGTGCTGTCAAGTGGCACTTGTTGCGTGGGATTGAAGCCTTTGCATATAAACGAGTCGCAGGCGTGATTTGTCGCGAAACAACTCGCCTGCGCTGTGCCTAATGCTAAATGGAATAACTCCCAGTAATGGCCGACCCTACGCAACGACTGTTCGGTATTGCCTACGAGTTCTGCATAAATGACTTCATAAATTTAGGCGTGAATGAAAACCAAGGTTTGTTTGGTTTGAACTTAGCTATTGCTGGCTTCTGGTATGTCACCAATATTGGAAACTCCTAGCGCAGCCCGCACTATCTTACCAAAACCTGTCATTGACGGAAGTCAGCTCGCGTTTATCCGAAGATTTGTCGCTGCCTTTACATATA
Organism: Petrophora chlorosata; assembly: GCA_951640565.1. Lineage (NCBI taxonomy): Eukaryota > Metazoa > Arthropoda > Insecta > Lepidoptera > Geometridae > Petrophora > Petrophora chlorosata. Next base: position 4,775,023 of record OX621194.1, on the reverse strand, counting down.
TTTCAATAGGAGCATCCGCTAGTATTTTCAGCCACAATGTAAATTATATGTTTCAGTAAACTTACTAACGTTATGCAACACTATTGCATCACTTCCCGGAACATTGCATTCAGCAATTGGCACGATACTCATTTTTCACGGTGCGCTTTACACTCAAATGGTCGAGCCGAAATTTAGGTCGCTTTGTGAATGAGTGGAAGCGGCCCGTAAAGCCCGTTTATCCTCATTTCCTTTTTATGTTATCGTTGGAATTCCTCCACCCTCCGTGAGTTGTGCCAAAAACGGTGCAATATGCATGCGTACTTGGTTTATACGGTACACTCGCTTTTGTTTATTGTGGAAAACTAGTTATAACCATTGAGCAAATATATCTTTATTTTTTATTTGTACACTCATGACATAGAAGAGTGCCGAATAATGGGTATGATACCACTCGATGATAATGATAACAATACTGCATTGTGGGCTGTGCCAACTTTTAAGTCTTAGCACGTCTTAGTCAGCCAATTTGAATGGTTTTTGTATGAGATTTTCCCGTGTCGTCCTGAGTCTCGAGCATTTGTGTCTTGCTCACAAACGCCAGTAATTAGGAAAAAAAGTTGTGAAAGTAGGGTTTACAACACGACCGGAGGCTTAACTTGCGCGGCAGTGCGACAGGCAGGATAGCCCATTGGGCAGTCTTCCAATTAAGACCAGTGGGGCTGCCGCGCCGGCTAGCGGCTGGCACACGGCTGCTGAGAGCGTTAATTAAAAGGATTCCCGTTGGCGTACGGCTACTGGGTACGTACGAGTACGAAGCCATGCTCGTCTGCTCGTAAACCAATTACCGACCAACTGATGAACGCCGAGCGTGCACGAAAGTTCCCACTCAATTTCATTACGCTTCGTTGTGCGCGCTAACAATTAGAGAGGTTTCTATAGAACTGCGATTAATTCATCGATTGGAGGAGGAAGTAGGTCTCCTGTTGTCAACTAACTCGAGCTTTGATATGATAGCGTCTGCAAGATGCAGAATTGGTCTCGGTTACATACGTTAAGCTATAATCGAGTTTGCTTTGAAAGCATTAATTAGAACTACTCGATACAAGAAAGCGGCCACGCCTAGGCCTTGTCACGAGCTCGTATTTCTTTCCGATATCTAAGTGACGTTGTATCCGTAGGAAAGCTTTTAAGAGTTTTCTCGGCTGATGTTTGTCGTCTGTCGCGCCGATCCGAATACAAGAGCGGATCGCGTAGCGCCTGCCTAAGTACTCCTGTCGAGTTTGTTTTCCTACGATAATGCGTGTGTAAATACCAGCCTCCCTTCGCAGCTTCACGCTCCAAGAGCTTATTTACGTATACGTTTAATTAACACTTCAACGTCTGAGTGGGACCGAACAGGCGAACACCGCATATTAAAATAGTCGGCAGATATGCCTTTAACAGCTGTTGATTGCTTTACCAGGCCTTATCTAGAGTGGTTTGCAATAAATGCACTATAAATAGCTATGATGCAATGGCGTGTAGTTGCCGGTGCCGGCGTCTCGGTACTGTTAGACCGCAGACGTGGTGGCGGGTTCGATTCCCGGTTGCACAATGCGCGCGTATTGTGTTGAGCATTCCTCACGCGTCGTCGGCATTCTTCGCCGCAATTGGATTTGATGGAATGCTGTAATTTGATCGGTTGATCTATTCCTATTTGATAGATAGAAAGTGTATCTTATCTACTGCACCATTTCACTTGTCCAACCAGCAGGATTACTTTACCGATCTGTGCTTGTACCGCACTCGTTACGGACACAATTTTCAGCGTAACTCTTAATAACCTTCTGCCTTCATAATATCACAAAAATTTTTCAAATTTTTTGCAAAAGTATGTTGCGCCTTATTTTATTTTAATTCTCACTCTCTTTGGTATCATCTTTAACTTCGTTCTCTATTTTTTCATAGGAGTACGTCGGGAGTCTGGAGCTAACCTGGAGGATTGAAAATAAATTACCTATACTGTGTATTGAGGCTTATTCCTATCATTGCTAGGATGATATTAGTTTGCGGAGCCGTCTTGATTATTATAATAGGGCCTAGGAATATACTCGTAATATGTAGGTACTTGTCTAATGTAATCTGAAGGCAGCAATGGCGGGGAGGCTGTTTCCATCCCTCTCTCGTCCCATGGCTTAACAACTTAGGGAATTAGATACGCCATCCTAGGCGGACTACTTTAGGTCTTAGTCTTAGATATATTAGGTTACCTATTGTGTTGTTCGGTTTATTTTAGCCTATGGCTGCCAACTTTGTACTAGGTACATATTTCATTATTGGGTATGTATGATTCAGATCATTCGAGTTTTTTTCTTTTAACATTAAGATGGAACTGTGATAAGCTCATAAAAAGAAGTGGTCACAAATAAATAAATAATTTATGGTTCATCCAATATCCACATATAATCATGTCATTTGCAACGTTTTATATTTTGCATTCATATATTATTAGGTATCATACAGTTTTAGTATCAATTACGTCAAATATAGCTTTTAAAATTAAATGGTATTGCGAAGGCCGTTCTATAGTTCACTACAGGAAGGAAACCGTTATACCAGCTCTAAAGTTAACAAATGCATAAATTGCTTTCCGTTGGGCACAAACACGGCTGATGAAGCAGTTATAGAGCGGACATGGAAATAATCTTTAACCGTCGTCTGTGCGCCGGCGGGCTGGCCGGCTCGCTGGAAAATTGCACTTGATCCGCCCGCCTCCCCCCCCTCCTCTCGCCACCCTGTCTGCCTCTCGTCACTCCACTATATTCGAATTCCGACCTACCACAAGTATCTATCTATCACTAGGATGACATTACGTGAACGAGACGGCCGCATTGCACCAACGTGCGGGGTATTATGCCAACACTCAAACATTATTTCGAGTTTGTGCTGCGGCCGCTGCGCCTACACGGATGCTATCGTCTAAAAGCTACTAGAGCGATCGCGCGCTTGGAATTCCTCATTAAAGTGCCTCGGAGTAGTAGTTAGCGACAAACGGCAGGTGCTTCGTGGACGGCTTAGTATGCGTCGCCGGGCCGTGATCCGTTTTTGCCCGGCACGTCAGCAGGCGAACAATGGCCGGCGTGCATTCCATCCGTCACCGTTAGCCGGCAGTAATCGCCGCGATGATCGGACACCAGTGCGCCGCCGCTGCTGCTGGCAGCGACATAGTGATGACTGGACTGTAATAGTCTGCACATCAATCATTTTAGCACCCATTACAGATATACATGGGAAAAGTTTCTGGGTGGTTTCTTGCGTGCAAGCTCTTTCAAAAAGTCCTCAGAATTTCTCTGGTCATTGGGTTGATGTTATTCGGTCCTTTCACTCAATGGAAGCTTGAAAGGAAGATTTGTTTGATGGGTTCTTGCATCGCACTATCTATGACCACACAGCAACTGTCCATCATTCACATTCTTCCAAACCCAGATCAGTAATGAGAATCTAAAATTTAACGATCGGCGAAGTTGCATTATAATGACCGCAGCCTGCCGCTAATTAAAATACATAATCAAGATTTGAGATCTATATCACTCACTCTGTTATTTCTCTTTTCTTTGCTAAATAAGTATAATCACACTTTCTAAAACAGCGTGTAAGATTTATTTTCTAAAAACTTAGGTGCAGTACTAAACTGTAACGTTGTGAGATAGTCCATCTTTGGAGTTCGGCGGCGTAAATCAAATTAATAACTTTCCCGATGGATATAAGAGTAGACAGGGCGCGGTTGGCTCGGAGCCAGTCCAAACAGGGTAAAAAGCAAGGGCGGCGACGACCGCGCCCCGAAATAGCGAGCAAAGTCAAGGCGTGTACATACTTAGACGAGCGCGAACGATCGCTTTAAAGTTTATGCTGTTGAAATGCCGGATAACACGCTCTCGGCGATGGCACCCGACACGCCCTGCAGGGCCGGCCCGCAGGGTGTGCCGCCATGCCACTAGCCCCGCTATGAAAGCACCATCATGCCGCAAAGTTTACTCGTACACTCTTTTCATTATTCTACGATAACGTCACACTTTTTAACAACTCCCCATACGCCAATATTGAATGAAGCCAAAACCTAGTTAGCCGTCGGCGTCGGCCGCTCCCAAACCGCCGTAATAATTTTTCCATGCGTCTAAAAAGGTCACAACACGATCACATGCGAACCGTATTGTTATTTTCACCAACTTTTTGTAATTATTATAAGGGCTGATAACGCGATTCGGTCAGTCAAGGTCGGTTTCATTGTTCGCGTGAGTTTTACATGTTACATTTTATAGGATAGGTGTCGTTGCTTATTAGCACATCACGTACATGCATATTGCGGGGACAATAGCGGTGCGTGCGGCGTAGGGGCCAGTGACTCACCCGACCTGAGACAGAACAAGGACATCATACAGCCGGCGGGCGGCACTGGCGCTGAGGCAAATTGAAACATAAACATAGTTACTCCATATCCGACGGCACTATTCACCATTGTGCCGCAACAAATTGCAGACAAAATACACTTTGCAACACCAACACTGTGTTTATTCTGTGACTGTGCTAGATGACATCCTGATATCTTTTAAATATCAGTACCGTCCAGTATGAACAGCATATTTGATGAGCACTCTTGTTTAGTATATAAAAAAAAAAGACGTGTGGCACTCGGACTGCCGCGGTAAAGCTATTGCATAGCATTCGGAGTGGGGGGTGTTAGGTTATTTTCGTTACGGAATTTTTTGGATTCGGTCTCCACGCTCAAGGCCCGCGATAGAAGCTATGCAATAGCTTAAAATATACTGTCTGAAACTATAATACTAACAGCAGACGTAATAGATTAACACTTTATTGTTAAAATCCCTAAAAATACATGAAAAGCAAACAAGTACATTTCACAGTAATCAGCATAACGCAGTCTTATCGCTCAAAGCGATCTTTTCCAGACTGAGTATACCTCTAGACCCAGACTTAGACTAATGTCTATCCAAAGCAGAGAATGTCCTTACAAAAAACTGCATGAAAGATTGATGAATATTTCAACTAAATGTTTGATAACACGTAGAGTATATTACAATATTTTTTTGTTTCTGTGCAGATGACTTGAAGGCGGTAACGAAACGTCTGATCGTGCAGGCCAAGCGGCAGGGTTCCGCGGACAATATCTCCATTATCGTGGTGTTCCTCAAGGACCCGCGTGACATCGCCGCTGATAACCGCCCGCCCATGGACCTTGGGTAAGCATAAACACTTGTTTCTTTCATCATAAAGTTCTATTTAGAACAAACCAAATCATCAACTGCTGTTTCTACACCAATAATTGATTGCTACTTCATTATTTCACCTGTCTTTAAGGAAGCCCTCTTGTCATGTGTTGGTAAGCCTATATATTTCCACGTAACCACGTCAATAAACCAACCAAATTAATTATATGAACCCTTTTGCTAATCCATTAGTAAAACCACCAGTCACTTAGCTAATTAATTAGAATGGATTAATTATCTAATAGAGATATTACAGCATTCAAATAAACAGCGATTGTATCTAAGTATAGAATTAGTATTGTACATTCACTACGATAAAACGAAATCAATTCAGCGTTCGATGAAATTTATATTATGTTTTCAACTAGGTACCTACTCGGTTCACTATATCTATCTATATATGTATATGGTATCTTTGGAACTATTCAGAGGATTTTAACAGGTCTATAACGACGCTTCTTGTATTCCTGTTCTATTTCATAGCTAATCATGAAATTCTACGACACAAACAGCGGTAATCGTACGACCCTTATCTGTTAGAATTCGCGATATCTTAAAATATTCAATGCAGTAATGACTTTATTCATATTTATGACACTAATTAAAAGGAACTGCTATCGCCTTTTTGCGTGCAATGAAAGGAACTGCTATACGTCATGTACGAGTTGTACATGATGTCATCCTAAACTAAAAGCTACGTGCCTTCCTCTTGCGTTTACGGCTCTGCATTTTTTATTTTTCCTTATACAGTAGGATCATATCTGAACATAGGTACATATTTAAAGTAGTTTCAATTACCGCAACTGATTTTTATTTATTTATTTCAATCACAATATATAACATCCATACAGCTTCCAACTTGATGATAATAATCACACAAATATTATAAATGCGAAAGTTTATGTGTGTTAGTCTTTTGTTCCCTCTTCACGCTGCTATAGCGGCTCAACGGATTTGAGTGAAATTCGGAATAGAGATAGCTCGTATAGACTCGATAGTCGTGTTTCGGGATGATGTTCGGTGAACCATCGGGGAGACGGGTCTGAGCAGCCGCTCAACTGCCGTCTCTCTCTCTCTAGATCTATGTGCTCCATCTTAGGCCACATCATCGCTTCTCATCAGGCGAGATAGTGGCCAAACATAGATCTATAAGGCGTAAAAAAAAAAAAGCTTATACTCTGGATTAACCATAGACATATTATATATCAATGGGATTAACACATTTTTATTCCGGGAAACTGCGAATGAAACCGCAGGGCGCAGCTAGTACCGAACATTTTTAAGCCGACTAGTAACTTGTGCTTCGTTTGCTCCTTGCATTACACTTGCAGATAAGATAGACCAGAGCTTGAACCAGTGAGCTGCTCTATTTTATCTTACGAATCACGCAGTTTTCGTGCACGATTTGCATACAGATAGACTGATAGAGCAAGCCTTCGCCTTATTCAACCGGTTTGAGTGTGGATAAAAATATAGCCCAACGAACGTGACATTATCTTATAGTAGACGACCTTGGCGCCGGCTGCTATCTCCTAACTCGTATAGCTGAAAACGAAAGTCCTATAGTCGTTATAGTCATAGTCACTTTCATCAAATCGACTCCTTTAGTTGTATTTGGGAGTGTGCCAAAAGTAATACCCTTAATTTGGTATTTGACTTACTAGCCTTTAAGATGTCTCAAGTAGTATGAGTTATTGTTGAACTTCGCAGACTGTTGAAGTGGTTTCTCGCTTGAGAAAGCATTTCTGTTACACAATTTATTCGTAATAAAAAAAACATCAAAAGATTCCACTCCTTAAATTATTGCCGTGGTTATACTTGCGTTATGAAACACATGTTGCTAAATCTAGGTAATTAATTCGTTAAGTTCGATTCAAGCGCATTTTAACGAAACTTAACCGTCATCATTTACAGAGTTGCAGATTTTCTTTTCTTTATCAAATTAAAAAATATATAAAATGAAATAAAAAACAACAGAGTGAGTCAGCGTTTGACCACAACCTCATCGGATGGAGAGTGACGATGTGGTCGAAGATGTAGCACGCTTGTCCAGTAAATACTTGTTCACTCTTGATTTGAACCACGCAGATTGTATTTATGTGTCTGCTTGTTCATAGAGCCTAGATGCAAGCTAAGCTAGCCTGTTGTGATTTGTTAATTTGTCGTCCCAGGCTGGATAACGCGCTGGCGAACGCGCCCCCGTTCGCCGGCGAGGCGGAGGCGTGCAAGCGGCAGGCCGAGGCCGCGGCGCTGACCGCCGGCGCCGATGCCGACGCCGACGCTGACCCTGAGGCCGCCGACAATGGCGTCGACAACTCCGACAGCGACAGTGAAGACCTCGGCCCAGAAACGGCCGTGGATGCAGATGATATAGACGCAGAGAGGAACCATGAACCAGCTCCCCCCACACCACCAGCTCATGCCGGTAAGTGCCTTTTACGCAAGTAATTATAATTTATAGACAATGTTAAAGCTGCTGAAATAGTGTTGCCCTAAAAAGTACGAGTAGGTTCATAGAAGATCTGATCTAACAAGTCTGGTGAGCCATGATGGACCTAATAACAGAAAAATGGCAAAAACGAAAGCCACTCCAATCTAATCTTAAAAAGGGTAAAATCTCGAATCTCTCCACTTCCAGATACCCTAACAATAGATTTCAATATCAAAACAAACAAATGAGATAAACACAATCGAACAATATCAAATATATCGGAACGAAAGCAAAAGAAAAAGTACTCGCGGTGTGACAGATTATGGATTGTTAGATTCACCTACATCCGAGATACGTCCGCCTTCTGTGGTGGTATCGACCGTCGGACGTTTCTAGAATGCATTGTATGCAAATGATACTGCAGTGATATGTTGTGGTAATAACAGCTTTGTGGAAATAGAGTGGGGACTATTGAGGTGGCAATTGACAGGGGTAATTAATAAGAAACAGAGGTAATGATAGACGTAGGCAATTTATTAAATGTAGATAGCTCCAACGACTACAAAAAGTAAAGGACTATATTACTTGAATTACAAATATTAAAGGACAAGAAAATTGGTAAAATTGGACTAGGAGTCCCTTTAATGTAAGGGAGACTGGTAAAACGATTTAACTCAAATTTGGTAACAACAACAATCTAACAAGAAAGAGATCTAAAGTTGAACAAGACTGCATAGGCTTGCCTCGAGGCAAATTGGCGTCTACCTTGAGGAAGGCCGGAGTAGGGAGAGGCGGGCGGTTTGCCAAAATAGGCTTATCGATCCCCCATTCACCGACCACATCTGTCGCAGCGGCCGGCTTCCGGGAACAACTCCCTGCAGATACTGATTATGATTACATCTTTATGAGAAGATCTTGATAAGGAAGAAAATAATATATTATACATACTTCTACAGTCTATATGTGTTATTGTGTATAGTATGGATGAATCAGTCGGATGATACGAAGTCACTAGAGTAATTTAGATACCTCCAGCGCGTTGTATGGGCAAATGTAACGACGACACTAAATTGAAAGATTGAATCCGCTGCATTTGCAGCAACTGTCACTAACCATCTTGAGTTCATACGTTTTTTAATACCTGTTTCAATATTTTTTCTTACCTTCCTCTGCAATGTAAATTGATGCATTCAAATTAAATAGTTTGTATGAAATGTCAACTCAATTTTATAAATTCTGCTATTTTTTTTTGCTGTACGTAATATATTTTAATAGTGACATTATGCTGCTAGAGATCCAGTTTCAATTAATACATACATATAGGTATCTACTTACCTACAGTAGAGGATCTAGCTAGAGATGCCACGTGCACATCTACCCCTCTAAGTTGAAGTTTGTAGTATTAGATGAAATCAAATCACCAGAGTAGGTCAGAGAAGGGAGAGTTTGCCACAGTAATATTCCGTTGGTGAAGTTATAAAGGGTTTATCGATTATGACATTCCCACATCTGTGTCAACATTTCGGTGGCACCCTTCCCTCCCGTGACTCTTGTGCGATTGTATGCAAATGATGTTCACACTATGCCTACGTCAAGTAGGTAGGGAAGTATGTTACTGATAACATCTGTGTGGGAAATACGAGATGAGCTTACACAGACAGAGATAATTAGTATGGCCGAGTTGGGAAAATGCATAATGCATGTAGGTACTTATAATTATTATTAAACACACATACAATACATATTATATACATACATAATATTTGGGAGGAAACTGAGCGTCCTGCGCAGCGCAGGTGCGCACCCAGCTGTCTTGCTGTCAGATGAATCCTTTTCAACTTGACGATGCCGTCCCGAAATAGACACGTGCCTATGCCTACGGACTTTATTCGTTTATTTTAACAATAACAAATGCGTTTTGTTTGTGGAAAATGTTAAGAAGGCTAATTAACAATCCGTATACTATAATACCTTTACCTACCTTATTAAGTTTATATACCTACCCTTATAGACCTATGTACCTACCTATTTTCATTATAATGTACTAAGTAGGTACCGTACCTACTTGAAACGTGAAACAGGACCTTAAATCATTGGTACTTTTAAAAATACAAACATAATAAATAATAAACATTAGTTGTAATAAATATACTTACCTAATGTAAGTACCTCACGCAATGAAATTGAACAGGGATAATAATAAAAAAATAACACGCATCCCTATCAGGGCACGGGGGGTGTGTTGTGCCCCCGCGCGACGGCGCGGCCTTCCCGCTCACGCGGCGCGCGCCGTCCCGCTCGCAGTCGCTCATTGAACGTCCGTCGGATCTGTGCTACTCTTTGTGACACCACCGATTGCCGCTGCTATTGTGATCTCGCCTTTTGTCTACATATTTACGGCTCGAATATTACGAGTCCCGTGAAGATAGTAATCTGTGCAGTGAAATTACCGTTCACGGTATGTGATTCTCGGCGAATGTTGTTGATTATTTTCACATACCGAACGGTTTTGTGAAAGGTTATTTCTGTGTTGATTCATGCGTGCGGTGTTCTGGAAATAGATCGGTTCGCCAGAAGGCGCATCCCTCCGTCACCGGAGAGCGCAGGATTCCCGCAAGATCACAGTTCTCGAGATCCCGATGTGTCGGAGTCGGGCGTGTCTTCTCAGGACGACATGCTCGAAATGGCGTCCGAGACATTCTCGCGGGTTTGAAATCGCGACCGGTAAAATATCGTTGGGCGAAACGCCGGCCGCGATAGACCGGCTTCGTTAGGTATTTGTTTCACTAAAGTTTACGCTTAAGTACTCGTGGAAAATCGTTAAGAATGAGGTTTTTGTTTCGAGGGTGTGTCACCTGTTGATACCGATGTTTGTCTGCGCGAGGGGGTGACGTAACGGGTGACCGAGGCGGGTTCTGGTCGCGTGTTAGTGTTGTTGTGTGCTAAAACAGTGTTTCTGTGGTTGTGCAGTGGAGACGGGCCACGTCGACGGAGCGCTGGTGGATAATGTAGCTGAGAGCGGCGACGAGTCCGAAGACGAGTGGAACTATTTCAAGGGAGAGGGCGAGCGCGAGGAGCACAACCCTAGCGACGAGCCCGACGAGCCGCCGCGCTCCGACACGCCTGGCCAGGATAATGTATGTCAACTTTACAACATCACCAAACACTTCAAAGTTCAAAACTCCCTCGGATTGCACATCACTATTAAAGATATTTTTACTGCTAATTGACTAGCGTTTGACTATGTCACCTGATGGTAAGCGACGATGCGTTCGACGATCTAGCATGCTTGCCAGGATAGTCCCTGTTCACTCAATATTTAAAGATTCCTTGGTGCTATTGTTGTTACTATATCCATGCTTACAGAGTACCTAACAGATTTTTACTTGCAATGCATGCATCTAACACCCGGACACATTTTTGTATTTACACTACCATCTCACGTATTGAGGCTGCTTTAACGTCGGAACATACCGCACGGGACACGACGTGGTTCAAGGACGTTAAACGAATTCATGATAAGCCTAAAGTAACCAAATTGTTAACAGTTTGCACATTGTTTTGAATGTTTATCTACACAGCTCTGTGTAAATTGGCACAACGCTTCATTTGTTTGTATCAGAATTTGGTTTATTTCTAAAAACCTGCACAATTATTCTTGTTCATGAAGGTTTTGAATAGAATAAAAATTACAGATTCTTTGATCAAATGGATTTCCTGATTGATAGGTTATTAGTGTAAAGATTTTTTCCTAAATTTTGTAAAAGTTATTTTTATTTCATGTAGTATGTGAAGTGTACAAAAAAATGGACTTTGATTCCAAAAATTGTTGTTGGATATAGAAACAATACTATTCTTAGCAACACCCAGACACACAAAGGCTTATTGAACTTTCAGAGCAGTGAGTTAGGATGGATTACAGTACAATTCAGCACATACCCACAATAGGTACTATGTAATTAAAAAAAACCTATAATAAAATCACTGCAGTGTAGGTGCCTTGTAATCTACACCTAGGTACAATGATTAATAAACAATGATTTTCCTTGACAGCATGTATGTACAAACATTCAAAAAGTCAACAAAGTTCAGTAAATTTTCCATATTAATGTAGGATGAGAATATGTTAGGTAGTCATAATTTAATTACTTTCCCTACATATGTCCATTTGAAAATGTATAAGAATGATCATCATTCACAGCCCTTTACATTCCACTGCTGGGTATAGACAGGCCTCTCTCATATCATGCCATTCACCATTTATAAGTATAGTGAATAAATATTTATTAATTAAATTTACTTCATCCTACAACAGGCTAACAAACTGACACTGGCATTAGAATTACTATTATTGCCAATGTTTTCATCTCGTTTGTCTCTCTCAAAATACGTGCAAGGTTGCACCCACCGAAAATACCGATCAATTCTGCCAATCTATAGACACATTTTAACCTGAGTCATTCTCACTACCAAAGTATTTACTGCTTAATTTAATGTCTGGCAATAACCAGTCCGTCACACCCAGCACATGAGTCAGCTAGAGCTATATATCATGCATACAATATCATGTTTTTTAAGTCAGGTTAGGCAATTATGTCATAGTTTCATAAACAGCAAGAATAGTTAAAATAGACAATAGCGTAGGCAGAATACTAGATATTGCAGAATACTAGATTTGCTTATTATATACACAACCAAACCAGATTAAATCTTGTACCTTTTCTATCCATCCAAAGGTTTTCTGGAAGAAATCGCTCTAAGCGATAAGACCACCCATTGTACGTCAAAACTACGATGTATTTTGTGACCTTTATTTTTCTAACATTGTGTCTTTTTGTTATTTATTGTAGATATTTCCTTATTCTAGTTTTATAAATAAAACCGAAAAGTGTATGGACTTAAAAGTCAGTCCGAAGGAACAGAATGTCAATGTTAACTCAAGTGATCTTATTTAGGCACCAGTTACATTGAAAACAACACAGCAGTTTAGGCACCACTAACAACAATATCATTTCCAATTCCAGTCAGCTTGGGAAACAAGCTCAGTAGACATGAACAGCTCCCCTCTGAACCCGGACGCTCCGGTGTTCATACCGGGCAGCGTGGCCGGCTCAGACGTCCTCCTGGCTGAGTCACCCCGCAAGCCACTGCCAATGGATGACATTGAGCTGCCCGACGTGGCTCAGTTCCAGACTGAAGCAGTCGTCAGACCCAATGAACTGTTAGACTTGGATAACTGTGATCAACTCAACGGCCATCATGTGAGTGCATCCTTTTTACTGTTCTTTTTAACCCCCGATGCAAGAAGGCGGAGTGTTATAAGTTTTAACACTATGTGTGTCTGTCTATGGCATCATAGCTCTTCAATGGGTAAACCGAATTGGATGCGGTTTTTTTAATTTTAAAGCAAGTTTTCTAGAGGTGATTCATAGACTTTTTTATATTTGTATCTCTAAACTGGCCTGTACACAGGTCTCGCTTAAAAGAACATTGAATAGGTTACAGTATGTGAGTGTACAACCTTCTTGAAGACATGACATGTTTTATTGTGTTGGGGGATTTTAAAATTTTAATGTAAGGCATTTGTTGCCTTGGTATTGTACCCGAATGCAATAAGGTCTGTACATTAAGGATTTAAACTTGGATAACTCCTTTGTAACTTGACTTACTACAATGCCTGTAATTACTTGCATGCAGAATCAGAACATTTTTAAATGGGTCTCAGGGTGACGAGCGCAGTGCAGCGCCGCGCAGAATTTTGCAATATAAAGGTGGTGCTGTTATTGTTATGGGCTGGCGTATTGCTTACCATCAGGCAAACAACCAGCTCGTCTCGTCATTCAGTTCCATATAAAAAATAAAAAAAATGGTTTACCTGTTTACCCAAATAGTTCATCTGTTGTCTTGTCTTTTTGCATGTCTTAACAGGTTACATAAACCTCTTTTTGGCATGAAAGTATTTACGTTAAACAGGTTTTGTAAAACTCAACCAACATTCAGGTTTTTACTTATGAACCAAATTGCAACATTTTTTGTAGCACAACCAGTTTTCGCAAAGAACAGTCATAAAGTAATGCCGGGGTTGCAAGAGGTTTTATATAATTAAATTAAAGCCGATACTGCTGGTTCTTTCAGTTCACAACTTTATTGAGGAATCAAATGTTTGATATTCATATTTATACTGAAATTTCAATTATTGTACAACCTGTGAGAAAATAATGACAAAGTAATTTTAATTTTTCTTTAATTTCCCTGACTTGCAGATTTGGTTTATCAGAATAAAGAAGAAACCATTGTCCTGTTCAAACTCTTCTGAAGTCATAGGTTATATATAATACAAAATTTTGCATTAGTTCTCTATCTAACACTTCAGAGTAATTTTATTGTACATATTTAGTAGAAATAGTGATAATATTTATCAGAGATTATGTAATAATTCATTGCAATTTCGCGTATCTTTTCTGCTAAGGTTAATCACCTTCGTCATTCATTGTTTAATAGCCTCAAATATTTCAACAGTCATCATATTATCATCATTTAAAAATGTGAACTCGGTCTTGCCAATTAAATAGAAAATGTAGAATTAGATGTATTTTTGTATGTATTTACATGTTAAATTGTATTTTTTTCAGAATGTATCAATAGTTGATGCGGCAAAGGAACACCTAAATGGCAATGACAAGTGCAACATGGATAGTTTGGGCTTCGGATTCAATGTGGGCATTGAACCTGATAAAGTCAAGGACAGTGGCCTCATTCAAGACTTTGAAAGGATACAGAAAGACACAACAGATTTCTGTAATATTCAGGTATAATTGTGGTTAAATTATTAAAATATAAGCACAGAGAAGACCGTCTTCTCTCGGGAAGAGAAAGTATGGGATATACAAATTATATACCATACAGTGCTAGCGCGGATCGGTGTGATGACACGCAAGTCCTTGAATTTAATGATTCTAAGACATGCTTTTATAATTCAGTAAAAAATTGTTTGATACTAATTACAACAGTGAATGCATAAAAATTAATTATAAATATCAGAATTATATGATAGCAAATACTTACTTTCCTGGTTCCATTTATTATATTTAAGCCTTGATATTGTAGATTTCATATTGTAAATATCTGTTGCAGGTATTCCAAACACACAGTGAAACAAATCCATTCGCCGTCGAAGGCGACGATGAGCTATTCGAGAGGCTCAAAAACAAGGAGAGAGACCCGATGAGCATGAGTTTTTACCAAGAGAAAGATGACGACACGTGCGAGAGGCTCGCCAGGAACGAGCCGCCCGTCGACCTCAACGCAGTGCAGCCGCTGCCCGACAGCGACGACGACGAGCTCGCCACCAACGGCGTCTGCTATGACGAGAAGGAGAACGTGTGCCCCGAGCGGCCCGACGGCCTCGCCGCCTCCGAGCCCAACAACGACATCATGCGGTTCGACGACAGGGCTGACCGCCTCGCGCACAACCTCGCCGGCTTCAGCCGCGGCGACAACTGCGCCGAGTACCTGGTCTCCGCCTCCGACAACATGTCCTTCGACGCGGAGCCGGAGCACCAGCCGCTGCACACCGACACGCCCGAGTCGCACAAGCTGCTGTTCGAGCAGATACCCGAGATCCCGGACGGGAAGAGCTCCGAGCTCGGCTTCGCGGACGACACCCGCGACGACAGCGAGCGCGACGCGCGCGCTCCCACGCCGCCCACCGACACCGAGCACGACGTCGATATGGAGAGCAAGCACGACGACTCTCCGCTCGACGAGCTGCGGCCCGCGCCCGCGGCCGCGCGCGGGCAGACTGACGCCGACGTGCACCGGTACGAGATGGACGACATCCAGCAGAGCCTCCACGACATGCTGCTGGCAGCCGCCGCCGCCTCCCCGCCCCCCGCGCGCTCCCCGCTGCCCAGCGAGGGCGCTACCGCCTCGCCGCTCCCGAGCGAGTCCCCTGCACCCCGCGACGCCCTCGCGCCGAGCGCCTCTCCCGCGCCGAGCGTCTCCCCCGCGCCCAGCGCCTCCCCCGCGCCGCGCGACGACCTGCCGGTCTCAGAGTCCCCGGTGCCGCACCAGCCGTGCCAGTGGGGACTCGCACGGCACGTCCCCGCAGAGTCCCCTCTCCCGGTGGAGCTCCAGAGAGATTCCCCGCTCCCGACAGATTTATTGCTCTCGCGCGACTCCCCACTACCCAGTGAATCTCCCTTGCCTAGGGAGGCTGAGGTGCAACAGGAGGCCTTTGCGCCAGCAGAGTCCCCGCTGCCAGTGGAATCACCGCTGCCTGTTGCGTCCCCGCAGCCAGTAGAGTCTGTGCAGCCGGTCGAGTCCCCTGTACCGGTGGAACCCGCACAACCGGCCGAATCCCCCCTACCGGTGGAACCCGCACAACCAGCTGAGTCCCCTCTACCGGTGGAACTCGCACAGCCGGCCGAGTCCCCTCTACCAGTGGAGCCCGCACAACCGGCCGAGTCCCCTCTACCGGTGGAGCCCGCACAATCGGCCGAGTCCCCTCTACCGGTGGAACTCGCACAACCAGTCGAATCCCCTCTGCCAGTGGAGCCTGCACAACAGGTCGAGTCCCCGCTGCCGGGCGAATACTCGTTCCCGGATGAGAGCCTCGCGCCGATAGAATCTCAGAAGCTCAGTGCGTCCCCGCTCCCGTGCGAGTCGCCGCTGCCCACTGAAGCGGACGTTGTAGTCAAAGTGTCTAGCGACATCGCGGCGGAGGCCCCCGCCGCCGAGCTCGCGGTCGCGCCCTCCCCGCTGCCGGCCGACGTGCCGCTTCCCGGGGATTCCCCCGCGCCGCCCGCCTCCCCCGCGCCGCGCGCACTCACGCCGAACGACGTGCCCGAACCCACAGACGAACCGGCGGAACGGCTCGAGCGAACGCACGAGCCCGCGCCCGAACCACAGCCGGAGCCCGAACCCGAGCCGCCGACCGCGATCGAACCGGAGCAGCCGACGGCTGAGCCCGCCGGCCAACCCGAAGTCGAACTCGAATTCGCGCCAGTCCCCGAGGCGGAGTCCGCTCCATCCGCCGAGCCCCCGGTGGTGATCGCTGAAGAGGCGCCACTGGCGGCCGCCGCGCCCCCCTCCCCACGCGCGCTCACGCCCGAGGTGGCGCCCGCGCCCGCGCCCGCGCCCGACCTCGTGCCCGAGCCTCGCGCCGCCGACCTCGCCTCGGCCGAGTCCCGCGCGCAGGAGATCTGCGTGCCCGTCACCAGCGAGATCCGACCCGAGGACGGCGAGCAGCGCGTCGCCGCCACGCCGCCGCCCACACCCGCGGTGGAGCCCGCGTCGGACGCCGCCGCGGCCGCTGCTGCCGTCGCCGCGACCGCGGCTGTGGCCGCCGCCGCCGCTGCCGCCGCCGTCGCCACGGCCAAGCCAAAGGCCCCCGCGTCGGTCAAGAAATCCCCGACCACGCCGACGGCGAAAACGGACGCACGCACCCCGAGGTCCGCCACGAAACCGACGACCGCCTCGCCGCGCACGCCCGCCTCGGCTACCAAGCGGCCCGCCCCCGCCGCGCCCGCGTCCCGCACGCCCGCCTCCGCGCCTCGCACGGCGCCCGCGCGGCCCTCCGCCGCCAGCAAGCCCGCCGCACCCGCCGCGCCCAAGCCCGCCGCCGCCCCCGCGAAACCGCCCGCGACGCGGGTACCGTCGGCGAAGCCGGCGCCGATCACTCGACCGACTGCAGCCACCACCACATCCGCGGCGCCGAAACCGGCCACCAGGACATCCGCGCCGACGGCTCGCGCCGCCCCCGCGCCTAAATCTGCGCCCGCGCCCCGCGCTCCCCCCGCGGCCCGCCCCGCGCCCGCGCGCCCCGCCGCTAAGGCCGCGTCCGCGACTGCCACGACGGCCGCCCGTCCGGCGCCGCGCCCCGCACCCGCTGCGCGCCCCGCGCCCGCCGCGCGCCCCGCGACGGCCGCGCGCCCCGCCCCCGCCACCGCACCGGCCGCCCGGGCGAAGAAGCTCCCAGAGAAGAAGCCCCTCACAAACGGCGACGTGAAGGAAGCGAAGCCGACGCCGCGCCCGCCGCCCATCACCCGCCCCCCGCCGCGCACCTCGCCCGCAGCGCCCGCCGCGCCCGCCGCGCCCGCCGCACCCAAGTATGTTCGCTATTTCTTTATTTTATTATGATTCTGTATCACTTGTTGCTTCCCGTACTGACGTGGCGCTGTGCCCGCAGGCCCGCAGCGCCGGCGCGGCCGGCGACGCGCGCGCCGCTCGACAAGCAGAGCAAGGACCTCGCCAACAAACGCATCACAGCCAAGGCCGCGCCGCCCAGGACTGCCGCCACCAAGGTCCGTGCACTCTCTGTCTCGCCAGTATAAAATAACATACCATCCTGAAAAGCTTGTTTCTGTGTTAAGTTTTATGGAACATCTAATAAATAAGGAGAAGTAATTCAGCGATTCGCCATTGAGATATTAGGTTAATGAGAAAAACCAGCTGATCGATCATTTGATTTATGTTTATATGTGTTTTCAAAACCATGATTTAAAATTATTACTTAGTCAGCATAAAGTTCAAAGTTCAAAAGTTCTTTATTCATTTTTGGCATCACAGACGCACTTATGAACGTCAATTATTATTACAATGACTACCGTACCGACCACAGTATCAGAAAAAGAACCACTACTCAGAAATTACGGCAAGATACTGAGGGGCATTTTTTTTAGAACTTTTGTTACAATATTTTATGTTTGTTTTTGACAATATTATGTTTCTTATGTGCCAGTTTACTCCAACACGCGTTGTTGGCTACTTGGCAGAAGCAGAATGTTCCATGAATTGCATTGTCTTCTACGTAATTACTAACTGTATAGTATGCTTTTTTATTAGAATATTTTTCACACGCAATTTAAATCTACTTTCTGTGAGCTCCGTTATACATTTTGGAATTTTATTGTAAAAACGTACGCAATTGCCCATGGAGTTATTTTTACTCAGTCTAAACCTAGGTACTGCAATTCTACCCTTTCCACATTGAATTTGTGCAGATGTTTACGAACATACATTATATTTTCATAAATATACAGAGATGGTAAAGTTAAAACATTAATTTGTTTAAAGACTTCTCTTAAGGATTCGCGAGGACCCAACTCATAAATAGCGCGAACCGCCCGCTTTTGTAAAATAAAAATAGCTTCTATATCCGCAGCAGAACCCCACAGCAAAATGCCATATGACAATAATGCTGTGGAAGTATGCAAAGTAAACTAACCGAGCCGTAGCTATATCCGTTAATTGCCTAATTTTACTAACCTCGTCTGCAGCAGAAGTTTTCCTGATAGAGCATCGATATGAGGACCCCACTGCAACTTAGAGTCTATGCCTATACCTAGGAATACCGTCGCCTTGTCTGTGTCGAGTTTATCACTATTAAGCATTACGTTTGGCTCTACATGTCTAACATTAGCCAAAGAGAACTTTAAGCATTACGTCTTTTTCGCGTTTAGTAACAAGTTGTTGTAATAAAAATATATTAGCACAGAAATGATATCCACAAGCTGTAGTATTTATGTGTCTGCAAATCATGGCCAGTTAAGAATATAAAATGTTCTTTCTTTATGATATTTTATTGAAAGAGCTGCAATATTCGGTTCGGTATCCGGTTCAAGTGGCGCTTGCACCGTGTTTTGTACGCCCTATTCTCGGTTTCGAGGACGAGCTAAACAAACTTGAGCGTCTCAAACTTTTGCTATAATTAAGTTTTGGCTTATGTAAATAAGATCACGTTTCCGAATATATCTGTCGCAGCCAACTAGCTTAATTCGCCGTTCAATTAACAGCCCTAGCCTCTTAACTACACGCCGCCGTTCAACTAGTGGCCTGAATGATATTCAGCCATTTGATCAAACAGCTAGGCAAATGACTTGGATCGATGACGTTTAAGACCTCTTCAGTATATTAGTTTCGCTCTTTGGGCTTTGTGAGCTTTGGACATTTTGCTTCCTGGTCATTGTACGCCTTGGACGTAACACACTTTGCCCATTTCGCTCTTTTGACAATATGCAACCGTTTTTCATTATGCGCTTTTGACATTTTGCGTCAAAACCCCTGAAAATCGAATTAAAATTCGTTTAGCAGTTTTCGAGTCTATCGGTAATAACAAGGATTAGTATAGATGAAGAAGATTTAGTACCTTCTAAATAGTTGATATCAGTTTATTTTGTTTAAATATCTTCAATGCACAGAATTTACTGAGTTCCATTTTTATGATAGTACTAGCTGTTACGTAGTGAAGTAATCTAGCCTGTTTTCGACGATTTTCCATTCTACCCTAATCCCACTCAGCTCCTACCCCGATCCCGTCCCCGTCCCCGTCCTATCGCGTCACTGTCCCGCTCCTGCTTTCTTTCCACTCCTATCCAGATCACGTCCTTTCCTTATATTATTATCCCATTATATCCCGTTACCAACCCCTCCCAACCCGGAACCGTCCCCCTCATATCCCGTTACTATCACCCTCTAGTATTACCATTTCATTCCTATTCTACCCACTCTAATCCCGTTACAAACAAAACTTGTTTTAGAAAACGGCATGTCAACCCATCCCTTACTTTTCAAGGTAAGCAAAAAACCGGTATAAGCTGAGCCTTGTGCACTTAGGGTCCCGGTATGTTCCGGGGTTTAATTAATAGTGGACATAAAATATTATTTTTTTCCTAAATTACGTCATAACTTCAATATAACAAGAGTTTACAGTTACATATATACTACTACCTACCTAACTACACACTTCAATTTTGCCTAAACCTTTAAACATAAATACAAAACAAACTTACTTTATAAAAATAAAAATAACTAATAAATTCGTTAGATAGGTTATTACGTAGGTACTTATTGTGAGATGCATCCCAACGTTCGGAGTCCATTTCCGTAACCAAATTAAATGGTAAACAAATAGGTCCGTAAACAAACTAAAACTAGAGGTTACTTGATTATGCAAAGCAATCAAAATTCATACTTATCATATCAGTGTCAAAAATATTACAATATAATAAAATAAAATAAATAAATAATTTGGCTATGATATTCATCGTTGAACACACAAACGCTCAGATAAAATATGCGCGAGTCGCCGCACGTAGCGCTCGTATGTGCGAGTGCCTGTCGGAGCGACACGCACACAACCAAAGTGTCCCTTCCTGCGACCCCGCACCGGCCCACTGTGATTCACCTAGAACAAGCTAGCGAGACAAAAGTCGTTCCCAAGTTTCCCGGAAATTATTTAATAATATGGTAAACAACACCCACGAACTTCGTTTCCAAGAATATTTCGAACAATGGGTCACCCTTGATAAGGGTATCAGGTAAGTATGTAAGGAAAGGGGTAAGTGAACCAGTAATCATTTGCAATTTTGCTTTTTGCGCGATTACTTAAAACAGTGTTTCATTCGTAGTTTTTGTGTATCTTAGTGATGGATCTGGAAGTTAACGGTAAGTCTTATTTTATTTTGTTATGAAAAAGAATTAGATGCCCCCAGTTATTTTTTTTTATTTACCCAAAGTTCAACTTGCCGAAAACTTGACCATTATTTACGTTTCTTGGTCCCGGAAAGACATGTAATGGTATGCAACAGACTTAAAATCGATACATATGGTGACTGAATCCTTCTTCTTTCAAAATATGATAAATCTAGGCTGTGGACTTTTGTGGAAATATTTTTTTTTTTTTTACAGAACACGTTTACTCAATCTCAAGATTGGAACTTTTTGAAGAATGGGTTAAACACGGAAAAGAAAACCGAAATACCGGATTGTTTGCCTTTTTGTCATCACGATATGACTTCTCCGGCATTACTGATGAATCGTTAAGAACTCTGAAGCAGGCAATCAGTGCATTTTCTTCAAACTTAGATGCAATTTGGTATAAATCCAAAAAGTGCCGCGATATCTTCCCTATCAAAAACGCAGAGTGGACGTCAAAAAACTTCGTGTTTAATGTATCGTCCCTTAGTCACGTGCATACGCCATCTACATCCGCAGCATCTTCAACCACCCCTGGGCGTCCAAGCAAAAAGTTTGACGATTCGAGCGACAAAACAAAAAAGAGGAGAGTTGAAGATCTGCTCTGTACACGCGACACGAATCAATTACTGCTTGCAGCGGAAGTCTCAGCACGGTTATCTGGCCACCGAAACCTGGCTGCTGTCATCAGAGACGCTAGCGAAAGTCCCGAGAAGTGCAAAAAAATGAGAAATAGTGCCAGTGCTGGTGAAAGCAGTCAGAGATGCCTAACGAAGGAGGAAGCTTTGGCTTATTATGTGGACTCGAAGTGTACAAGCCACTCCTACAAGCTGACTCGGAAGTGGAGCATGAAGGTAGGGCATATGGTATTTCCATTAATTCATAGCATTAGGCAAGCTAAAAGAGATTGTTTTCCTCTCGAAGATTTCATTTTTGTTGACGAGACGCGCGCAGATATTAAACTTCAAGCTGTTTTAAATAAAACTGTTGAACGTTTAGTTCATGCGCAGCAAGAAGTTTTCAAATCGTCATCTCTTGGGTCATCATTTAGTCTTGTTAGTAAATGGGGTTGTGATGGCAGTTCCGGTCACAGCACTTACAAACAAAAGTTTGCCAGTGCTGAAGCTACTGACGAATATTTGTTTGTATTTTCATTTGTACCGCTTCAATTGCAAGACGAAAGTGGTAATATCGCTTGGCAAAATCCTCGGTCTTCATCTACCATGTATTGTCGCCCGATTAAATTTATTTTCTCCAAGGAAACCACTGAGTTTACCGTTGCTGAAACAAATAAAGTGTTGGAGGAAATAAACCAATTGGTGCCGACAATATGTCACATTGATGATAAAGAGGTATCTGTCAAGCACAAACTGCTTTTTACCATGATTGACGGTAAAGTGTGCAATGCAGTGACCGAGACTACATCATCGCAAAAATGTTATATATGTGGAGCTACCCCTAAATTGATGAATGATGAGTCTAGGGAGTATGTAGTTAATAGGGACAACCTTGGTTTTGGTATATCTACACTGCATGCATGGATTCGTTGTTTTGAGTGCTTGCTTCATATTAGCTATCGTCTCGAAGTCAAAAAATGGCAAATACGAGATGCTGCTGACAAGGCTCATATGAAGCAACGTTCCACCAACATTCAGAACCGTTTCAAATCCGAAATGGGCTTGATTGTGGATAAACCAAAGCCAGGGTTTGGTAATACAAATGATGGAAATACTGCCCGCAGGTTTTTTGGGAACCCTGAGCTGAGTGCTGATATTACGAGAATAGATGTGAAACTTATTAAAAATTTTGATACCATACTTCGTACCTTGGCTTCCGGATATGACATACATACCGATAAATTTGAATTGTTGGCACAGGAAACAAGACATATGTACATAAGTCTGTATCCGTGGTATTACATGCCTGCTACTGTGCACAAAATTCTTGTGCACTGTACGGATATTATAAAGTCGGCTCTGCTGCCAATCGGGCAGCTTTCTGAGGAAGCTCAGGAAGCTCGCAATAAAGATTGCAGACGATTCCGAGAGCATAATACTCGAAAGCAGTCACGTATTGCTACGAATACAGATTTATTGCATATGTTATTGATCACATCTGATCCCGTAGTAAACAGCCATAGAGAGGTTCCTAAAAAAAAAACTGGTCAGCTCCCTTCCGAAGTTTTAGATTTAATCATAGCCCCTACTGTGAATATTTGTCCAAATGTTACAATTACCAGTCCTGATGTTAGCTTGCAGGACTATACCGTGGACGATTCATCGGAAGAAGAAATTAGCGATAGCGAGAATTAAAAATTCTAGGTATTAGCTACCTGTTTGTCCTTCAAGGTAACATTAGGTATAATCGGTAGTCATTACATTTGGGGATTTACAGTAGGTAAGTACTTTCTGTTTCATTTTTGTTTACTTAAGTGTCTAAGTTAATTGTATTAGTTCTAAGTATAGGTAATTAGTAAGTACATGGTACATACACCTAATAGGTGCCAATTACCAAATACTTGCTTTATATTCTTGTAATCTTGTGTAGGTACTTTGTTTATTACTTCGCTAAATTTTATATTTTTGATGTTCATATTTTTATCTGGCTCTTGTGTATTTTGTACATATTATTTGTGTTTACTATATACCTACTTAAGTTTTTTAAAATATATTTACCTTTAAATAATTTGGCAATACTTATTTTTTCTACCTACCCGGTAACTACCCTCCTCCAATTGGTTTCCTTACCTTAAAACCAAATTAGGTACTCATAAAACGTTATAAAAAAAGAACTCAAAAAAGTTTTTTTCCACCTATCCCCGAATTAGGGCCCCATATCCTTAGACCTAATTAGGAAGTCATAACAAGTTATAAGAAAGCCCCATGAAACAGAAAATAGCAAAAAATAATTTTGTCTAGCTAGCTTGTTCTACGTGAATCACAGTGCGGCCCCTTGTATGCTCGATAGCAATATTGGCAATTAAGAACTTGTATGAATTTGATCATGTTGCCGTAGTCCCAAAAATGGTGAATGAAAACTTAATGTTTTCCTTATATCTTGATGTTATTCTGTAACTTGACAATATAATCTGTGTTCCTGGTATTATAAATAACGTTGTTTTTAATACAAAAAAAAATAAGAAGAAAACATGTCAAAAAGTCGTAAAAATTTGCAAAACTTAATTTGCTTATAATTTCGTTTTAGTTATGTATTTTGATATGAAATATACTTAGTCAGGAACCTAGATAATTACTATCCGAACCCGAATAATAGCATAATATTGTAGAAATATGCTTAAATTACAAATGATTTTAGAACTACATTTGTATGGGCAATACACGCTTCGCTGTACCCTTAAGAGGCTAGGCTGTTAATTGAACGGCGAATTAAGCTAGTTGGCTGCGACATATCCACTAAGCTCAAATATTTCCATTCGTCTTTGCCGGAATGCTCATATCTTTCCGCATACCTACTCTTTTTTTATTAGGTTCGCAAAACTGGACATTATAGCTATTAACATTAATTTTTATCTGTTTTTATTAGTCATATTTTGAGTTCTAAAAGTAAACAAATATTCACTGAATGACCTTCTAGATGCGACAATGATGCACAACATGCATACAAATACTTTACACTCAATTTTAGATAAGGAAAAAAAATCCTTGACCGGTTTATTTTGATACTCATATAAATCAGGAAAAACAGCGAGGCATACACGGTTCTTCGCTCAAGTTAGCGAGGCATTGGAATGAGGAGGTTTAACGATTAGGGTAGTTGCCTTATAGATCCCTGCTTACAATCCTAATTTTGACAGCCTCTGGTGTAGTGGTTGGGCAGTTTGGCTCCAATCTTATACACCACTGAGGTTGCGGGTTCGATTACCGCATCGGGACAAAAAGCGCATGCATTTGTCTTGTGTCTGGGTGTTGTGAGACCATGGTCCTCGTAGTTCGTGGTTTCCTAGATACAGGGAATCCTAGTTAGGGGCCAAGATCTATGTATGTAGTAAGTGACGATAATTATGACCAAACATTAATTGAATTTCTAACTTATTTACAATCCATAGCGCCTCCAGAAATCCAGCACATGTTCCGCGACAAAATAATGAAATGCAATTTTTATCCATTCCAGGCAGGAGTAGGCGTAAAGACGGCGGTGAGCCGAGTGAAGAAGACCGTGGAGGCGGCTCCGGCGGTAAACGGCGCGGCGGAGAAGGCGCCTCCCTCGCCGCCGGCCGACGGCGCGCTGCTGCCCGATGTTATCGCGTAGGCGCACGGATTCCGATTCCTATTATTTCCGCTTGAATTTTGTGATTTTCTATAAGTGTACGATAGTTTAAACGTCGCTCGGGCGGCGAGTCGTTAGGTGCGGGAGACTCCTCCCAGTTTTATATTATAGAGTCGCTTTTTATAGACGTGTATGTTGCCGGTTCGTTGATACCGGGCAGGGGCGCGGGCGCGGCGCGGCGGCCGCGGGCGGCTGTATAGAACAGTGTGGAGGCCTAGCTTGTCTCCTTACTCGTGAACAGAGCGCTCCGCCCGCCGCCGCCGCAGCCGCCGCGGCCGCGCCTCTCTCCCGAAACGGTTATTATCCATTATTATAAGTCTGTTTTAGAATTTTATATTACCAACGAATGATTGATTAAATCTGGCTTTTAATTTATTTTCTTTGTATAACCGTATTATTATTTAAATAAAAAATGTGAGGAAGGACTGAGACATTGTTTTATTTATGTGGAATTGAAATTATGAGCTAGGCGAAGTGATAATTGAATCGCGTTTAGAAATATATTGTTTACTTAATTGCTAGATCTTACGTATTAAAGTTCTCATTATATTTGATGTAAACTTGAAATATGGTGTTACAAAGAAATACTTAAAATAGAGCATATTAATCTAATAAATGATTATCACCCTCTTTCGTTCTTTTCTTTATAAAATAACATACAATCTACTGGCTTATAACTAGTATCAAACTATTGAGCTTCCAAATGAGGGAACCGGAAATCGGTGTCCTTGAGATGTTCTGCCATCCACTTGTCCGCCTCCCGAGCCATGTCGGCGTCGAAGTAATCGCGCCAACCGCCTGCCTTACCTGGAATTAAGTAGAACATGAAAGGCCTGCACAAACAAGGAACTTTCGTAACTTTGCCTGCAACAAAAATATCTGATATTTCTAGGTCTCTACGCATACGTTCGATTGTCCGCAAGAACACTAGGTAAGCGCATGGAAACTTTCGAGAATACGGTGAACTGCCGCTGTGTCGAGCTACGTGTCGGTCCGTGTAAAAATCCTCCGACACAAAAAAACGGCTGAACAGATTTTGACAAAACGTGTGTGTAAGAACCGCCATCAGAAAACCTGCTTACAAATAAAAAAACCGCATCCAAATCGGTTCACCCGTTAAACTACGGTGCCACAGACAGACACACAGTCGTTAAACTTATAACACCTCTCCTTTTTGTGTCGGGGTTTAAAAAATAGTAAGCTTCGGTCTACGAATAATAATAAGCTTTATTCGTAGGCTACGGCATACGTTTCACCAGTCTTGGCATATATTGTGCTATCAATTATTCTGTGTCATTATCTAAATTAAATTATTGTCTTTTGTAGATACATGTCATAGACTAGACCTAAGAGCAATGGCGCAGCTACCGGAGGGCTAGACGGGGCAGTGCCCCGGGGCCCCCAAGCCCAGGTGGCCCCTCGGACTCCAACTTACAAACTATAAATTGAATTAGTGAAAATTTCTCCCACATTCGGAATATAAATAAACCAGAGTTCGGAAAGCAACGAATACGGAACAAACGATTTTTAATAGTTTAGTTGGGGCCCTAGTTTATTGCCCCAGGGCCTTTGGTTACCTAGCTACGCCACTGCCTAAGAGCCTACACAATAAAATTACAATATCTTAATCCCCTACCTTTCCTAATGAAAGACTGTTCGCCAGGTATCAGAATGCCGAGCTCCTTCATCACGTCATAGTTGACTGACTTGTTTTTCTTGAAGTTTTCTATGCTGAGGTGGTCACACAACTTAGCCACTTGCTCTTCTGAGAACTCCTTGTTGAAGAAAGCTGCCACCCGCCTTACTGCCGCTGGCAGGTCCTGAAACAAAAGGCGGTCATGTATTTTCCACTTCAAGTAGGTACCTATTTACCGTTAACTCTAATTGTTTAATGTGAGTAAAGTTCTCACCTTAGACAATTCCTCGTAAAACAAGAACAACAAGTTCGGATGTTCTCTCTTTTCCCACGCTTCTTTCAAGTGCTCGAAGTAAGGCGTCCAGTGATCTGAAATGGCATTTTTTCATTACTTTCCCCAGATTTAACCAACCTACTTAAGTAGTTTCTGATGTTAATATTTTGTAATATAGATTGCCGTTGAATATTTCTTCATTTGGAATGGATACTTACGCAAATCTCTCATGAAATAGTTCCAATACGTCTTAAAATCGCCAATATATCCCTGCGTTCTTATCAGCCGGTTCAAATGATAGAAGGAAACCACCACATCTCTGGGGTCTCTCGCTACGTAGACCATTTTGGCCTTGTCTAGCAGTTCAGGTGGTAGAAGAGAAATGGGTAAATGTGTTTTGATAAAGCGCTGAGAGGTAACTGCTTCGAGCTGCTCGGTGGCTGGCTGCGTCACAAACTCCACAAGCTTGAGTTTGTCCTCGGAGTCACTGTTCTCGTTTCTAAACCGTTCTTTCATTATAGGGTGGACGAATACTGAAAACCTGGAATTTGAAACCGGTTTAAAGGCCATAGTAGCCAGCGAAATTACTGGGCATATGTGACTTAATATCTGATGTCTCGGGGTGTGACTGCACTGGTAGCACTGCAATTTTATGGGCAGGCGTGGCTCTTACCATCAGGCGAACGACTTGCTCGTCTCCTCATTCAGAAATATATAAAAAAATTAAAAGGTTTTATTACAGAGAGGGACAGTGCTTAACTTATGTTTACTTAATAAAAACGTTTGCTCACTCTAAAAAGGGATATCTCTCGGTGAGTGGTACCGCAGCCGACGTCTCGTAATCTAAATCTTTGGCCACCATCCACACCAGTTCCTGTGTCCAAGTTGTTCCTGTAACGATGAATTATTAGTAAATAAATAAGTATAAGTAACTAGGTAAATTAAAAATCAATCAGTCATTGAATTGCAATTGTAATCAAAATTGCAATCGTAGATATGTGCGTTCGGTGGCAATGCAACGGTTAAATTATGATTTTGACTAGATATCATCATCAGCCCATCACGTTCCCACTGCTGGGACACGGGCCTTCCTCATAGAGAGAGAATGGGCCATAATCCACTACGCTGGCCCAGTGCGGGTTGGTGGATGTCACATGTCCTTAAATTTTTGTAATAAATTCTTCGACATGCCGGTTTCCTCACGATATTTTCCTTCACCGTTTTAAGAGCGAGTGTTAAATCCGCACATAACTTAAGAAAGTCAGCGGTGCGAGGCCAGCGGGTTCGAACTCGGGTGCATCGGATCCAAAGTCGCACGTTTTCCCACTAAGCCACACTCGCTCTTAATAGACTCTCGCTGACTAGATCTGGCACTTAATTATTATCAGTCGCAAGAGCACAAGACGTACAAGTCCTGTTACGCCACATAAAACTATAAGTCCTAAGTAATCGAATCTTTAGAATATATGATGTTTGTGACTATGAGTAGACAGAGACAACTAACCATAAGTATGGCCATAAGTCCTCTGTGGTATATCTAGTTGCATTCATAAATAAAAATAATTATGTAAATATCTTGAATAATGTTAGAGTTGGGACTCTTTAGACGCCTTGCCTATTTGCTCTTTAATTGTTGTCTCTGAGATAGTGCTGCCAATTCTGTCAACTCATTTTTAATCCTAGATAAAAAAAAATAATCTGCCACAATATATTTTCCTATTTATTTATTATTATTTTCGCTGTTTCTATTACAAAATACGGCCTCCCAACAAATAAAACTTACAGTTCTTTGCCTATTGAAGCAACGCTACATAAAATGTTTTGAATATGGTTTGACCTAGCCGAGAAGGCCTTGTCAAAGAAGGTCAAATTCATAATATTAAAAACATACCTGATCGTGGATAACTGGCTACAAACACGTCGTCGGGTCGCAGCGGCATGTTGTAGATGTGGCCAGCTTCTTGTCGGTACCTGTGAGGGAGGAAGTAACCCTTAGGACCCACGCGAACGAATCCAGTGTGCTCCCCTGAAAATAAAAGAATTCAGCATTAGATAGATAGATAAATAAACATTTTATTGTTTACACGTGACCAAAATGCTGGCGTGTATTTTGGCCAAAGAATCAGCCGCGCCGCCAGCATTTTGGGCACGTTGCCGGACGACGGGTATCGGTAGAATTATCTGTAGGCCATTCAGTTGGCTCAACCGATACCCGTAAGTACATAGTATTTAAAATCTTTTAGTTTAGTTTTTATTTAGTTTTATTTTTCTATGAATAAATGAATATTCCTGTATTGTTAAAAACCTTAAAAATTGGTACATAACAAACAAGTTTATTTTACAGTAAACAGCATAACATTAGGCGATCTTATCGTTCGGTCTCTTCCAGACAACCTTTGTACAGAAAGGACTAACATGTTTTGGAAGGACGGCGGCTTTTTCAAAATTACTACGGTTAAAATTATAAACATATGTTATTACTTTTGCCATGAGGGTTGTTGATGTTATCGCGATCCTCGTAGCGGATTCAAATAGATAACTACGGAAAATACTAGATCTTGATTTTTTTCTCTATAATGTACTAAGTAATTCAGTGGTTAACTACTGTACTTAGTTACCAAAGTAGGTACATTTTATATGTGGCTTATATATAACATATTAAAATAGGTAAACAAATATCTCCCTTTCTTCCCAGAATAAGAAATAGGGACATATGTGGTTCCTTATAATAAGTAGCAATGCCTAGGACATGGTTATACCAGGCCTAGCGCACTCCGCACTGTAGGTACGAAGCTACAACATGTATTCTGTGGTTATACCACGTTATACTTAATCGCACTAACATTCTCTAGGTAGGTATGTACTATTTTAATTTCACTAACTGTAGAAAGTTGAATAAAAGATCTCAAACCAGAAAAAAACAATAGGTAATTTTCTAACAAAGACAATGTCCATGAAAACTGGCATTGAGAAGATTCAAAAGAATGGCGAGAAATGTAATTTAATATTATAGGTACATTACTTCTTAAGTAAACTATTCTTGAGTAAAATATGTTTATAAGTAGGTAGGTAATACCTATATAATTATTTGTAAAAAATTTAAATCTATATAGTCAGTATGGAGATCCCCGAAACTATAATAGATGGAAAACTATGTTATTAGGAACCCTCCCGTCGATTTTAGAGATAAGAAAAACTGCATTTATAGCTTTTCAACATAATTTAACTCATACATGGGCCGAAGACAAACATTTTATAGGTATCTCCTTTTTGTTTGACGAAAGTGGATAAAACAAGGGATAAATTGTTATGTCTCCGGTCAAAAACGGAATCAAAGCCTGTGTAAAAAATTTATCAAAAAAAATTTAATTAAAAAAGAAAACAATAGGGGATCGGACAGTAATTGAGAAAAAATCTAAAATGTGGTTAGAACGAATGTTCGTCGAACCAGAAAGATCATTCAATTAATATTTTTGTGAAATAATAATGATTTATATTTTTAAATCAATAAATAAAATTTAATAATTCTGAAATTTTTATCTGTTCTTCATCTCAAACGAAACAACAATCACAGCGCATGACGTCATTTGTAGGCAAATGCCGTGAGTCAAGCTTGTGTTTATTTTACGTTTTTGCTTTTCATAAAATATATTTTTGCCAATGTTTTCGTTCCTTTACTACAATATCGTCCCCAAACTTCACAAAACTTATTTAAATCTCTTTGCAAGTTTTATTTCGAAGAGATTGTCGTTTTCTACCTACATATGACGTCACAAATTTTGAGGTGACCTTTTGCGCGGTAATATTTGAAACATAATATTTAAACATAGTTTTTGGTACGAGAGCGTTATTTAATTAAAATAGTATTTTTCATGGCTGTATATATTAATCGTAGTTGATATAAAATACTTTCTGAAAAGTTGTCCGATCCCCTATTGTTATTTTATTGCGTTGTAAGGAGTAAAGCGTGTTACACACTATGCAGATACGGTATGATGTTAAGGTAAGGTTTTTCGTAAGATATCTGTATTGTAATTCTTGGACATGCCGGTTTCCTCACGATGTTTTCCTTCACCGTTTTTAGAGGTTTTTAATCCTACAATAGTAGGATTCTAATCACTTATATAATTATCTCACGACATTTGTCGTCATGATCCACACTAAAATTAGGTTTCTACTACCTACTTCTTACTGGGTGGTGGTTTCTAGGTTCAAGCTTAGGTAGCTTGAACATAAATATCCAGTTAGCAAACGCTTGTCTGTAGGCAATTAGAATAGGTACAATAAACTGTTTAGTACAAAACTGTTCATAAGATATTACTTATCAATATGAAACGTGGTATTCAATACCGATTGATAGGCTATTAATGTAGAACCTTGGTGCAACAATTACATGCAGTCGCTATTAAAATCGAAGGAATAGGCATCGGCTCAAGGAAAACAACTTCCTGGTTACAGGCCTTGGATATTTCCGTAAATAAAAAAAAATAGTTATAACTTGGCCAGTTGAAGGTATAAGGTTGGTCTGATATAAGGTTGATAGCTAGTGTTGCCAGGTGTACCGATTCACTTTTGATCGGGACGCCAAATGCCCCGATTTTTCACTAACCTCTAAGTCTGTACTTAATTCGATAACTTTGACAAAAGAAGACACAAACTCAATGATTGTGATTAGTCGAAATAGTTACGTTTAAATTTTTTATATTTTAGAATTTAATTTGTTCTACCATTAAAAAAACTGATTATCCGATAAAAATATATACGCTGATTCATAAAAAACCAGATTTCTTTTTCTTGTAGCCATTCTAGTTGTCCCGATTTGAAAACCAAAATCCCGATTATTTTAACCTTCCTTTCCGACATTTGACATACTGAACCTGGCAACACTATTGAAAGCGTAAACAAATAAACAAGGTGCACTCAGCATCATGCATGACGTGTTTTACAAGTTTTACAACATACTCGTGTCACGTCGCTCACACCTTCATAAATAACTAGTCCTGTAGGTACTTAGGTAAACATTATGTATCTACTCATTGTAAATATATGTCTGTGTGTGAGTCTGTATCAAAATATTTTTTATGTAGGTAACTACTTTAACATTAGCTGAGCTGAAGATATTTTTGAAAAATTTACTGGGATCGACTATTTTGAGGTTATTGAACACGAATCTACGGTTTTTAGAATAAAATTGTTCTCTGTTTGTTTGTTTGTTTGTAAGTATATTTCTTTGGAGTCGGAAACTACTGAACAGATTTTAATGAAGTTTTCAGGGTTTGGTAGCATTAGTCCCAACTTACGTCTCACGATTATAGGGTATGTTTCATCAAAGTCGGTCGAGTGATTACGAAGATACAGCTTGACCTCTTCGTAGTACGCGCTCTGATATACTTGGGAGATCTTGCAAACACTTGCAATTTTTAGAAAAAATACGAATATGGGCTTGAATGGGGCACGCGATAAAGTCGCGGGAAAAAGCTAGTTCAGATAATAAAATTATGTTGCAATGACACAAACAAACGCACAAACTAGTTAGAGATAATAAACTTATAACAAACGGCCATTGCTCTGGTTTAATGACCCGATGACCGTTGACCGATAAACAACAATAATTTCCTTATCTCCCTTTGTCATAGTCAAACCGTATATCTAAAACGAATACTAATATAGTAAAAATGCTATACCATTCATCATCGTCATTGATATTATATTATACATTATATAAAATATGAAATTCGTGAAGAAAACCATCAATTAGCTTCTATAAAGTTCACTAATTCATTAAAGAAATACTAGCAAGATAATAACATAAACAATCATCATCAAGTTGTTCTCTAAACTTGATAAGTATGATTATTAATTAAGAGTTCTCATTTTAAGTGAATATTGTATATTCTTATGAGAATCTACCATCTTAAACCATAAACCATATTTTTTTCGTATTAGCTAACCTAGCTAAATGAAGTAAGGAAAAATCGCAATGCATCTTACCCTATCCTATCCTACAAATATAAATGCGAAATATGTGACTGGGACTGGGATGAATGTTTGTTCACCCAAAAATTACTAAAATTACTAAAGAACTGTTTGATAAAATTTTGTATGAAGGTCCTGGATAAGGACATAGGGACTATTTGAGTGACATTAATTAGTGAAACCGCGAGGCACAGCTAGTAGGTAAATATACACAATACCCCACCTAGGTTCAAGACAAGCTACTTAAATATCTATACTATAAGAATGTCATTGTATAAGAAATTTATTGAATTCGCAATATTTACACCTACCAACATACAATATCTACGGATTCTAGGGGTATTGTAACGACAATTTAATTTATTTTTTACTTATTAGATACAAGACTGATAAGGCAGAAATTATTTATGTCACTTAGTAACTGTTAGTTCCTTCAACTCGGTCTGAGCCATTGAATAAATTATGACGACAACGATTTCACTTTGTTGATCGCCCTTTAAATAAATTAAATGATGCAAAAAATATTTATTTTCTGTATTTGATAACGGATGAGAATAAACCCTATTAAATACTTAAATAATCGACAAATTAATTTAAAAAGCACTATGCGTATTTTATTTATTTACCTCTAATTTAACTAAACATACTTAGTTGTATAGTTCGTACATAGGCTACGCTTAATTGCACTTAATATTTTATACTTAAGTTATTAAGTTACATAGTTTGTACATTTTCTGTAAGTGAATTATTGTTATTTTAAGAGATAAATAAAGTTTTTTAACCGTAAAGCCACATATTCTTCCTTTGACTAATGAATTAATAAACTTACCAGTAAACTGTTTCATTAACTCCTCCGCCAGCTTGGGTTCCACATCCACCATCTCCAAGGGAAAATTATTGTTTCTCTCCGCCTCCATTGTACAATAAAACACGCGTATGTAACTGAGTCCTTCTCCTTGTGGAATAAATTGTAAATGAAAATAAACAATGCCAAGAGCGGCGAAGAGAAAGTGAACGCTCCCAGCAGCGGACTGGGCCGGTGTGCGCAGGTACTTAGATCGGCGCGCGCGGTCAGAGATCCAGTCAGAGTTAAAATAAAAGCAGGTTTACTGTACGTACCTATATAAATATATTATAATATGTATAAACACAATACAGTCAACATGACCACCGCAATTAACTATCAAGTCCATATCCTATGCATTTTATGCTTATATTATCGACGGTCAAGGGAAAATTTAACTCAAAATCGGCAGTGAATGTAGGTAGGTAACCTAATAATTAGAATTTCCGCAATAATGGTCGAATTTTCAGCAGTTGTTCCAGTTCCTTATGGCCTACTGTTTTTTATAGTTTTGTAGTGAATGGGCGAGTAGGCACATAATGCACCTCTCGAGATAGGGGCTTCGATTCCCGCTATGGAACAAATGTTTGTAAAAAAAGCCACAATCACCTATTGGTTTCGTTTCTAAGCGTTGTGGGACCATGGTCATCGTGGTTTCTGGTTCTTTAGATACGTACACGAAATCCTAGTTAGGGATATAATAAATCATAGCAATCCAACACTGGGCCAGGGTGGTCGTGGTGCCTATACTCTCTCTATGAGAGAAGGCCTGTGTCCCAGCTGTGGGAAAGTGATGGGCTGGTGATGATGATGATGAAATCATAGCCTTTAAGGAAATCTATAATGTTTGTGATGCAGCTATGTTCATTATAATTAGATCAATATCAAGTCGCACAAGCCACAAGTTTATTACCTAGGTACGTAAAAAACGACAAGAATGAAATAGGAACCTATCATAATATACATATGTATAAGCAAACCATTTATATTATTATTTATATTAACATAGATATAAGTGATTCGTCCGACTTTTGACGTTCGGTCAAACAAGATGAGATCATTTGTAAATCGTTGCCTACCGGGATATAAATAAAATATGCCTAACAATCAACTACATAGATTCGGGCCCCTAACTAGAATTCCCTGTATCAAGGGAACCAGGAACTACGAGGATCATGATTCCACAACACCCAGACACGAAACAAATGCTTGCGCTTTTTCCTGTTCACAAATATTTGTCCTGTCGCATGTCGCGGGAATCAAACCTGCAACCTCAGTGGATATTTAAGCCTACTTGCTCAACCACTACACTACAGAGGCTGTCCTGTGGTGTGAATAAGTACCTCCTTTTATTCTATCATTAAAGTATTTTGATATAGGTATACTACCTAAGGAAATATTATTTATCAACCTTATTTACAGTACCTACCTAGGAGTAGGTATATATCTACTTTGTAGAGCAAAGGGAATGTCGAACTGTGTGCAAAGTCCTTGATATGCCCGAATTAATTTATGAACGCGTTTCACAATCTACTCATAAACTCGGTAAGTAATACATTTTTTATTATGTACTAGTTGTTTCCCCCGGTTTCGCCTGCGGATTTCCAAGATAAAAACTACCTATCCCATGTTCTTTTTCAGGACCCAGCCCCCGCAGCGTACTTACGATTGGCGCTTGAAAGACCAGTGGGTGCGGGGGCTGGTGTGTAAGTACCACAGATATTGAAAGGGAGGAGATATGGCTTCGAACGTTTTTATTGTATAAAACCGCATGTCGCCCGTTTCTTCCTACAAGTTTTACAATTACAGATGCAACTAAATAAAACCATATCGACTCACACAACAACGCGTTCGCACAGCGTTTTCATTGGCAACTCACACTAGCATTCAATCAATCACAACTACATTGACAAATCAAATTTACACGAATACTCGCGTCTAGTGTATTACACTGACACTATCGATAAAATGTTTCGATAAAACTTTATAAAAGATGGTATGATATGAGATAATAATAACGCCCTCTAGACTACCCCCTTTCCTAATCCCCTTATTATTATTATGCACATATTTATTATCTTTCTTAGATTTAAGTTTTTTACAATATATCTATAAAAATATATACAAAATATTATAAAAAACCTAAAATTTAAGTGCCGCCGGCAGCGGGGCTTTAATTATTATTATTATTTTCGTGTAAACTTTTGTTTTCTCTCCAATTCTGGAGGTGGAAAAATTGCACGGGCCGTAACCAAGTGCTATGAGAGGGACAAAAACTTCCTAACTATTCGGCATGTATTTAATATTACCGCTTTTTGAAGCAGTTTATACGCCGAAGATTGTATGTTGAGTGTTTCAAGGTTTTTGGCTAGGGTTTTGGGTATGACACCTGTCGTAGACAATATGATTGGGATAGTTCTGGTGCTGTTTATCTGCCATTGTGTCTTAATTTCTATTGTAAGGTCTGTGTACTTCGATATTTTGTCTGTGTATGTTGTTTGGAGGTTGTGAGTGTTGCATATTGCTATGTCTGTGAGAAGAGCAGACTTATTAGTTTTGTCTAATACAGTTATGTCAGGTCTATTGTAGTGTATGGTCTTGTCGGTAATTATTGTTCGGTCCCAATAGGGCCTATAGCTATTGTTTTCAAGTACGGATTCTGGGTTATATTTGTAGTAAGGTAATTTTTCAGTTATCAGTTTATATTTGTACGCAAGGAGTTGGTGAACAATGGCAGCTACCTGATCATGTCGGTGTTTATAATCTGTTTGAACTATGGCCTTGCACGCCCCGGTAATGTGCTGAATGGTCTCAGAGCCGCTACAGCATCTCCTACATGTGTCAATGGTGTTAGGTCGGCGGATTACATATTTTTGGTAGTTACGTGTGTCTATGACTTGGTCCTGAATAGCGACCATGAACGCCTCAGTCTCTGGGAAGAGCTCTCCGCTTTGCAGCCACGCGTTCGACGCTGTCTTGTCGACATGTGGTTGCTACAAATCGTGGTAATGTCTGCCATGGAGTACCTTGCGTTCCCATGCGGCTATTTTTTCTTTAGGATCAGTTATCCGTTCATTAGTTTGTGTGCTATTGTCGGCTAGGTTTAGTGGAGTAAAACGTTTATCAGAGACAACTATTGCTTTGTGTAAGACCGAGTGCTGTGCGCGCTCGGAAAAGAATTTTCTTAGAGTGGAGATTTGTTTATTATGGAGGTTGCTGATGTCAATAATTCCTCGACCGCCTTGTTCTCTTGGCAGAGTAAGCCTTTGAACACAGGATCGAGGATGGTGTTTGCGGTTTTTGGTCATAGATGTGTTGATGGATCGTTGTAATTTTAAAAGATCTGTTTGTGTCCAATGTATAATTCCGAATGTGTATGTGAGAACAGGTATGGCGTATGTGTTGATAGCTTTTACTAGATTGCGTCCGTTGAGCTGCGATTTGAGTATGGAGTTTAATCTGTATTGGAATTTTCGTTTAACTTCGGATTTTGTTTTACTATGGGTGATCTGATGGTTTTGTTGGAATCCAAGGTATTTGTAGTAACTATTTTGGTCTATTGGTTCAATTTTTTCTCAAGAGATTTCTTATAAGGTTGGAGTGAGATGGAGAGTTGTTGGATGGAGAAGGTTTTGCATTTATCGATTCCAAATTGCATTTTTATATCATTACAGAATTTTTGTGTAATATCGGTTAGATGGTGTAAGGAATCAGTGTTATTGCTATACAGTTTGATGTCGTCCATATACATGAGATGAGTAAGAGTGTGATTGTTATTATCATAAGAAATACGGAGGCCTTCACCAGAGCTATTAAGTAATCTAGATAGAGGGTTAAGCGCAAGGCAAAACCATAGGGGACTAAGAGCATCAACTTGGAAAATACCTCGTTATTATTATTATTATGGGTAAATAATCCACCGCTGTTTTACATTATCACTCTAAGAAAATCTAGTTTTGGAAAATAATACAAAATCGAACTCGCATCACTTTTCACTTCACGTCAAAAAGTATTTAATGCAGTTGCCTAAAAGTAAGAAACTCGGTATCTTGGCGTCAGAATCAGGATTATTATCGATAGCAACGAGAAATGGTTACATCACTAATGTACGACCGCGAGGTCTGCGAGTTGCGGCGGTATCCCAGAAATGCATCTAAAGCGGACGAGTTGCTTAGCGCGCTATTCATTGCGTGTTCACAACTAATTTAGTTCCACGCTCGCACTGCTAAGCAGCAATGCATGTTTTCATATGATTTGTTTGAATAGTGCTTTGCTAAAGGGGATTACTAAAATATTTGATCAGTTTTCTTTGATTAGTGTTTGATATACGTAAACTTATTGGTACTAACATATGATACGTGACGCCATTGTCCCTGAAGTCTATATTACTACTTCGATTTTTGCATACACTGACTGAACTAACAGGCATTTTTAATTTTTTCGTCCGGCCACACCATCCTATCCATCCCTCCTCACAATTTTTTCTCGTTTACAATATATAAGTACGTATATAATATAATAAGAATTAGAATAATTACTTTATGGAAATCCACAGTTTAGTATGACTTATTGTAATAAACGCGATTATATGATTAATTTCTTTATAAAACATACAACCAAAACTCAAACTAAACTCATATTAATTAATCTCATCAAATAAAAAATGAAATGTCTAAACGCCTATAGACAAAATAATAGCAATTCGACTGTAAGCCTTACTGTAACTCATCGCCGAAGAATTCAGCTGTGTGTGTACAGTAGGTAATACATAATTTTCTACAACTACAAAAGGCGGTCTTATAGCTAAGCAGCGATCTCTTTCAGACCACCATAGGGAAAGCTCACAAAATCGAACTCGCATCACTTTTCACTTCACGTCAAAAAGTATTCCACAATGCAGTTCTTAGGTGGTAAGTTACAAAAATAAATGATCATTATGGACCCTGTTGGGCTCAGCTAAATTATATAAATAAATAAATAACGCCCAACGATCACATACATAGATTCTGGCACCTAACTAGGATTCCCTGTATCTAGGGAACCAGGAACTATGAGGACCATGATCCCACAACACCCAGACATGAAACAAATGCTTGCGCTTTTTTTTTTCTGTGCACAAACATTTGTCCCGTCGCGGGAATCGAACCCGCAACCTCAGTGATGTATGAGATTTGAGCCAACCTGCCCAACCACTACACCACAGAGGCTGTCATATAGATAAGAGGACAGTCATTTTGCCATTGCCATTTTCTAGGATCTGCCAAGTTCCATTCGCCGCATCGCTGACTTCCTCGGCAAGGAGATAGCTCCTGAGCAGATGGGGCCCTTTTTGGGACCACCTCAGCTTCCAGAACTTCAAGAAGAACAACAAGTCTGTAAGCTTCCATTACCTACTTGAAAGGGTTTGGTTGCTTGGCGCCTGAAGAGAAGGTCGTAATAAAAGGTCAGTCTGAATATTATTCTTTATGTTCACTACACCTACTAAAAATGAGCAGCGCAGGTACTTACTTAGTTACTCTGATGATATGTTTACCCTAACGTGGTAAGTACCTAAAAAAAAAGGTATAAAGCATTATTGTATTGTATTGTACCTAAATACTTACTTATATCGAGTATGTTTTCATGTCAACTGCTCCTTTTGCCAGGCAAATCCGGCGGCTGGCGGGATTACTTCGACGAGGAGATGACGCGCGAGGCGGAGCGATGGATCGCAGACAACCTGCGCGACACCGACCTGCGCTTCCCCTCCGTGGACAAATAATACCTAATGAACTTTGTACGTCCTCTGGGATGAAATGTCGAAAATGTATTAATATAATAATAATGTATTTATTTATTTCAGGCAATAATACCTATACAGTTAACAAATTAAAAGTACCAGAGGCCTATAAAATATATACCTTACAGACTAGCATATATACAATTTAATAACATTAAAGCTACGATGAGGGAATTAACTTCGGCTTCGCCTCTCTGTAGCGCCGGAATACTATGCCTTCGGGCCAAAACTCAGGAGCCAGGAACGTCTCTTTATACTTCGCTGTAAGCCGGAGCACGAAGGACTTGAAACTCGTCGTCTTCGTTGACTCCCACCTCGACAGCGACAACAGGTTCAGCTCCTGGATCCGTCCGCCGCACCTCTTCTTGATGTACCGAACGACATCGTCTCCCGACGTGCTTTGGTCAAATCGGGAGAGGTATATTGCCGTTCTGGGCTCTGCAGCACGAAGCGTTGTTGTTGTGGCTGTAAGAGGAGCGGTACCACGTTGGTTTTGGGCCGGCCGGGGTCGACGTTTTCTCTCCACTAGGGTGAATCCATCCTTGTCGACCTTGCTCATTTCAGGCACGGGTGGTGGACTATGCAGTGTCCCGGTGTCCCGGGAGATCTGCGGGAACGTCTTCTGGGGCCGGGTTGGTGCTTGCGGCGCAGGAGAAGTAAGATCGGGCTGACGCGCAGGCTGAATCGGCGATTTATCGATGATAGAAATCGAACGAATAGCGCGATTAGCAACCTGCGGCGAAACGGTGTCGGGTGACGGTGACTTGCTGACCGAACTGAGCTAAACTAATTAAACTGAACTATTAAAAATAATAAACTATTGACACAGTGAATATGATATTATAACTAAATAAAATAATGCATTAATTAATTCACATTTAATGTCAGGATTCCGATAAATTTAATGTCAGGATACCAGGATGCCGGTATTGTTTGTTTAATACCGGTTTTGAAAATGCTCTGATATAGTAATGAACCTCCCCTATAACAGATAACCAAAAGTTTGTATTCAATTTGCCGCGTATGTATATGTATATTTAATGTAAATATAGTTATAACATTTTTCTACGTGAGCCGATTGAATTTTTGTAGCAACTGTTGGACTTACTTTTGAACTGTCGAAGTTCAAATTTATCACATATAAATTCGAGATCTCTGAGATGATAACTGAGATGAGTGTACCCCGGAGAAGGACATAGGATATCTTTAACCCAATTTTTTTTTATGTGTCTCGTGGTTCTCTAGGGATCGCGTTCGGGAAAACGCGGGCAGCAGCTAGTCATATTAAAAGTGCATTTTTCTACCTATACTCGTATTAATGATTACTTTTTGGATTGGCAGGCTCTGGCCGTGGTTGTAATACCATCCACCGAACAAAGCCATGCCGTCAAACGACCTAGTCGTGTTTCGGGATGATGTTCGGTAAACCATCGGGGAGACGGGTCTGAGCAGCCGTTCAACTGCCGTCTCTCTCTAAATCTATGTGCTCCATCTCAGGCCACATCATCGCTTCACATCAGGCGAGATAGTGGCCAAACATAGATCTATTAAGTGTAAAAAAAATGTCGTGGAGGAAACAAGAATCAATGTATGAAAATGTATTTTTTTAAAACAATGGGTGTTTGGAGGAAACGGAAAAACCCATTTTTAAGATACTCACGGGTACAAATCACTTGAACGAAGAATTTTGTTTTTCAAGAGCTCTTCTAATCATTTGTTACTTTCTTAGGTTCGTCCTTCAGGTTTCAGGTAGGTATTAGGTTATCTGTTTATATGTCAGTAAAAATAAGTAACGATGACTAAAGACGATCAGCGATAATAATGTGACTGTGACAGCTGAATAGAACTGATATTAAATATTGCTGTATCATCATCTGATAAATAATTAATTTCACAAACAACTCTACACCCTTGTCAGTTTCAGTTAGATACACTGCTGACTGTTACGTGTGCATTAGAACATAATATTAATATTTTAAAGGTTTTTTTCGCCTACATACCTATAAGATTTTATTTTGGTCGAAGCCTATAAGTACCTATAATTATGGCAAAGCAGAACGAGGAATTGGAATATCGGGACATCACACCGGAGGAAAAAGAACAAGTGTCGAAATTATTCAATGGTTGGTATGATATCTACTTAATTATTTCTTCATCATCATCAGCCTGTTACTTTCTATTTACTGGGGCACAGATACTTTTTCTCAAATGGAGGAATTATGGGCCCAAATCCGCCAAGCGGACCCTCGGAGGCAGGTTCTTAAACTCTTCGAATGTTCTCTTCGTCGTTTAACTTATGGCAACTACCCTTACCTTTAGACATAGGGTTGTTCTCTCTGATCTGTCTGTATCGTATCGTCTGTCAGAGCGCCTGATCGATGCGACGCGTGTCCAAAATGCTGGGACTTATTTAGCTCAACGTATCAGTATTGCAATCCAACGGGGCAATACTGCCAGCATCTTGGGTACGCTGCCAACTGTTGGGTAGTGGGCTGGAGCATTTGGGCTCTAGATCTATAGGCCTTTAATAATTAAATGGGTTGTCCAATTGCTTCTCTTTGTAAGCAGTTAGTTTAGTTTTAGTAAGGAAGTAGAGTGTAGAATTGTTTTCAGTAATAAAGGCATTTGCCGGTTGAAAAATAAATTTTGAACAATTGTTATTAGAAAATAGAAGTCCATCTAGTTTTCCAAACGTAATGCTGAATCTTATAAAATAATAATAATAATTTGTATTAATAATGTTGTGAATGTGATGGAAGTCAGTTCTTTTTATTTATCTTATTGGAAGAGCTTTGTCGCTGTGCGACCACACCGCCCTGTGAATGATGGTAGTTAAAATAATAAATAAGAAATGTGATTGCACACCATTGTCATGGTACAATACGAGTATGAGAACTTATATTTCGAGTATTACTACCTGCATGTATTATATTTTTGCAATAAATGATTAGACCTTGAACTTTAAT
Organism: Petrophora chlorosata; assembly: GCA_951640565.1. NCBI lineage: Eukaryota > Metazoa > Arthropoda > Insecta > Lepidoptera > Geometridae > Petrophora > Petrophora chlorosata. Next base: position 4,732,108 of record OX621194.1, on the reverse strand, counting down.
TTCTTGTATCCTACTAATATTATAAACGCGAAAGTTTGTAAGAATGGATGTATGGATGTATGGATTTATGGATGTATGGATGTACCTTTGTTATTCTTTCACGCAAAAACTACCGAATGGATTTTGATGAAATTTGGTACGGAGATAGCTTATACCCTGGATTAACATATAGGCTACTTTTTATCCCGGGAAACCGCGGGTGAAACCACAGGGCGCAGCTAGTTTAAAATAAAATCAAGAATTTGCGCAAGGGTCTCTGCCCATTACACCGTAGCATACCATGACCGTTCGATTCTTTCTGAGGGTTTCTATGACACTACGCAAAAGAGTTCAGAATCGATGGTCACAGGATTACGCCCACTACCCCGTTCCGTAAGCGGTCCGCACCACACCGAATATTTTTAGGTAATGGTGTGTCGTTTCTTTCGTGCCTGATACCGACATTTATAGCGATGTCATAGTATAAGCTACGGTGCAGTGTGCAGTCTTTGCTACACACGACTCTTGATCACTTGATCAGCCCCTGTACCCACTGCTCCCTCAAGCACTAATCGTATATCGTGTTCAACTCAAATAGGGTACACGGGGGCTAGTCATCTTTATAATCTTTCTACTATATTATACATTATTAAATAATTAGAAGACGTACAACATATTTTGATGGAATGTGTGCGGAACGAAAACTATAGAAAATTTTGTTTTGGCCAATACAACATAACTTTTGATGTCGGATTCTACAATTCGATCTTAGCTTGCCCATTGTCAGATCTAGCTCAACATTTGTATAAATTAGTAGATCTAGGACTGAAAAAGGATTAATTTGTTACCATTTTCCTTACCGGACGATATGGTCGCACAGCGACAAAGTCCAAAAATAAAAGAAAAAAAAATATATGCGATGTATAAACAATATAAAAGGCTAAATAATTTAAAACCTAAATAAAACTAAACTAAAACATATTGAATACTATGTACATGCGGGTATCGGTTGAGCCAACTGAATGGCCTACAGATATTTCAACCGATACCCGTCGTCCGGCAACGTTGGCGGACGTTTGGTCACTTATGGACTCCACCAGCCGCCCCGCCAAATCCTTATAAATACACGATGTAATTAGATATTTAAAATCCAGATTCATTTATACGCGTCGGTCCGAGCGGGTGTTGTATGGTTCGAAGCTACAAAGAACTCGCACCGGAAATCTACAACATGGAATTGAGGAAGGGGGATATTATGATTGCCACCGTCCAAAGATCAGGTAAGTAATACCATCAAAAATATAAACTTCGTTTAAAAACACTAGACTTCGCCTGCGCAGACGACGCACAGGCAGCCCATAGTCGTTTTTTCCCCAAGACTATTTTACCGCCTACCCCAAGAGGGAGCGTAGGTAGGTACTTACTACCAAAGAATACTAACTATGCTACTACCAAGAAGTCAACCCAATCGATTTTGATGCAACGTACACTATAATATAAGTTGGGACTATTGATAACAAACCCTGAAAAATAAATTCCAGTTGGTTTTTCAAAAGTATCTTCTATGTACCTACAGATTGGGCTTAGTTACAGTTTATAATAGTAGGTATACATAGATAAGGTAATATTGTCAATCCAATTTTATAACACGCTTATCATATATTATTATATCTATTCACTGTGTCAATATCCTCCCGCCCGGACCTCCATCGAGAGCAGTCGTGTTTTCTGAACGGTCACTCATCACTCATACGTCACTACTGGTCACAATCTTCTGTTCCCAACTCGGGCCAGATTTAAAGAAACGTTTGCTTTCAACATTTAAATTTGTGTCTTCCCATCATGACACGCACACCGCGGACACCGCCTGCTTCGCAGCCCGAACAAAGTCAACCGTCGGATTCCGATATGGCAACAGCAAGCGACGCAGGTAAACCGAACGTCACAAGACACAAACGGCGTAGAGTCGCTGACGATAACATCAGTGATTCAATAAGTGCCTTGAGGAAGGACTTGGTGGAGTTGATTGATACCAGATTCAAGGCCTTGAGTGAAGAGTTGAAACACAACAGCATGGAACAAAACAAAGCACTTGAGTTCATGTCTAGCAAGTATGACGAAATGAAAGTGAAATACGAACAAATGGACCAGGAGAGAAGAGATGACAAAAAGTATATAGTGGAACTCGAAGATAAAATTGAAAATTTGCAGAAGCAAAGTTGGTCTACGACAGTAGAGCTGCGAAACATCCCAAGAAAAACAGGGGAAACTAAGTCCAACCTGTCTGAGCTTACCACAAAGCTAGGAAATGCGCTTGGTTTGGACATTCAAAAGTCTGAAATTCAAGACATTTATAGGGTCAACACACAGTCAAAAAATGAGCCCCCGATCCTGGTCAAGTTCACAACTACATTGCGGAAAGAGGAATTTATTCGAACAGCAAAGAAATTTAGTAGAGACCGCTCACACGAGCTTACTACCATCCAACTAGGTCTCGGTCTTCCCGCAGCACCAATTTACATCTCGGAGCACATGACTGCCAGAACAAGACGACTGTTTTTTCTGGCAAGAGACTTCGCTAAATCCAACAGCTACGACTATTGCTGGTGTACGCGAGGAAGAATCTTTTTACGGAAAAAGGAAGGCACCCCGCAGTTGCTTGTCAAAGACGAGGGCCAGTTGGCCGAACTCAAGAATGGTCAATAAGCTTCAACTACAGCTCGGACTCACAGCCACGGCATTAAGGTCTAAATTTTATGTTTTACCTATTTTTATTGTAATATATAGTTTTATGAACAAACGTTCCACACTTGATTACTACACAGACACACACACATACATTATTCTCTGTCATTCTACACGAACACTCAAAGACGTAAATTATACCGTAGTGAAGCATTCTAGCTACATTTCATCTCTTTCATCTAGCGCATCAATATTGTCTAGTAACTCATCTAATCTTTATAAAAAAATGCCCCCTACACATAATAATATCAGTGTGATGTACAAGCTTTTTGATCGTGTCTCAAACTTATCAAACTATAATGGTTATTCAGGATATAAGTAATGACCTGGACAATTACAGTGTGGCGGAATCTTTCCAATGCTCTGTGGAGGATCTTTCCTTGCGCATGGGCCAAACTACTAAAAAACGGTTGTCCATCTTGTGCCAAAATATTCGCAGTGTTGATCGTAATCTCCCTCAAATGCAAATTTTGCTTACACGACTACAGTTTGACATCGATGTAGTAATTCTTACAGAATGCTGGCTTAATAAGATAGACCACATTCCAATCTTAAATAATTATACTACCCATTGTACAAAGCATAACAAGACACAAAACGAAGGTGTTATAGCTTTTATCCGTAATGACCTTCTCACTTCAGTTACTGAACCTCCAGTATTCGAAGCCAACTGTTTAGTGCTCAAGTTTGGGTCCGATACTGCCATCGTGGCAATTTATAGACCACCATCCTATCGCTCTCTAGACAATTTCCTCATGGCTATGAATAACATCCTGAATTCTATTAAATCCTTCAAAAACATTGTGCTTACGGGTGACTTAAATATTAACATTGCGGATTATCTTCCAGCTAGTACAGCCAGCGATGAGTATCTGGATGTTATGGCACATCATGAATTGCTACCGGCTCATGTGTTTCCGACTCGAGAGAACAATTGCCTAGACCATATATTACTCAAAACTTGTCTTAAGGCTACTACCTTTGTTGTGCCTACATCAATTACAGACCATTATACGCTAGTATTAGTCCTGGAACATAATAGTCTACCGAGGAATAAATTTAACTTCTATAAACATACAAAATACGAGAATATTGCTTCTGATTTAAACACAGACACCTTAAATGCAATTTTTGACACCCAAGACGTAAATATAGCCACTAGTATCCTAATTAAAGAACTCAAAAGAGTTATTGATAAAAATACATTCATAAAAAGGGTTCCATGCCGAAAAAGAATGAATGAGCCATGGCTAACGCCGGGATTACTTCGATGTATTAGACACCGTGACAAACTCCATCTAGAGTATAAAAGAGATCCTAAAAACCAAAACTTGTCCATCACCTACAAGAGGTACAGAAACTTTTGCGGTGATCTCTTGAAAAAAGTCAAAGCTGAGTACGATAGGGCCGAGATAAATAAAGCAGCAAAAGACAGTAAAAAGACTTGGAGAATTATTAAGAAAGTGGCTAAACTTGACACAAGTAAAAATAGCGTAAACGAAGATAATAATCTATTAGAAATAAAGCCGAACCACGCTGAGTCAATCAATTTTATCAACCAGCACTTCTCCAACGTAGGTAAAAATTTAGCTGATAATATTATTCTCAACCAGGATTCCAATACTAATAGATGTTCAGTATCAGACAATGAAATGAATGCTGTTCTTAACTCGTTTGGATTACTTCCCACTGATGCCTATGAAGTTGAATCCGTAATTATGAATCTAAAATCGTCCTGTGCGACAGGCTTTGATGGCATCCCTACTCAAGTTCTGAAACTTACAAAAAATGTTATCGTGCCACATATAGCTCATATTTGCAACTTAAGTTTTTCCAGTGGCATTTTTCCGAATGAGTTCAAAACAGCCGTAATTAAACCTATTCACAAGGGAGGGGCCAGAGACAATATTAGCAACTATCGTCCAATATCTATCCTCTCGTCATTATCAAAAATTCTCGAACGATTACTAAATAAACGGTTAACCTCATATTTAACTAAATACAAAATTATATCTGAGAACCAGTTTGGCTTCGTTTCAGGAAAATCGACAGAACATGCAGTGTCTGAGCTCACTGATTATATTACACGACAAGTGGATAAGAAAAATAAATGTATAGGTATATTTTTGGACTTAGCCAAAGCGTTCGATACGGTCTCTGTTCCTATCCTCTTAAAGAAGATGGAGACTTTGGGTATAAGAGATGTTGCGTTTCGTCTCTTCAATGATTACCTTACTAATCGCACGCAAAGAGTAAAGATAGGCGACTTGGTAAGTGATGAGATTGCTGTCTCCTACGGCGTCCCACAAGGCAGCATACTCGGCCCAACCCTCTTCTTAATTTATGTGAACGACCTTTGTGGCATTAAACTAAACTGCGGTAAAGCAATAGCTTTTGCTGACGACACTGCCTTGGTTTTTTCTGCTCGAACTTGGAATGAGGTCAGAGAACTTGCCGAGATCGGTCTTAAGGAAGTTATGTCTTGGCTAAGAAATAACCTATTAACATTAAATGTCAGTAAGACCAAATTTTTAACATTCTCGAAAACACTTGCAGACCAACCCCTATCTGATTATCTTCAGGTTAGAGCTCATACATGTTACTACTCCCATCCTAGTTCAATAACATGTGCCTGTATCCCACTCCAGCGAGTAAACTATATTAAATACTTGGGTGTGATAGTAGACCAACTACTTAGCTGGCAAGAACATGTGAAGGCACTTACAGGAAGAATACGAAAATTAACCAGAGTCTTTAAACGCCTGCGGCATCTATCAGACATCAATCTTTTAAAATCTATTTATTTTGCCCTCTGCCACTCTCTTCTTGCCTATTGTATCACAATCTGGGGCGGGACGTACAAAACTTTCGTGATGCGGGTAGAGAGAGCTCAAAGAGCTGTTTTAAAAGCCATGCTTTCCAAGCCATATAGGTTTTCAACAAAAAAATTATATTCTGAAACAAATATATTAACTGTTAGACAACTATATATATTGAAAAGTGTTCTAAAAATTCACACTACTACATTCTTCAACATCGATAGTCATATAGAAAATAGAAGAAAATATAGGACGATTGAGTGCACTAAATATTCGTCAGCGTTTGCTCAAAGACAATTTTGCTTCCTTGGTCCCTTTATTTACAAAAAAATCAATAAACTTATAAAAATTATTTCCTTATCCTTCTTTAGATGCAAAGCAGCCGCTAGTAAATTTCTTCTGGGCCTTGACTATGAAGAGACTGAAAATATCCTGCGTCAACATTTCTAAATTGTCATCATTTACCCCTAACTTACACACACCTCACACTCACTCACACACCCTCACACTCAATTACTTTTACACTATACACAAACTTCTAATCACATACATTCATAACCTTATAAATATGATTGTAACTATAATTATTTTTAAGCTGTATCTATAATTGTAAACAACTATATCGCACTGTCACCTGATAATATTCCTACCTATTAATTGCACAAACATAATAAATATATGTACATATATATTTAAAATATTCAAAACTTTAAAACTTTAAATATCACTTCTACTCCATAAGCACCCTGTTCTGTGCATAACTCGTCATAATAGGTGTCTTCGTAGAATGTATTAGTGCGGTGGTAAACACAGCACCATTTATATTTATCGATTATATTTCTCAAAACACAAAGTGAAATGTTTCAATTTATTTGCGATTATTGTAACAATATATATGTTTACATGTATATTGTATTATTCATTAATTATTACCAAATATGCTCATTCTTATTGTCAAACTGAATATGATATAGTTATTAATTACATTTAAATGATTATTTACGTATCATACATTTGCTTCGCATTTGCTTGTCAACTCACGTTAACTAGAATTAGAGCATTAACCATTGTATTCCTTAAAATTATAACTATGCACCTTTCCTTTAAGTGTCGATATTGATATCGGTATTCAAATTGGCGAGTTTGGGCACACCACTAGTGCGTTCCTTGTGTTATGTTGCTAACTTCGCGCCGCGCCGTAACAGCTGGCCGACGACGAACTAGTTGCATTGGTTTAATATTTTGTAACTCTTACAGCTACCTCCTTTTATTTGTATTTTAAGAAACTATCTCCAGTTAAACCGATGTTGAAATTACCACAAACTTGCAGTTGGGTACCATTATTGTGGCTTAATGTTTAACTTTAAGTATGTTTTGTACCTACCTCGTAGTTAGATGTTTTGGTAAAAGTGATGTGATGGTATGATGTTACAATATCTTTGTTAATGTGAGTAAATTATATTGTCTAAATAGGGAAAATACTAACTAGCATCGTAACACAGGTCTATCCTAGTACGAATGCTGGTGATTATCTTATATTTATTTTATGTGTCAGAATTATGTACGAGCTATTTTTATACAATACTACAAATAAGATATTATATTGTATTGCATTTTTTTCTGCTTAAATAAATTGAATTGAATTGAATTGAATTGAATTATCAAACTCCAGATAGGTAAGCCGCAGCCTTTAGCCTATCGACAATATCTACGAACAATAAATAACCTTACGATAACGGATACAAATAAGGCCTATTTTATTAGGTGTATAACACGTTGATATCTTCGGAACATTATAATAGGTAAACATTATAATACCTACTGCGTTATCTACTTGCGAACAACTCAAAGAAGAAAATATAAACAAGATAAAGAGAAATATTACAAATACGAGTACATGCCTGCCTGTGTACGTAACATAGTCTAACAAAATGTATAATTATCTAAAGCCCTATATTAATAGGCAGCCCGGAAGAAACGCATTCCTCTATTATTAATTTATTAAAAGAAATGCATTTTTGTTAAATCATTTGGCCTAAAACTCTAAAAATTGTATGATGTGGGATGTAGGGTGACGCTAGGAAGAAAGAGAGCAACAGGATCATGTAACTACCTACTTACTGAATGATCATCTAGAATCTAGATGTGGAAAGGTTGTCAGGAAAAACTTGCTTTCAGTGATAATGTGGGCTTCTCCCACATTAGCACCCTCTGTACTTCAAATGTATATATGATGTATTTTATCACTCTTTTATTGTAAGTAACGTCTTTTTTATTGGGTGTGCAATAGAGTACGATTGCTTTGTAATGTATTTATAGATTTCAATATATTATAAAGATCTTGTATTGTAGTTTTGTAGGAAGTAAACTCTAAAACTACTGATCCGATTCTGAAAATTGTTACTTGTATAGAAACTCCATCTCGCTGCGAAGGCAAAGTCGCAGGTATCGACTAGTATGCTGCGGTATAATGAGAAAAGAATTTAATGGAATGGTTTGCAGGAACTACCTGGACTCAGGAGCTGGTGTGGTTGGTCGCGAACGACTTGGATTATAAGAAGGCTGCATCAACACCACTCACGCATAGATTTCCGTTTTTGGAGTAAGTACCTTATTAAATGTTTGGGAGATGCGTGGATAATGAGTGTGTTTGTTTAAAGTAGATATTGGATATGTATATTATACCTGTTGTTCGCCCCGAACAGAACCTCGCGATCTTTATCTTTTTGTAACACATTCACAGATTATTCTTATGTTCGAATTTAAAAAATGATAGACTACTTACTAGCCTGAAAAAATATTTTGTCGGTCGGATCAACGCATACGCAAGTTATCGCCAAACAAACATAAAAATCATACAAACTCCGATTTGTCCCATTAGACTCGGAGACCTCGCTCCGCTCGCGGTCTATTAATTTTATTTCATTTTATAATAATTATATAAATTTAATTTTAAACAAACATACTTTTTATATACACATTTAAATAAACATATATTTATGTTGCTCCTGTTGCTTCTTTATACATAAATATGTTTGTAATAAAATGTTGAGTATTGCGTACTTATTCAAAATACACTTATACTATATAAATTACGAAAATGTATAATTATTTTCTTCAACAGATTTTCTGTGTACTGGGACGATGCGTCTATAAAGACGTTCATAGAGAACGCCAGGGACCCGGTGGGAGCGAAGAAAACTATGGAAAAAATGTCTATCCCGGCCACGAAGGTGTTGCATGAGATGCCATCTCCACGGTTCATAAAAACCCATGTGCCGATGTCCCTGCTTCCGCCTAAGATTCTGGATACAGCAAAGGTTCTTGACAATCCGCATAATATATATAGCCTCCGCTAGGATTATTACTTTTCTGATTATGTCGACGTATTATTACTAAAGCTGCTATCCGGGACTCCAGCCGCATAGTAGGTACATAAGACAAATAACATTGTAAAACACAAAACACTGTGACAAAATCTCTAAAAAAAGATGCTCATCAGTATCTGCCGTATCTTCTGAGTAGTGGTTCTTTTTCCGATACGGTGGTAGAGTCTTGTGATAATTTGACGTTCATAAGTGCGTCTGTGATGCCAAACATGAATAGAGAAATTTTGAGTTTAAGTTTGAGTAGAATTAATAATCTAAATAAATAAAACAAAGTCGGGTTAGTTGCAACATTAATAACTCAGGAACGCGCGAACGGCTGGATTTTAATGATCTCTTAAGTATATAATATAGGTATATTATAGGTGGTGTACGTGGCTCGTGATCCCAGAGACGTGGTGGTGTCGTACTACTTCCTCTGCAGGTTCATTAAGGTGATGAAGATTAACGAAACTACGACTATCAAAGACCTGTGGAATGCGATGAAAAAGGACCTGTGTAAGTAAATAATATAGCGTATTGAAGCACTTGTAGTATAAGGACCACCGTCTTGTGCCTACTTGAAATCTCGTTTAACCCGCATGAACTTATTTTTATATGTAAATTATTTAAATCCAAATAACTTACATAGCCAATATTATTTTTTAATAAATCAAGTTTTGACTCTACTAACTGTTTGTAGGTTTGGTTTACCAAAAATCAGGGGTAGCCAAGAAATAATAAAAACGTTTATTGGTTGAAATGTTTACAGAAATTTTGGTGACGACAATAAGTAGGTATTTTAAAAGCTTTGAGAAAACCCACACACAATTCTACGACCGCTTCACCCAGCAACCGTGTCACCGCCGGAGATGCCCGCTCCCAAACTAAAAAACAAAACAAAACAAGACGGTATATTCACTGCCATCGTTCCTGTAAAGTCGTTAGACAGCGGAAAATCTAGCAAATTCTTGCATAAGTTGTTTAGTATCTATCATACCTACAATACAATGAAATATGATATTCCATTGTTTAATTTTTAATAATGTTCAACGGATTCCAGTTCACTATATGCCATACTTCGCGCACGTGAAGGAGGCCTGGGCACTGAGGCATCATCCCAACATGCTGTTCCTGTTTTATGAAGAACTTATTAAGGTAATAAAACAAGCTTTTACACATACTTATTTAATTACACTATCTGAGCTTATTTATATACAGCTTATTCTTATTTATTTGCTTCAAACCTAGGTGGGATTCTTTGTAATAAGTTACTATGTTCATAGATTCAAATTAAAACAGAACTCACTATTATATGAGGAGACTTCATTTATAAGATGTCAAGACCATTTTCTAGGATTTGCCAAGTTCCATTCGCCGCGTTGCTGACTTCCTCGGCAAGGAGGTAACTCCTGAGCAGATGGGGCCTCTCTGCGACCACCTCAGCTTCAAGAACTTCAAGAACAACGAGTCTGTCAACTACGATGACTTGAAAGAGTTTGGTTGCTTGGCACCTGATGAGAAGTTCATAAGAAAAGGTCAGTCAGAATATTCCTCTTTATTTTTATTACATACCTACTGAAGATTCGAATTAGTCGGCAATTTGAAAGTCAAGTGGTTGATGCGCAGCATGGATTTACGGCAGAGAGATCAACGTCATCGAACCTTCTGGGTTTTTGGTCTTATGTTGTTGACTCTGTAGACTCGTGTTCGCAGGTTGATGCTGCATACTTTGATTTTCATAAGGCTTTCGACACTGTAGATAATGATATACTGATTCAGAAGTTCTCAGGAGCTGGATTTTCTCCCCCATTAATGCGCTTCTTTTGCTCTTATTTGCGTGATCGTCGGCAGTATGTGCAGTATGGAGGTCACGTATCTGAGCCGTACTTCACGTATTCTGGGGTGAGTCAAGGTAGCAATTTGGGTCCTTTGGAGTTTCTAATCATGATAAATGACTTGCCGGAGGCCGTTAGTACGGCTCGCTGCCTGTTATTTGCTGATGATCTCAAGGTCTTCCTAGAAGTACGAGATTTAGACGACTGTTATCAATTGCAAAGGGATATTCACAATGTTTTTCGCTGGAGTGAATCCAATAAACTCTTTTTTAATGAAAAGAAATGTTCAATTATCTCTTTTGCTCGCTCCCAAACCCCAGTGACATTCCAATACCTTTTGGGGGACTTTCCCATACCAAGAGCTAGCAGTGTTCGGGACCTGGGAGTTATAATGAGTGAGGATATGTCGTTTCGTTTACACATTGACAAGATAACTTCACAGGCATTCCGAACTCTGGGTTTTGTTCTTAGACAGGCGAGACACCTCGATAGCGTACCTGCTTTTAAAGCGTTGTATAATGCTTTCGTTAGGAGCAGGTTAGAAATGAATGCTATTGTTTGGTGTCCGTTTGAGACAAAATATGTACAGTTAGTTGAAAAAGTTCAAAAAAAATTCCTGCGATGGCTCTACCATAAGCAGTACGGATATTTTGTGGGATATCCATTTGTATATCCAAGTGCGTTCTTGCTTGGGATGATGGGATACAACACCCTTGAAGTCAGGCGCTTGGTCTCTCTAACAAAATACATTTTTAACGTAATAGTAGGCCGCAGGTGCAATCCATCTTTGTTAGAGAGAATAAATATAGCAGTACCGGACAATTATCGGAGGGCTCGACGGCACAATTTGTTTGCTGTGCCGTGGTGCAGAAGTGAGTTGGGCCGCCAGGCTCCTCTTCCGCGCGCGCTTCGCCTGCTAAACGCTGTGCTACGCCGGTACCAACAATTGGATTTATTTGAATGTTCGCTTGTAGAGTTTCACGGAACGGTAATGGAGTTTGTGGAGGCGTCCACGAATATATAGTAATATTTAATATAATTTTTAGGTAATTTGAAATTCGTATGTTGTTTATTTTTAGTGATAATTTCTATATAAAATGTATTTTGAACCTTGGCTGGGCGAATTGGGAAACTGTAATGCTCACCCAAAGGTATAATATATAAATAAATAAATAAGATGAGCAGCGCAGGCGTTAATGCATAGTTACTCTGTATGATATTTATACCTTAACGTGGTAGGTACCTAAATTCTTACTTATATCGAGTAAGTTTTCATGTCAACTGCTCCTTTTGCCAGGCAAATCCGGCGGGTGGCGGGATTACTTCGACGAGGAGATGACGCGCGAGGCGGAGCGATGGATCGCAGACAACCTGCGCGACACCGACCTGCGCTTCCCCTCCGTGGACAAATAATACCTAATGAACTTTGTACGTCCTCTGGGATGAAATGTTGAAAGTTTATTAAATTGAATTATTAAAAATATCTAGGTTTTACAAATTAAGAACATCTTTCATCTTTCCTTTTGTACTGGCCAAGGAACATAATATACTGGTACTGGCACATTGAATTAGTACCTCTACTATTAGGTGCTGGAAAGGATTTTGTTGACACAGTGAGATTCTGACTTTGTTTTCTTTTATTGCCATGTGCGATGCGGTTCATAGGCTCGAGCAGCTCACGATACTCCACCACTCGGGCCAGTTATGTGTTGTCTGGCTTTCTGTCTCTGCGGTCTCTCCGATGAACCATCAAAAGTTTTTGATATCGCCTATTATAAGATTTTAGATACGTCATAACATAATATAGTCCAGGCGACTGCAAGAAACCATACCTAAAAGGTTATTAAAACAAACCACTGTAGGTGAAAGTAGACCTTGATACAACATCATATAAGTTGATCGGCCTGAACGCCACCGATCCCGAACTGCGCAGTGAAGAAAAAAAAGTGGGCCTATAGATGAAGGAAGGACATCTCTTCGTATAACCTGTGCCAGTAGTTACTAATAGTAGTAGAGAAGCAATTGAAATCACAAAGTATAACAATTTCAATCGCGAGGTTGGGTTTGATTTCAGCTGTTGAAAATCTGAAATTCCTTGGTAGGACTATGCAAAAACCAAGAGTTCCACTCACAAGAGTGTTCGTTTGAGCTGATAGATATAGTTAGTTTTGTGTTTCTTTTCGCAAAAAACTATTGAACGGGTTTTAATGAAATTCGGCAAAGATACTTTGGGTCCTGCAAAAAGACATATAGATACTTTTATCCCGGGAAACCGCGGGGTGTAGCAAGTATATGTATAATTGTAGTATTAGTGTTAGCACAGTTTTACAATTATGTATTGTAATACTGTGGTGTTAGGGACCATGATAGTTTAAAAACAAATATTACTAAATAAAAGATTTGACGAATAAATATAGAGGCAGCAGTGAGTGACGTAACTCAAGGAGCTTTTCCTATGTCTGTGACCTTTATTGCTTATTTGACTACAAATTACAGCATCAGAAATTCTCTGATTCTATTTTAATGATGATTCACCTTAGAAAGTTCTTCATAAAACAGGAACAGCATGTTGGGGTGGTCTCAGCGCCCAGGCCTCCTTTACGTGCTCAAAGTATGGCAACCAGGGGACTGGAATAAAAAAACAAACGTTCTTTATTATTTTATTTTTTCAACTATGTCGTAATAATAGGATATATCTATTAAGGTGTACAACCCATGATTACGAGTTTTAAATTAAATGTTATTTTCTGAGAATTTTTAAAACCTGAACACAAATGACTTGTGAATGTTTTTCTGCCTGTCGACATCATTGCTGCTGTTCAACAACCATCAGGCCTAGCGCACTCCGCACTGCAGGTACGAAGCTACAAGTACATAGCCGGACACCGACAGCGGGTCGCGCGTCGTTACACGTGCCGCGTCAGAAGAGATAAGAGCTATGCGATAGAAAGAGAGGCGCTCTGTAGGTTAATATGACTGATAGTTATGCAGCGCTACGCGAGCTGAATTGAGTTTTATTGCGTCATAGCAAGAGTCGCTATTTGTTTAAATTTCTTTGCTTAGTTACCGACCGATCGCTTCTGTCCCTTAGTATTCTGTGCAACCATTTTAAAAATATTATAACGGTGTGCGTCGTGTGCGCGTACTATTTCAAACTATAGATATAGACACTGTTTCAAATTGACTAACCTTGGTCCTTAATAAACGCGTACCACATGTCTTTGAAGGATCCCGTAAACTTCAAAGCCTTGAACAACCTGAAGAGGTGATATGTCGACACGGCCACGTCCCGGGGATCGCGTGCTACGTACACCACGTATGTACATATCATTATATTTCAAAGTTCTTTCTTTGAGACAGGGATTTTTGAAGAGTTAACTTTACCTGATCTTTGACAGTGGCAACAAAAATATCCCCCTTCCTCAACTCCATGTTGTAGATGTCCGATGCGAGCTCTTTGTATCTTGTAACCATACAATATCCTTTTGGACCCACACGCACGAATGTATCTGCATTGAAAATTAACGCAGATAAGTGAGTTATTTAGGCACAAAGAAATTCGAAAATTATGAAGGTCATCTATGTTTAGCAGGGGTTTTTCTCGTCGGCATAGCGACTGTTTTTGATGGAATTTAGTGACGAGACGACCTCGTCGTTCACGTCTGCTGTAAGCAGGCCGCCTACAGTTGCAGCACCCAACACCCAGAACATTAATAAGCAAAATCAAATAAGTTTTTTATTTATTTGTTTATCATCAAAATTCTATATATAACATTACAGTTTAGACTAATTCGTTATATCAGTTCCTTATATACACTTAACATCACATAAAAATTAAATGGAAAATTAAATAAAAAACCTTTAACAACATTCTACTATGAATGACTATTACATATTTATTATTATTGATGCTTTACAATACTTAAGACACATTCTTTCGATCACCGTCCATCTATCTGCAAAGACGTCGATCTGAGGAAAAGCTTTGACCAGTTCATTAAGGTGCCGCTGTGCTCGAAACACAGGGTGTTGTCGCGCGGCTGTGCGCGCCGGAGTCGGCGCGAACAGGTACACAGAGCAGGTTTATGTACAGGTGTACCGTCCGCGGGAGCACAAACATCACCTCAATGCTCCTCATTACCTCATGATACAAGCAGCGAAAACTCAGTGAACATTTTCAGTTTTTCATACACGCATTAGTTGTGTGGGGCTTGAAAAATGTTAGTATTCGTAATGCGTGCTGGTAAAAACTAATTCTGGTCGTAAAAGTCACAGGCGCAGGCGCTCCTTACAAGTAATAGGTAATGCAATGGAATCAGGCGTGACTTTGCTGAAATTCATCTCAAAACTGAAACGCAATGAAAATATATAGTGTAATCCCGCTGAAGAGGCATCATCAGGTGTCGACTCGCCGAACGCTGGAACGAGAAACTGCTGGCTGGTTCTCGTTGTGTTGCGTTTCAGTTTTAAGTAATAGGTACTCACCATAAAACAATTTTGATATAGATCTGCTCTGTTTCTTCTGGTGTGAGATCCCGATATACCACGTCATTGTTCTGCTTTGCCATGACTGTCAATATAAATGTTTTAAAAATGATTCAGTAACTTTGGATGCACTGTAACTTTCAGTTCCGTATGCGATATAGCGGGGTGAAGTGTTTTTATGAAAAATACATTTTAAAAACAAGATTTATCAAGTTATCAGTAATACTGTTATCGCATCGCACTGTCAAAAAGTTATTATATATACATAATTTATAGGTGACTGATGGTAGATAGATAATAAGGCAGATAAAAAATGAATTGATCACAACACTAGAGGTGTAGCAAGACATCAAATCATTTAGCGGTATTTTTAATACAACGAACAACCCCCGGCCTTGCCTTTACCTCCTCAGTATTTCTGGTATCCTAACACTTTGTTAGTACAAATTATTACCACCATATATATATTAGTACCAGCTAGTGCTGGTAGTATCTCTCCGGAAGATTATAGGACCCGTTAAACGCGAGGATGGTAGTAATAGCTGTGGTAATAGTTAGTATTATTTGGTTGGAGGATCCGCAAAAACCACGAAATTGAATAACTAGTGTCCGAACCTTTTTTGCTACGCCACCGTCCATCCAAATGTTAGTCCTTTCTGTTCAAAGGTTGTCTGGAAGAGATTGCTTTGACCGATAAGACATTATTTTTAAGCCGTTATTGATATACTGATTACAGTGAAATGTACTAGTTTTTATGTATATATTTTTAGGGTTTTTAACAATAGAGTGTTTATCTATTCTATCAATATAAAGCTTATATCTTATAATGTATTTTTATCTACCCTCGTAGATATTCGTAAAAAAAAAAACAACCTAACAAAACTAGGCACAATTTTAATTAAATTATCAAAAAGAAAATTATTTAAATTATCAAAAACAATTACAAAATGAAGAAATACTACAAAGATCTACAAAGCCTAAAGCGTTCAGCACCTAGTCCCGAGCCAAAAAAGTGCCGCTCCTCAGTCTCACGCGCTTGTTATTGCTTACAGCGCCCCTATCGGCACAGTTTTAAAACAAGCCGCGCCCTAATTGGCTGTCAAGATGACCGCGACCATGCGAGTTGTCTTCCGTTTTACTTCTTCTCCAATACGGCCTCTCCTGACATGAGAACGCCCTCGTTCTCTTCCGATGATGTAGGTGGCTACCCGACACTAGCTGACGATGAACCGGCGACGGTCTGAAGATCGACGTCAGCACTTGCCGTACTTGACTTCAATTGGACGTCATCTGACGTGAGAGTCCGTGGAGCGCTCAAAGTCTCAGGGCAAGCTTTTTTTTTCAAGGTGACCGCCAATGTCACGACCAGGCACGGACTCGTCATAATAAAGCTCCGCACCTGTACATAAAAAAATGCATGTTAGCAAAATCAAAAGGATCTCTTTAGCAAAAATTTGCTAAAGAGAACTCGTAAGACCACGCAGGGTTACGTACAGTGAGAAGGAAGCTATTCTCACAAACAACCGACAAGGAGGTGGCACGGCGTTAGCTCTCCTTGGGGGTACACACAAATGAAAACAAGAAGGAAGCGCTGCGTTAGCTATTCTCAAACACAACCAACAAGGAGGTAGCACTACGTTAGCTCTCCTCGTGACAACACATACATGAAAACAAGTGAGAAGGTAGCACTGCGTTAGCTATTCTCAAACTCAACCAACAAGGAGGTAGCACTACGTTAGCTTTCCTCGTGACAACACATACATGAAAACAAGTGAGAAGGAAGCACTGCGTTAGCTATTCTCAAACACAACCAACAAGGAGGTAGCACTACGTTAGCTTTCCTCGTGACAACACATACATGAAAACAAGTGAGAAGGAAGCACTGCGTTAGCTATTCTCAAACACAACCAACAAGGAGGTGGCACTACGTTAGCTTTCCTCGCGGTACACAATAAACATCAAACATGGGTGGTGTCTTACTCTCGAAGTAGGCGGAGCACGTCTCTGGAGTCCACTCGCCTCGCCACGGCACTAAGTTCTCTGCCGCGGCCTGGGTCGACTTCCCTTACGAGCCAGCGACCAGCTGTAGCTCGTAGCGATCATGGGGCAACACCTTCATGATGCGGTATGGCCCCCGCATGCCCGAGTCAAGTTTGCCGGTCACTGAATGCGCCCTTGAAGACGATGCCTGCGTCGTCATCGGCACCGATGCCGACCGATCGCCAAAACTGCACGCGTCGCTACCCACCGAGCGATATGCGCGCTCAGGCTGGGGCGGCGGCGGTCTCAGCGGCGGCGGTGGCGGTGGTGTTCCTGTGGGCGTTAAACCTACGTGCTCCGAAGGTGGTGCTGACGGTTGTGTGTTCCGACCCTCTAACGTGTTTAGTCTAGCCAAAGTTATTTGCGGCTACTGTTTGAGCTCGCTATCAGGAGTATTATCACAACGATTACTGAAACGATTCGCATCGCGATGTCTACTCTTACTGGTACGACCACGTCTGCGGTCATGGGTACGATCCGCATCGTGATGCCTACTTCTACTATGACAGTCACTAGACATGATTGATCTCTAAAACTCGCAACACGACACTGAACGAAAACTTTTCTAGAAACAGCTAAAACTTAAAAAAATACTTCAGGATGGAAGCGGATCTGAACATGTTTTGCTCAGATCCCACTTCTGATTTTATCTACCCTCGTAGATATTCGTAAAAAAAAAAACAACCTAACAAAACTAGGCACAATTTTAATTAAATTATCAAAAAGAAAATTATTTAAATTATCAAAAACAATTACAAAATGAAGAAATACTACAAAGATCTACAAAGCCTAAAGCGTTCAGCACCAAGTCCCGAGCCAAAAAAGTGCCGCTCCTCAGTCTCACGCGCTTGTTATTGCTTACAGCGCCCCTATCGGCACAGTTTTAAAACAAGCCGCGCCCTAATTGGCTGTCAAGATGACCGCGACCATGCGAGTTGTCTTCCGTTTTACTTCTTCTCCAATAGTATATTATATATGTTTTAAATATTTCGTATCTTTTTCAAAAATAAAGCTGCTGTTTTTATAGATATTACCACACCGTAGGTGCTCAAAAGGGAATAACGTCTAATTATTCTTTTTTGTTCCCTTTTGAGCACCAAGCTAAAAAATTGATTGGTGCTCAAATGGGAATATATTTATCAAATTTATGCATTCAAACAGGAATACTCCAGAAATATTATTAGACCACAAGTATAAGGTATATAATGTACACATCAGTAAAGCTTGTACTATTAATTTTTCTATGATAAAGTTTTTACTGTACCTTTTATAAAATAATGTTCTATCAGTTTTTCTACCAGTGATAAACATACATCGAGGAATATGACGTACGCCTACCTATTTCATAATCAATATAATAATGCCAATCGCAAAACACTTTCAGCAATCTATACTTATAAGACTTTAAAGATAGCAAACATATTATTACCAATAACAAGAACGACATGTAATTACTTAGTCCCAGAGAAATAACGAGATTGAACGGTATTTTATAATTGATTGGTGTTTTAAAGCAAACTAACCATATAACGTGCAAGAACCATGGCAGAACAAACTGATATTTTTCAGTATAGAGACCTTACCCCAGAGGAGGTAGAACAGGCGTCAGCGTTATTTGAAGGTAAGTCTCTTAAATTGACACACATCGCTTTGCATTTTCTTAACTGTTTGTGTATTTTGGTGTATTTATAGGGTTGGAAACCATACAATTACATTTGTCATATTATCTAATTTTAAAGCCTAAAATAGAAAATGTTATGACCATAATCTTATCGTATAATATCTGTTGTGCTGTGTATGCATCTTGCACCTTTCCTAACTATTGACATGACATTAGCTTCTGTGGTGTAGTGGTTGAGTGAGTCAGCTCAAATCTTGTTTATCTCAAAGACCAGCGAAATTACTGGGCATTACGAGACTCAACAGTCAGTCACAGGGTGACGAGCGCAGTGCAGCGCCGCGCAGGATTTTGCAAAACAAAGTTCTGGGTGGTGCTGTTATTGTTATGGGCTGGCGTATTGCTTACCATGAGGCAAACGACCAGCACGTCTCGTCATTCAGTTACATAAAAAAAAGGCTGCAGGATTCCTATAACGATACAAATGTTGTTGCAAGAAACAAAAGCGCTTATAGGTATTTGTTTAGTGTCTGGGTTTGTAGTTTGTGGATCATCGTACTTGTAGTTTCTGGTTCTCTATATACAAGAAATCTTAGTTAAGGGTAAAGTATGTGATCCTTGGGCAAAAAAAATTGGTTTACTCAGGGCCATAAATCTCTTTCTCTTGATGTAAACCATGTATGTACTTTCGAAGAACCTATATTCAAATTTATTTTTAGCTGATATGCAAGCTTGCGTGCGTGTGGGCCCAAAAGGATATTACTTTATGAAAGAGTACAAGAAGCATGCAGCCGATATTTACAACATGCCGTTGAGGCAGGGTGACATTTTTGTTGCGAGCTACCAACGATCAGGTAAGAAAATGCTAATGTAATGTAAAATAATGCTTTGAGCGATAAGACCACCCATTGTAACACTTTAGTTTTTAAGTTTATTGTAATTTTTGTTATTATCTTATCTAATCTAACAATTAAAGCATAATTATACTTAGAGCGGACAGCAAAGCGTAAAGTAAAAGCGTCACCGTCAGTGAAGCTGCTAAAGTTTTATGCTAATTACCAGTAGTTATCTATGATCAGGATACGAGTAGGTACAATACTGTAGTTGTATGTCTGGTGCTGATAAGTTCAAACTCAACTCAAAAACAGTAAAAGAAAATAAATAAATATGTAATTTGCAGGTACTACATGGACTCAGGAACTGGTGTGGTTGATTGCGAACGACTTGGATTATAAACAGGCCGAAGAAAAACCTCTCACACGTAGATATCCATTTTTGGAGTAAGTGCCATTTAGTTGTTATAGTGTATAGTAAAATCAGCAAATAAACATTAAGTATACATAGGGCATACAGGTGGTGTGGAAAAAAGCATATTGAATCTGCTACATAGGTCCATATACGGGCTGGAGATGTTATAAAAGATATGCAAGCATTTTTATCTTAAATGTTGACAATCTTTTAAGATTAAAAGATGGCTACAGTAGGTTTACCTATTTATTTATTACACTGAGAAGCCATAAATAGGGATATCTGGAGATAAGACATCGCAATGTCGGTACCTAAGAGTATAATACCAACAGTATTTTATTTTCAGACAAATTGCTTACTTCGACGACGTAAGCATAAAGTTTTCCCTAGAAATAGCCGGAGACACTGAGCAAACGCGACAGATGATCGGGTTCATGACTACACCGGCCACGAAACTATTAGCTGAAATGCCATCTCCACGGTTTATAAAGACCCATCTGCCGATGTCTTTGCTTTCGCCTAATATATTGGATACAGCAAAGGTGCTTACTTTATTTATTACGTTAGTGACTTCACGTTAATGAATGTTCCCAAAAGCGCATATAAAAGTAAATACACATATTCTCTAAATAATAAATCATGCGAAGAAACAGACAACCGCGGATGTGCATGGGTTTGCTAATAATTAGGGAAGACACAGAAAAGGAAATAAGTGTACAATGCGCGAAGACTAACCAGATATAATGCGGAACGGCCATTGCTCAACCATATTATTAGAGAGAAGGCACTGGCAAACAAACCAAAAATATAATGTTGTTTATTTACAGGTTGTGTACGTGGCTCGGGATCCCAGAGACGTAATGGTGTCGTGTTACCATCACTCCAAGCTGTTCAAGCTACTGCGGTTCAAGGGGTCCTTCAAGGAAACGTGGAATGCCTTTAAAAAAGATCAGTGTAAGTCGTATCATAAAATATATGTGTGGCCTAGAGATAGCTCAAATGCTCCAGCCCTCTACCAGTTGGCAGTGTACCCAAGATGCTTTTTGCATTGCCCATTGCTTTTTGCATTGAATGATTATTGCATTGCCCTATAACTAGTAGTATAACAGTATAACTTTTTTATTTGTTAATTGGCTTGCGTTTGACCACTATGTACTATGTACTTACCTCAATAAACATGTTGGCCACACACCCACACGATAGAAGAACATGTTGTGGTACCTGAATGTGCTATTTGCACTAAAGTGCTGGACACGGAGGAACAGCCGCGCGCAGGAGAGGTGTTATAAGTTTGACCACTATGGTCTGTCTGCCGGACCGTAGCTCTTAAACGGGTACATCGATTTGGATGCGTTTTTTTAAATTAAAAGCAGGTTTTCTAGTAGTGGGTTCATAGACATGTTTTATCAAAATCGGTTCATCCGTTTTTTTTACTTTTCATAGGTTATTTGTGGAGGAGGTTTTTTAAATTTTGGTTTACTGTAATTTGCCTGTTATTTTACAGTTTATCTGACACCTTACTTCGAACATGTTAAGGAGGCATGGGCTCTGCGGGATCATCCGAACATGCTATTCCTTTTTTATGAAAATCTTTCGAAGGTCAGTAAATGATTTCTTCTTTTTCAATCTATAATTTGGTCCTAAAGGGTCTTTGCTGGAAAGACCTGATTCCTTTTTGACTTGAGAAGATTTACCAATATTTTTTACGGCTCCTCGATGACGTTTACCTGATGGTAAGCACCATGCTCTGGAATGGTCTGCCGCCGGTTATACGTCAGGCTTCATCGATAGGCGTGTTCAAATCCAAAGTTTATCAATACTATCTCTCACTTCAAAACAGTAATATAAACTGAGCTTCCTGATCTACTCTGCACCTGTTCATAGTTTATAAATGTATATGTCTATAATAACAGTTCTCTAGTTTTATTTTGTTATTAGGTATTTATATTTTATTATTGTTATTTTTTTATATATATATATATTTTTTTTTTTCCTTGTTATTTTATAAACTATATATGCAATCTACAAGTATATATATATTATTATATTTTTTTATATATATTGTTACTGATTTGTATGTATATATCTTGTTATTATTTTTGAATGGCCTTTTAATTTGTTTACTATTACTTTATATTTCTTGTTTGCACTACCTTATAAAATCTCCACAGTACACCGAGGTTAACTGGAAGATAATGCTCACTAGCATTAAGTTCGCCTATGTACTTACAAATTTGTTTGTGCAATAAAGAATTTTCTATCTATCTATGCTTGCTCATAATATACAGTATACATATTGCTATCTATATCTTATTTCTTTATCGAAATATCTTATTTTGAATAATCTTGTCACGTGACATGTTCGTAATCTACCTGTTCGATGATGTGTACGATCAACAAAATTATCTATATTGTACAGGATTTTGTGCCAAAAATCCAATAAGTATCTATTTACTATTTGTTTTTAAAATAATAAATTAATTATTAAACATGACTTTATTATGTTTTGACTTTATAATTTTTATGTGTAATATATTTATTATAATTTTAAATTAATGTGTTAGGTATAAAAAAATAAACACTGGCAGGCATAGCTCAGATACATATTTGTAATATTTATAAAAAAAATCTTCGTTTATCTTTTGTTTTTTTCTGAATGTAGTCATTTGGTTGCTTCGTGTCGGAACGTGTTCTCGAAAATGGAGAAAAACCAAGTGCGAGCCGTTATTAAATACCTCTGTTTACAAAAGTTCGAGACGCAAGAGATTCATTGCGATTTGGAGGCAACATTAGGAGAGTCTGCTCCGCCGTATTCCACTGTCGCAAGGTGGGTTTCTCAATTTCGAGTAGGGAGAACGAGCACGGAAGAAGAACATCGTTGCGGCCGTCCATCGACGTCAGTCACCCAAGAAAATATTGCGAAAGTCGAGAAAATTGTATTGAGCTATCGAAGAGTTACAATCCGATACTTAATTGAAGAAACGGGCATTTCATATGGAAGTATTCAATCCATATTGAAACAATCTTTGAATATGAGAAAAGTCTCCGCAAGATGGGTGCCGAGAATGTTAACCGACAGTTAGAAACAAAATTGACTTGACATTTCGAATATATTGTTGGACAAGTTTCAAGAAGATTCTGAAAACTTTTTGTCTCGTTTCGTAACAATGAACGAAACATGGATCCATCATTTTGATCCCGAGACAAAACAGCAATCTTCGCAATGGAAACGGCCATCATCACCGACCCCGAAGAAGTTTCGTGACGTGGCATCGGCTGGCAAGGTTATGGCCTCAGCATTTTGGGACTCAGAAGGGATATTGTTGATTGATTACCTGGAGCGTGGAACCACTATTACAGGCCAATATTATGCAGCTTCAATTCCCAAGTTGAGGAATGCCATCAAAAAGAAAAGGAGAGGGAAACTTCGAAGGGGCGTGCTGTTTCATCACGACAACGCACCCGCGCACAGGTCGGCAGTTGCGATGGCTGCCATTCAGCAAGCTGGCTTCGAATTGGTTGACCACCCCCCTTATTCACCAGATCTGGCGTCTAGCGATTTTTATCTGTTCCCCAAATTGAAAGAATATTTAAGGGGAAACAGGTACGAAGACGATAACGAGGTGATGGATGCCGTGGAGAGCTTTTTGCAGGACCAAGACAAAACTTTTTTTTTTAAAGGGATTGAAGCCTTGGAAAAGCGCTGGACTCTTAAAGGGATTGAAGCCTTGGAAAAGCGCTGGACTAAGATTCGGAGACTATATAGAAAAATAAATTTATATAATTATCAATAGTCATTATATTCTATCTCATTCTCACTACTTTTTGATCCCTCCTCGTAATTTTGAAAATTATTTTGATTTAATATTGAATGGGCAAGACCGAGTACCCCGTCTTACCACATTTACCGCACTTCCCCGTCTTGCCCCACTCTCCCCTAAAGGATATTCAGTTTAATACCTAAGATCTACGTAACAAAACTGAAACAACACAAAACATGAAATGGTTGAAACTGCAAAGGTAGTTATAATATCTATTTCACAGGTCAATGAATAGTTATATTTTTTTAGGATCTACCGGCCTCTATCCGCCGTATCGCTGACTTCCTCGGTAAGAAGGTGACTGCTGACCAGATGGAGCGTCTCTGCGACCACCTCAGCATCGACAACTTCAAAAAAAACATTTCTGTCAACTATGAAGACTTAAGAGAGTTCGGCTTATTGGATTCTAAGGAATCCTTTATTAGGAAAGGTACATACAACTCCTTATCATCAGTTCATGCCATTATTTTTATAATTATCCACAGAATAACTCTTTCTCATAAAAAAAAGAAAATCATTGGTCAACATTTTGTGATGATATCTACGATCTACGACCAATACATATAGAATGCCGCATGACTTTGTTTTGAGGAAAATTAAGGTTTCTGATATTTAATGCATTAGCAGCTAGTTGAAAATCCTTACATTTTAAATAATAAGGAAGAAGAAAAATGATATTGCTCGTGCAGGGATTGAACCTGCGTCTTCGGAATACCGTCTCGACACCTTAACTACTGGGCCACCGACCCAACTGCTCGAGCTACCAAATTTCTTCTATCATTCTTATATATATTATGAGGCTGTCACTGGATTGTATTTTTCTTTAAATCTGTATTTTTTCCTGTTGCCAGGCAAATCCGGTGGCTGGCGGGATTACTTCGACGAGGAGATGACGCGCGAGGCGGAGCGATGGATCGCTGACAACCTGCGCGACACCGACTTATGCTTTCCTAGCATGAACCATTGTCCTAACTAGTCCATGACTTATTGATCTTGTAGATATCTGTTAATGTTAATTTCATAACACACAACAACAGAGAAACGTTTCATGGACGGATCCAGGGACAGATGCAATGCGACTGTCGAGGTTGCAGTCGACTAGGGTCTGAGCAGCCGCTCAACTGCCGCCTCTCTCTAGATCTATGTGCTCCATCTTAGGCCACATCATCGCTTCACATCAGGCGAGATAGTGGCTAAACATAGATCTATTAAGTGTAAAAAAAAAAAAACACTGAATTAAGTCCTATAGGCTCCGAATTCCTGCGGTGCATAAAGAACTCCTAAATTCTGACTTCTGGCCTGTAGGGGTAGTATACTGAAGATACAGAGAAGGAGCGAAATTTTGGAACCCTATGAAGTAGGTAGTGTGTATTAAATTTTATGTAACATTTTTGTATGTATGTTAGTCTGTAAGGTATAAGTATATTCTATGGGCCTCTGTTAATTTTACTGTATTTTACTTTAATATTGCCTGAAATAAAGAGTTTAAAATAATAATAACAAATAATAGGTAAAGCTGAGCTTTTGGTTATAATGAGGCGGTAATGAGGTGGCAGGCGCCGAAGTCTCATATCATAGACCGGTTCTTATCCATTAAAAATTTACCTCAGTAGCCCAATCATAAGTAATTTCCATATCTCCAATAATAGTCCTCGCACTTATCGGGGGCTGTTTTTGATTGTATCTTCTTAATGATGCACTTAGAGATAGTCCCGATATGTTGCCCATTACATATCTAAACTAAATGCTCTAAGAGGCCTCTACTTGTTGGACTCATGTCCCCACGCAAGCCTTCCAAAGGACCGGGTGTATAACCTGTGAGAAAGAGCGACATAATAATTATAAATGGTTGTTTATAAAAAAAACATTTTTCATCCCCTCATCTCGGAAAGAGTATTTTTGCTATTCGATATCTGAGTGCAAAAATCGTTTTTATCCGCTAGAGGATAAAGTAAATTTGAATTTAGAACATCGTGTGCACTAAGTTTGTGAAAACAAAACATCATTAAACCTATTTACTTCTACCTCCATGGTGCCGAATTCAACATACAACTTTTTTTCATTTGTTAAAAACTCAGACTCGGAACCTCCTTGGTGTACTTTTTTTTAATTTGCTTTGCGCGCGCAAAGTATCTTGTGATTGTAGATGATTTTTTTGCATTTAGTCATTTCCTCGCTGAGGTGGGATGAAAAAATACATGTTGCACTCGAGTGCAAAGATTTTTCACCTCGTGCTCCTTTGATTACCTTGCTTACGCTCAGGATTCTAATTTTAGAATACTTCGCTTGCTCGGTCATCAAAATTGAGCCCGCGGTTAAAAAGCAACTTTGCACTCTTGTATAACAAATAACTATTAATCCCCGCGCAGGTAAGAACGTGCTTATCCAGCTGTAGTGCTTGTCCCGCCTACACTTCTCCATCAAGGCTGAAGATGTTACTGAGTACGTTGAGAAGAAGACCAATGCTCTTCTGAGAGTCGTGCGGTTGGAGTCGCGCCACAATGTGAATTTTACACTCGAGAGCAATGAATCCGGGTCACTTAAAGAATGTTAAAAATCTCGGAAACTAAAAATGATAGGTTAATGCAATAAATTGTATTTAATAGACAATGTAATACTCCTTAAATGAAAGTAAAAAAAATATGAGTCACCATACATTTTATTAACACAAAATTACATAAAGAAAAAAACTGCTGATCTCTCCTTTAAACAAAAATAGGAAACATGAAATTTTTGAACTTTATTACGATTTTCTTGAATTTTAATACTTCGTATTGCCTCCTCGTGCTTCCATTACTGCGTTTACGCGGTTTGGCATGCTGTACACCAAGTTCCTTATACGATTTTGGGGAATATTCTCCCATTCCTCTGTGAGAGCAATTTTGAGCTCACGAAGCGTGATTGGAGGAGGGTTTCGTTGTTTTACGCATCTGCCTAGCTCGTCCCAAGCATGCTCGATCGGGTTGATATCCGGGCTGCGCGCTGGCCACTCCATACGAGTAATGTTCATCTCTTGAAGGTAGTCATTCACAATCCTACCTGTATGAGGTCGGGCATTGTCATGCATAAATATAGCATCCTCACCTAAATTGACCATAAATGGACCAACGTGATCATTGAGGATTTCTTCCACATATCTTACGCTAGTTAAAGAGCCGTTTTCTATGATCACCAGCTCTGTGCGACTTTCAGAAGAAATTCCGGCCCACACAAGTACAGACCCACCACCGTAGGCTACTTTTTCTTCGATGCATGCTTGCTTGAATCTTTCCCCTGGTCTTCGATACACTCTGTGTCTTCCATCGTGCTTGTAGAGCATAAATTTTGATTCGTCGGAGAACATAACTTTTGACCAATCTTCAATACTCCAATTTACGTGGCTCTGGGCATATCTTAGTCTCGAAATACGATGCCCACGCTCCAGTTTAGGGCCGTTTGCAGGTCTAAGGGGTTTTAAGTTAGATTCAGCAAGCCGACGTCTTACTGTCCATGCACTTGGGTTACTTCCTCCGAGGCGTCGAAACTGATTGGTGAGTTCAGTTCCTGTGAGAAAGCGATTTCGAAGCATGGTGTTCACCAAGTATCGGTCTTCTCGTGCTGTGGTACACCTGGTTCTGCCCGTTCCTGGTCTGCGTAGGTTAGAACCAGTTTCTTCGTAACGTCGGAGAACTCTTTGTACTGTTGACAGCGACACACCGACAGTCCTGGCTGTATCGCGCTGACTCCGGCCGGTTTCCAGCATTGTAAGTATTCTGGTGCATTCTTCAGGCGTAAGCGACATAATTTCAGCTTGAATAATGAATATAGAGCACTATCAACATGGTTTATGTACCCACATAAATGACAGATTACAAACAAAAGCAAAACCAAATGCTGTAATTTCGTAGTTCCATCTTCGAAAGTGGCCCTTTTTCAAATTTGATTTTTTTATGATATAACTTTACAATAACTAAGAAGTTTTAATACCTTCATTTAAGGAGTATTACATTGTCTATTAAATACAATTTATTGCATTAACCTAGCATTTTTAGTTTCCGAGATTTTTAGGATTCTTTAAGTGACCCGGATTCATTGCTCTCGAGTGTAGTTCTATTGTGGTGCGAGTACCCACTGAACATCTGTCGACCTACATGTGTGAGGAATTCTGGCCAAAGGGTGTCGTTTTTCGACGATTCAGAGGACGGCTGCAAGCGTCACCGCTGACACCGCAAGCTGACACCGCGCAGTTGCGTCACACGTCGCTGACAAAACGGTTCACATAAACATAAATATTTTAATACAAATTATATGTATGTTAGTTCTAAGGTATATATTTATATGGGCCGTAGAATAAGTAAATAACATCTGTAGCTTATTTTAATGTTGCCTGAAATAAAGATTAAATAAATAAATAAATTTGAGCACCTATTAATATTTTAGCTTGGTGCTCAATTGGGAACAATCAGCTTTATTCCCTTTTGAGCACCTACGTTGCGGTAGCTTCTAATGATGAGGTATTAAATATTTGCTGTTTTGTCTTACAAAACGTCATAAGCTCAGTTCTGTCAAAGACATTAAAGGTACAATTCTGTCATAATAAATAGTAAAAGGTTCTCTTGAGATGCATCTACGTAAAGGTTACCTAGTTATTGTATTAATTTGCGTCATCAGCATTTAGATATATCGTAAAAACCCTGAACTATTGTTATATTATTTAATTTGATTTTATTATCACTTTAAAACATTGCATTGCGATATTGTTGACAACTTGACAGCATTTAAAGTAGGTAGGTACCTACACTTATGCGCAGTAGATCACATACGTAATAAGGTACCATAAGGATATGTTAATCTTAGTTTGACACGGTAATATATCGAAAGGTGTGTACCTAACCTACCTACGAGTATTGTTTTACGAGTTACTTTTGTGAAAATATCTAATTCTTCGAACGGGATTTAAATAAGTACCTACCTACACCTACATACTTGCTTAATTACGTAACCCAAAACGTATCGTACGTATCTGAAAACAATATGCATCTAGTCGCGGGTGCAGGGCGCAGCTAGTTTCAACTAGCTGCGCCCTGCACCCGCGCCGCGGTTTCTCGGGTTAAAAAGTAGCCTATGTGTTAATCCAGGGAATAAGCTATCTTCATACTTCAATACTAAATTTCATCCCAATCCGTTTAGCCGTTGCAGCGTGAAAGAGTAACAAACATCCATACATACAAACTTTCGCGTTTATAATATTAGTAAGGCCAATACCATACATATACTTTATCGCATACAATAAATAAAAATAAAAACAATAAAAACGGAACTACGCGCGCTAAAGCGTCGATGTGGCCTAAGATTCGTCTTCCTCTAGATTCTCCTGATCCTATAGATTTAAAGTACAATGGGCGGTCTTATTGCTTAAAGTAATTCCAAGCAACCTATCAATGGATAATATAACTTGGTCCATGGTAATACTGTTATCGCATCGCACTGTCAAAGAGTTATTATATATACATAATGTGACTGATAGTAGATAGATAGCTATATATAGCTGGTGGTAGGTTTCTCGTATGCGAGAGGCCGTCTGGGTAGGTACCACCGCTTTGCCAGTTATTCAGCCGCCAAGCAGTAGTGCGCAAGCATTACTGTATTCCGGTTTGAAGGGCATTGTAGCCAGCGAAATTACTGGGCATTATGAGACTCAACAACTAATTGTCTCAGGGTGACGAGCGCAGTGCAGCGCCGCGCAGGGGCAGGGGCGCACAGGCGCCGTTTATTGTTATGGCCTGGCGTATTGCTTACCATCAGGCAAACGACCAGCTCGTCTCGTCACTCATTTACATAAAAAAATAAAAAATAAGGCAGATAAAAAATGTATTGATTACAACACAAGAGATGTAGCAAGACATCAAATCATTTAGCGGTATTTTTAATACACCAACCAACCCCCGGCCTTGCCTTTGCCACCTCAGTATTTCTGGTATCTAGGTACTAGGTAGCTGGTAGTGGCTCTCCGGAAGATTTAAGGGACCCGTTAAACGCGAGGTCGGTAGTTGGAGCATCCGCAAAAACCACGAAATTGAAGATCAAGATAGTATTCTTTGGATCTAGTGTCTGAACCTTTTTTTGCTACTACTTTTTTTGCACCGGCCTTCCAAATGTTAGTCCTTTCTTTTTAAAGGTTGTCTGGAAGAGATGGCTTTGACCGATAAAACATTATTCTCAAGACGTTGTTGATATACCTACTGATTACATTGAAATGTACTAGTTTTTATGTACATATTTTTAGGGTTTCTAACAATAGAGTGTTTATCTATCTATCAATCTAAGGCTTATTATATCTTATAATGTATATTATATATGTATATGTTTTAAATATTTCGTACCTTTTTTAAAACTAAAGCTGCTGTTTTTTATAGATATTACCACACCGTAGGTGCTCAAAAGGGAATAACGTCTAATTATTCTTTTTTGTTCCCTTTTGAGCACCAAGCTAATAAATTGATTGGTGCTCAAATGGGAATATATGTATCAAAATTTAGGCATTCAAACAGGAATACTCCAGAAATATTATTAGACCACAAGGATTAGGTATATAATGTACACATCAGTAAAGCTTGTACTATTAATTTTTCTATGATAAAGTTTTTACTGTACCTTTTATAAATGTTCTATCAGTTTCTCTATCAATACATACATCGAGGAATATAACGTATGCCTACCTATTTGATAATCAATATAATAATGCCAATCGCAAAACACTTTCAGCAATCTATACCTATACGACTTTAAAGATAGCAAAGATATTATTACCAACACTGATCCTATAAAAAAAGTGAGATACAGTTTTCGGTAACAACACTGTGAAGGCCGGTACCCAACTATGTGTGCGTGACAACACATAGATAACAGTCTTTAACACTGTAGAAACTCATGCGTCAGTGTGAGTGTAATGTTGCTAGCGTAAAAAAAAAGGTGTAGTGAACGGTAGGTATATACTATTAATATAATTGTAAATGGATAGAGTGATGTACGTATTTATTTAATAGACATATAATTAGCTAAATATTTGTCATCATTATGACAATGACTGATTAATCTATCTTTTAGCTATACCTATAATGTACAAAATAAAATCTCACTCACTGACTCATCACGACCAATGAAGTTAAAATTTCAGTGTAGAGATTGATTTTATTTTCGTATTAAGTATTTTTTTATACTACTAAGTAACGAGACGAGCAGGTCACTCGCCTGATGGTAAGCGCCGCGCCTGCCTGCAACAGATACAATGCCACCCAGAATCCTAACCAAATCGCATTCAAATTGGTCAAGTGGTAACAAACATAATTATTTATTATAAACAATCTTACATGAATGAAAATTACCAAAATACTATTATTTTTTTAAATAAAACTGACACTGGAGTTGGAAAGGAACCAGCTCTAGTTACCCTTACTTCTAGGTACATTAATTTCAATGTAGGCTAGCCACACTAATCGATTCTCGTTGAAGTACTGTGTTTCTATTCTAAACATACTATACGGAAAAATAAAATCTACTATACGGAAAAAAAGTATTAATCAGTATATTTGAACTTACTTGTGAAACGATATCCCATCTTTTCGTCTCGGTTTCTGGAAGCAGTTTTTACAATGTTTGAACACGCAATACGGCATATTTTTGGAACTAAAATTCACGCGTCACGCAGTACTTTCTTAGCCAGCGCTTCGTTGCGTACTGACTCGATGTAGTATCCGCTTTGTGTAGTGGTATCCGCTTCGTGCGCCTCAATCCCGTGTTCCATGCGGAGTACTTATCTGACTTTTTTATAGGATTAGTGATTACCAATAACAAGAACAACTTGTAATTACTTAGTCCTAGAGAAATAACGAGATTGAACGGTATTTTATAATAGATTGGTGTTTTAAAGCAAACTAACCATATAACGTGCAAGAACCATGGCAGAACAAACTGATATTTTTCAGTATAGAGACCTTACCCCAGAGGAGGTAGAACAGGCGTCAGCGTTATTTGAAGGTAAGTCTCTTAAATTGACACACATCGCTTTGCATTTTCTTAACTGTTTATGTATGTTGATGTATTTATGGGGTTGGAAACCATTCAATTACATTTGTCATATTATATATTTTTAAAGCACCTAAAATAGAAAATGTTATGACCATAATCTTATCGTATAATATCTGTTGTGCTGTGTATGCATCTTGCACCTTTCCTAACTATTGACATGACAGTAGCTTCTGTGGTGTAGTGGTTGGGCGAGTCAGCTCATATCTTATTTACCTAAAAGGCTGCAGGTTTCCCGTAACGAGACAAATGTTGTTGCAAGAAACAAAAGCGCTTGTAGGTATTTGCACAGAATACTAAAGGAACAGAAGCATCACTCCGCAAAGAAATTTAAACAAATAGCGACTCTTGCTATGACGCAATAAAATTCAATTCAGCTCGCGT
This sequence comes from Petrophora chlorosata, assembly GCA_951640565.1. NCBI lineage: Eukaryota > Metazoa > Arthropoda > Insecta > Lepidoptera > Geometridae > Petrophora > Petrophora chlorosata. The sequence goes on along the minus strand of OX621194.1, from coordinate 4,699,702 downwards.
AGCGCTGCATACCTACCAGTCATATTAACCTACAGACAGTGGCATAGCTGGGTAACCAAAGGCCCTGGGGCAAAAAATAAACAAGAGCCCTAATTAAACTATTTCAAATCGTTTGTTCTACCACAAAATACAAAAGGAACAGAAGCAGCACTCCGCAAAGAAATTTAAACAAATAGCGACTCTTGCTGAGACGCAATAAAATTCAATTCAGCTCGCGTAGCGCTGCATACCTACCAGTCATATTAACCTACAGACAGTGGCATAGCTGGGTAACCAAAGGCCCTGGGGCAAAAAATAAACAAGAGCCCTAACTAAACTTGGAATACCTCTGTATTTTTTTTCAAATAAGTTGCCATTATTAAAGTCGCGTTCCTGGAACTTGTTTTGGTTTTATTCCGAATGTGGGAGAAACTTTCACTAGTTCAATTTATAGTTTGTAAGTCAGAGTCCGTGTGGCCCCCTGAGCTTGGGGGCACTGCTCCGTCTAGCCCTCCGGTAGCTACGCCACTGCCTACAGCGCGCACGCGGCACGTGTAACGTTAGGGTTGATACTTGTATTGTGATGAAATATCAATTTGAATAGTTCAAGTAATGTATATCTCTACTATCTATGAGGTACTATTATTCTCATTCTGTGAACAATAACTTTTCAAACGGTATACCTACCTAGTAATAATAGTTGTAGTTAATAAAAATATCTAAATATTTAAAAATATTTAGATATTAAACACATAACAAAGCTACACCTGACCTAGTAAACCCTATCATCACTTGTTTAAACAGATCTTGTCATTACCTACTCAGGCAAATACGATACGAGAGACATTGATAATGATAATAAAAAGTTCAGACTATATAGTAATACCTAATACCTACTAATAAAATTCATCATTTATATCAGAATAAAAGTTTTGAGTAAGTAGGTAATTATTTGATATAAGAACCTATATCCAAATTTATTTTTAGCTGATATGCAAGCTTGCGTGCGTGTGGGCCCAAAAGGATATTACTTTATGAAAGAGTACAAGAAGTATGCAGCCGATATTTACAACATGCCGTTGAGGCAGGGTGACATTTTTGTTGCGAGTTTCCAACGATCAGGTAAGAAAATGCTAATTTAATCTAATACATACGAATAAAATAATTATTATAGCATAATATACTTAGAGCGGACAGCAGTAAAAGCGTCACCGTCAGTGAAGCTGCTAAAGTTTTATCCTTATTACCAGTATCCTACCTAATCATAGATTAGGATGGGCACAATACAATAGTTGTATGTCTGGTGCTGATAAGTTCAAACTCAGTTGTAAAAGAAAATAAATAAATATGTAATTTGCAGGTACTACATGGACTCAGGAACTGGTGTGGTTGATTGCGAACGACTTGGATTATAAACAGGCCGAAGAAAAACCTCTCACACGTAGATATCCGTTTTTGGAGTAAGTGCCAATTAGTTGTTATAGAAAGCATAGCAAAATCAGCAAAAAAAGTTTTTAAGTATCTTTAGGGCATAAACAGGTGGTGTGGAAAATAGTACATTGTACACCGAGGGGAGAAAACGATCTATTTCTGTTCGAGAGTATGTTTAAAAGAAACTCGAAAGCGAAAAGAAACGCTTAAAGGAAAATCGAGAACAGAAATAGAACTTTTTCCCGAGTGATACATAGTGCTGGAAACTGGCTGAGGAAAATAAAATCGTCGCTTTCACTATCAGATGACATTTTGGAAAATTATTTAGAAAATTAAAAGCTAGGTACTGTTAAATTATCAATTTGGTTAAAACAAAATTTAACGCAACGAAATAAATTGCCGCGCTTTTTTTTTTCGTATTGCAGAATAAGGTTGCCATCCTCATTTCATTAAAAATAGAAAACAAAAAAAAACCGCCTCTTTTCTCTAATTATTTGATATAAAACCTTTTTGAGATTTGAGGTTCGTATGTTTCCTGCCTCTTTTTTCTAATTATTTCATACAAGACCTTTTTGAGGTTTGACGTTTGTGTTTTTTTTTTATGTTCGCTGCTAAAAAACAAAAGAAAGCTAGCCGGGCAGTAATGGATTTTCATACAACATTCCTGCCCTGCTTCGGAGGGCAGTAATGAAATTCCATATAACTTTTCCCGCCGCACATTTTTAAGGGAGAAATTAAGAACTTTGTAACCCGTTTATGAACGAGTAATAAGACACTTTCCGAGTGGGTGTGGTATAAAAGTATATTGAATGTGCAACAGTAGGTCCATACGGGCTGGAGATGTTATAAAAGATAAGCAAGCATTCTTTATCTTAAATGTGGTCAATCTTTTGCAACGCAATTAAAAATTGTTTTTACAAATTAAAAGTACTATACAGAATGAGACCATTTTTAAACGATGGTTTGCGTATAACACTTGTTGAGTCGTTGGTCCTTTCTAAGCTTAACTATATGGACGTCGTAATTGGTCCACGTCTGCTTGCTAAAACCCATAAGTTAATTCAACGTGTCCAAAATGCGTGTGCTCGTTTTTGCTTCAATATTCGTTTAGAGCACATGTGACACCCTACTTAAATAAACACTCCATTTTAAAAATGAAGCACCGCCTAAAATTACATCTAGCTTGTCTGCTTTTTGGCGTGATTAAGCACCAAGCCCCTATATTCCTATATGATAAGTTGTCTTGGACGCCTAGGCATATAACCCATGAATCACGGCAGAGAGCGGTACAGCTATCAACGCAAAGTCATTGCACAGCCGCTTTCCGTGGTAGTTTCCGCTACTCAGCAACTAAGTGTTGGAATAACATTCCACCGCCCATAAGGAGCCTGCAAAATTTCCTAGGATTTAGAACAAAAATTAAAAAAAATCTTACTGTCCACCAAAAATCGCAGGAAACTTTAAAGCATGATACAAGTGCCATATAATACGAAATATAATTTGCTACACACAAATACGAACATAAAAAACACACGCACACACACCCTCTCACACACACACCCTCACACGTCCTCGCGACTAAAAAATAGTCACTATTATTAAATGTTTTTGTTGGCGATTTGTTTTTAGTTTAAATGTCAGTAACTCAAACGGCCTCAACGGAAGACCAGCGCTGGTCGCACGACCAGCACAACGCTGAGTTGAGGCCGGTTTGCAACAATTACCTATTTTATTTATTTACTCTGTCAGACTTAATGATTTTTTTATTTTCTGTTTGTTTTTCATGTCACATGTTCATAGTTTATAAGTTGTTGCAAATAAACGTTTCTTTCTTTCTTTCTTTCTTTTCTTTTAAGATAAAAAGATGGCTACAGTAGGCTTACCTATTTATTTATTAAACTGAGAAGCCATAAATAGGGATATCTGGAGATAAGACATCGCAATGTCGGTACCTAAGAGTATAATACCAACAGTATTTTATTTTCAGACATATAGCTCACTTCGACGACGTAAACATAAAGTATTCCCTAGAAATAGCCGGAGACACTGAGCAATTGCGACAGCTGATCAGGTTGATAACTACACCGGCCACGAAACTATTAGCTGAAATGCCATCTCCACGGTTTATAAAGACCCATCTGCCGATGTCTTTACTTTCGCCTAATATATTGGATACAGCAAAGGTGCTTACGTTATTTATTACGTTAGTTACTTCACGTTAATGAATGTTCTCAGAAGCGCATATAAAAGTAAAAACCCTTGTCTTAAGAAATTCTATAAATCTAGATGAAAGTGAAAACCTCATCAAAATACATCAACAGACAATCGCGGATGTGGGTTTGCTAATACTAGGCATGCCTTTTAAGTTCTGTCGTTTCCATATTTCCCGGCAATTTTGAATTTGGAACTGTTCTATATACGAATGTGTTTAAATTTTGAATCTCAAAACAGTTGAAAGTATTAGGATTAATGCTATTGTTTAGTCACAGCGTCGATTGGAATCTGTCAGGTTACGTACGAAAATGAATCTTTCTAAGGAAATTGTTCGTGCAATAATTTTCTACAACTTCAGAAGAGGCCTGACACGGCTCCAGTGTTTTGAAGAGCCAACATCTGTGTTCAGTGATGAAGCCCCATGTCTGCGGACTGTCGAACGCTGGTATTTAGAATTCCAGCGTGGACATACTAGTGTTAGTGACAAATCTCGCGAAGGACGCTCAAAATCCGCCTTCACCGAAGAAAACATCATTGCTGTGAGACAACTAATTCTCGAAGATCGTCATGTGACGTATCGAGAGATAGAGGCTCTATTAGGCATCTCAGGGACAACCATTCAGAAAATCTTGCATGACGCTCTTGGTGTGAGAAAGCTAGTTTGCCGTTGGATACCGCATCTGCTTTCCGACGATCACAAGGCGGCCCGCGTCAGATGGTGTAAGAAAACTCTGCAAAGGTTCAGCCGAGGAGAGTCAAATCACGTCTACGACATCATCAGTGGTGACGAATCTTGGATCTATGCCTACGATCCTGAATCCAAACAACAATCTACAATCTGGGTCTTTTAAGACGAGCCAAAGCCGACTAAAGTTGTTCGTTCTCGAAGCACTTCAAAGAAGATGGTGGCCACGTTCGTTGGAAAAACCGGCCATGTTGCGACTATTACACTTGAAGATCGTAGAACGGTTATCGCAGAGTGGTATACCACAGTTTGTTTACCACAAGTCATCGCCGAATTTCGAAAATCTAACTCAAAGCGACGCATCATCCTGCACCACGACAACGCAAGCTCACACAGCGCTCGTCAAACGATTGAGTATTTGAAGCAGGAATCAGTAGAAATTCTTGACCATCCTCCATACAGTCCTGACCTAAGCCCTAACGATTTCTTTACATTTTCCTAAAATTAAAAAAGTCTTCTTGGTCAAAGTTCCAGCCCGGTGAAGAACCAGTGGACGCTTTCAAGTCAGCCATTTTGATTACCCCCACTTTAGAGTGGAATAAATGTTATAATAACTGGTTTGAGCGAATGGAAAAGTGTATTAAACTACGTGGTGAATACTTTGAAAAACAATAAAAAGTACTATAAGGTTCTAGTTGTGTTTTTTCTTCAAACGACAAAACTTAAAGGCATGCCTAGGGAAGACACAGGAAAGGAAATAGGTGTACAATGCGCGAGGACTAACCAGATATAAAGCGGAACGGCCATTGCTCAACCATATTATTAGAGAGAAGGCACTGGCAAACAAACCAAAATATAATGTTGTTTATTTGCAGGTTGTGTACGTGGCTCGGGATCCCAGAGACGTAATGGTGTCGTGTTACCATCACTCCAAGCTGTTCAAGCTACTGCGGTTCAAGGGGTCCTTCAAGGAAACGTGGAATGCCTTTAAAAAAGATCTGTGTAAGTTGTTACAAAAATATATGTGTGGCCTAGAGATAGCTAAAAAAAATGCTCCAGCCCTCTACCAGTTGGCAGTATACCAAGGAGCATAAAACCAGCAGTATACCCAAGATGCTTTTTACATTGCCTATTGCTTTTTGCATTGAATGATTATTGCATTGCCCTATAACTAGTAGTATAACTTACCTACTATCATGGACCAATGCTACTATAAACATGTTGGCCACACACCCACACGATAGAAGAACAACATGTTGTGGTACCTGAATGTACAGTATGCACTAAAGTGACGGACACGGAGGAACAGCCGCGCGCAGGAGAAATTAACTAGAGAAACAGGAGGCGTATTAATACCGTATTAGTACCTACCTATCTACCAAATTGAATTGTTAACTCCCGACGCAAAAAAGAGGGGTGTAATTAGTTCGACCACTATGTGTGTCTATCTGCGTCACCGTAGCCCTTAAACGGGTAAACCGATTTGGATGCGGTAATTTTAATTGAAATCCGTCAAAGACATGTTGTATCAAAATTGGTTCTGCTGTTTTTTTACTTTTTATGGATTTGTGGTGGAGGTTTTTTTAAATTTTGGTTTACTGAAATTTGCTTGTTATTTTACAGTTTACCTGACACCTTACTTCGAACATGTTAAGGAGGCATGGGCTCTGCGGGATCATCCGAAGATGCTATTCCTGTTTTATGAAAATCTTTCGAAGGTCAGTAAATGATTTCTTCTTTTTCACCTTAAGGGTCGGCAACGCATCAACAATGCCTCTGGTGCTGCAGATGTCCATAGGCTACGGTAACCGCTTACCATCAGGCGCGCCGTCTGCTTGTTTGCCGACATATTAAATTTAAAAAAAATCTATAATTTGGTCCTAAAGGGTCTTTGCTGGAAAATCCTGATACCTTTTTGACTTGAGAAGATTTACAAATTATTTTTTTTATGTAGGTAATTGAGCGACGGCTCTTCAATGACGTTTACCTGATGGTAAGCACCATGCTTGCCCATAATATGCAGTATACATATTGCTATCTATATCTTATTTCTTTATTGAAATATCTTATTTTGAATATTCTTGTCACGCGACATGTTCGTAATCTACCTACAAAATTATCGTAATATGTAACGATCAACAATATTATCTATAATGTAGAGGATTTTGTGCCAAAAATCCGGTAAGTATCTGTTTATTAGTTTTTACAATAATAAATTAATAATTATATATGACTATTACGTTTTGACTTTATAATTATTATGTGTAATATATTTATTACATTTTTAAATTATTGTGTTAGGTATATAATTTTGAAAATTATTTTGATTTGAAATTGATTGGGCAAGACCGGATACCCCGTCTTATCACATTAACCGCACTTCCCCGTCTTGCCCCACTCTCCCCTAAAGGATATCCAGTTCAACACCTAGGATCTACGTAACAAAACTGAAACAACACAAAACATGAAATGGTTGAAACTACAAAGGTAGTTATATCTATTCACAGGTCAATGAATAGTTATATTTTTTTAGGATCTACCAGCCTCTATCCGCCGTGTCGCTGACTTCCTCGGTAAGGAGGTGACTGCTGACCAGATGGAGCGTCTCTGCGACCACCTTAGCATCGACAACTTCAAAAAAAACATTTCTGTCAACTATGAAGACTTAAGAGAGTTCGGCTTATTGGATTCTAAGGAATCCTTTATTAGGAAAGGTACATACAACTCTTTATCATCAGTTCATCCCATTATTTAAATGATTATCCACAGAAGAACTCTTTATCATAAAAAAGAAAATCATTGGTCAACATTTTGTGATGATATCTACGATCTACGACTAATACATGTTTCTGATATTGAATGCATTAGCGCATGCTAGTTGAAAATCCTAAGATTTTAAAAAATTAGGAAGAACACAAATGATATTGCTCGGGCAGGGATCGAACCTGCGTCTTCGGAATACCGTCCCGACCCCTTAACCACTGGGCCACCGACCTAACTGCTCGAGCAACCAAATTAGGATTTATTAAAAGCAAGGCTTTTTGAACTTTACAAACACACAAGCTAGCTTTTTATTGAAAGTGACACATTTGAAACTTCGTCTCATTCCTTATTTTACTCCATCTCTGTAAACTTTCTCACAAAATATACTCAATCTTATGTTTAAATTATACTTAGAACAAGATGTGGACAAAACTTTCTTAAGTTAAATATCATATAAGAAAACTCAAATTAAAACATTGCTACATTTCATCTATATAATAAAAGAACAGGGTTTTTTTCTACAATCATCGCACAGCCAAAACCGCTTAACATAGAAACCTGAAATTTGGATCACGTATTCTACAATTAGTGAAGGCGTCATTTAAGAACGGATTTTTCGAAATTTGACCTTTAAGTGGGTCAAATGGGGTCATAAAGGATGTATGGGGAAAAAAAAATATTTTGTCGCACGGTCACGAAACTTTGGCAGTATACTATGCAAAAGGAATAAAAGAGCACATGTATCACCGTTTTTTGAAAATCAACCCTTTAGGTTTAGTGTGGTTTTTTAGATTGGAATGCGGAAACTATAATGTATGCTACGGTGATTGATTCTTGACCAGTAGTTATAAAAATTTTGTGTGAGCTTTAAGCATGTGAATACTAGGAATTAGTTTTCGGCATTTTTAGAAATTCGACCCCTAAGGTCATTTCTTGGGGTCGTAAAGTTTCCATGGTGTAGGGTTTTTCAGTAAAGTTATGAAACTTAGTAAATTGACTAAACAAAAGAATATAAAAATACATTTTCAGTAACTTTTCAAAAATCAACCCCTAAGGTCCTAAGGTTTACATTGAAAATCTTTGTTTATAGCGATGAAACCTCAGAGATGTATGAGATTTGAGCCAACCTGCCCAACCACTACACCACAGTGGCTGTCAACTGGATTGTATTTTTCTTTAAATCTGTATTTTTTCCTGTTGCCAGGCAAATCCGGCGGGTGGCGGGATTACTTCGACGAGGAGATGACGCGCGAGGCGGAGCGATGGATCGCAGACAACCTGCGTGACACCGACTTATGCTTTCCTAGCATGAACCAGTGTCCTAACTAGTCCATGGCTTATTGATCTTGTAGATATCTGTTAATGTTAATTTCATAACACACAACAACAAAGAAACGTTTCATGGACGGATCCAAGAATAGATGCAATACAGCAATACGACTGTCGAGGTTGCAGTCGACTAGGGTCTGAGCAGCCGCTCAACTGCTGTCTCTCTCTAGATCTATGTGCTCCATATTAGGCCACATCATCGCTTTACATCAGGCGAGATAGTGGCCAAACATAGTCCTCGCACTTATCGGGGGCTGTTTTTGATTGTATCTTCTTAATGATGCACTTAGTGACAGTCCCGATATGTTGCCTATTCCATATCTAAACTAAATGCTCTAAGAGGCCTCTACTTGTTGGACTCATGACCCCACGCAAGCCTTCCGGGCCGGGACCGGGTGTATGACCCGTGAGAAAGAGCTACATAATAATAATAATAAATGGTTGTTTATAAAAAAACATTTTTCATCCCCTCATCTCGGAAAGAGTATTTTTGCTATTCGATATCTGAGTGCAAAAGTCGTTTTTATCCGCTAGAGGATAAAGTAAATTTGAATTTAGAACATCGTGTGCACTAAGTTTCTGAATTCAAAACATCATTAAAACTATTTACTTCTACCTCCATGGTGCCGAATTCATCATACAACTTTTTTAATTTGTTAAAAACTCAGACTTGGAACCTCCTTGGTGTACTTTTTTTTGATTTGCTTTGCGCGCGCAAAGTATCTTGTGATTGTAGATGATTTTTTTGCATTTAGTCATTTCCTCGTTGAGGTGGGATGAAAAGTTACGTGTTGCACTCGAGTGCAAAGATTTTTCACCTCGTGCTCCTTTGATTACCTCGCTTACGCTCAGGATTCTAATTTTAGAATCCTTCGCTTGCTCGGTCATCAAAATTGAGCACGCGGTTAAAAAGCAACTTTGCACTCTTGTATAACAAATAACTATTAATCCCCGCGTAGTTAAGAACGTGCTTATCCAGATACGACAATTTTATTATTAGCCTTCATTTGCACTGTTTCCATATACTTGCATAGATATAGGATAATATAGGTTATGAACCTGCGAATGTACCATCTATACACGAACCTACATAACTATGTAAATCTAACAATGGAATACAGTGCTGATCTAATGAATATGAAGAAGCACTGAGCACCTATTTTTTAGCACCAATGCATTGAGCGCCATAAGTATATCATTATATTATATTATATTATATTATATTAGTTTAGAGCGGCCCAATGGGGGAAAGCAGAGTCGCGGCACACCTGTTCCTAAGGGTGCACCTGTGGCTCCAGCTCCAACGAAACAGTGTGACAAGGAGGGTTTCATCAAAGTGGAGAGAAAGAAGCTTACTCGTCAGAACCAGAACTAGTGCGGCACCGCACCGACCGGACCGAGCCACCTGCTGCGCCCGGCGTTTCCCACGACGCTACTCTACGTGTCCCGCCTACACTTCTCCATCAAGGCTGAAGATGTTACTGATTACGTTGCGAAGAAGACCAATGCTCTTCTGAGGGTCGTGCGGTTGGATTCGCGCCACAATGTGAATTTTAATTCTATTGTGGTGCGAGTACCCACTGAACATCTGTCGACCTACATGTGTGAGGAATTCTGGCCAAAGGGTGTCGTTTTTCGACAATTCAGAGGACGGCTGCAAGCGTCACCGCTGACACCGCAAGCTGACACCGCGCAGTTGCGTCACACGTCGCTGACAAAACGGTTCACATAAACATAAATATTTTAATACAAATTATATGTATGTTAGTTCTAAGGTATATATTTATATGGGCCGTAGAATAAGTAAATAACATCTGTAGCTTATTTTAATGTTGCCTGAAATAAAGATTAAATAAATAAATAAATAAATTTGAGCACCTATTAATATTTTAGCTTGGTGCTCAATTGGGAACAATCAGCTTTATTCCCTTTTGAGCACCTACGTTACGGTAGCTTTTAATGATGAGGTCTTAAATATTTGCTGTTTTGTCTTACAAAACGTCATAAGCTCAGTTCTGTCAAAGACATTAAAGGTACAATTCTGTTACAATAAATAGCACAAGGTTCTCTTGAGATGCATCTACGTACAGGTTTCCTACCTAGTTATTTCATTAATTTGCGACATCAGCATTTAGATATATCGTAAAAACCCTGAACTATTGTTATATTATTTAATTTGATTTTATTATCACTTTAAAACATTGCATTGCGATATTGTTGACAACTTGACAGCATTTAAAGTAGGTACGTACCTACACTTATGCGCAGTAGATCACATACCTAAGTAGGTACCATAAGGATAAGTTAATCTTAGTTTGACACGGTAATATACCGAATGGTGTGTACCTAACCTACCTACGAGTATATTTTTACGGGTTACTTTTGTGAATATGTAATTCTTCGAACGGGATTCAAATAAGTACCTACCTACACCTACATACTTACTTAATTACGTAACCCAAAACGTATCGTACGTATCTGAAAACAATATGCATCTAGTCGCGGGTGCAGGGCGCAGCTAGTTTCAACTATGTAGCTGCGCCCTGCACCCGCGCCGCTGTTTCTCGGGTTAAAAAGTAGCCTATGTGTTAATCCAGGGAATAAGCTATCTTCATACTTCAATACTAAATTTCATCCCAATCCGTTTAGCCGTTGCAGCGTGAAAGAGTAACAAACATCCATACATCCATACATACAATCTTTCCTGTTTATAATATTAGTAAGGCCAATACCATACATATACTTCATTGCATACAATAAATAAAAATAAAAACGGAACGACGCGCGCTAAAGCGTCGATGTGGCCTAAGATTCGTCTTCCTCTAGATTCTCCTGATCCTATAGATTTAAAGTACAATGGGCGGTCTTATTGCTTAAAGTAATTCCAAGCAACCTATTAATGGATAATATAACAGATACCTATGAGATGCAATATAAATTATAATAGGTATAATAACGAAATAGAATAGAATAGAAAAACTCTTTATTGTATACCAAATTATAGAAATAGACAATAACACAGTCCTTAACTAAGGTAGTACAGTGGGCGGTCTTATCGCTTGAAGCGATCTCTTCCAGACAACCATTATAAAAATATATAGATCTTAAACATATTTAAATCAATAATTAAATACATTCAATACATATTCTATAGTAAAGTTAACAGTGGATATATAATAGTGTTTATGTACCTTAATTTTTAAATAAGAAAGGATTACGCTTGACTTATAGGTGCGTGAACAACTTGACTTCTAATCCGATAATTACTTACATAATTAGAAGTCATCGTGACTGGTGGTAGGTTTCTCGTATGCGAGAGGCCGTCTGGGTGGGTACCACCGTTTTGCCAGTTATTCAGCCGCCAAACAGTAGTGCGCAGGCATTACTGTGTTCCGGTTTAAAGGGCATTGTAGCCAGCGAAATTACTGGGCATTATGAGACTCAACAGCTAATTGTCTTAGGGTGACGAGCGCAGTGCAGTGCCGCGCAGGATTTTGCAAAACAAAGTTTTGGGTGGTGCTGTTATTGTTATGGTCTGGCGTATTGCTTACCATCAGGCAAACGACCAGCTCGTCTCGTCATTCAGTTACATAAAAAAAGTCATTTTTTTTTACACTTAATAGATCTATGTTTGGCCACTATCTCGCCTGATGTGAAGCGATGATGTGGCCTAAGATGGAGCACATAGATCTAGAGAGAGACGGCAGTTGAGCGGCAGCTCTGACCCGTCTCCCCGATGGTTCACCGAACATCATCCCGAAACACAACTAGGTCGCTTGATGGCATGGCTTTGTTCGGTAGGTAGTATTACAACCACGGCCAGAGCCTACCAAGAAATTATAATAGTATGGTGCCTATTTTATGATTATGTACTTCTATATAAAGTACTTATAGTATAGTACTAATAGTATTGGTTTGAGTCTACTCGAATTTTAAGTAGGTATCTAACTTACTCCTACGACATGAGAGCCAATAGAGTGGGGTCATTCAGCCTTGCGGCCTAGTCAACCTCAGGGTATGTATTATCGGAAGAACCGAATTCGTTACACCTTATACCTATTTATTTACATAGATAAATCCGGCCATCTATGACGACCATCGTCAAACAAATTCGGCCATGTATAACCTTCGTCGATATACAATAACAATAGACTCACAATGCAGGATGCAGAAAACCGCGCGAAGTGGAGAGAATGGAACAGGAAAGCGGACCCTGGCCGAAGCCGGGATTAATCACGCTAGGCAGAAGAAGATCTAACTTACTACTACCTAGTACCTACTCACCTTAATTTATGAAATGCTAGTTACCAATCTAATCATGTATAGCTCAATAATCTTTTAAATTCTAATTTAAATCATTTCAATAATCAAAAACCTTGATGAAGACCTAATTAAGGCAATCGTGTACCAATAATTATATAGCTATTGCAAAATATACTTATCTTAGTGGTAATGTATATTTCCCAACACCTTTTAAATTTACCTACTTTTTACTGATTACAATATAATATTAGATTTAAACGTACCCTAAGTATTTCGCCTGCGGCTTTACCCGTAGATTTCTCGTCCTATGGGATATACTTACCTAACCCTAGAGATTTCGTAATGTACCTAGTACTAGTAATAATCATCGACTACGGCAAAGAAAAGGATGGTTTGGTAGTTATATTCTTACTTAAATACCTTCCTTTCCTTGGAATCGTTGCTTGAAAGTTTGTGGTGGTAGTTCTCCAGGCGAGAATGGTTATTTATTGATTTTCATAAATACATCATTACGTATCTATGTAGATATATATATGTTCGAAGCCTTCCCGTTTGAGCACCTACTTTTTGAGCACCAGAGGTACTTATTCCCATTTGAGCACTTATTAATACTTTAGCTTACTGCTCAATTGAGAACAAAAAATAGTTCCAACTTTATTTCCTTTTGAGCACTTACAGAGCGGTAGGTGATTAAATGGGAATAAAGTCCAAATAAACGAATAAATACATAGTATTTTTAACCGACTTCAAAAAAGGATAAGGTTCTCTGTTCGATTGTTTTTTTAATTTATTTTTTATAATGTTTTTATGTTTGTTACCTCAGAACTCCGTCATTTATGAACCGATTTGGAAAAATATTTTTGAGATGTGTTCAGTATAGCTACGAAGTGGTCCCATATAAATTTCATCGATATTTGACCTTGGACTTCGAAGATACATTGATGTCGGTTTTTGTTTTTTTTCTAAAAATAATTATACTATTAACAAATATATTTATATTAGCATAATAATTTAAGAATTAATGAAATACATTATACACCAGAACTTTTAAAAAGGGCATGTTCTCACTAGTTTGATTCATTTGTTCGATCGTCGAAATAGTGAGATTTTTTTTCTGCAAAACGAAGTGCTATATGTCCAAACTCGGAAATCGCAGGTCGGTGTTGCGAAGGTTGTCTGCGATCCACTGGTCGGCTTCTCGACTCATCTCTTCATCAAAATGCTCTCGCCAGCCACCAACCTTACCTGCATGTTATAAAATGGACCTTTAGCTATTACCGTTCATCGTCATAGTCATAAACATAAGATATTTATTAAATAGGTACAAAAAATTACCTAATGCAAAAAATACAAACTTAAATAATTAATATATGTGCCGAATGGGCTCAACCCAGCATAAAATGCCAAAAATTTTATACAACTCGGCGCAGATCAGGAGCATCTATGTAGTTTAGCTTCGATGTAACTTATTCAACCATCATGGCATTGCAACGGTTTAAGATAGGTACCGAAATATCAATTCCTCAAAAGAAACAAAATACTTGTAAATATTCTGTTTCCAAACATAATTCTGTAAGTAAGTATAGTTAGGTAGGTACTTACCTTTTCTAACAAATGGTGCTGCTTGAGGCTTCATAATGCCAAGTTCCTGGAGGCTGGGGATGTTGAACGTCTTTTTGTCTTTCAGGTTATTGAAATCAAGGTATTTGCTGAGACCAAGAAGTTGTTCATCTGTGTAGGATTTGTTGAAGAAATCAGCTACACGGCGCAGCGTAGCGAGTCGGTCCTGAAAATGTGGGTAGGTAGGTGGGTATTCAGTTGAAGTCTTGAGAGCTTCAAGTATAATTCAATGCTTAAACTCAATAGGAATTATCATAAAAATAATATTTCTCACTTACGTCTTGAATGTCCTCGTAGAATAAGAACAGCAAATTCGGGTTGTGTCGTTTCTTCCAAGCTTCTTTGACGTGCTCAAAATATGGACAGAAGAACACTGTAATTAAGGGATCCAAATATAAACGCGAAAGTTGGTAAAGGTACACGAGATTTAGTTTTAAGACGAGTGTTAAAATACCAAAAAATTTTACTTACTCGTTCCCTTAAGAAAGTTGTTCCACATAGCCTTGAAGTCTCTCTTAAATTCCCAAAATCCCCCCGAAGTGAAATAGTAGAAAGAAACTATGACGTCTCTGGGATCCCTTGCTACATACACCATCTTCGAAGTCTCCAGCAGTTTTGGAGGCAGGATCGACAATGGCAGGTGAGTTTTGTAGAACGAGTGAGTCTTTGTGATGATGTCTATAGGTTGGTAGCAAGTCCTCATAGACTCCATTTTCTTTTCGTCGTGAATGTTCTTGAGGGCGTGTTTGAGTGCTGTTTTCTGATGAACCATTGCGTGCATTCTGTGAATAGATAATTGATTAAGACAACTTACTTACCTTCTTATCTTCATATCACCTAGGTTTGAAATAAAAGTCAAAGTCAAATATCATTTATTAAATAGGCACAAAAGTGCACTTTTAAAGGTCATAAACACATGATACAAATAAAATATGTTAAAATTTTTAACTTATGTTAACATGACTTTGAAAAAAGTAAGTATGATTACCCATTTCTATCCTATACTCAAATTGAAGTCTGAGTGCTGAAAAGAAATGCGAAAACTGACTCTACCAGTGCTTCGGAAATACGCCCTTTAGAGAAGATAGCACCAAGAAACTCTGCGGGGATGTCTTTTTTTCAGCTCTTTTAAAATGTCTCGAAAATAACAATGAACAATTACGTATAAATTAGAATTAACAGAATGTCAAACAAGAAGTGCGAGTGAGATGTCCTATAGTCATAGTATCAGTAACAAAAAAGTGTAAAAAGTAAAAGAAAGGCCACTTACTCTAAATATATAAATTTCTTTTCCATACGCGTTTTCTCACATTCAGCGTAGTCTAAATCGTTTATAATCAACCAGACTAACTGCTGTGTCCACGTTGTTCCTATTGATTAAAAATGCATTAATTAACTAGGCATTTCACAAAAATCTGAAACTTGTGGGTAAGTCAATGTTAATTTACCGAATTTAATTTGCAAGAAACAACTGTATTTTATTCTTTACAATTATGACCTCGGAAGCATAATACGACTCCGCACTATTAGCCATTCTCAAAAGTTCCTAACGTGGATATGTTAGGTACATCATCTATTCAGATTTATAGACTAAAGTCGGGCTTTACTTTTATTTAATTTTCTAGTTTCTGACCTGATCTTGGATATCCTCCGACGAACAGTTGATCAGGCCGCGTCTGCATATTGTAGAGAGTCGGAGCTTCTCTTTGGTACACCTTGGGCATGAAGTATCCTTTGGGACCGACCCTGATAAACCCATCGAATTCATCTGAAAACCAGTATATATAGAATATATATATTATATAACTTTATAGGCAACGTTTACAATAAGTAATTTTCAAACCGTGTTTGCTCTAATTGCTTTTAAAATTTTAAAAAAATATTTTCAATTCGAATAGACATCTAGGGGTTGTATAGTACAGACAGACTATTCAAATGAAAGTTAACCTTACTTACTTACCTTCAAAATGTTCTTTAAGTATAGCATTGGTCTCAGGGTCCAAATCTTGAATTTCAAATGGGAAATTATTATTTTGTACATCCGCCATTGTTTTTATGAAATTTTGATAGCTTTGGTGACTTAAGACGTTTTAGAATAGTGAAATAAATCGTCGTTATAATATGTCAGATTATTAAGAAATATATTTAAACACAGACTTTAATAAAATACAATTGCATGTCGTGACTAATGCTGACATTAAAACCATAACAACAAAATTATAGGTAAACTAAACATTGTTTTAATTGCTTTGTATTTTATATAGTTTAACAGTCTTTACAGATAAGATAAACAAGTAGCTAAATACGATACTGTTGCCTAAAACATGCCTAAAACTTGAATTACCTCCTTACATAGTTAGTAGCATTAGCATTAGGCAATTATAAGCCTTTAATAAGTAATATATTGAAAAAGTCAGGTCTGTGAATTTGTGTATTCGCTTAAACCTGTACCTTTGTTATATAGTCTAACGATATATCCTACTTCCGTTTGTAAGGATGGATGGATGTTTGTTACTCACGCAAAAACAACAGAACAGATTTTGATGAAATGTGGTACGTATCTAGGTACATTAGATCCTAGAAACCGCGGGTGAAACCGCGGGGCGAAGGTAGTTGTTGATATATATAATACTAGCGACCCGCCCCGGCTTCGCACGGTTATCTATATAATAAAAGAACAGGATTTTTTTCTACAATCATCGCACAGCCAAAACCGCTTAACATAGAAACCTGAAATTTGGATCACGTATTCTACAAGTAGTGAAGGCGTCATTTAAGAACGGATTTTTCGAAAGACCTATAAGTGGGTCAAATGGTGTCATAAAGAATGTACGGGGAAAAAAAATTCTTTTGTCGCACGGTCACGAAATGTGGCAGTATACTATGCAAAAGAAATAAAAGAGCACGTGTATCACAGTTTTTTGAAAATCAACCCTTAAGGGGGGTGTGGTTTTTTAGATTGGAATGCGGAATATATAATGTATGCTACGGTGATTGTTTCTTGACCAGTAGTTATCAAATTTTGTGTGAGCATTAAGCATGTGAATACTAAGAACTTGTTTTCGGCATTTTGCGAAATTCGACCCCTAAGGTCATTTATTGGGGTCGCAAAGTTTCCATGGTGTAGGTATTTTTAGTAAAGTTATGAAACTTAGTAAATTGACTAAACATAAGAATATAAAAATACATTTTCAGTAACTTTTCAAAACTCAACCCCTAAGGTCATTAAATAGGGCCACAAAGTTTGTATGGAGTAGGATTTTTTATTAATGCAACACTGTAGCTACAGTAAAGGAACAGGGTAAATAAATTAAGTTTGATCAAGTTTTAAAATAAGTTTCAGCATTTTTCAAAAATCAACCTTTAACAGGGTTAAACGAGGTGGTAAAGTAAAAAGTCTTTGTTTATAGCGATGAAACTTGGTACACACACCTAACAAACATTATTAGAACGTGATTTACAATTTTGGAAAATCATCCCTTAAAAGAGTTAAACAGAGTGGAAAGTGAAGATTATTATTTTTAAGCTACAGCGATGAAATGTGGTACACGTGCTAAGCCAATGAAATTATAGATATGTATTTAACCATTTTTTGAAAATCATCCCTTAACAAGCCTAAGCGAGGTGGTGGCAAGCGACCTCCCGAGTGGAGTGATGGTCGAATGCGCGAGTGGAGCGAAGGGATGACGAAGCGAGAGTTCTGGCGAGAGGTAAATCACGTTCTAATAATGTTTGTTAGGTGTGTGTACCAAGTTTTCGAACGTCCGATTAATTTCCACGACAACTTATCGAGTGCAACATATCACTCGAAAGCATTAGATTTGACCGTCAATACCGAGTATATTCCGGGTGTTGTTAAATATACTACATTTTCTACACTGAGAAAAATTTTGGCTCACAAAGCACAATAATAGCGTTGTCGATTTTTTATTGTTTGTGGAACAAAATACTTTAACGATGCATTCAAGTTCATTTATGTACAAATACAATGTCATTATTGTGAGACTGTTTGTTGTGGAATTAACAATTTTAGTTTTGTCAAATTTGTCATTTTGTCAAAATAACAAAGCTTTATCGTTACGATCACAAAAATACTTTGTGAATTTGTTAAAGTAATTTTGTTCGAAATAAACAAAGTTCAACGTAGACAATGTGACAACATTATATTGTTACGGTCACAAAAATACTTAAATGAAGCAACAAATCTTAACTTTGTTGAAAACCGAAAATTTCAACATAAACAATTTGACAAAATTTAATTTGAGGTAGGCACAACTCTGCGGTGCAACAAAGTTAGCATAAACTTGGCGCGCGGTGCGGTGTGTAGCGGGGGGAAGCTTATTTTGTCGTACGCGCATCATTCGGATTCCATTCGGCGTCATACTTTAGTTGTGAACGGGTGCGTGCGTGCGCACTGTACCTACTACGCTCGGTGATTTTTTTATGTGAGTGCACGAACAGAATATCGGAAATGGATTTAGCCCAGTTCCTTGAGAACGAAGGGCTCTCACACCTACTTGATTTTATGTTGGGTAAGTTTTTGTTTGAAATGCATACCTATCTCGTGTCAAGCCGCGCCCGGTGAGACTGAAGTGACTTGGTTTGGTTTCTATTTTATGTAATGGCGGATGGCGACCCACGACGCTTTGCTTGTACTTAAACGTATGTAAAGATCTTTACTGTATTTGTGTTCATATTCATATTTTATTGCACACCATAGTATAAAAGATGTTATTACATTATATCTAAACATGTTTGTACCGTGTTGTTCTGTACAAAGCAAGACCTTATATGGGTTTCTATTTTATGTAATGGCGGATGGCGACCCACGACGCTTTGCTTGTACTTAAACGTATGTAAAGATCTTTACTGTATTTGTGTTCATATTCATATTTTATTGCACACCATAGTATAAAAGATGTTATTACATTATATCTAAACATGTTTGTACCGTGTTGTTCTGTACAAAGCAAGACCTTATATGGGCATGGGCTGCGGTGGCGCATGGCATTGTCCTAATGAACATTTTTTGTTGCTTTAAAAAAACTACTTACTAGCTATTATAATATTAGCACAGGCTCTGCCTAGTTTGGGATCTGAAGACTTTGTATGGATGTTGTCCCATATTTAAAAAAAGGTAGTTTTTTTTTATTGGAAAAATCTTTATTTGTCACTGTCATTGTGAAGTAAAAAAATCTATATGTATCACTGTCATTGTGAAATAAAATTATTTTTAACATGACACTGATTTAAACTAGTGTCCCTCTGTCAGTTTATTTGATTGATAACTTGTTCTTTTATCTTTCCACAGTTGACTTCTGATTTTGAGACTGTGTATCCTACGGCCAACAATACATTTGAAGAAAAGTTTCCCCTAGTAAAACTGAAGCTACTGAAACTACTCGCAGACAAAGCAGGGTCAAACAAATCAGATGACACGATCGTTGAGCTGTTGGATTTAGCTTCTGGTAAATAATGCTTTTAATCTATACAAAAGTATCACAAACATGTTTTAAAGGATTGATGAATGAGGAAACATTGAGTGAGGTTTCTTCTCATGGTAATAGTAGCCTGTATTTTCATATAGATCTAATCTTGTACATTATCACTCACTCGTTTTATTGTTTTCCTATTCTATTAGCATTACGTAGAATTCTGTAAACAAGTAATATCTTGAGGTTCTAGTTTAAAGCCTGAAATTAAGATTTTTGTTGTAAAAGTGTCCTTCAAAACCTTTCTTTCAAATCCATAACTTGATTATGAATAAAATAAATTAAAGGTAGCATTAATGGCAACTAGGAAAAGTTTCACGTATAGGTTATAAGAAAGTAAAATACTTTATGTTTATTTTACAGCTGGCGAGGAGCTGTGAGAATGTAATTTACTAATTATAGTGTTTAATTTACTTACTACTTTAGTTATTATGTAAGTAACGTAACTACTTCAAATCAATGTTAGTATTGTGCCATTTAAGCTTTCTGTAAATTCAAAATCGTTCAACAGCTCAAGGGTACGCTCAGACCATAAAACTGAAGAACTTTTCCAATGAAACATGACCTACCTTCAACAGTCTATATTGCATTTTGCATGATACTATAAAAAAATCTCTCATGTTTCTTTGGCAAAGTGGTTCAAATTCGTGGTCTAAGCACACCCTTGAGCTGTTGCACGCTTTTGTGCGTGAATAATCATAGTTCATTATCTATCTCTTTACTACTTTAACGAACGACACTTGTTTAGATTAATTAGGATATAAAGAATCTATTCCGCAATTCTACATTCAGAGACGAATTCGGCAAACATTGCTGGTTGAAGTAATGTTATTGGAATTAACAGAACCCAGCCTCCCAGCAATGTATGCCGAATTAGTCTCTGAATTGAAGATGGTGTAATAGTTCCATAATAATGTAATTTACTAATTATAGTGTTTAATTTACTTACTACTTTAGTTATTATGTAAGTAACGTAACTACTTCAAATCAATGTGAGTATTGTGCCATTGAAGCTTAATTAAAAATCGTACAACAGCTCAAGGGTATGTTCAGACCATGACCTACGTAGTATGCATAGAAATTCATAGACTGTTGTAGAACAGTCTATGAATTTCTATGCATGCCTATGCATTTTGCATGATACTATCAAAAAAATCTCTTATGTTCCTTTGGAAAAGTGGTTCAGATTCGTGGTCTAAGACCCTAGAGCTTTTGCACGCTTTTGTGCAGGAATAATCATAGTTCATTATCTATCTCTTTACTACTTTAACGAACGACACTTGTTTAGATTAATTAGGATATAAAGAATCTATTCCGCAATTCTACATTCAGAGACGAATTCGGCAAACATTGCTGGTTGAAGTAATGTTATTGGAATTAACAGAACCCAGCCTCCCAGCAATGTATGCCGAATTAGTCTCTGAATTGAAGATGGTGTAATAGTTCCATAATAATGTAATTTACTAATTATAGTGTTTAATTTACTTACTACTTTAGTTATTATGTAAGTAACGTAACTACTTCAAATCAATGTGAGTATTGTGCCATTGAAGCTTAATTAAAAATCGTACAACAGCTCAAGGGTATGTTCAGACCATGACCTACGTAGTATGCATAGAAATTCATAGACTGTTGTAGAACAGTCTATTAATTTCTATGCATGCCTATGCATTTTGCATGATACTATCAAAAAAATCTCTTATGTTCCTTTAGAAAAGTGGTTCAGATTCGTGGTCTAAGACCCTAGAGCTTTTGCACGCTTTTGTGCAGGAATAATCATAGTTCATTATCTATCTCTTTACTACTTTAACGAACGACACTTGTTTAGATTAATTAGGATATAAAGAATCTATTCCGCAATTCTACATTCAGAGACGAATTCGGCAAACATTGCTGGTTGAAGTAATGTTATTGGAATTAACAGAACCCAGCCTCCCAGCAATGTATGCCGAATTAGTCTCTGAATTGAAGATGGTGTAATAGTTCCATAATAATGTAATTTACTAATTATAGTGTTTAATTTACTTACTACTTTAGTTATTATGTAAGTAACGTAACTACTTCAAATCAATGTGAGTATTGTGCCATTGAAGCTTAATTAAAAATCGTACAACAGCTCAAGGGTATGTTCAGACCATGACCTACGTAGTATGCATAGAAATTCATAGACTGTTGTAGAACAGTCTATGAATTTCTATGCATGCCTATGCATTTTGCATGATACTATCAAAAAAATCTCTTATGTTCCTTTGGAAAAGTGGTTCAGATTCGTGGTCTAAGACCCTAGAGCTTTTGCACGCTTTTGTGCAGGAATAATCATATTTCATTATCTATCTCTTTACTACTTTAACGAACGACACTTGTTTATCTAATAAGGAACTATACGATCTATTAGACAATAAATGCACATAATTATGATTCAAGTCAATTTTTTATTTAATTTCTAAAACCCCTCATATCAGATACTGAGGGCAAACTATTGTTTTTTATTCGCTAACTACATTTGTTAATAGTTAATTATTATGTAATTTGTTTTGGTAAATTATTTATAAGTTGCTACTCTGTAAACACAGCATTTAGTTATTCCTACAAACCAGTTGTTACCGTAAGCTGCAAAATAAACCTTCAAGCCGTGTGTATCGTCATGTCGTTGAACGTTTATTGTATACGTTCAACAACGTATTACGTGATACGTGACGTATACGTACGGCCTGAAGGAGTAGCGGCTATTGGTAGGGTAGCAATAACTGGTTTGTTGGAATGACAAACTAAATGTTTATAGATTAGCAAAGTACTTTTGCCGTAACCACAACAATTAGTTTGCTCTCCTAACAAAGTGAAAATAAATATAACAACAAACTTCTGAAAGAAAGTAAATACAGTGACAAAGTTTAAACAATATTGTTGTTGTTGAAATGACAATAAACATTGCTACATTAACAACATCTAAATGGAAGGCTATCGAATACGTTGCTACAGTGACAGATCTGCTGTTATATTGACAATATTTATGTTGTCGGAGTGACAAAGGTTTATCAATTTATACTCTGATACATTGCTATAGTGACAGCTCTGCTGTTGTATTGACAATATTTATGTTGTCGGAGTGACAAAGGTTTATCAATTTATAGTCTAATACATTGCTCTAGTGACATAGCTCTGCTGTTACATTGACAATATTTATGTAGTCGGAGTGACAAAGGTTTTTAATTTATGGTCAGATACATTGCTCCAGTGACAAAGTTTTGCTGTTATATTGGCAATATTTATATTGTTAGAGTGACAAATGTTTCTCAATTCATGGTCGGATACATATGTTATATTGACAATGTTTGCGTTGACTTTATAACAAAGTTGGTAACGTTGTATATGTAACAATATTGAAGTTGTTGCGGTTGTTTTGTTACATCGACAAAGCCCTGGCGACAATAAAAACGTTTACTCAGCCACAACGTCCCTTTGTAGGTTGTGTGGCGGCAAAGTTTTTTTGTTAAGTTGACAATAATTTTTTCTCAGTGTACTACAAATAAAATAAAACTCACAGTAAGATTCAACATAAACTAATTCTAGGTAATAAAGTACCTACCAAGTCTAGTATTCATTTATAGATTAAGTCCGCTTTGATTGTTTTAGAACTATTTACCTACTACTATAAAATTACTTAATAAGATGCATAAATCTACCGAAATAAAATCACTGTACCTATACATATTATAAAGTACTCTGTGATACTATGTAATAGATATTTTGGTATGCACTTAACATTTCTAACGAATCTTGTTTATAGGTAACGACTTCTCGCTCGATCTTCTTTTAATAATTTCAAAACATATGAACAATTATTTAACACGCAACAAGTTAGTATATTATTTCTTGTTTTTTTTATATTTCTACCAATATCCGGCGCTTATAATTATTAATTATAACTTAATTCGTGAAAAACGTTGTTAAAATAAATGTTGATAACTTGAAAACATTCTTATATCGTCTAGATAATAATACAATTTTCTGCGAGTATTGCACACAAAACGAACTCCGTAAATGCAACACGTTGTCGTATCGATTCTGATATCGTAACCGAAACCGTATCGAATCCTCGGGGCGGATGTTCTGAATAGCTCGAAAAGAAACCTACGACACGAGATCGTTATCCAATCGAATCGATTCGGTATGTTGTCGTGGGGTTCTGAATCGGCCAGCAGAAGCGGTACGGTACCGTAACAAGATAGGAGCGGGACGGGAACTGGAACGGAAATATGGTGTGACGAAAAATAGTCGGAAGCAGGATGAATACTTCACTACGCGTACAAAGTCGCGGGCATCAGCTAGTTATACATATAATCCTTCCTCTTCAATCACTCCATCTATTAAAAAAAAACCGCATCAAATCCGTTGCGTAGTTTCAAAGATTTAAGCATACATAGGGACATAGGGACAGAGAAAGCGACTTTGTTTTATACTATGTAGTGATTTCTGATATTGAATGCATAGCGCATGCTATGCGAAAATCTCAAGGTTTTTAAATAATTATGAAGAACAAAAATGAAATTGCTCGGGCATGGTTCAAACCGGGGCTTCTATGGAATACCGTCCCGACGGACGCCTAAACCACTGGGCCACCGAGCCAGCTGCTCGAGCAATCAAATTTCTTCTATCCTTCTTATATCGTCTTACGAGAACGATTCTACGTCATCTGTCGTCAATGTCTACTGTCTATTGATCAACCGAACAAGTCTAATATTAGGTATTACAATTAGCAACATGGTCTAATGATAACGCAAGCCCAATCAAATTTCTGATATTGAATGCATTAGTGCATGCTATGCGAAAATCTTGAGATTTTTAAATAATTAGGACGAAGAAAAATTATATTGCTCGGGCAGGGATCGAACCTGTGTCATCGGAATACCGTCCCAAAGCCTTAACCCAAATATAATATTTTCAATAAATGTCACGCCCGTCACTCTAAACACGGTAAAGAAAAGATGTGCTGATGCTGATGTGTGATTTCGCTCAGTTGGATGAGAGCGTTTCCTGTACTGAAGGAGAAGGCCCCACGTTCAAATCTCGGCTGCAGCGAAATATTCTGCATAGGTACCTAAAGAGTTCGGTTAGGTTGCTTTGCATGCTTCCACAGCATAATGTCATATGGCATTTTGCTGTGGGGTTCTGCCTGGAATATATAAGATATTTTTATTTTACAAATAAGCCTATCACCTTATTATGAGTTGGCTCTTAGCGAATTAATAAGAGAAGTTATTAAACAAATTAATGTATATAGGTATTTACTTTACTTTCTTTGTATATTAATAAAATATAATGCATGTTCATAAAAATCTGCACAAATTCAAAGTGAATAGTGACCACCACAACATTAATAAACACTAGAAATAAAGATAGAATTGCTGTACCTGGGTAAGACTGACTTAAAACAAATAAGCCCTTCTTGGGGCAATTTCGTAGGTTTTTATAATAAAAAATTTAAATGTATGTATAACTTTACTGTGCTCACAGAAAGTAAATATTCAAATTGCGTGTGAAAAATATTCTAATGAAAACCATGCATGGAACATTCCGCTTTTGCTAAGTAGCGAACTGACACATAAGAAACATGTTGTCAAATATAAACAAATTGTACCAAATTTTACCTAAAAAATGGCCATTTTTTAGGTTGTGAGGAGAAGTCAATGACACTACCACTGTACCGGAAGAAGAATCTTCCGATACAGTGGTAGTGTCATTGACTTACATGAGAGAGTCTGTGATCCAAAAATTTTATAAAGAACTTTTGGAGTAATATAATTAAATATTACAATTTTCTAACGATAGTAAGGAGATCAGACCGGAATAAAAACTAAATATTTAATAAAACTGATCCACCAGGGGATTTCTTCAGGGGATCAGACCGGAATAGACCAAATTTTGAACTTGGAACCACTTATACATTTCACTTCCTCTACTAAAAGGGTAGTTTCGCCTCATGTAGCACTAGGAAACTGTAAGTCAGAGTCGCACAAATTGTCTGTTATCCAAGAGTCTGCCTGCTGCAGCATTTGTTCGTCGAAGTGATCCCGCCAGCCTCCCGATTTGCCTATATGGAAAACAGTTAAAGCATTACCTGTCTCTGTATAATTATATATAATTTTTCACACTAATATTATAAATGGGAAAAATAATGTGTTTATTACTTCTTCACGCAGTGGCGTAGCTAGGTAACCAAAGGCCATCGGGCAAAAAATAAACTAGGGCCCCAACTAAACTATTTAAAATCGTTTGATTCGTACTCATCGCGTTCCGAACTTTGGTGTGTGATGGTTGTGGGAGAAATTTCCACTAGTTCAATTTATAGTTTTTAAGTCAGAGTCCAAGGGGCCCCCGGGGCTTTGCGGCCCCGAGGTACTGCCCCGTCTAGCCCTCTCGTAGCTACGCCACTGTCTTCACGCTATAAAAGCTTTGGATTTGACGGATTGAAGTGAAATTTGGAATAGAGTTAGCTTATATCCTGGATTAAAACTTTTACTTTTTATCCTGGGAAACCGCGGGACGCAGCTAGTATTCCATATGAGGGCGATAAGTGCTGCACTGCAATGACGTCCCGCATGGGAAGGATTGTGCATTTCCCCACAAGCATAAAAGCAATTCCACAAGCCACCAGAGTTTTGTGAGTTCTAATAACTGACACAACTCTTTACCAGGAGTCTGTTCATGGTTCCACGACACTCAGACACGAAATAAATAAGTACCTTCTTCTTGCGCTTTAGTTCTCGTAGTGGGAATCGAACCCGCAACCTCCGTTGTTTATGAGATATCAGCTGACATGCTTTCGCTACAACTTCACCATAGAGGTTGTCTTTGTATTATCACAGTCTATGGATTGTAAAACTGTGGTATTATATGTAGGTGTAGAGTGTATATAGATAAATTTATTACTCGAGATGAGGACATTAACCTTTCCGAATATACGGCTGTTCACCCTGAACCAAAATGCCGATTTCTTTCATGACGTCATAATTAACGGACTTGTTTTTCCTGAAGCTGTCGATGCTGAGATGCTCACAGAGGCTGACCACTTGAGCCTCGGTGTACTGTTTGTTTAGGAAACTGGAGACTCGACGGATGGTTGCTGGAAGATCCTGGAAGGAAGGTCGTTCTGTGGCATGAAGGGTCCTTAAGGTAGGCAACGCACATGTGATACCAAGAGTATTTCAGGTGTTCATAGTCGACGGTAACCGCTTACCATCCAGGCGGGCCGATGCTTGTTAGTATAATACTTATATAAAAAATGAAGTAATGTGCATACCCGTGGTTTTTCAGAACGTAATTACTGTCTTTAAAAATTTTCTAAAAATAAGACTGCACTACAGGCCTAGAAAATGCGAGAGAGCCCTTGTAATTTTGAAACTAAATATTTATACCTAGGTTATTGAGTCACTACATAGTATAAAACAAAGTCGCTTTCTCTGTCCCTATATTCGTATGTGCCTATGCTTAAATCTTTAAAACTACGCAACGGATTTTGATGCGGTTTTTTTAATAGATAGAGTGATTGAAGAGGAAGGTTTATATGTATAATAACCGTGCGAAGCCGGGGCGGGTCGCTAGTATACTCATAAACACTGAATTGTACTATATTATATGATACTACTTACAACATTTTCAACATTTTCATACCAGCCCAATAGGTATCTGAAGTTTCTAGATCATGTTGACCTACATACCTAGATATGAGTTTAATTTGTTATTAGTAACATGGAACGAAATCGCGATAAACCCTTGTTTTGTTGTCCTTTATTGATAAGACACATATGTAGGTATGTATAATGCGTGAGGTATTGCAACAGAAAACGATAGAAAATAACTATTGTGCTGTTAAAGTTGGTTCATACGGATTGTCTTATCGAGCCAGCCAGCCCATAGAGATAATCCTCAACAATTGGAAACGGTTGGCGGTCGTTCAACTTCAACTGATAACAACCGTGAAGGACGTTTTATGAAATATGAATTCATGCTCTAAGCTTTGTAAAAGGCGTTATCGATTATATTTTAGAGTGTTATCGATACGCTATACGGTGTAATACCCTGCAATCGAATTTCTAAAGTTTTACGAAACAGTTAAAAACTAAAAATTAGTACTTGACATATGATAGAGTAACAAACCTTAGCCACTTCTTCATAAAACAAGAACAGCATGTTCGTATGGTTCCTTTTTTCCCAGGCTTCTTTCAAATTTTCAAAAAACGGCGTCCAATAAACTGAAGAAAAAATTATACACATAGCAACACTACATACATACAAATATCTATACTTATAATAAAACTGTAACGAGGTGGTTACAGTACATTAAAGATATTTTTTGAAAACAATATTTTTAGGAGTAGATAGCAACGGAACCCAAATATACAGTTTTTAAATTTCTGTCTGTCTGTCTGTCCGGGATAAACTCACAAACTAAAGCAATAATTTGAATGCAGTTTTTTGAAATATGTTCTGTGGAGTTCGGCGCTACACATAGGCATCAAAATCAGTCCAGGAATATTGAAGTTATGACGCTATTTAGAAAAAAATATATCCTGCCTCTATAAGTTGAACCCCAGAGCATACCAGACCCTTAGTGCACAGGGCTCAGCTTAAACTGGTCGAGTACAGGTTAGATTACTTCACTATGCGTACGAAGTCGCAGGCAACAGCTAGTACTTACATAAAAATTATACTTGCGTGACAAAATGACTGACAGGCGAAATGTGGCCAAAGCCAGCAAATTTTGAGAACAATTCCTAGGTTAAGGCCTAGATTTATTAAAATTCCACCTAAGGTGAAGAGGGTACAAAAACGCGTACGAAGTCGCAGACAAAAGGTAGTTTTTTTTTACAATTTTAGGAAAACTTACATCTAGGTCTAATCACTAGGATACACAAGTTTCCACATATAGACGACAGATTATTTACAACATGGACGGCAAACAAAAAGCATGCAAGTAAAGATAAACATCATAAATTCATAAATTCTTATCTGCATTCTCTTTAGAAACATTTGAAATATTGAAAGAGGCAGGTACTTACTGCAATCAGTGATAAAGAAATTCCAGAATGTTTTAAAGTCTCCAACATACCCTAGGGCTCTATGCAGCCTGTTCATATAATAGAAAGAAACAGCGACATCTCTCGGGTCCCTGGCTATGTAGACCAGCTTACATGTCTTCAGCAAGGTAGCCGGTAGCAGGGACATTGGCAGGTGGGTATACACGAACCGGGACGATGAAATTGAAGCTAGCCTTTCGTAACCAGGTGTTGCCATCAGTTCGATGAGCATTCTTTTTGCATCGTCATCGTCATTCTCCTTTAAAAATTTGTATTTTGTCTTCGAGTGGACTAAAATGGAAAATCTGGAATATAGACCATCAAGGGAAGCATGAACATGTCAAGTCAAAAGTCAGTCATATACACAAATAAAAAAAAAGGTAAGTATTTCTAGATGTGAAGAGCGAGTGTGGTTCAGCGGGAACTCATGCGCCTTTCGATCAGACGCACCTGGGTTCGAATCCCGACTCGGCCCTACACCAATGACTTATAGTTAAGTGCAGATTTTGTGGTGAAGGAAAACATCGTGATGAAACCCGCTTACGCGCTTTGGAGTGGTAGGCTCTGGCCGTGGTTGTAATACCACTCACCGAACAAAGCCATGCCGTCAAGCGACCTAGTCGTATTTCGGGATGATGTTCAGTGAACCATCGGGGAGACGGGTCTGAGCAGCCGCTCAACTGCCGTCTCTCTCTAGATCTATGTGCTCCATCTTAGGCCACATCATCGCTTCACATCAGGCGAGATAGTGGCCAAACATAGATCTATTAAGCGTAAAAAAAAAAGATGTCTAATCTTTTCTTTCCTATACTGAAATTGAAGTCCGGCCCAGAAAAGAAATGCGTAAACTGGTTCTACCAGTGCATTGAGGAATGATAAGACCTCAATGTACCAGTGCTTCGGAAATATGCCCGCTAGAGAAGATATTGAAAAACGACGATCTTGACTTGACTTTGACAATTACTTACTCCAAAAATACAAATCTTTTAACCAATGGTACTGCTAAGGATTCAGCGTAGTTCAAGTCGTTGGCTACCATCCACACCAGTTCCCGAGTCCAAGTAGAACCTGTTCAGAATTAATTATGATACTTAGCAATGATAGGTTCATGGGACTAGCTTAGACATAGAGATGTGGGCTTAGCTGAGTTTCTTTTTAATTTTTTTTCCTTATCCCAACTAGTACTATTGGGGATCGGACGACTTTTCAGAAAGTGCTTTAAATTAACTATAATGAATATAATATATATAGCCATGGAAAATAATATTTTAATTAAATAACTCTCTAAAAGTACCTAAAACTATTTTTAAATATTATGTTTCAAATATTGCCGCATAAAAGGTCACCTCAAAGCTTGTGACGTCATATGAAGGTAGAAAACGACAAACTCTTCGAAATAAAACTTGCAAAGAGAGTTAAATACGTTTTGTGAAGCTTGGGGACTATATTGTATTAATGGAACGAAAAAATTAGTACCAGTAGCAAAAACGTAAAATAAACACAAGCTTGACTCACGGCATTTGCCTTCAAATGACTTCATGCGCTGTGATTATTGTTTCGTTTGAGACGAAGAACAGATTAAAAATGACAGAATTATTAGATTTTATTTATTGATTTAAAAATATAAATCATTATTATTTCACAAAAATATTGATTGGATGATCTTTCTGGTTCGACGAACATTCGTTCTAACTACATTTTAAGTTTTTTCTCGATAACTGTCCCATCCCCTATTGTAGAGCTTGCCGGTCGGCTCCGCACCAATGGCTTTCATAAAGATGCAAATTACGTAGTTAATACCCGGTTTAAAAACGGTGAGAGAAAGAACCGTAAGAAAACTGGCATTGCCGACAACAAAATGCAGGACATGGGACATCCGCCAAGCCGCGCTGATCCAGCGTGGAACATAATAGGCTGATGATGATGATAATGGTGGTGATATATAATTTACTACCTATATCCTGTATAATTTACAAGTATTTAGCTGCACTTAGCACCGACTTTTAAGTCTGACAGCCTCTGTGATGTAATGGTTGGGCAGGTTGGTTGAAATCACATACACCGTTGAGGTTGCGAGTTCCATTCCCGCGACGGGACAGATGTTTGTGCACAAAAAAATAAACAAGCGCAAGCATTTGGGGGGCATTCCTGGGGGTTGTGAGACCATGGTCCTCGTAGTTCCTGGTTCCCTAGTTAGAGGCCAGGATCTATGTTTGTGATCGTTGGGCGTATTCATATATTTATTATTATTATTTGGTGCGACCTAGGTCTAACTTTCAAAAATCTCCCATACTCCCATAGACATAATATATTCTACCATAGACATATAATCTTGTGCGTAGTACATATATATATCAAAGCATACTCCCATTTTTCCTTTATAAAAATCAATCAATCAATTTTTCACAGTACCTGATCTTGGATAACTAGCAACAAAGACATCTGTGGACCTCAAGGGCATATTATAAATGTGACGTGCTTGGTCCTTGTACTTCCGCGGAAAGATGTAGCCCTTCGGCCCTACACGAACGAAGCCGGTATGTTCACCTGAACAGTAATGCGTTACAAATATATTCTAACTGTAAATTACAATCTATATATATTATATATATATATATATATATATATATATATATATATATATATATATATATATATATATATATATATAGGCATTTTTATGAATCCAAATTGGGAGAAAGAGCTAGTCCTTGAAACACAGCGTCAAGCTACGTCGAGGGCTAGAGACTTAAATATGAAATTGTAACACTTACTATGTAAATAAATAATTTTTTGATTTTTGTATTTTTATGTAATTTACATGCGAATGTATTTATTTGATTATTTTGTAGATAGGCGAGCTAAAACATGCTTCTCTAAAGTCAGTTTTGTTTTTTGTTTTCTGTGATATATGCAATCTGTAGCGACTACCTAGATAGAAAACATATACAGGGCGTAGCAAAATTTTGGGACTTTCAGGGTAGGTAGTTAGGTACCTGGTCCCTTGCACTGACGAAGTTTTGGTCTAAGGAAACACCGTGTGCATTTTTGAGATAATAAAAGCTGCATATTTGGTTTTTTAAAAAGGTACATTCAGGCAGAAAAATGACATTTCTCAAACAAAAAATCTTAATCAATCCTATTTTCCACCAGGAATGTTTCCCCCGAAGCAACCCGAAGTTACTGGTGGTAGGTTTCTCGTATGCGAGAGGCCGTCTGGGTAGGTATCACCGCTTTACCAGTTATTCAGCCGCCAAGCAGTAGTGCGCAAGCATTACTGTGCTCCAGTTTGAGCGGCATTGTAGCCAGCGAAATTACTGGGCATTACGAGACTCAACAGCTAATTGTCTCAGGGTGACGAGCGCAGTGCATTGCCGCGCAGGATTTTGCAATAAAGTTCTGGGTGGTGCTGTTATTGTTATGCGCTAGCATATTCCTTAACATCAGGCAAACGACCAGCTCGTCTCGTCATTCAGTTACATAAAAACCCCATCAAATCAAATTGTGTTTTTGAAAAAAATCAAGGTCCCATAATTTTGTCACACCCTCTATAATGTGGGGTTTACCTACACTGTACAGTTATACATATAGTATGGTAGGTTAGGTATCTAGGACGGCATCATCTATGTAATCTGAATAACTTTCTAATGTTCTAGAGAAATGTTTCTATTCATTTTAAAATCAAAACTCACCTGTAAAATATTTCATCAGTTCATCTGATTTGCGTTGCTCTACGTCTCGTATTTCAAAAGGCAACTGACTACGAACGTCCATTGTTAGGCCCTTCAGTTTTAGTTATGAACGATAGAGACGGGTGAGATTTATAAAGACCATTTTAATCTCTTCAAATTGTTTTAACAGACGATTATTTTCAAATTTGACAAACAATGATGTTATTTTATTAGAGCAAATAACTTGAATCGTGTCTTTGAGACACTAGATGAAATGAGACAATAGAATGAAAGATATTTGCTTTGATAAAATAACATCATTGTTTGCAGCTCTATCAATTTGAAGAGATCCAAGTCGAAAATACCTACCTTCCTATATCTTGCCTATATCTTTAGGTAATTATGTTTTTTATTGTGACACAAGTTTAGGTACGATGACTATCACGAATAGGTTGATGTTTTTCGAAAGTAACAAGCAACAACTTTGGGATCTGAAGGAAACAAATCAAGTTAAACTATATAGTCAATTTACTTAAATAAAATTTTCAATTAATAACTTATTATGACTAATTTGGAAATAAATAATCTACAACTTAAAAGTAGCAGTCAGAGATCAATAATTACGAGGGTACAACTTCAGGCGTCGGCTCGGGTACCACTTTTTGCTCTTTTTCCGGCTCCGGTTCAGGTGCTGGGGCGGCGCGGGACCGGCAGGTGAGGGTGACAGGGTCGCGCTCGCGGTCCGGCCCGCACTGCTCGGTGGCACCAATCAACTTGTACTCTTCGGAGTCGTCCTCGTTCTGGGGTTCCGGCCCCATCCGTCTCCGGCCGGCGATGACCACCTCCACCGCCCGGCCGTCGCCGTCCGCGCTCCGGTCGCCAGAACCTATTTCTACCCGGTACGGCGTGTTGGGCTCAACAAACGCCTCCATCACGTGGTCCGCTCTCTCTTGAAGATCTGAGTTGCGGCTGTGCGGCGCGTTGCTCTTGAAAAGGTCGAGAATACCGAGCGAATTCGACAACTTCTTCGGATAGGCGATGAAGAACACCACATTCTGTATGTCCGCAGCGACGTTCATCTCTCCGTCCTGCCGCTGGTCGTAGGTGGCCGGCGCGGGCGCGGCGGCCGCAGCGGCGAACAGGCACGCGAGTGTGAGAAGCATGGTGCACGTGTGTAGGACAGTTGGTCCGTGCAGTGACTGCGCGCCGGCTGAACCCGCGCCGCTTTTACTGGCCACTCGCGAACCAGTCCGGCTCTCGAATCGGGCACACTGTAACGGTTCGCCCGACACGAATTCACCACTAACCTACGTATAACATCCTAAGCTTTCTTAATCGGATTGATTGTGAAGAATTCTCGGTGATTAGAGGACTCATTAGTGAGACAATGACTGACCTGACTTACTTAATGATTGATTAAAGCGGCTTCAAAGTTTGGCCTTAGATATTTGCTCACATTCGGCTGGTAAATGGATATTATGGCTGTCATAACGAACTTTTTCTTTGAGTGATTTAGGAGTAAGTCACGTGTGAAAGGGTTTCATGGTTTGGTTATGATTCCGTGACGTGTGGTGTGATGGAACTGCGACCAGCGCCCGTGTGTCATGGCAGTGACCGCGGGTCACCGGCACGATAACCGAGTTTCGCGGAATGACCCATGCCTAACATGTTTTGCATATTATCATCGCTTTTTGCTGTATTCTTTAGTAAACAAGACAGCTATTATTATGTGGGTTTAACCAATAGGCGATTATCGTTGTCATATTGTGCAAAATGTTTTAAAACAAAGTTATCCTCAAGCAGTCTATCATAAACTGGCGAGTATTTTAGCAGGCAAATACCCTAACCGTAGACAGAATTGTTGTTAAAAATTCATCTTCAGTTTTATTTAACAGATACAGACACAAATAATTAAACAAAATGAATTTCTGGAAAAAAAGTTGTTGGTTAACTTTTTGAGTAGTTAAATATTTGTACCTACCTTCTAAACAATCACCCTGTGTATGTGTACTAATATAATATATATAAGTGAGTGTATTATTTTAAACTTTAAAGCGTAGTATTTGCATGTTTTATTTTAAATTTGAAGCCTTTTTGTTTTGCTGAAAACCAGCGTCTGGTGTCAATTAATGACATATGTGCTGAGTCAAACCCCATTCGGCACCGCAACTCCATCTGTTTTTGTATATTTGTATAATATGTATCCCTCAACTTTTTTAAGTTTTTACTATATTTTATGGTTGTAAAAAAATGTCCTTTCTTTCTTTCTTCTTTCTCATTCAGTGACCAAGCTTATGTGTGAAAACGATATCCATAAAAAAATCCATGTTAAGTTTGATAGGTGAAGCATTTTTACAGGTCTTACAGGTGAGCGACATGATTGTCATTAATTGGAAGTCGATTTATAGCAGTTTTCTCAGAAAGTATACCCTAGCTAGTAAATGGAAACAAATACCTAAGGCTGACGATGATGAATGCCCACTACAATTAATTTTAGGTATTATACCTAGAGAATATCAGAAATCTTAATAAAAAATAAAAAGATAGTGACAGATTGACAGCCTCTGTGTTGTAGAGGTTGGGCAGGTTGACTCGAATCTCATATACCATTGAGGTTGCGGGTTCGATTCCCGCGACGGGACAAACGTTTTGAAAAAAAGCGCAAACATTTGTTTCGTGTCTTGGTGTTGTGAGACCATGGTCCTCATAGTTATTAGTTCACTAGATACAAGGAATCATAGTTCGGGGCCAGGATCTATGTATCTGATCGTTGGGCGTATTCATGTAGGTTTGCCCTACTCGTACATATCCACACAATACCTAGATAAAAATAATAATCTTAAAACCAAGATTGAATTGAAGACTGAAAGTTTCAACCGGATAGCTAGCTAATCGGGAAGTGCTCGAAATTCGAGTTGCAAGATTCTACCAGGAACGACAGACAGACAGACAGGCAAACGAGAAAGGGACTTAATAAAAACGTAGTAAAAAAACTTATCAGAATGTAGAGACAGAGCTTATCGTAAGGATAAGCTCTGGAGTAGTTCAAAAATAAACAAAATAAGAGGTAGTTGTGACGTAATATATGACCGACTAGCTGCGCCTCGCGGTTCCACCCGCAGTTTCCCGGGATAAAATGTATATAGCACATAGTACTACATACCAAATTTCATCAAAATCGGTTTGGTAGTTTTTGCATGAAAGAGTAACAAACATACATCCATACATTTTTACAAACTTTCGCGTTTATAATATTATGTAAGAGGATTACATTTTTTACGCATTCGAAACATTCAGCTATATGTACTAGCTAAATGATTCAAAATGAGTTCTGGGGCCCGAATACCTAAACCAAAGAAAACTAAATTGCCTATACTATCTAGGTATAGGACAAAATGTCACTTTACAGTCTGGCCGTTCAATCGATAAAATCAAATTATGCGGCTTGCCATCAGAATGCCGCTACACGAGACGGAAACTGGATAGTGGATGTGGCCATCTATTGGGTTTCTATCCCGTTACGACTGCCTATCTACCTACCTGATATCGCATTAACGATCGTTAAAATTAACTGAAGCTTCTTTTTATATCCTCCTTTTTTTTCTCGGAAAAGCTTAGTGTACCTTTACAAACTCTTTTAAACTTTCGAGTAGGAAAGTTTTTTTAAGGTACAGGGGGGTAACCTTAAGCTTTGAGGTTACATTACTCAAAAACTAAGAGGAGAAAAGAAACAAAAACACACAATCATAAGGTATGTTTAATGTATTAGGTATAGGAAACAAGGCACATAATCTTGGTATCGTATTAACTCATATATATCTACTTATATGTACTTATAATAAAACTGTAACGAGGCGGCTACTGTACGTTAAAAATACCTATTTTTGAAACTCTACTTTTGTTATGAGTATTTGGGGGAAACAGAACCCAAAAATGCAGTTATTAAAATTTTTGTCTGTCTGTCTATCCAGAATGAACTCAGAAACTAAGGCACAAATTGAAATGCAGTTTTTTTAAATATGTTTTTGTGGAGTCTGGCGCTCGCTACACATATGCTTTACTTCATCAAAATCAGTCCAGGAATATTGAAGTTATGACGCAATTTAGGAAAAAATATATTTCTCCACTATACGGTGAACCAAGGGACATACCGGACCCTTAGTACACAAGGTTCAGCTTAAGCTGGTTTTTTGCTTACCTTGAGAACTAAAGGATGGGTTGACATGCCGTTTCCTAAAAATGTTTTTTTGTGTCCTAGGCAAGACAGGAGCGCGACGGTTACGGGATGCGAGAGGGACGTTAACGGGATTGGAGCGGGTAGGTAACAGGATAGGAGTAGGATGGTAACGAGATAGGAGCGGGACGGTAACGGGATAAGAGTGGGATAGTAACGTAATGCGAGAGGGTGATGGTAACGGGATATGAGGGGCACGGTTCTGGGTTAGAAGGGGCGGTAACGGGATATAATGGGGATAGAAGCGGGACGGTAATGGTATTGGAAAAGGACGTGATCTAGATAGGAGCAGGACGAAAGCAGGAGCGGGGCAGTGAAGGGATAGGACGGGGACGAGAATGGGATAGGAGCGAAGCGGGAGCAGAAGCGGGGTTAGGGTGAGATGGAAAATTGTCGGGAACAGGTTGGATTACTTCACTACACGTACGAAGTCGCAGGCTTGTTTAATATAACTGCGTCTTTTTTTCGGAAAAGCTTTTGAGTATTAGCAGGCCTAGCGCACTCCGCACTGTAGGAACGAAGCTACAAGTACATAGCCGGACACCGACGGCGGGTCGCGCGTCGTTACACGTGCCGCGTCAGAAAAGATAAGAGCTATGCGATAGAAAGAGAAGCGCTCTGTAGGTTAATATGACTGGTAGGTATGCAGCGCTACGCGAACTGAATTGAATTTTATTGCGTCAAAGCAAGAGTCGCTATTTGTTTAAATTTCTTTGCGGAGTGATGTTTCTGTTCCTTAGTATTCTGTGGTATTAGTAGATGTCTTCACAAACTCTTCTAAAGGAGTAGGTATTCAACTGTCTCCTAAATGGGTGTACCTACTTCTCACTAAAGCTAAAGTATTCTAAGTTAACATCTTACGAAGAATAGATAGGTTAATATATAATAATATTGGAGAACTTGCAATTACGCTAACCTAAATAGATATTAGATGATTGATGATGGAAATTTGTCTCATACCTACAAGTATCATTCTATTAACTCCAACGAGAAAGCAAACTTCTCTTGCTATGATTGATTTGAATCGCGTCATTAGTTTGTTTACGTGTACTTTCTACTAGAAAATAATACTTATTAGAAAATAATGCTTAATGTAAAGGGTCTTTTAGACCATTATAGTATCCAACTAAGGCAAGAAACTTGCCTATCTAAACGGACCCAGTTCACTGCATTTTATTATTTATTTATTTATTCTTGGAAAACGAATAGCTTATATACCTATACAATAGCACAAGTAGAATTTATATTTTTTATTTTACAATCGTATATTGAGAATGGTTTATGAGAATGAAAATTATTTACAAAATATTTTCATTCTCATAATAAACCATGTGTTTTCCACCTATATGGGTTTATCTAAATCGAAAGCCATATCAATCCAATGTATTCATAAATATGATAATAATTATTTTGAATTCGATTATTGTTTAATGTTTGTTACGCGATTACTCCGCCAATTTTATGAATTTATTTTGATGATTAATTTTTGTTTGGTAGGCTAAACTTCAGAGGTGATCCCATATATACATATATTTTATCGAAATTATTTCAGCACTTTTTGAAAAAAATAACAAGACAAGAAATATAAGTTTAGCTGGTTTTTGTTTTTTTCTAAAAACGAATCTTTCTTACTATCCATCCACCCAAGCACCACAACCACTTTGCATGTTACCCTAAACATCCCTTTTCAGGACCTTTACCTCCGAAAAAGGGCCTGAAGCGTACGTGGTTACGTACTGATCCTACTTTATCGGCTATTATAGTCGGTTAGTATATACCTACGTAAGTAGGATTAATAATTATTAATGCGAAATTTTGTGATGGATGGATGTACGTATGGATTTTTGTTAAACAAGCGACGTAAAAAATAATAACACGATTTTGATGAAGTTTTGTTAGTATTTTAGAATTTAGATCCTGGAATAGGTCAAATAATTATTCTGTGCAATAGGACATATTGTAATACTTTTTATCTTGGAATATTTACTACGCGGGTGAAACCGCGGCCGCAGGTGGTACGAAATAAAAAAGGGGATACATTATAGTGTTAAACACTAAGTACTTATAATAGTATTATACTTTACCTACTTACCTATATATATTTTATGGATCTGAGTGACGAGACGAGCAAGTCGTTCTCATGATGGTAAGTGCCCCGCCTGCCCATAACAATTGCAGTGCCACCCAGAACTTTTATACCATAAAAAGCACTGCGCAGGACTACATTGCGCTCATCACCCGAGACATCAGATATTAAGAAAGTATCATAAGAAAGTATGTTCAAAATGTAATTCCTTCTTAAGTGCAATAGTGTTTTCTATTCTATTCTATTCTAAGTCTAATTTCGCTGGCTACAATGCCCTAATGCCTCTAATTCGTAATAACACTACTGTACTTTTAATTATTCTGTTATTCAATGCATATTACTGACAGACAAAAGGGTATATTGGAGATATTATAGGTGTTGAAGCGG
The DNA here is from genome assembly GCA_951640565.1 of Petrophora chlorosata. NCBI lineage: Eukaryota > Metazoa > Arthropoda > Insecta > Lepidoptera > Geometridae > Petrophora > Petrophora chlorosata. Next base: position 4,660,471 of record OX621194.1, on the reverse strand, counting down.
TATTCTTGTAGACAATTTAAATAAATAGACAGATGCATGTTTAGGGATTTTTCAATAAGAATTTATTTTTATTTTTAACAAAACAACTCGCACACTTATAAATACAATCTTAACACGCTAGCTAAATGCATTTTTATCACTGTTTTAGGCAAAGAGACGTACATCATTTACAGTTACAGACCTAAATTGTACCTAATGTTACATTATAATATAAGTAAGTACTGAATTCAGACATCACTGTTCAATTAATACATTTCTTGTTTACAAAAGTATGAGATTTTCACTGGTGGCGCCTTTTCCGCAAGAATGGCAGAAAGATGCTCGCCAGACGGTGTTTCAGCCTGAAACGGAAATTAAATGTAAATGGACGTTCACTTTGACTTTAATTAAGCTAGCCTATTTTTTTATTATAACCTGTACCTGACCTACAATTATCATCGTAATCTATAAAACCGAGTTAATAACATCAGTAATTGGATGTAAAGTTTTGTTTGTAATGTAAGTTTATGTAACTTTTACGTTAGTATATGTTTCTAATTTAGAAGTTACGAGGGAAATTACCTCTGAGCATTTTCCTGTTTTCTCAACTGAGCCGATTTCTTGTGACCCTTCTCTTGTTGCTTTTCCGGAACGACCAAGGGAGCTTCGGGCTCCTTTGGTTTTTCCTCCTGTGGTTTCCCTTCCGAGGGCTTGTCTTCAGGCTTGGACAGCTCGGGCTTTTCGTCCGGCTTATTTACAGTAGGCTCTTCACCAATAATGATTTCAGTCAAATGGCTCGGTGGTTTCGGATTGTGTTCTTCTTGGTCGAATGAGTCCAAGTCCGAAAGCAGGTCGCTGAAGTCGATGTCGGAGACGGCGGAAAGGAGCGACTCCGCCGGCGCGAAAGCGATGACCACGCCATCGATATTCAGCCTGTAGTTTTCACTGCCATTCTGTCGCTGGTCGTAGTGGCGGTCGTTTTTGCAGTCGTGTAACGGCGCGGAGGCGGCGTAAGAAACGGCCGCGAGGAGGAGGGCGACCTCGCACAGAACTCGGCGGTAGTTGACCATCGCGGAAGCTGTCTAGTGGCGCACTGAGTCTGAGTCGCTGTCCGGGGGCCCGCTATGTACCCACTCTCCGCTGCATCTTTTATTTATTCGCCCGGATAGCGGTATAGCGGCTCCCGAGTAACCGCACTAGCTAAACTGGAATCGATGAAGTGGACGTTACAATAAATACGGACTTGTCCGGTTTGGGTTACCGTTTCATTCCAATAACTACACATGGGTGAAGACTTTGTAACGAACGGGACAGATTGCCGTAATATTCTATATCTAATCGATACCTAGATTCAAATCTAAGGTTATTTTTTTTGTAAGTCAGTATCTTACCTGTCATAGTTTCTTATTACAAAATAACAAGATAGCTTCATAAAAATAATAGTTAATGCCAAGATTTCTATTATAAAAAAACAAAAATCGTTCGGGAGCAGCGAGAGTACTCGTTAAATTGAAAGATTATTTGATTTATTTATATCTTACAGCGCTATAACGTAGGTAGAGTAGGTAGATAATAGTAGTACGTAAGTAATATTATTGTTTGTTAGTAGGTACCTACAGGTACGTACACAATAATATAGACAGTTTTTAACTAAAATCTGTCAATTGTATAATGTAAGTATTGTAAATTGTGTGTATAACTCTAATGTCAGTGACCATGATAGTTTAAAAATGTATGTATTTTAGTCTGTAAGGTACATTTTTATGGGCCTCTGGCACTTTACTGGTTTAAAGGTAGATATTATTGTCTGAAATAAATTAGACACACTACAGCATCATGAAATTAGATAAGTAAGTACCTACCTCCAGATATAATAATTATTTAGGTACACCCAGATAAAAAAAATAACGCCCAACGATCACATACATACATAGATCCTGACCCCTAACTAGGATTCCCTGTGTCTAGGGAACCAGGAACAATGAAGGCCATGGTCTTACAACACCCAGTCACGAAACAAATGTTTGCACTTTTTTTATGTGCACAAACATTTGTCCCGTCGCGGGAATCAAACCCGCAACCTCAGTAGTGTATGAGATTTGAGCCAACCTGCCCAACCACAACACCACCGAGGCTGTCTGTCTGTCTGGAGATACTTAGTAGTTATATGTTTATCAGCTTGCTATGAGTATTTACCTGCGCTACTAAAATCAGGATGTGGTGAAAGCAAATCCAAAGCTCTTCCAATCACGTGACCTCGAGAAACCCACATCGCAATTTGCAGGAAGCTCTGATTCCGTTCTCAAAACGAGTGGCATTAAACGAATCTAACCCAATGACCCGTTGACTCGCTCGCGCTTCGAGAACAAAGGACAGTTTCAAAGTCAAAAGTTTTTTTTACACTTAATAGATCTATGTTTGGCGATCATCTCGCCTGATGTGAAGCGATGATGTGGCCTAAGATGGAGCACATAGATCTAGAGAGAGACGGCAGTTGAGCGGCTGCTCAGACCCGTCTCCCCGATGGTTCACCGAACATCATCCCGAAACACGACTAGGTCGCTTGACGGCATGGTTTTGTTCGGTGGGTGGTATTACAACCACGGCCAGAGCCTACCACTCCAAAAAGTATTCATTAATACGAGTATAGGCAGAAAAATGCACTTTTAAATATGACTAGCTGCTGCCCGCGTTTTCCCGATCGCGATCCATCAGGAACCACGTGACACATAAAAAAAATTTGGGATAAACATATCCTATGTCCTTCTCCGGGGTACACTCATCTCGGTTATCTCCGTGCCAAACTTCATATAGATCAGTTTAGTCGCGTACCTATGTACTGATGTAGGGTCGCCATGTGGAGTAGGTGGAGGTTCCTAGTGATGATGGTGATGGTCGATCTTAATGAAAGGCCAGTACTCTGGATACGTGTGTATTATCTAAAGGCTACCTGATGACTAAACTATGTAGGTACTCTATGCTATTTTGCTATGTCGGCGGTCCTTAACCCTTAATTACTCGCATGGGGTCAAAGCACTTTCGCATTAAAAAATGAAGCACTTGCCGCGGTCCGAATTACTTTGCGTCCCCGCTACCTTCATAATTCGCGTCGAACTTTACATTTTAGCAGCTATCAAGTCACGGGAGTGGAAGGATGCGTCGCTGCACTCTTGAGCGGTGACCCCGTGCGAGTAGTTACGTTACTTTTTGGAAAGAGGTAAGTTGCTTATATTATGTATTATTTTTGTGTATTGTTAATTCATTTTATATAATTATTAGTCCGGTGTATACATTTGTTATATTTATGTTTTTACAGCTATATAAAATGAAATTATCCTATAAGTACATATTGACATGACTTCTGTATTTTATTCCAGAATTAGTCATGGATAGAAGAGAACAACATATTCTGCAGTGGTTGGCAGAGGCTTTTGATAAATAATATTTTGGAGGGTCAGATTCTGAGTCTGAGTTTGAGCCTCACCAACTGCAAAGCGCGGGCGTTGCAACAACTGCCCGCGGAAAAGCGATCGAAAAGTCTCAACAAAATGCAAAAAATGCACCAAATTTGTGTGCAATGATCACACTGAGATACACTGCCAACATTGTGATAAAAGTGGTTCGGAGAGTTTCTAAAAATATTTATTAATTTCAACTTTGATCTTAGTATAGGTACAAATTGTTAATTTTTGATGATTATTTTTATTTAGTTTATTTCTGGTTAATTAGGTACTTAATTCATGTTGTTGATTTTAAATATTATAGAAATCATAAAGCAATTTAATAATAAAAAAGTTTTAATTACTTATATATTAATTAAATATTAAAAATAATTCCTCCAATTTGGGGTCACCTGTGACCCCAAATTGGTTAAGTAGGTCGGATATTTACACACTACAGTAAAGGTAGGTAACAAGCAGAAAGACAGACAAAGACACAGACATAGACAAAGTTATTTTTACATTTTTATTATATAAAATATAAATATTATAAAGTGTAGTATTAGCAAAGAATACTAACTATGATATTAGTGTGGTTAAGGAGTTGTGAAGTGAATGGATATACAATGTTTTGTACATAGAGATCAGATTTCAATATCTGTGGTTTTGTAATTGTTTTTCTGTGATAAGCTGATAAGTGATAAGACTGATAAGTACAAAGTACAAAGTAGTAAGTAAGAGCAGGCCTGGCGCACTCCGCACTGTAGGTACGAAGCTACAAGTACATAGCCGGACACCGACGGCGGGTCGCGCGTCGTTACACGTGCCGCGTCAGAAGAGATAAGAGATATGCGATAGAAAGAGAGGCGCTCTGCAGGTAATATGACTGGTAGGTATGCAGCGCTACGCGAGCTGAATTGAATTTTGTTGCGTCACAGAAAGAGTCGCTATTTGTTTAAATTTCTCTGCGGAGTGATGCTTCTGTCCCTTAGTATTCTTTGGTAAGAGACTACAAAGCAAAGAGACTTTGGTAAGCAGCAGGTTGGGCCTGATGATGGCCAAAATGACAAGTAACCTATCTAACTTGGTACCTACTTATACTTAGAGTACATATAGGTACTCTAAGTATAAGTACGTAACTAATTTTGTTAGTTCCGCGCAGGATGTTCAAAGTTATGCCGTTTTATGCCGCTGCGCTATGAAATGAAATGGAAAACACACACAGATAATTAAAAAACTAACAATAAAAGCTTATAGTGTAACAATTGGCGGTCTTATCGGTAAAAGCGATCTCTTCCAGACAACCGTGCAGGAAGAGGAATAACGCTAAAATAAATTGACAGTGGTTTTCAATATCTTAATACACTTACATAGACCGATTATATAAAATACACACTAATAAAATAGTAAATAATCTAAATACATGCTAAGTTTAGAAAATCTCAAATGCTTAACAGTTTTGACAGCAACCGTTTATTAAAAAGTTTTTGTGTTTGGAAAAAATTACAAATGTATTTAAAGCTCTTATTTACCAAAGTATCTTAAAGCTCTCCACGAAAGCGCTTTACGTAGGTACATTTGCGGAAATTATAAAAATATGAATTTATGTTGATTTGCTATTTCTTACGAAGTATAAGTAATGGCTAAAAACACGTAGTTAAGTAGTAAGTAGGTACTTAGTTTTACAATCCATCATACTTATTGCACTGTGTTCCGGCACGTTCCGGTTTGAAGGGCATTGTAGCCAGCGAAATCACTGGGCATATGAGATATCTAATGTCTCGGGGTGATGAGCGCAATGCCGTGCTACGCAGTCCTTTTTATGGTATTAAAAGTTCTGGGTGGCACTACAACTGTTATAGGCAGGCGTGGCGCTTACCATCAGGCGAACGACTTGCTCGTCACATCACACAATAAGATATAAAAATGTGAATATAGGCATGTGTTAACTTATCTTCCAAAATGTACGGTTTATAACAGCGGACGACGCCTACTGTCGCCTACCTACCGTATTTACGTACCTACCTACTTAGTAATCACTAATTACCTAGTCGAGTTAGACGCCTGTTAGTCAGTTGCACAAAACACCGACATTGGCCCGTGGCACAGATCCGCGGAACGGTCCAAACAACCTGTTGAGCTGATGCGCGGGCGCAGCTTTCGACTAACTGTACCAGAGCGGCTAAGACACGCAGTACCTACCTATATTTAATTAACGGTTAGTCATCTTTTGAAATAAAGAAGCTTGCAATTTAGAGAGATAAAGTAATTAATATAGCCTTTCTTATTTTAACCCGTGCGTAACAGCCTAGTGTCTTCTCCTTATGTAGGTAGGTAATCCTGTATAATATTATCTCTATCTCTAAATGGTATAAAACAAAGTCGCTATCCGCATCCTCAATTCTGTTTCTCCGCTTACTTCTAAACCACGCATCAGTTTTTGATGCGAATTTCACTGTCATGGAGATTTTTTACGGACTGTTAATATATAAAATAAATTTTAATGAAGTAATTGTAAAGTAGGGAAAATTCTATATTTTGTAATCCAGTCGTAAAAAAATTACACCACATTAGTAAATTGCATCCGTGCAAGGTCCATTTAAGGCTGCACGAAGGAACGTTTACTGTTGGGATTGGGAACCTCGACTTGACTCGAGTGTTGGGAGCTTCTTAAATAAAATAAAAAATAAATTAAAACGGTGAAGGAAAAACATCGTGATGAAACCCGCTTACGCGCTTTGGAGTGGTAGGCTCTGGCCGTGGTTGTAATACCACCCACCGAACAAAGCCATGCCGTCAAGCGACCTAGTCGTGTTTCGGGATGATGTTCGGTGAACCATCGGGGAGACGGGTCTGAGCAGCCGCTCAGCTGCCGGCCTGGCAGCTGGTCAAACATAGATCTATTAAGAGTAAAAAAAGCCTTTTTATACCCAAATAAAAAAATAAAATACATTGTGACATACATTTTAACTATATCTATAAATTCATAGGTTGGTACTTATGTCATATTAAATGTTTATTTTATCCTTCTCTCCATTGCTCACAAACTGTAATACTGCGAGGTGGTGGTGTCAGCTCATTCCTGCAGCTGTGGGTGGGGTGCCGTGTACCGAGATACAAGTTTATACTTAGTTTGGGAACGGCGACCTCCATCTCCACGGTGTAGGTCTGGGCTGGTCTGCCTCAGCTTTATAAATTCATTAAAATGTATGTTCCGTTCCGTGAATATTTCCTGAAATAAAGAGATTATTTATTTTATTTATTATTATTTATAATTATATATTTTGTTATCATAACTTTTATTTTTCTTCATTTGACTTGGGCACCCAAATTTGAGTGTAGGCCTCCACCACTACCACCACTTCCATTTGAGCCTACAGAGCTTCGTTACTGCGTCTGTGACCTTAGTCTTCTGCCTGATGTCGACATTTCGGACTGTCTTTTAGTTTGAGACCCAGCATCGAACGCTCTGTTGCTCTCTGAAAGCATACAATTTTGTTTAGTAAATTTTTGGTTAGGGGCCATGTTTGACATCCGTAAAGCAAGGATGGTAGTATAGTGTTGTCCATCAGTTTCTTCTTCAAGTAGACTGGGATCTAACTTTTAAAGCGGGGAGCTTCTTAGTACCTCCTAAATAGGACATAGGTCTTATCTTTCTTAAGTATCTATGTAGATGCTATCAAAATAAGAACATGAACTGGAATAAGAAAACAATATTATCTTACTCTTAGCTGTGCTCTTAGTAAACAATTTGCGAGGCTTGCTTAATATTTTAAATCATAAAGGACGAAGGCATAGGCGTTAAGCACTTAATACCTTCTTGCAGAGACCGCTTCTAACTTTGGGCGAACATCTCTTACTGCAAATACTGTGGCTAAGCCCACTTGCACCGGTAAATGGTAGTTTGTAGTGCTTTATTTGCCCTTAAGATTACGATATAATTGATCGAGTCGATAAGTTTCAACTACACTTATCTTTAAGCCTTCCGGGACGATTAAATCAATTGGCTTATTTAACAGCAACTTTAGGGCTTTAAAACTGGAAAGGTAGGTACTTATTAAATAAGTAGTAGTTACTTAGATGTTATTAGGTTTATTGGTTGTTGTTTTTTAGGGTTCCGTACCCAAAGGGTAAAACGGGACCCTATTATTAAGACTCCGCTGTCCGTCTGACTGCCTGTCCGTCTGTCACCAGGCTGTAGGTATCTCATGAACCGTGATAGTTAGACAGTTGAAACTTTTACAGATGATGTATTTCTGTTACCGCTATAACAACTACTAAAAAACAGAATAATATAAATATTTAAGGGGGCTCCCATACAACAAAAGTGATTTTTTTGCCAATTTTATAGATAATGGTACGGGACCCTTCGTGCGCGAGTCCAACTCGCACTTGGCCGGTTTATTTTACTTCTGTCCCCTACCCATATTATGTCCCTGAAGCGCCAACAGTATAACGTGTTGAGCTTAAATTAAGGTATAGGTTCACTGCGGCTAATGAGACACGATCTAATTATTGTCGCTTCAGGCAAGAATCGAATTGATCTCATTCATTTATACCAAAATACTTAAACTACAAAGTGAGATAAACTTAATGGGACAATATTATGGCATCATAAGACATTGTCGTAGTGAATCTACACCTTAATCTGGGCGCAACAAGATACACGATTGGCGCTTGAGGGACATATGGGTACGGGGGTCGGCCTGTAGTAGTAAGTACTATACCGGAGGTATAGGGAGGGAGCGGAAGTTTTTAACCCTTTGAAGTACTTGTAGTGTGTATGGTTTATTGTGTTACATTTTTGTATATTTGTTAAAAGAAAGAAGAAAGAAAGAAAGAAAATAAGTTTACTATGAAACCCTCTTATACTAAAAACAGAGGTAATAGGTACAATTAGATGGTCATAAAAGGACACAACTCAGCATAATGCGCCATGACAGCGCGCTGATTTTCAGTTGTGCCCTTTTTCGTGACGAGTAGCTGCAAATTAACTTATAAGTATGTATTTACATAGAAATAATTAATAATATTGTTACACATGGATAAATTTACATATGCAGGTTACAGATACAGTTACATATATTATTTACTTATTAAGAAGTTAAGTTTAGTCAGTCAGAGTGGTACGTATGTCAATGAAAGAGAAAACAAAAAAAAACGACAAAAGGTTACCTCAGATGAGTGTCCACCCTCGGCAACTTGTTCGTCTGTAAGATATATATATATATATATATATATATATATATATACATATACATATATATATATATATATATATATATGTAAGATATATAAGATATATATATGATATATATATATATATATATATATATATATATATATCTTACAGACGAACAAGTTGCCGAGGGTGGACACTCATCTGAGGTAACCTTTTGTCGTTTTTTTTTGTTTTCTCTTTCATTGACATACGTATACATATATATATATATATATATATATATATATATATATATATAATATGGGCTTCTCTGTTAATTTTACTTTGTTGTACTTTATTTTCTTTAATATTGCCTGAAATAAATAAATAAATGGAAATAAATAATTCGCTGCGTCACACGCAGCTTACGGACGCACACTTGTGGTGAACTTTTGTTTTGTATTTTGTGCAGTTAATTGGTTCTCTACTTAGTACGTCTATACTAAAATAAAACGGTGTTATAGGTAGGTACTTCCCTATACCTACCTACTGTTACGATAGGGATAGGGAGACATTCAAAACAGATGAATTGGTCTATCAAATAGCAGTTTTCTTAAAAAAACGTTTCATAGCGGTAATAAGAGCATACGTACTTATGTTTAAAAGCTTAATGAGTATTTTATGAATTGTAGAATGGAACAAACTAATTTATTCAATGAGTCAGACGAACTATTACCAAGCGACCAACAAGACAAGATTACGAAATAACATGTGATACCTATTTGAGTTTCACCGACTGGACACACGCGTGTCCAGCTCCTCGTGTCGAGTTGCTGAAAAACCCTGATCCTGCAGCGAAGAAATTTCCTTGTCAGGGCCGTCGTACTATAATTTAATCTGTGTCAGGGCAAGGACCATCGACTGGCTCGATACCAGTAGTTAATGCAAATGCAATGTGGTGAACAGTAAGGTGGCGGCCGACCAACGGGACTGGTGCGCCGATCGCCTTTCTAAAGAGCAGACCAGTCCGAGACCGACCCAATTTGGTGCTGGTTTGACATCCTCTGGCCGTGGTACGGTGTTTACTTTGTAGCTATCGTATCTATAGATTTCTATGCAACTAAGCAATGAGACGTGCAATTCGTACGCTTGGTGGTAAGCGCCACGGTTACCCATAACAAGTTCAGTGCTACCCTAAACTTTTATTACCAAAGTAGGTACTGCGTAGCACTCCATGGCGCTGACCCCGGAGTCTCCGGTTACTTCTGAGCTGTTGTTCTTTTTCCGATACGGTGGTAGCCGTTGTAATAATTGACGTTCATAAGTGCGTCTGTGTGATGCCAAAATTGAATAGGTAAAGAACTTTTGAACTTCTTATATACCCATAGTACCTAGGCAGGTACCTAATTTTGCTGGCTACAATATGCCCCTCAAACCGCATTTTTTTTTGAACTGAATGATGAGACGAGCAAGTAGTTTGCCTGATGGTAAGCGCTGCGCCTGCCCATAACAATCACACGCGCTCATCACACCGAGACATCAGATATTAAGTCTAGTCTTTGCCAGTTATTCTGCCGCCAAGCAGTAAGGCGCAAGCATAAGTGTTCCGGTTGGAAGCATTGTAGCTAGCGAAATTACTGGACATGAGACAATGTCTGGGGGTGATAAGCACAATGCAGCGCTACGCAGTACTTTTATGGTTATGAAAGTTCTGGGTGGCACTACAATTGTTATGGGCAGGCGAGGCACTTACCATCTGGTGAACGTCCTGATAGTCTCATTTCAAACTCACTCAGTTAATATATGAACTGATAATTTTTTTCTTTTTTTTATCTAACTGAATGACGAGACGAACTAGTCGTTCGCCTGATGGTAAGCAATACGCCAGCCCATAACAATAACAGCACCACCCAGAACTTACTGACGCACATTTGGTTTATACAATTCACTAGGCACCTAGTCAAGCGAAGCGGAAAAGGCAATAGCAATTCACCAATAAAACTATTTGAATACAGGTCTCATACTTTTTATTTACACAAAAAAATACCTTTACAAGTGGAACGTTTTTAACCAATTCTGCAAAAAAATTAACACTTTTTCATAGTTTCCCAAAAAGGAAGACACAGTTTGTGCATTTGTTTTAAAACTGGAATGGATATTCTAAATTGTTAAGGTTTTTATATACAGCATTAACGAATGCCAAACGAAAAATCAAACAAGGCTTTTCAGAAAGAAAAAGAGATGCGGGTTCAAGTCCCGGCCGGTGCTCAAATTTTTTTTATGCCTAAAAATCTTGTTTGTTAAGCTTTATTAAAGTAATTAAATAATCCCCTTTATATTGTATCAATCAATAAGGGTGGGTTGTATCAAAGCATCGGTATCCGTAACTTACAGAGCGTTAAATTTGACGGTTACCTACGATGATTAACGTTCGTTAAAGTTGTTCTGTTTTATCCAGCAGAAAACAGTACGTGATCGTCATTCGTCATCGGAGATGTCACCTGGGCCCCAATTCACCATGACAACTTGGCGAAATCACTTCGATTCCTTGCTTCGAAATCGCGTCGATTCCTTCATTAATAAACGACATCTTTATGACGCATTCATATATTAATATATATGATGCGTCATAGAGAATACAAATTTCGCAGATGTCGTTTATTAATGAAGGAATAGACGTTTCCTTGAAGCAAGGAATCGCCAAGTCGTCATAGTGAATTAGGGCCCTGATGTTGGAACAACGCTTTTTTTGTGGAATCCTTCGTTAGCGCCATATTTAACGTTTACGCGTCTTTAATAATAATAATAACAATAAAAAGTATCTTCTAATGATGCACTTAGAGACAGTCCCGATAAGTGTTGCCCATTACATATCTAAACTAAATGCTCTAAGAGGCCTCTACGTGTTGGACTCATGTCCTCGCGCAAGCCTTCCAAAGGACCGGGTGTATAACCCGTGAGAAAGAGCGACATAATAATAATAACGCCCAACGATCACATACATAGATTTTGGCCCCTAACTAGGATTCCCTGTATCTAGGGAACCAGGAACTACGAGGACCAAGCTCCCACAACACCCAGACACGAAACAAATGCTTGCGCTTTTTTTTTCTGTGCACAAACATTTGTCCCGTCGCGGGAATCAACCCGCAACCTCAGTGGTGTATGAGATTTGAGCCAACCTGCTCGACCACTACACCACAGAGGCTGGCTTTAAATGTAATGTGATACAACTGACCTCTAGCATTTACGTTGAACGTGGGGATTTGTTGTGGTACCAATGTAAAAGTAGTTTTTCCCGCGACTTCGTCCACATAGACGACAGAGTCCATATTCGGAATAGTGCTACCAAACCCTGAAAACCGAATCACAATCCGTTTAGCAGTTTTCGAGTCTACCGGTAACAAACATTCAAAGTTACAGTTTTATAATAGTGAAGATTTTGTTTTTATGCATTACGTTGGTGATATAACTTACGGGGGAATAGGTTAAGTGGACTGTACTTCCGTTTTGTAACATACCTACTACAAACTTAAATCTACGAAACATTTCCAGTGGTCAATAAAAATAGGTAGGTAAGTATATACCTACCTAGCTTTAACAGTGTCAACTATAACTATACATACCTACACATAAAACAAATACGTACTAATTGTTATTAGAGCCAGGAGGCTTATTGTCTAACTTTCACATCTATCGCGATACGTTTAATTTGACATCTGACGGATATTTACAAACTTCAGATCGACAAACTAGTGATTGTGATTGCGATAGCGATCGCGACTCGTTTTTGAAAGATATTTGAGTGAACATTATGCTCATGTAATGTTCTTAAATTGGTAATAATTGGAAATTACCGGTTTTTTGATAACCTGGCAGTAACAAAACGCATTATTTGTACTGCTACGCGTCGATTTCTTTCAACTAAGTAGTACCACAGAATACTAAGGGACAGAAGCATCACTCCGCAAAGAAATTTAAACAAATAGCGACTCTTGTTTTGACGCAATAAAATTCAATTCAGCTCGCGTAGCGCCGCATACCTACCAGTCATATTAACCTACAGAGCGCCTCTCTTTCTATCGCATAGCTCTTATCTCTTCTGACGCGGCACGTGTAACGACGCGCGACCCGCCGTCGGTGTCCGGCTATGTACTTGTAGCTTCGTACCTACAGTGCGGAGTGCGCTAGTCCTGCTAATACATTCGTTCTGATACCGATTGTGATTAAACAACTTAGACAATTACATTTCAAATTTAGCGACATTGAAAATATAATTACTATCCCTTTAAAAAGGTATCGCGATTAATATAAAAATAAGCCCCCATAGCATTAAGTTTTCACTCATAATGCCCTAGTAACCTTCATGTAATGCAAAAATACTGAAATGTTAATAATTTCTTCGGAGTCCGCTTTGTTACAAATTCCATTACTGATTTCATTGAAAAATTCAGGACTTAATTGATGTAAGATATACGCGAAACAAAAGTATTAATTTTATTGACAGTGAAAATACATTATATTTTATATAAAATCATAGAATTAGCGTTCTAATTCTATGTATAAAACAATATAAATTTAAGAGGAATTATAATTAATTTTTTAACAAAAAAAACAACTCAATTCTGATGTATCTTCGGTCCAGGGTCGAATATCGATGAAAATTATATGGGACCACCTTAAAGCTACACTGAACCCAAAAATACGAATTATCTAAATCAGTTTATAAATGACGTAGAAATCGAGTAACAAACATACAAATAATTAAATTAAAATAAACAAGAACCAACTTATATTTTTACCAAACTTATAATTTTTGTTTTTATTTTTTTCAAAAACTGCTGGATTAATTTCGACAAAATTTATATGGGACCACCTCTGAAGTATGACCTACCAAAAAAAAAAAGAATCATCAAAATCAATTCATAATTGGTGGAGTAATCGCGTAACAAACATACAAAAAATAAAAAAGAACATACCGTCGAATTGAGAACTTCCTCCTTGTTTGAGTTCGGTTAAAAATCAGTACCTCTTTAAATACACAATAATAAAACAGGACATAATATATTCATGTTAAGAACATGAACTAACCTACTTACGTTTAACTATAACTAAATCTACATTGTGTGATTTCAGTAACAAATGCAATATTATCAGATAACAGAAAAAAACCATTACTGGAAGAAAAAACCAATATCATTTTAAAACATTTACACTAACAAACTTTAACCATATAGGAAGACGAAATTCTGAATAAGGCACATCATTTCTTCACAGCTAAGTTAATAATTAATATCAATAAGAGTTAAAACGTAATATCTAGAAGGCGTCTGGTTCCACAAACAATTTGTTTTTATTGTATGTATTTTTTTCAATTATGAGGCCACGATGGGATTGGCATAAACATAGAAACAAGATTAAGTGTCCCTAAAAAAATAAATAAAAACAAAACCTTTGAACTATACTTACAACGTAAACGTCATAATGACAGTTTACTAAAAAATCTAAATCTATCTATCGTTGAAATGCTGTCCAAAAATTGTTTCCCATCACTACTGAGAGGTGACTTGCCATCCTGACTTCAGAACCGCGGGCACAAAATAGATAAGTACAGAAGTCAATCTACAAACAAAGTGCGCTTGAGCAACGCACACATAGACACCGCTCACGGACACGATATCTCGGATCAGTTGGGATCAGTGCGAGCGCGAGTGCCATCCGCTTGAGACACGCGTCTGACTTAAAGTGAAAAAGTCTGAAACTTTTTTGTGCAAAAATGGAGCAACAGAAAAAGAGTTATTATAACTGTTCAGTGGACGGTTGTTTAAATTCAACATTAAATTGTCGTTTTTAACCTACCAGTTGTTTCAGAGAGGTAAAACGAACCATCGAAATACAAGCAAATACCTCCCGTATTTGCTTGTATTTCGATGGTTAGCTTTAACGTAACACAGAACAGTTAGGTAGGTAGGTAAGCGCCCCGGCCCCCGGCCCCGCGCCGAACAAGCGAGCATGACTTTGTGGCCTTGTCATATTTTTACAATTTATATTAGATATTTTTTATTGTAGTATAAACTGTGTTAGTCTTGTTTTCAATAATCTAATGAGGAAGATGTAAATGTAAACTAATCGTATTTTTTTTGTATTTTTTTTTAAGTATATTCAATTATAATAATAACTGCGAAAAAAAATTGTCGATACCTCGTAAAGTTATTTTTTTTAAATTAATCAATTTTGGACTTCCCAAAAACTTTCTGCGCCGTCCGAGTAACCGTCGTGGCGTCACACCGCTGCGCCGCAACGGGTCGCAGGCAGCGGGCGCGCCCATTCAATTTAACAACCCTAGCGCGACCGCCGAGCGTAGGTATGAAAAGTGAAGTACATACATGAGATTGACTTCTGTACTTATCTGTTTTGTGCCGCGGGTCACCTGCAGGGCGATCATGTATCTTTTATTTCAATCACTTTCAATAAGAAACCAGTTTCGATGATGGTTTTGCGATCACGTAACCCGTTAGTTGCAATCAAACTTTAATGAAAGCTCAGTTGAAATAAAAATAAGTTTTGACAAACAAAGTTTATATCGATATATAAACCATAGACAAAAGCCGTATTACACAGTAAGATTGAATAGATTGGGCGTATACATAACGATTCATAGCACAATCTCGCTTTGTAAATTTGTCGGGTAATCGATACACATTGAAATCGAGATAAAAAGTTACATGATTACATAGATCACAACTTACGTGATCGCCCTGCTGATGTCAAATTGATCTAACAAATTACTGTGAGACTATCACCAGACTATGCCAGAAAGCTGTGAGTTTTCTGGCGAATATATCTTACAGTTACATTAGCTACTTCTTAAGGTGGTAGCTCACGTGCATATATCGTGGACAACAACAGCATCGGTTCCAGAATCTTCCCTCTGCTATAACTCCAAATCTAAAAGGTAGCTTGAAATTATTCTCTCTTACAACTCCACAGCAGGTTTAGAATGGTCATTCTTAGTAAACTCGTCGGCTACCTTCTCCAGAATGTGTCGATAGAAGCCGTCGCCGAAACGAAGCCGGTAGAGCGAAGCGTGCAGGTAGCGTTGAACGCGCGGCGCGCACGCGGCGGCCGGCACGCGCGGTTCGCACGCGGCGTCCGGCACGCGCGGGCAAACGTCGCGGGACGCCGCACACAGGGACAGCGCTTGACGCCAGATGCGGGTGCTCACTGGAAAGTAATGAAAGGTCGATTGTTTCGCATGGGGGTAATGCATTTAATACGAGATATTTAACCGCGCGTGCTAAGTCTGCTATACGGTCGGATAGACGTATTCTTGAGTGGAAATCACTGATTGGCAAAAATAGTGTAGGACGCCCTTAGGCCAGGTGGAGCGACGATATACGTATGACAGCAGCTGGATGAAAGGAGCGGGGATCGTGCTCAATAGCGTGCAATTGGAGAGGCCTATGTTCAGCCCCTGTACGATATACGATAGGCGCTTGAGAAACATATGGATAGGCCTGCGACAGGCTTATGATAATAATGTTGACTCTTTCTGAAGGGACTATACTTTCGATCGGAACCAATAGAGAATATGCATGTGTTGTCGAAAAATCTGGAAATTACTTTTAGTAGTGATAGGTATAATTATTATTATTAATTGCGTAGTTTATTTGTATTTCAATGTTTAATTTTCTTATTTTTGGAGAAACGGAACGTAATCGCAAAACGCTTGAGTACGTGCAAACACTATCTGACGTCACGCGCCTCGCTGCTTATTGGTAAATTTTTGACATAGAGCCCGCCCTATTGTTAAATTATTGACACACACATTTACACATTTACCAAAGATGGATGACCAATGAGGAGATCCTAGGTCCCCATGTTGATTAAAATTGATCCAAATTTCCATTTAGTTATTTTATTGACACATGCCGTAAAATTTTTTTAATTTTTTTTTCATTAATATTATTCAATAACGAATCGATTTGCATTAAAAAAAAATACATGCATATTCCCTACTGTACTAGGTATCAGGTTTTTTTGGATTCTCATTGTTCCTAAGTCAATAGAGCATGTATACTTACAGAAATGTTTCATATCGCCATCACAGTGCTGAGTGAGGTGCTGTATCGTAGCAGCGCCATCTATCGACGGCATGTTGTTACCGGTCACCAGCATTGATCCCGGAGTTACTGAGTTCGATATTATTTCCCCCACTTGAGATTTTAAACTCTGAAAATTATGGATAAGGTTTGATATCGGGGAGAAGGGTCTGAGCAGCCCTCTAGATCTATGTGCTTCATCTCAGGCCACATCATCGCTTCACATCAGGCGAGTTAGTGGCCAAACATGGATCTATTAAGCGTAAAAAAAATGATATATACATAAGTTATATCCGTACTGTTACAATATAAGTTACTATGAGAGAAGGCAAGACGGAAGTCAGGTAGATTAGGTAGAATCACTATTCTAAGCTATTCTACTACTTGTTGACCTAAAACACTTTTTAGGTGAACAAGCTTATTTTATGTCGGATATTCAGAAAATAAATCCACATACAATTACTATCTCAAAATGATTATAAGCTTCTAGCCCATACATTTTTAGGTGCTTCAAATTTACGAACCATGAAATTGGCATTTTGCATAGCCATTTGTTATACAGGCACTATTGCTATTGCAAACAGTGGCAAAGAAGTTGATGTAGATGTTTATTTTATATTTTAACAAGTTTGTACCTCATCGGTGTCCATAAAGTTGGCCTTTTTGGGGTTTTCTTTTATGACATGCAATCGGTAGTAAGTTGGTATGTGCTGGAACATAAAAACATTCAAATTTTATTTTTCTAACACATTGACGACATGAAACGACACATACTGATTTTAATTGTATTCCATGAACTAAAACTAATCAAATTAGCTACAGTAATAGCTAAATAATATAAAACAAAGTTGCTCTTCCACATCTATCTGTGTCTCTTCTGAACTACTGGATAGATTTTGATGCTGTTATCATTTTCTCAAGTTTAGACAATTTACATTAGTAAATTGCACTAGAGAGAAGCCAAGGCAGGTCAAAGCAGGCCGCTTTGCCAGTTATTCAGCCGCCAAGCAGTAGTGCGCAAGCATTACTGTGTTCCAGTTTGATGGGCATTGTAGCCAGAGAAATTACTGGGCATTATGAGACTCAACAGCTAATTGTCTCAGGATGACGAGCGCAGTGCAGCGCCGCGCAGGATTTTGCAAAACAAAGTTCTGAATGGTGCTGTTATTGTCATAGGCTGGCGTATTGCTTACTATCAGGCAAACGACTAGCTCCTCTCGTCATCCAGTTACATAAAAAAAGTCAATGGTCTTGATAACTTACATTAGTATCAGCTAGCATCAGTATCCGATGCACGTGTGGGTGGTCGGTCGTATCTGGAGACAGTCGGTTTGTGCAGTCGGGGTACATCTCTGCTAGGACCACACTGTTCTGCCCACCGAGGCGATGCTTGTCGTACTCTCTAATGGCTAACTCATCGAGCTTGTTGTAGATCTGACTAGCCACTTTTGGCTTTACACCTGGGAATATAAAGCTTATGGAAATATAATTTGACACAGGAATCTTAGTTTTTTTTATTATTTATACAGAGCAACATAATAATTCACTATGTTAAAATGAGCTTCAAAATCATGTTAAATATTTGCGTGATGTGTTATACAGGGAATAACATTAATGTGTAGTAATACTGAAAGGTGTGTATGGGTATCTAGTCATGAATCATTGGGCAGAATATACAACCAAAAAAACACTATTATATTTTCCATACAAAGTTTAAAAATTATTTATTTGAATTATTTTGGACAATCCTAACAAGCTGTGGCCTAGTCGCGGTAGTACGGGTCATTGACCGAGCTACTTTGTGCCTAGGCACAAAACAGATTAGTACAGAAATCTACATACATACAAAGTGCGCTCGAGCAACGCACACATAGACACCGCTCACAGACACGATATCTGGGCACAGTTGGGATGCGAGTGCCATCCGCTTGAGACACGCGTCTGTGAACTTTTTTGTGCAAAAATGGAGCAACGAAAAATAGGTTATTATAACTGTTTGGTGGACGGTTGTTTAAATTCAACATTAAACGGTGAATTGTCGTTTTTTAAGCTACCAGTTGTTTCAGAGAGGTAAGTAGGTATTTGCTTGTATTTTGATGGTTTGTTTTCACGTAACACAAAATAGTTAGGTAGGTAGGTAAGCGCCCCAGCCCCCAGCCCTGCGCCGAACAAGCGAACATAAGTTTTTAGCCTTGTCATATTTTTACAATTTAAAATTAGATATTTATTGTAGTATAAGCTGTGTTAGCCTTGTGTTCAATAATCTAATGAGGAAGATGTTAATGTAAACTAATCGCATTTGTTTTGTCTTCAAAACAACTTTATTCAGTTATAATAGTAACTGCGAAAAAATTATGTCGATATCGTGTACAGTTATATTTTTAAATCAATCAATTTTCCTCCCAAAAACTTCCTGCGCCGTCCGGTATGAAATGTATGAAAAGTACATACATGAGATTAACTTCTGTATTTATCTGTTTTGTGGCCTAGGCGCTCTGTCTTTGAAAACGCCGAACATTTTACAAGGGCTTGATTTCGAGTCTCAAATACCGGAATTTCATACTGAACGGATCTTCGGACTCGGTCGTTTCCGTTCCGGAACTCTCGTAAAAAAGGGTATTTCCACATTTTTACACGACTGCCCAAAAAGGAGTATTTCAGGGTTTACGTATGTATGTATTTATTTATTCCACCATTACTTCTTATTGCCTGGACAGATTTGAATGCATTAAAACCATAATAAAAACATAGGTTTAAGTTTTTTTTACCATAGTTTTTTTGCATGTTCCGGAACCGGTATACAAAAAAATCTCCGCGAACGTACCCGACTTAGCCTTGCCTTGATTAGTTTCAAATTTTTATCCAACTTGACGTCTTAGAATTCATATTCAGAAATAACCTAAAAAGAATTTCCGAAACGAAAACGGTCCTCTTCGGTGGAGTTTTATGGGGCGGCGTTAGAAGGTAACTTTGTTTGTGCCGCTCGACCAATGAGGAGCAGCGGCTATTATTTATTAGGATTACATCTTTATGATTGGTGCAATACGAAACAAGGCTAGCGAATCATGAAGCGGCGGCGAATGTTTGATAGCTTTAGTGTTTGCCGCGTTTTGTCAAAGATTAAACAGGTTTATTTCTGAAAACTGACTAAGTAAAGACGCTTTATTGATTACTGACTTACGAACACTCTTTTACTATGCAATGAAATCAAATGTTGGAAATGTCTTAATCATCATTATCAGCCTATTACATTCCTACTGTTGAAATTCATGCATGATGTTTTTTACATCCTATTCCTACGGTGGTTGGTGACCTCACGTATTTTTTAAGAACATCAGCCATGCTCGCTCTTATTAGGCGTTTACACTGATTAGATCCTTATTCCTGAATGTTAATTGGAGCGATGATGTTTAATGCTGTAATTAATAAGTAAGCATTAATAAAAATAAAAAAATACCCTGCCAAAAACATTATCACTTGGGATGATTTAAGGATTCCGAGGATACCCCATACATCCAAATCTGTTGAGGCATTTTGTAATAAAAAAACGCACATACATTAACCCCGAAAACATTATATTCCTTTTTTGGGGAGTCGCGTAAAAAGCAGTTTGCTTGAAAGTTAGTTGTAAAGTAAGGTTGGTAGGACAGCTGGCTTTGCTAACTGAAGATAAAATTTGTTTGTCAGATCTGTACACGCGGCGCACTAATATTCTTTGTCACAAGTTCATTGCTCTTTATCAGCTGATTGTTAGGGTTGAAATGAACTTGATTACCAGAAATGTTTAAATTATCATATCTTGTGATTTTAAAAAGTTTCTGGTGATTTGCACTTGGACTTGAATTATTAATAAGCTTCTATATGCGTGGTTTAATTATTACTACACATTTATGTTACACGTTGTATAATTATTCTAGAAAACAATATAACTCACCTCTTTGTATTGTAATTGGCAGCTTGGAAAGATTAAAGATAGTTAAGTATATACCATTCATTATGTGGTCAGAAGACCATAGAACAACGGGAATTGTCTAGGGTTACATAATATGAATCCCTGATTTTTAAAGTTCTGTCTGTTTTTAGGGTTCCGTACCCAAAGGGTAAAATGAGAGCCTATTACTAAGACTCCGCTGTCCGTCAGTCTGTCTGTCTGTCCGTCTGTCACCAGGCTGTATCTCATGAACCGTGATAGTTAGACAGTTGAAATTTTCTCAGATGATGTATTTCTGTTGCCGCTTTAATAACAAATACTAAAAAACTGAATAAAGGAAATATTTAACGGGTCTCCCATACAACAAACGTGATGTTTTGCCGTTTTCATAGATAATGGAGACGAATCCCTTCGTACGCGAATCCGACTCGCACTTAGCCGGTGTTTTTTGGTTTTTTGTATGTTTGTTAACTTAAGACTTGAAACCTGCTGAACTGATTTATCGAATTTGCCAGAACGGAATTAAGTTTTCAGGATGTGTCATAAGTCTTAACTTAGATTATTCTTACTTAGCTAAAATAGTCTGGGAAAAAAGATGATTATGCTCTGTTGTCTATTTAGATGAAGTCATGGGAAAATCTAGTAAATAATAAATTAAGTAGTTACTTGAAAACTGAATGTGCTGACAGAACCTTGTCCAAAATCATGGAATCTTATCAAGTATTCATCATCATCATCAGCTTATATCATCAGTCTACTGCTGGACATAGGCCTCTCCCAAAGCATGCCACTGTGCCTGATCTACGGTTTTTTTACTGAACTGACTGATAGATCAAGTATTCAATGCTCAATAAACTGATTTTCAAACAATATTCTGTAATGTATCCATGTTTATTACCAAAATGTTCCACAGCAACATTGAAGTCAGCATCCTCACACCAGGCCAGAATAATCTGCAGAGCTTGCACAATTGAGCATTGTAGTCTAAAGAAGAAGGAACTGTCTCTAATTGGCTGTCTCTTCCCACAGCCATCGCAGATCCATTGCACTCTGTAATAGTTTAAAGTTGACACATAATTATTTGTTTAACCTGTTGACATTGCCACCATATCTATTGTGACGAGTATGTGACCGTGATGGCAATGGGTTAATAATCCTATAGTATTGATTCTTCATTCATAAAAGGGAGAAAATCATACCTTGCAGAAATAAGGTGCTGTTAACCCTTAATTACTTAAGGTTTAAAGACAGTCATCAAAAGAACAGTACCAAATGTATGTTAGTCTTCCATCTCTTACGTATTTATCATATGGGCCAATCTAACTTCCTCGATGTTCGAGTTGTTTGAAATAAAGATTTCTCTCTCTTCTATTTATAAATATATATATTTTTTTTTATAATTAACTGAATGACAAGACGAGCTGGTTGCTTGCCTGATGGTAAGCAATACGCCAATAACGACCACCCAGAACTTTTTTGCTAAATACTGGTGCACTGCGCTCGTCACCCTTGAGACAATTAGCTGTTGAGTCTCATAATGCCCAGAATGAAAATAAAATAGTAAATAAAATAGTAGTAGTTAATTAATAGTTTAATTTCGCTGGCTACAAGGCCCTTCAAACCGGAACACAGTAATGCTTGCGCACTACTGCTTGGCGGCTAAATAACTGGCAAAGCGGTGGTACCCACGCAGACGGCATCTCGCATACGTGAAACCTACCACCAGGTTATATATTTTTTAATTATAGTTACCTACATATTGTTTTCATGACTTGACTTCCTGTTTTATGGCTTCTGTGTCTTATTGTTACAATTATTGTTTTATGAAAATAGAGCCAACACCACTCATCTACAACTTACCTATCAACAACTCTAGCAACTCTGCAGGTGACTTTGCAGTCAGGTTTGTTTGTGGGACATTTTATACAACTGGGCAGCAAGCCAAAGTACTGCAACTTCTCCACTACTTGAATTTCAAGTATTTTGTCTCCATTATCCACCACGAATTCTTTATACAGATTGAAGTTACTGTAATAAGTTGTTTATATTGGTATGGTTACGTTAATGTTTCTACAAAGTCTATTGGTAGAATAGTTCAAAAAATTACAAGATATTTATTTAAATAACAGATATTAGCCATTTATCATGACAGTTCAGGGTTTTATCTTACCCTGGACATGTGATAAAAGGTAAATTATTAGGCTCGTCCAACAACGACTTTGGATTTTTCTCATAAGTAGTAGAGTCAGCTTCCATTTTAATGTTATTTTACTAGCATTATCTATAAATATCAATACAGGAATATCTCGGAAATGAAAAATATTTGGAAACAAAACACTAACATTAAAACAGGAAATATAAGAATGATACATTTTTATGCTGACATTCAAGGTATTAGTGACACTGACAATAACTTTAGCTTTCCTATTGAAATTGACTTTGACATACAAAAACGCGTCACTTGTGAAAATAACTGTCACTGTCATTTACTGTAGAAACTATCATGTCTGTCATACATAACGTAAATGTCAAATCAAAAACTGAATCAAAAGCGAAACGCGGACGCTTGGTTCGCGTTTAGCGTTTTTGGATTTTGATTTATTTATTTATTTCTACAGTGAAAAACCACGATCCACACAAAGTTCAATAAAAACCGACATTTTATTGGGTAAGTACTTAATATTAGACCTTGTTACAATACTTTTCTGTTATGAATATGTTTCAAATCTGGTCAATGCAAAGGCACACCCGATTCCATTTAATTCATATATTAATAATCTAATTTGACTGCAACACAAATGATTTAACAGCTAATGGATTCCTTATTTTATCTGTTAACGGTTTGTTCTATACTATATTTAATAGGAGACACTTGCTCCCTGGGGCTACCTGCAGTTTCAAATAACATCAATAAAACACCATGCAATCCATGTGCTTTCATCAAAATTCTATAGTATTTATAGAATTTTTATAAAAAACAGATACAGATTCAGTATTTTATAGATTAAGTCTTTTGTAGCTTATTTGTACAGAATATAATAGAAATTTAATGTAGGTTTTTTTATTGTGAATTGTTTTTTTTAGTAAAAGTACCTAATTACGAGTAACTAAACAATTCCCCCTACTCCGTTTGCATAAAATTAGGTTTAATTAGGTTCTCTTATAAACATTTTTATCTGGATGAAATATCATACTCCTGTGCAAAGTTTCTTCCTAAGTAATCTGTTTAGTAGATATGATTTGGTTGAGTAATAAACATCAAAAAATTAAAAAAGATGCATATTTATTCAAAATAAAATTAAGATATCTCATTAAGAACCTATACTGTTGGATACTAGACTAGATTAGGGATTTTAAATTAGGATTTTAAGGGCTGAATTCAAGTTCTATTAAAATTTAATTACAATTTATTTAAGTATCCCTACTATTATATTTTTTACTCCTAATAGTGTCCAATTAGGGTGTTTGTATATCTAGTTAAAACAATTACTACCTTCTTCAACAAGTTCAATCCAAACTCCATTTAAAGCTTGAACATCATTAGCAATGTTTCAGACCTTACATGCTTGAACCTGTCAGTGATTATTGATGTAATTTTTTTACCTGTTCTTAATTCTGCTATGTTAGAGATAAAGTTAAATTTTGGATATCTAACTAAAGCCTACCCAGATTGTCCAGCGCATGAATTGTCCTTGACAAACAATTTTGATTTAAGCTTTCTATGTTGTAGGTCTCTTGTATTTGAGTCTATGCAGTATGCATAAAAATTCTAGGTGGCACATCAATTGTTATAGGCAAGCGTGGCGCTTAACATCAGGCAAACGAATTGCTCGTCTCATTGCTAAGTTGCATATAATAAAATAAAAAACTTTACAGCTGATTTTAACTAATCTAAAATCCTGTAAAAAGTTGTCTTACAACTACAACTGTTTATTATTTGAGTTGTAGCAGGCCTAGAGCACTTCACACTATAGGTACGAAGCTACAAGTACATAACCGGGCACCGACGGACGGCGGGTCGCGCGTCGTTACACGTGCCGCGTCAGAAGAGATAAGAGCTATGCGGTAGAAAGAGAGGCGCTCTGTAGGTTAATATGACGGTAGGTATGCAGCGCTACGCAAGCTGAATTGAATTTTAGTGCGTTATAGCAAGAGTCGCTATTTGTTTAAATTTCTTTGCAGAGTGATGCTTCTGTCCGTTAGTATTCTGTGGTTGTAGTGACCTAGTACTAGTTAGTAGGTACTTAGTACATACTATTGCCTACATATGCATATTATGGTAAACATGTTTACCTAACTGTTCAAACTATTCACCTTCTTGTAAGAAATGTTTGTGTAAATATACCCTAAATATTTTATGATCATTATTGACCAAGTGCTTAGTTTTAAAATGTACTTTCATTTCATGAATATATTGGGATTTGGGAATTATTTTTGTCATAGAAATAAAATTAAATGCTGATATTTAATGCTAATAAATTAACCTGAGACCTGTATATAATAATTATGTTGTATTCTAGCAAATAAATGATTGATTTTGATACGCATTTCACCAATGGGTGCTTAAGACTAAATACAAATTTCCTACTGATATTATAAATGCGAAAGTATGCAAGAATGTATGGATGTACGTTTGTTACTCTTTCACGCAAAAACTACTAAGTGGATTTTGATGAAACTTTACAATAATATAGCTTACACATCAGAATAACACATAAGCTACTTTTTAACCGACTTCAAAAAGGAGGAGGTTTACAATTCGACGGTATGATTTTGTTTTTTTTTTTTTAATTTTTTTTTTGTGTGTTTGTTACGCGATTTCTCCGCCAATTATGCATTGATTTCGATGATTCTTTTTTTGATTGGTAGGTAATACTTCAAAGGTGGTCCCATATAAATTTTATCGAAATTCATTTAGTAGTTTTTGAAAAAAATAGCAAAAACAATAAATATAAGTTTAATCTTCAAGTCGGTTCTTGTTTTTTTCGTAACCAACTTTCTAAAGGTGGAGGTTTGTATTCGACCGCTTCACCTACTTCACCCAGGGTTGACTTCCGGTGAGGGAACTCCTCAACGGTGAATAGTACAGACACAACATTTCGTAAATGGATTTAACCATAATAGCCTGTTCTAAATTCCATCATGACATGGCAGATACACCCAGGATTGACTTCCGGCGAGGGAACTCTTCAACAGAGATATAGGACAGACATGAAATTTTTTTGTACATGCATTTAATTGTGATAGCCCGTTTTAAACTTCGTCATGATGTGGCTTCTAGATCATAAAAGCTTGTCTTTAAAAACTTTTTGAATTAATTTAATTAAAACTTGTTTTTCACTAAAAAGGGTAAAATAAATTATTTTTCAAAAAAAACTAAACCGACTTCAAAACCACAAATGGCACTCAAAAGTAAAAAAAAAATTAATATAATTATCATAAGCGCTACCCACTCATATATTTGAAGTCGGTGCCAGCCAAGTCTAAAAGGTAGTAGATAGATACTACCTACAAGTAGTACTTACTATATACATATTTATCTGCTACCTATTAGACTTGGCTGGCACCGACTTCAAATATATGAGTGGGTAGCGCTTATGATAATTATATTAATTTATTTTTTACTTTTGAGTGCCATTTGTGGTTTTGAAGTCGGTTTAGTTTTTTTTGAAAAATAATTTTTATCTCGGAAAACCGTGGGTGAAACCGCAGGGCGCAGCTAGTTAAACTATAAATTATGTGCATTTTTAAGGAAGCACTCAAAAGGGCTACCTATTCATTTCAGTGAGCAAAACCGGATTTAGATAACTTTGTCTATGACTAGCTGCGCCCTGCGGTTCCACCCGCGGTTTCCCGGGATAAAAAGTAGCCTATGTGTTAATCCAGGGTATAAGCTATCTCCATACCAAATTTCATCAAAATCCATTCAGTATTTTTTGCGTGAGAGTAACAAAGGTACATCCATACATCCAGTCTTAAAAACTTTCGCGTTTATAATATTAGGTCATATCCTTATTTATGATAAACATTAAGGACTAACATAGCTTTTAAGAATACTTTCTGACATTATGATTTGTGCAACATTCAAAATAAAAGTTGGATTACGAAATTTTTTTTTGCAATTGTCTAGAGATTTTGCAACATAGGGTTTACACATTACTAACAATAGGCTAAATTTTGTTTCCGCGTAGTGTGCGTGTGTTAATTAATTTGGGCTAATCGTTTTAGCGACATAGTGTGTATACGACTAGGGGTAGTTTAGTTTAGAAAATAAGTAAAATGTTTATGATCGCCTAGAAAGAAAATATTAACCCGTCACTATCCGATTTCCTTAAAAACTAATTAACATTAAAGAAAATAACGTCGATCTGTAAAAACAAGTTCGATTTTTCCCTTTAATTGTACCTACTGTACTTTAGTAATAACACAAGGCTATGACATAGCCTCATCATCATCATCATCAGCCCTTCATGTTCCCACTGCTGGGACACGGGTCTTCTCTCATAGAGAGAGAATATGACATAGCCTGACGTGGTAGAATGGCCACGCCATATCGCCTATAGAAATACATAAATCGGTACGTAGAAATACACGACCTATAGAAATACATATATCGGTACGTTTACGATGTATAAAACGTGCTTCCAGTGCACTTCCTAGTGCACTTAGTATTTACGAGTACGATTCTCAGAAATTCTACGATAGAATTCAATGAAGTTGAAGGCAAATTCTGGCGGCTGCTGAACTGGGGGCTTATTGTTATATTTACAAACTCCAGATCGACAAACAAGCGATTGTGATTTCGATAGCGATCGCGACTAATTTTGAAAGATTTTTTTTTTATGTAACTGTATGACGAGACGAGGTGGTCGTTTGCCTGATGGTAAGCAATACGCCAGCCCATAACATCAACAGCACCACCCAGAACTTTGTTTTGCAAAATCCTACGCGGTGCTGCACTGCGCTCGTGTCTCTGAGACAATTAGCTGTTGAGTCTCATAATGCCCAGTAATTTCGCTGGCTACAATGCCCTTCAAACCGGAACACAGTAATGCTTGCGCACTACTGCTTGGCGGCTGAATAACTGGCAAAACGGTGGTACCTACCCAGATGACCTCTCGCATACGAGAAACCTACCACCAGTAACACCACCAGTAATTTGAGTGAACATTAAATCAAATCAACCATTTATTTGCTAGAATCCTACTATCCTACTATTATTATAAACGCGAAAGTTTGTAAGAATGATAGATAGATAAATAGATAAACACTTTATTATTCACCATAAAAATAGAGATAAAGTACAATTCAAATGTTTACAGTGGTGTAACAATGGGCGGTCTTATCGCTTAAAGCGATCTCTTCCAGACAACCTTTGGATGGAGAGGAATAACGAAACATACACAGACGGTGGTGATAGAAAATATAATAGACATACATACTAAGGGCTTACATATGATATACTATATATAATCTAATTACTTAAATATATATATGACTATATAAATAAACTTATGTACCTAATTAATATACATACATAAATACATACATACATACAATATATAATTAACATACATATTATACAATCCAAAAGTGAACTGATACTAAAAAAAAAAAATACATAGCAAAATATAATGATAAATAAGTATTATGAAGTGGATAAATAAAATTTCCTAACACGTTCTCTGAAAGTGGCCAGTGATGGGGAGCGTTTGATTTCCACTGGCAGCGCATTCCAGAGTCTAACGGCTTCAACGGTGAAGGACTGTATGGATGTATGTTTGTTACTCTTTCACGCTGCAACGGCTAATCGGATTGGGATGAAATTTAGTATGGATATAGCTTATACCCTGGATTAACACATATGCTACTGTATTACCGGGAAACCGCGGGTGAAACCGCAGGGCGCAGCTAGTACAACATAATTATTATATACTCGGGTCTCAGGTTAATTTTTTAGCATTAGTATTTAGCCTGCAAGCTGACGTGCTAATATTAATCATTTAATTTTATTTCTACGACGAAAATCGATAAACTCCTTAAAAGCCAGTCATTTAAAGTTTTCTTAAATATTGTCACTTACAATTTTAATGTCATTTGGTATCAAGTTATAAATTATGCTCATTTAATGCTCTTAAATGCTATTAATTGGACATTATTTGTATTTGGAAATCCTGGCAGTGACAAAATGCATTTTACGTTTTGCCACGCGTCGATTTCTTTCGCGTAAGTAATACATTCGTTCTGATAGCTATCTGATAGCTATAGATACTATTTTTATATTACAAAAGCGTGCGGTTCGCGCGATTTACGAGTTGGGTCCACGTGACTCGTTAAGGGATTTTTTTAAGCAAGTTAATATATTAACTTTACCTTCTTTATATATTTATGAAAATATAATGCATGTTCGCAAAAACTTCCAAAAATTCAAAGTAAATAGTGACCATCATAACATTAACACTAGAAATAAGGATAGGATTGTTGTACCTAGGTATAGACTGACTAAAACGAATAAGTCCTTTATGGGCAACTGGGTACGTTTTTATAATAAAATTCCAAAGTGTATAACGGAGCTCACAGAAAGTAAATTCAAATTACGCGTTAAGAATGTTCTAATGAGAAAAGCATACTACACTGTTCGTAATTACATAGAAGACAAAGATGCTTGGAACATTCCACTTCTGCAAAGTAACCAACTGGTACATAAGAAACATAACATTGTAAAATCCCAAAAAATTGTAACAAAATCTCCAAAAAAAAATGCCCCTCAGTTTCTTGCCGTATCTTCTGAGTAGTGGTTCTTTTTCCGATACGGTGGTAGAGACATTGTGATAATTTGACGTTCATAAGTGCGTCTGTGACGACAAAATGATTAAAGAGATTTTGATTTTGATTTTGATTTTGATAGCGATTGTGATTAAACAACTTAGACAATTCCATTTGAACATTAGGATCACAATCGCTATCCCTCATTTAAAGTTAGACAATAAGCCCCCTGATTGCTAATGATGCAATTTTTTTATGGAACTGTGTTGAGACGAGCAAGCCGTTCGCCTGATGGTAAGCGCCATGCCTGCCCATAACAATTGCAGTGCCACCTAGAATTTTAAATACCATAAAAAGCACTGCGTAACACTGCATTGCGCTCATCACCCCGAGATATGGGTGGGTTCCCAACGAGTCACACCCAATCGAGTCACAGTGTTACTGGATGGGAATTTTTTTCCCATCCAGTCACACTGTTACTAGTTGCAACCTATTTCTACAAATGTGTTCCTAACGAGTCACACCGAGTGTAACAGTGTGACTCGATGGGAAGAAAAAATTATACTCTTCCATCCTGTCACACCTTATTTTTATCGAAATGAAAATTGAGAACCTACTTTATTGCACAAATCCATAAATACTTAAATAAGTAGGTAATTATTAAGGGTTGTAAGAAAACTAAATATCAGCAAAAAAACTAAATAGGTATAACATACTAATATAGATTGAGTAAATTTATAAAAATATTTATATGTAGCTAAACTCTTTTTGCAAGTAAGAAACTAACTTTAAAAATATCACAATAGGTGTATTATATTAATATTAAATGAACACAGAAGCACAATATTTGCTTTAACTTCTCTTGTCAGCAGCCTTTAGGATTACTAAAAATATATTAGGATTAACAATAATTGTTAATAAACATAAAAATATTATATTCACGAAAACATTCGTAGGTATATCTCTTAAATCTATTACAGCTAATCGTCATATATTTACAATATTCTTTTCTAAATATGTTTAACTAATATTAACATTTAGGAACTAACTTACCATTGAATAAACAAACTTAAATAAGTATTGAAGTGCACAATATTTGCATTATCTTCATACACAAAGCAGAACAAAACGAAATTTATTTCGGTTTTCAGTCCCTGCTTGTGATCTTTTGGAACGTGAAACCTCACTTAAAATAAAATAGAATAAAATATCACAGGTTAGGCCAGTTTGTTATACTTCATTTAAGAATAAAACACAGATTAACACAAATATTTTTATTTTACACAAATGATAAAATTCAAGAATTGCACTGAAATATAGGGGTAGTCGAGAAATATACCATACTTAGTGATTTGACAGACCGATTTCTAGACGTTAACGCCATCTAGTAGCAGAGTAGAATCGTGCCAGTGTTGCTCGATGGGATTTCGACTTTCCCATCGAGTCACACTGTTACTCATTGCAACAATTTTTTTTAGATGAGTTCCCAACGAGTCACACCTAGTGTAACAGTGTGACTGGATGGGAAAAAAATTCCCATCCAGTAACACTGTGACTCGGATCGGATATTAGTTATTATAGACCTAGTAATTTCGCTGGCTACAATGTACTTCAAACCAGAGCACAGTAATGTTTGCGCACTACTGCTTGGCGGCAGAATAACAGGCAAAGCTGTGGTACCTTCGAGCGAGTGTGGCTCAGCGGGAACTCGTGCGCCTTTCAATCCGACGCACCTGGGTTCGATTCCCGAGTCGGCCCTGTACCAATGACTTATAGTTAAGTGCAGATTTTATACGCTCGCTCTAAAACGGTGAAGGAAAACATCGTGATGAAACCCGCTTACGCGCTTTGGAGTGTAAGGCTCTGGTCGTGGTTGTAATACCACCCACCGAACAAAGCCAAGCCGTCAAGCGACCTAGTCGTGTTTCGGGATGATGTTCGGTGAACCATCGAGGAGGTGGGTCGAGCAGCCGCTCAACTGCCGCCTCTCTCTAGATCTATGTGCTCCATCTTAGGCCACATCATCGCTTCACATCAGGCGAGATAGTGGCCAAACATAGATCTATTAAGTGTAAAAAAAAAAACCTACCCAGACGGCCTCCCGCATACGACAGACCTACCACGAGTAAAGAGGTACAGAGCAATACGCCTTATCATCCATCATTTTATGCATCACATCAAATATAATTTTAATTAAAACTTATACACGAGAGAGTTAATTTAATTAATTTCAGATCTCTTGTCTTGAATGCCAATATAATAATTATGATTGACATAAAAAGCAGACAGTTTACGGAAAGCAGTAAAGCCTGCAAAACGTTACTCATAAATCTCACTATTAGATTAGAGCTGATGCAATACCTACCACATTCTACAATGATGTCGCTCCTCACGATCTAGCTTTGTTTACTAGAATACCCACCCGTTCTTTTTTCTATGGACAGTGCCCTAGTTTTCTGAGGCGTCCGGGTTTTTGTTAGGCCGCCCGGGAATCTCCAAAGAAAAAACGTAGATAGATAGACTCTTCAATTTAACAAAAAACGTCCCTGGACAACCGACTCAACTGAAGTGAAATAGTTCTATTTAAAGTAAGGATAAGTTTGGTTATATTGGATCGTGTTTCGTACATCATTTTTACTTTCTATGTTGTTTTATGTTGGCCAATAAAGCCAATAGACTCGCCTCTAAAAACGCTGACAAGGAAAGAAACTATTACCTAAATTAAAAACTAGACTAAAATTTAATAAAATCCCGTCTCGAAAAGCCTATAAAAAGTAAAAAAAAACGGCTTAACCGATTTTGATAAAACATCTTCATCAGTCTTAGAACCACCGCTACAAACGCTGCTTTAAAATAAAGAAAACCGCATCCAAATCGGTTCACCCGTTTAAGAGATACGGTGTCACAGACAGACAGACAAACACACTTACTGGTCAAACTTATAACACCCCTTCTTTTTGCGTCGGGGCTTAATAAACAGAAGAAGAAGAATGTCTAGCCTTTTTGCTTCCTGGTTCTGTTAATTAAATGGTGATCGTAGTGTAAATTCAAGTAAGAGTCGATGTCGTCCGAGGTAGGCAATTACACGCGGCATTAGTCTCGCCGGTGAGACGTTACGTGATGCGGGTGGAGTAAACAAGCAATTTCTATTTTAACTTTTTTATATATAAGTCGTGTGATATTTTTAACTCAGGGTTTAGGAAAAATAGCCACGCTAATTAGGGATGCGGCTCCCGGTCCCTGATTAGATGACACAGAAAAACATAACTAAATCGAGAAAAGCTATGCTCGGTAGATTGATTTCTGGCGAGTCTGTAAGAAAACCTTTTTCAAATTCGTAGGGATGGTGGGAAATATAGAAAATTTATTGCCTTCTTAAACCATACCTCTGCTTCACTATTTTATTTATTTCGCTTTCTCATGCCGTCTGTTCGATCAATATGTAACCTGGAGGTTTTAAAGCCCTGTTTAGGTTTCTTCGAAGCATCTTCGACCGCATCGTCACTTACTGTTGGCGGAAATGTTGGACAAATGCGTTTCCAGAAAATTAGGCCTCAAAATAACTGTTTACTGAAAGGTTAAGTCTTTTAGCATAATCACTATACATTTCAATGATTACTATACATTTTGTTGATGTCACCCAACGTTTACCTATTTAACCTTGTTTCGATTCGTTACGTTTACTTCCATTAATGTGGTGAAGCGAATTAGAGGTCGTCTGCATAGAAATCTATACATTTGAGCTGTGATCATGCGTCCACTGTAAAATGTATATATATTTATTCCATGTAGTTTTTGACTAGATATAAAACTTCTGCTTTATTCAGTAACTAAACTTCGCTATCTCTCTGATTGCAGCAATAAAACCCTACCATTCGCATACGCCTTTATCATCTTATTCAACGCTGTTTTAGTTTCAACCGAGATCATGATCTCAGTGTAGAAATTCTTTGGTAATTTGTCAAGATAAGTGGGCTTTTACTAACGTCATGTGCATTTCATTGGTTGATTGTGTCCTTTCCATTGTTATTGAGTGTGATTGCTCATAGGTTGGTGCGCGTGGGTGCAGTAACTGTTTAGTAAGTAACCCAGCTCCAAAAGCCAAAGGCGTCTCAACGACAAACGCACTTTCTACACGAGCGCATATTTAAATCACGGTGTTGATATTATCTGGGGCCCGTTTCACAAAACGACTGCAAAGCCAAATCGAGAATTTTGTTTACTGAGCCCTTTTTAAGATATAACGGGCTTTACGCTGATTGGAATCACGAAACTGGTTGTGTTCTTTTCTTTCCAAGTTTCCGACCTTGGCCGTAAATTCGACACTGTCAAGTCGAACATCACGCCATCTTGCACGAATACATTACCAAAAATAGACACATTTCGTGTCTTCCTGTCATCATTTACAAAGATGACAAATTGTGTTCTTGGTTGATGTTTATCTGTTAACATTTTTCGCTGTTTCTGCGAAACTAAGCTCATGATTACTTTATTCACTTGTTTTACATAAATACACTTAACGGACTTGTGGCGTGTATTAAAATGATTAACCTTTGTCAACGTGACCTTTCCTGTTGCCGGCAACCTGTCGGCGTTTCATCGCTCTGGTGGCCTGAGCTGATTGCTTATTGTTAGAAAACATAAAATTATCGGGTCGATGCCCTACAGCATTTCCTGAGGCTGGAACTTTACGGCTTTCCTATTGTAAGTTATTTTCATCGAATAGCGTTTCGATATTGACCCACCTAAGTGCTCTTTGTGCTAAGTGTAAATCTGCCTGCGTGTTAATAATTGACATAGCCTCGGTAGTTACACTAGTTACCCTGTTAAGTCTAACATCTTGCAGTATTGTGTAAAACCCGTCTGATGAATCGTATCATTCATCAAGCATTATCCCGTCTGTGCAACTCGATCTTAAAGTTTCAATTAAGTGCTTTCGGATCTTAAGTGTTTCTAACTGGCCATTAACCAATTCTCGTAATGGTTTGGTACTTATACCAAACTACCGAAGACCTTAGGAGGGCTTGAGAATCAATCGCTCACAACTGGCCCACTTGAAAGTTTAGCTTCAGAAATAGCTTCGTATTAGTGGATGTTTTGTTGTGGAGAATTGGAGATGGTCTGCGCGTCGTCTGGAGGAGCAGCTATGTGCGGAACGCGGTGCCGTCGGCGTCGAGACTATTATTAGCTAGCCCTTCTTTGTCACTCCATGACACTTCTGCACGATGCACGGTTCTTCCTGGAACATGCTTGTGGTACAAACAGAACACTTGCGCAACATTCTACTTGCACTGTAATTTTTCTTCTTTATCGATGAAAAAAATGCAGCTGCGCCCCGCGGTTTCACCCGCGGTTTAACGGGATAAAGTAGCCTATGTGTTAATCCAGACCTATCTCCATTTCGAATTCCACTCAAATCCGTTGAGCCGTTACAGCGAGCGTGAAGTAGTAACACATATTTAAGCACTAACGTACAAACTTTCGCATTTATAATATGATGTATTGGGCTAATTTGTATTTTATATTTGTTTTTGTCTTCGATGGAGTTTGTCAAGACCTAGCGAAGATAACGTGCAGATTTGCAGAGTCATGGTGATGAAATTGGCCATTAAGGAAAGTGTTAGAATTCACAATCTGGAGTGCGCCGAGCGCTTGTAAAGGCTAAAGAGCTCTCCCACTACACAAAATGTAAAAACCATTATTCTCGATCAATTTCCAGATAATAAACAGTGCGTCTGAAATCCTCAACAACCGAAGGTTTTGACGTGATTTCTCGTGCATACGATAACTACATAGTTTATTATTAGAACGGTTATTACTTACGGAAACATAAAACTTTGATTACTTACCTAATTAGCGCCCAATTTAGCCAGTGGCTGTACTAATAGGTTTGGATGACGAGTAGAACTGACAACTGATGTCAACGCTCAGGTTTTTCACACTTCTTTGCCAAGTTGTACCATGTTATAAGCACAGAATTTAGCCCAATGTCGTAATGTCGAGACAAAACTTAAAAGGTTTAAAAAATTTTAGCGAATGTTCGGAGTTTGGGTAAGTTATAATAAAACTACTAAGATACACTTAAACTAGTAACATTTGTCTGGAGTCTAGACAGACATAGTAGTAGTTCAGACATAAATGAAATATATTTATGCAACTTAAATATCAGATTTCAAGTAAAAGCTTCAAGCCGTATTCGCAAACAAAACGACATGTTGGTTACAAACCCGAGGCTTTATAGAATATCAATATTGTAGTGTGGGAAAACATGTTCGAAAATTGGAAATTGCTTTCGCTCTGTCAGATAACCGTCCTCGAGCGGTGGTGTGGCTAAACCGTTGAATTGATTCCGTACCTTTAGTCAAACCCATGTGTTCGCTTGAAAATCGAATGGTCTCCATCATTTGGTCATCTTTCATTTCATCTAGGTATTGCTGAGCTGCTATATTCGTTCTTTTTTTATTAACTAAGTGGCGAGATGAATTGGTCGTTCACCTGATGATAAGCAATAAAGTCACACGCCCGCCCATAACAGTTGCACCGCCACTTAGAACCTTGTCTTGCTAAATCCTGCGCAACACAGCACTCATCATCTTATCTGTCACTCTTTTGACACTCTGTTAACTGTCTGTAATCTGTTGTTCACTTCGATTCACTTTACCCCAAGCAGATGAAATTTCGTCGATCTATCTCTCTATAAACTGAATTAAGTGTCCGTATTCAAACAGTCAAAGGCATATTAGTATAGCTAATAATTAATAATACGTAACCATAGTTGATTAATTGCGTTCGATCGCCATCTCTGCTGATGATAGATAAGCCACGATGTTTGTAATTGGTGAACTATAAATCATATCCGACGCAACTGTCTGATCGAGTTCACTGTAATTTCGTTTTTTTTTTAGTATCTTTAATTTACGATGACACGTGCTCTTACCAACTACACTCGAGAGCCATTGCTCGATTTATTAATCCGGGTCACTTAAAGAATGTTAAAAATCTCGGAAACTAAAAATGATAGGTTAATGCAATAAATTGTATTTAATAGACAATGTAATACTCCTTAAATGAAAGTAAAAAAAATATGAGTCACCATACATTTTATTAACACAAAATTACATAAAGAAAAAAACTGCTGATCTCTCCTTAAAACAAAAATAGGAAACATGAAATTTTTGAACTTTATTACGATTTTCTTGAATTTTAATACTTCGTATTGCCTCCTCGTGCTTCCATTACTGCGTTTACGCGGTTTGGCATGCTGTACACCAAGTTCCTTATACGATTTTGGGGAATATTCTCCCATTCCTCTGTGAGAGCAATTTTGAGCTCACGAAGCGTGATTGGGGGAGGGTTTCGTTGTTTTACGCATCTGCCTAGCTCGTCCCAAGCATGCTCGATCGGGTTGATATCCGGGCTGCGCGCTGGCCACTCCATACGAGTAATGTTCATCTCTTGAAGGTAGTCATTCACAATCCTACCTGTATGAGGTCGGGCATTGTCATGCATAAATATAGCATCCTCACCTAAATTGACCATAAATGGACCAACGTGATCATTGAGGATTTCTTCCACATATCTTACGCTAGTTAAAGAGCCGTTTTCTATGATCACCAGCTCTGTGCGACTTTCAGAAGAAATTCCGGCCCACACAAGTACAGACCCACCACCGTAGGCTACTTTTTCTTCGATGCATGCTTGCTTGAATCTTTCCCCTGGTCTTCGATACACTCTGTGTCTTCCATCGTGCTTGTAGAGCATAAATTTTGATTCGTCGGAGAACATAACTTTTGACCAATCTTCAATATTCCAATTTACGTGGCTCTGGGCATATCTTAGTCTCGAAATACGATGCCCACGCTCCAGTTTAGGGCCGTTTGCAGGTCTAAGGGGTTTTAAGTTAGATTCAGCAAGCCGACGTCTTACTGTCCATGCACTTGGGTTACTTCCTCCGAGGCGTCGAAACTGATTGGTGAGTTCAGTTCCTGTGAGAAAGCGATTTCGAAGCATGGTGTTCACCAAGTATCGGTCTTCTCGTGCTGTGGTACACCTGGTTCTGCCCGTTCCTGGTCTGCGTAGGTTAGAACCAGTTTCTTCGTAACGTCGGAGAACTCTTTGTACTGTTGACAGCGACACACCGACAGTCCTGGCTGTATCGCGCTGACTCCGGCCGGTTTCCAGCATTGTAAGTATTCTGGTGCATTCTTCAGGCGTAAGCGACATAATTTCAGCTTGAATAATGAATATAGAGCACTATCAACATGGTTTATGTACCCACATAAATGACAGAATACAAACAAAAGCAAAACCAAATGCTGTAATTTCGTAGTTCCATCTTCGAAAGTGGCCCTTTTTCAAATTTGATTTTTTTATGATATAACTTTACAATAACTAAGAAGTTTTAATACCTTCATTTAAGGAGTATTACATTGTCTATTAAATACAATTTATTGCATTAACCTAGCATTTTTAGTTTCCGAGATTTTTAGGATTCTTTAAGTGACCCGGATTCATTGCTCTCGAGTGTATTTACCTTGGCTCTACAAGTTTAGACTCTATTTGTTATAAAGAATCGCGAAACTCAAACTACATTCGTTGATGAAGATTTATGACTTAAAATTGCATCATTCACCTATATACATCTACCCATTTATTGTTCAAATTAGAATTCGCTTCGCCAGAGCCAAACCTGGCTCAACTATTGCTCAAATTGCATACAAACCTACATTGTTATGTGCACTTGTGTAACACGCACATTATGCTTCCATGAAACGCATGCAACTATTCTAATGTAGTATAATAGGGGCTTGCTGGGAAAATTGTAGTATATATAACATCATGTTTAACCGAGTAAGTGGATGGATGACATGCAAATTATTCCCCTTATTGTCACCCTTTTTTTTTAAATCATTTCGCCGATTCTTTCGGTGTTACGTGTTGTTGCAAATATTAAAAATTCAAACTATTTATCTTAACAGATTAATCATCTCCCACTCTTCAGAATCATTAATTAGGCTGTTATTCACAGCTTTGAGTTCTACTAAACATAGGTTTGGCAACTTAATTACAATTCCCATCACAGAGTTTGATTGAGCTATAAAACGAAACTGTCATCAAATCATCGTACTTACGCCATCACTTCCTGAATACTTACAGGAAGATACGCCTTTTGCCTACCCTGGCGGTAAACTTCCGTAGACACTACGCCGGCGTGTTAAGGATGAAAATAGTTAAGCATTAGGGATGCCCACTCGCTCCTTAATCATGAAAGTTGTAGATGTAGACTTTACGTCGACGCGCTAAGAGTGATAATGGATTAAAAACTTGTACTCTATGGGTCCAAACTACCCACATTCGTATTTTAATTGCCCCACAATAGCGCCGTGGTAATTGCAGCAAATTGCACCGTGCTTGGAGAAAGTGTTCAAAATTCTCCATGACTTGCTTGAATCAAACTATCAATCTGGCCGCGCTTGCATGTCATCGTCTTTTTAGGATTGCTTAGTAGGCAAAGGGGTCGAGCAATTGAGAGTCTGCACTTTTTATTTTGTTACCAGTAATTCAGTTTTGATCAAGATTTTAAAATATGATTTTATGCGTTCAGCCACTAAAGTCCCGCAATTCTCACAAAATCTGTTATTAGGTAGGTAAGAGTCAGTAATTACTAGTAAGTCTCAATGACAACCATTTATATAATGTCGCTTGTCCTATAGTCAAATATGGTAGAATACATACCCGGATATGTGATCAACATCATCGATCTATTATCGCATAATTAAACCGATAGAGACAGAATACTTAGAACAACCAGCCAGAGAAGGAAAGAAGACTAAAATAGCCATTAATTAAACTTTCTCTCTACAAACACTTAGGTAATCTAAATCTCATATGAAACGACAACGCTTATGAAACAAAGTCGAGCCAAGAGCCAACCCCATGTAACACCATGTTACACATACGGAACACGATTGGTTTTTCGATCGAACTTTCACCCGCACAATGGGATGCGTGTGCCGAACAATGCAGATGGTACTGTTAAAGACTGTTAAACATATCGGTTTTTTACCACGCCTCGTGAGAACAGTATATACATTGTAGCAACTATGTCATCCGCCTTAGATCACGTAAGTTTACGGAATCAGAAGACTTAGATTACGTTTGGACTGGTATTCAAATCTATGCCTCGCATTGCTTTTGTTGTCACCGATCGATGTCACGATTTATTGCCTCATCTTTCACTAGATATTTTCTATTTGAAGAAACTAGCTCGATTTTTCATTGTTACCGGAACAATCGATAATAGCATCGTAAACAAGATATTTATTTCAAAACAATGCACCAATGCGGGCGTCATTTTGTTGTTAAAGCGAAAGATAATTATGCGAATTTTAACGAATCTCT
Organism: Petrophora chlorosata; assembly: GCA_951640565.1. Taxonomy (NCBI): domain Eukaryota; kingdom Metazoa; phylum Arthropoda; class Insecta; order Lepidoptera; family Geometridae; genus Petrophora; species Petrophora chlorosata. The sequence continues at coordinate 4,620,691 of OX621194.1, read as the reverse complement.
TTGGTCAATCTGCTGTGCTAGTTAAATCAATCATCAGGTTTGATATATTTTCCCAATTCAACAAAAACAAAAGAAAACACAGAACACTTAGAAGTTGATTTCATGTCCTAAAACTTCTATTTCCATTGGGAGGATCAGCAAACTTCAGAACCAGTGTTAAGCAAACAGACCCAACAGCGAACACAATCACTGAACTTGGAAAAATTCTCAAACACATACCTACAAGCTCACTGAGAACATCAACTTAGCTCAAAACAAATAAAACCGTTTAAAAACAACCATGCATCAAGCAAAACACACATGTATCAAATAACTTATAAAATATACAGTTAGTCGAATTAAAACCGTACTCAAATACGCCCGTTTGGTTTTAATTGGCGAAGAAGTGCTCGCGTGATCTGGCCATATTTACAAATGGTTACCTCGTCCGACAGTCAGAATACAGCTTTACAGGTGCTTTTTCAATGCATTTTACAATCCGCCCGCTGTTTCCATGTCAGGTTACTACCAGTTCTGCTTTTTTCTTCGGACAATTACATCTACTCTGAAAACGAAAAGAAACTTAGTTATTCAGTTGTCTTTAAGTTTGTCCTAAAACTGACATTAATAACAATACATTTATTGTATAAATAAACATTATACAAACTCATCGTATCAAAACTGCGTTAAAATGTAAAGAATCTGGGTCATGCGCCCCGTAGCTACACCCAAATATGGCAATAAATCCCGGTTTCCCATGCCAGTACAGCGCCTTAATTAGCCGTTGGAAATTCTGCGTGCCGCAAACTTTTTGAGCTCATATTTGATCCGACTGTGCAGAGTCTTGTATTTGGGTCAAACGACCCTCGGGGCCACCCAAATATGTCACTCAATCCCAAAATATGCTCCAATTGGCAATGCTCCTCCATAAAACTGTATGGAAACCGTACGTGTCCCGCACTTGTGGCTGCAGACTCGATGACCTTCCGATGCGGGGTACGCAGCCTCCGCCGCAGATTCAGAACTAGGTCGAACACGCCCGCTACACCGCTGTCGCGCCCGCCCGAAAATGTCAACTCAAACACTTCCGAATGTAGGGCTTAGCAAATAATGAAGAGGCGTTTTCAATTTCAATGGCCCAAATGGATCTTCTTGTTTCACATTTTTCGCTTCTTGTTTGAACTTTTCGTTTGGCGTTGAATAAAAAGACGCATCCAGCGCGTCCTCCCTATTCATTGTGCTATTGTATTTGCTCTTACTTATTTTGCTCTAATATAATATAATATATTTAATTATTGCCTTTAATTTTGTCTGTAGAATCGAGTCATAGATTGGTCACAGGATTGGAACAGTGACTGGTTGATACAACTCATCGCCGAAAAATAAACTTTTACCAATAAATTCGTGTGAGAACAGGGTTCACTATGCGCCAATTTAGTTTAGCAACGCCTTAGCAATTTCCTGTATGTACCAGTCTGCACCACGTGTCTATCGTCAGTTACTCACTGTCCTTGTTCGATTAGTATGCCTTATTCATGTTACAGTTTTGCCACTGTGTTCCTTTTTCGCACCGAGTATCATATGACATACAAATAGGAATTATAGAGCACGGGTTTCTCACGGAGTTGCTGGCTAGCGTCTCTATCATGTTGCTAATCTTTTCCGGTAACCGGATACAGTATACTATAGTTTATACTAATTCTTTATTGCTATTCATTAGAGTTAGAACGTTCTACATACTAGAAGAAGAACGTGTTTGTTATAAAAGCTGATTAATCCACAATTAAGTTATAAGTAATAAACTATGCAACGTTCCAATTATATAAAATAGTATGCAAATTGGTATCGAGCCGTAGATTTAACGACAACGCAGAATTTATATAACTAGGGACTTGAGACTTGAGTTAACAAAGTGAAAAAGAACATTTGCAAATACTAATTTTGCAACGATCCTACAGTTTAACTAGAGCAATTGGGAAATTACACAATCAACTCATGCTGTGTGACGAACTGAAGAATCAACGCCAATTAGACAAATTGGGTACCTGTTTCTTTTCTTTTTCGATTATTCAATCCTAAAGAAATTAATTTCAATTGGATTTACGTAAAAAGTATGCTGTTATAATAACTTCGTGTATGATTCATATTCTATCTGCCAATAGCTCGAACTCTAATCTCTATCTACCACAAACGCTACAGTATATCAATCGTCAAAGCTCGGACAAAATTAGCCCGACACTCCTTTTGCTATTGATTTACATCTAATCATTTGGCAGCTGTTCCAGACCTATTTGTCTTGGATATCTTGAAAATTGAAAGGTTAGCCTTATTTTCGTCAATGAATTATCCTATTTTGCCTATTTGTTTAGATCTAGGCGATAGGCATCTATGTACTTTGCATCATTTGTGGTTGACTCTGACGCCGATACTACTGGATCTCACTGTGAAGTCGTGTCTAGATCTGTAAGCTTTAATGTTTGTGTAGCACAAAATACAACTGTGCTGCTTATTAGTATTATGAGTTTAAACGTGATAGTTGCAGTCTAATTCTCTTTCGGCTGCAGCGTACAGTCGCGTTCACCCCCGCGTCTGTGTTGGACGTGTGTCGTGCTCGTTTAGATACAATTATTGTTTGAACTTTAGCTTTGTTCGGTTCAATGAAACTGAGACTTTAATACCTAAGTTCCGTGCTCATCGGATTTTGGAACGAACTCCCTCAGGAGTTGAATCTTCAGCGATGTTCATGTGTAAGTTATTAGTTTTGTTTATGTTTCATCTAGAAATATAATTTCGGTAAACGGATGCTTTTAACCGCGCAACATACGTACGTCGGTATTTTAGTTGTGTTTCCGTTATGCACTGAGTGTAGAAGTATTTGTTAAGTATTTCTTCGTTTACCGGACATGCGACTGCCAGTTTCAGTACCGGTTGGAAAGTGAGGGTTTTGTTGCTGAAACCGGATCGGTGAAAGAATTAATGCGACAAAGTTCTCAAGACCTCAATGTGTTTTCAGTCACGATCATGTCGAAGTTAAACGTGATAAAGCTGTGCTAGGTTGTGATCCGAAATAACTAGTTTTTAAGATAACACTAGATTCATTTGAAATGATTTTATCTACGTTATAATTCGATTAAAATTTGTAGCCTTGAAATTTCTTTGCAGATACTATGTCCAAATTATATTGTCAGTTGGCGCAGACAAAGCTCTTGAATATTTAAAACCCCGAGGTGATATGTTACATTTTCCTCGTAGCTGTAGCTAAATTGTCCTTGAATATAAGGTTTGCCTGCAGGAACGAGTACTATCTAAAAGGAAAATCAGTTTTGGAATGGGTGCCCTTGAAATTCCTTTGGGCAAAAACACAGACTAATTGTAAGGTTTTGTTAATTAGGAAACATTTCAATTCATTTAGTTTTGCTGAGCTCTCTAGACCGACTCAAACTCACTCGAGTGAACAGCTCCATTTATAACTTAAGCTACGTTTCATCCAATCCAGAGTCAACCAAACACCTGGAAGACTGGATAAGTCATGACCAGCTGGGCATGTAATAAACGCGTCATCAAGAGCGCGAGCTGAACAATAGACCATCGGCCATCGAACCCGTTACACCGTATTTAGAGCGACGGCTTTCCAAGCTAAAGTTTAGGTAATGCACTTATTAGAAAAAACTTAATGCACGGTGCCTTGTTTGTTTTTTTATTTTAGTCGTGGTTGTCCCGCTGCAGACCAAAGGCCTCCCTACCCTCCTTCTACTCCTCACGGCTTAATGTATTTTGCGGCCAATCCTTCCAGTAAGAGTCTAGCTCACCCTGCCATTTTCGTCTGGGTCTGCCGCGTTATCGTATGCCGTTGTGTTGGACCTAGTAGTAGTGGTGAGTTTGGCCCACAGCTCGTTCCATGTTTTATTTTGCAGTTAAATAAATAATTAATGTCGTGATTTACCAGTAAGTTGCAATCAAGAATAATGCAGTAAGTTCCCTGAATATGTAAACAAATGTATGAAATAAATATGATAGTTAATTTATAAAAGTTAATTTTTGAACATTGACTGCGGTGGACATGAACAGTACCTACCTATTCCATTATTAACAACTCTAATGTATTACGAGCATATACAGCGAGCTACAGTGAACAAAATTACATTATGTACGAGGAAAAGTTCATATATTTGTAACTGTAACTCGATGGTTAATTTGTCTGCTTCGCGAATATAAAAGAAGTAAGCAAAAAAGCACCGTATTCAAAGATGACGACACCTCGTACCGCAGCGAGTCTAGAATAGATCCGCTTAGTTTTTGTTAAAAAGGATGCTATGCTGTGTATCTATAGGCAGTAAATCATTGACCTAACACCTCCCGCAAAGATTTAAATTAAAAGTCAGCTTCAACCATCGACTGCTGATGTCATAATTTTCTTCTAGCTGCTACACCTGACTCCACTCGCAATTTTCTCATCTATAACGAAGTCGCGGTTGGTTGATAGTCTTACTATAAGAATGTTGTAACGGCGCGACTTGACAGTTGCAAGATAAAAAATTACTTGATGTTCTACAAACTTCAAACTTCCACTCAGCAAAATGTCTATAAATATAAATTTTAACACCATTCACAGATGTCATATTTTTCTGTTCTAACTTAAGAACCTACTATAAATACTGGCTTACCTAATAAGCATTCCACAAGATTTTCTTCGCAATTTCCTGTGCAAAGTATTTTCCGTCGGTTCATGGTGGCCTATATTCCATTGGAGTGTCACCGCCTACTCTACATCACACGGACTTTGTTGCAGGGAGTCTGCGGCTTGCTTTACTCTGTTCTCGTTGCTACTAATATAGTAGAGACTTTCAGGTTTAATCATAGAAAATAGAAGCATATAGCTCTGTCTAAAATTTTCAATAAATCAACCAAATTATTTTGAATGTTCATTAAACTCGATTCTAGCTAACGAAATATAGTTTTAACAGTTTCAGCTTAGTATAGTATACTTACCGTTGTAATTCCTAAGCTAATATACTGAAAACTAAGTACATACATGACGCCATTTTGCGTTTGAAGTATGCAGTGGAGTACCACTTCATTCTGCGCATCTCTCTCACTGTATCAACTTTCAGCGTCTCCAAGCACTTTAGTCCCTAGAATAAGTAAAAGTTAAAATAGCTCGAGGCTACTCTCTCCAGTGTCGCTATGAATGCTTGGCCGTAACTTTTGTCATCGCCTCATAAAAATTTCAACAGCATTCATCCGACTTCTCCCTATGAAATATTATGCCCTTCTAATCTTCCGTTATAACAACCATGACCCAATGCCCTATGCCTATTCCACGCCACTTTTGCTTTACATACCGTTATTTTTATGATAATTTTTAGGCGTGCATAATACATATTTCTTCCACTTGTATGTATATCTGTTGTTCGAACTCTCTTAACTTAATGTATTCCATACGAAACAGCTCTCTGTAAAATATTACTCACTTATTCATCTTCCAATACCATACATGCTTTAATTGAATATCGTAATAAATATTTACGTGTTTTCTCTCAAAACGAAATTGAAATGCTGTGTAACTTTATTACAAATATAAAATTGCGCCATCCATTACGTACAAAAATTTTGCTTAATTGATATGGGTTTGTGTTCACTGCTTGCATTGGCCACTGGCCTCTCGCCAATGTATTCATAAGTCAGCCATTATTTTTGTATGGTCGAGCTTTTTCTAGCTCGGAAACGTTTTGTTTGTTTGTCGATGGGTATTTCCGTGCATCTTGTTTTCCAGACCTGCGGACGGACATGTTTATCGTCTAGCAAAGCGGCACGATCGTAAAACCGTAGCGGTTACGGTTGCGCCTGCACTGCATGTTTACTCTCAAGAGTAATACCAACCCACAAGTTGCGTTTACCCATAATTTGTGCCTCCGAATATGGAAATGAATATTCATATTCGATTAAAGTATCACGGATTAAAGTGCCTGGCAATTTGTCCGCAGTGACAGCAGCTTGCCACGAACGGCGCCCGATTGTCGCGGACGCGGCCGCAGGTTGCGAAAATTCGCCAAAGATATAGGTTATTGGTACGCGACCTTTTGTGCAAAGCTCCAGGGGACTATTTTGGAGACGCCTATTATTCGATACAAAGGTTATTAGATTTATGAGCTTACTAGCTTTCCGCTCCGCGGATTTGCCTGTGGAATTTCTCGTGCGGGGTTTCAAAAGTAATGTTAGTTTCTACCCAGCCAGAAACACATTACAATAATATTTTATGAAATATAAGCTTTATTCGTGATGAATGAATGAGCCAGTGAGTGAATGAGTGTATATTTGACTTTTCGCTCCAGTTGTGAGCAATATGCTTTCTGCATTAGAAAGGTTCAACGGAGCGAGCAGCTTATGTCCATTAGCTATCGACATGGCTAAATCGCTGCCATTGTTTTTTAAGTAGTTTCAATGTTGTGAGCGATATAAACGCCAGCTCAACTCGATTGAATCGTTTCGAGCCTCGGACACTTTCCCGGATGTCGTAGAGAATTTAGCGCCTTCAGCGGCCTATTGTGTGCGCTCTGGGCTCCTCGTAACCAGTGATCACTGTGGCGTAACTAATTACGGTAAACATTAGCCACGGGCTCAATATTCTATTGAATAGTAAAAGACTTTAAATTTTTCCTAGCCTATACTGTCCCACTGCTGGGCAAAGGCCTCCCCCATTTTCATATTTAATTAATTTTTTTTTATGGATTTAAGCACTGAAAAGATAAAATGAGTTGAACAGTAAAGCTAACCAAATATTGCTATCTATGGTTTCCACACAGATGACAAGATAGCTAATGGCATAACGATAGACCGCAATCAATATGCAGACGGCGCGACGCGCAGCTATACAATGCAAAACAACAGAGCAACGAACTTGGAGGAAAGAGTCCTTGCCTTATCTGGTACTGGAACCATAACACACCGCTCAGATGGTGATTCACGTGAGGAAATACTATTTTTATAGCCTGCTATGCCCCACGCAACTTGATTGTAAAAGATAATAGAAAAGTTACGACTATAGTGGTCGTTTCTGTAAATATTGAAGAAACTGGTACCTTCTAGTAGGAAAAAAAACAGAAGCTAGTGTTGGTTCATAATGGTGTATTTTATCTGTGAAGCAGACACGTGTGCTGTTCTTGTATGGGGTACTTGTATACAAAAACACGTGCTCTTGACACAGCTGGTGGCTGTTTTTGACTGGATATATCATTAGTGGACTTTTTTCTCTTATGTAAATACCTTTTTGTATTACAAACCAGGATGTAAACAGCGTATATTTATAACGAAGTAAAGGCGCCTAAAGGATTGATGTTTACGAAGCGCCTAACTTCAATAGCAATCGACTTTGTTTTTGAAGTTAAACTTTTCCTTATAAAATTTGGCCAATGAGAAGCATGCGCAATGTTGATAATAATACTGCAACCGCAGTGCTGCGTTGTTTTCCTGCACGGTTGACCGTTGACGTCTTTTAGTTGGCTTTCAATAGAATAATAACGGTTATTACTCAATTAACGTTAAATAACGTGTTTTTATTTAATTGTGTTTGCTGTAAGAATTTTATCATCAAGGAAGTATTTATTAATTTGCACATGGCCATTTACGCTCTCCTTAATATGTAATATGAGCAAAATGTGCGCGTAATATAATAGATGTTCGCGTGTGGTCGGCTGATATCTGCGCCGGCGCAGACACCCCGACGGAAGTCGGTTATTTAGCAACGTTGGTCGACGCTGGAGCCCTATAGCGTACATTTTATTGTATAATCAGTAATAATAGCTAGTACAATAGCGTTGTAGCTAAATTACGATCTATTTTGTTTTATAACAAAACTTTTGTTTGGATTGAACTAATTGCCTAGAACTTAAAAATACAAAATGCACATTTTGTGATTTTTATATGTCCAACTCGTTTGGCATCAAAAGTTGTTAAATTATTTCTTTGTCTTACAATTTTTCGACTGAACTGACAGTCTCATTGCCATTTACGGCCGTCTTGATGAAATCATCCACTTAATTGCTAAACTTGTCTAAATTACTTAAGCTGTATGCTGCTAACTTTAAGGCCTCTAAGACAGTTTAATCAAGTACTTCCTCTCCAATGGCCTGAGAGTCTAACCTTCACTCGATCGCGGCTGGCCGAGCTCTATTATGCTATCATAAGATGCCTTTACTAGCCTATTTCGTTTAATCATCATTCATGCCGTGCGGTAGTGGCCATTGGCCAGTTCCCACAGGAGGTCATGATCTACGAACAGTTCTGACAGTATTAGGAAATTGACCAACGAAACCGATGTATCTCAAGAATTTATATTTGCTATTATTTATTTATAATTAATTGATCTAGATTTATAAGCTTCATGACAACGGAAAAGACACCTAAATAACGCAAAAAAATAAACAAACTTTCGCATTTACAGTATTAGTTAAAATAAATCCGAAGCTTTTAATGACGAGGTTAAAGACATTTTGAAAGCCATTATCGTCTGCTCAGAAAGCCAAGATAATGAAACATCAGTGACATTTGAAAATCAACATTTATGAAAAAGGAAAAGGACGTTTACTAAAAGTTCAAAGCAACTTATAGATATCATAACACGAATAATGTACGACGGGATAAAACATTTTATTCAACGTGGCAAACGACTAAACGAGACGTTAACACCGAAAGTAAATCATTTTCCATTTCGACGCCTTTACGATATCAGATGTGGAACGCTATGCGGAAACGAACGTTCCCTCGAGCCTCGAGCCGAACTGTTTGAACACGCCTTTTGAAACTCCAATCCAAATATTCCGAGCTGAAATATCGGCCTCGGCAGCGCCGAAAACCTCGACGAATCCGGCGAACCCATAATATTTATACTTTATTAGTTCCATATTTGTATGTGCCTCTAAAAGCTCCACGAGTGACTCCACGTACCACGAATAAAGCCGTAATTTGTTCCCTAAACTTTATTGCTTCTGTTAAGCAAATTCCTGTAAATAAATCAGGGAAGTTGAGAAGAATAATCGAGCAATCAAAAGACTCAAAATAATTTGAATTCTTGAAGCTTTAAGCTGCTGAGTTTTTCTTTTCATTCAATTCTTTCCATCGACGTCTTGGCTTGAGATGATCTTTCACATAGAGATATCAAAGTGTGCTCCAAGCTACATAGGCATGCTGGTTATAGATTTGACATTCTTGTATGTGCCCCTTCCCGGCCGGAACGCTAGGCACGCGACTGAGGCCAGAGATATAATTAGACTACCAGTTCATGTAAATCTTGTTCCTTTTAGATGAGACGCTTCGCCTGAATAAAGTCGTTGATTCAAGCTTCTGTGTCACGATAGCCGTTTTTCCTTCCTCTTGCCACGCGATCTCGGCAAGCCGTTATTTTCTTTGTTATCCTTTGAACACGAGCTACAACAAAAGCTTTTCCTATAATTTCAGACAAAGTATAGTTATATTTTACCGTACAATGTGTGGAATAAGTCTGTTAATGATTATGATGATTGCCTTGATATATGCATTCCAAATTGGCTCTTAATTGTCTGACATATGAAGTAAATCCGTTAAATTCAACGTTTTACCCAATTGTGATCGATTTATGAACAGTAATTGTGAACGTTAATTGCTTTATAGTTAGCAGGCTTCTTTGCGAAAGTCACCTTCGGTAACTTTAGAACCTGTAGAAACATTTAAGTTTGCTAAGCGTTGAGCTAGGTTAATTATTTTAATGGCTCAAATCATTTGCTTTTTAGGTCACGTTCGAGTTTTACTAAAAATATTTTTCGTCTGGCGGTTAATTTATTTAAACGGGTATGGTTCGGTGGAATTTACTCTAAGCCTTGTTCTAATAGCACTGCCTAACAAAGAGGTTTTGTGGTTTGAGTTTTCTCTCACGTCTAACATTGATCAAGTATGTTGGTAATGTAGGTACTTGAATACCCGTGTGAAGCTACAAGTGTAGTTGAATGATAAATCTCACAGCTACCTCATCTATCCTTGTTGAACTCGATACGCGTGGAATGAGCTCAGTTAACACCACCGTTCCGCTGTTGCTCCTTGCAGTGGTTGATAAAATAGTAACCAAGGAGCAATTCTTCGGTAATTGTTACAGATTAGATTAGGTTTTTCTTATAACTTAATTCTGTTACTGAGTATTTGCTCCAATTCCGCGATGCTATCGTGCTACTGCTATTACGTGAACTGAAAGACTTCATGAGAAACAACCAAAGGCAGTCTTAGACCTCTGAACCTGATATCCGTGGCGCACTTCAGCCTCGGTTCCGCCGCTGCGCGAGGATCTGGTTGCAGGTCCATTGAAGCCAGGTCAGTGCTCACTGACACGGATGCTATCTCGCTGTAACTAGACTGATGGATGCGGCCCGGTATCCATTCGAGCGTGGCTTTGCATTGTCATGTATAAATGCACGCCACCGCTGAAATTGTGCTACAGTTTGCTCTGACGAAACAGTACCATAGAAAGTTTTCGAAGTCACGTCAATATTTCACATATGTAGCTACGGAACTGTATTATTCAAGAGCCATGCGAAATATATTTGCATACTTGACTTGAAATAGATACAATGTTGCGTTGATTTTCTGTACTGTAACTTTTGACAGCTGCTATATAATGCAGCTATATAAGCTGTCAAAAGTTACATAAATTAACTATATGATGGTCATATAAATAGTTATAAGACCATCATACAGTTCAAAGAAGGTAAAGGATTACATCGTAAAATAACCTTTAGAACGATAACATTTGTATAAGCACAACTGGGTGCTTGTGGTGAATGCGTTACTAGTGATAGCTCAGATCCATGCTCACTCTGAGAGGTCTTATTCCCCGCAGTAAGAATACAATAAACTGATGATATTGATATTTTCTGCCAAGTCCTACACCCACTTATTAGCAGTAATCCAGTATTCAGCTCTAGTATGCTTTAAAATGACACTTCAGGCAGATTGCCTGCTCCATAGTCACTTACCACTTGTAATCCGCTGTTCCGCGCATGCTTGACCATTACGGCGTGAAGTGAATAGAACAAGGCATAAAGCATGTCAGTGAATTGAGTCGGTGGTCACGGTTGCACGCCCAGCTGAGGTGACTCACACGCAGAGTTTATTAAACTGTAGTTGATATTAGGATCTGGTAAATATCTAGAAACATCGTGTGAAGGTTAGATCCGTTGTCATGCACTGGGAACATTTGGTTTAGTGTAAAAGTAGTTGTATGTAGCTGGTTTCATTAATTTCAGGGGGTGGAACCCCCTTTCCTTTGTTTATCTATGTAGTTTTCTATTGTAGGAATGTTACCTAATTTCTCATTGGTTGGCTCATTCTCTCTACCGATGAATTTCTACTTCCACAAGATTAACTTATAGTAGCCGCATATAATTTTTTGTTAAAGGTCTGATGATGCACTTGGGTGATAGGTTCAAAAGGTTCAATTCTCAAAAGGTGTTACTGCTCGAAATTAGGTGGCTCTACTAATCCGAGCTAAAATTTGGTATATTATTTAATTATTACTTACTTATTTTTATAAACGAACTGGCCGGCAGCAACCTTTTTGTGTGATTTTGTCATATTTCAACATTCTTTACAGCCATAAGTCTCCATGTTCTTGATTAACCTTAATATCTGTTTTACTGCTTGCTTTTTGGGGCAAATTAAAGTTACGGCGGCATTCTTTTACGAGTTAGGCAAGTCACATACTAAGACAAAACCATAAAGAAACATAACATCTTTACGAGTCTGTATAATCCGTATAACCACAGGTTTAGAATTCTTCATGTTTATAATACAAAACGTTCTATTAACACAGATGTTCAGCGTTATATAAGACCGGCCGGTAACTGCTGTTGGCAGTAGAGGCCATCAGAGTATTTGCGTTTGTCTGCAATTGCACTTTTCCATTTTCACCATTTTATTATTACCTTTGGCCTTAATGGTAGCAGGTATTGGTATTGTGATTTCGTACCTTGGCCTAGCCTATTTTAAAAACAGTCAAGTAACTTCATTGCATTATTGCTACGCTACGTAAGTTCTCTAAGTTACGAGCCTTTGTAAACGCGTGTCGTGTGTAGCATACATAGAGACAAAGACGTGAAACTTGCGTATTTTCGACTGTTGCGTTGCTCTGCGTGTTTAGGCATCGGCTTTGTAAAAGTTGCATGTACCATGTTTACCTCGGCCCCAGACTTGATTGAAGTTAACTCGCTTGGAACATTGGCGGTGCCATCTATACCATGCATGGCCTCATTACGTGCCAGTCAAGTCTCCAAGCTTTGCAAGGTCTTCGTGATGATCACAAGTGGTTCCATGTAAGGCAGTGGTCTCACGAGTCGAGACCCGAAGCGCAAGTACCATATGGCGGTGGTCAAGGTCGCCCGAACAGTCAGCCACTTGAGAAGTTCAATGAAAATTATCTCTTTCTTGTAAACGTTCTGACCCAGTTCGCCAATGAAACTGCCAATCGCGCTATGATTTATAGCTCTGAACTAATTCTCGATGAATATTGCACACTAGTTCTAGATTTAAAAATTGCATTTTTGGTTCGTTGGTCTAGTTGTTCCCAGTCTGTAGATTGAATGAACTGAATGAACTGAAAAATGAATGAATGAATGAATGAACTGAAGACAAAATAAGTAGTTTATTTACTTCTGCGCTCGATTGTTTTACCTTTTGAGACGTACCTAACGTACTAAACTAACGTCCCTAACGTCTGCGTTCTTTACCAGTAATTAAATATCTTGAGCTGTGTTTATTAATTCTTAACGCAATGAGAATTCGAATACAACATTATTTATACGATGAGCTCGGATGTATAAATTATCAAAACGGTAACAATGTCGAACACGAGCGGAGTAAATCGAAAGTCTCAACAGCAGCTGCGTTCAAAGCCGGTGATTCGAATTCTTCCTGATTGCTGAGATCTTGGAGTACTTCGTAATGCGCCGATACTTGAATGGGCTGATTCGAATCCAATCGCCCTAGGGCCCTTGATTGCACCGTGCTCTGATAGCCGACGAGCAAAATGAATTTACCGGCCGCCTGTATACGCACCCCACTAGACAGGATATTGCTGTCTGCTGAACCCTAATAGAGTAGTTCTATACACGAGCAAATCTGATTTAAAAACTAATTTGGACAGCTATATTTTTATGGTATTTAAATGGAGCCGAGCTATAAAACTTGTCTGAGTATTAACGAGTGAGACGAATCTCACAATACTGTTGTTACTTTCTAATTGCGTCGCAGATGTAAATATCTGGGCGTATATACATTTCACTATCTAATTGTCTCCTCATTTGTAAAGCTGCGCTATGTTTTACTCCCACGGCTTAATGCTGTTTAACGTAGGGTTATTGTATTCTTAACTTAATAGAATTATCTTGTCGCTTTCATCACGGTCCGTGAAGGCATAATGTAAGTTATAAGAGGAATGTCGTCTTTTATTGGACCTAACGAACCAGAAAACCGAGCCGTCAAGACGGTATGTAAAACGCAAAATAATGATCTGGCGGCAAATTGTTGCATCCCCAGATCGTTTCTGCAGTCCGATCTGCGCATCCGATCAATCTTAGCTCGTTACACGCAATTGAATCGTCCAAGCAAAACGGATTGCCAATTTGAGATTATTACAGCTGGAATAGAGGTACCTTCTTAACGCAATGACTTGGACAAGGTTATAAATCCGTTGAATTACCGTCAAATCAATCTTTACCATGTTTGTAAACATTCGTCTTGTTTTGCGGCTCTGTTCTTTCAAGCGCGCTGGAATACAAATTTATGAATCCAGTGTTGTATTTTTATGTCCATATTGATTAACATTGAATGTCAGGTTCCGAGTCGAGCGGAGTCAAGCAAGTCTTGATAGAATGCTTTTTTTGGTCGCTTTCGCACAGCTGTAGCTGTAGGGCCGGTGGAGGGCTGTTGGTCACGTGTGGGGAGTGCGAATGTAATGTTGCCATGTTGTGAATGTCATGGATCGCTTTCAAAATGTGATGGGGAATGTAAAATTTGAAAAGGCGGGCTGTTCCCCACACATGGCGCGGTAAGACGTCGCCGCGCCCCTCGGTTTTGCCTTTTATTCGGTACTCGGTAGTTCCATCCGCGCCGGTCTCGGATATTGACGTGTTTACACACTTCGCGATCGTTTATTTATAAAAGAAAGTTTCTTTTGACAGATTGTGAAACAAATACAGCTTTATTGGGGACAGTTTCAGTTGTGTTCGGCGATTCGTTTCGGTTCTATAAACTTTCAGGTATGTGATTCAAGTTGTGACTTACTTTTAAGAGAGCTGATATTATCTTTGGCAGATTTGTAACTTACATTGCAAGTAGGTACTTGAAATATTACAAAATTCGGTAAGAATTCATTAAAACTGAAACGAGCTATTTTGAGCAAATTTGTTTTTTTTTTATATTTTAAGTAGCAGCGCTCCGCGGTTTCACCCGCGGTTTCCCGGAATAAAAAGTAGCCTATATCTTATTCCAGGACCTAAAGTACCTATATATAAATTTCATCAATATTCGTTTTGCAGTTAATGCGTGATTGAGTAACAAACATCCATACAAACTTTCGTTCTTTGTCGTTTAACATTACAACAAATATAGCAAATAATTTAACAAATAAATAACACTTGAAGAACGGATTTATAAATTACTTTTTATCAGCTTCAACGTCGCGCCACCAATCGATTATCTGATAAGGATCCTATCTATCATGACAGGATACTTACCAGCTAATGTAATTATTTACAACGCATTCTGACTTCCTTCCAAGGTCACAAGATTTAAAAAAATTCACAAAACTTAAACTGTTAGCGCTTAATCGTGCCTTTCATTGAAACATGTGGAGACGATAGAATACACTCGAGAGCAATGAATCCGGGTCACTTAAAGAATGTTAAAAATCTCGGAAACTAAAAATGATAGGTTAATGCAATAAATTGTATTTAATAGACAATGTAATACTCCTTAAATGAAAGTAAAAAAAATATGAGTCACCATACATTTTATTAACACAAAATTACATAAAGAAAAAAACTGCTGATCTCTCCTTAAAACAAAAATAGGAAACATGAAATTTTTGAACTTTATTACGATTTTCTTGAATTTTAATACTTCGTATTGCCTCCTCGTGCTTCCATTACTGCGTTTACGCGGTTTGGCATGCTGTACACCAAGTTCCTTATACGATTTTGGGGAATATTCTCCCATTCCTCTGTGAGAGCAATTTTGAGCTCACGAAGCGTGATTGGGGGAGGGTTTCGTTGTTTTACGCATCTGCCTAGCTCGTCCCAAGCATGCTCGATCGGGTTGATATCCGGGCTGCGCGCTGGCCACTCCATACGAGTAATGTTCATCTCTTGAAGGTAGTCATTCACAATCCTACCTGTATGAGGTCGGGCATTGTCATGCATAAATATAGCATCCTCACCTAAATTGACCATAAATGGACCAACGTGATCATTGAGGATTTCTTCCACATATCTTACGCTAGTTAAAGAGCCGTTTTCTATGATCACCAGCTCTGTGCGACTTTCAGAAGAAATTCCGGCCCACACAAGTACAGACCCACCACCGTAGGCTACTTTTTCTTCTAGTTATGTTCTCCGACGAATCAAAATTTATGCTCTACAAGCACGATGGAAGACACAGAGTGTATCGAAGACCAGGGGAAAGATTCAAGCAAGCATGCATCGAAGAAAAAGTAGCCTACGGTGGTGGGTCTGTACTTGTGTGGGCCGGAATTTCTTCTGAAAGTCGCACAGAGCTGGTGATCATAGAAAACGGCTCTTTAACTAGCGTAAGATATGTGGAAGAAATCCTCAATGATCACGTTGGTCCATTTATGGTCAATTTAGGTGAGGATGCTATATTTATGCATGACAATGCCCGACCTCATACAGGTAGGATTGTGAATGACTACCTTCAAGAGATGAACATTACTCGTATGGAGTGGCCAGCGCGCAGCCCGGATATCAACCCGATCGAGCATGCTTGGGACGAGCTAGGCAGATGCGTAAAACAACGAAACCCTCCCCCAATCACGCTTCGTGAGCTCAAAATTGCTCTCACAGAGGAATGGGAGAATATTCCCCAAAATCTTATAAGGAACTTGGTGTACAGCATGCCAAACCGCGTAAACGCAGTAATGGAAGCACGAGGAGGCAATACGAAGTATTAAAATTCAAGAAAATCGTAATAAAGTTCAAAAATTTCATGTTTCCTATTTTTGTTTTAAGGAGAGATCAGCAGTTTTTTTCTTTATGTAATTTTGTGTTAATAAAATGTATGGTGACTCATATTTTTTTTACTTTCATTTAAGGAGTATTACATTGTCTATTAAATACAATTTATTGCATTAACCTATCATTTTTAGTTTCCGAGATTTTTAACATTCTTTAAGTGACCCGGATTCATTGCTCTCGAGTGTATAATTAATATGTTTACGACATTTCATAAGAATCATCCATCATCAGCCTATTCCGATACAGCTCACTGTTGGGAATGGCATTTGGACACTCTCAATATGATACGAGCAAAATAAACTACGCTTAGTCCGGATTGGCAGATGTCACCTGATATTGTGGTTCTTGATTATACAGATTTCCTCATTGACCTTCACGGCTCTAGAGCGAAAACGAAATAATTTTCAAAGAACACAAAAGAAATACCATATAATTTTTTCTCAAACAATAAAAGTTACTTCATGTTACCATCAACACGTATCCTCGGAAAACCGATGAATGGCTCAAGTTAACATTCCTATCAGGGAGGCGCGAGCAAAGCGAGGGTGGCGTTAGGGAACCCCAATGTTTATGGGAATAATAACACTGTTGTCTGTGACAACACAAGGGGACTCAATCAACATTCATCGGGATTTTAAATCAACTCGTAAGTCTCGTACGTAAAATGTAACCTATTGTACGCGTCTCGAGTTACAGGCCATAAACTTAAAGTTGATGGATCTGTTAACAGTACTATTGCTCAAGTCTTAGAATAAAGAGCGAACGCTCTAGAAAAGTGCTGTTTGCCATACTATGATACAATCAATTTTTTATCCAACATCACCAAAGTATTGATAGTTATTTAGACACTCCATTTCTGATGATAATAGTGTTTGTAAATAAATATTGTGTTGTAAATGTTATGATTGCGTCATATTATGATTTGTAACATACAATGATTTAAAATTAGCATTTTCGTATTCGAACTCACTGTTGTCGTAACTTTCTGCTATTATGATATCCTTGCATACATAAACCGAAGACTTTATGTATTCAGTTGGATGCAAATATATTGAATTTACTATTACAACCAACTTTATTAACCTTGGCTGCAATGCTTTATAATGATTCCCTCATTTGAGGAATATTTCATGGAATGTTTATGGTGGTAATATCAGTAAGCGGATTAATCCATGTAATCGTGTCACGGAGCTTTCAGAAGGGCCTTTATGGCACTAGCCCTTTATTGCCAATCAATGGACGTAGGGCCGTCTAATGCTGGCTACAAAAAACCTAGGGCAACCTACCGAGGGTCCAATCCGTTTCCATATCCCTGACACTATTTGTAGTATCTAATCAGATTCTATTTTAAAATGCCCGAATATTTTGTAGAGATGGAAACTTGGGAATTGATTCAGCGTTGTTGTATATTGTTAAGAAATCAGTAACAGGTTCTGCTTCCTTCCTGAGCTGTCAGATCTATTTGATTAACGATGTTATTAGATTGTTACTATTGACCTTACCTACAGCCGGCAGGCTCATGATCTCAGGAAGTTTTTTTTTCTAGTCCCTCATAAATATACGGAGTGGACTTAGTTTCTGATTTATTCAATTCAAATTATTTATATCAGACTTAGTCTTAGATTTATGATTCTGAGGTAGATTTTGTGTTCAAGAAAAATTTATTAAACCTTGACTTTTAACGCTGGTAAAACTATTGCCAAGATTTTAACGCTTGTATGCATTTTAAACTTGAGATAGCTCTCAGAAATCTCAGAATAATAATTTTATATGAGCTTGTTACTTGTAATCACGTACAATATCGGCACCGACGATCTTCTTTTATTACTGCGTTGTTCATGTTTAAAAGTTTTTTTTTAATATAAGACGAGCAAGTCGTGCCTGATGGTAAGCGCCACGGCTGCCCATAACAATTTCAGTGCCACCCAAAGTTTTTAATACTATAAAAAGCACTACGTAACACTGCATTGCGCTGATCTCCCCGATTCTTTATCTATTAAAAATAGGTCGAGTCAACCACTACAACTGAACAAATAGATATGGATAAAGAAGAATATTCAATTACAGTCAACCCCGCTAATGGCCACTCCTTCCTTGTCGACCCTATAAATTTAGGGCACAGATATGTATATGTATTTACGGGTATATGTAGACAAAATCTGCGTTTGACAGTCGACACACGTGTAGGCCTTATGAGAACATATTTTATCTCCTCAACAAATTTTCGGCCTGGCTTACAAGGCATATTTATAACATGACATAAATTTTGGGCACATTTGCCTACTGATACTGAATTTGCATAATTTTCTATGATAAGCCTACATTCTCGACATGTGATGAAGCATGTTAATTTCAAATTCACTTTAAAAGGTTAAGGTACGGTAAAGGTTAATTATTTCGTATCGTGTTATTTTAAAGACCACTATAGTTTTTATAAATTGAGTATATAGATACTCAATTTATAATTTATTCTCGGGTATTCTTATATGATTAAATATTTCGATTGATTTATTGTTCTTCGATCACGTCGTCAAATTTATAAGAGAAACGTAGTTTTGCCGGTTTTAGAAAAATGCAACATCTTCGATACAGTTTTAAAAAACTTCGTCATAAAAGTTATAAATGTTGTATAATTTATTTCAAACGTGCTTCTACGACATAATTTTGTGAAAAATCCGGTACCTTTTTTTTGGTTACTGATTAGGATAAGAGCGAGTGTGACTCAGTGGGAGTACGTGCGAATTTCGATCCGACGCACCCGAGTTCGAATCCCGCTGGCCCCGCACCACTGACATTCTTAAGTTATGTGTGGATTTAACACTCGCTTTAAAAACGGCGAAGGAAAACATCGTGAGGAAACCGGCATGGCCAAGAATTGATCACAAAAATTCAAGGACGGAAGGAGGATGTGAAATCCACCAACCCGCACTGGGCCAGCGTGGTGGATTACGGCCCATACTCTCTCTATGAGAAAAGGCCCGTGCCCCAGCAGTGGGAACTTGATGGGCTGATGATGACTGATTAGGAACGTAGATCACCACTTTTTGAATTAATCTCGATTGACCTTTACTAATTTATTATGCAGTTCGCATTGTGTCATTCTTTTGACAAGCTCCTCACGAGCATTTTCCAATCTCCAGATTTATTTATAACTAAAAAACGCAATTTCCCATCAGCATTTCAGTGGAATCAAGTTACGAGTATGTTATGATGACACAAGCAGTCGTCCGTTTCACCGGACGGGCCTCTATATCCGGTTCCGGTCGCGCCCTGTCTGCAGCTAATGGCCAAAGGGGTACAACTACCACTGTTTATTCACCCGGCTTTTTTGCATAGTCGATTGACATGCAAAAAGTTACAATGACAATTTTCCTACAGCTTCACATTGGCATTAAGTTCTGACGCAATCACTAATTGCTAAACGAAAGGGCTACTGCGGCCATTGCTATTTATTCATCCGACCTTTATTCTCGGCAATTACACAGAAAATCTGTTTTTCACAGTCGAATGACGAATCTACTGTGACTGAATAGTTTAAAAATTGCCATTTAACTTATTAGTGGCGCGTCTAGTTTTTCATTCACCATCAAATCGCTTCATCTGGCGTCTTATGTCAACTGTGACTATCAATTATCCATCCAGCATTTAGCCCCGGCTTCAAGAATATCTCTATTTTTGCACGTGACGAACTTTACACTTACTTTAACGTACAGTGTCAGTTCAGCTAGTTTATCAGGGCTAAAGTTATTACACCACTTTATGTCGCTCTGTCTGTCAGTTAACGAGAGATTTTCTGCGACAATCACCCTTTATTCTTTGAGCGTTTAGCCTGGTATATAGTCATTCGCCCAGTTGGAAATTACATGTTTTTTTTTCTATTTTAAAGGTTTTCCAGTCTGCAGTCTGCAAAAGTTTCCTTTTGTTTTCTGTGCTTAGGTTACATAGGCGGTTTGGCCACTATTTTGCATTGGTAGCGCAGCTTATGTAAATTAGCATATATGCATACAACATATATGCATGTTTGGTCATAATTCTTAAATTTAATTCATTGGTCAAGTTTCGGTAATGTTTATTGACCAGTTTGACAATTCTTTTTATCTCTGAAGACCAAAACTGAACTTGCTGAGTAGTTACTGTTCAATGTAACAACGTAAATTGCAGTCTGTTCATGTAATTATCAGGTACTTTTCTGCTTTGAAAACCGCCACGCCTGATCAGCTGCGTATTGCTTTTAAACCCCTCGTTTTAAACCAGTAGCTTTAAATATCAAGTTGCGTATACTCCATTATTAAAAAGATCTATACTTTCATTTACGATGCACATTGAACGTAGTCGTTGGTTAGTTTAATTGAATAGCAGAGGTTGCCACTTAAGTTTTTACCATTACGCCAGCACTTATCTAGTCTTCGCATCTGCCTCAAATACTTGCATTTTCAATGCTTCTATTTTCATTATGAGCAGAGTCATTATCATCACGTATTTCTTCGTAGAAAAGTTCGCATTCTTCGTCCTGCAACGTCGCGTCGTCGTCTCGTTTGTGACGACTCGTGTTTTGCCCCTTGCTGGCTCTACCTCCCAGCTAGGTTCTTGATGAACTGGAGT
This sequence comes from Petrophora chlorosata, assembly GCA_951640565.1. Classification (NCBI taxonomy): domain Eukaryota; kingdom Metazoa; phylum Arthropoda; class Insecta; order Lepidoptera; family Geometridae; genus Petrophora; species Petrophora chlorosata. The sequence continues at coordinate 4,599,842 of OX621194.1, read as the reverse complement.
TTTGAACGTTGGCGACGTAGTTTTTTGTTTATTTCTCTGGTTGAATAGTTTATATAATATAAATAGAACAGAGGATTCTCGTGCCTTCTTTTTTGTTTTATTTTATAAGCTCTTCCGATGTATTCGATCCCTCAGCTTTTCAAGATCTACGGTGCTTAAGGTTGTAGAAAACATTGCTTGGGGAAGTTCATTGACATTTAATACAGGTCCATATTTCATACACTGACTGAGGTAGCAACAAAATATAAATATGCGCATGTATATTAATCTAATTTGTGCCGAGCCCTGTGGGACGTCACCGCCGAGCCCAGAGTCCTGTTATAGGTATTTGACCGACGATACCACAATAACTTTTATGCCTCGATAGGCAGCTAATGCCGCCTTTTATTGCCTATAATATCATAACCATAAATAACTTTTCTTCCATAATGGTAAACGTTAATAGAGTGAAATTTGTTTTAACTAGTGATTCTTGAACGAATTCTTCAGAGGCAAAATGTTTTCAACGAACTGTGTATAAATATGAGCCTAACTAATAATAATATGGTAGCTTAGTGCAATACCCTCACGACCATGTCATGTTCTACAAGGACGGACAGATTAACAGCTTTACAAAATGGCAGACATTTGGCAGCCTCCATTGCAGACTTATTTAGACTAAGCACTTCAATTACATTTGTCTCTCAAAAACTTGAAGTATAATTAACTTTTTTGGTAATAGCCCCACTTCTATCTCGGAGTTATCTTGCGTCTGTATCGAGAGATATAAACATTACACGCCCTGGTGGGTTAGGTCCGCTATCCGTAGCGCTAGGTAGAACGTTTAGTTATCATCACACTTAATTACGTTCCCACTGCTGGGACACGTTCCTCAGACAGGCACGCAGAGATCTTTACTAATATTATAAACGCGAAAGTTTGTGTTTGTAGATGTATGGATGTTTGTTACTCTTTCACGCTGCAACGGCTAAACGGATTGGGATGCAATTTAGTATGGAGATATCTTATACCCTGAATTAACACATAGGCTACTTTTTATCCCGGGAAACCGCGGGTGAAACCGCAGGGCGCAGCAAGTAGATAATATTATTTTTAACTTCTCTGAAAATCCACATATTAATATTATAAATAAGAAATTAACTGTCTGTATTTTCACGTTTCACTACTAAATGGTTGAATCGATCTTGATGAAATTTGACCGCCTGTAGCCCGGAGAAAGACATACGATTTTTATCCCAATTTCACACGTGGTTCCCGAGGGATAGCGGTATAACCAAATACCGCGCGCACGAAGTCGCGGGCAGCAGCTAGTATATTATAAGCTGAAAAAAATCTTGATGAGATTTTACTATGGCGCAATATAAAAGCATGTTTTTTGTTCTTGCTAACACGCGATCCTATTATTTATGGCGAACACATTACACGGACAAAAAAGCTTGTCTACAGTCTGTTATTTAAAGGTTTTAGAGTTGTTTGTGCAAAGACTAAATATAAATAGATCTCATTTATGTTAATGTTGAGAATTGCACAATCGAGGCTGTCTGCGAAGATTTCCAATCAGTAGCATTAATTCAATACATGGCTTTTTATGCAAAACTGCTGTAGAAAGAGCGAGGGTCATGCTTGTCGTTCGACAGCATGTTTAAGTTACTGCCCATCAACGTGGAAATGTTTGTTGGCTCTCGCCAGGCCACTGTCAGCGACTCTTTGTTTAGTCTCCTGTGAATGGACCTCTGTCAACTGGTAAGTAAGCCTAGAATTTCCATTACCATTTGTTGGAACGTCTGATTTTCTTCCCGTCAGTATCAGATTTCTCAAGCGTAAATTGTTGTGAAGTCCTTCACTCGGTCTTGTTCGTTTTGTGTGACCTCCAAAGATTCTAAGTGGCGAGATACGGTTTCTCTTGAATAAGTTCGTTTCTGAATCATTAAAACACTTTTAGATGTGTTTATTTAATAGTAGTTTGGAATGGATAAATATTTGTATGAATAGCAGCATCAACGTTTTCTGGTTTATATTAGAAGAGTTCTTGTGTAAACTTTTCTAAATTTATTTACTGAAGGTTGGTTGAACTTTCATAAGTAGTACTCGTGAATTTACTTATCTAAGTCTGGAATCTGTCTGCATTCTTTTTTTATTTCTTTGTTGACTGTTAAGAACTAAAAGATTAGGTATAAACCTAGTCTTTTCAAGCCCAGTGAAGATCTTTAACAGACTTCAAAAAAAAAAGAAGGTTCTCAATTCGTTTGTATATTTTTTTAATGTTTGGTACCTCAGACTCAGAACTCCGTCATTTATAACCTGATTTGGAAAATTATCAGGGTTCAGTATAGCTTTAAGGCGGTCCCATATAAATTTCATCGATACTCCACTTTCGACTTTGAGGATACGTCAGAATTGAAGTCGTTTTTTTTTGTAATATAATGTATTGTATCTCTGGTATTGCTTAGATTTAAGTGACCCTATTCAAACTGAAATGTGGTAATATCGACAGTTGAAAGCTCTTACGTGTACTTAGAGGTATTTATTATGTGCATTAACCCACATACGAGATTCAATAATACAATATAAACGATCTGAATTCGATGGAATCTCGCCAAATATCTGGTATTCATAGTTCTCAAACACCCTGGAAATTCTGAAGTCATTACACATACATGTAATAGGGTATATGCATGTGTTGTCGAAAAATCTGGAAATTACTTTTTACGATAGATTACTCTTGTAAACATTTAGTAGTAATATAATAATTATTATTAATTGCGTAGTTTATTTGTATTTCAATGTTTATTTTTCTTATTTTTGGAGAAACGGAACGTAATCGCAAAACGTTCGAGTACGTGCAACCACTATCTGACTTCACGCGCCTCGCTATTTATTGGTCAATTTTTGACATAGAGCCCGCCCTATTGGTAAATTATTGACATACGCACACATTTACTATAGGTGGACCAATGAGGAGGTCCTACGTCCCCACGTTGTGACGTCACACGCAAATGCCGCGTTTATATTGATTTAAATTTTCATTTAGTTATTTTTTTGACCAATGATGCCGTAAAATTTTTAAACATTTTTCTTCATTACTAGTATTCAATAATGAATCGATTCATGCATTAAAAAAAATACATGCATATTCCCTATTGTATGTAAACTCTACACTCTATGTTACTCCTTACTCTAACTCATATATAAATGTCGACATGACAAATTTAGTAAACTACACTCTGGTGCAATGAAATCGCACACAGCAACGTTTTGTGCAAAATTTCACTTATTTTCCCCTAAATAAAAAAAAATATTTTTTTTTAATATGAAATTAAAGGTCACTTCAAGACCTATCTAATGATACCATATAAGCGGTGATGAGTTTACCGTACTCTCGAAAAGAAATGACAACAAAATACCCCAAAATTGCTCGCTTAGCTCACCGCAGTTTGCGAGACCAATTGCATGTATAAAAAGGCATGTTTTGAGTGAAATGTCGTTACTTGCACTTCAAAGCTCAACCTGAAAGGACGTCTAGTGACTACAGCTGCATTCATCAGAAGAAAATGGATACTACTCCAGAAAAAGCCGCTCAAGTCGTTGCTTTAATTGAAGCAGGCCAGAACCAGAGTGCTGTAGCTCGACAACTGAATATCAGCCGATATTCCGTTCGTCGTGTGTACCAGCGCTATCGGGAGACTGGTGGCTATGGGCGACGACGAGGATCTGGTCGAGCCAGAGCTACAACACAGCGCGACAACCGATTTCTTGTAACGACGGCATTGAGAAATCGTCGTCTGACTGCCGTTGAACTTGCACAGCATCTCCAGGAGGTGCGTGAAGTGGAAGTTAGTCGGTGGACGGTCAGAAGAAGACTTGCTGAAGGTGGCTTGACTGCGCATAGGCCAGCAAATGGCCCAAAACTGACGCCAGCTCACCGCCAGGCTCGTCTTCGATTTGCACAAGAACATGTGCATTGGACTGTCGACCAATGGAGAGCAGTCCTGTTCTCAGATGAGTCCAGGATGTGTCTTCATGGCAATGATGGACGAGGAAGGGTCTACAGAAGGCCTACAGAGAGATTTTCCCAGTGTTGCATCACGGAACGTGTCTCATATGGCGGTGGTTCGTGTATGTTCTGGGGAGGTATCTCTCTCGAAGCCAAAACTGAGCTTGTCTTCATTGCTGGGGCCAATAGAGGACGACAAGCAAGAGGACTAACATCTCAGCGGTATATAGAGGAAGTTCTCCAGGAACATGTCGTACCATTTACTGGTTTCATTGGAGGGAACTTCCTCTTTATGCATGATAATGCTAGACCCCATACCGCTGTTGTTGTACGACAGTACTTACAAGAGGTCGGTTTTCCGGTGATGGAGTGGCCAGCTCGCAGCCCGGATCTTAATCCAATCGAGCACATGTGGGACAAATTAAAAAGAAGAGTTAGAAGCAGAAATGTTGCTCCAGTCATTATACAGGAGCTACAAAATGCCATCAAGGAGGAATGGGATGCTATCCCACAAGACTTTATCAAACATTTGGTAGAGTCTATGGAAAACCGGTGTCAAGCCGTTATTCGGGCCAGAGGGGGTAACACTTCGTATTAATAAATGTTTCTTTTTAGTAAAATTTGTGTTTTTTTTAATTAATCCTCAATTTTCGAACTGCAAACAACTGCTAATAAAGATGAATTTGTTGTTGTTCTTTTTTTTTTGGCAAAATAGTGAACTTGTCACCGCTTATATGGTATCATTAGATAGGTCTTGATACAACCTTTAATTTCATATTACAAAAAACCACCCTTTTCCATTTAAAAAAAAATAAATGAAATTTTGCAAAAAACGCCGCTATGTGCGATTTCATTGCACCAGAGTGTATATTATATATAGGGTATCGTTTAGAGCACAGCCACACATTATTTATTATAATCTGAGTATATAATAAAAAGTCCCGTTCATAAAACATAACGTAATAAAGATTATTTTCGCTTTTATGACTTCAATACGATCACGTTTTATATTTACGAAATTTACAGCCTTATGTAGCATCACAATATAGAAAGAAAGAAAGAAAGAATTTATTTTGACAAAACTGCACACGAAAAACTATGATTATAACACAATAAAACAAAAAAAACAATTAATAAATAAAATACTGGGTGCTTGTGTACAGGAATCACTGTCGATTAACAAAACGACAATATCTATTATTTATTCGATATTGTTTCATAATCCCCGACCGGAACAATTTTTGTCGCACTTTTACGTACTTTCTACATTTGTTATAAAAGGAAACTTATATTTCTTCAAGGCACTCCCACGTAGTGCCGACGTGCCTTGCTTCTTATACGGCCAACAATACGATCTTACCTTATGTAGAATTTTAACTAAACCTTTGGCATAATCCTATTTGTATTTACGACTGGCAGACTAAAGAAAGTTATCCGAGTAGAAACTGATGAAGGTGTTGCGTTCTTATTACAATGAAAGCTCGAGTAGGTACTTGACGGCTCACGTATAGGTACTTTATCTTTATTTGCATATCTGTGGTGTAGTGGTTGGGCAGGTTGGCTCAAATCTTATACCCCAATGAGGTTGCGGGAGAAGAAAATAAGTTTTATGTTGAAAAATATTTTTATCAAGACAAGCTTTTAACAGATTCGTAATCGGAACCGCAAGCAGATTAAAATGAGCCCAAACACTAGTAGTTGACGATTATCCGTCAAGGAGTTCCATTGCCCACCTTCCGTCTCCATCATCAGATCTGGCTGTCACCATAATATTGCATTGTCATCGGACTTTTACAAGTATGCAAAATTTCAACTCCGTAGGATAAGAGGAAGTGGTTCTAATTCAGCTTGCAAGATTCCACCCGGACAAATATACACTGCAAGTTAAATAAAACCGTGGTCCTCGTAGTTCCTGGTTCCCTAGATACAGGGAGACCTAGTTAGGGGCCAGGGTTTAAGGATGTGATCGTTAAGCGTATTCAATTTATTTTTGTCTTTTGAATTTCAGACAAGTGCCCGCTGCATTTACACCTCTTAGCTTTTACCGAGTGCTTGCTGCAAGTGCATTTCAACTCATGTGTTTACGATATATTTTTGCTTAGAGTGGCCTGTGTCGAGTGGAGGCCTTCGCCGTGGCCTTTCTAACTCGTTTAATGAATAGCAGCAGGCCTGCTGTTTCGCCGGTAAAAATAAACATCGATGTTCAATGTACCCGGTTCTCGGAGCAGACGGCGCGTCGCTCTCGGCCCCACTGCCGGCAACCATGACAAATTGGAAAGATACCACCCAAGTACGGCATTCGTACTCACTATCATGTATATTGAAATAGTCTGCATGTAACTCTGCCCAAGGAATTGCAGTGCAATGACCTCGGGGTCTTGGGACTCTATCCAGTCTTTATAATGACTCAATCAGTGTTTTATGAGCTCAACACCACTATTGGTGAATAGTAAGACGATTTCCGATAGCTTATCGAAGCTAAGTGTTCTGAATAGATACGCTCCCCTGTTTGAGCAATCGCTCTACAATGTTATCAGCGAGCGTCCAATAAAAAACATCACGACGCTTTCCTTTGTTTCGAATGCAGTTAATAATTGTAATCAATTATTTTCAAATAAAACTAGCCGTTGCGTTGCTGGGAAGGTCTTTCTTCAGTTACGTAGAACATGGAAGCAAAAAGGTTGATTGTGATAGGCTTGAATAGAGGACGTGAGGCCGATTGGAGGGGGACTGCCTGTCATGAGAACTATACATTGTTACGGAGAAACTATGTATTGCTAACTGCTGATAGGTTTTGCACATTGTTATTCGTTTCACCTGACATTCTAACTATGTATACCGTTTTTATACCTCTTGGACGACTTTAATTGTAGAACACCTTGTGCCAGTAACTACCTATTTTACGAACGAGTATTTTTATTGTGATGTAAATGCAAAGTGAAGCCATAAACCTGCGCTGCAAGTTGTAGCCATGAACTTTAACGCCTGAAAGTAAATGCATTAAGCAGGTACTTATCGTATTACCCGTTTGTGAATACCAATGTTCTTGTACTGAATACTAGGTAGAGTCACCGAGTTTAAAATAGCTGTAATTTTCACACCATAATGGCGTTTGAATAGGGTATACCAGGACAATAGTAATAAGCTCCCTAGAGATCGGAACAGCGAGCGTCGAGCCTGAGGGCATTCCGGACAATAGACATTTTGCCCACAATACCGCTGCAACTCACTGATTACTTTGCCTCCCGCGAGAATTTACCGACTTTGTTTGTTACAGAACATGTAACGCAACGCACCAGTCATGGAAGAAGACGGCAGCAACTCCGTCGCCGAGGTCGCACCGGCGCCGGCGCCGGCAACGACCGAAAATATGGAGACACAGATCAACGGGGAAGTTCCTGAAACGGTAGCATCAGACAGCGGAGTGGCGGACAAAAGTGATAATAATAGTGTTCAAAATGAAAGTGCGGACAATAAAGATAGCAGCGGTAGTAACAAAGACGACAGCGTCGTCAACAACGAAAGCGGGGTCGTGCTGGACACGACAGACGCGAGCCCCGCGCCCGCCGCTGCCGGCGCCGGGAAGGACACGTGCGACCGTGCGTGCGAGCCCTGCGAGGGAAACGAGGATGCGCGGTCGCTCGGTGACCTGGACAGCCTGCCCGCCGGCGACGAGCTCGCGCTGGGTGCCGCCGGCAGCGACAGCGGCGTGGAGGGCTGCGGCCGCGCACTCAGCAGCGGTGGCGGCTCACGCTCCTGCGCCTCCAGTGTCGTCTCGTGCGGCTCCGGCTGCGGCTCCGAGAGCTCGTCGCTGGCCGGCGCACCGCCGCGGCCCCGCCGCCGAGTCAACGTCAACGTCGCCGAACCCAAGCGCGGCTCGCCCGTCGGCTCCTCCACGCCGCGCCCGGTCACCGCCCCGCGCGGACCCAACCTGGCGACGCGCGAGCGAGCCAGGAGTCGCGAGAAACCGACGCCCCCCGAGAAACCCCGCCCGCTGACGCCGAAGCCACGCATCCGCCCGACCGGGGAGCTGCCCAACCTCGTCCGCGAGAGCCCGGCGCTGCGAGCGAAGCCGACCAAAACGTCCACGGCCAGATGTCGGACGCCTAACTCGCCGAGCGAGGAGAAGCGGTGGCCGACGAACGGGCCGCGGCTGGCGACGGTGACGGACGCGAGCGCAGCGCGCGTCGCGGCGGACAAATACGGCACGCTTCCGCGCCGGCGTCGCGACGCTGCCGCCGCCGGGGAGACCGACGGCTCGCCGCGGCACGAGGGCACGCCGCCGCCGGCCGCCGCGCGCCGCGCCGCCGTCGCGCGCTCCGCCTCCTCGCGCTCCGCCGTGCGCACGCGCGTGCGGATCTACGCAGAGAAGACGTCGCAAACGGTGCTGCTGGGGACCGATGTGGAGTCCGCGCTGGCGGGAGTCGTGCCAGACATCGAGGTGTAAGTCGTCAGCATATTCACAGGGTTTCGAATTCTGGTATGATATCAGACGTCGTTGGTAGAAATGTTTTCGGTTCGTCTGTTCGTGTGTTTACAGTAGTCGTGGTAGTGTGTCGCGGTGCTCGCGCGGCGTGCAGGCGGGCGGGCGCGCGGCGGAGGCGGCGCGGCTGGCGGGCGCGCTGGCGGCGGGCGCGGCGGAGCGCGCGCGGCGGCTGCGCGCGGAGGCGGCGCTGGAGGAGGAGCGCGCGGCGCGCCACGCGGCGCTCGCAGACCTCGAGCGGAACTCGCAGCGCCTGCTCGAGCTGGCAGGTGCGGCCGGTGAGATACAGCTAGCAGAGATAAAGCTTTCGCAGACCGCAGGAGCCTTCTAATAAAACTCTTCGAAGTCCTTAAACTTCACAAAAACGTTTAAATCGCTTTGCAAGTTGCTTTCGTAGAGCTTGTCGTTTCGTTTGCCTTCATATGACGTCACACGTTCTAAGGTGACCTAATGCGCGGAAAAATTTGAAACATAACATTTAAACATAGGTTTAGGTACTTTTAGGACTTTATTTGATTAAAATATTATTTTTCATGGCTTTAGATATGCATTATGATTAATTTTAAACACCTTCTAAAAAGTTGTCCGATCCCCTATTGGCTCTTTTTTAATATATCTGAGTAATCTGAGTAGCATGTCGTTCGCCTGAAGAATACTTTAGATAGTAGACTTAACGTGTTGTGCTCCGACAGGCGCAGGCGCAGGCGCGGGCGCGGAGGGCTGCCTGCGCGCGCTGGAGGAGCAGCTGCGCGCGGCGGCGGAGCACGCGGCGCGGCACCGCGCCGAGATCGACGCGCTAAGGGACAACTGCAACAAGCTGCACATGGTAAGTACCGCCCTCTCCGCTTCCCTTCCCCTACCCCTCTAGGCCGTGCGTGCAGCCGGCGAGGCTCGCTTGGAATAACTCGGCCGCACGCCTCGTATAGAGGCCACGGTGGTCCCACATCGAGCGCGAGCTAAACACTCCATCAATAATCAAATGAAATGTTGTTTGTATGTTGTTATATAGGCAAGACGGTGGTCAGCATTTGCGTTACAAGGATGTGTTCAAACGACATCTAAAAGATTGCGCTATTGACCCGGAGTGTTGGGTTGGGAGGAGCTCGCTTCACATAGATCGTCTTTACGCTCTGCTATCTTTAACAGTGTTAAGAATTTTGAAAACAACCGTTTAGAATAATTGGACTAAAAGTGCCAAACACGTAAAGAGAGACCCAGGCCCTCCTTTCATTCACCTACAATACTGAAGGCCAACTTTACTGCTCTAAATGTGGCCGGGGATTCAGTGAAAGGCCGGTTGTCTGTATGGTTTGTGGTGTGGTTTGTCCAAAGGCTACATGATGACTACTCCTAGCTGATACTCAATGCTATGTCGGCGGTCCTTAAGTACTACGGGTGTTTACACACTACAATAGTTATCCAGAACATGTTTTTGCAAATTTTCAATTTAGACATTTGTTTGTTTACTGCTAGTGGCGACATCTACGATAAGCTTTGCGTCTTCCCTGTTCCAGGAGGCGTGTGCGGAGCGGGAGCGGGCGCGGCTGGCGGAGGCGCGGCTGGCGGAAGCGGAAGCGGAGGCGGCTGAGATGCAGGACTTCCTCGCCGCCGAGACGTGCGCGCTCACGCACTCACTACGTGACGCTGAAGCGGAGAGCGCGCGGCTTCACGCAGACCTCGACAAACGGTACGGGGGGAGGGGGGCGGGGGGAGTCACTGTAGTTGGTTCCCGAACAACCACTTCCGTTACATCACTGTAAGACAGATTGTTGATGAAGAGCGAATATGGTTTAGCGCTACAACTATACAACTACCTACTGTACACGGCACTGTACTGTATCCAGTAATACTTTAGCAAGTAGAGATACAAGGTGGTCATGTATTGATGGTAGTTGTTGCAGGGTTGCCATGTGGAGTAGGTGGAAGATCTAGCTCTGGTGATGATGGTGGTGGTGAAAGGCAGGTTGTCTGTATATGTGTGTATTGTCAAAAGGCTGAATGATGACTAAGCGGTCGTCCACTAATCACGTGATGTTTTTTTCACAAACGTCAAACCTGCAGGGCGATCACGTAAGTCTGTTGCGAACATCGCATGTTGCGGACTAACGTGCAATAGAAATTTATTTCAATCGATAAAATGCGATCATGTAACTTTTTATGTCTCGATTTCAATGTGCTCCTATCGATTACCCGATAAATTTACAAACCGAGATTGTGCTATGAATCGTTATATACACGCCCAATCTATTCAATTTTACTGTGTAATACGGCTCTTGTCTATGGTTTATGTATCGATGTAAACTTTGTTTGTCAAAACTTATTTTTATTTCAATTGAGCTTTCGTTGATGTTTGATTGCAACAATCGGGTTACGCGATCGCAAAACCATCAGATATCTGTGTAATGTGTGGTGTGCAGTCGCGCGGAGTGCCGGCAGCTGGTGCGCCTGTGCGAGCAGCGGCGGCAGGAGGCGCTGGCGGCGGCGGCGCGCGCGCGCGGCGGCGCCGGCGCAGCGCGCGCGCTGGACGCGCTGCAGCGCCGCCTGGCGCGCCTCACGCGCGCCGTCGCGCTCGCCTACAGGCTGCCGCGCGACGCGCTCGAGCCCACCGTCTTCCATAACGACGCTTTTAGGTAACACCACGAGCTTTTTTTTTATTTGATTTATAGACAAACAAGCTACGCCAGAAACGTGGCACAAGAGTGTGGTGGTGCTGTTCTTCAAGAAAGGTGATAAAACCTTATTGAAGAATTATAGGCCCATCTCACTCTTGAGCCACGTATACAAATTGTTTTCGAGAGTAATTACTAATCGTCTCGCACGCAGGTTTGATGACTTCCAACCACCCGAACAAGCAGGTTTCCGAAAAGGCTATAGTACCATAGACCATATCCATACGCTTCGCCAGGTTATACAGAAGAGTGAGGAATATAACAGGCCATTATGTCTTGCGTTTGTGGATTACGAAAAAGCCTTCGATTCAGTCGAGACCTGGGCGGTGCTGCAATCCCTTCAGCGATGCCAAATCGACTATAGGTATATCGAAGTGTTGAAGTGTTTGTACAACAAGGCCACCATGTCAGTTCGACTACAAGACCAGAGCTCGGAACCAATCCAATTACAGAGAGGCGTGAGACAGGGAGACGTAATTTCCCCGAAACTCTTCACGAACACATTGGAGGACGTTTTCAAGCTCTTGGTCTGGAACAAAATGGGTATTAACATCAATGGCGAATACATCACTCACCTTCGTTTTGCTGATGACATAGTGATTATGTCGGAGTCGCTGGAGGAACTCAGTACTATGCTTAGTGATCTCAGTAAAGTCTCTCAACAGGTGGGTCTAAAAATGAACATGGACAAGACAAAGCTCATGTCAAATGCCCATGTCGCACCTATACCGGTAATTGTTGGAGATGATACTCTCGAAGTTGTTGACGAATACGTTTACCTAGGACAGATTATCCAATTAGGTAGGTCCAACTTCGAGAAAGAGGTCAACCGAAGAATCCAACTCGGCTGGGCAGCGTTCGGGAAGCTACGTCATATCTTTTCCTCTAAAATTCCCCAGAGCCTGAAGACGCGGGTGTACAACCAGTGTGTGTTGCCAGTGATGACTTACGGCACTGAAACGTGGTCGCTGACTATTGGCCTGATTCATAAGCTCAAAGTCACTCAAAGAGCTATGGAGAGAGCTATGCTTGGGATTTCTTTGCGAGATAAGATCCGGAATGTGGAAATCCGCAAAAGAACAAAGGTAACCGACATAGCTCTCAAAATTAGCAAGTTGAAGTGGCAATGGGCCGGCCATATAGCTCGTAGAACCGATAACCGTTGGGGCAAAAAGGTTCTCGAGTGGCGACCACGGACCGGAAGGCGGAGCGTAGGACGGCCCCCCACAAGGTGGACCGACGACCTGGTAAAAGTCGCGGGGAGCCGCTGGATGCATACAGCGAGCAACCGCTCGTTGTGGCGATCTATGGGGGAGGCCTATGTTCAGCAGTGGACGTCTTCCGGCTGATGATGATGATGATGAGACAAACAAGCAGACGCCCCGCCTGGATGGTAAGCGGTTACCGTCGCCTATGGACACCTGCAACATACTTATCACTGGTGCGTTGCCTACCTTTAAGGACCCTTTTCACCCTTCTCTTAAAGTACTTACCCTGAAAAAGTACTAAAGTACCGTCCTTACCCTGAAAAAGTAATTACGATCTTCGTTCTGTCGGATGAAAGGGATAGCGCTATGCAACAGGCATAAGAGTGTCTCTTTTAGTCCGCACGAACGAACGAACGAGAGCAACTCGGAGTAGGCCCCCTGGGCCCTAATTCACTATGACAACTTGGCGATTCCTTGCTTCGAGGTCACGTCGATTCCTTCATTAATAAACGACATCTGCGATATTAGTATTCTCTATGATGCGTCATAGAGAATCATATATATGAATGTATGAATACGTCATAGAGATGTCATTTATTAATGAAGTTGTCGACGTGATTTTGAAGCAAGGAATCGCCAAGTTGTCATAGTAAATTGGGGCCCTGACGCGATTTTCACATTTTGAAACATATCTTGTAAAATTATATTGAAAACAAAGATGCTTGGAACATTCCATTTCTCCAAAGTAGACAACTGGTACATAAGAAACGTAACATTGTAGAAAACCAAAAACTTGTAACAAAATCTCTAAAACAAAATGTCCCTCAGTTTCTTGCCGTATCTTTTGAGTAGTGGTTCTTTGTCCGATACGGTGGAAGAGTTATGGTGATAATTTGACGTTCATAAGTGCGTCTGTGATACCAAAACTGATTAAGGAGATTTTTATTTATTTTGAATCTCCTGAAAAAAAACCCTCAAAGATTGTCTGGAAGAGATCGCTCTAAGCGATAAGACCGCCCATTGTACTACCCTAGTTATAAGAATTAATAGTTTTAATGTTATTGGTATACAATAAATAGTTTTTGTACTGTATTGTATCTCAACAACCCCCGAACCGATTTAGCTCATATTCGAACTTGCAAAGTCTATTAAAAAATAAATATGGCTATATAATTAAGGTACAGTTATAAAATGTTCGATTTCACAAGAGCTAATCAAAAATCTTAAAAAACCCATCGGTATTGTTTTATAATTACTCGCACAATATTTAGTTTAAATATTTATAAATTAAACGACGGAAAGAGTAATTTTTGTGAGGACATTTTTTGCTCAACCTTTTTTTTTAAAACCAACGTCATAAAACCAATATCTAGGTAGACAGACTCATCATCCTGATATTAATAATTTGTTACAGTCGTAGCGACAGCGGCGAAGCTCTATCCCCGGAAGAAGAGACCCGAGGCGGCTTGCTCGGCGCTGTGTCGCGAGCGCTCCGCCCCGCCCCCACGCCCGCCCCCGCCGACACGCCGTCCGCCCCCGCCGCCGCGCCCGCCCCGGCGCCGCCCACCCCCGGCGCGCCGGCTGACGACGAGCGCTCCCGTATCTCCGACGACAACGACAACTCCGCTGATCTATTGGACTCCGAAACGGAACCGTGCCTTGTTACTGATCCTGGTGAGTCATAATTATCATCAGCCTACATATTGCGGCCTTTTTGGCGGGAAGTGAAAAGCGATATATTTCGATTTTGTTTTATTTTCCAAAGAGGGATTATATCGAGTGATCATGTGTAATATCGGTGAAACATTACCCATTATAATATATGTTCCTAAACGTGCACAAATGTAAGCAAATGAAACAAAATAAGGAAAAACATTGCTTATTATGTTCTCCCAAAAAATCCATGGAAAGCTTGAATAAAGTTCCACCACTTTATTGAAGCACTAGGAGAGGGTCCGGCTTGTTGCTGTCGACCCTCGTACGACGATATACGAAATAAATTATCGTAGTTTTTACAAAATATCAAATAAAATCTACGTAAGACAAGGCGATATGGTCGTTACTTGTCGTCGTACTTTAGCCTGTTCGCCCAAACGGGCGAGGTAAAAAATAAATCAGTCCACTGCTGGACGTAGGCCTCTGCCATAGCACGCCACTGAGCCCGATCTTCGGCTTTCTCCAGTCGCTACTAGCAACCCTGCGTATGTCGTTGTGTGTACATATTACTACTTGCCAATTGCTAATGTGAAATATTCCAGTTGTGAATTCACAATTTCATGCGAAAATTCATTATTAAATATGATTCGCAATCCCAAAAGCATTAAGACCGCCGCAGTTCGCATTTATGCGGGAATTAAGGTGCACGCATGCGCGTGCTATACGTTGAATTTTAACATTCATCGCATTTCGCAACTACAATTAAATTGATTATTGCTAATATAAATTTAAAAGCTTCTTAATGTTGCGAATGCTATTTTTTTCGATATTAGTACATAATTATAGCGACATTTTTTTTACAACAGATAACAAGTCGCCGACAAAAAGTGACAATTATTGTTTATAGTTTTTATTTGTTTATTTAAGAAACAAAAAGTAATTTACCATTTTTTTATGGTACCAAAAACCAAAGGAGGTATGTCAAAGTATTTATTATTGTTAATATAAAAACTCATATTTATTTTAAAATAAGGTATTGATTGTATTGCTATTGTAGCCTGAAATAAAGGATTATTATTATCATAGTGATGAACTGATGACTTCATTAAGATAGGGAGTATAATAGAGCATAGTGGATAATAAACCGTTGATAAATTCAGTAGATGTTAGTAGAATGCTATATGTAATACTTATATGGCAGCAAAGTGAAGTGTTAAGGATACGGATGCTATAATCTAAAAAGTGATTATTCTAGCATATCTTTTTTTTATCAGTCTTGCTATCCCATACCCCTATGGGTCGTATGTTTTTGTTTTTATCAAAATCAGCCCCTAGACTCGTTTGAGCATTTTTCGCTATTCCTTATATTTCGGATTTAGCCATCCTTGAAAATATCACCTATTATAATATTTCGTAGCTTAAAAAAAATGCCCAATTGTTAACACATATAGAATTTGAATTTTTTTATTTATAGTCCAATACTATAGTTGAAAAAAAATTATACATATTAAAAGTAAATTGTGACAGTGAAAATCATTTTACAAAATATGTTCTAATTATTATTATTAAAGCCCATTTATTCCTTAAAATTCTTTACAACAATAATACTTATAATATCATTAAAAATATAATATTTTTATCTAAGGACGCCTCTTAGGGTAAAGGTCTCCTCCATTTCAAACCTCTTATCCCTATCTTGTGCAATTGTTAGCCAGTCGTTGCCCACCGCATCGGTCTATTTCATGTACCCATCTTTCTTGTGGTCGGCCTCGTCAATATATATATATTAAGGTTTATAATAATAAATGTTTATTAGTATAAATGATTACAAAGCTGTTGGCAAAGACAATAAGTTTCTTAAAAGCTATGAGAAAAACCTACATACAATTTCGTAATTGCTTTATCCAGTAACCGTGTCCCCGCCGGAGATGCCCGCTCCTAAACTAACAATTATTTGTATCTCAGGATCCGGAAACTCCAGCGATGACAATGGTTTTGGGGACATGCGATTAAACAAACAGACAAGTTTTTTCTAGGATTTTATATAGGTGCTCTCTTATTAGGTGACATATAACTCTGGAAGACGACTTACGACTGGAAGAGATCGCTTTTAGCGATAAGTCCGCCCGTTGTACTATAGTTTGTAAGAATATTTCGTGTACCTTGTTTATTTCTTGTTTGGTGTACAATAAAGCATTAATAATTATTATTATTATTATTATATATTAATTAATTTTTAGAAAAACAACAAAAACCGATTTCAATGCATCTTCGAAATCCAAGGTCAAATATCGATGAAATTTATATGGGACCACTCCGTAGCTATACTAAACCCAACGCAAAAAGAGTTTTTCAAATCGGTTCATGTGACGGAGTTCTATGGTGACAAACATATAAAAAAAACAATCGAATAGTGAACCTTCTCCTTTTTTGGAGTCGGTTAAAAACAACTTGCCTTTACCATAATGATGATGCCTCCGATAGGTTCCTAGTCAACCTGAGAATAATTTATACACATGGAAAGTCATTATATTACAAAACAGGCAAATTTCGTTCTCTCTGTACGTAATATTTTCTTGTTTAGAATATGCAGAGGAGTGGTGGTCAGGCGCGGAGGGCGCCGGCGCCTGGAGCGGAGACGAACTGTCGCCGGAGAGGGACTCCGGCCCGGATATCGACAGAGGTAACGTACCGGACTACTAGCTTTCACTGAATAATCCATATTCAACCCCCGACGCAATAAGAAGGGGTGTTATACGTTTGACCACTACGTGTGTCTGTCTGTGGCACCGTAGATCTAACGGGTGAACCGATTTAGACGCGGTTTTTTTATTTGAAAGCAGGTTTTTAAACATTTTTTTATTAAAATCAGTGTAGCCGGTTTTCACTATTTAAAGGTTTTTTTGTGTCAAGGTTTTTTTAAATTTTATTGACATTCCTTATTTTTCTGACATTTGTTATTATAATAAAAAAAAATAATAATAAAATGTTTATTTCAAAGCCACATATAAATAACCACATATTAATTTAAGTTTTTTAAGCATAAAAAACAGTAATATTTATGTAGTTATAAAAGGCTGTTGGGATGCAACTAAAATTATGAGACCGCTGAATCCGAAACTAGATGTATGATCGGATTCAGTTGCTCTCCAAAGCTTTACAGTAACAGCAATGTTATGAAAAAAATGATTTATTTTGTTAGCTTAAAAGAATCACAGCAATTGTCCAACCAGGGCCCCAATTCACTATGACAGCTTGGCAAAATCACGTCGATTCCTTGCTTCGAAATCACGTAGATTCCTTCATTAATAAACGACATCTCTATTCATATATATGACGCGTCATAGAGAATACAAATTTCGTAGATCTCGTTTATTAATGAAGGAATCGACGTGATTTCGAAGCAAGGAATCGCCAAGTTGTCATAGTGAATTGAGGCCCAGATGTGTGAATAAAAATATCCATGTTTTTTTTATGTATGTATTGTTGGAAGTCGGGTGGTAACATGAAATGGTGTCGTGACGCAGATGCGGAGTGTGCGTCGGAGCGCGAGTCGCTGCGCACGCTGTCGGCCGCCATCGCGCACCGGCAGCGCTCGGAGGCGGAGGACGAGCGCGGCGCGCTGGTGGCGCGCGTGGCGGCGCTGGACGCGCGGCTGGCCGAGCTGCTGGCCGCGCTGCGACTGGCCGCCGCCACTGCGGCCGCCGCCGACGACCCCGCCGCCGCCACGCTCGCGCATGCGCTCAGGTAACACGTCACACTATTCAGTAATCTGTGGTACTACCAGACCCCCGACACTCCTTAAACATTCGAGCTATCTAGTACTACTACAGGCGCACCGGCCTGTCCGCACACGTTTTGTGTGTGTGTGAGTAATTATTGTAGGGATGAGCTAATACGAATCGAGCGCGACAAGGACAACGCTATATGTAAGCAACCTAAGTGTTGTAAACATTTAAAGTAAAATCAAAAGATTATAGTGAATGAATTTATGCTTCATGAACGAAGTCTATTTTTATTTTTTTTTTACTTCGTATGGTTTCATAGTCATTATGATCCCCATTTTTATTGCAATCTAGCCAATTGATTAGGCTAATAAGTAATTAACATTTAACTTAAACTGATAGATAAATTAATATTTAGAATGTGTCCATTAACACTTTTCTTATTGTCATCGAACGAAGTCTATGATTCTTATATCAGTCACCACACATCCTTCGGGTCTATATTCATATAAACCTATATTCATTCATTTAATACATTATTAGCTCAATCATTGCACTTTTTCAATCCACATCGCAAAATTACATTCCTTTTTACTCCCACTACTTTTAAATATTTTTATAATCATCATCATCTCATCACGTTCCCACTGCTGGGACACGGGCCTTCTCTCATAGAGAGAGAATGGGCCATAATCCACCACGTTGGCCCAGTGCGGGTTGGTGGATGTCACATGTCCTTGACTTTTTGTGAAAAATTCTTGGACATGCCGGTTTCCTCACGATGTTTTCCTTCACCGTTTTTAGAGCGAGTGTTAAATCCGCACATAACTTAAGAAAGTCAGTGGTGCGGGGCCAGCGGGATTCGAACTCGGGTGCGTCGGATCGAAAGTCGCACGAGCTCCCACTGAGCCACACTCGCTCTATATTTATTATCATTGCCAATGAATGTCGTGTAGTTATATTAATATTTATTTATTAGGATTCATATTTATATTTTATAACACTAGCTCTGAAAACGGTGAAGGAAAACATCGTGAGGAAACCGGCATGTCCAAGGATTTATCACAAAAATTCAAGGACATATGACATCCACCAACCCGCACTGAGCCAGCGTGGTGGATTATGGCCCATACTCTCTCTATGAGAGAAGGCCCGTGTCCCAGCAGTGGGAACGTGATGGGCTGATGATGATGATGATGATGATGATATTTATATAAGTATCTAATCTAATGGTTTAATAGTATTATTTATTTATGAATAATTGTACACCACCGTCTACTTCTTTCTTCCGATACTGTCCATCCAAAGGTTGTCCGGAAGAGATCGCTCTAAGCGATAAGACCGCCCATTGTTGTCGTAGCTGCCATCTAGTAATCATGCATTCGCTAATTCCAGAGACAAAATAGACGTAACGGAAAAGAACGTAGCCGAGGTAGTTGTGAAAAAGCTAGCGGAACTGGACGCTAGCAAGAATATGATGGAGCATTACCGACAGGCTGTAGAAGTGAGTCGCTTGGTATTAGTACGTAGGGCACTGGACTGTTGTAGCAGAATGTATGCTTTTTAACCGACTTCAAAGAAGGAGGAGGTTCTCTGTTCGATTGTATTTTTTTTATGTTTGTTACCTCAGAACTCCGTCATTTATGAACCGATTTGGAAAATTCTTTTTGCGTTGGGTTCAGTATAGCTACGAAGTGGTCCCATAAATTTATATAAATTTCACCGATATTTGACTTTGGACTTCGAAGATACATTGAATACATTTTTGTTTTTTCTAAAAATTAATTATAAAACTTTTTTTCTTTAATTATAAAGCTTGTGAAAAGAGATAAAAAATGTATAACAAAAAAAACCGACTTTAAAAGAGTTTCCTGGTATCTTCGGAGTCCAAGGTCGAATGTCGATTAAATCTTTGGAATATGGGGCCACTTTGAAGCTATACTGAACCCAACCCAAAATAAACATTGAAATCGGCTCATAAACAAAGAAGTTAAGCCCGAACGCATTGAACAAAATCAGTAAACTAAAATTATAAGACCCATACGAACCTATAAAAAGTAAAAAAATGGCTGTACCAGTTTTGATAAAACATGTCTAAGAACCACCGCTAGAAAACATGCTGTCAAATTAAAAAAACCGCATCTATCGGTTCGCCCGTTCACCGCTACGGTGCCACAGACAGACACATAATGGTCAAACTTATAAGACCCCTCCTTTTTGTGCAGCGAGTTAAAATATACAATTTTTTTTTTTTTTTACGCTTAATAGATCTGTGTTTGGCCACTATCTGGCCTGATGTGAAGCCATGATGTGGCCTAAGATGGAGCACATAGATCTAGAGAGAGACGGCAGTTGAGCGGCTGCGCAGACCCGACGTGATGAGCTGGATACATTCCTATTAGATTGGCCCATTCTATCTCAAGACCGTGAGAAATGGAAGTAGGGAGGCTTTTGCCCCACAGTAGGACGATATGGACTGAATATAATATAATACAGGCAAGTAAAGAGCACAGATCCCATCAAAAATGTAGTTAAGACACAACTTATAATCATTTAATATTCTAATTAAAAAATCATACTATACAGTTAGTAATTACATAGAAGACAAAGATGCATGGAACATTCCGCTTCTGCCAAGTAGCCAACTAGCACATAAGAAGAATAATATTGTCAAAAACAAACATAAAATATTGTAACAAAAGTTCTAAAAAATATGCCCCTCAGTTTCTTGCCGTATCTTCTGAGTAGTGGTTCTTTTTCCGATACGGTGGTAGTCATTGTAATGATTGACGTTCATAAGTGCGTCTGTGACGACAAAATTGAAATAAAGAACTTTTGAGTTGAATTGAATTGACTTGATATAACTACAAATTCAATCCCATTATATTCATAACATTCATAGACATTTATTTAACTGAATGAAATGAATACTGAACTTGTAATGCTACTTTTAACTATTTATTTTCAATAACTTAAACACAAAGGTAAAATGCGATACTAGTTTGTTGAATTATGTTAACTCTGTTCTATTCGTAAGTACAAAACCAACCACAGCTTTGTTGATGCCACCTTTTTAGGGTTCCGTACCCAAAGGGTAAAACGGGACTCTATTACTAAGACTCCGCTGTCTGTCTGTCCGTCTGTCACCAGGCTTTATCTCATGAACCGTGATAGTTAGACAGTTGAAATTTTCACAGATGATGTATTTCTGTTGCCGCTATTGTTATACAAATACTAAAAAACAGGATAAAATAAATATTTAAGGAGACTCACATACAACATGATTTTTTGCCGTTTTTATAGATAATGGTACGGAACCCTTCGTGCGCGAGTCGGACTCGCACTTGGCCGGTTTTTTTTTTCAGACCATATAGTACAAAAAAGATTAAAGAGTGCAATACATTCTGCTATAACAACGACTGTAGAATTAGTCTATCATTATATGTAACTGAATTATATAATTACATTTTGTTATACAATTTATATATAGACTAGTATAAGCTGACACGCCCCCCCACGAATATATCTTTTTAAGTCATTAAGAACTACAAACACGGGGTGAGGTCTAAAGGTCAACTTATACTGGACTATGTTTTTTTTACACTTAATAGATCTATGTTTGGCCACTATCTCGCCTGATGTGAAGCGATGATGTGGCCTAACATGGAGCTCATAGATCTACAGAGAGACGGCAGTTGAGCGGCTGCTCAGACCCGTCTCCCCGATGGTTCACCGAACACTAGGTCTAGGTCGCTTGACGGCATGGCTTTGTTCGGTGGGTGGTATTACAACCACGGCCAGAGCCGGATCATCAGGGCCCTAATTCACTATGACAACTGGGTGATTCCTTGCTCCAAGGAAACGTCGATTCCTTCATTAATAAACGACATCTGCGAAATTTGTATTAACGACATCTCTATGACGCATTCATATATTCATATATATGACGCGTCATAGAGTTGTCGTTTATTTATGATGGAATCGACGTGATTTCGAAGCAAGGAATCGACGTGATTTCGAAGCAAGGAATCGACGTGATTTCGAAGCAAGGAATCGACGTGATTTCGAAGCAAGGAATCGACGTGATTTCGCCAAGTTGTCATAGTGAATTGGGGCCCAGATTGTTTGTTCCTATCATGTTTTCTTATTACAGTTTTGTTAGTGCCGTTAACTGTTTTAATATGAAACAGGTGTTTACACCATTCAGGGCCTGCTTCGCGATCTCGAGTCACGAATAAAGTGCCAAGGTTAATATACAACGATACAATTCTATGCGAGCATATCACGGCTTATAGATGCACTGGCGGACGCTATGTACTCTGTTATATGTATTTGTTATCTGTACTGTCTTTATTTATGTATATATTCACAAAACATGTAACTTACAGACTAAGTCCAACACATTACATGGCGACACTAAGGTGAGCCAAAAGTTCACTCCTGAACCTGCCTGCTTTATCATAGTCTTATATGTTTAGAGTTTATTTTCTTGATGATGGTAAGGTTTGCAACTGAAGAAAACAATGTACGGCGTGAGTTTTTGACCAGGGATCCCTATGGCTCTGGCCGTTAGGGATAGAACAATTTGTTGTTAGAAATCCCTTTTTTTATTATTTATAGAGTTTCGTTTGACCGCTATCTCACCAATTGTTAAGTGACGATGCGGTTGAAGATGTAGCACGCCCGTATAAATAACATAACATTTATTGTTCTTTTTAAGCAGCAGATTCCATTTTCTCGATAACATTTTATTACATTTTTATCGATTTTAGGAAAATTTATATGAAAATTATAAGACCGATTTTCATCAAGTTGTAGCGACTTTAGAAACAGGTTCATTTCAAAAATATTTCGATTTTTATTTTATCAATTTTAAGCAAAAAAACATTATTTTTTTTCAGTCCTAAAATTTTGTTTTTATATATTGGAAAACTAGATGGATTTCTAACAACATTATGTTTTATATCTAACGATGAGTGTAGTTACTGAAGAGTTCCCTGTTCTAAAACTCATAGGTATTTGCTATCTTGTAACGCAGATCTATTTGTCATATTTAATCGCTGTCAAAAAACTGTCATTGCTATTGAACAGTGACTGCGATGCAGTTCTTGGACACTACCATCAAAACAGCGAGCACCACGCGGTCAAAAGATGAGCTACTGTCCAAAAACCTTTTGCGGGCTCTTAGAAAATACCAAGTTTGGTACGGTCAACGACAAAAGTTGCTGAACATTTGTGAATCTTTGATTGACTACGCCTTCAATATTTGTCTTTTATCTCTAAATGTTGCATTTAAAAAGTCTGTTAATTTACTGTGCGAATGTGTAAATTCCAAAAAATGCATGTATTTTGTATATACGAGTATTGAAAGATTATCAAAGTTCAGCTAATTATGTCGCTGACTGTACCTGTGTAGCTGTTATACAATCGAACTATATTTTATATCACTTTGTTCGAATAACTTTACTAATAACAGGGGACATAGCGAGTCGCAATTTCAGCATTAGCTTCAATGCGGAACCGCATTGATTATGTCAATACAGTATCTGCACAGTTTGTACATATCACTGACAAACCTGTAAATAAATAACCGGCATTACTATTGTGAACTAAACAAATGTGTTGATAATTGATGTGAACTTCCGAAAAGGTATAAATCAAAGTCGAAATAATAAGCGAATTTAAGTAAACTATAATTTAAAAAACTCCCGACACAAAACTGCTATAAAAAGTAAAACACGGCCAGAAAACCTGCTTTCAAATAAAAAACCGCATCTAAATCGGTTCACTCGTTCAAGGGCAGACACACAGACAGACACACATAGTGGTTAAACTTATAACGACCCTCCTTATTGCGTCGGGGATTATAAAAAATAAATATGCCCCCTGGTACAAGATTAGTAGTTACGCTTTTAGTTGATTTTTTTTCTTTTTGGAATATATAGAGTTAAATTTAAATAGTAATTTAAAGAAATTCGCATAACAACACGATTTTGATTTATTACTTTTCGGATATCCTGTATAAAAAGGTTGCAAACGCAAAATTGCTATACATCCATACAGTTATGTGGTGAATAGCCGGCTCCACACCGGCCGATCCAAGTTCCGATCCGCGTTCCGATCCACGATCAAACATTTTCTATCGTCACACATTACTTGGCATTTAGAATGTTGCTATTGTATTGTAGTTTATTTTATTGACATTTTATGTTGTTATTATTATTTTTACATCCTCATTTTTAACATTTTGATAATTCCTCTCCATCGAAAGGTTGCCTGGAAGAGATCGCTTTTAGCGATAAGGCCGCCCATTGTAACACTTTCTTTAATTGTTTTTATGTAATGTCATTAATTTAATGTTTGCAATAGAGCGTTCATCTATCTATCTACTTAGTAGTTACTGCGTAACGTCTCTTTCTTTTGTCTTTTGGATCGGTTGAGTCGCATCCACACACCGCGCGTTCTAAACAAAATGCCCCTCAGTTTCTTGCCGTATCTTCTGAGTAGTGGTTCTATTTCCGATGCGGTGGTAGTCATTGTAATAATTGATGTTCAAAAGTGCGTCGGTGATGCCAATACTGAATAAAGATCTTTTGAACTTGAACTTGGATCGTAATTCAGCCGCGCGCGTTGGATCGGACGTGGATCGGCCGGTGTGGACCCGACTAATAATTACGATAATAAGGTGGTTGTGGAAGAAACTTTAGCGTTCATGTTCCTTTAGGCAAATCCCATTAACTTGGCAAATTTTTAATTATACAGTTATTAAAACGTGTAAATAATACTGCACTTATAATAACAAGTCTGTTGTTCCCTGACCCAGTTGTTGCTTTTCGCAGGCGCTCAAAAAACAACTGGCACAGGCTGGTGAAGAAGATGATCTAGAATATCTGGAAGAGGTGAGATGGTTTATTTTTTACTAGCTGCGCCCGAGGTTTCACCCGCAGCTTTTCGGTATAAAAAATCCCTTTCTAAGACTTAATTCTGATTTTGCGTGCTTGAGTAACACACATCCATCCATCCTTACAATTGTTTCTAAACTAACTATTATCTAACTATTCATTTATAAACGACATCTCTATGACGCATTCATATATATGATTATATGACGCGTCATAGAGAATACAAATATCACAGATGTAGTGTAAATGAAGGAATCGACGTGATTTCGAAGCAAGGAATCGCCAAGTTGCCATAGTGAATTGAGGCCCTGAACGGCTATGGCATATGTTTTTGTTTGTATAGGAGCTGGCGACGTGTTCTGAGAGTGAACGTCGCGCGCGTTACGAGGCGCTGGACGCGGCGCTGGGCGCGCTCGGCGCCGCGCCGCGCGCCTGGCCGCGCCTCGCGCCGCTGCGCGCGCGCCTCGAGCGCCTCGCCTTCGCGCTCGCCGCGCCGCCCGCCCCCGCCCCCGCGCCGCCCGCCGCCGCGCCCGCCGCGCTGCACTCCACCGCCTAGCGGCCGCCGCGCGCGCGCCGCCCGGACACTATACATCTCGGCGCCATCTCTTGACGGCCCCAAGACAACTTTGACACTATTCAATAACAATTCGTTTTAGCTAAGACCAGTAACTTTATATCAATCCAAGCGACTTTTGGAAAAGAAAATTAATCTTAAGTTTTCCACCAAACTTAGTCCCATAAAAATTTACTGTTTAAAATTTTGTCTCTCTCTAACATATTAATTTGAACAGTGACAAAACATGAACATGATTTACTCTTATTCACTATATTTATTAAAAGATCTAGAGTCGGGTATTTTAACTGTTCTTAGTTAAATTTGTGAATTTCTTGAATATAGAATCCGGGCGTTTCTCGTCTTTTTGGGCATTGTGAACATAGTTCGTGACTTCAGTTGTTGATAAGATGTTATTATAAAGTGTCTATTCGCAGGTCGAAATTTTGTCTTTGCGGGTAGTTTGTAGGGTTCTGGAAGGATTACCAGACTAGAGGACTTGAATCCGATTTGAGCCCTTCTGGGAATCAGACTGTAAATGTATGTGTATGGTGTTTTATTGTGGAATTAAATAGGAAATGTTACACTGTAGTGAGCGGTTAGTGTTCTCAATTTTGTGAATTTTGCACTAGGCGTTGGTGAAGTTTTGAAATATGAAGAGACGTATTAGTCGGTCTTTAGACTGCTTCTATAAACTAAGTGCTTAGGTTACATCTCGTATCGTAGCGTCACAGTTGTTAACATGCTTGACAGTGCCAAAACACATACGGTAGTAACATTTGATAGTTTTAAGCATGAAAATGTTTTTGTGTAGAACCTCAACTAGATATAGCAAGAAATAACGGTAATCTATGAATTCTGTTTCTACTTTCTCAAAGCTTTATTTTCAAATAGTACATAATGTAAATTAAGCTGAGATAAATAGTCGTTCCTAAGGACCCATACCGAAACCTAACAAAATAACGGTAATTTGTCTGTTTTTACCGTTATTTTACCGGTAAATCCATAAAATACCGGTATGTAGGTATCGATACTAAAATAACGTCATAATTATCGGTAACAAAGTATCTGTACTGGCGACGTATAGCCCGCGTTGAGCC
This sequence comes from Petrophora chlorosata, assembly GCA_951640565.1. Lineage (NCBI taxonomy): Eukaryota > Metazoa > Arthropoda > Insecta > Lepidoptera > Geometridae > Petrophora > Petrophora chlorosata. Next base: position 4,573,552 of record OX621194.1, on the reverse strand, counting down.
GTGCGAGCGAGGCAAGCAGCGGCTTGCGGGCGACAGAAAGAAAGAGATAATCAATTAAAGTTAATTCCTATTTTCGTGGGAGGTATCAGTACCTACTAATATACCGATATTTCATTTTACCAATACTTTTAACGTTAGGCTGTAGTATCGATACTTTTAACGGTACTTTTGTGGTATCGCTTTTTAACGGTATTTCGGTCCCTGCTAAGGACACATTTTAACTAAGTGGTTACTTAGCTAACGCATAGACAAGAATTGATTTGACTGCAACATCTTGTTAATATTAAAAAAATGAAAAGGGAACAAGGTAATGCTTAGCAACGTCTCTTTATCTAGCCCAAATGATCGATCTCTATGATGTTCTTGTATGTTTCTTTAGCCAGAATGGATATTTGATGGATCTCAGAATGAAGAGACAGAAGGCAAAGGGCTCACGTTGAGTCGTGTTTCAAATTTCGATATAAAATAAATGTTTGTATTCTTAAAGAGCAAGCTAAAATGTTTAACGAATTTAACTTATTCATTCCCGTTTGCATTTGAAAAAACTATTTGAAACGTTGCTCGATTACTAAACGTGATGGTTTCTTCCACTGTGGACTATTTCGTCTCAATAACAACTTTTAGTACCGAGAAAAATAACTAATTAGATAGCTAGAGGTTCATTACTACTTAAGACTGCACACTACCTCAAAACTGCTTTACCGTTCGCGTTTGAAGTTGCATATCAATAATAGTATTGAATCAATCGTGTTGAAAAAAATATATAGTATAGTTGAGGATATACTCTGATGTCCATACGTTGTAAAAACACGATTACTAAAAAAAGTCTCGATACAAAAAATTCACAAACTTCCCACTTAAATTTTGTAAATAAAAAGCAGTATACAGTTAATACTTGACCTATTATAATGAAACTTTTTACACAAATCTGAACTAATATAATACGTGTATCTTATGTATTCAATTTAAAATAATGTTATTTTTTATTTTGTTAGAAATTTAATACCGAAATATTGCGTGGAAAACTACACGTCCGCGACAGCCGCTGTGTTGGTTCAGACGCGCTCCGGCACTCGCTCCCGCTCGGCCGCGCAACGTACCTACTAGGTGCGAGCGAGATAGTTGCGACTGTAGCTACGAGTTGACGGGCCGTCGCGTGGGAGCATTTTGATTTGAGCTGGGGTAGTGTGGGCTCTTAAATGTTAAATACAGATAGTATTAAGCGAATCGACGACATTGTTAATGACAAGTATTCTAGTGCCATTAGTGCTAACTTAGACTAAGGTTAGAACGGGCCGTAGTGTTTAGTTTTTATCTACTTAAAATTTACATCACAAAGCCTAAAACCACTGTAAATAGAAACTAACTAAATTATTCTTTAATCTAGTCAGTAACATTCGATAATATAAATTTGACATCACGCAAAATGGATGTTGAATACGAAATACGTACCGGGAGTCCCGTTTTCATGTGAAACTATAAATAGGTGTAGTTGCCTTTTTAATTAATATTAAATTTAGGTAACCGAGCCACTTGAATCATGAATTTAATTATAAATACATATTATTAAGTGTATTGATCAATTATTATCATAAAGTAAATGTCGCAAGCTTAGAGAATTGTAACAAATGAGACTGAATAACGTATTTATGTTGATTAAATTGTAAAAAATACGCGTTAAATAAAAAGCTTTCAATTCGGATTTCGACTAATCAGCTTCCAAACAAAAAATTTAAGATAAATTATGTAACTCGTTATTTACATTGCAAAATCAAATATTTATTTTTGTATACAGTACAAAAAAACAATTAATTGTTCATCCATCCATGTCGCTTGCTTCAGGTGCTAAATATAAAAATCTTAATAGATACTTGTAAATGCATAATTTAAATCAAATGTATTCTACGCCCGATCGTCCGTCAGCAGAGAACATTAATATGGACTTCTTTGGATTAAACTGTAAAATCATGTGATGTAAATATCATAGACGTTATGTAAATACAATTATTGAATATTATTATGTCGTTTTATTGTGAATACAATACCTATTATTGTGAATGCCTAAACATTTTGTAAGGTTCAATTCACACCCAAGATGGTTGAAGCGGCCGGCAGCGAAGCGGCGAGCAGATTGCAACTTTTATGTAAGTAATAAAGCAGGTCCAAACCAAGTCCTATTGATGTAGCTCATCTATCTGTATGTCTGTCTGTGTCTGAGTTAAGCCCTCTGGTACGCCTTAAAGACTGTTGTCCTAAGACAACAACCGGGATCGGCGGATAACGTGCCTTCCGAAGCACGGTTGCGCTCAGACGTAAATACCACACAAATGAACGTAAAGACGTACAGCAACGCGACACTTTCAGTGGTGATTATAGTACATAGTTTTAATTGAGAAACTCCAGCGAATTGCGCGGCCGCGCGCCTTTTTCTAGCCCTTCGATACCATAGCTTATAAAGTAGCTGCGCCCCGCGGTTTCTCTCGCGGTATGTTCTTTTACAGGGCTTAAAGGACCTACATACCAAATTCCATCAATATTTGTTCAGTAATTTTTGCACGATTGAGTGATCCATCCATCCTCACAAACTCACATTTCTAGAAAAACTATCAGAGTTTAGAATCAAGGACAGTTTGAAGTCTAGCTTTGTTCGACAATCTTAAAATAAAATTGAGTCATAAGGATATCTTAGCTTAGAGGAATAAAGTATAAACCACATAATGTTCAAGAGACCTCTGACACATACGTGGCACAGAGGGGTACGCGATGCTTGCCGCCGCCAATGGCCCTCAAATGAAAGGGAAGGAGTGGTATCGGTAAACAACTTTGTGGTAATAAAACTATCAAACAGTTTATGATATTTTATTTTACATACTCCACGTAATATTATTTAGCCAAATACATATGTACTCTTTCTATATACATATTAAAATGTTGATCAATTTTGAGATATTTGTTTAAAATTGTATGTATAATAACTTTTCGCATGCAGATTACCAAGGAATAGTACGAATCACAATGTGAATGCTTTTGATAATATATAATTACTTGAGTCAACAATATGTTCATATGCTAATGTGTATATATACCATTTTACTTCCTATCTAGACATCTCTGCACATACGTTAGTTAATCGTTTATCACGGTAGATAATACATTTGATGTAACATGAAGAGTAGAAAAATATTGCGATACTTATCTAGTCTCAGTTATTAAGTTATAAAAGATTGCATGTTCACTGTTTTCGCCAATATTAATATACTTCATACACAAAATACACGCTTGTGAATGTAAACAAACTTAACCATAAATACTGTCTCAATAACTATACCTATTGTTCAAATTAATCCTGTAACCTTTACATCAAACTGTCACTTCCACCGACAGGCGGCGATACAAGAGTTCGAAGCCCAATGAACATAAACCTAAAATATATAAAATATCAGTCAGTGGGCTGTTAACTATTTTCTAGCTAAACAGAACTTAAAAAACATCCATCTCAGTCAGACATCAATGCACGCACACATTCTCAATAACTATTCTTAAATAAATACAGATTTAGTACACTTGTTCGAGTTCATGATATAATTCTTACTATACAACATCAATATAAATGGGTCAAATGTACAAATGCGAAATGCATCAATCAATCGAATGACACGATACTGGCGTCGATTCAGTTCATTATTTTATTAAATGGGAAGCTATGCAGTTGCAGCAAATTATTATAGCTCCACAAAGGAATGACAGTTGAAACGTTTCTGTTAAGAATCACTCTCAACAGAAAAATACTATTTGTCAACTCTCGTGCACGATTCTCGGTACTAATCTGATGATTGGGAATCAATTTGATGAGCCACGGAGCGAAACTATTAACAAAGCCGCATAAATTTAATGTATGTAGAATCATGATCAATGTGAAGGTCCAATCAGGGCGTGGGTCTTACAAACTAATTGTAGAACGTTAGTTTACAATCCTAATAGTTTTTAACTTAATTCTCAACTGAATATGGGCAGTGACCAATCACATGGCAAAGTAGCTTGCAGGTTATAACAAAATATCTGTTAACCAGCTTTTCTAGTAAAGCCACTCTAGTGAATTTACTCTTGATCATACTTTTGCAGTTTCAGTGCCAAGGCATGTATTGAGGAGGGCATTTAACAAATTGAAATACCACAACACCAAATTATGTGCACGCGAAGAAACTGGAATGAAGCGGTGTGTCTAGTTATCCTAGACAAAGTACACGCAGGGAGCCGACACTTAGAATACTTTGGTCAACAACGGGGCATAAACGAACACTTATACTAGTAGTAACACTTAAACGGTCGACTACAGATCCGTAAGGCCAATACTTCCGCAGACGATACCTCGAAATAAGTACCGTTATTGCTAATTCATATCTATTTCGAATCACAAATTCATCTAGCTAGATTCAGGGGGTAAACGAGAACGTAAATCCCTGCGCCGGCCGAGAAGTATTAGAATGGCCGCATACGCGCGGTTCTACGATTAGGTTTCCGTCTCGGGAATTCATATTTGCATTTCGCATTTCATATAAAATGTTCCATGTGGCGCATACGTCCTTATAGATCCTAATGTTTAGTTCGAAAACTCGCCGGAGCGTTCTGAATGAAGAACGGAAAAACCGAATGACGTCATCCCGAACGCAGCGTTCTCCTATTTTTTTTCAGAAAACTTAATCGTGAAACCTAACGTGTGAGGCCTTAAAGTCCTGGGTGGCATCAAGCGCGCAATATATAGTCGGCAGGCGGGATACGTGCCCAGGTAGACTTTTAGAGGCGGGGCACGTGCCCAGGTAGACTTTTAGAGGCGGGGCACGTGCCCAGGTAGACTTTTAGAGGCGGGGCACGTGCCCAGGTAGACTTTTAGAGGCGGGGCACGTGCCCAGGTAGACTTTTAGAGGCGGGGCACGTGCCCAGGTAGACTTTTAGAGGCGGGGCACGTGCCCAGGTAGACTTTTAGAGGCGGGGCACGTGCCCAGGTAGACTTTTAGAGGCGGGGCACGTGCCCAGGTACACTTTTAGAGGTGGGGCACGTGCCCAAGTAGACTTTTAGTGGTGGGCACTGCCCAGGTAGACTTAAGAGGCGGGACACGTGCCTAGGTGGAGAGGTAGAGGCGGTGGTAGTCGTTGGCCCCGAAGGCGGCGTTGCACTTAGGGCACTTGCGCTGGCGCGTCTCGTAGCGCGTGCGGAGACAGTCCCAGCAGAACACGTGGAAACACTTCGTCAGCACCGCGTCCTTGCGCTTCACCTGCAACACGGAGAGTGTTTGTCAAGCATCTTATGCCTGTGTAATAGTTAGTTCAGTCAGGTTGTGCAATTGAGATTATTACTTCGTGTTTCCTTTTTTCGAAAATGCAAAAATAAAAAGAGACTTTCTTTTTCTCAAAGTTTCACTAAAATTATTTATAAAATTGACCAAATACGCTGATCCTGATTAAGGCAGAATAAAGCAGTTTGTCTTGCTATTAAAAAAAAAGCGCCCTTCTATTTAATTCTACATATTCATATAAGTTTATACTGCTGATTAGTTTAAAACGTTTTTCAAAATATCTCCGTTCCCAAAATGTTATAAAATCTGATCTTATTTTTCTTTAATTTAACATGCGAGCCCTCAAAATCGTTTCGAGATCATAAAAATAAATAAAAATTAAATATCAATGACAGTAGGCAAATTTTAGTAAGTAGGGTGTAATATTTTTAATAATAAAGATGTTTGTCTGAAAACAAAAGGCACACATTTCCTTCCATACAAGTAAAGAATGCAATACTGTCGAGGCTGGAGTCGACTAGGACCACTGAATTCAGGGCTCCAAGTTCCAGCGGTGCATAAGGAACTGTTCCTGAATTCTGACTTCTGGCCTGTAGGGGTAGTATACCGGAGATACAGGGAAGGAGCGAAATTTTTGAACCCTGTGAAGTAGTGTGTGTGGTTTATTTAATGTAATGTTATATTTTTGTATGTATGTTAGTCTGTAAGGTATAGATTCTACGGGCCTCTGTTTTTTGTACCACAGAATACAAGGGACAGAAGCATCACTCCGCAAAGAAATTTCGACTCTTGCTATGACGCAATAAAATTCAATTCAGCTCGCGTAGCGCTGCATACCTACCAGTCATATTAACCTACAGAGCGCCTCTTTCTATCGCATAGCTCTTATGTCTTCTGACACGGTACGTGTAACCACACGCGACCCGCCGTCGGTGTCCGGCTATGTACTTGTAGCTTCGTATCTACAGTGCGGAGTGCGCTAGGCCTGGTTGTGCTTTAATATTGCCTGAAAGAAAGAGTTTTAATAATAATAATATAGTTATTAAAGGTAGCGTACCTTGCAGGAGGGGCAGGTGAGCGTCTCCTTGTACTCTCGGATCTCCTCCAGCAGCACCTCGTCCATGCTGGAGCCGGCTTGCTCCATCTTCTTCATGCGCTCCGCCTTGCGCCGCAGGATCGCCAGCTCCTCCTAAAAAGGGAAAGGTATTTTGTAGAAAGGTTGCTTTCTGTCCATATGTCCCTATGTATGCTTAAATCTTTAAAACTACGCAACGTATTTTGATGCGGTTTTTTTTAATAGATAGAGTGATTGAAGAGGAAGGTTTATATGTATAATAACCGTGCGAAGCCGGGGCGGGTCGCTAGTAATATTATAAATGCGAAAATTTGCCTGCTGGTCGTTTGCCTGATGGTAAGCAATACGCCAGCCCATAATAATAACAGCACCACCCACAACTTTGTTTTGCAAAATCCTGCGCGGCGCTGCACTGCGCTCGTCACCCTGAGACAATTAGCTGTAGAGTCTCATAATGCCTAGTAATTTCGCTGGCTACAATGCCGTTCAAGCCGGAATACACGAATGCTTGCGCACTACTGCTTGGCGGTTTGTTACTAATCACCCAAAAAAACTAGGTAAGTATGTAAGCACTCTAGATCCTGGAAAAGGACACGGGCTATTTTTGTAAACCCGGGAAACCGCGGGCGAAACCTCGGGAAGTAGCAATAAACAAAAAAATCGATTTCATCGATCTACCTTTTTTTAGGTCTACATTCTACAGTTTAAGTTTGCGATTGTAGAACATCTATAGCTATTTAATCCCCTAAGTCTTTGACCAAAAATTCTCAATCTTTACTTTTATGAGAATCGAACCGAGCCAATTCTGTACATCGAAGATATATCTGAAAAGCCAACAGGGTTTGACTATTTAAAGGGTACTGAACATGAATGAATCTACGGTTTTTAGAATTTTTGACTGTTTGTTTGTGTGTTTGTTATTTTAAATAAAAATGGAAAGAAAGGGATACTCACATGTAATCTCTTTGTTTTATACGCTTCCGCTTCTAACGCACTTGTCTTTTCCGCAACAACTTGTTGCGCCTCTTTCATTTGCGCGTGATACTTCTCTGCAAAAACATAGTTTCCCTTATTAATAAACGGTAAATAATATATTTTGTCAAGACTGCACGTACCGAGCTGTACGCACCGAGGTGCAGCTCGAGGCGGGCGGTACGTACCGAGCTGCAGCTCAAAGCAGGCAGTACGCACCGAGGTGCAGCTCGAGGCGGGCGATACGCACCGAGGTGCAGCTCGAGGCGGGCGATATGCACCGAGGTGCAGCTCGAGGCGGGCGGTACGCACCGAGGTGCAGCTCGAGGCGGGCGGTACGTACCGAGGTGCAGCTCGAGGCGGGCGATACGCACCGAGGTGCAGCTCGAGGCGGGCGATACGCACCGAGGTGCAGCTCGAGGCGGGCGATACGCACCGAGGTGCAGCTCGAGGCGGGCGGTACGTACCGAGCTGCAGCTCAAAGCAGGCAGTACGCACCGAGGTGCAGCTCGAGGCGGGCGATACGCACCGAGGTGCAGCTCGAGGCGGGCGATACGCACCGAGGTGCAGCTCGAGGCGGGCGATACGCACCGAGGTGCAGCTCGAGGCGGGCGGTACGTACCGAGCTGCAGCTCAAAGCAGGCAGTACGCACCGAGGTGCAGCTCGAGGCGGGCGATACGCACCGAGGTGCAGCTCGAGGCGGGCGATACGCACCGAGGTGCAGCTCGAGGCGGGCGATACGCACCGAGGTGCAGCTCGAGGCGGGCGATACGCACCGAGGTGCAGCTCGAGGCGGGCGATACGCACCGAGGTGCAGCTCGAGGCGGGCGGTACGCACCGAGGTGCAGCTCGAGGCGGGCGGTACGTACCGAGGTGCAGCTCGAGGCGGGCGATACGCACCGAGGTGCAGCTCGAGGCGGGCGGTACGCACCGAGGTGCAGCTCGAGGCGGGCGGTACGTACCGAGGTGCAGCTCGAGGCGGGCGATACGCACCGAGGTGCAGCTCGAGGCGGGCGATACGCACCGAGGTGCAGCTCGAGGCGGGCGATACGCACCGAGGTGCAGCGGGCGATACGCACCGAGGTGCAGCTCGAGGCGGGCGGTACGTACTGAGGTGCAGCTCGAGGCGGGCGATACGCACCGAGGTGCAGCTCGAGGCGGGCGGTACATACCGAGGTGCAGCTTGAGGTCGGCGGCGGACTGCGCGGACTCGATGGCCTTCCGCTTGTGCATCTCCATGGCCTGCTGGCGCAGCAGGAGCTCCTTTTCGACGGCGGACAGCGTGGCCTGCAGCAGCCGCTCCTTCTCCTCCAGCCGCCGCGCCACGCCGCCCATCGACTCGATCTGCTGGTCGCGTGTCAGCACCTGTACACAAGCCACTGGAAAATTAGCGGTGATATTTTCCAGTTCGAGCACCGGTGTAAATTGAAAAACAGCGCTGCGTTCTCATTTACGATGTGATCACAGCACATGTTGAATTTACTCCGTTTGCACTCTGATTGTAGGTACATTGCTTATGTATAGTTTTAACTAGATACTAAGTACTCGAGAAAGCTGTGTATCTATTGTTTGTTATTGCAATAAAGAATTTCTTATCTTATCTTATTTTTCAGAATTTCTATCATTAAGGCTATATATTTATTTTACGCCTAATAGATCTATGTTTGGCCACTATCTCGCCTGATGTGAAACGATGGTGTGGCCTAAGATGGAGCACATAGATCTAGAGAGAGACGGCGGTTGTGCGGCTGCTCAGACCCGTCTCCCCGATGGTTCACCGTCGTGTTTCGGAAGACGGTAAGGCTTATTTTGAGCTATTCAACGTTTAACACGATCAGGGGCCTTGACTCTGGTTCCTAATTACGGTCTTCATTCCGTCGGATGAAAGAGACAGCCCTATGCAACAGACATTAGAGTGTCTCTTTTAGTCTGCACGAACAAACAAACTCGAGACTCGAGTAGCAGCCCGGCTAGCAGCATCTTTTCCAGCAATAATTATTGGATCTCTTATTAATTCGCGATGCTTAAGGGTATGCATGTGCGTACTAAGTGAGTGAGCAAGCAAAATCGCAGAACCTGTAAATTTTTGGACAGGATAGCAAAACAGTTTTTTTTTTTAATATTTTGCGACTGTTCAGTGGCCTGCAGTTCAGCAGTTTGCAGTTTTTGGGGGTTCAGTGACCTGCTGTCCCCGCGCTTCAAGGAACTGACCTGCTCCTGCAACAGCTGCTTCTCTTCCCGCAGCAGCTTGTGCAGCGAGTTGGCCTTGATCCGCTCGGACATGAGCTTGAAGTTGGCATCGTCCTTCTCCCGCAGCTGCTGGATGAGCCGCGAGTTCTGCTCCTGCATATCCTCGAACGCCTGCCCCGTCACTTCCATCTCGTTTAGGAGGGCTTCCTCTTCCTGGAGAAATTAGTTAAGGTGGTACGTTTATACAAAATTCAACCAATATCAACTTGTTCACTGAATAGTAAATGCCCAAATGTATGCGTGGTAAACTGTTTACGGGTGTTTGTTAACGCATAATTAATAAAATGGTAGAAGTTATTCCTCTTTCATCCTCAGTTTTTAGGGAAAATTATTATTATTAATTCTTTATTTCAGATTATAAGTGGATCCATAAAAGTAAATGTTAGTAACAAAACAATCTTAAAAACTAAGTTAGTACACAAAATGAGATATATAATAATAAATAAAGTCACATCATTAAGTTATTGAGACACTAGCTCAGCCACAGGCAGTACAGCTAGCCAGTGTCTCATGATGGACGAATACATTTTTTTGCAACATCGGTCAGAAGGCTGTTGGTGCTCCCTCGCGAGCGGCTAACCAAGGATGCAGTTCTTTTTCGTGTGAAAACACGGCGAGGTTTCCTTTACGCGTACCTCAAACATTGGTCAATCACAGCTCAGAATCGAAAAAAGGGATCCCTTTTTTCCCATGAGCTAGGCATGCCCAGCAGCGGGATACCACAAATACATGTTACAAGTTTCGAATGAAAGGGTTCTTCAACGTATTGGCAGAAATCGGGAACTACTGCAAACCGTCAAGAAGAGAAAAGTTGGGTAACTAGGCCACGTAGAAGGAAGTCCTGGTTGCGCAACATCCGCGAATGGACGAGCATTGCCAGCGTAGAAGATCTGTTTCGCTTGGCACAAGATAGGCAGAAGTTCGGCGAGCTGACGGCCAACCTCCAGTGGAGAGGCACCATAAGAACATAATATATGTTATGTACTCGTTTCCCCGTACCTGTGATCCCGCGAAGGGCCTGGAGAAGCCGTGCAGCGGGTCTGCGTTGGGCCGTGCGCAGGACAGCTGCTTCTGCAGCTCGTACTTCTGCTCCTCCAGCTGCTTGATCTTCCTCAGCGCGTCCTCGTCAGCCAGCCGCCGCTCGCGCTTGCTCTCCTGAAACAGGGATACCTTCGACAATGTCATTTTTATACATACATATTCAAATATAAGATAATAATTGTTTTTTTTTTTTTTTTTAAAACCGACTTCAATGTATCTTTGAAGTCCAAGGTCAAATATAGATGAAATTTATGTGGGACTACTTCGTAGCTATACTGAACCCGACGCAAAAACAATATTTAAAATCGGTTCATGAATGGCGGAGTTCTGCTAACAAACATATAAAAAAAACAATCGAACAGAGAACCTCCTCCTAGGTTGACGCCGAGACGTTTTCGGCTACTGCGACTGACTGAGGTTAAGTTACTGTACGTGTTTGGGAATGGATCAATTTGTTAAATCGATTAAAACTTATTGATAAATTAAGTCGATTGTTTTTAGAAACCGAATTAGTAACGCAATTAGGACATCACTAGTCGAGCTGTCAAAAGATACATGGTTGATAGATTAGATAACTCTTTATTGTTTCACCACAAATATTTATCACAACGAATAAAAATTATAAACTTTAAACTAAAGTGTTACTAACGGCGGCCTTATCGCTCAAAGCGATCTCTTCCAGACAAACTTTGGATGGACAAAAAGTAAAAGTATTTTTTCTCTGTCTTTGTGTTTTTATCTAACATAATGTCTTCTTCATTTATTTCTTTGTGGTTGTCGAATAAATGTTCTTTGTTTCTTCTATTTTCCTTGTTTCTCTCTAGTTACCTGCGCCACCTTGGCCTTCTGCCGGTGGTCCTCCAGCTCGAGGCGCGCCTTGCGCTCGGCCGCCATGAGCTGCACCTTGTCCCGCTGCTCCTTGCTGACGCCCTTGTACATGTCCAGGAGCAACTTAAGCTCCTTCTGCTCGTTCACCGCTTTCCTGCAACATGTACATGTTAGGCTCGATTCTGTTTTCTCTAAACCTAAATTTAACTTTAAATTATCTAAAATTCGTTTTATTACCAAAAAAAGAACAACTTCAATTTAATTGTTTTTTTTTATGTTTGACCTCAGAACTCCGTCATTTATAAACCGATATGAAAAATATTTTTTGCGTTGGATTCAGTATAGCTACATGTGGTCCCATATAAATTTCATCGATAATCGACTTTGGTCTACAAAATATACATCAGAATTGAAGTCGGTTTTTTTTTTGGTATAAAATTAATTATCTTAGGTAAGGACTAAACAATGACAAAAAGCGCTTACACTTCGTCCAACCATTTATTTAACTTTTGAAATATGCACGCCTATGAAATTCCGTAATTATTGAAGTGATGAACCATAGAGAAAAAATTGCAATACTTTGTAGGCACTTTTTTTTTTAATGGTGACGAGACATGCTAATTATCTTCGATATTATGGAGCCCGTAGATTGATACCCAAAATTATTAAGGTGATTTTTCCACAAAAATATATAGTGTTGTTAAATATTTTCATTTGTACATAATTATTATAGATAATTTCGGTTAAATATTAAGATATAAAGTCAAATAAAACAACCAAAACAATAATTAATATTATTATTTTATGAAAACATGCAATACAGTCATTTAAACACCTGATTATTTCTATAAAACAACACAAAACGTTGAGCGAAAATGGAATATCAATTTGTTGAATCGATTAATACTAATTCATAAATAATGTCGATTCTTTTCAGAAATCGAATTAGTAACGCATTTAGGACATCACTAATCGAGCTGTTAAGAGATAAATAAATGGTTGGACGGAGTAAAGCTGAAGTAATAATTTAATTTGACAAGTATAATTTTCCATGTTATGTATCTATCTTGTATGTATCTTATTAACTTTACGAGCGAGTGTGGCTCAGCGGGAACTCATGCGCCTTTCGATCAGACGCACCTGGGTTCGAATCCCGACTCGGCCCTGCACCAATGACTTATAGTTAAGTGCAGATTTTGCACGCTCGCCCTAAAACGGTGAAGGAAAACATGTCATGTGATGTTTCGTGAACCATCGGGGAGACGGGTCTGAGCAGCCGCTCAACTGCCGTCTCTCCCTAGATCTATGTGCTCCATCTTAGGCCACATCATGGCTTCACATCAGGCCAGATAGTGGCCAAACATAGATCTATTAAGCGTAAAAAAAAAAAAACTATCCTTCATGAATCTTAGCAAATTTTCTTCTTCAGTGCGTCTTAGTGTTCATACATGTGTATCTATTTAGTATCTATTCGTGAGTACCTGTAATTGGCTTTCTATTATTTATTTAATCTTTATTTCAGGCAACATTAAAATAAGTTACAGATGTTATTTACTTATTCTACAGCCCATATAAATATATACCTTAGAACTATCCATGTAATTTATATTAAAATATTTATGTGACACGTTTTGTCGGCGACATGTGACGCAACGCGGTGTCAGCTTGCGGTGTCAGCGGTGACACTTGCAGCCGTCCTCTGAATCGTCGAAACACCCTTCGGCCAGAATTCCTCACACATGTAGGTCGACAGATGTTCAGTAGGAGTATTAACTATCCTTCTGTATATTCTTATTGTAAGAGCTGTTGGTTCTCTAATAAATAATTAATTATTAGAAAAAAACAAAAACCGACTTCAATGTATCTTCGAAGTCCAAGGTCACATATCGATGAAATTTATATGGGACCACTTCGTAGCTATACTGAACCCAACGCAAAAATAATTTTCCAAATAAATGACAGAGTTCTGAGGTAACAAACATAAAAAAAAAACTATCGAACAGAGAACCTCCTCCTTTTTTGAAGTCGGGTAATAAATAAATAATACTGACTTGAGTTGTTGCTTGAGGTCCTTGATGAGCTGGTCCTGCTCCTGTATCTTGGCGCGCGCGTGCTCCTTCGCGACGGCCGCGCAGCCGCCGCCCTCCGCTTCGCCCTACAAACAACTTGATTTCAACTATTTCTTTCTGCCACTGTGTAATGATGAGACAAGCGAGTCGTTCCATGGTAAATAAAGTACGCCCAACGATCACAATCAATCAATCATTTATTTGCTAGAATACATCAATACAAACATGGTCTTATTAATTTTATTTATAGACAATTGTATTCAGCCTGCAAGCAGGCGTGCAAATATTTAAAATAATAATTTTCATTTCAATTCGTGTTATTAATTAAAATTACAATGTCAACACTAATAAAAATAAATAAAAATTCTCAGGTAATGTATTATAAATTATGATACACATATAATATATATATATATATATATATATATATATATATATATATATATATATATATTTACATCGCACTAACTATCCGGCTACCGCTGAACACAAAAATGCGTCTAAAGTGGCGACCACCGACATTTGGCGACCGGTATACGGTCGCCAAATTATTTCTCGAAAATTTTTACTGCAATCGATGTTAGATGTCGTTAGTAGTGCCATATTAAATTTTATGTCTGTCGCCAAATTTTTTCGAAAGTGCCTGGTGGTGCATATTTTTGTTCCGCGAGTTGTCAATAGGCGGCGCTACATACAGTGCGATGTATATCAGATTTCATTAGCCCGCCTATATGAATACCACACGTTGCCAGCTCGCTTGCTGTGCTGCGAAACGCAAGTGTGCGACGTTGCCGTGTTTCTTTTATTTTGATTTGGTCTCAGTTTGATTGATTCAAGCTCGCGTCTAAATTTTTGATCCCATATTCGTAGTCGGTCGCCAAAAACGTTCGCGAGAGAACTTTCAGGTATTTTGCCAGTGTGTGTGAAATTTGACGATAAACTGTTACGAACAAGAAATGAAGCGGTCATCATATACAATTAAATTAAGCTCGAAGTTTGAGATAAATGATATTATTTAAGGTTTACTATTGTATGGGCAAAAAACTATCCCAAAATATCACATTTTATCTTATCGCAATTTTTCAATTAGCAAATATCTTTTTTGGCAATTTATTGTTAACAAATAATGGCTTTGGATAATTCTTCTTCTGGCGCTTCGCCAGCCGCTGCCGTGGCACGCTCGCTTCGCTCGCTCGGCTCGCGCGTTGTGGTGCACCAGTAACCTAACACACCTCCTCGCGTCGCTCGTCGTCGTACCTATGTATAACTTTACTCTGAAGTTTCGCTATATAATTATTCGTGGTCTTAATATTTCGTTGTTTTAATTTTATTTTCTTTATTTGGTTCACCAACAGTAGTTACATTGTTTCTTATTCTAAAGACAAAGATTTCTTAAAATTAAATAAGGCTAAATGCACTACCAATAACAGGTTGTTGGTTTACTAAACATTTGCTATTATGAACATTTGACATAATAACATTTGACAAAGTAAAATGATGCCAAATGATAATTTTACCAAGTGAATAAAAGGTAAAATGTACATTTGCTAAAAAATTATTTGGGAAATGTAAATAGGGCGATAAGTTTGTTGGGAAGTGAAATTTGACAAAAAATATTTTGCCCAAAGAGAGCATACACCATTATTTAATTATATTGTAGAACCAAATGTTTTACAATATAGTTGAACCTTTAAGGTATGATTATAGGTTTGAGATTTGATCATAAAGAGTTAATAAGTTTGGTCTATATTTGATCGAGCAAACTTTGACCGCAACATTAGAGAAATAAATTAAAAAAATTAAGGTAGTAAGGTCTCCATACAAAATATCTGAAATTATATTAACCGGAATCCTAAGAAGTAGGTACGTACACCTAAAATGTCTTAATATTTTATCATATTGTATTTTACTGATTAAAGTGTTGTCGCGAATCCCAAAATCAAAGATATACCTATCGCATGTGATACAGATATAATTATAAAAAACATCTTAGTTGTACTTTTTAACTTTGTAAGCCAGTAGGTAAAATTTTAGATTGAATAGAGAGAGATTCTTGCCGCATCACGCCCTTAATTGGTAGATAGAAGTAGTTTGATGACTCTGACTTATTGCAAATCGGTTGGCTGCGACTTTGGTTGTTTTGATAAATTTAGTTTGTATGTCCGAAATATCAAGATGAATAAGTTTAGAGTTAAATTATTTATTTTAATGAATAGTGTGTAACTTTAAGTATTTTATGTGATAAAATTAGATAAATAAATAATGTTAAGTATATTTTTTAATTGGTGCCATAATTGATGTGTTCATGCTCTAAACTGAAACGCAATGGAAATATATAGTGTAATCCCGCTGAATATTATGTTGGTTGTTGTTAGTTCCTAACAACAACACTCTTTGTACGACACGTGTTTCGCCGTCTGCACGAGGCATCATCAGGTGTCGACTCGCCGAACGCTAGAACGAGAGTGAAACTCACGAGAGAGAGAGGGAGAGAGAGGAGAGAGAGGAGGGGGGAGAGGGAGGGAGAGGGAGTGAGAGTGTCACTCTCGTTCTAGCGTTCGGCGAGTCGACACCTGATGATGCCTCGTGCAGACGGCGAAACACGTGTCGTACAAAGAGTGTTGTTGTTAGGAACTAACAACAACCAACATAATATTCAGTGGGATTACACTATATATTTCCATTGCGTTTCAGTTTTGAGATGAATTTCCGCAACGTCACGCCTGATTCCATTGCATTGTTCATGCTCTCCTTACTCCCAGAAGATTTAGTAATGGAAGACTTTTTATTTATTTTTTGTAGTATGATATTGGCGCTACTAAATAAACTTAAAACTAAACTTAACGGCATCCATTCCGTTTTGTTTCATATAGAGCAAAAGATACAGTAACAGAATTGATACCAAATCAATTATACTAAAAATACAATGACAAAAGTATTTAATTCGTGTGAACATTGTCAGTTTTGTAAGATTATTTAAAATCTCTAAAATTGTATTGTCTTATTAAAGTAGCACTAACACTAGCACTAACTGATTCAGACTTTTTGCAACCAGCTTTTGAATCGTAAACAAAAAGCGACTTAGTTATTTAAAATTCTTTATTTGCAAGTCCAAATCATCAAGATAAGATGAGTTTAGATTCGACTTGTTTATCGTGCCGTTTAAGATAATTTTTAGTACGTAGGGAATAGTAGGCATTTTTATTTAGTGTTGTATGGAGTTGTGTTGATTTTTCACCGTCAACCATTTGAGCAAATTCTTTTGACATATCTACAAAGTTTTCTGTGTATGCAAATAATTGTGTTGGTACCCTAAAGGAAGAATCTAAGAGTAATAATAAATCGACTGATAGTTCAAGATACGTGGCTGGTAAACATGCAACAAGGGCGATAAGTTTTTAGGGAAGTGAAATATGACCAAAAATATTTTGCCCAAAGGGCGGTACACCCAATATTTAACTTAGATACGTGGCTGGTAAAAATTTGCCTCACGTCACAAACCAAGTTACGTGGTGCGTCCTGTACCTGTACGTTAAAAGTTCATCAATTTTTTTTTAATAAGTACAGGTACAGGACACTCCACGTAACTTGGACTGTGCCGTGAGGCAAATTTTTACCAGCCACGTATCTAAGTTAAATATTGGGTGTACCGCCCTTTGGGCAAAATATTTTTGGTCATATTTCACTTCCCTAAAAACTTATCGCCCTTGTTCCATTTCCCAAATAAATCTTTAGCAAATTTACCTACATTTCGCATTTTATTCACTTGGTCAAAATCATTTGGCATCATTTTACTTTGTCAAATTTATTACGTCAAATGTTCCTTATAGCAAACTACTAATCTAAGGCAAAGTTATATATAGGTGCAACGACGAGCGAAGCGAGGTGGAGCGTTAGGTAACTTGTGACCACCACATCGCACGAGCCGAGTGAGCGAAGCGAGCGTGCCGCGGCAGCGGCCGGCGAAGCGCCAGAAAAAGATTTTGCATTTTGTTAAAACGCTTTTTTTGTAAAACCATAATAATTTGCCAAAAAAGAGTTGCTAACTGAAAATATGCGATAAATTGATTTGACAAATGTTTTTTTACCAAATGAAAATTTGCGTAAAATCGTTTGCGATCAGATATTTTGGGAAAAAATTTTTGCCCATACATTAGTAAAGCTAATTATTGTCACATTTCTAGTACTTTATCTGAGTAGTCACAACACACTGAATAAACAAATTGTACCTAATACAATTTTTTTTATTGTGTTTTTCATATGGGTTTGGAACTAACCTAAGTATTTAGAAATTGACTGTACTGGCTAAGGATTTCATATCCAAATATAA
This sequence comes from Petrophora chlorosata, assembly GCA_951640565.1. Taxonomy (NCBI): domain Eukaryota; kingdom Metazoa; phylum Arthropoda; class Insecta; order Lepidoptera; family Geometridae; genus Petrophora; species Petrophora chlorosata. The sequence goes on along the minus strand of OX621194.1, from coordinate 4,555,692 downwards.
TGAAAGGTAGCATAGTTATTTTTAGAGTAAATTTAAATATACATCTTTTATATAAAGGCACCAAAAGTACGGTGCATTGGCTAGGATACTGAAAGTGCTAGGATATGAATGAAGTAAATATTAATGAATACGGGGTTGATATAAACGTAGAAAAAAACGGTAGTCATACTGTTGTAAAAGTAAATGGAAATATACGTTTAATATACATGGATGTTAAAAGTATAGCGTAGTAGTTAGGGAGTCAAAAGTTTTGTAAAGTGAGTGCACTGCAGTATAAATCTATTTTATTATTTATTGGAAATAGACAGTTTCTGTTTAATTTACGCTATATCCGGTGTTCAAATGAATGAACATTCGCAACTGTAGCTCTTCTAAAACAAACAGAAGTGGTGGTTACCATTTAGATGCAATATGAAAGGTCGCCAAAAGTGTTCCAGGATTTATATATATATATATATATATATATATATATATATATATATATATATATATATATATATATATATATATTTACATCGCACTAACTATCCGGCTACCGCTGAACACAAAAATGCGTCTAAAGTGGCGACCACCGACATTTGGCGACCGGTATACGGTCGCCAAATTATTTCTCGAAAATTTTTACTGCAATCGATGTTAGATGTCGTTAGTAGTGCCATATTAAATTTTATGTCTGTCGCCAAATTTTTTCGAAAGTGCCTGGTGGTGCATATTTTTGTTCCGCGAGTTGTCAATAGGCGGCGCTACATACAGTGCGATGTATATCAGATTTCATTAGCCCGCCTATATGAATACCACACGTTGCCAGCTCGCTTGCTGTGCTGCGAAACGCAAGTGTGCGACGTTGCCGTGTTTCTTTTATTTTGATTTGGTCTCAGTTTGATTGATTCAAGCTCGCGTCTAAATTTTTGATCCCATATTCGTAGTCGGTCGCCAAAAACGTTCGCGAGAGAACTTTCAGGTATTTTGCCAGTGTGTGTGAAATTTGACGATAAACTGTTACGAACAAGAAATGAAGCGGTCATCATATACAATTAAATTAAGCTCGAAGTTTGAGATAAATGATATTATTTAAGGTTTACTATTGTATGGGCAAAAAACTATCCCAAAATATCACATTTTATCTTATCGCAATTTTTCAATTAGCAAATATCTTTTTTGGCAATTTATTGTTAACAAATAATGGCTTTGGATAATTCTTCTTCTGGCGCTTCGCCAGCCGCTGCCGTGGCACGCTCGCTTCGCTCGCTCGGCTCGCGCGTTGTGGTGCACCAGTAACCTAACACACCTCCTCGCGTCGCTCGTCGTCGTACCTATGTATAACTTTACTCTGAAGTTTCGCTATATAATTATTCGTGGTCTTAATATTTCGTTGTTTTAATTTTATTTTCTTTATTTGGTTCACCAACAGTAGTTACATTGTTTCTTATTCTAAAGACAAAGATTTCTTAAAATTAAATAAGGCTAAATGCACTACCAATAACAGGTTGTTGGTTTACTAAACATTTGCTATTATGAACATTTGACATAATAACATTTGACAAAGTAAAATGATGCCAAATGATAATTTTACCAAGTGAATAAAAGGTAAAATGTACATTTGCTAAAAAATTATTTGGGAAATGTAAATAGGGCGATAAGTTTGTTGGGAAGTGAAATTTGACAAAAAATATTTTGCCCAAAGAGAGCATACACCATTATTTAATTATATTGTAGAACCAAATGTTTTACAATATAGTTGAACCTTTAAAGTATGATTATAGGTTGGAGATTTGATCATAAAGAGTTAATAAGTTTGGTCTATATTTGATCGAGCAAACTTTGACCGCAACATTAGAGAAATAAATTAAAAAAATTAAGGTAGTAAGGTCTCCATACAAAATATCTGAAATTATATTAACCGGAATCCTAAGAAGTAGGTACGTACCTAAAATGTCTTAATATTTTATCATATTGTATTTTACTGATTAAAGTGTTGTCGCGAATCCCAAAATCAAAGATATACCTATCGCATGTGATACAGATATAATTATAAAAAACATCTTAGTTGTACTTTTTAACTTTGTAAGCCAGTAGGTAAAATTTTAGATTGAATAGAGAGAGATTCTTGCCGCATCACGCCCTTAATTGGTAGATAGAAGTAGTTTGATGACTCTGACTTATTGCAAATCGGTTGGCTGCGACTTTGGTTGTTTTGATAAATTTAGTTTGTATGTCCGAAATATCAAGATGAATAAGTTTAGAGTTAAATTATTTATTTTAATGAATAGTGTGTAACCTTAAGTATTTTATGTGATAAAATTAGATAAATAAATAATGTTAAGTATATTTTTTAATTGGTGCCATAATTGATGTGTTCATGCTCTCCTTACTCCCAGAAGATTTAGTAATGGAAGACTTTTTATTTATTTTTTGTAGTAAGATATTGGCGCTACTAAATAAACTTAAAACTAAACTTAACGGCATCCATTCCGTTTTGTTTCATATAGAGCAAAAGATACAGTAACAGAATTGATACCAAATCAATTATACTAAAAATACAATGACAAAAGTATTTAATTCGTGTGAACATTGTCAGTTTTGTAAGATTATTTAAAATCTCTAAAATTGTATTGTCTTATTAAAGTAGCACTAACACTAGCACTAACTGATTCAGACTTTTTGCAACCAGCTTTTGAATCGTAAACAAAAAGCGACTTAGTTATTTAAAATTCTTTATTTGCAAGTCCAAATCATCAAGATAAGATGAGTTTAGATTCGACTTGTTTATCGTGCCGTTTAAGATAATTTTTAGTACGTAGGGAATAGTAGGCATTTTTATTTAGTGTTGTATGGAGTTGTGTTGATTTTTCACCGTCAACCATTTGAGCAAATTCTTTTGACATATCTACAAAGTTTTCTGTGTATGCAAATAATTGTGTTGGTACCCTAAAGGAAGAATCTAAGAGTAATAATAAATCGACTGATAGTTCAAGATACGTGGCTGGTAAACATGCAACAAGGGCGATAAGTTTTTAGGGAAGTGAAATATGACCAAAAATATTTTGCCCAAAGGGCGGTACACCCAATATTTAACTTAGATACGTGGCTGGTAAAAATTTGCCTCACGTCACAAACCAAGTTACGTGGTGCGTCCTGTACCTGTACGTTAAAAGTTCATCAATTTTTTTTTAATAAGTACAGGTACAGGACACTCCACGTAACTTGGACTGTGCCGTGAGGCAAATTTTTACCAGCCACGTATCTAAGTTAAATATTGGGTGTACCGCCCTTTGGGCAAAATATTTTTGGTCATATTTCACTTCCCTAAAAACTTATCGCCCTTGTTCCATTTCCCAAATAAATCTTTAGCAAATTTACCTACATTTCGCATTTTATTCACTTGGTCAAAATCATTTGGCATCATTTTACTTTGTCAAATTTATTACGTCAAATGTTCCTTATAGCAAACTACTAATCTAAGGCAAAGTTATATATAGGTGCAACGACGAGCGAAGCGAGGTGGAGCGTTAGGTAACTTGTGACCACCACATCGCACGAGCCGAGTGAGCGAAGCGAGCGTGCCGCGGCAGCGGCCGGCGAAGCGCCAGAAAAAGATTTTGCATTTTGTTAAAACGCTTTTTTTGTAAAACCATAATAATTTGCCAAAAAAGAGTTGCTAACTGAAAATATGCGATAAATTGATTTGACAAATGTTTTTTTACCAAATGAAAATTTGCGTAAAATCGTTTGCGATCAGATATTTTGGGAAAAAATTTTTGCCCATACATTAGTAAAGCTAATTATTGTCACACTTCTAGTACTTTATCTGAGTAGTCACAACACACTGAATAAGCAAATTGTACCTAATACAATTTTTTTTATTGTGTTTTTCATATGGGTTTGGAACTAACCTAAGTATTTAGAAATTGACTGTACTGGCTAAGGATTTCATATCCAAATATAATGAAAGGTAGCATAGTTATTTTTAGAGTAAATTTAAATATACATCTTTTATATAAAGGCACCAAAAGTACGGTGCATTGGCTAGGATACTGAAAGTGCTAGGATATGAATGAAGTAAATATTAATGAATACGGGGTTGATATAAACGTAGAAAAAAACGGTAGTCATACTGTTGTAAAAGTAAATGGAAATATACGTTTAATATACATGGATGTTAAAAGTATAGCGTAGTAGTTAGGGAGTCAAAAGTTTTGTAAAGTGAGTGCACTGCAGTATAAATCTATTTTATTATTTATTGGAAATAGACAGTTTCTGTTTAATTTACGCTATATCCGGTGTTCAAATGAATGAACATTCGCAACTGTAGCTCTTCTAAAACAAACAGAAGTGGTGGTTACCATTTAGATGCAATATGAAAGGTCGCCAAAAGTGTTCCAGGATTTATATATATATATATATATATATATATATATATTTTTTGTGACTCAGAGGTAGATATAATAGGTTTTCAAGTTTAGCCCTTTTCTGTCGTGATACATAGATCCTGGCTCCTAACTAGGATACTCTGTATCTTGGGAACCAGGAACTATGAGTACCATGGTTCCACGATACCCAGACACGAAACAAATTCTTGCGCTTTTTTTCTATGACACAAACATTTGTCCCGTCACGGAAATCAAACCCGCAACCTCAGTGGTGTATGAGTTTTGAGCCTGCCCAATCACTCCACCACAGAGGCTATCGTGGTAAGCGCCGCGCTTGCCCATAAACCCAAAACAAAAGGCTGTTTGAATCTTTTCTGAAAAGTATTTATTGTTTATAATATATTAATAATCCACTGGTATTTTTGTTTTCATAAAATAAATGGCTAAAAAAGCTAGATAACTTTATTAAAATTTGATTTTAAGGTTGGCGCGAAATCGCACGTCGCGCCTTAACTTTCACCAGGAAAACAACTTAAATATTTTAAATTACCTACATAAGGAAAATATAACAATAACTAATAATGTTTAGGCAGGCCTAGCGCTAGGCCTAGCCGGACACCGACGGCGGGTCGCGCGTCGTTACACGTGCTGCGTCAGAAGAGATAAGAGCGGCGGGATAGAAAGAGAGACGCTCTGTAGATTAATATGACTGGTAGGTATGCAGCGCTACGCGAGCTGAATTGAATTTTATTGCGTCATAGCAAGAATCGCTATTTGTTTAAATTTCTTTGCGGAGTGATGCTTCTGTGCCTTAGTATTCTGTGGTTTAGGTTTAATGCCTACCCGTGAAAAAAAGTAAGTAAGGTAAGTAAGTACCTCTGGGTCTGGCTCCTCCTTCTTGACGGCGCCGGCGCAGGGCTTCTCGTCGGGCTCCGCGCCCCCGGCGCCCCCCGCGCCCGCGCCTCCCGCCGCGCCCGCGCCCCGCGCCGGCGCCTCCTCCAGCTCCTTGCGAGCCTGCACAACATTAGAGGTTAGATAGAAGAAGATAGAAAACACTTTACTGCACTTAAAAAATAATAATCACAGTGGGTACCTAATACATAATTTCCTATAAGTACAATAGGCGGTCTTTATCGCTAAGCAGCGATCTCTTCCAGACAACCATAAGTAAGGAAAACCACATTTCAAAGGTTACACACACCGCTGACAGTTAATAAAATAGACAAAGTCAACACATACATTCAGCAATAGGCACAAAAATGTTTTTTTATAATGTTGCGACCACGCTATCGCGATTCGACGAATGTTTACGTCAACGCGACAAGTGTCGCCGATTACTTCATCAAATCAGAGAAGGCCAGATTCAGGTGAAAACGAATGCCTTTCTCGTTTTTTTTCTTATCGCGACAACTCGACGCGAACGTTCGTGCGATAATACGGCCGCAGCATTATACGATTAATACTAACCGTTACGAATCAATAAGAATTTCTTTATCCTTTCTTCAAATATCACGATATTTGACTTGTTACCTCACATAAACTCTTTCTGATAAGAGTCAAGCCCATCCATTAGAGTTAGAATTTTAAGGATGAGGATCATAAAAAATAATCTAAAAACCATGTTTTGCGCCTTTTGAGGTTAGGTCGGCATAGCATGCTTATAAATGGATTTAGAATATCTTATTGTCATCAAGTTGTGAGCTACCCTGAAAGTTTCAGCCGGATAGCTAAGCAGGAAGTGCTCGAAATTTGAGTTGCAAGATTCCACCCGGAACGACAGACAGACAAACAAGAAAGTGACTTAATAATAAGTTTTTGCTGAAAAATATTTTTTTCAAGACAAGATTTTAACAAATTCGTAATCGGAACCGCGAGCAGATTAAAATGAGCCCAAACACTAGTAGTTTACGATTATCCGTCAAGGAGTTCCAGTGCCCACCTTCCGTCTCCATCATCAGATCAGCTGGCTGTCACCATAATATTGCATTGTCATCGGATTTTGACAAGTAAGCAAAATTTCAATTCCAATGGATAAGAGGAAGTGGTTCTAATTCAGCTTGCAAGATTCCACCCGGACAAACATACACAAGTTAAGTACTTGCGATGTACGTAGCTTAGTAAAGTTTGTAAAAACGTGGCAAGTTAAAAGCACTAACCTTATTCAACTCCTGACTCGTATCCTTATACTTCCTCTTGTACCTGTGCACCTCTCCTTTCAACTGTTGGTTGTGATTCTGCAGCGAGGTGATGAGATGCCGCATCTCCCTGTTGATCGGTCCGGTCTGTTCGTTCGCGGCGAGGTTCTGTTCGAACTCAATGCGTAACATCTCGTACTCTTTCCGTAGTTGGCCGAGCACGTCCTCTAATTGAATCATCTCGGCTCTCAAGGCCTTTTGGCGGGATAGTTCTTCGCTCTGAAAAATACAGTAATTTTGTTAATGACATCCCACGCGCATGAAGGCGCGGCAGCAGCTAGTGAATTAACAATTAATGGTTTTTACAACATTCTGGTGACATATATATACCAAGTACAAACCTCCATCATCTCGATCTGCCTCATATGCAAGTTCTTAGCGTTCTGCAGCTGTAGCCTCGTCTCGTCTAGAGCTGTCTTCATCTGCATAGACTCGTTGTACAGTACGGAGAACTGACTCTGTAGGCATTTGTACTCTGTTGTCTCTACTATCACAGACTCTGGTAGTTGACGGATCTGTAAGAAATATAGAGAACTATAAGAGCACCATCAGATTTTAATGTGGTTTTCACTATAATTTAAAGAATTTCTTGTGGAAGGTTGCATTCATATTGTAAAACGCACCGGAGTGGATATGGGACATGTCACTAGTAATAGATAATAATATATCACATACAGCATAGATCCTGGGCCCTAATTAGGATTCCTTGTATCTGTGGAACCAGGAACTACGAGGACTATGACATGGTCCCACAACACCCAGACACGGAACAAATACCTTCGCTTATTTTCTGTGCATTTGAGCACCTATTTCAGGTCAGGTTAGCTTTCTAAGATATCATATTTTTATTTATTTTTTAGCTATTTCTAATTTGATTTATTTGCACCGCCGACTTCTCTCACTCCGTTAGTTCTTTCCATCCAAAGGTTGACTCGGAGAGATCGCTTTTAGCGATAAGTCCGCCCATTGTACTGTAGTTTTAAGCCAATTTCTGTAACTTGTTATTCTTTGCTATGGTGTACAATAAAGCATTTTTGTATTGTATCGTATTGCATATTTAAGATTACTTTTGTCGTGTGGAATAAGTGGTTTCTCTTTCCTTCTATCATTTTAAATTTTTTGAACACCTATATTCCCATTTAAGCACCAATCAATATTTTAGCTTGGTACTCAAATTGACTACAGTGAAATAAAGCAGCAATACTTACATCCATCTTGAGTTTCTCGACCTCCTTGAGCGTGTCCCGGTGCTGGCGATGCAGCCGGTCCAGCTCCGCCAGCCGGTTGTTGGCGAGCTCGCGCTGCTCCTCAAGCTCGGCCGCCACGTCCTCCAGCTTGGCGGCGGCGACGGCGCCGGCGCCGTGCGCGGGCGCCGCCGGGCCCGCCGCCGCCGCGCTCGCGCCCGACTGGTGGTAGCTCTTCAGCTTCTCGATAGCCTCCGCTAGGTGGTTCTCGAGTTTGTCGTTGCGGGACCGAATCTGTGGGATTTTGATTTTTTTTTTACTTGTGATAAATCTACGTTTGACCACCATCTCGCCTGATGTTAAGCGACGATGGAGCACGTAGATCTAGAAGATACCTATTCACTCTAGCCTTGAAGACACCCAAATTATAGTTATCAGGAAACAGAGAAGACGGCAAAGAGTTCCATTCCTTACTTTCCGCACTATAAACGTGGATCCAAAACGGTTTTTTTCGAATTGGCGGAATGTCTACTATATATGGATGATATTTGGCCGACTTTCTGCTCGTCCTGTGATGGAAGGGGGAGGGTGGATTTTTGATGTGATGTAGAAGAATACTAATTCTTCTTCGTCGCTTTCCATCACGTGAGATTGTTGTCGAATACTTGGACTATTAGGTAACATAAAAAAATTGGTCGGTGACGCTGATTTTGTTTCACAGATAAATTTCTTGCACAGACATATCTATGGCACAGAATAATTAATAGTCCCTATGGTAATTTTTTGGGACTTAATGTTTATTGCTACTTGGGATTAAAGATGTCTCTTTTAGGCGCCCTTTTACTCACTGATGAATATTAAACTGTATCTCGTAATGAGCTCGAATAGAGATTTCGCCTCATTCTAGATAAAATCACAGAATACATAATAATACAACAATATCTATCATCAGCACAATATGCATAACATAATATTTAACAGAGAAACATTAAACCGATTTTATTTACTGGACCTTCATCAATTATTCACTGTTCTACATCTTTATTCGAACTCAATACTAGTCATGATCGGCATTGTGACCAGTGATATTATGAATATGGAGGATTGAATTATCAATATGGAGACAGATTATTATTGTGATTTATGATGCACTAGCAGCTTGTTGAGCTGATGCGTGCATATCGTTGCACTTGTGATTTATTTTTAAATTATTAGAAAGAAAATACTCACAAGTCCCAAATTTTACCTTCAACAACTCATACTGCAGATCATCAATCTGGTTCTTGAGCTCTGCATTCTCAGTATCGCGGCTGTTGACTGCGTCCTGCAGTTGCGCCACTCGTAGCGTCATGCCGTGGTGGCTCTCGTGCAGGGTCGTGTTGAGAGCTTGCAGGCGATGGTTCTCTACGGTCACCTCCTCATTGGTCGCTCGGATAACCTCATCCAGTGACGGGGCTGGGGCACCTTCTGTGAATAGCGATTTCATGTTCTAGTAAGTAGTCGTATTCGTTAATCATTTACAGAGTTTGAGAATAGTTTGAGAGAGAGTGAAAATATTGCAAATATCTCGTTTCTCAGTGTAGCAATCTTATATCGATAGAACGACACTGATCTATCGTAACTGCCGTATACAAGTATTAGTATAGTACCAACAAGAGACCTCACAATGTAATATATAATTAACTTTTAAGTATACTGGTCACTGACAAACCGTTTTATTAATATAGAATCATAATTTTTAAATTGAGTTTGTCGCCGTTTAATTGAAAAGCCAAAAACTAGGCTATTTTTGTGCAATATTGTGGTTATTTGAAAACATTGTACTACTGTGAGAAAAAAGAATTGAAATGTACAGTATCAAAATTCTATAAAATCAGTCGTACTGGATCAAACTAAGTAGATTTGCCCTAATTTGACATTTGCTTTCCTTATCTAGGCATAGTGATATAATAACAACACAATATTTCTTACACCATTCACTTGCCACTGAAAATAAAGTTACAAGTAAAGTTCCATATGTATGAGACCATACCTTCCCCTTCCCCTTTGATAGCCCGCCAGATTTTGTCATTCCTCTGCTGAAGGCGATCGAAAGCCTGCAAGACCTTGGCCACGGCTCGTTTGCTAACTTGCACTCGATTAGCGAGCTGCGCATCAAGCTCCTCTTTGTCCCACGTCGATAACTGCATAAGGAATGATGTTGTTGCTTCATTTTCATCTGTAAAGAGAAGAAATTTATGTGGCGATCCATTAATTACTAGAGGGTAAAAGCTGAGCTATATAATCTCCAAGTAGTATAATAAAAAATAAATAAGCCCAACAATCACATACATAGATCCTGACCTCTAACTAGGATTCCCTCTATCTTGGGAACCAAGAACTACGAGGACCATGGTCCCAGACAGACAGAAAAAAGGGCCGATGCCCACCCAACAATTAACAAGTAACCATGGTACCAGAACACCCAGACACAAAACAAATGGTTGCTACTTTTTCTTCTATGCAGATTTGTCCTGTCACAGAAATCCAACCCGCAATCTCTGTAGTGTAAGAGATTTGAGCCAACCTGCCAAACCTCTACAACACAGAGGCTGTCAAACGACCAAGGCAGTGAAAGAGTATAAAGCAATGTCGCTTCATTGATGGATTTCATTGCACTACCCACTCATTAAAAAACTTTATAAAGGTGTATGGGCATAAAACATTTATATTTAATGTAGAACCTGTGATACCAGTGGATAATTTCAATTAATCATGTTTATGGCAGAGAAATAAAGGAATAACTTATGAGGTAAAGGTTGGATTAATAACCTTTATAAGTTGCTCATATTTGATGGTCTCAAAAAAGCTAATAATTATTTAAAAACAATTTAAAAGTACTTTTATTCTCAGATTCATCTGCGGTTTCAGCATCAAATCTTTGCAACAGTACTCTGATATCTTCATTCAGCAGATTCCAGTAGCGGTTTACAACACAGAGTACTGCATCATCCTGTGTCTGACGTTTTTCTAACTGCTCAATTCGTGCTCGGAGCTCTGCCTCGCATCTATGACGTTGTTCTATTCTCTGCAAACATTGAGAAACTGTTTTCTAACTAGTTTCACACATCAAAGTTGAAAAAGTCAAAGAAAAAGTATAAAGGTCATTCAGAATGTTCTACATTGATCTCAAAAAGTAGCAGTATTTTTCCCACTGGACAATGGTTCATTACAAGTTGAAGCCGAGACCTTGTTATATTTTGATACTTTTATAACTCAGGCATGTAAGTAGGTTATGCTTCCAGTAAACAGGTCAAGAGTCGAGCACCAAGGTCAACCTCTTGCACCACTGCTGAGGATATGTAAAGTGTAAGCTTCACAAATATATTACGACATTGAATTGGTTTACTCCACATAAACAGCTGATAATGACAAGTCACGAAATGCTCAGTAATCCATTAAAACGCTGAAGCAAAAACATAAAAAAAAAATATTATTTATGAGGTATGAGTAATAACCTGAGCTAGCTTCTTGTTTTGGAATTGAAGAACTTTTATGTCCATTTCCTCAAGAGTGGAAACGGGGCCGATGAGGTGTGGTTCGAAGTGAACTTTCTTGATTGCCGGCTGGCTGCTGCCATTGCCGCTGTCCTCGGCGGCACGCTTAGACATTTTAATCTGCAATAAGTGCAATTTCAATCGAAATTATAACATTTACAAGAAAATTTCGTTGTCTTGTTGCGAAAAAGCATCGAACGATATTGACGAAGAAAACCCGACCAAATTACAAAACGGATGAATCGCGTTGAATTACTCAGATCGGCATCTTCAACTGTATTTTGTCGGATTACAAACCTGCTTGTCAATATTGACACAGGATTTTTCAATTTCAGATCATAAAGGCTTGTTTGAGATTATTACTTTCTAGAAAGCATATCATTTTCCTACAAATTTAACTTTTACTTTGCAAGATTTAAAATGTACCCAAAACTTGTATTTTAACTTTAATTTTATTAATAATGTTCGATATGTTGCAGTGGTACTCAGCAAGGTGGCGCTTCACCATAGATACAAAAATAAAAAGAAAAGAACATAGACTTCACAGACAATATCAAAGTGATATGGTATATGATATTAGCAGATAACAAATCATCGGTACAATACCGGTAAATTATCGCCATTTAATATTAAATAGATTTACCGCAAATAGCGATAGTATTAGCAAAAGCACTACGTAGTTTTTTTATGATTACTACATTACCCAATAGCCTGTGGTTCTACTTGTTCTACATTTATGGCTTGGTTGGAATGGGTCACACTAGGAAGTATAGTATGGGTCAAAAATATACAGCACAGCACCGACCGTAGTTTTAAATTGTATAATAAAGAGTATAGAGGGAAGAGGGTATAAATAACCTACCTATTCTGTGGATATAATAAAGATATTGAGTTCACCTGTGGATATAATAAAGATATTGAATTCACCTAAATGTTGTTTATTAATTTTATTACTATTAAATTTTCTACGATGTTAAATGTGTAATTGTGAAACTTCCGCCAACAAAAAACAAATGGTATGACTAAACTTGATGACATTTATTAGGTACCCATTTCCATAAATACTAATAAATCGAGTGATACAAATGAAATCAGCAGAGCGAGTGTAGTGTGGCTCAGTGGGACACGTGCTACTTTCGATCCAACGCACCCGAGTTCGAATCGCGTTGGCCTCGCACCACAGACTTTCTTAAGTTATGTTCGGATTTAGCACTCGCTCTAAAAACGGTAACGGAAAACATCGTGAAGAAACCGGTATGTCCAAGAATTAAACACAACTTTATCCCGCTAGGGGCGCTGGTGCTCGTAAATGTTTAAGTTGTTATTTTCGTCATACAAATCAATAATTAACAAGATATTGCTAGATATACATTTGAGCTTCAACACAAGTCATTGTTAGTAACTTTAAGATAGGTTAAGTAGGTACCAGCTTTATCAACTCATATTTCTAGCTGAAAGTAATTATGTGTGGGTGCATTTAACTTATTCTATTGCTGTTCGATATACATAATTGTGATGATATTATGTTTTGGAGATGCTCAAAACATTCAAAATACTAATTTGTCCAGCTTTTCTTTCGTCTTAATTTTTGAGCTTTCCCTTCATTGTCTAAGTATTGTATTTCATTCATTGATTTTCAAATGACTATATTAAACCAATTGATACATAAATTTCCAGTCAAAAATCGTTTTTCATAATTTCTTTGCAAATTTTCAATTTAGATTCTTTTTTATTTACTGTATATGTTAATGGTGACATCTGCGATAAGCTTTGCTTCTTCTCTGTTATAGAAATAATGCAGAATACATTCGAAGTTCTACGGTCCACTTACGCTAAATTGAAAAGGGCGGGTTAAAAACGAGTTAACTGTAGATTAATATAAAAAAATAAAATAAGTAAACCCCACTAGCCCGCGATTACACGCTGGTGCAAGGCCTACTAAACTGATAAGCACTCGAAGGGTTACGTCACCTCATTCTACACAAATGTTTTGCATACTTTTTTTTACATAACCACCACAGTAGCTGTCATTGGCTTCTTAAGAAAGTATAGAACATTATTAACGATTCTATCTACCCACCCAAGAAATTATATTTTTAGCAAGCTACATGTATGCTTATAAACAATAGAATTACCTACATTCTACACGTTAGTATTCATTATTGTTTTATACTTCAGCTGGTCCTGAAACATTCTTAGGAAAACGCGGTATTTTTTGTCATGGAATACTTTTGTCTTCTTATTAGGTTCAATAACATCAGCAGACCCACCCATCCTTTGAATAGCTTCTTCGACATTATTAAAGAATTTTGAAGCACAAGCTCCCAGTATGGCAGATCCAACTAAAACAGAATCATTTTCATGAGGTTTCAGAATTGGCAAATCAATAGCATCGGCTTGTGTTTGTACAAAAAGAGGATCTTTTGTAATTCCACCGCATATCAGCAGAGATTTAAAAGGTTTATACCCTGCTAATATCATAGCATCAGTAATATGTCTGGTTCCATACTGAAACAAGCAAGAAAAATACATATATTAAAAAAAAAATATCTTACCTAGCAGCTTGTTTGCTTGATACATGCATATTTTTGCAATTGTGTTTTATTGTTTTCTTTTAAATATTTGTAAAGTCTATTTTTAAAACTGTTCACTGACGAGGTACTAATCACTGAATCTGGTATTATGTTTATTCCTATAACTATATATATATATATATATATATATATATATATATACAGGGAATAACATTAATGTGTAGTAATACTGAAAGGTGTGTATGGGTATCTAGTCATGAATCATTGGGCAGAATATACAACCAAAAAAACACTATTATATTTTCCATACAAAGTTTAAAAATTATTTATTTGAATTATTTTGGACAATCCTAACAAGCTGTGGCCTAGTCGCGGTAGTACGGGTCATTGACCGAGCTACTTTGTGCCTAGGCACAAAACAGATTAGTACAGAAATCTACATACAAAGTGCGCTCGAGCAACGCACACAGACACCGCTCACAGACACGATATCTGGGCACAGTTGGGATGCGAGTGCCATCCGCTTGAGACACGCGTCTGTGAACTTTTTTGTGCAAAAATGGAGCAACGAAAAATAGGTTATTATAACTGTTTGGTGGACGGTTGTTTAAATTCAACATTAAACGGTGAATTGTCGTTTTTTAAGCTACCAGTTGTTTCAGAGAGGTAAGTAGGTATTTGCTTGTATTTTGATGGTTTGTTTTCACGTAACACAAAATAGTTAGGTAGGTAGGTAAGCGCCCCAGCCCCCAGCCCTGCGCCGAACAAGCGAACATAAGTTTTTAGCCTTGTCATATTTTTACAATTTAAAATTAGATATTTATTGTAGTATAAGCTGTGTTAGCCTTGTGTTCAATAATCTAATGAGGAAGATGTTAATGTAAACTAATCGCATTTGTTTTGTCTTCAAAACAACTTTATTCAGTTATAATAGTAACTGCGAAAAAATTATGTCGATATCGTGTACAGTTATATTTTTAAATCAATCAATTTTCCTCCCAAAAACTTCCTGCGCCGTCCGGTATGAAATGTATGAAAAGTACATACATGAGATTAACTTCTGTATTTATCTGTTTTGTGGCCTAGGCGCTCTGTCTTTGAAAACGCCGAACATTTTACAAGGGCTTGATTTCGAGTCTCAAATACCGGAATTTCATACTGAACGGATCTTCGGACTCGGTCGTTTCCGTTCCGGAACTCTCGTAAAAAAGGGTATTTCCACATTTTTACACGACTGCCCAAAAAGGAGTATTTCAGGGTTTACGTATGTATGTATTTATTTATTCCACCATTACTTCTTATTGCCTGGACAGATTTGAATGCTAATGCATTCAAATCTGTCCAAACCATAATAAAAACATAGGTTTAAGTTTTTTTTACCATAGTTTTTTTGCATGTTCCGGAACCGGTATACAAAAAAATCTCCGCGAACGTACCCGACTTAGCCTTGCCATGATTAGTTTCAAATTTTTATCCAACTTGACGTCTTAGAATTCATATTCAGAAATAACCTAAAAAGAATTTCCGAAACGAAAACGGTCCTCTTCGGTGGAGTTTTATGGGGCGGCGTTAGAAGGTAACTTTGTTTGTGCCGCTCGACCAATGAGGAGCAGCGGCTATTATTTATTAGGATTACATCTTTATGATTGGTGCAATACGAAACAAGGCTAGCGAATCATGAAGCGGCGGCGAATGTTTGATAGCTTTAGTGTTTGCCGCGTTTTGTCAAAGATTAAACAGGTTTATTTCTGAAAACTGACTAAGTAAAGACGCTTTATTGATTACTGACTTACGAACACTCTTTTACTATGCAATGAAATCAAATGTTGGAAATGTCTTAATCATCATTATCAGCCTATTACATTCCTACTGTTGAAATTCATGCATGATGTTTTTTACATCCTATTCCTACGGTGGTTGGTGACCTCACGTATTTTTTAAGAACATCAGCCATGCTCGCTCTTATTAGGCGTTTACACTGATTAGATCCTTATTCCTGAATGTTAATTGGAGCGATGATGTTTAATGCTGTAATTAATAAGTAAGCATTAATAAAAATAAAAAAATACCCTGCCAAAAACATTATCACTTGGGATGATTTAAGGATTCCGAGGATACCCCATACATCCAAATCTGTTGAGGCATTTTGTAATAAAAAAACGCACATACATTAACCCCGAAAACATTATATTCCTTTTTTGGGTAGTCGCGTAAAAAGCAGTTTGCTTGAAAGTTAGTTGTAAAGTAAGGTTGGTAGGACAGCTGGCTTTGCTAACTGAAGATAAAATTTGTTTGTCAGATCTGTACACGCGGCGCACTAATATTCTTTGTCACAAGTTCATTGCTCTTTATCAGCTGATTGTTAGGGTTGAAATGAACTTGATTACCAGAAATGTTTAAATTATCATATCTTGTGATTTTAAAAAGTTTCTGGTGATTTGCACTTGGACTTGAATTATTAATAAGCTTCTATATGCGTCGTTTTATTATTACTACACATTTATGTTACACGTTGTATATATATATATTATTGCGTGCGTAAAATATTCTAATGAAAAAAGCTTATTATACAGTTAGTAATTACATAGAAGACAAAGATGCATGAAACATCCCGCTTCTGGCACATAAGAAACATAATATTGTCAAAAACAAACATAAAATATTGAAACAAAAGTTGAAAATAAATGACCTTTAGTTTCTTGCCGTATCTTCTGAACTTTTTCGTTCTTTTTCGATGCGGTGGTAGAGTCATTGTAAAACTGACGTTCATAAGTGAGTCTGTGATGCCAAAAATGAATTAAGAACTTTTAAACTTGAAGTTATACGTTACAGAATTTAATTCACATCATAACTATTTACCGACAGAGCTTGCAAAGTAGCTAAATACAGGACTGCTAAGTTTTGTTCACTGCTATTAATGGATAGCCCACTAATCATTCCTCGCATTGCTGGGTCCGCTAGCGGCGATCTATTTCCATGAAAGTCAGGCCATACATGAACATCTTTCGCCAAAAAGCTAACGTCAGGAAGACATTGCTCTTTAGCCATATTTGATAGGAGTCCTCTTAAATGATTCCGGACACTGAAAGGATTAGTTTTATTTTAAATAAAATATGTTAAAAATAGATGGAATACATTGTTTTTATTATTATAGAACTTACTCTCCAGTACTCTTTGACTTTAAGAGTTCTATACCAGCCGGATGACTTGCTATTATATGATCAAGTAACATTCCTGAAGCACTCTGCCCTGCTTCATTCAACCATAATTTTGGGACCATTGCACTAAAATAAGGACCCCAAATTCCTTCAACTGTAATTGCCTTTTCGTTTATAGCCATGTGGCACGTTGAAGTTCCACAAATCAGACTGAGCCTAGATGACATATCTTTATCAATGGCTTTTGCTGAGGTGCCAATCATTCCAAGACCGCCAGCATGAGCATCGATTATCGACGTTGCGACAGGTATATTTGGACGAAGACCCAAAATGCTCGCAGCTTTATCACTTAGGCCTCCACAAAAATCACCTGGCATCTGTACTTTATTTCCAATTTTCTCAAAGTTGTTCTCCATCAAATCTGCCAAGTCGATTTCAATAAAAAAACTTTTATTCCAGCCTTGATTACCTTCTATGGAGCATTCATAATTCCATTTACAGACTAAAGAGCAAAGAGACCTGCTCTGAGATCCAGTAGCCTTCCATGTTAGAAAGTCTGGAAGATCAAAGAAGTATCCGAATTGACTCCATTTACTTGTGAGGTTTCTTTTCAACCATAACAATTTAGGCATCTCCATTTCTAAGCTTACTTTTCCTCCCACATATCTGAGTATATCATGGTTAGTTTTATTTATGAAATCAGCTTCTGCTTGTGCCCTGTGGTCCATCCACATAATTATATTTTGTTCGTTGTTATTTGTGTTGCTGACGGCAATCGGATTTCCATTTTTATCTAAAACTACTAGTGAACAGGTTGCATCAAATCCTATTCCTTTTATTAATATAGGATTGACATTTTCAGTGACTTCCTTGAATAATAATAAATTAATAATTAAAATTTCGCACATCATTAATTATAACTATAACCATTATAATCATAACATGAAAAATATATTTTCGAATAAAAAGTGTAGATTTGAAGTTTAGGTTTATCTTTGAAGGGTATTGTGGCGAAATTACTATGGTCATTATGTTATAAAGAGCTAATTGTCTCAGTTTGATGAGCGCAGTACAGTGCCACGCAAGATTTTGTATAAAAAAAAGTATCGGGTGGTGCTGTAACTGTTATCGGCAGGCGGTTTGATTACCATCAGGTGAACGACCAGCTGGTTTCGTCAATCAATTATTAAAAATAAAAATAAAATATTTACCTTAATGACATGAATGCAGCATGCCCAAATGTTGTTAGATGATTGTTCATAATAATCTAATTTAGGTTTCCAAGTCTGTATTTCTTTCACCGAAGCCTTAACTACATGACCTTTTTGATCCACAAGGGCGGCTCGTACACTACCAGACCCTACATCTACTCCTATAAAATATATTTCTTTATTCATATTTACGAGCGCTAAAAAATATGAAATAATAATATGTATTAGAATAGGTACGTTTTTCACAAAGCATTGAACAAAATAAGTTTGTAATAAACTTACGTCTCACACACAGAGTTGTCCATCTGAACTAACTTCTTGTGACAATTTATTGTTAATTATAATAAATACGTTTTATCAGCTAATAACGCAATAAAGATTATAACCTTGGCAAGACAGATACAAGATAAGCAAGTTTTTCACTCCGATAACCTTGCTGTTATTTAAACCTTATTGGTGCCTGTAGTATTATTTTTGCCATGTTACTTACTACGTATTGTCTATTTAATTATTTGCTTACTCACACATTTGCAAAAGTCATGACAAATTAAACATTCAAATATATGTTTACAACTAATACACAAACCCAAACAAATACTTAATATTTCATATATTCGTAAATAAACTATCAAAGAAATAGGTTTGCTGTCATTCTGAGTGGAGTGTTCAATGTCATGAAAGTGACAGTCAGTTGAGTCCCACAGGCACCTTCGACAAGACCAAGAGCAAAACAACAAATAAAACATTTACTGCAATCTCTATGATTTACCGATTTTTGTGTGTGAGGTTGTGCATCATTAAAGGGTCAATAAAATATTATTCTCTGTAGAATACCACAGACTAATAAGAGAACATAATGCTCTACATTGAGGTCTCTTCCTCAATGATGCTCTAACATCAGAGCTCAGATAATGCTCAGATAATTTAATCATTTTTTTGTCAGTTTTGGGGCTTTGGGCGTTTTGGCATTTGTTGACCATTACGCTATTTAGATACTTTATCTGAGGTTGGCCATCTCGACCGATTTAGCTGAAAAAGTTTACCTATTTTACATTGCTGAAATTCTGAAATAGCGTAACCGCCGTAGATAGGGTTATCTATAACGTTTAAAGAACATCTAAAGCAGCTTAACATTCGTTATAAAAAGAATAAAATTTCCGGCTTAGACTCAGAGTAATGACACTAGGCTTAGGCCACAGACTAGTAAGAGATACTACGTAGTTACGTATGCTTAGGCCGCGTTCAGAAATGGGTAAATGTTCACGAGTGAATACTTGTCAGTTAATCTCAGTGATATTGCCAAGTTATAAATTAACTAACGCTTTTCTGAACGGGCATCGAGTAATACAATAAGCCAGCCAGTTAAAACCAATCATTTTCAAGACTGAGATTTCCCGCGCTTTTGTTTATCAAATTGAACTGCGTTGTTTTGGCTAATATCAGAATTTTACCTTATATTTTGCTTCAAATACACGAATCGCTTATTTTTTTATATGTACAAAAAACCAATGCAAAAGTATTGCAAAATGTAAGGGAAAATGACAACTGACTATTACCTGACAGGTGAGAATCGTATCCCGCTTTTTATCGGTGAATATTTTCACCTGTCAGGTGAACTTTTACTCTACCCAATTGGTATTCTGAACGGCTCAGGGTAAATGTCAAAGTTCACCTGAGTCGTCATTAGAGTAATAATTACATTAACTGGGTGATTTCTGAACGCGGCCTTAGAGGAAGATTTCCGGTATAAAAGCTATGACAGTTTCAAAACTGTCATTGTATAAAAGTGTACTGCAGCTAAAAATCAACAACATCAAATGTTACGGAAAATCTTCTATCTAGTTCAATGATGAAGATATAATTTGGTCAAAGAAACGTTCATTACTATAAATAATAAAATGGTCCGGTTCAAGAATCGGTAAGCGAACATTTTGCTAACAACTTTTGGTGCATGAATACTTTTAGTAGATTGTTAAAGTTTGTGCTCACCAATAATGTAAACTTGATTTCAGATACATGACTGTTGAAATTACATGTCCAATGGTGCCGGAAAGTAAACCTCTGTCACTAAAATCAAAAATATTCCATGACACTGTCCTAAATAAAATACAGCAATTGCATGGAGACTTTGGGGTTGCAGTAGTGAGGTCTGGTTTCTTAACTAAATACTGCAACGAAAATACCAGGATTGCCATCATTAGATGCAGACACGGACCACACAGATATGTTACTAGCACTTTACCATTTATTACAAAAATTGGCAATTTGGATGTTCGACTGAATTCTTTACACGTTAGTGCAACTTTGAAGCACAGTTTTAAATTCATTCAAAAACATCAAAGGGCATACTTAGACACAATGTGGTCACAACTCAAAACAGATGAAGAACGGAAAAACTTAGAAGCAGAAGTCATGGACTTTACAAAAACAGATGTAAATATAAATATTGAAAACATTTCATGAAAGTAAATAGTTTTATTTAATATCCTTTACACTAGGTACAATAATATTAATTTATTTATAATACAAAAACAATGTACATATGTATGTACCTTATCTTTTTTTATACCTTTTTTATAATAGGTACTAATCATATTTAGGTACTAATTCAAAGTCTAGACTAGGTAAAGTAATTTTGTATTAGCGCTAATAATAAATTTATATTGGCTGTAACAGACCTCCAGAGATAGCCCCACTGATAAAATAATACTACATAAAATATAGTAACCCAAGTGCTTCAACTTACTATAATTTTAACAGCATTACAAACTTCAAAAGACACATGGTTGTATTGCTTGCTGACATAGAATAAATAAAGTACAAGCACCATTGACGAACCTCAATGACAAGCACTGATTAAAATCCCACCTTCATTGTAAACAACATGACAGTTATGTACCTACTTCTGAAGTCTAAAAATAAGCAAAATATACATATGCAAATAATAGCTTATATAAGAACATTATGCTTCATTCAATAGGTAACCTTCTTGTTTATAAGAAATGTATTTTGACTTCAATATTTTAGGGTAGAGACGATGCCGTATTTGATTGCGCTAAACTAGATCTTTTAGGTTTTAATGGATGTACACATGATTGTAAGAGGTAAATGGTACCTATTGTCCCAATGATTCAGGAATATGTAAATACAAATTTTTTCTTAAGGAATTCTTAAATAACGGCACTTGAAAACATCTGAACTTAGTGCAACATTTAATAACATAGTTGTTGACTCTAGTAAAAATATCATTTAAGTGTTCATGTTTTCCTCTCCTCTGAATAGTTAAACACAGTAGTTGTATAAATATTGAACCAGCCTCTTCTACTCTGAAAGCTTCATACTCAGGAGAAGTCGCCCAATAAACTAGAAAATCCAACTTGCGTAGTTTAAATATATTGGGATTAGGTGAATCTGCTACCAATCTCGTTTCTGGTACATCATCAACTTGGCAAGCTTGAATTACTAGGACTTTTGGTATTCCCTGCAATTTTATGGCATCATCTGAATCCAATAGGTTCTGAATATCTTCTACCTTTACTTTCACACTATCTGCTGCAAACACATGACCCCTCACACCATGTGACATGATACATAGCATAAACACACTTGTAGTGTCTGTGACTTTCTCCCTTATTATTCTTTTAATGCAGTCAATCATTTCAGTATGATTCAAATTATCTCTTGTTATTACTTCAAAGTTCATTGAAGACATGGTTTTCTTCAATACAATTTTATCAAAAGCTGAACCTTTGCGCTTGGTCAGAGAAGCTTTAAGATTTATATCCTCAATGCTCTGGTCACACAAGTGGAAATCTTCTTGGTTTATAATCAGGCAAACCCCAATTTTCTTTGGATCTTTTATTGGATACATATTCTTAACAAGTTTATTTGAATCAGATTTTAAATGATTGTCATCAAGATCCATTTCGTCTAGCTCTTTCAACATGTCATATATATCCGTAAAATCTTCAGGGCTATTTGTTTGCTTATTATTAGGCTGTGGAATGGAGACATCTGATGTGGGGTCTGCAGATGGGGAGCTTGTAGCAACTGGCTGATCAATGGGTTCAATAGTTTCATTGCATCTATCTTGCATCATTCTAAGTTCCTTGGCAAAGGCCTCTAGTCCTGGTAATTTTTGAATGAGTTTAACTAGTTTATCGAAGTTGAATTTCTTATCAGTTTGGGATTCAGTCATAGTAATGATCTTTTCAGACATAAGCTTCAGAAATACTAGTTCACAGGTCTCATATTCTGAGGTATCAATTTTAAATTCCTTAAGCGTCTTCTTCAATGTGTTTAGGTTGTTTGAATTCATATTTTCACACAGTTTGTATAACGCTTTTTTAGTTGGGTTCACATACATGTTGTGGTAGATGTCATCTGGTTGGTACTGTTTTTTCATGTTTTGGACATTGAACCCCAGTTTCTTGACGATGCCATACAATTGACAGATGAGAAGTGCCTCAAGAAATTCATGTTTCCAAGTGGGTTTCAACTTGGCCACTTGAGCCCATTCGTGAAGTAAATTTAGGGTTGTAGAGTATTTATCGACGCGCTGGTACACAAGCAGCCTCTGCAATGCAGTGTCGGGAACGTCGTACAGGAGAAACACAAGGGAGGTCATGTCGTATGGGTTGTGCAGCAATTCTTTCTCAATTTCGCAAACCACATCTATAGTTATTGAATTTATATTATCGTCGATGTTTGTAGACATTGTTCTCTCTACTCTTGAACGCAGCATTTTTAATAACTTATTGCAAAATATGCGAAACGTCTAAAATTAATTTTTGTTTTTATGACGCATACTTATTATACCTATTGCATAATAGTTAGTATTCTTTGCCTATAGGCTCTTCTTGTACTCGGTGTCGGTGTTTCGTTTGTGTAAATTCCTATTGACCAGCAGATAAACTCTTCATTTGGAACACTTCTATACTTCCTGAACTGAAACTATTCACAGTACCTACCTATTCAGAAAGTTAAATTCCCAGCACCCAACAGCCAACACCACAATTTTTATCTATATAGGAATAATACTGGCCAACCATTGAGGAATGTAAGACCTCAATGTGGCCAACACGTATAAACAATTTTTATCTAGGGCCAACACTCACTTAAGGACAGTGTTGCCAGTACGAATTTCCAATATAGTACGACTGGCCATTTAAAAAGGTACGGTTTTATGAATTCAAGAAAAAAATACCACATTATGTAAGTTATTTAATTAAAATGTGTTTTAATGTACTTATCATTAAGTCAATCATTAGTTTTGACACTAATCTAGGCTATAATACAACTAATCACATAATATTTTTTGAAAACATATGACCTCGTGTTCGGTGAACATCGGGGAGACGGGTCTGAGCAGCCGCTCAACTGCC
Organism: Petrophora chlorosata; assembly: GCA_951640565.1. NCBI lineage: Eukaryota > Metazoa > Arthropoda > Insecta > Lepidoptera > Geometridae > Petrophora > Petrophora chlorosata. Next base: position 4,532,120 of record OX621194.1, on the reverse strand, counting down.
GTCTCTCTCTAGATCTATGTGCTCCACCTTAGGCCACATCATTGCTTCACATCAGGCGAGATAGTGGCCAAACATAGATCTATTAAGCGTAAAAAAAAACTGATCTTTTGCCTGAAGGTAAGCAATACGCCAGCTCATAACAAAAATATCACCCAAAACTTTGTTTCACAAAATCCTGCGCGGCGCTGCACTGAGCTCACCCTGAGACAATTAGATGATATGCCTACTTGTATTAGAAATCATTAAATGGTGAACTCCTTTGGAGGACGTTGTAATTGACTTATTATCTTTTTGCAAAGTGATACGGGGTATAAAGAGCTGCAGAAAATCAAATATTGCGAGAGAAGTGATCGAGAAATTTTTCACTTTCGTAGGTAGCTTAGAATCCGTAGATAGTTCGCTATCCGGATATAATTCTAAAAACAAATTTAAATTTAACCACAGTCGTTATACTTAACGATACGCGAGCGGAACGAGCACAAGAATTATACACATAATTATGTGCTTAGGAACCGTTAAATAGCAGTCCGTAGGTACTATCAGTTTTCTAAATAATATGGGATCCATAAAACTGCAGGTAAATAAAAAATATATGCGAGCGTAGCGAGTGCGAAAATATCGCACTTACGTACGTAGGCTACTTATCTAGGCGTAGCTAAGAGATAGTATGGGTGGGTACGCTGGGTGAGGTATTTGCCTAAATAAAAAATAGCAACGAACAAAAAAAAACAAACGAAAATAATTCATTTTTCAGCAAATAAAAACCAACTGCAATTTTATTCTGATGTATCTTCTAAGTCCAGGGTCGAATATCGGAGAAATTCATATGGTACCACTTCATAGCTATACTGAACCCAAAAACCAATTCCATTCCAAATCGGTTTATAAATGAAGGAGTTGTGAGGTAAAAAAAACAATCGAATTTACAACCTCTTCCTCTTTTTCCTAGTATTAGTCTGTGTCTGTCATTATCTGTCACCTGCTTGACTGACAAGTCTGATAATTAACGTAACCTCAAAAATACTCGAAATTAATTTTGCCTTTTGATAACATACCTCTAATGTTTTTATTAAAAAATAGTTTATGACTTGGCATATCTGATATATAATTATATATACTTTTGCAGTAATTAATTATGCAGGTTACCAGACTGGAGATCCTCAAACTTTATAAAAATTTAATCACATACTCCCGTCGTTTATCGCTCACTGATCCTGCTTACTTCAGGCGAAGAATTACCACTGAGTTTAAAAATAACAAGGGTCTGAGTAATCCAGAAGATATCACATTTGCTTATCAGGTACCTACTACAGGACATGTATTTGATTTTACTGACAAAACTTATTTCCTGGGCTGTATCTCAGATAAGTTTTAAAGTTTGGAAACTATCGTGAGTCGAAATATTCATTATAAATATAAACGTCTGCACTCACGTTATGATTGTGTCGGAATAACTCCGACCAGGTTTCAGACAATTAGGATGTCCTTCTTCCGGGAGTTTAAGCTTTGGATTCTTTTGGATTGTCTACGCCGCGAACCCAAAGCATAAACACCCGGAAGAAGGTATATAAACAGCTACACTCACGTTATGATTGTGTCGGAATAACTCCGACCAGGTTTCGGACAATTAGGATGGCCTTCTTCCGGGAGTTTAAGCTTTGGATTCTTTTGGATTGTCTGCGCCGCGAATCCGAGGGCTCCCCTGAGCTTGGGGCCCCCGGGGCACTGCCCAGTCTAGCCCTCTGGTAGCTATGCCACTGGTAGTATGCATATTCATATGAATATTTGTATATTTGAATAATTAAATGGATTGTATAATTTTTTTTATATTTTGCATCACTGTTTTCAGAAAGGGAAAGCTTTGCTGACTCGAGGATCTGTGGTTTAATTTGCCATGCTACTAAATACCTTAGGCCTGTGCCGGCTTGCCTCGCTACGAACAGCCCTTGTGGCCCTGAAACATAATAGTATAGATTACTCCCGAGTGCCTAAAATTAATGAAACTGATTTGAGTGAACAATTCGTAAGAGGAGGAGGGCCAGGTGGTTCTGCAGTTAATAAGAATTCTAACTGTGTTGTGCTAACACATGGGCCTACAGGTAAAGTTTAAGTTCCAGATCAAGTCTATTTTTTAACCCCCAATGCAAAAAGAAGAGTGTTATAAGTTTGACCACTATGTGTGTCTGTCTGTGGCACCGTAGGGGGTCTCTTAAACATGTGAACCGATTTGGATGATAGGTAGATAGATAGATAGACACTTTATTATTCACCTTAAAAATAGAGATAAAATACAAGTCAAATGTTTACAATGGTGTAACAATGAATGCTGTTTTTTTTTGAAAGCGGGTTTTCTTGCAGTGGTTCTTATGTTTTATCAAAATCGATTCAGCTGTTTTTAACTTTTTATAGGCTTTTGTGTCAGGGGTTTTTAAATTCATTTTACTGAAATTCGTTATTGAGTTTGTTGAACTGCAATGGATATTGCATCACAGATTTTGAGTCCAAGTTGTTAATGCCTCACAATCTCTCAATGTTGGAAGGTTTTTGTAAGTTACATGTGGCCAATACCTCGACTGCAGTTGACTATATAGATGTTTTTGGTAGACAGTAAAATCAATAGATTGATATAATGAAATAATTCATTAGGCATAAGATACACGTAAAACTAAATGTACCTATTGGAAGTCATGCTCAAGAAGTAAGCTATTACGTAACACCTTACTTCCTATTAACACTCGTAGATTATATATCTATTAATCTATAGATAGAGCGAGTGTGGCTCAGCGGGAACTCGTGCGCCTTTCGATCCGACGCACCTGGGTCCGAATCCGGTCCTGCACCAATAACTTATAGTTACGTGCAGATTTTGCACGCTCGCTCTAAAACGGTGAAGGAAAACATCGTGATGGAACCCGCTTACGCGCTTTGGAGTGGTAGGCTCTGGCCGTGGTTGCAATACCACCCACCGAACAAAAAAAGAAAAAATTAGAAAATTTGCCCGGAAAATTGTGATATTTGGGATAAACTGACAATGTGGGATATACGTTTGTATATCCAAGTGCGTTCTTGCTTGGGATGATGGGATACAGCAAGCACCCTTAAAATCAGGCGCCTTGTCTCTCTAACAAAATATATTTTTAGTAGGCCGCAGGTGCAATCCACCTTTGTTAGAGAGAATAAACATAGCAGTATCGGACAATAGGAGATCCGACAGTAATCGAGAAAAAATCTAAAATGTAGTTAGAACGAATGTTCGTCGAACCAGAAAGATCATTCAATAAATATTTTTGTGAAATAATAATGATTTATATTTTTAAATCAAAAAATAAAATCTAATAATTCTGACATTTTTAATCTGTACTTCATCTCAAACGAAACAAAAATCACAGGGCATGACGTCATTTGTAGGCAAATACCGTGAGTCAAGCTTGTGTTTATTTTACGTTTTTTGCTTTTCATAAAATGAATTTTTACTAATTTTTTCGTTCCATTACTACAATATCGTCCCCAAACTTCACAAAACGTATTTAAATCTCTTTGTAAGTTTAATTTCGAAGAGTTTGTCGTTTTCTACCTACATATGACGTCAAAAATTTTGAGGTGACCTTTTGCGCGGCAACATTTGAAACATAATATTAAAACATAGTTTTAGGTATTTTTAGAGCGTTATTTAATTAAAATAGTATTTTTCATGGCTATATATATTAATTGTTGTTAATATAAAACACTTTCTGAAAAGTTGTCCGATCCCCTATTATCGGAGGGCTCGGCGGCACAATTTGTTTGCTGTGCCGTGGTGCAGAAGTGAGTTGGGCCGCCAGGCTCCTCTTCTGCGCGCGCTTCGCCTGCTAAACGCTTTGCTACGCCGGTACCAACAACTGGATTTATTTGAATGTTCGCTTGTAGAGTTTCACAGAACGGTAATGGAGTTTGTGGAGGCGTCCACGAATATATGTAATACTTAATATAATTTTTAGGTATTTTCAAATTCTTATGTTGTTTATTTTAGATGATAATTTCTATATAATATGTATTTTTTGAACCTTGGGAGGGCGAATTGGGAAACTGTAATGCTCACCCAAAGGTATAATATATGTATAAATAAATAAATAAATGTCAGTCGGGTCAACTAGCTATTCCTTATAATATTCAAGGTCCAATCTATTCTCGCTGTGCATTTTCTTACTAATAATAGACAGTGGTTTTAAACAATAAACCAATATCGTCACATTTCAGGTATAGTAGTAAAATGTCACATGAGCAGATGTCAAGATGATAACAGAAAGTTGGCACGAGAAATGCTTGTTGCAAAGTTGGATGAAATGTTAAACGGGCAAGACAGTGTTGCAGCTCAAAAGAAGAAGGTGGAAGAGAAGAAATACAAGAGGTCTGAGTACAAGAAGAAGAAAATGGCACAGTTGAAGAGTGAATGGAAGAAACGAGAAGGCTTAACATAGTTGTAGTTAGTTATTGAATCCAGTATCTGAGTTAGTTAGCTGAAAATCATGTATAAGAAATGATGATATAATAAAGTTGTTATATGTAGGTACTTCGGGAGTTTCAAATTAAACTTGTAATTTATGTAACTGTGGACAAGGAAGTAACTCATCTGTAATTTGTGTTCTTTATGTTTAACTAGCGACCCGCCCCGGCTTCGCACGGTTATTATACATATAAACATTCCTCTTCAATCACTCTATCTATTAAAAAAACCGCATCAAATCCGTTTCGTAGTTTTAAAGATTTAAGCATACATAGGGATATAGGGACAGAGAAAGCGACTTTGTTTTATACTATGTAGTGATTTTTCTTTTCTTTCTTTTTTTCTTTACATTTCAAGTTATGGCATCATACATTAGTCATGCTTAAACATGATGCATAGATAAGATCCTCACATCAATAATTGATTTGACTTTACTTTTTAACCCCCGACGCAAAAAGAGGAGTGTTATAAGTTTGACCACAATGTGTGTCTGTCTGTCTATGGCATCATAGCTTTTAAACGGGTGAACCGATTTGGATGAGGTTGTTTTATTTGAAAGCAGGTTTTCTAGCGGTGGTTCTTAGACATGTTTTATCAAAATCGGTTCAGCCTTTTTTACTTTTTATAGGGGTTTTGTGTCGGGGGGCTTATTAAATTTTAGTTGCTTCTGTGGCTAGTTGTCAAGGGTTGATTTTGAAACTGCTGAACTGATTTTAAATATCTCTTTACAATCTGCTCTCCCTATTTATTATGTTTACGTTACATATACTTACATTTTCGAATAAACTAGTTAGGGTATATCATTGACGCTAGTCAAGTATTATTATTATCCTATTGTCAATGGGGTATATCAATATTCAACGCGAACGTAGTGTCGTCGTCGTAATATCTAAACCTAATTACTATACAGTTTGTATAACTTCGTTATATCGGCTACTTAAATCTAAGGAGACCAATATTAGTAGGTTTGCCTAATTGCTATCTTAAGCATAATAAACCACAGAATACGGAAAACCTTTGGCAAGTTTGGCAAGGTATACATACCTATATTTAGTATATTTAGTTTTCTTTGGTTAAGGTGTCGCTGTGTTCGAAACAGCAGGCGCGAACAGCGAGCGGCTATCCCTAGTGTAGTATGGAATACAATAGTTATGCTGTTTTTCATTAATTTTATTAGCATGCGAAATAGTGTTCTTTAGCATGTTATGTGGTATTGCGATGCTAATTGCTAATATGAAATTTCGCAGTTGTGAATCCACAATTTCACGTTACTACATAACGTGCATTATGAAATTATTGAAATATAGAAATAAACTATTGGTCATAGATCCTTAGTGTTTCTCCTCAAATAACAGGGCTTGATGAGTTACATCGTACAATATAACATCAAACTAAATTAATTTAAAAATCTGCCTTAAACATCACGCTGACGAGGCGCAAAGAGGAACAGCACCCCTACCCATATGTCCCTCAAGCGCCAATCGTATATCGTGTTGAGCTCAAAATAGGTACCTTACCTATAGCTTCACTGCGATTAATGAGATGTGGTCTAATTATTGTCGATTCAGGCAAAATCGAATTCATCTCATTTATACCAAAATACGATAATAATAATAAGTTGAGAGAATCTTAATTGGACAATACATGGCATCATAAGACATTGTCGCAGTGAATCTACACCCTAATCTGAGCTCAACACGATATACGATTGGCGCTTGAAGGACATATGGGTAGGGGGGCTGGACACTCCATCGACTCGAAATCGCAACAGCATTAGCAGACCGCCGCCGCATATCGCATTCCTGCGGCGTGCTAAGCGATGTACCTATTTAAGCATTCATCGAATTTAGCAACAACAATTAATTTGATTAATGATAATAAAATTTTAGCAGCTTATTTATGCTGCGAATGCTAATTAATAATCAAACATTAGAATACAATAAGTACTCAGTACCTACCTAGGCACATAAAGTGTGGAATACATATCAGTTGATTGATTGTTGTATCGCCAAATATTGGAACAGAACAAAGAATTCAATTTGGCATCAAACGAAGTTTTGTTTGTTTTTAATTATCGAGTTTTCTCGCTTAAGTTTTGAGTCAAACAAAACCATACGAATCGAAATGTCCATGTGGCTTTTTGGCGGGAAGTGAAAAGTGATACAGTTTGATTTTGTTTTATTTTCCAAACTAATGTTATTTCGAGTGACCGTGTGTAATATCGGTGGAATATTAACCATTATGTGTTCGTAAACGTGCACGAGTGTTGGCAAATGAAACAATAGAGAAAACATTGCTTTTTATGTTCTCCCAAAAAGTCCATGGAAAGCTTGAATAAAGTTCCACCACTTTATTGAAGCACTAGGAGAGGGTCCGGATTGTTGCTGTTGACCCTCATTCTTAACAAAAGTATAATAAATGGAATATTAAACTATCAAATAAAAACTACGTAAGACATGCCGGTATGGTCCTAGAACTTTAGCTTGCCCTAAGGGGCGAACTTAAAAAAAAACCAAACGGGCAAATTAAATTAAAAAAAAAGGTCCATGTATCGCCCGGGAACTGTAGCACGGATTGGACGAATACCATTTAATTAAATATTTCTGAATGTAACAGAACCGCTCATTGGTTTATCGATTTTTTTAACCGACTGATTAAGGAGTTCATAAATGACGGAGTTATGAGGTAACAAACATAAAAAATTACAATACAGTCGAATTAAGAACCTCCTCCATTATTTTTAAGTTGGATAAAAAATACGCTATAATAATATTCGTCCCTCCAGCCAGTCTTTCCAGGTCTTCAGGCGTTCTAACAATACAAATAAGTAATAAATTAATAAACTTCTAAAAATTTCGACAACATGTTTAGAGCTACTTACTAAGTACACACCCACATAGTACAATTTTATTTATTCTGTGCCAACACGAAGAAGAAAGAAGTACAGTGGTTCTAACACTACGAGTCCTGGGTGGTCACCGCGCGCCGGTTCGAACAAAGTTCACGGTGGTGTACTGTTAAGGCAGGCGTGTTGCATACCATCAGGTAAACGATTTGCTCGTCTCATCACTCAATAAAAAAACTGAATATTATTATGAGATTTAATATCCGATGTCTCAGGGTGATGAGCGCAATGCAGGGCTACCCAGTGCTTTTAATGCCATTAAAAGTTATGGGTGGCCCTGTCATTGTCGTTCGTCTCATCGTATCTTTGAGTTAAATGAAAAAATAAAAATCTAATTAAAGAACTATGTACTGGTGGTAGGTTTCTCGTATGCGAGAGGCCGTCTGGGTGGGTACCACCGCTTTGCCTTGCTTACCACTAATTATTATTTGCTTATTACTGCTTGGCGTTCAGCCGCCAAGCAGTAGTGCGCAAGCATTACTGTGTTCCGGCTTGAAGGGCATTGTAGCCAGCGAAATTACTGGGCATTATGAGACTCTACAGCTAATTGTCTCAGGGTGACGAGCGCAGTACAGCGTGCAGCATAGCACAGCGTGCAGTGTAGCAAAACAAAGTTCTGGGTGGTGCTGTTATTGTTATGGGCTGGCGTATTGCTTACCATCAGGCCAACGACCAGCTCGTCTCGTCATTCAGTTACATAAAAAATAAAGTAAGAAGGTGCTCAGCCCTCGGCTGTTTACAGTGAAGTTACAACAATTACAAGTAAATCTCCCTACATCCGCTCCATCCTTGACCTAGATATGGCGGCTCTTTGTTCCCGCGTCTACCTTGGAAGTGCCCGTCTGCGTAACTCGCACCGAACTCGAACCGTGTTCGATTGTAATATTATTAACATTCCTTTAATTATATCTAAGTCTAATTGCTAATAATCGGAAATTACTGATATTCGAAGAACCTACATGTAGCAAAACGCATTATTTGAACAACCATGTGTCGATTTCTTTCACTAAATGTACCTGATACCTACATTCATTCTGATAGGGATTGTGATTAAAAACTTCGACAATTCCATTTTAAAATCGAGATCTCGATCATAATCGCTATCTCTTTGGTATTGCAGTAGATGTTGGAGTTATACAATAAACCCCCAGGGCTATGAAATTTGAAAAGAATATTGACTTTAGTTCGCCTGAACAGTTTTGTATGGACATTTCGGAAATTGCTATTTAAGCAATTTCCTCTTAAGCATTTTGCTCCAAGGTAGGGGTTGTGCTTATCGGGTCACGGTCGGTGACGTCACGGGACGCCATGCACTGTTCCTGTGTATCCAAATACTGTTTAAGGGTAAAGTGGAACATCGATTTTTACTACATAGGTTACACACGATACGGTCTGGTTAGCCCGAAAGGGTGTAATGGCGAGAGGTGATAAGGATTTCGGCAGGAATCTGTTAGATATTTTTTGTATGCAAATAAGGTAGAATGTGTAGTTTCCTTTTGGAATCGAAGGTTCTATTGAATAGCCTTAGGAAGTTATATTTTTGTGTTGAACTATTATTATTAATTATAGGCTTCTTAACCTGATTTGGCATTCTGCAGGGCACTACCTACCACTGTCCTTCTTTCACTGCTTATGGTGTAACAAAACTCTGTGGTTTTTCGTGTCCAATCCTTTCAGAATACGTCTAGCTCTCGTCATCTCCCTCTAGGCCCGCCGCAGCGTCGCCGTCGTCTTTTTTTTTTTACACTTAGTAGATCTATGTTTGGCCCATTGAGGTGTGTCATTCCTCAATGGTTTGGCCACTATCTCGCCTGATGTGAAGCGATGATGTGGCCTAAGATGGAGCACATAGATCTAGAGAGAGACGGCAGTTGAGCGGCTGCTCGGACCCGTCTCCCCGATGGTTCACCGAACATCATCCCGAAACACGACTAGGTCGCTTGACGGCATGGCTTTGTTCGGTGGGTGGTATTACAACGACGGCCAGAGCCTACCACTCCAAAGCGCGTAAGCGGGTTTCATCACGATGTTTTCCTTCACCGTTTTAGAGCGAGCGTACAAAATCTGCACTTAACTGTAAGTCATTGGTGCAGGGCCGACTCGGGATTCGAACCCAGGTGCGTCGGATTGAAAGGCGCACGAGTTCCCGCTGAGCCACACTCGCTCTAAAATCGTCTAACATGGCGTGGGGTCCACTTTGTGGTAACAAACTAATACAGAGCCTTGAACGAATAAAAAAAGGAGGACGCTTCACCGGTCCGCTCGTTCGTACACATTTACATCATGCTATGCCGATCGGCCGTCACATCATCGGCTTGACATCGGCCATCCGTCCACTCAAGCAAACATAATGCCGCCATTGTTATGCTTCCGTTGTTGCTTAGCGCGATTCCGTCTGCCTTTTTTATTCCTTCAAGGACGGAGCTAAATTTTGCATTGTTAACAAGATTCTTAGGATCGACGAGATCCTCTGAAAGAAATAAGAGCACGCATTGTATGTTGTATGTTGACTTGGTTCTGGAGTAGGGGAGTAGGTACATCAATTCATTCAACTGGAGGTGGTTTATAAAATTAATTTCTTCACATCAACGTTCCCTAAACAGAACGTAGGTACCTACTTATCTATCTGTATTTATCACCTTCCCTAGAGTTATGTGCTGATAACTTAGATGCTCTGGCAATGTACAAAGCCTCTGCGGAGCCCGTGGAGCTTACGAGCGACCATTTCGTCTTTATTACTCGGATAATATTGAAATAAATGATAGCTACATTACCCACGCCGCGCCGTTCGTAAAAGTTGGCTATATACCTACTTACGATGCGTAAAGTCGCGGATGAAACCACAGAGTATCACATTTATCCTTTTCTAGGCAACTTTGTAAATATTATCTCCTATAAGTACTCGTAAACTAAGTATTTTATATTTGGTACATTTGGTACCTAAAGGGATACTGGAGAGCGTTACCTAGTTTAAAATATTTATAATGCATATTTTCATGAGTCTAGGACCGTAGGTAGTCCTATCTACCTAATGGAATATTAAATAAGTGCCTCTTCTCTTAATTAAATAATTATTTTTCATCATGTTATTGTTATTCATCATGTTATTGTTATTCATTATGATATTGTAATTCATTATGTTATTGTTATGTTATTTGCCAAAAAGTTGCACATAGCGATAAGGCCGCTCATTGTTCTACCACTATTATATGTAACTGTAAACTTTTGTTTCCTGTCTTGGTGTTCAATAAAGTGTTATTGTATTGTATGTTGTTTTAAAACGCAACTTCAGTAGGTACCTACAGCTATACAAAACATAAAATAAAAGAACCTGGCAATAGTGTATGCATGTGATCGTTCTTCGTATTTATTTATTTACTAGCTTTTTTTTTTACTTCGTCCGCGTGAGCGATAGAGGATGCCCATTTTCGTATATATTTCAAAAACCATCTCTGCAAGACCTCCCCAGTATATGGGAGCGCGTGCTACGCTCTTCGTAGCACGCGTCAGGCTGTATCTTGGTAATCACCCAACCGATTTTGATTTAACATACCCTATAATCCTATAATCTAAGTTGGAAATATTGCTACCAAACCCTGAAAATCACATTAATATCCGTTCATTCAATATTAGAGTCGAGATAACAAACACACAAACAAAAAAAACAAATAGACAAAAATTCTAAAAACCATAGATTCGTGTTCAGTATCCTCTGAATAGTTGATCCCAGTTAGTTTTGCAAAAAAAATCTTCAATGTATAGAATTGGCTCAGTTCCATTTTTATAATAGTAGGTAATGTAGGTATATATAGAAAAGAAGGGGCTAGCGGTGCAAGGCTACCTCTGAGCTACCTAATTAAATTCACACACACGTATGGGGGAAGCAATGATGTGAACGTAAAATTAATGTCCATAATGTTGCCTCGTTTGAATATGCAAATTAGGGACCTACATTTTAGTAGCACATCGAATGACACAAACAGTAGTTTCCCATTTTCCGTTTGGTGTTGCCAACGTCTAGTTTCCGGGCGTTGGACGCTGTATTTCTATTTTGCCGGTCGCATGTAGGTACCTATTCAAGGTTCAGACGGATTTTCAACATTGTTTTGTACGTTTCGTCCATTGAGTTATGTTTCAGTGAAGTAGATATCTTTTAATACCTATTGAATATGTATAATAAATGAGAAGATGAATTAAAAAAGAGTAAAAGATTTTGAAAAAATGTTTTCCTGGGATTTGTACATAAGGTCAACGTTTTAATCAAATACTTATAATAGCTTGGTGAATGACTTGTAAACTCCTCGAAATGAAACTACTTCCATATATAATAATAATAACGCCCAACGATCACATATATAGATCCTGGCCCTTAACTAGGATTATTATTATAGTCAATACTACCTACTGTTTTAAAATGTTATTAGAAGTAAGTAATAGAAGAGGAATGCGACACCCAAGACAAACCTGTTTAAGGTGTATAAGGTGTTACAAATATAAGAAAAGTTGTAAAATTTATACAAATAAATAAAAAATAAAAAAGAACCTGTATCTAGAAAACCAGTAACTACGAAGACCATGGTCCCACGACACCTAGACACGAAAAAAATACGCTACTTTTTCCTGAGCTCAAACATTTGTTCCGTCGCGGGAATCGAACCCGCAATCTCAGTGACTACACCACAGAGACTGTCAAACATAACCAACGTGGATGGCGTGACTATAGCGAACGCTACGTTCTCTAATCGCCATTAAGTACTAGTCCTTAGAAGTCGGGTAGGATGAGTATTCATAAAGGACCATGGTCCTACATAGCTCCTGGATCTCTAGATACAGGAAACCCTAGTTTGAAGTCAAAATCTATGTATGTGATCGTTATTATTATTATTATATAACAATGTAAAACTCTACATCTTCATGGTGCCTCTAACTTAATCTACGCTTGCGACATCTTATTCTATTGTTTGAGTATAAAAATGATTTCTCAGAGTTACAGCAAGCCTAGCGCACTCCGCACTGTAGGTACGAAGCTACAACTACATAGCTGGACACCGACGGCGGGTCGCGCGTCCTTACACGTGCCGCGTCAGAAGAGATAAGAGATGCGATAGGAAGAGAGGCGCTCTGTAGTTAATATGACTGGTAGGTATGCAGCGCTACGCGAGCTGAATTCAATTTTATTGCGTAATGGCAAGAGTCGCTATTTGCTTAAATTTCTTTGCAGAGTGATGCTTCTGTCCCTTAGTATTCTTTGGTTAGAGTAGGTAACTAATAATCTACTATTGTAATAAAATAACCACGACGAGGTAGGTACCTATTTACAAGATATTGTCAATCGCGATTCTACAACTTTGTTCTAAGAATGTTTGTTATTTAGGAAAGCAACCATCAAAAGCCTTGTTAATAAATTAAACTTTAATCCAGTTGTCTTGGCTAAAAGCGCCAAATTGGATCCACATCGCGTTTTATGAGTGTCTTCTGAAGTCCCCTTGGTTAATAGCACTCTCAAAGTACAATCAATTATAACTCAAAGTGTCCGGCGCGCCCTTAGACTAGATTTTGAACACAAAAGACGTTTACTCTTGAATTCTCCTTAAACGATATTGTAACTAAACTTTTCTAAGTAAAACTGTCATTATAGTTGAGGATCTGAAGCTGTGTGAAAATATAGTTAGTAAATATGTAAACTAGGTATGTATTGTACTATACTGAACCACGGGAGGACACTGGTGACCTGTAATACAGGTTCTTTTGAACCTACCACATGCACCAGTCTCTCACAAGAATAGGTATCAGTACGTAAATTAGCCATAGATTCTCAATATTGTAACACCTATTGTGAGAGAAAATAAATGAAATTATTATTATATTGTTATTAAAATTAAAAAAATAATTAAAAATTGTCAATAGCTATTTCAAATTAAAATATGTAAATTTAGTTATTTATTTAAAAGTACTGCTTGATAGGGTACAATAATACTTAATATAATATAACAAAAGGCTATTTAAATTTTAAAGGATATTTTAAAAACTACATAAAACTAAACTAAAAGATATTAAATACTATGTACATGCCGGGTATCGGTTGAGCCAACTGAATGGCCTACAGATAATTCAACCGATACCCGTCGTCCGGCAACGTGCCCAAAATGCTGGCGGTGTTGTCTCGCTGAATTGCGAGGCTGATTCTTTGGCCAAAATACACGCCAGCATTTTGGTCACGTGTGGATTCCACCAGCCGAAATATGTTAATATGCGTTGTCGAAAATTCCGGAAATTACTTTTTATGTTAGATTAGGTACTTCTACTAATGTTATATTAGTAATAATTTAGTAGTGATATAATTATTATTATTAATGGAGTAGTATTTTTTTAATTTCAATGTTTCTTTTTCTTATTTTTGGAAAAATGGAACGCAATCACAAAATGATTTGAGTACGTACAACCACATGACGTCACGTGGCTAGAGCCCACCCTATTGGTAGATTATTGACACACACTCATGTAGCATTGACAGACAAAAGAGGAGATCCATAAATTTTTTTTTTTTTTTCATTTCCACATTTTGACTTCACACGCAAATGCCGCGTTTATTTTGATTTCAATTTATTGAAATTTTCATGTAATGAATATATAAAAACAATTGTGGCTTAAAATTTTGTAAATTTTTTTTTTGGATTTTTTTGTCTGATGCTAATTTTTAATCGTGTTCAACCATTAATCGATTCATGCATTGAAAAAAATATAAATACATATTCTCTATTGTGAATGTCTGATGATAGGATTCTTTGAAGAGAGGTCTGTGATGAAATCACAGAGTTTAGTTTATTACCAAAATAGAACTAGGAGTTAAGTATTTTTACCATAATTGCGTTTAATATTATTGTTGCTTACCATCAGGTGAACGGCCTGCTCGTCTCATCTTTAGATTACATAAAATCCATAAAAAAATATTTACTTAGATTTTTACAAACCAACCTAGAGCTAAAATTGTTTAAATTTTACAATAATATATACGTATCCTTGCTACGGCGTAGACAGCCTACGATGATATTGTGATGTCGTCGCTACGGTGGCGTAGGTAACATTGCCGTAGCGCGTCGGCTACACAAACTGAAAACATTGCCTCAGGGCCGGCAAGAGAAAATTTCGATGAATCTGTTGTTACAGAACTCTGAGAATCATAAAGCTTAAAAGGTATACTCGTATAATAGCTAAGTAAATTTTATATATTATACAAAAATATAATAAGAATTCTATAGTCGTTTCTAATGTAACAATTATTTTCAAAAAATATATTGTTTAAATAAATTTATTATTTGAATAAATTAAATTAAATTACTAAAATAATTTCTGTTCTGACTATGTGACTCTCTTAAATATGCCATTTTATTTAAATATTTGATGTGTGCCAATCATTCACATTAAATAATTAACTAAAATAACTTTTTTAATACCACTGGCATCCTATTCATTACGACATTTCATTAAAACTAAAGCGCCCATTAATTAACAGAGACCAACAGTATCTATAGACACAAATTGATTGAAGAGTCTTTTCAAAAAATATTTCTATGCTTATATGCTTTATTAAACTTCGCAAACAGCAATTTGCTAACGATCGATCAAATCTCGGTTTTAGCAATAATTTAATTTAAGAAGTTGCGGAATGGCGTAGAGAAAAGAATAGCGTATAGAAGTACATGTAGATACCCGCATATAGTAGGTATACTAGCTACGCGCAGGTGTTTTATATGACACTGAGTATTAAGACAAGCAAGTCGTTCGCCTGATGGTGAGCGCCACGCCTGCACATAACAATAAATAAATGTTTGTGTACAGGAAAAAAAAGTGCGAGCATTTGTTTCGTGTCTGGGTGTTGTGGGACCATGGTCCTCGTAGTTTCTGGCTCCCTAGATACAGGGAATGCTAGGTCAGGATCAATGTATATGATCGTTGGGCGTATCTATACAATCATAGACGTAAGATTCATTGCGTAAAATAAATACTATCTATGATTGGAATGCAAAAGGTTGTGATTTTTCTTCTCAGACTCAGAGATGTTAGAAACGCTTGTAACAATTGCTAGCTTTAGAAATGATTGTTCTTTTAGCTTACATTGTAAATAACGTGGGAAGCCAGATCCCGTGTAGAAGCTTTGACTAGAGATTCCCGAGTTGTTCACGCGGGGTGAAACGACAAGGTTTATTTGTTTTATCCCGTGGTTTTATCTGTGTGTGTTCGCAATGTATTGGGAACATTATTTGTCCGATAAAAAATGCCCTTCGGTATGTTGCCGTATCTTCTGAGTAGTGGTTCTTTTTCCGATACGGTGGTAGAGTCATTGTAATAATTGACGTTCTTAAGTGCGTCTTTGATGCCAAAATTGAATAAAGAACTTCGAACTTTGAATTGTTGGCAATAATCATATTTTTTTATTTTGTAACAAATTAAACATACCTGCTTCCTGTGCCTCCATAAGATCCTCATCGTCGCATATCAAGGGTCCGTAGGAGCACCCGTACAACTGTGTACAACCTATCTAAGAACCAAACTGTCGCATTAAGCCATTAATTGAATCCCAATGACGATACTCCATGTTGGATCCGGTAACCTTAATTGGCCAACCTCTGCGCTAGTCCAGTTCTTAGAATATTGTCCAATCGAGGGCCATTAGACTCATGTTACTATTATTGTTACAGCCCCTCGTCTGCCCTATTCTTAAAGATTTAAATAATTGCTCTAAAATGTTAAAGCATGCAACCTCTTCAGTTGACTTGATGCATACTTTTGTAACAATATGTGTCCATTTAAAAAAGAAATAAGTTTGATTTTATGTAGAGCTGTCTTGCCTGAGATGTCATTGTAAAATAATAAAAGGAATGTGTTTTCATTAAACAGAAATGTTATTTGTTCTCTAAATAGGGACTAATCTACCCGTAAGTGGTTATGGGACCTTCATTTTTGCTAGAATATTTGTTGGAAAGTGGAAACTAAGCATGGAGCTAAGTAAAATACAAATAAGTAAGCTTGACGGAAACAATTGGATACAATGGAAGTACCGCATGTCTGCTCTGTTGCGGGGCATGGACGGTCTTTTGGACATTATTCAAGGGAACACTCATAAACCGAAGAAGCCTGTAACTGAGGGCGGTGATGCTGATGCTGTGTCTGCAGTGGCTTTGACGGAATATAACAAGAAGTTATCAGAGTATGTTAGGCTGGAAAGTACTGCCTTACTGCTGGTTACGAATAACATTTCAGATGAAATACTAGACAAGGTGATAAGATTCTCACATCCTAAGGAGGTATGGGATGAACTACATAGACTCTATGACGGTGTCAATGACGACAAGTTATATGAAGTTTGCATGGAGTTCTTTAAATTTCAAAAAGACACTGTTCATGACATGACAACTCATGTTTCAAAATTGAAAAATTTATGGCATAAACTGAATCAGGAATTATTAAAGTCCGAAGAAAGTAAGCAATTACCAGAAGTACTATTAATATGCAAGATTTTAGATACACTGCCAGAGAACTATTTTTCATTTAAGTCAAGTTGGATGTTGATGTCTAAAAAGGAAAGAACTGTTGAGAATATTACCAGCCAACTTTGTGCGCATGAAAGAGCACTGACAGGAAGCAAAGAAGGCACGTCTAGTGAAGCGCTTCTCACAAGAACATATAAGAAAAGTATCGAGAAAACGAAGGAACAGACATCAGGGAATAAAAAAGTCACCAAGTTTAGATGTCATATCTGTAAAGAGGTTGGTCACTTTAGGAAAGATTGTCCAAATAATAGTAAGCAAGATAGAGGGAACAGTCATGGAAGCACAAATATGATAGTACTAATAAATACGACTGAATGGAGCCAAGATCGTGAAGGATGGTTTGTAGATAACGGAGCTACACATCATGTTACGATGAGGAGAGATTTATTCGAAAGTTTCGAGCCTTTCAGTGAACCTCACACAGTTACTACGGCTGATGGAAATGTTATAGAGGCCTTAGGAAAAGGGACAATTAAAATAAACCCTAATGGTGGAAAAGAGTTTTTACTCAGCGATGTCTGGCTAGTTCCTTGCATTAGCAAGAATCTTTTTTCTGTGCTAGCGACACAGGACAAGAACACAAACAGTTTGTTTGAGTCAAGAGTAACTACGTGCTCTATGAAGGTGAATGGAATTGTCGCCGTGACTGGAACCAGGAAAAGAAATGGTGGGCTATATAAGCTGAACTGTGTAGCAGTGGAACCAAAGGTAGCTGCATCAGTAAATGCAGTAGATACCTTGCAGCTTTACCATGAACGCATGGGCCACCAGGATAAAAGGCATGTGAAAGCTCTTATAGAGCGAGAGCTGAACATAAAGGCAAAGGATAATGGCATACTGTGCGAAGGATGTATTTTCGGAAAGGCACACAGACAGAAGTTTGGTACTAGAGAAAAAGCTAAAATGCCTGGAGAACGCATACATTCGGATGTTTGCGGTCCTTTCCCGTCTTCAGTCTCAAAGTTCCGGTATTTCGTATTGTTCAAAGATGAATACACCCGCTTTCGTTATGTCTACTTTATGAAAACAAAATCAGAAGTACCTGAAAAGCTGAAACAAATGCTGGCTGAAGCTAGAGTAGCAGGACACACGATAAAGGAGTTCCTTAGCGATAACGGTGGAGAGTTCGATAATGAATCAGTTCGGACAGAGTTATCGAAATACGGAATACATCAAAGACTTGTTATGCCGTATACGCCCGAACAAAATGGGTGTAGCGAAAGAGAAAACCGTACAATCGTAGAATCAGCTAGAGCAATGATGCATGCACATGAAGAGTTGCCTCAACATTTGTGGGCGGAGTTGGTACAGACAGCTGTTTAT
This sequence comes from Petrophora chlorosata, assembly GCA_951640565.1. Lineage (NCBI taxonomy): Eukaryota > Metazoa > Arthropoda > Insecta > Lepidoptera > Geometridae > Petrophora > Petrophora chlorosata. The sequence goes on along the minus strand of OX621194.1, from coordinate 4,513,858 downwards.
GTATTGAACCGAACAGGACCAACTTGCGTGGAACACAAGACTCCGTTTGAGCTTTGGTTTGGGAAGAAACCACGGATTAAGCACCTGAGAATTATCGGCTCTGAGTGCTATGTGCATGTTCCTAAGCAGAATAGGAAGAAACTGCAAAAGAAAGCTAAGAGATGCGTACTGGTTGGATACGATAATGATGACGGTTATAGACTTTGGAACAAGGATTCAAACCACATAGTCAGGTCAAGAGACATCACTTTTGACGAAAAGCCATTGGAAACCAAATTCCAAGAGGCAGTCGATGGAGTCACAGAAGTGGAAATTCCTCTTCAGGTACGAAGGGAATATAACGAGGAAGTGACACCCCCCGCTTCGATCAACAATGAAGTCGTAACGATTGATAACGAAATGGACTGTCAAATGGATAGTCATACCCCTGTTATCGAAGAAGACAATTTTGATGATGCGGTGTCGACTCATGAAGAATCAATTGAACCAAGGGGAGAGAATGTTGATGGAAATGACGATGTTGTTGATGATGATTTTGAGCAGTTGATTGGAAATGACGATGTTGAAGAAGATGAAGATAATCTTGAGCAACTAATAAACGCGCAGAGTGATCGTATACTGAGAGATCGGTCTTTAATCAAACGTCCAGCCAGGTTCAATGATTATGTCATGGTCGCAAAGGGATTTGTCGAACCGACATGTTACAAAGACGCAGTATCCTGTGAAGAAAGAGAGCTTTGGACGAAAGCAATGGATAGCGAGATGAACTCTCTAAAGGAGAACGAAACATGGGTTCTTGAAAAATTGCCAAAAAATAGGAAAGCTATTCCATGCAAATGGGTTTTTCGTGTGAAGCTGAATGCTGATGGTTCAGTTGACAAATACAAGGCAAGGCTTGTAGCTAAGGGTTTTCGCCAGAAGAAAGGGGAGGGTTTTGATCAAACTTTTAGCCCTGTTGCGAAAATGACCACAGTGCGAACTGTAATTAGCATCGCAGCTAGCGAAGGTATGAAAATATGTCAGTTTGATGTATCGACAGCATTTTTGTATGGAACACTCTCTGAAGAAGAAATTTTCTTAAAGCAACCCGAAGGCTACGACGATGGCTCTGGAAGGGTATGCTTATTGAAGAAAAGTCTGTATGGGTTAAAGCAAGCCCCTAGATGCTGGAATCAGAAAATTCTAAATTTCTTCAAGGAAGTTGGCTTTAAAATTAGTGAAGCTGATACTTGTCTATTTTTAAGAGAGAAAGACCACCGGAAACTGATTGTGGTTCTCTACGTAGATGATGGACTTGTAGCTGGAACAGATCAAGAACTCATTAATGAGTTTCTTGAAGAGCTGAAAGAAAGGTTTAAAATAACAACCAAGCCAGCTTCGTATTTCCTAGGAATAGAGATTTCAACCAGAGAAGGTCATGATGTGGTAATACATCAAACATCTTATGTTAAAAAAGTCTTGAACAGATTTGGAATGCAGGACTGTAAACCTGTGACTACGCCAATAACTAAGGAAGAGATAGTGCCACAAAATGAAGATGATGACTTCATTCTGAAGAACTACCGGCAAGTAGTTGGGGCACTTGCCTATTTAATGGTTGGAACAAGACCTGACATTGCATACGCGGTCAGCGTGGTGTCAAGGAGTCTGGAGAAACCGACTCAAGCAGATTGTGTCAGAGTAAAACGTATCATGAGATACCTACAGTACACACCTGACCTCGGCATTATGTATAAAAAGAACTATAAAAAAGGAATTATAGAGTCATACTGTGATGCCGACCACGCAGGTGATATTGGAACTGGAAGATCAACTTCTGGAGTACTTTGCCTATATGCTGGTGGACCAGTCTCCTGGATGAGTCAGAGGCAGCAAAGTGTCGCAATTTCGACCACGGAAGCAGAAGTGGTTGCTGCCAGTGAAGCTGCGAGAGAATGTGTATGGTTAACTCGGCTCATAGGAAGTCTCGTGCAACTCAAAGGCCTTCCTACGTTACAAATTGATAATGAAGCAGCGATAAAGTTAGCTGAGAATCCCGAGTTTCACCGACGCACCAAACACATCCGCATACGTCACTTCTTTGTAAGAGAGTTAGTGACTAATGGAGAGCTGCTAGTGAAGAAGGTCACCAGCGAGCTACAGTTAGCGGATCTTCTCACAAAGCCGTTGCCCAGACCAAGGCTTCGCAAACTTATGGAATTTTCTGGACTATATATTGAGAGAAGGTGTTAAAGCATGCAACCTCTTCAGTTGACTTGATGCATACTTTTGTAACAATATGTGTCCATTTAAAAAAGAAATAAGTTTGATTTTATGTAGAGCTGTCTTGCCTGAGATGTCATTGTAAAATAATAAAAGGAATGTGTTTTCATTAAACAGAAATGTTATTTGTTCTCTAAATAGGGACTAATCTACCCGTAAGTTAAAATACTAATGGTATATAGGTTTTACCTGGACACGACTAGCTCTGGATTGCAAAACGTGGCAACGCATGGCCTTCATTAAAATTTGGGTGTCCAAATAAAAAAATTAATAAAAAAAGAACCAGGCATGTTTAAAGAAAAATATATATAGTAAAAAAACAAGTTATATTGTTATATTTTGGGTAATAAAAAAGGTTATTTTATTTATTTGTTTGGTATAAATTTTATTTATTTATTTTCTTTCTTAAATTTAAGTTTTTACAGAATATCTATAAAACATATTCACAAAATATTACAAAAAACCTAAGCCTAGAATGCCGCCGGCAGCGGGGCAGGGCCCAAACTACCGGGTGGTTAGGGCTGCAGAGTGAGGAACTACAGAATTAATATATTCTGTAAATGTAAATAATAATAATAAATAATTATTAGTTACATATTTTCCAGGATTATTTATTTTATTATTATAGTTTTCACTTGTACGACGTAGGTACCTACGTCATCAAATATTTTCAAATTACAAAATAAATACCTATCTCTTTGTAAGTTATAAAAGAAACTTTCTCGTATAGTTCTATATGTATTTGGCCGAGTGAGATGAATTTTGGCAAAGATGTGGTCCACTCGCCCAACTCTTTCCATTACTTACATTACAGACTTTACCCTTTTTGCGAAGTATGCTACTTTAAGTATGAAAGGGCTCTTAGTGTCGAATATATCTTTTTTATTACTTACACACACATATATATATATATATCTAGTTATCCAAAACAAGTACCCTACTCCTGTGAGACCAAAAACATCTTAAAAAGGTTCAATTCAAATCTTGACAATACTCACGTAAATGAAGTACACAATAGAATCGTAGATACAAATGAGTAAACCTCCGCCGCTCTGAAATTGGATAGAAATCTATGTTGATTACATCGTATTGAGTACTAACATAGAATACTAAGGGACAGAAGCATCACTCCGCAAAGACATTTAAAACAATAGCGACTTTTGCTATGACGCAATAAAATTCAATTCAGCTCGCGTAGCGCTGCATACCTACCAGTCATATTAACCTACAGAGCGGCTCTCTTTCTATCACATACATAGCTCTTATCTCTTCTGACGTAACGACGCGCGACGTGTAACGACGCGCGACCCGCCGTCGGTGTCCGGCTATGTACTTGTAGCTTCGTACCTACAGTGAGGAGTGCGCTAGGCCTGGTAATAGTCGATATCTATATCTTGGTCCGCGTATAGAATTACGTTTACTTATTCGCTTATAGGATCTATTTGATTTTCATAAATACTAGAAATAAGGACAGGATTGTTGTACCTAGATATAGACTGACTAAAAACGAATAAGTCCTTTATGGGCAACTGCGTATGTTTTTATAATAGAATTCCAAAATGTACAACGGAACTCACAGAAAGTAAATTCAAATTACGCGTTAAGAATGTTCTAATGACAAAAGCATGTATACTATACTGTTCGTAATTACATAGAAGACAAAGATGTTTGGAACATTCCACTTCTGCAAAGTAGCAAATTGGTACATAAGAAACAAAACATTGTAGAAACCCAAAAAATTGTAACAAAATTTCAAAAAAAAATGTCCCTCAGTTTTTTGCCGTATCTTCTGAGTTCTTTTTCCGATACGGTGGTAGAGGCATTGTGATAATTTGACGTTCATAAGTGCGTCTGTGATGCCAAAATGATTAAAGAGATTTAGACTTTTGACTTTCCGGGAAGAAAATTATCTTCAAACCCTGTGATCCAATTCATCCAATTCTGCTACGTTCAGTTAATCACACGTGATTGAGTAACAAACATACTAAATCAAATCTCGTACACCATTGAAGTTGCGGGTTCGATTCCCGCAACGGGACAAATGTCGGACAGAAAAAAAGCGCAAGCATTTGTTTTGAGTCTGGGTGTAGTGGGTGTCCTCGTCGTTCCTAATTCTCTAGATACATGGAATCCTGGTATAAGTAGGTAAGCGGTCGTTGGGCGTATAAAAAAGGTATTATTTTATGCAGAAATACCTATCTGGATATACAAACTACAAAAATTACATAGGTCCGTGTCAACATTATTATTTGTCGTATCATAAGTATTCCTATTCACACACAAGACTATAGAGGTACTATATTTATATAGCACATCCGGCGGCTCCGTGGCGTAACTTCCGGTGCGATGCCGGATGACTACTGTCTGTATGTTTGCTCCGCCTGTTTGTCTGCATTAAAAGGGACACTGGCAATCCTGGCACTGTCCAACGGGAAATAAATGTGGACATAACTTTTATTTTAAACGCTAGCGCGATAAGCAATGCCATTTTTTGGGGGTGGGATTTGGCGTCGTTATCAGCGTTGATCTGCGACTCTGTGATTTTAACGCCTTGATTGGAATAAGCGCCGCTATCGATATGGATATTGTTGTGCCCATAGCAATGGTGTTTCGGTCGGCGTCGGCGCAGAGACCAACAATCAGACGTCAATACAAAATACATATTACAAATAAACTAAGTAACTGTAGCTAACGCAGGAGCACACTCCCCAAATGCAGCTTGTAAATTTTTAAATTTTGTGAGATCCCTTGAACGTTAACCCTCGTTTATAATCATAAAAAAACTTAGCCCGAAAAGCTCCCCGCAATACGTCAATTGTTGCAAACAAAAGAAGAGTGTCAGATAACCTTTAAAAATATTTAAAAAAGAACTACACTTAGGTGACCAACGATTTATTAAAATTAGCCGTTAATTCAAAATAGTTTCAAGAAAAAAAGAGTATTTAATTATTCAGTGGCTAACAATTTTCGGAACAGTTTAGGTATCTTTCCTAATCTTTATAGCGATCTTAATAGCCAGAGAAATGGGGTTCCCTATTCTCTATTTCTCTGTTGCAAGCTATCTATACGACTACTAAATTAACTAACATGACTTATAGGATCTACGTACAGACTAAGTAAGAGTCTGCTAAAGTAATTCTCCACTATCTACCTACCAACATGTTGCCCTTGTCAATTTACCTTTCTACCTAAAATAACAACAAGAAAGAATAAATAAAAACCTTATTTGCTTTGATGTTGTATTAGGATTTTTAAATTTCCACATTGAATTGCTTCACAAATTACCTTAAATTAATCTTGGTTAATTGTTGTTTTTCTAGCGGAACTCTGCGAAACCTCATCTAAATAAAAATAACAAATAACGGGAATATAAATATGGAGTATCTGGATAAAACCAGGATTTATGAACTTTTAAGTGCTTTCTTTATTTATTTATTTATAAACCTAAAGTTGCTGACAAACAATAATTTGGGATAAGGTGTAAAACTTTTGGATCACGATGTCCAAAGGTGAAACAATACAAACTTATACAAGAGAAACAATTTTCTCGAAGTAAAACCAATCTCTCACACACCTCGCGCAACGTGTAGGTAAGTGCGGGAACCTATTGCTCAATTTCCATCTCCGGAGGTTATTTTCCGCCAGAGACACGAGAAAAAGCTCGCGTCACTTTGGATATAACTTCTAGTGCGGTGTACGAAATGACATGATCATAATATAGGTATATAATATCTAACATACGAGTGGTTCGCCTGAGGTATTTTAGTCAACTTCAATAATACCTACATATACACATACAAGCAGTAGTGCGCAAGCTTTACTGTGTTCCGGTTTAAAGAGCATTGGAGCCAGCGAAGTTACTGTGTATTATAAGACTCAACAGCTAATTGTCCCAGGGTGACGAGCGCAGTGCAGTGCCGCGCAGGATTTTGCAAAACAAAGTTCTGGGTGGTGCTGTTATTGTTATGGGCTGGCTCGTCTCGTCATACAATTAAAAAAACCATGTCTTATGTCTTCATAATGATTTTAATAAGGTACTTAACTTACATTTTTTTAACGGCTGAATGCCTTTTGTTACTGAAAACAAACTAGGTACACTCTACTTACTAAAACTAAACTAACTACATACAAGGAATAGCAATTGGACAACCCATAGACCATTAAAGGCCTATAGATAGCTCAAATGCTCCAGCCCACTACCAGTTGGCAGCGTACCCAAGATGCTGGCAGTATTGCCCCGTTGGATTGCAATACTGATACGTTGAGCCAAATAAGTCCCAGCATTTTGGTCACGCGTCGCATCGATCAGGCGCTCTGACAGACTTTTGAAAATACGATGAGCTCCTGAGAGGGTACTAAAACGTACATAATTATACTTATTGTAGTGTAGTATACTATTATAGGTATGTAGGTATAATCATATCTACACTCTGTAGTTGAGGAAGAATATCAAGAAATGTGGCGGATAAGTTATTAACAGACGTAATTGGGTATTTGCGCGGAAAGACAAACGATTATTGATTGCGTTTTGAGGAAGACAGATTACTTCTACTATGTACAGTCAGCGACATAAGTAGCTGAACTTTACAATCTTTCAACAACACTTTCAACACCGCCTTTTTGCAATTTCCCTATTCGTACAGGATATTAACAGATTTGTTAAATGCAACATTCAGTGAAATGAGACAAAATATTGAAGGTGTAGTCAATTAAAGATTCACAAATGTTCAGCTACTTTTGTCGCTGACTGTACCTACCTACCTACCCTACCTATAGATTATGTTCTTGTTTGGAACAATATGTTGGTTGAGTTTATATTTTACCGGAAACGTTTGGGTTCTTTTAAAGTTATCTCAATTTATAGACATTACGGCTATACCGACCGTTTCGTGTAACACGATGGAAGCTTTGTCAACTTTGTGGTTACGTGTCGCTGGTGCACTTTTCAAAAAGAAACATGTAAATAAAGTAAGTGTTAGTATATACACATGTACTTACACTTACTTTATGTACAAGTTTCTCTTTGATAAGTGCAAGTGCATACAACGTTTACCTTCTAAACAAACAGCCGGGGCACACTACTCACTAAAAGTAAATAGCAAAGTGTCATCTGTTTAGCGTTATCATCGAGCCATGTGTAGGTATCGCAAGGGATATGGCCTCCTGGCAATGCTCACCCCCAAACAACAATCCCAAACTCATTCCAAAATGTGTTTCTTGTCTCTGAAAACACAATTTACATACAGCGGCCCTTGTATGTCGCATGTTTATTTTACGAGTAACATTTTACGATGGAAACGTTTTCCGTGTGTCATCTTCCATTCACTGCGGCGCCGTCGGACACATTTGACTTGGTAATCGTGACCGCTGCGTATGTCAGAACATTGCATGCTTACGCGATGTACGTTAAAAACGTAATTGCACTAGATTAAGCTTGTACCACAGAATAGATAATAGTATTACGTACTATATTTTGCTATGTAATTGCTAGTCCCTATATTTTGTGCGCAAATAAAATGGCGCGGTTTTTGGGCACGATAACCGCAGAAGTTGATGGTATTCGACCATTTTACTGGTACTGGTTTCTCGTATGCGAGAGGCCGTCTGGGTGGGTACCACCGCTTTACCAGTTATTCAGCCGCCAAGCAGTAATGCGCAAGCAGTACTGTGTTCCGGCTTGAAGGGCATTGTAGCCAGCGAAATTACTGGGCATTTTGAGACTCAACAGTTAATTGTCTCAGGGTGACGAGCGCAGTACGGCGCCGCGCAGGATTTTTTATTTATTTTGGCTCGTCTCGTCTTTCAGTTACAAAAAAAAGTTTAGTACTTCCTCATTCCACAAAGTAAACTGTGTGGCTACTAGCGCTTAAAATTAGAACTTCTAATTAATTTTCCAGTGTAAAATAATTTAGCTATGTCAATACTTGGGTACCTAAACATAAAACAAGCAATTAAGGACACACCGGAATCCGTAGATAAGCAATAACTTACTACCCGTTTTCAATTAAGATTATTTGGGAAGTTAGTCTTTCGTTCGCGCGAAGGGTGGTCGTTTTTAATATTATAATTATAAATACACCTACAAACATACAATCTAAATAATGTTCCTTTACGTAATGGTATCAAACACCTGACTCTGGGGTAGCAACAAACAGAGCCTTCACGTTCAGAGAGCTTCCACATTCAAAAGCCTTTCAAATACTTTTGTTATGGAATGCCGTAACTTTATCCTAAGCTCTAAAAACAAAGCATTTTGATTTCAACTAGGTAGATATGGTTACTTAGTAGTGCTATTATGTATTCTGTCGGTGGTATGGAGTATTTATTTTACATTAGTAATCACACTTATAAATGCGAAAGTTTGTGAATGAATGAGTGTATGAGTATGTATGTACGTTTGTTACTTGTGTAATTTATGTACTTGGTCTCCGTTTATATTACAATAAATAATTTGAATTTGAATAATTCTGTACGCTGCCGACACTACTAATCCTTCGAAAATGTTAAGCTTAACATAAAAAAACATATGGAAAAACTGATAGATTATATAATCTAGAATCCATATAATGGGCAATATTTTTACTTATAATAAAACTAGCCTTATCCCGGGAAACCGGGATAAAAAGCTATCCAGCTATCTCTAATCTGAATTTCACTCAAATCCGTTGAGCCGTTACAGGTCGCATAGAAGCATGACCCAAGGCTAGGTCATGCCCTGGGTCGAAGTAGCCCCAAGCGTCGCCCAGGGGTCGAAGCCGACCCACGTCTCCTATATCGCGACGCGGATAAATGGTCCCTATCTGTAACCGAGAACCGTGCAATCTCGCCGCGCCATCATTCATATCGGTTACTGACTGGAATATTCTCTGAATTGTTATGTTGATTAATTTATCGAGGGATAATAAATTGGAAATCTTCGTGATATTAAGGAATTTAATTTGTGGAAGTTTTATGTCACTTTTATGCAGTGCTACGCAGGGTTTTTTTTTAACTTTATATTGTACCTATATTTACTATGCAATAAAGAGATTTTGTATTTGTATTTTGTTTATTCCCAACTCTACAGATTGTAATTATAGATTCCCAATTCTACCTACATATTACCAATTCAATATATTTTCACTTGTAAGTGTTTCTGGCTTCCCGGTTGTACAATTCCCTAAAATGTTTAAATAAATAGAATCAAAAAAATATAAAGAAAAAAATACAGGGTGAAAGTACTAAGTAAAAACGTAATCATAAACATATTTACATCTACAGTTCCAGATACTTGTAACCATGGAAAATTGTAATAAAAGTTCTAAAAAATATGCCCCTCCGTTTTCTGCCGTATCTTCTGCTGAGTAGTGGTTCTTTTTCCGATACAGTGGTAAAGTGGTAGTCATTTTAATAATTGACGTTCGTAAGTGCGTCTGTAATGCCAAAATTGAATAGAGCACTTTTGAACTTAAAACTTTATACTTTGAACATAGATAGAAAATGAGCATGCAATCTTATTATTCACTCTTAAATACACGGAACTCCTAATTTCGCAGTGGAAACATAGCCAACATAGGTAAAATGTGAGTAGGTAATAGGAACAAACCTTGCTTTTATAACTCAATTACATTTAAACCCATTATTTCAGCCAGGCTCGTTATAATTATTTTTCAGCTGGTAAATACAGGGGATCAAAGTTTAGGGTAAGTTTAAGTTTAGTTTTATCTGAAGTCATCGTTTAGCGATCAATTATTAATTTTTACTTAAAATTTATTTTAAAGTTGAGCTGTAGCAGGGCATCTGCATTAATTTTTCAAGTAGGCGTGGATGGCCATATATCAAACTAAAAGGAATAGCGAAAAATGCTCAAAAGAGTCTCGGGGCCGATTTTGATAGAAACTAAAACTAAATAATTGGATTTTGAGACACCTGTTTTTCTAGCCAGGAATCGATAAAAAAAAAACATACCCTATATTATTGCAGCGGCCGATAGCGTGGCGTATAGGGATCGAATTTTGGGAAGTAATAATATACGCCAAATAAAATGAACGTGTCTTATTTTTTTTAATAAAGTGATTCTGGTATGTTGGTAATAGTCATTGTAACAATTGGCGTTCGTAGGTGCGTCTGTAAAGCCAAAATTGAATAAAGAACTTCTGAACTTTGAACTTTGATTTATATTTTTAATTTTTATACATTACCCATTATTATTTTATTTTTTGTACGTCAAAACTACGATGTATTTTGTGACTTATTTTATTTTTCATTATTGTATATATGTTATTTGGTGTGTTAAAGTGTTATTGTATTGTACCCATATACCGTGACTTACCTTTGTCCAAAATGATGCTTAATTTTCAACACACATCTGGACTCGACCTTGATTTTTGCTGGTAAAATTGTTATTGTTATCTATGTATATATTTAAGTTATATTTTATTCTCTAACGCATGGTTTGGTAGTGACGGAGGTCGCCGAATCCTTTCCCCTGAGATTATTTTCTCTGGGTATAAACTTCGATTAGACAAAGCAACCTATATCATGCACTTAAGCGCTTACGGAAACTTTGAAGCCCTTAAGCCGGCCCTCGCTTGAGATTGACAAGTTGTTCGGAGTTGGTAAGTTTGCATCTACGTGGCTTAGGCACTTTTCTCACCGCCGCCGACAGCGAGCCCGCGATTAGCTATCAAATATTTGAGGAAACGAACAAAAGATATAGATTCCGTGTCATTAAAAGAGACACATAACTTTAACCGTAGACTGAAACCTATTTGCTCAAGTGACAGTTGTCTTTCCTCAAAGGTTTTCTGGAAGAAAACTCTTTTTAGAGTTAAGCTCGCCTTTGTACATGTAGTTTATTATAATCCACGACGTAATAGATCTGATACTGTACAATAAAGAATATAAAGACACTTATATTAATAATTGATCGCTGGCCGTTCACACTGCCGCATGTCGGCGAGAACTCTATCTCTCTCTACTATTTTGTCGCAACGACAAAATTATCAAAGATTAAACTCGCTCAGCGATGCTCGCTTGGCGATCAAGCTCACGCCGAGACACGAACCAGCGGTCATTTCTCTACTAGGATCTGAGTGCACGAATTGTTATGAATTTAGAGCAATCAGGTTTGCGCAGGACTGTACGCTCGGCCGCGCTGAGCTAGTGGCGCGAGTAGTCGCCCGCCGCACTCGCTCACGCGCTTTATAGCCCAGCGAGACAACTATAGTGAGAGCGAGTGTGGCCCAGTGGGAGCACGTGCGACTTTCGATCCGATGCACCCATGTTCGAATCCCGCTGGCCCCGCACCACTGACATTCTTAAGTTAAGTGCGGATTTAACACTCGCTCTAAAAACGGTGAAGGATAACATCGTGAGGAAACCGGCATGTCCAAGAATTAATCACAAAAATTCAAGACATGTGACATCCACCAACCCGCACTGGGTCAGCGTGGTGGATTATGGCTCAAACTCTCTCTATGAGAGAAGGCCCGTATCCCAGCAGTGGGACCATAATAGGCTGATGATGATGATGATGAGACAACTATAAGAACTACACACTCTCTTCTCGCTGCTCGCCAACTCTTAACTAGTTTCTAGCTCGAATCGCTACTCACTCATCACCGGCGGTGAGACAAGTGCCTAAAGCATGTAATGTAAGAATTTTCTTGAAATTTTGAGACGTACTGGATTGCTTATTTGACACCTATATTACAGTGTGACAGGATTTTACATGAACTTGGATATAACATATAACTAGCTAGCGCCCCGCATGTATAAAAATCAAAAGATAGATGAAGTGGAATCGTTTAAATTCTTAGGTATACATTTGGATAGACATTTGAGTTGGAAGGTACATGTTAATGCAGTACATCAGAAGCTGAGTCGCTTTGTTTTTGCGCTGAAGAAACTGAGGCAGACGGTTTCCAAGGAAGCTGCTTTAGCTGCGTACCACGGATATGTATCATCAGTCCTTAGTTACGGTCTTATAATGTGGGGAAATTCCGTAGAGTCTGAGTCAGTTTTTTAAATGCAGAAAAGGTGTATCAGGTTGATAAACAAAGCATGGTTCTTGGACAGTTGCAAACCATAATTTAAAAAATGTAAAGTCCTTCCACTTCCATGCATGTATATAAGAGACTTATGCATTTTCGTTAGAACACATCCAAATTATTTTACAAAACACAATGAAGTTTTAATTAGACAAAAACGAGCAAAGTTTAAAAACTTACTGTATCAACCTCCTTGCCGTAAATATATATAAATATGAAAAAATGTTAGTAATATGAGTATGTTCTTTAATTTAATCCTGCTATTTATTGCTCTGTTCTATTATAGGAATAAAGAACGTCGAGCAAAACACAAAGTTCATGTCCTTGTCCATTGTCCATCTCGTAGATTTATTGCCCACTCGGATTCTAAAACTTTGTTACCCACGTTCACACTTACCTACTTACTATGAGATCACACCCACATTCAGACAAAGACACACATACAGACATGGGCGCCGGCAGAAATAATTTCCAGGTGGTGCAGATTTTAGTTTTCTTACAATCTTTGCCGTATATGATTGTTAATAAAAAGATGAAATTTTAGTATGAATGTTCGAGGCATTTACAAATTTCTGACTATTCATTATGAATTTATTATATAGGTACCCAGTCGTCACGGCTCACACCTATTTGTTAACGACGATCGAAATTTAAATAACTCCTGTTGATCCCGAGATTCCCAAGGGGTGCAAGTGCACCCCCTGCCGGCGCCCATGCATACAGAATTACTTACCTACCGAGTATCGGTTGTGTAAGAACATAATTTTTAAGTACCTAATTAACGCATTGAGTTCCGCGCCATACGTGTTACCGTAAAGAATTCGCACTCATGATGCCGATGGGTTAACGCATTCAATTCCGCACCATACGTGTTATAGATAGATAAACACTTTATTATTAAAATCTTTGAAAATTGGTTGATGAAAAACAAGTAGGTACATTTCACAGTAATCAGCATAACAAAGCGGTCTTATCGCTCAAAGCGATCTCTTCCAGACAACCATTGAACAGAAAGGACTAACATAATAGTGTTATCGTAATTATTGAAGTACCTAGCTAGGTAAGTAAATATTTAAACAAAATGGTACTTAGGTATGAAATCATAATCAATCATGAATCTTTAATGAAAGTGAGTTATGTAAGAAGCACACTTTCTAAGTAAATATAAGTACCTACCTATTTAATTTGAAAACACGAACATGAATTGCTATTATATAAATATCCTTGATCGAGTTTCATAGAAGCCTTGACAGCTATATCAGAAAAGTTAAAAGTAAAATAAAAGCGTGAAACCTGTAGGAATTGCGTATTTCACGGGCCTTTTATCATTATATCATATTCATCTTTAGAACTCTACACCAAAAGCCTTTCATAATAAACATTTTGAAAGCTACATATCGCTTCCATGGCGAAGAAAAATAATGTTTGATCTTCTACACACGTCATCTTTATCTAATAATATTTTATACTTTGATCTATGATTGGATATATACGATCCATAAAAAATACATCATATATGAGTAGAAATAAAAGTTAATTAAATGTAAAAGACGAAACCATTGAAGGAATGAAAAGTGGTATAATAGGTATGTTATCGAAAAACTTGATGTGTTGAAACTGTATTGAAGAAGGCTGAAATGTCTCTTGTACACAGAACAAGATGAAAAAAAAAACTATAAGCTGGGAATAGAGAAGATAATAAATAGATATATGATCTATAAAATATACCTATATATGAGTAGAAATAAAAGTTCATTGAATATAAAAGACGAAACCACAACCAATGAAAAGTGGTAGATGTTTAATTGAAAAACTTGATGTGTTTAAACTGTATTGAAGAAGGCTGAAATGTCTCTTGTTTAAGATAATAAATAGATATATGATCTATAAAATATACACACACACAACACAATGAGTACCTAAAACGCAAAGATCGTGTTTTACCTAATATAGTAATGTCTTAAATGTAATATCACTTCACTTCGTTAAAAATAGTATAATTTTGTTTATCCTTTAGTACATATTAATAATATTAGTACATCTAGATGGGGTGGGACTGGCACCCGAAAAACTGTTTTTAACTAGTTCGGGAGCCTATGGATTCATTCACATGTAAACTTTTTATGCAAATAAACTCATTATTATCATTATATTTTTATAGATCATATATCTATTTATCATCTTTTCTGTTAATTGAATGTAAGAGACGAAAGCGAGTGAGGAATGAAAAGTGGCAGGTATTTTATCAAAAAACTTGAAGAAGGCTTAAGTGTCTGTTGTATACAGACAAATTTGTAATTTTTTTTTACGTCTGTCTAGGCCAACGATTAACCACAATCTCACCTGATGGGAAGCGACGATGTGGTCGAAGATAAAGCACGCTTGCCTATGAGATATAAGTATCTATTCACTCTTGATTTGAACACACCCAGGTTGTATTTAATAGGGAACACATACGATATCTACTGTAAATAAAGAAGAAACAAGTATACGTTTAATTAAATAAGAAAACCGACTTCAATGTATCTTCGAAGTCCAAGGTCAAATATCGATGAAATTTATATGGGGCCACTTCGTAGATATACTGAACCCAAGAATTTTTCAAGTCGGTTCATGATTGACGGAGTTCTGAGGTAACAAACATAAAGAAAAAAAATACAATCGAATAGAAGACCTTCTCCTTTTTTGAAGTCGGTTAAAAAAATACAATCGAATAGAAGAGCATCTTCTCCTTTTTGAAATCGGTTAATAAATAGAAAGCCAAAGGTACATTAGGACCACTAACTCATCAGCTAAGTGTTGGAAATCCGGCGTGATTCAATTACAAGCCGTAACCACGACGTAAATCCACATCGAGCCAACTCCCATCCATCATTGCAATTTAATTATAAAACCGTATTTTGTAAAGGATTTACTCACATAAATTACATACCTAAAGGATAACTTTTACCTTTACGCTGACAGAATAATAAATGCGTGGTAATGAAAACAAATTGCGTGCGAAATTTACAATGAAACCGTAATTGAACTGTCTATACTTCTAGGAAACTGGCAGAAGAAACAAATATATTTTTTTTGTTGAAAAATATATATTTCAAGATAAGCTCTTAACAAATTCGTAATCGGAACCGCGAGCAGATTAAAATGAGCCCAAACACTAGTAGTTTACGATTATTCGTCAAGGAGTTCCATAGTCCACCTTCTGTCTCCATCATCAGACCAGCTGGCTGTCACCATAATATTGCATTATCATTAGAATTTGACAAGTATGCAAAATTTCAACTTCGTAGGACAAGAGGAAGTGGTTCTAATTCAGCTGGCAAGATTCCACCCGACAAACAGAGTTACACACAAACGTACATGCATTGCAAGTTAAATATACTTATAAAAAATAAACTTCAATATTTTAAGGTTACTCAGGGACCCAGCCAAATCCGTACATTTGTGATGCTATTTAATTTTTTGTACGTGTGTATGTTTATTTATTCAAAAAGTACGAGTGAGTGAGATTTTTTATACCACGTCTTATTAAGTTACTTTCTTGTCTGTCTGTCATTCCGGGTAGAATCTTGCAACTCAAATTTCAAGCACTTCCCGATTAAAAAACGTCATTTTTGAATTATTTTTTAACCTATTACGGATTCTTGTTTGAGGTTTCCTTTGTGCTATGATACTGGAATGGAAAGATCATCGATTCTTAAGAATGTAGGTAGGTATAAAAGAAGTTCCGCGGGTAAAACTTATAGGTACTTAATATGCGAGCGATATTAGATAAATTCCTGGTGTTTTGTGATGGTTAGCCGTGGGCTTTTAGTAGAATAAACGTCTGAAATATAATGCCCACTTCTATGAACTGGTAAAAGGAAACAGAACCGATGATACGTTTATGGTGCTATATAGTAATGGCATATGTGGTCATATATCACTGCAGATATTCCAAATTGCATATGGTTGTGTTTGAAAAATTTTCCTTTATCGGTTGGCATAGTCCCAAGCCGCCATCTTGAATAATATTTTTAACCGACATGAAAAGGAGGAGGTTCTCAATTCGACTATATGTTTTTTTATTCTGTTTTGTTTGTTTGTCACGCGATAACTCCGGCAACTATGAATTATGATGATTCTTTTTTTGTTTGGTAGGTCATACTTCAGAGGTGGACCCATGCAAAAATTTTCGAAATTGATTCAACAAGTTGTGAAATAATCAAAAAATAAAAAAAATATAGGTAGTCTTAAAGCCGGTTTTTGTTTTCCTAAAAATAATTATACATAATGGCTTAGAACGAACTTAATTAAAATAATGTTCTCTATGGATACAGTATCTACCAGGCCTTTAAACGCCATCGCCATTCGAAAGGGATCGGATCGCAGAGACACGCAAATCCCCGGCTTAGCGATCCATTTGTTTTCATCGCGTCAACCGCTGCATTGGTTTCATGAATTTTTTATTCGGGTCACGTTTAAATTAGGCAAAGCTGATTATTATAAGGAATAAGTACATAGCTTGACTTTTCTTGGTTTGTAGGTAAATGTATTATCGAAATAAAATGGTTGTAAATCAACGATAAGTTTTAATGTAAGACTTAATTTAAATTAATTTCAATTTTAATTTCAATATCTATTTTATTTAATTGTATTAATATGCCTAGTCTAAAATAAATAATTTGAACGACTTTAAATAAATAAATACGCCCGACGATCACATACATAGATCCTGGCCCCTAACTAGGATTCCCTGTTTCTAGGGAATCAGGAAGTATGAGGACCATGGTCCCACGACACCCAGACACGAAACCAAAGCTTGCGCTTTTTTGTCTTTGTACAAACATTTGTCCCGTCGCGGGAATCGAACCCGCAACCTCAGTGGTGTACCTATGAGATTTGAGCCAACCTGCCTAACCACTACACCACAGAGGATATCAACTGAACTAGGTTTAAAGAAATTTAATCTAAAAAAAGGCATAATACATATATATATAAGAACAAGATTTAACATTCATAGAATTTACAATGTCGTTCAGTTGTTGTACATAAGTAGGTAGGTATTACTATCCTAACGCATTCATTCCTATACTTAGCAGGTAGGTCGTGTTATAATTTGCTATGGTTTTCGATTTCATGCTGGGCAAGTTTCGACTTGGACACATTAAATGAGCTTACATCGAACTCCTTAATAAGTTATATTATATTATAAATAAAATCCGAGAGGTTCAATATTTGCTTGGTAGACCTAGGTAGCATTAAAATCTGTACGGTTGTCTGGAAGAGATCGCTTTTAGCGATAAGAGCACCAAATGTTACACTACAAATAAGCTTTTATTGTAAGTTTTTTAATTATCTGTGTGTTTCAATAAAGAGTTATTTCATTTCATTTTTTCATTTCATTTCTCATTTTAATTTCGGAATGAACTCGTAATTAACCCATTTCCTGAATTAAAGCAAAGCCTACTAAAAGGAACGTTTCTAAGGCAATCGCTATCGCAACCTAATAAACACTGGCACATTTGCTTATATTAGAGCTAGCAGACTAACACGTTGGATATAAACATAAAACACAATGTAAAAGCTTAGGTATTTTCGTGTTCAGTTATGTTTATACTCGTATGTTTTTTTTTATGTAACTGAATGACGAGGCGAGCTGGTCGTTTGCCTGATGGTAAGCAATACGCCAGCCCATAACAATAGCAGCACCACCAAGAACTTTGTTTTGCAAAGTCCTGCGCGGCACTGTAATGCGCTCGTCACCCTGAGACAATTAGCTGTTGAGTCTCATAATGCCCAGTAATTTCGCTGGCTACAATGCTCTAAATATGTATGTAAATTCAACGCAATGTAGGAACACGGTTTTATTATAGTGTATGTACGTATATAGAAATAGTTCCACGCTTGACCGTGTACAGAGTTATTGCATCATGCTGCTACGACGTGACTCTCCGAGCTACGAGTTAAATACGTGCTACGGAATTCGTAGCACTTCTCGTAGAAGTTCTTAGCGAAATATTTGAATAACAAGTTATATATATTCAGGGGAATGTCACAGTTCAAGACCGAGCAGTAACTTCGTTATAACTACTTCTTATAGCGTTTTAGTAGATTTACATGTTAAGAAACCTCGAAGTCCTTAAAGTTTGAAATGTGATCATAAAGCTCAGATCAGGAAGCAATCTTAAGGAAAGAATATCTTTGTTGGTTTAAGAAGCAAACAAAAAGGACGAATTTGAAATTGGTTGGTCAAGTTGGTTGGTAATCTATTTTTAACCGACATTAAAAAGAAGGTGGTTCTCAATTCGATGGAATGTTTGTTACAGAACTCGGCCACATTATACCTATTCAGTATAGCTATAATGTGGTCCCATATAAATTTCATCAATATTCGACCTTAGACTTCAAAGATACATCAGAATTGAGGTCGGTTTTTTTTGTTATAAAATAAATTATATATTTTAAAATGAATGTATGTGTATATACTCGTATATTTTGAAATGAATGTATGTATATGACCTCATACCCGAAAAAAGTGATTTGATTAAATTTCAAAACCTAGATATTTACGGAAATCAAGTATTAAATCCAATGGACGCATGCCCACAAAACACCGTACAGAATCCACCCTTTGAACATTTATTACATTTTTTATTTTTGTACATTTTTTTATTACAGTTTGTAGGCGACGCGTGATTACCTATAGTATATTTGTTAATTTTTATTATTTTTGTTTGCTACTTTTAATATTTGTTTTGGAACCTAAATTAAAACTTATATGTAAATTATTATTGCAATAAACTACGGGCGAAGGCGCGGGAGACGCACAGTGAGCCGAAAGGCCGGAGAGGTGAGGGGCGGAAAGCCCGGTTGACAAATCTTTTGTTTTTAGTACTCCAATAGCTGCACCGCGCGCGGGACGTATGCGCCTCTCCTACCCGCTTTCAACCTTTCGTTTTGAACATTTTCGTCTTTCTTCGCGTCCTCAACGCAGGTTACCTTCGAAATATATTCTATATTGTCAGTATAAACTAATATTCATAGTGTTGTACTAGTCTACGAGGCATTTACATGTCTCGCTTTATAATCCTCTCTACGAACCGTTAAATATTAATGACTTGTTGATGTTCAGGGAATTGCTTTAGTATAGTTTCATGTATATAATTTCAGACTGACTGTATAAGTAATATATATCATTTCTGACTCACAGACAACGCACAGCCTGAGCCGCTAGACCAAGAGACTTGTTGGAGAGAATATTATAGGTATTGGAATAATTTATAGATTAACTGAATTGTATTATTAAGTGCTAGGTCTTAATGCAGTATGTAGTAACATTTACTTTACCCTCATCGTGCATTAAATAACAACAGAATGTATATTATTAGTTTTAAACAATGTCATTTTCAATTTTTAAATAAATAATTATGAAACAAACAAACTAATTATTATTTCAATTCTCATGTATCTTCGAAGTCCAAGGTCGAATATGGATCAATTTGGTTTACTAATGTATGGGCAAAAACTTTTGGAAAAAAATCACATCGCAAACTGTTTTAATCAAATTTTAATTTGTAAAAAACATTTGTTAAATCAATTTATCGCAATTTTCAGTTAGCAAAGCTCTTTTTTTGCAAGTTTTTGCCAAGCAATAATGCGCAAGCATTACTGTGTTCCGGCTTGAAGGGCATTGTAGCCAGCGAAATTACTGGGCATTATGAGGCTCAACAGCTAATTGTCTCAGGGTGACGAGCGCAGTGCAGCGCCGCGCAGGATTTTGCAAAACAAAGTTCTGAATGGTGCTGTTATTGTTATGGGCTGGCGTATTGCTCACCATCAGGTAAACGACCTGCTCGTCTCGTCATTCAGTTACATAAAAAAAAGTTATTGTTCTAGCGCATCGCCGGCCGCTACTGCGGCACGCTCGCTTCGCTCGCTCGATTATCAATTACCAATATCAGCAATGGCAGCTGCCTTATCCCTATTCATAAACTCTTTTGAATCATAGAAAACATGCGTTAACAGTTAGTTTACTCTTGAAAATATTGATATTGAAAATGTCAGTGATATTATTTGGCAATGAATTATTCTTTGTGTATCTTGGAAATTTCACCCCTAAGAGGGTAAAAGGAATATAAAACCGTATCAAAAGGCGTACTTAGTCGCGGGCAAAAGCTAGTGGAACACGAAATAGAAGGGTAGTTATCTTAACGTTGTGGTATTATTCTGTACGTCTGGAGTTGAACGTTGTTTTTGGTAAATGGGGTAATGTCTGTTGAGGCGGTATATTCTTAAGCTATAAAGGATTCAAGATCCGTGATATATAGTGTTTAGAGTATATAGTGTCTAGTGTATATAGTAGTCGTATATAGTGTTTGAGTGAATGTTATTTTCTTATTTAATGCCTTTTTTTCACTGTGACATCATTCATTAGCCTTAATTAAAAGTTATGAGTTTAATTTAAACATAGACAACGTCAGCCAATTTTTTCTTCTCTCGTCAAAAAACTAAGTTACAAACAGTTAGATATACAAACACAAATAATTTATAAATTTTATGCGTATCAAGTATTAACATATATAGTATTATACTATAAGTAGGTAAGCATACACAGCCTACTTTCTACTAATATTATAAAAGCGAAAGTTTGTGAGGATGGAAAAACTGATGAAAGGATTTTGATAAAATATGTAGGTATGTAGATATTTTAGGTCCTAAAAAGGACATTCCAAAAAGGAAAAGTTACAAACTAAATTCTAAGCAGACGGAGTATCATCCATTTTGCGTTTTTATCATTTTACTGGTTGTCTCGTTAATTTAAATATAGGACCCCATAACGTTTGGAACGGGGTAAATACCTCCGTACCATAAATATTTAAGCATCCAATTTTCGATATTACCGCACATTGGAGGCGCCAAGATCCCAAATAAGCCAACTCTATCAATATTGCAATTTGTAAGCCCCACTCGTATTTATAGCGCCACCTGATTAACTATTTAAACTTGCTCTATTTATACAAATCTATCTAGTCTTTCTCAAGACATAAGTTGATGTGCTCCTCAAGACATGACGCAACTGTTTACATCTATCTATAGATATAGGTATAATAAGTATATAGCAACGAGAAGCTTGCATTACTCTCACAGAAATGCGAACCCTGATTTAGAAAGAATAGTGATTATTTTGACTTTGATTAGTGAGTGAACCGAGCGTCATCCCAGTAGTAAGTGAAGCGACAATAGTTCGAATTCGCTGAAACGTTCTGCGGTAGTTTTAGCGAACTTTACGTAATAAAATGAACGGTTAATGGTGAAGTAGTGCACAGGCTGATAACGTTACGTACGGATTTCGGGGCCTTATTCGATGTGTGCGGCTTTTTAGCTCTACTGATTTTATTCTGCTTTTTCTTAATTAGGCTGACTTAACTTGAAAACTTTGGCAGTCAAAACGATAAATGAATGCTATAGAAGAACCTATCAAGGAAATAATAGTGAGAAAAGGAATTCAGTGCCATCAATTAACAACAAATCACTGTGATGGATGACGGAGTAGCACTCAGTGTTATACAAAAGCTTGTCATTAATCTTTCGTCTTGCTGTTGACTGGAGCAGTACACCGTAGGAAAAGAATAGTGCCAGAGTCTACAGCTTCATCAAAACTGTCATTGCTGTCAAATAATGGCGACACGGGCGCTGTGTCATCTGAACGCGCCCTAATCCTTGCACATTTGGCGATCACACAAGATATACATATTAAACAATCTATCAATTATTTGACTCCATCGAGTAACGAGAGTCCACTTAAGCTCTCAGATCCATCTCAGGGGGCCTACTCTGAGTTGCTTTCGTTTGTTCCTTCGTTCGGACTAAAAGAGACACTCTTATGCCTGTTGCATAGCGCAGTTTCTTTCATCCGACGGAACGAATTTCGTAATTAATTATCAGAGTAAGGCCCCAGATCTCACACTTACGACGCTGAAAGACGAAGAAATATCAGAGTTCTCATGCTCCTATCACCATCCTTAAACAGTACCTGGACTGTCTCAAGCGAACCTTCAATGATAATTCATTGCAGGTTCGTTTGAGACAGTTCGTTAAACAAGTTGGTAATCCATTAAACAAGATAGATAGATAAACACTTTATTATTTACCTTAAAGATATAAACCGAGTACAAGTGCAATGTTTACAATGGTGTTACAATGGGCGGTTTTATTGCTATAAGCGATCTCTTCCAAACCTTTGGATAGAGAGGAATAACGAAACATAAACGGTACAATGCAGGCTCCTAAATAGATTTATTGAAATACAAGGAAGGTCATCGTACTTAACTCATAATGAATGAAGGATATGTAAACATACTATTATATTATGTAATCATACTAGTATTAACTTAAGTACATTAGTTGTGTAATCCTATTTTGGCCTTATAAACAAGTAATATTGTATTGATATAAATTAGCTAAGACGCTGTTTGGATTGCTAAAATATATATATATAAAAAAAAAAATCCTAGAAGTAGGTAAAAAAAGAAAAGAATTACTTGCAAATGCAAATTACTTTGCAATGAATTACTATCAAACAGATAGATAATTATTTCCATAATTTAATGTAATTTTTTTAACGTACGATTCCCTTTATTACTGATAACAACTGTACACTCTACTTACTAAAACTAAACTAAATACTTACAATTAGAAGCAATTGGACAACCCATGTAAAATTAAATCGACCTTCATCAGATTATGGTGAACTAACACACGCAGCAAACAATATCTTTATTATACGTGTTTCCGATCACGCGAGAGAAAAAAACTTTATAAGAAGGTAAACTAACTCGTGCTTTGGGTCACCGGATAGTGTTCTGTACTTTCGCAAGAATTTTATATTAGCCATTCACAACGTAGATAAAAGCAATAATCGTGTCGTTGACATGGCTACGGTAAAGGGGCCAGGAATTTTCCTTCGGGTTTTCGCCGAATTTCCCATCGTTGATATACGTGATCCCGAGGGACGCTTGCGGGGCGCGACAGGCTTGGGTGTCGGGAATGTCCTATTTGACCGTAAAGCGAAACCAATCTATTACCCTTGTGGTTTTATTCCCGGAATAAAAAATGGAGAAAAGTCTCTTACATCTACTAGTTACTATTTCCTACGTTAGTTTATAGCATAATCAATAAGTATAATAATGCTTTCAGGGTGCTGATGGGGCTTCCACGATACTGTAGCGCATCACAAATGTTTGCGGAGGCTCCTGTTGATGATTTCTACGTCATCATGAGAAAAAGAGCCGCATCGATGATGAGCGTGGAAGCCCCAACAGTATTCTGAGGGTATAGGGAAAAATGGATAATCCATTTGTTGAGCACTAGGTACACTTACTTCTATCGACCCGGTGCTCAAAGCCGCCGGGCTCACGTATTCATCATCATCAGCCCATCAGGTTCCCACTGCTGGGACACGGGCCTTCTCTCATCGAGAGAGTATGGGCCATAATCTACCACGCTGGCCCAGTGCGGTTTGGTAAATGTCACATATCCTTGAATTTTGTAATAAATTCCTGGACATGCCGGTTTCCTCACGATGTTTTCCTTCACCGTTTTTAGAGCAAGTGTTAAAATCCGCACATAACTTAAGAAAGTCAGTGGTGCGGGGCCAGCGGGATTCGAACTCGGGTGCGTCGGATCGAAATTCGCACGTACTCCCACTGAGCCACACTCGCTCTCTTGCTGGCTCGCGTATTAATTTTCCCCAAAATTTATTTTAAGGACTGACATAGGTTTTGAGAATACCTACTAACACTATGAGCAAATGTTAGCAATAAAGTTTTATTATTATTATAGTCACTGTCACTGCAATTCCACAAACTCGCGTCGCGGATATTTTTGTTTATTTTCATTTTCTAAACCGATCTGTAAAAATGCGTGGCTTAGTATAACTATATACCTACATAGTTTATCTATGTTTTGATATAAGCATAAAAAATGCACAATGTTATATTCTTAATTTTTAAAAAGAAATATATAAATTGAAGACGAATTGTTAAAATTGAACTCTAAATATGTTTGAAGAGAAGATGAAGACAAACAAACCGAATTAATTTCATGACACCTTTTATTAAATTTCGGCGCTCCTAAATAATAAATATCATACTTTATCTGAGTAAGTATCAGTTAAAATGAAATGTCTTCAGTCATTCAACAAGTCACTTCAAAGCTTTCACTCATTTCTGTAAGCAGAGACGCTAAGCGCCTTGATATACTATGAATAGAGCTTTGATGAATAGGTGTAAAATAAATCCTCTTTGACAACGAGACACGAATGTCACAGTAAAAATATTTTACTTTTCCTAAAAGACTAGTCAGCATTAAGTTAAGCGAGTATTTTCACGTAAAATGTAGGCTATAAATATAAGTGCTTACCCAATTTACTTATGTTGAATATGCTTTTATTTTGTGGCCATTACAAAATTGCTGATGCGAGTGGTCAGTTCTCAGTCTATTATTAAAGAGAGTAAAAATTCATGTGACCATACGCAATATAATTTAGATAATTGAATTAGTTAAAATATGCATTTTAACTCAGTTTTGTTTTTTGGTGGAATTTACTGTCTCAAAAATAATGAAAACTAGCATAGAGTTAATTCTATAATTTGCGACGGTTAAACAGCCTGTCTGTAAAATGGCATTATAAAACTGGGCACAGCTTTCTGACAGCCGCTTCTCTACTGTATAGCCGTCAGTGCGGAATTAAAATATGACATAGCAGTAATCTCATCTTACGTATTCATCCGCCGCCGCACCGTTCTCATACATGTGTACATATTAAACAATCTGTGACAGTTAGGGTTTCTTCACACGGTCTTCACATAAGGCGTTTGTTCAGTTTCGGCGTTTATCGTATATAGAGTATATACAACAGTATTAATATGTTATCTACATATTTATCTATGCAGTCAGTGGGGGCGCTACGGGCAATGAAAACCAATCAAGGACCGTCAAAACGTATAGACTTTTCGTAGTTCCAAATACTGCCACTTCATAAATAAGTTGGTAGTTCTGTAAGTACAGTGAAGACGCAACACCATAGTTAATGAATTCACTACGTAAATAAACTGCAAGTAGTAATAGTATTCTATGCTGCAAGCGTCGCTCGGCGGCCGGTACCGTGGTAGAGTCATTATAATAATTGATGTTCATAAGTGTGTCTGTAATGCCTAAATTGAATAATGAACTTTTAAACTTTGAACGTCTAGACATACGTGTTGTGCTGCGCGTGTGGCTCATATACGTTCAACGAAAGCTTATGATCAAACGCCCAGGCTTTTGATATGTTAACTACGCTAGAGCAGTTAACATATCAAAAGCCCGTGCCCGCTGCTATTGAGCGCACACCTTTTCAGAAAACAAACGACCTATACTCCTGTCTCCAACCTTACATTGTGATCTGTGTCCGTCACAAAGGACTGGAATAGGTCGTAATCCCTTTTAATTATTCCCTGAAGTTGCGCCGGCTCCATAAATATGCCATGAGTGTGCAGTAAAAAGGCGTAATTGTCTTCTCTAATGGACATATTAATTAGAGCTGAGCCGTAAATAAGATCTGTTGATGATACTTTAAAGTCTTACGAGCCGGCGAGTATTGCGTAAAAATGGGACAAGATTACGTGGTGAAAACGGAGTTTATTTTTCTGTAATGGGTGTTAAAAAGCGCAGAACCTAATGCAGCCAGTTTTATGGTATGCAGGTTGCAAATTAGACAATTTACGTAAGCGATATAACACTGTTTCGTGAGTCATTGACTTGCCAGTATTGGACATCTACATATTTGGTGATTTTTATGTCCAACGATCCCATACATAGATCCTAAGTAATTACATAGAAAACAAAGATGCAGGGAACATTTCGCTTCTGCCAAGTAGCCAACTGGGACATAAGAAAAATAATATTGTCAAAAACAAACATAAAATATTGAAACAAAAGTTCTAAAAAAAATGCAATGAAGTAACTGAGGGATATCTTCTGAGTAGTGGTTCTTTTTCCGATACTATGGTAGAGTTATTGTAATAATTGACGTTTATAAGTGCGTCCCTGACGACAAAATTGAAACAAAGAACTTTTGAACTTTGAACTTTGAACCTGGCCATAAACTGCTGGCTGGCTTTCCTGTAGGGAACAAGGACCTATGATGATCATGACCTCACAACACCCAAACAAGAAACAAATCCTTGCACTTTTTACAAGCTTTTATTTCACTTGCAATGTATGTATGTATATAACTATGTTTGTTCGGGTGGAATCTTGCAAGCTGAATCAGAACCACTTCCTCTTCTCCTACGAAGTTGAAATTTTGCATACTTGTCAAAGTCCGATGACAATGTAATATTATGGTGACAGCCAGCTGATCTGATGATGAAGACGGAAGGTGGGCAATCCTTGACGAATAATCGTAAACTACTATTTTTTAGGCTCATTTTAATCTGCTCGCGGTTCCGTTTACGAATTTGTTAAAAGCTTGTCTAGAAAAGTATATTATTCAACAAAAAATGCTTATTTATTTGTGCACCAAAGAGAATACAATACTATGCTTTGCACAAACATTATTGGCATAATAATATGAGATAATAGCTGACCTGACCAATCACTACACCACAGAGGCTGTCTTAAATCTACCTATCTAGTACCTACTGACATATCAGGTTCTTTCTAGTTAAATTATTAGTCACTACGTAAATAAAAATATACACAGGTAAACGCAGACGAAACATTTTGCCGTCGGGTAGAAAATGATTTAATTTTCGCTCGTTCCGCTTTTTGCTTTAATTTATCCTGAAACCTTGTCCATTTGTTTTTCCAACGTCCTTCATTTTGCGAAAATATTTATCTGCGGGTACCTATCTGTTCATAAAAATATATTTGATTCTCGGATATTCGATTTGAAGAGGCTTTCCATTATGGGGTCACGTCAGGCCGTAATGGAACTAGCCCAGCGAAACGACTAGAATATAATAGAACTTATCACATGAAAACACTCTGATAGAGTAGAAAGCGTAATAACGTGTTATTGTACAGTGAACTACCCTGTGGTAGCAGTAAAGTGTTGAAGCTTCGTTCGCTACTCAAAGACTTACAGATTTTACTATTCCGAGAAGGTGCTAAAATGTTACACTACAAGTATGTAAATAGTTAAGCTTAATAACCGAGAGCACAAAATAATGTACCAATATTTTACGGAGTTGCGTAATAAAATGGAATTGTTTGCTACGTACACTAGTGCAAACGACTATATTTTATACGGTGTGACGTCATTGTGCACGCCAGCGCCGTCCAGCTTTGTAGTAGAACTGTACAAATAAAAGTGGATTTTAGTGTCGCAGTTCTCATATTTTATTTTTAAAACTGTTCAACGCTCTATGTAAACGCTGTATGTTTTCAGTGACTTTTACGGTACCTATTTCATGAATATTTTATTGCGGCTATCTCGGTTTATGAAAGCGTTGTCAAGCAATAACTTGTTGATATTGTATCAAAATCAATCTCTAGGTGATTGTTCATCTTAATTATTAATAGAGCGATGCACTAAGATGCAAAACTATAGATTGTGTTTATTTTAGTGCATCAGTCTATTATACACCGGCATTGCCGACGGTGAATAAAAATAAGCTGTCATGAATGCCTCAAACAAATTTTACGAATGGTCCACTAATATTGTTATTAGTAAATACTGTACAGATGTAGGGTCACCATGTGGAGTAGGTGGAGGTTCTGGTGATGATGGTGATGGTGAACCAGTGAAAGGCCGACAGTCTGTATACAAGTGTATTGTCTAAAGCTAAAGGCTACATGATGACTCCTTTATGATAATTCTTAATGCTATGTCGGCAGTCCTTAATTAGGTCGGGTGTTTACACACTACAATACACAGTTTAGAAACCGATAATATTACAATACTATAGGTATGTGCATGTATAATATATGGTGGAAACGTTAATTTTTCAATCCTTCTCTCTGCCCTAATCTTCGGAAACCCATCAGCCTCATTCCTTCGAGATTGTTCGTTGACGTCATCAAATGCAGGAGTATATAACACCAGGGAGTCGCTTTAACCGCAATATTAGTCGGAAAGTCGCCCCGCCGTGGCGTAACGTTACACCGCCTTCCTAATTAAAGTGTACAGAAACGGACGTTGTAATTATGAAGCAAAATCGAAGAGTGCCATTTAATGAGGAACGTAACGTTTAAAAACAAGAAAATAGAGGAGTTGTCAGCTACCCTGAAAGTTTCAGCCGGATAGCTAATCGGGAAGAGCTCGAAATTTGAGTTGCAAGATTCCACCCGGAACGGCAGACAGACAGACAATCAAGAAAGTGACTTCATAAAAACGTGATAACGTTGTAAAAAGACAATTTAAGCAGCATACTGCACTTTATACAACAACAACAGTTGCACTCAATGTACTATACATGGATAAAAGTACACAGAAAGCTATTTAAAATGAAATAATTTTTAGAAAAAAACAAGACCCGACTTCAAGCCTAAACTTATATTTTTTGTTTTTGTTATTTTTTTCAAAAAGTGCTATATCGATTTCGATAAAATTTATACGGGGCCACCTCTGAAGTATGACCTACCAAACAAATAAAGAATCATCAATGTCAATTCATAACTGGCGGAGTAATCTTGTAACAAACATATAAAAATATTAATATAAACATACCATCGAATACCCTTTTTTAAAGTCGGTTGAAAACTAGTCGGCGAATGTCAGCTTTTCTTCTTTGCTGGGATTTCACAGACACTCGTCTAATACTTGCTTGGTCAAATACTACACAAGTCAAAACCTCAATGAGTCAAAAAATGATATAAGGGCTACGGTTCACCCACCACCGAGCTGATGAACATCGCCGAGCGGGCGCGAGCTACACCGACGTCGCCCGCCGCGTCTGCAGAGCCGCGCCGACGCCGCCAGTTACATGTGAACGCTTGCGACGTAGTCACACTTCGTGGCTTGATCTTACTTCCACAAGGACTTCTAAATGTCTGAAATCTGGACCCCAATTCACTATGACAACTTGGTTATTCCTTGCTTCGAGGTCACGTCGATTCCTTAATTAATAAACGACATTTCTATGACGCATTTTATATTTATATGATTCTCTATGACGCGTCATAGAGAATACAAATGTCGTTTAGCCGTCTTAAATCAATTATGAATAACAGTCACGAAACTTTTCAAAATCTAAGGTCAATGATTTGGTTCGCCAAAGTCATATAAAGTTTGAAAGTAAAAACCTGAAATTAAGTTAAAAACCACACTTGTGTCATAAGTCAAGCCCAAGATATATAATAGGTATGAATGTCGTATCTCTTTGTTGTACAAACTCACCGGTGGCAAATGGTTTCTTTAATGTTGTTTACGTGCGAAATCATTTCGTGCTTTATCTTTAGAAGCTCCCATGAGCTGCTTTATGAACAGGGGCCTCGTATATTAATATTCGGTTTAAAGAACATATATTCTCTTTAATAAATTACAAAAAAAAATCACTTATAAAGAGAACTTACTAACTTATAAATTTAATTTAACTTTTAAATTAGACATAGGATTCAAACAGTGCATTAATATGTTTGAGACTATTATTATTACATTTTTTAACTTGCCTATCACTAAAAGAGATCAATCATTAGACGACGACTACACGACCGATACGAATACTATTTAAGTTTTTAAGTTCTATATTTATTTATTTTTGTTATATTATTTGTGTACAATAAGGTATTTTCCATCATCAATATTCCAATGAGTTACAGCGTTTGTATAAAATGTTTAATATAAATACGGCCAACGATCACATACATAGATCCGGGCCCCTAACTAGGATTCCCTGTATCTAGGGAACCAGGAAACTATGAGGACCATGGTCCCACAACACCCAGACACGAAACAAATACTTGCGCTTTTTTTTCTGTGCACAAACATTTGTCCCGTCGTGGGAATCGAACCCGCAACCTCAGTGATGTATGAGATTTGAGCCAATCTGCTCAACCACTACACCACAGAGGCTGACAAAATACATAACATTTCAGAGTTACTACCCAATGCGGTATTTCATGGTCCATTTGCAAGCGTTCTAGGAAACGAGAGTTTTGTGGATCAATTGCTTGATGCGGAAATGAGCAGTTGCGAAAAATATTTTGATCCATTCTAGGAAAATACGATCGAACATTGTAGGGATTGTGGCAATTTAATCAAAGAGCTCGACTGATTTGCCATTTAGATAAACAAGCTCTCTCAATTACCGGGATTTTAGCGATCGCTATTACCAATTCCGATTGAACTGTTTTACATTCAGTTATAGAAATAATTTATTATTTGACCAGAATTTTATTAAATTATCACGAACTGAGCGAAAAATAAAATTAGAGATAGAGATAAATATAAGCAGATCAATTTTTTTATTTAATCTAGTTATTATATTATAGAAAACAGGCTTATCTTTACTAACTTTTCCGTCCAGAGAATATTTAAGGTTAATTTGAAAGCGTTGTAACTTTCATACTCCCAAGAACACGGCTACACCGCTACGGATCACGTAGGCTTACCGTAGCGGCTCGTAGCTCTCCGCTACGGGATTACGCGGATATTGCTACGCCAGTGCACTCCTTGCTAAAGGGCGCCCGCGGGGAATTGAATATTTTATTTATTTAGGACAAGATTTAGATAAGCTTTCGATATCAAAGGAGCAGTCATAAAATACATGAATGTTTAAGGACTATTGAAATAGTTCATTTTATAACAAAAAAAACCGTCTTCAATTCTGATGTATCTTTGAAGTCCAAGGTCGAATATCGATGAAATGTATATGGGACCACGTTGAAGCTATACTGAACCCAACGAAAAGAATTTTCCAAATCAATTAATAAAAGACGGAGTTCTGAGTTAACAAACATAAAAACATCAAAAAATACAATCGAATAGAGAACCTCTTCCTTTTTCTAAGCGGTCGGTTGAAAAGTCATAAAATTCAATCTAAATGAGTTTTTTTGATCCTTTGTTTTCGGACTGCTCTATAAACTCTGTAGGTACACACAAATTAACGCATATATAACGAGAACGTATGGGTACATGTTTTGGAAAGATATAAAAGAGTATTTTGGTCCTTTTGTTGTAACTGAATTTCTGGCACAGAACTTTAGTTTTGAATGATGGAGCTTTCTTCGTGATGAATTATTGTTTGAGCAAACCAGAAATAGAAATTTATCACAAATATGTATGTTGGCCATTCGCAATATATTTGTCGTGCCATTAATCTGTGGCGACTTTGAAATATCGCTCTAAGTGGTAACCTACTTATAAATTCTGTTTAGGTGTTTCCTTATTGATATACCAACCTATGTTTTATATATTACTGTTTTATCTTATTCGAGTATAATATTGTTCGAATGAACGTGCAAATATAATGCTACTAATAATATAAATGCTAAAGTTTGTGAGGGATGGATGTTTGATTATGATCGTGATCCCGATTTTAAAATTAAATCGTCTAAATTTTTAATCACAATCGCTATCAGAACAAATGTATTAGGTACGAGGGGGCGTTTTTAAGTTCGCGGAATGGAGGGTAAGAAGTGTAAATAAAAATACAAAATTATTTTTCTTTTTCAATATATTCACCTGCTACCCTTATACATTTTTCAGATCTTTCAATTAGCTTATGTATACCTTCATAAAAAAATGTTTTGTCTTTGTCCGAAAAATAGGCTGAAACCGCATCCTTCACTTCTTCATCAGTAGAAAATTTCTTCCCACGAAGTTCTTTTTTGAGTTTTGGAAAGAGGTAGTAATCACTGCGAGCCAGGTCTGGGCTGTAGGGTGGATGATCTAAAATATCGAAGCCCACGTTATGCAGGGCAGCCAAAGCAACACGGCTCTTGTGAACTGGCGCGTTGTCGTGTAGAAGAAGGACACCTTTGGTTAATTTTCCCCTCCTTTTTTCTTTAATGCTTTCTTTTAACCTCTCGAGGATGGAAGCGTAGTATTGTCCGGTTATAGAAACGCCTTTATCTTTATAATCGATCAACAGGATCCCTTCCGAATCCCAAAACACTGTTGCCATGATTTTTCCAGCCGATTGTGACACTTTAAACTTCTTGGGTGGTGGTGTGCCTTTTTTGTGCCACTGCATAGAGTCCTGTTTCGACTCAGGTTCATAATGATGAACCCAAGTTTCATCTCCAGTAACAATTCGACTTAAAAGTCCATCCTTATCTTCGTTACAGAGTTCTAAAAACGTGCGAGAACACTCCACGCGGCGTTGTTTTTGAGGCGGCGTGAGCATTCTTGGCACCCATCTTGCACTGACCTTTGTCATGCCAAGATGATCATGTAGAATTTTGAAAATTGTCGTATCCGATACTCCAACCATTTCTGCAAGCTGTTTCTTCTTTAGTCTGGCATCTTCCAATATAATTTTTTCGACTTTTTTAATGATTTCCGGAGTAGTCACCTCGGTCGACCGTCCGGGCCGAGGGTCGTCTTCAAGTGAGGTCCTGCCTTGTTTAAAGAGACTGTGCCACTTGTAAACCATGGTTTTACCCGGGCAAGAGTCCCCATAAACGGATTCCATCTCTTCCAGTATATTTTGAACTGACTTTCCTTGCTTGGTAAGGAACTTTATTACGGCACGGTACTCGATTTTTTCCATAATTCACACTTTCTTCCCGATTGAGTTGTTTGCGTGACGATAGTTCAGAGACTAATGATCCAATTAAGATAAAACTTGGTATTTATACTAATATTGAGTGGCTGAAGTCGTGGCCATCCCGATAATGACCTATTATTATCCCCTCCCCCCCATTCCGCGAACTTAAAAACGCACCCTCGTAGTTAAGTGAAAGAAATAGACACATAGCGGTTCAAATATTTCGTTTTGTTATTGGTAGGTTACTCACAAGGCGCTATCATTCACACATTGAAAATATGAAACAGGTGTAGTGCCCGTACACTAATATAATATAAATCGGGTTACAAAATGTCTCTCGAAATAATTTATGATGAATAAGCCTTGAAAGTTGTGCGTTCGTAAAGGAAGATATCTATGACACTGGAAGGAAAGGAGTTACTCTGCAAGTTATTAGGTATGTTCCGGTAAAGTGCGAAATTTCCTTTAAATTATTAGGTAACTTCTTTTTCCAATCAACGAATAACATATATAGAACATACTAGTAAATGTTCTGTATAATATGCTATTCGTTGACACTTACGTACGCGGTACTACGTTGAATGTGAGTTTTTTGTGTATACAATATAAAAATATTGTACACAAAAAAACTCACATTCCAACGTAGTACAGCGTACGTAGGAGTAAAACTATCTACACTATTCTGAGTCATGTATCAAATAATAATTAGCAAACAAACTGTTATCTTCACATTAACGAATGGTCATTCATCCGTAGATTATTCAGGGCACCTGCAGAATAACTAGATAATGTGCACTTTAACTGTTTTACGCATATTGCCAGTAACATGTAGATATACCTACCGCCGCGCGCTCTCATTTCGTCTTGTAAAGTAATCAGCCCATTTATGTTGGTACGCCAGTCCGCGAAGGGTCTTCCCAAGTCGAAAGCAAATTAAATTAACTACAGGACCCTCGGGACGAGTTTGACGACACCGACAAGTTAAGCCGTCTGCGATATTGAGTTTGTGCCGTTGGTCACTCGTCCGCCAATCATTACTCGTAAACCAGTTAGTAAGTTTGGGAACTACGATATTACGATTCCAATGACTTTCTTTTGAAGTAAATATTTGTAAGTCTTTTTATGACATAGATAAGGGCCTCGTCTCTAAACGGGTATTTCAACACGATACGATAGGTACCTATGTGCTGTTAATCTCTCATACATATTTTGCAATTCATGGATGAAATTGAGGTAAACAACGCGCGAGTGGTCACAGATAGAAGCAGAGAAATTGAACTTCTAAGTGAAATACATACATATCGACACTAGCAAACAATGAATAACTAAAAAATTAACTGATATAGAGAAAAAAAATTAATTACGTAAAGGACGGTCCTTCATGTCGCTGGGCCGAATTATATGGTCTGCCTAACAATTTAGTCTTCGGTCCTGTTATAATTCATTATTTAATACCTACTGTTATATTGGTAGGTATATAGATATCTTTTAGACAAGTAGGTTAGTAGGTAAGCACCTCAATTCTAACAAAAATATTCGTCACGGTAGGTTGGGTAGATTCGAGCGACACAGTACGGTTTTTATTACAAAAACAAACAACGAGCGAATTTCCCGGTCCCAAGCTTTTCCTTTTCACAAAAACAGCGAACCGAGCCGTAGCACGAGAAAATATCTATTTAATAGCCCTAATTGCCTCTACGTTACTACGTAACCACTTTTCGATATTGCAGGACCGTGGATCACAGGAAAATAAAAACTGCAACATTTTTCAATATTAAAATTATGGGCTTTTGCTTTTTAATATTTGAACGTATAAATTTGATGGAGCTTTTTTTGAAATGCAGAATTATAATTAAGGTATCGTAAAAGAATAAAGTTTGTTTACCTACCCAAGACTCATTGAGTCACTTATCAAGAAGTTATGAAACTTAGACATTTTATTCAAAATTCTCACCGTTCAATCACGGGCGGAGATATAATCGCGGAGCAGAAAGGTATTATAGCTATAAGCTTACTGTAGCTTAATATATAAGTTTTGTAGATTAGAGTGTGTTTTTAAAAATACCTCGAAATGCGAAAAACAATCAGTTAGTAACTTAGTTGAGAACAAAATATGTACGCTTACGATCATAAGAAAAACAGCGTTTTCTACAGCAATCAATGGATTCCTAATAACATTTATTGCAACAAAGCACTCCACGCCACTCTACATTTCCTTCTCGTTTTTATATCTCCAGGGACGGAATGAGACGAGCAGTGGGAAAGCTCGCCAATTAATTTGAAAGCATTCTCTAGTTTTCAATCCAATTCAGATTCCGCAATAAAATGATATCTGCAGCGTAATCCGTACTTTTATTACGTACATTTTATTTGTTATTCTTATTTCAATCATTCCATTGTAAAAGCTTTGTCTCTAGGTTTGTATTTCTTTATGATGAAAACGAATTACCTACTTCGTCACAATAACAATCCTGAATTCTTACTTACACAATAAAATTAAAACCAGTTTTTTTATAATTTATCATTTAAAAATAACAAGTTCAGCATGTGTGTTTTATCCCATCTATTCGAAAAGGACGACTTGGTTCGCCTTTATGTGCACCCATAGGTGGTGTTTTCTATAAGAAACTTTTAGCGGGCAGTAATGAGTTTTTAATCCTCTTTATAAGTGCGCCGCAATTATCTTTGCCGCGCACTTTTTGAATTTGGAACATCTTAGTGTTCAGCACCAAAGAAATCGAACGCAAATATTGTTTGAATAAAGACTGGCTGGTACGACGGCCCATAGTCACAAATGTAAATATAAGTTTTTAGTTGTTTTAATAAAGGATACTATTTAATTTCAATTTAGTTGTTACTCTATGTTTTATTAAATAATAATATTACAATAAAATATGAGGCGCTTTTATTTTCTCATAGTGGGTGATGAAAAGTAGAGTGTATCACTCGGGCGCAAAATATATTTTTGACTCGGGCGACGTACTTTGAATCCCTCGCTACGTTCAGGATTCTACTAAAAAAGCGCCCTCGCCGTAAAAATATTATTTTGCTCCCTTATGATACAATCTACTATTAATACCATATTTAGTCTATATCGATATTAGGTAACACAATTATCTAATAATTTTATCTATGAAGGTAGAAGGTATCTATGAAGCGAAACCCTGGTTTTGATTTGTAGGAAATTAATTAATAAACGAAAGTTGTAACTTAAGAACTTCAGCAGAATTCCTGCGGCTATAGGTAGGCGCAGCTGAACTTTTCAATACGTATTCGGGTACTTTATAGACCAACGACGTTCTTAGTTGACTATTTCACTGACAATTATTTATTATACTTTATAGTAAAGGTGTTGATTCCTTTGATCGTTTAAGCGAGCTCAAGGCGAACTTAGTTAATTTGTAGAAGCAAGGGTATTTTATTACGTATTTATGTGTTTATTTTTATATTAAGTTTGTCTTATTTCCACATAATCAGCCCCCTCACGGACAGGATACAAAAAAAATATCCCCTGGTTTTATCCACTTTTATTTGTCGAAAGTTGATAAAACAGGAGATAAATTATTTTGTCTCAGGTCCGTGCTAAGCGGGCAGAAGTTATCTATAAAAATCAGTGTATTTCAACAATATATACACTGGAATTAAAACAAAAACTTATAATATAAGAGAAAAGGTAAAGCAAATGAAACAGAGTATCAATGCTTTTGACTTGATTTATTTTCGTAATATTCAACTGTTGACAGATAACAAATGATCTTACAATATCCAATTTGTACATAATGACTTAAGAAAATATGGCAACACTCATATTTTAACAAGAATACATGATGGTATGGTGTTACTATTGATGTTGTAGAAATACTATAAAGTAAAAGTAAGGTCCTATTCCACCACAACGTTAACCGATTGTCATTTAGCGCTAATCGGTGTCATCGACTTGGTACGTGCGCCCGCAATGTCAACATCCGCGCTGCGGTTTATTTATTTATTACGAACACAAAACAGGATACAGTCAAAAATATACACCATAATAGAATTTAAACATGAAGTTGCGAACTGGGCAGTACCCCTAACCATGTGTTCACAGCATGACTAAAACAAGAGCAGTAATACTTGACAAACAGAGACCAGCCCCATCCGAAAACACAAGCGTAATGGCCTTTGACATAAGGTCGTACCCATAAGGTATCCCGCTGTTATTGAAAAGCTAGAACACTGTTTAGCACAGATATTTCATCACGTTTGTTATGGTCGAAAGCATGACAGGTCGGCAAATTAAAATGGTTAATCGTGCTCGCAGTTTTCCGGTCTTAGCGCACGCATTAGAGTTAAATTTCTCTACGCGGCAGACGACAAAAGTAAAGTTCCCGTCCTTGACTTCTTTGCTTTAATTATGTCTCAAAATAAAGTTTCTTACGTAGTAAACGTCCGCATCCAAAGTATCAATACAACCTAACTAATGATTCTCGGTTAAAATTGTGGTGCAACCGGACTTGTATATAACTAGCTAAGATGGAAGTCTTCAGTCGCTCGGACTGATATCTTAGTCCCGGCTTAATTAACAATTTCACCTCTGTTGTTCCCTGAGAGAAATGCGTTAATTGGACTTTGGGTTGATAATATTACGCGTTTGGAAACTGTTGTTAGCAAGAAACAGCGATGGTTACAATTCCTTTAATATTAAAACTTATTAAGATATATTTAACTGTAAAGATTTTATCTTTGTAATGAAGCTCACTTTCGTCCTCGCGCACCGCCGTAATTGTCATTAGACAATCTGTGGCGTGGTGGTGGAGCTTGCCTCACAACACAGTTGCGGGTTTGATTCCCGCTACGAGATAAATATTTATTGCACAAAAAGTTATTTGGTCCGTGGCTGAGTATTCTGGGCCATGGTCCTCGTAGATATTTACCCACGGAAATGGAAACCAACGAAAACCCTTTCACAGAAAAATACAACAGTTTTAGCTGGTATTTTCGTAACCATCACTCTCCCTTTTTATTGTGCTCCTGATGTACACACGTAGTAAATGATTCAGAAATCGGCAATTTATTAATGAGGAAGACATTAAAATACATAAGTAGCAATAGCAATCGATGGATGATTTCACATATTACACGTAAACACTAATTACATAAACAACTTGTCTTTTCAGTAGCCAAGTCACTGATTTATCCTTAAAAGACAAAATTACACAACAAGCGAACGTACACTTAAAGAAACTGTACAATCTGAATTGATTTCAATTAGCAAATATACAACTAAGTCCGATTCAAAATAAAATACATGAACGCAAAAGAACGTTTGAAATGAACGTGACTTTCATCTGAAATTTTGGCATGTAAAAAACAATCTTTTAAAATTAAGAGCATGTATAATAATAATAATTTTAATTAATCTCACAAATTCTGCCAATTCCATGGGATATAACACTGCTGGTGATCGTTGTTATAGCATTTTTATGAAATTGAGTGATGAGGACGAGCGAGGCGTTCGCCTGATGGTAAGCGCCACGCCCATAACAATTGCAGTGCCACCCCCCACTTTTAATAACAACATAAGCAATGCATTGTTATAGCTCTACAAACATTTGTTAACTAACCAACCGTTGCAGTGCGGTCCCTTAGCCCGATGACAGTAAAACAAAACGCTCCAACGTCCGTATGACGCTGTTTTCGTATGCAAAGCTTACCAACATAATGTTCGCTGATTCCTTCCAATTAGACCAACAAAGCATTCGAATGAATAGCTAGCTTTCACATACCTCTCGGTAAACTTAATGAACTGAGTTTACATTAGAAATGTTAATGTTAAGACTTAGTATGCGATCGAGAACGTCGATCTCGAAGCGAACGCAAACATACACGACAATGTACTAAAATCGAACGACAAAATATTTTACAATCTAAAATGATCCTTAAATACTTTCAACAAACAACTTTATTCAAGTCTTAGTACAGATATAGAGCAACGAACGCCCAAATATAATATGTGAGAACCACAACGTACGATGACAATGGAAACATTGGCTTAGATCATTTCTAACAACATCTTATAGACATATGAAGTGTAACAACAGATTAGACCCGCTACTATCCTCTCTCGTGTCACGACTTAGCGCGCTCACTTACCTTTAGTTCGTTGAAAAACTTGTTACAGTCCTACCAACGTATCTGTTCACCGATAAAACTAGAAAACCTCAAACAATTATAGACAGTAATTGTCTTGGTTTTACACGTTTTGCTTAGCAGAAACATCGCGGGTTCCACAGATATCTCGGTAGAACTATTTCACTCCCATAAATCGCACAATCACCAACAAAACTTTTAATCTATCAACAACATTTCAAAATATCTGATATGAAGTACTACTTCTAAAATTGTCTTGTGCGCCGCATGGAACAAGGAAGACGAGAATCACCATTAACATAATCGCGCAAGTTTTCCAACGAACGGCTCTCGTACACTAAATACACTTATCCGTAAGTAGATCACATCAGAATTAATGAATAAAAGGTAGCAGTGCTCGACATTATTACACGGTGACACTTCAAATAGGTACATTAATTCGAAATGTAAAAATATTTACACCACTCTTCCTCATATATAAGTATCTTGGCTGTATGTTTGGTTACTTACACGAGCGTATGTAAGTTATGTAAGAGTATTACTGGCGGACTCGCGCCGCAAGGACCTCCAGTCCGCAGATTGCGGTTTGACACATTTCTCGCTAAGCGCCGCGGCCAACACTAACTTGCCGCTATCAGCGTCCAAAACATTAATATAAACGTCAAATGTGTAAATGTATTCGCAATTCTATTGACGCTGAAAGCCCGACGCTCGTGATCTCAGACGTATAATGTACGAATTTGAATTCGACTTGTAATACTGTATAATATCCACTTGGACATCGATCCCGCACGTATGCAAGTTTAGATTGTAAGACTAGGTATTTTCAACGTTTATAAATTTCAGAAAAGTCCTATCTATGATAACTATGAGTTCTCTACTCGTTAAAATATACTGCTTTATTACTTTTTCTACATCCGACCCAGTCATATCGTTACATTTCGAACATAATAATCATAATTTTTAATAAACTAATTTAGATACATAGAAAATATAAGTGTCGAATGAAATAAGAGTTGTTTTGGCAGCATTTCTAATAAAGGGTCCATTATTATGCATTGTTGTCGACACACAAAGGAGTTCTCTATTGACCGCCGTCACAAGCTCCGCGACAAAACGACGGCATTCAAGATTTTAAAAGTCGATTGTGCTTCCAAGGCGTCGCGGCTCAGTGGCTTTGAAAAGCGCCGCTCCGCTTCCCTTCTTCCGCTCGACATTAGATGGCAATACCATAAACAAGCGGCGAACTAAAACCCCCGACCAAAACATCGAATACTTAATTAATACAACATGATGGTTAACTATAACTTTGGTTAACCGACTGCGCAAACGGATCGTCCGCCGGCCGCGGCCTCGTCAAATTAGCTCCGCTATTACGTCGTCTGCACAAACTCCCGCGTTTTCCCCATCGAGTTTCCTGTTACAGCGTATTTATTCTGTTGAAAATTACTCAGACGGTTTGATGATGCATCGATGAGATAAGAAGCCTGTCGATTACGTAGGTGTTTGTTGTAAAGGGCTCACGCGCAATGGCGACGCTGGTTGTCGACTTGAGTATTAGCGGGCGGCGGCGGTGTCGGTGGCAGCTCTACGCGTCTTCGTTCAGCTTTCTGAACAGCAGCGTCTCCTCAAAGATGAATCCCTTCAAGGTCTCCTTCGGGAGGTCATCCAATTCCATCGCGAACCGGAACGGTTCTTCCGCGACCGGCTGCGAAAACAAAACAAATTCAATATTAATTATTTAGAATATTTAGATTATTAATTAATTAATTAAAATATTATAAGTTATGACTCTCACATTACTAATAACTATGTTTGACTGACATTGTATTAGATTATTTTAATTTTATTTGACAGATTATTTAATTTATTATTTATTTAATTAATGACTTATTGGTTTTATTTAATGGAAGCTTTTGTTTTATTTATTTTGTATTTTGACTGTTTTAATGTAATTATATTTTGATGGAGGTGTTTTAATTACCTAATAATAAATAAATTTTAATATTAATTTTTATTTTTTGAGATCATTCCAGTTCGCCCCGACTGACACATCTGAGCAAAAGTTTACATTTTTTTTTTAATAATGTTTCGGCAAACAAGCAGACGGCCTGATGGTAAGCGGTTACCGTCGCCTATGGACATAACATTAACATAATGACGTACACGCTTTTCCCTCTGTTACTGTAGGTACCCGTAATGTGAAAATTAATGTAAATTGAAAGCGCTTTATTCATGAATCTGAATTGGATGGACAAATTATGTATATTCTAATTCGGTTAGTGGAGAGACGCGCGATCAGACATTTTTGAATTAAACAGTTACGTACTTTATATACCTATTTAACGGTGTATTTATGGGGTAATGGCGGAATTAGGGTAATTATGGTAGGTTGTAGCTTTTGCTGGGTATTGGGGTTGATTTCCCCGTGGCGTGCTACCACCGCGTCGCCGTCGGCTGGACATTACTTACAGGATCACGAACTAGGTACTACGATATTTATTTATTTATACTTTAGCACAAAACAGTTTGTACATGGAGGACTTAATGTAAAAATATATACTATTATTAAAACTAAACCACATAAACTTAATATATACCTATAATAAGTTTAATTATAAAATATATACTTAAATATTTATATAATAAATACTTAAATCTTTACATAACTAATAAACATATATCAGCAATAATAAATGACTACGTCAATTGGCTAGGATAGGATTTTAGATCTAGTAGCAGGGTATATCCTACTAATAGTATAAACGCGAAAGTTTGTAAGAATGTATGGATGTATGTTTGTTACTCTTTCACGCAAAAACTACCGAACCGATTTTGATGAAATTTGGTATGTAGGTACATTAGGACATGGAATAGCACATAGGCTACTTTTCATCCCGGGAAACCGCGGGTGGAACCGCGGGGCGCAGCTATATGTAAGGGATACCTACTCTATACACATTGACCTTTTACCCTTTGGTCCATTATTACGTAGCCGTATTAAATTGATACGGAGAACACTCATGTATTATAAAACGAACAAAATAGAGACCCTAAATGCCCTAACAACCGACCAAAAAAATATAGGCGAAATACCCAACAATATATTTTCATGACCCAGTACGCGGCGGTTCAATTTGTCCGTTATTTTATATGCGTATGAATTATTAATGGATCAGATTAAAATTAAATTCATTAAAAACTGTAATTGAGGAACATACGGACGGGATTATTTTTGTGAATTATTTGCACGCGTACGGGAAATTGCTAGCCGACCTTTCAGTTATAGGTATCGCTCCCGTATTTGTTTGATGGAAACGGGATTGCAACAAAATTAATCAAATAATAAATAACTACTAATCTCAATACTAAACTAACAAGTTTTTGTTGAAAAATATATTTTTCAAGACAAGCTTTTAACAAGTTCGTAATCGGAACCGCGAACAGATTAAAATGAGCCTAAACACTAGTAGTTTACGATTATCCGTCAAGGAGTTCCAGTGCCCACCTTCTGTCTCCATCGTCAGATCAGCTGGCTGTCACCATAATATTGCATTGTCATCGGACTTTGACAAGTATGCAAAATTTCAACTCCGTAGGAAAGAGGAAGTGGTTCTGAATCAACTTGCAAAGTTTGACCCA
The DNA here is from genome assembly GCA_951640565.1 of Petrophora chlorosata. Taxonomy (NCBI): domain Eukaryota; kingdom Metazoa; phylum Arthropoda; class Insecta; order Lepidoptera; family Geometridae; genus Petrophora; species Petrophora chlorosata. Next base: position 4,471,116 of record OX621194.1, on the reverse strand, counting down.
AACAAACAAACATTGCAAGTTAAATAAAAACTTTTAATAATACCTACTAACCTACTCAAGATGACGTACCGTGAGCCATCAGAGAGGCGGATCTGAACTGTCGCTCCTGGGCCCTAATTCACGATGACAAAATGGCGATTCCTTGCTTCGAGGAAACGTTGAATCCTTCATTAAAAAATGACATCTGCGAAATTTGTATTCTCTATGACGCGTCATATATATGAAAATATGAATGCGTCATAGAGATGTCGTTTATTAATGAAGGAATCGATGTTATTTCGAAGAAAGGAATAGCCAAATTGTCATAGTGAATTGGGGCCCTGTGCTCCTTCTTTAGCCATAGCTCATATCATCATCCCTTGATGACATAGAAATATTTTATCTCTTAATCTTACAAAACAGATATTTTTAATTGTAGGCTGTCGAATTTCTAGGTAGGTATGTCATCTAGGTATGTATCCAGCAGCAAATATTTTGCAAATATTAGTCCAAGTATTTTTTTTGTCGCATATGAATAATTTGCAGATAGGTTTCTTGGGTGCAGACCGAATAGTTGCAATGCTAGTCATCATCATCATCATCAGCCCATCACGTTCCCACTGCTGGGACACGGGCCTTTTCTCATAGAGAGAGAAAGCCCGTAAGAATGCAATACCAGTAAGATTCGAAAATGTAAAACCCTTACGAGAATATTTATGTCCCTTGCAGCACACTCTACATTATTTATTTCTTTTTTATTGGTTTCTTTCGTATTGACTTTTGACGACATCTCGCCTGATGGGAAGCGAAGATGTGGCCAAAGGTGGAGTACGCTTGCCCATGACATGCCTATTCACACTAGACTTAAAGCTTTCCGTTTGAGATCCGTGAATCCAGGTAGAAACACAAAGGCAGGCTTACAACTATTCAATTAGGTAGATACATACACTACATAGAGGCTGAGTTTCAGCGTAACTTTAATAATTTAACTCAGAGCCTTGTCAGCCCTTTCGCAGCCCATCCCGTCCCGCAAGGCTAAGCTTTATCAACTTTAGTGCTAATTGTGTTTTCTAAACTATATGCGTGGTTCACACCTCTGTCACCCTCCGGTGATCATTAGATCGAACCTTATGCATATTCAGTAACTCACTATCCGATAAGCATTTGAATATGCCCGATACGATTTCAAACAATTGAATTTAATTGTGTCAATGAGGGATGAGGGAGGACTACATTCACATTACGGTAACTTTACTCCGTCCAACCATATTTATTTTTTATGTTCGCCCGTTAGGGCAGGCTAAAGTCTCTATTAGGACCATACCGCCATGTCTTACGTAGTTTTTATTTAATAGTTTAACATTCCATTTATTATACTTTTGTTGAGAATGAGTCAACACCAACAAGCCGGACCCTCTCCTAGTGCTTCAATAAAGTGGTGGAACTTTATTCAAGCTTTCCATGGACTTTTTGGGAGAACATAAAAAGCAATGTTTTCTCTATTTTGTTTCATTTGCCTACACTCGTGCAAGTTTACGAACACATAATGGTTAATATTCCACCGATATTACACATGATCACTCGAAATAACACTTGTTTGGAAAATAAAACAAAATCGAACTGTATCACTTTTCACTTCCCGCCAAAAAGTGACCATTTATTTAACTTTTGACAGCTCGATTAGTGATGTTCTAATGCGTTACTGATTCGATTTATGAAAACAATCGAATTTACTTATAAATAAGTTTTAATCGGTTTAGCATGTTGATATTCCATTTTCGCACAAAGTTTTGTATTGTTTTATAGAAATAATCAGGTGGATAAATGACTATATTGCATGTAATTATAAAAAAATACGTTAATTGTGTTGGTTGTTTTATTTGCTTTATTTGACTTTTTGTCTTAATATTTAACCTTTACCATTTTTTAATATTTAATAGTTTTTTTGATAATAATCATGTAGAAATGAAAATATTTAACAACCCTTTATATTTTTTTATGGGAAAACCACCTTAATAATTTTGGTTATAAATCTATGGGCTCAAACAATTTCGAAGAAAATTAGCACGTCTCGTCACTATTATGAAAAAAAAACAGTGCCCCTAAAGTATTACGTTTTTTCACTATGGTTCATCACTTCTATAATTAGTGAACTTCATATGCACACCATATGTCAAAAGTTAAATAAATTCAATTCAATTCAATTCAATTCATTTATTAATTTTCAGATATTTACAATCCATTTTGTTAGTATAAACTTACGGGCTATGTTAGTAATTGTCTCATTAAAGTTCATGTAAAATAAAATTATGTCATTTAGTCAATTCAATAATACTAAAACAATTAATTCAATAAATAATTTGATTGATAATTCATAAAATAATAATAATAATAATGTCAATAACAAATCATTCAATAATAATAATCAAATTAAATATTCAACCAATAAAATAACAATTCACTCAATAAATGTCACATTCACTTTCATTTTTTATTTGCATGTGATGCCCTAACCTGCATCTTAGTCCAGTGACTGAGTATCGGACCATCCGCCCTTTCTGCCACAGTGACCAGGAGGCTATTGGCACTACCACGCACCCGCCGCATCAGGGAGGCGACTCTCTTCCGCATAATGCCGTAGAAGTCATCGACATGCGCGTCTGCGAACATACCTGATGCGCTGCAGTGTCGTGGCAGCCCCAGTAACGCCCTGAATGCATTGTTGTATTGGACCCGGAGGGCGCTGTAAGCCCTTAGAGTGTAGTCGATCCAAAGGCTGCAAGTATAAAAAGATTGGCAGTATGCCCGAAATAACGTGATCTTAACCGTTTTAGAACACTTTGCAAACCTTCCGATTAACATATTGCTCCTGACTGCCAGCGCCCTACGTTCCCTCTCAATATCAACATTGTCAGACTGCGACGCGGTGACCCAATGCCCTAGGTATTTAAAATTTGTCACCCATTTCAGGGTGGTCCCTCCGAGTGTGACTGTAGGTATTTCGGGATAGCATTTAGTTCCTGCCTTGAAAACTAGACATTCGCTCTTTTTAGCATTATACCGAAGGCCATGGGCCTCCGCGTATCGCTCACACACCAACAAAAGCTTCCTCAGGGCCCTGATTGATGGGGCCAGTAGCACCATGTCATCTGCGTAGCTTATGTTATTGACAATCGTTCCATCCACAGAGCAGCCTACCATGGTGCCACTGAGCTCACGAATCAGCCGATCAACGTATAAACTGAAGAGCCTGGGCGAGGTCAACCCCCCCTGCCTCACCCCACATTCCAGTCCATACGGTTCGGATAGCGAGCCTGCCCACCTCACTACATTGTTCTGATGGCCGTACCAGTACTTAAACAATTCAATCAGCTCACCAGGCAATGCAGTGTCCTCATAAAGCTTCTTCCACAAAGCACCATAAGACACCAAATCGAAGGCTTTCGAAAGGTCAAGAAAGCAAGCGTAGACGGGCGTTTTCCTGTCCGTGTAGTATCGGACAGTGTGTTTGAGACAAAGAACAGCAGTCTCAGTAGAAAGACCCGGTCTGAAACCGAACTGAGCGTCGTGAAGAACTAGGTGTTTGTTAAGTTGTTTGTCAAGCACACTGTCCCACACTTTAGCTATGATCGTAGCCAACGATATGGGTCTATAATAATTTATGTCGGAAGCGTCTCCAGTCCGGTTTTTTATTATAGGCACTACCACAGTCTGCATTAGGCTTTCAGGCAGATAGGTGTGGGAAATGCATAAGTTGAAAAACATGGCTAGCACCCCGGGCATGTGAACCCCTGCATGTTGCAGATGCTCGATACTGAGGGAATCGTATCCAGGTGATTTACCACGTTTCATGTTTTTCAACACCGCCGCCACCTCCCTCCCTGTAACCATTACAAGCGCCTCCGTGGTTGGTTGCCGCGCCAGTGGTAACTCCTGCGACGGTACTAAAGGGGACTTGATGACAAAATGATCTTTAAAAAGATTGGCAATTGATGCAGACCCACTAACGCCCTCTATACTCGCCGGAAGGCTCGGCTTGCTATTCAATTTGTTTGTGTGTTTCCAAAACTTTGAAAAGTCTTTGTTAATGTGATGAGTTGCTAAAATATCCATTTTTAATTGTTGTCTATTGTCCTGGCACCATTTAAGTTTACTTTTGAAAGACTTTCTAGTATCCCGCATGGTAGTGTACACATGACCCACTTTCGGTTTTCCATACAACACCCAGTTTTGAAACGCTAGTCGAGCCTCCAAGTGCACTTGTCTGATATGTTTGTTCCACCCTATTACACATTTACTTTTCTTTTGTACTGTACTACAATAGCTAGAACATGCCGCTTCTTGTAATATATCTACAATGTCACAATACATTTTATTAATAATTGACTTATGTCATGTCAATTGACTTATAAATGGTTGGATGGAGGAGGTTATACAAATTACAAATTTGTTTATTGCAAAAATGTGTTACATGTGGTTGTTGTAACTCTGCCTTTTGTTTTAATTATTAAAACTGTGTTACAAAAGACAGCGTCTTCCTAAGATCAGCCTGTGTTTTTACAACAGCGGAACATTAAGAACTTAGTATTGTGAGGTACAGTTATGAAAATATGAAATAACTTTTGAAATAATAATAAAATCTAAGTAGGTTACACTATTGTATGCTATTGAAACAGCCGTATAAAACCTATGCATGAATTCATAAATTATATGTGTGTGCAGCTGTGTGTGAGAGAGGGAGAGAATGTGGAAATGTATGAGAGGCTGTGTGTGTGAGAGAGAGAGAGGGTGTGTGTGTGTTTGTGAGAGGGTGACTGTGTGCGTGAAATACGATAAATTAGAATAAAATACAAGACACGCACAAGCGCTTTTGGTAATTAAAAATTAGTAAGTTAAAATGTTAAATAATCCTGCTGTAAAGTTTTCAAGGGCTGATCACTTCATCAGTGTCACAGGTAGGTAGGCAACTATAATTAAGTTTCGGACAGTTACTAATTTCTAGATATGTTTACTAATTTCGGACCATTTTATTCGATCTTTATAATATGAGACTTGTACAGCACTGTCACTAATAAGCAACAATGAATATTAAACGTATTTATAATTTTAACTATGAACGTACGTTCATTTTATTTACAACATTGTCCCGAGGCGTTAAAGAAAACCGTGTACGACAGAAACAAAGACAACGCAGTGCGGTTCGATGCAACTTTAATATGAAAAGCTTGTTTTTCTCGTTAACTCCGACAATTTGTTCTGGTTAACTCCGACCTATTCCAAGCTAGGGCTACTTAGTCCCACAGGATTACCGTAATGAAATAACTTCAGCACTAATTCTGTGCGCTACAGTGGACCCGCCCAGTGAATGAGTGTCATACAACTTTGTTTACCACTTCTCTTATTATTAATTCAATGTTATATGAAAGTTTGCGAGCGAAGCGGCGTAATTAGCAACTGATGAAATAATGAAATATCGTTGCAGTGGCAAAGTTTTCATTCAGGGTAAAACGTAATAATTTTCAATTTATACTAACGTAAAGATTTTTCTTTATTGTGCAATTATTTGATGTATCTCTATGATATGTTTAATAATATATTTTATTGTGTATTTCCTATTGATGTATTATTATTATCTTGACGTTTAGTCTAAACTTTATAAGGAATAAATATTAAAATTCATTACTTTCATTTTTTTAATATTGTACGTCCGTCATGGATAAATTGTTGACACTATAGCATAATGCAATTCTTACACTAATTTATTTATACACAATTTCTGCAATAAATATTCATTTCATTTTCATTTAATTTCCATAACTGTACGGTGTAGATATCATGAGCGGGTATGGCTCAGAGGGACGGCACTCGGACTTTCGATCCGCCATACCCGAGTTCGAATCCTGCTGGCCCCGCACCACTGACTTTCTAAAGTTATGTGTGAATTTAACACTCGCTCTAAAAACGGTGAAGGAAAACATCGTAAGGAAACCGGCATGTCCAAGAATTTATCACAAAAAAATTCAAAGACATGTGATATCCACCAACTCGCACTGGGCCAGCGTGGCGGATTATGGCCTATTCTCTCCCTATGAGAAAAGGCCCGTGTCTCAGCAGTAGGAACGGGATGTGCTGATGATGGTGATAGATATCACACGGATTTCTAAGTGAAACAAAAACAGTTATGTTTTGGTACAATACAAACATAGAAGGGTAGGTACGGTACACAGCGAATTAATAATTTCGTTGCAGCAAGCGCGAAATAACATAAACTAAGCGCAGCAAAGCGCAAGCGCTTCGTAAACTAGTCCCTCAACTTTATTTACTTTGCACCCTTTTTTCATCTATTTTTATTTCAGTACTGTAATTTGAATCTCATTTGTACTGTGGCAGCGTTTAATTAGCAACTGTGAAATTAAAGCAGACAATGTACTAACAAAAATAGAGAGAAACTGTTATGAGGTTGGGATAGAAAAAGCTCTCCCAATTAAACGTTAAGGCCAATTTGCACCAACGTAAAATCGCAGGTAAACCACGGATTAGGTAAATTTAAAAGAAAAAACCTACTTCAATTCTGATGTATCTTCGAAGCCCAAGGTCGAATATCGATGAAATGTTTATGGGATCACATTGAAGCTATATTAAACCCATCGCAAAATTAACTAAGAATTTTCCAAATCAGTTTATATTTAACAGAGTTGTGAGGTAACAAACACTAAATAAAAACAATCGAATAGCAAACCTCCTCCTTTCGTTGAAGTCGGTTAAAAATCAAGTTAATCCATGGGTTAGCCTCGATTTGGTGCAAGTGGCACTTTGTAATCCATTTTCTTTTTTTGAACAGTGTTTATAAAGCAAAACTTTGTATAAACATTGTGTCTCTTCTTTTTCTAATTGTTAATTTAATTTTGATTCAAAATAATATTATGAAACGTATTTCAGCGCGGCGTTTAATTAACAAACTATAGAATATTAAAACAGTAATTGTAGCTCGGAGTAGAATATGAAATGCAAATAAGCTTAGGTTTTATTCTGACAGCGTTTGTTAATTAATAAGAACAAGAATATAAAGCAACAAGTATTTTTACAAGCTTTTATTTAATTTGCAATGTTTGGGTCAAATCTTGCAAGTTGAATCAGAACCAAACTTACTCTTATCCTACGGAGTTGAAATTTTGCATACTCGTCAAAGTTCGATGACAATGCAATATTATGGTAACAGTCACCTGATCTGATGATGGGGAGGGAAGGTGGGCAATGGAGCTCCTTGACGGATAATTGTAAACTGCTAGCGTTTGGGCTCATTTCAATCTGCTCGCGGTTCCGATTACGAATTTGTTAAAAGCTTGTCTTGAGAAAAATATTTTTCAACAAAAATCTTATTTACATTTACGACCAAGTTGAATATTTAAATTGAACTGAATATATTGGACAAAATTCGTCACTGGTTCGTAGGCAGTGACAAACGCAATGCGGTGTGCAGTAGGTCATTGCAGGTGCAAAGTCGGCTTAGTTCCTTTCATGTTGGCTGAATGCCACGGGTTTTTAACCTTTTTAAATCGGTAGCACACGGGTTGAGCCGAGCAAAAACTTCCTTTCATCTTCAACCTGTCACGCGTTTTGTGCGTGTGTTTGTTATATTGTGTGAAAAGGAAAAACACAACGAGATCGACAAAGTCTACTATGTCCTTGTGTGAAAAACATTTTCTAAAGGCTTGTTGTGAATTTGGCATGAAATTGTTTTAAAGTAAGTTAAGACGTAGTAATTTAGTATATGCCTGTGTTTACGGACTAGTTTAGAATAATATCTCGTGATTACGGACTAGCTGTGTTTACTATGCCTATATTTATGAAATAGTTTAGTATACTATTTCTAAGTTTGTGTGGACTAACTCAATATACTTTTGAGTACGCACTAGTTTAGTATACTAACCCTGTGTTTATGGACTAGCGCAGTGTACTATGCTTGTTTTTACGGACTTGTTCAGTATACTATATCTGTGTTTACGGACTAGTTCAATATATTATGCTTGTATTCACGGACTTGGTCAGTATACTAAGCCTATGTTCACATATTAGTTTGGTATACTACGCCTGGTGCCCTGTATTCACGGACTAGTTCAGTATACTAAACATGTGTTTACGGACTAGTTCAGTGTACTAAATCTGTGTTTAAGGACTAGTTCGGTATACTTACCTGTATTTACGGACTAGTTCAGTAATAATAATAATAGTTTATTAACCATAAAAACCTTAGCTACTATTACAGTTTTAATGTTAGTTTTAACATGGATTGGTTTAAGCAAGATATTACAAGGCTAGATTTAAAAAAATTTTGGACCTCTGTCTTACAAACTAGTTCGTAAACTGTATCTTGCAAGACACTCTAAAGTTCAGTATACTAAACCTGTGTTTACGGACTACTACAGTATACTAACCTGTATTTACGGACTAGTTCAGTACACTTACCTGTATTGCCGGACTAGTGCAGTATAGTGTACATGTGTTCCCGGACTAGTCCAGTATACTATGCCTGTATTCCCGGACTAGTGCAGTATACTATGCTTGTGTTTACGTACTACTCGGTGTAGGTACATTACCTCGTCATTGGGGTCGTAGTACTGCTCGAGGTAGGGGTGCGCGAGCGCCTCCTCCACGGTGATGCGGCGGTGCGGGTTGAAGGTGAGCATGCGGTGCAGCAGGTCCAGCGCGCGCGCGTCGGCGCCGGGGAACAGCTCGGCCCACGGCACGCGCGGCTTGTACGGCAGCGACTCCAGGTACCCGCGAGCCTACACATATAACACGCATTTTTTACAACACCATCTAGGTATGGTATAAAAAAAAATCATTTTGTAACAAAAAAACCGACTTTAATTCCGGTGTATCTTCGAAGTCCAATGCCGAATCTCGATAAAATTTATATGGGACGAAATTGTAGCTATACTGTTATGTATTTTATGTAATGACTTTGGTTTATGTAGGTATATTATAAAATTGGAAATGTTGCCCAGTACATTGGAAAATTCGGGATAACCTGACAACGTTAGTCGGGTCAGCTAGTAAGAAATAAATACGAGAGGACGTTTCTGAAATTGTTTGTTTGTCTATGGAACTATTGATCCGATTCTGAATAAACTTTTACTGAAAGAAAGCTGCATTATCTCCATTGGACATAGGTTTGATTCTCGGACGCTTTGTTCGGTGATGGTATTTCAACCGTGGCCGAGGCATACCACTTGCACACCGTGGTTTATTCATGATGTTTTCTTTCACCGCTTTTAGACCGAATGGTAAATCTGCACACAACAAAAGTCATCGGTGCGGGGCCAAGCGGGATTCTAAACTCCGGTTCGTCGAAGCTAAAGTCGCAAGATTTAACTTTGAGACACACTCTCCTTCTATTCTACTATTCAACTGTTCTCTATTCTCTATTTATTGTACAGCAAAAGGACATCACACACAAATTGAGCGGTCTAATGATAACATTACATGCTGCCTTCTTTTCCTGTTATTGTGTGTATTCTATTCGACATGATCGAACAAAATACGGCATTTTAGTTCCTTTATTAAAGGGTTCGTTCTAAAACGTATTTCCCGGAAGTTATATAATAATATTATTACTGAGGCCTTTCCTCACACCGCGAGAGCTGTTACTACGGGAAATTTGCGTATAGAGTATAATAATACGTTTATTTTAAAAGAATAATCATTATTGAAAGTAAGTACTTTAATTTTAAAGTTATTTTCTTTTCTTCGCAAGGCTCAGATAAGCTTGTTGATAATATGCAATCTTATTTACGTAACGGCGTAGCGTATGACGTGACGAGAACATTTGGCCAATTTCTCTCAAGTGCGGGGTGCGAGTTCAATCGTAATCCAATTTCGTTGTCAATATATCTACGTACATAAGATTAAATAAATAGGATATTAGACAAGCGAAGACGCTTCAAATATTTAAGCTTCGTGTGAAAATCTTTTACCTGTCATCATGAAAGTCTGCTGTTTTTATGTATATATGTATATATATATATATATATATATATACTTGCTATACATATATATTATGTAAATGTGTTACGTATATATATGTATATGTTTTATATTATAGACAATATAGATGTATAATTGTATAAGTATATTATATTTTAATCATTTAAGTGTAAAATCATTTTATTCGTCCTACTTGTTACCTACTGCACACTATCCTCTTTAAAATGTTGTTTTCCTTACCCTATAGTTGTCTTTTTTTAAGTGCAATAAAGTGTTATCTATCTATCTATAAGTTTTTAATGTAGACCTTAGCAATTATCTCAATATATTTCGATGTGGGTTAGAATTCCTAGAACAAACGATTAATCGAAACAAATGTAAATTTCTGAACATGTTGAACATAGTTTAAATTTAGTGAAATTGATATTTGGAGTCTAAACATTTGGGAGCGAATTTTTATTCGTTCAATCAATCATTGGGCCTCAAAGGATCAACAATACAATCCATTTCAATTTAAAGTTGCAGAGAAAGGGTATAATAATGTTAACGATAACGGATTAAAAAAGGGTTTTTCATTTTCATGTTCAAAGTCAAAGTCAAATTTAATTTATTAAAAGGCACAAAAGCGCGATTTTAAACGTCATAAAGACAATACAAATAGAATTAAAAATATGTTAAAAATTGTAACTTAAGTAAACATGACTTTGAACAAGTATACATTTTAACAAAAAAAGAAAAACCGACTACAATGTATCTTTGAAGTCCAAGGTCAAATACATATCGATGAAATTTATATGAGACCACTTCGTAGCTATACTGAACCCAACGCAAAAATTATTTTCAAATCGGTTTATAAAGGACGGAGTTCTGAGGTAACAAACATAAAAAAAATAAAAAAAACATACAATCGAATTGAGAACCTCCCCCATTTTGAAGTCGATTAAAAAAGAAAAGTAAGTTTACCCATTTCTTTCCTATATTCAAACTGAAGTCCGGGTGCAGAAAAGAAATGCGAAAACTGACTCTACCAGTCAGTGCTTCGAAAATACGCCCGCTAGAGAAGATAGCACCAAGAAACTCTGCGGGGATGTCTTTTTTAAAATATAACAATGAACAATTATTTGATTAAAATGAACAATAAGGTATAAATTAACAGAATGTCAAAGAAGAAAGAAAAAAAAAGGAAATATTATATTGTTCTACCTGATTATTATTATATTTGTAAGCATTGGAGTTTTGCTGAAAACCAGCATCTGGTATCAATTATTGACACTAGACATTTCTGCTGAGCGAAAATACCATTTGGCACTACACTACACTTGCATCTTTGTTTTTTTTTATTAGTAGAATATGTATCCGTAAACTATTTTCCTTGTTTGTTCATTTTTATTATGTGTTCTATAATTGTGTGGTTGTCAAATAAATGTCTTGTATTTCTTTCTTCAAGTTCCTATTAAACCAAATTCATTTTTTTCCTTGCTATGGTATTCATAAATTAAATAGTGAATGTGTTTAACTTGGGGATAGACAGTTTACTGCAGGAGCATGCGAGGGCGACTATGCTATAGATTATCTTACCCCATTATTATAGTTTGTAAATAATTTATTGCAATCTGTAGTTACCTGAAAGCTTCGAAAGCTCCGGGAGAAGAACTCCCTAACATTCTAGAACCTTGTAAGTGCTTGATTTAGAACCTGCCAGAAATGCTTAGGTATACGATATAGCCCCATATATAGCTGGGTACGTTATATAGTGACATAGCCTTCGATACAAAGTCCTAAACAAACAGGTCGGTTGCCCAAAACTTTTAATCGCGAGTCAATTTATGGCCTCGGTTGTATTGGCAAAGTTTCATGAGCTGTATGCCGCGGCCGGACGGGGTAGAGCGCGTGTATGTATATTAATAGTAATATTATAAAGAGGTAAAATAATTGTAGTAAGTGTGCATGTTTTATAGGCCTTTCAAAAGAATAAAAACATGAATAGTACATTTCACACATATATATTTCGATGACATATCACACACTTTGTTTTATTTAAATTTAAAGATAGGAAGCGCTTAATGAAAGACCCTGTACACAGGGATAGATCGATAGAGAAATATACGATTATTAAACTTTTGAAAATCGCGACTCTGTCACGGACAAAAACAATTTTCATTATATAATCAAAATAATTTAATTAATCAATATATAATCATCATCATCAGCCCATCACGTTCCCAGCCCACTGCTGGGAGACAGGCCTTCTTTCATAGAGAGGGTATGGGCCATAATCCACCACGCTGGCCTGGTGCGGGTTGGTGGATGTCACATTTCCTAAAAATTTTGTGATTAATTCTTGGACATGCCGGTTTCCTCACGATGTTTTCCTTCACCGTTTCTAGAGCGAGTGTTAAATCCGCACATAACTTAAGAAAGTCAGTGGTGCGGGACCAGCGGGATTCGAACACGGGTGCGTCAGATCGAAAGTCACACGTGCTCCCACTGAGCCACACTTGCTCTCAATATATAATATCAAATGAATATCAAATATAATATATCATATCAATGCGAAATTGAACTGAGTTTTCATTAAAAAGTCCCGTTTCATTTATAGTTAATATCGCGACATATGAAAACGAATTCAACAGATTTACGGGATATTACATTTTTGTTATACATAAACCCATACATACAACTATAACACTACTATACCTGATGTTATAAGTTATAATATATTTCATCGCCTGGGTTTGACAGGTATGAATTTGTGGGACTTATAAATATATACTAAAATGGAGCTAGACTTGTTTTGTTATATTACTTTGTGACTAGTTTCTTTTCCCGCAGTAGTTTTTATAGGGTCGAATGGTAATTTGTTATTGTATGTAAGATGCAAGGTCTGTCTGGCTTTTTGCCTATATATAACTTCTAACTATGAATTTTAAGTAAGTAGTTTCAAAGATGTGTTACAATAAAAAACGAGCCGAGAAATAAGCATTAGTGGCGTCGTCGTGGGACTCCTCCGCACAAAAAGTTAGCGTGTATTGGGTATTTTTATTTATACCCAATACGCACTTATGAACGTCAAATTATCACAATGACTACCACCGTATCGGAAAAAGAACCACTACTCAGAAGATACGGCAAGAAACTGAGGAGCATTTTTTTAGAGATTTTGTTAAAAGTTTTTGGGTTTCTACAATGTTAATAATGAATACAGTGGTTTGCCAGTGTTAATAATGAGTACTGTGGGTAGCGCGCTGATGACAACCTATTAAATATTTTTCGAAAGTATATTTATGTCTTGCATATAGTTCCTATAATTGAGCGAGTGTGGCTCAGTGGAAGAACGTGCGACTTTCGACGCACCCGAGTTCGAATCCCGCTGGCCCCGTACCTCTGACTTTCTTAAGTTATGTGCGTATTTAACACTCGCTCTAACAACGATGAGGACAGGAAACCAGCATGTCCAAAAATTTATCACAAAAATTCAAGAACATGTGACATCCACCAACCCGCAATGGGCCAGCGTGGTGGGCTATGGCCCAAACTCTCTCTACGAGGGAAGGCCCGAGTCCCAGCAGTGGGAACGTAATGGACTGATGAAGATGGTATAGTTCCGGCGGTGCACAAGAAACTGTTCCTGAAGTCTGACTTCTGGTCTGTACGGGTAGTATACCGAAGATACAGAGAGGGAGCGAAATTTTCGAAACATGTTAAGTAGCGTATATGGTTATTAAATTTTAAATTATGTTTTTGTATATATGTTAGTCTGTAAGGTATATATTCTATGGGCTTCAGTTAATTTTACTTTGTTGTACTTAAATATTGCCTGAAATGAATAAAATGAATCGCAAGACGCGCGACACTAAATGACAACTCGATGGAAACGAAATATTTACCTATTGTGCTAATTTGTGAGTATTGTACCTTTTCGTTGATGATGCACTCCAGGTCCTCCTGGCTGGGCGAGCCCAACACGCCCAGGATGTGGTTCAGCTGGTCCAGGTAGTGCTTCCCGGGGAAGATGGGCCTGTTGGACAGCATCTCCGCCAGGATACAGCCCACGGACCAGATGTCTATCGATTTGGTGTAGCCCTGAGAAAGACACAACTGATTAGATATCCTACTATATTATAAATGCGAAAGTTTGTGAGGACGGATGGATGGATGAATGTTTATTACTCAATCACACAAAAACTTCTGAACGGATTTTGATGAAAAAGTAAAAAAGTCAAAAGATATTTATTCTTTTTATATCTTACTAGCTGACCCGGCAAACGTTGTTTTGCCATATAAATTTAAAAAAATGTTAAGGGTGAACAACCCTTATCACTTAGGGGGATGAAAAATAGATGTTGGCCGATTCTCATAGATACCGGATAAGCACAAAAAATTTCATCAAAATCGGTCAAGCCGTTTCGGAGGAGTATGGCAACGAAAACTGTGACTCGAGAATTTTATATATTAAAGAAAGATGATATTTCAATAGGCACAACAAATGCACTTTTAAATGTCATATACACATCATACAAATCATTTAAAATTCGTGATAAATTGCAACTTAAAATATGGTGACTTTTAAAAAATAAAGTAAGCATGTCTTTCCCACACACAAATTGATGTCAGGGCCCAGAAAAGAAATGCGTAAACTGACTCTACCAGTAACAGACTCTACAAGCTTTTATTTAACTTGCAATGTTTGTTTGTTCGGGTCAAAACTTGCAAGTTGAATCAGAACCTTTTCCTCTTATACTACGGAGTTAAAATTTTGCATGCTTGTCAAAGTCCGATGACTATGCAATATTATGGTGACAGCCAGCTGATCTAATGATCGAGACGGAAGGTGGACAAGGTTCATTTTAATCTGCTCGCGGTTCCGATTACGAATTTGTTAAAAGTTTGTCTTGAAATATATATTTTTCAACAAAACTCTTGTTCTTATACTTACATATATATATATATATATATATATATATATATATATATATATATATATATACACACATATATATTTATATATATATATATATATATATATATATATATATACATACATATACATATATATATATATATATATATCGATTACCCAATAAAACGTTTTATTTCTTACTGTTATCCTCCTATGTAACCCTTTCAAAACAATCTAAATAAAAACTTTCGATATTATACCAAAACACAAAAGAGATAATAGCCAAAGGTCTATTGAGACCTGAACCTTTTAAAGCCTGTTTTTCTATTCCCTTAGCCTTTGTTAAGATCATAATGTACGTATTATGTGAACTCGTTCTCATGAGAGAGTACTGAAAACAAAACCTGTTCGTTTGAAAAGAGCGTACGGCTAAGTCCCCTGAGGTGTCGTTTTAGGTTCTAGAAGTGTTTTCAAAAGGTTTTTGTAACTTTGCTTGTATTACCATAATAAACAGACCGCGTCTGTGGTGTAGTGGTTGGGCAAGTTGGCTCAAATCTCATACATCACTGAGGTTGCGGGATCGATTCCCGCGACGGGACAAACGACTGTGAGAAAAAAAGGTGCAAACGTATTGTTTGGTACATGGTCGTAGTAGTTACTGGATCCCTAGATACAATGACTCCTAGTTAGGGGCCAGGATTTATGCATGTGATCGTTGGGCGTATATTTTTCTTTTAATTAGTCCATAGAACGATGACGTCACACGTATTGTCTGCGCATATCTTGCTCCCAAATTGCCGATTCTAAAAACCCACTGCAAAGTTATGGATATTTTGTAAATGCAGGATAAACACTTAGGTGTTTTTAAATATCTGGAATTCTAGAACATTTCAAAGTAATCAGCATAACAATAGGCAGTCTTATCGCTCAAAGCGATCTCTTCCTGACAACCTTTGGTCAGAAAGGACTAACTTAATTTTGAAGGTGGTGGTTTGTAGTAGGCACTTGGTCTATATTTTAAAGTTTATTTTATACATTGCTATTTATTAAAAAGTCATATATATATTTTATTTATTTACTTATTTCAGTTCAGATGCTTGCTGCACTTACAGTTTTAACCAAATCGTGCAGCAAGCTAAACACATAACAAAAACAAAAACTTATAATACACTTAAAAACTGGATACAGCAATTGACAAATGTACTGCATCGCATGCAGAAGATATCAACAGCTGGATTGCTAGCAATCAGAGCATTTAGTTTGGTTACAATTTCGCCTGGTGTGAAGTGACGATGTGGTTAAAGGCGGAGCACTTAAATCTATATTCTAGGATGTATAGGATGACGGCAGTTGTGCAGGTTTCCTCATGTGTGGATAATTCCGCAACTACCTTTAAGTCATTGGTGCAAGGCCAAGTCGGGATTCGAACTCGGATGCCTTAGATCGTGATGAGCACAACTTACCGGCCACGCTTCCTATAACTACTACTCTACTATATTAGTTTTCACTATTCATTTGTTTCAGACAACACTCATTGTCTAGTATTATGTGTCTCTCCCACATCGGCTGCTGAATATAAGACCAACCATTGAAGAGGAAATCTGAAGATAATGCCTCAGCATTACAAGGTGTACAGAAGTAATTAATATTGTCTAGGTGGCTGTCAGTGAAACAATGCGCTATCGGAACGACGGCAACAGATAGCGGTGAGCCCTTAATATCAAACGTCGCCAACAGATACCCTACGAAGTTTTGGTAAATGCGAACACATAAACCCTAAACAATAAAGTTACTAATATTCAGCCAGTTATTTAGCCGCCAAGCAGTAGTGTGCAAACATTACTGTGTTCCGGCTTGAAGGGCATTTTAGCCAGCGAAATTACTGGGTATTATGAGACTCAACAGCTAATTATCTCAGGGTGACGAGCGCAGTGCAGCGCCGCGCAGGATTTTCTAAAACAAAGTTCTGGGTGGTGCTGTTATTGTTATTGCTTACCATCAGGCAAACGACCAGCTGGTCTCGTTATTCAGTTACATAAAAAAAAAAACTATCACACTAATATTAGTTAACTCCATCCAAAGGTTGACTGGAAGAGATCGCATAATTTGTAAGTTGTCATGTACCTACTCATGTACCTACTGATTATTTTTGTTTGGTGTACAATAACGCATTTCGTATTGTAATGTATTATAACGGAGAAAGTTTTTATGTGTGTTAGTGTGTTTGTGGTTTCTTTACGCCGTAACGGCTGTAGCTTTTACCCTGAATTAACACAAAGGCTACTTTTTATTTCGGAATAATGCGGGGCGCAGCTAGTACTATTATGATACTATTACTATAGATGTGTGTACTTCAAAATTTTATTTAGTCTCTTACTGGGTTCAACTACTAAGAGGATACTGGACATCAATTCATGGTTTTAACGTTGCGCTGAAGCATGATACGAATTTAGTTAAATTATTATTATATTTAGTTAATAAAATATTTAGTTAATTTATTTAATTTAATTTACGCATTTTCTGCGAGACCGTAAACATTTATTCAAATACCTAGTTCTCGCTGGCCGCGGCTGTGCCATATCCTCTTAATTCCGTTCGATAGCTTACGCCAAAACTTGATATCAATGTTATGTTTTATTAAAATCGGTTCAGTAACTATACCATCCCAAACACTATACTACTATAGTAACAATAATGACTATCGGTATTTTCTCTGTCCACGTAAACATTTAGTTATAATATATGAAAGGGTCTGGGTGAATCTATCAATATTCTGTCAAACTATCTGTTTATTTGGTTGTTACTTTCTAACAACTAGATGGAAACAATAATAATGTTGTAGAAATAGCTTGAAGTATAGCCTGAAGTCAGGATAACAATTATAACTTTTGTAACCTATTGTTAGCCATTCCCGCCGGGTCAGTATTCGTCGAATGGCGAACGTCTAAGCATAACTGTTAATAATATAGCAATATATAAATTTAGCAATTTGTTTACTTCTCGGCAAACATCTGAGGTCGAGCAAAGGGGTACGCTGAAAACCAGCCCTATGTAAACTCACTAGAGTTTACACAGAACGATGCTGAGCCTACACCTTATTGCCAAATCATAATAGTATATAAATACTAGCTGACCCGGCAAACGTCGTTTTGCCATTAAAAAAAATGTTAAGGGTGAACAACCTTTATCACTTAGGGGTATGAAAATTGATAGTAGCCGATTCTCAGACCTACTGAATATGCATATAAAATTTGGCAAAAATCAGTAAAGCCGTTTCGGAGGAGTAAGGTTACTAACATTGTGACACGAGAATTGTATATATATGATTGTAGTTATATTAAGTTATGTTAAGAAATTGGCAACAAAAAATCATTTTCTTTCTTTCATAATAGTATTTTATAATAAGCCAGGGATTGTTTTCTAGTATCTTCTTTGTTGTATTATCTGTATTTCTTAGATTACAAAATGAGCTTATCAGATTACATTTATTTTGTTGAAATTTAAGGGACGTTTAATTTTATTTAATTGAAGCAAAGAAAAACAAGCATACATTTACACGACATATGATTGGAATTTTCAAGAATCTTCAACTGTATTTCTGCAATCATACGCCCAGCACTTTCAATACTTTAACTTTACGTGTTAGTCTCTGAAAGTTCCACATCTCTCTTACATAAACGCAAGCCTCAAGAAATCTTATTCCTTGAAATTTCAATTGGCTCTTCAATTCAATACGGCTTCACAGCGAGTTTTCGATTCTACGATATTTGCTTTCGCCTTCAAATGTATTTCCAAGCAAGAAGTCTCATATTTGTCGCAAACAATACGATGCAAAGCGAGCCGCTGCCGTATTTCGTATTTTCAATCGCACACGAATTGTTTTTTACTGTTTCCAATAACCGTACGATACCCATTGTCTTCAAAAAGGTTCGTTTCATAAATTGACTTTTTGCGATTTATCTAATTATAACTTTAAACGAGCAATTCTTGTATATATATATATATATATATATATATATAATCTGAATCTCGGAAACGGCTCCAACGAATTTCATGAAATTTAGTATGCAGGGGGTTTCGGGGGCCATAAATCGATCTAGTTAGGCTTCATTTTTAGAAAACAATTTAAAAAGAAATACCGAGCAAAGCTCGGTCTTCCAGGTACTAATTATTATACTTTGATTGTACCTTATATAAAACATTTAAAACTAAAAGAGACATTACCAAGGCGTTTCTTGGCGCGTGTTGTCTCATTTCTAGGCCCGGACTTCGGTTTCAGTGCGAAGAAATGGTTAGAGATGCCATGCCATTACCTTTTCAAAGTCATATAAACTAACTAACTATAAGATAACTTAAGTCCTACCTATATTTAATATAGGTATGTATCCTTGCGGGGGGCGTTGGTGTCTGTGACACAGTTTGAATAACTACTACAGGCACCACCGATCCGACTTAGATATTCTCAATACAGTACATATTCCCATCATGTTTTAAACTTAAGTACTTACCTAATTAGAAACCAGCAAATTGTGGAAGACGAATAAATACTTTTTATTATTTATTTATTATTATTATTTATTAATATTTTTTTGTGTTATGCGGTACACTAAAAACGAACAAAGATTTTTTGGTTTTATGATGTTTAAGTCAGTGCATTTTTGTGCCAATTTTTTGTCTTTGACTACTAAACACAGACTCCAAGCAACCCGTTGGTTTGACATACATAGGTTCGTCAAACCAACCGCGCGTTATCTGCTGTCGCGATCCAGGACAGTTTTTGACAGTGGTTAGAGTTACATAATAGACCGAGAGTTCGCTAAATCTAATTAGCTACAAATACAAAAATACAAACGAGGGTAGAACACACAAATTTGACCGTTTTCAGTTGCATCTGTGCAACAAGCAGGCCGTTGAATTTTATCATTTGAATAGTCGCGTAGTTTTTGCTACCGGCCCACGCCATGGTGGCGGTGGAGCTCGGCTCGTGTAAGCAACAGGAAAAGTAATAAAAATCAAAAGCTTCTTGAAGCACCATGAATATTATCTTATTGAAAATAAATTATTTTTCAAAAAAAACTAAACCGACTTCAAAACCACAAATAGGCACTCAAAAGTGAAAAATAAATTAATATAATTATCATAAGCGCTGCCCACTCATATATTTGAAGTCGGTGCCAGCCAAGTCTATTAGGTAGCAGATAAATACTATGTATATAGTAACTATTGTACTACTGTATTGTACTGTATTGTATTGTACTACTTGTAGGTAGTATCTATCTACTACCTTTTAGACTTGGCTGGCACCGACTTCAAATATATGAGTGGGCAGCGCTTATGATAATTATATTAATTTATTTTTCACTTTTGAGTGCCTATTTGTGGTTTTGAAGTCGGTTTAGTTTTTTTTGAAAAATAATTTATTTTAACCTTTTTAGTGCAAAACAAGTTTTAATTAAATTAATTTAAAAAGTTTTTAAAGACAAGCATTTATGATCTAGCAGCCACATCATGACGAAGTTTAAAACGGGCTATCATAATTAAATTTATGTACAAAAAAAAATCATGATTCTCCTATTCTCTGTTGAGGAGTTCCCTCGCCGGAAGTCATTCCTGGGTGTATCAGCCATGTCATGGTGGAATTTAGAACAGGCTATTATGGTTAAATCCATTTACAAAATTTTGTGTCTGTACTATTCACCGTTGAGGAGTTCCCTCGCCGGAAGTCAACCCTGGGTGAAGCATGTGAAGCAGTCGAATACAAACCTCCACCTTTAGAAAGTCGGTTACAACAAAAACAAGAACCGACTTGAAGATTAAACTTATATTTTTTTTTGTTTTCGCTATTTTTTTCAAAAAGTGCTGAATGAATTTCGATAAAATTTATATGGGACCACCTCTGAAGTATGACCTACCAATCAAAAAAAGAATCATCGAAATCCATTCATAATTGGCGGAGTAATCGCGTAACAAACACACAAAAAAAAAATAAAAAATAAAAAAAAAAAAACATACCGTCGAATTGTAAACCTCCTCCTTTTTGAAGTCGGTTAATTAATGCTTTTGAGTTTTGATTTAATGTAAAATTATTAAGTATCAAAGATTATTAATGATTGATCGTCTTGGACGAGTATATTTCATAAATCTATGAATAATAAAACAGGCAGGGCATTTTGTTACTTTAGTTTTCATTTTACAGTCCATTTTACTTGATGTTCATACTGGCAAGTAACAAGAAAGAAAGAAAGAAAATACATTTATTCAAGACATATACAAGTAACTCTTCTTTTGTATTTAGGTTTTCTTACAGCACCTACTTGTGGTCTGATAATAATATTTTTACACACTGTATTTTAGAACCCCAAGATACAGGCCCCGCGTTAGTTTGAAGACGGTGGCAGAGCGTTCCACTCCTTAGCAAGTTCGCATGATAAAGGAATCTGCGAAACGCTTAGTACGGATAAGTGGGATATTAACGACGTACGGGTAAAACGACTCTCCCCGCCTGGAAGTCCTAAGGTGGAAGGGAGAAGAAGGAATCAGATCGTGCAATTCCTAGGCACACTTCGCGAAATGCAGTCGATAAAAAAGCGACAGACACCCAACTTTTCGACTTTTTCCCAACTTTAATGTATAATATTGGTAATAATTATTTTTTTATTAACATTTTAACTAAATCTTCATAAATAATTTCAAAATAAGCGTGGAAGTAACATTTTCTTACTATGGTAGGTATACGTAGAGCCACAACATTGGTGGAATGCATATCAATATAGGAAAATTAAACTCCTTTACGGTTTGCTAACACTTGGAGTGAATAATTCTACTTGTTTATTTACCGGTTCAAGTGTTTCATGAAATCATGAACCAAAAGGCAATGATTAGGCATCAAAGGCTCGACAGAAATAGGGTCGGAGATTCGTTAGACTGAGCGTTTATAAATAAAATATCTGATTTACGTGGGACAGGTAGAATATGCGAGTACCTATAAATACCAGTTGTATTTCTTCAAATAAAACGCTCTATAGAGTTCAAGCGTGTGACTAGTGTAGTTCCGCCTACAAAAGGAGTCGATATTGCAACGTTCCAGTTCAAGCAGTGTTAGAGGTAAGCTGTCTCTCTCTCTCTGCTTCTTCTCTCTCTACTAGCTCTCTGTCCACTTACTCTCTACTCTCTACTTTTCTCTCTTTTTATCTACTTTCCCTGCATTGTCTTGTACTCTCTCTTCTCTCTCTACTCTTTACTATCTCTTTATCACATTAACTCACTCTTCACAAATGTACACACGAATGTAAATAAAATAATGGATGAAGTGGACGTTCAAAGGCTTATAATAAATAATAGCAATGGTTCCAACGTACATTGTTAGCCATGTACGCTCGTGTAAGCAATGTTGAGGAGAGCAATTAATTCTGATAGTTCTCGTTTCTGACATTCCTGTTCGAAATTCAAAAGTTCTTTATTCAGTTTTGGCATCACAGACGCACTTATGAACACCCACCTGTACGTCTGTACAAATGAACTCTAATTAGCAGTGTTTTCAGTTGCATCTCGCAAATTGCTCTGTTGCGTTCCCAAACGTGACTACTAACAAGCTCGAAAATGTGACGCTCGCGTTTGAGTGAATGTTAAGAAGAGAGCTTCAATTAAATTCTAACAGTTCTACCCTGAGCTTGTCTCTTTAGAAATAAGGTCTAATTAACACGGATATTTTTCAGTTGCACTTCTGTAAATTAATTGCTCTGTTGTTTCTAACGTGTGACTAGACTAGACTAGTAACAAGCTCGGAAATGCGCTCGTGTAAGCAACCTTGAGAGCACTTCAATCTAATGGTTCCGCCGAGGATTCCATCTGAACCCACAATTCAATACCTATATTTCTCAGCTAAATCTGAAACTACTTTCTGACATTTGCTTTTCGAGATGCACCTTGTGGATAAAATGTTTTACTCTAGTACTGCTAAGAACACACAAGTTGCTTTTGTTTTTCCGAACGCGGTATTAATTCGCGTGTTTTAGTCATTGCTATTTTATGCATCTGCGTCGGTGTTTTCGCGACCACATTTAGGGGTGTAGCGGCTCATTAGTGTCTGTTTCTGCCAGCTGGCCTCTTACAGGCGGTGGATTTCAGTTGATTTCATTGATGACCCATAGACTCTCACCAGTGGCTCCAAGCAGTTGTCCTGCATGCAACGGCCACACCCCGGTAACCACGTCAGCTCGTGGGCCAAACCTGGTAGAGGGGCTCGGGTGTCTCGACACTCGAGTGTGCGGTTACCCTTCGCACTAGTGCACAAAGTCTGCCTCGGCCTAAGAGCAATCCACTCCCCGTGGCGAGGCAGCAAGGCATTGTGGAAAGGCCTAAAGGTGACGGTAGGGGTTTTATTATCGTCTCCAGAACACTGCATCCAGCCCTCCTCCAGTCGTAGCGGTTCTTTGCTCCACTGGGTCAAGGAGGGTGCGGACGAGAGAGTGCATCTGGGTATTGCGCACACACTTATGCACTTTAATATATCCTGCGCATCTGACCAGGCTTCGTTTAAGGAATACCGAGACACAAGTCTTACGGCGATGGGTGGAGGTAGAGGGGTCCGGCGCTGATACGTGTCGGATTGTGACTGACACCTACACGTGGGCGGCTTAGGGAGAGTGGTCGCTCTCACACTGCATTGGGGTAACAGTGTGGTTCGGCAGCACCCTCTGCGACAAAGCAGCTCTTTTTAGAGAGGCACTGCTTTCCTTGCTCAGCCTTGGAGGGGGCTAGAAAAGGTGCCCTAAACAATTGCTTACCCTACACCAAACTGGGAGGTAGTAACCACGGCTGCCTGTGCATCCCAATCACTCGTGGTCGAAACGGAAATAAAAATAAAATAAAAACCATCTACAAGGACATGACTTGCGGCGCGTGGAACGTACGCACTCTTTTAGACCGACCCAACAATCTCTGTCCGGAGCGTGAAACCGCCATTGTAGCTAGAGAGCTCAAACGTTATGATGTAGATATAGCTGCTTTAAGCGAAACCCATCTGGCTGACGAAGGAGAGCTCGTCGAGCATGGTGGCGGTTATACGTTGTATTGGAAAGGGACACCAGCTTCGGAACCTAGACGTTCCGGAGTAGGCTTTGCAATAAAAACTGCTATTGCCTCTAAGTTGGTAGAACATCCTGTTGGCATCTCAGACCGAATTATGACCTTGCGTCTTCATCTTGACAACAATAAATACCTAAATATTATTAGTGTATATTCACCGACGCTCGATAAAAGTGATGACGTTAAGGATAAGTTTTATGAGGACTTATCACAAATTCTAACTAATATACAACCTTGTGAAAAAGTGTTGCTTCTAGGCGATTTTAACGCTCGTGTTGGGAAAGACTACGAAGCTTGGCCACATGTGCTTGGCCGTCATGGTATTGGAAACATGAACAGTAATGGGCAGCTATTACTAGGCCTCTGTTCCCAATATCAACTAAATATTACCAATACCATGTTCCGATTGCCTACGAAATATAAAGCCACCTGGATGCACCCGCGGTCCAAGCACTGGCATCTGATTGACTATGCCATAGTTCGGCAGCGAGATGTGGCCGACGTTACATTGACAAGAGTAATGCGAGGTGCAAACTGCTGGTCAGATCATCAACTGGTCATCACCAAACTAAGGATACGCTTCAGCCCTCACCGAAGAACTAGCAGGGCCAAACCTAACTGCTTTTACCTGCAGAAGCTAGAATCTACAGAAACACTAGCAAGCTACAGAAATGCTGTCAACAGCTACACAGCAAGTATCAGTACGCAAGATGATAATCTAAACGAATGTTGGAACAGCTTATCATCAAGCCTTTTGAGTGCAGCCGCTGATACCTTGGGGCCCAAACCTCGAGTATGCGAAGACTGGTTTGATGGAAACGATAAGTTGTTAACAGGTGCATTAGCAAAACATCGCCAGCTTCTCCGGAAAGGAAATCAGATTAATTCTGATAACATCAAAGAGAGCACATCCCAAATTAGGAGGCTTACCCGCACAGCGAAGGACGTTTGGTGGCGAAACAAGATACGTCATATCCAATGGCTTGCGGATACCAACCAGTCAGGCGAATTCTTTGCCGAAATCAGAAAGTTAGTAGGAACCACGCATCGAGTAAATGTGCCCCTAAGATCTATAAATGGTACCCTTTTAGTCACAAAAGGAGAAGTTCTGAATCGATGGGCAGAACATTACAACAATCTACTTAATGTAAATCGGTCAGCTGATCTGGGGTTTCTGCAATCACTCCCTAACTATCCACTAGTTGAAACATTGGATTGTCCTCCTTCTCTACAGGAAGTTGTCACAGCTATTACAGCTCAAAAGAACAACAAAGCAGTTGGCGTTGACAACATACCGGGAGAACTTCTTAGATATGGTGGAGAAGAACTGCATCACATAATCTGGCAGTTATTTGAGTTGATGTGGAAAAAAGAAACAGTTCCTTCTGAATTTGGAGTATCACTTATTTGCTCACTGTATAAAAACAAGGGCGATCGCTCGGATTGTAACTCTTATAGGGGAATTTCACTCTTGTCTTCCCCAGGAAAGGCTTTTGCAAGGATTCTCCTAAACCGCCTAATGGAGCTGTCTGAAAGCATATTACCAGAGACTCAATTTGGGTTTCGGCCAAACAGAGGCACCAGCGAAGCTATCTTTTCTCTCAGACAACTACAAGAGAAAAGCAGAGAGCAAAACCAGCCTTTGTTTCTCTGTTTTATTGACCTCGAGAAAGCTTTCGATAGTGTGCCTCGTGAGGCTTTATGGATAGTGTTGTCAAAACTAGGCTGCACCGATAAGTTCATACGTCTCATAAGGCTTCTCCACGACAACATGACATGTCGCGTAACTGTGAATGGTGAGCAAACAGAGCAATTCCCTGTCACCTGTGGCGTGAAACAAGGCTGCGTATTAGCGCCCACTCTCTTTGCACTGTACTTCTCTGTTGTTGTGAAGGAGGCATTACAAAATAATAGCGAAGGAATTCGTATTCGGTACCGAACCGACCGAAGCATCTTTGATCTGTCAAGGTTCAAAGCTCGCACTAAAGTAGCATACGACCTTATCACAGAATTCATGTACGCTGATGATCTGTGCTTTGTGGCGGAATCTCCAGAAGGACTCCAGGACTTGATTACTAGACTTGACTCTACCTGTTGTAGATTTGGTCTCAAAATTAATATAAAGAAAACTGAAGTGATGGCCGTGGATGCAGCAGATCAGCGCCCACTTAATATACATATAGGGGGTCAAGTCCTTAATCAGGTCGATAAATTTAAATACTTGGGAAGCTCGGTAACGGTAAAAGGCGACCTTGACCTGGAGATTAACTGCAGACTTGGCGCTGCTATGGCTGCGTTTGGTAAGCTCCGAGCCAAGGTGTTTCGGTCCCATAGCATAAAACTTGAGACCAAGATATCGGTTTATATGGCGATCGTCGTTCCTAACCTCCTATATTCGTCTGAGACGTGGTGCCTGTACCGTAGACACATACGCACGCTAGACAGGTTCCATCTGAAATGCCTCCGCGATATTATGAACATTAAGTGGTCAGATCGTGTACGCAACACCGATGTTCTACGACGGAGTAATGTCTGCGGAATAGAGGCATATCTGATGCGTCGTCAGCTGCGTTGGTGCGGGCACCTGTCTCGAATGTCTGACGAAAGGAAAGGGAAACGAATTTTCTACAGTGAATTGGAAAGCGGCAAAAGGAAATGTGGCGGCCAATACTTGCGTTTTAAAGATGTCCAAAAGCGACATCTAAAGAAATGCAATATTGAGCCATCCCTTTTAGAGACTCTCGCTTCAAACCGCCTGGAATGGCGTCGCCTTGTACAAACGAATGTGTACGATTTTGAAAACTGTAGAAGGCGCGAACTAGACCTGAAACGCGATCACATTAAAAACAAACCGCCTTCTAACATGTCATATAATTTTGTGAACGGTACCCTGACGTGCCCTCATTGCGCACGGACCTTCACAGCAAAAATTGGATATGCGAGCCACTTAAAAAGTAAACATCCCGGCTCTATCTATTAATTTAGCGTTGAAGCGAAGTCTGATCGCCGAGGCCGAAACCGGCCAGGATGAATATATATATATATATATATATATCAAAATCGCGGGGTAGCGCAATTTTGTGCAAGTGAAGCAGGGGGGAGATCAGGCGGGGTTGTAGCATTAATCACTGCGACTGGCGTTCGAATGTGAGCGAAATGAAACGTATAGACACAGCATCCACTTTCTGAAAATAGATCAAATTACTGAATTCCGATGCGAAGTAGCGTATGTGATTCAGCCGTAATGCGAGCTTAATATGAGTTTGCATAATGCGTGAAGCAATATGGAGGCAGCTCAATTTAATTCGACAGAACCTTTCTCTGAGATATTGTAAGTAAAAGGTCTGATCTTCCGTATCCTAAAGGCTTGGACTAACTCTACAATAATTTGCTTTTAAGTCCTTTAGTGCTGCATCCCGCCAATTAAACCCGGTGAATAGGAAACTAATGTAAGCTTAAGCGACGTTCGCCTTAGCAAAATTAAGGCATTTAAACGTAATGATCAAACTTAGATGATTCTCTAAAATAGTATGTACTGCAAATTCAGATAAATAATTTTCAGAACAAAAATGGTTCTTCTTAAATATTATGAAGTCGTTTGTGAAGTTTGAGAATTTCCTCATATCGAGTTGCGGGAATTATAGTCCCGTCGTCGGTAGTCTTATTTTTTATTCCGGAAATTTTCTTCTTTTACATTTTCCTTTTTATCTTTAAAATCTTATTTTACCTTAGAGTTGAGCATAATCTCAGGAGCGCGGTACCAGCGCGTGGCCACGTACTCCGTCAGGAACCCGGTGTGGTCGTGGTCCGGGTCCGCCACTCGCGCCAGGCCGAAGTCGCAGATCTGGACAAACAAAAAACAAGTTGCTAGAAATTGTAGCGGTAGGCCTCTTTTATATAATATTCCATACATATACACGCATTTATCACCTCCGTAACGTTACTGGAGCGCATCGCTAGCGAGTGAACCAATTGGTGACAACCCGCCGCCCTTTCGCTTGCCGTGCGATAACCGCGGGTTGATAATGCGCGGATCCCGAGTGGACCGCACGCCGCCCGCGAGTTATTTGTTGCATGACACGCTGACGCCGCGTCGTCAACTCGCAGACAGCGCTATAACCACCCGATGACGTGGACAACGAGTGGGCGCCGAGCGGCGAGGCGACGTTGGTAGGGTGATTAATGAGGAATGATCTTGGCCTATTGTCTTAGTGTCAATGGCGCCATCTACGGGATCGAGCAAGCGTTAATATCGACCGTAGCTTGGCGCCTTGAATCGACGTGGAAGACTGGCAGGTCACGAAGTTCGTCGAGAAACAGGTAGAGGGCGCTTTGTTTCGCTATAAAAGCCGATGCAGAGCGCTCCTCCAACACATTCATCGCCACCTATCACTTATACTTATGTACTACTCTGTAAAAATTGCATTAAATAAAATTAACCAAAAATATACGTTTAAAATTATTTATTCAACCAGATTGGCATAGCCCGCCCTCCGTAGGTCAACCATCCCTAAAATAGGAATCAGGAATCAACACCTACACAGCAGCGTAGGTACACGCACGCCCACTTAGTGTGCCGCGTAAAGAACTGGGTAATACTACAACGGTTATCAACTGATATCTTGCTTTCCATCAGGTGTACGACCTGTTCGTCTAGTCTAGTAAGCTCGTGCTCGTGCATCATCTTGCAAAATACGATCAGTATAGGATTCAAGCATAAGTAATTTAAAAAAAAACAATTTGAGAGAACTTATGCCCTTATGATGTCGTTTGTCAACCCGCCCGCTCCAGGCTGTCAAGGGTCAAGGGTCATACTATTAATGCGGCTGCGTGCCAAAACCGGCGAACTGTTCATAATTACACTATTTTTATTCCGTAACCGTGTGCCAAATTTGTGAACCTTATTACTAGAGTAATAGATATTATTCTAATGTATCGGCCTATGTCGGCTTGTTAGCATATCGCGTGACAAAACCGCGGCGATCATAAACAAAGCGCCTAGTTTCGCAACCACTACTGCAAACCACCATTAGTCTAGGTATTTTACATATTTTCTGAGTACTACAGATGTAATATAACACTGATAAGTAGTCTGGGTCCTTCATCGTCGATTCCTGGAACCCTTTTCACGGTTCAGCCGGCACGGCCCTATGAAGGGTCATCAAGAAACGATTTCGGGCGTCATAATGATGTCAAGCGATAGCGTCTAGCCTTCCCCGTTATTGGAACTTTGGAAATTCTTCGCTGAAACTAAGTTTCGTTACGGTTAAGGGATCGCGGGAACTTTTCTTCAAAATGCAAATAAAAAATTAATGCTAATTTATTCACACCAGGTCAGTATTTGAAAAATCTTATCTTTGTGGCATACATTTATTAAATGTTGCCATAGCGTTCTTTGCGTTTTTATTTTTAGGTTTAAGGAATCAATATCAATTTTCACTGGTGGTAGGTTTCTCGTATGCGAGAGGCCGTCTGGGTGGGTACCACCCCTTTGCCAGTTATTCAACCACCAAGCAGTAGTGCGCAAGCATTACTGTGTTCCGGCTTGAAGGGCATTGTAGCCAGCGAAATTACTGGGCATTATGAGACTCAACAGCTAATTGTCTCAGGGTGACGAGCGCAGTGCAGCGCCGCGCAGTATTTTGCAAAACAAAGTTCTGGGTGGTGCTGTTATTGTTATGGGCTGGCGTATTGCTTACCATCAGGCAAACGAACAGCTCGTCTCGTCATTCAGTTACATTAAATATATATATATATATATATATTTTTTTTTTTAATCCTATCCTTCTAATCCTATAATCCTAATAATATTATAAATACGACATTGACAAAGCGATCTCTATGGTGTAGATTAGAATATAGCATAGGAAATGATAAATATCTATATCATCACAGAAAACGATCAGTTTCATATCGTCATCATCATCATCATCAGCCCATTACGTTCCCAATGCTGGGACACTGGTCTTTTCTCATAGAGCGTATGAGCCATAATCCACCACGCTAGCTCAGTGCGGGTTGGTAGACGTCACATGTCCTTGAATTTTTGTGATTAATTCTGGGACATGCCGGTTTAAGCGAGCGTTATATCCGCACATAACTTGAAGATAGTCAGTGGTGCGGGGCCAGCGGGATTCGAACTCGGGTGCGTCAGATCGAAAGTAGCACGTGCTGCCACTGAGCCACACTCGCTAGTTCCATATAAATACGAGTATATCATAAAAGTTTAAATTACTTGTTACATAAACACGAATAGAACGTTACCAAAGATTATATTAACGGAAGAAACATAATTTACCCATTGAATATTAAACTCAAGCAGCCCGAGCGATTTAACTTGACTAAGTGAACCTATCTAACTTCTATCTAATTAAGCAGTCTACTTAATTAATCACGTAGGATTGGCAACTAGGAGTCAATTGCTTTTTAGCATAATAAAAATTCAAGGCGACATGGAATGGCGGAGTCGGGATATTTCCAAACAAAACAAACTGTGACACTGTGAGATGGTATTTATTTTTTATGTTTCTGAGTTATGGGACGAGCAAGTCATTCGCCTGATGGTAAGCGCCACGCCTGCCCATAACAAATAATTAAATTCATCAGGTAAAAGCAATTCTATGGCAATTTTACTATACGATGAGGCCTGATAAAGAATTAATTTGTTTTCCTTTCTTGGTATTTATGAATCTTAACTTTGATGTTTAAACACAATAAAATAATAACCGATTTCAACAGTTCTTTAACAATATTCCTACCTTTCTTTTACCATCACTGGATTGGCATTAAGTTCTCCTTTTGTTCATTACTTGTAATAGTGCAATAAAGAATTGACACATTAATTAGCATCTTGCCTCATGGACATTGGACACCACATGTAATACATTTTTACTTTGGTATAGTTAATAGTATAGTTTCTTAATAATAGGTTAATTTTGTAGTTACATAAAGAATGAAAAAAAAATATTAATCATCATCAGCCCTTAAGTTCCCACTGCTGGTACACGGGTCATCTTTCATAGAGAGAGAGCGTTTTGAGAGCGAGTGTTAAATTCTCACATAACATTAAAAAAATATTAGAACGCGCCAGCGAGATTCGAACACCGGCGCGTCGGATCGTAAGTCGCACAAGTTCCCGCTGAGCCACACTCGCTACAAATAAATAAATAAATATTAATCGTAATCAATATAAAATCCAAAAATACAAGAAATAACATTTTCATTTATTCCAAACTCTTTGAAACTGTTGGGCAGATTAAGTATCAAACCAATCGCAGATTAAAATGAATAATAAAGCTAAATGAATTTTCAACTTGAGTAAACTTTTCAGTAAATATCTTACTTTATCAAATTATGCTCATTAAGGGGACTTCGCTAGCGAGCTCTATACAAATGAAGCTTGACACTAATTTGGATAACTAATCAAAGTAAATAAAACTTTGTAGACATGATTTACAATGTAGAGACTTACGTCTGGGCCCTGGGCCCAATAAATTACCCGTTAAATTTTAAAACTACATGAGACATTAGTCTTCTGACGGTGCCTGTCCAATGAACCTGTGCAAGTGTGCAATGACGGCCCCAACTCCCAAATCCTTTGATTTAATAATAATAAATTTTACCGAATTCAATTCTTATGTAGGTATCTTCGAAGCTCAATTGTAGCACATTGTAGCTACACTGAACCTAACGCAAAAATAATTTTCCAAATCGGTTTAAGGCAGTAGTCTGCTTTACAGGCTTCAAAAAATCGATTTTTCTTTTTTGTCTAAAATCTATTCCAAAACTATCCAAGAATATGTGTTCAAAATTTTAGAGGCCAATTCGACATATTTTCGAAGCTAGATCAGTTTTAGTGGCCGAGCGTCGAGCAGGTGCGAATGCTCGGGCAGACCCGAGCGCGCGCGCTCTGCCCCTTCGTGTATTCTATTGTTTGACTATACTCGTATATACCTGAAAGGATTGAACGGTCCTTTGAAATATTATTTGGAGGTTCTAGAAGGTCTGTGTTGAGTAGTTGTTGGGATAACGGTATACAATATAACGGTAAACTATAGCTCTCGGAATCGGCTTCTACACTGCCATTTGTAGCGTCAGTTTCATTTTCACAAGTTTTAGAAAACGGTGCCGGCGATAGTAAAAACAATATATGTCCGATCGAAAAAAACCAAAGTGATCTAGCTTCAGTATTGAATTATCTTCTATTTGAACTAAAAAGGACAAAAGTACTATTTAAATTACTTGTTTTGCAACTTAAAGTGAATTTTTTTTCAAAAAATTATTTTTCAAAAAAAACTAAACCGACTTCAAAACCACAAATAGGCACTCAAAAGTGAAAAATAAATTAATATAATTATCATAAGCGCTGCCCACTCATATATTTGAAGTCGGTGCCAGCCAAGTCTATTAGGTAGCAGATAAATACTATGTATATAGTAACTATTGTACTACTGTATTGTACTGTATTGTATTGTACTACTTGTAGGTAGTATCTATCTACTACCTTTTAGACTTGGCTGGCACCGACTTCAAATATATGAGTGGGCAGCGCTTATGATAATTATATTAATTTATTTTTCACTTTTGAGTGCCTATTTGTGGTTTTGAAGTCGGTTTAGTTTTTTTTGAAAAATAATTTATTTTAACCTTTTTAGTGCAAAACAAGTTTTAATTAAATTAATTTAAAAAGTTTTTAAAGACAAGCATTTATGATCTAGCAGCCACATCATGACGAAGTTTAAAACGGGCTATCATAATTAAATTTATGTACAAAATAAATTCATGATTCTCCTATTCTCTGTTGAGGGGTTCCCTCGCCGGAAGTCATTCCTGGGTGTATCAGCCATGTCATGGTGGAATTTAGAACAGGCTATTATGGTTAAATCCATTTACAAAATTTTGTGTCTGTACTATTCACCGTTGAGGAGTTCCCTCGCCGGAAGTCAACCCTGGGTGAAGCATGTGAAGCAGTCGAATACAAACCTCCACCTTTAGAAAGTCGGTTACAACAAAAACAAGAACCGACTTGAAGATTAAACTTATATTTTTTTTTGTTTTCGCTATTTTTTTCAAAAAGTGCTGAATGAATTTCGATAAAATTTATATGGGACCACCTCTGAAGTATGACCTACCAATCAAAAAAAGAATCATCGAAATCCATTCATAATTGGCGGAGTAATCGCGTAACAAACACACAAAAAAAAAATAAAAAAAAAAATAAAAAAAAAAAACATACCGTCGAATTGTAAACCTCCTCCTTTTTTAAGTCGGTTAAAAAGTGATTTTTTTTTTCAAACTTCGAAAAAATTTGGAATTTCGTCATTTCTTCGGTATTTTTTTAGTTCATATAGAAAAGGAACTTATAAAAACTAAAAAAAAATTTGGTTCCACTGTTTCAAATGCATCGCACGACCTCCATCACCGGCACCGATTTACGAGTGCACACTCCAGGCGCCCCAGAAAAATCGTTACAACTTTGGCAAATTTCAATAATTTGTAATAATAAAAATTGTTTTTTAAAGCTTGAATATAATATACTATCGTCTCAAAATTTCGTTTACCGCAATCATTTCGTTCCCTTTCCAAAAAATTGTTGAAAAAACGCTTTTTTTTCGGCTCCTAAAGCAGACTACTGCCTTAAAAATGACGGAGTTCTGAGGTAACAAACATAAAAAATATAATCGAATTGAGAACCTCGTCCTTTCTTTGAACTTGGTTAAAAACAAATACGAATCTACAATTTTTGTATTTGTTACAATTTCCTCGCTTCAATCCACAAAGCTTTTGTTGACAGGAGTCAGGAACCCTTATTTGAGGGTTCTGGTCATATTTATTATCATATTATTTGAAAAAAGAAAGAAAACACATGTATTTGACAACCATACAATTAAAGAACAAACATAATAAAGAAAAAGAACAAACAAGGAAACAAGGAAAATAGTTCACGGATACATAATTATACTAAAAACAAAAACAAAGATGGAATTGTGGTGCCAAATGGGATTTTGGCATTTGAATGAACAACTAACTTCACCCTGACATAAAGGCTCTTTTTTAGTCTCATAAATCACAAATTCATCAGTAATTTTATCTAAATAGTTCCCTTCAATTCTGAAAACAGTAATATAACACTACTGCGAAGCTCAGCAACGAAAGCTGGCTGATAATGACATTTTCATATTAATTGATTTCGGTTTTAGAGTGGCCTCTTAAGCCAGACGACTTAATGAGTCACGCAGTGGCAATTGCTGCTTAGCATTTAATTAATTCAAGGGAAGGTGAAACTAGACATATTAATTAGTAAAGAGGTGAGACAAAGAGACTTGCAAATAGTGCTTTAAGACGTCTTGAGCGCTGTGTCTGGAAAGTAAGGCTCATTCTACTGCTATCCTACTAATATTATAAATGTGAAAGTTTGTGAGGATGTATGGATGTTTGTTACTCAATCACGCTAAAACTTACTGATCTGGTTTTGTTAAAAATTTATATGTATTTAAGGTCCTAGAAAACGATAAAGGGTACATTTTAAAAGATTGAAATAAAACTTTGCCGTAGAGTTTCTTGGTGCTATCTTCTCTAGCGGGCGTATTTCCAAATCACTAGTAGAGTGATCATTTTCATTTCTTTTCGGACCAATTGACCATCTATTGTACCTACATTAAGGAATGCATTAAATAAATAAATAAATAAATAAACAATTTGAGCATGGGAAAGACATGCTTACTTTTTTTTTCAAAGTCATGATATCTTAAGTTACAATTTTTAACATATTTTATTTGATATGCATTATTATATATGACGTTGAAAATTGAACTTTTTATGTCTATTTCATAAAAATCGTTCGAGTTTTTCATCCCGAAAAAACGCAGGTGAAAAGTAGAATAATCTATTAATAGATGCACAGATAGTATTTCGATAATTCATTTTACACAGGTCCAAAGTGATGTAAATAGTTTCGATAAAAGTTAACCCCATTTCATTTGTTCACCTGAAATCGCAGGGCTGTCACAATTTCAGTCTACTGATAGTCTGTACCAGGACAATTAGTACTAAACAACGCGCTTCGAATAGTTTCCAGTGCACGTGTCGATCCACATCACCACAGTTGTGAAATTGTGTGTACATATGACTATTTGTGCGTTCCAGTTTCAGTATTACACGCAAGTGGGTTATATTATGCCAATGCCAATCCATCAAGGGGCGCTTGTTGATACGAGTGTTTGTTTGTGCACATTCCTATGTTCCCATCTATCATTTTACTGGTTTCTCGTATGCGAGAGGTCGTCTGGGTGGGTACCACCTCTTAGCCAGTTATTCTGCCACCAAGCAGTAGGGCGCAAGCAGTCATCTGT
Organism: Petrophora chlorosata; assembly: GCA_951640565.1. Taxonomy (NCBI): domain Eukaryota; kingdom Metazoa; phylum Arthropoda; class Insecta; order Lepidoptera; family Geometridae; genus Petrophora; species Petrophora chlorosata. Next base: position 4,435,812 of record OX621194.1, on the reverse strand, counting down.
TCCGGTTTGAAGGGCGTTGTAGCCAGCGAAATTACTGGGCATTATGAGACTTAACAGACAATTGTTTCAGGGTGAGCGCAGTGCAGCGCCGGGTAGGATATTGCAAAACATAGTTCTGGGTGGTGCTGTTACTGTTATGGGAAGGCGTACTGCTTACCATAAGGTGAACGACCAGCTCGTCCAGTCACTCAGATAAATTAAAATCTACGAAAGCGCCATACCGATTTCAATACGATTATCAGTAGTTCTTTAGAAATTCAACTGATAATTTTTGAGATAGGTTATATTATGCCAATCTTCCAGGGGGGTCATTCAATCTCGCTCGCGTATTGGAATGATTCCGACGAGTTTACTACTGACTCGTCAGCCGACTATATTTCTTCACATTAGCTTCCCCTAAACCGAATAAACTCACGTTTCCTATTTCACTAAGTCCCACGAAAAATATATGACATCAGTTGGTGTGAATAAGGAAGTTTTGTTAAGGATATAAAAGATAAAACTATAAACGTAAATTCGTGTTTATACAGAGAAACAAATACACTAACATCTCTCCGTAAACAAAATGTAAAACAGACACAAACCACAGACCGCAGTGTTGTGGCGGCATCGGCAGTCGGCACGCTGCAGCGGACTGCTATAGACTTAGCAAGTTATTAGCATTAGGCAACCCTATACTTTGTAGCTTTTAAAATTATGTACTTAATTTAACACAACAAACAGCTTTATGAACGCGGTTATATGTATTCCTGGACAACACACCTCTCGACGTCACTCGCAGCGGTATAAAGGCGCGTTCTATACATTATTTTCAGATCCACAGATTAGAAATTATGGTGTTTTTATCGCTTACCTATATAGATTTATATTTGGCCACTGTCGCGCCTGACGTTAAGCAAAGATGTGGCCGAAGATAGAACACATAGATCTATAGGAAGACGGTGGTTGAACGAATTGAGAAACGAACGATAGGAGTGGAATTCTGTACCGGAATCCTTATTTCCTTCCAATTACAACCTGGGTCCTTTTAAGACGAGTGAATAGGCACCTCATGGGCAAACGTGCTCCACCTTAGACCGCAACTACGAGTACGCTGACCATCAGGTGAGTTGTTGTCAAACGTCAGCACATATCATCATCAAAAAGTATTATGCTCAGACCCGTCTCCCTGATGGTTCACCGAACATTATTCTGAAACACGACTACATCGCTTGATGGCAAGCTTTGTTCGGTGGGTGGTATTACAACCGCGGCCGGAACTAACCACTCCAAAAGGATACGCGATCCTTGGACCTGTTGTAACTTCGCCGTCGCGTCAGATATGTACGATACAAAACGGACTTCAATGTTTGTGCTCCACGATTTGACAAGCTACGATACGTTCGTAAAAAGTAACTAAATCAATCGTAGCGCTGTGAGCTGGGAGTCCTGCGACCTGTCACGCTCTATATGTGTGTACAAAATACGCAGTTTCCGCTGCAGCGCAGCACGACCTACTCTGCTGCGGCAATGCGGCTCACTCTGCTCTGCTGCGGTAATGCAGCGCGACATAATATACGTTTGTATATTTATTTCTTTTTTATCTTGTTACTTATATATTAATAGCTGCGCCCCGCGGTTCCAGCCGTGGTTCCGCCCGCTGTTTTCCGGGATAAAAGTAGTGTATGCGCTATTCCAAGTCCTAAAGTAATTATCGATATTGTAACTTAATATTTTTATGACTTGCATTTTCTAAGATAACCGCCTCTCCATGTGTACGCCTATATAGGCAAAACATGTACTCACACTATTTTAATATCTGCATGCTCTGTATCACACATTATTTACAAATAAATTTTCTTTATCTTTATCTTTTATCTTTATCTAAAGTACCTACATACCAAATTTCATCAAAATCGGTTCGGTAGTTTTTGCGTGAAAGAGTAACATACATCCATACATACAAACTGTCGCGTTTCTTAATAGCGTTAATCTTCAAGTATATCTTCATATTATTCTTAAGTTTAAGTCTTTCTCTTTTTGAGTTCCTACCTATATTATTATATTTTGAACTTTTAAATTTTCTAAAACTTTAACCGAAGTTAACTGGAAGATAATCCTTACTAGCATTAAGTTCGCCTATGTACCTACAAATTTGTTTGTGAAATAAATAATTTTCTATCTTTATATCTACGTTAAGCACCATATCTAAGTTATAGTAGTATTCTGTGCTTATAGCATTAGTGGTAGCAGTTAGTAGTATAATTTCTATTAGGCTTTTTTCAGAGTGTACACTCGTAATACCCCCGTGCGGGTATGTTGCCCCTGTTTATTACAACAAACAAACAATTCCTGTTCCTGATTAATTTAATAATCCCTTCACGTGTATTGTGTAATGTGTACCGTTATAGAATTAATTAGTTTCCACAATATGAGTAAATCATATATCCGTTTGTTAGTGCTGCGGTTTGAGCGGTGAGCGTGAGTTGAATTGCGGGATAAAATTCCGTGGATATCTGGAATTATACAGTTGCTAAATCATATTTAGCACATTCATACATAAATTTGTGTTTATATATTTTTACTTTAATATCATTTTTTATGAGAAAAGCAAGTCGTTCGTCTGATGGCAAACGCCATGCACGCCCACAACAATTGCAGTGCCACCCAGAACCTTCAATACCATACAAAGCACTGCGCAGCACTGCACCGTATAATTGTTACCCACAGCCTTTCAGATCCCACAGCTGGGATCAGGCCTCACTTATGTCATTAGCCTCGGCTCTGTGCCGTTTTTGTCCAGGTTCGAACCTTTGATATACCGATAATTAATGTTACAAAATAAATGCCATACATAAACTCATGATATAACTGCCTCTTTTATAAAACTTCAAAGAATATTGTGAATAGCAGCTTTTCAATACAATAATTTAAGATTTTTAAGCACATCTGCCGCTAAACAGCTAAATGTTAAGAAATCTCATTTACAAACTTTCAGCTCCAGAAATTTTGTGAAATAAAAACTACTAGCTAACTCTTTTTAAAATAAAATAAATAAACAGTAATTTAAATCTAAAGTTTCCTCCGCCGGTGTTGCTATTATATAAAGTTAAACGAAGTTTATAAAAAGCTGTTTTTATAGACAGACTTGAAATATCTTTGTAATCTGTATAGTCCTTTTTAACCGAATTCAAAAAAAGGAGTAGGTTCTCAATTCGATTGCATTTTTTTTAATGATTGTTACCTCAGAACTCTTTCATTTATAAACTTAAATGTTCACTCAAATATCTTTCAAAAATGAGCCGCGATCGCTGCTCAATCACTAGTTCATCGATCTGAAGTTCGTGAATATCCTTCAGATGTCAAATTGAAAGGTATCACGATAGATGTTAGAATTACACAATAAGCACCCTGTTTACTCTGGATTTGAAGACTCTAATATTGTTTGTAAATCAGAGACGGCAGTGGATTCCACTGTTTCCGTTCGCATAATAGCGAATCGCTTAGTACGAGCAGGAGGCACCTAACACACAAATACATTTAGTTACGCCATATTTACTTAGTTTAGTATTCTCAACACGCCAACTCCATTTACACGCTTAACACAACAATAGAGTAAAGTTATTGTATTGTGAGACAATAGAGTACCTTCAGATCGCAGGTGGTGTTGAGTAGCAGGTTGGAAGGCTTGAGATCCCTGTGGAGGACGTTGGCGGAATGGATGTACTTCAGCCCTCGCAGGATTTGGTACAGGAAGTAGCAGATGTGATCGTTGCTTAATTTCTGAAACAAGGGCTACGTATCAGTATCATAGTAAAATAGTTTTAGATCCATAAAAACCGGCCAAGTGCGAGTCGGGCTCGCTCACGAAGGGTTCCGTACCATTATCTATAAAATCGGCAAAAAAAAAATGTCTGTTGTATGGGAGGCCCACTTAAATATTTTTTTATTCTGTTTTTTAGTATTTGTTGTTATAGCGGCAACAGAAATACAACATCTGTGAAAATTTCAACTGTCTAATTATCACGGTTCATGAAATACAGCCTGGTGACAGACAGACGGACAGACAGACAGACAGACGGACAGAAGGACGGACAGCGGAATCTTAGTAATAGGGTCCCGTTTTACCCTTTGGGTACGGAACCCTAAAAACAGCCCCACAGTACTGACAGAAGATATTGGTAATGTATGTCGTAAATATGGTAGCAATTTCTGGTTTGACGGTAAGCCATTATAAATGAATAAAGTTCAACTACATTTGGAGTCGGTACATAAATCTAACCTTCCACTGCTTTGCCAATTATTCTGCCGCTAAGCAGTAGAGCGCAAGCTTAACTCTGTTTCAGGGCGACGAAAGGAGTGCGGTGCCGCGCAAAATTTTGAAAAACAAGGTTCTCTGTGGTGCTGCAACTGTTATGAACAGTCATGTTGCTTACCATCAGGCGAACGACCTGCTCGTCTCGTCACTAAATTACATAAAAGAAAAGATCTGACTCAATTATTAGAACACTAGAACAACTAAATCAATCTCTTACTACTCTAAAAGTTCATTAAAAGTTTGGAATCGATTTGAAGTGTTCGAGTTGAGTGAATGAGAATGAATTGAAAAAGTTTAGAAGCCAGCTGCAGTCGATCAGTTTGTTTTCGCTAATGGAAAGTAGATGAAGCGAGCGTGTGGAGGAGTTTTTGGTATTGATGAGTTCTGTGAATGAGGCCACAGCTTTTACTCCATTTTTTGTTACGCTTCGTAAATTGGAGGTCTAGCCCAGTTCCTCTGCTTACGTACATTTAGTAGGATGCGCAAGTATATGATGTTTTTTTTTAACGGACAAATGCCTTTATTACTGAAAACAACTCTACACTCTACTTCATCATCATCATCCCATCACGTTCCCACTGCTCGAACACGGGCCTTCTCTCAGAGAGAGTAATTTACTTACTAAGACTAAACTACGTACAAGGAGAAGCAATTGGACAAAGGCCTAAAGATGTTAGATGTTACGTCACCTTGAGAAACTAAGAGTCTTTATACTATCGCTGCCTACGTAAACGGTAGCATAGCTCCTATTACAGGATTTGTGAATATCAACGTCCAAAGACTTGGAAGTCTAAAAATACGAAAAGAAGAACCGGCTTCTATAACGTTGGATCGAGTCGTTATATTTGGTAAAGTATTGCTTTCTTTCTTATTTACCTGTGTTTTTAACAATTTGTATAGATCAGTTTCCATTAAACACTGTACGATGTAGACGTCCTTCATTTGATCAATAGTCTCCGCCCTTAAAATGTCTCTGATATCGATTATCTGCGAACAAAAAAGTGCTATCAAAATTCCATCGCTTACAAAAGTTTACTCCGGGGTTATGAATACAAAGCGTCTTACATTTTCGTGCTTAAACCGAGTTAAGATTTTGATTTCCCGTAGTGTTCTCTGGCAGTATGTCTGATGTTCGAAGGGGGATATTTTCTTTATGGCGACTTTCGTTTTCTTTATGTTGTCAATAGCGGACCTGCGGAGAAAAGAACTCATAAATCATTCCTGTTGACGTGCATTACGCCTATACTTTCAAAGGCTTACTGTCGCGAAAATAGTAAGAGAGCGGTAACGATAATAAATAATGACAAAGTATCTTTATCAAGTTACGGTAAGGTAACCTTTTAACATATTTTTTACTCGTCTGTCTTTATAACAAGCCCGAATTCGAACACATCCAATTATGGCGAAATATAATATTTCTGTATTGAAACTGCCATTTTTTGTAGTTGAAAATTAAATTGGCCATCATTCGATTACTAGAGTATTATTCGTTAAATTTCAAACAATGACATGGTTTCGGATCTTTACAGCTCGGGGCAGTTTTAGAACAAAGCCTGGTCGCTAACAAGAATCGTTAACGAAGAGAAGCCTATTAGTTAATATGTGTATTATTACATGTGGTCGGTGTATCAGCTAACAAAGCAAGTGTACCTCAAAGTAAACAGCAGGCGATCACGTAAGTCTGTTGCGAACATCGCATGTTGCGGACTAACGTGGAATAGAAATTTATTTCAATCCATAAAATGCGATCACGTAACTTTTATGTCTCGATTTTACTTTTATGATATTGTCTCGTATTTACTTTTATGTCAATGCTCTATCGATTACCAAATTCACAAAGCGATATTGTGCTATGACTCGTTATGTATACGCCCAATCTATTTAATTTTACTGTGTAATACGGCTCTTGTCTATGGTTTATATATTGACATAAACTTTGTTTGTCAAAACTTATTTTTATTTAAATTGAGCTTGTTGGCGTTTGATTGCAACAAACGGGTTACGTGATCGCAAAACCATCATCGAAACTGGTTTCTTATTGAAATTGGTTGAAATAAAAGATACATGATCGCCCTGCAGTTTAGTGTTATGACATTTTGTAGTACGTGTACTATACGACATATTTAGGTGTGGTAAGGAAAAGGCATGGTAACAAGTATCTCCCTTTTGCTCTGCACACCCCCGCATCCGAGGTAATGTACCTGCTTACATTATCAACTAAGTTGGAGTAGTTGAACGAGACAATAATAAATCCAATTGTGATAATATTAAATCCAAGGGTATGTAAACACTATTATACGAGTTAACGGTTTATCGAGAAAATTAATTACACCCTTAACTGACTTAAGTAACTACCTCATTTCAAGATGAATAATGGTCCGAGAGTACAAAATTATTTGCGAAGGAAATATTTATGTTCTTCCGATCAAAAGAAATGAACAAAATCTTTTTGATTGATTTGTTTCTTTACCGACCAGGATACAATGTAACATTTTAGTAATGGAAGATATTTGCTAAGATTGGTTTTTTTATTAAACTGATTGAGACGAGCACTTCGTTCTCCTGATGATAAGCGTCACGCCGGCCCATAACAATTGCAGTGCAACCCAGAAATTTAATACCATAAAAAGTTTACCATAACATACATTGCGCGCATTACCCCGAGACATCAGATATTAAGAGAACGAGACTTCATATGCCCAATATTATCGGTGGCTACAAATTTCATTACATACAATTTATTGAATTGAGAAAACGTAGAAAAATAAATGTGTTTTATTTACTGATTGTAAGTATGATATTTAATACAAACAACAAAAAGGGTGCTGTTAGAAGATGTTTTACAACTAGATGATCCCAACAAAGACAGAAGGAGAAGGGGCTGGATTGGAGATACAATATCAAACGAATACCTATTTTATAAACGTGCTTTATCAAAAATTGTATATTGAAAACGCCGAGACGAGCTTAACGCTTATACGTTGTGTTTCTAAAATCTTTACAGAAGAAGAAAACGTGTTTTTATTCATATATTCACATAAGCATATATGTACAAAATCAGCTTAAGGACAAAGGGTGTGACGAGCACCGCCAGCCGCAGCTGCGCATACGACCGGCAGCGGCGCCCGCCACGGAGCGACTAACGCACACAGGCGTACCGTTCCCCCCCGTAGCTCCCCGCTGCAGTCCGCCGCGCGCATCAAGACACGCACGCACACCACGCGCGCCGCGCGACTGTATATAAGGCGGCGAGCGTCCAGTAGCAGACACACTCGCGGGCCAGCTCCGAAGCTGAAAGGTTCTCTTGCGCGGCCTCATGGTTCTCCCTGGTCGTGCATTGAATCTGGATAGCAAACCGAGCGCTCCCGCGTTGTGTCACTGCCCCCCAACCCCGGGTGTTCGGCGGCCTGGTTTCCTCCGGGTCGCAGGCGCCTGGTTAGGGCAAAGGGTTCGTGCGGCCTCATGGTTCTCCCTGGTCGCGCAACCCTGGCTGATAGTTTGGATGATTGAGCGGGTGGGTAGGCTCATCCGAGTTCCTACTCGTTCTTCGTTCTGCCGAGTGCACCTCCGCGGTCTCATGGTTTGGACCTGATCGTGATAGGTGTTCTCCCGAGTAGCTAGTACCGTCCCGCCGCTGGTTCCCGCGCCGATTGGCTAAACCGAAAGGTCGCGGGCCTGCTAGGTATCTAGATTACTAACCCGAGGGTCGCTATAACCGACCGCAGTTGCCGGTCGGGGATAGCCCACCTTCACCGCCGCCCGTACAGCGCGAGATCGTCGCGATCCCGAACCCGCCGTGGGTTACCGTCCCGTACCGTAGTCGCGCCGCGCCGCAAGAGGCGACCCGGCCGCGCAGTAGTAATAAGCCGTATAGTGGTAATAGTAGTAATTAGCTAAGCACGTCATGTAATGTTGTATAATAAGATATAGATAATAAACAACCATGTATGTTGACATTAAGAGTCTCATTTACACGAGTCCCCGCTTCCCGTAGGATCGGCCGTAGGTTCGATCCCAAATATCAACTGAATGCCGTGGCACTCCAGGCAGCCCCAGGCACTCCGTTATATTTTGGCGCCCAACGAAAAAACTCACATTATGGGGGACTCGATTATATAGTGGCGTATAGTTATATTTTGGCGCCCAATGAAAAAACTCACATTACGGGGGACTCGATTATATAGTGGCATATAGTTATATTTTAGCGACCAACTAGGTTAAGAAGTAAGATAGCAAATGCCCACATCCTGGGTATATAAGCTGAGTAAAGAAGAATTAATAGAGGAATCAAGAAACAGAAGATTACCAACTCAAGGTCTAAGAGTAGAGATCCTAAGAAGAAACCTCTCCGATTATATAAAAAAAGAAGAAGTGGAACAAGAAGGAACCACTGAAATACCAGAACGGACTGGAATGTCAAGGGACGACGAATTCCAGGACCCGACAGCAGACGTTTCAAAGGACGACAAAAACCTGAAAGAAACAAACATGGCTAATAGTAGCAAAAATAAAACAAATTCCGATCAAGTAGTAAAGGAAGTCTTGAAGACGGTAAGAAGCTTAAATGTCACTTTTGATACCACAGACGATGCCATTGAGTTTTTGGAAAGACTAGGAGAAGTAGCACAGGTAGGCGACGAGAACGTGGACCACCTAGTACAAGTACTACCATTCTGCCTAAAAGGTAAAGCGTTATTGTGGTACCGAAATAATAGTACTGCATGGAAGACATGGAAAGAATTCACAGACGACTTTAAGTTATATTTCGTTCCCAAGAAGTACGAAGAGAATTTGCTGGAAAAGATAATAGCAAAGAAGCAAGACTACCGGCAAACTTTCGTAGAATATCTGACCGAAATACAAACATTAATCCGCAGGTATGGGAAAATGCCAGAAACCGATAAACTAGAGCGAATTTATGAAAATATGAACCCGAAGTATAAGTATTATATAAAAAGACAAGAGTTTACAAAATTAAAGGAACTTATACTCCTTACAGCAGAATACGAACACATATCAAAAGAAAGATACAAAGGAAGCACATTTAGCACAGAAGTACAACCGGGACCTAGCCAGCAACAGGCAAATAAAAACGAGAATAAATCAAGCACAGGAGCGGAGAATAATGAAAATAAACCGAGGTATATGAGAAACTACGACACGAAAGAATGCTGCTGGAGTTGCGGTAGAACAGGACACTCGTACAAAGAATGCAAGAACAATAAAATAATATTTTGTAACACGTGTGGGAAAATAGGGAAGATGAGCAGGGATTGTTGTATGTCAAATGCTAACAGAAAACCTATAAAAGCGTCAACCGCAACAGAAAAAATCAGTGAAGATAACAGACAATTCATAGATATAAAGATAGAAGGATATTCATTCAGAGCGTTAATAGATACAGGATCCAACAGGTCGTACATAAACAATGAAATCTACAAACGCTGCATAAGTGATACAACCAGGATCGAAACAAAAGGCAGAGAAATAACAATGGCTGATGGTTCAAAAACCAGTGTCCATAAAGCGTTGAACTTAAATATAGAAATTAACGGAGAAAAAATCAAACGCATGATGTACCTTATACCACGGGCATCTGAAGCCATAATAGGTATGGACATACTCAAAGAAATAGGCATGGAAATACAATGGAAAAAGAAAACAAAAGAAAAACGGACAGCAAATTCCATACAAGCAGGTGCGACTCCAAAAAAGGAAGAAAATAAGAATGACTCGTTGACTCCTCACGAGCGCCAACAAATCAAGGAACTGCTGGAAGAAGAATTTGAAAGAAACGATAATTGCCCGAAAGGAAATACATGGATCGAACATAAAATAAAACTGAAGCACAACGAACCGATAAAGCAAAGATATTACCCACGCAACCCGAAGTTACAGGCAAAAATCGATGAACATGTAGATAAAATGCTGGAAGAGGGCATAATAGAAAAATCAAGTAGTCCATACAGCTCTCCAGTCGTACTAGCCAGAAAAGACAATGGCGAATATAGGTTTTGCATTGACTTCAGGAAAATAAACGAAATTTCCGAAAAAGACGCATATCCATTACCCCAAATAGACGATACTCTAGAGAAACTGAAAAAAGGGAATTATTTCTCAAAGTTCGATTTGAAAAATGGCTACTGGAACGTGAAGTTAAGCGAGGACAGTAAACCAGTAACCGCATTCACCGTACCGGGAAGAGGGCTATACCAATTCAGAGTCATGCCATTCGGTTTGCACTCAAGCGGCGCCACTTTCCAACGACTACTGGACAAGGTAATAGGAACAGACATGGAACCACATGCATACGTGTACCTTGATGACATCATCCTTTGCAGTGCATCATTCGAAGAACACCTGCTTCACCTAAGAGAGATATTTAAAAGAATCAGAGAAGCGGGATTACAGATCAACAAAAAGAAATGTGAATTTTGTAAACCAGAGATAGAATATTTAGGCCACAAAGTCACTAAAGACGGTATAAAGATGAATGAAGGAAAAATAAAGGCAATAAAGGAGCTAAAAACTCCAACAAACCTAAGAGATTTGCGCAGGTTCATGGGAATGACGTCATGGTATAGGAAGTTTATACCGAAATACTCCCAAATAATGTCACCAATGATAGAATTGTTAAAGAAAGACAAAAAGTTCACATGGGGACAAGACCAACAGAAAGCTTTCCAAGGAATAAAAGAAATATTATCAGAGGACCCTGTTCTGGCCAGAGCAGATTTCTCTAAAGCATTTATACTGCAGACAGACGCCAGCGATGTAGGTCTAGGGGCCGTACTGATGCAAGAAATAGATGGGGTTGAAAGAGCAATAATGTATGCTAGTAGGTCTCTACTACCCGCAGAAACCCGATATACAACGTCAGAAAAAGAATGCTTAGCAGTAGTGTGGGGTATACGCAAGATGCGGGCATTCCTAGAGGGATACCACTTCACGGTAGTGACTGATCATCAGGCCTTGAAGTGGCTTAATTCGGTAAAAAATCCATCAGGAAGACTAGCCCGGTGGGCACTGGAACTTCAACAATACGACTTCGATATAATATACAAAAATGGCAAGCAAAATGTGATAGCGGACGAACTATCCCGGAACCCCATATGTACGACTGACTCGGAAGAAGGAGATTGGTATGACAAGAAATTAAGAGAAATTCATAAAAATCCAGAGAAACATGAAGACTACCAGATAAAAGAAAACAAGTTATATAGGAGAATAACAAATTCAGCATACGGCGTTAAATTACAGCCGGAATCAGAATGGAAACTGTGCGTACCGAAACAAGAAAGAGAAATAATCCTAAGAGAAAACCATGATGAACCGAACGCCGGACACCTCGGAACTTCAAAAACTCTAACGAGAGTCGCCCAGAGATATTACTGGCCAGGAATGTTCAGAGACGTGGCAAAATACGTAAGAAAATGCATCACATGCCAGACACATAAACCATCTCAAGAAAAGAGACCGGGCTTGATGCATATACGAAACGCTGAGGAGCCATGGCAAATAGTCTCAACAGACTTAATTGGACCTTTACCCCGGTCGTCAAATGGTTACAACTGGATAATAGTGTTCCACGACAAGTTCTCAAAGTGGACGGAGATACGACCACTTAGAACGGCAACGACTAACACTATCTCAAAAGCACTAAAAGAGTGCATCGTAATGCGTTACGGCTGCCCAAAAACTTTATTAACCGATAACGCGAAACAGTTTACAAGTAAACAATTCAATAACGAGTTACAGAAATATGGTATTGATCACCGCCTGACAGCACCGTACACACCGCAGAGTAATCCGACCGAACGTGTCAATAGGACATTAGAAACAATGATCGCAGCCTACATATCGAACAATCACAAGAAATGGGACCAGTATCTATCAGAACTCAACTTTGCGATTAACACATCAAGGCAAGAGTCCACGAGATACACACCCGCATTCTTAATATTTGGACGAGAACTAAGGATTCCCGGCGATCGAAACAGGTTTCCCACGCCTTCCATAAACGAGAAGACAAAAATAGAGGAACTATACGACTTGGTTAAAATATACCAAAACAAGGCATCAGTACATCAAAAACACCATTACGATAAACAAAAAAGGGAATGGAAGCCGAATATAAATGACCTAGTACTAAAAAGAGACTTCCCGCTATCAGACGCGAATAAAAGTTTCTGTGCGAAACTAGCACCAAAGTACTCAGGACCGTATAAAATAATAGAACAAAAGTCACCCGTGATATATGTGTTACAGGACCAAAATAATTCACGTAAAACACGGACCGCACACATAAAAGATTTGAAAAAGTTCATGCAAGAATAAAACCACCGCCGTAGCAAACATGCCTACGAAAACCGTCACTCTTGAAACAGGCGGGATGCACATATCGTGCCGAAACCAAACCGGTACAACAAAGTAATAGGTGCACAGGTAAACAAGTAAGTTATGTGTACCAAACGCGATCTATTATATGTTCATGCATTACCTTCCGAGTATATTTGCGGCAAGGTAAACAGTGTTAAATAACGATAGATTTGTTTTGATTATTAAAGTAAATAATTGCAAGTTAATAAAACTAACACAATGTTTTGTATGTACCTAAATAGTTAAAAGGTACCCGTTACTTTTCAAGCCGATTAGTTGCAAAGTAATTAATAACATTTTGTTTCTCCGACACGTATACAAGATAATAAAACAAGGCCTGACTGATGGACAGGACACAGCCGCAAGTATTTGCGATACCACAAGCAAGATTTAACATGCGACTTTTACAGGTAAAAGTCTTCAGAAGAGAAGGGGGAGTGTGACGAGCACCGCCAGCCGCAGCTGCGCATACGACCGGCAGCGGCGCCCGCCACGGAGCGACTAACGCACACAGGCGTACCGTTCCCCCCCGCAGCTCCCCGCTGCAGTCCGCCGCGCGCATCAAGACACGCACGCACACCACGCGCGCCGCGCGACTGTATATAAGGCGGCGAGCGTCCAGTAGCAGACACACTCGCGGGCCAGCTCCGAAGCTGAAAGGTTCTCTTGCGCGGCCTCATGGTTCTCCCTGGTCGTGCATTGAATCTGGATAGCAAACCGAGCGCTCCCGCGTTGTGTCACTGCCCCCCAACCCCGGGTGTTCGGCGGCCTGGTTTCCTCCGGGTCGCAGGCGCCTGGTTAGGGCAAAGGGTTCGTGCGGCCTCATGGTTCTCCCTGGTCGCGCAACCCTGGCTGATAGTTTGGATGATTGAGCGGGTGGGTAGGCTCATCCGAGTTCCTACTCGTTCTTCGTTCTGCCGAGTGCACCTCCGCGGTCTCATGGTTTGGACCTGATCGTGATAGGTGTTCTCCCGAGTAGCTAGTACCGTCCCGCCGCTGGTTCCCGCGCCGATTGGCTAAACCGAAAGGTCGCGGGCCTGCTAGGTATCTAGATTACTAACCCGAGGGTCGCTATAACCGACCGCAGTTGCCGGTCGGGGATAGCCCACCTTCACCGCCGCCCGTACAGCGCGAGATCGTCGCGATCCCGAACCCGCCGTGGGTTACCGTCCCGTACCGTAGTCGCGCCGCGCCGCAAGAGGCGACCCGGCCGCGCAGTAGTAATAAGCCGTATAGTGGTAATAGTAGTAATTAGCTAAGCACGTCATGTAATGTTGTATAATAAGATATAGATAATAAACAACCATGTATGTTGACATTAAGAGTCTCATTTACACGAGTCCCCGCTTCCCGTAGGATCGGCCGTAGGTTCGATCCCAAATATCAACTGAATGCCGTGGCACTCCAGGCAGCCCCAGGCACTCCGTTATAAGGGGAACTCGCCATAAAAGCTAAAATTGAAAAAATACCTTAGAGCCAGAAGACGGCTCGTGATTCCAACCACGTGATACGTCGAAATACAATTAATTTCAAAGATCTTGATATATATCGAGATGAAAAGAGATCAAGTAAAAAAATAGAATTCTCCGAAAGTTTTATCAAAATATAATCTGCCGTTTGAGGCGTGTTTATCTTCAGAACAGATAAACGGTACAAAACATCTTTGAGGGAGACTGACGGAATAGAACTCTTAAGCAGTGCTATACTTAAATATCGTGTAAAGAGCAGTTAGATCCGAAATCCGAAGTTTCAATATTGATTTATTTATTTATTTCATAATTAAATGCTTGCTGCACTTACAGCGACGCCAAGACGTACAACAAGCCACAACAGCGTTTTACATAATAATAATAATATAAAAACCTAATTACACCATCATCATCATCAGCCCATCACGTTCCCCCTGCTGGGACACGGGCCTTCTCTCATAGAGAGAGTATGGACCATAATCCATCACGCTCAGTGCGGGTTGGTGGATGTCACATGTCCTTGAATTTTTGTGATTAATTCTTGAACATGCCGGTTTCCTCACGATGTTTTCATTCACCGTTTTTAGAGCGAGTGTTAAATCGGCACATAACTTAAGAAAGTCAGTGGTGCGGGGCCAGCGGGATTCGAACTCGGGTGCGTCTGATCGAAAGTCGCACGTTCCCCCATTGAGCCACACTCGCTCATAAAAACTTAATTACACAAAAAATATTAATTTATAATAATTATATGACATTGTAATAATATGTAGAATAAAAATAATAATGAAAACGATAAAAAATAAATAAGCAACTTATAAAATGAATAAATTTAGCTACAAACATAGGGACACTCATAAAAAAGATGTCGACGTCTGGCTCACTAGCAATAAGGGCATTAAGTAACGTTACAGCTTGGGCTGTGGGAGATTTGTGTACTTACATTTCCTTTTAATTTTTAACCGACTTTAAAATAG
The DNA here is from genome assembly GCA_951640565.1 of Petrophora chlorosata. NCBI lineage: Eukaryota > Metazoa > Arthropoda > Insecta > Lepidoptera > Geometridae > Petrophora > Petrophora chlorosata. The sequence continues at coordinate 4,420,693 of OX621194.1, read as the reverse complement.
AAGAAGGTTCTCAATTCGGTTGTATTTTTTTTAATTCTTTTTGCGTTGGGTTCAGTATAGGTACAAGGTGGTCCCATATACATTTCATCGGTAATCGACCTTGGACTTCGAAGATACATTAGAGCTGAAGTCGTTTTTTTTGTTATAAAACGATTACATACAAATTTATCTAAAAACCATGTTTTTATGCGCTTTTTGAGGTTAGATCGGCATTGCATGCTAATAAATGGATTTAGAATGTATTGTCATCGAATTGTGAGCTACCCTGAAAGTTTCAGCCGGATAGCTAATCGGGAAGTGCTTGAAATATATACATTTTATATTATAACAAAAAAAAAACTTCAATTAATGATGTCGGTTGTTTTTGTTATAAAATGAATTATATCGTAGCTCTTCCATCTCATCTCCTGTGACGGTACTGTAATTGACGAATTCAAATTCAAATATTCATCTTTCAATCATGATTTCATTCCAAAACGTCTTCACATATAAATTGAGGCGTGACTAAACCTTTCAGAAGCCTATTTGCTGCAGTACTTGAAAATCGAATATGTTTGTGTAGGATAACATGCTTTCGACATTACAGGAGCGGAGTCAAGACGCAGTTTATTTTCCCCGGGTGAGATATTGTCGATAAACCGTGGAATATTGGCGATATTTTACTTTAAGACAGGTAAATGGCATCCACAAGATATACAGCCTGTATAACAGGCTGATCGGTAATGGGATGGAACTCCTTGCCGGCGTATGTTTCATCATTATGGCTGTCTCGAGACGGCAACGATCATGTATGTTTTACTCTTACTGTAATGGTTAATTTATTGATATCCTTCAGAGGATATATTTCAGCGGAATCCTGTAATATAAACGCATTATTTTATTACATTGTAGAAATATCGAGTTACCCGTTTGTAAAATTTCATGGCATGAGGTGGCATATAAGGAAGAACCGCGGACATAAGCATGTACTGTTATTTATTCTGTGACATTAAGAGTTAGACACTAAGTAAAGTTGTCAATCTAAGCTAAAGCCACTACTGACTCATTGATTGAGTCACTGATAATGACATTTCCAGTGCCATAAGGCCTGCAATCTTGTTCGGCACAATAATATTATGTTAATAGCTTTTGGTGCACGCTAAGAAAATATTTTTTGAAAATTCCTTCGGGAGAATGAAAAACCACGGTTGAAGCCGAGGACCATCAAGCTAGTAATATATAATAAATCTAACAAAACATAATCCGTGACAATTTACCACTTAAAATTTACATACATTAACTTGTGTACTTGTGAATTCTACAAAATACTATATATTTATATACACGTGTGAATATGCCTAGACAAACAGTTGCAATACCTGTGGGCGAACAAATGAGTGCAACTCGCGACTTCCTCTAGGTCGATGTTTCTAGTTGGCGGCGTAGAGCAATATTAACCTACGAGTGTATGGTGCAACTAACTAGTTGTCCTTTGGAGTTTGTTATTTAAAAATAAATAAATGCTTTACGTATCTGACTAGCTAGTATACAGAATAACAACTTTTAGAGTTATTATGATACATAAAGGCAAAGAAGGGCATGTGTTCAACATTTTACACGAAACACTAATTGCATGATCACAAACACTAATTGCATTTATGTAGTAAACTGCGAAACTCGCAAAACGCAATTCGTAAGTAGTCAATTCAACATATTCAGTTATAATATCTTCTCTATATTTCCAAGCTTTACTTTAACGTGTTCAGTCATATGATACAGAAAGGAGAAAATCAAATAGCGCAGGTGACTTTTGTCCTGAACAAATATTGGAACGGGCTAGTTGACAAGTTAATTTAATTTCGCTAATAGGCGTCTAAACGAGACCTAACCCAAACTAATTTCCAAACAGTAACAACACCTTAGCTATATAACTTAACTTCGTTGAAGATGTAGATACAATATTAGAGGAAAATTCAGACAATGGTAAAACTCAAGCGGCATTCAAAACAATGAAAATAATCTTGAATTACATGAGAGCTCGTTTTTCTAGTGAATATTGCTCCATTGCATCTCATATTTTCCCACTTCTCCATGCATACGGCAAGCTGAAGGGCCATTCGGAACCCCTGAGCTGCTGAAAACGAGGTCACAGGAAAAGGCCGACTAAGTCATTAATTAAAGTATTTTTTTAAATGGAAAGATTTAACGCTCGGTAAACGGTCGTCATTCTTTAAACAATTTTAGAATTAGAAGCAAAAAGATTTATTATTATTTTCATAACTGAAAGAGCCCGCGCGTTTCATTAGCAACACAAATATGTTCCTAGTTTTTAAAGCAGAGTGAAAAATGTCATCCGCATTTCTCCCAAAAAAATATTTTGTCACGTTGGAAAACAAAAATTTTAAGCGCCTACAAAATATACACGGCTTTTCCATTCGCAAAGACCCAGGTTATTGGGTAAAACAGTAATGAATGACAATAAGCTACTGTGTAAGTTTTGACTTACAATAACTCAAGTATTATTTTTTTATACCGGCTTGTCATATTTTCATTATGATCTACCTCTGAAGAACTTAATAAAATAGTTAATGCCATCCAAAAGGAACGGAAAATTATCATTAAGTACAGATCCCAGAAACCTCAATCAACTCGTCTTTCGGAATATAGAGCCTGCTCTACAAACAAGGGCTGATGCCGGCAGTCATTCATTCATATAGATCAGCCGTACAAATACGTACGTTCTAAAAATAAATTATCCTGAATTCAACGAACTCCCAAAGTCCCCGTATTGAAGGCATCAGAACAGGCAACTTAACGAGTTTGATTAAAAGCAGGTCGTTTGATAAAGAAAGAAAGATTAAATAAAGGGGATACAATCTAATTACCGTTCATCCAGGGTTGATTGTGTTATACGAAGGTCTTCAGAGCCTGGAGTCGCGTATCTCACAATCTTGTCGCGTAGTGCAGATTAGATTTATCTTTTTATTGGACCTTTAAAATTAAGTACTTTCGTTCTAGTTTATACCTAGTGTATGCCTAGTAAAATGGCATTAAAAGACATTAAAAGTACAGCTCCTTCCATGTAGTCAAAATATATCATTACAACTTAAAATATCCCTATATAGATTTTCAAAACGTAAACCGTAAGTCGAAGCCCGAAATTTTAATTTTAGATTTACCAAACTTTAAGCGCAAAGAAGTCATCAAAAGAGATATAAATCTTCAACTAAGCTAATTATACAGATAATAAATTAAGAATTCAGAGGTTTCTTACAATTAAGTTATCGCAGCAGACGTCCAAGTGGAACTTTAATCTCTTTCGCGACTACAAAGAACCTTCAGCAGTCTGGAGTTGCCCAAGAATATTAAATTTAAGTTAACGAAAGTTCTGTGCATTGCCGTTAAGTACTGCTTATGATGTTCAAAACGATCCACGAGTATTTGCCCCTACAAAGCATTGATTTCAGTTAACTTTTCTATCTATAAATCTTTGCATGGAAAATATTGCGGTGTCCCATATAATCCAAAGTTCTGAATTGGTGTGAACCTTTTCCGTCTACTTTTGCCGCGTGCTTACTTTGCCAAAATGAAAAAATAAATGAAACAAAAAGTAATCTTAACAAAATTGGCAATGCTCTTAACATAACGAATGTTGAGAAAGTCAACTTATACTTTTTCCATTTGAATTCTAGGACAAATAAGCAAAAAATAAGTTAAACAAATGTTGTTTGTGAGATACCATTACTGTTTCGACGTTAATACAATAGGGAATATGCAAGTGTTGTCGAAAAATATGGAAATTACTTTTTACGATAGATTACTCCTGTAAAGATAAATAAATAAATAAATAAAATAAATTAAAGTATTTATTCATCTTCTACAATTTGCTGGTTTCTAATTAGGTAAGTACTTAAGTTTAAAACATGATGGGAATATGTACTGTATCACAGACACCAACGCCCCCCGCAAGGACAAGATTTAGTAGTGATATAATTATTTTTATTAATTGCGTAGTTTTTTGTATTTCAATGTTTCTTTTTCTTAATTTTGGAAAAACGTAAACCACTAAACGCTTGAGTACGTGCAACCACGTTTTAACGTCACGCGCGTCGCTGCTTACTGGTAATTTTTTGACAAAGAGCGCGCCCGATTTGTAAATTATTGACACACACACACATGTAGCATAGATGGACCAATGAGGAGATCCTAGGTCCCCACATGTTGACGTCACACGCAAATAGCGCGTTTATGTTGATTTAAATTGATTCGAATTTTCATTTAATTATTTTATAGAAGAATTACGCCGTAAAATTTTTAAACATTTTTTTTCATGAACATTTGTATTCAATAATGAATCTATTCATGCATTAAAAAAATACATGCATATTTCCTATTTACTCTTAAGTGAGTTACGTGAAAACTGAACGAATTCGTTACTAAATTGGTCACGCTCGAATCTGGTACATTAAAGTATAGGTAAATTATTCGGATTTTACCTTCCAGGGTACCAAGTCCCAATATCAAAATTGTAGGTTGACAGAAGGTAGACGAGACTGCTACCAAATAAATAATTACTTAGTACTATATATATATATATTGTTAGAGAAAATCAATGTGTAACTAACCTTAACCATACACGCTACTTTTAGCAGCCGCGATTGGCGTTTTTGCGATCGCGGCACAAATTCACGCGATCACGCGATTCGATCGCGGTATCAAAAGTGCTGCGATAGGGGATCGGACAACTTTTCAGATAGTGTTTTAAATTGAATATATAGCCATGAAAAGTACTATTTTAACTAATTATATCGCTCCAAAAGTACCTAAAACTATGTTTAAATATTATGTTTCAAATATTGCCGCGCAAAAGATCACCTCAAAACTTATGACGTCATATGAAGGTAGAAAACGACAAACTCTTCAAAATAAAACTTGCAAAGAGATTTAAATACGTTTTGTGGAGTTTGGGGACTTCATATATTTTCTATATATATTATATTTATACTTATATTTATATTTTAATCGGCATTTGTTTCGAAAAACCACCGTCCTTACAAAATATGTTAGTCCTTTCTGTTCAAAGGTTGTCTGGAAGAGATCGCTTTGAGCGATAAGACCGCCTATTGTTATGCTGATTACTGTGAAATGTACTTGTTTTTCATGTACTTATTTTTAAGGTTTTTAATAATAAAGTGTTTATCTATCTAAGCTCATTGGACACTACCATGATAATATTCCTCAGAAGGGGCCGGTATCGACCAAAGCAGAGATGGGTGGAGAGGAGAGGAAATATTTAGTAAATAGCCAATAGGATATCGCTATTCTCTCCGCTTAGCTTAATTTTTCGCCTTGCACATCTCCGCTTTTGATCGAGCCTAACAGCTGATGAGGGCAAATTCTATTGTGAATTATCGACGCACTTTCACCGCACATTATAATGTCTGGTATCATAAAATTTGCTTCCTTTTATCTCGATACTTTCCCAAACAAATTGCTCCAAACTTTTACATCTCATCAGATAAAAATCATGTTTACTTCGTAATTTGTTTAAAGGAAGATGTCGGTTCCTCAACTTTTGCTTTCGTTTAAACGAGTTTTGCTTGAATACCGATATAAAGTTTTCTTAAATAAGGCTGACCTTTCTGGGACCCTGCGATAGAGACGAGTCTCTTCTATAAGTCGTTCCATGAAATATTAATTTCGCAGCACTTAACGACGTAATAAAAAATCGTATTTGCCCAGGTGAGCCCTTAATGGAAGGCGGATTTGGAGAGGCACACCTCTTAGTGCCCGCTTGCCAATGCCATCCACGCGATATCAAAATTTACGGTCATTATAGCTGATGACGGCAGCGTTATCAAATCAACTCGTCTAATCTTATGAATGATAAGGCAAAAATGTTGATCATTACCGTCATAGTAGCGTTCTCTATAGAACTTTATAGGTATTGCTCTGGTTAAAGTCAATGTGACATTATTTCCAAATATTTTGAAGGCATGGTTTTATAATCGTTTCTAGAGTTTACGAAGTTTAAAAGCTCACTTGAACGTAGGAATTGCTAACCGGATTTTTTATGATCATGAATGATTTAGCATTTTTCAATACCCTTTCCTACAAACCGAAAAATAATATGTATATAATTTGTAAACCCTTTCGAATATGATGGTGTTCTCTATAAAAGATTATATTGTTTTGGTAAAACTCAATTACATAGGGACACAAACGAGTACAGCACATTATTTCTTAATCTAACTCAATAAGGAAAACATAGTATTCCCAGCCGATTAATATTTGTTGAGCTTGTTTGTGTGGACATAGTAGAAACGTATTTGGATGTCATTTAACGCCGCCGCCGCCGGGAGAAGGAAAACTCTGTGTCCAAGGAAATATTGAGCAGATAAGCACGCACCGGTCAGTTTGTTTCTATTCACCTTTTGTGTATTATTATGTGTATAACAACATATATTGTGTGTTTAATAGCCAAATAATATAATTAGTATTTTGTTTTCCATTATCTCTATTTGACTGTAATTATAATAATAATTGTCCATGTTGAGTTATTGACCAAGTGTATTGTATATAATGACTCAAACTTGAAATGACGACGGCACAAGATTAAGAGAAATGGTAACTAAAACTCGCTCTAAAAACGGTGAAGAAAAACATTGTGAGGAAACCGGCATGTCCAAGAATTAATCACCAAAATTCAAGGACAAGTGACATCCACCAACCAGCACTGGACCAGAGAGCACTGGACCAGAGAGAGAAGGCTCGTATCCCAGCAGCGGGAACGTCATTGGCTGATGATGATGATGATGGATCTTTTCGCTCACAAACGTCATGCTAAATTGTATAGGCGCTGCGCTGGGCGTAGTCCCAAATGATAGCCGGTAGGTAACAGGGTAAATACTTAACGTCCTGTAGGCTAAATAGATCGCTTAAACTGCGTAAAGGCTGTAAAAGCTCGAGAAAGTTCTTGTCACGACGCCGATGATTAATGTCGTCTGAAGCATTATACCATCCATTATACTAATGGTGATTAGAGCATTAAATATTATATTTGGGTGTAAAGGAACGTTTCTGATTTCTATTGGAGGGTCCGTTGTAGTCGTACCCGCATCAGACCCTTGTCGTGCCACAGCTGGGCCCGTTCTAACGTGTTAGAAGCCGAGTGGTGTAGCTGTTTCGAGTGAAATGACTTAATTAATTTACTAGGTTTTGTGGCATGCAGGATTGTGTTGGGACTCGGGAATAACATCTTGAAACGCGCGCTAGGCAGAGAGATCAAGGGACTTGGCATTTACCTTGGTTTAACCTAGACATATTACATATCGCTTTGTAATGAAAGACATGACTTAACCACTTACATGAATAATAAACGTTGATAACGTAGCTAATTTATTAATCAAGTGATTAAGCCTCGTCGTCTCTCGTCGGCATACAAATTAATTTCACGCCTGCACATTATACGAGTATACTGTAATCTTATCTTTTTTAAGTATTTTGTATCTTAACGGTACCACCGTTGATAACATTTTGGACTATACAGCTGTTTTAATTCATCAAATTGTGTACGCATTCAGCTAATGACAAGAATGCCATAACATTTTAAGTATTTGAATATGCTTCAAATTATCATCGGCGTTAAATAGGTACGTGGCCTGATAAACCCCATCATCTCCTTGTTTAAGTAAATCAGCGAAATGTTCAAACGGATGTTTATAAAGAAATTGAAAGAACAGTAATGTTTTACAAAACACATTATGGTGATAATCTACATAATATATAAGAAAATCATAAAACCAAGTCCAACTCTATTAATTTCTATTTCTCGCCAAAATTCTCTCAAAAATCGAGCTTATCTGTAATCCGATTGAAGTAACTCGTAAACAATAATTCAAGCTATTCACCGTGCTAAGCACGTAGCAAACTTCCGTAGATATAGAACAGGAAAAGTGACTATGGCGGTCTGCGAGCGAAGATCCGCGACGAGCCGATGCGGATGACGTAAAAGGTGTAACAACACCATGACTCACGAGTAGGTACGACGGTACTATTTGGCACGCGTGGCGCGCCAGTCGCCGCCGCCGCGAGCCCAAATATACGAGACACGTAACAATTACACAGACTCTGATAACAACTGTGACCTCGTTATACACAATCACGGTTATCATACAGTATCGGCTGTCGTCTGGAGCACTATTAATTAAATGTTAGTAGGTAGAATGGAGCTAGAACGTGATGCGACAGAATCAGGGAGAACAAAAGACCGGCCTCATCGGCGCGGCCTTTCACGGCTTAATAACAAGCCATCAGCGTCCCCAGTGGCTGCCATCCGACGCCATCAGGGTAAACGAACCGCAGACACGATGCTATTAGTTCAATTTACGCTAATTGTAACTGTCACAGTAAGCAGGCCCTTTGCCTAATTTGAAAGGTCATGCCTAGACTGTTTTCATAACTGCTAATTTGACTGAAACGAAATTTAATTTATTATATTTTGTAATCAAATGTGTATTTTTTATATAGGTGTATGTACCATATATATACATATATATATATATATATATATATATATATATATATATATATATATATATATATATAATTAGTATTTGCATATTCTATTTTAAATTTGATGCCGTACGCCTTGGGGTATTTTGCTAAAAAACGGCGTCCGGTCAGGCCTAGCGCACTCCGCACTGTAGGTACGAGGCTACAAGTACATAGACGGACACCGACGGCGGGTCGCGCGTCATTACACATGCCGCGTCAGAAGAGACAAGAGCTAGGCGATAGAGAGGCGCTCTGTAGGTTAATATGACTACGCGAGCTGAATTGAATTTTATTGCGTCAAAGCAAGAGTCGCTATTTGTTTAAATTTCTATGCGGAGTGATGCTTCTGTCCCTTAGTATTCTGTGGTCTGGTGTCAACTAACATTTGTGCCGAGCCAAAATCCCATTTAGCACCTCTATTCCATCTTTGTTTTTGTTTATTAGTATAATATGTATCCATAAAATATTTTCCTTGTTTGTTATTTTTAACCGACTTCAAAAAGGAGAAGGCTCTCAATTAGACTATGTTTTTTATTTTTTTGTATATTTGTTACGCGATTACTCCGTCATGTATAAACTGATTTTGTAAATTCGTTAGGTTCAGTATAGCTTCAAGATGATCCCATATAAATTTCATCGATATTCGACCAATCAAAATTGAAGTCGGTTTGTATTTTGTTAAAAAAATAATTATGTTATTCTTTACTATGTTTGCTCTATAATTGTGTGATTGTCAAATAAATCTTTACTTTCTTTTCTTTAACTGAGTGAGTATTTCTCTATTGTAGTATTTTAAGATAACGAAACAAAGACATTCCGTGATATGTTTGTAATAGATATTCCAGATCTTTTTTCAAAGAATATTTTCTGAATAAAAATAGTAAAATATTTTCTGTTTTCGTGTTCAATTTGTTTAAAACATTACCTTTTACTTCCGAAATTATAAGTCTGGTAATAATTTTAAGTCTGGTAAGACTTCTGTTTAATACAAAAACTATTCCTTTCGAAAATGTGATGCAAATAATGAAATTAATAATAAACTGGGATTTCTCGCGACTTCGTCTGCGTGAACGACAGACAAAAGCCCATATTCGTATTTTTTACAAGACCATTCTACCAAGATCTCCCCAGTATATGAGAGCGCGTACTACGAAGAGGTCAAGCTGTATCTTCGTAGTCACCCAACCAATTTTGATGAAACATACCCCATAATCTAAGTTGGGACTAATGCTACCAAACCCTGAAAACCACATTAAAATCCGTTGCACCGTTATGCCGTATGGACTCAGCGATAGATAACAAACACACCAACAGACAAAAATTCTAATAACCGTGGATTTTTGTTAAGTACCTACTAACTGAAACTCAATGAAAATATATAGTGTAATCCCGCCGAATATTATGTTGGTTGTTGTTAGTTCCTAACAACAACACTCTTTGTACGACACGTGTTTCGCCGTCTGCACGAGGCATCATCAGGTGTCGACTCGCCGAACGCTGGAACGAGAGAAAACGCGTTTTGAGATGAATTTCCGCAACGTCACGCCTGATTCCATTGAAGTACCTACTAAATAGTCTATCCTAGTTGGGTTTCCAAAAATATCTTCAATGTACAGAATTGGCTCAGTTCCATTTTTATAATAGTATAGATAGATAGATTACACGGTGGATTCATCCTCCTTAGCAAAATGTTCTAAGGTTCTAACCGCCAACGCTAACCGTTCACTGAAGTGCAAAGCGCTATCCTGTTCAATTCAATTCATCTATAGCCCTTAGTATGGACTCCATGTTACGGACTCTCATAAGTCCATCATCGGTACAGACAACATTAATGTTTAATACTTCAAGCGAAGTCCTACTCTGACTTGAGCATTTTTGTTTACATTACAGTGTCATTTTTTGCAAAAATCTAGACCATCCTAAGACCTGACCGCTCATGAAGAATATACCTTTTATTATGAAGTGAACAGGGAATAACATCAGAGGTTTCTCCTTAAAAGGAACTTTATCATACAGAAATTACAAAGATAACAGACAATGAATATTCGAAGAAAGGTAAGCAAAGCGGCGAGCTATAATTTTGAGAATGTTCCAATGTTAACAAAATTAAACTTCCCTTGAGTAAACATTAAGAAACCTTAAACTTTTAGGAGCTTAAATAAATGGGTAGACATTATACAATTTACATTAAGACCACAATTAAGACACTGTCTAATTTTTTTACCTTTGTTAATAAACGTTAATGACATAGCGTGACCTTAGAAATATATTGAGCCACTCACTTGACCTTGTTTAGAGGCATTTCCAGAGCCTGGGACCGCATTGACCTGACCGAGACAGCCCTACGGCAATCACAGCATGACATAGTAGGCACTAGACAGCCCTGCCAAATTTAGTGGCCCTGCTACTGGGTCCGCCAACCGAACTGATTGGTCTAATGAACATTGATTTGGGTGTGAGATACAATCGTGTGTTGTATATAGTACTATTAATTATTCTGTGGTACATTGTCTTTTCGCATACATTACGATAAATGTATTCATTGACTTTGCTTTCCAATGAGATATGATGTGGATCAATCAAGTGAAAAGGGATGATGTATTTACACATTATCAGCTAAAAGTTAAGCACAATAAATGATTTCCTTGTGTTTCAGTAAGGTGGTGAAGCTTTACCCAATTTTAAACGGACTTGTTCGAACTTAACAACCTCGTGCTCTCTTATGAACAATATCATACATATGTATACACTATATCAGGGGTTCCCAAAGTGTGCGCCGCGGCGCCCTGGTGCGCCGTAGAGAGTAAAGAGGGGCGCAGTAATTAGGAAAAAGAATTATTATATTGGCCGGGCAGGGATCGAACCTGCGTCTTCGGAATACCGTCCCGACACCCTGCTCGAGGACCCAAATTTCCACTATTCTTCTTATATCGTCTTACGGGGACGCCATTGGTTGAACTTCATTATTTTATCAAAACTAGTTTTGTGAATGAATCACATAATGATGTTTAGTTTCAAAATTAACAGTTTCTCGTGTCATTCATGACTTTCTAGTGAAATCAGTAACTGATGACCATCATCTTAATAAAATTAACGATGACAAATCGCTTTGTGGGCGTATTGTGAAATAAATTTTTAGGTCGCAAAGTAAATAAGCACGAATGTTATGCCATAAATGCAAATATTTTGTTCGGTGGCATGGTCCCTCTAGATACCTATTAATATATCTTACTTTTTCTTCAGTGAAGGAAAGTTTACACATGCTAAAATGAAATCAAACGAAGAGATGTACTTATTTTACAGAGAGTAAAGTTAGACGTGATTTGGCTACGGCTACGGTACTACCATATCAATGTCAATATAAGTTAAGCAATTGGGTTATGTAGATTCGCACTCTCGAGTGTACAGGCCCGGTAATGCAATAACAGCTAATAAGATAATCATAGCTAACCAAGTGACAAATTAGTCGTAGTTCATGTTCCGCTTGACTTCAGGCGTACTGTTCTCCAAGGTCGGCTAACCGGGGGTGTGCAGCGTTGTGGAAGTAACAAGCTCGCCGCGCGGACGAGCCGCATAGCTCTCTCGCAAGCCACACAGAACTTGCGAATGCAAGCAAGTTTCCAGCTGACAAACTTCTGAGACAAGGTAAACTTGCGGAATATATATTATTACAGAATAAAACGGCGACAGCACCCGACTTCTTTGTTCATCTCTTTGTGCAAATCGTTGAATGTAGTTAAATGATGCTACAAGATTGAATAATAAAATTAATCTTGTGAAATTGTATGAACGATGTACCTATTATAATTCAGATTTAAGACGGTAGGCAACGAAGGTTTTATTGTCTGTAAATAAATCTTACCGATGTAACTTAAAACTTTTCGACGGCCCATATTAAACAAGAACTGATGAAACCACTAAAAATATTATGCGCTAACAATTCCTGGAAAGCATACTTTTTAATATTATTTTATTAAAATGTATGCTTTCGGAGGTACCAAGCGCCTGGATACGGAAGACAGATAAACTGTATAATGGAAAGGAGTTTACTTTTGCTTAATTAATTCAAAACTTGTTATGGCATTGAAATTGATCACTGATTGACTATAAATTTTAAGAAAATATTCTCTATTGAGACACAAAAGGGCTAAAAAGAAATGTATGTCTTTAAAAGGAAAGATCGGTTGCTACTCAGCTAGTCGAAACATTAAAAGGGAACATCGGTTGCTACTCAGCTAGTCGAAACAAATTACTGTCCTATTAAAAACTGCAGACGGGTCGTACCGCTCGGCAAACAGGGGGAAGTTGCAAAGAAAAGTAATGAAACTTTATGGTTTGAGTTTGTTGGGACAGGAGACAGTCAAACAGGACCGCAGAGTAAGGAACAAAAATAAACTTCACTTTCTAGAGGATCGAAGACTGGATTAGATTTGTTTATAAATGTCTGTTAAAGCTGCCACAGGCACTAGACACCTCTTGTAACCGCAGGCGACCGACCCCACACGTCGCCCGTCTGCCACACCCGCACGGTGCGGAGATTATAATAAAAAACCTTTGATAACATCCGAGCTCAAAAACGTCTATCTTAGACATTAAACACATTTTCAATTTAACAAAATACGCCAAGGTTACCGGAGTGCGAATTATCTTTTCATAGCGTAGCCAATCTTGTGATGTTAGAATATAAAATATTCACCGTAAGAAAATATTGAAATAACCTTCGTGCCTCTGGGGTTGGCGTGGCGGGGGTAAGCTAAATCTTGGAGGAGCAGGGGAATGATAAAATTAATTTCGGTTAGTGTACAATGTAGTCTCTCATGTAATTTGTAGGAAAATTACATGAGAGAAAGTAAACGATGCTCGCGAAACTATTTGGACGTCGTAAATTTATTTGGTTATTTTGACCATTCACAGAACTACAACATGATTAAACGCGACCTTAAAAATAATGTATTAGATATTGTTCTAATTAGAGAGCCTCATCGCCTTAGACGAAGTGCATAAACATACACAATTCATAGGTTCTTTCTCCGATACGGTGGTATTGTAATAATTGTAATAATTGACGTTCGTAAGTTCATCTGTGATGGCAAAATCGAATACTTGATTGAACTTTGTAGATTTAGATAGCAAAGTGATTGTCAGTCGGTACTATGATATTTAATCACGATTGATTTGGTTGTTAAAAACGGGATACATTTTGTTTGGACAATATATGCACAAGTTCCAGCTGGTAAGTATTTGGGCCATATTTATATTTTGTGTGGATTTTCCTCACACGTTATGTCTAACGGTGAAGGAAACCAACACATTTTTGTACAACTGACGAGACGATCTGTTCGTTCACTTGATGCAACACGCCTTCCCATATTAGTCGCAGCGCCACCCCGAACTTTGTTACGCGGCACTGCATTACGCTCGTCTCGCTTATGGCTTATAGATCTATGTTTAACCACTATTTTTACCTAAAGCCGCGTACAAACTTTTTGCAACATACAGTAGAATGCGAACATTCGCAGTTGAAGCGCGTAGCGTTCACGTGGACCGTCCATGATGTTCGCGTTGCATTGCATGTTGCAAATAGTCTGTAACTCTGTATGCGCCTTCATGTCCACCGACGGTTTGGCCGAAGATGGAGCAAATAGTTATAGATTCTAGAGGATTTCGGCAGTTGAGCGACTGCCCGTCACCGAACAGCATCTCGAAACACGACTAGCTCGCTTGACGGCATGGCTCTGTTGTTTATTACGACTGGGGCTGGGAGCCCACCAGAAAAGAAAGAAAGAAAAACCATTTATTCGGCACACGACAAACAAATAATACAAAAAATAAAAACTTGAATACTAAACATATGTGCCGAATGGGCTCAGCTCAGCATAAAATGCCAAGAGTTTTACACAACTCGGCGCTGATGTTCAGCTGATACCCGTGTTGTACCACTCCATAGCAAGTTAGTGGATTCCTTCATGATGTTTTCTTTTACCGTTTTTAAAGCGAGCGGAAGTCATTGTTGCAGGGCCGAGTCGGCATTTGAACTCAGGCGTCTAATCGTTAGAGCGAATAACTATCAGTCATAAGAAATTTGGCAATATTTATGCCGGATTTTGTCCTCCATTCTACAGAGGCTGTTGATCTGAACTCTAGTACAGTTGAATCCAGTAACAGTATCAAATGATTTGTTAGTCCGGCGTCCATGCCTGCGGTCAAAGAGCAACCGCAGCGAATAGCTTGCTCGATGGAATTGAAAACTAGAACTGTAGGGGTCAACAGTGAACCGAAGTGGTCAACAGCGAACTGAGGCATATTGAAGTTGGTTTTTGCATTTGATTGGTATATTATTCAGATAGTATAGTATATATATATTTCAGATATATAGTATAGTATAAATCGACGTATTTTCGTAAGTCAAAGGGGCACGAAATAATATAACATGTATTATGTACAGAATAATAGGTGCTTCTATTTTCTTCTGAAATGGAAATACTTTGGTAACTCTGGGGTAGCAAACATCTCTTTACTTATTCTTAGCTTTGTCAGCCAACCAGACCGTAAACCAATGTCTTCTAGACTAGAAGGACCGAATTATGGAAACATCAGAATGAACATGGTGGTAGGTTTCTCGTATGCAAGAGGGCGTCTGGGTGGGTACCACCGCTTTGCCAGTTATTCAGCCGCCAAGCAGTAGTGCGTAAGCATTACTGTGTTCCGGTTTAAAGGGCATTGTAGCCAGCGAAATTACTGGGCATTATGAGACTTAACAATTGTCTCAGGGTGACGAGCGCAGTGCAGCGCCGCGCAGGATTTTGCAAAACAAAGTTCTGGGTGGTGCTGTTATTGTTATGGGCTGGCGTATTGCTTATTATCAGGCAAACGACCAGCTCGTCTCGTCATTCAGTTACATAAAAAGAAAGAACTTGATACTCTTGCCCGCAAACAAGCACGTTACTACACATCTATTACTCACGCCTATAATGTTATCCATATTGCGCACTTATTATGCCGTAGCTCAAACAATAGAATTCGTTATTCGAAGATGATTATTGCAGGGGTGAGTTAGGCGGGACAGAACGTGACCGGAATGAACGAGCTCGGAGACTCCGAGGGCCTGCGTGACGCGTGACAGGAGTCGCCGGCCCGGGGAGACACGGCACTCGGAACGAGGGACGAGTACACATATATAGTCATCGAGGAAAACGTTTTACAAATTCGGGACGAGAAATGCAAGGTACTCGGTGATTGGGCATGTTTCTTTCGCGTCACTGGCTTGTGAATCTTTTTCTTTGTTTCGGCACAGACAATCTGAGGGGCAGGTATTTTTACAAAGATTTATTTTCTTTGGGTCTCCGAGAAATAAGTCTCGCAGTGGCTGTGTTGAATTAAAACATGACGTCGACTGTTGTGATACAAAATCAATCTGCTAGTAAAGACCTTATCAGAATCTTGTTTGCTGAGCCTTCAATAATATTGGCTGTGCTTAAGAAGATTTGCCTAACTAGTTCAGAAGATTACTTCATTCGAAAATCCCTCGAGGACCCTCGGTTCTATTTGTATCATTTTTTATCCGCAATTGTTGTCAACCACTCGGATGTCCGATTCTATGATACCTATCCACAATTTCAATATTACAGAATATTTTCAATGGCTTCGCCATACGGATTATTGCGCGAGAGGTATTTTCAGAAGGACCAAATCCTTCATTCATCTTTAAATATATATATTTTTATAGAAATCTATTTATGTTTTCTTGAATTGTAGTTGAACAATATATGCCTATTACATATTTTACTCTTGCTTGATTTAAACAAAATAAGATTATACAAAACGAAAAAAGGCAGACCCAACGTTAATTACCAACGGAAAAAGAAAAGGACCTTTATTCAAAGGAAAATGTAAGGAAAAACGACAAAAGAGGTAAATTACCTACTAGACATCTACTCGCGCGTTTATTTCTGAGGCAGCAACCTCATCAAAGAGCGGGATCGAATAAAAAGGCCCAAATTAAGTCCGTCTGATACTGCTTGAGCCTGCCTAGGAGAAATAAAAACTTCATTAGAGCGTACGGCGAGGAAAAGGGAAAGTATCGAAGTTTAAGAGGACTTTATAGCCAGGCCGGTCGGAGGGACATCATTAGGTATTTCGCAGTTTCATGTTTATTATGGTAGGTATATAGATGGGGGTTTTTAGTACCTACATGTTAGGTATGTATTTTTTATTTTATCTCTACTTGCGGTTTTACAAAAGCCTATTTGGAACTACTAACTGAACGTAAAACTAACGACATGCGCGTCAATCCTACGTTATTGAGTTTGAGTAGTTAATATCCATAGGATTAACTTCGGGGAACGCGATAAAGTCTTGATAAGTCACCTATGTGACGGGTGCCGCGGTAGACTTGGTCATCAGGCGCGAGCAGTCACTAACTATGTAAGTAGGTAGGTACTGCAGGAAGTTAGACTTCGTGGGATTATAGTTGTCGTAAATTCGTCGTGTGGATTCTAACATTCGTGAATTTTATTTATAACAGTCGTTGGGGATAGAACCTATAGCTATAGTCAACGTATGCTATTTATTTCAGTGCAATTAAAAATATTAATGATAATTTGTTTGTGTCTTGTCAACTAGTGTCTAAATTGTATGGGATCAGCAGATAAAGTACATATACGCCCAATGATCACATCGGTATATAGAACTAGGATTTTCTGTATCTAGGCAACCAAGAACTATGAGGATCATGGTCCCACTACAACAAGATATGGAACAAAAATGCTAGCGCTTTATTTTTTTGCACAAACATTTGTCCCGTGAATCGAATTCGCAACTTCTGCTGCAAGATTTGATCTGAACTGTCCAGCCACTACACCACAGAGGTTGAATTAGATAAAGATTTTACCTGTTGACATCCATTATTATCAATCACTAGTATAGATAAAACACGCCTATGTCACTCAGGGATAGTGCAGCTTTCTATCAGTGCAAAAATTTTCAAAATTGGATCAGTAGTTCCAAAGATTACACCCTACAAACATACATACTACACATACAAACAATTTTATTAGTATAGATATAGATTGAGCAAATTTTATTCGAGTTTTCCTGTAGTCATTACAAGGTGACATCTTTATTGTAGTCTTTACTAAGAATCTATTTAACATCAATCTGTCTTGAACAATGTAGGTATTAGCTGATTAGATTTTTATCTATTACTCGCTTTTCCCGCGACTTCGTCCGCGTGCCTCATACGAGCCCATATTTTTATTTTTCAAAGACTTAGCAAGACATCCCCAGTATAGAAGAGCGCTTACTACGAAGAGGTCAAGCTGTATCTTCGTAGTCACCCAACCAATTATAATGTAACATATCCTATAGTCTAAGTTGGGACTAATGCTACCAAACCCTAAAAACCACATTAAAATCGTTCAGCAGTTTCCGAGTCTATAGATAACAAACAAACAGACAAAAATTATAAAACCCGTATATTTGTGTTCAGTACCCTCTAAATAGTCGATCCCAGTAGGTTTTTCCAAAATATCTTCAATGTACAGAATTGGCTCAGTTCCATTTTTATTATAGTATAGAATAGGTATGTCCTTCCTAGGATTGTACAATATCAAAGGTGTTCGTTATGTATGATAGTTGATAAGGTACTCCTAGAGTTGATAAGATATTGGTAGTTATTAAGTATTTGTAAATATTTGATTATGATATAAGTGTTACTTGCCATATACAAGGCCAGCGTATCAGCCAAGCTTATTCTGTTTTTTTTTCAGTTACTAGGTATCATTTTATTCCAATTTAGCTTCACAAACTTTATCTCAGTTTTCTTTATTGTAACTAATTAGGTAATTAGCAATTAAATTCTTTAATATACTATTTGAATCTATATTTGGGTTCAATATGGATAGTGTTGGTACTAACAATATTCTAATTTTATATATCTATAGACAAGCTAGTAAATACTTGTAGATGGTAGGATCACACTTTAAACATCAAAGCACATGCTGTACCTTGGACGGAGAGTTCTTCGTACCTTCTATTACTCTCTAACCAGTCTTTTCACCACAATTACTCAACTTGTCACCTTAAACAGTTATTTCAGGGCCAAATAGTAATGCTGAAATGACGACAAAGCATGAACAAGAAAACTTAATTTCCATGTGTAAGAAAGTTCTGTTGATGACCACCAAACATTATGCCTTATATTTTCTTTTAGTAACCTACTGTTACGGCTTTTTTTTTATAATCCTAAATTGCAGCTTGTTTCACATATAATGTAAAAGAACCTACAAATTAGAAATTTGGCACACCTTATATGGTTATTCATAATTTCCTTATATGTATGAGTAATATGAATGATGACATAAACTAATATTAGAAATGCTGAAATTGTTACACATACCCGAATTCTAACACTGTAATTCAATATTGTTATAAAAAAAGTATATTACTGATAAGATAAAAACTTCTGCAATTTTATAGGTGGAAAGATAACAACAAATAAAGTATTTTATCTACTTCATATACTAACAATATGCTGTACCATCAAAAATACATGGCATATGGTCAATATCCTGTTTCAGAGATTATTTTTGTGACAGTAAGGCCTTTGAAATGTTTAATTTGAGTATCAACAACATAGACCCATAGAGGAAAAGTGACATTATATAAAGTTAATTAATACATATTAAAAAGTTAACTTAGCTGAAAGAGTAAGTAAACACTGTCACTTTCATAAAGTTGAATGTGATACTTACACAACCATCCCGTAGGCGCCTTCTCCGATGTACTGCAAGCTGGTGTAGCGCGGGCCTACCTCGAAAACCTGCCCGCGGATGATTTCCGCGTTGGGGTTCGTGCTCACGGCACTCGCTGCCTCGGCCATCACGACGCACCACTTCACCACTTAATCACACGAATGTTAGTGGGTCCCGCGCGCTGTCACAAAGCACGCAAGCGGCTCCGAACAACTCTCGGTAACAAATCACATCAATGAGCAAAACAAACGACCACTCGACCTACATTATACACATAACAATCGTCCACTTGTCACTGGCTTATCATTATCGTCTATTTTGTCCGATTTCCCACGGACACTCCCGTATAGACGCAGTACCGTTACAAAAATGAACTCAACTTTTTCATCACTCCTTCGCTTTTCGCTTCTGCTTCTCCATGATCTGTCACGAGTCACGCACGACTGTCAGTGTCACATTTTTTTTTTCGATCGTTAGAGCAGGCTAATGTCTCTAGGATCATACCACCATGTCTTAAGTAGTTTTTATTTGATAGTTTAATATGCCATTTATTATACTTTTGTTGAGAATGAGGGTCAACAGCAACAAGCCAGAGGTCAAGGTTTCCATGGACTTTTTGGGAGAACATAAAAAGCAATGTTTTCCTCTATTTTGTTTCATTTGCCTACACTCGTGCACGTTTACGAACACATAAAGATTAATATTACACATGATCACTCGAAATAAAACTTGTTTGGAAAATAAAACAAAATCGAATTGTATCACTTTTCACTTCCCGCCAAAAAGTCCACAGTGATAAAGGGGGTGATATTGCACAGATTAAAAAGATAATATTCTCATCTAACCTATCTATGGTGCGGTTACGGTATTTCATCAACATAAACTTTTTCAGCTAAATCAGTCACGAGTGCCAATATATTATGTCGAAACCGATTATAAGTGATATGATGTCCATATTAAGAAACTCGTGTTTGAGCTGAAAATTTTGAAAATCTTGTTTGACAGCTGTCATCTGTAAAGGCAACGTAATGCAAAATTTACGCGAAGCATCCAGCTTTGGAATATGGCTTATATAGCCGTCTTATAGCTTCCAAAATAATAGGCATCGCACCTAGAAACCTTTATTCTAGTTGATCAGTATCAGAAACCATTATTTCAAAATTTTTATTCACTCTGCATATTCACGTGTCTCGCATCTATCGTGTCGGCGCGACGCGACGGTTGATCTTCTCTCATTGACATATTAAGAACTCTAGGCAGACTCCACTTGACGCGCCATACACCTTGGTTGTTAATTTGACACTTGAGTGTCGATTAAGAACTTTACATTGGATTAATGAAATTTATTTAATACATATATATATATATCTATATATTATATTTATTTCGTCTTCCAGCTATCATTACAGGTATATACCTAGTGCGATAGTGTAGCCATATTTCCTACATATTTCTGTAATACAAAACTTGTACAGCTATCTTTGTCAAATCATAATCATTTAATGATAATTACACTGTTACATTAACTCATTCAGAGAGTAAGAAAATATGTCTGTTTCTCTGCCGTATGCGATCAGGTCAAGAGTGCGGAGTGCGTGCGTCAGAGGCGCATCGCGTAATAAGTTAGTCCTCGCTCGCGGCATCACCATCAGGCCAGGCTACTGCCGGCGCCGCCACCGCCGCCGCGCCGGCGGGCCCACACACCCGTTTGGAACGCACAAGCATATCTGCTCCAGAACATCAGCATTGTATACCATTCCTCTAAGTAATTTAAAAACATACGAAATGAGTGTGAGCTCCCTTCTGACCCTCAGTTCGTTATATCCAGTCATGCCTAAAATAGTTAAATTAGGGTACATCAACGGATAAAATGGATATACTTCATATTGCCTCATGCACAGGTATCTGATGAACTTGTTTTGTATCCTCTCTGGCGTTAGTATGTATTTTGTTTCGCTAGGGGACCAAACGACTCCGCTACATTCTAATTGACTTCTAAACAGGGCGATGAATAAGGTGGTGATTGCTTTCATATTTGTGAAGCCTCTAGCTATGCGAAGAATGAAATCAAGACTTCTGTATGCCCTTTTATAGATTTTAGTATTATCGTCACAATTGTGAGCCTAGAGTTGACAATATCCCTAAGTCTTTTACGTGTCATTCCTCAATGCTTTTACCTAAAAATAATTGTCATACACTTGGAGACATTAAATGAAACAAGTTTTCTTTGCTCCGTGCAACCAATCTCTATATAATTTTGAAGACGCCCGCAATCACCTTCGTTTCCTATCGCTAAATCGTTTAGTTTACCTTTGATAATCAACGTTCTCAATCGGCTAAAACGGATTTTGTTGTTTAGTGGTTTGTGCGTTCGTAACCGCACTCATAATCTATGTTACTATATAACGGAGTATAACTTTGGAGAAAACCGGTAAAATCGAATAAATTGTTGGTGATGTTTTTATAGCCTGTGGGTCTTTTAAAATGTATATCGCAGGAATTGACGTTCGTTGGTCTGACAGATGACAGCCTTCTGTTTCTGACATTT
This sequence comes from Petrophora chlorosata, assembly GCA_951640565.1. Classification (NCBI taxonomy): domain Eukaryota; kingdom Metazoa; phylum Arthropoda; class Insecta; order Lepidoptera; family Geometridae; genus Petrophora; species Petrophora chlorosata. The sequence continues at coordinate 4,398,859 of OX621194.1, read as the reverse complement.
ATGACGTTGTGGTTGTGAATGGACGCTGAATTTCATGAAAGAAAATTGTAAAAAAAAATAAGATTACATCCGTAAATAATGATTTTCTCTCAAAATTGATGTTGCTCCCGTGGTTATCTTGTACATACTTTTTACAAACAAGTTTACATTTCATGGAGTAAAACTAAGCTGTGTACGGTCGAGTTGTGACCTCGTCACTTGAAATCGAAGGACTATCGTGCATATTATTTAGGTATGTCGGTTTGGTCAGCCAGTACAGTTGGAAATAATTACCAGTGCGCACTGCCAGTCAGTCGTTACGACTCCTCTAATAGCTGGGGTCCGAAATTAAGCAAGGTATGAAACAACCTGTACTGCTTGAAGCACACAATAAAATTGTTTGTTTTGTTCTCTCTTAAAATTACTAATGATTTTGTTTTCTGCTCAATCGCTTGCGTAGATATATCACTTGTGTTATTTTATGTAGAAACTTATCATTGAGAGTTCATTTTTAGTTAATGTGGAACTACTCATTTGTATATCTGTACTTATCACTTATTTGTCCCTGTAGGTGTATATGTATTAGTATTATATAATTTTATTATATATTCTGGTAAAAAGTTATGTCTTAAATTATGAGTGAACCTATAGTTTATTTATTTGTGAATTGTTATTTGTATGCATAGAGTGACTTACACAGATTAACATAATCTTACAATATACCTATCAGTAAGTTACTTCACATAATAATGTAATTGTATGTACTATAATATTTACAACATTTAGGTTGCATTAGTTGTAGAATAGATTGTTTTTACCATATATCTGTTACTCATTATGATTTTTCTCTTATAAAGGAGTTGACGGCAGTACAGTAGCAAACCCGTATCTTTGGTTTTGTTGCACCAGGAAGATACAACTATCCTAGTTTAACAACAGTGAGTTTACGGTAATTGGTTGATGGGAAAAAGAGCTTTATTCAATTCATGCTGTCACAATTTCTGTGCCTATAAGTCGTTGTGTATGACATCTTCTAATATTATTGGTGTCGGCCTCATCTATGCTTAAAGTAGTGTTTTGTCAATAATTTACTTGAATAATTTGTACTGTGTAATAGAAAAGTATTAACACCATTCCTCTAATATTATGGGAAAAGTCGCTGGTGAACCCTACCGCCACGGAGAGCCCTATACCGCCTGACGTCACAAACAGCAGGAAAATGGGCTATTCTTACATGCAAGTGGTCAGGCCGATGGTAAGATGCAACTACTACAAGTTTAGTATCACACAGATTATTTTACATAAAATTTTTTGTAATATACAATCATAATATACATATTTACTTAACTTTGTCACCCAACATTAAATGGGTCTAGCAACATTTAATATTATTTTTTCTTTATTTTTGGCTACAACATGGTTTGAACATTTGCCCACTATGTACATTGAGTTTGTTTCATATTGATCAAGCCCGTCCATCAGTACATATCGGTAGTAATGGGCTACAAGTTATGCCACCTTCTCCCCTTCCACTTTACAATATTTATAGACAATCAATCGATTCCCCCGATTTCCTGAGATAAAAAGTATCCTGTCTCCTTTTCAGGGCCTCGAGTACCTACATACCAAATTTCACCAAAATCCGTTCAGTAGTTTTTGTGTGATTGAATAACTGTTTACTCGAAGTTGAATAACAAACATCCATCCATCCTCACAAGATTTCAGTATTAATATTAGTAGGATCCTTAAAAGATTTTGACAATATAACTTTCGTTCAAAACCCAGACTAACTTTACTGTTAGTCTGTGTCATTCCAGTTTTGGCCAAAGGCTTGCCCGCATCACTTCCAGGCTTCGCGATCTTGCGCGAAATTGTTATCTCGAAATCGCATCTTTGATAAGATAAGGTAACAAATTCTTTATTGCAACTACAAACAAAAGATACACAGCTTCTACGAGTACTTAGTATCTAATTAGTAACTACACATAAGCTATTCAAATTCAAATGTTGTAATATAAACGGAGACCAATTACATATATTACACAGTTATGATTATTAATGATAACATCAAAATTCAATAAATTCAATAAAGCAATGTACCTGCAGCTACCTTTTGTTGTTGTTGTTCCATGACTTACTATTAATTATTTAAATGGTGTGGTCACTGTGTCATAACTAATTAAGTTAATATAAAGTGGTGGTTTATGTGGTCAACCAACATTATATTTATATCATGCCCTATCAGTTCCATTCCATTATGCTCATAAATTGCGAATAAGTCAGTGATCTTACCGACAAACAACCTTGTTACTAAGTAGGCATTTGTTTGTATGTTCAGAAGCTGCCAAATGTTTAGTTCACGTGTATTCTGTACACATGTGCATTATTTGCGAGCATGACTATGATTTCCATAATATAATAATAAATTCTTTTATTTCAGTAATAATACAGTTAACAAATCAAAAATACCCGAGGCCGATAAAATATATACCTTACTGATTAGCATATATACAATTTAATATATGTCGGGGGGTATCGGTATGCCAAAACACAGGTCTCCTAGTTTGGGTACCAATGTTCTCCAACCAGGAATAAACACTTGTTACAATCACTGCTGAATGTATATATGATATATAATGTTTGTTGAAATTCAAATAAATTTATCTTTATTATATCTTTATCTTTATAAAAACACTAAAGCTAAGATCAGGGAATTAACTTCGGCTTCATATTTAATATGAAATGAAAAAAAATGAAATAACTCTGTATTGAAACACACACAGATAATTTACAAAAAACTAATAAAAGCTTGTTAGTAGTGTAACAATTGGCGGTCTTATCACTAAAAGCAATCTCTTCCAATATAATATAATATATAAGAATATATTGTGTAAAATTATTTTTTATTAGAAAAAAATCAAAATATCAAAAACTGATTAAAGTAGCTAATTATTATATCTTTTCAAAATAGTGTCCGTTCACGTCAATACATCGCTGCATCCGATGGAACCACTGAGAAAAGCACTTTGCTCACTCGTCCTTAGGGGTCTCTTCGACGGCCTTTTGAAACGCTGCCACAGCTTCCTCAGCGTCCACAAAACGTTTTCCTTTAAGTTTTTCTTTTATTTTTTGGAAAAAATAAAATTGACAAGGTGAGGTTGAGACTATACGGCGGATGACCCAGTAATTCCACGTTTGAAGTCGCCAAATAGTCGATCGTTCGCCTGGCGGTGTGCGACGAGGCGTTGTCGTGGTGAAGGAGAATTCTACTGCGAGGACGTTTCTCCCGAAGTTTTTTCAAGACAAGTCAAGGCAAACAATTGTTAGTGTACCACTCCGCAGAAACGGCACGCAAAAGTGTTTTGTCCACGCTTAAGCTCTGACTTACCAAACAAAAAAAGAATTATCAAAATCGGACTAGTCTATAAAATAATATAAAAAATACATTTTAAAAAAATACGCGTCGACTTGAGAGCCTTCTCATTTTTTTCGTCGGTTTATAAAATACCTCCTCATTTCTTTTTAAGTTCGTTAAAAACTTTAATTAGTTGTTACAATCCCTGCCACAGTATATTTACTTACATCTGTAGTAACAGGACTTCATTGCCACCGCATGACCATGTTTTTAAAAATGCTACAAAAACTTAATCATTTTAGATGAGCTTCGTAGTTTTTGCGAAATACTATGCTTACTTCTTCTGTACTATTATAAAAATGGAACTAAGCCAATTCTGTATAAGATATTTTTGAAAAACCTACTGGGGTCGACTATATAGAGGGTACTAAACACGAATCCAAGGTATTTAGAGTTTTTTCTTTTGTTTTTTTTTTCGCTTAATTGATCTATGTTTGGCCACTATCTCGCCTGATGTGAAGCGATGATGTGGCCTAAGATGGAGCACATAGATCTAGAGAGAGACGGCAGTTGAGCAGCTGTTCAGACCCGTCTCCCCGATGGTTCACCGAACATCATCTCGAAACACGACTAGGTCGCTTGACGGCATGCTTTGTTTATTGGGTGGTATTACAACCACGGCCAGAGCCTCCAAAGCGCGTGAGCGGGTTTCAATTCGATGTTTTCTTTCACCGTTTTAGAGCGAGCGTGCAAAATCTGCACTTAACTATAAGTCTGTTTGTTTGTTTGTGTGTTTGTTATCTATAGACTCTGTAACTGCTGAACGGATATTAATGTGGTTTTCAGGGTTCGTTGGTATTATTTCCAACTTAGATTATAGGGTATATGTTACATCCAAATCTTTTATGCGACTACGAAGATACAACTTGACCTCCTCGTAGCACACGCTCTCATACGCAGGGGAGGTCTTGCTAAGATGGTCTTTGAGAAAATACGAATATTTTAATTCCTCTTTCGTTTACGGACGAAGTCGCGGGGAAAGCTAGTATCCTCATAAAATTATTCCAACATTACATTTTAGTCTTGTATACGTTGCGTTTTTATGTTGCCGTTTTAAATGTGTTACGGCTTAACTATGCATTGTGTATGTCAGCAAAGAGATAATGACACAGTTAATTCAAAATCTTACCATGTGAGTTTTATTGCAAAAAAAACAATGGTGTTAAGTTATATTCGTGGTAGGTCTCGCATGCGGGAGGCCGTCTGGGTAGTTACTACAGCTTTTCCAGTTATGTGTATAGTGCTAAGGTACTTTAAAACACCTTAGCGAGTGCTGAGTCGGAACCTTTTCCTGGCATCGTACGACATTGCAATGTGTTGCATTTTATTGTTTTTTGTTTTGCCCCTAATTAAGTATGTTAAATCAAAATCAAAATCTCTTTAATCATTTTGGCATCACAGACGCACTTATGAACGTCAAATTATCACAATGACTCTACCACCGTATCGGAAAAAGAACCACTACTCAGAAGATACGGCAAGAAAGTGAGGGGCATTTTTTTTGGAGATTTTGTTATAATTTTTTGGGATTTTACAATGTTATGTTTCTTATGTACCAGTTGGTTACTTTGCAGAAGTGGAATGTTCCAAGCATCTTTGTCTTCTATTTAATTACGAACAGTGTAGTATGCTTTTCCCATTAGAACATTCTTAACGCGTAATTTGAATTTACTTTCTGTGAGCTCCGTTATACACTTAAGTGTAATGTTGTGTGATGTCTGGAATAAATGTGTATGTATAATGTACTGGTGGTAGGTTTCTCGTATGCGAGAAGCCGTCTGGGTGGGTACCACAGCTTTGCCAGTTATTCTACCGTCAAGCAGTAGTGCGTAAGTATTACTGTGCTCCCGTTTGAAGGGCATTGTAGCCAGCGAAATTGCTGGACATATGAGAGTGCATTATGTTTGTTGGGGGACGGGGGGGGGGGGTGGAAAGACTTGGGGGAGACCTTTGCCCAGCAGTGGGACAGTATAGGATAAAAAAAAAAGTTCTGGGTGGCACTGTAATTATTATGAACAGGCGTGGCGCTTACCATCAGGCAAACGACTGGCTGGTCTCATCACCCAGTTCCATTAAAAAAAGTCTTAAAAATTCTGTGGACATTGTAGGTACACTTGTAAGATTGAGTCAGCTATTGAAATAATGTTATCATAGATGCATGGCAGGTTCTGAACGTTTATTAGAAACATACTAATATTTCTACTTATGTATATATACTGCTCACTTTTTTGTTTTGTTTCGTGTAAAGATTCGCATTTCTTATGCTTTTAATTAATCAATGTGGTTTTTCAACTTTATTTCCATAGCATGTTTATGAATACAAATTAGTTTGTAATCCTCGAAAATTATGGACGTTAAAATAAAAAATTAACAAGGTATGTCTGTAGGTCTCTATAGATACCCTTATTGGTTATTTTAACTTTTTTTTTATGTAACTGAATGACGAGACGAGCTGGTCGTTTGCCTGATGATAAGCAATACGCTAGCTCATAACAATAACAGCATCACACAGAACTTTGTTTTGCAAAATCCTGCGCGGCGCTGCACTGCGCTCGTCACCCTCTAATTATACTTTAAATTGCGATTCCTGGTTGATTGTCGTTATAATAGGGGATCGGACAGTAATCGAGAAAAAATCTAAAATGTAGTTAGAACGAATGTTCGTCGTACCAGAAAGATCATCCAATCACTATTTATGTGAAATAATAAGGGTTTATATTTTTAAATCAATTAATAAAATCTAATAATTCTGACATTTTTAATCTGTGAAACACAATCACAGCGCATGACGTCATTTGAAGGCAAATGCCGTGAGTCAAGCTTGTGTTTATTTTACGTTTTTGCTTTTCATAAAATGTATTCTTGCTATTTTTTTTGTTCCATAACTACAATATAGTCCCCAAACTTCACAAAACGTATTTAAATCTCTTTGCAAGTTTTATTTCGAAGAGTTTGTCGTTTTCTACCTTCATATGACGTCACATGTTTTGAGGTGACCTTTTGCGTGGCAATATTTAAACATAGTTTTAGGTACTTTTAGAGCGTTATTTAATTAAAATACTATTTTTCATGGCTATATTTATTAATTATAGTTCATTTAAAACACTCTGAAAAGTTGTCCGATCCCCTATCGGCATTCCATTAATAATAATCAACTTGGCTTCAAATAATTAGTCACATTAAATTTCACCTAACCAGCAGAAATGAACTCTTTAACATATTTTATCGAGTTAACTAAATTAGTCAAACGTCGAGATAACTAAATTAGTCAAAAACATTAACCGCATGTATAAATTCGAAAACAAACGCGAAATACGTGTACAATAATTTCCAACGTGGGCTTGTTTGCCGAAAAGGCAGTTTAAAAAAAAACAAAATATTTTCACGTGTTGGGAGCATACGTAACTAAGTCTCACTTGAATAAACAACAAGTAGGTAGATACTTCTACTACTACCTGACTAGGTATTTCAACTAATTTATATTTTACTAGCGACCCGCCCCGGCTTCGCACGGTTATTATACATATAAACCTTCCTCTTCAATCACTCTATCTATTAAAAAAAACCGCATCAAAATCCGTTGCGTAGTTTTAAAGACTTAAGCATACATAGGGATGGACAGAGAAAGCGACTTTGTTTTATACTATGTAGTTGATGTAAGTACAGAAAAATACTTACCTATATTTTTTTTATAATCAATAGACAAACAAGCAGACGGCCCGCCTGTGCTTGGATGGTAAGCGGTTACCGACGCCTATGGACACCTGCAACATATATTATACACACATACATACATACATTACATATTTAGTATATGTTGCCCTTTTTCATAAGAGGGCTTTCAAATTACCCCGAATCAATGATCCCATGTTATACATCCTGCCAGGGTGGCAGATGCTTCCACAGCTTCGCATATATTTTGCATATTTAAGTACCAGTATGTTTTAGTTTTATTACATTAGACAACTGTAACCTAACTGTGTATGTTTGTTTATATTTGAAATTAAATTGTTTTGTTGTGCCGAATAAAATAATTTTCTTTCTTTCTTACAAGCTTCGATGGATTTGATTTAGAAAGTCACAATGTATGTTTTTTTTAATAAACTTCGAAGTTACAATATAGCTACCTACGTAACTTAATAATCTTGGTATTATCCAATTTTTATTCGTCATAGCATATATTTGTGACTTGTATGCTATTATTTATTCTATGCTTGTGTAGACCCAATGACATGCTAATTTTGTTTTTTTTTCTTGTCCGCGCGCTATTGGCCCGGCCCGCGAGCTGAACCCTCTGTTATTCTCTTAGACTTCTTGTTGCCTTGTTAAATAGACTATGCTACATTTGTTAGACCACTATCTCTACCCTCGAGTAGCTCCCCACGGATCCCACTCTACCTGTAAGTGTATGATCGTACTTCCAGCACGGCGGCGGCGCAATGTCAGGCGAAACCCCGATCCAGTCTGCAGACGGGCTCCACACGCCCGCCTACTTGTCATGGCGGAAGCTGCAGCTCAGCCGCGCCAAGCTCAAGGCGTCGAGCAAGACCTCGGCGCTGCTCTCTGGGTTCGCCATGGTAAGCCTCCTCTCGACTTACTTTTTAGACTAATTAGAGTTGAACTTTTTATTTAATTAATTTGAAAGTGTAGCAAGTAATTTATTTATTTATTTAGGCACACAAACCACATTACAGTCAGTTTAGAAATCACGTTAATAATACATAATATAGTCCATAACATGTGTACACATCATGGTTATATTTAGCAGTAATATTATGTATGGTTATAACTTATAATTAAAAAAAAAGTAATAATTTATGTAAAATGATTAAAACTTGAATGCACTAAATATTTAATAATTCTTCTAGGTTCGAGAACATTAATAGTGAGGTATACAGCTTTACAAAATTTAAGGGGTGAGAGTGTAGCCGCCATTACACAGAGATACGCTGTGCCTAACACACGTTACCCTTGGCTCAATAACTGCCCTTATATTGTAAGCTTCTAAAAATAAACACGTTAATGACCTTGTATCTATTGTATTCGTCTTTACCTCAAAATAAGGCGCTAAACTACAAGACAGACGCAACGGCGATTTTATGGGTAGTCTCTACAAACTGACTTTATTATTTCTCAGTTATTCCTTCACCGATTCCAAACAAAACGGTACATAAATTAGTATCTTGAATGATGAAGGTCATGATAATGTGATGCGGGCGCAATTCGTAAACCGGCTATACTTACTGCCAGCATTTATTGATCACGATGCAAGTTCAAGAGTATAATCAATTTCAACCTTTGGCGTAGGCACAGATTAATTAAAAGTACAAGGTGTAGGCACTACAGTTATCAAAGAACAAGATCACGCTGAAACCCGGAGTAACATTCGTCCCTGGGTGCTTAAAACGCTGAAGTAAATATGTTTACTAGAGTAAGGTCATCGTAGAGATGTTATAGGTAGGTAGTTAATTACGCTAGGGATGGAAATAGGGCCACCTTCGTCGAACATGCTTGCTCTAAAATAAGTAATATTATGATGCCATGAATCATGGCTGTAGGCTAAAAATTATTCCGCCATTATATTGCAAAAGCGTGCAACTCGATATAGTAAAACCACTTACTAAATTCAGCGCATATTAACATTATAACTAAGTATGTTTCCATAAACTTTGTTTTGGTGCTGTTACTACTTAGTTACAAAATGTCACAATGTCTCAAGAAAATATTTCACGATTTACTTACACGCGCTGCTTTCTACAAAACAACCAAAAGCAAGTAATGATTGAAATGTAAGACAATGCATAATACCCGTGTTCAAAGATTAATACTGGTGGGCGGAACCTATAGAATACCATGCCCGGATCCCCGTCATTCAGCCGCCAAGCAGTAGTGCGCGAGCATTACTGTGTTCCGGTTTGAAGGGTATTGTAGCCGACGAAATTACTGAGCACTATGAGACTCAACAGCTAATTGTCTCAGGGTGACGAGCGCAGTGCAGCGCCGCGCAAGATTTTGTAAGTGGTGGTGCTGTTATTGTTATGGGCTGGCGTATTGCTTACCATCAGGCAAACGACCAGCTCGTCAATAAATTACATTAAAAAAGAAACTCCGAAATTGCTGCGCAGAACAACGCGTTTTTGTCTACTGTGTATATCTGTGTACATCATTATCTTTATCGCTATCTCGCCCGCAGGTCGCTATGGTAGAGGTGCAACTTAACCCTCCAGAGTCCACAAAGGTTCCGAACGCAATGCTCGTCGCATTCACCGTTTGCACCACGCTTCTGGTCGCAGTCCATATGCTCGCCCTGATGATTAGCACTTGCATCCTGCCAAACATAGAAGCGGTAGGAAACCTCCACAGCATAGCCCTAGTCCACGAATCGCCCCACGAACGGCTACACTGGTACATCGAAGTCGCGTGGGCCTTTTCTACCCTACTCGGACTAATTCTTTTCCTCATAGAAATAGCTATATTATGCTGGGTTAAATTCTACGATCTAAGTACAACAGCCGCTTGGTCGGCTTGCGTAGTCCTCATACCCGTGATGATAGTGTTTCTAGCGTTCGCTATTCATTTCTACATGTCTCTAGCTACGCATAAATATGAAGTCACGGTCACCGGAATAAAGGAGTTAGAGCTGTTGAAGGAACAGATAGAGTTGGGCGATCACGATGCGAGAATGAATAATCTTACTCTTATAGATCAGAGTCGCATAGTTTGATAGTGTTGTGCTTTTTGTCTCCTGTTGGAATGTTTAATTGTACTTATAGCCTTTCTATTGTACTTATTATGTGCCAATTTTTCGCACTATACATTGTTAATGTTTTTATGGGGAAGCAGAAATTGTAATGGAGTGTTTTAGTAAGACCAAGTTAAATTATAATCTCGCCTATAGTTGTTTTTTTAATAAAAAGTTTAGTCGTAACCTCATCAACAGGAAAAATACAACATTCTAAAAAATAAGTTGATGACCTTTGCGTGTTATTTTGTACAAACAATCATCATCAAATGTATAGCTCAAAAAAATCTCACTTCATTATGGAATAACATTAGAATAAATAATGCTGTCATGACAACAGAATCTCTGAATCCGGAACAGATTTTATTCATGCATTTTTCCATACTGTGCTTGGCCAAAAAGATGGAGAATAGCAATAATAACTAGAAAACTGCTCGTCTTCGACAGTTCAGTGTTTTGCATAGTAACATTAAGCAATTACAAGTATTTGTACAAGAATAACGCTTAAAACTTTCGGCACGTGTCATATTTTTGGCCAGGTAATGTAATTATGATTGAATATTGGGGTGCCTCCAATAATTTGGTTGACATTTCATGTAGATCCAAAGATTTATATATATACCATAATATAATTATTTAAATGAATTTACCTACTATCTTAGGAGAAAACATAGTGTTAATTTTCAGTGATATAACATAATTATTATTTCGTAAATTTAACAATATCATTAAAATAACTTACTCTCATGTAATTTGTATATCTAATTCGAAATTATTTACCTTCTTTAAAGACTTTATTCAACGAATCAGAAACCTGTACTTATTCTTGACTTTAAATTAAAAGACAATATTGGAGTATTATGTAAGTCAATGTAAGTAAATAACTATAACAAATTTTGACTAAGGTAAGCTAAAACCCAGGCCGAGATAAATAGAGTTTGCTAAGCATTTACTTGTGTAAGCACAACTATTGACTCTCCTCAAACCATATCAATATGATAAGTATGACAAACATAAATTAGACTTGACTTTCTTAGATTAAAATGATTTTAATCGAAAGAATCTTATCAAATTAATGAAGAGTATCATATTATTGGTTTGACGGCTTATCTCCAATTTAAGTAATTAAAAATAATAATAAACAAGTACTTTGCTTAGCAATGACTATGACCTCTTCTCGGTATTGCCCTGGGTAGCAAAAGCAATGAAGTAATAAGGCAATAATAAGATATTTGACTGTAAATATTTAATTCAATAAGCACTGTGATATAATATTGAATGACAATGTAACGATCCTATTGTTATTTAGGTTTTATACATTAATAGTGTACCTGTTGATCGTGTTCTGGTTAAAAGTTATATGATAAATTTTATTATTATTTTGGCTTTCGGCACATAATACTAAGGGACAAGAATCACTCCGCAAAGAAATTTAAACAAATAGCGACTCTGGCTATGACGCAATAAAATGCAATTCAGCTCGCGTAGCGCTGCATACTTACCAGTCATATTAACCTACAGAGCACCTCTCTTTCTATCGCATAGCTCTTATCTCTTCTGACGCGGCACGTGTAACGACGCGCGACCCGCTGACGATGTCCGGCTATGTACTTGTAGCTTCGTACCTCCAGTGCGGAGTGCGCTAGGCATGCTTTCGGTTCTTGTGAGGCATTAATAGTGCAGTAGCTAACGATATACAACATCTTTACGGATAAAGAAGTATTATTTTATCCTATGCAAATATAGTGTCAAATAAATTTAACGGTAACCTTATCCAGAAGATGTGAAACAGGTGTACAGTTTTTAGAAACAATTTGTACTGATTGTTAAATAATTTATTTTGTATAATTGCTCACTATAAAGAATTACATTTGGTCGATACAGTATTGGAGTTGTTTGTCTATATTCCCTATTTTCTGTTGCAGCCAGAACTCGCTCTGTTCTAGGATCCTTCTTGAGTCTTGCAATGTCTCCTGTTAAGGATTTTTATCATCAGTTTGTTAACAATAACCAGTTTTATTGGACGAAATATTTGTTAGAGTTATTTGTTTGACTAAATATCAGTTAAATATCCGTAGAATTATGAAGGTTCGGCACAAAGCGCTAAAGGGGTCAGAATTTGTACGAGTGAAAAATATAATAGTAGTGTAAAATCTTAAGACAAAGAAAACAAGCAGCGGTAAAATGAATATCTATAAAATGGTAGTGCATATAATTACATACTAAACTAGTTAACCTTTTGAGCGACAAAGCTGTGCCCACCACGTCAAGCTACATATATTTTAGTCGGTACATAGATGGTGGTGCGAGGCCAGCGGGATTCGAACTCGGGTGCGTCGGATCGAAAGTCGCACATGCTCCCACTGAGCCACACTCGCTCTTACACTCGCTCTATAAACGGTGAAGGAAAATATCGGGAGGAAACCTGCATGTCCAAGAATTGATCCCAAAAATTCAAGGACATGTGACATCCACTAACCCGCACTGGGCCGGCGTGGTGGATTATGGCCCATTCTCTCTCTATGAGAGAAGGCCCGTGTCCTAGCAGTAGGAACGTGATGGGCTGATGATGATGATGATGGTAGATGGTGGTGTAGACTGGTGTTTAAAATAAATACTTAAATCGTGTTCAATGGGAGCGTGCTAATTTTTTATCTCCCATGTAAATACGTTATCTAAATGTGTGAGTCAGACAAAGCAACGCCGCCGCCAGCACTGTTTACGGAATACTCATAATCTCGGCTATTTGCATGATAGTGTTTCTCATACAAACAATACTTACTGGTTTTACTAAGATAAAGTGTTATAAACTGGGTTATTTAATTTGGGATATGCAAAGATAATATGATTTTTTTCCCATTGTACTAGTCTCATAGGATGTACTAAATTCACAGATGAGACCACAATTTTTATCTAAGGCCAATTTGCCAAAAAGAAAAAGACAGGCGTGTTGCTTACCATCAGGTGAACGATCTGCTCGCTCGTCACTCAATTACATAACATGTATACATTTTATCAAAAACAAAACCGACTTCCACGTATCTTCGAAGTTCAAGGTCAAATATCGATGAAATTTATATGGGGCCACTTCGTAGCTATACTGAACCCATAGCAATTTTTTTCCAAATCGGTTCATAAATGACGGAGTTCTGAGGTAACAAATATTAAAAAAACATACAATCGAATAGAGAACCTTAACTGAGAAGTCGGTTAAAAAATAATGTTTTGCTTATTACTCCAACTTACGGGTGGTAGGGGATACCGCGTCGGCAGGTCGCAAAACTGACGTATGATGATGTCGGACATCTTCGACTTGACGCAGAAGTCTTCCACCCAGCAGCCTTCCTGCAGCTGTCCCGTGTGCATATGATAGAACCGGCCCAGGCCGTGCTTCAGGCCCTTCTCCCAGCGGCCTTCGTAGCGATTGCCGTTTTCTAAAGGGAATTTGCGGTATATGGTTGAAAGTGTACATAGGAGTCTTAGATAAATTTCCATCAGGCCCTATATACAAATTAAGATTACATGTCTTATTTCAGCCTCTGTGGTGTAATGGTTGGGTTAGCTCAAATTTCATACACCACTAAGTTTGCGGGTTCGATTCCCGCGACGGGACAAATGTTGCACAGAAAAAAGAAGCGCAAGCGTTTTTACGTATCTAGGTGTTGCGGGACCATGGTTTCCAAGATGCAGGTAATCCTAAGATCTATGTATGTGAACGTTGGGCGTATTTTATTTACCATTTATTTTAAATAGGTATAGATATATCGCACACAATGCTGAGAATATTTTAATTAAATACAAATTCTAAACAATAAATTGCCTGTTAGCATCTTAATTATCTGAGTTAAAGATAAATTAATCTTCATTACTGGCTGAATTCGGAATACACAAACAAAGGTTCGTTAATTAAACAACGCAATCTCACTCAATAGGGAGAGAGAAAGAGGCACGCGTACCATATCAGTCAAGGCAAGGACGGCAAGCTACAGACAACTTAAATTGTACCTTATTTCTTATGAAATAAGTTCAGTAATTATAGAATTTTTAATAATTTACATTTCCAAGACACTAGTTTTTGTTTGATACCCGATTGTTTTAACTTTGATGCATATTTAGTAAGGTCCTTAGAGTAGGGAAGGGTAACTAATGGTCAGTCGTCACACAGAGCAAAATTTAGTACCAGACAATATAATACCTAAAGAGAGGGTAACCACACCTACCTGTACCTACTTTGTGTCAACATGTAGGAATACATTTTATTTAAAAAAAACCGACTTCCATGTATCTTCGAAGTTCAATGTCAAATATGGATAAAATTTATATGAGACCACTATACTGAACCCAACGCAATTTTTTTCCAAATCGGTTTATAAATGACGGAATACTGAGGTAACTAACAAAAAAACATACAATCTAATTGAGAACCTCCTCCTTTTTTTAAGTCAGTTAAAAATAAAATTTTGATTACCTTGCACAAACATACCCAAGCCTTCCTTCTTATTCATATTCCAATAGCCGACATAGAACGTGCCGTTCGCATACCACATCTTGCCATAGCCGTGTCTCTGTCCGCGTTTCCAGAAGCCAAAGTAGACGTCTCCGTTAGAATAGTACCGCCACCCGGCGCCCTCGGGCTTGCCGCGGACCCACTCGCCGCGGTACTCAAGACTGAAAGTACCGTTTGGCAGGCGGAAGCTGAGGGTACCAAAACCATGTCTGAAAGAAAATAAACTAGATATATATGTTATTTAGGCGTCCTCTTTTACTTTTTATTTACACCGCCGACCTCTCTCACTCCATTAGTTTTTTCCATCCAAAGGTTGACCGGAAGATAATGCTTTTCGTTAGCGATTAGGGCGGACGCCCTTTTTACTATAGACACTATAGTTTATAAGAGTATTTCCTGTACCTTGTTAATTTCTTGTTTGGTGTACAACTGTACAATAAAGCATTATTGTATTGTATTGTATTGAGTGCCGCTGTTACTCGACTAAAATACAAATATAGTGCGAACAAGGCTTTAGCTCATATGCGCCAACGTGCAGTCGCATAAATTCGATTAAAAAAAAACAAACAAAGTCAGCTTGTCGCAGACTTGGGTTTAAAAAAAAGGGTCTATCAATTTATATCCGAGTCAAAAAGTGCTTACCTGAATCCTTTATACCAATCTCCTTCGTACAGTTTTCCTCCGATCGTCAAAAATAAACCTTTCCCTGTAATTTGATAACTTCGTTTTGGTAGTCTGTAGGTAATTCAAAGATATAGGATTGATATATACAGCAAAAGCTATATATACTGGGCATTACTGGGTGCTTGGTGCTAGTAAAAGAAATTTACATACCTACCTACCTATATAATGAGACAAGTTGAACGTTTCAAACTGAGTAAGCCCAAGTCTGCAATGAATCTGCCGAATTCTACATTTCTCTACATCTACTCTAAAAAAGGCTGCATCATTTGCATGCATGGGAATATACCTACCATTGTTTTATTTATTTTTTACGGAACTGAGTGATGAGACGAGCGTCGACGTTCGCCTGATGGTAAGCGCCACGCCTGTCAATAACATTTGCAGTGCCACCCAGAACTTTTAATACCATAAAAGCACTGCGTAGGACTGCATTACGCGATATTATGCCCAGTAATTTCGCTGGCTATAAGAATTAGAGAAATTTCACCATAATAGGACAAAGAATTTTCTAATTATGGTGAAAACCAGTGAACGGTGAAAACCACTTCAATATCTATCATGTTCACGTAGAGGTACGCCGTAATATTTAGTTTTCTTTGCTATAGGTCGTGTTTTCAGCTTCGACCAAAATAAATAAGTTTTAAGATGATCTTACCTTCTTTCTTATCACTCTTCCAGTCTCCTACATACCTGTCGAATCTTGATGTGAATATAGCATGGTGCACTCCATTTTTGATCGATTTCCTTTCGGCTGCGATCAGCAAAGGCGTAAACGTTTTTGGTTTGTGATAAAGGGGCATGTTTTGCAAATTGTAAAACCAAAACAAACTTTTGTAAACATTGAAAACAAAGAGAATTCAATACGTAAAAATGAAGTTTCATTGACATAGGTAGGTACTTAGGAACTCCTTGTACCTAATCAGAAAGATGTTTTAATTAACAAAGAGAATACAATGCCGTTAGTCCATTGCTTCACAAGCTACAGATGGTGATGTTACTGTTGGTAGGTTTCTCGTATGCGAGAGGCCGTCTGGGTGGGTACTACCGCTTTGCCTGTTATTCTGCCGCCAAGTAGTAGTGCGCAAGCATTACTGTGTTCCGGTTGGTAGGGCATTGTAGCCAGCGAAATTACTGGGTATGAGACTTAATAGCTAATTGTCTCAGGTTGACGAGCGCAGTGCAGCGCCGCGCAGGATTTGGCAAAACAAAGTTCTGGGTGATGCTGTTTCTGTTATGGGCTGGCGTGTTGCTAACTATCAGGCAAACGACCAGCTCGTCTTGTCATTCAGCTACATATTGAAAAAAAAAGATTATTTTGTATACATATTGTGTTATGTTTCTCGATTAAAATAAGATCGACGGTCGAGGAAATGAGAAAAGTCTCACTAGTTCGACGGTCTAACTAATGAGAAAAAAGATTCACTAGTTCGACGATCGAACAAATGAATCGAACTAGTGGGAACAAATGGTTTTGAAACCACATTAAATGCAGTGGGCGGTGTAACGTATCTATGCGTAGCAAATGTAACAATGGGTTAGTATCAGAGAAGTTCCTTACATTTGGCTTTTTGTAGAGTTTCTAATCCTAATCCCGACTCGGCACCAATGACTTATAGTTACATATGTGCAGATTTTGCACGCTCGCTCTAAAACGGTAAAGGAAAACATCGTGATGAAACCCGCTTACGCGCTTTGGAGTGGTAGGCTCTGGCCGTGGTTGTTATACCACCCACCGAACAAAGCCATGCCGTCAAGCGACCTAGTCGTGTTTCGGGATGATGTTCGGTGAACCATCGGGGAGACGGGACTGAGCAGCCGCTCAACTGCCGTCTCTCTCTAGATCTACGTGCTCCATCTTAGGCCATATCATCGCTTCACATCAGACGACATAGTGGCCAAACATAGATTTATTAAGCGTAAAAAATAAAATAAAAACAATGCTAAAAAAGGACCATAAATGTCCGCGTATAAAAATCCTCAAACACGTTTTACTGTTTAGACAATTATTTATGACAAAAACGAATTTAGTAACTACCTATCTGTACCCTTTTCACGACTTAACGGATAAACCAATCTTGAAGTGGCACAGAGATATCCTGTAGCGACTGTAGCATTGAGGACATAGGATAATTTTAATCCTAATTTAGCACAGGGAACCAAACCCCACTCGCACTAAGCCGAGGGCAGCAACAAGTGACAAATAAAACACATTTTATCTATACAATATATTCAAACTACGATACGTTTACATCTTTCCGTGCGCTTTCTGCAATCCCCTACTCAATTCTATTAGCTGTTGGTAGGACTCCCTAAAGCCCTGCAGGGCTAGCTCCTGCTGGCTTTTCATGGATGAAGTCGAGGATATGTACTTCTCGACACACTGGACACATTTGTTGTCGAGCTGGATGTCCTCTTCGGTGAGAAGCTCTGGTTTGGACAGCTGGATTGGTGTAGGTAGAATCTGGAAATTATAACATAAACCATGTTATAGAAATTAGAACATGATTTTTGATTTTAAAAACTTGTATTATTTTTTTTAATTTAAAGTTCGATATTTAGATTGTATTTTTACTATACATTTTTGTTTTTTATTGTATTAATGTAATACAATTTTGCTAAAATTTGTAATTTTTAGTTAATTTAATTTTAATACATATTTGTAAAAAAATAAATTGTAAATATTTTTTTTTTTTTTTTATAAAATTAATATTTAAATGTAAAAAATAAACAAATAAATGTGTGAATGTGTAAATGTAAAAAATGTAAAAACGATTTAATTTAATTTGTAAATACGTATGGCGTGCTATGGGAGAGGCCTATGTCCAAAAGTGGACTGATGAAGGCTGATGATGATGGGTGCAATGGCAACAGAACTAGGTTGCTTGACGGCATGGCTTTGTTATGACGTGCGGTAGCTGGTGCAAAACGCAACAGTGGCGCTTATCATCAGGCGTACGATCCTGTTGTTCATGTAATTACCTCTTGTGTCAACGTCTGTGCAGTGTCTCCCACAGCTTGGTTACCGTGGATGGCATGTTGCAGCGCAGTGAGTAGCACGGCCTCCCTCACCGCTCCATTCTGCAGGAGTTCCAGCATTAGATTGTCGATGCTCTGGTGCCAGGTCAGGTAGAAGGCCAAGGGACCAAAGTGTCTTGTTGATCTGAAAATATGTATAAAAAGCATATTATGATCCTCTATCAGATTCTAGACTACTATTAACACTTTCTAGATTAGCGGTTCCTAACAGGTGTTCCGCGGGACCCTAGGGTTCCGTGAACGGGTCACTGGGGTTCCGAGAATTGCCGACGCTGGCCGGCATTTTTATCGATATACTGACCCGCGCAAAAGTGCTGAATCAATTTCGATAAAATTTATATGGCCAGCTCTGAAGTATGACCTACCAAATAAAAAAGGAATCATCATAATCAATTCATAATTGGCGGAGTAATCGGAGTAATGCGTAACAAACATAGAAAAAAAAAACATACCATCGAATTGACAACCGAGAATCTCCTCCTTTTTGAAGTCGGTTGAAAATAGCAGGTTCTTTTAACAAAGCATGAGACGTCGAAAGAAAAAATAAAAAAAATCATAGTCGAATTGAGAACCTCCTCTTTTTTTAAGTCGGTTAAAATATGAGTTGGGGTTCCGCCAAAATTAGGTAGATAATTTAGGGGTCCATAGCTAAAATAAATTGGGAACCGCTGTTCTAGACCCTAATGTCTAGAATCTGTTTATTACTACATTAATTATTATTTAGTATAATACTCAGAAACTGTTGAACAGATTTTAATATATTTCTAAACTTACCAAACCGCATAGGGTTCAATAGGTCTAAATGGGTTGTCGTTGTCAGAGTTTGGTAGCATTAGTCCCAACTTAGATTATAGAGTAGGCTATATCAAAATTGGGTGGGTGACTACAAAGATACAGTTTCATGACCTCTTCGTGGTATGCACTCTCATTTATTGGGGATGTTTTGCTAACATGTTTTTGGAACGAATATGGATTTCCTCTGTCGTTCATGCGGACAAAGAAGCGAGATAACCTATTATAAATAAATAAATGATGTGTTGCACATGATTTTAAACTTATTATACCTGAGTATGTCATATTTCCTCACAGCATCGACATGTTGATAAGAAACGCTAGTGATCCTCTGGTAGGCAGGTTCTTCTGGCTCATACTGTATACATGCACGGTCAAGAACAAACTCGTATTCCTCTCGGTCTAATAAGCTGTGGAATTTCTCTTCGTCTGTGAACATTAGTGGCTCTCGGATCTTGCGACCAACCATCGGGAAGTATACCTGGAAGATAGTAATTAAATTTTGAAATGAAAGCCTATTTATAGCTTATGTTACAGGCTGTAGATAACCTCTTCAAGAATAAACAGCACAATGCTTGAAAAAGGAATTTTAATAAAGTTGATAGGACATATTAATATTAATAGTTTATTTTCAGGCAACAGAGTACAGTTTGTAAAATAAAACTGGGCCCATAAACATAAATGTTATGATCTAATATATGTATTATATAAATAATGCTTAATTAAATTTACACTGTGGATGACATGTGATGCTTGGTGTCTACACATATATTATTCCATACATATATTATTTTTATTATTATTCTATGGGCCCTTTTTTTATGCTTAATAGATCTATGTTTGGCCACTATTCCACCTGATGTGAAGCGATGATGTGCCCTAAGATGGAGCACATAGATCTAGAGAGAGACAGTTAAGCGGCTACTCAGACCTGTCTCCCCGATCGTTCACCGAACATCATCCCGGAACACGACTAGGTCGCTTGACGGCATGGATTTGTTCGGTGGGTGGTATTACATCCACGGCCAGAGGCTACCACTCCAAAAAATTTACCTGATTAAGCCTTTTTCTGACATCATGGTCACAACTGTGGAGAGTACCATCAGGGTCTCTGAAAAAATCATAATTTAGGCTCAATTAGACTGTCATTCATGGAATGACTTTATTACATTTGGTTGTTTGGTTTGGTGACATGAGACTATGAAAGAATCAATGCAAGGTTACCTTTGTACTATGAATCTGTGCTGATTGTCAACACCAAAAGTAATGTCTGTGAAAAGGTATGTTGAGGGGTCATAGCCCACAAGAGCCGGGTCTTTGGATAAAACATCATTGATGGGCTTTTGTATCTGAAACATTAATAATAACAATTTATTTTTAACTGGCAATTATTCTAAGTGCTATTTGTGCTAACATGAAATCAAATTCGTAGTAGTCTTTGTAATAATTGACGTTCGTAAGTGCGTCTGTGATGCCAAAACTGAATAAAGACCTTTTGAACTTGAACTTGGTCAATTAGATAGTTGTATAAAAATTGACACCTAATCTGTATGCTAACTGCGATTTTACATTGGCACAAGTGAGCCTAATTGTTAACTATGCTCATGACAAGGCCACTGCCCTAACTACTGTGAATTTGAGACCTACCCTCTCTCTATTTCTTACTGAATAGTATGCAGTAAAATGCTGATTTAAAATAACCATTTAAGCTTACCTGGACAACTGGGGGCATTTGTAATAACCTGTATGCCTTTTCATTGACCTGCGCGATCTCGGCTTGCAAATCTTCATTAGTTAAGAACTTGTAAGTTGGTGTCTTTAGAACAGACAAGCCACTGTTCGTTCTCTTACGAAACACCTTGTTGAAGTCTGGCCGGGTCAACCTTTTTAGTAACACTTGAACATTCGAAGAGAAAAACTTCGGCGCAGGATCTTTCTCATCTACAAAAACCGAAGATATTGAATGTTATATCAAAATTATGAGCAATTCTTGAGATAATGTTCCTACGAATGTTACGACGTTTTGTTTATGTTTGCTTACCATACAAGGATGGCACTATACTCAATTTCCGACAGGATATTACAAACACTTGGGCATCATTGTGTCTAGTTATTATATTTCTAACATTATTGTGTCCTATTTTACGAAATAACAGCGACATTATTATATTTTAAGTAAAGAGAAATTCTGTATAGGGCCAGTTAATACTCTTTGGAGAAATTTATAACCTCAACAAAAGACATTTAATTATTTTGACATAAATAGTGCCGTACCCGATTATTAGAAGTCGATCGATTTTGAAAAAAACCGGTAAAATGTTAAATCTTTTGAGTCGTTGAGATTGAGACTGTGACGTGATGAGATTAACCTAAGATTTAGTATAGTATTAGATTTACCGAAAAAAGTTGTACTTCCAAAACAGAATGCATCCTTTTCTACTTATCACAAAAGTTACTTGAAATAAAAGAGACCACTATAGTTGCTCAATACCCAAAAAATACCCAATTGTCTCCACTTTGTCTATATTTACTTACTTGTCAAATGATTATACATATATTGTACATTAGCGATGTCCTATTTTCATACCGATAAAACGTTTCGACCTCCGGTCTTATAAGAAAATGTTTAAATTTTTTTTTGTAAGACCGGAGGTGAAAAGTTCTCGTGTAAAGTTTTGAAGGAAGGGACTTGTTACGATGAACTGATTGTATGCTTGGAAGTAGTGTATGCTTTATTAACACTTTAGACTATCTCGTTTTTCGTTCGCGCTAGATAAAGCATACTTTAGCTATTTCACACCAGCCGATCTACATTCCGGTCCACGATCAAAAGTTTGTTTAGTTGATCGGGTGTTTAGTTCGTGGTTTCCTTTTGATTTCTCGTCCGACGCGTGCATGATACAAACGCATTGTATCATGCACGCGTCGGACGAGAAATATAATGTGATACACCCAGTAGGTATCACATAGAGGTGCATCAGGCAAGACGCGTCCACACCGACTACAACTGTGCACCGCGCAAGTTCGAGTGGTTCTGGATGGGCCGGTGTGGACCCGGCTATTGACTTTTAGACTGCTGGAACGGAATAAATTAATAAATCACACACTTTTAAAATACGTTGAATTTATTTATTTACGCTAGCGGCGACATCTAACTTCTAACCAATAAGAACGCTAAATATGCTTTAAGATTGCATGAAATACATTACAATGAAGAATAATTTCATTATTAATTATTCTGTTTTATTTATTATGAATGTATCTTCTGTTTTCACATTTAAACATTATTTTAACATTTAAAAAACATACTTTTGAGGCTTGTGTCTCGCTAAAAATGCATGTAGGATTTCATGACATACCAAGAAGAATAACATCATTATTAATTATTCTTCTCTGTAAGAAGATACATTTCTTAGATACAATTTTCACAATAGTTGAAAGATAGAAAATGTTTTTTTGACCAATATCTACCATAATTATAAAAGGGAGGTTTTTTCATGTAGCTGAGTGAGACGCGCAAGCCGTTTGCCTGATGGTAACAGCCATTCCTGCCCATAAAAATTGCAGTGCCACCTAAAACTTTAAATACCATAAAAAGCACAAAGCGAGACATTACATATTATTTACTTAAGTCTCATATACCCAGTAATTTTGCTGGCATTGTATGCCTTTAAAACCGGAACACAGTAATGCTTGTGCACTACTGCTTGGTGGCAGAATAACTGGCAAAGCTGAACGAAACAACAATCACAGCGCATGACGTCATATGCAGGCAAATGCCATGAGTCAAGCTTGTGTTTATTTTACGTTTTTGCTTTTCATAAAATGTATTTTTGCTATTTTTTTTCGTACCATTACTACAATATCGTCTCCAAACTTCACAAAACGTATTTAAATCTCTTTGCAAATTTTATTTCAAAGAGTTTGTCGTTTACTACCTACATATGACGTCACAAATTTTGAGGTGACCTTTTGCGCGGCAATATTTGAAACATAATATTTAAACATCGTTTCAGGTACTTTTAGAGTGTTATTTAATTGAAATAGTATTTTTCATAGCTATACATATTAATTGTAGTTAATATAAAACACTTTCTGAAAAGTTGTCCGACCCCCTATTATAATGAATATTTCGACTCACGATAGTTTCCAAACCTTATATTTGTTTAAATCTTTTTATACAGATGCCCCAAAAGTCAACGTTTCATCATCACGATGAAATAGGCTAACTTTTCTTACAATTTAATTACATTTTACAGTACCTATGGACATTTGACAGACAACACATTTTTATTTTGGGACAACCTGTATACAATTCATATAAAAATGTAACCAGTGCTGGAGCACCACTATCAGTATCAACTATATGTTGCGAAGCTCGTCGGAGGCTCATACCTCCGCCTCACAGGTATTTTCTGCAAACAAAAGAATATACTTATAAGTACACTTAAATAAATGTTTAAATAATTTCTTACAATTGATTGATTTTTTATTATTATGTCAATTAACCCAGCTTAATTAAATTAAATTTTCCAATACTTAAGCCCAAAGATATTTAATGTTAAAATTTAGTAGAGGGGGAGCTCCGCTCCCTTTCTAGCAAAAAGTAATTTGTTCTTTTTGAGACTTGGAAAATTTTACCAGTGGGTCATTTTTTAAAATAAAACTACAATATTTAATTAGCTTTAGCGAATACGCTGGCTGACTTGGGAAAATTGTTGGTACTGCATAAGAATGCAGAAGTCTTTTTTGGGAACCTTCTCGATAACACGATTCGTCGAAATGCATAGAGCATATTCGAGAATGTTGAGTCGGTTCCCAATTTGACCTCTGCATGTTTTTTAGCCAAGCGTTTCGCAATTCTGCGAACACTGGGAACCTAAAACAACAACAAGAACCTAAGTATTCTAAATATATTTAACATAATGAATTAGCTACAAGTATACGTTTTATAGAACAAAAACGACTTCAATGTATCTTCGAAGTCCAAGGTCATATACATATCGATGAAATTTCTATGGAACCACTTCATCGCTATACTAATCCACACTAAACACAACGCAAAAAGAATTTTCCGAATAAGTTTATAAATGACGGAGTTCTGAGGTAACAAACATATTATAAAAAAACAATCGAATAGATAACCTCTAACTTTTTTTAGGTCGGTTAAAATGAAAAATATCGACTGCGAAATTAACTAAAACATAATTTATTCAAGTGGCACAATTCATACTATGGTTGTGAATTTTACCACATCACTAGACAAGTACATGAAATGCCAAACACGTCGATCGGTATGCAAAAATCCGTGTTTATTTAGATGTGGGATTTATTATGCTCATCATGTGAAGCTAAAATAGCACCTAGTGTAACTTACATACTTTTCAAACGTACGAGAAGTCTAGCAAATACAAATATTCGCATTAGGAGGTGAAATACACATATCAGACTTACCGATGAAAAGATATAGCCCTGGGTTTCTGCTTCAAATCATCGATGCGGCACTCGCAACCCACCACAACACACGACATGGTCTATGCTTCTTGCCTACTGCTTGATATAATATTTTTTCTCACAAAATTCCTTGCAAATCACCAAAAACACTGCACACAATTAAATACCAGCTGGTATCGACCAAACATCAACAAAGTCAACAAACGTCACGCCCGTTGGCTGTTGGCCCGCAGGGTTTAAAGATGGTGTCATGCGCATAATGCTTTCTCTTTTTAACACATGCAAACGGCCTTTTGAGAAAAAAGAAATGTGTATATGTTTAATTGTTCATCTTTTTGCTTGAATTCTATTTTTTTAATACTTTTTCTTTGAGATTAAGTAACTGTTTAGTTTTAATATATTCCTTTTATTTAAATATTTCTGCTAGCCCGGATATGATGTCCTTTAGGCTAGATTTTTTCATGGATTTATCAGTTATCTTATCTGTGTGTATTTCATTCACCAGGTCAAATATTTTACCTGTGGTTACTATAGTTCATTCAATTTGTTGTCAAAATAATTTTAGCGTAAACTTGCATTTTTATTTCTTAATTTTTCATCGGTTTAGCATTTAAATTATGACTACAACTTGACTGTCTTGAATTTCTAAGGATTTATTTATGTTATAATGGCAAAAAGAAAAGCTGCTGTTAACGATATTATTTATGAATTGGACGGCGATGACAGTGAGATAAGTAGCGACGATGAGGTTAAACAACCAAAAATTAATCGCTTGGAGGCGAATAACAGTCCAAATACCACTCAAAGTGACTCTAATACTCAAAGCAGTTGCTTAGAAATTATAGACATCGATAGTTCCACTGAAAGATTTGATGAAATACATTCACCTAAAGTGATACGTAATGGAGGGAAAAGTTCCGATGAGTTTATTATCATCGATGAAGCTTCGAACACAGATAGTCCAAAACCTCCTGGAACAGAAGGCGAAAGAGGTAAAAAGTTGAATTCGGACACTATTTTTAATGAGGACATAATAATAGATTCCCCAGCCTCCAATAGTGACCTAGGCGTAGTAGGATGTGAGAACAGAACTCCATTAGTAACACTGCGATTTCGAGACAGTAAACTGGCCATGAATTACAAGAAGAAGATAAAAGCCTTCATGCTTAACCTTATAAAGCTTCATGAAAATAGTACTGACTCGGAAAATGAAAATGAAACTGATTTGGAGCTTGACATATGGCCGGAAGATTTGGTGGAAGAGGACCTTCAAGTAGAACCTGAGAAACCAGCCGATAACTTGTTCTTCATTGACACAGACCCCAGTGTTGATATGCCTGAAGACATTCCGAGTTACAGTCAGGTACATTTATATTCTTTTAGACGTACCCATT
This sequence comes from Petrophora chlorosata, assembly GCA_951640565.1. Taxonomy (NCBI): domain Eukaryota; kingdom Metazoa; phylum Arthropoda; class Insecta; order Lepidoptera; family Geometridae; genus Petrophora; species Petrophora chlorosata. The sequence continues at coordinate 4,372,856 of OX621194.1, read as the reverse complement.
TCCTCCTATATTTACTTGAGAACATAGGACTTCTATGTACTCAAGTAAATATTTCTGTCATCACAAATACCATTGTTTATTCTTTACATTATATAATCGGAAATTATAATCAACATTTAATAATAAAACTAAACTAAAAACCTATAAACTATATAAAAATAAAAAGTTATATACAAGTGGCGTCCATGAGCCAAGGTGCCTAGAACACTAACTGCATTCCCACATTCAATGGCTAACGCTAATCTTTGAGCAAGGAATGAGCCAACCCTCTTATTAATGTATAAACAACAAAATTGCACTTTCGCCCCAAAAAATAAAATAAAATAGAAATACTATATATAACTTTAGTTTAAGTATTTTGTTAGAATACATTCCTACGTTCTTATGTCTGCACACTATCGTCTATAAATTTTAATATTGTCTCTTTATAGCATACGGTTGTCTGGAAGAGATCGCTGTTTAGCGATAAGACCACCTATTGTACTTATCATAAGAAAGTATGTTCAAAATGTAATTCCTTTTTATGTGCAATAAAGTGTTTTCTATTTCTATTCTTTTCTACTGTTGTTTGAATTCTTATATGATTCATATTTAGAAGGTCCTGAGTTTGAATACTCAAAAAAGTTTATTGTAGCTTATGAACATTTTTTATATTAATTGCATATTGGTTTCAGAATTCATCAATGATTTCCAATATAGAAAAAGAACCTACACCTCCACCAAGATTCAGGAGGAAAGGTCCTATATGTTTCAACTGTGAAGGCGCCCATACTATGAGAGAATGTACAATGCCACGAAATAATGCTAAAATTGCAGAAAATAGAAAAGCTATGACGAGATTGGGGTAAACATTTTTTTTAAGATAAATAAATAACTCCATACAATATACATACAGGTCTTAGCCCCTATCTAAGATTACCTGTTTTTTAGGAAACCATTAACTACATATATTTATAATTTAATCTGCAGTAGTTTCAAAAAACCTGTTATGTTATTCCTTTCTGTTCAAAGGTTGCCTGGAAGAGATCGCTTTGAGCGATAAGAGCGCCTATTGTTATGCTGTTTACTGTGAATTGTACTTGTTTTTCATGTACCTATTTTTAAGGTTTTAACAATAAAGTGTTTATCTATCTATATATATCTAACGTGCGAATTGCCCTCTGACGCACCCGAGTTCGAATTCAGCTGGCCCCGCACCACTGACTTTCTTATGTTATGTGCGGGTCTAGCACTCGCTCTAAAAACGGTGAAGGAAACATCGTGGGGAAACCGGCATGTCCAAGAATTTAATACAAAATTTAAAGGACATGTGACATCCGCCAACACGCACTGGGCCAGCGTGGTGGATTATGGCCCATACTCTCTCTCTATGAGAGAAGGCCCGTGTCCCAGCAGTGTGAACGTAATGGGCTGATGATGATGATCTATCTAACTACAAGGAAATGGTCCCACAAAACCCAGACATGAATGAAATGCAATTTTATTTCTTTGCACACTTATTAATTGACTTATCTGATAAGCATAATCTTAAAAAAACACAACATTAAACCAAATACATTGCATAATTAAGATCCATGTATTAAAAAATTTTCTCAAGAAAAGAAATAATTAAATTTTCTGTGGAATAAATCATAATGCTTATCAACATTTCAGACGATACCACGTGGAGGACGAGCAAAAATACGGCCACCTTGTGCCTGGCAGGATATCAGGCCAGCTCCGTCATGCTCTCGGTTTGAAGAGGCATGAGCTACCCATTCATATCTACTACATGAGACAGCTTGGCTACCCGCCAGGATGGCTGGAAGAAGCCAGGATATCACACTCTGGAATCACATTATTTGACTCATCTGTTAGTATGAACTCTTTTTAGGGTTCCATACCCAAAGGGTAACATGGGACCCTATTACTAAGACTCCTCTGTCCGTCGTTTTCCGTCCGTCTGTCACCAGGCTGTATCTCATGATCCGTGATAGTTAGACTGTTGAAATTTTCATAGATGATGTATTTCTGTTGTCGCTATAACAACAAATTCTAAAGCAGAATAAAAAATATTTAAGTGGGGCTCCCATACAACAGACATGACTTTTTTGCCTTTTTTTATAGATAATGGTATGAACCCCACGTGCGCGTGTCCGATTCACACTTGGCCGGTTTTTTTTTAACCTATTTTATCTTATACCATTGCTGAGCACAGGTATCACCATCTATGGATCTGTCCATTGCGATTTCAGGGCAGCTACAATATTAATAATGTGATAACAATTACCAAAACAATGAATGATATTGTTAAACTCATACTATAGTAACTATTTTTTAATCTGTGCTCATACAGCTTAAGTTGCAATGACAGATAACTTAAATTTAATGCAGATATTAAAAAATATGCATGATTGCATATTATCTTTGTTTTGCTAATGTTTACCTTAATTGGTATGTTAATAAATTGATTGATTCTGTTTTGTGAAGAAAATGATTGTATTAAAAATTATAGGTTTGTTTTAATTTTATTTCAGGGTCAAGCAACTCTAGGCCCCGATGAAGAGGAAGGTGAGGTGTGCGAGCCGGGAGCCAAAGACAAGTTCGACATCAAAAAGATCCTTGACTTCCCCGGGTTTAATGTACCCACCAGTTCTCGGTATAAAGAGGTCAGTGGCTTTATAATATGCTTTACTATACATGCTTCAAAGTTAAGTAGTCACTTATTCTTCACTATTATCACAGAATACTAAGAGGCAGAAGCATCACTCCGCAAAGAAATTTAAACAAATAGCGACTCTTGCTATGACGCAATAAAATTCAATTCGGCTCGCGTAGCACTGCATACCTTACATTAACCTACAGAGCGCCTCTCTTTCTATCGCGCCGCTCTTATCTCTTCCGACGCGGCACGTGTAACGACGCGCGACCCGCCGTCGGTGTCCGGCTATGTACTTGTAGCTTCGTACCTACAGTTCGGAGTGCGCTAAGCCTGCTGTTATGGAAAACCTGCATTATTTAAATGTCAAGACGTTTGTAACCGACTTCAAAAAGGAGAAGGTTCTCTATTCAATTGTTGTTTTTTATGTATGTTACCTCAGAACTCCGTCATTCATGAACCGATTTGGACAATTATTTTTGCGTTGGGTTCAGTATAGATACGAAGTGGTCCCATATAAATTTCATCGATATTTGACCTTGGACTTCGAAGATACGTTGACATCGGTTTTTATGTTTGATAAAACGTATACTTGTTAATTTAATATGATATTATTATTCAAACTGAACATATCCTGTACACTGAAACGCAATGAAAATATATAGTGTAATCCCGCTGAATATTATGTAGGTTGTTGTTAGTTCCTAACAACAACACTCTTTGTACGACACGTGTTTCGCCGTCTGCACGAGGCATCATCAGGTGAGGCCGAACGCTAGAACGAGAGATCTCTCGTTCTAGCGTTCGGCGAGTCGACACCTGATGATGCCTCGTGCAGACGACGAAACACGTGTCGTACAAAGAGTGTTGTTGTTAGGAACTAACAACAACCTACATAATATTCAGCGGGATTACACTATATATTTTCATTGCGTTTCAGTTTTGAGATGAATTTCCCCAACGTCACGCCTGATTCCATTGCATATCCTGTACAGCTGTATTGGTACTTTCTTTTATAAATTGCTACCAAACTCAAATCCATTGCTATCCTCAACTTAAAGTAAGTTCCCCCACTCTCTTGCCGTATTTTTTGGGTAGAGATTATTTTTCCTATATGGTGGTAACCATCATCATCATCACGTTCCCAGTACTGGGACACGGGCCTTCTCTCATAGAGAGAGTATGGGCCATAATCCGCCACGCTGGCCCATTGCGGGTTGGTGGAAGTCACATGTCCTTGAATTTTTGTGATTAATTCTTGGACATGCCGGTTACCTCACGATGTTTTCCTTCACCGTTTCTAGAGCGAGTGCTAAAATCCGCACATAACTTAAGGAAGTCAGTGGTGCGGGGCCAGCGGGATCCGAACTCGGGTGCGTCGGATCTAAAGTCGCACATGCTCCCGCTGAGCCACACTCGCTCTTGGTGATAAATTGATATTCACAGGTGCATCTGTGTTGCCTAAATTGACTAAGCAACTTTGACTACGTTTACATTCCAGGAGGCCCACTTATTAGGGCTGCCTCCGATGTCGGAGCACGACAGTAAGATGGCGATGCTGCAGGTGTTGGCGCCGAACGCGATGAAGGCCTACAAGCGCAAGAAACTAATGATCTTCCCGTCGGCGCCCGGGGCGCAGCCCCAGGAGGGGCAGGCGGAGATGGATATAGACAGTGGGGACGGTTAGTGGTGACATTAATCATAGAGTATCTCATATATGGCCATTAACGTAACACATACTTAAAGAAAGAAATAAATTATTTTTTGCCAAACTGTGTACATAGTATTTAAGTACAACAATAGTTATAAGCACAAAAACAACAGCTATAGGGGTAAGCTCAGCACTGAGCTGCGTAAGCCTAACAGCTCACGCAAGGCTGATTTTCAGCGTACCCCTTTATTCGAGAGATGGTCGTCGATATTGAGTCATGCGGGTACCAACATAAATAAATTAATTGATTTGCATTTATCAATCAATCAATCAATCAAAAGTTCTTTATTCAATTTTGTCGTCACAGACGCACTTATGAACGTCAATTATTACAATGACTCTACCACCGTATCGGAAAAAGAACCACTACTCAGAAGATACGGCAAGAAACTGAGGGGCATATTTTTTTAGAACTTTTGTTACAATATGTAATGTTTGTTTTTGATAATATTATTTTTCTTTGTGCCAGTTGGCTACTTGGCAGAAGCGGAATGTTCCATGCATCTTTGTCTTCTATGTAATTACTAACTTTATAGTATGCTTTTTTTATTAGAATATTTTTCACCCTAAATTTGAATCCGCATTACAAGAACAGCACTAACATGTATTTGAGGGTAAGTGAGGGTGTGTGTGTGTGTGTATTTTTAGTACGAATAAATGATTATCTGATTATCTGTGTACACTTGGTGATGAAAATATGAATTTCTAGCCGATACCCGCCCGCGACTCCGTCCGTATACATACCACGACCGGGATAACCCAATAAAATCCGCGCCATACGTCGTCAGGAATCCGCACTCGCGATTCCGATATGTTAACGGTTAATAAAAATGCATTTGCTCTAATGGAATCAGGCGTGACGTTGCAGAAATTCATCTCAAATCTGAAATGCAATGAAAATTCTAGTGTAATTCCGATAAATAATGTAATTAGTGATTAGTAATTCGTCGAATCGCATCCGCGACGAGGTGATCCGACAGAGAACCAAAGTAACCGACATAGCTTACCGAATAAGTAAGCTGAAGTGGCAGTGGGCCGTCACATATGTCGAAGAACCGATAACTGATGGAGTAAACGAGTTCTAGAGTGGAGACCACGTTTGGGCAAACGTAGTGTAGGACGCACTCCGGCCAGATGGAGCGACGACCTGCGTAATGTGGCTGGCAGTAATTACATGCGGAGAGCCGAGGATCGGGCTCAGTGGCGTGCATTGGGAGAGGCCTATGTCATCATCACCCCATTACGTTCCCACTGCTGGGACTCAGGCCTTCCCTCGTAGAGAGAGTATGGGCCATAATCCACCACGCTCGCCCAGTGCGGGTTGGTAGATGTCACATGTCCTTGAATTTATGTGATTAATTCTTGAACATGCCGGTTTCCTCACGATGTTTTCCTTCACCGTTTTTAGAGCGAGTGCTAATTCCGCACATAACTTAAGAAAGTCAGTGGTGCGGGGCCAGCGGGGTTCGAACTCAGGTGCGTCTGATCGAAAGTCGCACGTGCCCCACTGAGCCACACTCGCTCAATTACATGCGAAGAGTCGAGGATCGGGGTAAGTGGCATGCATTGGGCGAGGCCTATGTCCAGCAGTGAGCTCGTACATGCTGATGATGATTATTAATTTATGATTAGTGTAATTCAGTGGAATTAACTAGATATTGTCATTGCTGCGTTTCAGATTGGTATTTGCGATATTTAAGACACTTATAAACTTTCAGAAGTGGCAGAGTTCCCGTCGCAGCCCCCGCTGCCGGACGACGCGCCGCCGCCGCCCCCGCCCCCGCCCGACTCTTCACCCCCGCCGCCGCCCGCCTCGCCCCCGCCACCGCCCGCTTCACCCCCTCTCGCCTCCCCACCACTACCAACTGAAGCGCCTAAGGAAAAAACACCAGCTGGTACGACTGATCTCAAGGAAAACAAACCAGATTCTAAAGACGAGAAACCGAAGTCAGACTCTAAAGCGGAAGAAAAGGAAGACAAGACTGAGAGTGATGATGATGTTCAGGTAGTGGAAGTGCTGAAAGTCGTGGACATTCCGGTGCCGAGTGCAGATTTGATCACTATTGATGTGGACGGTGTAAGTATCTTGCATCCTTTGCGGAAAATTTATAAGGGTGTATGTTTACTATTTGAGCTGTATATCTACTGATGATCAATATGTAAACGCACCCCTTTAATATTTTTTTTGTGGGTCTGAGTATTGAGACGAGCTGGTAGTTCGCCTGATGGTAACCGCCACGCCTGCCCATAACAATTGCAGTGCCGCCCAGAACTTTTAATACCACTTATGTCTGCACACTATTGTCTATAAATTTTGATATTGTCTCTTTATAGCATACGGTTGTCTGGAAGAGATCGCTGTTTAGCGATAAGACCGCCTATTGTACTTATCATAAGAAAGTATGTTCAAAATGTAATTCCTTCTTAAGTGCAATAAGTGTTTTCTATTCTATTCTTCCACAAAAAGTAGCACTGCATTGCACTGTTCTCCTCGAGACATCAGATATTAAATCTCATAGGCCCAGTAATTTCGCTGGCTACAATGCCCTTCAAACCGGAACACAGTAATGCTAGCGCACTACTACTTGGCGGCAGAATAACTGGCAAAGATGTTGTACCTACCCAGACGGCCTCCCGCGTACGAGAGACCTACCACAAGTAATATATAAAGAGCTTCTGGAGCTTAATTACAAAGCACAGTCTAAACTATTATAATCTAATTTGTTTAATGAGGACATATAGCCCGTATTCATAAACAACACTTGACTAACTAGGCACTGCAATCATCAGATCTCCACATTAAACACATGCATGCACTTTGACACAAGTTGACTATTGGACAAGTGTTGTTCATGAAACAGCAATACAGTAGAAACTCGATTATCCGGCCCTCAGTTATACGGATTCGCGATTATCCGGACTACCAACCACACAATTAGTCATATTGAGCCAAGTTACAAAATGGTTAATATATGTACTACAAGTAGAATTTATGCAAGCATGAACGTGTCGGAACTGGCATTACCCCGCCCGCGGCCCGCGGCATCGCTGCCCCACGCGTTACGTTATTGCTTGAATTACATAGAACAAAATATATAAAATACCCTGGATATATCCTGGTTAGTTAGCAATTGTTACTACGCTCTGACGTGTGTTTCACGTATATTAAAAATTGTCAAAGCGTAAGAGTTGTGTTATCGCTTAAAGATAAAGCTAATAATTATGGTGTAGGTACATCCACGATAAGTGATATTAAGACGAATAACGATTCAATCTTGTACACCTGCAATGAGATAGTAAATACGGGAGTAAACATCAGAAAATTATGAAGAAACCGATAATGTATCCCTTAATAATTACTTAATTAACATTGATTTTCGTTGATATGTTGTATTTGTTGTTTTTAATAAACACATACACAAAACCCGCCTTTCTTCATACATTCGATTATCCGGATTTTCAATTATCCGAATCCCCAACGACAACAATTAGTCCGGTTAATCGAGTTTCCACTGTACATTCTACAAATAAACATAAGATATTGTTTTAAGGATGTATCTGAACCGGAAACCGGACGCGCCAGTCCAAGTCTCGACGATCTCGAACAGAAGAAGAAAGCATTACTCGACGCCCTCGGCACTGAAGAAGGAGAGATACAAGCGGATGACACCATGACAGATGTAGAAACCAATGACAATGACAAAAAAGATGACGAAACGGTAACCGAACCGGCAGATAAAGATTCAACTGAAGCTGACACACAAGCGACAGAAGCTCCGAGCGAAATGGAAGCCGATGACAATGTTGAAGATAGCTCAATCAAACCAGAACCAAGCTCAGTTTTAAATACCCCGAAAGTCGATATGGAATCTAAAAGTGCAGGCGATTTGGTTAAAACTCCAGTTTCAACGATGGGACGCGTCCGAGACACGGAGTATGGAACTCCCGTTATAAACGTGGCTTCTCCGTACCGTACACTTCCAAGCGATGACAAGTTTGCTAAAGACATCTGTGACGTCATCAACTTTGAAAACTTACCGAACTCTATTGGCAAGTACAAACAGATAAGTACATTATTGAAGAAAGTCAAGAGTGAAGTGGATAGGATACAAGAATCATGATAAACGCTCCGCTACGTAGCGTAGATTATTGTAAATATAAGTGTTTAGAAGTACTTTTACTAAGTCATATGAGGTATTTTTGTACTTTCGATGTGTCCAGTTTTTGGATGCGATACAATAGTTTACACTACACTTGGTTACTGACATTGGAGCCTTGCGCAGGCGGCGTCGGCGGACTGAATAGTAACATAGTACGCGCAAAAACAATTTGGCGGAACATTTCGCATCGCGGACACTTAACCGACTTGAAACAAGGAGAAGGTTCTCTATTCGATTGTTTTTTTTAACCGTTTCATAAAAGGAGAAGGTTCTCTATTCGATTGTTTTTTTTATGTCTGTTACCTCAGAACTCCGTCATTTTTTGAACCGATTTGGAAAATTCTTTTTGCGTTGGGTTCAGTATAGCTACGAAGCGGTCCCATGTAAATTTCATTGATATTTGACCTTGGACTTCGAAGATACATTGAAGTCGGTTTTTTTTTTATAAAATGTATACTTGTTCATCACCTGCGTCGGTGCATACTTTACTACTTTCTATTTTATTTTCGTGGACTTCCCGTCGCCTGCTCTAGCCTTGAAACAATGTAATGACACTTCACATACTAAGTATGGAAGAGAGAATATGCATATTTTTTTTAATGCATGAATCGATTTGTTATTGAATATCTACTATACAATAAAAAAAAAATTGCATCATTGTTATTCAAATTACTAAATGAAAATTTGAATTAATTTAAATCAACAAAAACGCGGCATTTGCGTGTGACGTCAAAATGTGGGAACATAGGATCTCCTCATTGGTCTGTCTATGCTACATGTGTGTGTGTATCAATAATCTACCAATAGGGCTGGCTCTATGTCAAAACATGACTAATAATAAGCAGCGAGCCGCGTGACGTCAAGATGAGGTTGCACGTACTCAAGCGTTTAGTAGTTACGTTCCGTTTTTCCAAAATTAAGAAAAAGAAACATTGAAATACAATAAAATACGCAATTAATAATAATAATTATATCACTACTAAATTTGCAAAAAAAAGAAAGTCAAACAAAAAGGGGATATAAACAAAAATAAAATTTTATCTCCGTGCTAAGGGTGCTGGAGTAATCTATCATAAAAAGTAATTTCTGGAATTTCGACAACACATGCATATTCCCTATTCACTTTGCAAGGGGATATTAAAAACGTGGTATTCCTCGCGCCAAACTTTATGACTTGCGCAGTATACGATTTTGTATAGATTTTTGCTACTGCGCAGGTCACGTGGTGCGCCGATCAGTAGCCATAAATTTTGGCGCGAGTTTTGAGTGAGATTTTTTTTTCTGAGAATGGAGTGTCTTAAATACTGCATAGTCAGGCGTGACACATTGACTTTATTGTTAGAACTGCATTGTTGATACCCTACTTTTATGACGTTGTTCATACGTTTTCACATAATATTTCTACATACATGCTAGGTATTTTCATGGGGAAGTTAATATGCACTGCAATTAATGCCAATACTTTGAATCACTAACCAAATTACTTTCCACTGGACGTTCAGACAACTATGTACTCGTCCTAATGATTTAAAGTCATTTTCTTTAAAGTGGCTATTCAAACATATCATTTGGTACTTCATTTAGAAAAAAATTGGCAATCTGTGCTGGGATCACCAAGATTTACATACGCATGCATGTTTGATGAATTACCGCCGCTGTTTTGACTTAATTATTTAATTTCAACTGATAAATGTACCATGCAATCGCATTTAAAAATAAATATTATGTTATTATTTTGTATCTGTTTTTTTATGTTATTCTGAAATCGGTGCTTCCATTTGGCAAAGTAAATTTTATGAAGACCGTTACAGTTGTACATTATTTTACAAAGATGAAATAAATACCTACAGTTTGATTATAGTCGAGTATTTATTTGCGAAGCCGCTATAACCCAAACTCTTGAAGCAAGTCTAAGGGCTAGTATCCACCAGAGCAGAGATAGCCGCAGATATGAGCGGCGCAGCGGGCGGGGTGTTTCCACCAAAGCGACGGTATGTGGACTGTATTTATTAATTTCTTAAATACACGATAGTCAAAGATATAATAAGTCCAAAGATATTTGTTAAATAGGCGGAAGTCCGGGCCCAGAAAAGAAGACTCTACCAGTGCTTCGGAAATATGCTAGCTAGAGAAGATAGCACAGAAAAACTGCGGGGATGTCTCGTGTTAAATCTTTTAAAAGTCGAAAGAACTAAATAATGCAGAACATTTTGCTAGTCTCGCGGAATAGATGATTAGTAAGAACGGGATAAAACACATTCTGAAGTGAAAAAAAACAAATTTTTGAGTTTAATATTTTTAATAGTTATATTTTACTGAAAATCATAAAATAAATACAATCTCAAAAGGTTTGTCTCTAAACAAATACAGTGAGAAAAATAATAGAGTCCCAACCCAAGGCAAACATGGTTACTTAATTAAATCTAATGGAATCGAGTGGAAAATAAAATAAAACCGTTACAGTATACAATAAATCTCGTGTACCACGATATTGATTTAGCACAACAAGGACCGAGCTAGCAAATGTTTGATGAAACATATTTCCCAACATAATATGTTGCATGCCATATTTGTGACAATTTTCTTCGTAAATGCATTGCTTCTCACATTTGCCGGCTCGGCCGGTGACCCTGTTGCGGCGTACATTTTATTTACATTTTCCTAAAATAATATATATTACACTACAGTGACGCAAGCAAACTAAAGAATGTGCAAAAAATATAACCTAATCCAAATCATTAGATAATGTTGCCAACCGAAAACAGTTCCAAACAGATTTGTGTAAACCACAACTTGGAGAAACAAAGGCGTGGCAACATTGCATTGATAAATAAGTAAACCTCCTTTGTATTAGAATATCAGATTAATTCATCCACGTCAAAATATTTTCAATTACAAACGTAAAATTTAATATGTTTAGTCGATTTTGGTGGATTCAACAAACATGGACTGAAAACCGTTAGCCTAATAGAGACCCTGAATTGGGCAGTAAATTTATTCATCTAATTACAATGACAATTCGAGTTTTTTTCTTTACGTAACGTTAATACATTGTCACATACACAAAACGAGGAATAAAAATGTAGTTAAATCAGATCATATACATATACGCTTTTGAAAATAAGTATTGCACTATAACTAACAACAATGTTCCTTATTATTTCTACGTTGTATGAGACAGAATAGTTTTTGCACTGTACACACCAAGTCCAAACTAAAAGTTCGTCATTATTTATTGATAAACATGAACTTATAGCACCAAATATACAAATATTTGGGATCGCGTCGCAGTAACCTGGCGAGCTTCAACATCACAGACTTTAGAATCTAAGATTCTCAAAAAAATTATCTAATACACCAACAGAGGCGCAGTTGTGAATTGCATACTATCCGGCAACGTTGCAGTTAAATAAACTCTTACTGCTATACATTAGATACACATTCCAGATAGTCATTACTTAAAATATATAATATAATACCTATGCAGGTCGTCGGACTAAGAACGTGCAGTCAATAATATTTTATTTTATTTCATGTTAGTTAGACGAAACATATACTTTCATTGATTCTAGTGTACGAGGCTTTTGTCATGGAACGAACTAAGTTCGACGACTTGGTAACGGTCTAAGCGCGTTTACGCTGCACTAGAATGTTCGCCTACAAAAACTTTGAAAAAGACTATCTTAAACTCAACCCATATACCCGAAGTACGATCCTATTTAAGATAGGATCGTATTTAACTGTACCTCAATTTATTCCCGTTTTTCCGCCAAATATGCTGATTGTGCACTACTTATGAATATTACATGTGCGCGGTGGGCGGGGGTGGCCCAAGGGCCAACCCCGCCGCACCCTAACCTACCGAGGGCTACCCCTTATACCGTTGGGGTAGCCGAAGGGCCAAGGGCTACCCCTTATACGTTTGAGTGCTACCAACAGACCAAATTTGGTGCACAATCAGTATTTTTGGTGAACGGTTAAAAATTATTCTTTTAGATATCAATAAATCAAACTAAAATAAATGTGCACGATCTTAAAACGTATTTCTGAAGCTGTGCTTTATCAGTGTCCCATTAAGTTATAGTTTCAGAATCACAGGGTTCAGAAACTCGTAATAATTCCTTATAAATGGACCCAACTTTATTCAAAGTTTTTCGGATGTTAGTAGATCATTTATGGCGGCCTGCGCAGATGACGAACTTGGTGACACACAGACATACAGACAAACAAGTGACTTAATAGAAACTTGGTAATAAATACCCTATTTTTGCGCACTGTTTGTCGTCTGCGCAGGCCTTATGAGATAGCCGAAATACACTGGATCGTTGCATATTTTGTGCAGCGTAAAATAAGTGTAGACCGTTGCCTTATCGCGGTGCAATGATACTGGGTAAGTAGGTAGAATTACAAATAAACGCTTGAAACTAAGTCGTGAATAGGTACAGAAATTGGCCTATGAGAATTCAACTACGAGACTACTTAGTGGTCAGTTTTTTTAAGGGGAAAGAAAACTATGCACCATGTTAAAGAGCCAACCAAACGTTCCCAAATCGATATCGCCAAATCTAACAACTCTGATATAGATCCTACCCCGCCCAGTACGGTTACAACGGATTCGACACTCGTCTCGACTATAATATTTATAATACAATAACTGGAATCCGAGTTGGCGTGTTCCGTGCCGATGTGGCCCAGTCGTCGTGGAGTCGGGATTAAATTCTTGGCGGCGTCGGCGGCGCTCCGTCTTGGTCCTAGAAAGAAGAAAGGGCAAAATTAAATGGCTATCACTGCATTTATCGGTACTGTCAGCCTATGTTGTATTGCTATTTCTGTTTTCTTTTTTGACGAGTCGTTCGCCTGATGGTAAGCGCCATGCCCATAACAATTGCAGTGCCACGACAGTATAATTAAAAAAATCAAGGACATGTGACATCCACCAACCCGCACTGAGCCAGCGGCAGCGTGGTGGATTATGGCCCATACTCTCTCTATGAGAGAAGGCCCGTGTCCCGGCAGTGGGAGCTTGATGGGCTGATGATGATGATGACAGTATAATTTTAGTACATGCAGAACTTTTAATACCATGAAATGTACTGCATTGCAAGCGCACGACACCCAGAGACATCAGATATCAATTAGTAACTTCGCTGGCTACAATGCTCTGTTCCGGTTTCAAGCGAAATTACCTACTGAGCATTATGTATGAGACTTGACCTTGAGCTATTGTGTCAGGGTGACGAGCGCAGTTAAGTATCGCACAAGATTACGTAAAACAAAGTTCTGGGTGGTGCTATAACTTAACGGCAGCACTATGACAACTTGGCGATTCCTTGCCGCGAAATCACGTCGATTCCTTCATTACATCTCTATGACGCATTCATATATTCATATACGTGACGCGTCATAGATAATACAAAAATCACAGATGACGTTTATTAATGAAGGAATTGACGTTTCCTCGAAGCAAGGAATCGCCAAGTTGTCATAGTGAATTGAGGCCCAGGTGAACGGACTGCTCGTCTGGTCATTCTTTTATTAATGTAAAATAACATATAAACATCGCTGGTGTAAGGACAGCCCCCTTCCTCTCTTTATCTTTTTCTTACGTACGTAATGCTTCTGGTGTGTTATCAAAATATCCGCATGTCTACTTCGCTTTATTGTCCATTGTATTCTTGATTAGGTACTTAAATCATTACTAGTGTAATGATGGTTTATTGTCGCACTGACGAAAATACAGGCGCCGGCCCGGACTACCACTAGGTCAAGGCATCCGAATTTGTTTAAGTATGCTACCGTTATTGTTAGGATTACGTTCGTGCATGTGTTGCTTTAGAATGGTCTAATACCACAGAATACTAAGGGACAGCATCACACCGCAAAGAAATTTAACTAATAGCGACTCTTGCTATGACGCAATAAAATTCAATTCAGCTCGCGTAGCGCTGCATACCTACCAGTCATATTAACCTACAGAGCGCCTCTCTTTCTATCGCGCCGCTCTTATCTCTTATGACGCGGCACGTGTAACGACGCGCGACCCACCGTCGGTGTCCGGCTATGTACTTGTAGCTTCGTACCTACAGAGCGGAGTGCGCTAGGCCTGCTAATACGACTACAAAACAAATTCGACAGATATCCTCTGTGGTGTAGTGGTTGGGCAGGTTGGCTCAAATCTCGTACATCACTGAGGTTGCGGGTTCGATTCCCGCGACGAGACAAATGTTTGTATAAATAAAAAAAGCGCAAGCATTGGTTTCGTGTGGGTGTCGTGGACCATGATCCTTATAATTCCTATTTCCCTAGATAAAGGGAATCCTAGTTTGTGGCCAGGATCTATGTATGTGCTCGTTAGGCGTATTTATTTATTTATAATAATAAAGTGATTATCTATCTATCTATTTATATATAAACATCGATTTTAGATGTTTATTTTGCAGCTTACATTATTTCACATGTGACGGTCACAATGCTGTATTTAACACACAATAGTCACTTTATTATTATTTTATTTTACCGTTTAGCAAAATAATACTTAATTTGAATGGAAACATATAAATACGCAGGAAATCTACTAATATTTCCTCAAGTTTTTCCTTAGACTTGCAAAAAGGCATGCATAGTGCATACCTACTTTGGGGTCGGACAGTAATCGAAAAAAAAACTAAAATGTAGTTAGAACGAATGTTTGTCGAATCCAAAACATCATTCAATCAATATTTTGTAAAATAATAATAATTTATATTTTAAAATCAATAAATAAAATCTAATAATTCTGACATATTTTCTCTGTTTTGAAACACCAACACAGTGCATGAAGTCATTGCAAAGTAAATACCGTGTGCGAAGCTTGTGTTTATTTTATATTTTTGCTTTTTATCTAAATCAAAACGATATATTTTCCATGCCATGACGACCCTAAAGTCCTTAAACTTAACACAAAAACTTGACTCAAAAAATTAAACTCGACACGGCACGTGTAACGACGCGCGACCCGCCGTCGGTGTCCGGCTATGTACTTGTAGCTTCGTACCTACAGTGCGGAGTGCGCTAGGCCGGATGTTAGTTCTAAGGTATATTTATATGGGCCGTAGAATAAGTAAATAACATCTGTAACTTATTTTAATATTGCCTGAAATAAAGATGAAATAACAATATTTAAGTCTCATATGCCCAGTAATTTCGATGGCTATAATGCCCTTCAAACCGGAACACAGTAATGCTTGCATGCTGCTTTGGAAATTGTTCTCTTAATGAGTCGTATTCGTTGAAGCAATGGGCTATATTATGAGGTTAAATATGCAATTGTGGATATTTTGTGGCGGCGAAATGCTACGATTCGACTCTGTGCCGGATTATGGAATGGCTTGAATGCCAATTGGTGTACGCCCTTTTGTTTGTTCGTGATGTCATGGGAAGGGTTCCGACTGAAAATCAGTGCTAAGGTACCTACTTAAGATACCTTAGCGTATGCTGAGTCGGAACCTTTTCCTGACATCGCGCAACATTTCACTGTATTTTTTATTGTTTTTGTTTTGTCTTTATTCTAGTATGTATGTATTTATTCAGTGTAATGTTGTGTGATGTCCGGAATAAATGTATTTTCTTTCTTTCTTTCTTTCTTTCTTTGAAGCAAAACAGTTCAGAGGTTCAAACTCATTGGTGTAGTGGAACGTACTCACCTCCGAGTTTGCGGGGCTGGGCTTAGCCGGTTCCTGGATGACGTTGCGGCGCGGGCGCATCACGTACATGGCGACTGCGAACGCCATCACCAGGAACATCACCAGGAAGGTGGAGCCGGCTGACTCCCTCGCCGGCAAGCCTGACAGCTCGTCGAGGCACTCCGCGTCCGTGCAGTACGACTGGCCTTGACGGAGCTGGTGGAGAGTTGTATCTCTAATAATAATTTATGAAACTGGTGCATAACAGGGATAACGAGTGTAAGTTTACTAGCGAATTTCAGTTCAGTAAAATTTAAAAAAACCCCACAAAAACTAATAAAAAGTAAAAACGGCTGAACCGATTTTAATAAACTAAGTACGTCTAAGAACCACCACTATAAAAACTGCTTTCAAATTTAAAAAAAACCGCATCCAAATCGGTTCACCCGTTTAAGAGCTACGGTGCCAGTGGTGCCACAGACACACACATGGTGGTCAATTTATAACACCAGCTATTTTGGTGGGGGGGTTTGAAAACAGCTGTAAGCAAGATTTTTAATAGTATCACACAAGTGTTTTCACTTCTTACCCACGACGGAATGGAGACAGTACACGCGTGTGGGGTCAGAGGTAGTTTGTGTGTTTGTTTGTGCATATTTCTGTTTACTATTAAAATTATAGTTATTTACAATATAATACAATAATCCTTTATTGTACACCAAACAAGAAATTAACAAGTTACAGGAAATACTCTTACAAACTATGGTATAACGGGCGGACTTATCGCTGATTGATTACTCTTTTACTTTTTATTTACATCGCCGACCTTTCTCACTCCATTAGTTCTTTCCATCCAAAGGTTGACTGGAAGAGATCGCTTTCAGCGATAAGTCCGCCCCTTATACCATAGTTTATAAGAGTATTTCCTGTATCTTGTTAATTTCTTGTTTGGTGTACATATATATATATATATGTTATGTTGTTAGGAAGATATTTACAATTGTCACAAAAAAAGAAACTATTTAATAAGATACTAAACTATGTAGGTACAACTAGAAATTTATGTTATTTATTCCATAAATTAATTGAATCAAAATTTTACGACATACGTGGTGTGGTATACTTAGCAAAAAACAAAATTCATCGTAGATACTTTCTAAACTACTTGATGGATTTTGATATAGTTTTCCACATCATTTAATTGTAAAATAAGTTTTTTGGCACCCGTGCGGAACGGGGGCGGATCGCTAGTTCTAAATAAATAATAGTGGTAAGTAATGCTATATGGTTTGAGGTTCTGCATCAGCGGGGTTAATGAGAAGTATAAGTATATGGACGAATCATTATTTTATTCCATCCACAACCCACAGAGTATTACGCCTCATATCACGTATGCGCGCATCTTCCTGCCGGCCTGCGCTAATCACACTCATATAGATAATGTACAGTCAGTGGCATAAGTAGCTAAACATTTAAACTACACTCGAGAGCAATGAATCCGGGTCACTTAAAGAATCCTAAAAATCTCGGAAACTGAAAATGCTAGGTTAATGCAATAAATTGTATTTAATAGACAATGTAATACTCCTTAAATGAAGGTATTAAAACTTCTTAGTTATTGTAAAGTTATATCATAAAAAAATCAAATTTGAAAAAGGGCCACTTTCGAAGATGGAACTACGAAATTACAGCATTTGGTTTTGCTTTTGTTTGTAATCTGTCATTTATGTGGGTACATAAACCATGTTGATAGTGCTCTATATTCATTATTCAAGCTGAAATTATGTCGCTTACGCCTGAAGAATGCACCAGAATACTTACAATGCTGGAAACCGGCCGGAGTCAGCGCGATACAGCCAGGACTGTCGGTGTGTCGCTGTCAACAGTACAAAGAGTTCTCCGACGTTACGAAGAAACTGGTTCTAACCTACGCAGACCAGGAACGGGCAGAACCAGGTGTACCACAGCACGAGAAGACCGATACTTAGTGAACACCACGCTTCGAAATCGCTTTCTCACAGGAACTGAACTCACCAATCAGTTTCGACGCCTCGGAGGAAGTAACCCAAGTGCATGGACAGTAAGACGTCGGCTTGCTGAATCTAACTTAAAACCCCTTAGACCTGCAAACGGCCCTAAACTGGAGCGTGGGCATCGTATTTCGAGACTAAGATATGCCCAGAGCCACGTAAATTGGAGTATTGAAGATTGGTCAAAAGTTATGTTCTCCGACGAATCAAAATTTATGCTCTACAAGCACGATGGAAGACACAGAGTGTATCGAAGACCAGGGGAAAGATTCAAGCAAGCATGCATCGAAGAAAAAGTAGCCTACGGTGGTGGGTCTGTACTTGTGTGGGCCGGAATTTCTTCTGAAAGTCGCACAGAGCTGGTGATCATAGAAAACGGCTCTTTAACTAGCGTAAGATATGTGGAAGAAATCCTCAATGATCACGTTGGTCCATTTATGGTCAATTTAGGTGAGGATGCTATATTTATGCATGACAATGCCCGACCTCATACAGGTAGGATTGTGAATGACTACCTTCAAGAGATGAACATTACTCGTATGGAGTGGCCAGCGCGCAGCCCGGATATCAACCCGATCGAGCATGCTTGGGACGAGCTAGGCAGATGCGTAAAACAACGAAACCCTCCCCCAATCACGCTTCGTGAGCTCAAAATTGCTCTCACAGAGGAATGGGAGAATATTCCCCAAAATCGTATAAGGAACTTGGTGTACAGCATGCCAAACCGCGTAAACGCAGTAATGGAAGCACGAGGAGGCAATACGAAGTATTAAAATTCAAGAAAATCGTAATAAAGTTCAAAAATTTCATGTTTCCTATTTTTGTTTTAAGGAGAGATCAGCAGTTTTTTTTTTATGTAATTTTTTTGTTAATAAAATGTATGGTGACTCATATTTTTTTTACTTTCATTTAAGGAGTATTACATTGTCTATTAAATACAATTTATTGCATTAACCTATCATTTTTAGTTTCCGAGATTTTTAACATTCTTTAAGTGACCCGGATTCATTGCTCTCGAGTGTAGTTCAATTGAAAATAACACCGAAAATAAACAAATACCACGCACTTTTTTGCAATTTCTCTATTTGGAAGGTTAAGGATGTTAACCCAATTTTTTTTTAATTTAACACTTAATAAATAAGACAAATATTTTTTGTTAACAAATGTGTTTTTCTAGACAAGCTATTACCAAATTCGTAATCGGAACCGCAATCAGATGAAAATGAGCCCAAACACTAGTAGTTTACGATTATCCGTCAAGGATTCCATTGCCCACCTTCCGTCTCCATTATCAGATCAGCTGGCTGTCACCATAATATTAAATTGTCATCGGACTTGGACAAGTATGCAAAATTTTAACTCCGTAGGATAAGAGAAAGTGTTTTTAATTCAGCTTACAAGATTCCACCCGGACAAACCTACATACATTGCAAGTTAAATAAAAGCTTGTAAAAGATTCACAAATGTTCAGTTGCTTATGTATCTTCTAGGTTAAGCAAAGTTCGCAGCGGTCACAACTTGGATGGGTGACCGTTTGTGTGGTATTTACATCTGAGCGCTACCGGGCTCGTTAAGCCGTCGGTCCCGGTTGTAGTCTTAGAACAACTGTCGTTACGCCATGTCGGAGGCCTTCGGGCGGTCTATTAACTCCGACACGAGGGTTGGCCACACACCCACACGAGAGAAGTTTTTATTTATGGAACTGAGTGATGAGACGCACAAGTCGTTCGCCTGATGGTAAGCGCCACGCCTGCCCATAACAATTGCAGTGCCACCCACCACTTTTAATACCAAAAAAGCAATGCGTAGCACTGCATTGCGCTCATCACCCCGAGACATCAGATATTAAGTCTCATATGTATGCCCAGTAATTTCGCTGGCTACAATGCCCTTCAAACCGGAACACAGTAATGCTTGCACACTACTGCTTAGCGGCAGAATAAATGGCAATGCTGTGGTACCTACCCAGACGGCCTCCCGCATACGAGAGACCTACCATAAGTGAAACTTATGTCTCTGACTATACCTATCCCGTTTTGAAATCCGAGTCGCTGTTACTGTCGCTGCGAATTCGATCTTGCAATGCCGACAGATTGAGTACATGCAAACAAGTAACTTGGTACCTGTTACATAACCAGTAATATCTGTTGCAAATACTCAGTAGGAAATGAGAAACTGCAGTTACAAATAAGTTTAAAATTACGCCGATTTACGCACATGTCATAATCATATCTCAGATGGAACTTTTTAAATGGCTTATAGAGCAGAACTATTACTCTGTCAAAGAATTCTAAGAATATAAAGGGAGATAAATACATTAATATAAATTATTTTGTATTATTCGATAGTAATATGTTTATATAATATTTAATTCTTCATCACATATAATAAAATATTCGCATGCCAATAGGTTAAAATATGCTGATCATAGAATAGAATAACTCTTTATTTATAACACCAAAATACAGGAATAATTAAGAACTAAAATAACAACTAACTTCATATTAGTGTCACAATGGGCGGTCTTATCGATCATGTTATTTATAAGACCTTTTTAAACCATATCTGATGCGAATAAATTAGTTTTGAATTTTATTTTTATTTTTGCATTGTATACGTAATGGTTAAAGAAATAGTTATGACAAAATAATATATACTAATGTATAATATATGCAGTTCGTTCTTTCGACGGACCATTTTAGTTTATGAAAAGAACGTTTAATTCTTTCGACCAGCCCCCGTACCCATATCTCCCTCAAGCGCCAATCGTATATCGTGTTGAGATCAGATTAAGGTGTAGATTCACTACGACAATATCTTATGATGCCATATATTGTCCCATTAAGTTTGTCTCAACTTGTAGTTATCGTATTTTGGTTTAAATGAATGAGATTAATTCGTTTTCTTGTCTGAATCGACAATAACTAGACCGTATCTCATTAGTCGCAGTGAAGCTACACCACGATATACGATTGGCGCTTGAGGGACATATGGGTTGGGGGGCTGGCTGAGGTTAGTTCTATATTTTGTTGGTATATTGTAAGTTCTTCACAAATGGGGTATTATTTCGAGTTCAGTTCTACTGGTTTGTCCCCCCCCCTGTATCCCACATACCTACGTTCATTTCTGTTTATTACTGCTAGTAATACGCCCACATCTAACATCTGATAAGAGATCTGTTCTAGTTACTAAA
Source organism: Petrophora chlorosata (assembly GCA_951640565.1). Taxonomy (NCBI): domain Eukaryota; kingdom Metazoa; phylum Arthropoda; class Insecta; order Lepidoptera; family Geometridae; genus Petrophora; species Petrophora chlorosata. The sequence continues at coordinate 4,351,463 of OX621194.1, read as the reverse complement.
CAAACAAACTCTGAAACGTTTCTATTTTAAACATTACTATGATGTATTAGGTGACTTTTATTTTAATTTTCATTATGTGTGTATGTCTACTATGTGTCATAATTGTGTCTATGGTATTTGGTGTGCAATAAAGTGCTATTGTAATGTATTGTATTACTAGCAAGGTTTACATGACCTCAGTATGCGAGAGCGCGTACTACGAAGAGGTTAAGCTGTATCTTCGTAGTCAGTAGTAGCAGGCCTAGCGCACCCGCACTGTTGGACCATGGTCCCACGTCACCCAAACACCAAACAAATGCTCGCGCTTTTATTTTCTTTGTACAAACATTTGTCCCGTCGCGGGAATCGAACCCGCAACCTCAGTGATGTATGAGATTTGAGCGAACCTGCTTAACCACTACACCACAGAGAATATCTGTCGTATTTGTAATAAGGGGATTTGATTTGTAGTCGTAAGTATTACCAGGCCTAGCGCACTCCGCACTGTAGGTACGAAGCTACAAGTACATGGCCGGACACCGACGGCGGGTCGCGCGTCGTTACACGTGCCGCGTCAGAAGAGATAAGAAAGATGGAAAGAGAGGCGCTCTGTAGGTTAATGGGACTGATAGGTATGCAGCGCTACGCGAGATGAATTGAGTTTTATTGCGTCATAGCAAGAGTCGCTATTTGTTTAAATTTCTTTGCGGAGTGATGCTTCTGTCCCTTAGTATTCTGTAGTAGTAGTCACCCAGCAGATTTTGATGTTACATACATTGGGGCTAATGCTACCAAACCCTGAAAACCTCATTCAAATCCGTTTAGCAGTTTCGGAGTCTATAGATAACAAACATACAAACAAACAGACAAACATTCTAAATAGTCTCTCATGTTCTCTAAATAGTCGATCCAGTAAGTTTTTAACCCCCAACGCAAAAAGGAGGGATGTTATAAGTTTGTCCACTATGTGTCTGTCTGTGGCACTATAGCTCTTAAACGGTTGAACCGATTTAAATGCTATTTTTTTTATTGAAAGCTAAATTACTAGTGGTGGTTCTTAGACACGTTTTATCAAAATCGGTACAGCTGCTTTTTACTTTTTTTTATAATAAGAAAATTATTTAAAAATATCTTCAATGAACAGAATTGGCTCAGTTTCATTTTTAAATATAGATTATATATGTATTATGTATTTTAAAATGACCAATTCGCTATTGAACATTTATGTAAGAAATATTAATTATATGTGTACAAATAGATAAAGTAATCACAAAGTTGCAACCTAGTTGTATCAACAGTGCGGTCCAAAATGTCACTCCTTTTTGTTTTCATTTGCGATATTTTGATATTAAACCTAGATAAATCTAGTGAATATATATTATAGCTATAGTTAATATATTATAGCTATTAATATTTTAATGAATCTTTGTCTGTAAAGTGATCTAATATTTATAATATATTCCTCTGTCTCATCAAAATGTTATTTTAAACATTAGAAAGTAAAAGATTCGTTTTCAGAAAGTCTTTGCAGCTATTTTACATTATTTACATAATCATTAGATATATATATATATATATATATACATATATATATATTGTATATGTTATATATTATATAATTATTTATGTAGGTTTATAATATAATATAATGTGTAATAATGTGTACCTAGTATATGTATGTTTATGCAGGCATTCAGCATGTTGCTGTTGTTCTGTATCTATTATTTAAGTTTATTTTATTGACATTGTTTATGTTTATGTTATTATTGTAGACCTTACATCCCCGTCTTTAAGATAATTCCTCTCCATCCAAAGGTTGCCTGGAAGAGATCGCTTTTAGCGATAAGGCCGCCCACTGTAACACTTTCTTTAATTGTTTTTATGTTATGTCTGTAATTTAATGTTTGCAATAAAGCGTTCATCTATCTATCTATCATTAACATATGTATATATATTTTTTCATAATTACATAGTTTATATTTGTATGTAAACTATGGTAGATTATTCTCATAATTCAACTCGTAAGAAAACTCTAAGATCTTATAATAAGCACCCCCATTTTCAAAGACTTTTTTGAAATATTTTTTTACATTTACCTGAAATAAGTTTATCTACTTACTATACATACACATTTATCAGCAAAACAATGTCATCAATATTTAAAGCATTCACATTCACAACAAACATGGCTGAACGAAAACAGTAAACATACATGAAAAATTCTAGAAATTGTTAAGCAATCAGCGAGTGCTAACAACATGGGCACATAGCTTGATAACTATAAACAATAACTGTGACTGCAGTGGAAGAATAATTGGAATATCAACGATAACAAATTGGCGTGTAATACCAATGTAGGGGCTTTTAAAATTGTTAGTCATACTATAAATTGCACTTCCATATTTATGAAAAGGCTATAGGTACCATCTGTTTGTCTGACTGAGTAAGCACAGGCGTGACAGATATGATAAATCAAGTTACTATAAAATGCGCCTGCTCATAACAATTGCAGTGCCACCCAGCACTTTTAAAAAAAAAAAGCATCACCCCGAGACATCAGATATTAAGTCTCATATATTATTATACCCAGTAATTTCGCTGGCTACAATGCCCTTCAAACCGGAACACAGTACCATGGAAGATGATATACCATTGTATAACAATAATTAACCGATCTCTCTTAGAATCGTTTGAAATTTTAGAATTTCTATATTGGCACTGAAAAGATCCTTTGTAATAAGTATATGCGTTTGAAAATAACACCAATATAATTATGATATGAATTGTGCAAGTAAACAATTATCCATGCATAATAATGAAATAGGTACTTAATCAAATTCAGCAATTATTTTTATACATACACTAGCTGCGCCCTGCGGTTTCACCCGCGGTTTCCCGGGATAAAAAGTAGCCTATGTGTTAATCCAGGGTATAAGCTATCTCCATACCAAATTTCATCAAATCCATTCAGAAGATTTTGCGTGGAAGAGTCACAAAGGTACATCCATACTTACAAACTTTCGCGTTTCTAATATTAGTAGGGTACATACAGTATATGCATTTATGCATATGAGAATACAATATAACATACAAAGTATTGGACCTTATTTACAGCTGTAGAGTAATATATGTTAGTGTGTACGTGGAAACTACACTACAGCAAGCAGACAAGGTCATACGAAATAATAGATCACAACTTACCAGCGAGATGAGGCGTCGCATGACCAGCTCATTGTTCCACACGCACGCGCAAGGGTCGATCTCGTCACCCATTCTGTGTCTGCACGAAAATACCCAAAACTATAGGAAAGGAAGTTGTTACGTACGACGGATTGCCGTCACCGTCTCGGTAAACTGAAACTTTCCATTTCCAATCGTGACAAAAATTATGACACTTGGTGATTACTAAACTGCGCCGCAGAGCGTAATTATCTAGCTGAATGAGAATATAAATTGTATCAAAGTTAATTTAGTTTAAGTGGAACTGGAAACGCAACCAGTTTTACATATTCCAAAATCTCATTGTTTTTATTTACAAATACAAAAAAACCACTGCTGGCCAAGAATCATCTGTCATAGTTACACGGAAAGGAAAGTATCGATTATTTTACACCCATACCTGCTGGTTACGCTGAAAAGTGGAAAATCACACTATTATTAGGGGCGACTGCAGAAGTTATTGCACCTGCGATTGATTTGCTAAATTAGAGCAAAAAGTTGCAGCGATTAACTACACTATCGACGACATTTTTTGACTGCGTGCTTGGAGCTCTGTGATTGGTCGGTGTTAGTTTTTTTTTATTTCTTCCGACCAATCGCAGACCGGGGCTGCCAGAATAGAAGAATATTATGCTGCCAGTATGTCGAGATATTACTTAAAATGTTAGATTTTATTAACTTTAACGCGAGATAATTTGAACTCATACCAAGCGGGAAGAAACCCACGGATATATCAAATGCGCAATGCAAATGAACTCACTGGTTTGCCGCGTCACGTATCAAAAACTGCTAAGACAATCCACGTAAAAGGACCAGAAGTTTACAACATGTTACTAGTTAGGTACCAAATGAAATTATGAATATTTTTGAAACAAAATTAATAAGCTGACTTAAAAAACAGCCATTTTACTCATATAGGGAATTTATATACATGCAATGATAATCTTTACAAGATTTGATTATAATGTATAATATATGTAACCCTACACTAAAAATATATGTAATATAATTTTATATTGATGGTAATTTAAAATTTCTATTCTTAGAATACAATTATTGTCGTTTATCTTATGAATCTGACTTGTAATGAATAATGTATACGAGGGTCAAACTGAAAGTTTTTAGAACTGGCCACTTATAACAAAATAAAAAAATAAATAATTTAAATTTTGAAAAGTGAACTCTTTGCCAATATTATTGAATATGACAGTGAGGAATATGAATTTAAACATTGAGGTCTTACACTATAGAGGGATAATTACGAAGTTTTCCGACCTAAAAAAGGATAGCGCTATACAACAGGCTCTTATAAAGAACGAGGTAGAACTATTATCATATTGTCTCTATCGCGTAACCCATTTTCTTAACATTGGCCATGACATGTTAAGTCAAAATAGTGGCCCGGCAGGGTCGGCTTGTGGTTTTTTAATTTGTGTTGTGGTATTTTTTATTATTTTTAAGTGAATCTTTGTGAATGTGTACTAGAAACAATTTAGAATTAAATGTGAAAAAATATTCGGGTGTTCCATTCATGGTGAAGTGAAAATTGTACTGAAAGATTAAGTTTTCAAACGTTTGTGTTTTTCTTGTGTTTATTGATGTTTTTCGGTAACTATAATTTATGTGGATGTAACTATACATCGGGTTCGACAATTAGAACCTGCATTTGGCTTGATATATTCAGTTTTCGGTGTTATTTTGTTAAAACAACATTGACCAGTTTCGTGTGTCAGTGTGGCCATCGTATAAACATTTCAGTTCCCATTACGTCGGGTAACAAATTGCATATTTGTGTAAAATGTTAAATGTATTAAAATTGTGCATTCTTAAACCATTTAATTAAGATATAGATAATAAAAGTAGTTAATGATTATAGTTTTTATTTAATTTGAAATTAAAAAGTTAAAGTTTAGTAAGAAGAGAGTAGAATGGTTTTAATAGTAAAGGCATTCGCCTCTTATGTAAGAACATATGTTGTAAATAAGTTCTTATTTTGTGTAATAAATTTATCTTACAGGTCTTTGCTGTCGGATGGCCAATCATCCAATTCCATTGATGGATCACAATCCTACAATAAAAATGTAAGCAACGAATCTCGGATTTCTAATCCTAATTAACGCCACATAGTGAGAACGAGTTCATGAACGTAGACTTCATCATCATGTGAACGTCAAGGCTGTTCAGGACACAAAAGGACAAACCGTTTCGGGTTAGTGTAGTGAATTGACAGTTATGTATAGTTAGTGCTATCCAATACGGTGGTATGGTCAATGTAATAATTGACTTTCATAAGTACGTCTGTGATCTACTCCGACAGTATGACATTTAACTGAGACACTATGCTATTTAGAATACTTCAAGTGTTTTTTTTTAACATTGTGTTTATCTATCTACCTATATCCTAAGTATCAGTTGTGCTGCAGTCTTGTAAATTATGTCAAAATACTAGTTCTTCTTCTTCTACAATAGCGCAAGATCGCGAAGCCTGGAAGTCATGGGGGGAGGCCTTTGCCCAAAACTGGGACGACACAGGCTAACAGTAACAGTAACAGTAACTAGTTCTTCTATTGTAAATTTTACCTGTATGGAAATAATTAATGTATGTATATTGTATAAATGTGTCATATATTTTATTTGATTATTTTATTTACCTGACTGGTTTAATCCTAGATAAAACCTGGTTAACAACAAAATATTAATGATTGCATAAGAAGCATACCGTAAGGATATATAGTTACCGCAATGTCATTCGAGCTCTGAGTTGTATCGCCGCCACTATTGCTTCAGAAAGTCGTAGGTAGTTGGTCTGTAAAAGGTAGGAAATCTATACTATTATTCTGTGGCCACGCTAGAATGTATTCATTACTCGGCCACCTAAAAGAGACCTTCACCTTTTGATCTGTTTACAGGAGTCTATCATAAAAAGTAATTTCTAGATTTTTCGACAACATATGCATATTCCCTATTTCCCTATTCTTCACTCTGGGGTACAGAATAGTACAGATGTCCTACCTTTTACAGACCAACCACGAACTTCTGAAGTTATAGTGGCTGCAATGCAACGCAGAACACGTTATATTTTCATTCAAGCGAATGGGAGAATTTTTCATAGGTATGGTAAACACTCCAAAATTACTGTCAAAAAACTATTGCTTTCCAAAAGTGTTACGCTGTCGAGGACTCTATAGTGTCATTCCTCAATGAATTTAAATCAATTGTCATTTGTTTTACGATTTGGCGGCAAATTGAAAATTGTCTGTGTCACGTCAGCATGAATTTAACGCGAGAAAATTTTCGTGCTATGATTTTTATGACTTTCGATTACATTTAAGTCAACAAGAAGGTTATGATAGACTACGATTGGCCTTTCACGATGAAGCCCCATCTCGTGCCACTGTTTACAACTGGTTTAATGGGTTTAAGCGTGATCGCACTAATCTCACCGATGATCTGCGTGAGGGACGGCCTTCTACGGTGACGACCGAAGATAACATCTGTGCTGTGCGTCGTATGATAGAGACTGACAAAAGAGTGACCTGCAGATTCGGACAAGCTTAGGCATCGGTATGAGTCAAGTGCACAAAATACTCCATGAACATTTAGCGGTCAGGAAGCTTTGTGCCCGGTGGATACCTCATATTTTGACCGAGGCCCAAAAACTCCGTCGTGTTGATTGGTGCCGTGAAATGCTTGAAAGATTTAACGGAGGTGACTCAAATGCTGTGTTCAACATACTTACGGGTGACGAAAGCTGAATTTACTGTTATGATCCCGAAACCAAAAGACAGTCTGCTCAGCGGGTGTTTCCTTCCGAGGAGTTGCCAACTAAAGTGAAGAGAGGTCGAAGCGTGGAAAAAAGTTGGTAGCGTCGTTCTTCGGAAGGACAGGTCATTTCGCGACAATTGCTTTAGAGGATCGAAAAACAATTTCTGCGGAGTGGTACACTAACAATTGTTTGCCACTTGTCTTGGAAAAAGTTCGGGAGAAACGACCTCGCATTAGAATCCTCCTTCACCACGACAACGCCTCGTCGCACACCGCCAGGCGAACGATCGACTATTTGGCGACGTCAAACGTGGAATTACTGGGTCATCCGCCGTACAGTCTCGACCTCGCACCTTGTGATTTTTATTTATCCCAAAAATAAAAGAAAAACTTAAAGGAAAATGTTTTAAGGACGCTGAGGAAGCTGTGGCAGCATTTCAAAAGGCCGTCGAAGAGATACCTAAGGACGAGTGGGGAAAGTGCTTTTATCAGTGGTTCCATGGACGTGAACTGACACTATTTTGAAAAGATATAATAATAGTAATAACTAGCTAGTTTAATCAGTTTTTGATTTTCTAAGAACTTTCAGTTTGACCCTCGTACCTATATTCTTCTTCTTATCTTCTTCTTCTTCTTCTTATATATAAAATTCTCGTGTCACAATGTTAGTTTAGTTACCTTACTCCTCCGAAACGGCTTTACTGATTTTTACCAAATTTTATATGCATATTCAGTAGGTCTGAGAATCGGCTACTATCTATTTTTTATACCCCTTAGATGATTGTTCACCCTTAACATTTTTTTTTTAATTTATATGGCAAAACAACGTTTGCCGGGTCAGCTAGTGTAGATATAAATGTATGTGATGTCTATGACCACAAGAAGAATTCATCCAATATTATTACGAGTTATCTAAATTATTAATTACCTACCTAATACTATTGATATACCTAATATAAATATGGTAATTCACTAATTTTACCTATGCTAACAGTTATTAATAGGTTGATAGTAAAAAAGCCCCCTAGTTTCTTTTCTATTTTGATAAACCGCGACTAATGAAAAATTACGCTCTAAAAAGTTGAAACAAGAAACTATTCTCATCTGAAGTTGTAATGTAGGTACAAACTATTCAATATTTATCGTCTATTAAATAAACGACTTACACGTTATATACTTTAATGTATTGAACACATATTCATAGTGCTAGATAGATATATAGATAGAACACTTTATTGCACTTCAAAAAATGAATTACAATTGGTAGTACACAATTTTGCCACATCAAATAGGTATATTAAGAAAAACAAGAGAGGTTTGACAATTATTATTATTGATTATGATGAATCATTTGCATAAGCATGATTTCGACATCTTCGGTAGTGTGCGTTCAATTAAACAATTCTTGGCTTCAGAATTCTTTGGTTCTCAAACTTATATTTGTTTCACTTAGATTTGTTTAAATTACTGCAATTGTTTATTTTTTAATTCTGTTACCTACACATTATGCGTTACTCATACGTATGTATATAATTAACAAATCAATCAATCAATCAAATCATTTATTGCGAGAATATAGTAGGTAGGTACATAAAGGTCATAAAATTCTAAAAAATAAGTCCTTACATTCTACCATGACAATGGTGTGCAATAACATGTTTTACAAATTAGTTAAATTACATTAGATCTCTTAAACAAACTAATTATTATTATTAAATTAATGTCAAAAAGCTTTAAATGTCATACAAATTAATAAATTAAAAAATAAAAATGTCAAAATATTGTTAGTCTAATAAATGTCAAATTAGTGATCAATTTTGAAATTAACTTAATTGTGTAAAATTAAACATTAACATGAATTTATAATTAGGTGACAAACAATTTTTTACTTATATTCTCTGTGCTTATAGGTGAAAGCTTGTAATTGGCCTAGTTATCTTTTTAACCAATGAGCTAAACAAATCAATGTCATTAACATAATTTCTTTATCATATGTATTGCATGTATTGGCTATAAGTTTTCCTAAACTAAACAAATAAATAATAAAAATAACTATTATTGAAACGTTAAATTATTGAACGAAGTAGGTAGATGATAATTGATGGTTATATCTCTATTTAATTCTAGTCCACCACCGCGTCACCGTCTACTCCTTTTTCGATACGTACTGTCCATTCAAAGGTGGTCTGGAAGAGATCGCTGTAAGCGATAAGACCGCCTATTGTACTACAATTGTTAAGGGTTTTTGTGTTGGATTTATTTCTTTTATTATTTTTCAATAAATGTTTTGTCATCTTACAGGTAGGTAAATATGAAGCGGTTTCCCGCGACTTAGTGTAGTAGTGCTTCTGACCATTCCGTCCACCATATCACACTCCTTCTCTTGTCCCGCTCTATCCCGATTCCGTCACGCTTCGGTCGTACCGCTCCTATTCCGATCCAGCCCACTTCTATCCCATTATGGCCCCGCTTCCCGCTGCGGTCCCAATCCCGTCCCATTCCAGTCCCAGTCCCAATCCAGTTTTAGCCAGCCGGACCGCCTCAGTGCCCAAAAAGAATAAAAAAAATCCTTAGAATTCTGAAAAATCTTCATCAGTCTTTTTGAGGACATGCTTGGAAGTTACGCAGTAGGTACGAAACTCAACAGCGTGTCCATCTTCTACTTTCGCGTGGGTGGTCAATCCTAGTGTTGGAGTTTTTCGACCACCCCCGAAGGCCTCCGACATGGTCTAATGCCTTCACCAATGAGGTAGTCCTTCACAAATGAGGTAATCACCAAGGAGGTAGATGCCGTAAGTTGTTGTGTCGAAAAAAATACTTCCTAAGCTCAGAGGAAGAACACTATCCTCTGACTTCTTTAGTAATCGATTATCCCATGAAGTGATCTACTGTCGTCCAAAAAGCAAATTAAGCTCAGAGGAAGAACACTATCTTCTTCTGAGAAATTAAGTAATGGGGAACTGTCGTCACAACATCGCCGTCAGTAGGAGGCACAATTCTAATGTTTTGTTCTCCTTTTTTATATATATATATTGACAACCTTGTTTTTACTTTGTTCTTTACTGATAAATAGACGAAACAGCTATACACTCCCAAAATTTACATGTGCCCCATGCACATGTAAATTTTCGTTGCAACTTTTGACATTTGACCATTGCCTAGGGTACCAATTTCTAATTTGAGTTGTTTTCACCCAGTTGTTTCGTTGTAATCCTTCATTTTTTATTTCTCTGGTACTCAATTTTTTTGTGTTAATAAAATGTACTAAATTATATACAACTAAATATATATATATATATTTAGTATTTATATATATATATATATATCACTAGTTCAATTTATAGTTTGTAAGTTAGAGTCCGAGGGGCCCTCTGAGCTTGGGGGCCCCGAGGTACTGTCCCGTCTAGCCCTCCGGTAGCTACACCACTGTATACAAGTGTTGTCCATGAGGTAAGGCGCCAAGAACGCTGACTGCATTTCCGCGTTGAATGGCTGTTAGCGACGCGAATAAATAAGACATACTTTGATATGTATTCGACGCGATCATATAGTATACAAATAGGATAGTTCGTTATGTAAATAGTTAGAATATAATAGGAATATTTAGTTACATAATGATAAGGAAAATAGAATAAGTTTATATGAATAAATAAAGAATCCCATTAGATTAGGGCACATTATGTACTATTAGCGTAGGAGTGTTTTTTAATTGTAGACAAGGAAAAATAGAGTGAGCAGGACACACATAGTTCTAAACAGGTTGAAACTTGTCCAGACTTGTTTACACAAAAAGACAGAGACAGGGATAGGAAAGAGACCCAAAAATGGCTCTTATTGGTCAATGAGAATGTTTAGCGCCTTGTACCTAGCGATAGTTGCTGAGTGTAATTTTAGGATATAAATAGGCAAGAAATCTAGTCGAGCGTCAGTTGATCATTGTACTCACTAGGAAATAAACAGTAAACAGTAAAAATAAACAGTGGATCAAGAAAAAGCATTTTACTTCCACCCGCCAGCGCCCAGTTCATCAAGTATCGTTGCAGACCGCAACAGTTTGTTGGTCCTTCGAGCCGGATTGGGAAGACTGCAGGGAAGGAGATGCCAATTCTCCGTTCCACCTCGCCGCGCTCACGATCGGAGCGGGCCAAGGAATCAACGGAAACGTCTACTACCGACTGGTCCATGAACACGCCAGCCGAAACAAGTACCAGCGCGTCGACGTCTACAACAGCCGCAAGGAAATCTACCATCGCGTCAACAGTTGCCAGTGGCAGTGCACCGTCCGCGCACTCCGCCGCGACCGGCGCTACCACAAGCACCACGGCACCGACGCCGATCCGAACGCGCGCCGCGACCGCCGCTGCTACGTCGCAGCAGGCACCCGTGCACGCCGCCGCCGCGACCGGCGCTACCGTAAGCGCCCCGGCGCCGACGCCGACTCAATCGCGCGCCCCGACCGCCGCTGCCGCGTCACAGCAGGCACACGCCGCATCCGCTATGCAGGCATCCGCGCACGCCGCCGCCGCGACCGGCGCTACCGCAAGCGCCCCGGCGCCGCCGCCGACTCAGACACGCGCCGCGACCGCCGCTGCCGTATCGCAGCAGGCACATGCCGCATCCGCTATGCAGGCACCCGCGAACCCGCCGCAGTTCGCGACACCGATGGACGTCGTTCGACCCGGGACAAGCGACACTGTAATCGCATCTTCGCATCATACGAAGAAGAAGGCTAGCGTAAAACCGAAGAACATTGGAGGATATGAACATCCACCGCACGTATCTTCGGAAACCCTGGTTCCCCAGAATACTGCTACTTCAAGACAAACCAAGAGAATGGAACTTGAAGCGAAACGAGAACTGCAATTAAAACAAATGGAAGTCGCTCGTGCCGCCGCAGCATTGGCTCAAACTGAAATGGAACTCGCTCAATGCCAATCCGAGGAGGAGGTTGAGGAAGAGTTTGAGATAGAACGATCAGCACACGTGGAACGATGGGTGGAGCAGACAGCGACATACCTCGAGGAACCAAAACAGGACGCAGTAAAGAAAAGCGAAATAAAGGAATTGGCAGACGCCATTATTAGCGCCACCAGAATGTCACAGCCAACCACACTCGCCGGACAGTACGCACCGATGAAGTACACTGAACTACCAAACTTCAATGGAGCACATGAGGAGTGGTTGCCCTTCAAGCGGGCGTATGTAGATAGCGTGACACATTTTGATAACATACAGAACATGGCGCGATTAAGAAAAGCAATCCAAGGACTAGCCAAGGAATCAGTTAGAAGCTTATTGTTCGCGACCTCTGATCCCAGCGAAGTAATCGACGCATTAGAAAGGAGGTTCGGAAGACCAGAACAGCTAGTGCAAGCCGAATTAGAAAAGCTGAAGGGACTTCCAAAACTCGGAGACTCGCCCAGAGACATATGCGTGTTCGCCAGCCGAGTGAGCAACGCTGTGAACACAATAAGCGCCTTGAACAAACCGCATTACTTGTATTCAATGGAAGTCAGCAAATGCATAATAGAAAAGCTGTCATCAATACAGCTATACAGATGGCTCGACTTCAATGCACGAAGTAGTGACGAACCCGAACTGGTCAAGTTGAAGAAATTTCTGGAATATGAAGCCGAATTGTGTGGTATGTGCGTACCACCAGAAACAAATAAAAGGAAGGGAAACTCAAGATATCCAGTACATACGACCCAAGAAAACAATGATGATAGAAGCGCATCATCTACACCAAAGAAATTCTGCGTCAACTGCGAAGGAAATCACTGGATCACAGAATGCAAGAAGTTCCAGGAATCCGACGTCAACGAGAAATGGGAAATAGCGAAACAAAAACGCCTTTGTTTCAAATGTTTGCGCCAACGCCACAGAAGGAACAACTGCAAAGGCCAAACTTGCAAGAAGTGCAAGCGACCGCACCACTCGTTGTTACATTCGGATACAGCACATCGAACGATGACGCCGGTGCAGGAAGAAAAGCCCGCGATCTCATCATGCAATCAAACCACAGACGAGAACGTGTCTAATGTGCTGAAGTCAGTATACGCCGCGGCTGACGGAAGGAAAATATACCTGAAGATGATGCAGGTCGATGTCTACGGACCGAAAGGCTCCACACGCATCCTCGCCTTATTGGATGAAGGGTCGACCGTCTCGTTGATAGACGCAGAGATCGCCATGAGAATCGGAGCCACCGGAGAAAAAGAGTCCCTCGTATTACAAACCGTCGGTGGAAAATTAATCGAAAAGAGAGATTCTCAACGAATGGAAATCAAAATCAAAGGAGCTCATCGCACAGATAAGAGGGCATTGAAAGGCGTCCGTACTGTAGACAATCTGAAGCTATCACCGCAGTACGTCGACAAAGAAACCATAGAAAAATGCAAGCATCTTAGAGATATGAAGAATGAGCTACTATACGATCGAGAGAGGCCTGCTCTGCTCATTGGTCAAGATAACTGGGAGTTAATCGTCTCCAGGAAAATATTGAAAGGCAAACCAAACGAACCAGTTGCATCACTCACCAGCCTAGGTTGGGTGTTGCATGGCTGCTGCTCCGGAATCACCTCGCCGATAAACTTCATCAACCACTGCAGAACGACAAGTGATGAAGACCAGATGGAAGAATTGATCAAAAGGCATTTCGATTTGGAAGCCATTGGAATTCAGCAGCGACGTCCGAGCAATGACGCCGATGAGAGAGCACTGATAGTCCTCACCAACACCACGAAACGTCAGCCCGATGGAAGATACGAATCAGGACTGATATGGAAAACAGACAACGAGACATTGCCCAACAATTATGTACAAGCTCTCAGCCGATTAAAGGGAATCGAGAACAAGCTAGAAAGAAATGCAGCACTGAAAGAGGAATACGGAAAGCAATTGAAGCACCTACTCACTAGTGGGTATGCTGAGGAAGCACCAGCCGATTCCACTCAGGGAAGAACGTTTTACCTGCCACACTTCGCGGTAGTACACCCCACAAAGAAGAAGACTCGCATTGTCTTTGATGCTGCAGCAAAATTTGAAGGCAAGAGCTTGAATGATGCGCTGCTTCCAGGACCAGATCTACTCCAGTCTCTGTTTGGAATACTCCTGAGATTCAGACAAGGGCCCGTGGCTGTAGTAGCCGACATAAGGGAAATGTTCCTACAGATTCGCATTCGGAAAGAAGACCGCGACAGCCTAAGATACCTGTGGAGAGAAGATCGCCGTGAGAAACCGAAAGAATATAGAATGACTTCCGTCATCTTCGGAGCGTCATCCTCACCTGCCACGGCTATCTTTGTCAAGAACCTGAACGCCAAAGAACATGAAAAGGAATATCCTGAGGCTGCGAAAGCGATCGTCCGAAACCATTATATGGACGACTATCTTCAAAGCTTCGCGAACGTTGATGAAGCAGCACGAACAGTGAAAGCTGTAGACGAGATACACAAAGCCGCTGGATTTGAATTGAGACAATGGGCCAGCAACAAAGAAAAGGCTCTACATCCAGTAGCGGAAAATGATAAACCACCGAATGAAGTGCGTCTAGGAAACGAAGAAGAAAAGACGCTCGGTTTAAGATGGCTCGTGAAAGAAGATGCATTGGCCTTCAACGTCGGACTAAGGAAAACACCCGACGAAGTAGCAAACGGAGTCCGAGCCCCGACAAAGAGAGAAGTTACAAGTGCAGTAATGTCCACTTTCGACCCAATGGGAATCGTCGCCCCGATCCTCGTCAAAGGCAAACGATTAATCCAAGATATATGGAGAGCCGGAACAAAGTGGGATGATACCATAGAAGAAGAATCCCATCAATTGTGGCTGGAATACATAGAGGACATAAAGACACTGGAAACATTGAGAATCCCAAGGTGTCTGGCACCAACAACGAAAACAGGACAACTTCACACATTTGTCGATGCCAGTGAAACCGCGTACGCTGCCGCTGCGTACTGGAGGTCGATCACAGCAACTGATGAAGTTCACATTATGCTCATAGCAGGAAAAGCCAGAGTGGCACCGAACAAACCAGTGTCAATTCCACGTTTGGAGTTGCAAGCCGCCTTGCTAGGAGCAAGACTCGCTGCCTCAATAACTGATGAGACAGATTTGAACATAACAGAACGAGTGTACTGGTCAGACTCAAGCACAGTTCTCCAGTGGATGAAATCGGATCCAAGACGATTTAAAACCTTCGTCGCTCATCGTCTTGCTGAACTCGAAGATCTCACGAAAATACATGAATGGAGATGGGTTCCAACGAAAGAAAACCCTGCAGACGATGCCACGAGAGAAGCTCCCAAGAACTTCAGCAGTAATTCGAGATGGTTTCGAGGCCCTGAGTTTCTTTACTTACCCGAAACAGAATGGCCAACGAAGAAGTTCTGGAAGACTGAACCCACCGGAGAAGAAAAGAATACCGAGACGATAGCCGTGCTGAGAATAGAACCAGTATGGATCCTACCTGATCCAACGAAATTCTCAAGCTGGATGCGCTTGTTACGTGCCACGGCCAGAGTATTTATGTTCATCAGTCTCTGTAAGAGGAAGATATCCGCTACGAACATCGTGCAAAACGAAGATAGCTGGAAACCATATCAGAAAGGAGAGAAGAAAAAGAAGATTTCTCACTCTCACAAGACGGAAAAAGTAGAGAAATGGTCACCAATACCGGAAGAACACCTGCAGACAGCAGAAATGTTCCTCATTCGTCGAAGCCAAGAAGAATCTTTCGAGAGAGACATAGTATTGATCAAGAAGAATTTACCTCTAGAAAGATCCAGTAAATTGAAGAAACTCGACGTATTCATCGACGAAAAGGGCATCTTAAGACTGAACAGCAGAACAGCTAAAATCGAAAACATTGGAAGACGGGAAAAGAAGCTGGCAATACTGGATGGCAGACACAAGATTGCTCACCTGCTAATTGAGCATTATCACCGACACTTTTGCCACGGAAACCACGCGACAGTCATTAACGAGTTGCGACAGAGATTCTGGATTCTGTCTCTACGCAACGCCGTGAAGAAAATATTGCATCAATGTCAATGGTGCCACGTGAGAAAAGCGAAGCCTCAGATGCCTCCGATGGGTGATCTACCAGCTGAACGACTGCAACACGGTACATTTCCGTTCGCCTGCACAGCGGTAGATTACTTCGGTCCCATGTTCGTCACGATCGGCCGCCGGAGAGAGAAAAGATGGGGAGCTCTATTCACATGTCTTACCACGAGAGCGATACACCTGGAACTTGCATCGACCCTCAGCGCCAGCTCCATGATCATGGCGCTACGAAGAATGGCGGCAAGAAGAGGATGCCCTCGTATTGTCTACAGCGACAATGGAACCAACTTTGTCGGCGCAGACCGTGAATTGAAGCTAGAACTTCAGAAGATTCAAGAACTGAAGATCGTCGAGGCGGCAGAACAAGAAGGCATCCGGTGGAAATTTATACCTCCTGGAGCACCAAACATGGGGGGAGCCTGGGAAAGAATGGTGAGAACAGTCAAGGTAGCACTCTCTGCTGTCTTGAACGAAAGAAGCCCACCAGAAGAGGTACTGCACACACTGATGACCGAAGTCGAACACACGGTGAATTCGCGCCCACTCACCCACTTGAGCGCAGACCCACAAGATGAAGAGAGCCTGACGCCTAACCACTTCCTTATTGGGCGTTCCTGCGGCTCGGCAGTTGTGGGAGACTTCAGTGACTCAGACCTCGTCGGAAAACCAAATTGGAAGACAGCGCAGAGGCTCGCAGATCACTTTTGGAAAAGGTGGTTACAAGAGTACCTACCCACTCTCATGCCACGGAAGATCAACGACAGAACCGCTGCAGACCCGCAGCAAGGCGACATCGTCATAGTCGCCGACACGTCGCTACCACGAAACACGTGGCCGCGGGGCGAAGTCATCAGAACCTACGTCGGCCCTGACGGCAGAACGAGAGTCGTGGACGTCCGGACTGCAGGAGGAGTAATGAGGCGGCCCACTTCGCGTCTCATCATCATCGTGCCAGCAGCGTCGCGACCGGAACGAGCAGCGCACGACGGAGCCTGCACTGGGGGGGAGAATGTTAGCGACGCGAATAAATAAGACATACTTTGATATGTATTCGACGCGATCATATAGTATACAAATAGGATAGTTCGTTATGTAAATAGTTAGAATATAATAGGAATATTTAGTTACATAATGATAAGGAAAATAGAATAAGTTTATATGAATAAATAAAGAATCCCATTAGATTAGGGCACATTATGTACTATTAGCGTAGGAGTGTTTTTTAATTGTAGACAAGGAAAAATAGAGTGAGCAGGACACACATAGTTCTAAACAGGTTGAAACTTGTCCAGACTTGTTTACACAAAAAGACAGAGACAGGGATAGGAAAGAGACCCAAAAATGGCTCTTATTGGTCAATGAGAATGTTTAGCGCCTTGTACCTAGCGATAGTTGCTGAGTGTAATTTTAGGATATAAATAGGCAAGAAATCTAGTCGAGCGTCAGTTGATCATTGTACTCACTAGGAAATAAACAGTAAACAGTAAAAATAAACAGTGGATCAAGAAAAAGCATTTTACTTCCACCCGCCAGCGCCCAGTTCATCAAGTATCGTTGCAGACCGCAACAATGGCTAACGCTAATCTTTGAGCCAGGTATGACTTAGCCCTCTTAGCCAGTACTCTATCTGCTATTTACGGGTTATCATGGAGGGATTAAATTTAATAGTTAATCGACAGGAGGTATACCTACCCAATGGTTGTGATAACTACGTGCAGACGTATAGGCTATGTAAGGGTTAAGGTTATGTTAATGGTAATTTATACCTCATTGTTGAGTGTTTAGTTTTAGACATTTTAAAAGATTTAAGAAAAGAGACGTTCCCGCAGAGTTTCTTGATGCTATCTTCTCTTGCGGGCGTATTTCCGAAGCACTGGTAGTCAGTTTTCTGGGCCCGGACTTGAATTTGAGTATCGGAAAGAAATGGGTAGTCATGCTGACCTTTTCTTTTCAAAGTCATAATATGTTAAGTTACAATTTTTAACGTATTTTAATTGATTTGTGTTGTGTATATGACGTTTGAAAGTGCATTTTTAGTGCCTATTTAATAAATATCTTTTCGTTTCGCTTCGTCTTCCAACCGCCGAATTTTATCTTCGCTTCTACTTCTGTATAAAGCTTCAACCTACGTAAATAATATTTCTCTCTGAACTATACTTTATTTAATTAAAAGTTTAATTAAGTAGGTAGCACTGTTGTTGGAAATCTAGATCAGCCTTATATTCCAGATGACCTACTTTTCGACAGAGTTTAACAATTTTATTATAGTTGTTATAGGATCACCAGCTGCCTGCGGTGCTTGCGGTGCGATGGGCGGGCGGGACTAAAGGCGTAGTGATTTGCCCCGCCCAGCGTGACAAGTAGGGCGGAGTCACGGAAACCCGCCATTCGCTAATTGATCTTACATCAAGTTTTCATAACTTGATGTAAGATCTCAAATGTCAAATGGAATTAATTGGCGATATTGAAATTATTAATATGTACCTAAATAAAATAAATATAACGCCCAATGACACATACACAGATCCTGGCCTCTAACTAGGATTCCCTGTATCAGGCAATCAGGATCAACGAGGGCCATGGTCCTACAATACCCAAACAGGAAATTAATGAATTGAATTGAATGAAACAGCTTGCGCTTTTTTTTGCTGTGCACTACCATTTGTCCCGTCGCGGGAATCGAACCTGAAACCTCAGTGGTATTTAATTTGAGCCAACCTACACAACCACTACCAAAAAGGGTGAATTATAATATGAGCTTTGGCTTATAAATGAATTATTATGCCCGTCCACTCGGTGATGTGACGTTGGCCTTTGATTAACGTTTGACATTTTCCGTAAATAATTTGATACGCTCTGCTCAAATCGCACACACCCAGTCTATGTGAAAACAATATGGATTCTTATTATGCTTATAATGCTTTATTGTACACCAAACAAAATAATTAATAGGTACATGAAAAAACTTACAAACTAAAGTACAATGGGCGGACTTAGCGCTAAGAGCGATCTTTTCCAGTCAACCTTTGGATGGAGTTAATTAACGGCTTATTAATTGAAAATAATATTATTTCTTGAATTTAGTAATATATGCTTTTTCAACGGACATGCAATGGGTTGGGATTGGGAGGTATCACATCCTCAAAAGCGCAGGTGGTCGTGTGCCCTAAGAAAAGTTTGTAGGCTCTCTGTCCTCCATCTTTTTCTGCAGAAATTTATCTTCTCTGAATTTCTCATCACTAAACAGTATAAAACGAAGTCGCTTTCTGCGTCCTCATTTCTTTTTCTCCGCTTACTTCTTCTTAACCACGCAACGGATTTTGATACTGTTTTCATTTCACTTAGATTTTTTTTACAGAAGGTCAATACTTATGTACAATAAATTCTTATTAAGTTTTTGTATATAGTAGAAATATTTAATGCCTTATAATCAAGTCGTCAACAAATGAAATGAAAAACCACATTAGTAAACTGCATCCATACGAAGCCGCTAGTAATACATTAATAATTATAAAATATTAATTTCCAAAAAATAGTAACATTTCATAGTATCATATGTACTTACCCCACTACTCCGTAGAATCTCAATTTATGATACAACTTAAGCCCTTAATCATGAGCCCAGAACAAAAAAGAAATGCTAAGCCCCAGAACTTCAAAAATAAAAGAAACACACAGATCGCAACCTTAGCTTTTGAGATTTCTAATTAGCTAAAGATTTGAGGAGTTCTAAATTAAGACAGCAGTTTTCATTCCACTACCTTAATTCTAGTTTTAAATTACAGCAATTTAACATTTTCGCCATCTTTTTTTAGTACTTAACCCATAGGAAATCGCACTCATTAAGGATGGAGTAAATAGCGTGTCCGAACACTTGTTCGTAGGGCGTGCCTTGCCGGCCGCCCGCCCAGCGCCCGGCCGCCCGCCGCGCGCCGCCGCGTGCCGCCGCGTCACTCCGGCTGGGGCTCCGCGCTGCGCGGACATGGCGCGAGTGCTGCGCCCGCCGAGCCGCACGTGAGTACCCACAATTATATATACGAGATATATATAGAAAATTAATTCAATTCTTTATTGCATTCTAGGTATTCATCATAAGTTATAACAGTTCATTATAGAAAATGTTGGGCATCAATCAATGTTTTGATTTTTTTTTATAATCATGTAACTTTACTAGCTTATCTGACCAGCCCGCCCTCGTTTAATTAAAATATTTTAAACAGTACCTACTTCTTCCTATTAAAAAAGCGTTGCCGTAGTTATTGTTTAAAACGTTAGAAATATCTTAAAACTACCTAACACTACTACATAAAAGCAGGAGTAAAAATAATTAAAAAATCATTTTTATTTCGTGTGATAATGTAATAAGTGTTATACAGAAGATTCTTGAAAAACACTAAAACCAGGTAAGTTATTAGATACATAGTACAAATTATTATCTTATTACTAGCTTTTCCCGTGACTTTGTCCACGTGACCGACAAAGGAAACTCATATTCGTATTTTTCCCAGAACATCTTAGCAAGTCCTCCCCAGTATAAGAGAGCGCGTATACTACGAAAAGGTGAAGCTGTAACTTCGTAGTCACCCAACCGATTATAATATAACATACCCTGTATATAATCTAAGTTGGAAATAGAGCTACCACTGAACACCAAATCAAAATCAATTCTGAGTATACATAACAAACACAAACAAATAAACAAACAGACAAAAAATCTAAGGACCGTGAAATGAAATGTTTATTGTTACAAGATTGTATGTTTTATGGGTGTTACAGATTTATAAATTCGTTCCTGTACAATCAACCCATTTCTGGGTGTGCAACAATATTAATTGTATTATTTAACATGCAGTCGAAAATTCTATTCCTTATTTATTAGTATTTCAATGTCCATAGTCAAAATAATTATTACAATCGAAATGTCAGTTTTAAAAATATGAAATTATTACATTAAATTTTAGTTACAAAACAATAATACGCATAATAGGGGATCGGACAGTAATCGAGAAAAAAACTAAAATGTAGTTAGAACGAATGTTCGTCGAACCAGAAAGATCATCCAATCAATATTTTTGTGAAATAAAAATGATTTATATTTTTAAATCAATAAATAAAATCTAATAATTCTGACATTTTCAATCTGTTCTTCATCTCAAACGAAACAACAATCACAGCGCATGACGTCATTTGTAGGCAAATGCCGTGAGTCAAGCTTGTGTTTATTTTACGTTTTTGCTTTTCATAAAATGTATTTGTTAGCGACGCGAATAAATAAGACATACTTTGATATGTATTCGACGCGATCATATAGTATACAAATAGGATAGTTCGTTATGTAAATAGTTAGAATATAATAGGAATATTTAGTTACATAATGATAAGGAAAATAGAATAAGTTTATATGAATAAATAAAGAATCCCATTAGATTAGGGCACATTATGTACTATTAGCGTAGGAGTGTTTTTTAATTGTAGACAAGGAAAAATAGAGTGAGCAGGACACACATAGTTCTAAACAGGTTGAAACTTGTCCAGACTTGTTTACACAAAAAGACAGAGACAGGGATAGGAAAGAGACCCAAAAATGGCTCTTATTGGTCAATGAGAATGTTTAGCGCCTTGTACCTAGCGATAGTTGCTGAGTGTAATTTTAGGATATAAATAGGCAAGAAATCTAGTCGAGCGTCAGTTGATCATTGTACTCACTAGGAAATAAACAGTAAACAGTAAAAATAAACAGTGGATCAAGAAAAAGCATTTTACTTCCACCCGCCAGCGCCCAGTTCATCAAGTATCGTTGCAGACCGCAACAGTTTGTTGGTCCTTCCAGTAGCCGGATTGGGAAGACTGCAGGGAAGGAGATGCCAATTCTCCGTTCCACCTCGCCGCGCTCACGATCGGAGCGGGCCAAGGAATCAACGGAAACGTCTACTACCGACTGGTCCATGAACACGCCAGCCGAAACAAGTACCAGCGCGTCGACGTCTACAACAGCCGCAAGGAAATCTACCATCGCGTCAACAGTTGCCAGTGGCAGTGCACCGTCCGCGCACTCCGCCGCGACCGGCGCTACCACAAGCACCACGGCACCGACGCCGATCCGAACGCGCGCCGCGACCGCCGCTGCTACGTCGCAGCAGGCACCCGTGCACGCCGCCGCCGCGACCGGCGCTACCGTAAGCGCCCCGGCGCCGACGCCGACTCAATCGCGCGCCCCGACCGCCGCTGCCGCGTCACAGCAGGCACACGCCGCATCCGCTATGCAGGCATCCGCGCACGCCGCCGCCGCGACCGGCGCTACCGCAAGCGCCCCGGCGCCGCCGCCGACTCAGACACGCGCCGCGACCGCCGCTGCCGTATCGCAGCAGGCACATGCCGCATCCGCTATGCAGGCACCCGCGAACCCGCCGCAGTTCGCGACACCGATGGACGTCGTTCGACCCGGGACAAGCGACACTGTAATCGCATCTTCGCATCATACGAAGAAGAAGGCTAGCGTAAAACCGAAGAACATTGGAGGATATGAACATCCACCGCACGTATCTTCGGAAACCCTGGTTCCCCAGAATACTGCTACTTCAAGACAAACCAAGAGAATGGAACTTGAAGCGAAACGAGAACTGCAATTAAAACAAATGGAAGTCGCTCGTGCCGCCGCAGCATTGGCTCAAACTGAAATGGAACTCGCTCAATGCCAATCCGAGGAGGAGGTTGAGGAAGAGTTTGAGATAGAACGATCAGCACACGTGGAACGATGGGTGGAGCAGACAGCGACATACCTCGAGGAACCAAAACAGGACGCAGTAAAGAAAAGCGAAATAAAGGAATTGGCAGACGCCATTATTAGCGCCACCAGAATGTCACAGCCAACCACACTCGCCGGACAGTACGCACCGATGAAGTACACTGAACTACCAAACTTCAATGGAGCACATGAGGAGTGGTTGCCCTTCAAGCGGGCGTATGTAGATAGCGTGACACATTTTGATAACATACAGAACATGGCGCGATTAAGAAAAGCAATCCAAGGACTAGCCAAGGAATCAGTTAGAAGCTTATTGTTCGCGACCTCTGATCCCAGCGAAGTAATCGACGCATTAGAAAGGAGGTTCGGAAGACCAGAACAGCTAGTGCAAGCCGAATTAGAAAAGCTGAAGGGACTTCCAAAACTCGGAGACTCGCCCAGAGACATATGCGTGTTCGCCAGCCGAGTGAGCAACGCTGTGAACACAATAAGCGCCTTGAACAAACCGCATTACTTGTATTCAATGGAAGTCAGCAAATGCATAATAGAAAAGCTGTCATCAATACAGCTATACAGATGGCTCGACTTCAATGCACGAAGTAGTGACGAACCCGAACTGGTCAAGTTGAAGAAATTTCTGGAATATGAAGCCGAATTGTGTGGTATGTGCGTACCACCAGAAACAAATAAAAGGAAGGGAAACTCAAGATATCCAGTACATACGACCCAAGAAAACAATGATGATAGAAGCGCATCATCTACACCAAAGAAATTCTGCGTCAACTGCGAAGGAAATCACTGGATCACAGAATGCAAGAAGTTCCAGGAATCCGACGTCAACGAGAAATGGGAAATAGCGAAACAAAAACGCCTTTGTTTCAAATGTTTGCGCCAACGCCACAGAAGGAACAACTGCAAAGGCCAAACTTGCAAGAAGTGCAAGCGACCGCACCACTCGTTGTTACATTCGGATACAGCACATCGAACGATGACGCCGGTGCAGGAAGAAAAGCCCGCGATCTCATCATGCAATCAAACCACAGACGAGAACGTGTCTAATGTGCTGAAGTCAGTATACGCCGCGGCTGACGGAAGGAAAATATACCTGAAGATGATGCAGGTCGATGTCTACGGACCGAAAGGCTCCACACGCATCCTCGCCTTATTGGATGAAGGGTCGACCGTCTCGTTGATAGACGCAGAGATCGCCATGAGAATCGGAGCCACCGGAGAAAAAGAGTCCCTCGTATTACAAACCGTCGGTGGAAAATTAATCGAAAAGAGAGATTCTCAACGAATGGAAATCAAAATCAAAGGAGCTCATCGCACAGATAAGAGGGCATTGAAAGGCGTCCGTACTGTAGACAATCTGAAGCTATCACCGCAGTACGTCGACAAAGAAACCATAGAAAAATGCAAGCATCTTAGAGATATGAAGAATGAGCTACTATACGATCGAGAGAGGCCTGCTCTGCTCATTGGTCAAGATAACTGGGAGTTAATCGTCTCCAGGAAAATATTGAAAGGCAAACCAAACGAACCAGTTGCATCGCTCACCAGCCTAGGTTGGGTGTTGCATGGCTGCTGCTCCGGAATCACCTCGCCGATAAACTTCATCAACCACTGCAGAACGACAAGTGATGAAGACCAGATGGAAGAATTGATCAAAAGGCAT
This sequence comes from Petrophora chlorosata, assembly GCA_951640565.1. NCBI lineage: Eukaryota > Metazoa > Arthropoda > Insecta > Lepidoptera > Geometridae > Petrophora > Petrophora chlorosata. Next base: position 4,327,011 of record OX621194.1, on the reverse strand, counting down.
TTCGATTTGGAAGCCATTGGAATTCAGCAGCGACGTCCGAGCAATGACGCCGATGAGAGAGCACTGATAGTCCTCACCAACACCACGAAACGTCAGCCCGATGGAAGATACGAATCAGGACTGATATGGAAAACAGACAACGAGACATTGCCCAACAATTATGTACAAGCTCTCAGCCGATTAAAGGGAATCGAGAACAAGCTAGAAAGAAATGCAGCACTGAAAGAGGAATACGGAAAGCAATTGAAGCACCTACTCACTAGTGGGTATGCTGAGGAAGCACCAGCCGATTCCACTCAGGGAAGAACGTTTTACCTGCCACACTTCGCGGTAGTACACCCCACAAAGAAGAAGACTCGCATTGTCTTTGATGCTGCAGCAAAATTTGAAGGCAAGAGCTTGAATGATGCGCTGCTTCCAGGACCAGATCTACTCCAGTCTCTGTTTGGAATACTCCTGAGATTCAGACAAGGGCCCGTGGCTGTAGTAGCCGACATAAGGGAAATGTTCCTACAGATTCGCATTCGGAAAGAAGACCGCGACAGCCTAAGATACCTGTGGAGAGAAGATCGCCGTGAGAAACCGAAAGAATATAGAATGACTTCCGTCATCTTCGGAGCGTCATCCTCACCTGCCACGGCTATCTTTGTCAAGAACCTGAACGCCAAAGAACATGAAAAGGAATATCCTGAGGCTGCGAAAGCGATCGTCCGAAACCATTATATGGACGACTATCTTCAAAGCTTCGCGAACGTTGATGAAGCAGCACGAACAGTGAAAGCTGTAGACGAGATACACAAAGCCGCTGGATTTGAATTGAGACAATGGGCCAGCAACAAAGAAAAGGCTCTACATCCAGTAGCGGAAAATGATAAACCACCGAATGAAGTGCGTCTAGGAAACGAAGAAGAAAAGACGCTCGGTTTAAGATGGCTCGTGAAAGAAGATGCATTGGCCTTCAACGTCGGACTAAGGAAAACACCCGACGAAGTAGCAAACGGAGTCCGAGCCCCGACAAAGAGAGAAGTTACAAGTGCAGTAATGTCCACTTTCGACCCAATGGGAATCGTCGCCCCGATCCTCGTCAAAGGCAAACGATTAATCCAAGATATATGGAGAGCCGGAACAAAGTGGGATGATACCATAGAAGAAGAATCCCATCAATTGTGGCTGGAATACATAGAGGACATAAAGACACTGGAAACATTGAGAATCCCAAGGTGTCTGGCACCAACAACGAAAACAGGACAACTTCACACATTTGTCGATGCCAGTGAAACCGCGTACGCTGCCGCTGCGTACTGGAGGTCGATCACAGCAACTGATGAAGTTCACATTATGCTCATAGCAGGAAAAGCCAGAGTGGCACCGAACAAACCAGTGTCAATTCCACGTTTGGAGTTGCAAGCCGCCTTGCTAGGAGCAAGACTCGCTGCCTCAATAACTGATGAGACAGATTTGAACATAACAGAACGAGTGTACTGGTCAGACTCAAGCACAGTTCTCCAGTGGATGAAATCGGATCCAAGACGATTTAAAACCTTCGTCGCTCATCGTCTTGCTGAACTCGAAGATCTCACGAAAATACATGAATGGAGATGGGTTCCAACGAAAGAAAACCCTGCAGACGATGCCACGAGAGAAGCTCCCAAGAACTTCAGCAGTAATTCGAGATGGTTTCGAGGCCCTGAGTTTCTTTACTTACCCGAAACAGAATGGCCAACGAAGAAGTTCTGGAAGACTGAACCCACCGGAGAAGAAAAGAATACCGAGACGATAGCCGTGCTGAGAATAGAACCAGTATGGATCCTACCTGATCCAACGAAATTCTCAAGCTGGATGCGCTTGTTACGTGCCACGGCCAGAGTATTTATGTTCATCAGTCTCTGTAAGAGGAAGATATCCGCTACGAACATCGTGCAAAACGAAGATAGCTGGAAACCATATCAGAAAGGAGAGAAGAAAAAGAAGATTTCTCACTCTCACAAGACGGAAAAAGTAGAGAAATGGTCACCAATACCGGAAGAACACCTGCAGACAGCAGAAATGTTCCTCATTCGTCAAAGCCAAGAAGAATCTTTCGAGAGAGACATAGTATTGATCAAGAAGAATTTACCTCTAGAAAGATCCAGTAAATTGAAGAAACTCGACGTATTCATCGACGAAAAGGGCATCTTAAGACTGAACAGCAGAACAGCTAAAATCGAAAACATTGGAAGACGGGAAAAGAAGCTGGCAATACTGGATGGCAGACACAAGATTGCTCACCTGCTAATTGAGCATTATCACCGACACTTTTGCCACGGAAACCACGCGACAGTCATTAACGAGTTGCGACAGAGATTCTGGATTCTGTCTCTACGCAACGCCGTGAAGAAAATATTGCATCAATGTCAATGGTGCCACGTGAGAAAAGCGAAGCCTCAGATGCCTCCGATGGGTGATCTACCAGCTGAACGACTGCAACACGGTACATTTCCGTTCGCCTGCACAGCGGTAGATTACTTCGGTCCCATGTTCGTCACGATCGGCCGCCGGAGAGAGAAAAGATGGGGAGCTCTATTCACATGTCTTACCACGAGAGCGATACACCTGGAACTTGCATCGACCCTCAGCGCCAGCTCCATGATCATGGCGCTACGAAGAATGGCGGCAAGAAGAGGATGCCCTCGTATTGTCTACAGCGACAATGGAACCAACTTTGTCGGCGCAGACCGTGAATTGAAGCTAGAACTTCAGAAGATTCAAGAACTGAAGATCGTCGAGGCGGCAGAACAAGAAGGCATCCGGTGGAAATTTATACCTCCTGGAGCACCAAACATGGGGGGAGCCTGGGAAAGAATGGTGAGAACAGTCAAGGTAGCACTCTCTGCTGTCTTGAACGAAAGAAGCCCACCAGAAGAGGTACTGCACACACTGATGACCGAAGTCGAACACACGGTGAATTCGCGCCCACTCACCCACTTGAGCGCAGACCCACAAGATGAAGAGAGCCTGACGCCTAACCACTTCCTTATTGGGCGTTCCTGCGGCTCGGCAGTTGTGGGAGACTTCAGTGACTCAGACCTCGTCGGAAAACCAAATTGGAAGACAGCGCAGAGGCTCGCAGATCACTTTTGGAAAAGGTGGTTACAAGAGTACCTACCCACTCTCATGCCACGGAAGATCAACGACAGAACCGCTGCAGACCCGCAGCAAGGCGACATCGTCATAGTCGCCGACACGTCGCTACCACGAAACACGTGGCCGCGGGGCGAAGTCATCAGAACCTACGTCGGCCCTGACGGCAGAACGAGAGTCGTGGACGTCCGGACTGCAGGAGGAGTAATGAGGCGGCCCACTTCGCGTCTCATCATCATCGTGCCAGCAGCGTCGCGACCGGAACGAGCAGCGCACGACGGAGCCTGCACTGGGGGGGAGAATGTTAGCGACGCGAATAAATAAGACATACTTTGATATGTATTCGACGCGATCATATAGTATACAAATAGGATAGTTCGTTATGTAAATAGTTAGAATATAATAGGAATATTTAGTTACATAATGATAAGGAAAATAGAATAAGTTTATATGAATAAATAAAGAATCCCATTAGATTAGGGCACATTATGTACTATTAGCGTAGGAGTGTTTTTTAATTGTAGACAAGGAAAAATAGAGTGAGCAGGACACACATAGTTCTAAACAGGTTGAAACTTGTCCAGACTTGTTTACACAAAAAGACAGAGACAGGGATAGGAAAGAGACCCAAAAATGGCTCTTATTGGTCAATGAGAATGTTTAGCGCCTTGTACCTAGCGATAGTTGCTGAGTGTAATTTTAGGATATAAATAGGCAAGAAATCTAGTCGAGCGTCAGTTGATCATTGTACTCACTAGGAAATAAACAGTAAACAGTAAAAATAAACAGTGGATCAAGAAAAAGCATTTTACTTCCACCCGCCAGCGCCCAGTTCATCAAGTATCGTTGCAGACCGCAACAGTATTTTTGCTAATTTTTTCATTCCATTACTACAATATCGTCCCCATAATTCACTAAACGTATTTAAATCTCTTTGCAAGTTTTATTTCGAAGAGTTTGTCGTTTTCTACCTACATATGATGTCACAAGTTTTGAGGTGACCTTTTGCGCGGTAATATTTGAAACATAATATTTAAACATAGTTTTAGGTACTTTTAGAGCGTTATTTCATTAAAATAGTATTTTTCATGGCTATACATATATATTAATTGTAGTTAATATAAAACACTTTCTGAAAAGTTGTCCGATCCCCTATTTGGATTTTGTTTTGTTGTTGTTTCCCTCCTAATAGTCAAACCCAGTTGGTTTTTCAAAAATATCTTCTATGTACAGAATTGACTCAGTTACATTTTTATAATTGTAAATAGATAGGTTATTACGTACCTAAAATGTCATGTAATGTAATCAGGCGTGACGTTACGGAAATTCATCTCAAAACTGTAACGCAATGAAAATATGTAGTCTAATCCCGCTGAATATTATGTAGGTTGTTGTTAGAATAATATAGGTATATGTATTAATTTAGTAAATAATAAATAATTTTAAATAAAGAAAGCCTAACAACCCTCCTTGTACGATACGTGTTTCGCCGTCTGCACGAGGCATCATCAGGGCCCTAATTCACTATGACAACTTGGCGATTCCTTGCTTCGAGGAATCGTCGAATCCTTCATTAATAAACGACATCTACGAAATTCGTATTCTCTATGTCATATATGGGAGCGAGTGTGGCTCAGTGGGAGCTCGTGCGAGATTCGATCCGACGCACCCGAGTTCGAATCCCGCTGGCCTCGCACCACTGACTTTCTTAAGTTATGTGCGGATTTAACACTCGCTCTAAAAACGGTGAAGGAAAACATCGTGAGGAAACTGGCATGTCCAAGATTTTTTCACAAAAAGTCAAGGACATGTGACATCCACCAACCCGCACTAGGCCAGCGTGGTGGATTATGGCCCGTTCTCTCTCTATGAGAGGAGGCCCGTGGCCCAGCAGTGGGAACGTGATGGGCTGATGATGATGACGATGATGTCATATATATGAATATATGAATGCGTCATAAAGTTGTCGTTTACTAATGAAGGATTCGACGTGATTTCGAAGCAAGGAACCGACGTGATTTCGCCAAGTTGTCATAGTGAATTGGGGCTCTGGTGTCGACTCGCTGAACGCTGGAACGAGAGTACGTACCTAAAACCCAAGCGCAATTTTTCGTCTGCGGTTCTACCGGGTATAATTTTCTCTAAAATGTCTTGTTAACCGTTTGTGTCACTCGTCATCCTATTGTTGATCAGTTGAGATTCAAAGTGACGAAAATAACTACACTCATAACAATAACCAACCGAAAGGCCGAGAGCCGAGACGCAGTAGGTAAAGCAGTCATAATACCAACGTTAGTGTTATGGGCAAGCGTGGCCCTGACCATCAGGTGAACGCACCGCTAGTTTCGTTGCTCACTTCTATAATAAATCAGATGGATTTTGTACGATATTTTATTATGTAAGTGGGTACGAAATACCAGAATTTCGGGTTATTTAGTTTCTACTACGAGATAAAACTAAAAACTAAATTAAACAACACATTTGTACAGGATGAGTAGTTTAGTTTTAGCCATTTAACATTACAACATAACGTGGCTCACAGAAAGTATGTAAATTCAAATTGCGTGTGTAAATTATTGTCATTAAAAAAGCATCATCATCATCATCAGCCCACATCAGTCCACTGCTGGACATAGGCCTCTCCCATAGCACGCCACTGAGCCCGATCTTCGGATTTCCTTCTCCAGTAGCTACCAGCAACCCTACATATATCGTCGCTCCATCTAGTCGCAGGGCGTCCTACACTACTTTTGCCGATACGCGGTCTCCACTCTAGAACACTTCTACCCTATGCGTCAACCTACACGTATACCCAAATATGACCAGCCCACTGCCACTTCAGCTTGCTAATCCGCAGAGCTATGTCGATAACTTTAGTTCTCTGGCGAATAATATCGTTCCGGATTCGATCCCTTAGAGTAATACCGACCATAGCTCTTTCCATAGCTCGCTGAGCAACTTTCATTTTGTGGACTAGTCGTACCGTGAGTGTCCACGTCTCGGCTCCGTATGTCATAACAGGTAGGACGCACTAATTAAAGACCCGACGAAGTTCCCTAAATGCTGCGCAGCCCAGCTTAATTCAAAAAGCAATTATAAAAGGATACTATACCGTTAGTAATTTAATTAGATAGAAAACAAAGATGCATGGAACATTCCGCTTCTGCCAAGTAGCCAACTGGCAGATAAGAAACATAATATTGTCAAAAACAAACATAAAATATGGTAGGTATAAAAGTTCTAAAAATAAAATGTCCTTCAGTTTCTTGCCGTATCTTCTGGGTAGTGGTTCTTTTTCCGATACGCTGGTAGTCATTTTAATAATTGATGTTCATAAGTGCGTCCGTGATGCCAAAACTGAATAATGAACTTGAACTTGGTCTAAAGTTGTTGAAACACCTGGGAAATTTTAATTTTGGGGCTTCAGGAAGACAATCTTTATTTCTTCATTAAAGTAAGTGGTCTTTGGAAATGTTACATGGATTTTGGAAATATTAAATACTTCATTATTCTCTAGATTGTAGGTCTCTTGTATGCATTGATTTCTCTGTCATTCACGCGGACAAATTCGGGGAAAAAGCTGGTACATGTATATAGAATTAACTCTATACCTTCTCTTTGGCTTCGCGCAGTCGGGTAAATAAGCGGCACATACCACACCTATTATTAGGGGAGAATCAACAACAGCTACAGTTATTTTTAATTCATTTATTTATTTCAAGGTACATAGACTCATAACATTACAATTAATAGAATACAATACATGGTCACATTACAAAATTACATGTCAATTAAAATTACGTCAAATTATTATGTCGCTCTTTCTCACGGGTTATACACCCGGTCCTTTGGAAGGCTTGCGCGGGGACATGAGTCCAACACGTAGAGGCCTCGTAGAGCATTTAATTTAGATATGTAATGGGCAACGCTTATCGGGAACTGTCTCTAAGTGCATCATTAGAAGATACAATCAAAGACAGCCCCCGATAAGTGATAATAATTTTAATCAATAAATAATCAATCAAAAATAATAAGTTCATAATATAGAATTTACAATAAATATAATATAATAAAATTATGAACCCATATGTGTAATGTGGAGTTGACAGCACCGGTTCACATAAGGATTTTTATTGTCTGAATTAAATGAATATCCCAGGATATTCATTTCATTTAGGTAGGGATAGCCCCTATACTTTGGGATATCCCCGGGATCTAGACGTCATATACACACATACTAACGTCTTTTCATAGTAAAATATTATAATAAGTCAAAGGAAAATTAAAATCATTCTTGCCAGCAATTCACTAGAGTTTTCGAGATTAAGGGAATCCGGCTCGACAGACCCAATTCGATTCTTGCTACTTTTCCTCTAAACTTTTTCTCTTGCCGAAAAACGTGGCTAACTATACTGATACAGAGATAGCTATACATATGAGTATACCATGTCCAAATTTAGAAAATGTACTAGGTATACATAGAAGTTTATAGAGCTTCAAAACGTCTCTCCTCGTAGTCTACACAGTCCGTCCTAGCACAATAGTAAAGAGCTCTCGCTATTCCGCTTACACAAGGGCCCTTCAGTCTAATCGACCGAGGAACGCATCAAGGCTTCGTAGCTCTACGTATTCACTCAGACGATAGAGCTAGCTCAAACGTCTATTTCTCAGAGATGTTGATATTGATTTAAGAAAAATAACCAGCCAAGTGCGAGTCGGACTCGCGCACTAAGGGTTCCGTACCATTATCTATAAAAACGACAAAAAAGCATGCCTTTTGTATGGGAGCCGCCTTAAATATTCATTTTATTCTGTTTTTTAGTATTTGTTGTTATAGCGGCAACAGAAATACATCATCTGTGAAAATTTCAATTGTCTTAACTTTCACGGTTCATGAGATACAGCCTGGTGACAGACAGTCAGACGGACAGCGGAGTCTTAGTAATAGGGTCCCTTCTCGTCGATTTTACCCTTTGGGTATGGAACCCTAAAAAACCGACTTCAATTCTGATGTATCTTATGGGACCACCTTGAAGCTATATTGAACCCAACGCAAAAATAATTTCCCAAAACAGTTTTTAAATGACAAATATACAAAAAAGAAACACAGTCGAATTGAGAACTGCCCCTCCTTTTGAAAATTGAAGTCGGTTAAAAACTTAAATTTCAACGCACAATTCAGGTAAACAAACACATTTGGATTTTGTCGTAAACGGTGAAGGAAAACATCGTGATGAAACCCGTTTACGCGCTTTGGAGTGGTAGGCTCTGGCCGTGGTTGTAATACCACCCACTGAACAAAACCATGCCGTCAAGCGACCTAGTCGTGTTTCGGGATGATGTTCGGTGAACCATCGGGGAGACAGGTCTGAGCAACCGCTCAACTGCCGTCTCTCTCTAGAGCTATGTGCTCCATCTTAGGCCACATCGTCGATTCACATCAGGCGAGATAGTGGCCAAACATAGATCTATTAAGTGTAAAACAAAAAACAATTTTCCTTATTATCGGTAGCAAAATGAAACTAAACTGTTAAAAAATCCTTAATACATATAAACTTAAAGATCTTTAGAGATACGCTTTTACTGAAAATTACGTCCTAGAAAAAGCTTCATAAATATATATACCTACATTGGCATAGGTATGAGTACCATATTAAGCTCTAGATAGTCGTTAACGTCAGATCATCGTTCGCTGGCGAATCCAATTTATTCAGTAGTGGCGCGGTGACGGGGCTTTTTCGCGAGAGCCTGGCCAGTGGAGCGTTGGACGTGACAGCCACTCTGCCTCGACCGCACCGTTACGCCGCCGGCCGCCGCCCAGCCGGACGCCGGACGGCCCCGACGCCCCAACTGAGTCAGGGCTGGCGCAGTTGCGATTTATTGGCATTACGTGATTTGGTTTAATAGACACCGTTCAGTTTTTAAGGAAAATTCCATTTTTTTAACGTTTGTTATGCTACATTTGCTACACTTACGATTGGAAGCGAGCAAGTTGCGATTTGTCTTTTTCAATTTGCATTTTTCTAAGAATGTCAGGGTTAAAATAGGTCTGTGTTCAACATCTGTTCTAAAAATGTCTCAATAGTCATAATATATATTTTTTGGTATTTTCATGACAAAGCTCGCGAAAAAGCTTCTGGACCGTGACACCGTTCTGCTTCGATAGCCAACTGTTTCGAAAAACGGCTTGAGTTAGGTGTAATGTGTGATTTATTATTTTACGTGATAAGGTTTAACAAAAACATTTTAAGAAAGTAACGTCAGGGTTAAAATAAGTTGTCAACGGTTCGACCACATGATAGCATGGTTTATTGCAGTTGGTACTCAAAATGCTGTTGAATAAACATTTTCTCACACCTTTTTATTGACAGACTAGTTCCTCGTTCTGGTTTTGAAAACTACCGTTTAGAATTACTGAGTCATCCATACTTGATACCAACATACATAGGCAAACATTTTAAAAAATCTTGTATATTTAATCTTTTTGAACCGGCAACCCTAGCTCACTCATAGCGCGGTCAGCAGCCACTCGAATCGCCCTCCGTCACTCGGCGCTATAACATTTGTCACTTCATTACATGTCCGTAATGGAGAGCCACGCGTCGAGAGGTCGCGCGGATTGTTTCCCGGTTAATTATTGGACCTAGGTTAATGGCGTATAGTTCTTTCTACTTTTTCAATTAGTCGAAAATATACATAGGTAGGTGAGTGCTGAGGATTATGTTTTGCGTACTGTAGTCAGGTTTTAATTTTACTGTAAAGTTCTGACATGTAGGTACATTTTGAAATGCTTACATCAAGTACCTATTTATGATAATATCCTTAACCTCAACTCAAAAATCTAGCAAAGTATTTTTTAGGGTTCCGTACCCAAAGCGTAAAACGGGACCCTATTACTAAGACTCCTACTACTGTCCGTTCGTCTATCTGTCTGTCCGTCTGTCACTAAGCTGTACTTCATGAACCGTGATAGTTAGACAGTTGATATGTTCACAGATGATATATTTCTGTTGCCGCTATAAAAACAAAAATTAAAAATTAAAATAAAATAAATATTTAAGGGGACTTACATGGGATTGTTTTCCGTTTTTATAGATAATGGTACGGAACCCTTCGTGCGCCAGTCCGACTCACACTTGGCCTGTTATTTGTAATTTAGTGTCACACACCACCCTGGCCTTTGTTTGCAAATTCCTACACATGATAATAAACCTTTATTTTGTTGTAGTCTGTGGCGGCTTCGTGTGGTTCAGCAGTGAGATGGCTCTGAAGACCCCGACGCCGGCCGTCGGCGAGCGCGAGACATGGGGCAAGAAGGTGGACTTCTTACTCTCTGTCATCGGCTTCGCGGTGGACCTGGCCAACGTGTGGCGCTTCCCTTACCTGTGCTACAAGAATGGAGGGGGTAAGTATTGTGGCTTTACTGGTAGATGTAGGACAAGAAGTTCTTACTATTTGCCAAAACATCAACTGAAGACTAATGTGTTCATATCCAGCTTGTGCCACTAAAATTATACAAAAAGGGTTGTAATAGTTAATTGTTACTCGTGGTAGGTCTCTCGTACGCGGGAGGCCGTCTGGGTAGGTACCACTGTTTTGCCGGTTATTCTGCCGCCAAGCAGTAGTGCAGCAGCATTACTGTGTTCCAGTGTGAAGGGCATTGTAACCAGCTTAATTACGGGGCATTTGAGCCTTAATATCTGATATCTCGGGTGATGAGCGCATTGCAGTGCTATGCAGTGCTTTTTTTGGCATTTAAAGTTCCTTGAGCACTGTAATTGTTATGGGCAGGGCGCTTACCATCAGGCGAAAGACTTTATCGTCTCATCACTCGGATAAATAATAATAATAAAAGTACTACGGCCGTAGCGAGAAACTTATATGGCGTAGCTCGTAGCATACTATCGGACAATATACTTAACTTTCTTTAAGGCTAGAGTGGCTGGGTAAAGCTATAATTAATTTGCATCGATGTTTAGATTGTGCAATTGACGTGAATCTTTTAGATCTATGCGTGCTCCAACTTCAGCCACATCGTCGTTTAACATCAAGCAAGATGGTGGTCAAAGATAAATACATAAAAACAAGTATACATTTTATAAATTAAAAGTTATAATACATTTTTAGAAACAAACAAAAACCGACTACAATATATCTTCGAAGTACTAGGTCAAATATCGATGAAATGTATATGGGACCACTTCGTAGCTATACTGAACCCAACGAAAAAGTATTTTCCAAATCGGTTCATAAATGACGGAGTTCTGAGGTAACAAACATAAAAAAACATGATAAAACAAATACAATCGAACAGATAACCTTCTCCTTTTTGAAGTCGGTTAAAAAAACTTCTTCAACGTATCATCGAATATTGAACCCAACGCAAAAAGGATTTTCCAAATCGGTTCATAAATGACGGAGTTCTGAGTTAACAAACATAAAAAAAACCTTTTTGAAGTCGGTTAAAAATATAGAAGTATGGACAAACAATACCACCAACCACATACTAAACCTATCTATAACGTGAAGTGAGAGCCAGCATGGGTAAACACATTTTTTCCACACATTTCTGTCTTCTCTGTTTCCTGATAACTACAATCTGGGTATCTTCAAGGCCAGAGTGAATAGGCATCTTCTAGATCTACGTGCTCCATCTTCGGCCACATTGTTGCTTAAAGGTCAAACGTAGATCTATCTTATGTAAAAAAAAACATTATTTGGTCACAGGTGAGCATAATGCAGGCACCTATTTACCCCACTTGTCGCGACCGAAGTGTGGCGTAGGAACTTACGAGGTGCATACCATGAATAGGGGCACTTAGCGCCACTTGCCGCGCTAATTTACACTCGTCCCAGATCGCTGTAGACGCTTCCGTTTCGACATCATGCCAAAGATGTAGGTACTATGTCTGTTTATGGGAAGACAGTGATGTCATTTGGAATCCAAAATGGCTGCATAGATATTTAGGTATTTTATCAAAATTCTAACGAACTAAAAATTGATAAGTTAATTTCTGCAGTCTGTAAATTATTGTGACTAGACCCAATTTAGACGATGCAAGTTTTTACCACGTTTTTATTAAGTCACTTTACTACACTTCACTATTTTGTGTCTGTCATTCCGGGTGGAATCTTGCAACTAAAATTTTGAGCACTTCCCGATTAGCTATGCGGCTGAAACTTTCAGGGTAGCTCACAACTCGAAGACTATATAAATCTATAGAGGCGCATAAAACATGGTTTTTAGATTAATTTTTAATCAACATTAATTTGCTCGTTTATCGGTTGCGTACGAGTATCTGGGTAATGCAATAATTAATTTGCATCGATGTTTAGATCGTACAATTGATGTGCGACTTATTGTTTTACCATTATCGTACGCAACTGGCACTTGCAGCGTCTAAATGGGCTTTTGGTGAATCGAATGTCAATCGCAAAATATTCTCCTGTGCGAAATTTTACAGTAACTAGCGTGTCGAGATCTAAAAATAAACAGTCGACGAAAGATCTTAGTAAATTTAACAATTTTATTTAGCTGCTAATCGGTCGATTCTCATTTTCCCTGTTCACCATGCAGTTCGCCACGAACTCATACATAGAACATTCACGGCGGCTGATTGCGCCCTAGCCGGCTTTAGGGCTCTCGAGATACAATGGGCATTTAACAATCGCCTTGTGCGCACCTCAAGGAGCTCTGGGCTTACACCTGGCGCCTAAAGCGGCAGTAATTGAAGGCTTCACCTGTACTGCAGCCACTGCAGGCTCGAACTTAGATATAGAGCAGGCAGTGTAATTGAAATGCTATACCTTAGCACAGAATACTAAGGGACAGAAGCTTCACTCTGCAAAGAAATTTAAACAAATAGCGACTCTTGCTTTGACGAAATAAAATTCAATTCAACTCGCGTAGCGCTGCATACCTACCAGCCATGTTAACCTACAGAGCGCCTCTTTCTATCGCATAGCTGTTATCTTTTCTGACGCGGCACGTGTAACGACGCGCGACCCGCCGTCGGTGTCCGGCTATGTACTTGTAGCTTCATAACTACAGTGCGGAGTGCGCTAGGCCTGACCGTAGCCGTAGCGTTGTAGTGTTACACTACAACTATTCGATAATCGTAAAAATTATGTTATGCCAACTTTTTTATAGATAGATGGAAAATTCCTTGCACAAACTTCTTTATTCTTTATTGACAATTTTTTTTATTATAGGTACATAAGTGACCTTAATGTTTGAAAGCATTACCTTACAGTTAACCCTCTATGGTGTATTATATGGTGTTTTATAAGGTTATGATATAACGTAATGTAACATGACGTGATATAGAAAATTTCTTGTCTATATTATAGGAGCTCGGTAGGTGGTGATTATAGTTATTGTCTTTGTGGTTATTCGAACACAATTAACTGTGCTTTTATTATTATATTTATGATTATAGTTGCTGATTTTTTAATCAAACCGTAACCGTATAACCAAATTACACTGAATGAAACCTATGTATTTGGTCAAATGACAGTTCTCTTTCCTCAAGGGTTTGCTGGAAGAAAACTCTTTTTAGGGTTAAGCTCGCGTTTGTAAGTACATGTAGTTTATTTTAGTATGAAAGTTTTCGTGAGTTTGATTCCTTATTAATATTTAATAAAACGACTAGGTCGACTAATTCAACAAACAACGTGAGTCTTAGCCGGTTTATTAAATATTTACATGTAGTTTATAATCCACGATGTAATATTTTTAACAGTATACAATAAAGAATTAAAGAATATAAAAGATTTGAGTGAAATTCGGAATTAAAATAGCATATACCCTGGATACATATACATAGGCTACTTATTACACCGGGAAACCGCGAGGTGCAGCTGGTTTATAATATTAGTTTGATTGCCTCGCTCGCTCAGCTATTTGACAGCTGACAGCAGACTGACAAATATTCTCTTCTCCTGAGTAGTGGTTCTCTTGTCGATACGGTGGTAGAGTCATTGTAATAATTGACGTTCATAAGTGCGTCTGTGAAATTTGAACTTCCGCTTTTGCTTGGTCCAAAAATTTTGTTTTTCGTTAAGTCAAAGCTCTTGTAAAAAACTTTGATTGTAAGCGACAGTTGAAGGACATTTTCCATGGTTCATACGACAGCGGAAATTTAACGCCGCAAGCGTGGCCGGGAGTCGGCACCCGCGAGCCGATCCGGAAACCAACCAAATGAGATCCGTTTGCACCACGTAACGATGCGGTTCTTTGTTACTGCTGGCATATTATATAGTTTAGAATATAAACAGCATATACATACATACACGCACGGTGCAGTACGGTATTGAATTTAAATAACAATTTTTTTTGTTGATAAATACGTTAAATTAGTAGCCTGAAATGGATTTCTCGCTCAAAGCTTATTCTGTCCAGTTGATATTAAAATAATAACTAGGTACATTATTTCACAGTACAGTACTAGGTACAGTAGTAGTTATATACATTATTTAGTCGATGTATATACACTACCCTCTTCTCTTCCTGGCATTACTTGTTTACCCTAGAACTGAAACTAATGAAGAGTTTGGTAGACAGCTGGTATCTCAGCTTAGGATTTATATTGCCCAACAGTGGACATTGTCTATTATACGCTTCCAGACATAGGATACTGAAAAGTCTCGTAGCACATCTCAATTAAAACCAAAAAATCCTCACAAAGCTATTATGAGCCTGTAGATCACTGTAATCGGGTGTAAGCAAAACCCGCGCATGTGTACATGAAACTTTTACGTCCCAAGCAAAGTTTCACGGCCTAATTGCATCCTGGACTTTGAGCGTCACCCTTTGCCGTCCAAGAGGCAGTAATTGACAATCAAAGCGTGCCCTTTGCCGACAGAAACTTAGTTAGCTTCTCGATGTGCAGGAAAATTAGTAACGCAATAATGGGAGAGGGTAATAAGGTAATGGAGGGATGGGAAGGTCATCCGAGAGGGGCGGCAGGGCCGATCGCGCTCTGATTCAATTAAACGGCAATTCTCGGATGTCCTCCGCCGGCGCTGAAATGTGATCTTGTATTTGATCGTCATAGACGAGATTGCCGGAGGAAAATTAGTATATTTGAAGTATAGAATTTAGAGTCCTATGTTTTACACGTACAAAAATAAGGCTTTTGTTATTTTATACATAAAATACACGTCTCTTATGGACGTATCAAGTTACCAATGAGTGACGGCAATGCTTCTTGTAGCATAATGGGTCGAATCAGATAAATTTGGGGAACACACAAAAATTGTTTTTACTCAGAATATTTTCATTTTCTTCTAGATAAATTGTGTTATGCAGTAAATTATTAATGATCAGACCCATGTCAGATTATACCACATATATTATAGAATTCTCAGATCTCAGACTAATCTCTCAAAATTGACATTTAATCAGCTTAAGAATTTCTAATGATTAAATCGGGTTAAGAACATGGTGGTTACGAACAACTACTCTTTTTAACTGACTTCAATAAAGGAGAAGGTTCTCTATTCAATTGTATTTTTTTTTTATGTTTCTTACCTCAAAACTCCGTCATTCATGAACCGATTTGGAAAATTATTTTTGCGTTGGGTTCAGTATACCTACGAAGTGGTCCCATATACATTTCATCGATATTTGACCTTGGACTTCGAAGATACGTAGAAGTCGTTTTTTTTTTGTTTGATAAAACGTATACTTGTCCTATATAAATTCGTACTTTTTCATAAACAAAGCTGACGGTTACCTATCTCAACACGGAGCCGTCAAGCCTGCGCGGCCACGGTGGCAATCTCCCATTGCTAATTGATTGGGTGGCACTTCATCATACGAACCCCGCCATTCATCATGACCAGCGACAGACTGACGCAGGGTCAGCCGAACGCTTGAAACCTTTCACCTATCCATAACTGTACACGGAGTACTTAATTGATATGGATTGGGGGCTTTGTTTGTCTCACAATTAGTGTGACTTACATTTCAAAGGTCAGTTAATATCAGACAATAGTTTTCTATTGTTTTTAAGACCGTCTGGACCATTTACGAGGCAACGGATTAATTAAATTGTAGCTAGTTGAAGTACACTATTGAATTAGGAAATTCCTGTTAGGATTGTCAATTTGAATAAATAAAAAAATAAAGTTAGCACGGACGACACATAGTGCGTAGGAAATATTGATATTTTTTAAATCTAATGGCCCAGATTTTTATTCACGTAAGCTATAATCCAGTTTACATTTACCTATATGAAAACAAAGTTTTGTATTCAAACCATACCTTTTATCATAGTATGAAAGTTTCAAGAGTTTGATTTATTGTAAATATTTAATAAAACGGCTAGGACGCACGTAGTTTAGTATTATGTAGTCCGATGCTCTTCATCAATAGCGAGTTTACGCTGCCAAATCGCGGCAACCACCTAGGTTGACTAATTCAAAAAACTACGTGAATCCTAGCCGTTTTATTGAATATCTATACCTTTTATCGTTATCAAACAACAGTTTACAGCCCTCTCCAAGCGTAAACTATTTCACAAACGGCACAATTTCCTCCAAAACAATGCCGACAGCCGGCGGCGCGGACACGCGATGATTTAATACCGCCCTGGCGTAATCTCGTAATACCCAATCATCCGACGGCCGCCGGGACCGGATTTGGTTCGAGACGATTCGATCAGACCGTGCAGACCGTACCTAAGGCAGCCGAGGTATTCAGGTCGTTCGATCCGCGGGGAATTGTAACTGAAATTATTTTAGATGTGATTATAAATACGTTATCAGCTCAGTGTAAAAATGGGAGACAGGATCATAAATTACCTGAAATTTTACGTTAGTGTAGAGATTTTTACATCCTTCATTTAGGACACTAATTGGGCAAAATTTGACTATAGGTACGGCACGCAATGGCAGTGCTCTCATTCTTTACAAACTTGAACTTGAAATGAAAATACATTTTTAGTGTTCCATACCCAAAGGGAAAACGGGACCCTATTACTAAGACTCCGTTGTCCGTCTGTCTTTGTGTCTGTCCATCTGTCACCAGGCTGTATCTCATGAACCATGATAGTTAGACAGTTGAAATTTTTACAGATGATGTATTTCTGTTGCCACTTTACCAACAAATACTAAAAAACACAATAAAATAAATATTTAAGGCGGCTACCATACAACAAACATGATTTTTTGCCGTTTTTATAGATAATACGGAACCATTCGTGCGCAAGTCGGACTCGCACTTGGCCGGTTTTTTAGAAAGAGCTCTGTTTTCATAAATGGCATCACTCGATCAAACTGTAACCTCGACCGTGCGGATCTCAAAGCCGATTATATCCCAACTTAAGCGACATGCGACTTCTCTAAGTGATCGAGTCGGCACTCGACTTACGAACTCCGTCTTGAAATGCTCCCCTTTATCCCCGACCTGTTGCATTCGGCAATAAAGTAAATCCTACCATCTTCCCCCAACCTCCTCTTGAGAATAATAGTAGTCGGATATAATATCTTTAGAAATGGAAGTGGCAATTATTAACGATTTGCGATGTATTAATTTGAATACGTTTTAATATTTTGCTTAAATAGCATATCTCGTATAATTTGATTGATATTTAGAGCGAGTGTGGCTCAGCGGGGACTCGTGCGCTTTTCGACGCACCTGGGTTCGAATCCCGACTCGGCCCTGCACCAATGACTTATAGTTAAGTGCAGATTTTGCTCGCTCGCTCTAAAACGGTGAAGGAAAATATCCTGATGAAACCCGCTTACGCGCTTTGGAGTGGTAGGCTCTGGCCGTGGTTGTAATACCACCCACCGAACAAAGCCATGCCGTCAAACGACCTAGTCGTGTTTCGGGATGATGTTCGGTGAACCATCGGGGAGACGGGTCTGAGCAGCCGCTCAACTGCCGTCTCTCTCTAGATCTATGTGCTTCATCTTAGGCCACATCATCGCTTCACATCAGGCGAGATAGTGGCCAAACATGGATATATTAAGAGTAAAAAAAAAAAAAGTTGTTAGGTAGGTGCCAAAAGAAAAATACTGGCCAAGCGTGGCGCTTAACATCAGGCGGATGACCTGCTCGTTGCCCGATTTCATGATTTTTTTTCAAGCAATGCACCATATTTTTTTTTAAGTAAACATCAATAGCTGGTGGGTGAAAATAAACATCAATAGCTATGTACTATATATGTAGGTTTCGTATCCTACATTTATATTATTACTAGTTGCTTGCGGCAGTTTCACCCGCGGTTTCCCGGGATAAAATGTTGCCTATGTCCTTTTCCAGGACTTAATGTACCTACATACCAAATTTCATCAAAATTCGTTCTGGTTTTTTTCGTGATTCAGTAACAAATCCATCCTCACCCTAAATCCATCCATCCTCACAAACTTTCGCATTTATAAAATTTGTAGGATTCCGTTAATTTTCTGAGGCGCTCGTAGTTTAAATTATCCCTAACTAAACCAGTAATTCCGATCATAAGACGGCAAAGTGCGTGGGTAACACTCCTCCATTCACATCACAGTCACACAATTAAAGACGCTACGGAAGCAGCTCGTTTACCAATTGGCCGCGTACTTTGACTCATTAGTTGTTAACCAGCAGTTCCTCGCAATCGCTTTACGTGGAATATTGCCACCTCATGCATATTTATACTACTAGAATAAGCGTAGATGCCTAGTTAGTCTTCTACGAGGAAAACTGACGTTTCTTGGAATCGTAGACCGCAAGAGGAAGAAAGCCGATTTCGTAGACCTGCTACGAAAGCTACGAAATTCGTTGAACTCTTTTCTTTGAACGTTTTAAAAACCAGTGCTTGTTACATTAATGAGTGTTAAAAATGTTACTTTTTACTCAGGGATAAAGTAAATGCTAGCTACTTATCGCTGAATTATTCATTTGTTTCATTTTAAAATAATACAAGCGTTTTTAGTGTAACAAGTGGTGGCGACAGCGAACTTTGCTTTATCTAGTAGATATAATGTTACGAATGGCTCGACGAGCTACGCTACTAGAGCTACACTAAAAACTTAAAATATTATTATCAAATAAATTTCTTACGACTTCTTAGCTCAAATAATAAATTGACATACACTTACTTTCACAAACTCATAAACGAATAGAAAGATATTATATAAAATTATTATAGAAATATTATTCTAGTTGACCCGCTGGTCAACTGGTGCCTTATTTACTCGCTAGTAAATTCAGTTGTCAGACAAAAGTATCTTAGTTACACCCAAATAAACTAGATGGCGTTAGTGTCAGTATGTCGTTTTGCTGAATCGCGATGACGAAATTCTCCGGCGAATCGAGGGAGTGCTACCGCACGTTACTGAAATCATACTTACCTGGCGTAGGGGACACCGTGATCAAGAAGGCGGTTCCCCAGAGCGAGGCCTATCCATTGCACTGCGGATGGGTTGACCTCTGCGATTATCCCTAATGTGGATAACTCGGACGCGTTATTTTTGATAGTGGGGACTGCGTTCGCGCTGTCCCTCATAATATATAATTTGAAGTAGAATAGCATACGAGTATTAAAAAGAAAGCTCTGCAACTGGCTGCCAAAATTACTTGGTTACTATGTTCAAGCTTGTCAATAACTTCTTATATAAAAAAGTCTACAAATGTAGTGTCGCATTTTGCATAAAAACGCTTTGATTTTTTCTTTTGCCTTATAATTTTGTTATTTTTTTATTCATAAAGCCTTGTACATATTTTTGGTAAGTTCATATAATAATAATTCCTCGCGTTTTGCATACATAAATAAGTACTACGTTCTCGTTTTTTAGTTACTTAAGAAGAACAAGTATTTAGATATTGTTAATCAATTAAGTGCTATTATTTATTCTCTTGTTCGCATCTAGGTCTATCCTACATTTTTATATAAGTACTATACCTAACTACACTGCATTGGATTTGAATTCAGTAATTAAAATTTTCTCTATCGTCCTACAAAAAGAAAGTGTCTCAATTGTCTTAGAGCCTCGATAAAAGCATACCTTTTGAATGCGAGCGTCTTAAAAGGCCAATTAGAGTACAATTTGCGTCGCCCTCTCAGGACAATATGGAATTATTGCCCTGGTATTGCGACTTATTTCTACTGGAAAAGATTTCTTAGGGGAAAATTATTAAAATGGCCTTGTTGCGATGATTGGATTGGAAAGTCCGTATAGTAGAGTAATTATACTCGTTTTCCTAATGGATAGGCGCGTGTAAATCCCAGCGGAGCGTGGGTTTTCAGAAGTCTCCTGTAACGGATATATTTCCGAAGCACTGGAGTCGTTTTTTTGTTTTCTGAACCAATTCCAAGATCACTCGTTTTTAAAATGAGTGACCTTGGAATTGGTTCAGAAAACAAAAAAAAAACGAAGTAGTAGGAACGTAAACGGAAAACGTAGTAGGGTTTACAGGCGAACGCACTGTTTCATACCTACTAGACATCAATAAAGTTTACACGTATAGTTATCTCAGTTGTGTCCACCTTTATACGTATAAAGTGTCGCTGCGGAATTTGCTACAAAAACTGGTAAACCTCAGGCATATATCAATGGTATCTTTAATAAATGCAGGAGCATTCTTGGTGCCGTACTGCATCATGTTGGTGGTGGGCGGCATCCCGTTGTTCTACATGGAACTGGCGCTGGGTCAATTTCACCGAAAGGGCGCCATCACCTGCTGGGGCCGCCTTGTGCCACTGTTTAAAGGTACCTACCTCACTTTTGCTATTAGTAAACAATATGGATAGTAATTTACTTCACAGCATGGATTTTGCGTTAAACAGCACTTACCAGAGAAAAACTACAGGTATAATTCCTCAGTTTCATCACCATGATCCAATTTCGAAAATTTAGCTAGCTAGGCGCTGATACCAAAGTTATTATAACCTTTTGATTTCATTCTTACTGATTTTCTTTTTTTTTATGTTGTCTACATTACCGTGTCGCAGAAGTAGGTATTATATCCACCAAGTGAGTAAGAATAAAAAGCGTCACGTTCTTTATATTCTAGATTTACGAGCGCCGACCAGTCACGTACCGCTAATGTCATTGGAATGGAGAGGCAAAGTGTCCTGAGATCTTAAATTATAGCCCCGCTGCACTTAGCGCTCTTCCCGCAAATCTTTCGAACTGGAATGGCGGCGACTGAGTGGTATACTTTGCAGTTACTTTGTTCCAAAAGCGTGAATTGCATTTAAAGTGGGATTAGTTAGGAATAGTTGCAATTGAAACAATTACGTAGACGCAAAAGTTTTTTATAAATATAAATGTTTGTAATATACATTATGTATAAAAGAGAACTAAATAACTACTACAAAAACAATATGAATTTATAACCGACTTACTTGAAGCTTCCTTGATATTTTTTTATCTCAAAATGAGCGAAATTTTACTCGCCTAACCAAGTATTGTCTG
Organism: Petrophora chlorosata; assembly: GCA_951640565.1. Lineage (NCBI taxonomy): Eukaryota > Metazoa > Arthropoda > Insecta > Lepidoptera > Geometridae > Petrophora > Petrophora chlorosata. The sequence goes on along the minus strand of OX621194.1, from coordinate 4,305,486 downwards.
TAAAGGGTAAATAAAAACCCTTCCGCTCCAGCCGGTCAGTCAAACGGAATCCGCATCTCAAGATCTTTCCATGCAAAACACAGGCCCGTGTCAACTTCGCCCCTCGCACTCACACTTAACTCCCATAATTGACACCATTTCCAGGGCTCCCCTTAAGTGCTCCATACGACCCGCGAGCCTCTCAAAGCCCGGCCTCGTAGATTTGTGAGGCTTATGCCGTGATTTCATTTCACTCGATTGTCACGTCGCCTCGCCCGCCGCTGAGTGGCTCCGCTACGATATGATTTTCGAGATATAAAATTGGTAATGGAGTGGAAAGGTGGCGGGAAATCCACTTGGAGAGAGCATATTTTTTATTGAAATGGATTTAGTCCTGGAATTGACCGATAAAAGAACCACACACATATTCTTTCGCTTTCTTTCTTTGTAGATTGAAAAGGCAAAGGAAGAATTGAATCACAATTGCTTGTGGAGATAAAAATTAGGTACAGCTAATTTTATACCTACTTTAGGCGAGTTTGTTACATCAATTCTTGATTTACCATTCGTATTGCTGAAACATAATTCATTGTATTGCTTTGAAGGGCAACAAAAGCATGCATTAAGTATGGGTTTCAGAGGTGCTCCAGTTCCACGTATCAACAAAAATAGAGCCTCTAAATCTATATAGAGATTAGGTAATTAGAATTATCATAAGGAAATCTTCATCCTAGGTATCGGGTACGCAGTTGTACTGATAGCTTTCTATGTGGACTTCTACTACAACGTGATCATCGCGTGGGCACTGAGGTTCTTCTTCGCTTCCTTTACCACCATGCTGCCCTGGACCAACTGCGACAATGAGTGGAACACGCCTTCTTGCCGACCGGTGAGAATTCTTGTCAATAATTATGTTTTTGAAAAGTTTCGTGAGTGTTATTCATAATTGATATAAAACGGTCAAGACTCACGGTTAAACGAAAAACGAAACCTTGTTGGAGTAATTTCGATGTTTATCCATGAGTTAGCCATTTTATATCATTTAATAATTACTTATATGTGTTTACGTTGTTGTTAAAAAAGTTTAGTTTCAGTTAGTACAAGTTTTTATTTATCAAGTCTTTATGCTGAAAAAGGCAGACGAAAAAAATATTTTTATTTATTTTGTTTTAATCAAAGCTTATTAGATTTATTCCATACCTACTTGAGGAACTCGTTTCAAAGATTGACTCCTTCTTAGTTCGAAGCTTTCTGGGAAGCGTCTGCAAATCGGAGCCGGTCGCGCAATAACTCAACTACTCTTGGACCACCTCAAACTACTCCGTTTACATCTGCCGCTTCCGAATATTTCAAGTATGTATTCCTATCATAGAGCTATGTCTAGATTTTAAATTTGATTACACTGAGCTAGAACAGAAATATATTTGTTCAATAGGTACTCTTCTGACAGCGTTTTTTTAACTAATCAGTAGGTAAAATAATTTGATCTGTGAATTGAGATTGCCTTTAACCTTCATTTACTTACAAATTTTGCTTATAACCTATGTTTATGTTACCCTATTCATTTTACAGTCGCGCAATTTTAGAACTTCAAGGAAGCAAAGGGCTCCACGACCTCGGCTCAATAAAATGGGACATGGCCTTGTGTCTGCTTGCTGTCTACATCATCTGCTATTTCTCCTTGTGGAAAGGCATCAGCACTTCTGGCAAGGTATGACGGTCTTGTTCTTGTTCTTAATTGATTGCATCGTATTGCTATCATGTTCATGTTTCGTCGTCAAAAAGAAACGAGACGAACTAGAGCTTCGCTATAGGAAGATGTACTGGCTACTTGGAAAACACTCTACGATGTCAGTGCACAATAAAATATTACTCTACAAACAAGTCCTCATGCCAATATGGACTTACGGTATCCAGCTGTGGGGATGCACCAAACAAAACAATGTTGCAATCATACAAAGATTTCAAAACAAAGTGCTTAGGGGTATCGTAAATGCTCCGTGGTACATAAGAAACGATGACCTCCATAGGGACCTGAAAGTGGACCTCGTTAATAGTGTAATTAAAAAGTTCGCCGAAGCTCACGAACGTAGACTTCACCATCACGTGAACGTCGAGGCTATCCAGCTCCTCGACAACACAGACCTAGTGAGAAGACTAAAAAGGACAAAACCTTTTGAGTTAATTTAGTGCAGTGACAGTGTGTCGTAGTAAAGTTAGTGCTACCCGTAAAGAACACAAGAACATAGTGACTTCGCCTTAATAGAGACAATAAGAAAAGTGTTGATGGACATATTCTTAGATTTACTCTACTTAGCAGTTTAAGTTAAATTCAAATTACTTATTAGCCTTATTAGGCTAGATTGTAATGTTAATGAAGTGTCATTTCGTGACACGACATTATAAAAAAAAAAAAAAAAAAAAAATGTTCATGTTTCATCTCCACATTGACAGTTCTACCTACTTGATATAACTTGATGTAATATCATGAATGTTTCAGGTTGTTTGGTTCACGGCTCTATTTCCGTACGCTGTTCTGCTGATTCTCCTGGTTCGGGGTATCACGCTCCCAGGATCGGCAACTGGAATTGCGTACTATCTGAGCCCTAATTTCCAGGCCATAACCCAACCTCAGGTACTTAATTTCTTAAGTACTGTGGCCCATTCTCATTCTCAGGCCCATTTCTCTGTTGTAGTAATATTTATCCTGTGGTGTAAGTAAAACATTTTTTTACATGTACCTATTGGTTTGCTTTTAGGTTTGGGTCGACGCGGCAACTCAAGTCTTTTTCTCGTTGGGTCCTGGTTTCGGAGTTCTACTGGCTTACGCTTCGTACAATAAATACCACAACAACGTTTACCAGTAAGTTTCACAAACGACCACCCAGCTGAGATAGTTTTAATGACAGATTTTCAATAAGACAGTTCTTCATCATCATCGTGACTCTAAAACTTTCTCGCACTCGCACTAATCTATGTGACAACCGGCCTTAAAGTAGGTACCAAGCAATCTTTTATTTCACTACGTTTTTTCCCAGAGACGCCATCCTCACCAGCGTGATTAACTCCTGCACCTCCTTCATCGCCGGCTTCGTAATCTTCAGCGTTCTTGGATACATGGCGCACGCGTCAGGACGTGATATACAGGATGTGGCTACGGAAGGCCCGGGGCTGGTGTTTGTGGTGTATCCAGCAGCTATAGCCACCATGCCCGGGTCTACTTTCTGGGCGTTGATCTTCTTCATGATGCTGCTGACTCTTGGGTTAGATAGCTCGGTGAGATTTTCTTATTATATTGTTCAAAGGTTTCCTTCATTTAGTTCACACAAAATAAAACTACTGTAATTACCTATATCTACCGTATCTGACATTATATTTTTTTCTTATGATTTTATTTTAATTCGATAAGATGGTGATTAAATTTAACATTCAACTTCTTGCTAGAATAATCGTCTTAGTAGGTAAGATAAAATCGGAAATTATTTTCTTATGCCAGATATGCGATTCAATTTTAACTATATATAAATTCTAAAAGACGTTGTTCTATTAACTTGCGGCATACATTCTTGTTAAAATGTATTAGATACTTAAATAATTCATGCTAGGATACACGCACAGACAGACAGATTATTTTCAGGAAACTTATACATTTCTAATTTCATTTTCCCTAGTTCGGTGGCTCCGAAGCCATCATCACGGCGCTGAGCGACGAGTTCCCCCCGATCGGTCGGCACCGCGAGATCTTCGTCGCCTGCCTGTTTACGCTTTACTTCTTCGTTGGCCTCGCGTCCTGCACGCAGGGCGGATTCTACTTCTTCCAACTCTTGGACAGATATGCCGCGGGCTATTCCATACTGATAGCGGTGTTCTTTGAGGCGATCGCCGTTTCTTGGATATATGGTGAGCATAGGTCGATTTTAATATTTTTCTAGGGCCAATGGCAGCGCTATGGATGTTTCTTAAATTTGCCTGATGTCAGTGTAGAAACAAACTATGATTCCGATAAGTGGCGCTATGCAGTGCTGGACTAGACTTTGCAATTTTAATGTTGGATTTTGTTCGTTTTGTTCAACATTGAACATTTCTGTTCTAGGTACTGAACGATTCTGTGAGGACATTCGCGACATGATCGGCTTTCGACCCGGCCTATACTGGCGCGTGTGCTGGCGGTTTGCCGCGCCCATCTTCCTCCTCTTCATCATTGTTTACGGCCTCCTAGACTATGAGCCGCTGCAATACGAGGGCTACGTGTACCCCGGCTGGGCTAATGCGTTAGGGTGGGCCATAGCTGGTTCTAGCGTCATGTGTATTCCCACCGTGGCTATCTTCAAACTCCTGACGACTAAGGGCACTTTCTTCGAGGTAAGCAATTTATCGATTCCCTTCTCATGGTCCTTGCTCTGCATCACGACTTCAGCATAGAGTTCCTATGAACTCCTGCAGAATCAAGTGCAAAAGATTTTATTCAATTTTGGATACAGACGCGCTAATGAACGATTACAAGAACTCTACCACCGAATCGGAAACATAATGTAGTGTTACATATCATCTTCATTCATTTTTCATGACTCATCAAACCTATTTCTTATTTATTTAGGACCTATTTTTATTGCCTTGAGGAAAAAGAAAACAGAATTCAAAATTGGATAAACTGACAGAGAACGGAAAAAAGAGGAAAACCAGAACTTGAACTTGAGCTTAGGAGAAAGGTGCTCTGACGATTTGTTAAAGGTGGAAAACCATATTATTTTTGTGGCTCCGTTGTTGTGAGGTATCACAAGTTGGTGGCCCGAACAAAGGCCCACTCACCGCTGTTGAACGTCCCCTGGATTGGGAGAAGGACAAACCCAGGACAAACTTCCAGCTTCTTGGGAGAAGGACAAACCCAGGACAAAGTTCTACGTTCTCATTTACCCTCTTCGACAGGCAGAAGAAGCCTATCGACAAGGACAGAGTACTACGTTCTCATTTACCCTCTTCGACAGGCAGAAGAAGCCTATCGACAAAGTATACGTTCTCATTTCCCTCTATCGACAATTTTCATTACCCGGAAGATCTTTTCCTCAGCAGCACTGTTTTATATACTGTATTAAAAGTATCACCAAATTAACATCATTTTATTACAGCTTCCCAGTCCCTCTCTCTCTCCCAGAAAGGTACTGTACGTGCGGAGGTCCATAGGTAGAGCTAGCCGGGGGACCTCCGTAACGTTACAATATTCACTATTGGAATGGAAGCTAGCATAGCTTGTTACCGAGTCATGTAGGTACCTGGGTAGGCGAATGCACGGGGTCTGTCATAGCCGGGTCCAGTATCTCGGCTGACTAAAATACCTTCTTTACGGTAAAACAAAAACATTCGGTAGATGCTCTTAATCTATCAAGCCTGCTTTTTCTTAACAATTTGTTGATATATTTCAGCGTCTCACCATATTGACAACGCCATACGCGGACACGGAAGGCAACGGCACTGTGCACAACGGTATGGTGGTGTCCGAGTCCGGGGGGGTGCGGCTGACGTCGGCGGCGCACACGCCGACCAGCCCCACCCCCTCCGCTCCCGCGCTGGCATCCGCCCCCGCGCTCGTCTGAGCGTCGCTCTCCTTTGACGTCTACTATGTCTGACATCGCTAACGCTTCTGATACTGTTCTTCCCCCGCAGCGAGTGAAAGTGTAGGAGTACCGCAAGGGCTTATTTTAGGGCCTATTTTTAAAATGCTTTGTTTTAACATTTGGTCACGTTAGTATTCAATGCTGATTATTTGTAACGCTTCGGTAGACGTCGAAATATGATTGAAAGGCGCAAAGTAGAGTGAATGCGTCGATGGACTTTTTGAATGTTGTATAGTGAAGTTATTTAAGGATCCAAGGCATTTAATAGTCCGCTTAATATCTAAGGACGATGTTAAAAATTACATGTTAATTATAAGAAGCACTTGTACAAGTATTTTGCTTCCGTAGTAAATAATTACCACTTACAAGTCTTAGTATAAATTTGGTGTAATGTAATATTAAAGTATATAATTATTTTGTAGAATTCTAAATATTTATGGCAACCTAGGAAATTCTGGGCGTGATTTCGAAATGTATGAACGTGGTTCAATAATATAAAATATGAATTGTGTGAATTAATATATAAACAATCCAACTGGATATTTTAGGGTATCATTATAAGCTTATACAAGTAGACATTTTATTAATAGTCTTCATTCGTTAAGGGTTATTTAATATGACTTCTTCATTGATGTATTACTTACTAGACGGTTATAGTAAGAAACTTGTGGAGTAGGTACGTAATTTAAAATATATTTACTATATGGACATATTATTCAGTAAGAATTCAGAAAACCGTCGCTGTATTAACCGTAGTTTAAATGGTAGGTAGTTATAGAAAGAGCATTAAGGTTGACGCTGGAACAATGTATGATTAAATCTCCCCATTTCATTGAAGATCCTATTATATAGACCTTTGAAAATGATTTATTTTGCTAGGATACCAAAGACAGCACCTCCGACAAAATAGATAAAATAATTTCAAATAGAATCCTAAGTATAAAGTACCTATAGCTTTTTAGCTATAAATGTAGTTAATATTCCAAAACTATGGAATTGCTTGTAGGTAAGTTATATGATATTAAAATTCGAATAGCTACTGTTCAGGAAATAGATTGTAAAGAAAACTGTATTAATAAATAACGTGTACCATCATAGCATTAATTGAATAATTTTCTTGCAATATGTTATAATATAAGCTATATTATTATTAATCATATAGGTAATTATAGTTTCAATATCAAATATTCTAATAAGTAGAGGCATATATTATCAAATTTATCACAGATTTTCTTGATTGTCTTCATCATACATAAATAAATAAGATGCTTCTATTTTTCTTTTAAATATTTCTTTTGTATTAAAGCATACCTACCAGAATAAACACGAAGATAAACAAGTTGTTTGTATAATTATACAATTTGTTTACGTTCATATTTCAGGAACACAATTTAAATAAAGCTTTGTAGACGATTAGAATTTAGACCTTTATTCATTTGTAGCAAATTGTCTATAAGATAAATACCTAATTAAGGAAACACAAAATGCTGTGTAGATAATAGAAACTGTAGTTAATAATTATATTTAATCAGAACTATAAGTTCATATACCCACATACAACCTACTTATAAAGATGCATAGAATATATAATAAGAAAATCTTTTGTCTCTGTGTCTAATTATTGGAATTTAAATTTCTCTCTTCTCTTTGATATTTCAATGTTAAAGTAGAAAATGTAGAAAATAATTTCGGTGCTCCATGTTAAAATGTTTTCGTATAAGCTCGAATAACAAATTGTTTTCTGCGATTATGACATTTCATCACCCCGTCTTGGGCAATGCGGATTGATGAATTGTTCATTCTTTTCTTATATTTCTAAACTTATTAGTTGGTAGGTAAGTTAAATGGATATCAAAAGATCTTCCATGTTGATGATGACACGCTCCACACACACAGTCTATACTGTAATTTTGATGTGTAGTGTGGCTTTTATCGTAGTATCGAAATATTATTCAATTATAGCACTTGTAGCATTTTATCTATAACAATCTTCGAAAAATTCTTCATGTATTTACATAGACTAGTTTTATTGGCGTAGTAACGTATATGTTATATATTCATAGATGTAGATATATTATCGTAAGAAATGTTTCAATTTTATCGTAGCCGTTTGTGTTAAGATCGAAGGTCATATCAGCCATTATGACTCTTTGATTATTTAAATAAATTTATACTTACCTAATCTACAGTGGGTTTTCATTTTAATTTTACCTCTATATACATACTTCTAGAATACCTATAAGTAGATTTATGTATTTTAGGTTTCATAGGTACTTACTTAAAAGTGACGTATCAAAATATTGAATAATCAATTGTCTCGAAGCACGCTGCGGACATTGATTTTTCCTCTAAAAGTTGGTATCATCTAAGGGAGAGACCTACTAAGGTCGGATTTAGTTCGCTTAGTCAAATTAAGACCGAATTATACATTCTATTATCAAATCAAATCATATTATTTTATAAGATTAGGTAGGTACAAAGATTGTATCATCTTATTTATCATATTCAAAGTGTTTTTGATTATATTTCTAGGTTCATATTACGCAAACGTGTTTCCTTTATTTTATTTGTATGTTATTACTTTCGAACGATTTCTTATCGTCAACCTCGACCGCAGAATGCCCTGAGTGATTCTTTTGAAAATTGTTCCTTTTGGGCAGTCTAAAGTTTCTAGGACCATACCGCCTAGTCTTACGTAGTTTTTATTTGATAGTTTTGTTTGAAAACATTACAACGATTTCATTCGTATTGTAGTCAAAATTAATGTCACTCCTAGTGCTTCAATAAAGTGGTGGAACTTTATTCAAGCTTACCATGGACTTTTTGAGAGAACATAAAAAGCAATGTGTTTCTCTGTTTTGTTTCATTTGCCTACAATCGTTTACGAACATATAATGGTTAATATTGCACCGATATTACACATGATTACTCGAAATAATACTTGTTTGGAAAATAAAACAAAATCGAACTGTATTACTTTTCACTTCCCACCAAAAAGTCCCTAGGACCATACCGCCATCTTACGTAGTTTTTATTTGATAGTTTAATATTCCATTTATTATACTTTTGTTGAGAATGTTCTCTCCTAGTGCTTCAATAAAGTGGTGGAACTTTATTCAAGTTTTGTTTCATTTGCCTACAATCGTTTACGAACATATAATGGTTAATATTCCACCGATAATACACATGATCACTCGAAATAATACTTGTTTTGGAAAATAAAATAAAATTGAACTGTATTATCACTTTTCCCTTCACTTTTCACTACCAAAAAAGTCCCCGCCCTGCTGTGTGAGCCCTTTCTGGATGTATTGTAATTCCCGCCAAAAATATTAAAAAGTTGGTATCACAAAAATATCGGAAATAAGTGGGAAAAATCTCAGATAAAATATAACTATTTCCAATGCAATTCTGCCTTTACTTAGGTGAACGGAAAGTTTAGTGTATTTCTGCCTTTACACCGATGAAAAAATCAAGATGTGTGTGACAAAAATATTTTTCGATTTTACCGATAAAGTTTTTCTTATCTGTGGAGTCATGGGACTTTATCTTGTCAAAGTGGTTTGGCAGTTGACAGTGACACTGACTGTTGAATGATTTGACTTTTGTCAATTTCTAGGTTGCTTGTCTTGTACTTTTCCTCAAACATATTCAAGTGGAAAAGAAATCGATAATGGAAGGAAAAACTGAGGAAAGTCCTGCTAAGGAGAAAACTATATTCGACGCCATAGGCCAAAATGATTTGGACAGCTTCAAGAACATCCTGGCCCAACACAAGGGCACCGTCGATTTTTTCGACGAAAATGGTATGACCGCCCTCCAGCACGCCGCCTATAAAGGGAACAAAGACATGGTGCAATTATTGCTCGATAGGGTATGTACTCGTCATTGTTTTGTCGCTTTCCATTACGTGTTCTATGGCTCTAATGTTGCAATTGTTCGTTTCAGGGCGCGGACGTGAATTCCGGAAAACATGAGTACAACTACACTGCTCTTCACTTTGGCGCTTTATCCGGTAGCTCGGATGTATGCAAGCTGCTGCTGGACGCAGGCGCCAAGCCCTCCGCCACCAACTCCGTGGGGCGCACCGCCTCGCAGATGGCGGCTTTCGTCGGGAACCACCACACTGTTGCCACCATCAACAACTTCATCCCTCGCACCGAGATAGCTTACTACTCGATACCGCAAGGACAACAAACTGAACCATACCTACCTCAGATTCTTGTAGACCCACTTCATAAGTTTGTTTTAGGAGTCAATATTCATCCAGTGCGATTAGCGCTGAACCTGCAGCATGCCACTGGCCTACTTGATGAAGCAGAGAAAGTTAGCAAAACCCTAGAGCTGCTTTGCAAAAAAGAAATGATGAGGGGTAACGAAACAAATGAGGTAATGTCCTTTAAGTATCACTATCTGGCCTACATCATTAGAGAAATCCATAACATAAGAGACAAGCACAAACCCAGCACAGACAAAGAAGAGAAGAAACATGACATTGTTGAAATATTCAGCAAGAAGTTATTGAAGCCGGGGAAAGATGGTGTTTCTCTAGACTTGATGGATGCATTCCTAAAGGATTGTGTAAGAGAGTTCCCATTCAGGGAATGTACTACATTCCACCAGATGGTTACCTCCTTGACTAGTAAAGACCCTTCAACGGCTTTGTCTGTTATCAACTGCACAATTAATGGTCAGAGAGGGTTTGTTGATGCCGTTCCTTACTGCAGCACCTGCGGTGAAGAGAAGCCTGCAAAGAAATGTTCAAAATGCAAGTCCGTGCAGTACTGCGACCGAGAGTGCCAGAGACTACACTGGTTCGTACACAAGAAGGCTTGCAACCGGGAGCTCCCAGCACCTGTGCAGTCCTCTCCTAACACTAATCACATTGACACCAATGAACTCAGCAATGAGCTTCAAAACCTAATGACCGGGTAGAAAAATCTGCATCAATGAACAAAATATATGAAAAATTGCACCTATATAGAACTTCTGTCATTGTTGTCTTGATGTTGTGAAATGTTTTAATATGCAGTGTATTTCTGTACCTATCTAATAAGATTAAAATGTACTACATCTTCTATGACTCTTTTTATTTCTGTTTTTGAATGGAAAGTAAGTCAGCATAAGCAACTGACATACCACTCGGATAGTTAGTGGTGGCATACAATATAATGCAGGGAAAAGAGACGAGATACAATGCGTCATAAAAAGATCCAGCACACGGGGCGAGTTGAACCAGGTAGCCTTTCACTTATTTCCTCTTTTTCCTAGCCAACAATAATACTTTATTGTACACCAAATAAACACACAATACAAAAAAAGAAATAAAGACAAAATACATTAATTTGAGGATGGGTGGCCTTATCGCTTTCTTCCAGATAACCTTTAGATTGATAGTACAAGTATGAGAAACAATATGGTTTAGCATGAAATAAATAAAAGCATAAGCAAATAATAAGCTATTAGGCATTTATAGCAACAAATTCTATATAAATTTTATTTTTATAATTTTGTTTTACCTTAGCACAGAATAATAATAGTACATAGAACATCTCAACACATACATACAAAAATAATATGCATGTGTAGTAGCATGGACTAATTTATTATTATTATCTTTGGACAGTCTAGTTTTAACTAACTGCTTTGGGTAAAATATTATAATTGGAATAATATTGTACTTTTACTTGTATTTGCTGGTACTAAATTTATTCTATGAAGTAATACAATGAATATGTAGGTACTTAAATAAATTAACATCTCTGATACTTGGGGAAACTACGGTAAATCCTACTAATAGTATAAATACTCGTGGTAGGTCTCTCGTATACAGGACGCGCCTAGCAGTAGTGCGCAAGCATTACTGTGTTCCGGTTTGAAGGGCATTGTAGCCAGCGAAATTACTGGGGATATATATCGATGTCTCGGGCTGATGAGCGCAATGTAGTCCTACGCAGTGCTTTTTATGGTATTAAAAGTTCTGGTATGTGGTACTATTAGGTATTCTGTGGTTCTGGATAACACTGCAATTGTTATGGGCAGGCGTAGCGCTTAACATCTGGTGAACGACAAGTAGGGATCATCACTCAGTTGATAAAAGAAAAATGCTAAAGTTTGTGATCGTCAGAATGGTGTGTCACTAAAAGAAATATGCCGTATTTAACGTTGAAATGCTGTCTAAAACTTGTTTCTATTTGCATCCTGCCACTCTTTTCCTTCTCCGATAGGTATATCAAAACATTACAAGTGACCCGCGTTTCTGATGTCAGGATGGCGGGTCACCTCTCCTTAGTGTGCATGCTGTGTGAAATTTTGCCTAAAAATGCTTCTTCTTTCCTTTCTTCAAAATGTTTAAACTTTGATCCTGTAGCTGTCTAGGAAATAAAAATTTCGAGGAAGGCTTCTAGGAACCTTTTTTTTTACCCTTAATAGATCTATGTTTGGCCATTATCTCGCCTGATGTGAAGCGATGATGTGGCCTAAGATGGAGCACATAGATCTAGCAGGAGACGGCAGTTGAGTGGCTGCTTAGACCCGTCTCCCCGATGGTTCATCGAATATCATCTCGAAACACGACTAGGTCGCTTGACGACATGGCTTTGTTCGGTGGGTGGTGGTAACTTCGAGCGCCTGTTAGAATAAAATAGCAAAATATATGGAATGAATATGGTATACATACTGAAAGCTCTTCTGGTTACTGCGACATAAATATAAATAATTGTTAATAGTCTGGTATAGAATGTAACCTGCTATACCTACCACCTCGACGAAAACCAGTTCGAACACAGGTGTAAATTGAGAAACAGCGCTGCCGTCTCATTTACGATGCACATGCTGAATTTACTCCGTTTGCACTCTGAATGCAGGTATATTGCTTATAATGTATAGTTATTAATTAGATACTAAGTACTGGAAGAAGCTGTGTACCTATTGTTTGTTGTTGCAATAAGGAATTTCTTGATATTGAATGCATTAGCGCATGCTAGGCGAGAGCATGCTGTCGACAGATGACGTAGAATCGTCCCCTTCTGACGATATGAGAAGGATAGAAGAAATTTGGTTGCTCGAGCAGTAGGCTCGGTGTCCCAGTGGTTAAGGCGTCGGGACGGTATTCCGAAGACGCAGGTTCGATCCCTGCCCGAGCAATATCATTTTTCTTTTTCCTAATTATTTAAAATCTAAGGAATTTCTTATCTTATCTTATCAAAATGCTTATGCTCAAATTGTGTTTACTTTTTCTAAGGTGACCTTGTCCAAAAAAAGAACAAAACTTCTTAACTGCATGGGAAAAGGTAGCTAATCTGAAGGTCCTAAAATTTTGCCTCACCTGTATATTATTGTACTTAGATGTTTAGGGTAGTATAGTGTTTGGAAGTGTAGCTAGATAATGTTGATAATGTTCCCGTTATAATTTATCAAGTAATAAGACCCAGCAGGTAGCCTAGGTCGGCAGCGTAGACGAAGTAGAGCTCATTCCTTATTCGATATTCATACTAATTAATCTCATAGCGTCTGCCAATAAATTTGCAATCAATATCAAAATAAATTTCCAGTCGTCATAAGCGGCTGAAGTTCTGGATAGGACTTCATGGGACACGGTGAGTTTAACTGGGGGACGGCGCGAACGCAGTCCCCACTACCAAAAATTACGCGTCCGAGTTATCCACATTAGGGATAATCGCAGAGGTCAACCCATCCGCAGTGCAATGGATGGGCCTCGCTCTGGGGGAACCGCCTTCTTGATCACGGTGTCCCCTACGCCAGGTAAGTATGATTTCCGTGCCGCGCGCTAGCACTCTCTCGGTTCGCCGGAGAATTTCGTCACCGCGATTCAACAAAACGGCATACCGACACTGACGCCATCTAGTTTATTCGGGTGTAACTAAACAACATACATGACGACATTACCTATCCGCATATTCAGGGGCAATAATGGCTTCTTTTCATTTCTGATATAAAAAAAAATAGACCTTTGTTTTTGGAATTAGCAAATTACAACGAAAAACTTAAAAAAAAAACTTAAATTCCTACATATCATAATATATATATGTATGTGTGTGTGTGTATGTATCATCATAATGAGATGACAGTAAAAGTGAGGAAATTTGTTACCTCACTTTTGCTTTGCTCTTCTTCTGCTCTTTGCTGTGTTTAGTACGTACAAGATACGTTTTATCAAACAAAAAAACCGACTTCAATGTATATTCGAAGTCCAAAGTCAAATATCGATGAAATTTATATGGGACCACTTCGTAGGTATACTGAACCCAACGCAAAAATAATTTTCCAAATCGGTTCATGAATGACGGAGTTCTGAGGTAACATACATAAAAACGAATAGGGAACCTTCTCCTTTATTGAAGTCGGGTAATAAGATAGGAATCATAACTTATTTTTTCAATAATTATGGCTTTGAGCGATAAGATCAACCATCGTGAAATATTGGTATACCTACCTATTGTGCATGTGGTGATTCGTTTCAAAAGTGGTAATAAGATCATCATCATCGTCGCACAATCTTTGTTACAGAAAACTGTATTTTAAGGGATGAGGGATCTCAGTCCGTCTCTGGTGCCATATGTGCCTGGCTTTTATTAGAAAGGCTGGCGACTTGATTAGAAATTAAGTGAAATATTGGCTGACCAGTCTTTCAAAATCATATTATATTACGTACCTAGCCCAGGCGTAGTCTGTCTTGGGCATTGTACACTACCTAAATCTCACAAGAAGAAATTTATTTGGTTTTTATCTCACGCTCTCCCTTTAAAATATTGAATGAATCTAAGTAGGTAGATAATTTCTTTAATGTCAATAATCCTACCAATATCATAAATCAATAAATAAATAAATAATAAATAAATGTAAAAGTCTCCGTGTTTATTACTATATTTATCTCCGTAACGGGAGAACGGATTATGATATGACTTTTCATACCGGATAAACAATTCCCGAAGGAGCAGGTATAAATTGAATGCTACCGGGGTGAAACCGCGCGGCGCAGCTAGTATAGTATTATTTAAAATAAAAAATAATAAAATACAGGGTAGGCAAAATTTTGGGGCATCGAGAGTGACTACCCCAGGGCTACCTGGGTTACCCAGGGCTTCGACACTTGAAGTGGCTTCTAGGTTCGACAATTCAACATTAGGGTCAATTTTGAAATAAAGAACCCTACCTAATAACAATTACATCCTCCACTTGTGGGTTGTCTGGAAGAGATCGCTTTGAGCGACAAGACCGCCCACTGTGACACTATTAATAAGTTAGTCGTTATTTTAGTTTTTAATTATGTCTGTATTGTGGTGTTATGATAGAATTATTCTATACGGGACCCTATTACTGTCTCCGCTGTCCGTCCGTCTGTCTGTCTGTTCGTCTGTCACCAGGCTGTATCTCATGAACCGTGATAGTTAGACAGTTGAAATTTTCACAGATGATGTATTTCTGTTGCCGCTATAACAACAAATAAAATAAATATTTAAGGGAGCTCCCATAGAACAGACATGATTTTTTTTGCCGTTTTTATAGATAATGGGACGGAACCCTTCGTGCGCGAGTCCGACTTGCACTTCGCCGTTTTTTATTCTTTATGTTATTTATTAGGTAGGTACCTATGTTCATTTTAGTCTTCTTCTATATCTTTAATGTGAGCACAAGTCGGTCTGTAAAATTTATACTTAATGGAGTTTTATGAAACCGCTTTGCTAGTTATTCAGCCGCCAAGTAGTAGTGCGCGAGCATTAATGTGTTCCGGTTTGAAGGGCATTGTAGCCAGCGATATGACTGGGCATTATGAGACTCAACAACTAATTGTCTCAGGGTGACGAGCGCATTGCAGCGCCACGCAGGATTTAGCAAAACAAAGTTGTGGGTGGTGCATTGTTATGGGCTGGCGTATTGCTTCTTTCTTCATTAAAGTAAGTGGTTAAGGAAATATTACATGGATTTTGAAAATATTAAATACTTCATTATTCTCTAGATTGTAGGTCTCCTTTATGCATTGATTTCTCTGTCATTCACGCGGATAAATTCGAAGAAAAAAGCTAGTACTTACATATATATAGACTTTACTGGTGGTAGGTTTCTCGTATGCGAGAGGCCGTCTGGGTAGGTACCACCGCTTTGCCAGTTATTCAGCCACCAAGCAGTAGTGCGCAAGCATTACTGTGTTCCGGTTTGAAGGGCATTGTAGCCAGCGATATTACTGGGCATTATGAGACTCAACAACTAATTGTCTCAGGGTGACGAGCGCATTGCAGCGCCACGCAGGATTTAGCAAAACAAAGTTGTTGGTGGTGCATTGTTATGGGCTGGCGTATTGCTTACCATCAGGCAAACGACCAGCTCGTCTCATCATTCAGTTACATAAAAAAAAAATGAAAAGACTAGCTGCGCTCCGCGGTTTTACCCGCGGTTTCCCGACATAAAAAGTAACCTAACTTCCTTTTTCAGGATCTAAAGAACCTACATCCCAATTTCATCAAAATCCGTTCAGTGGTTTTTTCGTGATTGAGTTAAGTTTGTGAGGATGGATGGATCGATGGATGTTTTTTAATAGTAGTATAAAAATCACAGATAGCTGAAACATCAATAAATATTCCGTTAAGATTATAAATAATTATATTAAATTTACTTAATTAATCCTCTTTGCTATCGGTGGAGTAAGTGAGTAGTTGATTAGTAATAATTTTTAGAAAAAATAAGAACCGACTTCAAGACTGAACTTATGTTTTTAGTTTATGATGATTTTATCAAAAAGTGGTGAATCATTTTCGATAATTTATATGGGACCACCTCTGAAGTATGACCTACTAAACAAAAATAATTATCAAAATCGAACTACTCTGTAAAAAGTTATGGTGGTCATACACAAAAAATATACCTACGCGTCGGCTTAAGAAACTCCACCGTTTTTTCGTTGGTTAAAAATAATTGAAGATAATTTATAAAAATATTTATTTAATAATAATTAAAATGTAGAGTACATACTAAAGTAATTCAATAAATGACTGCGGTATATTTACATTATATACAAACATATTTTTATATCTTTTATTTATTACTAAGAGAAGGTAGGGTACACTTACATAAATAGGTAATAAAATAAGTATAGATCAATAATCTTAAATTCGTCTCTATAATAAATCTACATAATTTATAAAAATTAAGAAGAAATATTAAATTAAATAAAAGGTATATTAGAGATTTAAGTGATTACATTTCCAATGTATAAAGTCTAAGTAAAAACGTGTAATTAAATATAAGAAAATATGACTGTAACTAAGGCACAGGTATCACATCTATTCACAAATGTTCTATGCACCTTTAATTAATTTAACACGAGGTAGATCAAGGAGCCACACGGCTGCGCGTATACATAGGTAAATATTAAATTAGTTAACTCTACATTGGTAAGTAAATGTTGCGAATTACGCCCGTCGCATACACTACATACATTTACAAAATCTACAGAGACGCCTTCAACATCATGGATTTGCTCTCATAAGTTATACAAACGTGAAATCAGTCTATCAGCCTTCGCCCAATAGAGCGCTTATAGTGAAGCTTTTAAGGCGTCGGCACGGGGCAGGAGCGGGCACAGGCGTGGGTGGTGATGGGACGCCGGCTGGCGGCGGCAGCGCTGGGCCCCACGAGAACCCTGGCATGGGGCTGCCTGGCCATAGCCCTAGCGGCATCGGCATGTGCAGTGGAGGCATGTACTGCAGCTCAGGCGGGTAGAATGTTGGAGGTGTTCTAGCAGGCGGCGCCAGCAGAGGAGCAGGGGATTCAACTAGAGGCGGAGATCGTGGTGATGAGGATCTCAAGCTTCCTTCCTCGGAGCAAGATGAAGCTGCGTCGGAGCACGGCCGCTTGGGTTCACTCGACTCCCCGCTAGATGGCTCTGCGCTGTCGCCGGGGTCGGTGCTCTTCCGCTTGCACTTGGACTGGCCACACGCGCGGAATCCTTTCGCGAACGGGTTGTTGTCAATCTTGAGCTTCGTTATTCTGTCATTCTGTGGACAATAAAAAATAAACATAAAAATAATCTTGCCATGTTGTTGTTTGATGAGGTTGTTTATAATTATTACTCCGATTCAATTCAATTCCGATTCAATTGATTCGATTTCTTACAGCCTTACTAGCTTAGGCCTAAAATCTAATAGTGTAGTAGTAATCATCGTTGAAACACAATATAATTATAAATATTGAACGTTATATTACTAGATAGATCTTTGGGTAGGGTACAAGTGAAATTTCAGTCATCGGTTCTATAGAGGACGAGTCCTACGGAACTTCGTTATCTCGTTTTGAGAATGCAATTTAAACATCCGTTTCCGCATACATCCCGGCGTCGCTAATAGCTTGTAAGGGATAATTGTCGCACATGTGGCGTGACACGCTGGCGACAGGCCAATTAGGAGGTATAGGACCGCTAGTGCATCGCGCGGCGCCGCCCGCCCGTAGAGTGTAGCGATGGCCGCCCGCCGCCGCGCCGCGCCGCCGGCGCCTCGCCGCTGCGCGCATACCGTAACAACTAACACGAAACCCGATACAAACACAGTTTGCGTAAGTGACGATGACATTTTTGGGCAACGTTTGTTGGCACCATTTTTTCTGCGTCTCCCAATAGTGTTTGCAAGCGAAGGCTGTCGAAGCTCCCGCTTATCTAGCGAAATCCCGAGCGCAAATATTGCCGTCGCGATACGTGAAGTCACTTGTAAAAGTCTGTTTACATGAGTCGATAAGGTGGCGCCGGCGGGTGCCGTGTGCCGTGCTCACCGCCGCGCCGTGCACCCGGAGATAACCAGCTCTCGACAGATAGCGAGGAGTGCTAAAAGCCTGCTGTTAGTGGAGCCGAGTGCAGTTTTTAAGTCACTCTCCCGAGGCAGGGGCGCCGCCCCCGGCCCGCCCTGTCGCCCATGACGTCACGCCACAAACTCGCCACTCGCCGCCGACGCGACGTTTCCACTTTTTGCGTGACTATTTCACATATTGGCGACTGTCGCCAGTTTTTTAGGAATGTGTAATTAGGGTATGGGCAAATTTGTTTTATTTATCTAGCGGATAACCCAAAATTATCAGGCGGAGGCGAAAAAATGTGATGACAGGGTAAACTGTTATGGCGACGCATTGTAATTGAATCTGTTGGACGTCTCAGCCGAGGGTTTTGTGCTGGTGTAATTGAACTGGCGGCGTGCCACCTAGTTACGCTCTGGAATAGTAAGGCGGCTCCTCTAAAAGCAGTTTCTAATTCGTCGGTAATTCACAACAATGGCGTAGTCTGCGAGCGGTCGCCTGTCCGGGGATAATGCGCAACGATACGTGCCGGTGACCATTGTCCGGGGTCGGTCCCGTTAGCTGGACAATATCCGGATAATCCTTCAAAGCTACCGATGAAATGGACGCGAGAAAACTTTCGCGCCTCGCTGCAGTCGACACAGAGAGAGCGAGTAGAAAGGAGCCGCCCCGGGCTAATTACGGAGGGATGGATTACGTAAGAAAACGTCACGCTGCGCTGCTGCTCAAAGGGATGCTCTGTAATGTCGGAAAACAAACAGCGGGACGCCCCTGTCTGCCTCAGCTATAATGGCTTCGTGACATAGGACATGGGGTAGTTTTAATAAATCGGATTAAAGCTTATGGTATCATGCAGTGACGCAATTGAATTCTGTTTCACCAAATATACCACTCCCTGAATAATGAATGATATTTTAGGGAGCTGATCTTCTGAATATTAAGTTGGTTCTGCATGACTAAAGCCAATTATTCAAACTCGTATCTTATCTCGAAATTGCGACAAAAGAAGCGCTCCGATTTCTAACAGATACCCTTACATAGTAACGGTCTAAATTCACAGTTTCGTAACTTTCCAAGCGCTGCCGATAAATACGGCTGAACAATAATTGAACAAACGATACGCACCGTTCGAACAAAAACATCAAATTAGTTGGTATTGTTTCGCTAAGAGCGCATACACAATGACCACTCGTGTCGCCGCCGCCCGCCGCCGGCCGGTCGCAATCTCTGTCGGATTTTTTCTACGTTTCTAACTGGCTCCACTACGCATGCATAGTAAAAGTTTTGGCGCCTTTAGAATTGCAAAAAAAATGAGGACGTCATAAGTGCGAATCACCGCATGTTCCGGGAAAAGGCACTACGTTTTCTGAGAATGTGTGAGGTGTGGATTGTATCTTACGGGAATACCCTGGCGATATTTTATCGGATCTCACTAAGACTAACCTAAGTATGAATTGAATTTAGTTAGGGCTGAATAATGCAGATTGTTACTAAACTACCTAACTACGACTTAGAATTTGAATACGCAGCTAACACAGAATTAAGACTACACAAAAATTAGCTTTTCAGAGCATGCAATTGTAAGTTATAGATGAAATAATAATAACGATCCTAATTGCTTGGTAAATGGCCTAATTAGTAGGTATACGATTTTTTTTATAAATACGCCCATCGATCTTCTACATACATAGATCCTGGCCCTAACTAGGATTTCCCATATCTAAGGAACAACAACTAGACCACAACTAGACCAAACACAAGAACTATGAGGAATTTGGCGCCACAACACCCAAACACGAAACAAATGCTTGCGATTTTTTTTTAGTGCACAAATATTTGTTTTGTCCTTCCGCGGGAATCAAACCCGCAACCAAAGTGGTGTATGAGATTTGAGCTAACCTGGCAAACCACTACACCACAGAGGCTCTCAAAATATACTATATTTTGAATAAAAGTTTAATAACCAATTACATACATAGTTTATTTTATATTAGAACAATACTTTTCTATCATCATCAACCCTTTTGTTCCCAGTGCTGAGCCTAAAGCACAAGCCTTCTCTTAACTGGAGAGAGTACCTACGGGCAATTGTCCACCACATCATCTGCTAAGCCACACCGGCCTGTTCCAGCTCGGCGAATGTCACAAATCTTGATTTTTTTGGGTGTCTTAATATCTGATGTCTCGGGGTGATGAGTTCAATGCAGTGCTACGCAGTGCTTTTTATGGTATTAAAATTTCTGGGTGAAACTGCAATTATTATGGGCAGGTGTGGCGCTTACCAACGACTTGCTCGTCTCATCACTCAAATCCATAAAAAAAGTCTTACTTAGAAACTGGGAGGAAAATCAAACAGTGCTCTACAGACATACCTGATAAGCAGTGACAGCGATGAATTCCGTCTCTGGGAAGGAGAAGGACGCGTGAGGAGCACCCCACGCCAGAGCCGCGGCGTCCCGCGCCCGGACCACTAACACCCTCGGACGGTATTTGTGCATAGATGTTAGGACCATCTGGAACAATGGGGAAAAGAAATTGTAGAAATACATTTTATTACGTTGGTCATTTTTTACTTTTTACTTTGCTGCCGCTTTGCCAGTCAACTCTTCATTATTTTGCCGCCAAACTAATGAGCAAGCATTACTATGTTCCGGTTTGAAGGGCATTGTAGCCAGCAAAATTACTGGGGAGCTTTAGTTTTAGACGATGAGCGTAGTGCAGTACCGCGGAGGATTTTGCGTAACGATTCAAGGTGCTGGTTATTAAATATGAATGTAATGAAGTATAATCAAAACTTCACAAATCGTTATAATATAAATGTTTAAACACTGTTTAATTTAATTAAAGCCGGTTGCCACTTTGTCGAATAAAAATTAACCTATAAAAAATAAAAACGGCTGAACAGATTTTGATAAAACATGTCTAAGAATCACCGCTAGAAAACCTGCTTCAAATAAAAAAAGCATCCAAATCGGTTAACCCGTTTAAGAGCTACGGTGCCACAGATACACATAGTGGCCAAAAAAAAAAAAAAATATAAATTGCATCAAAATCCACCAAACAAGTAGTGTAGAACTCCTAAGCGAATTAGAGGAGACAGGTGCGAACGATTACTTCGTTCCATACCACTATTTAGGAATTAGAACAACGTCTTGTTGTTTAGTGACCACGTTGGTGGTACCTTAACCCTCAACCAATTTTGGTGTCACAATATATAAGCATACAATGCACGGTATTTAAAAAAAGCTTCAAAATTATTCCCTATTATAAATAAGTTTAATTGATGAAGATAAAATATGATTACTCCATTCTCATTCAGGAGGTCCAGTCCGTCCATCCATTTTACAGTTTCATAATGTACGGCACTTTTTGCTCTCATTGTATTTATTAACGATAGCTTATTACTGTGAACGAAAGAAAAAAACGAAAAGACATTTAATTGTGACACGCAACATTACATTAAACTATAACACTATACTATAAAAAACAGATAATACTGTATAACAGAAAAAGATAATATCTAATACTATATGACACACAATAAATATATAACATAATTATAGAACAAGGAAACGTTGCGCGATGTCAGGAAAAACTTCAAACCCAGCATAAAACTAAGGTAATAAATACCTTAGCACTGAATTTCAGTCGGAACCTATGACCGACCTGGTGAACGTTTGGTTCCGATGTGCTAAATTTATCTGTAGTTTTTTGATAGATTCAAAAAACTAATATTATGAAAAGGTAAAGTTGTAAGAAAGAAAAGAAAAAAATGTATGTTTGTAGGAGGTAATCTCTGAAACTACTGATCCAATTTTTAAAACTTTATTCACTGATAAAAGTGTAGCTACACTATCTGCTGAGTGACGTAGGCCATATTTTATAGTGTTGACGCGAGCCAAGTCGCGGACGTTCGCTAGTCTTAAATAAAACATCCCTAAATCCACACACTTCGCCTAAAACGCCGTACAGATTGGCGACATAACCGTCGCGTCACGTCGGGCGGTCGGCGGCCGCCGGCGTCTGTTGTATGTGTACAAGTGCCCTTATCTGCGGTACTTGACGCGCGAATACCGCTACCTGCGCGGGCGCCACCGCAAGTGCAACCACTTCAACTTGAAAGGGGTTGTTCCCATTGTTTTACTGTTTTTAAGAGTAAAAAAGTAAAGGCACTTGTAAAAGAAAGTGTTTGGCTTTTTAGCTTTTTGTCACAGTCTTTGTTCATAAGAAACCTCAGTCCTTTCATCGCATTTATTCAATTTGCCAATTTGTTCCCGAGAGGTCTTTTTTAAGCGAAACTAATGGAACAGGTACTTGATAGATAAGAGCTACGAAAAGTTGGAATATTTATGAAAGCAATTGCACCGTTGGCAATGCGTGTGGCGCGATAAAGTCGTCTAGACATTAGCTAATTGTAGGTTGCGTGAGTTTATCGCCGCGTCCGCTGCGCGCCGCCCGCCGCCCGCTCGCTATCGCCGCGCGGCAGCCCGGCAAATGTGTACGCCACTTTATGAAATATTGACAGGAGCCACGCCTAGCAATTCAAGTTGATTTATGTGCAAGGTGCTTGTTTGTTTAAAGGACTATAATTGTGTTTGTTTAAATTTTATTGAATTGTTTGTATCGATCTTTACAATATTGTTTATTGAAACGTATGTACTTTGTGTATGTTAAAGTGGCCTGTAAATATAAACAAAGTGTCTACTCCCACAAATAAAAAACAGCTTCTTTAATCTTTAAACTGGTGGTAGTTTTCCTGCTGTACGAATTCTTCCTTCTATTCCCAAGTAGACATTTGTTATGGATATTAATAATTATATTTCAATAAGAATTTCAATTCGGAAGCTCGATCATCTATCAAATACAAGTAGGTGTCTTCCTTCAAATCATGTTGAAGAGGGGACTCCCGACAGCTGGAACAGTTATATATTATGATATTATATATATCAAATACCATATATATATAATATCATAATATATATATATATATATATCCGGCCATTCAACGAGGTAACGTTGCCAGCTTTTTGGGCACCTTGCCCGCGGACAGTGACCTAAATTCTGTGTTTTATATTTAATTTAATTTTTTAATTTTGTTGTAGGTTAGTTTAGTTTTTATCATTCTATATATTTGTACATAATTGTTAATTGGTTCTGTAAATAAAACTCAATTAAGTATATAAATACCCACGATCATATCCGAGCACTCGATTTTATTTCAATGTAGAATAACTTTTACATAAATGTCTAGTATAAAAGACGCGTACCCTTTTTGTCCTGCAGGTTCATTAAACAATAAAATTAAATTTTAATATCCTAAAAATCATTAATGCTGTCTATACCACTGCTTTGCCAGTCATTTTGCCGCTAAGCAGTAGTGCGCAAGCATTGTAGCCTGTGAAATTTAAGCTTTATGAGACTTAATTACTGAAGTCACGGGGTAATTTTTACAAGTCCTGGGTGGCACTACAATTGTTAGCAATGGGCAAGTGTGGCGCTTAGCATCAAGCGAACAATTTGCTTGTCTCATTACTCGGTCGCATAAAAAAAGGAAAAAATCTTTGACGTGTACATTATTTAAATTGATGTCCTTATTAGAAAATAACTATGGCGTGTAATGCAACCTCATGTGTTACTAAAAAATAGGTGATAAAAGTAAAAAAACCTCCCATAGAAGCGTCCCATAGAAAATGCTCCACCTTAGACCGCAACTACGCTTACCAACAGGGCCCCGATTCACTATGACAACTTGTCGATTCCTTGCTTCGAAATAACGTCGATTCTTTCATTAATTAACGACATCTGTATGACGCATTCATATATTCATAATATATATATGACGCGTCATAGAGAATACAAATTTCGCAGATGTCGTATATTAATGAAAGAATCGACGTTTCCTCGAAGCAAGGAATCGCCGAGTTGTCATAGTGAATTAGGGCCCTGGTGAGTTGTTGTCAAACGTAAGCCTATTTTATCATAAAAAAAGAAGCCACCGTCCATGCCTTTGTATGTTATTCCTCTCCATCCACGGTAGTCTGGAAGAGATCACTTTAAGCGATAAGACCGCCCTTTATGACACTTATATTGTTAAGTTTGTCTTAAACTGTTACTTTTTCTGTATTGTGGTGTTACTGATAAAGAGTTTTTTATTCATTCATTCATAGAAGATAAATCATAATCATTTTATGTATACCTATAGGCAGCAGGCCTACTTACATTCGAAGTCGCTACGCTCCAAGTATACATTTTACAAAAAAACTGACTTCAATGATCTTCGAAGTCCAAGATCAAATATCGATGGAATTTATATGGGACCACTTCGTAGCTATACTGAACCCAACGCAAAAATATTTTTTTTACTATCGGTTCATAAATGACGGAGTTCTGAGGTAGTTTAAATAAAAACAATCGAATAGAGAACCTTCTAACCTTCCTATTTTGAAGTCTGTTTAAAATAAAAAAACCATAAAAGTAAATTCAGTTGGTAACAAATAAATGTAATGTACCTATGTTTATTAAATAATTTTGCGATGCATATTCAGTAGAATCAGTGTTTATGTTTTTCTACCGTAAGATATCTATCACAAACCGCGTCAAGATGTAAGATAACCAGAACAAGGGTTAGTTTGGGGTGAACCTCAAATGTTTCGCCACGGACTCAAACTCCCTTCCGCAAGGCTGCCTTGGAGATGGGTATCGAACCGTTAATGTGTCGTAGAGTGAAGTTTACATGTGTTTTCGTAACTCTTTTTTATTAACCACGAGCTCTGCTAAGATGCTGACATTTTATTACTGTGTTGTCCGGTAGAAAGTTCTATTAGTTCTACGGTTTCTTCACGGGCTATCATATTATTTGGATTTGTCGATGTACATGGTAAGCACATATTTATTCTATATCGGACGAGTGTCTTTATTATTAAAACAATTTTACACTCTTTGTAGCCATCGAAATTACTGGGCGTATGAGACTTAATATCTGATGTTTCGGGGTGATGAGCGCAATGCGGTGCTACGCAGAGTTTTTTATGTTATTAAAAGTTCTGGATGGCACTGTAATTGTTACGGGCAAGCGTGGCGCTTACCATTAGGTGAACGACGAACGAACTTACTCGTCTCATCAATGTTCAATAAAAGAAACTCTAATTAGGTAATAAAACTAAACTAACTACTTACCAGGAGAAGTAATTGGACAACCTATTTACCATTAAAGGTCTATATTACATGTTTATTGATGTAGGTAGGTATAGCAAGCGCTGTAATACAATGATCAACAAAAGCAATCAGTACCTGACGGAGTACTTATAGATACCTATGTACCTATTTATTTTTATCCCGGAGTACTCATGGGAAATCAGACTTACGGTTAGATCAAAAGGACAGTGAGAAGTAAGAGTGCTTACAACAGACTTCAAAAAGAAGGTTCTTAATTCGACTGTATTTTTTGTTTTTTGTACGCGATTACTCCGTCATTTATAAACCGATTTGGAAAACTATTTTTCCGTTGGGTTCAGTATAGCTTCAAGGTGGTCTTATATAGAATTTCATCGACATTCAAATTTGGACTTCGAAGATATTATATCAGAATTGAAGTAAATTTATTTTTTGGTAAAAAAAATATTCTCGACTTATCAAATACACAAATGAACTTTACTAGTTACCTTGATGCCTAATCCTTCCCTAATCCCACCGTCAATTAACTAAACGACTTTGAACTGTAACTTCTCACTTCCAACACCAAGACATTGTTTAATCCTTTCACTGTAATTGCTTTTCATTTACTCTATCCTTAATCCTTTTCGTAATTACCTTTTACATGGTCTTTTTGTTATTGCTTTTTCTACATATTGAGGAATAAGACGAAAAATAATGGTATCTAATTTCTATGATGGTCTGAGGTTGCATCCTTTTGATGCTTTAAAAAGTTTCACAAAAAGGGTGAACAATGGTAAGAATAGATCTTTTTGTTACAGGTGGTAAGTGCTCAAGTGTACAGCAAGCGAAGCGAGCGATTTTCCATGCGAATTGACCCGCTCCCGGTCTCTCAGTAGCGGCTGCAATTGTTAGGCTGGGTGCACAAAGACGCCGCCCGTCGCGAAGGCGAAGCTTCGCTGCCTTCAAGCTTCGCTTCCATCCCGAAGTCAGTGAAGTGTGCGAGCGGACAGTTTTTACCGTCCTTACCCGTCATAATAGTACGTGTTATGACGTTTTGTAATGTGCGCGACGGTGGAAACGACGTTTGTTTTGATAGATGAAATGTTTGTAATGCGTCGCGGTAATTATGTAAGACGTAGTAAAAGATATATTATAGCAGCATAAACGGTTGTTTTACTATCGTTTAAAATATTGTTTAAAGTTTTTTATTACCTTAGACCTGTATCCTTGGAGCGTTGGTGTCTGTGACACAGTTTATAACTACTGCGGGCACAACCGATGCGATTCAGATATTGTCAACATAATACATATAACTAGATTAAACGTGTTTCAAACACTTACATATGGTCTTAAGGAACACAAGTTTTAAATTAAAGTAAGTTGAATTGCTTCTTTATTTTCACATAATCTTAGGTGTCTTCGGTGTCTCTTATAATAGAATGAGAATCTTATTTAAAAATTGAAAACCACATCCTATAATATAAGGAAATGTCATAAAATTTGTATAAGCTACCTTAAATAAATATGTAAAGTCTAGACTTAATTTACGTGCGCGTACGCAGGCATCATATATTGGCCGCCCTGTCCAAACAGGCCGCCCGAATTAAGGAGTACAGTTAGTTACCAGCCGCTACAAAGCCTTCGCACAAAGCCTTTCAGCGTATTTGTTCGAGTGACGAAATGCTTATAGACGCCTTTGTGCGGCGAGACTCCCGCGGCGCATATCAAGCGGCGACACATACAGTGTAACCTCGCCTTTTTATCGATGCTTTAAGCTTGATATTTCTTTGCGTCGCGAGAACAACTACGTTTTTTACTCCATTATTGTACGCTTGTACAAGCGTACAACCTGTTACAATTCGAGTTCTTATATTGACATCGATAGAGTTTAAAATTACTTTTTATTTGTCGGCGCACTTGTATGGGAACGTCGAGCCACGGTAGGCGTTTCCTTTGAAACTGGAAGGTACTCGTGAAACATGCGATGGATAAAGTCACGATTGTCTCAGATCAAAAACAAACGTCGGTTCTGCAATAAAACTGTAACTGTACTTATTTATGAACCGAAAGATAAAATTACGACAGCATTTATCGATTGCGATATATTTTTCGTGGACGTTAGATCAAACTTTGTCGTTTTCTACTTTATTGGGTTGTAAAGTAGAATAGCGATATATAATTTAAGGTTTATGATTTTCCTTTTATGTCTATCATTAACTTTCAACTTAGGTATTTTATACTCGTAAATAAATCAAAATATGTTTGTTGAGTGTTTCCTGCTGATTAGTAATAGAATATTTAAAAGCTTAGGATTTTAAATAATTAGGAAAAAAAAATGACGTTACTCGGGCCCTGTACCTATTTACTATGGGTGTATTTTTTGTTTTTAATAAATTGTGCAACCTGTCCAATTTTTATATAAAATTAATCTATGTATATTATATAAAAAATATATTAAAAAAAAATTGTTTCCGTCACCAACATTCCTATAGCCTATACTAGGTAATGTACTCATTGGACCTATTCTCTGGTTCGGAAAACTGCTGGATTTTTTTCAAACCAGGCAAAAATAGTGTACCTACCATTTTTATGGAACTTTGTGATGAGCCCGAGCAAGTCGTTCGCCTGATGGTTAGCGCCACGCCTGCCCATAACAATTGCAGTACCATCCAGAACTTTAAATAGCATCAAAATCACTGCGTAGCACTGCGTTGCGCTCATCACCCCGAGACATCAGATATTAAGTATCATATGTCCAGAAATATACTAGGCATTGCCCAGTATTTAACTTACATTATTTTGGTATATATGTATTTTTATTAAAGAAAATGAATGGTAAAGCGAGAAGGTCGTTCGCCTGATAGTAAGCGCTACGCCTGCGTATAACCAGTGCCACTCAGAACTTTTGAATATGTATAAAACTACAATGAAAAACGACGCAGTAAATAGCCTTACGTTACATGTGCTGCTTCTATACACACCTACAGTGCTCTCCTAACATACTTTCATCATCATCGTCGACCATTATACATACCATCATATCTCTTGTAAATAACAGAACACACAAGACGCTATATATACACATTATATTTACAGTTTATAGTAACTGTTACGAGCGGTGCAGCTAATGTGCTCCGAGGAATTGCTCAATCGATTGATTTTAATTGCTCCGCTGTGATTGGTGGTGGGAATAGAATCTATTGTTAACTAGTAACAGACGTAATACGTAGTCGTCAGGAGGAACGTTGATGAAGATAATTTGCGCTAATTAGCTAATTGGACTTACTTTGTAATACTAGTCTTTATAGTAATACTTTGTAAGGCAGAATAGGGAATATGCATGTGTTGTCGAAAAATCTGGAAATTACTTATTACGATAGATTACTCCTTTATACATTTAGTAGTGATATAATAATTATTATTAATTGCGTAGTTTATTTGTATTTCAATGTTTCTTATCTTATTTTTGGAGAAATGGAACGTAATCGCAAAACGCTTAAATACGTGCAACCACGTTTTGACGTCACGCGCCTCGCTGCTTATTGGTAATTTTTTGACATAGAGATAGTTTTATTGGTAAATTATTAACACACACATGTAGCATAGATGGACCAATGAAGAGATCCTAGGTCCCCACCTTCTGACGTCACACGCAAATGGCGCGTTTATGTTGATTTAAATTGATTCAAATTTTCATTTAATTATTTTATTGACGAGTTTTTTTTTTTCGTTAAGAGTATTCGGTAATGAATCGATTCATGCATTAAAAAAATACATGCATATTCCCTATTGAGTGCTGTCTAAATAGGTATGAGATGTAGGCATTTTGGAGACCCTTATAGATTGAAAATGTAGCTAAAACTATCCATATTCGTCAGTAAGACGTGTCCCACTGATTGTATATTTTTTCTAATAAAATAAATGATAGACTTAAATTGAATTTAAGTTACGTTATTAATTTAATTACGTTTTACTATCGCAAAATAATAAACTACTAGATGAGTTTCTCCATATTTCAGTATATCAGCTTGATAACGAAATAAAAAAAGAGTTTCTAAATCGAAAACTTTCGTTATAAAATTGGATGTAAATAATGTGTTTAAAAATCACACAATATGAGGGTTTTATTTAATTTCTTGGAATTGTTGTATTTGAATGGGATTTTGTAATTAACAATTACCGCAATCTTAGGTACTATTCCAGCAAAATATAAGGAGATGTTCCTGGTTCATCAATTTATATATAATATGTTAGTCTGTAAGTTTATTTCAGGCAAAAGACCCATATGAAAATAACAATGAAATTCAATTTTATTGAAACACACAGATAATTGAAAAACACAAACAAAAACAAATTAAAAATACTAATAACTAATCTAATCTAATAAACCACTACCAGTGGGCAACGTTCCCAAAATGCTGGCAGCATTGCCACGTTGCATGGCAATGCTTATCCTTTGGCCAAAATATAGGCCAGCATTATAGTCGCACGTTGCTTCGACAAGAAGTTTTGATATATCTTTGAAAACTGTATGCGCCCCCGGTCCCCACGGTCCTAGCGTCTCGACCCCAAAAGGTTCAAATATGTAGCCACTATCTAGGCTACTATACTTGCGCCTTTTGAGGTTCTCCGCTCCTTCAGCGGCTGCGCCAGCCTTGTTTTGGGTCACGGGAAGATGAGACGGCGCTAGACTAACAAGGCGCCTGTGTTGGGCACCTTGTTGGACCTTGCTTGTGTCTGTAAGTTACATATTTTAAGGGCCTCTGGTACTTTTAATTTGTAAACAGTATTATTGCCTGAATTTAATGAATTTATTATTAAATGTGTGTACGTAATACTTACATGTCCCTGAGCATCCATAGTATTATTCGTCAGCTTTAGCTTGCTAAACGACACGGGGTTGGCCGTCCAATGGTGCCCCGGTGCGGGGGAGTCAGGGTGCAGCATCAGTCGCCTGGGAGACTGGGGCTCCGCGCCGCCCGCCGCCGCCCACGCGCCGCCCGCCCAGCGCCAGCGCCGTCGCCCCACCAGGGATAGCTCTAGGAGCACGCAGTATTCCTCGCGAGGGTCCATACCCGAGAGCGACACACGGAGGGAAGGGAACATGCGGCTGTAACAATAGAAATACCTATATTGAGCTGATGCGCTTACAATTTCAAAGAGTGGAACATTTTAAACAATATTAAACAGTAGGTAAGTGTTTTGTTTAAAATCGAATAATGTCCCTCCATTTTTTGGATTTGTTGACTAGGTAGGTATAATATAATTACGTTTTATCTGGTATAGTACCATAATTTCAGAGATTTATCTAGTACTAATAATTAGTCTGTGCTGATTACAATTACAAAACTCTTTATTGTATAAGACCAGTTTACAAAATAAATCCATAATAATACCACAGAATTCCATATTAAGATTGTAAAATGGGCGGTCTTATCGCTTAAAGCGCTATATGAAGTCTAAAAAAATTATAATGTACAACAACAATTTTTTTTAGCGAGCTAAATAGGCTCAGTATATATCGTGTTAAATAAAATAAATGAATAGCGTCATATTATTATTTAACTAATCTCAAACATAATCACAAGCTCACAAGAATTTCAGTCATTAGGTACTAGACAAAACACCTTGCGTCTCTTAGGAATCCCCAACCAAAACTCCACTACCAAAAATTCCGAAAGCATTCCTCGTATCTATCCACTCAATCTCCTTCTAAAACCAAATACGTTTTATTGAAACAAAGAAGGCGATAATGAAATTATTGCTCTTAGAGACCGCATCGGCCACAATGGAACCTCCTTTCATGTTCTTGAGTTTTAACGCATTATCGTGATTATAAGGCATGTTTAATGTGTCGACCAACGAGGAGCTTTTGGCACCCGTTTGTTCGGCTTCACAGTCGTAAATGAAAGATACTTCTGGCGCCGGCTTATCTTCAAGGCGGTGGCGATGCCACCGGGGTAGTAGACTGTACCAATAGTCGAGAATAGTCAAATATTTCAAACAAATTGATGTGGTTCTCTGACGTTCATGACGTAGAAAAGGAAGAGAGTGTTGTCGATTCAAAGTGGAGGTCATAATAAGGATGATATTTTTTTTAATAACAGAGATTCTTATTGATTCTTATTCTTCTTTCAATCGCGAAGAAGAAGCAATTAAAACATTTATAACACGAACAACTCATTGCTCTTTTCAAGATTGCCGACAACTTAAATAAAGTCTATATAAGTAAGTGCACAAGCACATTTGGTTCCATTACAATTCTGACATCAAAGGCTACATTCCTAAAGCAATCTAACGAAAGCCTGATAGAACGTGAATAACGTTCTATCAGACTTTCCCATAAAGGTCCATCAGTCATAACCTCCCTTATCACCTGGCCCGGCGGTGCGGCCGCCCGCGCGCTGCGCCTGCGCACCTCGCTGCTAATGCAACGCGCAGATAAGCCGTGCCGACAGAAGCTCAATTAACAACAAACTAAATTAGCCTCCATTTAAAGTTTACGATGACCGCTACCGCCTTACGTGGCGCGATGGGGACACGGTACCGACAGAATATTATCAGCTAGCAAATGCTCCATTTGTAGCCAAGCTTAGGCAGTAGCTATTTGCTAGACCGAAAGGAATGACATAAAACTGGACCCGTCTAACCACGCAGACACTTAGAATCATGTTACTGCTTGTATTAATTTATAACCATTCATTTCATCAGCCTTATAAACTTTCCAAATAGGAATTGTGTATTTGCCGAAGCCATTTTTTTAAGAGTTGAAATAGTAATGCTAATATGTACTGCTGGTCAAAAATTAAATTAGCATAATTCCGGATACAGGTGTAGCTCTGTGCCCAACTAGGGGAAGGAATGTATTTAATTACCATGCGTACGTTTTTTAGAAACATGTGTTTTTACAAATAGCAGAGCTTTCTCTTAAACCCCTAAATATTATTTTAAATATGAATAAAGATAAAAGTTAAATATTTAAATCAGTTGAGATTGTGAACAACAACGCGCCATCTTATCTACCAGGTAATATGTACTCACTTATGCATGTTTGCAAGTGTCCCACTCAAACAAACACATACACGTACAGTTCAAATACACAAATATGTGCTTAGAATTGTGTGTCTCGTATCGAAGGCTCGCTTGTTGACCGTACATTGACAAATCCCTTCACTCGGCTACCGTTCCGGCAAGAAGCTCTTATCACCCGCCGTCCACTTATCAACCCGTTTGAAAGCTGCGCCCGCGCCGACAAAGAGGTGACGAGACACGCGCAAATATATTACATCCATAACGCAAAACTTGCTGCCGATGCGGCAACTAGATGGACCGCCTTCCTTGAGCTCTAAAACTAAGTCGGGCGCCAGATAACGCAGATTAAAATTTAAGCGAAGAGTCATGTAAAACGTTTAACTTTCAGAATTTTAAATCGAGCGATCGGAATTCTGTTTATGATATAGTTAATGAAATAAAGATACCATAAAAGAAGCGGCCATAAAACGCTCTCGAGGGTGCGCTAAGCTGTGGTTTTAGCCCGCCGGCCGCGACCGGTGGGAAGGGACTTAGCGAACACAATGGGACCACCAAAATCGCGTGGAATAAACTTTAGAGTGGGTCGTAAATCGGTAACAACTCGCCAATTGCCGCACGGAGGCGCTAACAGCCGCCAAAGAAACTGTCATATCCGCTCTAGCATCCGCACTCGAAATCTTGAAACGGTCCGATCTTGTGCGAAACTTTACAACATCCTCCTTCAACCGCAAGTTTCACCATGAAGGAAACCTGCTAATGTTGACAAACAGCCTTTTGAATTACGAACGTTAACGTATTAGGATACGTTACCTAAATGTTTTCTTACATGAGTTCGTAACGACGCACTGAAGAACAGTAGTCATTACTCTTTACGGTCAATGTCTTCGTCACACGCAGCCATAACCTACCCCTCTCGGGCGTCGGTTATCTTTACTGCTAATTTCATTGGCTTTTTATCGCCCAAGTTCAATGTTAAGGAGTAGGAACCGTCTTCAGAGACAGTCACGCCGTTGTCCGGGACATCTGTTCGTTTACACAAGCGTTTAACTCGCACGATAAATAAAGTCGAGAGCCGAAATACAAGAATGCTTGTACAAGGCTTATATCCAGGGTTCGGGCACTCATTAGCGTTCATACGAGAGGTCCGGCCGGTTTTTTCGTCCGCCCAGATGTGGGCCTGGGTAAACACCTCCGCCATTGTGCCAGAGGATAAAAAATCATACACCTGGAAGTGTCAAATTGTTCACTCGGACTGTGAGAGCGGCCCGTGAGAATCGCGGAGACTTTTGTGTGTACGAGGATCAATATTTGTTTAGAGTGCCATAACATGTTTTTGTAAGTAAATGTAATTATGTATTATTAATAATACATATATTCATATATTTATGTAAATAACTAATATTTGTATTTATTGAAAGTTAATAAACCTAGATAGGCCTAACCTACATATCTATTATAATGTGTTATGATCATTTAAATAGGTAAGTTATTTTAATTTCACAGTTAATTAATATTGTAAACAGCACACCTAGGGTGTGTGAAGTTGTTAACATAATTTAAATTGACCTTGTCTTTGTTTGTGCTAGATCAAACACATCTATTTGAAGTGATTTACGTAACTAAAAACAAACTGATACGACAGATCACGTCATCGATGTAGTTCCGCCAAGTGGGCTGTGAACACGAAACCAATACCAGCCAGCCTCCACTACCCACTAAACAAAGCGCGATACACATTAGAGGCGGATCAGGATGTCGATAAATCAATACGCACCGGAAAGTACCATCTCGACAACAATGACAAAACGGCTACGATGTTTATTCCATCTACAAACAGAACGTTGGATTCACAAAACACAAAAAGTACCCTTCCATATGCCTCCCGAGCTCGCCTCCGCAAACAAACTGCATTTATAAAGAAATACGTAACAAAACAAATAAACCAATTTGGGCTTAGTCACAAAAAACCCTCGGATTCGCCTCGAGATGCACCAAACGTCACATTACCATATTGATGGAGCGACTATCTGCCGAGCTTTGTTTAAAATCAGCGACAGCACCTTCAATCATAAAGATCGCGACAAAAAACTTTTATTTCATTGGCTAGTTTTTGCCGAATGCCACTGCAGGTGGTAAGAAAAACGTTGCAGAGGATCGGTTGTTCAACAAGGGGAGCAAAAACAAAACGATCGCATAAAATTGATTAATTTTAATTAAACTATTAAACAAACCAAGCGACTGTATTTTTGTACAAAATCCTTAGGATTGACTAGCGGTAAAATGTGAATACAATAATTATTCACGAAAATGACTGAATATAAAATCTTTCTTGATACAGGTTTATTGGTTATCAATTTATCAAGCATTACCTAGTAAGCCGAGTATTATCACAAAACTTTTCATTGCCATACAAGAAACTCATCGCCAATTAAGTATAGCTAAAGAGGCAATATCTATCACAACACTGCAAAGGCGGGTGGGCACAAAGCTCGCCCGCGGCGCGCGCGCACCTGCGACATGTTTATGCCTTGTTCGCCAAATTTACAGCCAACAGCCCGGCCTCGGCCCTGTGCCGAGCCTGAGGGTCCCAGGCTCTGCGGAAATTGGAAATTTTTAATCACCAGTCGGTGCCCTTTTGTGCAATAAATGCGGCATCCCAATTGCGCCCATTACGCTTAACTTCGCAGATTGTAAGCAGCCTTAAAGCCACCGCCGCGATTTATTTCTGATATCCCTGCGCACTGATTGGTTACATTATCTGGTAGACCAGCAACACGTGCGTTCGTTGATAGTTAAAACCTATACCTATCTAATATAAAAATGTCCATATCAACGCGAAAGGGATTGACCGGAAACCATCTATACAGAAATCTACAGATTTAAACGAGTCGGGCACTTGATATAAAATAAACTCATTATCCTTGTTCATTTGACCAACCAGTTGACACCAGCAGCGCAGCAGCTCGAACGAAAGCGTTATCTTTCCATCAGACAGAGATTGAATATGTAAAAGACCGCAGAACCCTGTCGAGTGGGTTTCTCCAATCCAGCGAGTGATTTAATTTTAGAGTGTTATAAAGGCGCGATGTCGAAACGTGTTGTACTTACAAAATTTGCTGGAGAGGGCGACAAAAAGCGTAAACCACTTCATTGTCGTCTCTCGTCACAAGACACATGCCTCTCGGCATGTATTAGGTATAAAGTAACAGATTCGAATGAATATGGATGCGGCGGCGGGTTTTGGTGAAAGTGCTGAATTAATTCACCACCTTTTTAGGCGCCGGCGCCGCATGCTTTTGCGGCTCGGTGATCGTAAATTGCGAGCGAAAGGGCCGACAAACGGCGAGCGGTAATTTAGTTGACAGGACCGCCGCCGCGTGCGCAAGCGCAGGACAAAGCTTATCTTGCGGCGCATCTATGCACCTATTATGAGCTTGACGCCGAACAGAACAACAGATCGCTGAGATTGTACACTACCGATAAGAGATCGGTAATTCACCCTCAGAAGATATTCGCCGACAATTAAAAGAAATAAATAAAACCCTGAATATCAACGCTCCTGAATTTAATTAACAGTTCTCTGCTATAATAAGTACGAAAAAAATTACAATAAACAACAAAAATGACTAAAATTTTTAATCAAAATAAAGTACATAAACGAAATCAAAACAAAAAAGAAGAAACAAAGTCAAATGATATGCCGATTAATTGTATCGCCTCGCATTGAATGTAATACTTGATTGTTCGGTCAACAACTCTTCCATCGTCAGAAGAATATGAACCCTATACGTGACGGAGATACAGGTGAAGCTGGGTTCCGGTACTATCACCCGACAACGCGACGGACGGCCGCCGCCGCCGGCCGGCGAGGACGAGCGCAGACGGTGGCGATCGCTCGTTAGCTCCCGACCCTGCATAAATCACGCCGTTTTATGAGAACTCACAATTTTTGAACATTGGAGTTAATGAAATGCGAGCGCAGTATGGGACCAGACTAGCGACATTAAAAACGACAATCCATAAGGACGGACAGTTTCTAATTATAATCCTGTCAAAGCTCCGATATAACGAATGAATTGATGATCGCCTGTAAGCGGTGATTTCTATCGAAGATAATAGCGATCGGAAAGATAGTAGCACTAGAAATTTAATATGACATATTTTTGTTTGTTTGAGGGAGACAGAAAGTTGTGGCGGCAACGCAAAGGCTGGCCTAACATGATGTTAATTGGATATCCAGTTTGGTTTAGATTAGCATCAGAGCAGAAAATCATAAATTGTGTTAGTTTTTCGCGGACCCCTTTGTGATTTGATTGCGTCGATTTGTCTAAAGACGCCGACTTGTTAGCAATTTATCGTGGCTGAGAGCCTGAGATAGTCGCAATAACCATTTATCTAAGAGCTCGGTAGCCGAGCCAACCGAGTGCTGAGACAACTGTAGAGTAGAATGAGCGCCGAGTGGTGATCAATCAAGCACAGGATCTGCGCTCGCCGTACCGTGCCAACCGTGTCGGAGTACTTAGAATCCATTACCTCACACAGGAGCTAATTGCAGTCGTATTTCACAGGGTTACAGTTCATTATGCCGTAGCGGAAGTAGCGAAACCGGCGCTTGTATTTTAGGAAGCTTTTCGAGGAAGCGAAATGGTAGAGCTTGCAGGCTGACGAGGACGCGCGGCGAGATTTTCGCACGCGTGCGCGCCGCCGACGATTCTACGAAGACGGGCGGTGGTATCGATGATAGCGTGCGGAATTCCGGTCAGTTGTGCTCACTGCTCGGCTCCAGACTCCTCAGATACGGTTGCGATTAAAGCTCGCACAGGCGCAGCTTCACTGGCGCCGACAAAGGAGCCGCCGCACGCGAGCCGCGCCCGATTCACAATTAAGCCAGTGTGTGTTAATTGATATTAATTCAGAGTGCGTGGCGTAAACCCACAGCCGCCAGCAATACCGAACGTCAGGTTCCACTATTTTGTACTAATAATTATACTACATCGACACACACGCGGAAATAGAACTGTATCGCTTGTTCTTTACATTTTATGGCAGAACGGCATTTATACATAATTGTTAGTGATATCATACCAACGTCAGTTGAAACGTTTTCTGTCAATAAAATTACTGAGGATAAAATTGTTTCCGCATCATCAGATTTCTTTCCTTATCTACATTAAAAATTCAAATTCGGTTTGTTTACTTGTTTGAAGTCGTGTGATGTCATTTTAACGCTTTCGAGGCGTTTGGTGTTTGCCATCGTTGTTTGACTAGTTATTTGTAGAGAACTCTACGCGTTCTCAAGAGTCGTATTAGTCTAGGGTTATTAAAAATAATTGTAGGTTTTAAAAGGGCTGTGGCCCGCCTTCGCCGCTGATTCCCACCACTGGCTGAGTCCCGGGAATCGCGCCAAGGCTAGCTGTAATGTGTTGAGTTCAAACGTGCCGCTCGGTCGCGTCACAGCGCAATTACTGGGCGTTGCGACACCACATCTCTGTCTCTTATTGACATTGAACTGTCGTTACATATTTCACAGAAGTGTGTTTTGATGTCGTGATGTCGACGCTACATGGAAACGTCGCGGGCAATTTGTGCGCGCTTTAATCTCGCACATTGTGGACGGAGCAGCTAACTGATTGCAGACGACAGGATGGCTCGCTCGTGATCGCATTCGGACCGGGTTTAATCGATAAGACGTTTGCGCATTTATATTTGAAAATGATGTGAATAAATAGCAATCGAAAAAGGCTTATCTGATCCTTAAATGAAATGCAGATAGTTGTAAGCAATCCACTTGCAGGTCTGATAACTACGAACTTTAGAACTCATTTTTATCTGTACTGCTGTAGAGTATGTACCTATATAATTGTATTCGGTATAGAACACAGACAGGCAATTTTTTTGCTCAGACGGGGGTAGTTTTAACCAACGACCTTAGAATAGAATAGAAAACACTTTATTGCACTTAAGAAGGAATTACATTTAGAACATACTTTCTTATGATAAGTACAATAGGCGGTCTTATCGCTAAACAGCGATCCTACTGGACATCGTTCAAATAAAGGTGGATACTGTATCAGTCCATACTGCTAGTTACCTAGTGTAACGAGCCACTGGATTCGCTTAATAGGTATGCATTGACATCTGTCAAATGAAGGTATATTCATAAAAAAGTTCTCACATTGTGGGCGGGCGTGCTTATGCAACAATGAAGCCGTGTCGCCAGGCCACAGTTTTATGAGAGAATCGTGGTCCCACAATGATGATATCCTCCCTAACCTCCTTGCACCCAGGGCCTGTACTCCCAGTAGCGGTGAGATAGGATCGGCGCGTGATGTCGCGATGGGCGGCGCGGGCGCAGCCGATGCTATCGGCGCACGAGGCGCGCGTGTGGCTGCGGTCCGACTCGGCTTCTACTTGCATGTCAAGTTTTGAACCACTTCTAAATGGCGTTATGGGTTTACTATAGTTTGTGGACTTTATATAAACAAAATATGTTACACGGTACACCAGTTGTATTGCAAAAATATCCATGGGCTAGACTGAATGAATATTGCATTTTGTACTTTTGTCGGAGAAATATCTGCATTATTTATAGCACTAATTGTGAAGTAGCAGAAACACTAGAGACACGCGTGGGGAATAATTTTATTATACAAAAACAAAATGTAACGGTAACTACATATGTCTCTTCGTAGGAATACTCCTACATAATACTACATACCGACTAAGGTATATGTATATACTGTTTAGTCGACTGCAAGGTAATCGGTAACTTCAACGACGAATAATTTCAAACAAAACGAACGAAAATTGAAAAATAATAACATTCACCGAAACGGACAATAAAAACCGAAGATAACTGCAGGTTTTAGTTTATAATGATGCAGATAAAAAGTCGACTATACGCCTCGTTAGTGACAAATCTTGCGTGAAATGTAACAAATCCACATAACAAACTGGAGTTTTTTACTGGCCTGTGTTGCACTGGCCGCCATCGTACGTGCGCTCTCATGTTTTTACGATCTTTATGATTGACGAGGCACCCTGCGCCTGCGCTCGGCGCTGCAGCCGTAATCACCGCGCTTCTAGGAGACGCATTATGGGCACGTCGCGACGAATATAAACACGTACATGATGCCGTGTCCGACGACGAGATGAAATCTCAGTGACCACGGAGTAATGAATTGGTGCCTGGTAGCCGTAGGTGGCACTTATGTATCAGGTTACGCCAGCACCAGCGATAACAGCCTGCTCAAAAACTATAACCCTTCACACATGCCACTGAATTGTATGCAATGAGTAATGACAGCATCAGAGTCACCGCATTCTGATGCAAGATCAAAGATCCGCGCGATTATTTTTTGCATGAATAAGACATCGGAAAGAATGTGAGTTGTCTCGTCCGCTCACATTACAATTTGTTAGGTAGCGGAGCGCGGCCGGGCTGCGCTGCGGGCCCGTGAGAATAATTCCCGAGTTCCGAGTAACACGGGTTAAACGCTTGTATCGGGAGATACCGATCTAACCCGCGCTGCTCGTTGGCGCCATAAAAACAAAACATCTTCAACACGACCACTTTCTTCACTAAATTATTCGTGGAATTTACGACGTTTCCCTCGACAAAAATGTTATAACCTAATGAGAAATTATCATCAGGCAGGGCCGCTGTCGCGCGGCAAAAAACTCCTTCGATTCGGAGAGTTCGGAGATGATGCTCGGACGCATATTTTTTACATTTTAAATTCAAATTAAGGTTTTGTTGTTTATTTTTGATCGTTTGTCGATTGTTTTAGCTTAGGACAAGACAGCCACGGGAGCCAGCGATGACTGTGCGATCCGATCAAACTTGAGACAGGCCGTGAATTTTATGGATCTTCCTTGGAGTATGACATACATCGACGGGCATCTATGGAATTGATGCTCATCAGCCTTTTTAATAAAGGCAATGGGGAACGCGTTGTGAACAAACTTGTGACAAATGGAGGGTTTGGAAGAGGTAACTCCCAAGAGATATTGCGATATGATCGAGTGACGGCGCGACTGCGCGGCGCGTGCTTCGGATTCCGACCGGTCGAGCCGGAATTACCCATTACAACGAATGACATTACGTTTTCAAGCACAACTCAACATTTTCAACAATTCCCTACAGGCCTTCATTACTTTAAACATTTTAACGTACAAACAATGTCTACAAATATAGCTTTTAAAGCAATCATAATTATGGTGTTACTTCGGAGTTCAGAGTACTTCCTAATTTTCCTTTTCCACAGAGGTACGAGTTTAGAGCATTTTAAAGTAAAGTGATTAGGATACACCCAGCAGAAATTTCTTATTAAATTAGGTTAGGTTTTTTAGGGGTAACAATCATTCATTGTATTGGCATTAATCACCATTATATATAAACACATATTATACGAATATAGTAGGTATCTGGACGCCAAACAAGTAAGTATTTTCTCTGTATCATACTGTACTCTCCCCGCCACAATAAAAAAAATATGCTGAACGGATGTTATAAGGACTCCAAAATAAGATAATGAGTATGGCTCATAGGTAATAGGGATGATGAAGTTTTTCGTCAGGCATTCTTGGTATTGTAAGTTTATTTCCGTTCAAAGCTTGGCTGTACCTCTATTAATTTTCAACTTGGGACGACTACCACCTGCCGCTATCGGCTTCTAAAACAAAGAGCATTATGTCAGTTCCGATCAAGTAAGTATGTATATAGTACAGCGTTTGCGCCGATCAATCGATATCAGGATGGGATCGGGGCGAGGTGAAATTCTAACGTCATATTTTCACGAGACAGTGAAGAGTGACGAGTGGAGCTGGAGCCGGGAGACCGCTGTCATAATCTGATTATTGCTGCGTGCGCTGGGCGGGGCGCGCGGCGGGCGGCCGGCGGCGCGGCGGGCGGTCGGCGCCCGCGCCGCGCGCCGCTCGCCTCTCGCTCGCTCGCGGAGAGTAGCGCGTGCGTGCGAGCAGGCCGGCGGCACAGCGCGCAGCACGCAGGCGACAAACGACCCGTGGTAAAACAAAAGGAATGTTGCCGGCGACGCTTTGAGGCGCCGGCGCCGGTCCCCGCGCCCTAATCACCCATTTTAATTACGACACAGATCGAATCAATTAATCGGTATTTCTGTTAAAACAAGCGCCGAATGAGCTTACGCTCGTTTGTTAGATACGATTTCGTGGACGTTTCAGATCCGTGATGTGATTGCGCCCCTTATCGCGTAGTTTGGTCGGTAACATCAATAAAATTAAACAGAAGTAGATATTTTATAGTCGTCGGATATTAAACGACAGCCATCATGCTGATCGCGCTTCAAGCTTTCCCAGATACATTGCAAGAGTACCTATCTACTTACCTGCTCTTGCAAACGTAGACTTTTTAATTATTATTTATGTTTTTTTCGGGCGAATTCGGTCGCGCCCTTCCCATTGAATAACACAATAATAAATAACGAGTTCTTGTGGTGTGTGTGTGTGTTTGTTTTAAAATGGCGGGAGGTCCGCGTGGCGACACGCGAGCGCCGCGTCCGGCCCGGCTCCGGCCGCCGCGCCGCGCCCGGCCCGGCTCCGGCCGTCGTCGGCGTGCCTCGCCCATTTGTCATATTTCGGTTTGGAGAAAAAATAAATAACCTACTCTATTCCAACCGATGTTTGTTTGTACATCGATTATTGAGGGTTAACTATTATCTCTAACATGAACTGGGACAGATGGGACATGTCTCTGTTTAGGGTGTTTGATTGTTGTGCTAGGAATAAGAAAACGACTGCATCCAGGTGGTTAAGTTGTGACAAGAGACCAACTTCAAGATTTTTTATTTGACTATACTTCGCCCATAGCCTAGGCAAAGAAAACTAACTATTACTTAGCCTAGTTACCTATACTGTATGTAATTATTTACATTGATAAAAAATAGTTACCTACTACTACGGTAGTAGCTACACGAAAGAACTATGGCATAATTAAAATAAAATAAACCAGTTTTGAACAGGTATCCAAGGAATGGAGCAAACAAAATCTAAGCTTGCTTTTGTTACATAACGAACAATTTACATGTTTACAAACAGGTGGGAAAACCGTAAGGCTGTTACCACAAATCCACAGAGTAACACATAGCGCGAGAGCATGGCCGCCGCGCCGCGCCGCGCCTTTGCAGGTGTTAACTCCACGCTCCCCGGCCTGCTCTCAAACGAACCGCCCAAATCCACTGTTTGCCTAAACAATTCTCCTTCAAACCCTGCCCTCTTCAGGAACCCACTGGGATGCAAGAACCGCTTTTAACACTGTTTGAACAGCGACTAAAAGCATTCAGTTATACACTCACCCATTTGAGTCATTCATTACTGAGCTCGCTCGTACTGTACTAGCATAGAATAACTCAATTATCCGACGCACGCACCCACTAGGGCTCAATTCGAGAAATGCATCAAATATTTTTGACCCATTTCGATTCGTATGGCGCCAGGGCCGGCGCCGGCGCGCCCCCGTCGGCATCGTTACTACAAAACAAACAAGAGTGACCTCTAGACGGACCCGGCTGAGCTAACGAGATTCACCAAACGTCGGATAAAGCGGTAAATTTATCGGAATGTTAGCCGAGCGGCGTGCGGTGGCCGCGCGGTGGTCCGCGCCGGAGGCCGAGTGAGCCGAAAAAAACGTGTAAGAGATGACAGGAGCACGTATGAACCCTAATTACCGATCCACGCAAAAACCGCGGCGCGGACGCAAACGCGCCGTTACAGACCGCGCACACGACGGCTATTCGTTTCGGAAAATCATTGCGACGCTTTTTGCCGATCGCTTTAATAACGCGGCCGACCGGCACCCGATGGGCCTCCGAAGCTGAACGCTAATTACACGCCATTAATTACGGAATATTTTCATTTTAATTCCGTCAGAATTTGTACGGACGTGACGTTCATTATTGATTGGAGGCTGCGATGCGGCGGCCCGGCACCGCACACTGAAGCATCCTAAAATGCTTCTAATTTGCCA
The DNA here is from genome assembly GCA_951640565.1 of Petrophora chlorosata. Classification (NCBI taxonomy): domain Eukaryota; kingdom Metazoa; phylum Arthropoda; class Insecta; order Lepidoptera; family Geometridae; genus Petrophora; species Petrophora chlorosata. The sequence continues at coordinate 4,261,908 of OX621194.1, read as the reverse complement.
AAGGGATCACCGCTGTCAGCGATACACAGAAGTATGCGATCAGATAAAAGCTGTAATACCGATCAATGCGTGATCTGCCATACCGAGCTCGCGTCATATCTACACGGAGAATGCGCGAGTGCGGGCGGTCGGAGTAGACAAGAAAGTCAAGAAACGAGGCAAGTTGGGCTACGCGGATGGCCTCGGGACTGCCATCTACCAATAACGAGATGGAGTACATAATAACAGAGGAAGAAGGTCACTCGCGCGGTGGTCGCCCGAGGAAGGGCGGAGGCGCCGAGATCGCGACGACTGTGTAATTTCTTCACTGCTCGACCCACATTACCGATCACGAAAAAAAATAATTGAAGGGGTACGCTCGTAAAGCAAACAAGCTTATAATAAGCTGTAATTTGTGCTCGGCCATTTAGAGAAATGCACAAATTGCTATTGAGGCAGCTGTTTGTTTTGTCTATGACGGAGGTCCGTCGGGCCCAAATTATCCGTTAACAAGCCCCGCGTCAGATTCGGCAGCCCTAATGGGTTTTCGTTAAGTTTTTGTTATTATTTTGTAATTTATTGGGAGTACCTAATGTTTTTTGGTAAATTCGATTCTCGGATGCGACAGCTGCATCTTTTAATTGCGGCGATGGTTAGCGAAGTTGCTTTTTTGAGACAATTGTTAGTGAGAATTGGCTACTTTTTTCACGACAATATCGTGTGGTTGTCCTTTTTTTATTACAATAAGCCAAGATGCGAGGATCTATGAAGCGAAACGGTAGAACTTCCATGAAATATGTTCGTAGTGGCTAATACAGACCGATGCATGTTTTAATACGGCAATATTAAAGGCTACAAATTACAAGTCCCTGTAAAATTACCCGTAACTACTTATTTCTATTATTTGCTGACGAGACGGTGCAGTGTGATGTGATAATTAATACTTCAATTAGCTCTATTTTAATTACATTCCTTTTATATAATCAGCTATATAAATAATAATTCATTTTATAACAAAAAAACCGAAATTAATTCTGATGTATCTTCGAATTCCAAGGTCAAATATCGATGAAATTTATATAGGACTACTTCGTAGCTATACTGAACCCAACGCAAAAAGATTTTTTCAAATCGGTTCATAAATAACGGCGTTCTGAAATAACAAATATAAAAAAACGAGCAGAGAACCTTCTCCTTTTTGAAGTCGGTTAAGAAATCAATTGAATTGAGAAACTCTTGTTTTGAAGTCGGTTAAAGATATGTCTTAGTTTTTGTAAGATGAAAAAGCAATTAACTATACTTTTAAAAATTTTAGAACGGCGTTTTTTTTAACGGCAGCGCTGAAAAGTAACGCATGACGCATTTCCTTGTAATTCCTTGTAAAAATGTGTTAAAACAAGAGCATCGCGCACGGAGATGACAGTGTTGTGTGTCCTATGCTTCTAACTTAAACCACGTACCAACGTCAGTGATGGAATAATACATTTTTAACTGACTTCAAAAAAGGAGAAGGTTCTCTATTCGATTGTTTTTTTGTTATATTTTTATTTTTGTTAACTCAGAACTCCGTCTTTCATGAAATGATTTGAAAAATTATTTTTGCGTTGGGTTCAGTAATAGCCATAGAATACTTACTATTGCTTAGTATAGCTAATATTTAGTTTTCTTTGGTATAGCTACGAAGTGGTCCCATATAAATTTCATCATCTAGAGCGAGTGTGGCTCAGCAGGGACTCGTGCGCTTTTCGATCCGACGCACCTGGGTTCGAATCCCGACTCGGCCCTGCACCAATGACTTATAGTTAAGTGCAGATTTTGCACGCTCGCTCTAAAACGGTGAAGGAAAACATCGTGATGAAACCCGCTTACGCGCTTTGGAGTGGTAGGCTCTGGCCGTGGTTGTAATACCACCCACCGAACAAAGCCATGCCGTCAAACGACCTAGTCGTGTTTCGGGATGATGTTCGGTGAACCATTAGGGAGACGGGTCTGAGCAGCCACTCAACTGCCGTCTCTAGATCTATGTGCTTCATCTTAGGCCACATCATCGCTTCACATCAGGTGAGATAGTGGCCAAACATGGATCTATTAAGCGTAAAAAAATAAACGATATTTGATCTTGGACTTCGAAGATAAATTGAAGTCGGTTTTTTTGTTTGATAAAACGTATACTTGCTTAAGCAGTAGTGCGAAAGCATTACTGTGTTCCGGTTTGAATGGCATTGTATCCAGCGAAATTACTGGGCATTATAAGCAAATAACAGCAAATTGTCTTAGGGTGATGAGCGCAGTGCAGCGCCGCGCAGGATTTTTCCAAGCAAACTGGGTGGTGCTGTTACTGTTATGGGCAGACGTGATGCTTACCATCAGGCGAATGACTAGCTCGTCATTAAACTTTTTATGTGTAGGTAATTACACTTACAGTTTCGATTTAGTTATTTTTTAACCCCTGACGCAAATAGGAGGGGTGTTATAAGTTTTAACCACTATGTGTGTCTGTCTGTGGCATCGTAGGTCTTAAACGGGTGAACCGATTTGGATGCGGTTTTTTTACTTGAAGGCAGGCTTTGATGTTTTATCAAAATCAGTTCCGCTGTTTTTTTACTTTTTATAGGTTTTTGTGTCGGGGGTTTTTATTTACTGAAATTCTTTATAAATTACAGTAAAGTGCGCGTGGCACTTGTATTTTCTAGATAGTAATGGTCGATGCACCTTTAAAACATTTTACCACGCTATTATTGTGGTAATACCACCTGGTGGTAGGTTTCTCGTATGCGAGAAGCCGCCTGGGTAGGTACCACCGCTTTGCCTGTTATTCTGCCGCCAAGCAGTAGTGCGCAAACATTACTATGTTCCCGTTTGTTGTAAACTACTAGTGTTTGGGCTCATTTTAATCTGCTCGCGATTCCGATTATGAATTTGATAAAACCTTGTCTTAAAAAAAAATACTTTTCAACAAAAAAAATATTTAGTTAGACCCGCCCGGCTTCGCACGGTTATTATACATATAAACCTTCCTCTTTAATCACTCTATCTATTAAAAAAACCGCATCAAAATCCGTTGCGTAGTTTTAAAGATTTAAGCATACATAGGGATATAGGGACAGAGAAAGCGACTTTGTAGTGATTAATCTAGATACATATACTATTATACTATAAATAAATATAGAACTGATCGCTGTGAATGGAACTGTTTCACTGGTGTCAGACAAACTCTTTATAAACATAATATGTAGGTACTTACCTAACATCTTGCAGGTACTATTAATTATTCTGTGATAATACTGACCGTGCCTCATTCATCTCACGATTCTCCGCGACAATTAGGCCTCAAACGCGTACCTAATACACCTCTTGGTTTAGATTTTATTCGAAATCGGAATTTATTTGTGCACTTTGAATCTCAGAAATATATAAACAAAAATAGTATTGTGCTACGTAGCCATGACTAAACACAGGAAAATATAGATAAGATATTATTTTTATAGGTAAACACTTTAGACGTTACACACAATGCAGTAGGTATATTCTATGGGCCTCTGTTAATTTTACTTTATTGTACTTTAATATTGCCTGAAATAAATAAATAATGCCGATGTTTGACGTGTATAAAGATATTTTTTTTTTAATTTTAAATATTTTAAGATAGTTCTGAAGTTGTGAAGTTCTGGGTGGCACTGCAATTATTATGGGTAGGCGAAGCGCTTGCCATCAGGCGAACTACTAGCACGTCTCATCATTCAGTTCCATAAAAAAATTGCCGAGGACTAGGTATATAGGTAGGCTAACAATGAATTCATCATCAGCTCATTACGTTCCCACTGCCGGGACTCGGGCCTTCCCTCGTAGAGAGTATATGGGCCATAATCCACCACGCTGGCCAAGTGCGGGTTGGTGGATGTCAGATGTGCTTGAATTTTTGTGATAAATTCTTGGACGTGCCGGTTTCCTCACGATGTTTTCCTTCACCGTTTTTAGAGCGAGTGTTAAATCCGCACATAACTTAAAAAAATCAGAGGTGCGGGGCCAGTGGGATTCAAACTCGGGTGCGTCGGATCGAAAGTCGCACGTGCCCCCACTGAGCCACTTTCGCTCACCGCAACAATGAATTGACTGGGTACAAAATAAAATGAAGAATCATTAATGGCCCATGCACTGCACGTGACGTCGATTGAAAACACCCTCACAGGGTCAATATAGGTACATACCTACTATAGAAAAGCATATTTTAAGACCTTGCTTTAATTTGACTTAAATGTAATGAATGTACAATGAATACAATAAATAAATGAATTATAAATTAGGTACAATGATCGGCACGACTTCATTAAGCTGCTAAATAGCTAATACCTACTTACTTTTAATAAATTATTGATCAATGATGATGAGTAGAATAAATTGTAACTTACCGCCCACCCTTCGTGATGATCATCTCTGTTCCGATGTCATGGAACCGCTGCCAGAGGTCACCGTTGAGGAGCCTCGCGTCGCAAGCCGGGGGCTCGGCGTCAGCGCCGATTCGGTGCTCTGAAAGAATCGTGTTTTGTTAGTAAGTGTAATAAATAATAATAAAATAGTAACGCTAAACGATCACGTACATAGATCTTGGCCCCTAACTAGGATTCCCTATGTATTCTAAGGAACCAGGAACTACTACGACACACAGAACTCCCAGAAGTCCCAAACATGAAACAAATTATTGTTTTGACGTTGACTGAAACGGACAGGTCTTTCCCTCGTTTTTATGTCAAGTAAATTCTGTTATCTTGAAAATGGTAAATGCTTGCGCTTTTTTCTTTGCACAAACATTTGTCCTGTAGAGGGATTCGAATCTGCAACCTATGTAGGTGGTGAATGAGATGAGAGCCAACATGCCCAAACACTACTACACCACAGAGGCTATGTAATTATCTTTGTGCTCTCGACGTACGTCGCGGCTTGATCTCAAAACTCTCAGAAGTAGGACTTCTAAAATGTCCGAAACCTGGTCGGAGTAATTTCGACGTTTACCGTAGGTCTTAGCCGATTTATATCATTCACCTTATTTCTAGAGGAGTTTCAAATCAAGCTTTGTCACTGGAGATGAAGTAAACGAATCAGACACCCGTTCATGCACTTGTCCAAACACTTGGGTAAGTAAAGCACAACAATCAATCAGAACTCCACATTACTTAGACCAGTATTTCGATAATTTGTTGTTCATGAAAAAGTTTGCGCTTTGGTTAAACACAGTGAGCATTTATTGTATTTATCCTACTCATCCTACTAATAGTATAAACGCGAAAGTTTGTAAGAATGTATGGATGTATGTTTGTTACTCTTTCACGCAAAAACTACCTAAACGGTTTTGATGAAATTTGGTATGTTGGTAGGTACTTTAAAACTTGGAATAGCACATGGTCTACTTTTTAACCCCGGAAACCGCAGGTAAAACCGCGGGGTGCAGCTAGTAGTAAATAAATAATTATAGGTGTGAGTCAACTTGGTGGAAGAATTCGATTAGTCATTGGGAAAGGTATCACTGTACCACTGCCTCAGGCACGTAACTAGGTGCACTAGAATTTGAAGGCGTAAAGAGCGATCCCAAAACACCTCTCGATCAAAAGCTCCTTTCGTGTACTACAAATCATTAAATGTTGTAATATGTTTCTGACTTTGCAACGGCTAATTGGTATCGTAAACCATTCTCTTCTGCATATTTTTTATAAAACCATATTACAGCCATACAACAAATCATAACGGCCTGCAATAGTTACCTCCAATAAGCTGTCACCAAAATAAATATAGTTGGAATGAAATAATAACAATAACTCAGGATAAATTAAAGCTCGTTAGTCCAATTTCTCGCCTTTCGTGTGCATATAAATGAGGCGAGTCTGCAAACCGACGACTTTTATATCGGTATTTTATTATTAAGATTTGGCGACGAGAATTCTGCGGTTACAGCGAGATCAAAGACGCCGTGGATTGCGGCTATAAGGCGAGGTTTCCTCAAATGAGGAGATAACGCCTTATTGTCAATCAAGTTTTAATGTGTTTGTGATCGTTGGCTTTTATTTATTTTTAGTATTTTTCGATAGCCTTATGGTGGGTGAGACAAGCCGCTACCATTTTTCGTGGGAACTATATACTTATTCGCTTTTTGAATACCTATGTTTTTATAATATATTTGAGCAACCTATGTATAAATTGAGACTTCGTTTTACTCAAAACATCTTAGTTTTGTGTTAACCTGTCCATTTAGTACTATATTTAGATATATATACTATTTTGATAAGTAAGTATTTACTCACAGTCACATTATAAGAAAGTAGGTATTGATTTCAAAACCAATTTGTAATTTTTATAGCGTTTATTAATTAATTTCCACGAATTTAAAAATATTTGAATTACTTTTCAAATGTATCATCTAAAATAATGATTTTAACAGACTCTACTAATTTTTATAACAAGAAAGTAATTATTAAGAAAATATTACCTACCCATTATGCTATACGGATACATATTACGGCAAACGTAACGGCCAAATAAAAATATATTTATAAAAATCATAATAATACAAGGCGTTATTATTTTGAAGGAATAAGTACAATTAGGTACCTAAACTTAAAAGCTGACGTTAATTTTATAAAAAAACTGAACTTCATTAAAAAGGTAAATATTTATTAATGAGCATATACAGACACCAAAATAGCAAAACTACCTACACAGAAATCTTAAAAAACAGCAGGTGGAACTGCTGGCGATGGATGAGCATGAAACAAAATGGTTTTAAATGTTAATAAAATTTACAAAAACTAAAGAACGGCTCCACCTAACTAGCAACAATTGGATGATATTTTTAGTTCTAGAGTATCTGAAGGAATATAGAATTATTTCGTTTTTGCTAACTACATAGCTTCGCAAAGAATTTAACTTACAAAAACGAAAAACATGTATTAAATACCCAACTAAAAGGGTAGATGTATTTATACTATAGACTCTAGGAACAATAAGCCAAAAAATGGTTCATTGATGTATTACCTAGTACCTAACCCATTCTTTTTCTTAACATAGCTTACATGCATGTAAGCAGGCAAAATGACATAGGTAGACTAGTCTAGGTTTTTAGTAAATACTTATAAATGAATGTAGCAGCTGTTCTTTCAATACATTTACTGGAAATATGTTACCGCTTTCGAAAATGGTTATACTCAGAACCAAAGATGTTCTTTTGGATACATTTGCAGACCGTTGTTTCCGAAAACTGTAGGAATAGACTCTAATTATGCAGCTTTTTTAACAGACTTCAAGAAGAAGAAGGTTCTCTATTTGATTGTATTTTTTATGTTTGTTTCCTCAGAACTCCGTCATTTATGAACCGATTTGGAAAATTCTTTTGCGTTGGGTTCAGTATAGACACGAAGTGGTCCCATATAAATTTCATTGATATTTGACTTTGGACTTCGAAGATAGAAGTCGGTTTTTTTGTTTGATAAAACGTATACTTGTTTAATTTACCTTTATCATCAAATAGTTATCTTATTGCTATATTATGTAGATTTTAGGATGAAATTAATTTTTGGTGCTGAGGCGTGAATCGACGTAAACATAATTAATTAAAACTATATTAGTCAATTTAGCAGGTATTACGATAACGAAAATTTATTAAATAACTTTAAAACAGAAATTAAAAATAATGGGAATTATTTTTAGTAACAAGCGCAACATTTTAGTAGGTAGGTATTTGAAAGCTTTTTAATATATTTCATATCCGCTAAATACAAAACCAATGGAAAAATATATATGAAATGAAACAAAACTTACTTATTTTGTGCATAATGGTGTGCAATAAAAATATGTTGCCCTACATTACCATTTAGTAGTTAGATATAAACTATAATCCAATAATCTTAAAATAATCTAATATAATTTAAAAAAATCAAAGAAAGTAACATAGTCAAAATTATATATTAATATTCCAAAGTCAAGATCATTTATAATCAACTACGTAATATAATATTATACTCGCAATATCACATTATACCTACTAAGTACTATTATCCTTTATTTTGTACTACATACATATTTCACGAGACACGAGAAGCGCGTTGAAATCTTTTCTATGATGGTTCATGAGAAAGACATCAACGCGCGCATGTTTTTTTTAAGTTCATAATATTTAATTATCCTGATTTCGTTTTTTATGGACATGCGTAATAATGATATATTATATTAGGGGTTGTTATATATGTATTCCTAGATTAATATATAACTATTTTATCAAGTAGGTAGGAAATTTCCACGCAAGTAAAGTAGGCCTAACAGTTGAAAAAAGAAAACTAACATTTTCAGCCTTTTAAGTTTGCTACTTGGTACTCGTATACGAGGAATATTTTAATAGTGTTTATTACCTATAATATTGACATAAACAGTACTAATATTATACTATGACTAATGTTAATAATTAGCTAGATATAACAGCGTAAATATCTCTAGGTGTGAGATGTGTCTGATCTTAAAATAACAAAAAATCTGCACACTTACGAAGTCCACTAAGAGATGCAGCATGCAACATTTGCTGCCTCAGCAAATACTCTCCGAAGTGAGCCTGGTCCATCATCATCGTGTACCAACAACTAACACTAACAAACAACCGAAATACCAGTCACTGTCAGCACAATAACATCGTAATAATCCCAGTTCCTATAGCACTTAAAACCTTCACAGAGGGTTCAAAATCAACAAACACTTTGTACGAGTCAGAAAAAGTTCATAATTAAAAGTAAACGAAATAAGAAAAGGCAAGATACACGTGACAACCGCGCGACAGATGCGTTAACACTGAATCGATTTGGGACCGCGGGCGGCGCGTGCGCATTTCCACGCCTCTTCGCTGCCATTGGTGGGTAGGTGGCCAATGGCAGAGCACGTTGAAGCCTTCGGAGGCTCGAGTAGCGGCAGCGCGCTTTCCCCGAGCTTTCCGCCCGCCCACACGTCTGACAGGTAATCGACCGTGATTGTTATGACGATTGACATTCGAATTTCGAATTCGATGCGTAGGCGCATGTATCGATGAAACTCTATTGTTGGGGTAACATCGTATAAATAAAGTTATATGTTATAGAAAAAGATAAATTATAGATGTTCATGCTTTCACACTATGACATTATAATTTAAGCGACCTTTGAAAACAGATATTTACATATATCTAAGGCCACGAGCGAGGTGTGTTTTGTGTTCTTAATTTATGGATAAAAACCCGTATTAGTATATAGAGTCAAAAGAAATTATTAATTGATATATGGTCTTGTCGTCTTGTGCCACCTGCCTACATTAGGATAGTTAGTAGTCACAAACTCTTGTCTTGTCATTTTAGTTGAAATATTTTAAAATATTTATATACCTCATTCATACGAATCAAATTTGTGACGATGAAAGTCAGATTTTGGAGTCGTCGTTAGATCCAAAGAAATGCCTTATTAATACTCTTATAATGTACTTATTATTTATGTGCAGTTTAAATTAAACGTGCCTATATTCTTATATTAAACCAAACAGTTTCTAGTAGGTCGTTACTTTCCATCAGGTGAGACTGCGGTCAATTGCTAGCTTATCAGGTAATAAAAAAAAGCTGTGCACTGCGGTTTCACCCGCGGTTTCCCGGGATAAAAAGTAGCCTATGTGTTAATCCAGGGTATAATCTATCCCCATATCAAATTTCATCAAAATCCATTCAGTAGTTTTTGCGTGAAAGAGTAACAAAGGTACATACCGTAAAGGTAAAGGTACATAAGGCTCTGACCGTGGTTGTAATACCACCCACCGAACAAAGCCGTCAAGCCGTCAAGCGACCTAGTCGTGTTTTGGGATGATGTTCGGTGAACCATCGGGGAGACGGGTCTGAGCAGCCGCTCAACTGCCGTCTCTCTCTAGATCTATGTGCTCCATCTTAGGCCACATCATCGCTTCACGTCAGGCGAGATAGTGGCCAAACATAGGTCTATTAAGTGTATAAAAAATAAACATACATACATCCATACATCCATTCTTATAAACTTTCCTGTTTATAATATTAGTAGGACAGAATTATTACAGACTCGTGATAGATCATGAAAAGGTGTAATACCTAATGTTATGTATAATATCTACTTAAATTGTATTTTTGTAATATTATTGATTCAATTCACGCATAGTTATCGTATTTTAAAGATTCGTATGCGTATATGTAGACTAAAGATGTGAGAGTACCCAGTAATTTTATAAAAACGTTAGAATTGAGCGAGTGTGGCTCAGTGGGAGCACGTGCGACTTTCGATCCGACGCACCCGAGTTCGAATCCCGCTGGCCCCGCACCACTGGCTTTCTTAAGTTATGTGCGGATTTAACACTCGCTCTAAATACGGTGAAGGAAAACATCGTGAGGAAACCGGCATGTCCAAGAATTAATCACAAACATTCAAGGACATGTGACATCCACCAACCCGCACTGGGCCAACGTGGTGGATTATGGCCCATACTCTCTCTATGAGGAAGGGAAGACCCGTGTCCCAGCAGTGGGAACGTGATGGGCTGATGATGATGATGTTAGAATTGTGTAATGGTTTAAAAAAATAAAGTTATTTAAAGTAGGTAGGTACTAAATACTTACTTAGCGCTATATTTTTTAAGCCTAACCTCAAAAATGAACCTTAACCTACTTATAAGTAGGTATCAATAATAAGGCACTGGAAAGGTCTCTTTGCCTTATTTATTACGATGCGCTGAGTTTTCAGATTTTCAAATTACAATAATGTGTATATGAACGTCACCGTCCATGCCTTTATATGTTATTCCTCTCCATCCACGGTGAGACCACCGTCTCCAGACGGAAGAGATCGCTTTAAGCGAGAAGACCGCCCTTTGTGATACTTATATTGTTAAGTTTGTCTTAGAACTGTTACGTTTTCTTTATTGTGTTACCAACCAATAAAATGTTATTCATTCATTATTTATTATGAAAAGGTAAAGCTTTATGGAAAGCTTTAGTGGAATAACATTTTAGGATGTTTGCTTGAGAAAAAATGAGTCACCAAAACATTTTATTATTCAAATTATCCACTTATTAATAGTCTCTAAAAAGTATGAAGCAAAATCGAAAAACGTTTGTTCTCATCCACAAAAATATTAGGTTTTTTATTTGCAGTTTAAAACGTTTGGAAAAGTGAAGATGGACCAACAATAAATGATATCACCTTCAATCTGTAACCGAAGATAGTTGCCAAAATGTTCCCTTTTATAAAAGCTCACTCTGTAAGCACAGAATAAATAATAGTACACCTGTAGGTATCCATTTATTAAGGCATCTATCATGGCAATGGTTAGCGTAGCGGCTTAAATGGCTTAAACAGCATATAGGTCTCTCGTATGCAGGAGGTTGTCTGGGTAGGTACCACAGCTCTGTTTAATTAAAATTTTATTTGAATTTAATGGGCATAGTATGAGAATTAATATCTGATTTCTCGGGGTGATTAACGCAATGAAGCAGTGTTTTTATAGTACTTTAAGTTCTGGGTGGCATTGCTTGTTCTGGGCAGGCGTGGCGCTTACCATCAGGTGAACGACTTGCTCGTCTCATCACTTCGTTCCATTAAAAAAATAGATATAGACACTTTTTTAGTGGAATAATAATGATGAACGGCACCCCTACATGGTAGAAGTCCCGCCTATCCGTACGAAGCGTTTTGGCTCATGTATAGCTAAGGAGTGGAACGCTCTGCCATCATCTATGTTACCTATTAGTCTGATGTAAAAAAAAAATGAAAAACATCAATCACTCAAGAATTTTTTCAATCGCATATCAAGTTATGCAACTTAGCTGTCACTTATCACATGCATTGTTTTATTATCACCGCGAAGATTACCTAATTGTTACCATTTAACCTTTTGTCTCGGCCTATGCAATAGCATTCGCTTACTCACTGCTAATCACCGGAAGGTATTAATGACGAGACAGATTACTCACTATGATAATTAGGTAAAATAGATAAGCACTTGGGAAGTATGGGAAATTAATTAGTAATTAGAAAGATATTATACGAATGTGGAATGTATTGAGACCGGTTTTTAAACGATAAATAAAGTTTGACCACCTTTTCGCATGATGTTAAATGATGTGGTCAAAGATTAAGCACGTTCTAGATCGATCACGATCTAGAAGATACCCATTGACTCTGGCGTTGAAGAAAGTTATATTGTCTGATAGTATGCTACGTAGCTACGTCATTTAAGTTTCTCGGTACGGCCGTAGTACTTGCATCCCGTTTACTATAATTTTAGTGGCACAAGCTGGATATGAACACATTAGTCCTCAGTTGATCTTATGGCAAATTGTAAATACTTCTTCTTCTTCACCGGTGCGCCGGTTGCGGTGAACCGGTTAACCGTCTCGGTCACCACGGGCTGTCATGCAGTCTCAGAAGCGCTGGCCGCAAGGCTCGCCACAACGCCTTAAATGACGTCTCCGTCGGGCCTTTGGAAGTGCCAATATGTCTGCAATCCTGGAGCCGAACGGCCTAGTGCGGGACGATGGCAAAAGACCTGACGGTATGACGCTCATTGCGGGGCGGCTGGTGGAATCCACACATGACCAATATACTGGCATGTATTTTGGCCAAAGAATCAGCCTCGCAATTCAGCGAGGCAACACCGCCAGCATTTTGGGCACGTTGCCGGACGACGGGTATCGGTTGCATTATCTGTAGGTCATTCAGTTGGCATGTACATAGTATTTAATATCTTTTAGTTTAGTTTTGTTTAGTTTTTAAATTATTAAGCCTTTTGTTATATCAACTTCTTGTCCTACGTCTATCAATAAAGCCACAATATTTACCCCTTCCATTCTTGTAGCAGAGGTAGGGGCACCGCCACACGTTGGCCATGACTAACGCGAAGCCGATGACAGAGAGTAATAAGTCTACCTTCTTACCCAAATTGTAGTTATTAGGAAATAGGGAAGACCGCAAAGAGTTCCATTCCTATCTATCTAGCAATGTTTTCGCACAAAATAAGGCCTAGTTACTATTAATGTGTCATCAGTGTCACAAACTTAATATCGGCGTGTGAACTTCCCACGGTTGGTGAATGCTGACCATTTAAATTTAGATTATATATATTTTCCAATTTACATACGTAGGTATAAATTAGGCATTTTAGTATTATCAGATATCCTTGATTATCCTTGGTACTATTAAGTATTCTGTGGTGATACTTACGTTACAAATAGTACCTACCTACCTACTTACTATCATCAGCAATGCCATTGAAATTATACCTACTAAAATCCCATCACCCAATCCCAAAGTACCTAACTATGTAGGTAAAATAATATCATAGGTACCTAGGTACCTATTTGTATATTGGGTAGGTACTTATATACCTACCTACATCGAAATAGGATCACATTTTAAACCCCCGGCGCAAAAAGGAGGGGTGTTATAAGTTTGAACACTGTGTTTAGCACCGTCGCTCTTAAACGGGTGAACCGATTTGGATGCAGTTTTTAGTATTTGAAAGCAAGTTTTCTAGCATTGGTTTTTAGACATGTTTTATCAAAATTGGTTCAGCCGTTTTTTGCTTGCCGTTTGTGTGGGGGATGTTTAAATTTTATTAAAATTATAAATTGCATACGCATCGTCGACGAGTGTCATAAAGTACTTGCTGAGTTAATTAAAAATCGCCCTTAATTTAGTATTAACACGTATCCCAGGTAGGTATTGTTTCGTGTCTGGCATTCTCACACCGAGTCCGAATAAGGTATGCTGCCACGCTCACCGACTTTTTGCAGACCTACAGGAGCTAATCCTGTAGGTACCTACTGCCATCAAATCATAATAGTCAAATCAAATCATAATATCGCAGAGTAATCGAAAGAAACTAAAATGTAGTTAGATCGAATGTTTGTCGAATCGGAAAGATCATTCAATGTATATGTTTTTAAAATAATAAATAATTATTTATACTTGTGTGTTTATTTGTTATTTTTTCAATAATTTTGGAACTGGAGTGGTGTGTTGAGTAAGTCGTTCGCCTGATTGTAAGCACCACGCCTGCCCATTACAATAGCACCCAGAACTTTTATTACCATAAATAGCACCGCGTAGGACTGCATTGCGCTCATCCCTCCGAGACATCAGATATTAAGACTCATATGCCCAGTAATTTCGCTACAACGCCCTTCAAACCAGAACACAATAATGCTTGCGCACAACTCCTTGGCGGCGGAATAACTGGCAAAGCTGTGGTACCTACCCAGGCGGCCTCCCGCATACGAGAGACCTACCACGAGTAAGTATATATTTTTACTAGCTGCATCCCCGGTTTATCCTCGGTTTCCCGAGATAAAAAGCAGCCTATGGTCTATATCCTTTTCGAGGACCTAAAGAACCTACATACCAAAAGAGACTGGGCAATTTTGTATGGATTGTGATCTATGAAACAATACGGATGTGGTAGTGGTTTTTGTGTTGGGGTACCTCAACTACTCTCCTGAGCAAAGGGGCCTCGAAATCTGACCAGGCAGATGTGAGGAAAAAATTGTTTTTTAAAATGTAATTTCGCTGCATTATTTTGTTTGAAAAATGTTAAAGACGGGTTTTTCTTATTGCAACACAAATATCACAATTAGGTATATAATCAGTATTGGAATAAAAAAAACTGTTTTAGTTTGGATCATAGACCACTTTTGCCCAACAATTCATGCTCACAATCTTTCGCATTTATAATGCTAGTAAGGATTGAGCTGTACATATATATTGAGTACTTTATAGCGTTATATTATAACTGTAGGTATATAGGTATATATATATATATATACATATATATATATATATATATATGTTCAATTAACAATTAATTATTTACAAGTTAGTAAGACACCAAAGGTCTGAGCTGAAAACCAGCGTTGTAGATTCTTCACAACATTATGTTAAGCACAGACCTTTTCTGACTGCACTATACACGGCTGCGGTCTCCATACACATGCTGTATTTTTTGCCATGGGTTTTAATGTGTTTTTATCTTGTTCCACTACACACGAAGAAAGAAAGAAAAAAAAAGACGTGTGGCACTCGGAAACTGCCGCGGTAAAGCTATTGCGTAGCATTCGGAGTGGGGGGTGTTAGGTTCTTTTCGTTACGGAATTTCTGGATTCGGTCTCCACACTCAAGGCCCGCGATAGAAGCTATGCAATAGCTTAAAAATAACGACCATTAATTAATAAAACTACCAAAATGAAGAAAAAAAAACGAAAAGAAAGAAATAGAATATATACAGAGAGACAACAGTTTAAACTTAGTATATGAGAACAATGGTGGTGCTACTTGTGCTATGTTTGTTGTGTGCAGTTTTTGCAGTCATTGCTTTTTCTTTCTTTTTTTACCCAAAATTATCGTCTAAATGAGTGTTGAAACTTTAAATACCTACATATTTGTATGAATATGTAGGTACTATAAATACTTTGAGTAGGTACACATTAGATATACATAGCAATCACTTCATTAAAAATGTAGGATGAAATTGTAATTTAAGATTTATGTATACCTACACCGTGCTATTTTTGCGAAAAGTATGTACTCAGTCCATGCTTTGGAATATATAAAAACAAATAAAAATAAAATTAATATTGGTTGATAGTTAAGTACTGATACTTAGCGCAGGTACTTATACTATTAATTATTCTGTAACGCGGTTGCACTCGTCTCTTCCTCTGAGCACTCGTCGGATTTTAGACAGAAGGTACTTAACGAGGAGGTACTTGACATGTTGCAGGGCTTATGTCACGAATTGGAATGATGACGTTTATTATAACTTCTAGATTTATGTTTAAAATATTTATTTTATTTTATTTGATGGTGTATAAACATTCTATAGCATAGACTGAGTAAAAATATCAAAAATATCGAATTCTATTCCACGGTGTAGGCAAAGAAAACTAACTATTACTTGTGTAGGTATAGTTTAAAATTTTAAAACAAATAGAGGTGAAAAAAAAAGTAAGCATGTCTACACATTTCTTTCCCATACTGAAATTGATGTCCGGGCCCAGAAAGGAAATGCGATAACTGGCTTTACCAGTGCTTCGGAACACCCTCTAGAGAAATAGCATTAAGAAACTCTGCGAGATATCCCTTTTTCAAATGTTTTAAATGTTACGTTGTTTCAAATAACATAGAATTTCACTATACCAAATTTCATTAAAATCCTTTAAGCCGTTGCGGCGTGAAGTGGGTACAAACTGAACGGAAGAGGGACACTTACATACAAACTCGAATTTATAATACACTCTGGTGCAATGAAATATTTTTGCAAAATTTCATTTATCTTTTCTCAAATAAAAAAAAATATTTTTTTTTATATGAAATCAAAGGTCATATCAAGACCCATCCAATGATACCATATAAGCGGTGACAAGTTCACTATTTTGCCAAAAAAAAAGAACAACAACAAATTCATCTTTATTAGAAGTTGTTTGCAGTTCGAAAATTGAGGAAAAAGAACACAAATTTTACTAAAAAAAAAAAACATTTATTAATACGAAGTGTTACCCCCTCTGGCCCGAATAACGGCTTGACACCGTTTTCCATAGACTCTACCAAATGTTTGATAAAGTCTTGTGGGATAGCATCCCATTCCTCCTTGATGGCATTTTGTAGCTCCTGTATATTGACTGGAGCAACATTTCTGCTTCTAACTCTTCTTTTTAATTCGTCCCACAGGTGCTCGATTGGATTAAGATCCGGGCTGCGAGCTGGCCACTCCATCACCGGAATACCGACCTCTTGTAAGTACTGTCGTACAACAACAGCGGTATGGGGTCTAGCATTATCATGCATAAAGAGGAAGTTCCCTCCAATGAAACCAGTAAATGGTACGACATGTTCCTGGAGAACTTCCTCTATATACCGCTGAGATGTTAGTCCTCTTGCTTGTCGTCCTCTATTGGCCCCAGCAATGAAGACAAGCTCAGTTTTGGCTTCGAGAGAGATACCTCCCCAGAACATACACGAACCACCGCCATATGAGACACGTTCCGTGATGCAACACTGGGAAAATCTCTCTGTAGGCCTTCAGTAGACCCTTCCTCGTCCATCATTGCCGTGAAGACACATCCTGGACTCATCTGAGAACAGGACTGCTCTCCATTGGTCGACAGTCTAATGCACATGTTCTTGTGCAAATCGAAGACGAGCCTGGCGGTGAGCTGGCGTCAGTTTTGGGCCATTTGCTGGCCTATGCGCAGTCAAGCCACCTTCAGCAAGTCTTCTTCTGACCGTCCACCGACTAACTTCCACTTCACGCACCTCCTGGAGATGCTGTGCAAGTTCAACGGCAGTCAGACGACGATTTCTCAATGCCGTCGTTACAAGAAATCGGTTGTCGCGCTGTGTTGTAGCTCTGGCTCGACCAGATCCTCGTCGTCGCCCATAGCCACCAGTCTCCCGATAGCGCTGGTACACACGACGAACGGAATATTGGCTGATATTCAGTTGTCGAGCTACAGCACTCTGGTTCTGGCCTGCTTCAATTAAAGCAACGACTTGAGCGGCTTTTTCTGGAGTAGTATCCATTTTCTTCTGATGAATGCAGCTGTAGTCACTAGACGTCCTTTCAGGTTGAGCGTTGAAGTGCAAGTGACGACATTTCACTCAAAACATGCCTTTTTATACATGCAATTGGTCTCGCAAACTGCGGTGAGCTAAGCGAGCAATTTTGGGGTATTTTGTTGTCATTTCTTTTCGAGAGTACGGTAAACTCATCACCGCTTATATGGTATCATTAGATAGGTCTTGAAATAACCTTCAATTTCATATTAAAAAAAATATATTTTTTTCCATTAAAAAAAAATTTATGAAATTTTGCAAAAAACGCCGCCATGTGCGATTTCATTGCACCAGAGTGTATGTACCTAAGAACATAAATTGCTATGATATTGATATCTCACCTCACGCCGCGCGCCGTAAGTCAAGCAACTAAAAATTAAACTGCAGAGCTGCAGAACTAGAGCAGTAGTTTTTAATAGCGAGAATGGCAAGCGATCGGTGTTTTTTAATTGTTAAGTACATAGCTGTTTCGATTCAAAAACAAACGACTTTTGGCGGGTAGTGAAAAGTGATACAGTTCGATTTTGTTTTATTTTCCAAACAAGTGTTACTTCGAGTGATCATGTGTAATATCGGTGGAATATTAACCATTATATATTCGTAAACGTGCACGACTATAGGCAAATGAAACAAAATAGAGAAAACATTGCTTTTTATATTCTCCCAAAAAGTCCATGGAGAGCTTGAATAAAGTTCCATCACTTTATTGAAGCACTAGGAGAGGGTCCGGCTTGTTGCTGTTGACCCTCATTCTCAACAAAAGTATAATAAATGGAATATTAAACAATTAAATAAAAACTACGTAAGACATGGCGGTATGGTCCTAGAGACTTTAGCCTGCTCAAAAGGGCGAACTTAAAAACAAATCAAAAGCAAACGCTCCAAGATAATATTTTATATCTTTGGCAGAATATGATGCCCGGAGATAAGCTGAATTGAAAAAAAAAAAAACTACATTAGTGCTACTACATTACTATAAACTTTATATTGTAGTGGAATGTGCAACAGATATTGATGGCACATTAAGAATCTTTACATTTTAAGTTTCTTTACCAAAAAATAAAATTAAAGTTGATGGCCTACTCTTCTCAGATAAAATATCCAGCCCAAAGCCACTCGCTACTCTTAGGCCGCGTTCAGAAATGGGTAAATGTTCACGAGTGAATACTTGTCAGTTAATTTAAGTGATATGCCAAGTTAAAAATTAACTAACGCCTTTCTGAACGGGCATCGAGTAATACAATAAGCCAGCCAATCAAAACCAATCATTTTCAAGACCGAGATTTCCCGCGCTTTTGTTTATCAGATTTAACTGCGTTATTTTGGCTAATATCGGAATTTTACCGTATATTTTACACGAATCGCTTATTTTATTTGTATGTACAAAAAATCAATGCAAAAATATTGCAAAATGTAAAGGAAAATGACAACTGACAACTATTACCTGACAGGTGAGAATCGTAACCCGCTTTTATATCGGTGAATATTTTCACCTGTCAGGTGAACTTTTACTCTCCCCAATTGGTTTTCTGAACGGCTCAGGGTAAATGTCAAAGTTCACCTGAGTCATTTCTGAACGGCGTTAGGGTAATCATTACATTAACTGGGTGATTTCTGAACGCGGCCTTAGATAATGAATAAAGATAATGACATAATGCAGTAGTAGATTTTTTTGTAATCGCGAGACTGGCAACATCTAATAAAAATGTCAAAATAATAACTTTTTCAGTAAAGGGCTTCTTTGAAATTAAATTGAAATTTACGTAAATTTCAATTACGTTTTACCCGTCATCATGATTTGAAGTGATTTTGTGTAACCTCCGCTGTACTTCTGGCATACTACAATGTTATCCAGTTGATAGTTTCTCTCTTAGCCACCGATTTTGTAATCGGGGCTTATGTCCTGACAGGTCGAAGAAAAAGAAAACAAAGCGTTAGTTCTTGTTGCGTGTGACAGGAGGTGTTAGAAATGTTCGCGAAATCTAGTAAAGATACGTTTTTGGAGCAGACGAAGGCAGCGCGGGAAGAACGCGCGTTGGAAAAGAAACGGGAGCAGTCTGCCGTTTTAATACAGGCTGCCGTCAGGGGCTTTGTCGCTCGCCAGAAATTTCTCTCACGCATTTTGTAAGTTACTTGTATACGTACTTGTATGTTTATCTGACCGCTGAGAAATTGCATTGGATCAAATGACCAGTTCTCATCAATGAGTTCTGTACATGATTCTGTCTCCTTTACGACTTTGTAGCTTTGTCAAAAGAAACGTAGGTGACATTAGATTAAAATGAAATAAACTATGGTGTAAATTAAAAAATACATAACAATTCACTAATACAGCAATGTTCACATAATAGACTAGTTTATTCCTATCCCTACAATATCTCATGTTTCATGTTTGTGTCATGTCAGGTTTGACCTAATTCCTGACTTTAAAAACCAAATTACCTATGAAGTTATGCAAAAGCAAGTCAGCTGAGCTGATTGCACAAAAGTCTTAAAAATCATAACCTGAGCAATACTTTTACAATCATAACTTGACCTGTTAGTTCCCCCTATCCCCAACATTCTATTAAGTATTAATATTTGTTAATTAAGGTATTAATTCAGGGCACTTGTCCAATGTTTATCAAGTCTATTTAAAAAAAAAGTTATGATTCTCTTTTTTCTTTATTTTCTCATAATACTGTCTTGCAAACCTTACATGTTGGTGGAATATTGTCTACATCCATGTGGAACAATAGCAAAAATACTTAAACCATACATATTTATACATATACACATAGCCAGTATAAAAGGGACCTAAAAAATTCTTTTAATGACACAAAAGGAAGAATATTTTCATGATTCAGTGTCTTATTTTCAGGACTGATTTTGATGCACTCTTGCCTGAAGCACACACTCACACCCAAGATGAACCGCCACAGCCATTGGAACTCATTCCAGCTCTCGATGTGTTCAAAGTCACATGCCGTTTCTTCCTCGTGTTCAAACAGCAGCGAGACAGGAAGAGGTTCGAAAAACTATGCAAGTACATAGTGCATAGCCTTCATTCTGAGTCGGTGAAACTGTCTTATGTGGGCGTGTTCTTGAATAAGGAATATAGGTAAGCATTATAACCTTAAATATATGTAATTATTAAAAGTACACATTTATAAAACAATGCTTTGTTTGAACTGATTTGGCTCATAATAGAAAGCATTATCTATTAGATAACATTAGACAGCCATATTAGATAGGCAGCTATGTACAGGATGTTGTATAGAAACATTATCATAAGAGCTAATATAATATGCATGGACAATTTAATGATAAGGAATTTTAACAATTGCATATTTCCTCTGTGACTAATTGACTCTCTCATGCCAAAGTACCATAACTGTAAGAGACATATTAACTCAACATTTTTGGGGTAACTATGTTCCTCTTGGCTTCTAAGTGTTTTGATTGTATGAGTTTGAACCTCTGAACTGTTTTGCTTCGAAGGGCATACGCCAATTGGCATTCAAGCCTTTCCATAATCCGGCACAGCGCCGTCGCTTTTCGCCGCCACATAATATCCACAATTGCATATTTAACCTCTTAATATAGCCCATTGCTTCAATGATATGGGTAGAATTAGAACGGCTCTAACCCCCAGTCACCGTCTCCCTGTGTAGACACGGCGTCCCCGTTGTATGAAATTCTAAGGTGATGGAATAAAAATTAAGCTATAATTAGTTTTAGTTTTTATGTAGTAATTGGTTTTACCTTTGTATAATTTTTACATCATACACACATGAGATAATTATTTTCCTGTATAATGATTGTTTTGTATTTCCATCAATTTAGACCAAAAGATTTGTTTAAGTTCTTAAAAAAAAGACCATATGACAAATTTAACACATTAAATTTTTCTAGTTTTCGCTGGATAGCCCACATAAAAGATCTCCTATACAAATGCTGCCAGTACCTCGAGGTGTTGAAGCCGGAATCCCCAATTGACATGCAAAGCATCCTCATCCACCTTCATACTCTTGTGGAGTTCACAGCCACTAACACATGGGCACTGACAAGGCTGAAGAACTTTGAAAAGCTGCGGGGTGGCATGACACAGCTGTGTGCTAATATTATGGGTTCGTTGTTTCACAAAGGGTACTATTTAACTCTAAAGGTAAGTGACCTGTTTTTAACAAAAAATTACATATTGATATAATCTTAGGATTGTTTCTCAATCATACAATTTACTGTACTTAATTGAATCCAAAAAAGAGGCAATGCACAAATTTCACAGCTTTTTCAAATGTGTTGTCGTTAAAATCATTGTCATCCTTAAACTGACTGATGTTCTATTTATTATTAAAAAAATATACACACTAGATTAATGATGCACTTACGAGACCTCAAGAAAGTTAAAGTTTTTATTAGCTGTGATTTTATAGTGTATTCTTTAAGTTCTCATTATAGGAAAATGACTTTCATATGTATTAAAAACAAGCTGACCCAATAGACATTGCCTTGTTCATACAAAAATTCAAAAGAAAAATGTACTTTAAGTATCTCTCGAATTTCTCAATATTCTGGGCAACTGTTCCAACTTTTCTTTAAAAAAACCAAATTTGGTCTATCACGAACAGTAAAAAAATATATTGCCAAATTGGTCCAGCCATTCACAAGTGATGCGCTTACCAACTAACAGCATTTAATTTTTATTTGTCTAGAAGATTCACAAGTTCATACCATTTCACCACTTTTAAATCACTATACTTATTATTCTTTCCAGTCTCTCCTACTCCGAGGCCTGTGCCGTGAGAAAGTGTTTCTCAAGAACATATCCCTGACTGCCATAGTAACCCTATCTCTTCGACCACTTGTCTCGGCTCAGTTCTCTGAGAAACTATTGACGATGTACATCATCCAGATATTGTCGGTGCCCACGCTGGTGTTTCATATGCAGCAGATATCGCCTGAGGTGAGACGGGGTTACTTCTTAATTATCTACACAATGTTTATTATAAAGGTTTTAGGTCATTATTTATTAAATACATCTTTGATTCTGAATGTTGCCTAGTCTAATATCCACATAAGTTTTTATTAGACCAAATTATTTGATTAAACCATTTTACTATGATATAACAATCATGTTTAGAATGATATATTTCCTAGTGATTCAACAAAGTATATCTTTAGGTAAAATCATGAATATGCCACGTGTACATCATACTTCAAATAATCTAGCATATTTTTGCTTAACGATAATTAATTTTTAGAAAAAAACAAAAACTGTCTTCAATGTATCTTCGAAGTCTAAGGTCAAATATCGATGAAATTTATATGGGACCACTTCATAGCTATACTGAACCCAACGCAAAAAGAATTTTTCAAATCGGTTCATTAATGACGGAGGAGAATTCTGAGGTAACCAAACTTAAAAAAATAACAATCGAATAGAGAAACAATCGAATAGAGAACCTTCTCCTTTTTTTAATTCGGTTTAAAATGTTTGTCAGATGGCTTCAATGTATGCTAAAAAGAAAAATTCAAACTCTAGGTCCAAGGTTGCTTATTGTTTTGAATGTGTTCATAACAAGATGACGTCATACGCCCATGACTAATGACATGCAAGCCGCATGCCTAAGTGCAATATCCCTATGGGAATATAGTGTATCGTGACTACTTGTTTTGTCAGTAGGTCACATTGTTAACATTGTTCTGTTAGCTGATGAGTCAGCATGAATGTCATGAAAGGCAAGCATTTCCCTAACCATTCAAATGTGCTATTGAAGTTCTCGATTTGAGATGAGATTCTCGTGAAAATATCAACAAAAATGAACCCCAAGGTAGAAATAAACCTTATATAGGTGATTACATGTCATTGGTGTGGATAGCTAAATGACGAACTGAAACTAAATAGACATTTGCAAAGGAGGGCACTGACTCAAAATACGTTTTATTTTCTCAAAAATGCACCCGATAATGAAATGAAATGAAATAACTCTTTATTGAAACACACACATAAAATTATAAATAATGAAAACAACGTAACAAAAGTGTAACAATTGGCGGTCTTATCGCTTAAAGCGATCTCTTCCAGACAACCGTGCAGGGAGAGGAATAACGCAAAAATAATGGTCGGTGGTTTTCAATATCTCAATACACTTACATAAACCAATAACATAAAATACACACTAATAAAATAGTAAATAATCTTAATACATACAATACAATTAAAATATAATAAACATACATAAACATTAAAATAAATATATATTAAATACATTACAATAACATGATAAAGATGATTGTAGCTATAGCGAATGGTAAAAGACTTTTACTTGGTGTTTAAAAGTATCCAGGGAGGGTACTCGTTTAATCTTAGTTGGTAACGCGTTCCACAGACGAACAGCTTCCACAGTAAAGGAGCAGTCATAAAAAGTTGTACGGTGAGGTGGAGTCTTTAGCATAAGTTCTCTGATGACCTTAGTGAACTAGAGTTGATAATTATAGTATTAAAATTTTATTAATATTAAAATTACCCGATATTTTTAAAACTTCCTCACTGCAAAGGATAAGTACGGTCGATGTACGGTACGGTGATGGTAAGCGCCACGCCTGCCCATAACAATTGCAGTGCCACTCAGAGTTTTTAATAGAATAAAAAGCCCTGCGTAGGACTGCATTGCGATCATCACCCCGAGACATCAGATATTAAGTCTCATATGCCTAGTAATTTCGCTGGCTACAATGCCCTTCGAACCGTGCTTTTGTCTATTAATTAGAAATATAAATACAAATAAATAAAATAGAAATTGCAGAAAATTGCATGTAATTTGTATATTTTCGATGTTATTGACAATTGAAAGATTGTAAAAGTTCAGGTGTATAGCTGAACGTTTATTTTTTTATATATGTCGCTGACTGTACCTACCCTGAAGGTCTCAACATTTTTACACAACCGTATACATATCTAAAAGGCTAAAAAAAAATGTACTACGTTATTAACCCGCTATCGCCTTACACATACGGTTGTGCGTAAGGTTATAGTATTTTAGAGGGTGCAATATAATAACGAATTTCGCATCCTCCATCCTGAAAAAACCAAGGTTCTGTAGCGCGTCGAGCATGTTTGCCGAGGCACGGGTTCCTGATTTCTTTGCTATTATAAGAGCCCGCATAGCATCCTTTTGGAAAGGGATTCGGAGCTCAAATAATAGCATTTTAAAAAACTTGTCCGAAAGTTTGTGCTGTCCCATATTTAGGTTTTGGGTTTCTGTGCACCAGAGCAAAAATCGCAAATAAACTAGTTTCATTTAATTTTAACGTACATTTTATACAACAGGTAATATGTTTTATTTTATTTTTACTTAGTGTAAGTACTTTATACTTATAGTGTAACTACTTTAAATTGTAATTATGGGTTTTGGATTGCCTGCAATAAAGACATTTATTATTATTATTATTATTTAACTTTGGTTAATTATTATTGCGAGTAAAATACTTAGTTCAGATAGATCACAAACGAATGGGTCTTTTCTCTTTTCAGTCAATAACAGTGTTCCGCACGTTCGGAATGTTCGACAAGTGCGTTGAGTTCCTAAGCACGGATCAGAAC
The DNA here is from genome assembly GCA_951640565.1 of Petrophora chlorosata. Lineage (NCBI taxonomy): Eukaryota > Metazoa > Arthropoda > Insecta > Lepidoptera > Geometridae > Petrophora > Petrophora chlorosata. Next base: position 4,236,726 of record OX621194.1, on the reverse strand, counting down.
ATGCGGATTGTGTTCAACACGCTGGAAGGGAACTATGCGCTGTGCCTCCTAGCTAACGTGATACAGCTGGCGCATTCGGAGAGGGAGCACGCTAAGCCGGAGACTTACTACCCCTCGTTTGTGGTGAGTCTAAAAAATCCGAATTAGCATTTAGTTAATACTCGCAACCCGCTCCGACTTGGCATGACTGATTGACTTACAATGTGGTGTTATTTTTTGACGACATGATTACAAAACTTTCAATTTAACCTACAATACATAAACCTAATTAGAATGTCATCATCATCATCGGCCCCTCACGTTTCCACTGCTGGGACACGGGACTTCTCCGATAGAGAGAGTATAGAAAGAAAGAAAGAAAGAAAATACATTTATTCAAGATAGATACACGCAACATTACATTAAGCTATAATACTATACTACACATAACAAATAATACTATACTATACATACAACAGAAAAAAAAATAACACATGTAATAACATATATAATAAATACATAATACAATTATAGTATAATGGAACGTTGCGCGATGTCAGGAGGAGTATAGGCCGTAATCCACCACGCTGGCCCAGTGCGGGTTGGTGGATGTCACAGATTCTTGAATTAGACTGTATTGTACATATTAACCTTTCATAAAAAAACCTCTAAATGACAGTGAAAAACATGAAAATCCATTGCGTGGTTTAGAAGAAATAAGTGGAGAAACAGAATTGAATCAAATCATATCAAATATTATTACTCGTGAACACAGGTGGTACATTGTATTACATGTTAAATAATAGGTCGCTATATTCAGCCTGCGGCATGCAATAATTTGTAGAGAATCAAAATTATTTAATCGTTTTTTTTTTCATAATATGAGGACGCGGATAGCGACTTTGTTTTACACTATTTCCACTATTTAGTCCGTACCGGTGTCGCATTGGTACGAATATGAATTAACATAAACATACATAAAACATAAACATAAAAATTTATTTATTGACATAGTGTTACAAATTATGATTGAAGTCTCAAGCCCTCGACGTAGCTTGACGCTGTGTTTCAAGGACTAGCTCCTCCCAATTTTAATTATTATATAAGTACCAGCCAAAACTTTGTAATTTCCTTACCAAGGACCAAACTCTTAAGGATTTCAAAGCAACATCTTCCATTCCCCCAGTTGGTGGTGACTCGGTTCCTGGACTCGTGCCTTTCGTACGTCGTTTGTAAGAAGGGCAACCTCAGCAACTGGCATCCCATCCTCGGCTGGTTCTCGCAGAACTTCGACGCGTATCTCCCGCCGGCAATGGGTGAGCACATTACTAACTCAAGGAGTTCAGTTATTCTTCAAAGAAAATTTTAGCTACGAGGCTTTATGGCATTTTATAAAACGCAATGTAAAAAATTCTTGCCTTGGGCGTAAGTCCAACTAATCTATCATCAGTTTTCTTATTAACATTAGGAATGGATGAGAGCTTAGGTTATGGTTTGGGAATATATATCATGTGTGGTTTTTTTTTTACGCTTAATAGGTCTATGTTTAGCTACTATCTCGCCTGATGTGAAGCGATGATGTGGCCTATGATGGAGCACATAGATCAAGAGAGAGACGGCAGTTGAGCGGCTGCTCAGACCCGTCTCCTCGATGGATGGATGTTAATAGGATAATTAGGATATATTTCATTAGGAAGAGGTTCTCAATTCGACACACTTGATTATTTTACAACTACTGAACCGATTTGTGTAATTCATTATTTTAACGTACCGGTGCAAAGCATGGTAGGATAGTCGGAAGACCTAACATATGCCAGCGAAGAGCGGCGGAAACAGCCGAAACCTCTGCCGCTTTAGCTCTCTGCCTTCGTCAATTCGGTCAAAATCGACGAAGAAGAGAGAGAGGCACAGTCTTTGGGTGTTTCCGCCGCACTTCGGTGATGGCACGACCTTAGTAGGTCTTCCTATGATCCTACCGGCTACAGTTAACCAGTAACTTTAACTTCAGGTAACCTCCGCACTCAACTGTCCCTCCTCTGGGGGGCCCCTCTCCTCAAGAAGTTGCTCGCTGTACCCTTGAAGGAAATGGTAGAGGGCGGCGTGACAGAAGAGGGAGCGGGGCCCTCGCAGCCCTCTACCCCTGTGCAGAGTAACAACCCCGCCGCGTTCATTAGGAGAGCTATCGAGGCGAGGACCAATAGGTAAATAGAAATAAGTAAAAATGCTCTGTTGACATCATCGTCATCATCAGCCCATTACGTTCCCACTATTGGGACGCGAGCCTTCTCTCATAGGGCATAGTATGGGCCACAATCCACTACGCTGACCCAGTGTCAGTCGGTGGCTGTCACATGTCCTTGAATTTTTGTGATTAATTCTTGGACATGCCGTTTCCTCACGATGTTTTCCTTCACAGTTTTTAAAGCGAGTGTTAAATCCGCACATAACTTATGAAAGGCAATGGTGCGGAGTCAGCGGGATCCGAACTCGGGTGCGTCACGTCGGATCGAAAGTCGCACGTGCTCCCACCGAGCCGCACTCGCTTTGAGTGTGCTATAAGGAATAGCAAAAAATGATCAAAGCAGTCTCAGGGCCGATTTTGATAAAATCTAATATTGCATAATTGGAATTTTGAAATACCTATTTTCCTAGCTAGAAAACAAAAAAAACCTGTATTATTGCACCTGTCGAAAGTGTAATAAAGAATGGAAGGTAATACCATTAGTAGGTTAGTACTGAATGTCATAATCATAATGTATGTACTAGTGTAAATTATGTTTCAGAGCGAACGCAAACAAGAACTTCAGGAAGCTGGGATCTCCCGACTGCACGAAAGCTGCGCTGATTTGTTCCATGTACCACACGGCGCTGCAGACTATGACGCAAGTGAAGCTTGATATATTAACGGGTAACTACAAAATCCTAGTAATATTATAAACTAGCTTCAAGTCTCGAGTGAACAACAAAAATATAGTAAAACGTAAAAATATTTGTTAAAATAGGTTCACTCGTATCTACGTTTCATCCTTTATAATGGCCTTTTTTCAGGATTGTGCAATCAAGACGAAATACTCCATTCGCTATGGCTATTCCTATGCACTTTGGGACCAAACTGCGGGCTGAAGTCCTTTCTAGACCTCCTCGCCCTAAATACGAAGACATCGGCGCCAGAGTTTCAAATGCTAATCCTCTTTGCCGACTGCATGACGCATTATGTTACGTGAGTATCTTTGACATAAGAAAGAAATAAAGAAAAAACACTTATTTGACGACCACAATAAACCAACAATAAGGAAAGAAAAGAAAACATAATTACTGGTTCTTTTTTGAGGTAAATATTGATTTGTGCAAATTAAACATGCCAATTTACGTTTCTGAACGCACTTAAATGTGACGTCGCTCGTGTCATCGAATGCATGGCATCCGTTTCCGCCTGGTGGCTGCACCAGTCTGCGAAATTATCTCACAGAAATAGGCTGCGTTATCGGCCGAGTTTCTCTCCGCGCCTGCTCATCATAGCAGGAGATTTCAAGGACTCCTGATAGAATTTCATATTCTTCCCGCGTGTGTAAATCCACTTTTGTGTGATAATCGCTATACAGGGTAGGGCAAATTTTTGGCTCCTTAAGGGTAGCTACCTTTTCTTTTGTAGTTAGAAGGTTTTATTCTTAGGAATCTTCTATTTTATTTTGAAGAAAAAAAAATAGTGCCATTTTTAGTTTTTTGAAAATAAGTACGGTTTCCCAAAAAATGACATTTGTCAAAAAACAAGTTTATCTATATAATGTTAGTTTGGGAAAAGTGTTCCTGGTTGGAAATAGAGTCGATTAAGACCAACTTGTTTGTTTTTGACAAATGTCATTTTTTGGGTGAACCGTACTTTTTTTATAAAATCTGAAAATGGCAATATTTTTTTCTTCAAAATAAAACAGAAAGTTCCTAAGAACAAAACCTTCTAACTACAAAAGAAAAGGTAGCTACCCTTAAGGGGCCAAAAATTTGCCCCACCTGTATACTATTTTGAACTGTGTCGTGTGACATGTGCTATCAAACAAACTGTGGTATGTAATTTGCTGCATTTTATGTATTTGCTTCAAACGTGAACCATTCTGGCCAACAGGATTTCTTCCCTATATTTGTCCCCACAAACACTCGAGATCGACTGAAACCATCCTCCATACAGTCCCGCGGTCTGAAAATTTGATATCCCCATAATTTTCGACCAATTACAAAAAGAATAATTAATTTAGAGAAAAAAACAAAAACCGACTTCAATGTATCTTCGAAGTCCAAGGTCACATATCGATGAAATTTATATGGAACCACTTCGTAGCTATACGCAAAAATAACTTTTCAAATCGGTTCATAAATGACGGAGTTCTGAGGTAACAAACATAAAAAAAAAACAATCGAACAGAGAACCTCCTCCTTTTTGAAGTCGGTTAAAATTAAATATAATATATAAACAGTATAAAGAGATAATTAAGCTTAAATGACATAATAATGAGTTTTTGATAATAAATTGATTTTTAAAATTCCTTTTTTTTCTTCGTTTTTAGTTCTGTTTGACCACTAACTCGTTTGATGTTAACCCGTTGAAATCGCCGCCATGGACTCGTACTCGCGATGCTTAAGGGTTAAGCGACGATGGGCCCGTAGATGCAGCACAAAGATGTTAAGTCTAGAGGAAGACGACAGCTCACTGCCCAGACCCGTCACCGTGATGGTTCACTGGACATCGAAGTCGTTCAACTACCGTCTTCTTCTAGAGTCTAGAAGGTCTAGATATATGTGTTCCATTTTCATCAACCAACCCAACTGGCACATAAGAAACATATAATTGTCTATGTATGTGTACGTGGATGTATGTTTGTTACTCTTTCACGCAAAAACTACTGAATGGATTTTGATGAATTTAGGTATGTAGTTTTAGGACTTGGAATAGCACATAGGCTACTTTTTATCACACATCAGCCGCGCAGGATTTTGCAAAACAAAGTTCTGGGTGGTGCTATTATTGTTATGGGCTGGCGTATTGCTTACCATCAGGCAAACGACCAGCTTGTCTCGTCATTCAGTTACATAAAAAAAAACACTAATCTTTATCCTGTTCCAGGATTTTAGATGATATGGAAATGTATGAGCAGCAGGACCCGTTCAAATTACAAGACTTCGTCAACATGTCGCTGTTTCTCAACATGTTTGTGTATAAGTCTATCATGGGACAGTTGTTTGGTAAGTTAAGACTTGCTTGTCTACACTATTATAATAACCGCCCAATTGCGAGTCGGACTCGCGCACGAAAGGTTCCGTACCGTTATCTATAGAGACGGCAAAAAATCACGTTTGTTGTATGGGAGCCCCCTTAAATATTTATTTTTAAGCTATTGCATAGCTTCTATCGCGGGCCTTGAGCGTGGAGACCGAATCCAGAAATTCCGTAACGAAAATAACCTAACACCCCCCACTCCGAATGCTATGCAATAGCTTTACCGCGGCAGTCTCCGAGTGCCACACGTCTTTTTTCTGTTTTTTAGTATTTGTTGTTATAGCGGCAACAGAAATACGTCATCTGTGAAAATTTCAACTGTCTAACTATGTTCATGAGATACAGTTGACAGACGGACAGACAGACATCCCGTTTTACCCTTTGGGTACGGAACCTTAAAAATGGAACTGCGTCAATTCTGTACATTAAAGATATTTTTGCAACACTAACTGGGATGGACTATTAAGCGGGTACTGAACACGAATCTATGGTTTTTAGAATGTTTGTCTAATTGTTTGTATGTTTGGTATCTATAGACTTGGAAACTGCTGAACGGATTTCAATGTGGTTTTCGGGGTTTGATAGCATTAGTCCAAACTTAGATTATAGGGTATGTACATCAAAATCAGTTGGGTGACTACATAGATACAGCTTGACCTATTCGTAGTATGCGCTCTCATATACTGGTGAGGTCTTGCTAAGATGGTCTTGGAAATATCAGAATATCCGGGCGCTGTGCGACTATGTCAGCCCCATTGTTTAGTAAGTAATGATAAAAGTTTGTTGTCAATAGGGGATCGGACAGTAATTGAGAAAAAATCTAAAATGTAGTTAGAACGAATGTTCGTCGAACCAGAACGATCATTCTATTAATATTTTTGTGAAATAATCATGATTTATATTTTTAAATCAATAAATAAAATCTAATAATTCTGTCATTTTTAATCTGTTCTTCATCTCAAACGAAACAACAATCACTGCGCATGACGTCATTTGTAGGCAAATGTCGTGAGTGTGTGTCTTGTGTTTATTTTACGTTTTTGCTTTTCATAAAATGTATTTTTCACATCACAAGTTTTGAGGTGACCTTTTGCGCGGCAATATTTGAAACGTAATATTTAAACATAGTTTTAGATACTTTAAGAGCGTTATTTAATTAAAATAGCATTTTTCATGGCTATATATATTCCTTTTAAAACACATTCTGAAAAGTTGTCCGATCCCCTAATGGGATTTTGACTAACACGTTTTATTTTGCAGTAGGTATATTAAATATTTTTTGTTTTTGTAACGAGCGTGTATAGCTTGGGTATTGATTAAAGATGTACCGACTAGTCACGAAATTCGACTATTCGGCTATATTGGTAGTCGGCGACTAGTCGGTCTTTTTGCAACCGACTAGTCGTCGGTCGGCTAGTCGGCCCATCTCTAGTATTGATCCTGGAGGGAGGTGCCACACCTTCGTCCAGCATTACGTTACGTGTCTCTGAGGCCTAAATTTTGCGATATTTGTTTCAATTTTGGCCTTTTTACAACCTTTTTTTTACTATTTATACTTTGGCTTGCGTTTGACCGCTATCTCACCTGTTGTTAAGTGACGATGCGGTCGAAGATGTAGCACGCTCGCCTAGAAAAAACCTGTTCACTCTTGTCTTAAATACACCCAGATTATAGCTATCCGGAACCAGATGCCGGCAGAGAGGCCCACTCTTTGGCCGTTCGCATTATGACCTTTTATTTAACTTGCAATGTTTGGGTCAAATCTTGCAAGTTGAATCAGAACCACTTCCTCTTATCCCACGCAGTTGAAATATTGCATACTTGTCAAAGTCCGATGACAATGCAATATTATGGTGACAGCCAGCCAGACAGATCTGATGATGGAGACGGAAGGTGGGCTATTGCCCACCACAGTTCCATTGAACTCCTTGACGGATAATAGTAAACTATTAGTGTTTGGTCTCCTTTTAGCAGCAGATTTCTCCGGGTTCTGATTACGAATGTGTTAAAAGCTTGTCTTGAAAAATATATTTTTCAACAAAAATCTTGTTTATTTATACCTTGTCGTACAATACGTCACTTTGTTTCCAGATCTCAAAACAATCCAAAGCAACGAGCTGTTCGCGTCTCTACACACACTACTGCTGGTGCTGTACCGGCGCGACTGCCGACGTCCCTACACGGCGCCCAACCACTGGCTCGCGCGTGACGTGCGGGACTCTCACTTCCTGCATGACCTCGAGAAGGGCAAGAAGCCGCATCAAGTAAATAACTCTTTTTTTGCCGCATATTAAGGTCGCCTGTAAGAAATTGAGCATAGCGATAAGGTCGCCCATTGTAACCCCTGGTTATTAATTTATTCATTAAATTACAATTGTAAACTTACACCCAAAGCGTTTACATTGTCATTCCGGATACTTAAGTAAAATACAAGACATTTAGAGATGCTACTAATGGGGTCAGTATGTATGTCAGCATTTTGGACATCGTTCACAAAACGGTCGATGAGCTTCACAGCCCTCGCCGTAGGGGCATTATGACCATTAAATATAGAGCTTACCGATGATTTTTTTAATCAAACTATTGATTAAAAAAGTCATTGGTAAGTGGACCACAGATTGTATAATTGTATAATAGTTATTTTGTATTGTTCTGTTTATCTTTAGTTGCATGCTTTTTGTTTTGTTTTCCGTCCATGTTGTAAATAATCTGTCGCCTATATGTGGAAACTTGTAAACAGGGATATTTCGGTTAGGGTTAACAACCGTAATATAACTGTATTAATCGATTTGAGATAACGGTTAACAGAAACTTTCGGTAACAGAATGATTTCGGTTAACAGAAACCGCAATGATATAGGTTTTTTCTCGCGTGTGCATTTTACCAAAGAAAACTAAATATTACTACATTTTACTAGCCACTGCCACAAACTGGCAAACGCACCGCACGCGCGTCGTTGTCCCGCTGGAATCGTGTATTTCTCGCTCGCTCATTCGCAACGTACAAGTGCCCTATGGCGAAAGAGATAGATAGATTTGTTGTTGACAGTGTTTATGTCGCCGATGCGCCACGCGCCGGCCGTTTTTTGTCTTGTTGACAAGTTTATTTAGGTACTTACTCTTTCGCTCGTAATTATAAATCATTCCCCGCCCGGTAGATAGTTATTGTCTGATATTGTGGATGACTTATCTAACTTGCAATAAAATAAAGTGTACCTAACACTACAACGCTATACGTAAATTACCAAGTTACATACTTTTTTTATCCTAATCCTAATTAATTTAATTTAATTTAATTAATTAAATTAATTTAATTAATTTCATTAATTTAATTAATTTAATTAATTTAATTAATTTAATTAATTTAATTAATTTAATTAATTTAATTAATTTAATTAATTTAATTAATTTAATTAATTTAATTAATTTAATTTAATTTAATTTAATATAATATAAAACTGGAAGACCATAATAGCGACAGAAATAGAAGTGGTACTTGCCGTTATGGTGGGGGGGAGTGTTTGTGGTACCGTTGGATAGAGGATGTTTTGAAACCAACCAGAAAAATCCAAAATCACCAGAAAGTGGTTTCCAAGATGGAACTGCTCAGGGGATCTCGGAAACTATAAATCGGATGGGGGTACCGCTTGAACTAAATATGCCCCAAAACCTGGGCAATTTTTGAAAATTTGAAAAAAAAGATGGCCGCCATACAAAAAAACATGGTCGCCATACAAAATAAAAATGTTAATAACTTTTGAATGGTTAGAGATAGGTATAGGGTGCTCGACCAAATGTCATAGAGGGCAATGGGGGAAATTTGAAAAAGTTGGAAAAATTAAAAAAAAAGAAAAAAAAATGGCGGCCATTTTGAAAGTTGCTCCGATCCGACTGAAGTTTTGCATAGGGGGGTTTTCTGGGTTGTAGATTACGATTATGAATAAATTATTTGGATTCCGCCATTTTTCAAGATGGCTGCCATACAAACGTTTTTTTTTCATGACAAAATAGGTGAAAATAATATGCAAATAACTTTTAAACGGTTAGAGATAGGTATAGAGTAATCGACCAAATATCATAGAGGACCATAGGGGAAATTTGAAAAAGTAGGAAAATTAAAAAAAAAAGAAAAAAAATGGCGGCCATTTTGAAAGTTGTTCTGATCATATATATACCGAACATTATGTATTATATCAAATATTGCATTATTTTTTACATTATGAATTATATTACATTTTGGAACCGAGTTTTGAGTGAATCGAACTAAAATGAAATACATACAAACTTTATAACTCCTTTGCACACTTTCTAAAGGTAGGTAGGTATAAAAATATGTTTTATTACTTATTTTAAAGTTTGTTTGTACCAAGTATTGATTGAATCAGCCTAAAATAAAAATATATCATACAAACTGTACCAAAGCTTTGCCAATTATTCTGTCGCCAAGCAATAGTGCGCAAGCGTTACTATGTTCCAGTTTGAAGGACATTGTAGCCAGTTAAATCACTGGGCATATGAGACTCAGGGCCGGTTTCCGAATTGAGCATTCTAGAAAAACTCTGCTAAGTTTTGCTCAAATAGTTGAGAGAGAGTTAAGTTTTATACGTTTCACTTGATGGAATTAGATTTTCTCAAACCCCACTTAGTTAAGTATATCTCAATTCATTTTTAAAGATGTCAAACAATGTTTTGCGTTCTGTTACACGTACAAAAACCGATAAACACCGATATTGAAGGATTTTGTCATTATTTTAACGCGATCGTAGAAAATGAAACGCATATCATATGTCAAAACGTCATTTAAGTATGTTGTCAAAATGTCATTTCAGTTTGATTCGAATTTTTCTTTATGTAAAGTTTTGTATTTTATTAATTAGTATTTCTTATTAATGAAATCAGCTACAAAAAATTTAAAAGGACAGGATATTCTCCCAATTTCACAAACGAAGAGGAAGAAACCATCGTATCGTAACAAAGTAAGTATGCACTTAATCCTTCGACGTTTAGCATTTTTATAATAATTACTTATGAAATTTACATTTCCCTCATGAAGGGAATTCTCCCTAGGTCCATTAAGCACAGACTCATGGACATGTGCATTCTTCCCATCCTCACTTACGGTGCGCAAACTGGGTCTTTGACAAATCATCAGAGGTCCGACCTTGAGGTCTGCCAGCGAGCTATGGAGCGCAGTATTCTTGGCGTAAAGCGAACTGACCGTATAAGAAACACCATAATGGGACTGGGCTGGACATGTCTGCCGCATGTCGGATGATCTCTGGGCCAAAACCACTACTCAGTGGACCCCACACGATTGCAAACGACTTCGCGGCAGACCAAAAAGGAGATGGCGCGATGAGCTAGACTCACACCTTAAAGATTGTTCTATCGTGGCAATGGATAGAGATAAATGGAGGGAGGGTAGGGAGGCCTTTGCCCTGCAGTGGGACAAAACAGGCTCCTAATAATAATAACTTATGAAATATATTGTTTTGCCTACAGATTCAAAGGTGTGTTAGACTGCAATATGACGGGAGCATTCTACCTACAAAAGAAAAAAGAAGTCCAAATGGCTATAAGAAAGCAATACTAAGGCGCAACTGGGTCAAGAGATGCAGATATACCTACCTAACCTTAATACCTACCTGTTTAACCTAATTATTGAAATAAAACAACATACTCATTACTATTATAAAACGATTTATTTACGTAGTACCTACATACTCCCATTAAATAACACAGGAAATACATAGGGAGTACTTGCTAATGATTTGCGATATAACTTTCTATATACTAGTGCTGATCTCACAGTATTTTGGGCCTGGGGTAAAGGTTGAACTTCATTTAGGTACTTCAATAAGTACAACGTTTTAGCAATATGATCATCAAAATCAAGGGCCATATTATGATGTACCACGCATCACCTTTGACACCCTGTCTAATTTTAGCTGCTAATCTCCGGAGAACTCCAAAACATCTCTCTACAGCGTTTCTGGTTGATATCTGGGCTCTAATATTATAGGCTTCTTGTGCTGGAGTGGCAGGATTTAGAAATAGTGTCATGAGATACCTAAGACCATGGGTATTGTTGTCACTAGACATTGTACAAAACAATAAACCCGAAGACCGCGGACACAAAAGCTAGTAGGTTATTCACAAAAAGTTTGTGTATTTTTAATAAAATAAACAAATCACAAGGTTCGAGTAAGGTTTGAGTAGCCGAACGCCTTTACTTAAATGTATCTTACTCAATTATGCTTTGAGACTAGTTTGAGCACTGTCAACGAGTTCTGAAACGCAATTATGGCGCTGATCATAAGATGAGCATGAACTTAAGATCAGAACTGTCAAATTTGAGCAAATCTCAACCTCAAATGCTCAAACTATACTTAACATCTAATCAGAAACAGAAAATGCCTTAAGTAGTAGTTAAGCAGCCTTTAAGAAAAACTCAACTTCGAATTCTCAATTCAGAAACCGGCCGTTAATATCTGATGTCTCTACGCTACGCATTGCTTTTTATGGTATTCAGGTTCTGGGTGGCACTGCAATAATTGTTCTGGTGAAGCGTTGTGCTAGCCATCAAGCGAGCGGCGAAAAAAAATTTTTGTATATTATATATTAGGTACATTATGTATTATATTATATATTACATAATACGTTCTATATTATATGAAACCATATTATGATTAGGATTTAAACCAAGTTTTGAGTGAATTGAACCAAGCAATAAAATTTTCCGTAAAAAGTTTAGAACTTTATTGCACACCCCCTAGGGGTAGTATAGAAAATATAAAAAATACGTGTTTCATTATTTAGTTTCAAGTTTATTTGTACCAAGTTCTGAATGAATAAAACTGAAATTAAAAAAAAACCATACAAACTTTAAAACGCCATTACATTTTTATGAGTAGTTTAAAAAAAAACATGTATCCAAATTTAATGTTAATAATAATAATAAAATAATAAAGTTTATTTGTTCTGAGTTGTGAGTGAATCGAACCACGGAATAAAGCATACACTGAAAAAACCGTACAAACTTTAAAACTCTCATGCACCCTTCCTAGGGGTAGTATTGAAAAAATAAAAAATGCCTAATTAATTATTAAAGTTTATTTGTATCGAATTTGAATGAATAAAACTAAAATTAAAAAAAAAACCATACAAACTTTAAAACGCTGTTACGCTTTCTTTAGGGGTAGTTTCGAAAAAATAAAAAACACGTGCTTTAAAATTTATGTTAAAGTTTATTTGTTGTGGGTTGTGAGTGAATTCAACCACGGAATAAAGCATACACTGAAAAAAACCGTACAAACTTTAAAACTCCTCTGCACCCTTCCTAGGGGTAGTTTTGAAAAAATAAAAAATACGTATTTCATTATTTATATTAAAGTTTATTTGTACCGAGTTTTGACCGAATTGAACCAAGGAATAAAAATGCTCCATACAAACTTTACCACCCTCCTTCACCCTCTTGGGGGTTGAGTTTTAAAAATTAACATAGCCTATGTTTCAATTCAGTGCTTAAACTATCTTTATTCCAAATTTCATCAAAATCCGTTCAGTAGTTACGGTGATACCTGGTAACAAACATCACACACACACAAACTTTCGCATTTATAATATTACTAGTATTTCGCCACGTGCGCGAGCTGCTAAAGCAGCCCGCGTGTGGGGGTGGTTGCTGTTTTTTTTTTAAAAGCTTCCTATCGATTATGATTCTAAAGTTTTGTTTACCCTTTTTGTTCTGAATACAAACTTTTGTTTGGCGGCCATCTTAAAAATTGCTGGAATCCAAGTGATTTTGTGGCGTGCGCGAGCTGCTGAAGCAGCTCGCGTGGGGGGGGTGTTGCTTTTTTTATAGAAACTCCCTATCGATTACGGTTTTAAAGTTATTCTTTTTGTTCGGAAAAAAACTTTTGTATGGCGGCCATCTTGAAAAATGGCGGAATCCAAATTATTTTTTCATAATCGTAATCTACAACCCCAAAAACTTCCCGATGCAAAATTTCAGTCGGATCAAAGCAACTTTCAAAATGGCCGCCATTTTTTTTCTTTTTTTTTTAATTTTCCTACTTTTTCAAATTTCCCCTATGGTCCTCTATGATATTTGGTCGATCACTCTATACCTATCTCTAACCGTTTAAAAGTTATTTGCATATTATTTTCACCTATTTTGTCATGAAAAAAAAACGTTTGTATGGCAGCCATCTTGAAAAATGGCGGAATCCAAATAATTTTTTCATAATCGTAATCTACAACCCAGAAAACCCCCCTATGCAAAACTTCAGTCGGATCGGAGCAACTTTCAAAATGGCCGCCATTTTTTTTTTTTTTTTTTTAATTTTTCCAACTTTTTCAAATTTCCCCCATCGCCCTCTATGACATTTGGTCGAGCACCCTATACCTATCTCTAACCATTCAAAAGTTATTAACATTTTTATTTTGTATGGCGGCCATGTTTTTTTGTATGGCGGCCATCTTTTTTTTCAAATTTTCAAAAATTGCCCAGGTTTTGGGGCATATTTAGTTCAAGCGGTACCCCCATCCGATTTATAGTTTCCGAGATCCCCTGAGCAGTTCCATCTCTATGACACCTTTCCATGGATTTCGGATTTTTCTGGTTGGTTTCAAAACATCCTCTATCCAACGGTACCAAACACTACCCCCCACCATAACGGCAAGTGGGAGATCAATTCTGTCAATATGTCATATGCTTTATATTATATTAATTAATTAATTAATATCGAACAGCCAAGGTCATTCGAGATTAGGTCGCTACCATGTGCAGCGCATACACTGCAAATGTGTATTAAGGACGCTTTATAGAAAGATCGAGAATCGGAGTCCATTATTGAGACATGCCGCCAAGCGGTCAAGGTTTTACGTCGCCCCCTAATGAACCTTAAAATAAGAAAAGAAAATTAAAAAAAAGCAGTTCTGGACTGCCCAACTCGTTGGACTTCGACATATTACATGTTAAAAAGATTATTAGAACTAAAGAAAATTTGCAACGATTCCGTTGAAATAACTGCTATAATAGACGAGGATACGAGTAATTATACATAGGTTAGGTCAAGACGTAAAATGAATTTAACTCGTGATAAAAGATCGCACACTACCGATCTCTTTCTAAATCAAATAAATGCGTACACACGAGAAAATACCGTATAATATTGGTATTGTTTCGGTATACACTTTCATTTGGTAACCCTTTTATTTGGGTTTTTAACCGAAATAATTGTGTAACAGTTTTAATAGGTTATCGTTTCAATCGGTAATCGGTTCAAACGGTTAACCTTAATGAATAGGTTTTCCGATCCCTGCTTGTAAATGTCCTTTCGTACAATATTTAAGTATCCTAGTTATTAGACCTAGATGTAAGTTTTTCTAAAATTGTAAAATAAAATAAAATAATAAAATTAGCTGAGCGCTAACAACTGATGCCGACGTCGCTGACCTGAATGGATGTAATTCTGTGGCACAAAGTAGGTAAGCCGACTCAGCACTGGAGGATTGTCCACCTTGTTACGCATCAGCATACAGTAGTGGACCACGAGTAAAATCTTACACCCAAGCTCCAGAGTGTCAAGACCGACTATTCCTGAGACAAATAACGAAGGGAAAATAATAGGATAACACCCGTAATTTCTTTTATAGAGGTACCTGGCGAACTTTTGTCTGCACTCTCTCCACCATGAGACTGTACTTTTTAGATCACTGACTTTATAGATTATAGACTTTGTTGACTATTGTTTTAATGTGTGTTTGGTATTCAATAAAGTATTATCACAGAATATTAAGGGACAGAAGCATCACTCCGCAAAGAAATTTAAACAAATAGCGACTCTTGCTATGTCGAAATAAAATTCAATTCAGCTCGCGTAGCACTGCATACCTACCAGTCATATTAATCTACAGAGCGCCTCTCTTTCTATCGCATAGCTCTTATCTCTTCTGACGCGGCACGTGTAACGACGCGCGACCCGCCGTCGGTGTCCGGCTATGTACTTGTAGCTTCGTACCTACAGTGCGGAGTGCGCTGGGCCTGGTATTATTGTATTGTATTGTACATTAGTGCAGATTAAACACCGTTTTGGTACGGAAAAAGGTCGTTTACAGGACGGAAAAAGGAAAAAAAATCGTTTGGAAAGGGAATAGGGCCGTTTCAGAAGGATATACACTGTTTTTGGTATGGAAATGGAGTGGTTCATTAAGTAGAAGGTCCGTTTGCCGCGGAAATCCGTCCTGAGGAATCGACCGATCGGCATAAAAATTACTATTTTGTTACGGAATAAAACCGTTTCTTCACTCAGAGAAATGGTCGGCATGTAAAAGTAATAAATAATTTACTGTTCACCGGTTCTATTTAATTATTTTTCGTGCCAATCATAACTCGTATATCCAAAAGATACAAGAATGAATAATAAATCTTTCTGAAATTTTCTTGTATGTTCGTTCACTATAGACCTTTCTTTTAGGTAATTCGAACTTCGAGTAGTGACTCCATTTAAAGAAAGTTCTCAAAACACCGACAATGGCGGCATTGTAATTATGAAACCCCATACCAGTCGTGATATCACGCTGGCATTTTCACTATGGAAATCCTCAACTGTCATGATATTTCAATACAAGGCTTGACAGCAATAGGGGATCGGACAACTTTTCAGAAAGTGTTTTAAATTAACTACACTGAATATATATAGCCATGAAAAATACTATTTTAATTAAATAACGCTCTTAAAGTACCTAAAACTATGTTTAAATGTTATATTTCAAATATTGCCGCGCAAAAGGTCACCTCAAAACTTGTGATGTCATATGTAGGTAGAAAACGACAAACTCTTCGAAATAAAACTTGCAAAGGGATTCTGATACGTTTTGTGAAGTTTGGGGACTATATTGGAACGAAAAAATTAGCAAAAATACATTTTATGAAAAGCAAAAACGTAAAATAAACACAGCTTGACTCACGGCATTTGCCTACAAATGACGTCATGCGCTGTGATTGTTGTTTCGTTTGAGATGAAGAACAGATTAAAAATGTCAGAATTATTTATTGATTTAAAAATATAAATCATTATTATTTCACAAAAACATTGATTGAATGATCTTTCTGGTTCGACGAACATTCGTTCTAACTACATTTTAGATTTTTTCTCGATTACTGTCCGATCCCCTATTGGGAATTACTATTTCTGCAGTATTGTACATTAAATGGTCTATGTACATAATCTATCGTTTTCAGGTATTAGTACAGAAGACTCCTCACATGATCGCGCACGTTGAACGAGTGAGATTGTTCCGACGTGCCGTCGCTGATGAAAAGGTAACCTAAATACAATTTTATTAATAGTAACATGAATCAGGGGAGGCATTTGCCCAGCAGTGGGACAGTATAGGCTAGTAAAAAAAATAGTAACATATTTCTTTTTATAGTTTTCAATGACGGAGCTGAACATAGTCATGCTAGCGCAGTACTGCTTGGCGGCAGAATAACTGGCAGGGCAGAGGGCCTCTAGCATACGAGAAACCTTTCACTTAATAAAGTAAATTTTGGCTAGTACCTAACTAACGTCGACACATCCTCATAAACTTTCGCATTTATAATGTTAGTCAGCCGTCCAAGTCAAGTCAAGGCTGTTCAAGTTGGCCGTAGCGAGGAAAAATAAAATAAAGATGGAGAATAAAAATTTGTGTAGGTGAGGCTGCAACTCGGATGTATGCGAGTGCGTTGGCTCTCTCCAGACTATGGCCTTTAATCCCGCCCTGCATGTCCTACGCGCCCACGCGCGTAGGACATGCAACGTTCCAGATGTGTACAGGTCCACACCTGTACACATCTGGAACGCAATGAAAATATCAAATCTGGAACGTAGAGAAATTCCACTGAATATTATGTAGGCTGTTGTTAGAATAATATACATAACAAATCACGTAATTAATGGATGCCCCCTAAGAAGAAGAGTTTACCACAATGCACGATTTATATACAATTAAGTTTTTGAAGTAACTGTTGGTTGACCCAAATAAATAAGTAAATATAAAAAAAACTCCGACACAAAAATAATTGAAAATAAAAAAGGCTGAACCGATTTTGATAAAACAACCTGTCTCAGAACCACCGTTATCGGTTCAGGTGCCACAGACAGACGCACATTTTGCGTCAGGGTTAATAAAATAATATTAGAAAAAATATTTTTTTTATGATGAAATGGGCTCACGTTTGACAACAACTCACCTGATGGTGAGCGTACTTGGTAGTTGCGTTCCAAGGAACGCAACTACCAAGTACTGGTGGAGCAAGTTTGCCCATGAGGTGCATATCCACTCTTGTCTTAAATAGAACCAGGGCCCCAATTCACTATGACAACTTGGCGAAATCACGTCGATTCCTTGCTTCGAAATCACGTCGATTCCATCATTAATAAACGACAACTTTATGACGCAATCATATATTCATATATATGACGCGTCATAGAGTATACAAATTTCGCAGATGTCTTTTATTAATGAAGGAATCGACGATTCCTTAAAGCAAGGAAAGTATTTTGGTAGAGAATTCCACTCCATAGCAGTACATTTAATGAAAGAGTCAGCGAAGCGCTTTGTGCGTAGTGGTATGTGTACAACGTAAGGGTGGAGTGACTCTCCCCGCCTGTTGGTCCTAAGATGGTATGGGGATGAAGGAATCAGCTGATGCAGGCATGCTAGTGAGAGTCCGTATTGGCAGGTGGTGCTGGGGCTGACGGAGCGCGCGTGCGGCGGGCGCTCGACGCTGGTGACGGTGCGACGCGCGCGGCTGGTGGAGGACGGCTACCGGCAGCTGGCGGCGCTGGCGCCGCGCGCGCTCAAGGGCTGCGTGCGCGTGCGCTTCATCAACGAGCAGGGGCTCGACGAGGCCGGGATCGACCAGGACGGCGTCTTCAAAGGTAACACTTCAAAGGTATCTTCTCTTTGTTTTTTCAGCCGCCAAGCAGTAGTGCGCAAGCATTACTATGTTCCGGTTTGAAGGGCATTGTAGCCAGCGACTGGGCATTATGAGACTCAACGGCTAATTGTCTCAGGGTGACGAGCGCAGTGTAGCGCCGCGCAGGATTCTGCAAAACAAAGTTAGACAAAGGAAAGAAATGGGTAAACATAGTTACATTTTCTTTTAAAGTCATGTTAACTTAAGTTACAACTTTTACATATTTTTAATTTGATTTGTATTATCTGTTGACCAACGTTTAAAAGTGCATTTTTGTGCCTATTTAATAAACGATCTTTGACTTACACGAGAGTGTGTGAAAGTAATGATATAGATTAATAATAATAATAATAGTTTATTGACCATAAAAACGTTAGTTGCTATTACAGTTTTAATGTTAGTTTTTAGCATGATGATTGATTGATTGATGACTGATTTTAAACAAGATATTATAAGTCTAGATTAACAATATTTTGGGCCTCTGTCTTACAAACTAGTTCGTAAACTGTATCTTGCAAGACATTGTATTGGTATAGATTGTATATGGTTTCGAGCGTGATTGCAGGCCACATACTAAGAAAGAAAGAAAGAAAATATGTTTGACAACCACAAAATCACAAATAAACAAAATAAAGAAATGTATTTATTTCAAAATTGATGTTTAGTTAATATCATCTATACATAGGGATGTTGATGACAGAGGTGAGACGAGGCGGGGATATACCAGAACGGCATCTTCAAAGGTAACACGAAGGTGTGTGAAGGTGTTGGATTGTAGGTATGGTTTCGAGCGTTGTTACAGGCCACATATTTAGAAAGAAAGAAAGACAATACATATATTCAAGACATCACACGTCATTACACTGAACATACTAAATGAAGACAAAAGAAACAAAAAATACAACGCAGTGAAATGTCGCGCGATGTCAGGAAATGGTTTAGACTCAGCATACGCCAAGGTACTTTAGATTGACACTGTTTTTTTTTTATTAAATGGCAGAGTTCCTCGAAGAGACGATAAAGCGCGTGTTCGACCCGTCTCTCAACTTGTTCCGTGCGACGAGCGAGGAGCGACTCTACCCCTCCCCCACCTCGTGCCTTCAGGACAACCACCTGCAGCTGTTCGAGTTTATCGGGAGAATGCTCGGAAAAGCAGTGTACGAGGTCAGTCTACATACCTAGTCTATCTTTGCAGCTCCTTGGAAGATTCGGAATATTGTTTCGTGTAACAAAATTTAATTGGTTGGCGTTGATGTCTGTAACACAGTTTCATAAGCTACTGCGAGCGCCACCGATTCGATTTAGTTTTTTTTTATTGTTAATTGGCTTGCGTTTGACCACTATGTCAGCTGATGGCAAGCGAAGATGCGGTCAACGATCTAGCACGCTTACCAAGATAGTACCTGTGCACTCGAGACTTGAAGATTTCCTAGATTGTAGCTATCGGGAAAGACTAACTCTGGCAGGGAGTTCCACTCGTCAGCAGTGCCCATAATAAAAGTGTAAGCGAGCCGCTTAGTGCGCGCAGGAGTAATGTCCGCCTTGAAACGGTGGCGTGTACGCTTGTGGCCGTACGTCATGTAGTCCGATGAATATAGGACATAATCCTAGTTTAAACCCATAAATGTATTAATAAATAAACAAATAACAACAAACCAGCGTAATAATTTGGCATTGAGACTTATCTGATGTCTCGGGGTGATAAGCGCAATGCATTGCTACGCAGTACTTTGCATGGTTTTAGTTGTTCTGAGTGGCACTGCAATTGTTATAAGCGTATCATCAAACGAACGGCCCGTATCATTAAAAATTAAAATTAAATTGTGCGTTTGATGACTATTTCAATGAAAAAGCATTCTATACCGTTAGTACATTCCGCTTCTGCCAAGTAGGAAACAAAACACAACACCATAACACACACACAACACACACACACCAACACACCACTTCCTGGAACACCTTACCAGCGTCTCTGTTTCCCGATACTTACAATCTAGGTGTCTTCAAATCCAGAGTGAATCGGTATCTTCTAGGCAAGAATGATCCATCGTCGACCGCGTCATCACTTTCCATCAGGTGAGACAGCGGTCAAATGTTTGCCTATCAAATAATAATAATAAAAAAAAGTAGCCAACTGGCACATAATACATTGTCAATAACAAACATTGTAACAAAAGTTTTAAAATACATGTCGGTTTCTTGCTGTAGTAGTGGCAGAGTCATTTATTTATTTATACCACACCCACTCGGAAAGTGTCTTATTACTCGTTCATAAACGGGTTACAAAGTTCGTAATTTCTCCCTTAAAAATGTGCGGCGGGAAAAGTTATATGGAATTTCATTACTGCCCTCCGAAGCAGGGCAGGAATGTTGTATGAAAATCCATTACTGCCCGGCTAGCTTTCTTTTGTTTTTTAGCAGCGAACATAAAAAAAAACACAAACGTCAAACCTCAAAAAGGTCTTGTATGAAATAATTAGAAAAAAGAGGCGGGAAACATACAAACCTCAAATCTCAAAAAGGTTTTATATCATATAATTAGAGAAAAGAGGCGGTTTTTTTTTTGTTTTCTATTTTTAATGAAATGAGGATGGCAACCTTATTCTGCAATACGAAAAAAAAAGCACGGCAATTTATTTCGTTGCGTTAAATTTTGTTTTAACTAAATTGATAATTTAACAGTACCTAGCTGTTAATTTTCTAAATAATTTTCCAAAATGTCATCTGATAGTGAAAGCGACGATTTTGTAATGATGACGCCACCAGAAATAAAAAATACAGCCCAAGAAGTCATAAATAACTTACTTCCTGAGAAGTCTCGAGCCAAATACAACAAATATTGTATTTTATTTTCCTCGTAGGTGTAGTATAAAGCACTATGTATCACTCGGGAGAAAGTTCTATTTCTGTTCTCGAGTTTCCTTTAAGCCCTCTTCTCTTCTCTCTTCTAGATCGTTTTCTCCCCTCGGTGTACAATGTACTATTATTTATTGAACGCCAACACGATGTACATTATTAAAAGTATCATTGTAATAATTGACGTTCATAAGTGCGTCTGTGATGCCAAAATGAATAAAGAACTTTTGAACTTTCATTGCTCAGTTGCATAAAAAAGACAGCAGAAAGAGGAGGGAATAGCTAATAAAGATATTTGTCTACAGGGCATAGTAGTGGACGTTCCGTTCGCGTCTTTCTTCCTCAGTCAAGTTCTGGGGCAGACGCAGCAAGCGCTGTACAGCTGGATCGACGAGCTGCCCTCGCTCGATAGAGACCTCTACCGCAGTCTTACATACGTCAAACATTTTCAGGTAATTAAAAATATTTCTTTCTAAAATGTACGGAAAAAGCTTTTGGATTTTCTCAAAAGCTTGAGATATGATTATGGGTTACTGTAAGGGGAATATTTGGATGGGAAATAGGGACGATAAAGCCCATGTTGTCTTATTTGAGAAATTATTTTTTTAGCCTGATAGTAATAATAATAATAATAATATAGCCATTTATTCAGACATTATAGATTTACAATTTTTATACTTATTATTAAAGCTTATACTAATTATTTAACTAAGTGTGTGTTTTCATTTTTGACAACATCATTGTCTGTTTGCCATTTGGCAAAGGCCTCCCCCATCCTCTTCCATTCCTGCCTGTCCACTGGACTGGACTGGACACTGGACAAGCCTGATAGTAAACGTTATCAAAAATCCAAAAATGCATATTGTTTTCTCAAAAATGCACCCAATGTTTCCTACCAATGCTTATGAACGTCTCAAAATGTTGCTACCCCTGTATATATTTATTTTTATGTTCTATATTGGCGTGACGTCTGCGTCTACACAACTTTTTTACCCAACGATCACATACATAGATCCTGGGGCCTTAATCTGAAAAAGTAATTACGATCTTCGTTCTGTCGGATGAGAGGGACAGCGCTATGCAACAGGCATAAGAGTGTCTCTTTTAGTCCGCACGAACGAACAAACGAAAGCAACTCGGAGTAGGCCCCCTGACCCGTAACTAGGATTCCCTGTACATAGGGAACCAAGAACTAAGAAGACCACAGCACCCAGACACGAAACAAATACTTACTTTCTTTTCTATGCACAAGTATTTTGTGCCGTAGCCGGAATCGAACTCGCATCCTCCGAGGTGTATGATATATGACTCATATAACCAGTACACCATAGAAGCTCTCTCCCCTTATTTGAAAAATACATGTATGGTATAAATATTTTAAAATGTTACAGGGAGATGTGTCATCGCTTGAATTGACGTTTTCTGTAGACGAAGAGAGGCTCGGAGAAATCGTCACGCATGAACTCATACCCGGGGGCAAAGCGATTCCAGTCACCAACGAAAACAAGTTAGAAAAAACCTACCTAAGCATGCCTTATTTATTCAAGCTGTGCCAAATGTGTCTTTTTAGGGTTCCATACCCAAAGGGTAAAACGGGACCCTATTACTAAGTCTGTATTGTCCGTCTGTCACTAGGCTGTATCTCATGAACCGTGATAGTTAAACAGTTGAAATTTTCACAGTTGATGTATTTCTGTTGCCGCTATAACAATAAAACAGAATAAAATAAATTTTTAAAGGGTCTCCTATGGGAGACCCTGGTTGTTGTATGCAACAAACGTGAATTTTAGGCCGTTTTTATAGGTAATGGTACGGAACCCTTCATGCGCGAGTCCGACTCGCACTTAGCCGGTTTTATTTAATATACTATACAGCTAAGTGACGAGACAAAAAGGTCGTTCATCTGATGGTAAGCAACATGCCTGCCCATAATAGTTGCAACGCCACACATTCAGAACATTGTTTTGCAAAATTTCAAGGGGCGGGGCGGTGGAAAGCGCGATTATGAACTGCTTCTAGAGTATTGTACTATATTTATATTATACTATAATTATTGAAGCGGCCTTTTATATTTCCGCTGCGGGATGCGGTATGTGCCCTAAGGCTTATGGCGTCAATTAAATATATATTTATTTTAGTGGACTGTATTTGAAAATCGTTAGGTACGCTAGTTACCTACATGGTATTTCGGCAGATCTGCTTACGTATAGAAATTGGAAACCACGCACCTTCTTCTCCTCTGTATCGCTCTCGCGGGAAGTCCGTTGATTGAAGTCCTGAGCCTGAAGTCCTGAATTTTTGCCTCCAGACAGAGATCGCGGTAGGCACTCACGTTACGCACTCGCGGCAGTGCAGACGGCGGCTCACTTGCACTTCACGGTTGCGGTAATCAGTGTAATTGCACTTTGGAAGATTTGTGTAACTTCCAGATTTATATGACTGGTCGCGGATACGATATTTTTGCTACTGCGTGACAGATACGTGGCGGGATATAGATAGGTGAGGGACAAGGAAAGCAAATCACCTAATTACCATGTAAGAAAGGGAAAGCCTATGATATTGAAGTTGCATCAATGCAAACATGGCGGTAACAATTATATTATTTATTTATTATATATGTTATTACGTGTGTTATCTTTTTCTGATATATGTATAGTATAGTATTATTTGTTATGTGTAGTATAGTATTATGGTTTGACGTAATGTTGCGTGTATCTGTCTTGAATAAATGTATTTTATTTATTTCTTTCTATTGCACTGAATTAGCATTTTTATATGAAAGTATCTGAAAACAAGCTTACGGCCCGCCTGATGGTAAGCGGTCACCGTCGCCTATGGACATCTGCAACACCAGAAGCGTTGATGATGCGTTGCCGACCCTATTAAGTCAAGGACTATTAATTCCCCTTTTGAAGGACTCCATGTTGTAGCTCAAAGGAAAGACCGACGAAGGTAGGTGCTTCCACGTCTAACAACTGTGAGGAAGAAAAGAGCGATTGAGTGGTGAAGCATACGGGAAATGCGGTGATATATTAGGGAAAAACTGCTAATATTCCATACAGTCACAAAAGGTTTTATAGATTTTGGTGGTATATTTGTCCTTTAGCCAAAAAAAATTTCATTTTCATACAGACAAAAGTTATTTATTACTTTCACACATAATGAAAGTAATAAATAACTTAAAATTATTTATCTTTATTTATGATTGAAATGTTTACAGAATCAACTACATCCATTTGATGGCGCACTTCAGAATGCACACGCAGATCAAAGATCAAACGAACGCTTTCATCAAAGGATTCAGAACGATCATCAACCCAGAATGGCTGTCGTTATTCTCTACACCTGAGGTAAATTATACATACATCAATATATAATTCCATATAAGCCCAAGGCCTGTTGTCACTTGCTAAAAGTGTTTACAAAAAATGACCAATTGACTCTCCGACCTAACTCAGCCTTGCGGATGGAAACACGGCCTTAAACAAATATATTTAGGAAGTTTCTGTTTTGATACTGTAGAATTGATAAAACTTAACTCTGGCGAAAAACTTAATTAGCAAATTATTCGCGATTATTTATTACAATAATATGAATGTCCGGTTTTTATTTTCGGGTACTAGTTGATCAAACCTGTGCAAAGCGGAGCGGACCAAAAGATAGCAATATTTTGTTCAGGTGCTAAAACTGGAACCAATTTGGTGCTAAACTAATCGGCGCTATTCGTGAAATAGCTTGATCAATGGGACTGCGAAAAACGAAAGCAAATCTATGATTATCACATGTTTAGAATTCCCTCGCACCACAATAGATTACTACTACGTACGGAAGGACACGTCAAAACACCCCAATAAAAAGCTACTCTCGCAACCCAGCAACAAGGCGCAATGTCCACGTCTCCATCAAGACACCTCAATATAAATAGCTACACTCGCACCCAGCGATAAGGTACAATTTAGCTCGCAGAGCTTCTCAGTGTGTGAAATTAAAACAAAGGAGTGAACCAAGTCTGCTCGCGCCGATTTCGAACTTTTACTACTAGTACATAACTGAAGCTAGTAATTGGTACTTCCAGCTCCAGCGACTAATAAGTGGCGACAACGTGCCTCTAGACCTGCGCGACCTGCGGCGGCACACGCAGTACTACGGCGGGTTCCACGACTCGCACCGCGTCGTGTGCTGGCTGTGGGACGTGCTGCAGCGGGACTTCAGCGAGCACGAGCGGGCCTGCTTCCTCAAGGTACGTGTGTCGCACTGCGGGCCTGCTTCCTCAAGGTACGTGTGTCGCACTGCGGGCCTGCTTCCTCAAGATACGTGTGTCGCACTGCGGGCCTGCTGCCTCAAGGTACGTGTGTCGCACTGCGGGCCTGCTTCCTCAAGGTACGTGTGTCGCACTGCGGGCCTGCTTCCTCAAGGTACGTGTGTCGCACTGCGGGCCTGCTTCCTCAAGGTACGTGTGTCGCACTGCGGGCCTGCTTCCTCAAGATACGTGTGTCGCACTGCGGGCCTGCTGCCTCAAGGTACGTGTGTCGCACTGCGGGCCTGCTTCCTCAAGGTACGTGTGTCGCACTGCGGGCCTGCTTCCTCAAGGTACGTGTGTCGCACTGCGGGCCTGCTTCCTCAAGGTACGTGTGTCGCACTGCGGGCCTGCTTCCTCAAGCCACGAGCACCTATGAGTTTGAACCTCTTAAACTGTTTGCTCGAAGGGCTTAGGGTACACCGGCATACTAGCCGTCCATAATACATTTATTTTCATAATGCGTCGTCGAATTGCAGCTTTTCGCCGCCACATAATATCCACAATTGCATACTTAAAATTGTCTTTTTTTAAATCATTCATCAGCTGTATTTTACCGGTTACAGTTCGTGACGTCGTGTTCCAAGCCTCCAGTGCTCGGCTTCGCGCATCTGAAGCCGCCCTTCTCGATACGATGCGTCGAAGTAGGCGACGATGAGGATACGGGCGATACG
Source organism: Petrophora chlorosata (assembly GCA_951640565.1). Lineage (NCBI taxonomy): Eukaryota > Metazoa > Arthropoda > Insecta > Lepidoptera > Geometridae > Petrophora > Petrophora chlorosata. The sequence goes on along the minus strand of OX621194.1, from coordinate 4,210,682 downwards.
ATAGGTAAGGACATGAATACCTCTTATTATATTTCGTCCCTTATTTTTCAGATTTACCGCGACTTCGTTTGCATCGACATGATAAAATTTAGCCTATGTTATTCAGCGATAGTGTAGCTTTCTATCAGTGAAAGCATTTTCAAAATCGAATCAGTAGTTCCAAAGATTACCTTCAACAAACGTACTTACAACTTTACCTCTTTAAATAAGTGTAGATTAATGTGGTAATGCGAGTGAGTGTGGCTCAGTGGGAGCATGTGCAACTTTCATTTCGACACAACCGAGTTCGAATCCTGCGGGCCCCGTACCACTGACTTTCATAAGTTATGTGCGGATTTTAAACTCGCTCTAAAAACGGCGAAGGAACACATCGGGAAACCGGTATGTCCAAGAATTAATAACAAAAATTTAAGGCCAAAAAAAATTAAGAAGGCCTATGTCCCAGTAGTGGGAACGTGATGGGCTGATGATGAATGTGGTAATCCACATGTGGATGTCTCTGTACTGTTTTTTATTGATTGGCGTATAAAAGTATTTTGTATAGTATACTTCGCTCTCATTTTTAACCGACTTCAAAAAAGAGAAGGTTCTCTGTTCGATTGTTTTTTATATGTTTGTTACCTCAGAACTCCGTCATTTGTGAACCGATTTGGAAAATTCTTGGACCTTGGACTTCGAAAATACATTGAAGTCGGTTTATTTTTTAATAAAAATTTGTATATGTGTTCTCTTTGTTCCATCCAGGCAGCGTGATCCGAGGCTTCTTCACAATACGCAAGAAGGATCCTCTCAACAGACTTCCCACTTCTTCAACATGCTTCAATCTCCTCAAGCTGCCTAACTACCAGAAACGCAGCACGCTACGCGATAAGCTACGCTACGCTGTCAATAGCAACACCGGATTCGAACTATCCTAGAAACGCGTCGGTATTGAAACGGCACGCTGGATTCGAAGTCAAGAGAAATCTTGGGAAAGCTGATTGACGTTCCAAATTCCAGAAGAAGAATGAATATCAGGACGAAGTGATTGAAAATACTCTTAAACTTTCAGGCGGACAGACTAGAACTCCAAAGATTAAGATTTTTAAAAGTTTCGCCGTTGGAAGAGGCTCTAAATCTCTAATAAACTTCTGCTGTTATGAGGATAAGTGTCGTAGGAATCACCAAGTTCGCGACCATCGCAAGATTGCGTGAATATTGCACGATCCTGATCAAAATCGGTGTTGAAAAATCTGGTAATAGGTAATATGCATGTTGTCGAAAAATCCGGAAAATAATTTTTATGATAGATTACTCCTGTAAACATGTAGTAGTGATGAAATTATTGTTATTAATTGCGTAGTTTTTTTGTACTTCAATGTAACTTTTTCGTATTTTTGGTGAAACGGAACGTAATCGCAAAACGCTTAAATACGTGCAACTACATGTTGAAAGAAAAAAGAAAAAAAAATACATTCATTCAGGACATCACACAACATTACACTGTTGTACAATGTTGCGCGATGTCATGAAAAGGTTCCGACTTAGCATACGCTAAGGTATTTTTTAAGTATCTTGGCACTGACTTTATGACGTCACGCGGCTCGCTGCTTATTGGTCCTTTGACATATAGCCCGCCTTACTGGTAGATTGTTGACACACATACACATGTAGCATAGACAGACCAATAAGGAAATCCTAGGTCCCTACATTTTGACGTCACACGCAAATGGCGCGTTTATGTTAATCGAAACAGCGAAAAAAACGAAATGCGAACAGCTAAGGAATGGAACACCTTACCAGCGTCTTTGTTTCCCGATTCTTATAATCTGGGTATCTTCAAGTCTTGGGTGAATCGGTATCTAGGCAAGCATGATCCATCTTCGACCGCGTCGTCACTTTCCATCAGGTGAGACTGCGGTCAAATGCTTGCCTATAAGTAATAAAAAAAAGTCAATCGAAATTTCAATTATTTTATTGACAGATTATGCCGTATTTTTTTTTATTAGTAGTTTTTAATAATGAATCGAGACATGCATATTCCCTAATCGCGCGAATTTGCGAAGGTCGCGGAAACGCGTTATATCAGGACGACGATTTGGCTTATCTTCCAAATGACACCGATCCATTTTCATTGTAAACTGCGATTTTCTTTTTGCAATTAACATCTCAGAAATTAAATTTGTTCAAAAAAATTGCAAGGTCGTGCGATGAGTCTTTCCATTGAAAATAAAAATGTACCCAGAATCAGACTAAATTGAAATCGTTAAAAAAATATACGAATTATATCTTAGCATCGTATTAGACGTGTTAAAAATAGATCTCCTAGCGTTTGATATAAAATAATATTGAAATCCAGTCCAATATAAACGTACGTGTATATAGACAATAATGCAGTAGATTAATATAATATACAATGCAGTACATACGAGTAAGTAATTTACCTAAAATCAATGTAAAATATAAACATATTAAGTACAAGATATATTCGCTAACCTATTCAACATTAATTTCATTGTTGTTTTATCGGTATTGAAATTGTAAAGTTAAAGTAAGACTTATTGTGTGTATGAATTTAAATTTAAATTTAGACTTATGTAAAACCAAATCGATTGTCATTAATAATAATTATTCACTTTACTGTTTTACATTATGTAGGTTTGCTGTAAGTGTTTGTATTGCACATTGATGGTATTAGTGTCATTGCGTGATTCCGTTGCAGTATGAATATAACGATGGCACACGATCGTCTAAGAATCAAAACATTCGCACTCGGCAGAATCTGGGATATGTTAACCTTTTCACCGCCCAAGTCGGCTATGCTCGACATCGGTCAGTCAGTCAGTCGGTTAGGCTCTGGCCGTGGTTGTAATACACCCACCGAACAAAGCCATGCCGTCAAGCGACCTAGTCGTGTTTCGGGATGATGTTCGGTGAACCATTGGGGAGACGGGTCTGAGCAGCCGCTCAACTGCCGTCTCTCTCTAGATCTATGTGCTCCATCTTAGGTAACATCATCGCTTCACATCAGGCGAGATAGTGGCCAAACATAGATCTATTAAGTGTAAAAAAAAATGCTCGACATACGAGAAAGTGATATTTATGCCGAAGTCGAATAAAACGTATGAAGGTCATCAGGTTTCTGATATAGATTGTCCATAAATTGTACAATTGATAAAATAATAAGGTCGCCGCGATCTCGCAGAGTAAGCTCGCCCTGAAGAAGAGCATCGGATATGCTCGAAACCTTGGTCGACTAGTTCGACAAACTACGTGAGTCCTAGATTATATATTTATAATGAATCAAACTCACGAAAACTTTCATACAAAAATGGTTAATGCTCTTAAGTTATGTTGAAAATTTTCTGATATGTTTAAACTATTCCGCATCGGCAAATATAAGACCTAAGGCCGATTCAACTTCATAAAACTGGAATTTTATTCAACATACTTGCACAGTTCAAAATTTAATAGCGCAATTTTTAATACACGTGATAAACTATCAATATTATATTGCACAATGCGTTTCATTGCACGATGCACAAACATTTGTCACGTAGCGGGAATCGAACCCGCAATATAAGTATGAGTTTTGTGCTGACCTGCACAACCGCTACAGCACAGACGGCCAATTTATTACAGTTTTGTTGTGCTTTTAGATGTCACTTAATAAATAAAAATAATAAAAATTATTTATTGCAGGGACAAATAAATTATCCATAATATGCGTACACTTTATTAATTCGTAAAGCGATGGAGGGTAAATTACAATCATAGTTATCAGAGTGCTATCGTTTTGAAGTTACAGCACAGAATACTAAGGGACAGAAGCATCACTCTGCAAAGAAATTTAAACAAATAGCGACTCTTGCTATGCCGCAATAAAATCCAATTTAGCTCGCGTAGCGCTGCATACCTACCAGTCATATTAACCTACAGAGCGCCTCTCTTTCTATCGCGCCGCTCTTATCTCTTCTGACGCGGCACGTGTAACGACGCGCGACCCGCCGTCGGTGTCCGGCTATGTACTTGTAGCTTCGTACCTACAGTGCGGAGTGCGCTAGGCCTGGTTACAGGCAGATTATATCTTATGTCTCGGGGTGATGAGCGCAATGCAGTGCTGCGCATTACATTTCATGCTACTAAAAGATCTGTGTGGCACTGCAACTTGTTACGAGCAAGCGCAGCGTGGCGCTTACCATCAGGCAAACGACGTGTTCGTCTCGTTGCTGGTGCATGAAAAAACTTAGCTGTATCGGAATCATTCGCAAGTATCGTAATGCATCGCTCCGTGTTGTATTTAAATTGTTTGTAGTTTATCATAAAGAATTTTTTTATTTATAAAGTATAATTGTTATTTTAGTACAATTTATTTTATGCTTTTTTTATTTATTAAATGTCTCGTCGCATGAGCGTTCTAAAATAAGATAAGTGTTGCTAAGTGCGAGTTGAACGCCATTCGCGAAGAAAGAGAGCTCGTAAAATCAACAGTGGGGTGGTGTGAGCTTAAACCTTTTACGAGAACGAGTCGTACGTAAAGATAGCAATTTTCGCGTATTAATTGTTAAAAAAAACAAACCGACTTCAAGACTATGTCTATATTTATTGTATTTGTTGATCTTTTCAAAAAGCGCTGATTCAATTTCGGCTCAAATAAAGTTAGCCACCTCTGAAAAAGAATCATCAAAATCAACTCATAATTGGTGGAGTAATCGCGTAACAAAAAAACAACACCATCGAATTGAGAACCTCCTTTTTGAAGTCGGTTAAAAATAGTATAATCGCTAAGTTTTAAGACACGGCACTCCTTTGTTAGCGATTGGTCATGGTGTTCATCTTTGACACTAAAATGTGGTGACGAAGGGGTCTCAGATCTTAAAACGTTATGATTAATCTTTGTTCTCTCGGTACGTTTACGTTCACTGTACAAATTTAAGGGCTCACCCCCCAGGGTTAGGGTAGGGGTGACGCAATAATTTCGAACCCTATAGTAACGCTTGATGTTTCAAGCGCAATGAATGGCGTCGTACAGAGTAATTATCAACCGCCACGAAGCGAAGCGGATTGAAGCAATCGAGTACTAGACCTCGTTAAAATTAAAAGTCAAAAGATATTAAAACGGACACAAAAATGTACTAAACGTATACATAATAAAAATCAATTAATATACGTTAAAATTGTAACTTATATTTACTATAATAAATATAAAATTTAAATCCCCCGACACAATAAAACATGTCTAAGAACCACCGCTAGAAAACCTACTTTCAAATAAAAAAAAAACACCCAAATCGGTTCAATCGTAGAGCTACGGTGCCACAAAACAGACATAGTGGTTGAACTCGCAAAAAGGGGGCTTTTCGCGTCGGGGGTTAAAAATATTATGATTTTGAAAAAAAAAAGTTAGCATGTCTATATTGTGTACCCATTTTGTTCAAAATGTTAAATCATAACGAGGTCTAGTACTTGGTTGTTTCAATGAGGGCCCTGCAGACCCTATTTGTATTTTTAATTACTTTCACAACCTATAATTCCTTATTTATTGCTTATTCAAAGTTTACGTGTACACATGATCATTGTATGGAGTAATATTTTGTACTAGCCACGTAATGATGTTGTAAAACACAATGTGATTCTCTGTGATAAATATAATTGATATTTATTATGACTGGCTTTTATTTTAAACCATAAATTGGAAAGTACCTAATGTAATACCTATTTATTATACGAGGAGGTGCATCCCGCGAGACATTACGTAATTAGTAAGTAATCTATAGTATCTAATAAATGTTCGTTGTTCGATCAAACTTCAAAGTTCGAAAGTTCTTTATTCATTTTTGGTATCACAGACGCACTTATGAACGTCAATTAATACAATGACTCAGATAAAATATCCGGAATGACTCTACCATCGTATCGGAAAATCGATTGTCAATCGGCCATTGTGGACCCGGGCTATTCATAATTTAGTGTAAAAAGCGTAACTATGCGAAGTCGGTGTTTGTCACTAGTAAGACGACTTTTATAGAGTAACTTTTAAAGGAGAACCAGGACCCCAGATTTAAATAGAAAAATCTTTTTTGCTGCCGAAAATTAAATTTTACGCATGTAAGAAATAATCACTACATACCTAGGTTCTTAGTTTGGACTTTGGACAACACTAGATAGATTTTTTTAAATAGGGATCTTTGCTAAAAGTAAGTACTTATATAGAGATCGCTACTAAAAGTACCTACCTATCGCTACCAAAAAGATAGAGCCTTTGGTAGAGCATTCTAATTATATGGCGGCAAAATAATATTTTTACGGTGAGGGCGCTGTTTGCGACTGCAGTGCAGTGCCTATCTTTTTTGTGGCAGTGCCTCAGAGGATTTTGCAACTGTTTATGGGCATGTGTGTTTCTTATCATTAGTGAACGTCATCCTATTCCAAAGAAATAAAAAACAAACAACTACTACGAAGCCAATGTTTATTGAAATTCCAAATTATGACAGCTAAAACAGCATATTTGAGAAGATGATGAGCAGGTCGTTTTCTTGATGGTAAGCAACACTCCTGCCCATAACAGTTGCAGCACCAGCATAGCACATGAACAGGGATTACTCCGCTAAAAAACCCAACTTTCACAGATTTACATACTTACTTTGTAATACTTTAATTTTTATAAACGCCATCTACTGACTACAGTTAACAACAATCTTAGAAAAGCTAAACGAACAAAGAAGCTAAAGTTTATCACCACAAGGTGGCAGCATATTGCCCTAAATTTGACTACATATTAGTGTATACCGGATGCTTTACTCAACCAGTAAATAAAACTAAATACTACTTACCAAAAATATCATCATTAATTTAGTATCGTGAGATAGTTTCGTTTAGTTTAGAAAAAAGATGAAAAAAACAAAGTTTCAAAAATTCTATAAAGCCCAGCTGTTCATAGCGTCGCCGTCATTGTAGCCTGCTATCTCGCTCTTTCACGGCGTCTTCCGACCGAACAGAATCAACGGAACTCCCTCTCCGCCCGCAAACCCGCTAATCGCCGCCGCCCGCCCCGCCAGTTTCGCTCGATTTTTGTAGAGAGTGGACGGCTGTGCGTCGCTCTGTCGCGAATTTTACGGTCTCATCCTTTGTCCAGGAGGAAACCGGGACCGAAGACAATAACACGCAAACGAATCGAAACTCGTGAACTTTTGACGAAGTAACCTGTGCGATCGATAGTTTTTCCCGGCGTTCCTTGTGTTGTTCAGTGATCCCCGCATAGTCGTTCGAGCATGAATAATAAAGAAGTAACCGGTGATATTGTCGTGTGTCCATCGGGAGAGTGGTGATCGGGGTACGTGAAGTGGAGGCTGTCGGCGGCGTGTGATGCCGTCGAGTCTGCGGTGACGACTCGCCAGCGAGCGGTTGGATGGCGGCTGTAAGCGGCCCCGCGCGGCACTCTCGCGTCTCCATGAGTGTGTCGATGTCCCTGATGCAGGGCGGTACGCAGAGCGCGCCGCAGGGTGCCATCCTGGCGGCAGCGGCGCCCTACTACCAAGCGCCGGCCATCCCCACGGACGTGCAACCTGACCGCCCCATCGGCTATGGCGCCTTCGGTGTTGTCTGGTGAGCCCACACTATTTGTAAATAATGCTTACATGCGTCTATTGTTGTTGTGATTATTTTATTTGAAGCATTTTAATTATGATAAAAATAAGTTGCAATTTGTTTACCTTAGCAACCAGAAGTGATTATTTCCTTCCATACTACCTTATTTCTGTCACCGATTTGAGAAAGTCGTTGGGTACAAACATTAAGTTTATAGCGTTGAATTTGCGAGAAAGTTTTTGACTATAATATAAAAACGCAGTTCTTCATGCGTAAAGTCATACAGGCTCAAAAATTCTCTATCAAGGTATTTTGTGATTCAGAGGTAAATAGAAGTCGACAGGTAGATGCAGTTTCTATAACTACATATTAAATTATTACATAATGTCTGTCTTGAATTCTTGATCACAACATTTAAAGATCCATAATGCTTACCCAAGAAACAATTGTTTGTCTATACCATAAAAAAGAAAATATCTATGAATGTCATAATCATACCTAGTTTTATTAGAAAGAGATTGTTTTTATTTAATATTAATATTTAATTAATGAATTATATTAACACTCTGAACGCCATGCAGATCACGGGCGACCCCGAACAATACTTTTTCTATAGTGTCTGGCTGCTTGGAGTTTAAATTGTTAATATATTATGCTTGACTCGCTTTAAAGTACCTATCTGTTCTCTACATCCTATTTCAAATTTCCAGCCTCTCCTCCTACCTGGTACCTAGGCACCAGCTTTTTTACCCCACTTTTTTATTTTTATTTAAATGATATGAACTTCTAGGGTTTGTTAGCGACCTACTTGTAAGTATTAACTTAGAACTCTTATTACTTTTACCTATTATTATACAACTGTTGTAATAATAGGTACAAGTAATAAAAGTTCCTAAATTAACATAATTATTAATATTATTTATAACCACATATGAAAGATGCTTGGAACATTTCACTTCTGCAAAGTACCAACTGGTACATAAGAAACATAACTTTGTATAAACCCAAAATTTTTTAACAAAACCTCTAAAAAATATACCCCTCAGTTTCTTGCCGTATCTTCTGAGTAGTGGTTCGTTTTTTCGTCTGTGATGTCAAAAATGAATAAATAGATTTTGACATTTGATTGAGAGATCAGTGGCCTGATCCTAAAACCTGAGATTTATAGTTATCAGTCTGTAGAGTTGGAATCCTGTCAATGTTGAACTCCCATAAAATTTAATTCCCATATAGTTGAATTCCCAAAAAGTTAAAGTCCCAGAATGTTAATTCACAAAATGTTAAATTTCCAAAAAGTTAAATTCCCAAAATGTTGAATTTTCAAATCCCAATACTTAATGTTGAATTCTTAAGATAGGCCTAGCTTCTCAAGACTGTCTTACTTGTAAATAATAGCATAACTTCTTACTCCAGGAAGAAATGCGATTCCACGCCATTCTGCCCCCCTACTCATATGTCCCTCAAGCGCCAATCGTATATCGTGTTGAGATCGAATTAAGGTATAGCTTCACAGCGACTAATAAGATACGGTCTAATTATTGTCGATTCAGGCACGAAATCGAATTAATCTCATTCTTATTTTTTACCAAAAGACGATGACTACGAGTTGAGATAAACTTAATGGGACAATATATGGCATCATAAGACATTGTCGCAGTGAATCTAAACCTTAATCTGAGCTCAACACGATTGGCGCTTGAGGGACATATGGGTAGGGGGGCTGGACCTTAGCGGATTGTCATAAAGGCAACAAAGGTGGTAAATAAGTAATAACTTGTACTCTGACTATTCTTTGTTCCTATGAACACTAGAAGTGCCTCATTGTTACCTGGATTATCCTGCTTTACCGACAGCGTTGTGAACAATCACATTGCACGGAACAATAGCCAGAGCCATGTTTGAGCTTTTTATGATTTATTTTATTTCCTATGATTTTGAGTACCTAGGTGCAGTTTGTTCCAAGCTGTATAAGGAAATTTTACGACTTGCGTTTAGTTTTATTAAGTGTTCAGTAAATCAGTGGATTTAGTGTAATAGGTATATGTACTTCGCTGAAACTGCACAGGCTTTCTATTACGTATTACCTTTTCATATTACACCACCATACCCTCGGGAGAGAACAATAGAAGTTACTTACATTAAATAAAATAGTTACTCAAAATCGGCAAATAGCGAATGACTTCCGCATAATAGACCATTTACATTATCTTGACTGAACAATTGAACGGTAATGCCCACTGGAACAATGTCCTACCAGCATCGAAGTGCCTAAAGTAGGCAACAGAGATGAGGGAACCCGTTATTCCGGATGCCGAGCAATCGCCACCTAAGTGCTTCACGATAAGTAAAGCACACTGAGCAATTATTGCCGGACTCCATCCAACGCTCCAAATGCTCGCTTTTACAGCCTCAGAACACGAGCTCGTTAAGACAAGAGAAAGCCCGATACCATTACATCTCTTTTATTTAATTTTTAACGACTCCTATCGGTTTTATTGCGAAGACGCGTTCCCTCTTTTTACAACCTCGTCCCCGAACGTTTTTTCTCTTATCGAACTGCAAAATAACTGCGCAGGCTTTCGAAAACTTTTACGTGTGCTGAAGTTGGGCAGTTCGCCGGTCTAATCTGCACCAGTTGGCTTCTGTAAACACGTGGCATTTCCACCTCGCCGATGTGGATTCGATCCACTGAGGTCGACATAGGAGTGATTTTCAATATTCAGACACTTCTTGATCGTATGCACATGCGTCCACCGACCGCAGCTTCCAAATCAAGCAATACTGGGCTTTATTACATTGGCTTTACATTCCCTTTGACACGACCGGTCGGCTTTCTGCTATCAAAATGAATGCAACGAATGCGAGCTCATCACAAGGCAAAGGACACTGTGCTCTAGGGGCCGGTATTAAGAGTGAATGTGGGGATGGTGCGGGAAACAGTTGTAAAGTAGTGCAACGCTCGTGCAGCAAGGGTAGCGGTTAAGTATGGGTGGATGCTTTGTGTAGAGTCGTGCGTAGGTAGGGCCCTCATGCATGGCGCTCCGCGTCGATTGTGTGTGAACGACCGCGACGAGGGGAGCGGCGCCTGATTATTCCGAGACCGTCGATCGCCGTTCGAGAACCCTAAAACCCGGTTCGCAGTCTGCCTGCCGGCTCAGCCCCGGCCCTCCTTCCTAGCATACTCGCTCGTTGAATGCAAATAAGGACATCTTAACATTAACATTTTTGGTACATACTTTCTGTTCTTTCGCTGCGGTTTTTAATTTATTCCGAGCTCGCCTTCTTAACATTTTCGAGTTCTTTGTTTAGCGTTAATCTTCAAACTCACAAAGACTAGAAATATTAGGCTTCGAACAATGCGATTTCACTCCGCTTGTTCATCTCGCATGAAATGACTTTTATCATACCCTGATGGTGACATGATGCGCGACTATTGTCATAATCTTATGCTAAGAATAACCTGCGTCTTCGCCGTAGAAAGCTGTGAAACCATAAGCAGTTTCGCATTGTGGATAATTACTGACTATACACAAACTATAATATTGCCTATCTGTGCTACAAATAGAGAGATCTTAAATTAACTTTATAACTGTGTTCCTACTCAAATATTTACATATTCGCCAACTCATCGCCAGTCATCTTTAAAAAAACTTTTTGGCAACCAGAATTTAAAATCAGACCGTGTCCACAAGCAAATATGAAACGTTCAATGATAATTCGGTAGCAATTGAACGTTTCGCGATCGTTATTGAAAAAGTGGTTCGCTACAATCCGATTTCTCCGAATCGATAAGGATACCGTTATGAGGTTGTTCGCACTTCAGTTCTCAGCGAAAGTGCACTGCAAACTACTGCAAATACTCACCGAAATGCCGTTATTATCGGTCTTTATTTATCGGCACCTGATTTTTAAAGCATCTTAGCAATGCCTACTCTCATTCAACCAGGCAGTCTGACGATGTGCAGCCTTAGAGGTAATGATAAAGTGGTACAGTAATTTAATTACAAGGGTGTGGGCCGATTGATCGGGCCTGGGCCGGGCTCCGCACCTTGTCTCCACCCTGCCGGCCGCGTCTAATTGCGCCGTTCCTTGTTGAAAAACTGGATCCATCAGTTTGTTCGGAGAGGCGTATACGACTGGCTGCTTTTTGTTCGAAGAGATAGAATAGGAAATATGTTTTTTAAAGTATCATACCCTTTTTTACTTTAAATGGAGTTTTGTGCTCAATTCTATTTTAAAATCATTGAAAAAATGCTGCATGGGCATTCTAAGACGAGACTTAGAATCATTGTCTCAGGATGGCGATCGCAGTGCCGCTCAAGATTTGACTGTAATTTTACGATGATACAAACTGCTGGGTGGAGTTGCAACTGTTATGGGCGGGCGTGTTACTTACCATCAGGAGAACGACCTGCTCGTCTAACTACATTAACTACGTTACATAACAAAATGTACAGTGGTAAACGCGGTAAAATTTTACCTTTTCTTTCTTCACTATGCAAAAAAAAAATATAGTCATATTATCTCAAGGATTTGTAAAACGTGTATGCAAAATAGAAGAACAGTACAAATTCTTCATTACATTCGATTTCACTAAAGTCTTAAAGTTCTGTCTGAATGTTGAAACAACTTTAATGGCTTATCCCCCGCCGTGCTTAAGCCGTAAACGTAACGATTCCAACGAAGATCTATCTACCTGCACTGTGTCATGCCTTTCTGATTCAAAATATCATGTTACCTGCTCAGTTATGATTTCTTATCATGTTTTACATAATTATGAAAGTACGCTGTGGTTTAGCTGTTCTAAATATAATTGTTAGTGACATTGTTTTATCAGTTTTACAACACGGCGCGATTCATTCGCGCTTATCTATCGTAGAACACTTACCTAGGTCAAGAAAGCATGACCAAAGTCAACGAATGATATACGTCTACAGAAAACGAAGCAGAAGCAGCCACCAGTTGTCATTACATTTTTTATGTTAGCAGATGGTTAGTGTCATTTTCATTTCCAGTGCACATTTCACTCAATCACATGCAGTAAGAGACTAAATGGTAATGCAAACTACGCAATGTTTTTCTTTATTATCTGATAGGCAATCATTTGACCGCTGTCTCACTTGATGGGAAGTGACGACGCGGTCGACGATGGATCATGCTTGCCTAGAAGATACCGATTCATCCGGGACTTGAAGACACCTAAATTGTAAGAATCGGGAAACAGAGACGCTGGTAAGGTGTTCCATTCCTTAGCTGTTCGCATTATGAAAGTTGAAGCGAAACGCTTTGTTCTGGCAGGAGGAATTTCAACCATAAACGGATGCCGAGTTTCCGTATGACTTTTTGTCCGATGGTAGAAAGGAGATGGAGGACTTAACTGGTGTAATGTGCATGCGTATTGCTTACATAATTAAGATTCTCGATGGTTACGGCACGTTTGACGGTACTAATGACTAGAATGAGCTCGTACCTCATACATTTTGTTTCGCGATATCTCGGTTTTATTGTATTAGCGCAAGGTTACAGATGAGCCAATCGTGAGAGATAACGGCGAACAGAACGTACAGTTCGACCTATTTTAGACCGACTTCAAAAAAAAGGAGGTTCTCTATTCGATTGTAGTTTGTAACCTAAGAACTCCGTCATTTATGAACCGATTTGGAAAATTACTTTGCGGTGAGTTCAGTATAGCTATGAAGTGGTCCCATATAAATTTCATCCATGTTTGACCTTGGACTTCGAAGGTTTTTTAACCGACTTCAAAAGGAGAAGGTTCTCTGTTCGATTGTATTTTTTGTTATTATTTTTATGTTTGTTACCTCAGAACTCCGTCATTCATGAACTGATGAAAAAATATTTTTGCGTTGGGTTCAGTATAGCTACTATGTGGTCCCATATAAATTTCATGGATATTTGACCTTGGACTTCGAAGATACAATGAAGTCGGTTTTTTTTTATAGAATGTATGTGTGGTTTGACCACCTAACGTCTAACCTGTCGGGTAGCTTGCGCTCCGTTCTTTATTCTCACACACTATTGTCACAGTTTTACAAACAGCGAAAAAAATTCAATAATTAGCTTATTACGTGGACACGTGAGGTCAGCTCTTCCAAGTGATATGTCTGACATTTCGCATAACAAGTTCTTAAAGGTTCCTCACATCGCCACTGCCCAGCCAAATAGTCGGCCTGTGCGCTATGCAGCTAGCTGGCCGGGTTACCGTTATAACCAGGTCATGAGGAACGTATCGATGCCGCTGGCTCACTGCTCACTGCTTATCGTGCGTGCGTTATGTTATGTGACTTGACATAATATAATTGTTTGATATCTAGGTTAGATAATGCAGTGTCAGGAAACTCAGGAACCAGTTTCTTGGGAACCTGGTGTCGGAATGTTATCAAGACCACCTACTAGACTAATAAATTTAATTATTTAATTAAAAAAAAATGTGATGCTGAATGGCATCAAAGTAACACATCTCGATCACAAGTGCCTAAAATGTGTACCTATCCTACTTATATATGTAAAATAATAATGTTCTTAATATGTTATCTTTACCCCATGTACAGACGAATCTTAATGTGTAACATTCATTACGTATCATGTATTCATTATGTATATTATATCAGATATAATGCAATGTGCAACCTTATGATTGTAATACCACCCACCGAACAAAGCCATGCCGTCAAGCGACCTAGCCGTGTTTCGGGATGATGTTCGGTGAACCATTGGGGAGACAGACGGGTCTGAGCCGCCGCTCAACTGCCGTCTCTCTCTAGATCTATGTGCTCTATCTTAGGCCACATCATCGGTTCACATCAGGCGAGATAGTGGCCAAACATAGATCTATTAGGCGAAAAAAAATGAAACTAAATATATTCCATTCTATTCTATTAGGCTCTTGTCTTGTGAAGCGGTTCAATACAGTAGTAGTAACTGAATATACGTGTATTTAGTTGCTGATTTGTATTTTTTTGGTATTTGAGCCCGACAGTTTTGGGCACGAAAAAATTCGGGAATTTTTCGTCACTGAAGATTTCAGTATGACCCAAAATTTATTTGTGAGCATTATTTTCATTGTTAAAGGTTCCTACTAGGACTACTCTGCACAACTCCGTCATTTTTCCGGATTCAGTTCTTCAATTTATTCCGAAACTCGAAAGCCAGGTCCTTACAATACAATACAATTACACTTTATTGCATACCACAAACATAATTACATGAGAAAAATATGACTTAACTATGGTAATACAATTGGCGGTCTTATCGCATAAAGCAATCTCTTACAGACAACCTTTGGATGGATTACAAATGTTAAAAGAATAGACGGTGGTGCACAGCAAATAATTTATATAAACAATAATAAAATACAACATAAAACAATCGTACATAACTAAATAATATACTATTAACGACAAATACTTACATATTACTTGATATAATAATTCATATAACTACTTATACTTACTATACAATACATAAAATAAATAACGTTCTTTTGTTTTCCCTAAAAAAGATTTGAATTTCCCAATTAATTATATAAACAACCTAATCTTTTTTGTTCAGTAGCCTTCGTTTCGATCCTATCAGGCCTAGTGCACTCCGCACTGTAGGTACGAAGCTACAAGTACATAGCCGGACACCGACGGCGGGTCGTGTGTCGTTAACTGTAAGGTAACGCTTTCAAACATTAAGGTCACTTATGTACCTATAATAAAAAAAAATGTCAATAAAGAAGTTTGTGCAAGGAATTTTCCATCTATCTATAAAAAAGTTGGCATAACATAATTTTTACGATTATCGAATAGTTGTAGTGTAACACTACAACGCTACGGCTACGGTCAGGCCTAGCGCACTCCGCACTGTAGTAAATACAATACAAGTACATAGCCGGACACCGATGGCGGGTCGCGCGTCGTTACACGTGCCGCGTCAGAAGAGCTGTGATAACAGCTATGCGATAGAAAGAGAGGCGCTCTGTAGGTTAATATGACTGGTAGGTATGCAGCGCTATGGGAGCTGAATTGAATTTTATTGCGTCATAGCAAGAGTCGCTATTTGTTTAAATTTCTTTGCGGAGTGATGCTTCTGTCCCTTAGTATTCTGTTATCCTATTCCGTCCGCTATAACACTTTGTAATCATGGTGCTATTGTTCTAGCTTAATCTTGATGACCGTTTCATTTACTTGTATTGTTTGAAACATAAAAACCTTCTCTTATCAAAGTAGGCCAACCAATTTAAGCTACGATTGAGAGAGAGATCCTAGAGCATACGTACTAGTTAATTTTATTGAACACGTCGAATATAGTAGAACAGCATACCAGTAGTAGGTACTTTCAGCGACATAAGTAGCTGGAACAGTTGTAAACTGTTGATTGACTATACTTTTGTTGTAGAGCGAGTGTAGCTCAGTGGGAGCACGTGCGACTTTCGATCCGACGCACCCGAGTTCGAATACCGCTGGCCCCGCACCGCTGACTTTCTTAAGTTATGTGCGGATTTAACACTCGCTCTACAAACGGTAAAGGAAAACATCGTGAGGAAACCGGCATGTCCAAGAATTTTTCACAAAAAAGGGGAAGGGACATCCACCAACCCGCACTGGGCCAGCGTGGTGGATTATGGCCCATCCTCTCTCTATGAGAGAAGGCCCGTGTCCCAGCAGTGGAAACGTGATGGGCTGATGATGATGATGATACTTTTGTTGCATTTAAAAAGCCTGTTAACATTATGTGCGAAAAGTTTCTGTAAAAAAATGTATGCATGCTCTTTTTATATTTCGGTGTTATTGTCAATTGAACGATTGTAAATGTTCAGTAACTTTTGTTGCTGGCTGTATCTTTACGAGCTTGGCAAGCTAGTTATGGTACCATTAAAAGTACAATACAATACAAAAATGCTTTATTGTACACCATAACAAAGAATAACAAGTTACAGGAATTGTCTTACAAACTACCAGTCAACCCTTGGATGGAAAGAACAAGAAGAATACATGGTTTTAATGATGTAGACAGTACTTGCACCAGACAGATCAACCAGAAAAATATGATTTCTTGTTCGTCATAATATAAGAAATTATAACTTTTATGTTAGTTGCATTAACTGGATGAGGAAAGCCGAAGATCGATCTCTCGGAGTTGGTAGAGGTCGCGTTCTTCATGGATTATCGGAATTTGGTGATGATTATTTTGGTTTGCGTTTATCACCATGACTATATTTTTAGTCATTTTATTAAACGATACCGGAGGAGGTTATCAATTCGATTGTAAATTTTTTTTATTAACTCCGAACTCTCGTCATTTATAAACTGATTTGGAATATTCTTGCGTTGGGTTCAGTATAGCTACGAAGTGGTCCCATATAAATTTCATTAATATTTGACCTTGGACTTCGAAGATACATCAGAATTGAAGTTTTTTGTTTTTACTTAGAAATATAATTTCAAAGATTGATTGCATAGGTGTTAAACTGAGAGGCCTCTTAGTGCAAGTCAGCCATTAGCATCGGTTTTTGCTCCATCACTGCATCATGAATTGGTGTCGTGAGAATTGCGCCCGTGATTGACTTTTATTCGATTAACGTTTATAAGTTCCATGTGCTTGACGAAATTGAGATTGAATGTCTTGTGTGTGTGGGAGGGGCACACTCACTTTTATATCACTACTAGCTGACCCGGCAAACGTTGTTTTGCCATATAAATTATTTCTACCCTTATCACTTAGGGGTATGAAAAATAGATAGTAGCCGATTCTCAGACCAGTAGGTCTGAGAACATCCTGAGGTCATATTCAGTAGAAAATGCATATAAAATTTGGTAAAAATCAGTAAAGCCGTTTCGGAGGAGTAAGGTAACTAACATTGTGACACGAGAATTTTATATATAAGATCTTGTTCATTTCTGCCTAAAACTAGCAAGGGCTTTCAAATTTAGGATTTAAAAATTTAACATATTAGGAATTCATCATTTTGGAAGTTCAACATTTTGGGATTTCCGTAACGTTCAACATTTTGAGAATTCAACTTTTTGGGGTCTCAACACTGTGGACCTAAAGGGTTTCATATTCAGCCCTATTTGTGAATTATTATTAGATATACATACATTTAAATCTATTTTATTACACCCTTACTAATATTATAAACGCGAAAGTTTGTATGTATAGATCTTTGTTACTCTTTCACGCAAAAACTACCGAACCGATTTTGATGAAATTTGGTATGTATGTACATTAGGACTTGGAATAGCACATAAGCTACTTTTTATCCCAGGAAACCGGGGGTGGAACCGCGGGACGCAGTTAGTGTAAAATAAAGCTTATATGTATACCTATATACTTTCTTCCCAATTTATCGCTATTCACAATAAGCTTTACCATGTTTATTTCTAAAGTCCTCAAGTACATAATGTAACTTCTCTACATAGTATAAAACAAAGTCGTGTAGTCGTGTCTATGTATGCTTAAATCTTTAAAACTACGCAACGGATTTTGATACGGTTTTTTTAATAGATAGAGTGATTGAAGAGGAAGGTTTATATGTATAATAACCGTGCGAAGCCGGGGCGGGTCGCTAGTTATAAATATAGTATTTATAAATAACCTCGGCTAACCCGTGGCCTGCCCGAGATGATGTAGGCTAATATTTTGCGTGTAAGTTACCATTAACAGTCTACACTACTGACGACCGACGAGTGCGAGGGTGTTCTCAAATAACGCTGAGTAACTCAACCATGTCGTACAATTTCCCCAATTTGTGTATAAATGGGACGATTATCTAACATGTCGGCTAGATACCGCGCCCTAGACGTGTCCCCAATATTTCCCTCTTTTATCTGCTCCCCTATAGCAGTGGCAGGCCGTGACGTCACGAGTTGCGTTTGCATATGGACTTACCGATCTATCCATCCATGTTCACCAGAGATGAGAATTAAATGGTAAAATTGACAAACCAGGAACCTACAATAAGTCTCCATTTATAGAGATCATGACGTCATATATTCAGTGCACCATAAGTAGAAGTTGTCATTAAAATGTTGATGTTAGAAGTTAAAATTTTAACGCCTTATTTAAACAGGGATTTTATTACGTACGTTTTGTTTGCTCTCACACAACTGCGTAGGTGGACATTTATATTTTAAACGTAAGTAGGCTGAAAGTTCAGCAAATATCACACTGACATTGGCCTATTTAGACTTTATTTTTTATGTTTAGCCGAGATAGGCTGATGTATAACGAACGACGATGTGATCGAAAATAGAGCTCATATTATTTAAAGGAGGACTGCAGTTGAGCGACTGCTCAGATCCGTCTCCCTGATGGGTCACCGAACTTCATCCCGAAACATGGGTCGCTTGCGCGCATGGTTTAGTTTGGTAGGTGGCCGGTGCTTACCACTCCTAAAATAGTGATTATTAATATTATAATCGAATCGTCCAGTTTCGATGATGACGTCAAACCAGGTGCTTAGAAAAAATCACAATTAATATTGTATTGCTTCATTAAAAGTAACAGATAGAAGACAAAATTAAACTTGCTCAAAATCCGGCGTACACGTGAAAATGTTTAGAAGCGTGGATTTGTAAAATGAAACAATATCAGCGAGATTGGCTTCACGTCAAAATGATCTTTGAACTACGTCACACGTGTCAGGGTTACCAGCGAACGTTTACAGGGAATTTACAAGTGATGTGGATCTGGAATAATCCGGATTCTATGGATATATAGGACCATTATTTTTTTCCACTAACGATAAAGATTGTTAAATGTTAAGGAAATTGCGGGGTAAATACATTGTACGTGTGGTGTTGAACGAATTTCTAATAATTTTTAGTCAGAAGTCGATTTAATAAAATCTTATCATTATTATTAACATTTAATGTTTTCCTCAAACTTTGTATATTTAATATGAATAAATGTTCTCATAGTGCATTTAAATTAATAAATAGATGTTCACGAATGTAGGAATTAATAAAAATTACTAATAATGAGGGAGTGGTTTGATTTATTTGCGTAATAGTTATAATAGTTTGTTAATTAGCCATTGGTGACGGTGTTTTTAATTATCGTCGCCACTAGCCATGTCGGAGTCCTTCGGGCGGTCTGTAACTCCGACGCCAGGATTTGCCACACACCCCTCCTTTTGCGTCGGGAGTTAAAAATGGATTTTATAATGATGTGGTTAGCATGCTAGAAGTGTGCTAGGAATGCCAACCCTATCCATGTCTAATGTTAGTCTGCGCGACCTAAGTGTAATTGGTTGGCAAGTACGCTGGACGCGGGTTTCCCGTGCTTCACTTCTCGAGTTCACTCAACCTCACGATTTTGTTTATCTCCACGCGAACTCGGCCTGTTTACTAGCGTGGCGTGCCATTGACATTCGGATTGTGAATTTGCAGCCGCGAACGAAATAGCACGCGCTAAATATCGCTTCGCATTATGAAATGCGTTATTTTTTGCACAGAATCTCATTGACCTACTCAATAAACCACAGATTAGATAGAAGTGCTATTTGGTTGGCTGGCTTAAGTTTTGCTAGCTGGTCGGTGCAACTAGAAGCGTGTCGAGAAGAATGCGTTTGATCAAAAGTGAAACTATGCCATCAACCTCATCTGTTCTAGTTTGCTATTTTAATGTGCGCCATAAAATTCCCATGGTATGGCCGTAATGGATTTTAAAATTTTAATTCCTCCGCTCGTTGTGCCCATTCGCGAGTGCGCTATCAAAATACAATCTGTATTTTATGTTTGGTTTTCGATAAAGGCTGTTGACACAGAAACCGCAGATGTTGCCTATTGCTAGACCGACGGATTTTTGGGAATTGAAAGAACGAACGCCAGTTGGAGACCATAGTAAGCCTGTCAACAAATCAGTGAACTGTAAGAAATAATGCTTTGTCACAACTAATAAGTTTTATAATTTCCCCTGTTTTCGCTCGTTAATTATCATATTAAAAGCAGAAACGTGACGTTTCATTTCGC
The DNA here is from genome assembly GCA_951640565.1 of Petrophora chlorosata. Lineage (NCBI taxonomy): Eukaryota > Metazoa > Arthropoda > Insecta > Lepidoptera > Geometridae > Petrophora > Petrophora chlorosata. The sequence continues at coordinate 4,190,139 of OX621194.1, read as the reverse complement.
ACACTGGCTTCCGCCTCCCCCTGCGAGGGAGTCTGCGGAGGGTGAAGGAAATCTACGCCATAATTTTCGGTTCCAGCCAGTCCCGAGGGCTTTCTAACGGCGTGTTTTGCTGTTTGTGTCTGTAAAATGTTAGTATCGATTTTTTTATAACTTGCGCATTTTGTTTGTGAGTTAATTTTAGTTTTTTTTAATAAATTCCACGGTTCATGGAAATGTTACACAGAATACAAACTCACGATAGCGAGGAATAAATATTTAAACGAATAACTTACAGCTAATCAAGTTACATTAATATTAAAATCTGCCCTTTAACCTAATTAAGTAAACTTGATAAATACTCGTACTACTCCTATTCATAACAACACAAACCCTCCTTGTTTTCACCCAGCAACAGTCTTCATTCGGTTTCGTCGCGTTTTCTCAATCTGATAGATTCTTGGAATTTTACTGAATCACATTAGATACTTAGATATTTTTGTATCAAGTGTGATATCCCATCAATTCCAGGAGTGTATCAGGTTTAGTACGCACGTCGTCTGAATAAAATATCTCGTATCGATCACGTGTCGTGCGGCTGGCACGTTGCGGGCTCCCTGAGGCCGGCCATTGTGCGTCATGACGCGAAAGCCGCGGGAGCTGGGCCACACATGGCGTCCTACGTCTCTGACGCCCTCCCTGGTTAGTCAAATGGTGAAATCCTTGGAAACTTTCGTTACTTCAGTATTAAGGCAAAATAAGTTTGGGACGACTAGAAAACATATTTTCAAGAAATTATACTCAAACAACGTTTAAGTCCCAAGGCTACAAGCCTTAATAGGTCTCGCCTAGGTTACAGACAGTAAACTTTAGCACATGAAACTTTAATTCGATACGCTCTACTTGAAACCTAACTAAAGCTATACATGAACAGTGCTTCAGGCCATGGACTCCTTATAAACATCCCACAGAGGAAACAAGATCGACTGGCAGCCCTAGCTTTGACTGTTCTCCGATCCATCAATCACTTCCTAATCGAGTTTATGAACGTTTGTACAGCACTTCCAGACCCACCAAAACTACCACCGGCCACGTCCTATCAAGTCATGCGTGCCTGGTACCGCAACCGAGTTAAACAGAATTGATATTGACATTGATTAAATGATGGACAGAATATGCTATCATAGACCAATATCAATGTAGCAGTATCAATACCAAGTATACATATGAACTCGTACGTGATCTTTGTTCTAGTCACAGACCAGTAAGCCTATGGTCTTTTTTTTTTAGTCGACCAAGATGTTTTTATAAAAGCACTAGCTGCGCCACGCGGTTTAAACGGTGGTTTCCCGGAATACAAAGTATGTCCTTTTACTTAACTTGAAGTACCTACATATCAAATTTCATCAAAATCCGTTCAGTAGTTTTAGCGTGATTTAACAAACATCCATCCATCCATTCATCCATCCTCTTAAACTTTCGCATTAATAATATTAGTAGGATTTCAAAAAACATGGCGTTATTCAAGACGATTCATCGGATACCTATCACAAGCAATTAAATAATTTCATAATCCGTAACAGTAACGTTGCAATTTTTAGGTCGTGATTCTAATACACGCAACCATCATCATCGCACAAAAATCTGCTATTAGGCATATTTTGTGCGGTTCCGTTCATTATGTTGAGAGAAAGTGACGTGAGATGATCAGAAATAGTGGGTTTTATGTACGTTTGTTTCTCAATGGCGCGAGAGGTGCTTAGCGATCACGGAGCGGAACTTTACGCACACGACGCGCGTTGCGAGATCTTGTAATATGCATGATAATAATAAATATTTAGAAAAAAACAAAAACCGACTTCAATGTATCTTAGAAGTCCAAAGTCACATATCGATGAAATTTATATGGGACCACTTCGTAGCTATACTGAACCCAACGCAAAAAGAATTTTCCAAATCGGTTCACAAATGACGGAGTTCTGAGGTAACAAACATAAAAAAAAAAAAAATTACAACCAAATAGATAACCTCCTTTTTTTGAAGTCGGTTAAAAACATATTGTATATAGTTGCTCGCTATAGAAACTAGCTAAAGTTAGAGAAATTTTATTAACACGCCTCGTTAAATTAAAGATGCGCTTAGTAAAAAAGTTGTTGGTCTCGGTTCGCGAACATTCTGTAACACGTTGTTTTGTATGCAAGGAGCGTGACCTAGGTTTCCGTTTTCGGTCCCCATGTGAAAACGTTTACACAATGTCAAATTGCCTACCTGGCTGGTTGCAAAATACGGCCTTCCTGCGGGGCCGGCCGGTCGGCCATTGTCGACGATTCACTTGCTCACGGCATGCTAATATTGCAGAATGTGCAAATAAAACTAACAGAACTAGATTGTAATGACCTAAATTATATATCTGGAAAAATGGTGCTGGAACTAAACGCGCATGAAAATTACAACCTACCGTAGAGACCTGGAACATCGCAAAGGAATAATTACCGAATAACTGAACAATAATAGGATATTTTTAACCGACTTCAAAAAACTAGAAGGTCCTCTACTCCAAGGGTTTTTGTTTTTTATGTTTGTTACCTCATAACTCCGTCATTCAAGAACCGATTTGGAAAATTCTTTTGCGTAGGGTACAGTATAGCTACGAAGTGTCCCATATAAATTTCATCGATACTTCGAAGATACATTGAAGTCGGTTTTTTTGTTTGATAAAACTTATACTGGAGTCTAGACAGTACAGTACTATGTATATATACCTAGTAATAGTAAATATACCATAGTCTAAATAACGCCCATAGATTACACACATGTATTAAATAGATCTTGATCTTAACTAGAGAATCGGGTACTATGGGGACCATGGTCCCATAACACCCAGACACAAAACAAATGCTTGCTCTTTTATAATGCACATAAACAATTTTCTCCTAGCAGGAATCGAACCCGTGTTATGTGATGTGGTGCTTTTCACCAAACTACCTCTTTTTTTTTCCCAACAATAAAAAACATATATGTATCAAAACCTTGCTGTTCTGTCTAACTTAGTTTGAAAGAGCAAAGAAACTTATTGCCGCTGAGACAGGAGTCCGGTGACGGTGACTTAATAAAATTAAAACTAAGTCATAATGTAATATTATTATAAGTTAGCGAGGTAGATTAATTTAATATACTTAGTAGAAAGGTGCCTGTTTATTGTGTGTATTGTATTATTGCTTGTCGTAACTTGGAGGTAAGTTATCTTTAGTTTATAAATGCTCGCAGGATGCTCACTGGATGTCAAAGTGTTGAGAGTAATCAACTATCAATGTGGACTACGTTGATAGTTGATTACTCATAATTTCAAAACAACTCCGCTGGAGTTAAACTGCTAACAACACTCTTACTGTTAATACTGTTATCAGTCGTCCTACAATTTGATTCATTTATTCGCAAGTCGATTCATTCCGCTTTGGATATTCCACTAGCGACATGGCTCCTTTTCCAGAGTAAAGGCAGGGCGGGGCCAAAGGAGTGCAAATGCGATTTTATCCGTATTTTACGACCACTCCCGAGATTTCATTACTGAGCGCAATTAATCCTTTAAAAGAAGCGAATATTCCAATCCTCATTTTATTCCATCTATGTAGTAGCTCCGTGTATTGGCTCTTGCATACTACTTTACCGCTGATAAATGTCTTCCTGTGTTTTTACAAACGAATTTATTTGTAACAAAAATTATATTATGTATTTATGTAGTTCCAGTGATTTCTGTGGTCTGACGCCTTTGATTATATATATATTCATCCTGGCCGGTTTCGGCCTCGGCGATCAGACTTCGTTTTAATATTAGATTATGAGCCGGGATGTTTACTTCTTAAGTCCATATCCAATTTTTGCAGTGAAAGTCCGTGCGCAATGAGGGCACGTCAGGGCACCGTTCACAAAATTATATGATATGTTAGAAGGCGGTTTGTTTTTAATGCGATCGCGTTTTAGGTCTAGTTCGCGCCTTCTATAGTTTGATTATATCAAATGTTCGTCTAATCACCGCGTTCATTATGAAAGCCAAACAAAAGATTAAACGAATATTTGTTCCGTCAGCTCGATATTACTTGCACGCTTGCGAGCTCGGAAATCAATCTTCAGGCCTTCATAATATCTTCGTACGACATGTTATACACGTTCCTCTGCGCCTGTGACCTGGCACGTCGGAATCCTTAATTGAACCGCTCTCGCGTCCCGAAGCCTCGCCGGAGATGTGCTGCGATCAGCTTCCCGCCTGTGATTACATTCGCTGTGAGTCTGCACTTTGCATTAATGCCACGCCTTACCTGTATTAGTATTGGTCAAAGTTTATTTAGATTAGAAATGCAAGCTTTATATGTCTGTAACCTGACATGGCTGGCATATTCCGATCTCCGGTGCCTTGCCGATAAAGCGCCGTGATAAGTTTCCTGTCTGAGATTTGGTACATTTATGGCATCCGTTCTATCCGCTCGAAATTAAATCTAGACCTAAAATAGGCCATTACTGGTCTAGGAAACGTTTATATAATACCAGTTGTAGAATAAAATATAACATTTTCTATGTGTCCTTGCCACGTCGAAATCTTTAATTGGTCCGCTTATGAACTTTCAAACCTTTGTTTCTTTTCAATGCTCTCTCTCCTTCAGTTGTGTGCAGCGTGCAGTAATTAACGCTGTCTCGGCACTTAATCCTAATAAAGCTCGTCACCAATAATTATCAGTGGTTATACAAATATCTGATTTTATGTGCAAACTGTCGTGTTTACAATCCTTAATTGAACTGCACTGAACTTGCACCCGATGATTTACCTGAGATGCGCCGCGATGAGTTACCCGTCTGTGATTGCAATCCAAACTCTGAACGTCAGGTCTTAGATACTCTAAAGGCTATCTTCTATACTTTAGATTAATGTATTTACTAGGTAGGTACCTACATCATTATGTGGTAAATATAAAAACTTCTTGTTGGATTGTTAGCAAATTATATGTCATGTTTGCATGAGGTTTCAGCTCTAATATGTGTCCTCATGAAAATTTGTCTACATCTGATGTGGACATCTATTTATACATATACGTTTTACACATGTATTTCATTGCCACTTTAGCTAGTTTATAACCAATTCTGTTTTTTCTGTTACAGGTAAGTTAATAAGAATGTCCACCTATTACAACCGTACAACTATAAACGTAAGTAACGAAACCCTTCTCGTACGTAAATCGGGTCATATCCTCACTAACAAAGTAATTTAACTAAGCTTATTTAATTATGCTGTGCGTACTAATTAACGTGTCATGGCTCAATATACAGCTGTAAATTTTTATTAGACGTAAAGTGACTAACATCAATTTGAATCCTTCGACTGCCTTCGCTCGAATTATTACCGATTGCGTTTTTATTGCCACCCGAGTGTTTAGAAACTCTTTGATTATTAGGACCAGGTGCTTCTTTACTTCCCATCTCTAGTAATTAAGTAGTTTCAGAGGTAATTCAGTTTGCTCTTTACCTTGTTTGTAGGAAAAATACTTTCGGAGACTGAATAGTTATTACGATGTTTAATTCATTTTATGTTTAATACTTAATGAGTATTAATTAATTACTGTACCATTCTGTGTTGAATAGTTACTATGGAGCTGTTTTTACAAGCTTTTCTTTAATTGCAATGTATGTTTGTCCGGGTGGATTCTTGCCAGCTGAATTAGAACCACTTCCTCTTATCCTATGGAGTTGAAATTTTGCATACTTGTCAAAGTTCGATGACAATGCAATATTATGGTGACAGCCACCTGAGCTGATGAAAAAGACAGCAGGTGGGCAATGGAACTCCTTGACGGATAATCGTAAACTACTAGTGTTTGGGCTCATTTTAATCTGCTTGCGGTTCCGATTACGAATTTGTTAAAAGCTTGTCTTGAAAAAAATATTTTTTACCAAAAACTTATTTATATCGTCGTTTATGTAGATACTTCCGGAATCTAGCTTGCAGTTATAATATTCACATCTAATTGAAGCTTAAGTAGATCATTGTATAGATATCTATTTCTTGTATGTACTCCTTGTTGTTTTTTTATACCTATCAATATTCTGGGCTTTACGATCAATTTACCAAAATGTGTTTACCCCGCTTGTTTTTAAGAGTTCTTATCCGATAAATTATATTCTTTGGCTCCTTATATCTAATCAAGTGGTTTAATATTACACTTCATAAATTTACTACAAAGTTTCCATAGAGCAGGTCTGACTCGTCTGTTCCACCCGGTTCAAGGGAACAGTGGGACCGGCTTATCAATTCCGGATCTGGGTACGTGAAGCTATCTAGTTACGAGGGGTGTAGGGTTTCGGCGACAGCGCGACGCCACGACACAAAGGAAACTCCAGCCATGTCTCTTGCATACTTGTTCTACTGGATCTATGTTGTACTAGTTGTGAGGCCCCTATGATGTTGTAGTTTCTAGTGTGTTGTATGTAAAGGAATGAATGGTTATAGAGATCTTTGAATGTAGATTGTGAAGTATCATCATCATGTCGTAGTTAGAGTAAAGTATACTTTCTTATCCTATTTGTATGTGGCTGTGATTTATAAATGACAGACACAAATCCGATAACCTTAGCTTCGTTACAAAGCGTATCCTGCCCTCACTCTCATTTATTATGAAAATAATATGGACTTGACCTACGACGGCCGTGCATATGATTGATCGACGTAGATATTGAACCACTAGAGTGCTCCGGGACGAAACGTCAAGAGAAGCCTCTCAGAGGAGCCTTCTCTGGAATTCCTGTGCAAACAACCGCCAAATTGTGCAAACAACAAGAAATGAAAGCGGGACTCGGCTTAATATTCTCATTTTAATGGAACCATGGTTCGGTACACGTGTTCCGGCTTCGCTTGTTTATTTACAATCTGCTATTGAAACCTAAAGATCTCCAGTTTATTGATGTTGACCTGCCAATAATGCCCCAAATACTAGAGCTAGGTTAAAATATAAATTAAAATAATAGGTAAAACAAAAGTTCACGTTAGTGGATTTGTGGTAGTTACGTGTGAAGTGAAGCCAGGCAGTGCTCGGCAGATGCTCCGGAGGTCACCGCCCCGACACGCCGCAGCTGGATATTATGCCCGCTCGCTTTTTGTGCTCTCCGATCCCGACTTGCAGGATGCCGTGAAATTTACACAATCCTGACTTATTTGTTCTACGATTTATATTATTTTCCACGAACAGGAAGTTCATTTCATTACCATTAGACGCCGAATGAAATATTCATGACGGGCGGCTTCTACATGACAACGGCACGCATCTGTAACGAATTAAAAACTTAAAATGTTTCCCGGTTTATCTGTTCTTTGAGCGGGCGATTCGTGACTCGTTTGGTCTATGTGGCCGGCGAGACAGTCGGTGGCGTAATTTTCTTGTTTCGAGTGGTCATTAGTTCCACGGGGACGGGGACTTTGTCTCGCACGCCCATTAACCATACACGCAGCCTGTCGCTCGTACGCCTGCACATTATGGACGACTACTCTCCTAACTACTCCTTTTATGACTGTGCCCTTTCTAAAGGTTTAAAGTACTGACGAATATTGAAGTTTTTATCGAAGCGGTACAGAATTGGCTCGGGTTTTGGGATCGCTATATTTGTAAGGGTTTTTGCGATGCGAGGAACGTGCCCCTTCGTTTCGTTGGTTGGTCGGGCGCGGTACTGGAGTTTGGGGTGCGTTCACCGCAGCCACGCGATCGATGCCCGGCCCCAGGCCAACTGAGTACAAAGACCCACCTAACAGTCTGAATGATTTCGGCGAATTCGTGGACTTTTTGTTAAGCCTAATTATGATTAAATTTTTAAAGGTTTCGTTTTGTTATCGCGTTGATCAACTCACGAAGTTCAAACTTCTGTCGTAATCGTATAATTCATTTCTAAACGATCTACATTGGGTGGTCATGGTTACGATACTCAATAGTTTCGCGGGCAATAAAGTTAACCAAAACAATTGTAGAATAATGAATATATCCGTCCCGCGCTAAGTGGACGCTGGGAAGCGGTTCACACTTGTATTTTCCCACGTGCAGGAGCGATACGCAGACTCCCATCATTCTCCATCAAGTTGTGGTTTCGGTTCGCTGTCTAAGTGCGTTCCGTCACGCCACGGGCCGTTCAATGAGTTTCCTTTCAATATCTTTCGATCATGCAACAAAAATGGTTCCAAGAAACGCTATCTCATCGCTCGTCGTAAATCGGGGCAGAGGTGTGAAGGCGAGCGCTTTCGTGTTCGATTTAACCAGATTATAGTTGTGGTTGTTAATTTCGCCAGGCGCGTCATTAGGCGTCGAACGGGATGTAGAAACGAGATAAAAGGACGAATAAAGTTCTCTAACTTCTCCGAACGGACCGGGCGGTGTGTAGAACTGGTTTGATACAGGTACGGCAGCTAAAAATTATAAATAGACAAAAGTCCCAGAGCCGAATTTCGGCAAGGTAGGACGGCCTTTGACAAAGGCGCATTCCGATCGGGTATCGCTCGGTAGGTACAAAGAAGATTGAAGTTTTGTACAGGCCTTAGAGAGGTAGACACGTGGTAATAATAGAGCTGAATCGGTTCCCGTACCAGCAAGTGCTGGTCGTATAGAAGTAAAACGAAGCATGCATGCGCACTAAAATTATGATAGACAAACAGTTTTTTAAGTTCTATATTTGCTATATAGCTTATAGCATAGCTTTGAAATGATGCTTTGAAATTTTAAGTTAACTTATGTATACTGCGATTTTGCAATGCTGTGAAGACGTATTGCTTATTTATTTTATTTGCTCTCCGGTTCAGACGTTTCTAGTACAAAAATATGTCGGAATTTAGATCCTGTATATTCTGCGCTCGTGTTGTTGACCATTACTATGTTTTCTCCCCCCAGAGAGTCCTACTACATAAACAATCGATAGCTTGTCGTGTTTTGTCCAACGAGTCACGCACCGGTATTTCTAGCTCCCTCCAGAAAGCCAACTTGGCTTCCTACTTGTTTTTATATACTTTATTATTATTATTATTAAACTCTTTATTTCGGGCAATATTAAAGTACAATAAAGTAAAATAACAGAGGCCCATAGAATATATACCTTGAAGACTAACATTAAATTTTTTGTTATATTATTATACATACAAAAATGTAACATAAAATTTAATAAACCATACACACTTCTTCACAGGGTACAAAAATTTCGCTCCTTCCCTGTATCTCCGGTATACTACCCCACTATACTATTGTGGTTTCGGCTAAATATAGTTATATCGTATATATGATTTAATAAAACAGTAAGTAATAATTTATTTTAATAAAATGGCTTAAAGAAAACGCTCTCGATTGTAAATAATCAAATGAGAGGGAGAGAGATAGAGAGAGAGCTGAGAGAGAAAGTACTAAACAATATTTTCCAATAACCTTACTGAAGCCGTAAAGGCTGGCTACATCTTCAAAGATTTGTTTAATAACTTTCTTTCATGTCAGCTCGTAAATTGCTCCTCCTGTCTCTCTCGATTTAACGGCCGTTTACTAAGACGGCTGGGTCTATGGACAAATCATTTGTACTAAATTACTAATCTTAGCTTCTAAGTTTGCTAAGTCTTCATTATCTGCAATAGATAGGGACTGTATGTCTACACAATGTACTGATATAATCTAAGAGTAGCGTCAGTAAATAAAGTTGATCTCAATGTTAAAGTATTGTTAAATATCATCATCATCATCATTATTTCAGCCCGTGTCCACCCACTGCTGGGTATAGGCCTCCTCTCCTTCACGCCATTTGTTCCGGTCCTGTGCATTCTGCATCCACAAATTTCCTACCCCCTTCACTTTTAAAATATAATTAATATAATTATAAAGCCTTGCTCTGCATCGTGAAACTTACTTTTAATACGATAACTACTTCTTTCGTCACAAAACTAACAAAAGCATCGCTTTGTACCTTCAACCACAACACGAAATTATTTTTTTAAACCAAATAATGCACTGTTCACATTCACTCGGCCAACGGAATCATCACCTTACGAATGGTCTCGGAATGGAATGCCCTCCGGAAACCGCACCAGGTTAAGCGGACCAATACTATGCAGAAAATCGGATGTAGAGTACCTCACTGCAAAAGCGAAGATTACTATTCATTAACGATGATTTTAAGCCTTTGGGTCGAGGCTAAGAAATTACAAGAAAATCAATCAGCCCGGCTGAATCATTAAACAAACCTGGAACATTCCCCTACGACTGATCAAAGCGGAATGTCCACCGGAAACCGCACCAGGTAAACCGACCTAATGAACCCAGTTGTTAAGTATAAATAAAGTAGAACTAAGTTCAGAGAACTCGGCGCTTGATCTCGCCCATGCACCTCTCGCTGCGAAAACTCGCATTAGGATAAATTAAGTCATAACGATGACGAACCGAGACGCGTCCGGTTGTGTTTTATTCGGCCAATAGCTTGTAATTAATATAGGTAGACATAGACATGTGGCCGCGAAGCAAACATTTTATTTCAAGAACGGAAACGAGATCCACCGTCACGGTCTTGGCGGTCCGAAGGCAATGACAGCTTATATATGGCTGAAACTCTCGAATATTTTCACAGGCACATTTCAACTAATTAAAATTGTTCTCTGGAAAACAGTCAGCGCAGCTTATCTTGATTAAGGTTCGGGGTTGTTGATCTGCGAAGTGGGGTGTAAGTGTATGCTCCCCCGCACCCCGCGGCCCTCCCCGCCCGGGCCTTTATCGCCTCCTCATTCAACTGCCTGTGCCCTTCAAGTTCGCGACCTTTAGCTAAGAATGGAGGGAAGGACAGATGTTTGCAGAGCATTTAGGAGGAGTTGGTTATAAGAATTGCCTTTCGTCTTGTATAGTATAAATCAACATACGTTACTAGCAAATTCCATTACGATATGCAATGCAATGTTTACTGCAAGTTAGCCTGTTTTATCGACAAACGATCCATTGAATGCTTGCGAACAATTCCAGATAGATTAATGATGATCAATGGCTTTGCAACGCGCTTTGTTTGTTATGCATGTGACTTGGCACGCAGTGTCACCGAAATGATATTTGGATTATAGCACATTCTTATGCTTTACGACTTTCAATTTTTAACGGTCTGGGGAGCAGTAAGAGTGGAGTTAGTCTGATTGAGGGGAAATAATCGATTCTCCTTACGTGCCTCGAGAAATGTTACATCGTCGGATAAGCCCATTGTTCGATCTCTCGAGTCTGATTCGATCCGATTATAGTTTTATACGAGCGCATGTTGTCACGCAATTATTGTATTAGTTATTTTTTTGGGCTCGTTGTGTGAAACGTGTAGGTGAGAAGTCGAACGCTTACGCGTAAAGAGAAAGTTATTTAATAACAGGTCGTTTGTGCGTGCAAATATTAAGGCGTTATAACTTCGCTAACATGATATTTGAATTTATGACAAAGGTATAAATTCAATACGGTTCCATGCACATGGAATCCTGGAATCCTTTAATACAATATTTATTCTACGAATTCTCGCCCGCGTTACTTCTCTATTACTATTTATCATTATATCTTCTTTAATCATCATCCCAGTTAACGTATGCGAAGGGAAGCGGTTTCAAAGCCATCAAAATACATTCAGCGTGAGTCATTTCAATACGAATGAGTTTATTGCCGGCTACAACTTAATGTTACCCACTACAAGTTTATATTTCGACACCGGGAAATGCTGTTCAAAGTTTGAACAACGTTGTCGCCTAATTCTGGTAGGCTGGCATAGGACAACTCTGTTAATCTGTTTTAATTGCTTAAGCTAGGCTAGGTTCAGTTAGGTTTAAGCAATTTACTGGCCAATTTGAAGCGGTGCGGCGTGTTAATCAAAGTTCAATTATTGGCATCTCAAAAATATATTCTTAGAAGCAAGCGTAGGTGCTTTAGTATTTATTAAGCAGTGTAGATCACTACGCCGAACCGGGTAATAACTAATTACGTACTACCTAGTTAATGAATGTGATAGCTCAATCAATGAACTAATCATAAACCTCTTCGTCGTCATCATCATCCCATTACGTTCCCATTGCTGGGACTCGGGCCTTCCCTCGTAGAGGGATTATGGGCCATAATCCACCACGCTGGCCCGGTGCGGGTTGGTGGATGTCGCAGTCCTTGAATTTTTTGTGATAACTTCTCGGATACGCCGGTTTCCTCATGATGTGTTCCTTCACCGTTTGTAGAGCGAGTGTTAAATCCGCACATAACTTGAAAGTCAGTGGTGCGGGGCCAGCGGGATTCGAATTCGGTTGCGTCGGATCGAAAGTCGCACGTGCTCCCACTGAGCCACACTCGCTCATATAACCCTCTTATTACTTGATAAACCTGTCATAACAGTACCGTATACCTATTTAAGAAATAAGTGCCAGCGTAAAGACAACTTGCTGCTCATTACGACGACCACCAGTATCGATCAGTCGATACGTCAAAAGTCTCATAATGACACAAAGTATGCATATTTGTTTACTTGTTTGGCGCATTCTACACTGCTGCTTTCCGCATAGCATGACTTAGTTGCAGAAGTGTTATACCACGATGCAGAAGTGACGCATTAAGCAGTCTGGTATATTTCCAAATTCGCCTAAACTGGCTTCCACAGTACAACAGCATTGACAGCGTCTGTAGTGTAGTGGTTGGGCAGGTTGCCTCAAATCTCATACACCACTGAGGTTGCGGGTTCGATTCCCGCGACGAGAAGATGTTTATGCACAGGAAAAAAAAGCGCTAGCATTTGTTTCGTGTTTGGGTGTTGTGGGGCCATGGTCCTCATAGTTCCTGGTTCCCTAGATACAGGGAATCCTAGTTAGGGGCCAGGATCGTACGTGATCGTTGGGCGTATTTATTTATTTTATTTATGTTTGTATTTTCTCTGTAACTGAATAATTGTTATTTTTAAGAGATATGTAAAGTTGAATCGTAATAAGATTGTTGGTAATTTCGCCCTAAATTGATTATCTGGTAGACCATCAATAAGCGACTAGTACAAGTGGCTAGAGTAGAGCTGTCACACTTGCCACAATAACCCGTCTGATACATTTCCTAGTTTACATAAACCAGCTGCAATAAAAGCATTAGTTCACACCGTAATTGAGTCGCCATGTCGGGTGTTGTCTCTCGAAAGTTACACTGAACGTTGGTAGAATCCACTAACTACTCAAATGAGCGGTATAGTTAGTTAATTTAAAATTATTTTGTCAATAAGTCGGTTGCTAGTTTACCACCAACTAAACTCCAATACCATTTCCATGATGTTTTTTTTTACGCTTTATAGATCTATGTTTGGCCACTATCTCGCCTGATGTGAAGCGATGATGTGGCCTAAGATGGAGCACATAGATCTAGAGAGAGACGGCAGTTGAGGGGCTGCGCAGACCCGTCTCCCCGATGGTTCACCGAACATCATCCCGAAACACGACTAGGTCGCTTGACGGCATGGCTTTGTTCGGTGGGTGGTATTACAACCACGGCCAGAGCCTACGACTCCAAAGCGTAAAAGTAGGCCTAGTCAGTAGAGGTTTAAGTCCCGCTTTATTTACTACTTACATTGTACAAAACAGAACGCATCGTTCTAAATAAGCTGTTTGTTCTAAAACTAGTATCAAATAACCAAGAACCAGTTCACAGAATCAATCAATGACTTCCGCCACAAGTTGGCAAAACTTCAATGTGGTCTAACTGCAATTCACATTTAGTTTACAATGTAACCCGCGAGCTTAGAGCTCGATATATCACGTGGTCAGACTGCTTGGTTCAGTTCACAGAAACCTAAATAAACCTTATTATTTATATTTCTGTGGTTCAGTTCAAATGGTTACTCTGTCTGAAACTCGTTATATTTTGCCATATGCACTAAGGATCAAGGTGTTGAAGATTAGGACGACACTGTACATAACTACTTTTTTTTAATGAGGCTATGTAGTTCTTACTGAACTACCACGTACAATGCTGTTACTGGGCTTTGAATAGAACTGAATCTGACACTTGAGATTCTTGCACGGTTTTAATAAGTTTCGTTCGTTATTTGTTAGTTTGAGCTACCTTTTTAGAAATGATTGAATAAATTAAGCTTCAGTCATAGGCTTTTCTTTCGTATTATTGTTTTATACGCAAACTCAATACACTTGATGTTGAAATAAAAACATAAAAGACTAATAATATGAAGAACACTTCATATTATTAGTCTTTTATGTTTTTATTATTTCTTAATTTCTAGGGAGGCATTCGAATTATTCCCTAATTCCATAGAATAAAGCTTCTAGTTCTAGTAAATAAACAGTAAAAAAGTTAATTCAAAAGAATTTAAATATTACTTTCTTCTCTAACTCATCTTAAAACGCTTTTAAATTCTGGATCAGCTTTTTATTCGATCCATAGAGATCAAATAATTTAAATAGACCTTCTAGACTTGATTTGATTGAGAAAATACGGTAAAAAATCAACGAATGCACAGGACTTTTCCCGAGCATCATAATGAGATGCAAAGTAGCACCAAGACTAGCATAATGGTCCAAAGCCAATTTTTTTATCGTTTTGTCTCAATTACAAGCTTGCACTGCAGTACTAGTGCAACAAAGTAGGTCGCGAGCGAATTCAGCTGTGGCAACTCGCCGGGCCGCGGTCGCCAAGAGCGCTCAGCTGATCGCGATAACAGTCACGTAGGTCTCTGGGTTAATCGTCACCATTAGCGTTTAATTATACCCCCCCCCCCCTTCCCTCCGCTACCTGGCTGAACCACTTGTACTTATTTAATGAGGGCCATATGAATCTCTTCACTTTGGACCTTGATTACATTGATTCTCGTTTCCTGTAAGGAACGAAAAGCATCTGCTCTTTGGGATCCTGTGTACAAAGTCTTCTAGATATATATCATTTAGCTTAAGCGGTATACAGCCGAATGGATCAAATATTATGCTGTGAATGTAAGGTAATTAATAATTACCCTACATTGCGTCTTATTTTAAATTTTATCCAGTGACGTCAGATGACTTGGAGAGGTTATTTTCACGTTACAAGATTGCCCTAGAAAATATAGCAAAATACTTGGTAGTGTATTATCACAAAAATGATGCATGAATTCAAATAATTCATATGATACTGATTGGTTTTATTACTGAAAATAAACCAACATATAAATTAAAATAGGCATTTTGATAGTGCATATTTTGTGCATATTTGGTCCTTTTTTAGAGCATATTTGCATGCATATTTTGCCACTTTAAAAAAAATTATACTAATAATGTTTTACATCAAAATTTTAGAGTCTAAGCATAGTTCTCAAATGGTACCTTGTGCAAGCGTCTCAGTTAATCACCCGCTATTAGCGGCTAATAATACCGCTTGTACCACCAGGCTGCACTTGCACTTATTTAAACGAATCTTTTGTGATCTACCCCCGAGTAAGAAACCTGTTCATTTAGCATACAAAAGCGCATTATAATCGTCCACCAGTCCAACTGGTAGTTATCATAGTTAATGCAGTTCTTGGCTGACGCACTTGCATTTCACTTAAGTTGATTGTGAATGGACACGCTGATTATTGCTTTTAACCGACTTCGATCCGATTGTTTTTATGTTTGTTACCTCCGTCTTTTAAAACTCCGTCATTTATAAACCGATTTGGAAAATTCTGCGTTGGGTTCAGTATAGCTACAAGGTGGTCCCGTATACATTTCATCGATATTAGACCGTAGACTTCGAAGATACATCAGAATTGAAGTCGTTTTTATAATTTTATACCACACCCACTCGGAAAGTGTCTTATTACTCGTTCATAAACGGGTTACAAAGTTCGTAATTTCTCCCTTAAAAATGTGCGGCGGGAAAAGTTATATGGAATTTCATTACTGCCCTCCGAAGCAGGGCAGGAATGTTGTATGAAAATCCATTACTGCCCGGCTAGCTTTCTTTTGTTTTTTAGCAGCGAACATAAAAAAAACACAAACGTCAAACCTCAAAAAGGTCTTGTATGAAATAATTAGAAAAAAGAGGCGGGAAACATACAAACCTCAAATCTCAAAAAGGTTTTATATCAAATAATTAGAGAAAAGAGGCGGTTTTTTTTTTGTTTTCTATTTTTAATGAAATGAGGATGGCAACCTTATTCTGCAATACGAAAAAGAAAGCGCGGCAATTTATTTCGTTGCGTTAAATTTTGTTTTAACTAAATTGATAATTGAACAGTACCTAGCTTTTAATTTTCTAAATAATTTTCCAAAATGTCATCTGATAGTGAAAGCGACGATTTTGTAATGATGACGCCACCAGAAATAAAAAAAAATACAGCCCAAGAAGTCATAAATAACTTACTTCCTGAGAAGTCTCGAGCCAAATACGACAAAATTTATAATGATTTTATTTTCCTCGTAGGTGTAGTATAAAGCACTATGTATCACTCGGGAGAAAGTTCTATTTCTGTTCTCGAGTTTCCTTTAAGCCAAAGAAATAGATCGTTTTCTCCCCTCGGTGTACAATGTACTATTTTTCGTTGGTCTTGCCAGGCCGCAGGCTAAGTCAGTTGTTTCTCGTATCTATAAAATGTATCCATATGACATTAAACATACGATTACAGCGGCACCGTCATGTCCGATCGAACACTTGTTTATTTAATAAAAAAATTAAAATAAGAATTAAACTTCGTATTAAAAATCCTTCTGAGTGAATTTAATCAATTGTCGCGATTCCATTGTGATTTGCTCCTCTAGCTCTCAAGTACATCGGTTCCTTTATTCATTGACCTTTATGTAACAAGAGCGCTCAGCTGATTGCAATGTGCGTGCAAAGCCTATGGGTTAATGGTCCAGTAGAGCAGTAGTGCGTAATTACAGTCATTATATTATCGACTCGCGCGCGGTATTTTTCTTTTATTGAGATATTCATTGAGCACCAAAACAGGAAACAAAAGTTTACAGTTACATAAAATAGTGGTAAAACAATGGGCGGCCTTATCGCTAAGTGCAATTTCTTACAGGCAACCTTTGGATGGACAGGAAATAAAGATGTAAAAAATTGCGGTCAGTTGGTGTGCAAGAAGTAATTAATATAAAAGATATAATGTAGTAAATACAAAACCACTAATACCACTTTGTTAAACTGTGGTAATACCGATTACCGCCCGCTTGGCGAAAATTACACTTTTTTTCGCTACGCAAAGGCATGACCTGGCATAGCCAATTAGACATATCGGCTTGTAATGTTATCGTTATCAATAAATGATTGTATACGCAATTCATAAGATGATGAAAGGAAGAGCTATTTGTCTAAGGACAGGTGGATTCTCCGGTGGCGTAGTTGGTTGTCTCACAGACAGGACGTCACATCACGGGTTTGAACCCTGCCCGGAGTATATATTTCGTGTACCCTAAAAATTTATAGGTACATTTGATGTTTGGAAAAAGAGTCATTTACAGATAAATTGCAATGTCCCTTTTTCATTGATCTTGTATCTAAAGAGCGACGTCAAGCAGAATAACATTCAATTGGATTACTCCGGTCACCAGTAGCCTATTACTGATTTTTTAGTAGTTCAATTCAAACTCTTTTCAATGATTCTGAGGATCGGCATCTATAATAGGCGCCAGGATACAGATCACAAAGGTCGCCAAGTATAATGGCTGGGTCCTTAGCATTGTGACGTCCAACGATCACTTACATAGATCCTGACCCCTTACTTTTCTACTCGTATTTTCTGATTCCCTAAATACTTTTGCGTATGTATGAGGCCATAGATTCTTTTTAATATATACTCGTACAAATATGGACTCAAACCCGCAACTTCCGTGTAAGCCGACCTGATATGTGATGCTATTGGCAGTGTTGCACTGCACCTGGTCGGCTGCAGTGGATGCAGTCGCTATAACGATGCTTGCTCCATTAGTAGATTGGATCTTCAATAGCAACTGAGACTGAGTTACCCAGAGTGCTGAGATGTGCTACATGGTGCTACATTTTGCTAACATGCCCAATCCTATTTTGAGTTATGGCAAAATAAGTTTTTGTTGTGAAATATTTTTTTTCAAGACAAGCTTTTAACAAATTCGTAATCGGAACCGCAAGCAGATTAAAATGAGCCCAAACACTAGTAGTTTACGATTATCCGTCAAGGTGTTCCAATGCCCACCTTCCGTCTCCATCATCAGATCAGCTGGCTGTCACCATAATATTGCATTGTCATAGGACTTTGACAAGTATGCAAATTTTCAACTCCGTAGGATAAGAGCAAGTGGTTTTAATTCAGCTTGCAAGATTCCACCCGGACAAACATACATACACTGCAAGTTAAAAAAAAGCTTGTAAAAAAGCGTGTAAGGATTCGCTGGAAACGAGTACTTGAATATGGTTACTTTTAAATCGCTGTGTCCTACTTTGTTCTCAAACTCTACTTAATGTCTCACATTAAGTTAAATGTTATTGCTTTGTGAAAGGAATTTTGTGTCGGTCGTTCCCGCTTTCCTTAGACGGGACGCACTTCCGCCCATGTGCTCGTCAAGTGCACGGTGCACCTGCTTTGTCGCTCGCTATGCGTCGTTAGCGTTCTACCTATTATTTTATTCTGTGGCTTTAATTACTTTACTAGCTCGGTATGAGCAACCGCCTGATAACTCTTAACAGTAATGGGAAAAAAGGAACTACAGCATTAATAAAAATTAACCAAGTGGGGTTTTATCCAATGTCGCAAATTCGTTTACAAATATAGACACGGTTCTAATGTAGCTCATAAATATTGCTACGTACCTACCTACGAGTACTCTGAGGGTCGTGATCACTTCCATCTATTGTCTTTTCTTTGATGATGTCCCTCAGTTTCTTGCCGTATATTCTGAGTAGTAGTTCTTTTTCCGATACAGTGGTAGTCATTGTGATAATTTAACGTTCATAAGTGCGTCTGTGATGCCAAAAATGAATAAAGAGATTTTGACTTTGACTTTGACGTTACGCCATCTTTCTCTATTCTCGGCGACGTGTAATGCATCATAAATAGAGTACTATAATAATATGATAACGGAATACGGAGTAAAGGCTAAGGCTTTTACTGTACATTGGGCTGAGAGATGGTCTAAGCTGTTCCCCGATAATCTTTTCATCATCGCCATGAATCAGCCAATTACGTTCCCAGCTTGCTAGGATAAGGAGTACAAGGATCCTCTCTCTCCTCAGAAATAAGTATAAGTGAGAAGTATCCATAAATCCACTTCGCGGCCCAGTGAAGCTTTCCTTAACTTTATTACCTACTTTCAACCTCTTGCGATGCGATGCGACATAATATTTTACCAAGACAGGTATGTTGGTTATGTGGGTTACATGAAACAGCTTCATTTTTAATTTAGTTCGATATAAAAGCTTTATTTATACACCTGGCTATATTTTAAGGGTGCCCCAAATATCTTAAGAGTTTGTGAAACGGTTTATATAGATTCTAAACATTGTTACAGTCACGCTCTGCTTTTATTGACGTAGGCATGAATACATAATGACATTACTTTTTTAGGGCATAATCGGGAGCTTTATTGTATCGGTAATTTATTGTTATGTAGGTACAACGTACATACAATAAGTTTTAAGTTATTCTTCTGCTTAATCCTCTAGATAACCTCGAACAAAGTTAACTCATTAACTTCATACCAAGTTTTCATGGTCACTAACACAATGAAATTTAAAATATTAACAGTCCCGTTATATTTTATGACTCCTCTTATTCCTTAGATGTTTTATTACGTTTGCCAAGGTGATTAGGAAGAATAAAAACAAAAAAATACGTTTCTCACTTTAGTGTTCAAATCAAAATTATTAATATGAATGTTTTATTTGTTACAGGTAATTGGAGTACACGTGTTTTTTTTAGTTTATCTTCCTGTTCGTGAGTTAAATATCATGGTAATGTGGTGCTTGAAATTAATTACGGTTAGTTAGGTACTATTTACATATAAGTAGCTACACTTAGTTATAGATCAAATAAACCTAATATACTGAAACGCAATGAAAACATATAGGTACCTACATATATATCTCAAATCTGAAATGAATATATATGTGTATATATATATATATATATATATATATATATATATATATGTTTGTATGTATATGTAAATATATATGTATGAATATATATATATTTTCATTTCAGATTTGAGATGAATTTCCGCAACGTTACGCCCGATTCCATTAGAAATATAGGTTCTATGATAATTATATTTTTGCTGATAGTGACTGGAGAAGAAAAACTGAAGTTAGGGCTCAGTGGCGTGCTATAGGAGAGGCCTATGTCCAGCAGTGGACTGATATAGGCCGATTATGGTAATGATGGTGATAATGATTCGATTCGATCTTAGAAATAAGGTCTTCATTGTATATTTTCTTTACATTTATTGGGATTACTAAAGACACTGCTGATATAATAAACGGCTAATAATATTTGTAAACTTATAACTTCTATTGCGAACTACCCTACGCCAGTACCGACAATTTGCACAGTTCTGCCTAGACTCCTATAAAATTAATAAAATATTTTAATACCGATCTTATATGCATCAGTTCCATTTAAGTCTTGAAGTCTGCTTCCTCAGGCTCATTTTCTTTCTTCTCTTCCACCCGAGTGGCAATGTGGCATTCTAGCTGTCCTTGTTCACGCCTTCACAGGGTGCGCCTTCCAAATCTCTCATCCTCATAACGCTATTGACTCCATAGTGTTCACACAGTATTATACTCTCTATTTGTATAGGATATTAGGCGACCAGACCTTAAAAAATGTAGTAGGTATTAGGATCTGAGTCATCGACACGGCTTCTTCTTTTCCTTCATGTTATTCTTCATCTAATAAGTCCTACATCTTTTACTTTCAAACCACACTCACAATCCCAAAAGCTAAACTCTCTCTACTACCCCCCGCATAGAACTTCTACTTTCAAAAACGCTGGT
The DNA here is from genome assembly GCA_951640565.1 of Petrophora chlorosata. Lineage (NCBI taxonomy): Eukaryota > Metazoa > Arthropoda > Insecta > Lepidoptera > Geometridae > Petrophora > Petrophora chlorosata. The sequence goes on along the minus strand of OX621194.1, from coordinate 4,169,197 downwards.
CTCTGTCCAGTCTTAAATGTTGAGTGTTGCCAGATATTTAAATAAGTATAAATTAAATGTTTATTTCGCGATCAGCGACATCTTACACAAGCTTCCAGCGCCTAAATATTCGTTTTCGAAAAGTAACCCGCCATATGTGTCCATTTAACCTTTAAGTACCAACGTGCATTTTTTGGAACGTTAGTACCGGCGTAAGGCCTGAGAGGCCACGTATATTTAAAGAAGTTTTAAAGAAAGTGATATTTTAAATATCTGTCACTGCATTATGATGAAATCTAAAGGGTTTTAAGAAAAAATAAGTATAGAAAGAATAAAAACTTTATTAAAATTTTAAATATAGGACAACTACAATATTTGGTTTGAATTTTGGTGAAAAATCCGACTATTCAATATAAAAAATCAAAACTTAAAGGTTACTGCTTTCAAAATAACAAAAAATAGTAATTTTTAATCTCAACTAGTATAAGTTTAAGAAAAAAAATATAGTAGGTTTATAAACCTCCTGATAAAAAAAATTTCCAAGGTCCAACTACACCTTAAATTCTAGTCAGGGCACACTTGTTTCGCGCACTGTAAACAAACGTGTTTTTTGCACGAATTGCATGTATACGTCGATTTTCCTTTGAGCTTAGGTTGACATGAAAGACAAGTCTTTCGTGTTTTGATTTTCTCAACTTCACCTTTAGATGTCTCTGGCTTATCAGAACCAAGTACTCCAAACTCATCTAAGTTTACGGGGCAACCTTATGCTAAAAAATCTATCACAAAACTATATCTTTTACTACCTGAAGTCCCTGGTATATCCATAGTTCACAATATATGCAAAAAAACAGTTTACTGTAATAAAAAAATAAAACAAAAAACTTACGTAAGTACCGACGTGAGGCCTGAGAGGCCACGTTGGAATTTCAAATCGTAATTACTTACCAAATGCGTGCGCGCCGACACAACTTCCAGCTCCGATGTCAAGGTGGGCACTGTCCTTGCAGCTACTTAAAAGTAGGGATCGGTATTCCGCGTGGAAAGGGGTAAACTAGCAAGTCATGTGCCTGCCGGGGCCTCTCAGACCGCACGTCGGTACTTAAAGGTTAAATAAGCTTTGATCCGCGGCGTACGGAATAGTACGGATGCAGGCAAGGCACAGGTGGTGGAGCATTCCTGACAGCTGGCGCATGGACTGCGGCGCACCTGCTCATGTCACATCGATATTCTAGCATTATATTGGGTGGTGCATATGTGTATATATGGATTATATCCTACTTTCTACTAATATTATCGAACGAAAGTTTGTATGGATGGATGGATGTTTGTTACTCAATCTCGCAAAAACTCCTAAACGGATTTTGATGAAATTTGATGTGTAGGTGCTTCAGGTTCTGGAAAAGGATATAGGCTATTTATTATCCGGGAAAACTACGGGTGAAACCGCAGGGCGCAGCAAGTATTTTATTAGGTGATAGCTTTATCTTGATGCCTATTATTTTCCAAATCGTAAATAGGCATATGACGGTTACGTATGACGGAGGTTAGTATGACGAGTGAAACAAATTACAATTTTTTGTTGTTGTTTAACGAGAATATTGCCCTCAGAGTTACAGTTAAAATAATAGCGTTAGGTAGCAAAAACAAACGTTAATAAAAGTTCATGAAAATCTATATATATATATATATATATATATATTTAATAATATATAATGAAATTTAGATTCTATCTCACTATTTTTCTTTTAATAATGCATAAAATTATTTATTACATTTCAGCTAGACAATATCTCTCAAGAAAGATAACCCAATCGTCTATCTAACCCCAGGGCCGGGCGATACGAATGGATAGATTATGGAAATCAAGTTTTGCGTATTAGGCGTAAACAGTTGTAACTAGATATTTCTCAAGTACTACCTCTGCAAAATGCGGCAGTAATCTTGCGGTTTCTTACTTAGCTCGTAAAAAAATATTCAGCAGTAATCTATAGAAAAACTGCAGTCTGTGGCAGTTTTACATTCCTTTGCACTCGACTGGAATTTAGTGCCGCATTCGAAGAGTTCTCTACAAACTTGAGTAGGTACTTCGGAATACTTTGTTACTGAGGTTAAATAATCGTGAAAAATACTTATAAGTCCTTTGTTCAAGGTACTTTCTTACGCAACTGGTGTTCTGGCTTTGACCGGCTGCATTATTTCCTTTTGTCTTCGTAAGGCATTGCATGGCCATTGTTTTATCCCTGTTCAGCTTACTTTACACAAAATAACGATAGCTCATTGTTTCTTCAAATAATAGTCCTCCAACTCGGATGGAGGGGGAAGCTGATACGCTAACACCTGGTGTTCCAAACTTCTGCCGTTTTGATCTACCCCCAAACTGCTCACTCAGATTCGCGGTTGTATTTTGATCGAAGTTGACAGAGTTCTATTGACTATCACCTGGTAAAGTTGTACATGTAGGGCCGTGACCTCACTCGCCAGTTCTTCAGCGTACACATAGACAAAGGTTCTATTGATTTATTCCAGAGCTACCATGAGTTGCAATCCCCGGTGCCATGACTCTCGAGGCACCAAATCGAAACCAGACGTTGTCGTGGTGATTCATTTTACGCCCAATTCTGTGCCACCACATTTTGTCTGAGTCATTGTCTCCTATATTTTTAAGATAACGAAAGTAATATACTTCTTTTTTTAAGCTTTAAAACACTTAGTAAAAAGGTAAATCAAGCTCAATTCGGTCAAATGGCGTTGATCAGGTCACACCTGTGCGTAATTTCTTCACGTGATACATACGTGAATTCTACTACAGGAAGACGCTATATCAAGAGTGGCACTTGAATTGTCTCATGTTGAGGCAAACTACATTTTCATGTAGTAGTGTATTAACATCGCTGAGTTACATTACGTGAACGTTAATTATGTATGCATTCTTATGTGTGTGCAAGAGTGGAGGACACCTCATTTTATTTTAATTCAATTTATTTTAACTAAATTTAGCCTAGAAATGTTCTCTTGTTTAGATTTCCGTAGAGTAATTCCTTACTGGCTTAGTGGGTAGATGTATATCTCTTATTTATTACAAAAGAGTTGCATCGGTTTTCAAGGTACCAGGGTTTCCTGGCGGAGCCACGTCGCCCGAGGCACGTACACGCGACAGACGGCGGTGGTGGTGACTCACTTGAAGTCTGAGACATTCACACTCTGTCTGTATACTATCGTTGACAACAGAACATCTTCCAAACTTGACAAATAGCAACAGTCGTTCTAGCTTTGAATACATGCATAGTGAAATCGTAACGCGTTTAGTGAAACTAAATTATCAATTTACCTACAATCTGGTAACAATAAATACTTCCTTCCATTTCTTTTACGTAGCCACTGCAGCAACACAGTCCTATAAAAGATAACAAATAAAATGTTTAGAGAAAGAAGTAGGTCTGGTGTATTCCAAGTTTGTGGTTTTAGCCAACGCAGCTTCCTTCAGATGTTTTAAGAGCGAGTAATAACAAAGGCGAGGTAAATAATGTGTTAGTAAAACAATTCTGATTGTTTGATTGGTTTTTACAAAACGATACCAACACTGAGATGAGAAATTATGACTAGAACGTTGCAGAGAATATTATAGCATAAAAGAGCTGATCACTTATCCTTGAAACTTTATACTTTGCCGCAACTTCCTTAGCTTTATATCTGACCTATTTGTCCTCTCTCTCTGGCCGCGGTATCATATATCGAATTCCTTGAGATATTTCTCCCAAGACTCCTCGGATGTCAAGTCAGTTATTTGCCAAGATATATCATAGCTAGACAGAATATGACTAGAAAATGGATCAAGTTCAATATCGACTCTAAACATTCATACACTATATTTCATAATAGTCTTCGCCCATAATTTCGACTTTCGACTTGATTAAACGATAAAAGCAGAATTTTATCATCTAACCTAACTCTAACGTTTATAGAGTTTAAATTCAGAGTTCTGGCCTGAAACTTTAATTTTTAATCACGCTGAAAATTCTCGAGTCGAACACGCTGTCAGAGAACAATAACTTGCAAATATTTGTTCCAGAATTAAACTCTAACCCCTTTGACTATTAAACTATTTTTTTATTCCGACGAATGCAGCTAATAAGCTTGCGCGGCTGAAGCTAAGCTCCTCCGCACACACGGCCCAATCCCGTTATGTAAAGCTGCCGTATCGGTTTTACGTACATAACTTGATAATAGACGCGTGTGAGGTCTGCGTTATGGCTATGCTTATTTATAGGAACGTAGCCATTAACATTGTTGAGAACTTAAGATCCAATGATCAAAGTCGTGACTGAACTTTGCTGGATATTAGCAGTCAAGTGTGGCGAATTCAAGTGATGGAAATTGATAACACTTAGCGTGAACGCTAAGTGTTATCAATTTCCATCACTTATTAGGTATTAAGCACTGCAAATTCCAAGTTAAATGAAATATTTCAATGACTCTGATTTATTTTATTTGTATGTATGGTGCTATTATCGTACACGATGTATACGATTTCGGTGTCACGAAAGTAAACAAACCGTCAAATTTAGCAACATCAGCGTACCCTCAAAGCGTTTTTCCATCATTATTTTCCTCTATTTGTGTGTGATATGTGACGGGGAGAATATACACGAACAACGGGCCATTCAATAGTGATATAAGGGACTTTTATGTTTCGGCCCAATATTTGGTTTGTCCTTCTCGTAATTTCCACGATGGCTTGTGTAACAAACGGATTGGATTTTCTGAGTCTGCAGAAAAGTATCCCATTATTAACGTACGTTATTGCTGTAAATGCCTAAGGGTCCAATTGCCAATATTAATATATCTTCCAGTGTTAATATTGCCTTAAAACGGTAGCCAATTAACGGAATAAAGCGGTAAATATTTCGATTCAATTCTATCTGTGTATCGAAGGAGGAAACTTCAATTAAATACCTACCTACATACGGTCTTATAAATGGCCACGAACTCTTGATGACCTTTCCGATAGTTGGTACGTGTTTTTTTTATCTTGAGGATGCACATGTACAGTTATCCGTTTAATTTTATCTAGACTAGATGAAATTAGTGGCCGTCAATTTAGCGTTTTAAAATAACTTCCTTATTCAGGTCGCGTATTTCAGGCCATCACAATGGTGTCATCTATATTTCGGGTATCGTTAAGGAAGAGAATTACCGAAAATCAAAAGCTGGTATATAAAAAAAACATAATTTTCAACATATGACATTTTCCTTTTTGAGGAACTTTTTGTTTGTTAAATTCTTCAGCCTACGTTATTTGGGTAGTTCCTTGACCTTTGATTTTAATGCTTATGCCCTCAAACTTTTTTCTGTTACCTTGGCCTCTTGAGCTAAGGATTTATATAAGCTGTTCCTCTTACCGTGACATTCTTATCTCCAAGGACCTTTCGACCAATTTAGATGTTTAAAAACTGCCTGTATCAGAAGTTCATTTTCAAGATGATAGATGCTCATAACATTGTTAGCTTTGTCATCGAAAATGAGAGTTGGAATTCAGAAATCAAAACTTGGTATACCAAAGGGAGTACTTGAACTTGAAACTTGACTTGGATTCCGTAAGTGTATATTAAACATAACAGTGGGGCTACGTAGCAAAAACAGTTGGTGCAACTTTCTGCGATCCCGCGTTCGCATCTTCCAGTTGTGAATCAAAACTTTAAGAGTTTCTAAACTGTCGTTAGACATAGTTTATACGTAACATGATAAGTACAAAAGATTTTTAGCCCAGTTTTTGAGCAGCTATGGTGATTACAAACTGCAAAGAAAAAGGATCCTTCCTTATTCTTCACCGTGTTACAGAATAATTAATAGTACAAGTGTAGCGTGACTAGCGTGTAATCATCTAATCACTATGGGTTGTCCCTACAACGATATCGGATTTCGCATGCTTCATATTCTCCTGGAATTTTCCTTAATAAATTCATTTTGGTGAAAGCAAGTCTCACATTATGTTCCGTTTTAATCAACTTCCTAAAGGATGAGAAAATTTAGATCACCGAATTTATTCATCGATTTCTCCTATTAGGGCCGGCGACTGGCGCCTCGGTTGCAAATTTCACGGCGCCCGTCCTCGAGGCTTGTTTGCGAAAATGTCACGTCGCCGAGTGTACAAGCGATCCTCCCCCTCTATCCCCCTCATTCTCTTCAGCAGCCCGTCGACCGCTGTGGGTTCTGCTGTTGGCTTTCGATAACTTGACTCCGCTCTGTCAGTCGAGCCACGGATGCACTACGTCCATGCAAACTGAGAATCCGGGAGATCGTACCGCTCTCCGTGGCTATCTTTACTCGTACAGTTTTGAGCTCTGACCAGATGTTTAATAAATTGCGTATGTTCAAAAATAAGACCGCCCTTAGGGACACTTGTAAGATTATTTTGTCTGTAATTGTTACTTATTCAGTATTGTCGTTTTTCAATAAAAAGTTACATCATTATTTGATTCACTTGAGACTTGCTTGAGACTGGTGCTTTAACAAAAACCACCAATGAGAGCAAGACCATGAGTTTAGTTTTTCCGGTACGGAACACTAACAAAATTATTATTATTTAGTTGCCAGACATTTTTATTTACAATCCATCCGCACGGACCAAATAATTTGTTTCTTATTTAATTTCCCGTGTTGGCACTGGCTTGTGACTCAGTATTCGATATCCTAAAAATCTGCTTTCTACATCGTAGAAGTGCAGAGTAAACAAAAGAAGCTGCCCAAACTTGGTCCACAAGATTCCGTAATACGGAATGCATTGTATAGCGACTCGCACTAAAAGCCTTCCAGCGAAGCGGTCGCGTCACCCAAAGCCCAAAATTCTGTTATATTTTCTAAGGGTACGTTTGACACCGCGTCTCCGCGCGCAGTATATTGAGAATTTATTTTCTCCCTCAAGATTACATTTGACTGCCTCTTGCCGCGTAAAACTTATACATTATTAGCTCTTCATTAAGTATTGTTATCAATAATTTTGAAAGGTTATTTGCATATCTGTCGCTATTCTTCGCTACGGCACGTTTCAAATTAATCTGTTTAGGTAGACGTGCTCGGCGGGATTTACACACAATAGCAGCGCAGGCACGTTTGCGTGTGTACTATGAAATATTAGCTGTACTGCGTTTATCGAATGCCTGTGGCTCGCGCATGCCCCACGTTCCCGTTTGAATGTTAAGCCCGTTTCCCAAAACCCCATTCTTTCGTGCCAACTAGGCCTAAGCCCGCCGCGCCATCGGATCGCAAAAGCATCCGCTCGGCTCCGACCCTCGTCGAAACTGGCCTATCTCTGACGGCCAGCGGCTTGCGGATTATCAAACTTTGGCCGGTGATTCGGCTCCGCCCCCACATTACTTAATATCTCTGGATCTCTTTCAAATTACGCTCGTATGGTATATCTTGATATGTGGCGTACTATTTGTCAAGTTATGCTATATTTGTTCTCCAAACTTGTATTTGAACAAGCAGAATACGGAAATATGAAGGTGAACTTGTCGACAACCTGTGTACAGAGTAGAGTACATACGTACAACACACAAACTATCAAGTTTTGTCTGCGTTGACTGTAATTCGGTTTCAACGTAAATAATGTCTATTCCTATTTTATTTTCAGTTACCGCGTATTTGTTTTAATCAACATGTTATTTGTTTAGATATGGATTGTATAACGTCGACGTTTATTGACTGTGTGTCAGCGCGGGGGGTGATGGCTCGATGAGCCCGATGTTCTCGATGTTTGTGAGATTATCGCGACGAGGCGCGTTTGTTCGCGATACCACGCGATACGCTCCGGTTTTTATCGCGACGTGCAATTTCTTTGTTTGTTATGTACGCAATTTCCTAAAGAGGTTCGTCGGGTTTAGAGATAAACAGCACAAGGCCCTCGCTGGAGATGGCAGATATCTTGGCTGTGTAGCGCCTGTGGTGTCGCCTCACAGCCGCTAATATTTCTTCTGAGAGCGTGTCGCCTCAGCACCCGCCACCGCGCGCGCCCGGCTACGAGCCTCCTCCACTGAAATATGATTTTGATTATGAAATATAGCGGTAAAACTCTCCAGATAGACGTTTGTAAAATTATCCGGCGCGTTAAATTTTAGCCCGAAACGGTCTCGCTGGTTTGTTCTCATTTTCCAATTTTAACCACGCAGCTGATACTGCAACAATAATATCTCATTTTTATTTAGTAGATGTTGTAATACTATGCCTTGATTTGTTTAATATTAATAGATGTTAAATGGTAAAGTGCAGGTGTGCGGGGTGTCGACCAGAACGGCAGGTGTTCTTGCTCTGTTTCTTTTCAATTTGCTTTTTCGACTAGCTTCGCTGTCTTTCATATTATACTTTATTAAAGTTAATGTTGTCTTTTTCAAACGAACGTTTGAATAAATCCTGATTGTTGATAAATTTTTGGTATTTACATGTTTTTCGAAGATTTCAAACTTTACTCAATTTGGTGTCGGCCTTTTGTCGGGATTCAAGTATCAGACAACCCAACAAAACTTCTGATTTATAATATTAATAAAGACGTAAAACCGACTATTAATTAGGTACGTACAGTGCTGACATAAGTTTACCAAGCGTCACATTTACATAATCAACATAATGTCGACGACACGATCAGTGAACTGGTTTCAGTATCGGCTGATAACGCAACAATACCAACACAATAGCATATCGTTCATCTCCCTGTTTTCGTTAGAACTTATAATCTAATCATGCAATTTCTCCATGTAGCGTCAGTCTATGTGTGTCATTTCGCCTCATGGGAAACATCTGCGCGACCCGAATATCTGGTGGTTCCTACTAAACCCATATCGCGAGATCGGCGACCATTTTTAGGGTTCCTCACCCAAAGGTTAAAACGGGACCCTATTACTAAGACTCCGCTGTCCGTCTGTCTGTCACCAGGCTGGATATCATGAACCGTGATAGAAAGACAGTTTATATTTTCACAGATGATGTATTTCTGTTGCCGCTATAAATAATACTAAAAAACAAAATAAAATAAATATTTAAGGGGGCTCCCATACAACAAACATGTTTTTTTTTTACCGTTTTTATAGATAATGGTACGGAACCCTTCGTGCGCGAGTCCGACTCGCACTTGGCCGTTTTTTTTAATTCGCCCGCCAACCATCACTTTTTGACAGTAGCCCGTCCAATAACCGTGCAGTACTCTAATTTGTTTTATTTTATTTATTTATTTCAAGTGCTTGCTGCACTTACTTGCAGTTCGGATCGCTTTTTGACTGTGAATGACATTAATAAGCATCGTTCAGCCCCGTTGCATTGGTATATTGAATTTATAATCGTTCGCCAAACGCTATCAAATGGCGATCAGCAAGAGCGCTATGGATTAGAGATTCGAAGGTGTGATGAAATTCCTAGAAGGTTCTTTTAGAGATTATGGCAAGGAGATTATGGAAGAAAAGGCAGTACGGAATGTTTCTCGCTCTCTTCCATTATACCAGCGAGAAATTTCGGCAGGTAGGCAAGCTTCAATCTCGATTAATTTAAATGTTTCTGTAAGGTCATACGTTTCGACATACGGCTTGCTATATATAGCCTTTCTCCTTAGCTAAAGGAACAGCGCATTCTAGTCCAGACCTCTATAAGCATAACCTCTATACAAGATTCCATGTTTGCATGCTGTTGTAATCAAGCTTCTGGTATGTAGATTCTCTACTGTTATGCAGAACGCCACCCTGCGGCCGGTCGGTCGATGGCGGTCCCGGCCATTTGACCCCGATATTAACGACTAATGACGTCGTTTTTGCCAGGAGCTAATTAAACCGACGCCAACCGGTTTCAAACGCTGATTTAGTAGCTTAACTAAATCCAATAGCTTGTGCTACTGATGCAGTTTATTTGCTATAAAAATGTATATTTGAAAGAGGGCATTTAAGCGGCTCAATCGGCCGATGACCTTTACATAAATTAGAAAATATGAATTTATATAAAATCTTGATTAACGCGGCGAAATAAAATATTATACCATTAAATGTGGTCTAATCCGTGTGGGCGGATTATATCGGTTTTATTTGATAGTTGAGTCGCAAGCAGCGTGGGAGCGTTACTATGATTTGTTTACACCGTTCGAGTGGCTGGCGCGATCAGCTGTGCGAGTGACGCGGCACGGCGCGGCGCGGCCGGCGCGGGCGTGCTCACGCGTCACGCGTGACGTCTCGCCCGCTCCGGTCGCCGCGAGACTTGATTGCAGCAATCAACTATTGTCAATCTCATTTCGCGATTCGAATGATTGCTTCATCAATCATCATTGTTAGTGTGAGTTAATCGTGACTTGTAATCTAAATTTAAATAATCTAGCTAAGCTTATTACAACGGTAATCTAAAATTCGTTTTTAATATTGCCATTTCATTATTGATTAAGTAATTAAAAGTTCTCTCATCGTCACCGAAGGAATAACTAACTAAGCTAATAATTATCATTTGACGCCCTCTCTTCAAACAAATATGCTAGTAACTGAGGTTCTAATTTAAATATTTATATTCTCACCTACATTATTGATGTAGACACTGTTTCTCGCTAAGTTTGTCTAAGCATGCCTAAGTAATCGTAATGTTTGGCGTTATGGATTAATTCAAACACATACATACGCAAGGCTGTGTTTACTTCAGCGTACTAAAGCCTTGAATTCAATCTAGCTCTGTTAGTTCCAATCGCGTTAAACCACAGAATACTAAGGGACAGAAGCATCACTCCGCAAAGAAATTTAAAAAAATAGCGACTCTTGCTTTGACGCAATAAAATTAAATTTAGCTCGCGTAGCGCTGCATACCTACCAGTCATATTAACCTACAGAGCGCCTCTCTTTCTCGCAAAGCTCTTATCTCTTCTGACGCGACACGTGTAACGACGCGCGACCCGCCGTCGTTGTCCGGCTATGTACTTGTAGCTTCGTACCTACAGCGCGGAGTGCGCTAGGCCTGGTTAAACATAGCCGTATCTACATAGAATAGAAACAAGTTTCTACGTTACACGATACGTCTAAAGTACTTGCATGCTCATTTATATAGTAGCGAGGCAGCTGCGACCGCACGCGAGGGTCGGGTTCCAACTAGCTCCAGGACCATGAAAATCTCCTACTAATATCTTACGAACCGACTTCTTGTAATAAGATACCTTACCCACCTTGTACTCAACACCACATGTATCCTCTCTCGGCAATCTCACTTGAGAATATCTGTATAAAGGTTGTATAAATGACGGTTCCAAGAATCTAGAATCCAATTTATTGTCATATTCTGTTTGTGAAGCTAATTGTTCTGATAGTTCCATGAAGTCTCGACTTCACCCATTAACAGGACCGGGCTCGGCATAAAACGCCGTGCCGAATTTCAACCGTGTAGTTTCATAAAAGTTTCTTAAAATAACTTTGCTATGACCAAGGTAAACTGCAAAACGGGTATCAATTCGTTCCGCATTGCATCCTCAGGGTTTTAAGATAATACCTGTGCTGCCAATGAGTTCCGCTCCTAATCTCCGATATCCCTCTACACGTGTAACAAAGGTACGAGTACATGTAGAAGTGATACTGCGGCTACACCACCTATGTATGTGTTGTATAACTTTACTTTGCTACTGTTTGGGATATTCGGTCACCTTTAAGTCCTCAAGGACATCTTGTAAGTATGTAAAATCGTACTCTAATTCTATCGGCACACGGCACACCACCTCCCGGTAGAATTTAATGGAGTCTACCGAGCGAGTTGTTTTCTGATTATTGCTAAATCTTAAAGACACCCAGTCTGTGCAGGATATTAAGGGCTTTCTCCCATTCTGAGTACAATGGGGCACTGAAATCCTTTTACTATAACAAACGGCCATCTAAGTTTTTTCAGCAGTTTGTCTGTCGAAATGATAGTCCGAAAGGGTGCAAAGCTAATTGCAAATCTTAATACACAATTCTGGAAGCCAATGCTATCGTTACAATATCTATAATATTCACGATACACGGTTGCTGTATGCCATAACTACTTCACATGCTTGTAGTAATGGCGACTACTATCTACTATAGTAGGGGAGCCCACGAGGCTAAATGGGGATTTACTCGAGCGTCGTAGAGACCTATTGGGATGCAAAGCTTAGATGATAAGAAGAAAAAAATGTTATATGATATATACCTTTACATCGGTGGGGGAAGCGGCTATAGATTATTAAATATGTAAAAAAAAACTGTTGCATGGACATCCTCGAGCGCATCAGATATTGATAGCATCAATGCCCTACGTATTTTTAATAATGTACGTATGTTAATCTGATCGTTTGCATGATGCGGGTGGTTGTAATTAAGGGTTGAAAATGAAAAAAAAAAAAAATTTAATCGAGCGCGTCAGATTTTCTAAGGGAGTGTTAAGTACACCAAAAAAAAGCTCTCATTCACTAATCTGACGATTTCGATGGGACGCAAACTCGCGGCGATTTTCATAATGTGCAAAAAAAAATCGCCATTTTGAAATACTCAAGCGCGTCAGATTAAGATATATATGGTTCATCTTTATGTTCTAAACGTACTGTCTCATAATCTGACGATTATCTAGAGGGATTCGCCTGATCTGACAAAAAAAATTAGAAACCTTTAAAGTGAATTAAAGGCCATCCCTGCAACTTCCCGCTAATTCCATTCCTGGGCGCTTGAAATTGTACTTATGACATTTTTGAGCTCAAAATATAATTTATGTGATATTTTGAGCTCGCTGAGTTCAAAGAAATAATATTTCTATGCATTTGAGCTCTCCCAGCTCGAAAGTCTGATAGAAGTTTCATAGAACACTATTTTTGGAATTTTCAAACCGCAATAACTTTTGAATGGATCAACCAATTTTCACGCGGTTGACACCATTCGACGCAGTTTTATCATCCTCATAAGTAATTTTGCAATTTTAATTGATCGAACCACAAATTTCGGAGTAATCCCGAAAAAACACTTTTTCGGGTTTCTTTCGTTCACGATATCTCTCGAACGAATCAACCGATTTTGACCAGCTTGGTGGCGATCGACGTGGTTTTTTAAGCTCAAAGGCGGATTAGTTTTTGAAGTTAATCGATAAAGCCGGTTAAAAGTTATTCCAAAAAAATCACTTTAAAAAAAAATTTTTTTCTTATATTTTAAATCATTGAACTTAATTAATTAAAAAGCTCAGGAAATAGCATGCAAATAAATAAGTGTATGCTTTTTTAGTAGATTACATGTATTTATAAAAAATTACGCAGCTGCACGCATTTAACTTTATCGACGAATTTTTGTTATTTCGGCTTGCGGAAATCGTCAGATTAAATATTTTTCATTATACTTGAATTATTTCCTTCAAAATAAAAAAAAATTTAGCTACGCTCGAGAATGTCGAGATGACGTTTTTTTTTTACAACTTTGTTGCCCTCCCCTTTTTTTACGTCATTCTCAAATTGTCAGATTAGTGGAATATACACTTTTTAGGATGTAACTAACTCATACCTTAATCTGACGCGCTCGAGAATTTCTGATGGTCAATTTTTTTTTACTAATCTGATCCTGTATCCTTCACGGGCGGCCTTATATATGGGCCTCATGTTTTGTGGAGGTACTTAACCGGGTACAAGGTATCCCCCTGTATATTAATCTGCCGCGCTTTAGTAAATCCCGAAATCCCCGCTTGGGCTCCCCTACTACTATAAGTATATTATGTAGACATGTAGGAAGGTGTACGTACGGGTTGTATGTCGAAGCCCCACGTAGAGACGAAATGAGGGCGTGCGTTGGAGTCCCGTCGCAGTCGCTTATGCATTCCCTTCTAGGTTCTTTATGAGAGACGAAACTCGGATGTAGGTACTTATTGAAATGTAGTTGAATTGCTGTGCAAGAGCATCATGGTCGTGTTGCCCTCACATTTTAGATTTACAAGTATAGGTTATGAAGTGCTTGACAGGTTACATACATGTGGTACGTGACCACAAGGTACATGTATTTTGTATGGATAGGAATTAATACGTTGCACAAGGAGAAGGCTTTAAGCTAAAAATGATATAGTTTAATTTCATAAAGAGCCGCGCTACCTCTTGTGAAGATTTTCTGTTGTGACATGAATACTTCATGAATGGAATAATTTTCCTACAATGTTTATCTACTGTCTGTTCACTTTAATATACAGAGCACGTCTGTTCAGATTACTTGGCACCCGTCACGCACCTCGTATGAAATAAATTAGGTTTCAAAACCAGAACACCTCCACTCCAATACACCGGCACCTCCCGATAAAGAGCTCTCTATCATCGACAAAGGGCACAAGGATAAAGGTATTGTTCGACATTTTTATCGTCCTGTATCAAAGACCTACCTACTCAAAATATAAGCAGAAATTGTGCTAAAGTTTAATGAAAAACTTCTAAAGCTTGTAGAAATAATGATTCCAAACAAGCCCATTCGTTGCGCCGAGTTATTTTAATTGGAAAAGTCGGAACTGAAAGACAATCACATTATTCCATTGGGTCGTTATTTTTTACTGCATCATTAATTTCTAGCAAGCACGGCACCTGTGTAAATCAAGTCAATGTACAAACAATTTTGTATTCAATTCCCTATAACAAGTTACGGAAACAAAAAGTAATTTCCTAAGTTTTCACAATGGACGGTCGACTGTGAACTGTCGGCCGTCGGGCAGTCAGTGTCATTGTTGCATTAACGCCGATGTGAATTTATCGGTTGGTTCATTGTTTCCAGCAATTAATTTGTGCATAATAGGTCAAGCGCCGATGGTATAACGACATCCGGGCGGTGCCGGGCTTGACTCACTAAACATATATATACCAGTAACACAGCGTCAAACACTCAAACAATTGGATCAAACCGCTTCATTAAACCAAATGTTTCTATAGACCTATTCCACATTAAGAAAATGACACTGGATTTGATCCTCCTTCCTTGCTTTGAATTGTGATGACATACTCGTAGTCCTTGGATTCGAGTATTGACCAGTCAATACTTGAATCACATCATCAATCATCAACAGCCTGTACGACTCCTCTGCTGATGCACGCACGCCACTGAACCAGATCTTCGTCTTCCTCATATAGTTTATACGTGCCAGTTACTTAACGCCGGTCGTCGCTCCATCAGGCCGGAGGAAAAATCGTATACTCCAATACTTGAATCACAATCAACGGCCAATTATGAACCGTCTTGTCTTTACCCGTCTAATTTTCATAGATTTGAGTCACTGTCACTCTTTTCCACCGTATTTGAGTGGCGTGCTGCGCTTCGATACAATATAAATAGCCACTCGTTAACACCCAACTACTTCACTAAAATAGAACCAAGGCATACCCAGGCCCCGTAGAGGGCCTTGGAAACGAGACATTAGAGTTTTCTTTCTGCAATTTAATTATAGGACAGTTTCTTGTTACTTTCGGGCGTCCCGCAAACTATTTTATAATTCCTAAGCTACCATTTTTTTTTCAGATTTCTACGTACTTAAAATGTAGCTAAAAGCGTGTATAATGTAAAAATTGGTTCATTGTCTAATAATAAATTATGAAACGTTTGAACTTGCCATACATACTTATATGTAAAACAAAATTAGAAGCATGAAATAGTAGTCTTTATAACATTAACCTACACTTTAACTACTAACGTTTGTTGTGTTTTCTCAATATTTTTGTGGTGATAATCACTTGGTAAATGTATCTGCTGTGCTGATAATACGTCATAAGAACGACCTTCATAACGCACTTGAGCGATTTCTGCATTGAGGTCGTATGCCGAGCGTGAAAGAGAACATAGTTGCTAGTGTTGCCAGTTTGATCTCGATACTCCTCAAGTCCATACTACCTATACCTGACGTTCTTACTTATTCTCAAAATCATTATTATAACTTTATGTATAACATGTAAACTCACAATTTAATTAAACTAAGAAAATACTCGAGCACGCCTACCCAGGACAGTTGCATGGCCACCCAGAAATTGGAAAACCTTGAATGACTATACACTGCGCTCGTCTTCTTTGGGAAATCAGGTATTTTTGGCTGGCTTGACTGCAGTTTTAATTAAAACAAAGTCATTAATATATAGTCAGTAATACATTTAGTACTAATGCTTCGTGGCAAAATGACTGGCGCAAATAGAGCTCTCAAAAGAGCTCTAACGCACTTTAACACAAACACATCACACATGTACCGCCACAGATTGTTTAATACTTTCTACACAGTCATGTCTATCGTTACTCCCGCAGATTGTGTAACAGCTAGTACGTCCACGTGCTACATCGCCTCAGGCTTATGCTACAATAATTCACGCAGTCGTGTAAAAAACTCCGATACGCTGACATTGACACACTTCCCCACGTGGACTTCCTGCCCACTCGGAACTCGCATTTGTTTTTGTCGCGTTTTTTTACTCTCCTTGTTTCAGCTCGGTTCGCTTCCGAGTCGCTTTTCAGCCGCGTTTAGTGGAATTTCCAATTTTTATTTATATTGGTTGTTTTTATTTATACCAATTCAAGTTCACTCGCCACGCGCTTTTTCGCCGTATTCGGTGTTATAAGTGTTTTCCGATAAATGGGAATGTATCACTTTATGCCGAATGGATTTCGGTGTTTATAACTATATTAAATTATCTTCCTTTGTCATTTTCTCACATTTCATATGAATATTGCAGTATGGGGCCTTTTCAATTTAATAAATTGTGAATTGTAGTTTAGTAAAACTTTATGTAAAGGGACATGTCCCACATGTCTTGAATCATATTTCGGTGTTTGGAAAAACCCTTGCGTGTGATAAGCGTTGGTTCGCGTGAGTACAACAGTTTTGAACCGGACCAGCCCGCTAGTAGAGCCGATGCTATAAATATTGCAACTTGATCGTCAACCGCCGCCCACGGAAATTGGCTCCTCCCCGCTCTATACACGAAAACTGGAGCATTACTTCGAAGCTTCATTACCCCTATCTCACAGCATGATGGGATTATGAGAATAGTACTCTGCAGCGGAGGTTGTGAGTATAGTGTTATCTTAAAAACTGCCTTAAGCACAACCCTCTCATCTTTTATCTTACCAGTTATTCAAAGATATCCAAGGATAAAAAATTTGATGTTGCCTCTTATTGTCGCCTCGCAAACCATTTCTGCTTTACAATACACATAAAGAAACTCGTAAAGGCAAATAAAGATATTCAATATTTAAAGGTAAAATGAAAGCGCCGCCGCCGGCTAAAGATGAATTTGCATTTCTGTTTTATTTTTATTTTTTTTATATCTTCGATTGACTTTTGTTTTTCTTTATAACTTTTTGCTTTTTCTTTTCTGTTCCTGAACCATTCAGAAGCAGTATGAAATCAGTAAAATGGATACCAATGGTAAATTTAATATCAATGGTACTGGAGTAAACTAGAGCATTTCAGCTTTATGTATAGGCCAAGCCTGTATTGGTTAATAAGGTTATCCAATTAACTATTTCCTATAGGAGTTATATTTTAGTAATATTAAACGAAGATAGTCAGTAGCTAAACAAAGATACTTAAATACTTAATTCCTAAAAGAAAACAATTTTGTAGTTGAAAACTCGGCGAGATGAACGCAACTAAAATTAACAACTTTTCCATTAAAACTTATGTTATCTCAGTGAAACTTACCGCTTTACATTTTCATAAGGACTACTATAAATTAACCGTCGAAAGGTGAATCGTCATGCGATCATGTTCACAAAGTAACTATGTATTGTTAAAGCAGAGTGTTGCTATTAGGCAATTTCAACGACGAAAGGTCAAGCATTTATATCATCAAAACTTAATTATTTTTTATCCTGCTTACGTAAAAAACATGTACAAACACTACTAGATTATAAAAAGCGTTTCTATTTTCACTATGGTCGTAAGTCGTAAACCAAGGGTGTGGGGACAACGGGACGCCCCGCGGCTGCAGTGGCGGCCCGGGTGGCAACGTCACGCGGCGGAAGCAAAACTTTCGGCCGACCGGGACATGCGGGACCCACCCGCCTTCTATATGGGACCTCGAACAACCATCTGTATCGTACACAAGTATATACAGTTCAACTGGATAAACGCGTAGATTCCTAGAATATTATTAAAGTAAGAAAGGTCCTGCGTATGAACGTAAAAGGTTTAATTCGACTGATCATGAAACAAAAACTCCCCTAAGAAGACGCAAGGATAAATACAGTCTCACAATTCACTTTTTCTGGAGCAGGTTTTTAGTTTAGTTTTTCAGTACTTGGTGAGTAGTACGTAATGAAGAGATACAGTTTCCTTCAAAGGGGTGTTTTTTTTTTCACTGTAGTAACTATAAATTCATAGCCGAGATCAGAATTATGTTCGTATCTTAGTTATTGTAATTTTGAATTGATGAACTTATCCTATAACTGATGAAGATGATGATGAAGAAGAAGATGATGAACTGATGAGTATGTTAAATAAAACAATATTTATTTAGCACATTATCGAACAAACGCATTAATAAAATAAATATACATGTGCACGTTTTTCCTTAATGTTATGTGTGAGGAGCATTGGCTCTATAATTTTATTCATAAACACAAGCTTTGGTTTATGAATAAAATTATAGAGAATATGGGTGTGGACCCATTCTGCAAAGTTTGCTGGCTGCTCCCACACGTGCGCTATACTTTGCGACCTCCGAACAATTTCTCTGAATGGGAAAAGTTGGTAGTGGTCTGGGACCCTCACCACTTTCTGCGAATGGAGTTAAGTAGCCTTATTGCAACAGTTGTGTTCGTTCAGTAGTGAAATTAACTTAATTAATTTGTCCAAATAATAATCGGCAAGGCCACTGGTGTTCCAGATAAGAGACGAGCGCTATACACCAGGCGGGTCGTCTGCTTGTTGATTGTTGTGCATAAAAATGTATTTTATTCAATTTATTAATTTACTGACTGCATAAATAAAGACTGACGATTATTGATCGATCGTAAGGTAAACGTGGCCGAAGTTATACATATATACATTTTGTAATAACAACTACATATCTCTATGAACTCAACATATTTTCCATCAAACATGTTTCACGGAAAATATCGGTGAAATAGAGGCGCGAATTCTACTTAACAATTTAGTACCAAATCTGCTACCTCCGGGTAAATGTGTTGTACTAGTATGAAGTATATAAGGTGCCGTTTAACGAGATTATGTTTAACGTTGTGGGCGTAGCCAGGATTTGATTCTGGGGATAAAGCCTCTTATCTATATAAGCCCAGGTTGACTAAAAGAAGTTAAGTCCTGACGTACTGTGGTATCTGGCAGTATCTCTGATGGGGAATTGTAAACATTGTCTGTAGTCGTTGTTCATCATTTGTTTCGTAGCGAGGTATCTTCGGGAATACCTTAAGGGCTTAATACTTCTTCTCCCCCTCGCTTCGCCCACGATGTGTTTAACACACGTACAGTAAACAGCACGCGGCCGGTTTCATAACGTTAATTTATTCTCATTGTCCCACGAATTTTGTTTTCCTAACGTGTGTGCGAGTCGCCTTATCACGGAGCCTGAGCGTAGGTAGGTACTTACGGTCGGCCATTCTTTGTAATCATCGAGAGTAGGTAGGGTTGCCTGCCGTACTTTTATATGCGGTAACCGACGGCTACTATGACGTTAACGACGAGTCACTTAGATAATACAAACTTACCTACAGCTTACAATTGTTGCAATAAAACTGAATGTTAGCAGTTTCAGAACGACCATAAATGTCTACTCTATCTCTGTCGGACTCAAAACCTTCCAGAACGTCACAATTTGAACAATTTCAACAAAATACTTAACAATCTATGAATTGTACTGTTATCGATCTCATGCCATGACCCCCAGCTCTCCCCCAGGGATGCTCGAGTTAATCGATCACGTTTCTGCGTGGGCTTTTAAATTAAAATACCTCCAAACGTGTTCGAGATTTAAATTTAGATTTTAAATCGGGTTATTCAAAAGACAAAAATAAATGGTTTTAATCAGAACATTGGTAGTCATCGATAAAATTAGATCGATGCAATAAGAAGTGAGAACCCTAAACCCTAAAAATGTGTTTTAACTTTTTGAGTTTTCTCTTATAGTGGCAACCCTACTCGGCAGGTGTTCGGTACCTGTGAATATAAACTCGTACTACTGAACGGCGTTTATTTGAAGACGTGTTTAGGGGACCTGGCGCCATGTGCGTTCTATGGTATTTAACCTTATAACACTTCTTCACTTTATTTCGGGTCTGTAGTTGAATTCAGCTAGCGTTATTAGCCCTGTGTTTCTAGACTGAATATATATTAAGCAATATTGTTCTATGACCCCTATTTACTGTTGCATTTTCTAGCTTCTATTTTCTATTTTCTATATTCTAAATCTTTTTTTCAAAGTTATTTTGTCCATTTGGATCTAATTTAACGCTCTATATTATGTTTAATTAACAGATACCCGCGACTCCCGCTTGGAATTCGTTGTATAGTTGTTCCCTAAGGAAGTGAACGTTTTTCCGGGATTAAAAGCATCCCTTGTCCCATTCTAGGACCTAAAGTACGTACAGTCGTACATACTAAATTTTCATCTACAAACACATAGAGACTTTCGCATTTATAATGTTAGTAGGGTTTTATCGCAAGTCAGCTGTTTGATATCAAACCTGGTATTATCTGATAAAGTATGACTCAACAACTCTGACTTCTCACGCTGCACGTGTCCACTGAAACATCGATATGAACCTGCTTTCATTGTAATATACATACATAGCTCAATGACAACAAAAACTCCATTCTTTATTTTTTTCATTGGACTTTTCTCAAACTCTCTTTGCACATCCTATCAATCCCATAATCAAGACTTATAGATCCGTCTAAAACTCATCTGCGATACAGATAAAATTGCTCTATGATATAATTATTACATTATAGTCCTTGATTGTTAACGTTTATCGATATTCACGTACACCCTAGTCATCTAACTTCTAATCTAGGCGGTTCAAAATATGCGTAATAGCACAGAAGACTTAATAGTACCAAGTAATAGTATTGGCGACGGGTTTTCACGTTCCTTTTGGTAATTACTGACCATTACAATAGCCGAAACTTCTTGTTTCATAATGCCTCCGTACTTGCTATGGCTTTCATGTTTGCCCACACAATACAACAAGCATTACCTTGACCTGACTTAGCACTCAACTTTATCCTGACATGCCTTGTTAAGGTTTTCAGTCATCACAATCATGGCTAAGCTTGATATGCTGATTTCTTTACTTTTTTAGTGAACTTAGATGTAATTATTACATCGTGATCAATGGAATATATTATTATCACAAGCTTTTATTTACCTTGCAATGTTTATTATTTGTTTGTTTGGGTCAAATCTTGCAAGTTGAATCAGAACCACTTCCTCTTATCCTACGGAGTTGAAATTTTGCATATTTGTCAAAGTCCGATCAATACAATATTATGGTGACAGCCAGCTGATCTAATGATGGAGACGGAAGGTGGGCAATAGAACTTCTTGACGGATAATCGTAAACTACTAGTGTTACTAATTTGTTTATATTGCGAATTTGTTAAAAGTTTGCCTAGAAAAATATATTTTTCAACAATAATCTTGTGTTGAATCTATGTTTACTTGATTAGTAATTAAAAGTATTACAGATACTTATAGAAAGCAGGTATACTTATTTTTAGGTCCAACCTCTATAAATGCTCTGTAGTTGTCTTACCCACACATAGAAAAGCCTTGAAAACCAAATACTAACAGACTAACTATACAATTGTCTACTGTAAGCTATACTTACGTAGCATAGGTTACATTTGTAAGCGTTCGTCCCTTTGTGAAACTTGTGAAAGGATGGTAATCAGTTTGTTGAAAGGCTTTGTGATAATGAGCGGAGATATTTAAATGTTTCCCGGAAATGACACTGTTTTAATTTTTAAAAGTTCTATTTAAAATATCTTTTGACCGTTAATACTGTTTTAATCAGGGTTGGCCTTTTGATCTTTTATTTTGTTGAAAGGTTTCTGTTGATTCGCAGTTTTTTGGTTGGTATCGTAAGTACTGGTGACTGGTCATCCCGTCTCTTGGCTTTACACCATTAGGACAACGATCACAGAATAAAATAGTACATACTTACCAAATTCGGAACATATTCAATTCTCAAAATGTAAAATCCTATAACCTTAAATCCTAAAATTAAAGTTTGGATGGTGATGAATGAGCCATACGTAAAATTTTGATATCGATGATAAAAGTCTAGTCAACCCTGGTGTCGGAGTTAACGACCGCCCGAAGGCCTCCGACATGGCCTATGCACTACATATTTTATTAATGTACCTATGTTTTTAGGAGAATCCTTTTGACCAAACATCTGCGGAAAACTTAAACTTTCATGTAATTATGCTCTTTATTTATTTATTTATTAGATGATCAACAGCTTATACAAGAATTTCAGTTACAATCTTAAGTTATCATAATATAGGCTAATGAAAGATCTTCCTAATTATTACAATTATTATGCATTTGCGCTCTCTAGCAGAGGATTTAAGTATATATAAAGGGTGTATGTGTGTGAGTCTATATGTGTCTCTTATTCAGATTTGCAGTTAAAACCTGACGACATCAAACGTTTCAACGCCGCTAGTGGTTCCATGGTTTAATGGCTTCAAGAGTATTCCTTTGAGTCACATTGTGATTCATAAGGTTTACGGCCGCTTTTCTAAGTAAAATGCTTAATTAGTACATAAAGCCGTGCCGTTACGCGTTTATTTATCTTTTCTACAAGTAAAGTTATAAAAGCTTACTAGACTTAGCACGTGCAAAACATTCATCTCATTTTAAAACAAAATGTATGTTGGGGTAAAAAAAAAACGACCTATTGTTAATAACAAACAACACTTATTCATTATTCATCATCATCATCATCATCAGCTCAATTCCGCAGGGAATAAGCCTCAGCCCTCATACACCATTCATCCCTGTTCTTTGCCAATTTTGACCAGGTGTTACCATCTTATTATGTCATTGGTAATATTTACTCGTGGCACGTCTCTCATATGCGGGAGGCCGTTTGGGTAGGTACCACTGCTTTGCGAGTTATTCTGCAGCCAAGCAGTAGTGCGTAAGCAAGCCACATGCATTACTTTGTTCCGGTTTGAAGGGCATTGTAGCCAGTGATATTACTGGGCATATTATAGGTACTTAATATCTGATGTCTCGAGGTGATTAGCGCAATGCAGTGCTACGTAATCCGTTTTATGGTATTAAAAGTTCTGGGCGGCACTACAATTGTTATAGGCAGGCGTGGCGATTACCATCAGGCGAATGACCTTCTCGTCTCATCACTCAGTTCCATTAAAATATATGTATATTTTATTTAAACATAACTACGGAAATATATTAGTTCCCGTGGGAACCGGGAAGTCTGCGGTCAAAGCCACAGAGTAAAATACTAGTATGTCAATAAATCGATCTAACACTATCCTATCTCCTGGAAAACCTGTTTCGATCCCGACCGAGGTATTGGTAGTTGAGAATGGAAGCGCCACTCACGACCGCTGAGTTCTGAAACGACTTCCTGGCATTGTTCACACTTATTCAGCAGCCGATTTGAGAACGTCATTAAACAGTTCATTATATCCTCTTTTATGCACATCGTTATATCGCGAATTATTCATTTGTCGTGTCGGTATGTCTTATTATGCCGTTCGCAATACTCGCTCGAATATGCAAGCTGTGCGGCTTTTTGAACGAAACTGACGGAGCCAGTTTTGAATACTAGTTCAGAGGTCCAGTATTCGGAATTTGCCAATTTTATTCCCTGTGCAGTGTGCAATTTATTTTTGTCTGCCTGGTTTTCAAAACAGGCTTCTAACGTGCACATAATTGCGACGTTATCAATACCCTTTAAATAAAATACATGATATTTTGCCTGCGTAACGCCAGGTTTTTTTTTAACTTGTATATTATTTCAGTACGCATCTTTTTATTTACCTCCCTTGTTCATCTAAAATCGCAGCATTAGGGCCTACCTTTAATGGCCTTATTATGATTTGTTTCATCCCGTATCCTCCCCGTTGCTAAGTTCCACAAAGCTACGTATAATAAATCAATGACATCCCTAATTTGAAATCTCCCGAATGTTCCCTTTGCTAGGGCTGCCCGGGCCGGCTTTGGTCGTTGATCTCGCAACTCGCGGTCGGGACAGCCCTGTTTCCAGTGAAGAACTTTACTACCATTAGTAAAGTCAGATGAGGAAAAAAATCAAGAGCTTGAAATGCATGACCTCAATTTGTATAAAAATATTCTGTGTTGGCTATGCTGTTGAATACGGACAAGTATTTGTACAAAGGAGTCTTTTACTATTATAAAAAAAAAACCTAAAAAGTGTTGAAATTATATCTACCAGAAATTCTGATAGCCTGTTAAATTGCAAATCCAATCATAGCCTAAAAAACCTAGGTAAATACGTCATCATCCTAGCAACTAGCAACACGGTCCGCATCGGATATTATCGCAGCGGTTCGCTTCGAACGATAATAATCAGAAGGGCTGCCTAACGGCCCCTTTAATGCGAGGGGGTACCTCCGGCTTCAACCCGAGACCTCTACAATATCCTATTCCATTTGGAATTGTGTTTTTGTTTGCCGTATACCTTTTTCATTATCCTGAACCTGTACTCTACCTACAGTTGGAAATAGTCCGCCACAATCAACGCCATGTGTTCGATTCTCGGCTTCTCTTCATGTCATATTTGCCGAGCTGTAGTTTGCTTTCAATGACTACCCCAATTGTGGTCCAACTAGGCCACTGGCACTTCTGCTTGCTAATCCTGTGCGCTATGATGGATACTTCAGTTTTGTGTCGACTAAACTCATTTTTAGGGTACCTCAAAAGGAAAAAACGGAACCCTTATAGGATCACTAAGTTGTCTGTCTGTCTGTCAAGACCCTTTAACTCGAGAACGCCTGGAGGTATCGAGTTGAAATTAAAACCATATATGCAAACATATATACTCAAGTCTAAAGTCCCTTAAAGGTGTGAAAAAATCAAACTTCTTAGTTAACGTAAAAAAAAGATACGGCCGTTTATGACGCAAAAAACGAATATTTCGACACTCTTAAGGGAATCAAAATTTATAGGGTACTTTCCGTTGACATAGAACTATGAAATTTAGCAAGTAATATTGTCTTATACTACAAGTACAAGGAACAATCTGAAAACTATACATTTGTAATTAAATCATCAAGAATATAGTCTTTATTTTAAGTACGTAGTCAATCATCGAGGTTAAAAAACTGCGAGACTCAATTCCTGAACTATTTATTATATGTATCTACAAATTTGTACGGAACCTTCAGTGGGAGAGTCCGACTCGCACTTGTCCGGTTTTTTTTGCAATCAAGCCAGAAACATTTAAGCGCGGAGATGCAAGCAACGTCAGAAAAATACGCTACAAAAACGGCACAATATCCGCTGCAGTGCGTCCTGAACGATAATAATCAAAGGGCTGCCTAACGGTACCTTTATTGTATGGGGTACCTTCGCACCCGAAACCTTTATACAATGCATAGGGTTTAATTTGGAACAGTCCTTTTGTTTGTCGAACAAGGTTCTTTTCGTAATTTTTTTGTCGAACACTGCTGAATGCATTTACATATTCAATGTACCAAGCGGCAATGAATTCTGTGAACGATAATGTTGTTTTGTTCGTGGAATAAAGGATATAATATTAAAATTAATTTATTATTAACTATCAGACGACAAACACTTAATACACCGGAATTATTATTGGAACAGGAAATTAGGCACTGTTTATCTTCAACTTCCGTATTTAAACCATTATCATGAGACGATGAAGCCAGTCTATGCTTATTTTACCTCTATAGCTGTGAATGTAGTGCTATTATGGTTTTATTAGATTTGCGAAATGTATCTAAAAATTAAAATGGAGCTGCTTCTAGCCGTAATCTTACTTTGTATTGTCATAAGACATTGTATTTCTATAGATATCTGTTCTAAACATTTGTATTTGTTCGTCTACAGGGCAGTCACGGATCCCCGCGATGGCCGGCGCGTCGCCCTCAAGAAACTGCCAAACGTTTTCCAATCCCTCGTCTCCTCCAAACGCGTCTTCCGAGAACTCAAGATGCTATGCTTCTTCAAACATGAAAACGTAAGTATTACTCCATATAAATCCATTTTTCTTGATGTCTATTGGGCTGAAATAGCCAACTTCATTATTTTTATCATCGTAATTTTTTGCCATATCGATCCACTGTTGTTTAAGCTAAAATACTGTAAAAAGACAAATTCGAGTGGAGTTACCAATATCTTAAATTTATGCATGGATATGTCACGTAAATCTGTTACGAACATCGTGGAATAGACGAAATCGTTCTTCGAATTTGAGTTTTAACTCGTAAATAATGTAACAAATCAAAGTAATTGTTATAAACATTTTGTAACAGGTTTTTAAATTATGAGCCTGGCAGAATTTCGATACCTCTTCAATATTAAGTAACCACTTTTGTGTTACGTTAATTTATTCTGTAATCGAGTTTTTGTCAATGGAAATTTCACCCTTTCATTTACATATTACATTACTTTCGTTGGGTGTGTATTCTTTTCAAAAATATTATTGCGCTGATGTTTGCATACATATTTGGTATTATGGTCATCTGCCCTTTATTCAAATCAGGAGCATCTTATTATTCTCTATATATAAAGAGATGCTCCGTCCAAAGTCCAAGTTATACCTAGTCTTGCCATAAATACTGAAACAAAGAAAAAAAAATCCATTGCAAATAACATTTATTACTTTTACAGTGCGTTAGTTTAATACATATATATAAAACAATTTAAAATATAAAAAGCTTATTCTAGGTGGTCTCCATTGGCTGCAATACAGTCCTTTAAACGTTGAGGCCAGTTATCAATAGAAGCACGCACTCTTTCCATGGGAAAATTCTTCACTGCCAATCGGACGGATTGTTTTAGGGACTCCAAATTATCATGGCATTTAGAGCAAGCCGTACTCTCTAAAACTGCCCATAAATCATAATCCAGCGGATTAATATCGGGACTAGATGACGGCCAGTCTTCAGCTCTGATGAAGTCCGAAACGTTCGTTTCCAACCAAGACTGCGTAGACCGAGCTTTATGACCCGGCGCCGAGTCTTGCTGGAAGGACCATTCTTGGTTATTGAACATGGTGTTGTTTAAGGGGCTTCACTACCTTTTCAAGAATGGTATCTTGATTGTGCCGATGTTTTGATACCTTTTTCACAAAAGTATGGCTCAGTCACTCCTTCATAGCTAATACCCCACCAAACCATCACTGAAGTCGGATAGTGCCCACGTTGCACTCTGTCGACTAATTGGGAAGCTTCCTTAGAGCTTTGAGCATAAATACGGTCATTTTGTTTGTTAAAATGTTGCTCAATTGTAAAAAAAATCTCATCTGTAAACAAAATGTTTCTGTGACCCCTTTGCGCTTTGACCGCTTCAGTAGTTGTTTCGATTTTACCATCCTATTCTTTTTTAAATTATCAGTTAAGAAATGACCAGTACGTCTCTTATAGGCTGCAAGTCCTAAGTCATCTTTTAAAATACGCGACATGTTTCTAGGTGCTATCTTCATCTCCCGAGATAAAATCTTTTGCTTTCGGACAGGATTTCTTGAATTCTTTCCCTTACTGCTTTGACCACCTTTTTCGTACGAACACTACGTGGACGGCCAGATCTTTTTCTGTCACAAACTAAGGAGGTCTT
This sequence comes from Petrophora chlorosata, assembly GCA_951640565.1. NCBI lineage: Eukaryota > Metazoa > Arthropoda > Insecta > Lepidoptera > Geometridae > Petrophora > Petrophora chlorosata. Next base: position 4,141,455 of record OX621194.1, on the reverse strand, counting down.
ATTGTACCTATTAATAGTCCGGTACACAAACATTTTACTAATACCAAGCGTTTGGAGAGTTTCAAAAATTGCATTTGGCTCCGTACCTACTTTGTGTAATGCAATCACAGCGATTCGGTTCTCTTTATCACCCCACTCCATTTCAATATCGCAAAATATTGTACAATGTATTGGCGCCAAAATGAGAAAAATCAATGAACATTCATATAAAAATTACAGATTCAAAATTCAAATGTAATATTTTGTTTATTTTTAATTGTAACAGTATTTATGGCCAGACTAAGTACATTACTCTTTCTTACATCGTCATTTTTTACATAAAAGAAAAAACAGAAAGCCATCATAAAACCATGAAATAAAAATAAACACCTTGGAAAGTGAACTAAGCGGTGTGAAATAATCCAAACAATGAAAGTACCTCTAACTTTATTAACATTCAGCGAATTTAAAACGTCAACCTTCGAAGAATTTCCTCTTCTCATGAATTTCAAGTTAACGATGGCGAATTTGTAACGTTCTCACGAAAGAATACGATAACAGCTTTGAGGCCAAGGACGTAAAACTACCGCTAGCCGGTCGCTCACTAACCTCAATACTAAGATTGGATGTTGATTAAGTCAGGTACAACTAATCCCACCTCCCACAACCAAAAATGTATGTAGGTAACTCAAGTAGGTAATCGACTAACGTAAAGTAAACCGCTCCTTTCCATAAACATCATAGGCAAAAAAGGCAAATAATGATGAAAACTTGCCAAGATTTCCTAGTTACAAAAATTACCTTCGTGTCAAATTTTAGTATTCTAGGTTTAAGGAGGGTTACTCCAGATTTTGATGTGAGTGAATATCATACATATACCATTGACACTTAAGCCCTTTTTTAATAAGGAATCAAATGTATGGTAAGATAAATATGCTTGAAGTAGTTCGAGTAAATAGATATAGTCATTGTGAATGCCTGTTTCTCTGAACCTGGCATATGGGACACACCTTGTAGTGTTTCAAAACTCTCTAGATCAACTCACGTTTCCCTCTCACGCCTTGATGTAACTACTAAGTTCCAAACCCTAAACTTTTCCAAAACTGTCAAGGTCGCGAACATCAAACTCTAATTATTCTATTGACTTGTTAATTAACTTAGGAATTTACGAAACCCAGATGTTTGTCATACACGTTGATTGACGTAACGCGATAACTTACAAATGTTCCAACTGCTTATTTAACAAACTAGCTACTATTATTCCCGTTTCTACATTTGAATTTATTTTCTTTTCTTGCTGATCTTGAATCTCGAGTGGTTGAACAAAACCTTTCCCACGTCCATTAACTAAACTCAGAAATGGAATGCCTTATCTACACTTCTGTTTATACCTACGTAATTAGAAGGCCTCCTACATCGTGTTCGACTTTATGAATGATAATTAAGGTCTCTTAATTTACACCTGCCACAGTAATTACGTCTTTCGTAATTACCAAAGGTAAATTTTCAGTTTTATCAGCAATAATTCGATTCGGTTCTTTCCCTTTAAATTTACCTGCATGATAATAGGTTTTGTATTGGACATTAATAATGAAATAATTATGATTCGGCTTGCGTTCTCCTCATTATTTATTCATTTTCTCTGTGTTTTATCGATCAGCGTGTATTGTTTGCGGTTTGCGCGTTTGTCCCCGCGTACAAACATGGATTTGCATCGAAACGAGAAAATTGCGCCTACACTGGACACTGTTTTAATTAATTATGTGACAGCTCGCTGATAACATCCAGTTCTATACGTAAAGTTCTTATGTCCATTTTTATTTTTGCAGGTTCTATCAGCACTCGACATCCTGCAGCCGCCCAGCCTCGACTTCTTCCAAGAAATGTATCCTTTTTATCTATCTGATAGCATTGTCAAATAAATCGTTCGGTAAGTGTGGATGCCTAGGTGCTTTTAACGGTGAAGCGAGCACATTGACCTCACACGTGAGTCCAAAGATTGCATTTCTGCTTAGAATCGAGGGAACTGTTAGAGCCGACGAACGGTTCCATTCAGTGTTTTCTTTATATTTTATCTTCGCTGCAGCGTTATTGAGTTTCTCCCGTTGAACTGTCAACGCTTTTGTTGCTCACTTGATACTATATCTTTGTTCGATTTCTATCTCTAGACAGAATATCTCTAAAATATTTATATCAAGGTAATTTAAAAGTATGAAAGCAACTTTATTTATTGCGAACAGTGTTACCTGCACGTCCTTATGTTTTATGTTCATGTTTGTAGTCATTGTCATGTTTTAGTTATTCCTTGTGTTGATATGGTAAGCATGTCAAGGGTGCTTTTTAAATGTTAACCTTGGCTATATTATCAGTATTTCGTGTATAGTCATTCTGAATCATCATTAGTAAGTAAACTACGTATACATTTTTACCTGCATGTATATTGGAATTATAAAAATTATGTAAGCAAAAGTATTTCCATAAGCGACATATTTGCTTCGCGTTCCGTAGCCAATTTTAAAGTTTGCACTAGTAATAGAATCTTTCATGGCGATGTAGATCTTCAATTTCACGGTGTCAAATCGTGTTCCAGCGAAGGCAGACTTTCCGGAGGTTTTGACGTCGACCTTCCTCTGTCCAATTTACTTACGTCGATATGACCGCAATTTATGTAGCGCTCTTAAAATTCACATATAAAATATCCACTGGAATAACCGACACGTTTATATTTCAAACTTTATATGGGTTACCCTATTGTGATTTTATGACTGCCTGATCTTTATGGCTTGAAATATATTTATCGCTGTCTCTGGGTCCCTGCAAACTTATTGAAATCTATCATTGTTCCTAAATATTTATCATTGAATGTATTACTGAAATTAACATTAAAGTACAAGCTACTGTTGGATTCGTTAATTTGTTTTTATTAAGTTGAATAATTGCATTCCATTATCTGCATGCTTGCGAAACTTGTTCCGACAAAAACCGTTCAGACAATGTTTATGTGAACAATGAACATTAATGACACCGAATATTATTGAATAACGACCGGCAATCATATTAATAAAAGTTTCAATTGATTTTAATAGTCTATTTGTGAATGGCAGATCCGAATCAACTGATGGGTAACATTTGAATATTTATTATCGTTGAGGACTAGGACTGTTTATTATATTTATGAATCGATATTTCTGTGGTTGATAAATATTCCGATACATTAATGCACTTTGTTTCAACCTTAGTTTAATAGTGCTAAGGGTTATTTTTGATTGCGTAGCTTTAACAGTTGGTGGTGGTATAGCGTCAGCTGTAGAGCACAATATTTCGTCGGCACGCCCGCGCCCGGCGCCCTCTGTGCCCCTACCCCTGTCGGCGATTTATTCCCCTTCAAGTTTTATTGAAATTCGAATGGCACTCGTCGCTCCTTCCTCTCTACGAACCGGGCAGAGCTAGACCCGATGCCAAAAGGAAAACACTCCAACTTTGCCGAGCTGAAAACATTTTGAAGAATGCCCGGACAAATTTCAATCATCTCTAACTGAAATCAAACGAAGGCGCGATATCTACCAAATGAAATGACTATGAAAAAATTTTCTCGCAAATTCATCTTTATTCAAATGAAACGATTGATTAATTCAACTATGATGAAAAAGATCGTACCTTATTTTTTTAAGTATTAAATTATTAGTACTTTCCTTGATTGTATGTAGTACATATCTATATATTAATCAATATTAATAATGTCTATATCTATATATTAATTTATATATTTATATATTATTTATTTATATATTTTTTTTATGTGTCATTTAGTCGTCCTTTTTTTACTTTTTATTTACACCGCCGACCTCTCTCACTCCTTTAATTGTTTCCATACAAAGGTTGACCGGAAGAGATCGCTTTTAGCGATAAGTCCGCCCGTTGTACTATAGTCTGTAAGAATATTTCGTGTACCTTGTTTATTTCTTGTTTGGTGTACAATAAAGCATTAATTATTATTAATTATTATTACTAGAGAGATTTAGAGAGATTTTATAATAGTATACCATAGGTATGTAACTTTTATTTAGGCAAATTAAGACTATTTTTAAATTTCCCATTAAGTACTTTACTGCACCACTACCATTTTTTCTTGCACGTCCTGGATGACTGTTAGAAAATGCTATCTAGCATTAAGTCCTCCATGTACAAATCTCTTGTGTAGTTTAGTTAAGTATAAATAAATAAATAGAGATTATCGGACGGTAAGTACTTAGTATATTTTTCATGAAAGTCTTGAACATTTCAATATTCTTTTAATCGACGAAACTCGTCGTAATTAGGCATAAACATTTCAAAACTTCTATAAAATCTTTAAAAAGTTCATAAACATTTTAATATATCAAAAGACTCCCGTAATGTTTGTGTTATCGGAAAGTTATAGAAGTTTGGAATTGTTAACAACTCCTAGGACGTTCATGCCGAGTCGATTTATGAAACGAGTAAGAATTATTTTATCATAGTAATATCTACTCCAGTCTAAATTTAACCCAAAAAAGGGGTGCAGGAGAGACATTTCGGTGATTGTTGTGTTATCAACTTATCACGTAGGTGAACATATATCAATAGTAGGTATACATTTATAAGGATATTGCTCGGGTTTTACAAATATTTTGTCCAAGAATTATAAACTTTTTTCAGAAATCGTATAGAATGCCGTATTTCCCACATTTCCACCAACATACGCTCACGTGCGCTCTGCAGTTCAAGGACGACCCAATGCCATTTCCACTCGAACAATGACATTGTAACATAAAAAAGAAAGTTTATGTATTTCGAAATGCGAAAAAATGTACGAAATAAACGAACATTTCTTGTGTACTTCCACATCGGTGAAGCTCCGCCGGTGGGCGGTCACAATTTTTCCGGACAATAGAGACTTAATGAAACGGAAGGCAAAAACGTGTTCCACGTGTATCTCCTAAACTCTGTAGTCTTAACAATTCCAATTAATTACAACGTTAAGACATGGGCCCGCTTACTTCGCTGATTAAATAATTGCAAAAGGTCAGAGACGGCTGGCGGCGCGGCGTAGAGACGGACAATTTTAGTTATTTTATATTTATTTATACCTTTGTATGTAAATTGTATGAAAGTTCGTTTATTCTCGTCTAAGAGCTAATCTTCATGAAGGAATTTCTACTTGATACCAAAGAGTGAATTTCTTGGAGAACGCTCGTTTAAAAAACTCCAATTCGGAGATTTGAAATTAATACTATTTTCTATTTTTGTTTATCTCAGTTGACTGTTAGTCCCCAACTAGTTTCTAAGTAAAGCTATTAATTTCCCATTTATATTTATTCACCCTAAAGTAACAGTCGAATATAACAGTTAGTTGGCAAACTTGGACAAATGCAAGATAACGTCTGCAATAAATCAAAAGAGCCTCGTGTGGACAGCTTTACTCGGAAGATAGTTATTTATGTCCCGGACTCTATAGAATAAGCATAATTTATCATAACCTCTGTATTACTTTACCGTATTTCTTTATTAATATATTTGGAACATTCCACTTCTGCAAAGTAACCAACTGGTAGATAACAAACATAATAATTGTAAAAACCCAAAAAACTGTAACAAAATCTCTAAAAAATCTCCCTAAGTTTCTTGCCGTATCTTCAGAGTAGTGGTTCTTTTTCCGATACGATGGTAGAGTCATTGTGATAATTTGACGTTCATAAGTGATTAAAGAGATTTTGATTTTGATTTTGGACGTAAACTCCTCGTTTGGTCACATTATGATAATTTTGTAATTTGCGAAGTTGTTGCCGTCTTTTTCATAAACTTGTTCAGTTTCAAGTTACTTCTGTGACTAGCCTTATTTCATGTCTTAATTGGCTCTGATCTTGAAGAGACGTCACAAAGTTTTATGAGACGCGATAATTTGGGAATAATTTCTGCGTCTCGGTGAGATGTTTATGATATCCTCGCTGCGTTCGGGACTCTCCATCCGATGCTATAAATAAGCGAAATAGAAGTGAGTGCTTCCGCGCATAAAGTGTGCATGACTCGCTTTATGTACTGACCGCAGTGACCTCTTTTTGTCTACATTTCATTACTGTGTAGTTGAATATAAGAGAATGTGTGCTCTATGGAATTTGTCCTTACTTTATATATAGCTATTATTAGCTTGATAAACTTTTATGTGTGCATAGAGCGTTAAATAGTATTTGTATGTATATAATTATTAAGGATTTCATAATGTAGATTGTAGTTACAAAATCACATCCTGAAACACTTAACGAAACTTAAAAATACTCTTCCCATTTATTCTGGTAACACATCAGTTTCGAATAAAAACAGATGTAATGAAGAAATAGATTAATGAACCACAATACAGAAAAAGTAACAGCTTAAAGAACTTAACAACACTTTTTTTTTGACGGGGTGTGAAATGTGATACAGTTCGATTTTGTTTTATTTTCCACACAAGTGTTATTTCGAGTGATCATGTGTAATATCGGTGGAATATTAACCATTATGTGTTCGTAAACGTGCACGAGTGTAGGCAAATGAAACAAAAATAGGGATAAACATTGCTTTTCATGTTCTCCCAAAAAGTCCATGGAAAGCTTGAATAAAGTTCCACCACTTTATTGAAGCACTAGGAGACGGTCCGGCTTGCTGCTGATGACCCTCATTGTCAACAAAACTAGGAATACATATTAAACTATCAAATAAAAATTACGTAAGACAAGTCGGTATGGTCCTAGAGACTTTATCCTGCCCAAACGGGTAAAATAAAAAAGACTAACTTAACAATATACGTGTCACAAAGGGCAGTCTTATCGCTTAAAGCGATCTCTTCCAGACAACCGTGGATGGAGAGGGATAACATATAAAGGCAAACAGGCTTTAAAAGGTCTATTTTCCACGAAACCCCCTGACACCCTCGGGCACCGCGGCGAGACATGTTAGTGCTTAATATGATCTCTTTTTGTACATTTTATATATCGACTATCGACGCTGGGACCGTCATCCGATATTTGTGCGAAGTGGAAATCGCGGGAAATGGAAAACGTAGAATGTTCGACGTTAAATGCAACACGACACGAAATAGGAACGTTTAGCGAGATTTCGTTGCTATCGGACGAACACATTATTTTGTGAAGTTAATAGTTTTGTACAAGAATGGACCAAGGAATAACTTTATGATATTATTTAAATAAATAAATAACGCCCAACTATCACATACATAGATCCTGACCCCTAACTAGGATTCCCTGTATCTAGGGAACCAGGAACTGTGAGGATCATGGTCCCACAACACCCAAACATGAAAGAAAAGCTTGCGTTTTTTTTCTGAGCTAAACATTTGTCCCGTCGTGGGAATCGAACCCGCAACCTCAGTGAGTATATGATTTTGTAGTTAGTACTCCTTGTGCATATGTACATGTCATTATTATCTCATTTATGTTGACACCCTTCTTTTACAGTTTATGAAGAGGACTTAATCCTCTTCATCCAAAGGTTGTCTGGTAAAGATCGCTTTGAGCGATAAGACCCATTGTAACACTTTTGTTTTTAAGTTTGTTATTGTTCCTTTTGTTTGTTATAATTTCTGGTGGTGTAACAATAGTTTTTTTTTTTTTTTTACTATTTATAGGCTTGCGTTTGACAGCTATCTCACCTGTTGTTAAGTGACGATGCGGTCGAAGATCGATTTATCTAATCTAATTTTAATGTCAAATAATATTATCTTATTTCAACTCTTTCAGGTCGTGGAAGACAGTTACGTACCGAGTTCTATTATTTACTCTATGAAACAGTGCAGTAGTACACAGTAGTAATTTACTACTGAAATATTGCAGATAATCATAATTGTATACTTAATTCTGCTGATTGCATGGTACACTCCTCACTGCTGATGTCATTCACTCTTGCCTTTCATTATGTCGATATACGAAATTATTAAACCTATTTATAAAAGAGTAGGCTGAATAAATAAAAAATAAATATAATAATAGTTCTTTCCATCCAAAGGCTGACTGGCAGAGATCGCTTTTAGCGTTAAGTCCCGTTGTACTATAATTTATAAGAGTATTGCGTGTACCTTGTTAATTTCTTGTTTGGTGTACAATAAATCATTATCGTATTGTATTGTATTGTATTGTAAATAAGATCTAAACTGCACTGTAGAGCTATTAGTATTTTTGCAGTTCTTTATACACAGTTCTTGTTTTGACACCGTATGTAAATTTCATGAATAGTCCCTTTGTCTCACTGACGCAAAGCAAAGATTTACATTCTCACATGGATAATATTTTCTTTTCGCGTTCAATAATTTTCTCCCGAGCATTCCCCAACAATGTATAAAGAAAGTGGTAAAGCAGAAACACTCGTGACAAACGAAACGACACGACAGCTGAATGAAATGACAATTTAAAGAAATGTAATGAATTCCTCTGTCACATCTTTTTGTGAAAACTCAGCCACCCGTAAAACAAAGAATGAGGACTGACGGATATAAGGCAATGATTCGGAGCAAATACCTTGATTGGTACAATCTCAGCTTTATCCTCTACTTTGATGACTTTTGATTTTGACGAGTCATCTAATATGCTCTAAACAAAGAACGTCTTTGTTTGCGAAATAGTTCCGCGGAAACGCTTTATATTCGCGCGTACTCCTCTTGCGCGTCACGGCACAATGTGCAGTAACAGTAATCCTTGGCACTCTCGGACACGACGCAATTCGTAACAAAACATATACCGCTCACCCCTTTGTCACGGAGACAAGCTGAGTTGCCATTGTTTTTGCCTTGTGGCCATTTCTTTTGTTGTACCAGTTTCTTTTGTTTAAAACTTTTGTAGTTGTATCTTTGGGTCTTTGTTTAGTTGGTGTGTGCAAGCGCATCGTGCGGTGCAGCGCCCTTGCGCGGGCGCTTCCTAATTAGCGCTTATGCGTGGGCAGCGCGCTTGTCCCGATTTAACCTCGAGTCAACGCGTCACGCCTCGCCGTGCGCACGTTTGGGCATCGCTAGTTGCAGTTCCAAAGTAAACCTGATCATTGTTCATTGGACCACGAACATTATGGCGTTTCTTAGTCGAGGACTATGATAAAGCCAAATAAGGCAGTAGAAAGACTTCAGACTCTGTGTGACATTCGATGTGAGAGTACAGTAGTGCTCTATTATTTTAGAGTTACTGTGACTATTGAAAACGCAACTGTAGCATTTGAAATAATTTAAATACGTGTCACGTGACTTTACAATTGGCCTGTTATATTTGTCTATTAGAGTCTCCCTACAGTCTGTGTGACGTGGGCGAAATATAAATTGATTGAAAGTCAATAGGTCGCGTCCGTCACGCAACGTGCGCTCCAAAGCTTGACTTGGAGCACTTTATAAATGCCCAAATTAAGGGCCTAAAACCTACTGTGAGACTGACCTTTAGAACAGCTGCCAGCGGAGGAACAATACTCACAAAGAGCCAAGAAGCCATTTAGCATTTTACTTTGTCATAGAGCTTTACTATAGCCCAAATTAAGGGCATCAGCCGTATTGCGATTGTAAGACATTGTGACCTTTGCAGTACAGCTGGAGCATCGATAAATCAAGTAACAATTAGATCGAAACTTGTAACAATTGATCCAACCTTTGTTATCGAGCAGTTGAAAATCGAAACTCATTCGTCATTAATAATAATTGTCTCTAGCTGTTACCAGATTAATAAGACCCAATCCATGAAAAGATTTTGGGCCAGTATATTGAGGCTTAATGTTTGTCTGTCGTTTTGTTCTCGACCGCGCATTGAGAAACTGCCATAAGGCTACATCTATCAACCCTAACTTCTATCTCAAATACTCGTATGTAATTTAGCTCCTCGAGATCCTATGTTAATTCATTCTAGTCGTAGAATTTCCTTATAGCATACATCCTTCCTTCCTTCGCTAGCTCGGCCATCTCGAGAGAATGGGAGAGGATTGTGCTGTGAAACGCGCCTGCTTGGGACAACCGATTGGTCGACAGCTTGTCGGTCGCCCCAAGTACAGGTGGAAGGACGAAATGGCAAAAGACCTACGGGAGCTACAAGTTGATGCCTGGCAGGAACTTGCACTGAATCGAAAGAAGTGGCATTCTTTAGTATCGGAGGCCAAGACACACTTAGGGTCGCTGCGCCAGCAAAGATAGATAGATACATCTTTCCGCCCGTACAAACATGGCGAGTCTAATATTCTTGTATATACGCTAATTGTGCCACTTGTCAGGTATCAATAAGATATCATTTGTCATAAAATATTTTAAAGCCATTGTTTATTGTCTCTTTTTCTACAGACGCTTTCACGTATTTCCACATCATTAATTCGCGTCAGTTCTAAGGTTATTAAAATTACGAAAATATATTCAAACCGACACTAAGCCTTTCATCTCAATTCATCAATGATTCACATCTTTCAAGGTACGACGACACGACGTCACAAGATCTGCAGAGGTGGTCGTGTCACCTACCCTAGAGTCATTGAAATTTGTAAATTATCTGCACTAGATTGTGCCAATATTGAATCAGAGCTGTTCTCAACTACGTGTTATGACTTTTTTGATAAAGTAAATCATAAGATCATTTACACACATGACGTAAAATAATGATCATCAGCCCATTTACTTTCCCACTGCTGGGACACGGGACTTCTCTCATAGAGAGAGTATGGGCCATAATCCATCATTTTCTTAAATTTTTGTTTTTAATTATTGGACATCTAAATAATTAAAAAGTATGAATTGATGTTAATTAATTTAATGTTATGAAAGTTTATTTTATGTTGACAAAAACTTTTGTTATTATATTCTTATTCTATATGAGGCCGATAAGTCCTGCACTGACGTCCCACATGGGAGTGTGTTGTGCATTTCCCCGCCAGCATCTACCCAAGCCATTGAACAACTCCATTATACAGCGGAGTGCGGCTTTGGATCGCTGATTTAGGTGCTCCAGTGGCATTTATATTGCTATTTATACAATTAATTAGTCATAACTAATTGAATACTACAGATCACGGCTCAAGGACGCAGCATGGTGATTAATTCTACTTACCTACACTTTATTGCAGATTGTCCCATAAAATATGTGATTGCGCGGGATTATATTATTACATGGACGATTTATCTGAGCTAGGAAGTTGGCAACGCATGGAGCAATGTCACTGGTCACAACGTATACTATATGCCCGTCATTGGTCATACATGACAGCCACTGTACAAATAAATAGCTCTATATGCGTAGGTCTCATGCCAGACTCTTATGAGGCTGGTTTTATCAAAGAAGGAACTAACCGATTATAAATTATATTAGATATATATTATAATGGGCTGGACACGTACGTCGTTTGCCAAACCAGCTCTGGGCAAAAGTCCTTACAGACTGGGTTCCAGCCGGAGCAACACGACCACGGGGCCGGCCCCGCCGTAGGTGGCGCGACGACCTAGACGCCTACTACAAGGAATGGCCCTTAACAGCACTGGACAGAGGGTCATGGAAAGAGGGTACGGAGGCCTTTGCCCAGCTGTGGGACGAAACAGGCTCATAAAAAATAATATTATAATAGCTATATATATTTTCACGCTCTTTTTTATTATATTATATTTTGTGCGTAATCGACATCATAAATTGTAGGTTTATTGTGATATTGCGCTCGTTTCGCTTCGTCAGAGTCAGGGTAATAGCTGAAAATCAGTGTTTGCTCTTTGAGCAATGTTATTCGCTGAGCTATGTACCATTTGTCATAACTGCAACAAACACGTGCTTTTAGTTTATAGACTTTATAGTACCGCGCCTAGTTTATTTTGTGAAGTACATAGTTTGCGTAATACCTAATGTCTGTGATGTAATAATGACAATGCATGTGAATTTGTGTAAGAAGGATGTTTTTAGGCATAGTACCTACCAATTTTTATATAAGAAATGAAGTGTCTTACAACTGAATGTACATGTATTATACATGTATCTATCTATCTAGGTTTGGTATTTATAGGTAGGTATACCATATATATTAAATATACATTACATTCTTAAGTCGACAAGGGTCCGCCCGAAATATGCTTCACATTTTGTATCTTTTTATACTCGTCCTTGCAAGCTCCATCTAAGGCTCGAATACCCGGAACGGAATGAAAATTGTAAATTGAGGATCCATGAATGAGATTTATCCAAGCTTTTTATGCAGCTGAGCAATGAAACGAGCAAATCGACCTCCTGATGGTAAGCGTCAAGCTTGCAGTACCACCCAAAACTAAATACGTGCAAAATACTGCGTAGTTGCGCTCAAGACCCCGAGACATCAGATATTAAATCTCGTATGCTCAAAAATTTCGCTGCCTACAAAGCCCTTCATAACAGAACATAATAATGCTTGCGCACTACTTCTTGGCGGCTGAATAACCAGCAAAGCGGTGGTACCAACCTAGACGGTCGCTTTTATACGAGAAATCTAGTAAAGCTGTTGATTTTAATCTTGGTCTCCTTATTTCGCATAACCTCTCCTGGGAAAACCACATCACCGAGATCAGTAAAAGGATGTATGGTTCCTTGCACAGTTTGAAACGCTTGAAAAATTGTTTGCCTCACCACGCAAGAGTAACTCTTGTCACTTCTTTACTCCTTCCTATCCTTGACTATGCGGATGTGTGTTACCCTGACGCCACTGAAGAACAACTAAACAAATTAGAACGCCTACACAATCTGTGTATTCGCTACATATATGGCCTGCGCAAGTATGACCGTATATCTCACTTCCGTCGCCAATTAAACTGGCTAGATATCCGCTCTCGTCGCAACGCACACATTGTATGTCTTCTCTACAATATTCTTCATAATCCTAATGCCCCCACTTATTTAAAAGATCGTTTTACATACCTTTCTTCCCTCGGTCGACCAATGCGCTCATCACTTCAACTACAACTTATGGTTCCTCAACATAAAACGGCACTTTACTCGGACTCCTTTACAGTCACTGCTACTCGTCTCTGGAATGGTCTACCGCCGATTATACGTCAGGCTTCATCGATAGGCGTGTTCAAATCCAAAGTTTATCAATACTATCTCTCACTTCAAAACAGTAATATAAACTGAGCTTCCTGATCTACTCTGCACCTGTTCATAGTTTATAAATGTATATGTCTATAATTACAGTTCTCTAGTTTTATTTTGTTATTAGGTATTTATATTTTATTATTGTTATTTTTTTTATATATTTTTTTTTCCTTGTTATTTTATATGCAATCTACAAGTATATATATATATATATTATATTTTTATATATATATTGTTTATATATATATTGTTACTGATTTGTATGTATATATCTTGTTATTATTTTTGTATGGCCTTTTAATTTGTTTACTATTACTTTATATTTTGTTTGCACTACCTTATAAAATCTCCACACTACACCGAGGTTAACTGGAAGATAATGCTCACTAGCATTAAGTTCGCCTATGTACTTACAAATTTGTTCGTGCAATAAAGAATTTTCTATCTATCTATCTATTTTATTATCTTGATAAAATTACTATTAGGTCTATTGGTAACATTGACTGAAATGAAAGTACCACTTACCACGGTGTCATTTAATTTGCCGCCCATCAAATCATATTATTATCTTAAGTAGTAGGTAGGTTAGGTTTTCTGTTTAAATACCTAACACTATCGCCAGCCAAATCAATATTTAGGCATAAACAATATCATAACGATCATCTTTATCCCGAGCTTTACCAATGATATATCTGTTAGAATATAGCTATTGTCCGATTGTCCCCTGCACGTTAAGCATAAGGACGTATTTACGGCGCTCATGGGATCCCAGTTTATAGCCCTAGCCCCTAGTCCCTCTGCCATTATGCACGGACAGTCACCGTAATTACACTGGTCGATGTGCAACCGCTGTGTTACCGATACCGATAAACACACAGATTAGAAACGTAGTCATTTATCTGCTTCTGATAGGCACATTATATAGCCGCAGTACCATATTGCTAAGTGGTTAATCAGTTGCACTTCTCAGCATCATTAAGATAACTGTAATGTTATTAGCAAGTCGATGACCTTGTGACTTCATTTGAGGCACCTTCGACTTCTTTGACGTACTTAATAATAATATTAACTTCCGAGGGGACTTCATTCTTTAATAAGATGAATCCATTACCAATTTACTCTATTAAATTGTATCAATAAAAATAAATAAATAAATACGCCCAACGATCACATACAATACATAGATCCCGGCCTCTAACTAGGATTCCCTGTATCTAGGGAACCAGGAAGTACGAGGACCATTGGTCCCACAACACCCAGATACAAAACAAATACTTGACCTTTATTTTTCTTTGTGCTCAAACATTTGTTCCGTCGCGGGAATCGAACCCGCAACCTCAGTGGTGTATGAGATTTGAGCCAACTTGCCCAACCACTACACCATAGAGGCTGATGAAGCTGACGAAATAGTTACGAAGTTACGTTCATGGCCTGTGAGATTAGTATCCGCTTCTTTTGACATTGCCGGAGCCGAAAACAGAAAGCATTGCGCATGTCACGAAACTTAATCTTCTGATTCGAAATTACCTTCACTTTACCATGTAAATGACAGTCATTGTCGTGCCTTCATTTCGAGATAAAAATTACCACCGCACTTTCCATCTCATTTTCATCGGAACCACATCCTAAGGAGCATCAACCTACGTATATGAAGGTCGGAGTGCCTCAATAACCTTTGCAAGCTTGAGTAATCTGTCTAAGTTTTGACGTAGGAAGTTCAGCCTTCAGATATATGGAGGCTGGCAGGCCTGTTGATGCTCGCAGTAATTTGATTTGGTCCTCTCATCCAGTCGGTGCGTACATAAGAGACTTACCTATCAGGTCAGGTAACGCAAGGCCGGAGGAACGTAACATAATTTACGTTTGGCTACATTCCGGAGTACCCGGGCGGATTCGATTTAGATAGTCTCTATATCTCGCACTTAACGGAATTAATGACATCTACCTACGTTATTGTTATCTCTACTCTTTTAGACTTCGTGAAGATAGCTTTTAACTTAACAAAAGCTTTAAAATTAATGATATTTTAATAGTAGATATTTTAGCATCGCTTTCAAGGACTATTAAAGCTTACATCAAATTATTTCCTTATATACATTTAAGTAACGGGAAATTTAATAACGTGATGTACTCGTAGTTGAGGAAAGCAGGAACAGAGTTCCTAATCAAATTGAACATGCTTGGATATGTTTACATTGCTCCGAGTACCAATATAAAAGGAAAGTTAGTTCTACGAAATGGTATTTGTATGGCACACGAGCTGGACCGTCAAGGGAATGGTAACACGTTTTATGTTTATGATCCCTCTTAGTGTATTTATGTAACTTCGCTGCTTTTATTCCCATCTACATCATATATTCAAAGCAATACTCCAGTATTATCTGCTCTTGGATCTGAGGTTAACGAAATAAGCGCTCGGACTTGAAATATCTCGGAAACCTAAGCGCAGCGAACAGATATCGTAAAAAATTGACGCCGCCGAGATATAAAAAAATGCTGTAAAACTCGCAGGACGCGCAGTAAAATCTGTTGCTAGAGTTTTTGTAGAATATAAGTATTCCTTTGGCAGTATAATTTTTATTTCACAAAAGTTTAAGGCCCTCATAACCGCGGTTAAATTACTGGAAAGATTTATCTGAGCGCTACTAATGGCACGAGCAGCTCGTTTGCACTGTTTCTTCGAAACTTTTCGGCTGCCATCCGAAGTATAAAGCGTTCGATATTAATTTTAAGTAGCACATTTCAACTTTACAGAACTGCCTCGGAACATACAAAGAACAAGAGCATGCGAAAATCGCGCTACGCGTATACATATAACAACACATAGCGTTAGGGTTTCGTGTGGCATTAAACCTTGGTGTTATTTACTGCCTCGCCCGTTTAAGGTAGAAGAATCTCATCGTAAAGAACCCGCTTTTATGATATTTCCACGACTTCATTATGTCTCTCAATGATATAACTGGGAGAGTTACGGCCGAGTAACAACATTATATTACAAAGTATGAAATCGCACGAAATGACTATTAATTTTGTGTTGAATTGAGCACTATAGAAAATTGTGGAATGCTTACTAATTTGCCATTCAGGAGTGAGATGTAGCTACTGGAGCGGCGCGGCGGTTGAGATAGGCCGGCACTTGGCAGGGCCTCCCCTTCGTTAATGTATTCAATTTTGTGAGCGCCAGGAACCGGCGCGGCGCGCTCGCTAGGATCTTGAGCCCGGGTCCTAGATTAAATTTCCACTCTTCGGTTTACAACTTTTTGTGACTGAACTTGCAATTAATGGCATGTAAAAACAAAACTCAGACTGTCTGGTGTCACCCATTTACGTGAGGTACAAAACCAAAATTTTTTTTTGAAACACATTTAATTATGTAAATGTACAAATATAGAAGTAGGAACTTTTCTTGTGAAGAACAAAACCTGTTCTCCCGCATTTACACATTCATATAAAACAAATATTCGCTTATCATTATTTCAGTACGTAGGAAAAGTAATAACATGAATGTACGCAATCTATATTTCCTAATCTCATGGGGTTAAAGGGGCGTATCTCCTGCTTCAATAGAGCTAACTACTTAGTATAGTTAATCCAATATTTGTGTGTATTTGTTCAAAACCGATTCATCAGCTTGACTGTCCGACACCGCAAACTGTCGGTTGCTGTATGATTAATTAGTCTCGGTATAATTAACCCTCGCAGTCTTAACTAGTCCAATGTTTTGTACCGGCCGTTGGCCATATATATACGAATCCACCACTCTGCTTCGTTAAAAATTACAGCATACCAAAAACCACCATTGTACAGCATGAAAGTAGTGTTTAGCACAATCCAAATTAACCAGCGGAACAACTATTAATGATTAATTGCGCGATAAACTACAAGGGCGAACTGCCAGTGAGTCGGTCTACTTTTGTTGCTTTCTGTTTGCATATTTCGGCTTATTTCAAGCGAAACCTGTCCCAATTCAAAGTTAGGAAGGCACTTGGCACGAGGTGACCGAGAAGCTTCTTGGCTCGGGAGCTGAAGAGATCAGCGCTAGCGTGGCCCCTCGCGCCCCGTCTCGATGACTTCTTGGAACCGCGCCCGATAGGCTTCAGATAAACGTTACCGTATTGCGTCTTCCGATTCACATTTTATTTTTGTTTTGACCTAATCCTGTATAATCTATGTACGTTCCGAGCCTCGACGCGACCGACTTCACTCATTGCAGATGCAAAAATATTCGTGCCGGCGTAATGAAGAGATTTCACGTCACATTGAATATCCACCTGCCACCGCCGTATTCGTAGTTTTATATGTATATTTCTCGCTATTCAAAATCGCAAGCTGGAGTTATATTTGAAATGTGGAGGGGCATATTTCACCCTGTGGAGAGCCGCCTGGAGCGGACTTCGTTACTCAGAATGATTGCGGTCAATGCGGTCGACACAGTTCGAGGCTTAGAATAATAACGCTTAGAACCAAAGTACACGCGAGGTGAAGCAAGTTGGTCTGTCGGCAAACAAACTTTTATTAACACATTGTTAGTTTACTTTCAGAACTCACTGTAATACTCTAATAAAATTCTCAGGTCCGATGAAGTTTATTAGCGGACATCATCCAGCCGAGCGAGTTCGGTATACGCAGCCAGTTTACCGATAATGGTTACTTAACTAAAACTGGGTCATATTTTGAAAAAAAAACACTGATTCATATTCAACCAACAAAATAACGAAACCAGAGCGTGGAATTCAAATGTTTGTAATAACTACTTCGCATTTGTAGGGTTACAAAGTTCTAAGGCTGCCGCTCTCGAATACCGTCTTTAGAAATGTTAACGTAGAATAGAATTTCAGATATTTATCGTAGAATTCTAAATTACTTTGAAGTCTATTCATGGACTTTCGTTCGTAATTTTAGTGGCAGTCCGTCAGGTTATTCATAGTAAAGTTTCTAGTGAGTTACAAAGGTCAAGTTCTCGGTGTGTTTTCAGTACTACGCGTGGAAGTTTTCCAAGGGAAATGAGAATGCGAGAGCAAAAGTAGATTGTGTGAATGTAGTTTTTCGATTAATTTCCATTGGCCAGATTAGCATCCCGAAGATTAACCGGAGCTAGGGAGTGCGGGGTGTGAGGGCCGCAATTTCCCGATCGGACTCCGCCACCCCACTCGAATGGCTGTTTTCATTGTCGATTCTATCAGAAACTTTTCTTGTTAGAAGTAAATGTACGTGGTTCAGTACAATGCAATTGTTTTCGCTGAATATTATGGTGCTGTTACGGTTTCCCATTCGCTGAAAAAAGATTGCTATTCTCCAAGTTCAGCGTGGTTTCAGTTTTGACGGTAGAAATACCAGTTTCGGTAATTATAACCATTTAACGATATGAATACTTAGCATTGAATACTTAATTAGCATTACTAAATTACACGGGTCTCAGTTGACTACAGACCTGTGCATTTACTATCGAAACAGAACATAAAGAACGCGAACCGCTGTACATAATATTTATTAGGAGAATTACCGTTTCGTTTTAGCACGCTTTCTCCCCAGCAATAACGATGCGAAGGGTTACTAACTCAGTTCTATGTCTATGTATTTGTATGATCATAAAGCAAAGGATATCATTTGACAAATAACGCAACTGGTGTTACTTTTACACGTCTTAAGTGTACTATTTTTTAAACATACAGTAGTCGTGAAATCCCATTCTTCGTTTTTCTCTATGTGGTTTGGTATTTCATTTTATTTTTGTTTGGACCTCAGTGAAAGAAAGCAGGAATTACGGTGATTCATGCTAAAATAAAAGGATATTCACGTATTTCACAATCCTCGCGTGAGTCACGCCCTTCGCTCGGATGCGAGCCCTATTCATCAACGTCGCTTTTCCTTGCTCCTGCGTTACCCAAAAACTTAACCGTCACATTTTAATATTCATTAACTTTCGCCTGAATGCCCGCGAGGAGAAAACGTTCCCTTACATGTTCACCCTTAAACAACAAGCCGGTTATAACTTTGCAATATTTGAGCGTTACGATAATTTGTATTGAAGGAGGGATAGAGTAGTATCTAAGATTCATTATTGTATCTACGCCCACCTAGTTATCAGCTTACTATGTGTTAATAGATGCTTTTATTTTATTCTATACGTCTTCAATTTATTTTACCTCTTTCGTCTACGCTTTTTTCAGTCTTGGCCAGTGATTGCCAGCGACTATAGCCACTCCATTCCCATTGTAGACCAGTTAATCCATATATGTAATCAGTCAAATATACAAACTGTGGATTAAAGGATCAACGTGTATCGAAGCCCGACGTCCAATACGCGCCGGACGTTCGGACATTTACGGATGACGGACACAGAAAGATTGGGGACAACGGATGACACGCATTGGTCAGGATTATCTCTCATCTGCCCGTGTCCGAACGCCCACGGGAAGGCTTATGTAATAAGTTTTTTGCTGGAAGACGAGGTCAAAAGTTTATGATAAATACTCGATCACGTCAAAATGTGTCGAAGATGATGAAACAGAACATACGGTATGTTTTTTATCAAGCCGCCTCATATTATAAGTTTTATTTACGTATTAATATGACATTATATTTCTTCACTAAGTACCTATTAATCTTCTCACATGATCTACCGTAATCTAATCTTGGATAATACGAGGCACTTATATGGTCATTAACACCTGTTTCTTTCCTGGTTATAAGCATTGCGAAACTTTATAGTCCCATCACCACAATGTTGTTAGTAATGTATCGTGGATGAAGGTATGTATATTATAATTAATTAAGTAATTTTGTATAATGACATGCCTAATATAACGTACATTGTTATAATTTGGTCAATAAATGAATTGAATTGAATAGGTTTGCTATTATCAAATAGATCTTGAAATATATTCATGAATAGATACTTGGTGATCATAATATCTCACATACGTATAATAAGTATAATGTATTTCCAACATGTCCGTTCTCATACATGTATGTATATAGTCGTGCGAAGCTAAAGCTATATTCCAGTTTGTCCACCACATTGGCTCGGGGACCATTTATCAAAGTCTCCCTTCCGTGTACCGTCCTTCAAAGTGGTCATTCGCACCAACCCGACGAGCCAAATGTCTTTTATCGCATTCTAAATATTCCTCATTTGGCCCCACTGCAGTATGTCTCCAATATTGGATGTTTACGATTTGCAAGCCCGCTCGTAGCACTCACTTTGGAATCCCAAATGGAAAAACATTTCTTGGGCGACTGTGAATTTTAAACCAGTTGTTGACCTCAGCTCGAATTACCCTACCGAATATATTGTAGCCCAGATCTGTAAGTTTGAAGTATTCCAGTCACCATCGAGAGTCGTTTTCCATATTTCAAGTACGTACGTATGCAAATATGACGGACAACTAGCGACGACCGGTTTTCACCGGTTTGTTCAATAAACTAGTGTCGATGGGCCATCAATGTCACCTTCTCATAAGATGTTAAAGACACCTTAACAATGACGCGAAAAAATAAAAACAAGTTTTCTATTAAGTTCTTTTACATATTGTGATTCTTCCCAAATGCAGCATAACGTAGTGTGTGCGAAAAGAATTCATTATACCTTTTAATGCACTATGTAAATGAAGTGGCATTAAACCTTTTTAATATATCCAGTTGATTCGCTAATTTATGCGATCAAGTTCCCCATCGTTGAACCTTAAAACGAGTTACAAGTATTGCTGTCTGAGGACACCGTAAATTAGCATTCAACGTCGACTTTGCTTAATTTATGTTGCTCTGTTCTACTTCTACATTCTCCTTACTTTCATAGCCCTGCGTGGCGATAAGCATTTGAAGAGAATATTCATATATTTCACCGGTATTAGGAGCATTGTAAGTGTATGCAGCGGTGACTGAGTGCTTATTGTTCAGGGCCCGGTTGTCGCTCGCGGCAAACGATGATTCAGAACCCCTTTAATGTTCAGTAACTTGCTCATTTCAACGGTTTCGCAAATACCTTTAAAGGAAAACCTACACGAGTTACAAAGTTTGCACGTAGCATACGTGGGTGGAAAACCTTTGAATTGTTTACGCAAAACCTTTTTATATGCAATTGTAAATTTTTTAAAAAGGGACTCCTAGCTTCGCTAGTATATCTTTACTTTTATCTACATTTATTAATGCGCAACATTGCTGAGATCGAGTATGAAAGTAACACGACAACAACAAGGGGCCTCTCTCATCTTATTTATTTCCTTCGTAACTTGAAACTCGCGATTTGTGCTGCGCTTTTAAAGCTAATCAACTGGCACGAAAATATAGGGCTCTTAAAGTACGGAGTGTGACAAATGATTTATCGGTCGTGAAAAATGGCCGATAACGAACTTGTTCGGCTAATCGACGACGGGCCGCTCAGATAAGTCGGTTTCTTGTTTTTGTCGAGTTTATAGTGCAGTAAAGTCTTTTTGTCCTACATATTGTAGTGTAGCTAGCTTTCTACGGCGGAGCCAGGACGACCGTTTGGGGAGTTTGGGTGCACAGCTGCAGAACATCCGGGCTTTGTGTACGTTACACATTCGTACCCGTATTCGTTTATATTGTTAGTACGAGAAAAGACGGTAAACACAAGTGTTTCGCGCTTTATTTGCTACTCCCCACGCTCGGTATATTGGGTAGGAATTCTGAAAGATATCTCGTAACAAGGACGGGAAGGTTGAGCAATTATAATTATTAACGAAGTTCCCAGCTGCTCGTTTGTTTAAGTATATTTTGTAATTTAATAACAGACTGATCTTCATAAACAAACGGTTCACGGACTCTCCATTTTCCAGTTTGAGTAAAATATTTCCCATTTATGAACGACTACACCAAACACCTACAAGTCTAGTCCAAAGATGTCTAGACTAACATTTTGGCATCTTGCGCTATACAAATATTAATGTTAACTGAATTTTGTTTACGCGCTAGCTAGCGCACATCATCACGCCAAACTAAAACGATTTTAACGTACCTACAGCTAAAACGATTTTAACGTAAATTGTAAGTCATGTTTTAAAATAATTCATACATAAAGATATCGATTAATTTTCTGTTCTCGTTTATATGAAACATGTTGTTCCAATAGGTTCGCCTACTTAACTTCGATTGTACTGGTGTGTTATGCCGCCGCGCCGGTCGGGGTCCGGACGAGCCGCAGCGGGGGTGGAGCCCGACCCTCGTAAATAATTACCAGGGAGGGCGCAGCCCCAATGTCGCGCCGGTTCGTAGCCGGGACAGGCACTCGGAAACGACCAAAATCTCTTTGATTTTCAAATATTGAATGAAAGGCAGCAGCGTGCTTAAACTTACATTTTAGAAAAAAAACATTGTTATCATGTTATAGGAAAACTATAACAGTCAATTTTATTACAATACTGTATGAACTAAATAAAAAAAGAATTTATCAACTACCCGAAACTTTTATGGTTTACATTTTATCCCGGAAAATGGCAAAAATCAGCAGCATGAACCATTTGCTGTGGTCCACGCGAACGAAGTCGCGGGCAAAAGCTAGTAAATAAATATGAATATAATATGATAAATAAAATGTTCCGAAGATGATCGCATTGTTGAAGGTTTTGTAAACAATTTAAGGGTTACATAACTATTCCAAAAGATGTTACACTATCTATAATACTAGCCAATTCCCGTCTATAAGAGTCAATTCCCCTTTTACTTACGAGCTCGTCCAAATGTTGCTAGCTATGTATTGTCTCCCTAAGGCCCCTCTTCCGTAAATAATCGGCAAATGTATTTTCTATCTGATATTTTGGCCTTGGTACGAAGCTTTGTCACGTGGCGTATAGAGTAGTATATTTTTCGCCCTACAAAAGATTCCACGTAACATAGTATCATAGGTACTTTAGTGTCAGAAAGGATCACAGTATAATAATAGACTGTGGTTATTTAGTTTCACAGTACAGTACTAGGAAGGAAGTGAAATTCTCATAAATATCCTGCTGGTGTTGCCAATAAATTTATTTTCTGCAAGTAAGGTCACATTTCATGCTCATAACTGTTACTTGTACAGTCTGATATAGATCTTCTTTGTTTGCGATGGACTTTATTTTCTAGGATACTCAGTAGCCAAACAGCAACGGGGCTTGTCATATTTGAACCTGTTTCTGGTCGGCTATACTGAAATATGACCATATTGAAATATGTTAGCTAAATAAAATGCCTGTGACCTGTTTTATAAATATATTTGATGGTTTATGTCAAAACAAGATTACATTATATGTTGCAGTTGTCTATTCATCGGACTGAGTTATGAAAGGTCTTTATTACGGAGCTTGGTGCTTGGAGGCCTCGCGACTGTTTGAGCTTAACGACCGGATTTATAGTACGTTAATGTATGAGTTATTCGTATTCTTGTTGGTCTGTTCATTGAAAAAACAATTAAAGATTTAATGTTTCTTTTATTGGTAACAGTCTCAAAGGAACACAATTATCAAAACTAATTGTGTCACGCCACTCAAAGGTTTCACTCCGCCACTCAAAGTGGTTTTCTTTTGGCCTCCGGATATTAACGGTTCAAAGTATTTACTATTTCTATTTAATCTGAAATTGGAAAATACCTTAACATATCTCGACTTGAATATATGCGTACGTACGATAGACAGGTTATGCTCCTCAAGGGTTCTGAGTACTGGCTATCCAAGGATCAAAATTTCTATGAGATATATACACCATAATGTGAATCCCTTCAAAGAAGCGTACACGGCCAAGTATATCTGTAAAACGTTTCTTGCAAATTAAGCCCTTAATTTTGCTATTATCTCCAATCGCACAAAACTGAAGCAAGACGTGCAGCCTCCATAGATCAAGGGTATTCAGCCACCACATCCCGCGCTACCTGAATGTAATCTCGTCGGATTATGCAACTGACCACAGACCACTACGTGACTGAGAGATGCGGCATTACCACTCGGGAATTTTCCCTTTGATCATACATTCATACCCCATAACTTCGATCAGTAGATCTCTTCAAAGTGGCGTATTCGGGCTGCTCCTAGATAATATGAAATGTTATTATAGCTATGCAGTACGCTTTTGATTTCTTCTCGATTTCGATTTGTGCCCTTGGTGTTGTTTCGCAACTCTTGCAGATACTAAAATTTCTCTTTTTACAAGCTTTTATTTAACTTGCAATGTATGTTTGTCCGGGTGGAATCTTGTAAGCTGAATTAGAACCACTTTCTCTTATCCTACGGAGTTGACATTTTGCATACTTGTCAAAGTCCGACAATGCAATATTATGATGACAGCCAGCTGATCGGAGGAGACGGAAGGTGGGCAATGAAACTCTGTGACGTATAATCGTAAACTACTAGTTTTTGGGTTCACTTTAATCTGCTTGCGGTTCCGATTACGAATTTGTTAAAAGCTTGTCTTGAAAAAATATTTTTCAACAAAAATCTTATATAGTTTCTCTTTGTTATACTTTTCTTTTTTATGAGTGCAAACTACTGGACATTACCTAATTTAAATTTGATATATTTGTCGCACGTGCTTATCTTACGCACATGTTTATAATACACAATACTTTATTGTACATCAAACAAAAATAATCAGTAGGTACATGAAAACAACTTAAAAACTAAAGTACAATGGGCGGACTTATAGCTAAAAGCGATCTCTTCCAGTCAACCTTTGGAGTTAAAAAGCGGAGCGAGAGAGGTCGGCGGTGTTAATAAAATAATAATAAATTATGTGGTCTTATTTTCAATGAAAGTACAAATACATAAATAATATCATTATATCATAAATATTAAAGATAATACAAATACAAATATTACAATATATGTATGTGATTTTAAAACTATCATGTCTAACAATATTCGTTTATTTAGCATCTATAGAAAATATCTGACATTGACGTTTCTATATACGTCTACGGCTTAATGAATACCTTAATATATTCGACTCCTAACAAGTCCACAACAATTCTATTTACCATTATTAATCATAATATCAGGGCTTTTCTATCTACGACAAACTCTACAAGCTCCAAGTTTACAGAAAGGTGATACTTACCTTATTAATTACTCGAACGTGGCTATTATTACCTCATTATAGTATCACATCTTTTTTTGTTACCACTGAAACAAGAATTTTCTTTGTTGCTATACTAACTAAATTAAAATACGCAGTTACCAGTATCAGGTACATTCAGAATGTCTTTCTCTTTATCTGGTCTCGGAAAGGACTAATTTCCTTTGTCCAGAACCCAGTATTTTAAAGTATTTGTGGTATCTGACTTGAGTATCAATCTATGAAATTTAGATCCCTAATTGGGCTTTCAAATAGTTTCCACTGAATGTATGACAGTAATGACGACATTATTACGTTACTTTTATGATATGAGTTATGTGGTATCAGTATTTAGTTATGTATCATTGAGTTAGAAGTATGTGGAGTTGCTAGCTGCTACTCTATTTATTAATTTTATTTAGTAGCACCCGAATTAGAATTCCGCTAGCCTCGCACCATTGGCTTTCTTAAGTTATGCGCGTATTTAACACTCGCTCTGAAAACGGGAAGGAAAACATCGTGAGGAAAGCGGCAAGTCCAAGAATTAATCACAAAAGTTCAAGGACATGTGACATCCACCAACCCGCACTGGGCCAGCGTGGTGGATTATGGCCACGCCCGTGTCCCAGCTGTGGGAACGTTGGGCTGATGATGAAGCTTCCCGTTATTGGATTTTTCCCGGTATTGTATTGTTAAAAAATCCATAGTATTTTTGTTTCCAAGCCTAAATTAGGCGTACGTTACAAATGTTACCATAGGCTTAGGTTTTATGGCGGTTATTTAAAGCCTTTCGTGCCATCGATAGGTGTTTGAACACGTACAATGTCGTAGAGCTCGTAGATAGGCTGATACGAGACGTCGCCTTTTACGGTATAATATGTTATTGCCCATGCCGACACTATTCTGCCATCGACGGAGCTATTTATATGAACTACAAAAGTCATATATACACGTCTAGATCTTGCTTTCACTTGGTTTATAGCTCTAACAAATTATTAAGTATAGTAAGTATAAGAGTAAAAAAGACAGGTGGTTCGGTTCGATTTAGTGGATGTCTATCGCTATGATAAATAATTTCATGACTGATTAAAAGAATACTATTCCAAAGTTTCGCGGAAATAGCAATTGGCACTTCACAGAGCAAAAGTCTAGTTGACTTTCTTATCAGCGCCACTTAAAGATTAAATCAATACCTTTGCATGAAGCTGTTAATATGGGTCACAGAAGCCCGTATTAGGAGGTAGGCGTAAGCATCGTTATTCAAGTTGTGACGTAGGACTGCTCTCTAGTTATAAATGCTTCCTCGCAACAAGTGATCGCACACGACTCCCGTGGTTCCGATAATGAACTGCAGGGTCGCGCGTACGGAGATAACGGAGATAGCGGCCTTGTACGCTACCGTAGACGTATTGCTTAATGGCTTAATGCTAGGTATGAATATCAACTGTTGCAGAATAAATAATACTATGAAAGGAGAGCCATGAGAACCTTGTGCGATAATTAATTGAAATTGCTTGTGAGTTACACATCCATCTTTCACTGCACAAAACCTAAGTTACACGATAGTAGTGTAAGATGGATATCTAGCTTATCTGTGAAAGAAAGGCACACGCTTTATGGTGTCAGATAGTCCTCAACGCGATGTGGTCGTAAATGCTCTTTTAGTTACGCGTCGTAATATTTGCCTCGACTAAACCTTGAAAGCTCCCTTCAAACCCTCACAAGCTTTATAGGTGCTAACAGCATCGCGCGCCGGAATAAGCCGAAGGTGTATTTAAGAAATAACAGGATTATTTTTGTGTGCTTTCCTCCCAAAGTAAACGTTATTTGAAGAACTTCTCATATTCACATTATCTACATATATCAGAAAACAGTATCCGAAGTCATAGTTTGAAATGTTTTTCTCCAAATATTAAAGTTCTATTTAGAGCCCTGGATAAGTTTGGATGGGATTTGGACAGGCTAATATGTTCTTGATAACTATAAGGAGGAAACTAAAACTTTTTCGTATTTGGTTTGTTTAAACATGTTCGTTAGTTAGGCCCTAATAAAATCTGTTAACACTCTAATAAATCTTATTATGTGGAACGTCTTTTATCCCAACGAAATAGCATTTCTTAAACGTATTTATTTGCGCAAAATAAGTCATGTTCGTATCTAAACGCAGCATTACCCCTAATCTGGGCCTTCAGGCCTCCAGTTTCAGGGTGGGACTCAACCAGAGCCACCCTTCGCAGAAACTACACAGTATATAATCTAGCAGTAATGCATATTCATACGATAGCTCTACATCGATTCGGGACAAAAGACTCGCCCATTTTCAGGACACTGAACGGTCGACTGTGTGTTCCGACTTATAAACTGTACACACTCACTAGTACGTTTTGCTTTGTTATGATCTATATGCATTTAAACTCGTGACAGCATTTCCTTTATTATCGATTTTAATCGTTGCCCCGTCACGATGTGTTCCGTTGGTGGACGATCCAGTCATTTGCAAGTTTATATATCCAATTTAAAATTTAATTATTATGATTCAATTGACTGGATCTTGTAAACGTGCCAGATACCATTGACATGGGGGAACCGTCAACAGAGCTTTTTTGCCAAAGTAGCACCTGTTTCAGCCTTCCGTGTTGATTGTCCGATACACACGCTCGTGTTTACGTGAAAATGAGTTCCAATTAACTACTGCTTGTATTGTATCTGTAAAATTACGGTCTGCTTGTCAGGGCCCACGACCCTAGCTCAGTCCCGGCGAGGTTTATTTTATACCGCCAGCGAAATTGTGTGCGGGGAACGTGTGGCGTTTGTGTAAACATGACGCTTTGAATTAATAAACTATTTATTTCTGAGACTGTTTGTATACAACATACAAGTATATTGAGTATGTATCGGCTTCAATGTGAACATCCGCCAAACATTCCGCTCACTGCAGGGACATCTTACCATTTCCCTCGTGCAACGTTCACAAATAACAAACGTCCACAAAACTTTACTCGCTTCATTCGCCGACATTAACCTGTGAACTGGTCCGTGGACCTGCACGATCCAGCGCTGCAGCACAAACATTCAATTTCCTGAACTACAGCATAAAACAGTTACGTGATCACCGAGCTTCTGCAGAGCGACCTCCACAAGATCATCGTGTCGCCGCAACACCTATCCGCAGACCACATCAAAGTCTTCCTCTACCAGATATTAAGAGGTGAGTGATAACCAGTTTTCTTTAGCCGAAAATACCTATGTAATTATAGGTGTAGTGCTAAACTTTTTAAGAAACTAGGCGATGCGGGATAGGGCTGAAACAAATTGTTTATTGGCAATCAACAATTTGTTCCAGCCTTAAGTTAGTTTATGTATTATGTTGTTAAATGATACGAGCCGCACCTATTTTTATGTTAAAAACTTTGTTACTTTTTATTTTACCACCACTTACACTGAATAGGCAAAAATGAATAGGGTAAGCCATTATTTAGTTTGTGTGTGTTGGTATCTAGTAGAGGTCACAGAGACCTCGTTGCTAAAAAATTTATTATGTACGCTTGTTGATGTATATTTTTATCAGATACTTACTAGCTAGACCCTTCGAGGTATAATTAAACTTTTACTTGAATAGCATAAACATACCAAATGACATGTGTGTTGGTTTATGCTAAGGATTCTCATAAAATGTTAGACGCCCGCTGTCCCCGTTCGCTGGATAAACAAGAAAGCATTTCAATTAGCATACGAAGCGTTATGGCACAGTGCCCTTTAATCTTATACACAATGTCCACTGCAAACTTAAGCAAAGTTTGTTTAGCTTTAATAAAATAGCAAGGAATGTCTCGATCCTTCTCGCGGATCCTTTGTCGTAGCATTTCCAGTGTCGTACTGTCCTACAAATACGTACGTACATCGTAATACGTACGAAACTGCAGAGCTAGCTAGCTAGAACGAGGAAAACAGTATCATCATCAACGACTTCTAAGAGTGAAATAAGACAAAAGTACTCGTATATGTAAGTTGTTAATCTAGAAATAACTTCGGTTGGATATTCAGCTTTTCAGAATCAGGTCCCATCATACTAGACGACCTTGCGTGGCTCGCATAACTTGCATTAAGGACATGCTCGTTTGGCTATGTTAGAGCTATGTTACTGCCAATGCCGGCACAAGGCCATATCGCTTGGCAGCTTTAGCTTGGAGTTCAATTCGTAACTTAGGGGAGTCACAAGCCATAGATCCTCTACGGTATTGCCACCATTTCGTTATGGTCGTTTAGGAAAATGCAGTAGACTGCATAAAAGTCCTCTATAAAATATGCTAATCAAAAGTTTAAAGTGCTAGCTCAAATTTATTGCGCCCCTACCCTCAAAGCAGACGCCGTGGCCTTATAAAATAGTTTCACCAGGAACTATTCATAAATGTTTAGCACAAGTTTCAGTGTGAAACTTACAGAGGAGTTTAACCTTTATGATGTGAAGCTGATTTAACGATCAGAGTATTACCATTAGCAGGCAGGAGCGGTCCATATAGTGAGAGTTCTCACTATATGGACCGTCCTATAGACGATAATGAACCACAGCTATAACTCAAGCTGCAAACTTTTTCCATTAGATGTGTAAGTACTTCTAATTTTATTTGTATTTAACAGCAATTTTCTGAGCACTAGGCTTATCTGATTGGACTCTACTGAATTAAAGATAGCGAGCGAGTTTATTTTTAACCTCGTTTTACTCAGACAGCACGATTGTTTTACCTAGTAAGTTGGTATAGAGGAGATTGGCTGCGGTCGTGTCCGCGCGGAGCTCTGACAATAAACTCTTTTTTATATACATTTTAAGTTTCAAACGAAGCAACCTCCCCGGAGACCGGTCTACTTGGAGTTGAGACAATACACGCCTCACCGCATCCGCCGGGTCTCTGTCGTGCCACACGCCTTTACTTGCCGCCCGCACTTCGCTTGTGCACAATGCACACCCACTCCCACCTGCCGTAAATCAATTATACTCCAAAGTGCTTCCAACACTCTACCTACTCGCGTCTGAAAAACTAGCACATTAACGCTGGCATTGCGATAATAACTAAACACTGGTTCGCAGTAATTTTAAGCTACGTACTATGCTAATGTAATCCACTCTCGCAGATGAAAAGAGGACCGTCGCAGCCGTCGTCCTGTCTCCCGATTTCACATTATTAATTTGTGCAATTATTCGTACAGTACGAAGAGATTTCCCGGGAGTGGAACGCGCGAAGGGAATCTAGTAAAATGCGGTCGTTAAACTCCCGCCGCTTCGCCTTGCACGTTTAATTAAAAACTTTACTGTTGCGCAGCCTTGATGACACCCGACTTTGGATTAAATCACATCGACAATTAAGCTACTTAAACCAGACCATAAAATTGTCTCAGTTACAAATGGTTTGTAACATACTGATTTTACGGGTAAGAAGTTACCATGTCTACCAATTAAACGTCTCTGATTACTATGATTATTATGATATGATCCCATAGACTCTATGACAGAACATAACACAGTCGCTAATGATCGAGCTCTTCGTGCCAGTGAATGCAGGCGCTGCGATTAGACGGACAGCGACACGCGACTTGGATAGTTTTAATATTCCGTGCGCACTTTTAAATTCAAGTTGCCCGTCCCGGTCCTGTCTCGGAGCCGTCGCTTTGTTCTACACGCCTGCCAGGAAATAGGGAAAGCGCGTTCTACAGAAACTGTGTACAATTCACCCTGCACATCTAAATGGGAAAATCACATCCAAATCTTGAAGTTTTAATCATTTGCGTAGTAGCATTTGCTTCGGAAAAAATGGAGGTGTATCGGCAATCATTGACAAATGCATGACGAGTTTAATGCAGGAAACGTAATTTAAACAGATGCGAAGCTATTCACGTCTCCAACAAAAAGGCGAACGGATTGCCGAGAATGCGACTAGACTCCGTCGCAGCTTTATGCTAGTTGAGGCGCATGCTTCGCGCGCCACTGACATGATCGGTGCCGGCGGCCGGCGCGGGCGGCATTTTGCGCTGGTTGCAGTGGGCAGGCTGCACGCTGTCCAGGTATGCTAATGGAACAGAGCGCCGTCCGGCCCGTCCTATATGCTCTATATTAATAATGTATGGATCGCGGTGCAATGGAGCGCGGTCAAGACTTCCCGACTTCATATAACAGACTAGATTTCAAACGGTTGCCATTGCCAATGTCAAATCAACATGCTACTAGGTATCTGAAAGCGACTCAAATCTTTAACGAATATTGTGTACCTAGTGCGGCGCGCGATCCGATCCCTCTACCTGCGCCATTGGTATTCATTACAGAAACACCTGTCCATAAATATCTACATAATAGGATTGCGATTTGTTCTCGGAAAGTAGTTTTTCTCCAGTCGGTCGTTTCAATGACAAATGGAACTCGCGTACGTCCGACGGTTGACAAGGATTCATGAGCAGGCGAATCGTTAACGGTTTTGACAAATTGACACCTCATTCTACGATTGCTGACTTGAATAGTGTACATCATTAACTGTCCGTGGGTTTCGAGTTATCAGTGCAAGAATGCAGAAACGATATCATCCGATGAAATATCGAATGGCGTGACTGAACTCGACTTAGCGTTTTAATTAATTTTATTTATTTAGCGAAGGAAGCTCTGAGATAGCATCTGAGGCTAGCGAGCGAGGATTCGCAGCGGCGGCGGCGGTAACGAGCAGAATTATGGAAATGCGGCGCGCTTCGCGGCGCGGCGGCTGCCTTCACAGGCTATAATATTATTTATGCGTGGGCTTTTTCGTTCAGGAAATCACCTCAACGCATGCCCGTAATGTATACCTCTGGATATGCTTGATAAATAGCAACCATCTCTTCTACTGTTTCACTCTTTTACCTAATTTAAATGCCAACAACGGGACTCTCAATTAAATCAGTCTATTAGAAAGTGAGCTTCCAAATTCTAACAACATCACAATCTCCATGGTAAAGAAGTAATTTTTATAAAATAATTACGCCTGCTGAGATAGGAAGGTGTATCGACAGAGCCCAAGCGTGGAGAGGGGGGTTCGGCGCCGGTCGACGGAAAACCACTAAGTGGAAAGGCCTGCTGGTGTCTGTCTCCTTTCCTCGCACTAATGGAATTTGCTTTGGGACGTCTTGTCGCGTTCCGCAAAATAACTTCCCATACTTCTAGTATACTGTTATTTGTGTACTTCATTTAGGAAATTGCTACATTCCTTCCGGATTCGTTCTCAGAAAATGTTATTGGAAAAACCACCCAAAAAACAAAAGTATCTTACAATCTTTTGTTTTACCATAACTTTCATAAACGCTGTATATGATTATGTAACACTGGAATAAATATGGGACAAATAATATGTGACAAAGGAAGTTGTTAGCTTATTTGCCCATCTCCGTTGAAAATAACATTCGCGCGTCAGTTAAGCATGACACGTGTAATCTCTGGGCGCGTGTAACATTGAATCCACGCGTCGGTCCGACACATTGTCCGATCCTGCATAATTCGTGCGGACATGGAAATCGCCGCATTATTTTGCTGTCCTGCCAGTTGCCACAGTAATCTCTTCCCAGTATCGGCAACACGACTACGGCTATCCAAACGATTGCAGCAACTATTTGTTTATCCAGCGATTCCACTATACTGTGATTTATTCGATCATGTTCCCCGTATTCCGCTTTCTGGGAAGTCGCTTTATCTCCGAGACTGAAAGATAACTTAAGCCGTTTGTTTAAATTTATCGATCTTAAAAAAATTTCTACTAATGTTAGTTGCTTTTTCCGATAGGATTATGTGTGGATACGCCGCGATGTTAGTAAAGTTTTAGTTGGGCTTACAACTTCACTGCGTAATGCCCTTTTTTCCTTTAACTACAGCTAGAGGAAGGTTGATTCATGTTTGTTTTTTGTTAGGAAGTAAGTTTCAGCTGTCCATAAATAGCAGGAAACATTTGAAACCAACTTTAACAGGCAACAAACAACTAAAATATGTTCTGAGAACATGTTTTTAAGAAACTTAAGAAAAAAATACCTTTCTGACTTGCTGGTTCGTTTGTTGTGAGTTTGGTCAGTGGGATCATGGGACCGCTGCGCACGCGCAATATCTGTTGAGTGTTTGCCCAGCCGCGCCGCCCGCTGCGCCTGCCGCGCCGTAGGCAAACATCACGCCTCCAGCCTCTTTACTGTTACCATTGTACTTGTTCTAACACTGATTCTGAATTGAACAAACGCACAAAACTAGAAAACGAATAATTACCATCCTCCTAAAGGCATTGTCTTCACACTTGTTTATTGAAGGCACCAATGGCTCTATATATGGTAATGGCAATCTCTATTTAACACTCTTATAAAGGCAAACGTTTCAAGTAAATGATAGAAATAAATCAATGTCCAAGTGGGATGTGGCAAGAACTAGTTGCGATTAAATGCATCGCCATTAATTCCGGAATGTATTGGTCTGGACACCGGATCGCCTAATGGCACTACAATCCTGCGATTAATGGTGGTGAGTGGTACGGTGCTGACGTTGGTTTACAAGGAGCATTGTCCCCGAGGCTGGTAGGAGCAAGGACTGTGCCAGGCCGGTGGCCGTCGCGGTCGGCTGCGCGTGCGACGGACGACGACCCACAACATGAGGTGAAACGGCTCTTGCGTCGGTTTTCTCAGACAGCGTTTAATGAGTAGTTTTTGTTGAACTGTATCTTTTACATTTTTGAATCAAATAACTAGTAAGTTGGTGCACGTTCCAAGGTGCATTGGTGCTGGTTTTTGTCACTTACTAAAACGTAGTTTATAATTCATAAGTCACGACGTCTAGGTACATTGGTGCTGGTTTCTGCCACTTACCAAAACGTAGTGTATGATTCATAAGTCACGACGTTTAGGTGCATTGGTGCTGGTTTTTGTCACTTACCAAAACGTAGTTTATAATTCACAAGTCACGACGTCTAGGTCGCGGTCGTAGGACGCGGCGAACCGGCAGGAAGTCCAAACTTTCGCAAGAGACTCTGCAACTTATGACGGAACGACGTGAAACTCCACCTGTCACTTCGTCAGAACATCGGGCACTCAATAAGAAAATAAATAAACTGCTGGCCGATTCAGAACCTCACGACAACTCATTTGTCGATCGATTCGGTTTGATATCGTACGATTCAAAATATTTTAAATTCACAATAGTCGAATCGACGTTCAAATTGTCGTAGTCGATAATCAATCGTAACCGTTCGATAAACGCGTATTTATCGACCGAGAACCTTATTCACAATGCAGATATCGAAGCAAAGTTTTCGAACGTCCGATTAATTTCCACGACAACTTATCGAGTGCAACATATCACTCGAAAGCATTAGATTTGACCGTCAATACCGAGTATATTCCGTGTGTTGTTAAATAAACTACATTTTCTACTACAAATAAAATAAAACTCACAGTAAGATTCAACATAAACTAATTCTATGTAATAAAGTACCTACCAAGTCTAGTATTTATTTATAGGTTAAGTTCGCTTTGATTGTTTTAGAACTATTTACCTACTACTATAAGATTACTTAATAAGATGCATAAATATGCCGAAATAAAATCACTGTACCTATATAATTATTATAAAGTACTCTGTGATACTATGTAATTGTAATTTTGGTATTTACTTAACATTTCTAACGAATCTTGATGAGGCTCGTCTTCTCGCTCGATCTTCTTTTAATAATTTCAAAACATGATAAAGAAAACAATTTGCGATAGACATTTAAATTTGGCGGTTTGTCAATGTCTAAAGCATAGATTAAACATTAATGTCAAGTGGATATCAGCAGGTGGGTGTTTACGAAGCTCTTGTTTTTTTATATTTCTACCAATATCTGGCGCTTATAATTGTTGATTATATTTTAATTCGTGATAAACGTTGTTATAATAAATTTTGATAACTTGAAAACATTTTTATATCGTCTAGATAATAATACAATTTTGTGCGAGTATTGCACACAAAACGAACTCCGTAAATGCAACACGTTGTCGTATCGATTTAGATATCGTAACCGAAACCGTGTCGAATCCTCGGGGCGGATGTTCTGAATAGCTCGAAAAGAAACCTACGACACGAGATCGTTATCCAATCGAATCGATTCGGTATGTTGTCGTGGGGTTCTGAATCGGCCAGCTGGTACGACGTGACCTCCGGTGCTCCAACACACGCTCTATAGAACGAGCGATCGAGCAGAACCGGGGGTCAAAAGTGTTCGTCCAGTCTCTAGGGAGAAGCCACCTGACAAAGTTGGCCACAACTAGTGGAAAAGTCGTCGTATCGAAGCCGGAGATTCTTGCGGAAGTGGAACATTTCTACGGCCAGCTATACGCCTCACATGCGTCTCGACCTAATCCCGAAAATGAGGATTGCAGAGCCACACTGACCCGCCACTTCACCGAAGACCTGCCTGAAGTTAGCCTAGATGAGATTGTGATGGCTCTTAGACAGCTTAAAAATGGAAAAGCCCCAGGCGAGGACGGAATTACCACGGAGCTTCTGAAAGCTGGAGGTACTCCGGTGCTGAAGGAGCTCCGGGAGATTTTTAACTCTGTCCTCTTTTCTGGGAGAACTCCAGAGGCATGGAGAAGGAGTGTGGTCGTCTTGTTCTTCAAAAAAGGTGACAAGACCCTATTGAAGAACTACCGACCCATTTCGCTCCTGAGCCATGTGTACAAGCTGTTTTCAAGAGTCATCACAAATCGTCTCGCGCGAAGACTCGACGAGTTCCAGCCACCGGAACAGGCCGGGTTTCGAGGAGGATATAGCACCATAGACCACATCCACACAGTGTGCCAGATTATACAGAAGTCCGAAGAGTATAATCGGCCACTGTGCTTAGCATTTGTGGACTATGAGAAGGCTTTTGACTCCATCGAAATCTGGTCAGTTCTAGAGTCTCTGCAACGATGTCAAGTTGATTGGCGATATATCCAAGTGTTGAGATGTCTATATGACGCCGCAACAATGACCGTCCAAATCCAGAATAGTCAGACTGAGCATATCCACCTGCGTCGAGGGGTAAGACAAGGGGACGTTATTTCCCCCAAATTGTTTAGCAACGCACTGGAGGATATGTTTAACTAGACTGGAAAGACTGGAAAGCTAGACTGGAAAGGGCGGGGCATAAATATAAACGGCGAGTACATCTCACACTTGCGATTTGCAGACGATATCGTCATTATAACTGAGTCGTTGCAAGACTTGCAACAGATGCTGGACGGCCTAGCTGATTCTTCCCAACGCGTCGGTCTCCGGATGAACTTAGATAAAACTAAGATAATGTTCAATGAACTTGTGTCTCCGGAACCGATTGCTGTCAATGGTCTCACTCTTGAAGTTGTTGAGGAATATGTTTACCTTGGGCAAACAATGCAGTTGGGTAAAAACAACTTCGAAAGAGAGGCCAACAGAAGAATACAGTTGGGCTGGGCAGCATTTGGGAAATTACGTCGAGTATTTTCGTCGCCTATTCCACAAAGCCTAAAGACAAAAGTCTTCAATCAGTGCGTCCTACCTGTCATGACCTACGGAGCCGAGACGTGGACACTCACGGTACGGCTGATCCACAAATTTAAAGTCACTCAGCGGGCTATGGAAAGGGCTATGCTTGGAGTTTCTCTGAAGGATCGTATCCGGAACGAAGTAATTCGACAGAGAACTAAAGTCACCGACATAGCTCACAGGATAAGCCAGCTGAAGTGGCAGTGGGCCGGCCATATTAGCCGTAGAACCGATAACCGTTGGGGTAGACGCGTTCTAGAGTGGAGACCACGAATTGGCAAACGTAGTGTAGGACGCCTCAGGCTAGGTGGAGCGATGATCTTCGCAGGGTGGCTGGTAGCAGCTGGATGAGAGTAGCCGGGGATCGTGCTCAATGGCGTGCAATTGGAGAGGCCTATGTCCAGCAGTGGACTGCGATAGGCTGATGATGATGATGATGATGATGATGATGATGACGACGTCTAGGTGCATTGGTGCTGGTTTTTGTCACTTACCAAAACGTAGTTTATGATTTATAAGTCACGACGTCTAGGTGCATTGGTGCTGGTTTTTGTCACTTACCAAAACGTAGTTTATGATTCATAAGTCACGACGTCTCGGTGCATAGGTGCTGGTTTCTGTCACTTACCAAAACGTAGTTTATGATTCATAAGTCATGACGTCTACCTGTTACGTCATTGGATCTGGCTTTCACCAGTTACAGGATAACTGTATCAAACACCCCACCATTGATTTGTTGCCGTTAAGTTTTATAAGTTAAGTGTATTGTATCAAATCAAATTTTCTTAATAAAATTTTGGCATCACAGATAATTTAACGTTCAACAACTTATGAAAGTAAAAATATCACCATAACTACCACCGCAACAGAAAAACACCACTACTCAGAAGATACGGCAAGAAACTGAGGGGCATTTTTTAAGAGATTTGTTAAAATTTTTTAGCTTTCTACAATGTTATGTATCTTATTTATTAGTCGCCAACAGTAAATGGTACGTTACTGTTGGCGACTTTGCAGAAGTGGAATGTTCCAAGCATTTTTGTCTTCTATATAAATACGCCTGCTATATAAATACGAACATTATATTATGCTTTTTCCATAAGAATAGTCTTTACGCGTAATTCGAATTAACTTTTGTATAGTCAGCCTGTAAGTATTCCGTTCCGTCTTTGACTTCTAATGTTGTCGGTTATTTCGCGGAAAAATTTTAGACTATAATCGTGTGCGTCATAAGCACTTCCTCAGTGTTATGAGCGATTCACCATTATTTTCGGATATAACCTTTATAATTAAAATTACGTTTTGCTTTGATGGCTCATTTAACCTTTCACCTTCAGGTGCTCACATTATAAGGTTTTATCATAAAACAGGGCGCGCGTGTGAAAACTGCGGTACACCCTTTGGGAAATTAAACTCGTAGCTACGTCTGACGGCGTCGTTAATTTGTTTCGGCAACGCAGACAGCGTCGGGAGGCGGAGCTAGCTGTACTTTGTAATGCTCAAGTGTCAGACGCGTTTCAAATTCCCGGCGAAATTGTCGACGTCTAATGCGGCTTTGCCAACTGTTTGCATTTGAGCTCTTGAATACTTCTCACACTCCTGCATACTTATTACCTAGACTGATTTATTAATACAGAAACGTTCTAGGTATAAAATTGACCAAAATCGAACTGAATTGAATTCGAAATTAAGCGATAGGTGTCTCTAAAGTCGTCAATAGGCAGGTATGCTTTAACTGATTCAGAATGTCTTTCAGAGAAAGTTCAAACTCAAAAAACATTTTCAGCAGTTTCCTTTTTATACGCGTTCCATTTCGATCAGCTAAGGGTAAAAGCGTCACGCTCGTGTGTCGGCTCTAATGAGGCACAGTCTGTAGGCACCTATTATTTATATCGCAGAAAATCTGGCTCTCACTAGATACTCCCCGCTCCCCGAAGCACCCGCAGGACTTGCCGAGGCAGGCAGATTGAACCTCGTCTTTTATGATGAAACGGACGTATTGCAGTACAGGCACAAGCTTTACTGCAGGTTTTATTTTAATCCCGACCTCACAGTGCAATACAGCATCTTCGTATATTGCTCTACATTAAAACCATAAAGAAAGCTAATGTGTGCGACTTTAACTACGTTATTTGTTTTAATAACAGAGGAAACAGCACTAACTTCTAACAAAGGATACGGTTCTTTGTGAACTTTTGTATAGCTCGAAACAAAGGCTGAACATAACAGTCATCATTTCTAATTTTTGATATTACCATTGCGACGCTAACAACTTCAGTGCCAGCAATTTAAGAGCGCTAAATATAAAATATCGAGGATATACCTAGAGTCTGGTGGTTGGATTTGGAACGAACCGGATCCGTTGAAGACAAAATAGTGACTATTGTATCCAACCAGAAACTGATCAAAAGCGGTTCGGATCGGTTCTAATCTCATCACCTTGAGAGCTGATCGCGTCAATACACCAACTCACAAGTCACATTTTTATAGCAACTAAATTACACACATTGCCCATATTATGCCCAATGCTAGGACTCCACCGCCCGATGGTAGAACTTTGAAATGAGATAGTCTTACGTGATTATATGGCAATACTGTGTGTTTGTCACAATTTTTAAGTCTGATAACCATGTAGTGCCAATGTCTATTTGAACATTGTACAGTACTGCTTGACGGCAGTATAACAAAGCGGGTTCAATTCAATCGATGGACTCTTTATTATAAGAACCATCATCTGCTTGAATAGATGCTATTACTAGCCAACTGAAAACTAACTGAGAGTGATCGAAAGTGGTTCCCATCAGTTGTGATCTCGTTTCTTTAGAGCTGATCGCGCCAATAGCTCGTCTCAATAATTCATTTAAGCTAGCTGAGTATCCACTCTCAATAATGTTTGTGATTTCTGTGGATATTTAATTTGCGTTAATAATTAAATCGCATATTTGGAGCGTTAATAGAGCTGTCTAGTGTGACTAAATGTTCTGCTACAACTTGATTACTTGTATTATGATTGTTAATGATAAAATTTTCCTAGCAAATAAAATCTTCGAAATTTATTTCCTCGTTTAAAATAACAATATATTCGAAATAAGTGAACAGCTTGTATGTATTAAGGAAGAATTGTGTGTCATAAATTTACAGTAAAACAGTAAAGTGGACCCTTTTCTAGGGAAAAGTCTATGGCAATGTAAAAGAGGACAAGACACTAGGAGTTTTAGTTAGTAATATGTTCTTATAATTGCATATTTATTTCCAGGGTTGAAATACCTCCATTCTGCGCGCATTCTCCACCGCGACATCAAACCCGGCAACCTTCTGGTAAACAGCAACTGTGTCCTCAAGATCTGCGACTTCGGCCTCGCCAGGGTCGAGGAACCGGATGCCAGCAAGAACATGACGCAGGAGGTCGTCACGCAGTATTACAGGTGAGAATTCATCATCGTCATCAGACCTACTCAATTGATAGTTGGAATTTTTCTTTACTGTGTCGATTGTTTCTTCCTTGATTTGTTTTTACAAGTCACACATCATTTCCGACCTAGCACGATATGGTGTGCACAAATAAATAATGAATAAGTTGAGGTTTTATTGAAACACCTCTCCTTATATCTAGATAATATTATGCGTTTTGCTTATGCTAGTAGGTACGTTGATGCCTGGAACCTCGCCAGGCATAAAACCACTGTATCATTCCCTTTTTCGAGCATGAATGGAAAACTAGGCTTTTTAACGAGGACAAGTGGACGGAAACCAAGCGAGTCATTAACGGCCATAAGAGCCTCTCCGTGCCCCATTTTGTGAATCTGATAATAAATTGTGATTACCAAGATTTAACTCCGTTGTATCGTTGTTCGGAAAGGAAAAGGAAGAAAAGTAGGTTCCATTTATTCTGCCGAGGCCTGTATCTATCTACCGTAACACTCTAAATGCGGACCACGGACCTCGAGCGGACCCCTGTGTCTAGGTTACCCGCCTCGCCCATTGAATATTTAAACGACCGAAGTTATTTCAAATGAAGAAAAAATCCGAATGCAAAAAATAATCTGCTCAAGCATGGCAACCATTTTTTTCTGGACAGGTAAAGATGTCAGTCATTAGTACAATTCGGTCTCGACCATGGACTATTTGGTCGAACGAGGGCGCCTCCTCAGGGTTGCTAGTAGTTACATAAAAAGTTTTCCTTGACTTGCTTGAGAAAAAAACACATTATTTTGCGGCAGATAACGACCAGCATTATGTACGCATTTGATGCATAATATAATGGCAACCTGCATGGAATTCGTGATAGCAAATGAACTCTTTCGAGTATTTAATTTCTTCAGACCGCTCATTAATCTGCATTAGCTCCGGTTTGAGCGCACACTCGGCTTTGCCGTCACTATTTATACCTCTAGCATTCAAGTGAAAAGGCAGGTAAGCGACGAGTGCCCCGTAGGTCTTGAATGAGTAAAAACTGAATGAATGGATGACCTTTGCACCGTTGACCGCAGCTTTGGAAGTAGGCCACGGATAGCTCTCTTCGCATTGGTTCAAAAACACAGGCGCAGCCAGCAACATGCCCGCTCTGCTAAAATATCGTTGCAAGCTCCGAGCTGTGCATACCTCGGCCGTTGCTCATTTTTCATTTACATCGCGAGCGAACCGCTTTTGTGAATTCCCTTTTCTGCCATCGTCTTTAACACATATCTCCCCTTCTTTTCGTAAGTCAAAAGCTTCATGTGCCTTACATTTTTAATTTGAAAATCGCGTGTACGAGACATATATGGCGAGTTTCAAATACTTAGTTTTTGTTTTCACTTACATATAATATAATTTGTGCCACATCAGAGTAACCTCATCAAAGCATAATTTGCAAAAAATGCATCATCATTGTAACAATTTAACTGGAACATTTACAAATTACAAAAAACAAAACTCTTTATTGCATACCAGTTACAAAACAATAAATAATAGTAGCACACAATTCCTTACAATGGTAGTACAATGGGCGGTCTTATCGCTTAAAGCGATCTCTTCCAATTTTCATCGCATCGCTCATTTTGTACTCTCTCTATCAGAGAAGTTCCGTGTCCAAGCAGTGGAAACGTAATGGGATGAAGCCATCATCATCATCGTACATTCTGTCATATTAATATATTGTATATATGCGTTAACGACCTCTTCTTTTTATTCACGTGCACAATGCACAGGTACTAAATTTTAAATACAGGTACTATACCCCGTCTCGAATATTGAAAGCAAATAAATTTAAGCCATAAAACAGAATGGCGTTGTTTACTTGTTTCCTCCGGTACAAATATTACCCTAGACTCATATTCATCCACTTTGTCTCGTATCCGTTATCGTAGCGTTCTTAAAAGTTTTCCTGTTTGTCCCATCTGAATACTCTTTGTTATAGCAAACTATTAGTTTTCCAATGCTGAGTTTTCAAACTGTGCTTATGGGCCAATTTGTCGAATTGAATTACATTTCATAATTTATCCTCTCTATTGAGAATCGATGTTTATGTTACTATCGACTTTAGATTAATTGCGTTGACGAGCTCAATATAATACGATGCACACTTTTATCCTATCCTATATTTCTTTGTTGATTAAATCAAGTAACGCACACCTGATACCTTAACATTCTTCACTTTGTTTGCTATACACAACAATAGTGCCACTTGTATTCAGAGTATGCGTTGCTTGCGGAAATCCATATTCGGATGTGGGGCGTGTGTTTGAAATCTGTTGTCATACAAACAGCATTCCGTGAACGTGTATACCAAGACGTCTGACGTGGCTATTAAACTGGGAAACAGCTTACAGTTCCTACAGTTCGTCCCAAAACGAATTGCGACGAACATGAGTTTATTCGTCTCAATCCCAGTTTGACATTTTGTTCACACAAAAATCGCAATTCGGTTAAGTTTGGAAACAAATGGATTTATACAATTTTTATATCCCAATATTCCCAATTTGACACAGCTATTAAATTTCTAGTGGAAGGATACAGTTACTAAGAATTAGTTATTAGTACCTAAGTATAAGTTATGTTCTACGATTAATAATATGTTATGTTAAATAAAATACTAGGTTATAGGGAGAGATTCACTTGATTTTTGAGTAAGACCAAAAGTTTTTTGTCCTTGTCGTACCAAAAGAATCCGTGACACAAGAATCAGCATGAACATGGTTGCCGTTTATTTGACGGTGCCACTTTGAACTTCGCAGTGACGTAGATTGATAATCATCTTGACCAATGATATTGCTCGATTAGTTCCAACTTTGGCCGCGTTCGTCAATATTCTTGTCATATTTAAAACTGAGGTAGAGTACTTGCTTATTGTGAGACTGGCCTTCCGCCCGCGACTTGCGTCATTTCACAGTCTGCCACTCGCTGTTTCATAAGTTACCGGCCAAACCATAAGTTCGAAACTTAAGTTGTCTAAACTAATATTATAAAGAGGAAAAATTTGATTGTTTGTTTGTTTGCATTGATTAGGCTCCGAAACTACTAAACCGATTTGAAAAATTCTTTCATTGTTGGGAAGCTACACTATCCCCGGGTGACATAGGCTATATTTTATTTAAAAAATGGGGGTCCTTACTAAAACTCCAATTATGTAACCCAAGGTGTAAAAAAAATACCTAAAATATTCTTTACATCGCGTGCGCTGCGAAAACTATTGATGATAGAATAAAATGATGTAGTACTGCGACTTTGCAGAACACATCATTATTTACAAAAAGTGTCGCGACAGCATATGTCTAACTATTATATGTAGTTATGCCATAATAAGTGTTCTTTTATTTTAAAAAAATAATTGAAATGCCGCCGCTAGAAAAGGCTTAAGGCTTATCTTGGTATTAATCCTTATCAAATGATATTTATATTCAAGACTGCTTCAATACCTTTATATAACTTTTTGAATTCCATTCGAAAGATATCACGAGTCTAAAAATGTAAGTAATAGAAAAAAGTTGCGTGGTAGCCGCTCACCCTGCTCGGCTAGCTAGGCAGCACCTTATGCAGTGTAGGCGTCACTGGGGTACGGGCCGCATAGGAGATGTGTGTGTATTATAATTTTTAATTTTGAATTTTTTTTCAATACCCGTGCGAAGGCGGGGCGGGCCGTTAGTATTAAATAAACTTGAAATGAAATAGCGGCGGTATGTCAAGTTCAGCGCGATAAGAAGTTACTTGAAGTTCATATTTCTCTTTCTTGAGTTAAATTATATTCTGACGAAACCTTGTCCTGGTTTACACAAACGAAGGTAGAGTTACTGAACTTGAACTTTGACTCTTGTTTATTAACATGACAAAACAAGCGCGTCGAAGCCCACAAAAATAACGACATACATTTTCCGTACAAATGTTTTTTAATGGTTGAGTACTACTGCTTGTCCTTGCTTACTACGGTGTTACTACCCGGATGACCTATCGCATATGAGATCTACCAACTAGTAAATGTAAAATACCATTTTACCCGAAGAATCGAGCTTCTCCTATAGCTGTATCGTCGACCGCGTCATTGCTACCACTTGTTTACCTGTCCTTCAAAAAATAGGACGGTGGCAACATATGCAGACAC
Organism: Petrophora chlorosata; assembly: GCA_951640565.1. Taxonomy (NCBI): domain Eukaryota; kingdom Metazoa; phylum Arthropoda; class Insecta; order Lepidoptera; family Geometridae; genus Petrophora; species Petrophora chlorosata. Next base: position 4,097,267 of record OX621194.1, on the reverse strand, counting down.
TGGCTAACATCAACTGACATAGTCAGTCAAACGTAAGTATCTTCAATAAAAAGACTTTCATTTCAATACATTTGGGAGGTATAGAAAACTGTTTGTGTGAGTTAATTGGATGGTGCGTTTCATTTCCGGGTTTGACAGGTTTGATTAATCCTAAATCAGAGGGTTCCGTAAACACAAACCACTCGTACTCCAAATGTTCACGGATAATATGTGTTGGCAGTGTTGGCATGGTCTCTCAGGAGTCCTTGTATTATTAATATTAATGTGATTCGCTTATTATGATTCAAAGGTACGTTTTGTTATGGTCTACGGACCCTGTCTTATAATGAATCATTAACTTTCGCGCATTTTTTTTCTATTTTCTTACACGTATGCGCTACATACACGTTGTTTGTCTACCAATTTTTCACATACGTTACAGCCATTCGAAGTGTACCTAGCTCCAATTAGTGAATGTTACAAGTTCTGTAGTTTTCTTTCCTTTGCGAGGTCTCTCGTATGTTTAGACTATTCTTTTATGTTACGTAGTTATTTCGCCGTCATAATTAAACGCTCGTTTGTATGTAGGAAGACGACCCAGATTGCTTATTGCATACATAAGTACGTCCTTGAGTGGAAACCAAAAACAGATGTTACTGTCGTTAGGAGGCTACAAATGGCAAAATTTAACAGATGTTCGGACTACGGATTCTGCTAAGAAACTACAGTTACAATACAATACAAATAAATGTTTATTGTAAACCAATTTACAATAATAAACAATGACACAAAGTCCTTTACTATGGCAGTACAATGGGCGGTCTTATCGATTCCACGAGGGTCAAACTATACGTAAAATAATAATACTGTACAAAACTTTATTAACCAATATACCTAAGAGCATTCATAATATAGAATAAAAAAACTCATTATTATAACACCATGATACAGAAACAATTAAAACTAAAATAACAATTAACTTAATACTAGTGTCACAATGGGAGGTCTTATCGCTCAAGCGATCTCTTCCAGACAACCCACAAGTGGAGGAATGTAGGCAAAAAATATATATGCACGGTGTTATATATATATAATTGGTACTGTTTACGGTCCTATCGCTCAAAGCGATTTGTAATACTAATTTTTAATCATTTTGTGTTTCAGAGCACCCGAGATTCTGATGGGCGCGAACCACTACACGGCAGCCGTGGACGTGTGGTCGGTAGGCTGCATATTCGGCGAGCTTCTCGGCAGAAGAATCCTCTTCCAGGCGCAGAGTCCAGTACAACAGGTTGGTTTTAAGATTTCTATTTACAGACTTTTATAAATATTTCCATACAATGGATCCCTGAAATGGCACAACGTCGCCGTGGTCGACCTAGAAAAAGATGGCGAGATGATTAAGGCGTAGGTCGTGCAGGAGCGAGACACGTTGAAGGAATTGAGGAGGCCTTTGTCCAGCAGTGGGACAATATAGACTAGGTAAAAAAAACGCAGTTTCATATTTAGGTTTTTAAAAATTCGTTTAATATTTAGGAATGAAGGACGCGATCTTTTATACTGTTGTACTAAAAATAATTATACATAGGTATATCACACGTGTCATGCATTAAGGCAAGTAGATGCCTGAGCATTTACTTGTAACAGAATATGGAGCCGCTCAAGTGTATCACCCTGTAACGAGCCGAACGTCATGTAATCTTTAGAAATTGCGGACATTGCTAGAATTAAGAGTCTGCGTTCGTAATTGTTAAAACGCTTAAATGACGTTCGAACTAGAAAATTACCTTTATATACGAGTAACTTGCTGCGCCCCCAGGGTTTCCCTGAAGAAAAAGTAGCCTATGTGTTAATCCAGGTTATAAGCTATCTCCATTCCGAATATCATCCAAATCCGTTCAGTTGTTGCGGCGTAAATAGGGAACAAACAAACTTAACACACTAACACACTTAGTATACAAACTTTCGCATTTATAATATTAGTGGTAGTAGATCTAAGCATCTCTCTGCGGATCAATGGGAACAAAACTTAATAAATCTCTATTTAAATTCCAGCTGGAACTAATAACAGAGCTGCTAGGCACGCCGTCTATGGAGGACATGCGGTTCGCTTGCCCCGGTGCGCGCGCGCACATGATGCGCCGCGCGCCGCGCCCGCCCGCGCTCGCCGCTCTCTACACGCTCTCAGTACAGGCCACGCACGAAGCCGTGCATCTACTGGCACAGGTGACTAGCTCTTACAGACAGGCGCCACTACTAACAGATCTGAGACTTGACATATGTTGACGACATGCGGTCCCTGATCGTGCTCACAACATATGCGCCGCGCCATTGCGCCAATGGACATAATGCTGAAAGTTGTCACGGTCGGAAGGTCGTAGTTTACTGATTTTAATGGACTCATAAAGTTTCTTGCATAAAATAGTGTCAAAAAGTATGCTATAAGTATGTACCCTGTAAGGGTGTTGCATAATGAGGGCAGTTCTATTATAATTTAACATTCCGATTCTAATTATTTATAAGTATTTACATTATTAATTTAATTGAATGTCATAAGTAGTCTGTGCTTAGTCACTATAGTCTAATAATATATAAAACTAAATAATTACAGTTTTCATTCAAATTGCAGTCAAATCTGGAACCCTTCGTATGCAATACACATTGATCGACTTGAAAGACTTCAGAAACAGTTTCTATACCATCTCACTTACTCAAACAATCTTTGTAGCCGATTAAAAACCTATGATTTAAGACTCACTCATTTCAAAATGTCTCCACTGGAGCGGAGAAGGAACATTGCAGATATAGTATTTCTGCACAAATTAATAAATGGAAATATTGACAGTCCCCCTTTGCTCGAAAAACTTCAACTAGTTGTCCCTCGTTCCTGCAGTCGTCTCCGAAATAGAAAAACGTTCAAATTACCTTATTGTCATACAAATTATAGTCAGAACTCACCATTGTACCGAATGTGTGCTTCATACAATAACATTTGCCAGGATGTGGATATTTTCCACGCATCAGTCCCATGTATTAAGAGACTGTTAAATTCTTAAATTTACTACATAAATTATATATATTATATTAGTCATATAAGTACATAACCTTATGTTGTATTTGAACGCATGCTGTGTTCACACCTAGAAGGATGTACACGTACGCACGTTTATAAATTTACTAGCTTTTTACTGTCTGTATGAGTGTATACCCAGTTCTGTGAACTAATAAAAAAAAAATTATAATGTCAGGTTTAGTATAGATTTTGTCACACGCAAGATATAATTTTATGAGGAGCACAACAACAAACAACAAATTTAAGAATAATTTAAACAATTTAATTATTTCATAACTAGTTCTTCATCAATCCGCATCATACGTACCTTATTGAATTAGGAACTACCAAAGTTATTTAAAAATTATGCAGAATCGCCTTCTTCAATTGCTCCACTTGTCATGCGAGGTGGTGGTCGACGCAGGTCTATCATACTTAAAAAGAAATTCCTGCTCTCAGTAGAGTAACTACTCTACTCAGCTACCCTCAATTTAAGACCCTAAAATAATAGTTAGAGCCTAGATCGAACGTTCCAACTTTACAATGCAAGAATAATATTCGCCTTACGTTCCAATTCCTTAATATCAGATGTTAGTATTCGATCCATAGTTCCAACTTCTTAATTCGGAACGACAGAACTATTAGTCTTCATTCGAGATGAACGTACCTACTATTAGAGTAAACGTTCGAACTCCTCAATTCGAAACGGCAGAGCTTTGCATTCGAGATGAACGTACTATTAGAGTTACCGTTCCAACTCCTGTATTCGGAATGACAGGACTATTCGTCTTCATTCGAGATGAACGTACTATTAGAATTAACGTTCCATCTCCTCAATTCCAGATGTTGGTATTCGACCCGGCGAAGCGCATCTCTGTAGTGGATGCGCTCGCGCACCCGTACCTCGAGGAAGGGCGGCTGCGCTACCACTCCTGCATGTGCAAGTGTTGTTACTCGTCGCCGCCAGCCGCGCGACACTACTCGCCTGACTTAGAGCCGCAAGCGCCGCACGCCTTCCACGACGGATGGGAGAGGAAGCTCACTTCTGTGCATCAAGTCAAAGGTAACTTGTTACTAGGATGGTCATATGGAGTACAAGTGTTCTAGCCTGACTTGGAGCCGCAGGCGCAGCACGCCTTCCACGACGGATGGGAGAGGAAGCTCACTTCTGTGCATCAAGTCAAAGGTAACTTGTTACTAGGATGGTCATATGGAGTACAAGTGTTCTAGCCTGACTTGGAGCCGCAGGCGCAGCACGCCTTCCACGACGGATGGGAGAGGAAGCTCACTTCTGTGCATCAAGTCAAAGGTAACTTGTTACTAGGATGGTCATATGGAGTACAAGTGTTCTAGCCTGACTTGGAGCCGCAGGCGCAGCACGCCTTCCACGACGGATGGGAGAGGAAGCTCACTTCTGTGCATCAAGTCAAAGGTAACTTGTTACTAGGATGGTCATATGGAGTACAAGTGTTCTAGCCTGACTTGGAGCCGCAGGCGCAGCACGCCTTCCACGACGGATGGGAGAGGAAGCTCACTTCTGTGCATCAAGTCAAAGGTAACTTGTTACTAGGATGGTCATATGGAGTACAAGTGTTCTAGCCTGACTTGGAGCCGCAGGCGCAGCACGCCTTCCACGACGGATGGGAGAGGAAGCTCACTTCTGTGCATCAAGTCAAAGGTAACTTGTTACTAGGATGATCATATGGAGTACAAATGTATTATCTACTTCAGGGACTCTAAGCGCCATGGAACAAAGTCTCTGCCACATTTTCAGAAGCCTTAACTTTTACTTTACAAAACTTGCTGATAAAATGTTATAGAGGAATTGCAACACTGCAACGCTCGGCACTGGACTTTTATAAATGATCGATTTTAACGGTTTTTTTTTCAGCCGGTTGATTTACATGAATGAAACTGACGTGTCCATTATATCGAATTCCAGAAGAGATCCACAAGTTCATAGCGGAGCAGCTGCAAACGTCCCGCGTACCGCTTTGCATCAACCCGCAGTCGGCGGCGTTCAAGAGCTTCGCAAGGTAAGGCGCCGCCTCAACAACCAACCGAAACCAACCGCAACCAACCGACACTAGGTGATTTCTTTGCGATACGTAACCTAACACGCTTAGCGACCGCCCGCACCCGACCGCCACCCGAACCCTACCGAGGCGTGCAGACAACACTGCCCCAAATATTACTCTCAAATGACGGTTTTTTCCATCGAAAATTGCCATTTTTGCTGCCCGATTGATTTGCACTAATCTCTCCTTTTCAGCCTGCGCGAAATTCAGTAGCTAGTCCTTAGTAGATTTTAGTTTGCCGTTTAAGTGTTGTCTCCATGCCTGACTAAGATAATAAATCAGACAAAGCAAACGGTCATCACAACTAGGTGTGGCACGGTGCGATCTGTTAGTGTGTGCACGCCTGTCAGTGTGTGCTCGCCTGTCAGTGTGTGCACGCCTGTCAGTGTGTGCTCGCCTGTCAGTGTGTGCACGCCTGTCAGTATGTGCACGCCTGTCAGTGTTTGCTCGCCTGTCAGTGTGTGCACGCCTGTCAATGTGTGCACGCCTGTCAGTGTGTGCACGCCTGTCAGTGTGTGCTCGCCTGTCAGTGTGTGCACGCCTGTCAGTGTGTGCTCGCTTGTCAGTGTGTGCACGCCTGTCAGTATGTGCACGCCTGTCAGTGTTTGCTCGCCTGTCAGTGTGTGCACGCCTGTCAGTGTGTGCACGCCTGTCAGTGTGTGCACGCCTGTCAGTGTATGCACGCCTGTCAGTGTGTGCTCGCCTGTCAGTGTGTGCGTGTCACATAGTCACTGTGTGTGTACATCCGAGCGAGCGCCAGGTGGTCGCTGAAGTAAAGAGCCTATGTCGCTACCCCTCCCCCCGCTCCTTCCGACACCCCTCCCGCCAGTAGTAGTTTTGCTAGGTAACAGTACTTTGTGCCTTTTGTACGATAACACTCACAGTACGGGTCGATTTTGCTACAGCCCGAATTATGCATGGGTTTTTACTTTTTTTTTTACTTTCACGCTTCCGAGCGATAGTTCTCAGCGCATACCACATTCGTTTTCGAGGCAAAATCAACCCTCTTGAAATGGTGGTGTGTTCACGCTTTCACTCTAGCCTTACGTAGTCGACGAGTCGTGTAGTGGTAATAACATTCTGCTTTTTCTGTGTTTTGCGACAGCTCTAGGACGGGTGCGAAAGCAAAAGTTTGTTCCCCTTTCAAGACTGCGGCTAAAATACTACTGCTATCGCCCGTGATATTTCTGTGCGCCGCCTAGAGCGACGACTCCGTCCCAGTAAGCGCCCTTAGCACGCCTTTTACCTGTGTTGTCCACTTCCCAGCTGCTTTTAAACGTTGTTTCTATATATCATTAACTTAAAAGCTTACAGTGCTAAAGTTCAACGTTGATATATCTTCGCTTATTTAGAATATAATAAGTATTAATAGAAGTATAAAATGTATCTTCGACGAATTGCGAACAACGTTTAAAAGTAAATAGTCCAAATAGTGCGCGGAGATCGTTCGTTGAGGCAACATGTTATATAAAAACCTTGAGTGTTTGGTACGAGATTTTTTTATGACTCTAAAAATTATACGAAAACGCTGGCTCCTTTGAATTTCAGAGGAATTGTAAGTAATTAAAGTAGTTTTATTCAACGTTGTCTCTCCGTGCGATAGTCGTTCGATTATTTCAAAAGGGTTGATCGTTAGTTAGTCCCCGTTTCGCCCCCTCTACGGTTCGGTTGCAGTGCATGCGATTTGCGACTTTATTTTTATGAAAAGAAAACGCTTCTGAGATAAGTTAGCTGTTTAGATCGCATGGCTTAAAATATGGACTATACATTTTAGGTATTTTTTATAGTTTTACCAAGACGCGTCAAAAGATATCGCTCCCCCCAAAAAATGTAAACAAAATAATATTTTGGGTATGGGATAGTTAATAATTTCAAATGGCTAACTTATCTTATACTCAAGTAAGAAGCTGAGCGTTGTGTTCAAAATCGATTAAATTACAGAGATCTCTCGATTTGAACACAATATGTAACATTTTCAGTTTTGTAGGGTCGTAGTGGGTCGTATCGTCCGAGATTAGAACTGTTTTCTAAATTTAACGTGCAAGCCCATTCCTACTGTGTAGCAGTGGCAGAGTACAATTTGATATCTCCACTGCTTCGGTGGATATTGTGCCTCTAACCTACTTTTACAAAGCGGATCCGTTTCCTCAATTAAAAAACATGTGAACAACTCAGCACCTTATCTAAATGAAGATATTGAAATAGCCCTCATAATTCTAACAATTATGAGGGCTATTTCAAATATAATTAACATATCTTTTTATTATGACAAGGTGCTAAATTGGCACATGTTGTTGTCAAAGATGGCTCGTAGTGCATGCGTAGAGACGTTGAATTGAAAGCACAGTGCCATGCACATGGTTGTGGTGAAGAACTTGTAGTTATTCAATGTAGACATTGTGATGCGGTTTTGCTGTAAAAGTTCTCTTTTATTATCATATATTCCAGTTTCAATCTTCAGTTTATAGAAGAATAAAAGTATTTGATATCTTTGCATGACTCTTTGTTGCTTGTTGGATTCTAAATAACAGACGATGTAATTTAACAAAAAAAACCCTGCGAAATGTAGTATCGATCAAAATTCCTTTTTCGTTTTACCTTATCAAAAAAGTTAAACATTCTTTTAATGGAAGGATACTTGAATTATTCATATCAATAAACCATGAATCTTCTATACTAGAACCCAGCAAGCAACTCAAGTGGCGTGGGTGTGGGTATGTACCCGTTGACACATTGACTAACCGCCGTGGACACGTGTTGTACCTTCCAGCTCGACAGTCGCGCACCCTTCAGAGCTGCCGCCGTCGCCGCACCAGTGGGAATGACGCGCGACACACGCGACACGCGAAGCAACACGCAACATGCAGCGCGGTCGATTAGCTTGCGACGTGTAGCGTTGCAACATTAAACTGTTTCGCGTACCGCTACGTGTTGCTACGACGCTGTTACGTGTAGCGCTACGAAGTTTTGCAATATGCAGTGCTACGACGTACTGCAACATGTGGCGTTTCGACGTTCTGCAACGTGTAGCGCTACGACGTTCGGCAACATGTAGCGCAACAATGCTTTGCTACGTGTAGCGTTATGATGTTCTGCAGCGTGTAGCGCTACGAGGTTTTGCAATATGCAGCGCTACGAAGATCTGCAACGTGTAAAATTTGCACAACGATGTTTGGACCTTGAAATGGCGTTTAATTAACCAGCTGCAAGAGTTTTGTTTAGAGAATTTTAAGCTGGCATCTGTAAAGGCTACACAATTGAAACTAAGCGTACTTATTTAAATTCTAGAACGATTTTCAAAAGCTTAAAAACTTATTTTGTGCTAGTAACGCAACTATCGCGAAAAGTAACAAGAAGTACTGATAACGCATCGCCTATCTTTACAGCAGATCAGCATTACAGCCCTATTTAGAGATATAAACAATTCTACAGTGTGCCTCTAGCTATTTCGCAGCGCTTATACTCTAATGATCTCAAAGAAGTAATCATTCTGTTCAATAATAAATCTCTTGCACATTTTATAGGGCAACATCTGTAAGGATTTTCAATAACCATCGTTCATTGCTAAGGTTAGATCTCGCTGATGCAGTGTTGTGTTGTGTTATTCAGTTTGAATTTTCGAGATGGGTTTGGTTTAAAATGTAGTGATTACCTCAATTTTCAAGAAAAAAATTTAATCTGAGATATTTGATATTTTATTTGCAACAATTTATCGAAGTACATATAATAAAAGCTGATCTATAGTTTCGCTAATGAAACTTAGCCCTTAAAAGATTTCTGTACATGCCATCTAAAATATGAAATGGTATGGCAACATTAAGGGTCACTTCGCCGAATTTGTATCGCCACATTTACCCTGACAACAACTAACCTCATACGACACGTGTTTCGCCATCTAGACCAGTTGTCAAGTGTCGATTCGCCGAACGCTGGAACGAGAGCTCGTGATCTCGTTCCAGCGCTGTTCGGTTTGACAAGGCCCCCAGGAGACCAGGTACCAAAACCGTCTGCCGTTTGACGAGTCCTTTCCTTCGTTTCCTTTCCCTCCATCTGTTTCCTATTAACTATACAGTCTAATAAAGAACCCTACCTAACATAATAAAACATTTTTTATGCCAGTTTTCTTTATATCACGTAGTTTCTCATTGAGCATTTCAAGCAAACCCATCCCAAATTCACTCTCTATGACGTATAACATGAATAGACGGCGCCGGCGCCGAGGGACATATATTTCCACAGGGATCATATATTATCTGTATGATAAAAGCGTACCCATAACGTAACGTTGTCTACTTCAGTGCATTTTGTGAAAATAGCTTCAAATTTTGGGTAATATGTACAGAAAGACAAGTAAACTCGGTACAATGAACACACCGACCATTTTGAAACGGGTAATTTAGTTAAACGTCTCTTAGGTAATTCGATGTTATTTTAAATAAAAATTGCTGTCGTATTCGGTGTTATCAGGCGTATAAAAGTAATCATTCTAAATGGCAGCTCACTTTGTATATCTTACCAAAAATAAAATTTCCTATATGTTTATCGTTAATGTAAAGTAGCGGGTAGGTAACGTGTGTAGTGTAGTTATGTCGGTTTGTTTGTAAACATTATTGATAATAAGACATGCTAAGACATTAAGTAGGAAGGGAGCGTGTTATGCAAAAGTATACAACGAAAGTAATTGTCTATTTGACAATGCAGTTGGTAACGCGGTTGCGAAGAAAGAAAGAAGCTAAATAAAGGATAGGTGTCAAAAAGAAATGCACACAATAAGTGTACTAATTAAAAAATGCTTTGTGTATTAGAATAGTTTTTCATTTGTATTACAATTCCATATTATACGGTTTGTATAAAGTATGTGTTAAAACACATAGATAGGATTGGTCAATGTAATGTAGGAATTAAGAGAATATAGCGTGAAATAATTGTCTTAAGATCATTGATGGAAATGGAATTAGTTTCGAAGTAGGGCTAATTGGTGCGACAAAAAGTCGCGCGACTACGCTGGACTGGACACAGCGTGAGAGTTTGGAGCCGAGTACATATTGACATGTTTACCGCGATGTTTCGTGTTACCACAGTGTTTCATACTTTCAAATTCTTATTGTCGCACGACGTTTTGTCGCAGTTAGCTTTAGCTCATGAATAATAGAAGCTTTAAAGGTCTTTCGTGTCTGTGTGTTTCAATACTGTGTTTGTCGTAGGTTTATGTGTGTGACCGATCGTTTCGTATGAACGTTGCAACAAGTATATATTGCAATTATATCAATGCGTATTGACATTAACAATTTCATTTTTATATAAACTGACTTATTTTTAAACGTATGTGTTCCCTATTAATCTCCAGTTAAGGCCGCGTACAGGCGTCCGCTTCGTACTTAATTCCCGCGCGGGCCACTCAGCAAACGGCCGTCTGTACCGGCCTTACGCCCTGTAACATAATTATTACTAAGCTTACCCCCTAAACACCATGTGTATGTAACATCGACTGACATTTGTACGTAGATAGGTTAGAATAGTTATTAGTAATGTAACATGGAAATGATTTGTAAAATATAAAAACAAAAAAAATGTATTGAGTAATTTCTCAAATCGTTGCAGTAGTGAGGTATTGTATAGCGGTATATGTTTATAAATGTAACTCAGGCATTTAATAGTTTTATTAGAGGTTTGATTATCGTACTGGCATGTGTTAGTGAGTGTGAGTATTCGATATACATCTTTATATTGGCGTACATTCTCTGAAAGCCCCGTCTTACATTTAATTAGGCTGATATAGACCAAGCCTATATATGAAGATTGCTGCCAAATATAACATTTTCTTCTGTACTTTATGTGGAATACTTTTGCTTTAGTTTATCTTCAAAGGGGTCAGAATGTTAAGGGGTCTTTATTTAAAAATTGATGTTTCCATTTTAGTTGTGTCATCCACGCTACTAACGTATAAACTAGGTTAGGTATACTTTGTGTGAGTGACAAGCGACGTCGTAGCCTTAAACTAGTTCAAAACTAATGATATAAAGTAAACAAATTGTATATAAACAAAACGCGTATAGTATTAATGTTAGAAAATAGTTGGTATGGGATGTATGTATGTTGTAGCAAACCCACATAGGTGTACCTTATTGTTGGTGGTGCGTGATTTTGTACAGAAAACTTTTCTTTAACGTACTTTCTTTAAAGAATGAGTATTCCATTATATTCTCACTCAGATGAGTACTAATTTGATACAAACTGATGCGAAAAGCTCTATAACGATCCGCCAATTGCATCCGCCATTTTGTATTTCATACATTTCACAAGATGGCGGCTATTTTTTGTACAGAACCACGCAATACAAGCAGGTTCGGATGGTACAAAGGAGGCGGGCTCGCGTTTTGTCGTACACAATCTTCACGTTACACGGTTCGTTCAACGTTTGTTTTTGCTCAATATAAGATTAAAGTGTTAAAACACGTAGATACTAAATACTGTACAGACTCAAAACGAATTTATCGCTTAAACTTCCAATATCATTGTCTTCTTTTAATGTGAGGATTGTGAACGGCCAAAGGCGTCCGCGTCAGAACCCACCTTGCCTTATCTCAGATAACTGTCACTGTGATCCGTTAGGCGTAATTATTGGACACTAGAGGACTTCCTATCACCCTAAAGAGGTACGACACCAAAACAGAGAGTAGAGTTGTTGTGTTGCTTTTCGATGGAAGTACATCACAGCCGATGACTATTGGTTATTTTACTCCTGGTTTTGGTCGACCTTAGCCTGGAAACAGAGGCGATAATTGTGCAACCAATCAAACTGTATCGCAGCAAGATATTCTACGAAACAGAACTTTTGCGAATACGCAATTTCCGCCTTATTTGTCACCAGCTTTAGTGTTGGGAGTTCCATTACAACTCTGTTAACACCAAGTCGCTGCGTGTGACGTGTAAATAGAATAATAGTGGTTATATTAGCTAATGTTGTCCTGATTTATAGTTAGATTCGCTTTCGTGTAACCGCCGGGTCCTCCAGACGATGATTGTAAATAGACATACGATATAAGTAGTTTAATAGGATTAAATGGTTTTGTGGAAAGAGGTGAGATTTGCAGAGCAAATACATTGTAAAGACTTGAAAGCGATAATAATGTATGTGGGGTTTCAATCATTTGATACTGCAAATCCACCAAGGATAATGGAGGATGCCCGCACGCACGCATTCGCGCACGCAATGCGGTCGCAGCGCCCATACATGCTTCTTACTTTATGTATGTAATTGTACGTATTGCGTTTCCAGACTTTCAGAGATCTCGTATATAATTATTTTAAGTTTTAAGTACACGACTGTTCATTTTATACACACAAGTGATCTTTAGTTTTAGGCGACTTCAAGTTTGTACCCTTCGTTAGTTTAAGGCCAGTCAGTCGACGCTTTTCTTTTATATTTTAAGTGATCGCACACTCGAATGCTTTTGCAGAGGCGGTCAACCTTTTCATTTTATACGTGTGTAAATATAATTGTAAGTCTAAACAGACTTAGTTTTCTTATCTTAGGCGCCTCTGTAATTAGTTCGTGTCTCCGTAATGTCACATTAATGTCGTATTATAATTTACGTGATACAAAAACTAAAAAAAAAAATACAAAATACGAGAAAATAATTTGTACTCTCCATGTTTATAAATACGATTATTAATTTAGTGTTATTACCAGTCTAAATGTAAATAATAGGTATTTTGTGCACTGATAGTCGTTTTTAAGTTACTATTAAAATTAGATATAATACCAAATGGCTGTCATTTTCGTCATTGTAACGCCCAAGACACAACGTTCACTATAAGACTTAGTAGAAAATATTTACTTGGCGATCAAGGGATGTTCTCATTCGACGTCTCCCAATGTAATTGCACAACATGCTGACAGTAAGGACATTAAAGTAACTCGATAAATAACCAGGCAGACGGTCACAATGTCGCGTTGTGAAATGTGAACAGTGTGCTAGGTGGTACGTTACGGTACGTTTTTCATAAAAAAATCAACCATTATTAACTTGTAATTAATAATAATTAATTGTACCATTTTATAAATTGTACCGTAAACGGTGCAACTAATAAAATGATACCATTAATTATACCATTTTTTATTGCACCGTTTTTTAATAATATCTTTTTTATTAATTGTACCGTTTAAAATGTATAATTAATGGTACATTTTATATCAAGAACCTGATATAAATATTTTACCATTTAATCAATTTTGCGTAACCCGTAAGTAAATAGTTCACCTCGCATAAATTTAGGCATTTGTACTATTCAGTAAACAAGTTAATAATGGTTGAATTTTGTATGAAACACTTACCGTAACTTACCACCTTAAAGTTACTCGATAATAACTAGGCAGACTATCACCAAGTCGCGTTGTAAAATGCTAACAATGTTAAGCTTCTATGACCGCCCTTACTGTTGTCATTGTGTCACGATTTTAGTTAATGTTCACACAACGGATTACTTTTAGTATGTGATCTTGATTTTAGTTCGATGTCAACTGCGACCCAGAAACTAAATGTAAAATGTAAATATATAGATACGTGTTTCTGTCGTGTACGGAGTTAGATGCATTTTACCATATTGTTGCGAACTGCCAAAACTATTGTAATAATTTTGTAGCGTGACGTACACGGACACATTTGTGAGTGAACCAGTTTGAGCCAGTTTTTTAAGCTACTTAAAATTGTTACCGTCAGAATGGCTGGTCGTTGTGGCGTCTGACCAGCCATTCTGACGGTAACCGTAATTTTAATACATTCCAAGAATTTGTAATCTCTGGAAAAAATAATTTTACCAATAAATTGATATTAGTTTCTTTGGATGTTATCTGTTAGATGCTCTGCTTATTAAAAGTATTGTACATAAAAGGCTTAAGACATGTGTATATACTTGTATATGTGTTCGTGTGTGTATGTAGGGCGAGCGTAGCGTAGAGACGTGGTGTGCGCTCGCGACACTTGTAACAATAAACTTGCATAATTACGATATACTGCTTTTATTTCATACCCCTTAGTTAGATTCCTACTAGGTTAGACAGGCGAGGATACTGACGGGAGTCCTACTTCGACAGTTCTTTATTTCGACACGACACTTCGAAAAAATATAGTTGGAGCAGTCATTGTTTCGACTGAACATAATTCGACAAGTTAGATAGATAGATAGATAACACTTTATTGCACTTAAAAAAGAAAACATAATATACAGTTGGTAACACATAATAACAAGTTAGTTAGTTCGACAGAAAATACTTCGAGAACACAAACAATTAACACCTACATTCTTCTCCAGTCTTTGAGGCCATTTAATACTGACCACTATATCTCCGAAGAGAACGAGTGTGGCTTAGTGGGAACACGTGCGACTTTCGATACGACGCACCTGAGTTCTAATCCCGCTGGCCTCGCACCACTGGTTTTCTTAGGTTATGTGCGGATTTAATACTTGCTCTAAAATACGGTGAAGGAAAACATCGTTAGGAAACTGGCGTGTCAGAAATATTCAAGGATATATGACATCCACCTATCCGCACGGCCAGCGTGGTGGATTATAGCCCTTACTATATGAGAAGGCCCGTGTCCCAGCAGTGGGAACGTGACGGGCTGATGATGATGATGATGACGACTAGGATAGTCCAAAAATATAATACGTAGTCTTCTAGCTGTCATAGGATCTCCATTAGATAGACGGCGTCTGAGCAGTGTAAGGTCCTTAAACCTAATATAATAATGCGGGGTCCGACCCGTTCATCCACTGTTTTCTCCTACTACGCTAGTGCTTTCAAATAATAAATGAGAATTTTGTTGATAATAATTATTAAACCATAATTTATTATATTTATTAGTTTAAATTATATTATACTAATTACTTACCAGCTGACCCGGCGAACTTCGTACTGCCTAAAGGTACAAGCTCGTAGACGACTGCAGACAGCAGCAGACGACGTGTCGCTGGGACACTATTGGTTTCTATGTATTGTTATGAAATACCTTCCGCAGTTACACGTCTCATTATCGCAGCGACGTGTCGCCCGACCGCAGATCAGTAGTGCAAATCGAACCCAAACTGCAGATGGCTGCAGTCGCTTCCAAATCATGACTGCAGCGACACGTCGTCTGCTGCTGCTGTCTGCAGTCGGCTACGAACTCAAGTCTCGCACTGCAAAACATATAGGGAGGACGGGGCGCAGACGCGACGTGTCTTTGTCCTGACACAGAGGCGACGTGGCGCAGACGGCGCGAGGGCAGGACACAGACTTAGTAGGGGTACGGATAGGGTGCATACCACATGTCGCAAGGGCGCCGCGAAAGGCGTGAGGGGTACCGACTACTCCATGCCCGCGCTTCTCGTCTCTTCTATATAATTTGAAAAGTCGCGTCGTGCAATGCTTCCACGTCTTACGTCTCTTCTGTCTGGCTTGGGCCTTTGATAAGGAAAAACAGGCCTGTGCCATTTCGAAATTGTTTAGCTTTGGAAATGTGGTTGAAATTGTGTTGAAAAAAGATTGCGGCAATAAAGGACATAAATAAACCGTCTTCCTCTAGCTAGAGGAAAGCAACACACGGATAGTTTATTCAATTCTGAGTTGTAGGTATTGATAGCTTTATCACAACGGAATTACCCGTCGCGTTTGCGGCAAACCCGTCGTCAATTATAAACATGATTTTCTTGAGAACCTGGGGGCATAGGCCAATTACCTACTCGATTGTAAATAAAATTCTTATAAACTTCTTATTTACGTAAATAAGATAATAATTTTATTTTACTTTGCATTGGGATACCCGATATAATTTCCATAAAACAAATATATCTATCTATATACATAAATAAACTTGTTTTCCAGGGCACCAATTTGCGTCGTATTTAAAAACTAACTAGTTGCGCCCTGCGGTTACACCCGCGCAAAAAACACTCTAATTTTTTTCTAGAATTTCTTTATTTTCCGGGAAACTATTACAATTTTTCTTTCCATAAAAATCTAAATTAGACGATCATTTAAAAAATTAAATACGCCAAAATCTAAGAAAAAAAGATAGATAATACACGTTTGGTGGTCCAAATAAATGATATAATATTGAAGAGTCTGTTAGTTTGTGAGTTTGAATTTATCAACACGCTTTCTGATGCTATTTAACGGATGTCTAGCAAAAAACCTGTCTTGGAATTATGCCTAAAAAAACACTGAAAGATCTTGGCTCTAATTCATTATGACAATTTGGTGATTCCTTGCTTCGAGAAACGTCGATTCCTTCATTAATAAACGACATCTGCGAAATTTGTATTCTCTATGACGCATCATATATATTAATATATGAATGCGTCTTACAGATGTCGTTTATTAATGAAGGAATCGACGTGATTTCGAAGCAAGGAATCGCCAAGTTGTCATAGTAAATTGGGGCCATGAATGAATTTTGATGAAATCATATTATTTATTTATGGACGAATGGAATACCTACGTATATTGGCAATGTCTGTTTTCTGACAGGTATAACCGGGGAGTTTTCAAATCGAGAGTGACCAATTGGAATTGGTGGAATTGGCGTTTAGGTATCTTCTAGGCGAGCTTGTACATCTTACACACTATCCCTTACCATTAGGGCAAATAAATTTAAACACTTAGGTAAATCATAGAAGATGTCTATTTTTGATGATGATTCTATTTTTAAAAAGAATGTTCGTTTCGCCTCTATATTAATTAAAAGAAATAGGTAAATAAATACGCCTAACAATCACATACATAGATCCAGGGACTATGGACCATGGTCCAGCAACACCCAGACACAATACAAATACTTGCGCTTTTTGTCTGTCCACAAACATTTGTCCCGTAGTAGAAACCCGCAACCTCAGTGGTGTCAAATGTTTCGTGACTTTATATTTCAAACTGCGCAAACGATGTCGCGGGCAGTTTCTAGTTAAGTAAGTCGTCTTATCATTGGTCGGGGTCTCAACTTACTGATAACAGTGTAGCGTTTGTTTACAATAATTGTACTCGCTTTAGAACAGTTCAAGAACTTGTCAAGTGCAGTGCTTTTTACAATACTTATTATGGAGAAATACGTGATTTTTGTTCTTATTGTTTTATTATGTGAGTACCTATGGTTTTTTATATAAACTGGTAATGAGTTGATAGAGGCCTTGATGTACGACTAGGTAGGTAGGTACGGCAAAGCCGAAAGAATTACAAAAATTTACAAATATCATATGCTTCATGCTTGTGTCTCATACATGTATGTAAGAAAATTTATTTACTTGTATACAGCCTGAGCTACGGTACATTTCTGCAAAAAAATGATGCGGTATTTTTTTTTATTCGGCCTTTTTGGCATTACATTACGAAGTATTTATTTGATAGTTTGAAAACATTACATACAATGATTTCTTTCGTATTGTAGTCAAAATCAATGTCACTCCTAATGATTCAATAAAGTGGTGGAACTTTATTCAAGCTTTCCATGGACTTTTTGGAAGAACATAAAAAGCAATGTTTTTTTATAACTTGTTTCATTTGCCTACACTCATGCACGTTTACGAATTTATAATGGTTAATATTCCACCGATATCACACATGATCACTCGAAATAAAACTTATATTTGTTAAGCAATATGGAAATGACTACAAAAATCCAATTTTTTGCCCTAATATAAGCTTAAAATACAAGATACCTATAACACCTTTCTTCTATCTGCATTTAAAAAGTCTTGATCAATACATTAAACTCCCACAGTGCACAGGAATATGGTAATCAGTTTTTCGCCATTTCTGAAAAAAGTGCTTTTTTGAGTTAATCGCTGTTTAGATCTAGGTGTGCGACTTGTTTGGAACAAAACAAAATCGATCGAAATCGGTGTGCAATAAAGTTCTAAACTTTGTACGGAAAATTTTATTGCTTGGTTCAATTCACTCAAAACTCGGTTTAAATCCTAATCCTAATATAGTATGATATGATATAGAATGTATTATGTAATATAATATAATATATAATATAATACAGATTGTAATATATAATATACAAATAAATTTTTCGCCGCTCGCCAGATGGGTAGCACAACGCTTGACCTCAGCAATTATTGCAGTGCCACCCAGCACCTGAATACCATAACTGTATCACTTTTCACTTCCCGCTAAAAAGTCTGACGCCCGCCGTTGCATTACTCTCATAAGTATTTGTCCTAGCTTTATCTTTGGTCCTAGGCAATCGAATATGTATTAGACGCTAGACGCAGTAAACGGAATTTCTTTCCTAGCTAGACGTCATCAAAAAATCTGGTATGGTTGGTGAGAAATTTGGTAAATACTGTGTCCAGAAACTTTAGAAAATCTAACCGACAGAGAGAACCGTATTAGTCTAACAAAACGAATGATTTAGTTAACAACAATAATTAATAATGTCACTTTCGTGACATATTTTATTATTGAATGTATTTTCATGGTCTCTTGTAGTAGGTATCCACATTCTTTTAATATAGGTAATTCATAAGGCGGCGATCTCATAGATTCTTTCTTCTTTCTTTATATTTATGCCTACTGCAATCATGCATTTTCGCTACATAACTGAATTTAGACAGGCGGTGTTTTGTTCTCTAAACGCCATATCTACTTGTTTCCAGCTACCACTTTATCCGTGTCTCCGCCCAGCGTGACGAAGCGCTACCGGGAGGATTACGAGTACAACAAACGGACCAACGCGTTCTACAAGCTGCACATCGAGCCTCGCCGCGGATGGTGGGGCAACACTGTAAGAGACCCTTAGTTAGTTTTAAAACCACATGGGCTTCATCAATCCTATTTTCCATCAGGAATGTTTCCCCCAAAGTATACATTTTGTAACCAAACAAACCGACTCTGATGTATCTTCGAAGTTTAAGGTCGAATATCGATTAAATTATATCTAGATCATCTATTAGATGGGATCTCCTTGAATCCATACTGAATCCAAAGCAAAAATATTTGTTCAAGTCGAACGGAGGCACATAACTGGTTAGATAGTTATTTAAATAATAGTTACCAATGCAGAAACAAACAAAATAATCGATTCTAATTTACAACATACACTTACAACTTTAAAACAATTGATTTTAATGAAATTGATTTTGTTTACAAACGGTACCGGTACCGGTACCGACTGAATAAATTCGGCGTGCCTCAAGGCAGCATCTTGGGGCCATTATTATTCGCTACGCTACGAGACATCAATGTCTACTTTTTGCAGACGACATTTCATCGTCGTCAAATCAAAAAATAAATTAACAATAGAGAAGGAGGCTAACGAAGCTTTACACGACATTATAAACTGGTTAACAATTAACAACTTATCTGTAAACCTCACCAGAACCCAATTTGTTGAATTTCAAACGTATAATAGCAAACCAACTAATGTAAACATCTCATACAATAATAATGTAATAAAACGAGTGGAGGATACAGTATTTCTAGGTATAACTACGAGTACTCGTATTGACAAATTTTGTAACTGGAAATCACACATCAATAATTTATGTTTAAAACTAGATAGATTTGTTTATGTACTAAATCGACTTAGACAAATAGCAACTAAAAAATCTTCTTTATCGGCCTGCCATGGATATGTCTCCTCAAGTCTCAGATACGGAGTTACTTTGTGCGGATTTTTAGTGGACGCTGATAGGGTGTTAATATTACAAAAAAAATGCATACGTGCTCTCGGTACGGGATTCCTTGACAGTTGTAGGCCACTCTTTAAAAAACTAAAAATATTACCTTTTTCTTCACTCTACATCTATGAAATTTGTATCTATGTCAAGAAACATCCTACTTTATTTAAAAAAAATAGTGACGTTATTAAAAGAAGCTGCAGAAACAATAACAGACTTACGGCCGGTTTCTGAATTGAGAATTCGAAGTTGAGTTTTTCTTAAAGGCTGCTTAACTACTACTTAAGGCATTTTCTGTTTCTGATTAGATGTTAAGTATAGTTTGAGCATTTGAGGTTGAGATTTGCTCAAATTTGACAGTTCGGATCTTAAGTTCATGCTCATCTTATGATCAGCGCCATAATTGCGTTTCAGAACTCGTTGACAGTGCTCAAACTAGTCTCAAAGCATAATTGAGTAACATACATTTAAGTAAAGGCGTTCGGCTACTCAAACCTTACTGAACCTTGTGATTTGTTTATTTTATTAAAAATACACAAACTTTTTGTGCTTAACCTACTAGCTTTTGTGTCCGCGGTCTTCGGGTTTATTTTTTTGTACAATGTCTAGTGACAACAATACCCATGGTCTTAGGTATCTCATGACACTATTTCTAAATCCTGCCACTCCAGCACAAGAAGCCTATAATATTAGAGCCCAGATATCAACCAGAAACACTGTAGAGAGATGTTTTGGAGTTCTCCGGAGATTAGCAGCTAAAATTAGACAGGGTGTCAAAGGTGATGCGTGGTACAACATAATATGGCCCTTGATTTTGATTATCATATTGCTAAAACGTTGTACTTATTGAAGTACCTAAATGAAGTTCAACCTTTACCCCAGGCCCAAAATACTGTGAGATCAGCACTAGTATATAGAAAGTTATATCGCAAATCATTAGCAAGTACTCCCTATGTATTTCCTGTGTTATTTAATGGTAGTATGTAGGTACTACGTAAATAAATCGTTTTATAATAGTAACGAGTATGTTGTTTTATTTCAATAATTAGGTTAAACAGGTAGGTATTAAGGTTAGGTAGGTATATCTGCATCTCTTGACCCAGTTGCGCCTTAGTATTGCTTTCTTATAGCCATTTGGACTTCTTTTTTCTTTTGTAGGTAGAATGCTCCCGTCATATTGCAGTCTACCACACCTTTGAATCTGTAGGCAAAACAATATATTTCATAAGTTATTATTATTAGGAGCCTGTTTTGTCCCACTGCAGGGCAAAGGCCTCCCTACCCTCCCTCCATTTATCTCTATCCATTGCCACGATAGAACAATCTTTAAGGTGTGAGTCTAGCTCATCGCGCCATCTCCTTTTTGGTCTGCCGCGAAGTCGTTTGCAATCGTGTGGGGTCCACAGAGATCATCCGACATGCGGCAGACATGTCCAGCCCAGTCCCATTATGGTGTTTCTTATACGGTCAGTTCGCTTTACGCCAAGAATACTGCGCTCCATAGCTCGCTGGCAGACCTCAAGGTCGGACCTCTGATGATTTGTCAAAGACCCAGTTTGCGCACCGTAAGTGAGGATGGGAAGAATGCACATGTCCATGAGTCTGTGCTTAAGGGACCTAGGGAGAATTCCCTTCATGAGGGAAATGTAAATTTCATAAGTAATTATTATAAAAATGCTAAACGTCGAAGGATTAGGTGCATACTTACTTTGTTACGATACGATGGTTTCTTCCTCTTCGTTTGTGAAATTGGGAGAATATCCTGTCCTTTTAAATTTTTTGTAGCTGATTTTATTAATAAGAAATACTAATTAATAAAATACAAAACTTTACATAAAGAAAAATTCGAATCAAACTGAAATGACATTTTGACAACATACTTAAATGACGTTTTGACATATGATATGCGTTTCATTTTCTACGATCGCGTTAAAATAATGACAAAATCCTTCAATATTGGTGTTTATCGGTTTTTGTACGTGTAACAGAACGCAAAACATTGTTTGACATCTTTAAAAATGAATTGAGATATACTTAACTAAGTGGGGTTTGAGAAAATCTAATTCCATCAAGTGAAACGTATAAAACTTAACTCTCTCTCAACTATTTGAGCAAAACTTAGCAGAGTTTTTCTAGAATGCTCAATTCGGAAACCGGCCCTATATGTCCCTCCTCAACGTCTACAACTGAATAGTCAAAATGTTTATTGCATGGCAATCAGAGTTTTTAACAAACTACCTGACATACGGCCGGTTTCTGAATTGAGAATTCGAAGTTGAGTTTTTCTTAAAGGCTGCTTAACTACTACTTAAGGCATTTTCTGTTTCTGATTAGATGTTAAGTATAGTTTGAGCATTTGAGGTTGAGATTTGCTCAAATTTGACAGTTCGGATCTTAAGTTCATGCTCATCTTATGATCAGCGCTATAATTGCGTTTCAGAACTCGTTGACAGTGCTCAAACTAGTCTCAAAGCATAATTGAGTAACATACATTTAAGTAAAGGCGTTCGGCTACTCAAACCTTACTGAACCTTGTGATTTGTTTATTTTATTAAAAATACACAAACTTTTTGTGCATAACCTACTAGCTTGTGTCCGCGGTCTTCGGGTTTATTGTTTTGTACAATGTCTAGTGACAACAATACCCATGGTCTTAGGTATCTCATGACACTATTTCTAAATACTGCCACTCCAGCACAAGAAGCCTATAATATTAGAGCCCAGATATCAACCAGAAACACTGTAGAGAGATGTTTTGGAGTTCTCCGGAGATTAGCAGCTAAAATTAGACAGGATGTCAAAGGTGATGCGTGGTACAACATAATATGGCCTTTGATTTTGATGATCATATTGCTAAAACGTTGTACTTATTGAAGTACCTAAATGAAGTTCAACCTTTACCCCAGGCCCAAAATACTGTGAGATCAGCACTAGTATATAGAAAGTTATATCGCAAATCATTAGTAAGTACTCCCTATGTATTTCCTGTGTTATTTAATGGGAGTATGTAGGTACTACGTAAATAAATCGTTTTATAATAGTAATGAGTATGTTGTTTTATTTCAATAATTAGGTTAAACAGGTAGGTATTAAGGTTAGGTAGGTATATCTGTATCTCTTGACCCAGTTGCGCCTTAGTATTGCTTTCTTATAGCCATTTGGACTTCTTTTTTCTTTTGTAAGTAGAATGCTCCCGTCATATTGCAGTCTACCACACCTTTGAATCTGTAGGCAAAACAATATATTTCATAAGTTATTATTATTAGGAGCCTGTTTTGTCCCACTGCAGGGCAAAGGCCTCCCTACCCTCCCTCCATTTATCTCTATCCATTGCCACGATAGAACAATCTTTAAGGTGTGAGTCTAGCTCATCGCGCCATCTCCTTTTTGGTCTGCCGCGAAGTCGTTTGCAATCGTGTGGGGTCCACTGAGTAGTGGTTTTGGCCCAGAGATCATCCGACATGCGGCAGACATGTCCAGCCCAGTCCCATTATGGTGTTTCTTATACGGTCAGTTCGCTTTACGCCAAGAATACTGCGCTCCATAGCTCGCTGGCAGACCTCAAGGTCGGACCTCTGATGATTTGTCAAAGACCCAGTTTGCGCACCGTAAGTGAGGATGGGAAGAATGCACATGTCCATGAGTCTGTGCTTAAGGGACCTAGGGAGAATTCCCTTCATGAGGGAAATGTAAATTTCATAAGTAATTATTATAAAAATGCTAAACGTCGAAGGATTAGGTGCATACTTACTTTGTTACGATACGATGGTTTCTTCCTCTTCGTTTGTGAAATTGGGAGAATATCCTGTCCTTTTAAATTTTTTGTAGCTGATTTTATTAATAAGAAATACTAATTAATAAAATACAAAACTTTACATAAAGAAAAATTCGAATCAAACTGAAATGACATTTTGACAACATACTTAAATGACGTTTTGACATATGATATGCGTTTCATTTTCTACGATCGCGTTAAAATAATGACAAAATCCTTCAATATCGGTGTTTATCGGTTTTTGTACGTGTAACAGAACGCAAAACATTGTTTGACATCTTTAAAAATGAATTGAGATATACTTAACTAAGTGGGGTTTGAGAAAATCTAATTCCATCAAGTGAAACGTATAAAACTTAACTCTCTCTCAACTATTTGAGCAAAACTTAGCAGAGTTTTTCTAGAATGCTCAATTCGGAAACCACTTATATAAAAACAACAGTCTAAATTTATTTAAAAAAAAGTATTTAATTTCCTACTTAATAAATGTTATGGTTCAGTTAAAGACTTTCTCGATGACATTAATTTAATTACTTGATTTCAAATTTGATAACAATACTAATAATACTCTCCGACATTTTATTTTTTAAATACATATTTAAATTTGAATATTTTTATAACATCTTTTTTTTTGACATTGAATGCATTAGCGCATGCTAGGCGAAAATGTGGTTAACGCGTCGGAACGGTATTTCGAAGACGCAGGTTCGATCCCTGCCTAAACAATATCATTTTTCTTCTTCCTAATTATTTAAAATCTCAATCTTTTTTTATTACATCTTTATTTTTTCTGAACGTGACCTAATTTAAATTTAATGTGAAATAAATAAATAAAATTATGTTTGACAATAAAACTGTTTCAATATTTGTACGCCTACAAAGGCCGAATTTAATTCTAACAAATAAATTTATTTCATTTCATTGAGAAACTCTTAATTTTTGAAAAATTTAAATATTTTTTTCGTACAGTTCGTCAGTTAAAAAGACGCAGAGCCATTAATTTAAAATCCAGAGCGGAGCAAGTGACCCTAGAGTAGAATCCAGAGCGCAGCGAGGACAGCGGAGATTAAATAAACGTCGCCAGAGGAAAAGTTATTTGGCGGCATAAATTTTACTTATCATTCCCCTCTATTTAAGAACCATGATAGGATGAAAATACCTAAATTATTTATCTAACGCTTAACAATTTTCTACAATTTACCTAGGTGTGCCAAGTAGAAGGCGCGTCCCTTATGGTGCCGGCGTCTCATGAGGACATTGTACAGCTGCACGGCATGTTCAAGAAGTTTCCAGACTTGGGCCAGTATGTGTGGGTGGCAGCGGACGGGGGCAAGCATGAATCGGCGGAGGAACCGGCTATTATAAACTGTAAGTAGGAGTATCAACTGTAAGTTGGATTAACGACAATATACGCAGACATATCTATTGTAAGTAGGAATTTCAACTGTAAGCGGGAGTATCAACTATAAGTTGGATTATAAGCAGGAATATCTAGGTAGGTACTGTAAGTAGGAATATCAACTGTATCTCTGAACTGTTTGCCTCGAAGGCGTAAACCAATTGGCATTCGAGGCATTCCATAATTCGGCACAGCGCGTCGAACTGCAGCTTTTCGCCGCCACATATTATCCATAATTGCATTTTAAACCACATAATATAGCCCATTGTTTCAACGATAACAGTGTATTATTAATTATTCTGTGACTGTAGGCAGAAGTATCAACTGTAAGGAGGATTACCAACTGTAAATAAGATTATCATCATTATCATCATCAGCCTATTGCAGTCCACTGGTGGACATAGATTTCGTTAATATATATAGGTATAGACTCTTTAATTTCACGCCACTGAGCACGGTCCCCGGCTGCTGCCAGCCACCTTGCGAAGATCGTCACACCACCGCCTCTGAGGGCGTCCTACACTACGTTTGCTAATTCGCGGTATTCACTCTAGAACACGTGTACCCCAGCGGTTATTGGTTCTGCGGCTAATATGGCCGGCCCGCTGCCACTTCAGCTGACTTCTGAATTCTGTGGGCTATGTCAATGACTTTGGTTCTCTGTCGGGTAACCTTGTTTATCATATTGACATGCAATTCCGCAGTGACCCCCGTAGAAGACGATACCGGCCCTCACCTAGGCGAGTGCGACGTCGTGAGCCGCAGCGGTGAGATCGATTCCATGCCGTGCTTCCGACAGCTGCCTTTCATCTGTAAAGTGGAGGCCAAGGATGCACCCTACGACTCTCACTGCGACGTGTTTGCCAACAGTAAGTAGGTTATTAGTGCGATCCACCGCGTACTAGATGGTATGTCTCGTATGCGAGAGGACATTTGGGTTGGTACCATCGCTTGGCTGGCTTGGCTTCTGTCTGTGTACCAACACAGACAGAAGTTAGAGAATAAGAGTATTAGACATAAAGAAAGACAGACTATGTAATGGGCGTACGTAAGTAAATATACTTTAAAGAGCGATAACGGCAGTCGTGAAATACTAGGCATTTAAATTAAAAAATAGTAGGTGTAACTTCCGTTAACGTCCCGTTTCACGTTCCATTAACTAAAGAAAATAAGTCATCTAGTCCTAGTACCTACCTAGTAGGTATAGTAGTGTGAAAGTAGCTCCTAAAAGCTATAATATTCTGTCCTACCTCTGTATTAGTATTGTATTCACTTTGCTTTGTACGGCCTCGTAGAGGCCTATGACATATAGACATACCTAACGACTGACGAGCAAACACGCTACAGAAGAATATATTTTAAATTAACTACAGATTACCAGTACAACGCCTCAGTCGGTAGCTGTTACAAGATCCCCCGCAGGGTTGCGTCTTGGAACGAAGCGTACGCCGAATGCCGAGCCGAAGGGGCTCACCTAGTCGTGCTCAACTCCGAGGCCGAACGGGTCGTGGTGCAAGATCTTATTCAGTCGACGCCGAAGGTGGCAGGCGCGCAGGCTTCTTGGTTCTTCTTCGCGGGATTCAGAGCTGACCCGCCGGTTGGGAACGAGACTTTGGTGTTTAAGACTATATTCAGTGAGTAACTTTGTCAAATTAAACTTCGACTGTTTTTAAAAGAACTGTCGTTCAACTGCAGTCTTCCTTTAGCCCTGCGGGAGCAACGATGTGGCCCAAGATGCAGTTTTCGGCCCGTGTGAGCTACCCGTAAAGCGGAGCTAAAGTTTCAGCCGGATAGCTAATCGGGCTCGAAATTTGAGTTGCAAGATTCCACTCGGATCGACAAACAGACAGGCAGACAAACAAGAAAGTGACTTAATTTAAACTTGGTATAATATTGTGTGTTTCCAGACCAGACCCTGCAAGAGGCCGGATTCGCCGAGTGGTCGCCCAATGAGCCGAACAACGCAGCGGGCAACGAGTTCTGCGGCACCATATTTAAGAACAACGGCAAACTTAACGATGTCTTCTGCGATCACCAATACGCCTTCATTTGCGAGAAGGAGGTCCATACGTAAACCCTTAATGCAGCGCGTCGTTGAGTGTTTTACCAAAGTAGGCGGCAGGCGCGACAGAAGGACGCTAAGCCTACCCCTTATAATCAAATTAATTATTTTCTAAACTAAGTAAATATCGTGTGATCTTTTTTGTGTTAGCTCATTTTCTTCCTTTCTTAACCGCTTGACTGTAGGTATTTATATACAAGTTGTGTAGGTATATAATGTGCTGAGCTATGGAATTTGAAACACATTAATAAATATTAAATATTTGATGAAATGTTTATTTTGTAAGTAATAAAGAAAGATAAGTAAGGAATGACTAATCATAAAACATTAAAAAATACTGAAATTAAAATCTCTAAATATATTTACTTAAATACACAATTTTTCTTAACATTATTATTCACGGAAATACGCCTCCCCAAGCGGTGTTTACTGATATAACTAGGTCTTGACCACCGAAGCTTTATTGAGCATAGAAGCCGTTTTAAACTCCCTGTTATGGTTGGTTAATGGATACACATCAGTTAATTTGGAGAAGGTTTTATTATACAAACATTTGACGACTAATTATTTCTAGACATTCGGAAACGGTATACAGGTGTGGCAACTTTTTGGGACCTTTTTGGGTATGGTACCTTATCTTTTCCGTTTACAGTGAGGAAGTTCTATCGGGTGAATCTATATAAATAAAAATAAATCGCCGAAATATTTGTACGAGCATAACTTCCGAACGACTGCACTAAATTGGATAATTCTTTTTTTGTGTTCGTTATTGTCAGGACAAGGTTTGAATAAAAGAAAATGTTTAAAGATCGATTAAATAAAAATATGGCGGTATGAAGTTCGCTGGGTCAGCTAGTTCAGAATAAAATAAAAATATAATTTTCGAAAAAGGTACTTTACCACACGCTGCATAGTTAGTCCAGTATTCTGTGCCTGAACAAACAGAAATAAAAAAAGAAGTGTGGCACTCGGAGACTGCCGCGGTAAAGCTATTGCATAGCATTTTTTATCAACTTATGCAATTATACTTACGCAGTAACGCCGATACAACCAATGCCACCTAGAGGCGAGTTGCTGAACTAAAGAGACAAGCGTGATATTTCAAAAAGTCATTAAAAGTTCTGCTATTCATCGATAGATGGTAAAACTAAAAAGTATCACCGCCTTGCCGGTCGGAGTGGGGGGTGTTAGGTTATTTTCGTTACGGAATTTCTGGATTCGGTCTCCACGCTCAAGGCCCGCGATAGAAGCTATGCAATAGCTTAAAAATATAAAATAAAAATGTGGCGAGTAGGTACCAAAACTAATTCGTTTCCTATAGTCGAATTTTTAATCAGACGGAGTAAACTGACAGATAGAAAAGTCAGTTCTCAAAAAATTGCTGCCAACTCTGATGGATTTAGTGCAGTATTTATCGTTCGGAACGGAAGAACGGCACTATTAATATGTTCTAAATTAATTGTTTTATAAATGTGTTAACGAATAAGCATTTACTGTCGTCACTCAGGTATATATAGTCCCTATGTGCCGCTAAGGGCTTACTATTTGGATAAGGATGATTCATATGTGATAGAATAAAGTTTATATCTTTTAAGATGCGATAAAAATAGCTTATATTTTTTTAAATCATAACCTAATCTTATAATGTATCACTTCGAGCTTACCCCGCGATGCGACGCCTGTTTGGTATCTTTAATGCAAAATATACTTTGAAATTAAATTAGCGGTAGCGTGAATGAGATTCAATTGCATGAAATAATTCACTGAACTGAAATGAGTGATACAACTAAAAATCTTTATACCACACCCACTCGGAAAGTGTCTTATTACTCGTTCATAAACGGGTTACAAAGTTCGTAATTTCTCCCTTAAAAATGTGCGGCGGGAAAAGTTATATGGAATTTTTTTTTTTTTTTTTTTTTTTTTTTTTTTTTTTATGTAACTGAGTGACGAGACGAGCTGGTCGTTTGCCTGATGGTAAGCAATACGCCAGCCCATAACAATAATAGCACCACCCAGAACTTTGTTTTGCAAAATCCTGCGCGGCGCTGCACTGCGCTCGTCACCCTGAGACAATTAGCTGTTGAGTCTCATAATGCCCAGTAATTTCGCTGGCTACCATGCCCTTCAAACCGGAACACGGTAATGCTTGCGCACTACTGCTTGGCGGCTGAATAACTGGCAAAGCGGTGGTACCTATCCAGACGGCCTCTCGCATACGAGAAACCTACCACCAGTCGTTATACTATGGCAGTGGGTAGCACTTGTATTCTTTTTGGTATTCCGTACTGGTATTAAATGCGAAGACGGTTTTTCTATCCTTATTGGACGGACTAGATAAGTTGTTGGAGCTACGTAGGCGTAGCGTGTGGGGCGTCGTTCACGGCCACGTGGACCCTGCGGTCGGGTGCCGGCGTGGCTTGCTCGGCGATGAGGGACTGCCGGTCGGGTCCGGGCGGCAGCCGCACGCCCTCTACCATTGACCGTCTCTGTAACACAATTCTAAATTTAGACTAGCGAATAGACTAATAACAAAACAATATTTATGTTGAAAAATATATTTTTCAAGACAAGCTTTTAACAAATTTGTAATCGGAAGCGCGAGCAGGGCCCCAATTCACTATGACAACTTGGCGAAATCACGTGGAATCCTCGCTTCGTAATCACGTCGATTCCTTCTATTGAGGTAGTGTCATTCCTCAATGATTCCTTCATTAATAAACGACATCTCTATGACGCATTCATATATTCATATATATGACGTGTCATAGAGAATACAAATTTCGCAGATGTCGTTTATTAATGAAGGAATCTAACTCTTTCTTCTTTTCCTTGAAGCAAGGAATCGCCAAGTTGTCATAGTGAATTAGGGCCCAGATTGAAATGAGCCAAAACACTAGTAGTTTACGATTATCTGTCAAGGAGATCCATTGCTCATCTTTCGTCTCTATCATCAGATCAGCTGGCTGTTACCATAATATTACATTGTCATCGAACTTTGACAAGTGTGCAAAATTTCAACTTCGGATGAGGAAGTGGTTCTGATTTTACTAACAAGATTTGACCCAAATAATAAACATGGCAAGTTAAATAAAAACTTGTAAAAACACTGACTTCAATTCTGATCTTCGAAAGCCAAAGTTAAATATCGATGAAATTTACATGGGACCATGTTAAAGCTATACTGAACCCGAAGCAAATAATTTTCCAAATCAGTTTATAAATGGCGGAGATCTGAAGTAGCAAACATAAAAAGACAATCGAATTGAGGATTTCCTCCTTTTTTTGAAGTCTGTTAAAAAGTTGGCGAGATGATATAGACGCATACCAAGAAAATTGGTAACAGGTGGCCCAGGAGCGAGACACATGGAAGGAATTGAGGGAGGCCTTTGCCCAGCAGTGGGACAATACTGGATATTTTATAGGCAAGGGAAAAATAAAATAAATAAAAACTACCCCGGCTTCGCAGCTCGCACAGATGCAATTTACTCGGTAATGTGGTGTAATTTTTTGTCGACTTGTTTACAAAATATTGAATTTTCTCAACTATAAAAAAAAAATTAGAATCTAGGTATTTTAAATATCAACCTTCCGCGAAACATAACTTGTGCTTTCTTAGGGTTTCGTATCAAAAGGGTAAAACGGGACCCTATTACTAAGACTGCTGTCCGTCCTTCTGTCTGTTTGTCTGTCCATCTGTCACCAGGTTGTATCTCATGATAGTAAGACAGTTGAAATATTAACAGATAATGTATTTTTGTTGCCGCTATAACAACAACAGAATAAAATAAATATTTAAAGGGGCTCTCATACAACAGACATGATTTTTTTGGCGTTTTATAGATAATGGTACTGAACCCTTCGTGCGCGAGTCCGACTCGCATTTGGCCGGTTATTATATAATTGCGTAACGTGTGAAATAATAAATACGCCCATCGACCACATACATAGATCCTGGCCCCTAACTAGGATTCCCTGTATTTAGTGAACCAGGAACTACGAGATCCATGGTCCCACAACACCCAGACATAAACTTTTGTCCCGTCGCGGGAATCGGACCTGCAACCTCAGTGGTGTATGAGATTTGAGCCAACCTGTCCAACCACTACACCATAGAGGGTGTCGTATAAACGTCATCATCATCAGCCCATTACGTTCCCACTGCTGGGATACGGGCGTTCTCGTAGAGAGTATGGGCCATAATCCGCCACGCTGACCCAGTGCGGATTGGTGGATGTCACATGTCCTTGAATTTCAGTGTTTAATTCTTAGATATGCCGGCTTTCTTACGATGTTTTCCTTCACCATTTTGAGAGCGAATGTTAAATCCGCACATAACTTAAGAATATCAGTGGTGCTAGCAGGATATGAATTCCGTCCGACGGATCGTAAGTCGCACGAGTTCTCGCTGAGCCACACTGGCTCCTTTATAAACGTATAACGTACTTATTGAATTGTTCCCTTAGTTCTTAGATTCTTAGATACTTGCCATGATTGTTTGTCTCTTGACGCTCCTGCGCACTGCCTTCAGCTCGGCCTTATTCTTCCTTCGGAAGAAGCCGCACTGGAAAATTAATTAAATTTTAAATTGTTCTGTTATATTTTTGTATACCTATAATCATAATCATAATCATAATCATTTTATTTCAAATAATAATACAAATGCATTACTTTATTCTAAGTTTGGGTACATTAACACATAAACAAATTAGTGTGCAATATATCGCACCTTCGGTGCTACAAAGTCACAACAGCTCAGTTTTGAATTTTACAGGAGAGGACTTTGAAGATTTTTTTCGCATTTATTGCCTTATTACTGGATGTCTAATTGTAGTAGGTTTAAAATCTTTATGAAATTGATGCTTTATTGTGTTTTCTATAGTTTCATGTCAAAAGTTTAATTCAAATTACTAAAATTATTCCAGCAAAACGCAAAACAAAAAAGTGTCCTGAATTGTGACTTTGTTGCACCAGGAATTATTTAGTTTAAATTGTTTAAATTTTTATTTTTTTATTTTTACACTTAGAAGTGTCGTTAGTAGCCGTACTAGGATACCCTGTGTTACGGCTACTACGATTCCTTCCTCTGGACTACAGGAAACATATTATTTGATTAAAATTAGGGAATTAGGTATGTTGCAGCTATACACTTTCAATAATAACAATTTTACTAAGTATCAAGTAATAATACGTTCAGCAATTTTTAACAAAAGTTCCGTTTATAGTATCAATAATAGTAATATACTGTCATACAACCAAATTAGTTAATTAACATTGCGATTCAATTCGCAGTAATTTATATAATAGGCATTTATTGTATTTCCAAGCGACAGTGGTTCATTCTGACAGTGCGTCTCACGCGTCAGGTGTGAGGTTGGACTTTGATCTTGTTTACCTGCTGATGAGCCTAATGACGTGTGGTACAAGTGCATAAGCGATAGCTTTTTACATTAAGTATTTTTTTTAATTCCCCCGTCCCCTATGTGTTAGTCTGTATGGTATATATTCTATGGGCCTCTGTTAATTCCTTCCTTCCTTTTTTTTTAAGTCGGTTAAAAAACCCAACTTCAATTCTGATTAAGGTTCAGTCCCACAACACCCAGACACGAAACAAATGCTCGATCTTTTTTGTCTGTGCACAATCTTTGTCTACGGTGGTAACCAAGTCAAGTGTATTTTTTTTCTTCCGTTATGTTAACCGTCTGATGACGTACATATACGCCATCTACTGAGATAGAAGTAAACCTGTTTCGCTTAGCATTTAACATGTTCTTACCTCTCTTAGAATAAAGACGAATATGATTAGTATTATCAGTCCCATTATTGCTGCGACCAGCCAGATCCACAGAGGCACCGAAGCATCCTTCAGCAGCAAGATGGTATTTATTCTGCAAAGCATTACAATAATACATTACGATACAAGTGACTAATACTCACGCGTTTCATACGACGTTTTTCAACACACTTGAGGAAAATATAAATGAAATGTCATCAAGAACAATGGCGCCAATATCTATGATTTTTTTAATTCGCCCGTTTGTGCAGGCTAAAGTCTCTAGGAGCATACCGCCTTGCCTTAATTAGTTTTTAATTGATAGTTCGATATCTATGAATGGCGCGTGGATTTCTTTTTTTCGCGCGCCATTTCTGCCCCCGTACCCATATGTCCCTCAAGCGGTAATCGTATATCATGTTGAGCTCAGTTTAGGGTATAGATTCACTGCGACAATATTTTAGGGTGCCATTTATTGTCCCATTAAGTTTATCTCAACTTGTAGTTAACATATTTTGGTATAAATGAATGAGATTAATTCGAATTCTTGCCTGAATCGACAATAATTAGTCGGTATCTCATTAGTCGCAGTGAAGCTATACCTAAATTTGAGCTCAACACGATATATGATTAGCGCTTGAGGGACATATGGGTACGGGGGCTGGTTAGAGGCACTGACAAAAACACCAAACAGCCTAAAAAAAAAAATTAGCTAAATATAATTTGTCTCTATTAAGGCGAAGATACTATGTGTTATTTATGGGTAGCACTATCATACTACAATACTGGCGTAGTTTCTTCACTACACTAACTCAAAAGGTTTTGTCAATTGTTAGATAGACTCAAACAGTCTAAAAGGTAGTAGATATATACTACCTACAAGTAGTACTTACTATATACATAGTATTTATCTGCTACCTATTACACTTGGCTGGCACCGACTTCAAATATATGAGTGGGTAGCGCTTATGATAATTATATTAATTTATTTTTTACTTTTGAGTGCGATTTGTGGTTTTGAAGTCGGTTTAGTTTTTTTTGAAAAAGAAATTATTATTATTGATTTTATATACGAACAACAACAAACAACACTGAAAAGCAGCAGACAACTGAAAAGCAGAGTGTTTAACCAGGGTGTAAAACCCATTACCCAAAACATCGTGGTAACCCCATTTCAAACAACTTACAATTACTTTTCTCTTAATACCTATTCAAAATCCCTGTAAATATGTTATTGCATGTCTAATATGTCTATTGAAGAAATAAAAATACCTACTCATACTCCTTTATGACCCCATCGAGGTCAATCTTAAGATGTGAGACAATTGTATTCTGTTTCGCTTCTATTGCAGTTCCTGAAAGCAGACAATTTTTTTGTTGGTTAAATAAATACCAGTATTTTACGAACCAATCTGTGCCAAATTTCATCAAGATCGGTTCAGTCGTTTACTCTATGCTATGCTATGCTATGCTATGTTATGCTATGCTATGCTATGATTTGCTATTCTATTCCATTCTATTCTATTCTATTCTAAGAGAAGCTTGCTCACCCAATGTGCCCGGTTGTAATAGCATGGGCACGACGAGCCTTGTGATTTGTTTTTTAAACAGCTTGTCTATCTTGCAAATGTACGTCGCGTTTTCAATTTTTTCGCACATCTGTCCCTTATTATTATCATCCGTGTAAACCTGAAATTGAATTTAAAATCATTAGAACTAATTCTAGGTAACTATCCAGTATAGTTATTTATTACATAATACTGTATTACTCGTAGCATAAAGGGTTTTTGAATCCCTATGGCAAACCCATCCCCTAACCGTTAGAGATAGGTAGAATAATTTGTTGTTAGAAGTGATTTCAATCCGGGGCCCCAATTCACTATGACAACTTGGCGAAATCACGTCGATTCCTTCATTAATAAACGACATCTCTATGACGCATTCATATATTCATATATATGACGCGTCATAGAGAATACAAATTTCGCAGATGTCGTTTATTAATGATGGAATCAAGGAGGACGTTTCCTTGAAGCAAGGAATCGCCATGTTGTCATGGTGAATTAGGGCCCTGTTAAAACTTCAATTTTGGTTTATTGAATCATCGATCATAATAGGTTATATTATATAATCAGTTTTTTGTCTAAAAATGTGTAATACAATCTACAAAAAAGTTGTTTACCTAAATTCTGCTGGTGAACGAATATTGTATTGGCATATTTTTCTAAAGTTATATAAACTTGAATAAAATCGATAATAAGTTCTTACAAAATTGCCTTTCAAAAATAAAAAAAATGTTATCGCGAAAATAGAATTTGCTGCTAATGGGCAAATTTTATATATATTAATACCTACTATGTTTTGTCGACAGTCGTACTAATTATGTACCTACCTATTATAGAAATTATTGTTTGACGTGTATTTTTAGTACGAATAAATGATTATCTTATTATTATTATCTGATTATCATCGTAGCTCCTGGTTTCCTAGAGACAGGGAATCTTAGTGGGCCAGAATGTAGCGACGCTCATTAGAGGTGATTCCAACTGGCCAGTCATTTTTCCTTACAATATTTCAAACTCATCACATACTACTACTACTACTAATCAGCCAGTATCCACCCACTGCTGGGTATAGGCCTCCTCTCGTTCACGCCACTCTTTCCGGTCCTGTGTCAGCCTCATCCATTGCAAGCCGACGTGCTTAACGATGTATCTTTCCATCTAGCCGATGGTCTGCCTGGAAGTCTTCGCTCAAGCCTCGGATACCATTCGGTGACTGTCTTCACACACACTTTTTTTCACTTTTTTCATCACATACTGCCCGTTATGTAAATCCCTGAAGAAAAGACCTACTTTGCTTGCATTTATTGAAGTCTTTTGGATTAAAGACCTACTTTGCTCTCACTCAGAAGCTAATCGTCGTTTTTCGAATCGATGGGACGAAAATATTACTTCTTTTCCCTCTTAAGTTTTGGTGAATTTTAAGTACTTACGGCTACATCAAGAACGTCGATGAATGACCTCTCCTGTAAAACCAGCTTTGCAGTGGCTCCCACCCAGTCCGTGGGACCTCTATTATTTATCTAAAAAGGTAAAGCAATTAAATAAGATGCATCCAATCAATTATTCCAAAACGCAATGAAAATATCTAATGTAATTAAATTATTTACAGAATTGAAAAGAATTTCCGCAACGTCACGCCTGATTCCATTACGTTCAATAAATTATTTTAACAATTAAAATAAACATGGAGGATTTAAATGTAACAGTTACATAAGAACCGGGATGCTATTGTCATTAGTAAGAAAGGATTTTTTTAGACGAAAATATATATTCTTTCTTCTTTCTGTCTAAATAGTAACTTCAGCAAAATCTGTTGAAACTAAAATTTAAAAAACCCCTGACACAAAAAAATATAAAAAGTAAAAACGGATGAATCGATTTTGATAAAACATGTCTAAGAACCACCGCTAGAAAACCTGCTTTTAAATAAAAAAGGCGCATCCAAATCGATTCACCCGTTTAAGAGCTATGGTGCCACAGACAGACACACATAGTGGTCAAACTTATAGTACCCCTTCTTTATGCGTCGGGGGTTAAAAATACACATTTTCTTGTTATAAAATAATATTAATATGAATTTATACTCTAATAATTATAAGAAAAATCACGCAATGGTGTCTGCTCGTGTATATAAGAATAACATAGGCAGAATATAGGTACCTACTCATAAAAATTACACCTACAAACCTACGGGCGGTCTTATCGCTTAGAGCGATCTCTTCCAGACAACCTTTGAATGGACATGTACGGAAAAAAAGGAATTGACGGTGGTTTATAAATAATACTATCTACGGATCTATTAGGTAATAATATGTTTTATTATTTATATCATATTATCATCATCATCATCAGCCCATCATGTTCCCACTGCTGGGACACGGGCCTTCTCTCATAGACAGAGTATGGGCTATAATCCACCACGCTGGCCCAGTGCGGGTTGGCGGATGTCACATGTGCTTGAATTTTTGTGATTAATTCTTGGACGTGCCGGTTTCCTCATGATGTTTTCCTTCACCTTTTTTTAGAGCGAGTGTTAAATCCGCACATAACTTAAGAAAGTCAGTGGTGCAGGGCCAGCAGGATTCGAACACGGGTGCGTCGGATCGCAAGCCGCTCGTGCTTGCACTGAGCCATAGTCGCTATCATCAAATTCAACCTTCATGGCTCCGACAGGATTTTATACGTAAGTACGTAGATTTGTATGTTCGTACTTACCGTGTAAATCTGTTCGAACGTCTTGCCTTCGCTTGCTTCAAGTTGAGTAATATTCACCGTGTCATCCAAATCATCTGTAACTCTAAATTAAAATAAAAGGGTTATTACTAACTAGCTGCGCCGCGCGGTTTCACCCGAGTAGTAAGACCCTAAGTATGTATATATTTACTTACATTCTTGATTAAAGAAATAGTAGCTATTCCCCTAATTACGGTACAAAATATATCAAATTTATAGTATTATATATAAATTAAATAAATAATAAATTATTTATAGTATTATATATTATTATTTTAAAATGTACAAGTTTAAATATTTTTGTGGATAAGTACAGTCATTTTTTCACTGTTCCTATAGCAAAACGGGTATCAGCTGAAAATCAGCGCCGAGTTGTGAACACTCTCGGCATTTTATGCTGAGCTGAGCCCATTCGGCACCTATATTTATTATTTAAGTTTTATTTTTTGTTTGTCGTTTTTGAGTGCCGAACAAATGGTTTTTCTTTTCTTTTCTTTCTTCTTCCATCATATTATCAAATAATTCACAATTCACAACAAATCATGTTATAAATACGAAAATATTCGCTCTGTTTATTTGTATTATATCGGCTGAAAGCGCGCGCGTTGATGTACAACGGCATCGACAAAAAAAGGGGACCTGTTGGCGCCAACGCCATTTTCCTCAAGAATTTTTGTTATATTTTTAACCGACTCGAAAAAAGGAGGAGGTTCTCTATTCGGATGTTTTTTTTTACCCCAGAACTCCGTCATTTATGACCCGATTTGGAAAATTCTTTTTGCGTTGGGTTCAGTATAGCTACGAAGTGGTCCCATATAAATTTCATCGATATGTGACCTTGGACTTCGAAGATACATTGAAGTCGGTTTTTGTTTTTTTCTAAAAATTAATTATTCCCTGTGTAGTTAATTATTTTGCAAAAACGTCAAGTTCAAGTGGAGAAGATGTATAAAAGACAAGCCTTTCAGATCTTTGTTCTTTCACTTATTACTTCGTTTGGGAGTTTGTCTAAACTTAATTTTACTGGTAAAATCAGCATTGCCATTCAGCGTGGCAATGTGGCCAGCGTTCTGGGCACGTTTCCCTCCACCAAAGGCCTTTTAGAATAATTTTATTATGTGTGTGTATATTTAAGTCATTTTGTGTATATATATTTAAGTTATTTATATCTTTATTATAACTTAAGTTAGTGTACATATTCTAACAAAATAATTATACTGGTTTTTTTACCGACTTCAAAAAAAGAGAAGGTTTTCTATTCGATTGTATTTTTTATTTATTTTTTATGTTTGTTGCCTCAGAACACCATCATTTATTAACCGATATGAAACAATATTTTTTCTTTG
Source organism: Petrophora chlorosata (assembly GCA_951640565.1). Taxonomy (NCBI): domain Eukaryota; kingdom Metazoa; phylum Arthropoda; class Insecta; order Lepidoptera; family Geometridae; genus Petrophora; species Petrophora chlorosata. The sequence goes on along the minus strand of OX621194.1, from coordinate 4,058,844 downwards.
GGTTCAGTATATGTAGCTACGAAGTGGTCCCATATAAATTTCATCGATATTTTGACCTTCGACTTCGAAGATACATTGAAGTCGGTTTTAGTTTTTACTAAAAAATAATTATTACTATGTAAGTACCAACTCGATGAAATATTCTTACCCTTTTATATAAACTCCGTGAGGATCAGCCTTCAGGTCTATAACTTTTATGTGCCGTTCGAATAGCTCACTTTCGCAGTGGTTGAACATGTCTATTTGAATAGTTATGTTTTTGTGCGCGCTTGTCAATGAAATTACTTCGAGGAAAATTCCTTCTGTCACCTGTGAACAAAGTAACAAAAATCAACTTACTTCCTTTGGGAATCCTTTGCAACGTACAATTTGCTATCTCGCCTTGACCCATTGACAGGTAGGTACATAAAACTGATAAAAATATATTCACTATCAAAATCTGAGGACAAATTTAAAGTCACGTCCTGGTTGACGTCGCTTACTTATAATCAGACTGAAGATCTACTTAGTATTATGAAATGACCGTATCCCACTACCTTACTTTTAGATAAGTTCCTTTAGTTTTGTATTTTCTTCTTTTGTCTTAAAATTATTAAATAATCTATATATTGTATAACCCTAGGGAGGTGCACTGTACGCTGAAACACGGGCGATGAGCCTAGTTCGGCAGCAGATACCTCAATATTATAAATTTGTCAACTAGCCAAATAAGTTTAAGAACCTTATTGAATAAATGATTTATTATTATATCAATCACGACAACCATACCACAACGGTAGCTATAGCTACACGGGTGCGCGTTTTGCATGAATACGCGTAGTTTCTTTCACACGGACAGCATTTTGCATTTTAATTCAAGGAGCTCATAGTCAAGGAGGCATGGAGTTTGGTAGTCTTGAATTTTATGAGCTTTTACTGACGTAGTATTGAATTTATTGAGCTTCCATTGACGTAGTCTTGAGTTAAATGAGCTTTTACTAACGTAATAAAGAATTCAATGAGTTTTTACTGACGTAGTGTTCAATTCAATGAGCTTTTATTGACGTAGTATTGAATTCTATGAGCTTTTACTGACGTAGTATTGAATTCTATGACCTTTTACTAGCGTAGTATTGAATTCAATGAGCTTTTCACGACGAAGTATTGGATTCAATGAGCTTTTACAGACGTCATATTAAATTCTGTAAGCTTTTACTGACGTAGTATTGAATTCAATGAGCTTTTACTGACGTAGTATTGAACTCAATGAGCTTCTACTGACTTAGTATTGAATGTAATGAGCTTATACTGACGTAGTCTTGAATTCAAAGTTTCTACTGACGTAGTCTTGAATTCAATGAGCTTTTACTGATGTAGTATTGAATGCAATTAGCTTATACTGACGTAGTCTGGAATTCAAAGCTTCTACTGACTTAGTCTTAAACTCAATGAGCTTATACTGACGTAATCTTAAATTCAAAGCTTTTACTGACGTAGTCTTAAAGAAGGTTAAACTTTTTTCGTGGCTTTAGCCAGGTCTTATATTTATTTTATCGGTCTTTCTACGATGGGTGGAGACTGGAAACTTCTTCTTACCCAAGTCTTGTTATTGCGTAGAGTCGTTTTAGGCGTACACTTGAGCTTGGTCGAGCTGACGCGCTCGCAGTCCGGCGGCGGTTTCTCCACGGTAGAGCCACTTATGTAGATGCTTAGGCATGGGTTGTACGCCACCTCGCCTTTGTTGAGGATGGAAATCCCGAATTTAAGGGTCTTTGAAGACCCGATCACGTATGGAGTCCTGTTAGGAGAACATTTGATTGAGCAAAGTTACGTCGACGGAGTTGGTTTTTTATGTAGGTAATTGAGACGACGGGGTGACGAGCGTAGTGCAGTGCCGTGGCGGATTTTGCAAAACAATGTTCTAGTAGGTGATGCTGCAACTTTTATAGGTAAGCGTGTTGCTTACCATCAGGTGAACGACCTGACCGTCTCGTCACTCAATCAAATAAAAAAGCTACTTATTATTGAAGCTGACTGTACCTACCACCCCAGTTAGGTACCTCCCGTTTGTGATATATTATAAACTACATTGTACTGTGTTTCGAAAAGAATGGCACTGCCATCGTAGTTCTATTTTTTTTATTCAAACCTGACATGTCTGATAACGAGAACAGAGCTATGCCATGCAGAACTTTGTAATTTAATGTTGAATGATATTGCAACCGTTAAGCGCAAAACATACTTAAGCCCGGCAGGGGATAGACCAAGCCGGGGACAGATCGGGCTACGTCAGAGAGCGTAGACAAGTAGTAGTCCTTGAGGGCCCCGGCCGGACCCTAATCAGTTGTGCAATATTCATTACTACAAACAACAGGCCCGTGCCCGGCCCGCACCGGTTTGGTGTGTCCTGCAGGGCGATCATGTATCTTTTATTTCATTCAATTTCAATGAGAAACCAGTTACCCGACAAATTAACAAAGCGAGATTGTGCTATGAATCGTTATGTATACGCCCAATCTATTCAATTGTACTGTGTAATACGGCTCTTATTGAAATTGATTGAAATAAAAAATACATGATCGTCCTGCTGATGACAATACAGCGATGCGATGCCATAGAATACAGCGCACAGTCCTCGCATTCAGCCCGCGTCGCTTCCTTATAATGTAAGAACGCCCTGGTCAGGCCCTGGCCCGGTCCACGCCCGGCGCCGGCGCCCCGCAACCACGCCGCCGCCGGGCCGGGCCGGGCGGTCGCGGCCGACTTGTTTAATAGAAAACAATAAAACAAAGCCCGCGCTGAAACCGGCCCTGAGCGCCCCCAGTCCGCTTTCTGTGTTGCTTAGGCTTTAAAAGCAGGGTTTGACTATAACAACGCAGCGAGTCTCGTTACTATTAAAAAAAACCCAGTAATTTTGCTTTAAACAGTGCCTTTCAAAGTGCGCATTAAGTGAACGTAGTTTGCTAGTTTCTGTGCACTTACCATCGAAACGATGATACTTACTCCTCAGATATCGTTGTATCTATCAGTTTTAAATCCGGCAGACAGTTGTCTGCGGTGCTACACTCCGATATCCAGAGCGACTTCTGTGAGGTGAGTACACTTAGTTCGCTGAGGGCCACGCGACTCGGCACAAAGTCCTTCATGTTTACGGGACTATCGAGCTGAGTTGCCGTTATTGTGTAAATGATTGGAAAATTGTATTTGCCGTTCTGTGAACGAGAAAATGTAGATTACAACGCATGCTTCGCAAATAAGTACGTCGCAAAAGTATACGGTCGCATTGCAGGTACACGGGCCTTCTATCAGAGAAAGTAATGGGCCAAAATGCGTCAGTTGGGCAGGTTGTCTCAATCGTATACACCACTGAGGTTGCGGGTTCGATTTCCGGGACGGGACAAATATGCTCAGAAAAAAGTGCAAGCATTTGTCTCGTTTCTGAGTATTGGGGGACCATGGTCCCTTCATACAGGGAATGCTAGTTAAGGGTCAGGATCTATGTATGTGAACGTTGGGCGTATTTATTTTTATTTATTTATCAACGTGCAGCACATGCTTCGCAAAAATGTACTGGTAAATAAATCCTATATGGCGGAAAATATCTAGCTGAAAGTCGTAGAACAAAAATACTTAGTTAGATTCAATTATGGGAATTTGGTCTAAGGACTCTCTGGCATTTACACATGTCCCTATACATTTAATTTTTGTGTTTCTTAGACGCCTTTTGGAAGCTTGCTGAGGCCTACCATGACAGGCCGATGAGAGACATCAATATAGCTCGGGACCCTTTATACCCTGATGCAATGAAAATACCAGCGTCTTTGTTTCCCGATTCTTATAATCTGGGTGTCTCGAGTCCAGTCAAGTCTCGAGTGAATCGGTATCATCTAGGCAAGCATGATCTATCGTCGACCGCGTTGTCACTTTCCAATCTGTCCATTAGGTGAGATTGCGGCCAAATTCGGTAATAAATAAAAATATTGTTACCTCCGGTGTCTCAACCACGATAGTTCTGCATTCAGGTTGCACTCTGTTCAGAATATGTATATCGTATTCTTTGTCTGCCAAATTTGCTAGTTTTGCGTTGAGGTGATTTATATCTAGCTTTATCCTAACATCTGAAACAGAACTATTGCTACTACACGGTTCATGACTTTTTAAACTAAATAACGTCATAGTTTCACAAGATGCACTACACATAACTAAATAAAATAAGCAATTAGCATGTTCCTAAGTTCCTACTATTAGTTACCGACACATAACTAAATAAAATAAGCAATTAACATGTTCCTAAGTTCCTACTATTAGTAACCGACACATAACTAAATAAAATAAGCAATTAACATGTTCCTAAGTTCCTACTATTAGTAACCGACACATAACTAAATAAAATAAGCAATTAACATGTTCCTAAGTTCCTACTATTAGTAACCGACTTAAAAAAAGGAGGAGGCTCAAAACTCCGTCATTTATAAACCGATTCTAAAAATTGAATTTTGCGTTGGATCCAGTAGTGGTCCCATATAAAGTTCATTGATGTTCGACCTTGGACTTCGCAGATACATCAGAATTAAAGTCGGTATTTTTTGTTATAAAATAAAATTAATTATATTTAAGTATATTTTTAATTAATAATTATAAGAAAGCTGTTACATAAATTTATTGCTACACCCTAATACTACAGGGTCCAGGTGGATAGTGATATAACTATTGTACACTGTGTTGCATTAATAATTTAATAAATAAACTTTAAAAAAGAAAACTATACCTAAACTTTACTATACAGAATACCTTAAGGCCTCCCTAGATGGTCAAAACTGTTTGTCAAGGACATGCTTTTCAAGCTTGACAAGTAAAGAAAGAAAGAAATGATTTATTGCCGACCTGTATACATAGAGTTTAGATTAACAGACAATATATTCATCAGCACAAAATACAAAAACAACAGCAATAGGGGTAAGCTCAGCACTGAGCTGCGTAAGCTTAACAGCTCACGCAAGGCTGATTTTCAGCATGCCCCTTTATTCGAGAGATGGTCGTCGATATTGAGTCATGCGGTTACCAACATAAATAAATGAATTAATTTGCAACAAATTACAAGAACGGAAGCAAAATAAATAGATAAATAAAACAGTGTGATGCTTGTATTTGGGGATGAGAGTGTGTGCGTGTGTGAGGGTCTGTGTGTATGTGAGGGTGTGAAGTAAACTACGTGCTGGAAAGAGCTTTATTTTGTTGTTTTGAATGTTTTTTAAGTCAACTGTCACACGCTATTTATCATCAACTAGCAACCGAGCGCGATTAAGTCCGCGTTGACATTAAATGGATGGATAGTGGTAGCTTTCTATCAGTGAAATCGTTCCAGAGATTACGTCCTACAAACATACATACTTAAAAATTTACCTCTTTATAATAATTATTTTATTTATAACTAGCCGCGCCCCGCGGTTTCACCCGCGGTTTCCCGGGATAAAAAGTAGTCTATCTGCTATTCCAAGTCCTAAAGTACCTACATACCATATATATAAGGATTTTGGAAAACTAAGTTTTGGGTGGTGCTGTTATTGTTATGGGCTGGCGTATTGCTTACCATCAGGCAAACGACCAGCTCGTCTCGTCATTCAGTTAAAAAACATAATTAATCAAAATCGGCTGGGTAGTTTTTGCGTGAAAGAGTAACATCCATACAACCATACATTCTAACAAACTTTCGCGTTTATAATATTAGTAGGTAACTATATTATTAGTAGTGTACATACGCGCCGAAATGTCCTTAGGTTTAGCGGGATACTCCACATTCAAACACGACTTGAACTTGAAGTGAGTCGCGTTTCTGTTTGGATTAACCTTGTCTTTGTGTAACTGTAAAACACAAATCATTATCATATATGTGTATGTATATGTTACGGCTAATACCCGAAGTGCGGCTACACCTAGTTTTAGCCGGTTAGAACTAGGTGTAGCCACTTACTCTTGGCTACACCTAGTTCTAACCGGCGTCGCATTACTTTTCAGTAGATTATAATCTATTGAAGTGATAGATGATAATCTACATTATATTATATCTAATATACATGTTCGCGGCGTTGGCCGCCGCCGCACCCTAACCTACCGAGGGCTGCAGCTATATTCACATGCGGCTGCACCTAGTTCTAGCCGGCTAAACCTAGTACTAACCCAAGATAAGTAGGATATATCTAAGTTTAACCGCATGTAACCGGCTGCACCTAGTTGTAGCCGGCTAAAACTAGGTGTAGCCGCACTTCGGCTTTTAGCCGTAACATATATAAAATTCTCGTGTCACAATGTTAGTTACCTTACTCCTCCGAAACGGCTTTACTGATTTTTACCAGATTTCATATGCATATTCTAGGTCTGAGAATCGGCCACTATCTATTTTTTATACCCCTAAGTGATAAGGGTTGTTCACCCTTAACATGTTTTTTTTTAATTTATATGGCAAAACAACGTTTGCCGGGTCAGCTAGTTCTAATATGAAAATTACTAGTGAAATTACTAGGCATATGAGATTTAATATCTGATGTCGGTGATGAGCGCAAGGCAGTGCTACGCAGCGCTTTTTATGGTATTAAAAGTTCTGAGTGGCACTGCCATTGTTTTAAACAATGTGAATAATCACTACATAAGTAGTATAAAACAAAGTCGCTCTCTCTGTCCCTATATGTATGCTTAAATCTTTAAAACTACGCAACGGATTTTGACGCGGTTTTTTTTAATAGATAGAGTGATTGAAGAGGAAGGTTTATATGTATAATAACCGTGCGAAGCCGGTGGGGGTCGCTAGTCGTTTATAAAAAATAAATACGTCCAGACTAGAGATTTAGTTTTGTACTCACTTGGAGGTCTTCAATAGTTTCGTAGAGATTCACCTTCACAAATGCAATGCACCGCAGCAACATCACTGAATTCGTTTCTGGTGCGCCGATCGCCAACTCTGTTACGAAAAATTCAGGTTTTATCCCATACTACGGAGAAGTCAACTGTATCTTCAAAAAACCAGCCAAGTGCGAGTTGAACTCGCGCACCAAGGGTTCCGTACAAACTTCTTTTTTTTGTGATGTAACTACAAATTTACGGTTTTCGGATTTTTCCCTTTTCTTGTTTAGTAAGATATTGCTTCTTGCCAAATTTCATGATTCTAGGTCAATGGGAAGTACCCTATAGGTTTTGATTTCCTTGCCAGTGTCAAAATATGCGGTATCTTTTGATTGCGTTGACACAGAAGTTTGTTATTTTTACAGCTCTAAGGATTGCAGACTGCAAGTATTTGATATTAATTTCAATTTGATACCTCCACGCGTTCCTGGGTCTTGACAGACAGACAGACAGAACAAAATGATTCTATATCTGTTCTTTTTTTCCTTTCGAGGAACGGAACTCCAAAAAAATTCCGAAATACCGAGCTCCGAAAACTTCAATTTGTAAGCAGTTTTTGAGTTCAAACATTTTTTGGGTATGACTTTTAAATAATCGATCCCAGTTAGTTTTGCCAAAATATCTTTAATGTACAGACATAGCTCAGTTATGGTTATATAAGTATAGAATAGATAGAAAGATTGGTTGTTTGAATTGAATGTTTCATCTTACCGTTGCAGCCATTTTCGTCATAGTCCTTGAGCTCTGTCAGACTGAGCCCGAAGGTCCGCTGGCCGCTGGCGGCGGCGATCCTCTGCATCGCGCTGATTTGCAACTTATCGCTGACTAGATCCGAGCTGGAGTATATATACACCGCTCCTGAGCCGTCGTCTTCGTAAGGGGCTGCTATCACGATTTCTGAACAAATTACAAGTTTTTAACCATCATGGTTCATACCAATAAGTTTGTCATTGGTCCGAACTGGAATTTTAACTTTATGCGTTGGAGCTATAACCGTCCGTCGGAGGACAAACTGTTGATCGATCATAATTGTTATAACAGTTTTTTTAATTATCTGATTGGTAAGCAGTTCTTTTATTCATTTTATCTTCTTCATTTATCTTATTTTCATTTGACTTGCGTTTTTTTTCTCTTGCCTTTGACCACTATCTTACCTGATGGTAAGCGATTATGTGGTCAACGATGTAGCACGCTTGCCAAGATAGTACCTGTTTGCTCCTGACTCGAAATCTCCTAGATTGTATCTATCGGGAAAGACGCACTCCGGCAGGGAGTTCCACTCGTTAGCGGTGCGCATAATGAATGTGGAAGCGAAGCGCGTAGGAGGAATGTCCACCATATAATGGTGGCGCGTTGCCGTACGTCTAGTAGTCCGATAATGAAACGGGGACGGGTGAATTAGTTAGTGCAATTCTGACGCACACTCGCCGAAATTTATCCGATAAAAGACCAATAGACTAATACAATACTTTGCATCGATGTTCAAGACTGCGGAATCTTGACTCAAATAGCGTGTCGCCAATGAGTCAATGAGCCAATGAGTGAGTATGAATCAGTGTGCATTTGACCGCGGTCTCACCTGATGGAAAATTATAACGCGCTCGCTGATGGATCATGCTTGCCTAGGAGATACCGATTCACTCTGGACTTAAAGACACCTAGACTATAAGAATCGGGAAACAGAGACGCTGGTAAGGTCAGGGTAAGGTGTGCCATTCCTTGGCTGATCTCATTATGAGAGTTGAAGCGAAGCGCTTTATTCTGGCAGGTGGAATGACAATCATAAGCGGATACGGAGTTTCCGTAGTACGTCCTGTTGCTCGATGGTAGAAAGGAGATGGAATATCAGTCTAATGCTAGACTATAAGTCATTCGGTGGTAGAGTCATTGTGATAATTTGACGTTCATAAGTGTATCTGTGATGCCAAAATGATTAAAGAGATTTTGATTGATTTGATTGATTGATTGATTCTTCAGTTCCCTTATTCCAGACGCTGCACAGTTGCGCTCGTCAACCTGAGACAATGTCTCATAATCCCAATAGTTTTGCTTCTATTCTAAACTATAATGTTTTATGAAATGTCTCACCATCCATTCCATCTCCGTTCATATCGCCGATACTGCTGATGGCAGTTCCAAAATGTGAACCGCTTTTTAGTCCGACAATTTTTCGAACTAATTTATGGAGCTGGAATACACAAAAAAGACTGCTACAGTCTGTTTGATGGATTAGTAAGTCAACGTGCCGTGAAAAGCTACTTCCTTTCACGGCACATGGTCTTAGATTAAATTATTGTTTTAAATATATCGTAAAATAAAGTAAAATTATTGCTGTCCTACTTAAAAATCTTTATCCTGAATACACAAAACTTAACTTTTGTTGGTTTTTTACATCAGACTGGGTCAGCGCTTGACCACGATCTCGCCATATGAAATGCGATGGTGTGGTCGATGTAACACGCTTATCCAGTAAAGTTGTAGAGCAATGATAATAGTTGGTTGGAATAAGGCGCAACACAGACCAACAACGCTCTACGTGATGCAATTGACGCATATTCCGATCAAGATGTGTGACAGTTGCAGTATCACTCAAAAAGTTGTTATGCAAAATCCTCAGCGGCCCTGCACTGCGCTCGTCACTCTGCTTCAATGCCCAGTAATTTCACTGGCTACAATGCTCTTAAAACAGAGAACAAAGTAATGCTTGTGCACTACTGCTTCTTTTATGTAACTGAAGGACGAGACGAGCTGGGTGTGTGCCTGACGGTAAACGATACGCCAGCCCATAACAATAACAGCACCACCCAGAACTTTGTTTTTCAAAATCCTGCGCGGCGCTGCACTGCGCTCGTCACCTTGAGACAATTAGCTGTTAAGTCTCATAATACCCAGTAATTTTGTTGGCTACAATGCTTGGCGGCAGATTTACTGACCAAGCGGTGGTACAAACCAAGAAGGCCTCTTGCAAACGAGAGACCTGCCGCCTAGTATCAACATAATTACACACACATACAAATGCAGAGCGTATATTAAAAATTTAAGCTGTGGCAGTTGAGCATGGCACCAATTTAACAACGCTAAGCTACGCTCCTACTGCATACTTATAGGGATCATGCTCACCGGGAGTTTCCCAGCTTCGTATATAAACACAGCGCCGGTGTCGTGCGTATCTCGGTCCCGGGCAGAGTAGGTAGGCGCGCCCACCAATAGCGCAGTGGCGTCAGAGCCGGCCGTCAACCGCGCGGCACACAGCACCGCCCCGAACAAAGAACCCACCACGAACTTGTCCGACCCAACTAGATCCCCTCTATAGTCCATGTTGTTAGCCCGCAGGGTATAAAAGAAGATCTGCGAAGAAAATTCCACTATTAGCAATCGTCGTCTGCACACACATACTAGGTCAAGTGAACTTCAACAAGTGAGACTAAATTAACCCCATTAGCTGCGCCCCGCGGTTTTCCGGGATAAATCTATCTATCTCCGGCTATCTCCACTCAATTTTTTGGCACTCTATTTAACTAAACGTATTTTAAAGAAATTTTGTAAGTAGATTATTTCGATTCTGGAGTAGGACATGAGACACTTTTTATCCCCGAAAATTGGCCACCCGGGTGAAACTGCTAGTACAGAATAAATAATATTAGTATATAATAATTGGGGATCGGACAACTTTTCAGAAAGTGTTTATAATTAACCATACTTTATACAGGGTTCGGCATTTGAAGTGTTACTAACTTTACGTTGCTATAGCAACTAAACTGTTTACAGTATGGCGCCCATATTTTCACATTCCTTAGTCTATTGTATTGTTAATAAACTAACAAAAGTCTATTATTACTCGTCGTTGTTAAAAAAAGTTTTGCAGATGGAAGTCAAACAAAACAGTGTCATATCTTTGTATTTGGCTGGAAAATCGCAGTCAGTCATCTTTAATGAGCTAGGACATTTACATTTGAACAAAATGTTTGTGTATCGGACCATCACGCGTTACAATGATACGGGTAGCATCAAAAAACGCCATGGAGGTGGACATCCAACAACAGCAACATCATCAGAAATGGTTCGAAAGGTAAAGGCTAGAATTGAACGAAATCCACGACAAAGCGCAGTTAAATTGGCGAAAAGTCTTAAGGTATCTGCCCGGAGCATAGGGCGCATATTGAAAAATAAACTTCAACTGAAGCCCTACAAATTACAAAAAGTGCAAGACCTAACACTTGCACAAAAGGCAGTTCGTCTAGAAAGAGCTAAGAACATAAAGCACTTGCACGTTGGTGGCATGCTTGAAAATTTGGTATTTTCCGATGAAAAAATTTTTACGGTTCAGCAATATGTGAACAAACAAAATGATCGCGTATGGTTAAAGTGTAAATCAAATGACAATTTAGACCAACGAATTGCCTTGCGAAAGCAAGCACCAGCATCTATGATGGTTTGGGCTGCGGTAACTGCCACGGGACGCTCACCTCTCGTTTTCATTGACCAGGGTGTAAAGATAAACCAGCAGATCTACCGTAAAAACATTTTAAACGATGCTTTGTTACCTTAGACACGTAAACAATTTGGTAGAAATCATTGGACCTTTCAACAAGACTCGGCACCATCCCACAAAGCACGTGAAACCCAAATTTTTTTACAAGAAAATCTTCCGAGCTTCATTTCTTCGCAACTATGGCCACCATATTCCCCGGACTTAAACCCAATGGATTTTTCTATTAGGTCAATTCTAGAAGCCAAAGTGTCAACAAAAAAATATGAGACGGTCGACGCCTTAAAGATTGCTCTCCGCCGAGAATGGAACAAAATACCAGCAGACCACATTCGTGCAGCGTGTGAAGCCTTCTCGGTCAGACTCGATGCTGTTGTCCGCGCTAAAAGTGGTCATATTGAACAATAATTTCTTTTTTATTTATATTATATGCTTTCTTTTCGATACTGAAGTTTTAAAATAAATATGCTCATAATTAACAAAATTACAGCATTTTGTATTAGTAACACTTCGAGTGCCGAACCCTGTATATATAGCCTTGAAAAATAATATTTTAATTAAATAAAGCCCTAAAAGTACCTAAAACTATGTTCAAATGTTATGTTTTAAATATTGCCGCGCAAAACGTCACCTCACAACGTATGACGTCATACGCTGGCAAACGAAACGACAAGCTCTACGAAAGCAAACTTGCAAAGTGATTTATACGTTTTTGTAAAGTTAAAGGAATTTAGGGCCGTCATGGCATAAAAACATATCGTTTTGATTTAGATAAAAAGCAAAAATATAAAATAAACACAAACTACGCACACGGTATTTACTTTGAAATGACGTCATGCACTGTGTTGGTGTATTGGAACAGTTAAAAAATTACAGAATTATTAGATTTTATTTATTGATTTTTAAATATAAATATCTATTATTTTACAAAAATATTGATTGAATGATCTTTCGGGTTCGACAAACATTAGTTCGAACTACATTTTAGTTTTTTTTTCGATTACTGTCCGATCCCCTATTGTATAAAAGTAGCCTATATATATATAACTATGTATTAATCCAGGGTATAAAGTTATCTCTATTCTGAATTTCACTCGTTTCTGTTGAGTCGTTACAGCGTGAAGAAGTTACAAATCCAGTCATTAACATACAAACTTTCGCATTTATAATATTATTACTAGGTTTTTACTGCGACTTCGTCCGCGAGAACGAGATATTCGTATTTTTTCCAAGACCATCTTAGCAAGACCCCAGGTGACAGCGCGTATTAAGAAGAGGTCAAGCTGTATCTTCGTAGTCACCCAACTGATTTTGATGTAACCTACCCTATAAGCTAAGTGGTACTAATGCTAAAAAAACCCCGAAAACCACATTAATATCCGTTCAGTAGTTTCCGAGTATATTATGAGACTCAACAGCTAATTGTCTCAGAGTGACGAGCGCAGTACAGCGCCGCGCAGGATTTTGCAAAACAAATTTCTGGGTGGTGCTGTTATTGTCATAGGCTGGCGTATTGCTTACCATCAGGTAAACGACCAGCTCGTCTCGTCATTCAGTTACATTAAAATATATATATATATATAGATAATAAACATACAAACAAACAGATAGAATTTCTAAGAACCGTGAAGATACCCTTTAATAGTCGGTCCCAGTTGGTATTCAATATATAATACACATTTTATCAAAAAAAAAAACCGACTTCAATGTATCTTCGAAGTCCAAGGTCAAATATCGATGAAATTTATATGGGACCACTTCGTAAGTATACTGAATCCAACGCAGAAAGAATTTTCCTACTCCTTTTTTTGATATCGGTTAAAATATCTTTACTGTACAGAATTGGTTCAATTACTTTCTTATAATATTATAGATATAGAAGTGTGATAAGCGTCGCATAGATTAAAGTGACCGCGGAACTCAGAACCACGAAACTCTTCCTGTCAGATCGGCCGGCGCGCAGCGCCTTAGTAGGTACTAGGAAATTCTGTTATCTACATGGGAATTATAACCTTACCTTGCCTTCTCCAAATTTTCCGTATGGAGATCCAACAGCGTATACCAAGGATGGTGTTTTACTATATCTTAATCTAAAATTTGGATCGAAGCGTCCTGTCACCACACTGTAGCCTGTGAATGAAAATAATAAAGCATTGTCAATTAAAATAATCCATTATAAAAGTAAGTTTTAATGAAATAGTTAGTTAATAAATAAATAAAAAATTTATGTTACACTAAGAAGAAAATGAGATATTTGTATTTTAGAATATTTTTAAATATTTTCTTAAATTTTATTTGTTCGAATTATGAACATTTTTTTTGAATCCTTGGCTTAGGTAGTTTTATCAAAAACTTACTATAATTTAAAGAATACTTTGGCTGTCAGTAAGTTAAGTATATATATATATATATATATATATATATATATATATATATATATATATATATATATATATATATAATTCTCGTGTCACAATATTAGTTACCTTACTCCTCCGAAACGGCTTTACTGATTTTTACCAAATTTTATATGCATATTCAGTAGGTCTGAGAATCGGCTACTATCTATTTTTCATACCCCTAAGTGATAAGGGTTGTTCACCCTTAACATTTTTTTTTAATTTTTATGGCAAATCAACGTTTGCCGGGTCAGCTAGTATATATATATATATATATATATATATAACTTAAGTTCGCCTGTTAGGGCAGGCTAAAGTCTCTCGGACCATACCGCCATGTCCTACGTAGTTTTTATTTGATAGTTTAATATTCCAATTATTATACTTTTGTTGAGAATGAGGGTCAACAGCAACCAGCAACCTCTCCTAGTGCTAATAAAGTGGTGAAACTTTATTCAAGCTTTCCATGGACTTTTTGGGAGAACATAAAAAGCAATGTTTTCTCTGTTTCGTTTCATTTGCCTACACTCGTGCACGTTTACGAACACGTAATGGTTAATATTCCACCGATATTACACATGATAGCTCGAAATAATACTTGTTTGGAAAATAAAACAAAATCGAACTGTATCACTTTTAACTTCCCGTCAAAAAGCCCTTAGTAGGTCTAAGTCTTATTCATCGAACACAGCTAAGAACCATCCCGATTAAACTAGCCTTCATGACAAAAAAAACCGCATTGATATCGGTCCATCTATTTGAGAGCTTTAAAGATACAGACAGACCTATGTCTGTCTGTATGCGTTAAAAATTTAAAATCATCACATACCAAAGTTATATCTGTTGTCGCGGATATCCTCTGAGTATGGTCCACCCAGGAGCTCCGGGGCTTTCTTCACATTAGAGTACCTTACCACGCGACCTGTAAACAAAATGTATTTTTAATAAAAATAAACAATGTCCCGATAGTTGTTTCGGCGAACGGTCTTATAGCGAAAAGCTTTGACCAACATCTAAAGAGGCTCTCGCTAGACGGTTGGATCAAGGGTCAGATGCAGAATACAGTAGGTAACTCCTTGACACGGCACGTATAGTCAGGAGGTTCCTCACTCTGCAGCTCTAACCGCTGCCGGCGGCTCTCTAGGTTTACGTATTTTAAAATATTTTTGTACATACTATATTTTTGTTATTTTTATAGAAATACCTATTGTAAAAACTTAGATTTAAGATTTTTTTATTCATATATTTGTGCCAGTTTACAGTAGTTTAGACATTTTTACTACTTAAGTTACTAAGTTGATGCAATTAGAATATTACTAGGCCTGTATGAAATGCTTCAGCCCTTACTAGTAAGTAGGCAGCGTATGTAGGTACCTACAAAATCCTGGCAGCATTGCATCTTGGTGAATTGCGATACTGATACGTTGAGCCATAAGTAAGTCCCAGTAGGTGTTATAGTTAGCCGCCGCGCGACCATTTAGTGTGCTAAATTTTAGAATTTTTACCTGTGTTCATTGCTGGACCTCCAATGAATAAGTGGTCATCGTTTGCGACATCAATGCTCCAGCCGAGAGTATCCATTAATAGTTCTGTGATTAAAATTACATGTTATTAAATCATCACAGGTACATTAACAGCCAGTTGTTTCAGATTACATTTACAGACGCGTATACATTAAATATGGCGCTAACGAATAGTTCTACAAAAATGCGTTGTTTCAACATCTGGTGACATCTGGTAGAAACAAAACTGAACAACTTTAACGAACGTTAATCATCGTACGTAACCGTCAATTTTTAACGTCCGTAAGTTACGGATACCGATGCTTTGATACAACCCACCCTTGAACTGCATTTACAGTGGAACTGTCAGCAAGAAAATGGACCAATCACACGTATTTTACAATATAAGAGAATTAGGGTGGGTTGTATCAAAGCATCGGTATCCGTAACTTACGAACGTTAAATTTGACGGTTACGTACCATGATTAACTTTCGTTAAAGTTGTTTTGTTGTTTCAGATTTCAGATGTCACCAGGGCCCCAATTCACTAAGACAACTTGACGATTCCTTGTTTCGAAATCACTTCGATTCCTTCATTAATAAACGATATCTCTATGACGCATTCATAAACTCATATATATGACGCGTCATAGAGAATACAAATTTCGCAGATGTCGTTGATTAATGAAGGAATCGACGTTTCCTAGAAGCAAGGAATCGCCAAGTTGTCATAGTGAATTAGGGTCCAGATGTTGAAACAACGCTTTTTTGTGGAATCGTTCGTCGAAAATGTTAGGACTTCAGGGTAGGTACCTTTCCTTTGCAGTGAGGATTTTTTTTTCGTAGAAAACATCGGGTGCTGTTTTAAAAACATAAATATTCGGTTTGTCTTTGTATGTACAGTAAGGCAATAAAACGTCTTTTCTCAATAAAAACAACATGGTGTTATTTGATCCTATTTACCTCACTAGGAATAGAATAGAATAACTATCTATTATAACACCATGATACAGAAACAATTAAAACTAAAATAACAATTAACTTAATACTAACCTCACAATGGGCGGTCTTATTGCTCAAAGCGATCTCTTCCAGACAACCCTCAAATGAATTAGTATAGACAAAAAAATAAGAATAGGAATGTCTCCTCCAAAGTTATACATCAAATCAAATCGTAAGTTAAAGGTGGTTTAAGAGAAAATTTATTCAATTCAATTCATTTATTAATAATTCAGACATAATTATCCATATTTGTTAGTAAAAATGCAAGGTAATAAAATGTTAGTAAGTAATTAATCAATTTGTTTCATTAAAAATGTCAAAGTAAAATAATCAATAATGTCAATAAAATCAATACAATAATCAATATGTCAACAAATAATTTTAAATCAAAGTCAATATAAAATAATAATTTAATTAAAGTCTATTCTAAATTTATAGTGTGACTAGATGGGCTATGGGCCTATGAATTTTTACCCAGTGCCTCATGAAATGAGAGATGATGATGATGTTATTGCCTTCTTCCAAAAACCCAAAGAAACTGGTTTTCTCTAAAATGCACCCGATGTTTCCTCACAACAAAACTTCCCCACTGCTAGGGAAAAGGTAAACACCCTAAAGGGCCCAAAATGTTGCCACACATTGTATAATATTTGCTATTGTGAAGTGTGCGCAGGTCACGTGGTACACCGGTCAGCAGCCATAAACTTTGGCGCGGGTAACACTTACCTATCAAATTTATATTGTTAATAGCTCTGTCATTTGGACGGTTTGGGAGCAAACTGGGCAAATGCGTTGGATCCGTATATCTATAACAGCGACTGAATGTTCCAACACGTGTAACGTTGTCTGTAAAACAACACAGTAAACATTAGTGACTCTGACACTCTGACTCTTGACATTATTATCTGGTACTAGCTGACCCAAAGATAAATAAAATTAGAAAAATCTTTTTTTTTTCTTCTTCCCTTTTTGGGGTTTGGCTTTGCACGTCTTGTGCAATTAGAAAATCTTTATCTTTCAGCGAACGCGACAGACGTTGACCTGTCTAAATTAAGAGTAAAAAATCAAATAGTAGTTTTGTACTAGTTAGAGGTCGAAGCAAATAGGTTTTATTTATTTTAGGTTTGAATCAGTTTGTGTTTTTGTTTGTTTCAATTTAAATTTCGAATGTCAAATATCAAATTCTCATAGAAAAAAGGAAGTTCAGTTCTAAATTTGAAAATTTTCCAGGGAATTTCCAATTTTTCGTTCCATAAAACTTAATTCGGAGTATTACAATAATATTACAATAAATAAAAAAATAGTCAAATCGATCCTGCCTCTCTTAAGTGCTGCGCTTACCAAC
Source organism: Petrophora chlorosata (assembly GCA_951640565.1). NCBI lineage: Eukaryota > Metazoa > Arthropoda > Insecta > Lepidoptera > Geometridae > Petrophora > Petrophora chlorosata. The sequence continues at coordinate 4,041,231 of OX621194.1, read as the reverse complement.
GCGCAGGATTTCATTTATATTTCCAAAGATAAGGCACCAAATTAAGTATACATACATACCTACATACACCATGCGAAACATATCTTTTGTGGCTTCGTTTCGTTAAACAGATCGTTAGAATTTAGAAAAAAATTGACAGGAGTTTTTTAAGTAATTCTTTTAGGTATATTTATTTGAAAACTTCGTGTTGCCCAACGATGCAATACACTCAAAAGTATTTTTAATCTGTGATCTGATTTTTTTGTTTTTATAAGCTTTTATTTAACTTGCAATGTTTGGGTCAAATCTCGCAAGTTGAATCAGAACCACGTCCTCTTATCTTACGGACTAGAAATTTTGCATACTTGTGGAAGTCCAATGACAATGCAATATTATAGTGACAGGCAGCTGATCTGATGATGGAGACAGAAGGTGGGCGACGGAACTCCTTGACGGATAATCGTAAACTACTAGTGTTTGAGCTCATTTTATTCTGCTCACGGTTCCGATTACCAATTTGTTAAAAGCTTGTCTTGAAAAATATATTTTTAACAAACATCTTGTTTGTCATACGGCTAGCATACGGCCTGAGTATACTTGCGCAAAATGTGCAAAGCCACATCACTGATGGGGAACTGAAAAAAAGTTAAACCATTACTTTTTTTCTTCGTTCGAGGATTTGGCATCACCCATTACTTAACCTCGATTTCACGTTGGTGCAAGAGGCACGGAGATCACAGTAAAGATGTCAAGAATATAAAAGACACCTACGAAACCATTACAGCGCCTTCATACTTAGATTATTGTAACCAAACCTACAAAGGGTAAAAAAACTTACCGTAATATCCAAAGGTTTTACTAGCAGCATATAAAGGCGCACAGGTCTGTAAAAAATGCCATGTGTTATCATATCTGTATATAGTCCAAAAACCCTCCTTTAATAATTTAAAATAGGTACTTTATTGGAAGCGAATGTGGCTTAGTGGGAGTATGTGCGACTTGCAATCCGACGCACCCGAGTTCGAGTCCCGCTGGCACCGCACCACCGCGTATTCTGTGGTTATTTGCAGATCTCTAAAAACGGTGAAGGAACACGTCGTGAGGAAACCGGCATGTCCAAGAATTTATCACAAAAATTCAACTTGTGACATCCACCAAGCCGTACTGGGCCAACGTGGTGAGTTATGGCCCATACTGAGAGAAGGCCCGTATCCCAGCAGGGGGGACGTGATGGGCTGATGATGAGGTACTACGAGCTAGGCGAGGGCTCAGAGTGTACTGCGACAAATCGGCCTATTCGTTGTTAATATACTTTTGTAGGCTAGTAGCTCAAGTGAGTAAAACTTTTAAGTTCGAATATGAGCTAAACCGGTTGAGAGGCGAGGAGTTTTAAATATATAGCGATAACAGGGTCCAGGTTGGGGTGAAAGAACCCCCCGAGAAATCCTAATCCTAACCCTAATCATAATAATCTTAATCCTTAACCTAATAATATTATAAATGCGAAAGTTTGTGTGTGTGATGTTTGTTACCACGTATCACCGTAACTACTAAACCGATTTTGTCAAATTTAGAACGTGGATAGTTTCGGTTAAAATGTTCAAAAATCAATCCCTACAAGGGATTAACCGGTGGCTAAGTTTCTATGGAAAATTTTATTCCTTGTTTCGATTCACTCAAAACTCGTTACAAATGAACTTTAAAATGAATAATCTAAAAATTTATTAAATATACGTGTTGAATATCTTAATATTTAACACGTTTTTTTATTTTTTTAATACTCCCTCTAGGAGGGGTGCAAGGGAGTTTTTAGGCTATCGACACATCAATCACACACGGGCGAAGCCGCGGTGTGCAGCTAGTAAATAACATATAGCTCATAACTTTTAAACAACTGGACAGATTTCCACCAACACAGACAAAAAACCATTCCCATTAACCAAGCTTTCAACAAGAAAAACCGCATTGAAGTCGGTCCAATGTCTAGATCTAGATTAAATGGAATGGTAATGAATTTTTGCCTCACCACGAAAGAATGTGGCCCTGCCTTCACAGTAGCTCCATACCAGTAGTTGTGGTCGTATTCAGCACCTGAAATAGGAACCAGTGAGCTTTATTTGGTACCTGTGGGGTGCTGAAGCTGTGCGATGCGGAGAAGAATACGCTTAGGTACCTATATACGCTTTTGAGCGGCAGGCTTTGTGCCGCGGTTGTAATAACATCCAACGAATAAAGACAAGCCGTCAAGCGATCTAAAAGTCGTCATCAATGTATAGTTGACATCCCTCTTGCTCGCACCAAGCGCTTTGCTTCGACCTTCATCGAACTCTCTGCCGGCATCTAAGTTTCCGGATAGCTATAATCTGGGTGTCGTGTTTTTAACCGACCTAAAAAAGGAGGAGGTTCTCAATTCAATTGTTTTATTTTTATATGTGTTGCCTCAGAGCTGTCATTTATAAACTGATTTGGAAATTTGCGTTGGTTCAGTATAGCTTTAAGGTGGTTCCATATAAATTTAATCAGTATTAGACTTTGGACTTCAAAGATACATCAGAATGGAAGTCGATTTTTTTTGTTATAAAATGTCAACTTGTAAGATATTTTTTGGTGAACCATCAGAGAGACGGTTATAGAACTTTATTTGATCACTATCAATCGCCTGATGTTAAGCGCCGATGTGGCTCAAATATGAGCACATAGATCTAATAGCCGTGTCACACTGGCGACTTACGAGCGTTTTAACGCGGCGGACTCGCGACGTGCAACACGCGGCGCGATCTCGCCACCGCACCGCACTCGCGACGTGCAACACGCGGCGCGATCTCGCCACCGCACCGCAGCGAGTTCGCCGCGTTCCTTCAATATTGTGCATGCACTCAACCGCCGCGCGCCGCTAGCGAAGCGTGATATTCCATTTTGGTGGAGAAGATATCGTTACGTATTCTTCTAATGACTGTCCAAAAGACGCCGCGAGAACCCTGCGAATTCACGACTTATTCGCGAGGGCGCGGCGTATTCGACGCTTAGTGTGATAAGGATGCAGGAAGACTGCAGTTGAACGACTGCTCACCCGTTTTCTCTATTGGTTCATTAAACATCTTCCCGACTCACGATTAATTACAGATACAGATATTCAATTTGAGAAAAAAAATTAAATAATTTACGCTTACGCTTAATTTTTACTTCGATGTTTCTAGGGACCTCTGCACAATTTTTGGTCTCAATATCGCAAGAGAAGATTTGGCCAATGTCGTCCGCTAGAGGAGCGCTCACGATGAGCCTGAAAAAAGAGACATACAGATACATCAAAATGATAAGTATAAACAGTGCTAAAGTATTTATAACCTGTTTTATGCTGAGTCGGAACGTTTTCCTGACATCGCGCAACTGATGAGATGAGCTAGTTGTTCGCCTGATGGTAAGCGCTACGCCTGCCCATAACAATTGCAGTGCCACCCAGAACTTTTAATAGCATAAAAAGCACTGCTTAGCGCTGCATTGCGCTCATCACCCCGAGACATCAGATATTAAGTCTCATATGCCCAGTAACTTCGCTGGCTACTATGCGCTTCAAACCAGAACACAGTAATGCTCGCGCACTACTGCTTGGCGTCTGAATAACTGGTAGTACCCACCCAGACGGCCTTTCGCATACGAGAAACCTACCACCAGCGAAGATAGGATATCTTCACTTTGAAAAAAAAGGTAAGCTTGTCTACCCATTTCTTTCCCATACTCAGAGTGAAGTCCGAGCCCAAAAAATAAATGCGTAACTGACTCTACTAGTGCTTCGGCAATACGCCCTCTAGAAAAGATAGCACCAGGAAACTCTGCGGGGAACAAAGAAATGATCCTTTAGATTGTTCTTTCTATGAGTGTTCAATGTACCTACCGTTTGAAACTCGGCATATAAGTGATGCTGTAGCCGAAGTAAGCGCCTGGCAAGTTCTTATCGAACCTAGACGCTGACAGCGTGTGGAAGACACCCAGCCCGGGTGGAATCCACGCAACCTGGCAAATCAGCGGCAGCCATACCCCTGAAAAGATACGGCAACAATCTAAGGGGAATTTTATTAGAAGTTTTGTTACAATTTGTTGGTTTTTAATTACCGACCGACTTCAGAAAGGGGGAGATTTTTTATGTTTGTTACCTCATATTTCCGACATTTATAAACTGATTTGGAAATTTCTTTTGCGTTGGGTTCAGTATAGCTTTAAGGTGGTCCCATATCAATTTTATTGGTATTCGACCTTGGATTTCGAAGATACATTAAAATTAAAGACAATTTTTGTGTCATAAAACGTATACTTGTTAACAATATATATATTATATGTCAAAATACGGCAACAGAGGGGATTTTAGAAGTTTTGTTACAATATTTTGGTTTTTACATGTTTTACCAATGTTATTGGTAATATTATTGTTTGTTACATGGCAGAAGCGGAATGCTCCAAGCACTTTTGTCTTCTATGTATAAAAATATAATGGTAAGAAATAGGTAAATTTTGACATATTTTTGACTTTCAATTTTTTTTGTTTATTTATATAAAAATAGGTACTTAGTACTAAAACTATGTTATTAAGACTAGACTTATATACCTAGTTCCCTAGATTCCCTGTATCTAGCTAGGGAACCAGGAACTACGAGGACCCACAAACACCCAGACACGACAGAACTTTTTTTCTGTGCACAAACTCGACAATATCTGTACATCTTAAGGGGCTATACTGAAAACCAGCTGTCATTGACATTAGACATTTGTGCTGAGCTGTAGTCCCTCTTGGCACCACAAACTAATGTCATTGACATTAGACATTTGTGCTGAGCTGTAGTCCCTCTTGGCACCACAAACTTTATCTTTTCATGTATTTCGTATTGTTTTGTTTTTTTTATTATCTCTCTCTGTTTTTGTATTTTATCCTACGTGTCTTTTTCATTTATTTATTTTTGGTTGTCAAACAAATGTTTTTCTTTCTTTTCTTTCAAACTTTTGCCTTTGTAGTCTGAGATTTGAGCCAACCTATACCAACTACTATACCACAGAAGCTGGCAAAATAATAGCATATAAACATGCATAAGTTATTACGAGTTCTTGCCTCAGTAAATGAGTGTACTAAGGAAAAAACTAGTTTATATCGATAATGATGTCATTTAACCTTATTACAAAGGATTCATTGTAGTGTACCTATAAATATATATATCTACTTAAGAACATATAAATATACATATACCTATTAATACATCCCGGGTATATCTACATAATAATGAAACGAAGTCTGATCGCCAAATAACTTCGAGTCTAATTTTATTTTATTAATTATTTTTAATATTAGTCATATAAGTTAATTTGTCTCCTTACACTGTTTATATATTTATTTATTTTTTCTTTTTGTATTTCTGTTTTCTTTTCGTTCTGATTTTTGTGGTCGTCAAATAAATGTTTTTCTTTCTTTTCTTTCTTTTTTTTCTTTATTACTTTTACCGATGAGAGTAGTGAATTATTAATAAAAACTACTAAAAGTGATGAATTTAAATTTTATATTCAATTAAAATTTTAAATCGTGCTGTAATTAATAATAATTATCAATAATTATTAATGATTTTCAACTTTTTTTATGGAACTGAGTGATGAAATGAACAAGTCGTTTGCCTGATGGTAAGCGCCACGCAAGAATTGCAGTGCCACTCAGAACTTTAAATACAATAAAAAGCAATGCCTAGCACTGTATTGCGCTCATCACCCCGAGACGTCAGATATTAAATCTCATATGCCCATTAATTTTGCTGGCTACAATGCCCTTAAAACCGGAACACAGCAATGCTTGCACACTACTGCTTGGCGGCTGAATAACTGGCAAAGCGGTGGTACCCACCCAGACGGCATCTCGCATACGAGAACCCTACCACCTGTAAAGATGTGCAGTAAGTGCATTAAAGAAGTTAAATATAATGCAAGACGGTTATTAAAGTAACTAATAATAATAAAAATATATATATAGGCGCAAAATGCACTTTTAAACGTCAAATCTTGCAAAGGTATAGTCTAGTGTCTAGGAAGGAAATAATTTTGTTGGACTAAGAAATACAATCTAGAATCTAATACCAAAGAAAACTAAATATTACAACGTAAAGAAGCGACACTCCCACCCCCCGCCAATTTGTCGTCACCCGCAATGCATCGGTAAAAGAATGGGCAATGCCGTGCTTGCGTCACTCGGTTGTCACCGCTCGCTGCGAATGACTAATGAGTGAGATTCAAATGTTTAAAATTCAATATATTGACACAATATTAATATACCTAAAACAAAATGGTTCGTTATTGTTCTGTGTATGGATGCAAAGAAAGCACTAACACAAATAAAAATCGGAGATTGTTTGGTTTTCCTTCCGTTTTTTTTCGCGTCTCCCAGCCAAGCGATAGTAGGTGTGAAAGAGAAACGCTTAGGCTGCTTACGTATAGCGTTGTCCTTGTCGCACTCGATTCGTATTAGCTCATCTCTACAATAATTACGCACACACACAAAACGTGTGCGGACAGGCCGGTGCGCCAGTAGTTGTATTAGACAGTTAACTCGGCGAATTTGTGTGCCATAGACAGACACACATAGTGATCAAACTTATAAGAAGGAATAAGGAGGGGTGACCCTCCTTTTTGCGTCAGGGATTAAAAATAGGTATCGATAATTGTGTTATTTAGGTAGACAGATAGATACACAGATAGATACAGCGAACACTTTATTGCAAACATTAAATTAAAGACGTTATATAATAACGGTTAAAGAAAGTGTTACAATGAGCGGCCTTATCAAGACGGGGATGTAAGGTCTACAATAATAATAAAAACATAAAACATGTCAATAAAATAAATTACAATACTAAAATAATAGATTCAAAACAATAGCAACATTCTGAATGCCTACATAAACATAGCTACATATACTACATTATAACAAGTATACATTTTATCAAAAAAAAAAACCCGACTTCAATGTACATATCTTCGAAATCCAAGGTCAAATCGATTAAACACTATACTGAACTATACTGAACCCAACGCAAAAAGAATTTTCCTAATCGAGTCATAAATGACGGAGTTCTGAGGTAACAAACATAAAAAAACATACAATCGAATAGAGAACCCCCTCCTTCGGGTAGTTAGTCGGTTAAAACAATACTATGTATTCATAGATTTCAATGTCAAAAATTATATAGGCCTTTGCCTAGAAGTGGGACAGTATAAGTAAGGAAAAAAAATAAACATTAAAAAAAAATATATGTACAAACAAGGCTTTATGAATAAAAACTACCAAAAAATAAAGTAATAATAATAAAAAATAAATACTCACAAATCATGATGGCCCACTGACACAAATCACAAGACTAACTACGAAAACGATACCAGAATGAAGTTATTAAATATCAGAAATAATTAAGTTATTCTGTCATTCGCTATTTAAGGATGGTTTATTTTCCTCAGTAGCGCTCAATGAGGAAGGAAACTAGTACCGTTATTCCATAGCAAACTGCAAGCAAACAAGTGTTTATGACAAATTAATATTTTAACTGACTGTATAGATTTTTTTATCATAAAACAATATATATCGAGTATTATAAATACCCTTTTTAACCGACTTCAAAAGGAGAAGTTTCTCTGTTCGTTTGTATTTTATTTTATTTTATTTTTTATGTTTGTTACCTCAGAACTCCGTCATTTACGTACCGATTTGGTTTTTTTTTGCGTTGGGTTCAATATAGTCAAGCTTACCGCACTCCGCACTGAAGGTACGAAGCTACAAGTACATAGCCGGACACTGACGGGTCAGAAGAGATAAGAGCTATGCGATAGAAAGAGCGGCGCTCTGTAGGTTAATATGACTGGTAGGTATGCAGCGCCACGCGACCTGAATTGAATTTTATTGCGTCATAGCAAGAGTCACTATTTGTTTAAATTTCTTTTCGGAGTGATGCTTCTGTCCCTTAGTATTCTGTGCTAAAACTAAACTAACCAATAAATTGATTATGATTATGATCATATTCAATCATTTATTGCATCATGCGTGTTACAGGGATCTAAGATATTATAATACAGAATCCCATATGTATATGTACCCAATTTAGGGCATAGCAATATGAGTAGAAGCGGACCGATATACCATTACTTTTTGTCAATATTTATCCTTGAAAATTCGGCCAAACATACATGAATGTATAATATAAGGTTAGCGATGCCTATTGGGCGAACTTCAATGTTCTTTCCTGTAATTGCTTCAGAGTTGTTTGTTCGTAATGTCAGGGCCCTATTCCATAATTGTGTAATTTATCATTTACAAGTTACAAGTTTGTAATGGAGCTATTTCGACATTAAATTTCTACTTCATAAAGATACTTTGAATGACATTTTTAATACTTTATTATGAAATGTAACGTGGTTTCGAGACATCATTAATACTATAAAATGTAGGTAATTATAAAATATGTTCGTAATAATTAACAATATCATGCCTATATCAAGTCATTTTTTTATCCCATCTATTCGAAAAGCGATGAGTGTATGTGTTCTTCAATAAATGCGAGCAAAGTAGGTATTTTCTCTAATAGACTTTCAAATAGAGTGTCGAATTAGGAACAGGACTACCTATTGTTTCTAAGTGTGTAAAATATATATTGTAAGAAATAGTTATTGGCCAGTAAACAGTGCGAGCCAGTTGTATTAAAAAAAATTAAGGCAGGAACTACGTCCCTTTATTTATTTTTCTTATAGATGGCGCAAAATTATTGTCAAATTATTATCACAGCCTCTGTGGTGTAGTGGTTGGGCAGGTTGGCTCAAATCTCATACATCACTGAGGTCGCGGGTTCGATTCCCGCGACGGGACAAATGTTTGTGAAAAGAAAAAAAAACGCAAGCATTTGTTTCGTGTCTGGGTGTTGTGGGACCATAGTCCTCATAGTTCCTGGTATCCTAGATACAGGGAATCCTAGTTAGGGGCCAGGATCTATGTATGTGATCGTTGGGCGTTATTTATTAAAAAAAATGTCTCTCGTTTGACATCTATTGAATTCCTTCGTACTCTCGTTGTGCTCTGGATTCTACTCTAGCAACTTTCAATCCGCTCTCAAAATTCAAAAGTTCCTCACTCAATTTTGATATTACAGACGCACGTATGAACTTTCGTATCGGAAAAAGAACCACTACCCAGAAGATACGGCAACGGAATTTTTGTTACAATATGTTTGTTTTTGTCAATTTTATGTTTCTTATGTTCTAATGTTTCATGCATCATTATTTTCTATGTTTATCTACGAATAAATGTTTTTCTATCTTATGTTCTCATCATCATCATCAACATCAGCCCATTATGTTCCCACTGCTGGGATACGGACCTTCTCTCATAGAGAGAGTTTGGGCCATAATCCATCACGCTGGCCCAGTGCGGGTTGGTGGATGTCACATGTCCTTGAATTTTTGAGATTAATTCTTGGACATGCTGGTTTCCTCACAATGTTTTCCTTCACCGTTTTAAGAGCGAGTGTTAAATCCGCACAAAACTTAAGAATGTCAGTGGTGCGGGGCCAGCGGGATTCGAACATGGGTGCGTCGGATCGAAAGTCGCACGTGCTCTCACTGGGCCACACTCGCTCTTATGTTCTAACGGTATGCTTTTTTCATTAGATTATTTTTTCACGCGCAATTTGAATTTGCTTTTGTGAACTCCGTTATACGTATATTTAGGATTTTATTATAAAAACGTGGACTCTGGATTCAAAATAGGCCCCCGCCATAGAAATATTATTTTGCTGCCTTGTAATATAATCCACTATTGAGCACATGTATTTTTTGAGTATTGACCAAGAAAATGTTGCATGGAATAGGGCCCGGTCTTTTCATTTCCTTCCTTCCTTAAATATATATTAATTATAGTTATGTATATTCAGAGTTACTTTAGCACTGGTAAAATATTCATATTCATTTAAAAATAAAATGTGTTTATTATAAGAAATGGTTTAACTTAGTTTTTCTCTGACTGGCCCTCACTTTTAGCGCTGTTATTTAAAATGAGTGGTAAGTAGTTTTGATTCTAAAATAGTTAAAATAGGATTTTTGAAAATTTATTACAATGCCTCTTGTATATATATTATGTAGGCCTCTTTTACAAGAGTTTGGGAAGCACCAAACTTTGCCAGATATCCACTAAACAGTAGTGTGCAATCCACTGTGTTCCGATAGTTACTAGGCGCTAGGGTGACGAGCGCAGTGCAGTGCGAAGTAAAATTCAAAGCAAAGATCTGGATGGTTCTGCAACTGTTACGGGCAGCAGTGTTCTTCTTTCTCGTGGTGCGTGGTGACCTTGGTTTCGGAGTACTAGCCCGCGCAAAGGCCTTTGACAACAACCGGGACCAGCGACGTGCCCGCCGAAGCACGGTAGCGTGTTTTTTCTAGACGGGGGAAATCCCATTGACACACGGGTAGTGCCAGACTTGGCCTAAGCATCCTACTGGCTAAAACCCCCGCCTGCTCTGACTGTCCACACACCAAACGTCAATGCCGTTTTCGTCACTTCTTATTTTTTCTAGGCTTACATCAGCTATACACCCTTTTTTTCTCTACTAAGTAATTTTTTTAATTATATCTTTAATTTAAAAAATTTATTATATATTTTTATTTTGACAATTCTACATATTTTACAATTTTCCCTAAACTAATCCTAAGCTACCGGAATCAGACCAGTTACTACCATTATATACAAACGGTCACCCATCCACTTGATGAGCGCAGCGAACGATGCTTAACCTAGCCGATCTGTTACAAACGGCTACACAAGCTACGCTACGAGCCTTACATACTTCTACCAACATGTCAAGCCGTCTCTACACTCATTTGTTTAATCATTCTTTTATAACAAAAAAAAAACCGACTTTAATTCTGATGTACCTATCTTCGAATTCCAAAGTCAAATATCGATGAAATTTATATGGGATCACTTTGTAGCTATACTATATAGGACCACTTTGTAGCTATACTGAACCCAACGCAGAAATATTTTTCCAAATCGGTTTATAAATGGCGGATTTCTGAAGTAACAAACATAAGAGCCTCCTCCTTTTTTGAAGTCTGGTAATAAATTATTGAATTTCCTTCAGGACCACAATGTTAAACTCCTAAAATGTTGAACTTTTATTTCAAAATATTGATTTCACAAGATGTTGAACTTTTTTGTTACCTTTTCAGTCAAGTCAGCGCGTTGTCTCCTTGCTCTGTTCATGTCACTGAGCTCGGCGACATGCCATTTCTTCCACGAGCCATCAGCTGTTCTTCTGCAGCCCACCAACATACCAGACCACTCAGACTTCGGCTTCGCTATGGGACACTGGAACCGACACTTAAGTGAGTCTCTCTATAAGACCCTATCCTTGTGGGTATGGTCCATTTAGGTACCAACCTAGACTAGGTTGGTACCTAAATGGACACTGTTTGTCGATAGAACACTGTTTGTTGTTTCGAGTCTGGGTACTGTAGAACCATGGTCCTCTCAGTTCCTGCGGTTTCCAAGATAATCCTAGTTAGGCGCGATCTATGTACGTGATCTTCGCGAGATATTATTTGGAAAAAATCTTGAAGAAGATTTATGTTACGTACATTTATAATCAATGCTGACTCATGAAGTTTGAATCCACATGCGAAGCCGAAGCGACAAAATCTAGAATTAGAACCAGAACCAGAACTAGAGTTAGAACTAGAACCAGAACTAAAACAAGAACTAGAACCACAGAATACTAAGGGACAGAAGCATCACTCCGCAAAGAAATTTAAACAAATAGCGACTCTTGCTATGACGCAATAAAATTCAATTCCGTTCGCGTAGCACTGCATACCTACCAGTCATATTAACCTACAGAGCGCCTCTCTTTCTATCGCATAGCTCTTATCTCATCTGACGCGATACGTGTGACGACGCACGACCCGCTGCCGGTGTCCGGCTATGTACTTGTAGCTTCGTATCTACAGTGCGGAGTGCCCTAGGCCTGCTAGAACTAGAACTAGAACTAGAGCTAGAACTATAACAAGAACAAGAACTAGAACTAGAACTAGAACTGGAACTAGAACTCGAATTAGAGTTAGAATAGGAATTAGAAATATAATTAAAACTAGAACTAGAATTGCCTATACTGCGCGTTTGGATTCGATGTGTCAGTCGCTCTATAAAATAAAAGTATGGATATGTCATTAGTACAAAACGTTTAACATATTATATCTTTAACATTTCAGTTGTAGGCTCTCCCGGAAGCAAATTGTTCGGAGAAGTGTACAGTTGTCCCGTCGCTACAATTAGCAATGATGCTAAAATAAATTGCAGTTTTGTCGACCTTCACTTCACAACCAGTGATTATTCATTGGGTAAGCTGTATTTTAATCTAAATCCTATCCTATATCCTGCTAAAACATAATAATTTAATATTATATATACTTATAGTGTCTGAATTCTACGCGGACGGAGCCGAGGGTATTGGCTAATGGCATGTAATATATGCGACGAAGATTTGTGTGGACACGCTGGTGAACCACAGAATAAACTGTTAAATTACATTTTGAAACATTTTTGATTTTCAGAAAATAATCCAAATCAAAAATTTCATCTTGGAGCTTCAATTGCTACTACTAAGGACTACTTTTTTGTAAGTTGAATAAAGGTGTACGTACCTGTATATTTATTACTAGCTGACCCGGCGAACGTCTTACCGCCGTTTTTATAAATTTGCTATTCTTTTAAATAGTTTTTTCATACAAACCATCTGGCAATAACGAACACATAAAAGAAAGATTTTTCAAATTGGGTGCAGTCGTTTGGAAGTTATGCGCGTACAAACATTTCGGTGATTCATTTTTATTTATATTGATAATGATAATGATTTGATTACATTGTTCTGATTCTGGTACGATCCATTTTGCTTGTATAACTAGGACAGCCCTCCAACCCATAAGTCCCTCGAGCGCCAAGCCGTGTTGAGCTTAACTTAAGGTATAGCTTTACTACGACTAATGAGATACGGTCTAATTATTGTTGATACAGGCAAGAAATCGAATTAATCTCATTAAATTCTCAATTATTGAATTCGACTACTCCATAGACAACCAGAAGTTATCACTTACATCTACTACTAGGGATCTTGGTGTCATACTAGATAGTAGACTTAGCTATGACGCCCACGTTGATAACATTTCCAAAAAGGCTTCATCCGCTCCGGGCTTTATTATCCGTAATGCTAATTCGCTAAATAAAATGAAAACTTTGAAGATTTCATACTATGCCTACGTCCGTAGTCATCTCGAGTATGCCAGCCAGGTATGGAACCCCAATTATGCTATACACGTACATAGATTGGAGAAAATACAGAAAAAGTTCACAACGTATCTAGGCTACAAGTTCAAAATTCCTCGCTTAAGTTATGACAACGCTGTGCTCGTTTGTTTGCTAATACTCCTTTTTGCTCTTCCTTAGGAAATCTTACAATCCGTAGAAATATTTCCGATATGCGATTTCTAATTAAAATGGAACAGTCCATAATTGACTGTCCACACCTTATTGCTAAAATATCTTTGAATGTTCCACCTCGACACTCCAGACCTAAAAACTTATTGCATGTACCCTTCGCCCGCACCACCTACCGGAGGAGCTCTTATGTTTTACGTTCTTCTATAGCATTTAATAAGCTTTTGAAGTCTGAGCATTCCAATATCGATCTATTCACAAGCAGTCTGGCTGAGGTGAATACAGCCCTAACGTCATCACTACCTAATCGTTCTAATTTGTAAATGGTATTGCATGGTGCCATCTCGCACTTCTTGTTTCTTTGTTCATTTAATTGTAAAAATTCTTCATTTCTATTTAATTGTTATTTGCGGAGGCTTTTAATTGGCTTTTCTTATATTAATGTGTCAAAATGTTTTGTGACAACAGCTGTTAGCCCCCCAAACAAAATAAAATAAATAATAAATAATTTATACCAAAATACGACAACTAAAAGTTGAGATACACTTAGTGGGATATATCATAAGGCATTGTCGCAGTGAATCTACACTTTAATCTGAGCTCAACGGCTCAAGGGGCTGGGGTAGATTAAACTCAATTACTCGCTTATAATTTATTAATCATTTTCAGACGTGTGCGCCGTTAGTGACGAAATCAATAAAAATATCAACGGACAAGCCAGATTATCATAACGCTTTCGGGTCATGTTTTATTTACTTGAACAACGGCACTTCTCAGCAATACAAGGGCCCTGATCACAGATTCGTCAGCGGGGAAGAAGACATTCTAGGTATTTATGTCAATTATAGTACTGATCAGAGAAATGGAGATTTGGCACCGTTCACCAGGAACTTATGTACGCAAAAAGCAATTAGACATTCCCATCATTAGGCCTTTAAGTATTGCTCAACACTTGTAGCAGTAGTGCTGTAGCAAAGAGCAGCACAGCTCCGTTGAATCGATTCACTGAGCCAAATAGGTTCCAGCATTTTTCATACTAATTGTTATCAAAGATTCAACCTCTCTCTCACTCTCAGTTTCTTGCCGTATCTTCTGAGTAGTGGTTCTTTTTCCGATACGGTGGTAGTCATGGTAATAATTTGCCGCCCAATTTTGACATTATTATTTCTTCTTGTTTGTATTGTGTCTTTATTTGGTGTGCTACAAAGTGTCATTTTATAGTATTTGTCTTTTTATTTGTATTGTATTGTAGATAGATTAAATCCTTTTTTTGGTGTACCCTTAGAGCATGTAGTGGGAGGCACCGGCTGGAATACCCTGGCTGATGAAGTTAATGGGATACTCATCGCCGCTAAGACATCAGCACTAATCGGGGACATCAATTATTTGAACATCTATACTCCTTGGATGGAAGCTTCTTCGCTTTTGCACCAGAGCATTACAGGCGCAAGTGAGAGAGAACGTGAAGTTCGAGAGATACTTAAAGGTTCCGACGCGTCTCGTAATGTCGGTGAGAAAATTCATATTATAAATATCATGTCAGAATACACTGAGTAAATTTTTTTTTTTTCATACTGGCGAATGCCTTTATTACTCAAAACAAACTACACTCTACTTACTAAAACTAAACTAACTACATACAAGGAGAAGCAATTGGACAACCCATAGACCATTAAAGGCCTATAGGTAGCTCAAATGCTCCAACCCACTACCAGTTGGCAGCGTACCCAAGATGCTGGCAGTATTGCCCCGTTGGATTGCAATACTGAGTAAATTACGAAAGTGTATGTTTAAATTTATACATATAAGAATAAATATACGATTTCGTCTGACCATCTGAGAGGCCATCAGGGCCCCAATTCACTATGACAACTTGGCGTTTCCTTGCTTCGAAATCACGTCAATTCCTTCATTAATAAACGACATCTCTATGCCGCATTCATGTATTCATATATATGATTCTCTATCAAGAATACAAATTCGCAGATGTCGTTTATTAATGGAGGAATCGACGTGATTTCGAAGCAAGGAATCGCCAAGTTGTCATAGTGAATTGGGGCCCTGGATTGGTATTTGGTACCGCTTTGCCAGTTGTTCTGCCGCCAAGCTGTATTGCGCAAGCATAACTGTATGAAGATTTGAGGAGCATTGTAGTCAGCGAAATTACTGGACAAAATGAGTATCTGATGTCTCGTGGTGACGAGAGCTACGCAGTAGTTACTTTGCATGATAGTAAAAAATCCAAAAATGTTATTTTTTTTGAGAATGTTTATTGTTTTTTTTTGTAGGTAGGCTAAAAAACTTTTTGTGTTCTAGGGTATGGCCTCGCAGCAGGGACGTTCTTTTCAAAAGATATTGTGTATGCGTTTAGTGTACAATCTAACAGGATGAATGGCAAGGTGAGGTTTTGAGTTTATACCTAACATATGATTAATACAATATTTATTTTTTGTATTAATCATATGTTAGGTACATACAATATTTGTCATTATCAAATAAAATATTTAATGGAATTGTTTTTAAATAGATGCGCTTATTCCATGGCAATTCTAAAAGATAGATACTAATGATAGTTTCAGTTGATAGAAGCATTGCTTGTAAACGATCCGGTGAGAAAATTTACAGAGGTCACTTAAGATTTTTGGCCTTTAGTTTATACTGTTTTGTGATGTCCTCTATTGATTTTGAGATTTGATCAGTGGTTTCGATCACAGATAAAGTAATCAACTACGTTTTATCTGTGATTGAGTAATTTTTAAATTTCGGCCATTGGATAGGCCAAGCTCCATATAAAATGTTATATGCCCTTTCAATAGTTTGGGTCAATGTTCTCCAACCAGGAAAAAAATAGTGTCAATTACTTCTGAATGTTTGTGATTGGTGACGTTTGTTGGAATTCAAATAAATTTATCTTTACTGGATTACATTTAATGGATTTAATTATCTTTAATGGATTACAGGTATTGTTTTTAGGAAAGAAAAAGAAATTGTTGGTATTAATAAGAAAGAGCAGAAGAGCTTGCAGCGTCAGCTATAAGCCCAAGGTGGTTGGAGGCATGTTTGGGTACGCTCTGGGGGCTGCGGACTTCAACCTGGACGGCCGGGCGGAACTGCTTATAGGGGCGCCGGCACAGTCCGACTACAAGGACGAGTGGGAGGTTGGAGCCCTGCATATATACTTGGGAGGAGATAAAATAGTAAGTAATAATTAGATCACACTAATATGATACATGCGAAAGTTTGTGATGAGTGAAATTGGATAGAATGAAAAAAAAGAAAATGAAATTGCTCGGACAGGGTTCAAAACCGTATTTTTCTTTCTTTCTATTGTTTTCAGATTTGTGATGACCAAAGCAGAATGCGAACTATATTTGGGGTTAAAGAAGGAGGTCGATTCGGAACTGCCATTGCTGCTAGCGACATAGATGGAGACAATATTCCAGGTATGTATTATGGGATGTAGCTTTCGAATTTGCAACTAACTATATTTAATAAAATGTAGTAAATAGGTTTTTCATATCCTGTAGGCGTACCACCATCTCTTAAACCAGTATTATTTTAAGCTTACTTCCGTTTTTCGAACCACGAAGTCCTAAAACAGCTTACTTTGATATTGTTTTATTGAGAAGTTTTGGTGACGTCATCATAAATTATTCATTCAGGTGTTTTTTGACAGCTGACCTTAGAGTATACATACATATATCACTGGGTACAGAGCGCGCGTATCGTATTTGTCGCCCAATGCGCTGCGTAGGCAAGTGTACAGCTAGCTATCTTGATAGATATGTGCGAATAGTGATGGATGATAATTGTGCGCCGTGACACGGACACACGGTGCCTATTGTTGTGTATGTATGTTATGTCTTGTGTACCTATAAGCACAAAATACTAAAGGACGGAAGCATCACTCCGCAAAGAAATTTAAACAAATAGCGACTCTTGCCATGACGCAATAAAATTCAATTCAGCTCGCGTAGCGCTGCATACCTACCAGTCATATTAACCTACAGAGCGCCTCTCTGTCTATCACATAGCTCTTATCTCTTCTGACGCGGCACGTGTAACGTGAGGGAATATAAGTATATGCTGCATGTGTAGTACCTATGTAAAATATGTATAGGATATGAAATAAGAAAGTCCAAAATAAAAATTTCAGGAATTATTTTTTATATCTATATATCTCTATTTATTTACATTATCATAATTAAGGCCTTACAATATCATTAAATAAATTGCCAGATCAGTCCAGCCGTTCTCGAGTGATGCTTTTACCAAAGAACAACGTTTAATTTTTATTTATATAGATTACTAGAATTTCAAATCGCAAGCGCAGATAATGTGCCGGTGTAAACTATTGCTCACCATCTTCAAAACAAACATCATTATCGAATAGCCAGAACGCGTTACATCACTATTTGAGTCGGAAATCGGGGTTGCGGGCCGGTGCGGGCGGTACATGTAGCCTCGCGTCCCACGTCTTGTTCACCCCCGCGAAACTCAACGAACTTTGAACTAAAAAGTATTAACAATTGGCTTACCGGTGAATGTGATGTTAGAATTCTGTTTAGTGTGTTTCCGAGTATCGTTTTTACAAGGTTTTATTGCATATGTAACCATTTTTTAAAGATATATCTGCTAAGAACTCGCAACGGGTGCTCACACTGCTGGTACTCGTAAGACTACTAGCGCTTGTGAACAGGACGATGCTATGTTCTCACCCGTGCATGCTGTTCCCACTTAGGAACACGCGCTCTATACCTAGTTATGTATACTGTAGGCAGCTGACACGTTGCAGGAACAAAAACATATTGTAGCTCATGATACAATCAGAGTAATACGTTTTATTTCAAGCTTAGAATCATGTAAAGCTTGAAATAAAACGTTCCTGTAGCATGATTGTCTTGTAAAAGTTGGTGGTAATTCAATATTCGGCTCGTAGTATTCTACTCTGGCGATTATTTAAATAATTTGTGAATATTTAATGTTTATGTGTATTGTAATTAAAGGTCAACAATGAATGAAGTGTGTAAGATTTCATCAGTTAATATTGCAAGTACTAGAAGGTGGAAGATGTTACTGCAAAATAATAATAATTTAAATATTTGCACGCTTGCATGCAGGCTGAATACAGTGACATTAATAATGTAAGACTTACAATAAATTGTAAATAATAATGTATTCTGGCAAATAAATACTTGATTTGATTTGATTTGATTTGCATTTTGTATAATTTTGTGTGATTATTCAACACGATTTTTTAATGTTAGATATCCTCTATAGTTCTTATGGTCAATCACCCACGGGTAAAACCGTGGAGCGCAGCTATATATTAAGTGCACTATCTTTTAACATTCCAGAAGTGTTCGTAAGTGCACCTTACGAAGACTCAGGAGTGGTGTACATCTTGTCTGGCTTTGAGCTGAACCAAACGTTGATAAGGTTCACGAGCTTCATGAAGGTGCGGCTGACGCAGCTGCGGTCGACGCAGCGCGTGCGCCGCAGCGAGCTCCAGCTGCTGGGCTTCAGCTTGCAGGTCATTCCTGACGTTGACGGGAACGGATGCAACGGTACGTGAACAGTAGTATTAACAAGCTTTTAACTTGCAATGTTTGGGTCAAAATGCAAGTTGAATTAGTTCCACTTCATCTTATCCTACGCAGATGAAATTTTGGAAACTTGTCAAAGTCCGATTACTATGTAATATTATGGTGACAGCCAGCTGATCTGATGATGGCGATGGAAGGTGGGCAATGGAATCCCTTGATGGATCATCGTAAACTACTAGCGTTTGGGCTCATTTTAATCTGCTCGCGACTCCAATTATGAATTTGTTAAAAGCTTGTCTTGAAAAATATATTTTTATACAAAAATCTTGTTTATAATCGAGTGACGATTTGTCTCAAGGTGACGAGTGTAGCGCAGTGCCGTGCAGCACTTTGCATAACAATGTTCTGGGTGATACTCTAACTGCTATGGGCAGGCGTATTGCTTACCATCAGGCGAACGACTGGCTCATCACTCAGTAACATAAACAAGTATACATTTTACCAAACAAAAAAACCGACTTCAATGTATCTTCGAAGTCCAAGGTCAAATATCGATGAAATTTATATGGGACTACTTCGTAGTTTACTGAACTGAACGCAAATAGAATTTTTGAAATAGGTCTACAGTTGGCGGGGAAATCGTTGAACATTCAATCGTTGCATAAAAAAATATATAGTGGAACATAGTATACCTCCTTCTTTTTTGTGACGTACTGTAGACTCTCAGTGTAGTTGTTATTTTGTTCAGAGCTGGCGGTGGGCGCTCCTGGTTCAGCCTCGGTGCTTCTGCTCCGATGTATCCAAACTGTCAACGTCACTATCGAATCACAACTTCTTGGCGCCGAGGTAAGTGTTTTTGATGCGTACAAATAACCTTAAGAGTACCGTATTTATGAACAAAACTTGTCGAACCATTTGACTGAGTAAAGGCCTTTGCAGTCACCAGGCTTGACGTAACCGCAGCGCGGCGTTGGCGTTTTTTGCACACAGAGAGCGGCCTGGCCGCACCGCGTTACATCTATGCGACTCCGCGCTCTCTGTGTGCATTGCCCAATTCAGTACATTACAACTGAGAACAAAACGCCACGCTGCGGTCACGTCACACCCGCTGTGTGCACAGGCTTTATAAAGCTCAACAATCAGTCAGAACTTCAAATTTTACACGGGCGTTTAAAGTGAAATTCTGTGTTGTTCATGAATACGGGTGTAAAAGTATATAAGTACTTAGTTTTACTAATATGTACATTATGTACGAGTAAATACTTACATGATAGAGTAAGGAGAGTACAGTCGTTTTTTTTTGTTATAAAATGAGTTAGTATCATGTCTTGTCATTAGGGTTGTGCTCTTCCATTTAGTTATCGCTGCAGACTTTTTGGCAATTATTTAAATAAAATTTTATATCATACTTATATTTTCAGTTTGTAAGAGAACGGGACGATTTTTTCATGGTGGCCGTATGTGTTATCATCGACTATAGCTCGAATGCGACTTTTACCGGACGTAAGTACTTTTATTTTAGAAGATTTTCGAGACTAGGTGGTAGGTCTCTCGTGTGCGGGAGGTCGTTTGGGTTTGTTACCACCGCTTTGCCAATTATTCAGCCGCCAAGCAGTAGTGCACAACCATTACTGTGTAGCGGTTTGACGGGCATTGTAGCCAGAAAAAATACCGGGCATTATAAGACTTAAGAGCTATTATCTTAGGGTGACAAGCGCAGTGCAGGGCGAAGATTTTATAAGACTAATTTCTGGGTGGTACTGCAACTATTTTGCATGGACAATATGGAATGGGCTACCCCCCGTGGTTTTCCCGCGGAGCTATAACATGGGGTACTTTAAAATTGGGGTGAAAAGGGTACTTAAAGGTAGGCAACGCACCAGTAATGACCCGAGTGCTGCAGGTGTCGATAGGCGATGGTAACCGCTTACCATCCAGGCGGGCCGTCTGCTTGTTTGTCTAAATGTCATATAAAAAAATTGAAAATTTTCGTGCGCGTTATTTATAATCGATATAAAACGGCTAAGACTCACGGTTAAACTCCCAAAAGGAGGACTTCACAAATGTCCGAAACCCTGGTCGGAGTAAGTAATTTTGACGTTTAACCGGAGTCTTAGCAGTTTCATATCAATGACGCTGCAACTGTTATAGGCAGGCTTGTTGCTTACCACCAGGTGAACGACCGATGCGTCTCTGCGCAATAATAAAAAATAAGAACTAATATTGATTTATATTCATCATCCACATTGCCAGTTATTCAGCCGCCAAGCAGTAGTGCGCAAGCATTACTGTGTTCCAGTTTGAAGGGCGTTGTAGCCAACGAAATTACTGGGCATTATGAGACTCAACAGCTAATTGTCTCACGGTGACGAGCGCAGTGCAGTGCTGCGCAGGATTTTGCCAAACAAAGTTCTGGGTGGAGCTGTTATTGTTATGGGCTGGCGTATTGCTTACCATCAGGCCAACGACCAGCTCGTCTCGTCATTCAGTTCATTAAAAAATCCTAAGTCTCTTTAAAAAAAGATGCTCGTGATTCTTATTATATAAGTATTACGAATTCGCTTGGCATTTGTTAATACTTCATATAAATATGAAAAAATATACCTAATTATAGCAAAACGTCTGGTGGAGGCAGCGTGTGACCAGAATGCTGGCACATATTTGGGTCAAAAATCAGCATTGCCATTCAGCGTGGCAATGTGGCCAGAGTTCTGGGCAATTTCCCCTCCACCGTCCACCTCCACAGGCCTTTTAGAATAATTAAGAATTATATAATATTATAATTTAGAATAAAAAAATAAAATTTTATTATATTTTGTATATATGAATGCTGATTTTCTGACCCAAATATGAGTCAGCATTCTGATCACACGCCGCCTCCACCAGACGTTTTGCCAAGTCCCTATAGATTTCACGGGTGCTCGGCCCCCACGGTCCTAGTTATAAAATCTATAGCTAATGATTATATATAATGTTTTAGGTATCTCGGTAAACAATACAGTTGTCGGCGCAGGTGCTTACATTTCCGAGCCCAACTTCGAAATAGACTTATCGGAAAGGAAAGAAGATCCAGAAGAAAATTGTGAAAACATAAAGGTGGATCTAGTAAGTAAAGTGATTTTTAACTAGGTATAGCCACATAATACTAAGGGACAAAAGCATCACTCCGCAAAGAAATTTAAACAAATAGCGACTCTTGCTATGACGCAATAAAATTCAATTCAGCTCGCGTAGCGCTGCATACCTACCAGTCATATTAACCTACAGAGCGCCTCTCTTTCTATCGCATAGCTCTTATCTCTTCTGACGCGGCACGTGTAACGACGCGCGACCCGCCGTCGGTTTCTGGCTATGTACTTGTAGCTTCGTACCTACAGTGCGGAGAGCGCTGGGCCTGGTATAACATAATTAATTTTTAGATAAAAACAAAAACCGACTTCAATGTATCTTTGAAGTCCAAAGTCACATATCGATGAAATTTATATGGGACCACTTCGTAGCTATACTGAACCCAACGCAAAAAGAATTTTCCAAATCGGTTCACAAATGACGGAGTTCTGAGGTAACAAACATTAAAAAAAAACAATACAACCGAACAGAGAACCTCCTCCTTTTTTGAAGTCGGTTAAATAACCATCAGTCAGATGGTTATTTATAGTACACCGATAACAAAAAAAAATAAAAAACAACTTAAAATATGGAAAAGTACAATAGGCGGTCTTTTTGCTAATAACCGATTTCTTCCACACGACCTTTAAAGATGTAATTGGTCAACGATACTATAACACTATACTTCTGTAATTCAATATATTGCTGTGTTGCGTAGAACAAAAAAAAAATTAAAGTTAACGAACCACATAATTTCAGTTTGCTGCCAAGCGCTACAATACATTACAATAATGCTTTATTGAATACCAAACACTAAAAAAAACAATAGTCAATAGAGTCAATAAACAGTGGGGACAATGGGCGGCCTGATCGCTATACGCAATTTCTAACAGGCTGCTGCCCCCCTACCCATATGTCCCTCAAGGGCCAATCGTATATCTTGTTGAGCTCAAATTAAGGTATAGCTTCACTGCGACCAATGAGATACCGACTTATTATTATCGATTCAAGCAAGAAATCGAATTAATCTCATTAATTTATACCAAAATATGATAACTAAAAATTGAGATAAACTTAATGGGACAATAAATGGCATCATAAAATATTGTCGCAGTGAATCTATACCCTAAACAGAACTCAACACGATATACGATTGGCGCTTGAGGGACATATGGGTAGGGGGGCAGGTTCTAACGCTGTTAGGTATTACAACATTGTATTTTAAGCTTACAAAAATATCGGGAGTCTTCATTATAAATTTAATATAAAAAGATACAGTCGCGTTATGATTGTGTAAGTAATATTATACCTTTTAGGTACAAGATTAATTATGAACGTACCTTTGTGTAATATATAATTATTATAAGCTTTTTTAACTCGCAATGTATGTATGTTTGTCCGGGTGGAATCTTGCAAGCTGACTTAGAACCACTTCCTCTTATCCAACGGAGTTGAAATTTTGGATACTTGTCAAAGTCCGATGACAATGCAATATTATGGTGACAGCCAGCTGATGTGACGATGGACACGGAAGGTGGGCGGAACTCCTTGACGGACAATCGTAAACTACTAGTGTTTGGGCTCATTTTAATCTGCTCGTGGTTCCGATTGTGAAATTGTTAAAAGCTTGTCTTGAAAATGTATTTTTCAACAAAAATCTTTGAACAATTTATTTCTGTTATGTGCACCAAATAAAAATGGTACCCAAAGGAAACTTTATTTTAATTCAGAGACGTCATGAACGCGCTGATTACAAGTTCATCACAGAATTGAAGCTGGTAAATTCAGAATCCAAAGGTAAACAATTTGTTTTAATTTTTATATATAACATAGCCTAAAAAGGTCTGTTTTTATGACTAGATTTGTTTAACTTTGATTTATATAATTTAATTTCACCTTTGACAAAACAAACCAACGCAAAATATATTACCTAAACAACGCATTATAATTAGTACCCGTATGACCAAGCTTTGCTCGATGTTTTTAAGATGGCTTAGGGTTGCTTAACAACGTGATCTATTGTCAAGTAGCTTTATTGGTTGCTGTGTCGGTAAAGCAGTTTAGTTGTTGTTTAAGCTGATGGCGCTAGTTGCCAAAGCTTTAAAAAATAGTATTACTACTCGCCAATAGATGTCAGGAAGAGTTATATTTTTCAGTTCTTGTTTAAAACACGGAAAAAACGACGTTTTCTTAAAATGAAACCTAGCTAGATCGATTTATCGCCCCCGAAACCTTGGAGCCATTTCCGAGATTCAGGTTATATATATGCAAGTATTATATATACAAGAGTTGCTCGTTTAAAGGTATTAAATAATAGGTACGTCAAAACAAAAGTTGGAAAACCTTGATACCTTGAACCAGCGAGCGTCCAGCTTTGGCGAATAATTTTCTTCTTTTTGATGGGTTGCGAGCATTGTGCAGTCAGGTTTATTATGTCCATGTTCGCATTGACTGGACTACGCTCAACTGCTGTGAATCGCTCAAGATGTTGGAATATGAAAGAAACAAAGAAATAGGTTTATTGGGACAAAAAAGACAGGAACATGAAAATAAGCTAAATTATAATTACTATACGCTAAACTATAAAAGTATTAAAATGTATTAGAAATTAGTTTTACGTATTTCCACAATACGGCCTCCACTCAGCAAATTGCTGGGCCCTAATTCACTATGACAACTTTGGGATTCCTTGCTTCGAAATCACGTCGATTCTTTCGTTAATAAACGACATCTCTATGACGAATCCATATTCATATATATGATATATCGTTTATTAATGAAGGAGTCGACGTGATTTTGAAGCAACAAATTACAAACACAATATTATTATAAATTTACACATAATTAAAGAGACCAAATAAAAAGTAGAGAAGACCAAAAGATAATAAAATTAAGAAATTAGTAATAAAATCCTTGGTGATTGACAGCTATTCAAAATTCAAAAGTTCTTTACTCTATTTAAGTATTACAAAAATAATATCGAAAAAAGAGCCACTATCGTCAAAAAACAGGAGAAGGTTATTTTTCATTAACTTTTGACAGCAGTTGAACATTTGCTAGCTGTGGTTGCGGATTGGTTAGGATGTTTCCCTTATGACAGAGGCGCTTCTATAAATACCTATTTAGCTAAACCAAAGCATTTGTGAACAGATTTCAACCAAACCGGAGTGGTGTTCAGTCCGTACAGTGTGACGAGGAAAGAATTAGACGTAGCGCGGCATTGCAGCGGCGACGATTGCTATCCAGATCTATCTATGAAAATTGTGTGGCATGGGGAGAACAAGTAAGAAAACTATTAACTTTATTGCGTGCTGTCTCAAATAAATGTATTTTCTTTCAGTAAGACAACTTAATACTCAAGCTTATTGAATTTTAATACTATTATCCTATTAGGTATAATATTATAATTGCGAAAGTTTGTTAGTATGGA
This sequence comes from Petrophora chlorosata, assembly GCA_951640565.1. Classification (NCBI taxonomy): domain Eukaryota; kingdom Metazoa; phylum Arthropoda; class Insecta; order Lepidoptera; family Geometridae; genus Petrophora; species Petrophora chlorosata. The sequence continues at coordinate 4,015,676 of OX621194.1, read as the reverse complement.
TTTATGGATGCATGGATGTTTGTTACTACTGAACGGATATTGATGAAATTTAGTAAATAGGTACTTTAGGTCCTGGAATAACATATAGGATATTTTTTATCCCGGGAAACTGCGGGGCGCAGCTAATAATAAATAAAATAATAATAATTCAATTTTATTTTGATAATGACACAGTTAACAAAGTAAAAGCACCAGAAGCCCATTTTGTTCCTATTTCTAATAATACCTAAATATAATAAATGCGAAAGTTTGTTAGGATGGATGGATGGGTAGATGGATGTGTGGATGGATGGATGGATGGATGCCTCGTGCGCCTTTCAATCCGACGCACCTGGGTTCGATTCCCGAGTCGGCCCTGCACCAATGACTTATAGTTAAGTGCAGATTTTGTACGCTCGCTCTAAAACGGTGAAGGAAAACATCGTGATGAAACCCGCTTATGCGCCCGCTTATGCCGTGGTTGTAATACCACCCACCGAACAAAGCCATGCCGTCAAGCGACCTAGTCGTGTTTCGGGATGATGTTCGGTGAACCATTGGGGAGACGGGTCTGAGCAGCCCGCTCAACTGCCGTCTCTCTCTAGATCTATATGCTCCATCTTAGGCCACATCATCGCTTCACATCAGGCGAGATAGTGGCCAAACAGATCTATTAAGTGTACAAAAAAATTTAATGGATGGATGGATGGATAGATGAATAGATTGATGTGCTATATTAGGCTTTGAAGTTTGGATTCCAACAAGTAGTCGTTAATGAGCTTTTTATTTTTTAATCGAATCCAAAGCCTCGAGCTGGTACTTGGCTGACCTGTGAAGGTACTCCATAAAAGATCGGACATGAGCTTGGTAAAGATTCAGAAGCTGTTCTGGGGTGAAGTACCGCTTAATCTTGGACAAAATGCCGAGATTTTTTGCAGCAACTTTGGCTTTGTATTCTAGGTACGAGCCAAAGTTCAGATTGGATGTGAGATTAACACCAATGGTTTTACCAATTCACCTTACACCTTTTATACAGTGAGACGTACGAGCTTGGTTCTTCCGAAACGGAGTCAGTGTCAGTCGTGGTAAGGAACGACGGCAATGCTTCGTATAGCGCGTGCGTCCGCGCGCGTGTGCGGAGCGGCGCGCGCGTCGTGCAGTCCGCGTGCTCGCCGGACGGCGGCGGCGAATGGTTCAAGTGCATGCTGCTGAAGCCGCTGAAGCAGGACATTGAGGTAATTACTCCTTGTTTTATGTATCGGAATCAGGCGTGACGTTGCGAAAACTCATCTCAAAACTGAAACGCAATGAAAATATGTAGAGCAGTTTTAAAAACAGACTTGACAAACATTAAAAATCACAAGTGCAACGATATGCACGCATCAGCTCAAGCTGCTAGTGCATCATCCTACTATCCTACTAATATGATAAACGCGAAAGTTTGTAAGAATGTATGGATGTATGTTTGTTACTCTTTCACGCAAAAACTACTGAATGGATTTTGATGAAACTTTACAATAATATAGCTTATACATCAGAATAACACATAGGCTACTTTTTGTCCCGGAAAACCGTGGGCGAAACCGCAGTGCGCAGCTAGAATATAATAATAATTCCGCTGATATTATGTAGGTTGTTATAAGAATAATATAATACTTATGGGGGTAGATAACAAATGTAAAATGAATGTCTATGAAAATATATATTAGGTATATAAATAATCCCTCCGCTTTTTTAAATAATTATGTATACCTACTATTTAATAATAAATGTGGTATCAAATGAGTTTAATTTTGTATACAAGAGAAGGTATATAATTTATTAAATAATAAATAATTTTAAAGAAAGCCCTAACTACATGGTTGTACTCGTTGTTTTACTCGTGGTAGGTCTCTCGTATGCAGCAGGCCGTTTTTTTATTATTCATTGGCTTGCGTTTGGTCACAATGTCACCTGATGGTAAGCGACGAAGCGGTCGACGATCTAGCACGCTTACCAAGATAATACCTGTTCACTCGAGACTTGAAGATTTCTAGATTGTAGCTATCGGGAAAGACTGAATCTGGCAGGCAGTTCCACTCGTTAGCAGTGCGCATAATAAAAGTGGAAGCGGAAGTGGAAGCCGTCGGGGTAGGCCAGTTATTCTGCAGTAGTGTGCAAGCATTACTGTGTTCCGGTTTGAAAGGCATTGTAACCAGCGAAATTACCGGGAATATGAGACTTAATATCTGATGTCTCGGGGTGCTTAGCGCAATGCAGGAATACGCAGTGCTTTTTATGACATTAAAATTTCCGGGTTGCACTGCAATTGTTATGGGTAAGCGTGGCGCTTACCGTCAGGCAAACGACAGGATCGTCTCATCGCTCAGTTCCATAAAAAAATTGTGTTCGGTTGATTAATGTGAAAACTGCTGACGGATGACGTAGAGTCGTCCCCGTAAGACGTTAGAAAACAATTGGTTGCTCGAGAAGTTGGCTCGGTGGCCCAGTGGTTATGGCGTTGGAACGGTAGTCCGAAGACGCAGATTCGACCCCGCCCGAGCATTATCATTTTTTTTACGTAGTTTAAAAAAAATAGTAAGATAAGAAAAAAAAGTAATGGGCTTGCGCTAATTGCATACACTATCAAAAATTTCATCGATTCGATCACATACATTGATCTTGGCCCCTAACAAGGATTTTCTGTATCTAGGGAACCAGAAACTATGAGGACCATGGTCCCACAAAACCCAGACTAAAACAAATGCTTGCGCTTTTTTTTTGTCTGTCTGTCCACAAACATTTGTCCATCACGGGAATAGAACCCGCAGCCTCAGTGGTGTATGAGATTTGAGCCAACCTACTCAACCATTACAAGGCCGTCAACATATGGAAAGAAAAGAAAGAAAGAAAAACCATTTATTCGGTACACAAAAACGACAAAGAAAAAATAGAAAATAAAACTTAAATAATAAACATATGTGCTGAATAGACTCAGTACAGCATAAAACGCCGACGGTTTTACCACACAATACTAAGGGGCAGAAGCATCACTCCGCAAAGAAATTTAATCAAATAGCGACTCTTGCTATGACGCAATAAAATTCAATTCAGCTCGCGTAGCGCTGCATCCTTTCGCGCCTCTCTTTCTATCGCATAGCTCTTATCTCTTCTGACGCGGCACGTGTAAAGACGCGCGACCCGCCGTCGGTGTCCGGCTATGTACTTGTAGCTTCGTACCTACAGTGCGGAGTGCGCTAGGCCTAGTTTTACAGAACTAGGAGCTGATTTTAAGCCGTTTTGCTACATATTGACTACATATTGTTGGTTTACCACTGAAGTGTTTATTTTCAGGACACTATTAATCTTGTTCTTAACATGACGCAACTTTCAAACACGGATACGCAGTTGGTCGTCATCGCAAACCTATACGAGATCTGCAATCGGCCAGAAAACATGACAGAAAAAATATTAATAATAGATTACACATTACAACAAGCGAAGAAAAATGTACACTTGGACGGGTAAGTTACAAAAATTTACGTGTAAGTGACCAAATGCTGGGATTTATTTGGCTCAACGTATCAGTATTGCAATCCCACGGGGCAATACTGCCAGCATCTTGGGTACGCTGCCAACTGGTAGTGGGTTGGAGCATTTGAGCTATCTATAGGCCTTTAATGGCCTATGGCTTGTCCAATTGCTTCTCCTTGTAAGTAGTTAGTTTAGTTTTAGTAAGTAGAGTGTATTTTGTTTTCAGTAATTAAGGCATTCGCCCGTTTAAAAAAAAACGTAATCATTCCATCGTATCACCGTAGGGGAATCCGCAGATAAATGTCTTCTTATGTTTTTTATTTTTACCGACTTCAAAAAGCTAGGCAGAACCGCCTCGTATGGTACTATGTTCACTGTATATATTTTTTTATGTATGTACACTGCTTTCTCCGCCAACTGTTGACCGATTTCAAAAATTATTTTTGCGTTCATTTCATTATATCTACGACTGGATTCATATAAATTTAAAGAAAACTTCATCTGAATAGTCAGGGGCAATTTATTATTTCCAAATCAGTATGTCAATATATTAAACTATTTTATCATTACAATTTGGCTTCTATTCCCCTCAAAACATATTTAATTATATTTTATTTAATTAATCTTTTTAATTTACGTCTTTTACTCTTCCCGCCCTGTCACCTACTATTTTCTTTCTTTTTTTTTAAATCGCAAATGCTTTTCCATTCAGCCCACGACATACTAGCTCAACCTTATTTATTATATATTTTTTAGGTACCTAAATGTAATTGTAGGTACTTATATTACTTATTTTATAAATAATTTTATTAAATCGTGACATAAATATCATTGATATATTTTATGACGTTGGACTTCGAAGATACATTGAAGTCGATTTTTGTTTTTTCTAAAAATGGATACTTTAAATGAGTAAAAATTAATTATTTTATTTTATTAGATGATCAGCTTACACCAGAAATTTATGTTACAGACTTAAGTAATCATAATATAGGCCAATCTGCCTAATTATTACAATTTTATTCTTAGTGCTCTTTAGCAAAGGATTCAAGTACTATGTATAAAGGGTGTGTGTATGTACGTGTTCTATGTGTGTGTGTGTGTGTACTATGTGCATGTAAAGGTCAACCAAAACGATACACGCTAAGGTATTTTAAAGTACCTTAGCACTGATTTTCAGTCAGAACCCAGTCCATGACCTCACGAACAATCAGATGAAGACATTACAGTAAAAACAAACAAATGTTATATAGACAAGATTGGAGCCAACCTGCCCAACCACTATACCACAGAGGCTGTCTATATAATAAAAAAAATGTGTCAATCACTGTTGAATGTTTACGATAGGTGATCAATTACTTTTGAATGTCAAGTCAAATATCATTTATTAACTTCGAGTAGACAGCCAACTTTATCTGAGTTTATTATTTAGGCACAAAAGTGCAATTTTAAAGGTCATAAACACATGATACAATTAAAATATGTTAAAAATTTTAACTTATGTTAACATGACTTTGAAAAAAAGGTAAGTATGTTTACCCATTTCTTTCCTATACTCAAATTGAAGTCTGAGTGCTGAAAAGAAATGCGAAAACTGACTCTACCAGTGCTTCGGAAATACGCCTGTTAGAGAAGATAGCACCAAGAAACTCTACGGGGATGTCTTTTTCTCAGCTCTTTTAAAATGTCTCGAAAATAACAATGAACAATTACGTATACATTAGAATTAACAGAATGTCAAACAAGAATTGCGAGTGAGATGTACCATAGTCATAGTATCAGTAACAAAAAAGTGTAAATAAAACATAAGTAGGTATGACAGTAGCAGTTAGGAGTGACTTGACCAGACCAGTCCCCGCAAGCAGCTCCCGTTCACGAGTATGACTTGTGGACCAGCCATCACCCCCTCAACTAAAAAATGTTTATGATAGTTTGTTGGAATCCAAATAAATTTATCTTTTTATCTTCTTAACTTTATAAGATTTTCCTTATTTCAGAGTCACGCGTACCCGTAATATCACCGACAAAGAGATGGGAGACGAAAATATACTATCATTTAAAAACGATCTCACGTATTGGGTAAGGTTTAATCTCGCATTTATTATTTTAAATTAAAAGCAAAGCCATGGCTAAGTTATACCACAGAATACTAAGAGACAGGAGCATCACTCCGCAAAGAAATGTAAACAAATAGCGACTCTTGCTATAACGCAATAAAATTCAATTCAGCTTGCGTAGCGCTGCATACCTACCAGTCATATTAACCTACAGAGCGCCTCTCTTTCTATCGCATAGCTCTTATATCTTCTGACGCGGTACGTGTAACGACGCGCGACCCGCCGTCGGTGTCCGGCTATGTACCTACTTGTAGCTTCGTACCTACAGTGCGGAGTGCGCTAGGCCCGGTTTTACTATTAATTGTTCGGTGGTTAGGCACAGTTTACACAGTAAGTCGCTCAGCGGGCTATGGAAATGGCTACGCTTGGAGTTTCTCTGAAGGATCGTATCCGGAACGAAATAATTCGACAGAGAACCTAAGTCACCGACATAGCTTACAGGATTAGCCAGCTGAAGTGGCAGTGGCCCGGCCATATTAGCCGCAGAACCGATAACTGTTCGGGTAGACGCGTCCTAGAGTGGAGACCACGAATTGGCAAACGTAGTGTGGGACGCCCTCAGGCTAGGTGGAGCGACGATCTTCGCAGGGAGGCTGATAGCAGCTGGATGAGAGTAGGGGCCTATGTCCAGCAGTTCATTATTATTCAAATTACAATGTGATATTATTATTTAATTATTTTTGTATAATTCTGTGTTTTATATTATTATGTAAAACGTTGGCTTGTTGTTCGCCTTGGCGTCGCTGTAAGTGCAGAAAGTATTTATATATTAAATAAAAGGACATATACATTTTTGGTTTCAGATTACGAATAATGGCTCTATTAAATGGAAAGCTGTGCAAGCTTCTATAGTGGTGGAGAAGAAACCGTTTATCGAAGGGGTAAGTAAGACTAAATCCAATAGATCGATATATATAAATAATGATAATTTCATTAACTTTGTGCCCATTGTCGAACAATGGGTATCGGTCGAATTATCTGTAGGCCATTAAGTTTTACTGTCTTTAATTTTGTTACCGTTTAAATTTATAATTCGTTTACAGTGGAAAACAGTATCCAACAGACCCTCTCTACAACTTTTATTTACTAGAAAAGTAGTCTGACATAGACGGAGGCACAATATAAAAAAAAATTAAAGCTTTACTATTCAATGATATTGCAGCCTTGATGACTTTTTTGACAACAAGTGTTAATGGATTGATTATCATTTATCGTATTGATTAATCTATCGGCCCGCTTCACATCTTAGATTGCTATAAATACCCTGAAAGGGTCAGATGTACATACAATAATATTGCCTATTTAGATCTACATTACAAGAAAGAAAAGAAAGAAAGAAATAATTTATTTTTGACAAGACTGCACACAACAAACAATAGTACATACACAAGTGTAGGATAACAAAATAAGACAAATTTATAAGACCAAGACAAACAATTACAGCATGTGTATGGAGGATCGCTGCCGTGTCCAGTGCAGCCAAAAAAGGTCTGTGCTCAGCATAATGTTGTGAAGAATCCACAACGCTGGTTTTCAGCACGGGCCCTTGGTGACGCACGAACTTGTTGTATGATATAACGCTATAAACATTAAATATATAATTGAAGCTAAATAGAAATATATATGTTCTTAATAGTATAAATAGTATATATATACAATGCCTATCCGCAATACAATAAATAAAGAAATTAAATAAATATTGGAAAATATCAAAATAAAATAAAAATAAATAAAATTTGTATGCAAGTGAAGTTGTTATAAATTGTTGCAGTACCACACAATAAATAAATAGTACACAGTAAAAAATAAGAAAATAGAAAACGAAACCCGTAAGCAAACACATACATTAGGTAAATTAGGTATAATAATATTAGTATGATCAATTTATTCAGCAGAATTACACTCGGTATTTTCATTACGAGTCAAGTAACAAGACTGTAACTATGAACGCAATAAATGATTGAATATAATTATTTTCTATAGCTTCAGATTGGTACGACGGAAACAGAAGACTGTGAGAAAGTTGATGGAGTGGAAGTATTCGAAATCAAATGTAAGCTGACCTTGCCACCTGACAGCATCACGAAGATTATCGCTTGGGTTGACTTGTCCAAAAAGGAAATTGGTAAGGACTTTGAAACCTTGCTTCTCTCTATTTTATTTTCCGCTCCTGCCAAGCCAACAAGAAACTTAATATTGTCAAAAACAAACATAGTAATATTGTAACAAAAGTTAAAAAAATGCCCCTTAGTTTCTTGGCGTATCTTTTCCGATACGATAGTAGTAAGCCCGCAACGTACCATTACTACGTGTACCAAGCGGGAATGTTTTTAAAAGTCTACCCCTAGGAGGGTAAAAATGGGGGTAACTTTTTTATTACATTTTGTTTACCTATATATGTATATCTTTGCTGTGCTTGCGAAGTCTCGGTGAAAACTTAATTTATTAAAACGCAATCATGTTAATGCTTGGTAATCTTTATGTATACGTAACAACATAATTATTATTTTCAGATACATATTTTAAGCAGGGAGGAGAAATTAATGTAACTTCTCGTATGGACCTAACATTGGTGGATTTTGACCCGCCTATATGGAAGGGGTTTGTATATTTTTGACTAGCTACGTCCCGCGGTTTCACCCGCGCATGAAACATATCGTATGTGTCATTTTAGAAAATATACTTAGTCTTTTTATGTAACTGAATGACGAGACGAGCTGGTATATAAAATTTCATCAAAATCCGTTCAGTCATTGGCGGCATGAAGACACAAACATTCGCATTTATAATATTAGCGTGATGTAAAAATCGACGTAGTTACAAGATATAGAGATAGACGAGACAATACAATACAATACATTAACACTTTATTTCTCACCAAATAAACACACAGTACTAAAAAGAACGAAATAACAATGAAAAAATACATAAATTTGAGGTACAATGCGGCCTTATCGCTTAAAACGATTTCTCCCAGACAACCTTTAGATGGATAGAACAGGTATTTCGTGTCTGGGTGTTGTGGGACCATGGTCCGCGTAGTTTCTGGTTCCCTAGATACAGTAAACCCTAGTTAGGGGCCAGAATAAACGTTTGTGATCGTTAGACTTATTTTTTATTTATATATTCTTTTCTATTTTTTTTTTGACAGTAATAACAATATGGCTTTTTTATTTTACAGACTTGTAACGGAAATCAAGTTGAAGAAAGAGTTGTCATTTGGTAACGATAAAACTATGATCATCATCGCTGCTGTGTTCTTGGCTCTGTTCATTTTAGGCATCATCATTTACATTTTGTACAAGGTATATATAAAACAAACTTTATTTAAAGTCCCTCTAAAAAGAGGAGACTAACATTAAGAGCACCATTTTTATTGCTTTTAATAAACGACAAGTATGAAGTGCGCTCGTAGCGTAGCTCGCCTAGCCATTCGTAACAGATCATCTAGTTCAAGCAACGTTCGCAGCGGTCACAACTTGGATGGGTGACCGTTTGTTTGTCGCAATTTATTTTGTCTGTAAACTTTGTACTCGTACATAATTTGACGTTGATTTGTAATATCAATGTAAATGTAGACCTTTAAACCTCAAACTGACGGCAGAAAATGCTTTGGCATCAAGTTCTCCTTTGTTTTGATACGTACTGTATGTGTCATGATCTACTTTTCTTTCTTTTTAATGTCGGTATTAAATATACTATTTTATTATTTTAAATGTATAAGTACAGATAATTTTTTGTGGATAAATACAGTCAATTTTTCACTGTTCCTATAGCAAAACGGGTATCACCTGAAAATCAGCGCCTAGTTGTGTAAAACTCTTGGCGCTTTATGCTGAGCTGAGCCCATTCGGCACATTTATTTATTATTTAAGGTTTTATTTTTTGTATTCTTTGTTTGTCTTGTGCCGAATAAATCGTTTTTCTTTCTTTTCTTTCTTTCTTTCTTACTAAGTAGCTAGGTACCTAGTATATTTATGTATGACTTTAATTCATTCTAAATATGTCCTTGCAGAACAACTTCTTCAAAAGGAAGGAAAAGGAAAAGTTGGATGTCCTAAGAGATTCAGTAAGGAGACGCAGTGTTGTAAGTGTTCTTATATGTTTAACCGACTTCTAAAAAGGAGAAGGTTCTCTATTCGATTGTATTTTTTTTATATTTGTTACCTCAGAACTCCGTCATTTATGAACCGATTTGGAAAATTCTTGTTGTGTTGGGTTAAGTATAGCTACGAAGTGGTCCCATTTTTTATCGATATTTGATCTTGGACTTCGAAGATACATTGAAGCCGATTTTTGTTTTGTTTTTCTAAAAATTAAATATTGTATGCATAAATATGGCTACAGATAGTTAATGCAAAAACATCATAATATGTATTTGATTTTTTTTTTTTTGCCATTATAAATTTGTTTTTATTTAATAAAAAGAAGAAATTTACAATTGTCACAAAAATAAAAGTTACAGTTTAAAACAGTAAAAAACATTATTACAGTAAAAAACAGTTTAGGCAAAGAATATTAACTATTACTTAGTTTAGGGTCGATGCGGACTCGATCCCCACTGCTAATAGTTAACCCATTGTATTTTAAGATGTCTCCTGTAGCAGTAGTGAGAGCGACTGTGGCTTCGTGGGAGCACGTGCAACTTTCGATCCGATGCAGTGCGTTTATAAATAAGGAATCGACGTGATTTCGAAGCAAGGCATCACTAAGTGGTCAGAGTGAATTAGGGCCCTAGTGTCCTAGATATTGCAACTCTTTTTTTGTGTTGTTTCAGAGACTGGCGTCAATTAAACAGAACACAACTTCATTGACATCAGCGGCAAACGACGAGCATGTAAGTATCCTACGGTTATGCTTTAAAGTGATAAAGCAACACGCTCATAAGAAAACGTCCAAAGCCTAAAGATCACATACATAAAACCCTGGGCCTTAATTAGGATTCCCTGTATCTATGGCACCAGTAATTACGAGGACCACGGTCCTACAACACTCAAACACGAAACAAACACGCAGGACACACTGTCACTTAGCACAGTCTATTTTTTTGTGGAAAAGTAACGAGACGAGCGAGTCGTTCGCCTGATAGTAAGCGCCACGCCTGTCCATAACAATTCTATGACTCGTTGCTTCCCATGGTTTTATCCGCAGTTCTTTGGAACAATAAGTATCCTGGCTTTTTCAGGATTTCAGGTATCTACATACCAAATTTCATCGAAATCCGTTTAGAAATTTTTGCGCGATTGAGTAGCAAACATCCATACATCCATTCAACCATCCTCACAAATTTTCCCATTTATAATCTTCGTAGGAAGTAGGATCATCAAAATCCGTAATGATGATGATGACAATTTTTCAGATGGACATAGAAGTATTGGATGACAGCCCTTTTGAAGAAATCCCAGTGGGTATGTCAGACGATGACGCAGAGTTGATAGAGTCAGCGTCAGAAGCCCACTGTTCAGGACAAAGTAAATGAATAATGCACTTGAAAGTACTTAACTGATGCAGTATGATAGACCTAAATATATTTTTTCATTGTATATAATGTATAATTATTTGATATCAATAAAACCAACCAGTAAAATACTTAATTTTATTCAACATGTAATTCCTAGAACTATCCTTCAACGAGTTCCAACATCATTTGCGTCACCCCTTGCTCTTGTATTCTGCTGATAGTCAGTAGAAATATAGGTGCTTCGCGGAGCTTATATCTAGAAGTACCCCAAACCCTTCGCCCCTTCGACGAGTCCCAGCATCATCTGCGTCACCTCATCCCCTTGCTCGTGTATCCTGTTCGCGGGCCAGTGGAAGTATACCCCGCGAAGTTCGTAGGTGAATACCAGAGGTGTCCCCAGGGCTTCTCGGACCCAGTCCATACTGCCGCCGGAAGCCTTGTCTGAAATGTATTATTTATTACTTTATGATCTACTAGTGAACCGCCCCGGTTTCGCGCGGATGCAATAATAATGTGGTGATTTTTTGACGACTTGATACCAAAACATTGAATATTCTCTTATACCTATACAAAAACTTAATAAAAATGTATTGCACATATTAATTAACCTTCAGTAAAAAAAATCTAAATGATAATGAAAACCGTATCAAAATTTGTGCGTGGATTTTAAGAAGTTAGCAGAGAAACAGATATGAGGACGCGGATAGCGACTTTGTTCTATAATATTAAGAGATTTAGCTGCTATCTCGCCTCTGATGTAAAGTGAGATGTGGACGAAGGTTTAGGATTAAGTTGGCAGTTGAGTTGACTGCCCAGCCTCGTCTCTCTGATAGTTCCCCGAACAGAATCCTGAAACACGAATAGATCGCTTTACGGAGTTTACGGTATTGTTTTGTTTGGTTGATGGTATTAGAACCGTGGCTGAAACATACCACTCCAAAAAAGAAATCTGTTCTGGATTTTTCTATATCTTCTCTTTTCTAATCAATTTCTAATGATTTTTTCTAATGAAGTCATCACTGCCTCTGGCTGTTTACTCAGTGTGATGTGTAAACATCCGACCTACTTTAGAAACGCTGACATAGCATTAAAACAAAGGAAGTAATGTTTCTTACACAATATTTCAGCAGCAGTTCCAGGTCCATCGTATTTTTCACCGTTCACTGATCGTCCGTACTCCAAGGAGGTCCTCCCTATTTGCACCTGGAATCGAAGTATTTTAATGAAAATAAGATCATATAACTAAAGGTAATACTAGGTAGTAACCAGGCGCCGATCCAACTGAGGGGGTTTCCCCTAGGGGCATCCAACAAATAAAGTTTGTTTTCCGGGCCTAGGCAGTGGCATTACGATCGAGAGCCTATATGAACGACTTGTTAATGTCCCCAGAAATGACTTTAAAAACGATAACATGGTCGATTCTGTTTTGCATTCTCTAATCTTAAATTTAACTTTATATTATCTAAAATTAATAATGTATTTGGCATTGTTAATGTATTTAGTATTTTAGTATTTTTTTTATCTATTACTTTTTAAGAGTTTTTTGCAGAAACTCTTTTTTAAATGGTTCATAAACATCCCAGAGAAATGAGAAAAGTCATTGGCCTGATGGTAAGCGCCACAATTGCCCATAACAATAGCAGTGCCACCCAGAACATTTTATGCCATAAATATGGCCAGTAATTTCGCTGGCTGCTATGCCCTTTAAACTGGAACACGTAAATAAAATAATGCTTGCAAAGTAAAGTAATGCTTGCGCACTACTGCTTGGCGGTAGAACCCAAACGGCCTCCCGCATAGGTACGAGATACCTACGATGAGTGAAAAGAAGATGATGAAGATATCACAAGAGCTTCTCCATCTCAACTTACCAAATCATCATAATTGTCAAGATGATCAGCAGAATCCGAGTACGGCAGCAGCAAGGTCTGTGCGTACGAATGGAAGGCCACGTAGCCAAGCAGGTTCTCTATGCTGGATATGTACTGGGACAGAGTCCTAGTTTCATTCTCGGAGAAAGGCTGAGATCCAGCGTACACTTGGTAGTCACATGGATCGCTGGACGAGCTGTAATCTGAATAACACAATATATTATTATTATTACTTCTTTATTTTAGGTAACTTAAGAAAACAATAGTTACATTAGTGACTAAAGTAATTCTAAGACCCATATTATATATACCTTACAGACTAACATACATATTATAATATTAAAAACTATTTTTATTAAGCTACAACAGGGAATTGTTTTCGCCTACTTTCCCTATACCGGCAGTAGACTATCCCTGCAGGCCAGAAGTCCGGGGCGAGGAACATCTTCGCGTTTATTATCTTCAATAGTATATATATAACAATCATTATTTTATTGTATCAATCAGATCACATGAACATGCTTAAAATTTATATAAAATTAGTTTTTCGTTAAGTATCTCAACTAACACCCAAAATATTAAATGGTCAATGGTGGATGGCGGCTCTGGCCATTTCTAGCGAAACTGAGCAAAGAGACAAGCTAGTATTTTGCTTAATGGTAAGCGCCACGCTTGCCCATAACAATTGCAGTGCCACCCAGAACTTTCAATACCATGCAAAGAAATGCATGCTGAATGATGAATTACTGGTGTAGGTAAATGAAACGAAATAGTGTGAATTGCTTTTAATGTTCTTCCAAAAAGCCCATGAGAAAGGTTTTTTACTATAGGGCCAAAAAGCACTTACTTCCCCAGTTATGATCCCAGTTGCGATTGGGGTCAGCGCCGTAGCATCTCCATGAAGACCGAGAACGGGTTTTCCTCCACATTCGATCCTAAAAAGAAACTATTATACGAATCCATGTCGACGAATTTTACATAATACAAGTACATCAATTGTTTTGAACGAACATTTCAGTTTTAATAAGATAATATTATCTTTGTGCAGTTTTACTATTAAAACAGAGTAATATTAAATGACGATTTAACGATTGGATTGTCAAATCGCTTAAGCGACCTAAAACACGCTTTAAATGAGGAGAAATAACGCCAAATACAGGTCTTTTGGGTCACGATGATTTGCAATTACCTCGAAGAATAAATGCGGGTGTCACTCTGAAATCGAACCAAGTCGCATGTTCTTAAAGTTGAATTTTCCACTTACCCTGGTGAAGGTGTAATGGTATCCATCAGGGTTGACAGTCGGGAATATCCGCCAATCGAACTGGTCCCTCATAGCTATTATTTTAGGGTCATCACTCGTTAGCAGCTGATTGATGAAATAGGTCGTTGTGGCTGGAGTAATCCATTCTCTTGCGTGGATTCCTGAAGGTATAAAAAAGATGGTAGACTAAATATATTCTCTTTCTCGCCATTTGTGTAGCATGGTAATTATGGCATTCGAAAACATCTGTCAGAATCTGCATTCGTCTTATCGTTTGTTATTCCACAATCGCCAGTTTTTTTAGCTTTTTATAACTCAGAGTTCTGAGATTTATAATATAACTAGCTGACCCGGCGAACTTTGTTCCGCTTTAAAGGCAATAAATAAGCATTAAATACCTACATTAATCATTCATAACTATTTCAGTATTTTATTAAATAGGTTGCTCTTCATTTAAGTACCTTGTGATACACGACATTTTTTGATTTATTATCAGGCGCAAAAACAAACAACGCAGATGGTCTTCCGACCCGTGAACATGCCACGTATAATTGACCATGGGAAAAACATGAATGTTCTAGATTTAAACCACAAACTTTTAAGGATTGGCCTTGTGATTTGTTGATGGTCATGGCAGATGCAAGACGTATCGGAAATTGAAGTCTTTTAAATTCAAACGGCATATCGGTTGGGATCATCGGTATCCTCGGAATGAGAACTTCCTCACCTTTGAATTTTCCTATCATTATCGTAGCGTAAATTACATTGTTCATTAATTTTCTAATCATCATGAATCCACTTTTGTCAGATTCCGCATCCGTCATAAATGATAATTTACGAAAACTTACATATCACAATAATATTATATATGTGAAAGTTTATATGCAAGTGTTTTTGCTACGCCGCAACGGCTAAATGGATTTAATGGATAACATTTGGAATGCAGATCATAGTTTATATCCTCGATAGGTTGACATAGTTGCCTTTTATTTATTTATTTTATAGTTTTACACATAAATGCAACAAGGAATGACTTAATGCTATTTAGCATTATCTACCAGTCTTCCAGGTCGTGAAAGAAATATAGCGGGTGTGCAGCTACGTTTTGAGCATAAGTACGTTGAGGGTACTAAATATATAACATCAAATTATTATGATAAATTTTATAACAATATAAAAATATATCATCCTCATCATCATCATCAGCCTCATGTTCCCACTGCTGGGACACGGGCCTTCTCTCATAGAGAGAGAATGGGCCATAATCCACCACGCTGGTCCAGTGCGGTTTGGTGGATGTCACATGTCCTTGACTTTTTGTGAAAAATTCTTGGACATGCCGGTTTCCTCACGAAACTTAAGAAAAAAAACGACAAAAATATACACAAGTGATAGGATCCCGTGTGGGTTTATAGGTTAGGAAAGGAGAAGTGAACTTATCAAAACAGCAGTATTGATGATATCTAATATTACCCATCAGGGTAAACTTGCTTAATAAAATGTTCATGGACGAGAGGCTTCAATTTTCTATAATTAATGTTTTGGATTCTATGTGGTAACGCATTCCACTGCCTTACTGGAAAAGCAAATGAATTAATGAAACAAGTTGAGTGTTTGGTAGTGGCCTTTTATCCTGGGAAACCATGGGTGTAACCGCGGGGCGCAGCTAGTAAAATATGCCAAGGCCAAATGGCTCTAAGATTTATTAAGCGCAGATCCTACCTGATTCAATGAACATAACAGGCTTGTCATCGCGGTCCAGGCCGGAGTTTATCCGCAGGCCCAATATTTGCCTTCCCTCGTAGCTTTCACCCCCCACGATCACCTCTGTCAAGTCCGGATAGGCTTTACTAGTGTTGTGTAGGTAATTGTATATCTGGAAAAAGGTATTTAGAAAAGTATAAAAAATTAAGTGAAAAAATTAATTCATAATTTATTTTCAGAAAACAAGAACCTGAAAGACTTCAAGACTAAACTTATATTTTTTGTTTCTGTTATTTTGTGAAAAGTGCTAATTCAATTTTGATAAAGTTTATACAGGACCACCTCTGAAGTATGACCTACCGAACAAAAAAAGAATCATCAAAATCAACTCATAATTGGCGGAGTAATCGTAACAAACATAAAAAAAACATACCGTCGAATGAGAACCTCCTCCTGCTAGAGTCGGTTAAAAATATACATAAATAAAACAATGGTCATTTGTGAAACAGAATCAAAATTAATTGAAAAATCAAATAATTACAGTCATTTAAAATGGTTTACAATTCAGTAGTTAATCAATCAATAAATCACTCAAACAGTCAATCAATCGGTTGGTGTTATTACAACCGCGGTCAGGACCTACTACTCCATCACAAGGTTAAGTAAATTTGTTCACGATGTTTTCGTTCCTGGTAATCACACCAGTTAGTTCTAAAAAGAAACGACCCTGTAAAATCCGCAATTTAGTAAAAGTCATTGGTGCAGGGCCGAGTCGAGAGTTCGAACTTGGGCTCGTCGGATCGCAAGACGCACAAGTTACCGCTCGGCCATTCTCACTCTATTGAGATAGAAGACAAAGATGCTTGGAACATTCCACTTCTGCAAAGTAACCAACTGGTACATAAGAAACATAACATTGTAAAACCCCAAAAAATTGGAACAAAATCTCTAAAAAAAAAATGCCCCTCAGTTTCTTGCCGTATCTTCTGAGTAGTGGTTCTTTTTCCGATACGGTGATAGAGTCATTGTGATAATTTGAAGTTCATAAGTGCGTCTGTGATGCCAAAATGATTAAAGATAATTTGATTTTGATTTTGAGAACTTAAGGTGCATTTAGACGATGCAAGTTTCTTGTCGGTTACATACCATAATCTAATATGAGGACATTTATTCAATAACTTAGACAAATAAAGCGTTATCGAATGTATCTAAAGTAATCTAATCTAACAAACCACTACCAGTGGGCAACGTTCCCAAAATGCTGGCAGCATTGCCACGTTGAATGACAATGCATATCCTTTGGCCAAAATATAGGCCAGCATTTTGGTCACGTGTTGTTGATAGAATGCCACACTATCCCCGAGTGGCAATGGCTATATTGTGTCAACGCGAACGAAGTCGCTGGCAGTTGCAAGTGGTATATAAATATTTGATTTCTAACCCGACCGTCTAATGGGCCTACCACAAGCAAAAGCTTCACCACAGTTTTGCCTTCGTAGGCCGGTTTGTACACGGAACACCGTGCGTGTAGTTGGTAAAACCGTATCACGCGCCAACCCCACAGCACAGCTTGCGCTCTTTTCGACTTGCTTGAAATTTTACTGCGCCAGCCTGGCCTGCGCGTACTTGTCTGTGCGTGTAGCTGGGCGTTCAGTACTCACGCGCCAGTTGAGGCTCATCGTCGTTCGGTGAGGTACGTGGATCTTCTCGTACATTTATATGTGAATGAATTTTTTGTCCACTTTGGTCGTCGTCGTCCGTCGTTTGAAAAATAATAGCAGAAAAAATAACTCATTATTGGGAAACATTGTTTTCACGCCGACGATTTCGACAAGAATGCGGCTTGCGCGTACTTGACTGTGCCGTGTGGTTAAGACACAACGTGTTCAGTTTTTTCATGCGAGAAGCTTGCCCAGGCGAAACTGTGGTGAAGCTTGTGCATGTGTCAGGCCCATCAGTGACGTTTACATGACAGTTGTGGTATGCAACCGGCAGTGAACTTGTACCGTCTAAATAGGCATTATCTTACGTCATCGACGTCGTAGTAGGCGTTCCATGAGAATTGTTTGTCACGCGGCGCTATCCTCTCCGAAAGGATTATCCTGCAAACAAGAGATTACCCACGCCTTGCCTTATGAAAAGATCTTTAAAGATTTACGCAAACATTTTATACAAGATTGATGGCTTTTAGCCGTTCATACCTTTTTACGGTATTATGGCTTAAGCTAAATTTTTTATTCTTTCATGAAAAATAACTTATACTTTTGGTTTGCTTTATGAATTATCATATGATAGATTATATTAGATAACTCTTTATTGTTACACCACCAGAAATCATAACAACAAAATGAAAAATAACAAACTTAAAAATAAAGTATTACAATGTTCGGTCTTATCGCTCAAAGCGAACTCTTCCAGAAAACCTTTGGATGGAGAGGACCTAAAAAAAACTGTAAGAGACGGGAGTGTCAACTTAGATGGCATAATTATGATAGACATACAGACACAAAATAAAAACTATAATACTACCTACTTAATATATAGGTACATCTATACTAAATTTATAAAAAGATAGCACTGTGTCTACTGTTTTCTGTGCAAAGGTACCCAATAATTCCATTCAATCTATTAACCCCGTACGAACGTTACTGCTAAATCCCCAACCACACGCTCTTCTTTTAGCATCTGCGATTGACGGTTTAAAAAAAGGGAGGTGGTCCTCAATTCAGTGTGGTGTCAAATGCTTTTTTTCTTTTCTTTCTTACTTACTCTGAATAGTCATCAATAATGACTTTGGTTTTCAATTGAGCGATGTCGGCTATTTCCTCCAATGTGTTTGCCACTGCTGGGGGCAGGAGGACGTGAGCGATAGAGTTCATGTGCTCGTGGAAAGGTATTTCCTAAAATGTATTTGTGGTTAAAATATGTACATATTTAATTACGTAATGATATGAGAAGATTGTGCCTTCTCGTAACAGTTGTAGAGCAAATAGTTGCAGAACTTTACAGATGAAAGGCTTGCGAGGCAATCGTCACGTGGTAGTCGCCGCTGAGACATCGTTTTAAAATTATAGAATGTATACAGCTGCATCTGACATCCGATATATTATCAGTGCGTACAATGATGTTTTCCGGCATTCAGACCATCTGACCCTGTGCCAAGGGTCATCTAAATACATTCAGTCCTTATATACGATGAGATTGAAACGCATTAAGGAATTAAAAATATTATATCATCCTCATCATCCACAGGCTCCACATGCTCCACAGTCTTTCACATCCCACTGCTGGGTCTCTCTCCATAGCATGCCATTCGCCTCCACTTTTATGGCATTCTTGTCCAGGTTTGACCCGAGATTTTTGCTTTATCGGCGATATGGTAAACATATTATGGAAATACCTAATTGAAAAAATAAAACCCCGACAGACAGGTCTACGAACCAGCGCAAAAAAAAATTTGCTCATCGGGAGTAAAAAAAAATATAATTATGGATAATATTACATGGCTGGCAGATACAAAAGTTTTTTTTTGTAGGTATCTGTATGACGAGACTAGCTGGTCGTTTGCCTGATGGTAAGCAATACGCCAGCCCATAGCAATAACAGCACCATCTAGAACTTTGTTTTGCAAAATCCTGCGCGGCGCTGCACTGCGCTCGTTACCCTGAGACAATTGAAAAAAAAAACTTTGCTGTTGAGTCTCATAATGCCCAGTAATTTCACTGGCTACAATGCCCAATAAAATATCCGGGAATGGACAGGGATAAGGACGTTAGAAGAACTATTCAGACTTGCTCTGAATAAGATAAAGTTTAAGGAGCTGACTGCCAACCTTCAGTGATGGAGCGGCACTTGAAGAGAGAGAATGCCCGTCAAACTGGAACACAGTAATATTTGCGCACTGCTTGGCGGCTGAATAACTGGCAAAGCGGTGGTACCCACCCAGACGGCCTCTCGCATACGAGAAACCTACCACCAGAAGTACGAAACCAACCTCCTCAGTGAGGAAAAAAAAAAGCATTAACCATTTTGGTGGTACTATGTAACTGCAAAAGTTCTCTACCATGAACAAGTTACACAACAAAAGTCATATCTTTTTAAAACTCACATAGTTTTTGGTCACATATTTTATAAACTTTTCCAATCCATCCTTCTCTCCTGACACTTCGTACAATTTGTAATTTTTGTACGATTTATAATCTGTTACTGGGACCGAGCATGACGCATGAAAAGCACAAGTAAACACTAAGCAATGTATGAAGTACGACATTGTACTTTTCCAATGAACCACTGGTCTGATAGAAAAGTGATCGTAATTCCCCACGCTGGCTCTATTTATTATGTAAAGATAACGAAACATATCTGTGTAATATGTAAATTTATAAGAGTCGTGTGTATGTCTGTTTGTATGTATTTTCAGAGCACTCTTCAGCCTCTGTGGTGTAGTGGTTGGGCAGGTTGGCTTAAATCTCATACACAACTGGGGATGCGGGTTTGATTCCTGCGACGGGACGAATCATCATCAGCCCATTACGTTCCCACTGCTGGGACACGGGCCTTCTCTCATGGAGTATGGCCACCACGCTAGCCCAGTTTAGGTTGGTGGATGTCACATGGCCTTGAATTTTTGTGATTTATTTTTGGACATGCCGGTTCCTTCACGATGTTTTCCTTCACCGTTTTTAGAGTGAGTGTTAAATCCGCACACAACTTAAGAAAGACAGTGGTGCGGGGACAGCGAGATTCGAACTCGGGAGCGTCGGATCGAAAGTCGCACATGCTCCCACTGAGCAACACTCGCTCTCATGGCACAAATGTTTGACACAAAAAATAGCGCAAGCATTGGTTTCGTGTCTGGGTGTTGTGAGACCATGGTCCGCGTTCCTAGGCCTGGATCTATGTTTGTGATCGTTGGGCGTATTATTATTACTGAAATAAAATTATACGCTGGTCTTTTGATTTTTCTGAATTTGATTGGAAGAGATTAGGTACCTTAAACTGTAATGCCTCGTGTAATTACGTCAGGTAGTAAGTACAAAGGCAGTATAAAATAAGAATCCATCAAGCAGAGCTGGCGAGGTGGATTTTATATCTATCTCTCTTTGAGATAATTCCTCAGATCCGGACGTAAATTTGGTTGATGTTGATCAATATAATAAGTATAAGAAGCTATAAAATATTTATTATTATAGGGTATTTTATTCAGATAAATTAAACAATTATTTTTATATTATATAACCCTATTGTTTAATTTCATCATCATAATTATCATCATAAACATCATCATTAGCCCGTTCCCACTGCTGGGACAAGCTGCCTTCGCTCATAGAGAGAGTTAATAACAATGGGAATGGGCTGATGAGGATGATGATGAAATTTAACAATGAGATTTCATTGTGTGCGGAATTCATATGCAGTTATTTGTACTATTAAGTATTCTGTGACACACTTTGATCCTAATATGCTGCGAACTTTTGTGTACTTTTCAAATACTGCTTCAAGATTTATTTCTCCAACAAACATACAAGTATTCACAAATATATACAGTGATAATGATTAAACTAACCTATAACAAAATTAGAGTGTAAATTTAAACATGAATAAGATTTTTATTGAAAAAATATTTTTCAAGCTTTTAACAAATTTGTAATCGGAACCACGAGCAGATTAAAATGAGCCCAAACACTAGCAGTTTACAATTATTCGTCAAGGAGCTCCATTGTCCACTTTCCATGCCCATCATCAGATCAGCTGGCTGTTACCATAATATTGCATTATCATCGGACTTTGACAAGTATGCAAAATTTCAACTCCGTAGGATAAGAGGAAGTGGTTCTTATTCAATTTGACCCAAACATTGCAAGTTGGCGCAGTCGGTCGGATACAAAGATAATTACTTAATAATATACTACTACTATATAATACTACTTAGTAAAGCGAGCATCACCACAGACCACCATATAAGTATCATTGTCCACAATTAGTATGCAACCAATGTACTCATAGATAGCGAAGTATTAAGTACACCATGTCTAGGTTAACGCACAGTAAGTACTGATTAAGTCAAGTATGTGCGGCACTCAAGTGCGGGTGCAATAACTAGTAATACTTAAAATTGTATTGTATTATTTTATCTAGAATCGAGAGCGTGTTATTAATATTTAACTGCTCTTGAGGAAAACAATACAATGATTTTTATTGATTTTGTTAAATAAAATGTTTTGTTCTTGGAGTTATGACATATTGTGAGAAATTTTGGAGGAAACTTGTTTGTTTTTGACAGCCTCTGTGGTGTAGTGGTTGGGCAGGTTGGCTCAAATCTCATACACCACTGAGATTGCGGGTTTGATTCCCGCGACGGGAAAAAATTTGTGCATGGAAAAAAATAAGCGCAAGCATTTGTTTTATGTCTGGGTGTTGTGAACCCATGGTCCTCGTAGTTCCTGGTTTCTGGTCCTGGTCGAATCCAAGTTAGGGGCCAGAATCTATGTAAGTGATCGTTGGGCGTCGAATCATAATAAAATAAAATACATATTAAGAATTTAGATATTGAATATAGAATAAAATAAAATAGAATATAAAATATAAAATAACATAGAATAAAACAAAGTCGCTTCCCGTCATCTGTACGCTTAGATATATTAAACAACGCAACAGATTTCAATGCGGTTTTCATCAATAGACAGAGTGATTCAAGAAGAAGGTTATATGAATAAAACATGCATATAAAGAGCGACATAATAATAGATGATTTATTACTAAATATACTTACTTTAAAGGTAACATTCAAGGTTTCGTTAACATAGGTATTTAATTCCATAAAGCGAGTCCCAAACTAAACCGGGGCCTGTGTCTTAGGGGTTTATTCCAAAACATCCCCACCAAGAAATCCCCACTTTTTTCCAGAAATCACCACCGGCTACGCTACGATCGTTCTAGTACGTTCTAGTGGGGATTTTTGGAATATTTTTTCCAGAAATCCCCACCAAGGTATTTGTTCTTTTAAATTATTTGTTAAGCTACCTAAAACACGTTGTATCTTAATTGAGATTTGACTTAAGTTTTTTATAAAAAAATTCTAATTCAAATTTATTTATTGTAATACGAACGGAAAACCAATTATACATAATTACACATTTATAATAACTTAATGTTTGTTGTAATTAGTTTGAGATCATAGCACGATACTGTTTAGCTCAGGGCTTACCAAACTTTTTTTCACTGTGACGCCCTTGGGCATTTGCCACTTTTTTGCGACGCCCCAATGATCAAAAACTACCTATCATACCAGTTGTAGTTCTAACCTAGTAACAAGTTATCAGAAAAACTCCAAATAACTCTTATATTTTTTATTAGAAAATAACAACAAACAAACCAATGAAAATTAAAACAGATATGTTGAATGGTTACTAATGAGAAGCATGTGCTTGCTTTTCTGAGCATAGCTTCTCAAAACGGGGCTCAAGTTTAGAAATGGCCACTATCATCTCTTTCTCCACATTTATTTTCGATCTGTACTTGTCCTTTATTACAGCAACTGCAGAAAAGACTGTTTCTCACAAGTACGATGTCGCAAATGGTAGCAGAACCCTCAATGTTGCAGTGCTGATGGTACGATATTCGTGAAAATCCATGTGGATCCATGAATAAAGCCAATCCATGTGGATCGCCTCTCGAAGCCCTCGGAATAATGCCGCGACGCCCCAGGGCGCCTCGACGCACAGTTAGGGAAGCCCTGGTTTAGCTTACTCGCACTGGAGCGCTGTGACACCGTACTTACTTACATTTTACACCGTAGGCCGCAGCAGCAGTGTCGAAAAACTTTTCGAAATTCCCATTTGTACTTAGAATACGTTTTCTATTACGAATTCAGAAACTCATGTCTCTCATTTAATCATTTGAAATACAAATGAAAAGATTTTCCAAACCGAAGCGAATTGTTTCTCCCGTTGAAGTTTTTAACACAGACAACAGGCAATAGACGCCGCATAGATAAATAACTTAAACGCAAAGCAGGAAAGATATTACTTTAAGATTGCATAGTTCTTTGTACTTCATCATAAAAAATGTAACACTCAACAAGACTGCTAATTTTTTGAGGAATAAATCGCTTGTGTTCTATCTAAAAGGTCATGAGTAAAACAAATGAGTTTGACTGAGTAAAACGAATAAGTCCTTCATAGGCAATTGCGTACGTTTTTACAACAAAATTCCAAAATGTGTGACAGAGCTCACAAAGAAAAGATTCAAATTGCGTGTGAAAAAAGTAAAACAAATTCCAAAATAACGACTAAAAATAGTTGACTGAAATAGTTTGAGCTACTGTCAAAGCCAGGTGACGTCGAGACTTGCGATGACCAATGATATTGACGGAACCAATCAATACCTATTTAAGCCCATCGCTATTAAGACGTCCATTGGCTGATTCATCCGTGATTTCAAAGTCTTCGACAATCCAAACTTTGACAGTTCCCCATTCCAAATACGAACAATAACGCAAGTTAACACGTCCACGGAATACGTGTCGATTTGTTGTTCTTGATATTAGAATTTAAGTATAATTATGTTTCTCATTATAAATAATAATTGGAAGGAAATAAGACGTTACTTATGAAAGAAAGAGACAGTTTATTTCGACAAAATTGCACACAACAATCTTGCAATAATGTATTTTTCCATATTATAATGGAGTTGAGGTCTCTACCGGAATTCTTATTTCCTTCCACTTCCACCGGAATTCTTACTCTTGCCTCAAAGACCCAAGTTGTAGCCTGGGTCTTTGAGGCAAGAGTAAAAAGGCACCTCGTAGGCAAACGTGCTCCACCTTCGACCGTTAGTAAACTTACCATCAGCAGGGCGAAAATGTATATTTTATTTCAATCTATTTCAATAAGAAACCGGTTTCGATGATGGTTTTGTGATCACGTAACCCGCTTATTGCAATCATACGTCAACGAAAGCTCATTTGAAATAAAAATAAGTTATATCGATATATAAACTATAGACAAAAGAGCCGTTTTACCAGTATTACACAGTAAAATTGAATAAATGCGAGTTGTTGTCAAACGTAAGCTCACTTGATGATAAAAAAAAAGCTGCGCCCCAAGGCTTACCCGCGTGGAGATACGTACGTTCTATTTCAAGATCAACGGCACCTACTAAATTATTATTATAATTAATATTCATTATTATTCCAATTGTTATTATTAATGAGAAACATAATTAAACTTAAATTCTAATTTCAAAAAAATTGTCCTTATTTGTCCAGTATTTAACATCCATCATCTAATTATTTGAGTAGGCAAAAAGTACAGCGTTCCGCTATTAGCGCTTGTTTAAAAATACTTTAGATTTTTAATAACGTGATTATGCTCTATGGAAGTATTGAATCTAGTGTAAGTGAACTTCATAGTTCTGACTAATGCGGATATACCTAGACATAATAAGCAACGGCACGATTACCCAATGAATCAATAATAAATAACAATAAGTCAGGATCAATAATAATAAATACCGATTTATATCCATATTTTAAGAGACAAATAAATTATATATTTTTTCTGAGTGGTAAACTGAGCCCCAAAGAGCATGGTAATGCAGTAGGCTGAACAAAAAAGACGTACAAATTATTTACCGAAGAGACAAAATTTAAGATAAAGGTTAAAATTAATTTATAGACCCTTAAAAGCCAAAGATTACACTGTCCGCTATAAAATTAAAACATTTCAAATAAATCTTAAAAGCACGGGTATGAATTACGCCCGTCGACCACAAGCCAGGGCTTACCGAGGATTTGAATTCGTGGGGATCACATCAAATAAAAGAGACCGTGGATTTTGAGAAAGGTTAGGTGTATTAGCTAGGACTCTCCTTTTTCAGTGTCAAGTCTAACATATTTGATTGTCCAAAAATCTGTCTTTTTGTAAATTGACTTTTCTTCCAGGAACCAATCAGTGTGTCCCACCAATTATTTATTTTACGAGTGTTGGACTGTCTGACTAAAAATCGTTCACAGTTTATGATTGTAAAAGAGAAGGAAAGTAAGATAAGACGTTCATTAATTAACGATAACACAAACATTATACTAAATTTAGAACATATAAAAAAATAACAAAATAAATACAACACAGTATATAGTACAACCAATGTCATCAAAAGGTTTCCTCTCCGAAATAAGGTTAATTTGATTTTTATGCATCTTTTCTGTCAGAATCTCTGTCCGTGACGTCAGATAAAAATAAAGTGGAAGGTCCCCCACCTTGAGTACGCCTCCAGCCACTTATATTCCGAGCACGTTTTCTCCAACAATTCATGAAAATCTGTAATAGCTGTTCCCTGTAATGCGAGCTGTAATTCAGAAGAAGGTCCTTCGACCTTCAAATGTTAAATGCACCATAACATGACTGGTGCTTAAATGAAGCTAGAGCTAAATATGATATATTAACTTGATGACCACATTTTATGGGCAACAACCAGGGCTCACCGGTCCAGATTTGCTTTTACGTGGGCGTACCAGTAATACCTCTTTACATGTCAAGGGCAAAGCCACTTATGTTGGTTGATGGACCAACTTCCATAGTAAATTGTACGGTCCCCTTTAAATTTTCCATAGTCCCACCAAAATTTGATAGCTATGCAAAATTTTGGATGTTATTCATTCACGCCGTGAGGGCTCAAAATAATTTGGATGTATGTATATATTTAATTTGCTTAATATTAATAATAAATTCATTTATTTCAGGCAATAATACAGTTATCAAATTAAAAGTACAAGTGGCCCATAAAATATATACCTTACAGACTAGCATATATATACAATTTATAAACACTAAAGCTACGATTAGGAAATTAACTTCGGCTTCGCCTCCCTGTAGCGCCGGAATACTATGCCCTCGGGCCAAAACTCAGGAGCCAGGAACGTCTCTTTATACTTTGCTTAACATCTGAATTTTTTGATTGCTGACTAAAAATCCAATAAACTTAATCTTTGTCTATCTATTTATTCGATTACAGGTACTACTTTAAAACTATGAAAGAAAGAGAAAGGAAATACATTTATTTCTGTCATGCAACATTACACTGAACAAGCCAAAAAAGAAAAAACATCCAACACAAAAAAAAACAAGATTAACAATGAGACAAGTTATAATATATTTTTTTTATTACTTATAGACTTGCGTTTGACCGCTATCTCTCCTGTTGTTAAGTGACGATGCGGTCGAATATGTAGCACGCTCGCCTAGAAGAAAACTGTTCACTCTTGTCTTAAAGACACCCAGATTATAGCTATCCGGAAACACAGATGCCGGCAGAGAGTTCCACTCCTTGGCTGTTCGCATTATGAAGGTCGAAGCAAAGCGCTTGGCAGCAGAAGGGATGTCAACCATAAATTTATGAAGGCTTGCCGAAAATACATAAACAATATACACATATATATAGGTGCAATGAAATGCTGTGTGATGTCAGGAAAAGGCTCCGACTCAGCATAAAACTAAGGTAATAAATACCTTAGTACTGGTTTTCAGTCGAAACCTATGACCGTGACATCACGAACAGTCAGAAAAAAACTATCTACTTACTAGGTTTCTCGTGCATGCGAG
Organism: Petrophora chlorosata; assembly: GCA_951640565.1. Classification (NCBI taxonomy): domain Eukaryota; kingdom Metazoa; phylum Arthropoda; class Insecta; order Lepidoptera; family Geometridae; genus Petrophora; species Petrophora chlorosata. The sequence goes on along the minus strand of OX621194.1, from coordinate 3,988,167 downwards.
AGGCCATCAAGGTTGGTACCATTGCTCTGTCAGTTTTTCTGATGCCAAGCAGTAGTGGACATGCATAACATACTGTGTTCTGGTTTTGACAGCCTCTGTGGTGTAGTGGTTTGGCAGGTTGGTTCAAATCTCATACACCACTGAGGTTGCGGGTTCGATTCCCGCGACGGCGACGGGACAAATGTTTGTACACAGAAAAAAAAAGGTCAATCATTTGTTTCGTGTCTGGGTGTTGTGGGACCATGGACCTCATAGAATAGGTTCCTGGTTCCCTAGATACAGGGAATCCTAGTTAGGGGTCAGGATCTACGTATGTGATGGTTAAAAAAAAAAAAAAGAAAAAAAAAGGGCATTGTAGCCAACGGAATTACTGGGCATTTTTTTATAAGATAAAAAACGAAGAGCGCAGTGCAGTACCGCGGAGGATACTGCTCACCAATTTTATGGGTGATAAACTGTTATGGGCAAGCGTTTTGCTTACCATAAGGCGAAGAACCTGCTCGTCTCTTCATTTAATTACAGTAAAAAAGGGTGCTGTCAATCATATACGCACCCGTGCCTAGTCAGGCGGATAAATAAGTAATTTGCGATAAATAAAATAAATAAATACCCCCAACGGTCACATACAGATCCAACCCCCGTACCTATATGTCCCTCAAGCGATAATCGTATATCGTGTTGAGCTCAGATTAGGGTGTAGATTCACTACGACAATGTCTTATGATGCCACATATTGTCCCATTAAGTTTATCTCATCTTGTAGTTATCGTATTAGAGATTAATTCGATTTCTTGCCTGAATCCACAATAATTAACCGTATCTCATTAGTCACAGTGAAGTTATACCTTAATTTGAGCTCAACACGATATACGATTGGCGCTCGAGAGACATATGGGTAAGGGGGCTGGCCGTTTACTAAGATTCCCTGTATCTATTGAACTAGGAACTACGAGGACCATGGTCCCACAACATCCAGACACGAAACAAATGCTTGCGCTTTTTTTTTCTGTGCACAAATATTTGTCCCGTCGCGGGAATCGAAGTCGGAACCTCAGTAGTGTATGAGATTTGAATCAACCTGCCCAACCACTACACCACACAGGCTGGCAATAAATCTAACGTGGCAAAAATGAATGTCTGTCGATTACAGTTAATTTATATTCATAGCACGCCTTCTCCAACAATTCATGAAACTCTGTAATAGCCGTTTTCTGTTAATTCCGAAACGCTCCTTAACCTTCAACTGCTAAGTGAACCTAAACATAATTGGCACTAACCTTGGTAAGGGCAATTCCATCTTGGTAAGGGTAATTTCTAGCTGTATAGTATGCTTTTTTCATTAGAATATTTTTAAGAAAAACAATATTACATTAATAATCTTAAACCTACCTAAAATAGATTACCCATTATTCTTTTATCTATTATCTGTTTAATATCTCCGTTCTCCATTACAATTCCCAGTAAATCATCATTTCAATTGTTTTGCTATCAAATTGTTTGCCTAAATTAATATTCGTCACTCTGCTATTCAGTTACATTACGAACAGTACTCTGTGCTTTGAGCATTTAAACAAAGGACTGTAAAGTAGGTAGAAGTCGCCATGTGAAGGTAAGGAATATAATCTTGGTGATGATGATGATGTTGGTGTTCCTTGAACAGCCGGTTCTCTGGATACGTGTCTAGATGTGTGGTTGTCTGGTGGGTACGTAATGAAAGAAAAGAAAGAAAATACATTTATACATGTGTCATGTCACACACAACATCACGCTGAAATAAACAAGGAACGTACTAAAGAAAACCGGCCAAGTGCGAATCGGCCTCGCGCACGTAGGGTTCCGTACCATTATGTACAAAAAAATCATATCTGTTGTATGGGAGCCCCCTTAAATATTTAATTTATTCTGTTTTTTGCATTTGTTGTAACAGAAATACATCATCTGTGAAAATTTCAACTGTCTGACTATCACGGTTCATGAGGTACAGCCTGGTGACAGACGGACAGACGGACGAACAGACAGACAGACAGACGGACAGGGGAGTCTTAGTAATAGGGTCCCGTTTTACCCTTTGGGTACGAAACCCTAAAAACAAGAAAAACAAACATAGTAAAAATATATAAGACAGTGAGATATGACTACTCTATGCTAATACTCAAATTAACTCAATCCTATGCGGTCCTAATAAGAAGGTCGTGTGTGTATACACTACGGGACAACGCTCACCCAAACACTTTCTCTATCATTTTGTAGGGAGAGAGCAAAACATACATTAGCCTACCTCTGCAGGGTAATGACAATACCTATCCTGTCTTTATACATTGATCTTAAACAAACTGGAAACAGCTGTGTGGAGCTGAAGTGGCAATGGGCTGGTCATAAATCTGCTCAACGCCCTGATTGCCCAGGAACCTGATCTGGACATTTTTTTTACTAAGTTCAATATATTTGTTAATGTGTTAATCAATCAATCAATCAATCAAAAGTTCTTTATTCAATTTTGTCGTCACAGACGCACTTATGAACGTCAATTATTACAATGACTCTACCACCGTATCGGAAAAAGAACCACTACGTGTGTTTTAATTATTTAAGCACAATATTGTTATACTGGCTTGCTGCACGCTTTGGTACCAAACTGTAAGTGCAGCAAGCAACTGAAATAAATAAATAAATATCTCACGAAGGACGGACAACCGCTGGAGTAGACCTTGTCCTTGAGTGCAGACCGCGAATCGGCAAGCGTAGTGTAGGACGCCCACCGGCTAGATGGAGCGACGACCTGCGAAAAGTGGCCAGAAGAAACTGGTGAGAAGAGCCGAAAACCGGGCTCAGTGGCGTTCATTAGGAGAGGCCTATGTCCAGCAGTGGACTACTACAGGCTGATGATGATTATGATGATGATGAAACATATAAATTTATTAGACAAGCATGGTCCAATTGACCATATGTCTTCGCAGAGATACCCCGCCTGTCACATTGTTCAGTAAATATTCATAGGTTAAATTTGATTGTTTAGATATTATTACACAATTTGTATTCAAATTAGAAGCGCCACATTATAAGTATATTAGAAATGGAGTTTGTAACGTGGAATTTTGGTAGTTCTGTTGAAGCGTACTGTTTTAGAAATTAATTATCAGTAAATCCCTATGAAATAGTGTTTTGACTATCTCTACTGTGGTTGTTGTAGATTTCATTATTTAGTCTGTGGTCATGATGTGATGTTTTTAATCTTTATTATCTGTGACTAAGCAAAGAAGGACTTTTTGGCAGGAAGTGAAAAGTGACACAGTCCGATTTTGTTTTATTTTCTAAACAAGTGTTATTTCGAGTGATCATGTGTGATATCGATGGTATATTAACCATTATTAAAACTACACAAGACAAAGCGGCATGATATTAGAGGCTTTAGCTGCCCAAAGGGGCGAATTAAAAAAAAAGCTAAGTACCGACGAAATACACGATTTGTAAAACGAATATCTAAGAAACCGGAACACAGTAATGTTTGCGCACTACTGTTTGGCGGTAGAATAAATGGCAAAGCAGTGGTATATATCTACCCAGACGGCTCTCGCATACGAGAGACCTACGACGTAACTACCACCGCCTACTATCTAGACTAGATCATGAGTCTAGATCGTGTAGTACCGTACATACGTATACAAACTAAGTATCTATTGTGAATTTAAATAAATAAATACACCCAAAGATCACATATGTACATAGATTCTGGCCCCTAACTAGGATTCCCTGTATCTAGGGAACCAGGAACTATGAGGACCATGGTCCCAAGACACCCAGACATGAAACAAATGCTTGCCCTTTTTTTCTTCTTTGCACAAACATTTGTCCCGTCGCGGGAATCGAACCCGCAACCTCAGTGGTGTATGAGATTTGAGCCAACCTACCCAACCACTACACCAAAGAGGCTGTCTAAATGAAAATTGCTTATTTGCATCGTTTATATTTAACACTGCTTCCTAATGTTATCATAAAACTGTGGTTATGCTTATTATGAATATAAATTAGTTTATTAATAATTATTTATTAGGATTTATATTCATATCTAATGGTTTAATAGTATTATTTGTTTATAAATTAATGAACGCCACTGTCTACTCCTTTTCTTCCGATACTGTCCATCCAAATGTTGTCAGGAAGAGATCGCTCTAAGCGATAAGACCGCCTATTATACTAGACCGCCTATTAAACTTATAACGTTTATCTGTTATTGTATTGTATGTTACTGGTATACAAGAAAGAGTTTTTGTATTCTATTGTATATTTTGTTTGGGAAGTTTATGTCGTCACCGTATATGACAACACGTCACGTGTTGTCATATAAAACGCGCTCTTCTTATACTATAGCTACGAGCATACATATACTGGAGTGAGTGTGGCTCAGTGTGAGAACATGCGACTTCTGTTTAATCGGACGCACCCGAGTTCGAATCCCGCTGGCCCTGCACCGCTGACTTTTTTAAGTTATGTGCCGTTTTTCTTTCCTTCACCGTTTCAGAGCGGGTGTCCGCACTAAAACGGTGAAGAAAAATATCTCGAGGAAACCGGCATGTCCAAGAATTTATCAAAAAAATTCAGAACTTGTGGTCTGTAAAATGGTCATCCAAAATCTTGATAATCTCATCGTAAGGTACTTCTTGTAATTTCTTTGGTAATGCGAGATCAGCTGTGAGCTTATAGGTAGCGTCGGTGAGTGCACTTATCAAAATGGCGCGTCGCTTCTTTCCCTCAGCGTCGGTTTTTGCATCGATGTCGTTTGCAATAAACCATTGCGTTAATCTGCTTTTATATGTGTCCCAACTTTGTAGATTGTGATCAAAACTTGATAAAATGCCGAAATGAGCCATTTTTCCCGAATCGTCGCCACTATTAAATATTTAAAGGAGGACAACACAATAACAACACGGCGGCCATATTTGCACTGTTTATTAAATGTCATTCGGCGGGCGGGGGGACGCAGCCCCGCGCAGCTATATCTACCTATAGCTATACACAACAACATCCACCAACCCGCACTGGGGCAGCGTGGTGGATTATGGCCTATACTTACTCTCTCTAAGAGGGATCGCCCGAGTCCCAGCGGTGGACGTATATAATGGGCTGATATATTATTTATTTTTTATATCTGAATAGGCAAGCATTTGACCGCAGTATCACCTGATGGAAAGTGACGACGCGGTCGACGATGGATCATGCTTGCCTAGAAGATACCGATTCACTCGAGACTTGAAGACACCTAGACTATAAGAATCGGGAAACAAAGACGCTGGTAAGGTGTTCCGTACCTTAGCTATTCGCATTATAAAGATCGAAGCAAAACGCTTTGTTCGAGTAGAAGGAATGTCGACCATGTACGGATACCGAGTTTCCGTGCGTCTTGCTGATGATGACATATGTACAGTTTTGGAAGATAAATAACCGGCCAAGTGGGAGTCGGACTCGGGCACGAAGGATTCTGTACCATTATTTATAAAAAAGGCAAAAAAATCACGTTTGTTGTTACATAAATAAAACCCCATAAATATTTATTTTATTCTGTTTTTTAGTATTCGTTGTTATAGTGGCAACAGAAATACAGCCTGGTGACAGACGGGCAGACAGAGAGACCAACGGACGGACAGCGGAGTCTTAGTAATAGGGTCCCGTTTTACCCTTTGGGTACGGAGCCCTAAAAATGAGTTCAGCCCACCTGCTACCGAGATTATTTTGGTAAAGGTATGAAACTTTACTTGTTGGTTAGATAATATACGTTATTAGAATAATACCAAAGTACTCACTCAGTAGAGAAATCATAGAAATAAATGGCTCGGTTTACTCGTGCTTGTGTACAGTCGGCGACAAAAGAAGCCTTAACATAATATAAATTATTATTATTATATTATTATATTCAGCCCATATCGTCCCACTGCAGGGTAAAGGCCTCGCTACTTTCCTTCCATTTCTCGCGGTCTTGAGATAGAATGGGCCAATCTAATAGAAATGTATCCAGCTCGTCTCGCCATCTCCGTCTTGGTCTGCCGCGTTGTCTGCGTCCATTGTTGGGAACCCATTCGGTTGTTCTTTTGGCCCACGGATTTGGACATGCGGCTGACGTGCCCAGCCCAATCCCATTTCAACCTAGCAGCTTTCTGAGTGACATCAGTGATCTGAGTTCTGGAGCGCAGTGTGGTGTTACGTATTCGGTCGGTGAGTTTAACTCCGAGAATACTGCGCTCCATCGCTAGTTGACAAACTCCGAGTGCGGACCTTTGATGTTCTGCCAAAGACCAAGTCTGTGCACCATATGTGAGGACAGGGAGAATGCACATGTCCATGAGTCGTTTTTTAAGGGAGAGAGGGAGTTTGCCCTTCATTAGATCTTTCATGGACCAATAGCTCCTCCAGGCGTTTTCGGTGCGTCGAGCAACTTCTTTATCTAATACTTAACTAATATAAATTACATATATAAAAATCAAAGTCAATTTACTGAAAATACAAAACCCACCGAACAAAGCCAAGTCAAGTGACCTAGCTGTTTTTCGGGATGATGTTCGGTGAACTATCGGGAAGACGGGTCTGAGCAGCCGCTCAACTGCCGTCTCTCTCTAGATCTATGTGCTCCATCTTAGGCCACATCACCGCTTCACATCAGGTGAGATAACATAGATATATAAAGTGTAAAAAAACTGTTACAGGCAAAAAATAATAATGCTCGCTATGTAATACACAGAGTTAAAAAAAAAACATGTTCAGCCACTTTTGGTTCTAACTGTACAGGATTTCCCCTACACGTGTATGCGTGACCGCGAACGAAATTGTACATCTTAGGCACACACGAAGTATAATATATTGTATTGTGGTTTGTGGTTTTAATTTTGGGAAACTATCATTTTACGCGTTATTGTAACCTATAGGTATCCAACCTATAGGTAGGTGGGTATTGGTATGCCGAAACTGGTCTCTTAGTTTGGGTATCAATGTTCTCCAACTAGGAATAAAAAATGTGTCAATCACTTTTAAATGTTTTTGATAGGTGTGCCAGCGAAATTACTGGGCCTATTATCTGATGTCTCAGGGTGATGAGCGCAATGCAGTCCTACGCAGTGCTTGTTAGGGTATCAAACGTTCTGGGTGGCTCTGCATAGGCAGACGTAGCGCTTAACATCAGACAAACGACCAGCTCATCTCATCACTCAGTTAAATAAAAAAATGTTTGTTGGAATTCAAATAAATTTATCTTTATCTTTATGTCACCTTAGATTGCAATAACTTGGTGTAGGTACATATAATATGTATATCTATTATAAAATATAATCAATTTTTACGTGGGGCAAAAAGGTGGTGGAAAAATGATAGGAGAACATTAGAAAAAGGCAAGCAAAAAATTATATATTTAGGCCTAGTTTGGTTTACGATCTTTAACAAGCTTTTATTTAACCTGCAATGTATGTATTTGAATATATTATTTAACCTGCAATGTATGTATGTGAATATATTATTTAACTTGCAATGTACATATGTATGTGAATAAATTATTTAACTTGCAATGTATGTATGTGAATATATTATTTAACTTGCAATGTATGTATGTGAATATATTATTTAACTTGCAATGTATGTATGTGAATAAATTATTTAACCTGCAATGTATGTATGTGAATATATTATTTAACTTGCAATGTATGTATGTGAATAAATTATTTAACTTGCAATGTATGTATGTGAATAAATTATTTAACTTGCAATGTATGTATGTGAATATATTATTTAACTTGCAATGTATGTATATGTTTGTTCGGGTGGAATCTTGCAACTTTGCAAGTTGGATTAGCAGCACTTCCTCTTATCCTACGAAGTTGAAATTTTGAATACTTGTCAAAGTCCGAAGACAATGCAATATTATGGTGACAGTCAGTTGATCTGATGATATGTTTTTATAGAAACTGCCTTTATACTACTTAACTAGCTGCCCTCCACGGTTTCAATCGCATGGTAAATTTCCCAAGATACAGTTTCAGATCTCAATTGCAACTGATTTTATCAATTATTACAAATACTACCTTATCGGAAAAAGAACCACTACTCAGAAGATACGGCAAGAAACTGAGGGGCGTTCTTTTTTAGAACTTTAGGTATACCTAACTTCATTTCTAATTGTAACAAAAGTTCTTACTACCTATATTCGGCAGCTCAATCTCTTTCGCACTTAATGAGGTATCATTAATGATGAGAATGAGAGTGAAGTTTACATTTTCCTAGGTGTACCCGTATACATTTCCGTATTTTGTACATTAAAATTCTTCCCAAGGGCGTTGAGAAAGATGGCTTCACAATCTCGAACCCGATGGGAATTTTCCGTCTTTGTGGTTCTTAGGGCTTATTTAAAGGACGGTGTTCTTTTATTCAAATATTTGTATAAAGAATAGTAGCTGCGTATACAGGGCAAAATTTTCCCTCCAAAATTCACAATACAATACAATACAAAATGCTTTATTGTACACCAAACAAAAAAAACAGTAGATATATGAAAACAACTTACAAACTAAAGTACAATGGGCGGACTTATCGCTAAATGCGATCTCTTCCAGTCAACCTTTAGATGGAGATAAATAACGGAGTTAAATAATGGTGTTAATTCACATGTAGGTATATGTTCATTTGTTTAAATGAAATAATAAAAAACATCAGCAGGTCTAAAAAGCCAAAAAAAAGATTCTTACATTGCATAACATTGTTATTGAACTTCCTACAACATACCTTTCTTATTGTTACCACAAACAATTCATTTCAAATCCAATTCCAACGCATCCGACGGAACTGTTTCACTGCGAAACAATTGTTTCACTTCAACCTGAACGATATTTCATGGCAAACATTTTCCTTAAAGCGATGAAGTCAACCCGTTGTAAAAATTTCGTCGGGCGGCAATTTTGCGAGTGCGTGTCCCGTCCCCGGTGGAAATATAGAAGGACTTGTTTTTCGTTGCGACACGTTGCTCTACGTTGTTGGAGAGGTGCGATGAAATGTTATCTAGTCTAGAGCTACGCTAGCCTCGCAGCAGAACAAGTTTAATGAAAAGTTAGGCAATCTCATAGAAAAAATATTTTTTAATTATTGTTATGTATCAACCGAAGCTAGATGCAGGTGGCTCGGACCGTACTGAGTGGAAGAAATGAAGGGAGGTCTTTGCCCAACAGTGGGACACACACACAGTACAACAGTGCCCAACAGTGGGTAGTATGTGTGTAACTCGTGGTAGGTCTCTCGTATACAGGATGCCATCTAGGTAGGTACCATACCTTTGCCAGTCATTCTGCCACCAAGCAGTAGAGCGCAAGCGTTACTGTGTTCCGTTTGGAAGGGCATTGTAGCCAGCGAAATTACTGGGCATATGAGACTTAATATCTGATGTCTCGGGGTGATGAGTGCCATACAGTGTTACGCAGTGCTATTTACGCTATTAAAAGTTCTGGGTGGTACTGCAATTACTATGGGCATGCGTGGCGCTTACCATCAGGCGAACAACTTGCACGTCTCATCACTACAAACTAAAAAACTACATTATCTCGGTGTGTTTATTGGTTGAGTGAGTCTTATTTGAACTTTTGTTCTATTCTTCACAAATTCGCAGAATTAGATAAGTCCATGTTGAGTGGTCCTTCAATATTATCGCTCGACATAGTAGGACGTGCACCTCGTCATTATCTACTCAGCAGGTGTCTCGGGCGGGAGCAAGTCATTATCGCAGTTTTATACTGAAATCTACCGTTTACGACTGTAATCCATTACAGCGACAATAGCACGTTTTTTACGCTTTCTATAAAATATATATATATAGGCTCAGTAGTATAAAAATGTAGTCTAACGTTATGAAAAATTATAAGAATTATGATAAGTACAATTGTTTTATATATTGCCTTGTCATCGGACTTTGACAAGTATGCAAAATTTCAACTGCGTAGGATAAGAGGAAGTTGTTCTGATTCAAGTTGAAAGATTTGCCCTAAACATTGCGAGTTAAATAATAGCTTTTAATAAAAATGCGACTAAATACTATACTTAGTTATTGTGTTTATATTTTTGTATATGGGTTAGTCTGTGAGGTATATATTCTAAGGGCCTCTGTTAATTTACTTTGTTGTACTTTAATACTGCCTGAAATAATTGAATCAATAAAATAATACGAGCGATGGAGCGAAGTATTCTCGGAGTTAAACCAGGCCTAACGCACTCCGCACTGTAGGTACGAAGCTACGAAGCTACAAGTACATAGCTGGACACCGACGGCGGGTCGCGCGTCGTTACACGTGCCGCGTCAGAAGAGATAAGAGCTACGCGATAGAAAGAGAGGCGCTCTGTAGTTTAATATGACTGGTAGGTATGCAGCGCTACGTGACTTGAATTGAATTTTATTGCGTCATAGCAAGAGTTGCTATTTGTTTAAATTTCTTTGCGGAGTGATGCTTCTGTCCTTTAGTATTCTGAGGCTAAACTCACCGACCAAATACGTAACACCATACTGTGATCCAGAACTCAGATCATACTCTATAACTCAGATCACACTGATGTCACTCAGAAAGCTGAAGGTTGAAATGGGACTGGGCTGGGCACATCAGCCGCACGTCCAGCGAACTTTGGGCCAAAAGAACAACCGAATGGATTCTCAACAATGGACTCAGACAACGCGGCAGACCAAGACGAAGATGACGAGACGAGCTGGATACATACCTGAGAGATTGGCCCATCAAGACCGAGAGAAATGGAAGGAAGGTGGGGAGGCCTTTACCCTGCAGTGCAACGACATGGGCTGAATACAATGATAACGACTACTGCTTAGGTATTCTTAAAAATCATAGTCAGTAGGCGAACTATAACATAACTTGGCTCTTCACTCCACTCCATCACTCTCAATACCATAAAACTTTAAAGGTTATAATATTTGATTATAGCTTTGTTCTCGACACGACTTTGAAAATCACGGATTTTCTTCTTTTAGAAGGATAGTTAGTGTTTAATCTCCATTTCGATTACGGACTGTCTCTATATGTACCTACATTATGTGTATCTGGTATATATAAATTATACACGAAGATGATACTAAGGTAAGTAGGTAGGTACTTGTGATCTCTGAAGATGTCATAGACAGAATAGTGGTAAGTAACAATAATAAAGTCTCATCATCATCATCATCAGCCCATTACGTTCCCACTACTGAGTCACGGACCTTCTCTCAAAGAGAGTATGGACCATAATCCACCACGCTGGCCCCGTGCGGGTTAGTGGTTGTCACATGTCCTTGAATTCTTGTGATTAATTCTTGGACATGCCGGTTTCCTCACGATGTTTTCCTTCACCGTTTTGAGAGCGAGCCCTAAATCCGCACATAACTTAAGAAAGTCATTAGTGCGGGGCCAGCGGGTTCGAACTCGGGTGCATCGGTTCGTAATTCGCACGAGTTCCCACTGAGCCACACCCACTCTATAATAAAGTCTAGCAAAAGAACCTGTAACTTTTAGAGAGTTATGAGTTGCGCAAGTTACTTTGAAATTTAAAATTTAACAATATTTTTCCATGAATCTATTTCGCGGTTGCTGTTTTACTCCCTCCAAATTTTCTCAGAAACACAAATACAAAGTTACTCGAGTTGCAAAGGTTATCAATACGATCCGGTTCGGTTCGTAAACCTTCAGAGGCCGATAACAAACCAACGTGAATCGTGTACGAGCTACGTACATTATTATTTTGTTTACTAAGTACAATCGATTAGCTGAATAGGCGGTACCGGCGCCCGCGCGCTTTCCTGTAACATTTATTTTATAAGTATTTTAGTTGACAATAAACAGTCGCTCAGAGAACATCGTTTCTCTTTAACATAACATTACCTACACAACTTCGTAGGCCAACATAACAATTGTTGAGGGTCTCTACACATACAAGAGGCATCCCCAACAAATCGTTTAACCCTCAAACATCCCTTGTAGACCTAGAGCTGGGTAAAAAAAGCTCGTAAGAAAATACACTAGGTATACTGTGGTACCAGTATATATAAATATACTGGTGGTAGGTTTCTCGTATGCGAGAGGCCGTCTGGGTGGGTGCCACCGCTTTGGCAGTTATTCAGCCGCCAAACAGTAGTGCGCGAGCATTACTGTGTTCTGGTTTGAAGGGCATTGTAGCCAGCGAAATTACTGGGCATTATGAGACTCAACGACTAATAAAATTGTGTCAGGGTGACGAGCGCAGTGCAGCGCCGAGCAAGATTTTGCAAAAAAGTTCTGGGTGGTGCTGCTATTGTTATGGGTTGGCGTATTGCTTAACTTCAGGCAAACGAACAGCTCGTCTCGTCATTCAGTTACATAAAAAAAACACATAGCGATAAGGCCGCATTGTACTATCACCATTCTTATTTAAGTAAGTATGTAAACTTTTGTTTCCTGTTTAGGTCTTTAATATATTACTAGCTGCGCCCCGCGGTTCTACCCGCGGTTTTCCGGGATAAAAGGTATTCCATGTGTTATTCCACGTTCTAAAGTACCTACATACCCAATTTCATCAAAATCGGTTCGGTAGTTTTTGCGTGAAAGAGTAACAAAGATGCATCCATACATACAAACTTTCGCGTTTATAATATTTTTGTTGTAAGGGTTATTGTATTTTATTTTAACATTTAAATAAATACAAGCGCCAAGCGCTTTGCTTCGACCTTCATAATGCGAACGGCCAAGGAGTGGAACTCTCTGCCGGCATCTGTGTTTCCAGATAGCTATAATCTGGGTGTCTTTAAGACAAGAGTGAACAGGTTTCTTCTAAGCAAGCGTGCTACATCTTCGACCGTTTATTCACTTAACAACAGGTGAGATAGCGGTCAAAGCAAGCCTATAAATAATAAAAAAAATATAAAAATGAAATAAAAAATAAGCCCAACGATCATACACATAGATCCTGACCCCTAACTAGGATTCCCTGTATCTAGGGAACAAGGAATTACGAAGACCATGGTCCCACAACACCCAGACACGATATGAAACAAATGCTGGTTTTTTCTTTATTTAAATGCATGCAATGTGTACTTCATACGCCTGCATACAGAGATCCATAGAATATATACCTTACAGACTAACATACATATAACGAGTACAAAAATATAACTATAGTCACCTTTTACAACATGCGCGAGATGAAACGCAGACGTCCTATTTTATTCCGGGTCAGGTACAAGATTACTTATTAAGGAAATACTCCCAAGAGATAAAATGAACATGCTTTCATCCCCTCATAATTATCTAATGTAATAAATACCTTGTTTACGTTCTTTGAGATTACCTTTCACAGAAAGCGAAGTAATTATTGCGTATTTTTGTAAAACCACAGAATACTAAGGTAAAACTTTTAAGACCCAATTTGTGCCACTGCCTACAAAGAAACAACAACTTGTTAAAAGTTAAAATCGGCGAAATTAGCAATATTGTAGTGTACCACCGTCGCGACTAACTTTGTTAACTTTCTGCATAATTTGTTTAAATCGAATGTGGCCCGTGGGAGCCGGGTAAACAAGTTTTCTTGTTTTGCCGCCGCGTTGCCAAATAAATGTTTATATATCTGTTTAGGACCTTCTGCGAGGAACGGTACGATTCTTGTTCTTCTTGGAAAAGTACTGCAATGACGTCTCGCTTGGGACTTGTACTAAATGTCTGCCTCAAGTTTCAAGTTCAAGATTCGATGATCACATTTTTTTTTATTTAATATGTCGGCAAACAAGCAGACAGCCCGCCTGATGGTAAGCGGTTACCGTCGCCTATGGACATCTGCAGCACCACCAGTTGCCAACCCTTAAGGACTCCATTAATTCCCCTTTTAGGAGTAATTCAAAAAATTCAAAATTTCTTTATTGCTGGAATGTTGTGCACAAAGGTGACAAATAAAGATAATTCCTAACATTCTACCATAACAATGGTGTGCAATATTAACATTAAAAAAAAAATATTTATATGTAATTAAATTAAATTCAAATTGTCAGATTATAGACTTAAATTTTAATTAATGTCATAATTATATAACGTCAAATTATTAAATATAATCAAATAATAAATCAATTAAACTTGTCATTTAAAAATTCATTAGTATTATAATAACATTTATCAATCAACAATTTTTTCAATTTAAATTTGAATGTGCCGCTGTTTGAGCAACTTCGAATGTCTTTGGGCAAATGATTATAAATTCGAGGAGCCATGCAAAAAATGCTCTTATTTAATTGCGCAGTAGTATTTGGCGGATAGCATATTTTTGTATTGTGTCGCTTGCTTTTGTGTTGCTCAAACATCGTTCTATAAGTATATACAAATACAGAGATCTCATAAATATAAATGCACGGCAACGTTAAAAGTTTCAAGCTAACAAAAAAAGGTTTACAAGATTCTGTTGGTTTGAGTTTGCAAACTGCTCTTATACACTTTTTCTGAGCTTTGAATACACTATCTTTTTCTGTTGAGTTACCCCAAAAGATGACACCATACCTGAGTACCGATTCGACATAACCGTGGTAAGCGTTGATAACTGCAGACTGGTTCACAACTTTACCCAACATGTAGAGTGCGTAAGAAAATTGGTTTAACCTGGCACATACTTTTTCAACTTGGAATTTCCAATTTAAGCTGCAGTCGAGTTCAAGACCTAAAAATCTTGCATTCTCAACCTCATGTGTGTGTTTCATAGACAATTAAACTTTATTCACGAAATCCTGGTGTTGCCACCTCACAGGCTAATCATTATACATCTCCCCTTTTTACAAAGTGATATTCACATCACTAATTTAACGTTACATCACTAGTTGGCATTTCTTAAGATGACGTTGACAAGTTGATATTAAACATTTGAAATCTAATCTGTCAACTTACATAAGTACAAATTACAATTTTCTAATTTCTACGTTGGAATCACAAAAGCAACTTTACTAATTATTTAAAACAATTAGACAGTATTTATCAGTTACACAAGAATCATGATGTGAGAGTTTGTTGGATAACAATGTTCTACACTTAGATATTTGATTATTAGAAGAATCTATCACATAATAGCAAGATTAAGTTTTACAATCAAGATAACATGAAGTATAAAGTTATTCTCAAGAATTCCTGTGCAATATTACATCTTAGTACAATAGTTTTGTTTGTGACCAGTGAATTATTATGTAAGATTTTAGTATACAAATTACAATAAAGAATTTTAATCTAAAGTGTATGTTATTTAGATTTTAACCTAAAATGTCCTTATCAATACAGGTATTGCCTTATCAGTTATTAATGGTTAGTACTTAGAACATACATATTCACTTAAATACTAAACTTATTAAATGCATTCACTGAACTTAAATATGTACTAAACTTTTAGACACATTCACAGTAGGTACATATACACACTATCACTGGAATGTCTTTTTTGAAAAGGTTTGATAGATAGTTAGGTGCAGTCTTTGCATATACACTTACTTCTTGGTTTCACTTGTCTTCCAGACCTAGTAATGATTACTTCTCTATCCTTCTCTGGAGTAGACTCAAGACTTGTAGTGGTGGATGAGTCAGGAGTAGCATAAGGGGTTGTTTGGGTTGATCTTTCCTCATTAGGGGTGTCGGAGTCAAGTGTTGGAGTGCTCATCACAATCTCCTCTGTAGGCGTGCTCGGTCTCACCTCCGGTAGCAAAATTCGAGTTGCTGGGTTTAGGTATTCCTCTAGTTGTAGATGTTGAGCAGGCTCTGGTTGCTGGGTTTGTTTGGGATTTTGCAGTAATTGTTTTGGCAGGTTCTCATGTAGCTGCTTTTGTTGGTCTGAAACAATTTGCATAAGTGGTTCTGGATTTGGTGGAGGTAGAGGGTATGGAGTAGGAGATGGTAATGTATGAGTGGGAACAGGTGAGTTCTTTGTCTTGAAGTCTGTGATTTGGTTGGGTAATTCAATGACTGCTCTTCTGTTCTTTCTCATTTCTCTTCCTTTCTCTGTCAATATTGAGTAGCTCCGGGGCTCTTGTCTCTTTCCAGTAACTGTGCCATATATTTGCTCATTTGGCAGATATACTCTTTTTCCAATCTTTAGTTCTGGTAGTTCTTTAGTTTTATGTCTCTGGTCATATATTTCTTTAGCTTTTTCTCTTCTTTTAATTAGCTTTTCTCTGTATAATTCCAAGTCTTGTACTTTAGGTTTCAGTGCTGTGGATGTTGTTGGAATTGTTGTATTTAGGAGTCTGGACATGGCTATCTGTGCAGGTGCTGGTCCTAATTGATTAGGGGTTGTCCTGTAGTGTAGTAAGCCAAGGAGTGGATCTTCTGGGTTTCTCTCAAAGATGTTTTTAATTATCTTTACTCCAATCTCAGCGGCTCCATTGCTTTGTGGAAAGTGAGGACTTGATGTAATGTGAGTAAAATCCCATTTCCTTGCAAATTCTTCGAAGTCTTTTGAGGTGAACTGTGGGCCATTGTCAGTCCTCAGGATCTTCGGAATGCCATGTCTAGCCATTATACTTTTTAGGTGGTTGACTATCGCTGTCGATGTTGTGGATGTCAGTGAGATTACCTCTGGGTAGTTTGACAGTACATCCCTGACCACAAGATATTCTTTGCCTCTGTATGTGCATAGGTCAGCAGCTATGATCTCAAAGGGATTTTCTGGTACATCTCCACTGATTAGAGGTTCAGGTCTTTGGGTGGCTAGTGTAGTGCAGAATTCACATCTTTTTGTCCATTGGTCAATGTCTTTTTCCAATGTAGGCCACCATACTGCTTGTTTGGCTCGCAGTTGACCTTTGAAACTTGTTACATGTCCGGTGTGAAGTCTTGTAAGTATGTCATATCTCATTTTTGTGGGGATATACAGTTTTAGACCACAAGCTATCATACCATTGAGTAAAATCAGGTTCTCTCGTTCTTTCAGGAAGGGTTTCAGTTCTTCCTCTATGTTTTTGTAACTGGGCCATCCATTCATTATGTAGTTGTATAGTTTTTTGCATATGTTGTCATCTTGTTGGGCTTCCTTTATTTTTTTCAGGCGCTCATCTGAGAAGGGCATTTCTTTGGTAATTGTGAGAAATGATGTCTCATCAAGCTTATCTTCCTTGTCAAGAATATCTCTGTCTTCTTCTTGTGTTGGTAGTGGTGCCCTAGATAACATGTCAGCTGTATACATGTACTTTCCAGGAACATGCTCTATTTTGTAGTTAAACGGAGTCATTCTCATTCTGAACCTTTGGAGTCTTGTGGGCAGATCTGCAATTGGTTTTGTTCCGAGTATGGATATAAGGGGTTTGTGATCTGTACGTATAGTGAATATAGGTAGACCTTGGAGGTACAATTTGAATCGATCACAAGCCATAGTAGTTGCACATGCTTCTTTTTCTATCATTGCATACCTTTGTTGGGTGGGTGTGAATGCAGAAGACCAAAAATGAACAGGCTTCCATTCATCTCCATGTTTCTGTTCTAGTACAGCTCCTATTCCATACTGAGATGCATCTGCTGAGACTCTGGTTTCCAGTTTGGAATCATAGTGTGCCAACTGAGGTGCTGAAGTTAGCAAGTTTTTTATTTCTTGGAATGCAGTAGTATGTTTGTCATTCCACTCTCTCGGAGAATCTTTTTTTAGTAAATCACGGAGAGGTTTTGTCACATCTGCTGTGTTTGGTAGAAATCTGAGGTGTTGGTTTACAGCTCCCATAAAGCTTCTTAGTGCTGTTAGATCCTTGGGTATTGGTAGGTCATTTATAGCCTTTACCTTGTCTTGAAGGGGTTGCACTCCATTACCTGTTATTTTGTATCCAAGAAATGTGCATTCATTTGTTCTAAAGATACATTTGTTGTGGTTTAGGGTTACTCCTCCATTATGTAGGGCTTTAAGTACCTCTCTCAAATTTGCATCGTGTTCTTCTATAGTTTTTCCATAAACTAGGGTGTCATCGACATGATTTACACAACCTTTGATGCCTGATAGAAGAATTGCCATTTTCCTTTGAAAAACTTCACTTGAAGAGTTCATCCCCATAGGCATTCTATTGAATCTGTACCTTCCAAATGGAGTGATGAAGGTTGTGAGGTCTTTACAGTCTTCTGTAAGTTCTACCTGAAAATAGCTTTTCACTGCGTCAATTTTGGAGAATATTTTGGATCCAGCGAGTTGTGCCAAGCATTCCTCTACAGTGGGTAAAGGGTGATATTCTCTCATCACGGCTTTGTTGAGTTCAGTGTAATCCACTGTGATTCTGACTTTATCTGTGTCATTTTTATCTGGAACTGGTACCATCGGAGCGCACCATTCTGTGGCATGAGAGACTGGTTCTATTACTCCCATGTCTTGCAAAGCTTGTAGGGTTTTTTCTACCTTGGGTCGAATTGGTATTGAAATATGGCGAGGTGTTGTAACTGTGTAAGGTTTCGTATCTTTTTTCAGTTTAATCTGATATTTTCCTTCCATTGTTCCCAGGCCTCTAAATATTTCCTTGTGTTCTTCTTCAGGTGTAGTAGAAGTTACCTGCATTATTTCTGCTTTTTTATGAAATTGTACTATACCGAATGCGTCACTTTCTGTCAGTCCAAGAAGTGGAGTATGTTGACCTTCTAGCACATAGATGTCAGTGGGTTTTGAATAACCTTGCCATGTCATTATAACATTTTTGCAGACACCTTGTCCTGGTAATATTATTCCACAAGGTCCTAAAAGTTTTTCCTCGACTTGTGCTGGCTTAGGCAACTTGAGTTTCAAACGTAGTTCTGGGCTTATGACTGTTTCAGATGCTCCGGTGTCTATTTTGAATTTAGTTTTTTGACCATTTACTAATATGGTAGCATATTTTGATTTAGAGCGAGTTGTTTTAGGTATAACTGAGTCTATGATCCTTTTCTCTGTACTTTCTATGCTTCCAAAGAAAAAATCTTCAGTTACTTCATTTACACTCTTAGTTGTTTCTTTTTTTTCCTCTTTCTTTCTTTTGCATACTGCTATCCAGTGGCCTCGTATGCCGCATCCCTTGCATGTAGATTTTGCAGCCTCACAATCAGAAAACTTGTGTTTTGGTGTACGACCACACTTTCTGCAACTTTCCGAAGTGTTTGATGCTTGTTTGAACTTTGATGCTTGTTTGAGTGGCTTCTTGTTCACTGCGTGTATCTCTGGCGATGTGTGATTCAGTGATGAAATATTTGCGTCCACTATTTCGGCATGTCTGACTCTATTGACTACATTTTCTAGTTTGGGTTCTTCTTCCAAGTTTTGAAGAGCTTTGGACAGTTCCATGTTTTTCATGCCTGCGACGATTCTATCCCGTATCAACTCGTCCTCTAGTGCGCCAAATTCGCATTTTTTTGCGAGGTTATGCAGGTCGGTTATGAAGTCGTCGACGCTTTCGTCTGCATTTTGTATTCTCAGGTTGAAACGTGCTCTAGCGTACATTTTTGTTTTTCTGGCAGTGTAATAGGCTTCGAACTTGCTTTTTACGGTGTCATAAGATTGCATGTCTTCCATACTTAGCTTCATCGACGCTAGTATGTTATTTGCTTGACTGCCCATTATGTATAAGAGTGAGTTTACCTGTGTCCCGCTAGGAAGTAGTTTGAGTCGTGTGGTTTCTCTGTATTGCTCGAATCTGGTAATCCAATTTGGCCAGTCTGCAGCTTTGAATGTGAATTGCTGTGGCGGCGGCGTGCTCATGCCGGGTAGGAAGTTGGCGTCAATAACATTTGCTGGTGCTTGTGACTGTGACTGTGGCTGGCTCTGGTTGGCGAGTTGTTCCTGCAGCCGTTGAATCAGGGTCATTTGTGCGTCTAGCTGTTTTCGTAACTCCTCCATATTTTGGCAAATTCTAGATTTTTCGAGTTTTTGCAAAATTTTCCGCGTGTCACCATGTGTGTTTCATAGACAATTAAACTTTATTCACGAAATCCTGGTGTTGCCACCTCACAGGCTAATCATTATACATATCATAATCTTTTGTCCATTATAAATTACATTAATGTCCGTTAAATATTTTTTTCTATTCATAAATGTCATAATATTAGTCTTATCCAAATTAATCAATAAATTATTGTAGTCAAGCCATTTAATTATTAAGTCAAGTGTATTATTCATCTGTAGTTCTAAAGTGGATTTGTCCTTACTAATAAACATGACCGTGCTGTCGTCGGCAAATAAAACCATCTTTTGTTCCACAAGTTTCGGTAAATCATTGATGTATGTTATGAATAATAAGGGGCCCAGGACGCTACCTTGAGGCACGCCTTGTGTAACTTCACGGTAATTAGAAGAGAACACAGTTTCTTTTTTCATTTTTGGACAAATACGGGTAATTTGAGTGCATTGCTTTCTGTTCTTAAGGTACGATTCTAAAAGTCTAAGTACATTACCTCGAACTCCATATGCGTCCAACTTACTTAACAAAATTTCGTGGTTAACAAAATCAAATGCTTTAGTTAAGTCCATAAATATAGCCGAAACTAGATCTTTATTATCTAGGCCTAACATTATTGTCTGTAAGAACTTATACACCGCCAAATTTATAGTTTTGTTCTGTCTGAAACCTACCTGCTCTTCAACGAGAACACCATGTTTTTCAAAAAATTGATATAAACATTTATAGATAACCTTCTCAAATACTTTAGATAATACTGGTATAAGTGCTATGGGCCTATAGCAGTTCATACTTTGTTTGTCATTTTTTTTGAATAAAGGTTTTATCATCGTAATTTTTAATTTACTAGGAAATACTCCGGATGTTATACACAAATTCATAATGTAGCTCAAGACAGGAGAAATCAAATCAGATACTTCTTTCAATATTTTAGTACTAATATCATCATAGCCCGTGCTGTTTGTATTTTTTAGTGACTTAATTATTGTGCATATATCATAAGGAGTTGTAGGATTCATGAAGAGAGTACAAGAATTATTATTTATATTTATTTTGGTCCTATTATTTGTATCGGTTGCACCAGTAAAGTATTTGTTGAATGCTTCTGCAATACTTGTAGGTTCTGTGATAACACAGCCATCGACAATGATCTGCTTAATTTCTTCCTTAGGCACACTGTTTTTGCAATGTTTAATGACAGACCAAGTTGCTTTGGATTTATTAGATGCAGTTTTAATGAGGTAGTCATTTTGAGATTTTTGGGTCAATTTAATAATTTTATTTAGACGTGAAGAGTAGGTTTTAAAATTTGTTTTATTCTGCTCATTTCTATGTCGTCTGTATCGCCATAGTAAGTCACGCTTTCGTTTTGAGCACTTACGTATTCCGCGGGATAACCACCTTGGCTTTTTACGCAAAATTTTTTTGATTAATGTCAGAGGGAAGCATAAATAATATAATAATGTAAACATGTCATAAAAAAGTTCAAAAGCCACGTTAGAGTCATCCGTATCATACACGTCGTTAAAACTAAGAGCTCGTAGGCAGTCTTTAAATTTGTCAATGTTTTCCTGGCAGTAATCTCTTTTCTCTATATACCAGTGTGACAAAGAACAGCTTTCTTTAACCGGACATGACAACATCTGAGCCGTATGATCTGATAAGGCAAACTCGTATATATTGTATTTACATCCTCTTACATTATGTATAAAGTTGTCTATGCATGTGCCGCTTTTTAATCGCGTCGGCTCATTAATGGCTAATCGAAGGTTAAAACCATGTATAATGTGCATTAAGTTGTCATATTCTTTGCTTTTTTTAAGAATGTTGATGTTAAAGTCACCACATACGATAACCTTCTTTTTTGTATAGCAAAATTCATGAAGTATTGAATGCAAAATCATGAAAAAATTTTCGAAGTTTTGGTTACTATTTCTTGGGGGTCTATAAACACAAATTATAATCAATTTGTGTTCTATAAGCTCTACAGCACAGCATTCCATGATACCGGAAATGCTGTGTTTTTCAACTGCTGCTATATTTTTAAATTGGTGCCTATTATGAACCAATATACAAGAGCCACCATGCCGATTGTGTCGACTAAAAGAAGCTGCTAAAGAGTAATTTGCAATATACAGTAATTTTGTGTCATCTTTTAACATATTATGCTCTGTCAGACACAGTACATCTGCAGAGATACCTTGTTCCTCAAGATATTCTAAGTTAACAATTAAGAGATCAGATTTATTTAAAATTCCGTTAATGTTTTGATGAAGAATATTGACTTCTTTATACACGAAAAAATGTTTTAGACGTACATGGGCGGGGGCTGTCGGGAGCCGTAATACTCGACTCCGATACTTCTACTACACAGTCTGTTTGGGTGGATTTATCAGTTTTTGATGACATACTTTTAACTTTTGCCGAGAATTCATTAATTTTGATTTTATACTCATTACTCAATAGTGCTCTTAGTAAAAATTGACAAGTATGCAGAGCAAACGATTTAGGATGGGGCCGCGACATAGAAAAGCCCATATTGATGTATTTTACATGCCCAAATTTAGAGCATAGAAATTCAAGTTCATAGTTTAATTTTGTTTCCCTCAAACATTTATTGTAGGGGATTTCACAAAACAGCACATTCGTATTTCTAGTATCACACAGAAAATGGCTGACGCATATCTTAAAAATGCTTGGAGACCTATCATTAACGCCGCCTAAAACAATAAGATAATCGTTGTTAGTCAAAGTATTTATTGCTGTACGCTCTGATATTAAAACATCCTGTAGCGTAGCTCCCGCCTTCCAGAAACAAGTCACTTCGTAGCGCTCGCCGACCAAACGCTGCAGTGTGCGTTGTATGTACCTTCCTTGATCGTCCGCAATAACAACTATTTTGTCTTTATTTTCCAAGTTATAAAAACTACCGTTTGATTCCAGTACATTAGATTTCTTTCTATGGTTTTCGGTATCCAAGCTCTCCAAAGTCTGCGTAGTAGTACTGGATGATTGAGGTGGTTCATTTGTGGATATTTTAGGTTCACAGCTAATATGTACATTTGAACTTTGCAGAATAGAGGAGACCTGTGTCATATATTGCTCATTCTGTGGTTGTAGCACAGTAATAGCAGGCGGCTGCGTTTTCTCAGAATTATTGTCCTGTATGTCCTGAGCAGGTTTAGTTTTATTTACTGTCTGTTGCAAACAAATGGCCTCTTTAGATGGTGTAGAGTTGTGAGCCCGGTGACTTTTGTTTCGCTTACGTGTTGTTAGTGGCGTCACAGGTGCGCTTTCTGATTTACTAAGTCTCTTGTATGTCTCAACAACAGTATGACATTTCTGCAAGTCTGTCTTCAGACGAAGGTTTTCACTGTTCAGATTTTCTATTTCTTGGTGTGCACTCTCAAGTTGGTGCGTAAGCGCATTTACTTTGTCATTGAGCTCTAATATAGTTTGACTGTCGTTTAATGACGTGTTCGGCAGGCTCATCATTGTCGTATCAAATAGAGAGGAACCTCTTGAGATATCACTGAGCGAGTTTGCACGTCGTAATTTATGTGTGCGTTGAGTGATATTGCTTTCAAACTCCATGTTTATTAATTATTTTACTTTTTTTGTAGTCTAGTCTTTACAATAAATTAAAATAAATTCACAAAAAGAGCAATACGTCGCCAGGTTTCGAACTCGGGGTCATGCGCCGAAGCAGATTACAACCTAAACTTCAAGCCACTGGGCCAATTTATCACAGCGAAAAGTAACGAAATAGTTTGTCGTATCGTGTTAAAAATGCTCGTTAGATTTTAATGATAGAAGTGGGTGGTTTAAAAATAAATTACGAAATCCATATTTTACGTTATTCATCACATTAATTTTTAACACTTTTGATCACTGTTTTGCTTTATTTCTATTGATTTGCACTGTGCACAGGGGCTTTCACTTTGCACTTAGTTCTTATTCGGGTTTGGTAAATTTAGTTCCATAGATCTGTTGTTTGTTATTGTCACTATTTCTAGTTAAATACGATTCACACAATCTTGCAAACGATTTCACTAATAATTCAGACTATTAGTATCAACTTGAGTCACTTTTTTGGTCCTAAAACCACTATTAAATATTTTTAAAATACAAATTAACACAGAGCCAATGTTTGCTTTTGCACGCCCTCTGGCGGAGTTGTAAGAACTCCATGTTGTAGCTCAAAGGAAATACCGACGAAGGTAGGTCGTTCCACATCTTGCAAGTGCGAGGAAGGAAAGTGCGAGTGAAGCGAGTTTTGTGCGAAGTCCAGTTTTGTAAGATGTGGGGGTGAGCTTTTTGACGATGGCGAGATGAGCGGTGGTAACATTGGGAAGGCGGAAGCACGTCAAAAAGCTCTTCAGAACATTCCCCATTATAAAGGCGGTAGAACGAACGAAGTGAACCGATATCTCTTCGGAGGCTAAGTGGCTCTAATTTATCAGACACCTTGGGATCATCGACAATCCTAATAGCTCTTCACATACCCCTAACTAGAATTTTCTATATCGAAGGAAACAGGAACTACGAGGAACTTGGTTCCGCAACACCGAGACGCGAAACAAATGCTTGCGCTTTTTTTTTCTGTGCACAACATTTGTCCTGTCGTGGGAATCGAACCCGCGACCTCGGTCATGTATGAGATTTGAGTTTACCTCTGCCCAACGAGTACTCAACAGGGGCTGACAAAGATGAAAAAAAGAAAGATTGCTCAAGCAGATGATATGGTAGCCTAATTGCGAAGGTGTCGGGACGGTATTCCGAAAACGCAGGTTCAAATCCTGCCCGAACTATTTTTTTTTACCACGTTCTTATTAAGTTACTTTCTTGTTTGTATGTCTGTCATTCCGGGTGGAATCTTACAACTCAAAGTTTGAGCACTTCCCGACAAGCTATCTGGCTGAAACTTTCTTACTTAAGGCGCGTAAAGACGTGGTTTTTGGATTAATCATTTAATCTACATTACAGCCTTGTTCATCTTTCTATGTTTTAAGAATCTTAGATTTTCACTAAGCATATAATGCATACTCTCTCTATGAGAGAAGGCCCGTGTCCCAACAGTGGGAACGTGATAGGCTGATGATGATGATGATGATATAATGCATAAAAAACTATCACACGATACGATCTTAAGATATACTCAATCTTAATATCGTGTCGTGTTATAAAAATGCTGGCGACGAGTTCTTAAATTATACACAGGGTATACGGTAGGTGCGTAATTCTCCACTCCTTTCTTGAATTCTCCCTCAAATTGTATTGCGTTCCAATAAAGTAGAAGGAATGCTTTTTAAGTTTAAAAGTTATTTGACTTTATCTCCGCGGAATTTCGCTTAAGATTAATCAGTTCATGAATTTAAATCTTCACGAAACAAAAAGCCTTTGAAATGTTTCATAGATTTTATTAATAGGTTTTGGGGTGACCATTGTTCCTGAATTCTGACTTCTGGCCTAGATACTGGCGTAGATACCGGAGATATAGGGAAGGAGCGAATTTAAATTCTGTGAAGTAGTGCGTGTGGTTCATGAAATATTATGTTATATTTTTAACCGACTTCAAAATAAGGACTGAATTCGATTATATATTTTTTTGTTTTATGTTTGTTACCTCAGAACTTTGTCATTTATAAACCGATTTGGAGAATTATTTTTGGGTATACATTTTACCAAAAAAAACCGTCTTCAATGTATCTTCGACGTCCAAGGCCAAATATCGATGAAATTTACATGGGACCACTTCGTAGTAATACATTTAGTTTTTTTTGGTAATATTGACGAACTGAACGCAAAAAGAATTTTTGAAATCGGTCAACAGTAAAGTTGGTGAAGAAATCGGGGAACATTCATAAAAAAATTTACAGTGGAGCATAAAACTTCCTCTTTTGTTGAAGTCACTGGTGTTTACGAAAACAATTAAGATAGAGAAGACTAATTATCGTCATTGATGTAACATTGGCTGCGCTCCGCAGTTTCACCCGCGTTTTCCCAGGATAAGAGTAGCCTATATCTTTTTCCAAGACATTTCCTTTTCCTTTTCCTAGTACCTAAATACCAAATTTCATCAAAAACCATTCAGTAGTTTTTGCGTGATTGAGTAACAAACATCCATCCATCCATCTATCCATCCTCACAAACTTTCGCATTTATAATATTAGTAGGTAGGAAGTAGAAAGTATGAAGCGTACTGAAAAATAAGCTATTGCCGACAATGACAGTTTCAAACAGTATTTGAAACCGTCATTGATTGCCGATCAAATAAGGCAACATTATGTCATTTTTTAATGACCTATACTGTCCCACTTCTGGCCAAAGATCTCTTCTATCTCCTTCCACGCATCCCAATATCCCACTTTGTCGCCATTTTGACATTGTGTTTTAAAAACTCCTAAAAATTTATATATATCTGTTTCAAAGGCAGCTTCCAAAGTATCTTTACCTGAAACTCCTTTATTCCTTTGCCGTAATTTCAATTTTGCTCTTCGTTATCCCAATAGAGGCATCGCTTCTGAAAGAAACTCATCGATTACGTTCCGCGCGAACGCTCGTGCTTCGGCGAAGCTTCGTTTTTTTACCCTTCGGTATTCTATGCTTTGGCAAGCGTTCCTTTTTTGTTCTTCGGTATTCTAAGCTTTAGCTTTTATGCGGTTTTCTGTAGTGATGCAGTAGAGGGAAGCCAGTCTATGTGAACTAATTAACCGGCGCGGCGCTGTCACGAGAAAAGGCTAGTGAGGGATGAGTTGTAAAAGATACTATTCTAAGTATTATATTATTATTATATGGAGCCTGATTCATCCCACTGCAGGGCAAAGGCCTCCCTTCCATTTTTCCACATTTCACGATTGACCGCCATTGTAGTCCAGTCTTCTTTATACGAGTCCAAGTCGTCCCGCCTTCTTTATACGAGTCCAAGTCGTCCCGCCATCTCCATCGAGGTCTGCCGCGGGGCCGTCGGCCGTTGTTAGCCACTCAGTTGTTATTTTGGCCCAAAGTTCGTTCGGCATGCGGCAGACGTTTCGAGCCCAGTCCCACTTCCTCTCTTCTTCTTTCTAAGTATAGTGGTTCTTTTTCCGATACGGTGGGAGAGTCATGATTTAGAAAAAATAAAATAGTGTATTATTAGTGCCTCCACCAACGATAGCCTTTTTGTGGGTCCAATAGTCGGTCCTATTCCTATGGAAATGCTAAAATAATGGGAATACCTATTTATTTAAGAAATGTCTGGTAAGAAACGGAATAACGTACTATTTTTTCAAAATCTTATAGACAATCTCAATATTGATTTGTTGTAACATGACTACTAATATTTACTATTTCTTATTTTTAACCGACTTCAAAGGAGGAGGTTTACAATTCGACGGTATGTATTTTTTTTTATGTGTGTTTTTACGCGATTACTCCGCCAATTATGAATTTATTTCGATGATTCTTTTTTTGTTTGGTAGGACATACTTCAGAGGTGGTCCCATATAAATTTTAGCGAAATTCATTCAGCGCTTTTTGAAAACAAAAGCACAAACAAAAAATATAAGTTTAATTTTCAAGTCGGTTCTTGTTTTTTTTGTAACTGACTTTCTAAAGGAGGAGGTTTGTATTCGACTTCGGTTGACCTGCTTCACCCAGGGTTGACTTCCGGCGAGGGAACTCCTCAACGGTGAATAGTACACACACAACATTTTGTAAATGGATTTAACCATAATAGCCTGTTCTAAATTTCATCATGACATGGCTGATACAACCAGGATTGACTTCCGGTGAGGGAAATCCTTAATAGAGAATAGGACAGACATAATTTTTTTTTGTACACATGCATTTAATCGTGATAGCTTGTTTTAAACTTCGTCATAATGTGGCTGCTAGATCATAAAAGCTTGTCTTTAAAAACTTTTTAAATTAATTTAATTAAAACTTGATTTGTACTAAAAAGGGTAAATTAATTGTATTTCAAAAAAAATTAAACCGACTTCAAAACCACAAATAGGCAATCAAAATGAAAAATAAATTAATATAATTATTATAAGTGCTTGCCACTCATATATATATATACGAAGATACCGACACTTTTTCAACTCAAACAGTGAACAAAACGAAAACTATAATAGACGTAACCGAAATAAACTTATGCTACCAACAACAAACTTACAAATAATGAACAAAAGCCCTTATTTTAGATTTATATCCATATACAATAATATACCGGAATTTCTAAAAAATGAATCAAGTTATAATGTATTTAGAAATAATTAATTTTATTATTAAATGATTATAATGTGAACTTAACATAGATGGAGAAGACCAAAGTAACAATGTGACAATTTTATGAATAATAATTAATTTAAATTGACAAATGTTTACAATAAATAATAATCAAACGACTAGGGATAAGTGACTAACTTCACTCAAAACGTGCAGCGCCCTCACAGGGCACATGTAATAATTATGTAAGACATTTCTAACACCTGTCAGGTACATTACGTGTAAGCATGATTTAAATGATATTTGAAGTCGGTGCCAGCCAAGTCTAAAAGGTAGTAGATAGATGCTATGTATGTAGTAAGTAGGTAGATACTTGTAGGTAGTATCTAATCTACTTCCTGCTGGTATTAGACTTGGCTGGCACCGACTTCAAATATGTGAGTGGGAAGCGCTTATAATAATTATATTAATTTATTTTTCACTTTTGAGTGCCTATTTGTGGTTTTGAAGCTGGTCTAATTTTTTTTGATTTTTTTTTCATTTGGTTTGATTTCTTGGCTTCGTTAGTCGGATTTTCCGCCGGACTGAAATGAGAAGAGCGTTGATTGGTTAATTAAACAGCTTTTTATAGATAAGTCCAGCTGAAAACTTCTGTTTTCGACAGACCAATTAACATGGGAATTCTAAACTGGGAGCTAAATCACTTGAAACTTAATTAAACACTGCTGTATGTTTTTTCAAATTAAAAAAAATGTAAATAATGTTATTTATTTAATAGAGCGAGTGTGGCTCAGTGGGAGCACGTGCGACTCGATCCAACGCACCCGAGTTCGAACCTCGCTGGCCCCGCACCACTGACTTTCTTAAGTTATGTGCGGAATTAACACTCGCTCGAAAAACGGTGAAGGAAAACATCGTGAGGAAACCGGCATGTTCAAGAATTAATCACAAAAATTCAAGGACATGTGACATCCACCAACCCGCACTGGGCCAGCGTGGTGGATTATGGCCCATACTCTCTCTAGGTGGGAAGGTCCGAGTCCCAGCAGTGGGAACGTAATGGGCTGATGATGATGATGATGATTTAAATAATTTCTGCTTTTTCTTTATGACATTACGATATTTATTTTGTTGCCTTTTTAGTTTTTAAATCAAAAATAAAAACTTCACCCGTGACGTCTTGCATAATCATATCTATAGCATGAAACCACTTTAAGTTGATACCATGGAAATCTATGTCTATAAGCTCCTTGTTATTTTCCTTGTGTTAATACAGCCCCGGATCTAGGGCCAAACCGGGGCCCGTGCCCCGGGCGCCAACTTCAGGTGGCGGCAAACTCAAGCGTGGCAGACGAGTATGCCATTATCTCACGTTTTGTTACAAAGCCTATCCTGTCCTAACCCAATTAAAAAAATGTTCGACATGACCGAAAAATAAGGCTTAATAGAGAAACATAAGGTTATGGGATAGGCAGGGCGGGGGGCAATAAAGGGCAATGTTTGTCACACCTCGAAAAAGTTCTAGTTCCGGGGCTGGGTGACCAAACATTAGATCCGTCACACGTCCCATTTTTAAGACAGAAATAACAATATTTGTTGCAAACTGGGATTGTGTCGAATTGGGATGAACTCTTCCTTAGAAGTTAGTGAATAGGACTAGTGAACGCGTTAATTATAACTGTATAATTACCGCGTTCACTAGTCCCTCGGTTGCGGTTTAGATACGATGCGGTACCGGGATCATATATAAACGGGTCCTAATAGCTATCTGATTGATCGCAAACTCTGGATTTTCACCTCTATCACCTACTTTTCTAAAAACTGTATGACAGCTCGGCTTTTAGGTAATACCTATGTCAAAGTGGGCACTCTAGGGCACTCCATTTCATTCACAGTGCCAAAGGCAGGCTCTAATCCAGACTTCATTAGGCGAACAATATGGCCTGAAATGAAAAAGGCTTTCATATTGGTTTTTTACTTATCAATTGGTCGCAGTCCTACCCTAACCTATAGTTAGTACTGTTACCTATTCTGTGCCTATAGTTGCCTTCTTTTATTTTTGCGGAACAACTAATTTACTCCTCAGCTGGTCAAACGATCTACTTACTTGAATTATAATTAACAACCTCAGTTCTACTTAAGAAGCAGGTAAACCATCTATTTTTTACAAATAACAAGTTTAATTAAAATATTAATTTTGGAAGTGTTTTCTTATTAATGAAGTTAGTTATTAATATACTCACTTATATTTTTAAGTATCTACACTGAGTATATAATAGTACGTAGTATCTACGTAAGTAGCTACGTCAGCTATCTAGTCTAGAGTTGAGTATATGTATTTATAGATATATTTGCCCTTCAGCTTCTTATTCGAAAACATAGTGTTATAGGTAGTCCTTCTAATGCCTTCTGTAATGACCTTAGAAAAACCGAAAAAGAAATAAAAACCCGGTCGGTAGGTACTAGGTCCCGATTCAACTGAATCTCTGTTGGGACAGACTTTAACGAGCATCAGTATCTCGTTTCATAAAGTTATTTTTCATCATCAAGCTGTAGAAAAAAATACATAATATAGGTACATAATAGTTGCAATCCAATGGGGCAATGCTGATGCATTTTGGGTAAACTACCAACTAGTAGTGGGCTGGAGCAATCTATAGGCCTTTAATTAATATGTAGATGGTATTAATGTTTTACCTTGTAAGTAGTTCAATTAGTTTTAGTTAGTAAGTAGTGTGTAGTAATTTTGAGTAATTAAGGCATCTGTTCGGTAGACAATAACATAATTGAATCTTAGGCGGTCTTACCACGAATATTAAACTGCCTAGCATAGATAAAATAATCACTATGTTCTGGCTTCTGCCACTACTATTTACTCCCTAGCGTTAAATAAGACTACGCGTCTAAGGTCACCCGCCGAAGTCAGAAAACCGATTTTTGGTCGGTGAAAATGAAACATACGGAGTGTCATATTGCAATGCACACGTCTTACAAAAAGTCGGTCACAAAAGAGGTGACAAATGACGGTGAAAAAAATCGGACTGACTATCGGACATACAAAAAGTCTGACGTCGGCGGAGGCACTAAATATAATGCAAAAAGTTAAATATGCACCAAAATTTTGTGGCATATTAGCAATTCAGACGCATATTAAACGTTTACATAACTCATTTTATAATAAAACAAACATTCATGATATTTGTGACTATTTATTTTGTGGTAAGACCACAAAATGTATGTAAGCGTTAGCAGGGTTAAAAATAAAAAGGCACGCGTCGGTTCCTCTTCTTTTATTCCAGACTACAGTCGTT
This sequence comes from Petrophora chlorosata, assembly GCA_951640565.1. Lineage (NCBI taxonomy): Eukaryota > Metazoa > Arthropoda > Insecta > Lepidoptera > Geometridae > Petrophora > Petrophora chlorosata. The sequence continues at coordinate 3,956,760 of OX621194.1, read as the reverse complement.
GGGTCAGTCAGGTGCTGGTCATGATCTTCAGGGAGTCTTACACCGTCTTCAGCTGTCTTTTTTCATATCAAAACAGTATCTTCCAATGTCAAATAGTCAGCCGGTCTGCTCTACCTCTGTACCTAAAGCAGGCCCTCGTCGTCATTCAAAAAGGTTACGAAGAGGTTAACCATCTGGTTAGTTTTCATTCTGGTTAGTTGACGTCAACTGAGCGAATACCCAGAGGCATTCGCTCAGTTGACGTCTCCCTATGATTGTGTTCGATCTTAGGCCGCATCGTTGCTTAACATCAGGCGAGGTACAAGCTAAACACATCTATAAGCTATGAAATTGACAGATGGATTTTAATTCATTGTCATCGAACTGTGAGCTATCCTGAAAGTTTCATCCGGATAGGTAATCGGGAAGTGTTTGAAATTTAAGTTGCAAGATTTCACCCGGAACGACAGTCAGACAGACGACAGACAGACGGACAGACAAACAAGAAAGTGACTTAATAAAAACCTGGTAACACAGGAATTTTAATCCAGAATGACTGAAGTCCAGATTCTTTAAGCCCTTAAGTCTAGCTACCACCGTCGGGTTGATTAAATATTTGCATGTCTTTGTTAACTAGATTAGAGAGGACGTTCATCCACTTTAGACTTAATTGCTAGCCTATTTCTGGGACGACTTGGTATGGGAGTGTTTCTCTTTGGTACATAGCTATTTACATACTAGAAAGCGTTTTATCAGCTAGTTTTTGTTTGATGTAAATTTGACGGATGTTTTGGGGAGGTAGAATATGAGCCTTTTTAACCGATTAAAAGAAAGAAAAAAAGAAAAAAAAATAAATTAATAGAATAATTAAAAAATAATTAAAATAAAAATAATTAAAAGAAAGATTAAAAGAAAGAGGAGTTTCTCAATACCCTAACAGTTGCAGAACCACCCAGAATATTTTTGCTAGATCCTCCGCAGTCATGCGCTGATCACCCTAAGACACGAAGTAGCTTTTAAGTTTTAGTCATTAGGCTAAAACTAAAACTTAAAAGCTACTTCGCTTGCTTCCTTTTAAAGTTTACTTAAAAAACGGTTTTGTTGAGTTTTTTACATAGGTTACGTTACACTGCCCTTAAAATCGGAACACAGTAACGCTTGCACACTACTGCTTAGATGTGGAGCTGGTATATAAAAAATGAACTTTTAACCGACTTCCAAAAAGGAGGAGGTTATGAAGTCGATTTTTTTTCTATGTTTCTTACCTCAGAACTCCGTCATTTATAAATCGATATGGAAAAAATTGCATATAAATTCATCGATATTCGATCTTGGACTTCTAAGATACATCAGAATTGAAGTCTGTTTTTTTGTTATAAAATGAGTTATTTATGTAATTGAACAACGAGACGAGGTTGTCGCTCTCCTGATGGTAAGCAATATTTATTTAATATTTAGAATATTTGAACAAATAAATTCTTATTATTTATTTACACCACCTATGTCTCTTATTGTCTCTGAGATCGCTTAGCGATAAGTCCGCCCATTGTACTTTAGTTTGTAAGCTAATTTAAGAACTAAAGGAAACTAAATTAAAAGATATTAATACTATGTACATACGGGTATCGGTTCAGTTTGTAAGTTGTTTTCATGTACCTACTGATTCTATTTGTTTGGTGTACAATAAAGCATTTTGTATTGTATGCCTACCCATAAGTCTGCTTATGGGGACTGGTCTGGTCTAGTCACTCCTAACTGCTACTGTCATACCTGCTTATATTTTATTTACACTTTTTTGTAACCGATACTATAACCAGACACTCCATTCAAATTCGCCGAGCTAACTGTCTAGTACTACTACTGCCTGTCCGGCCTGTCCGCACACGTTTTGTGTGTGTGCGTAATTATTGTAGGGATGAGCTAATGCGAATCGAGCGCGACAAGGACAACGCTATATGTAAGCAACCTAAGTGTTTCTCTTTCACACCCACTATCGCTTGGCTGGGAGAAACGAAAAACCAAAAAATCTTCGATTCTTATTTGTGTAAGTTGTATCTTCGCATCCATACACAGAACAATAACGAACCATTTTAAAAGAGATAGGTAGACCTCCGTCAGTCAGGTCAGGTCCTGGTCAGCTTCACCGTCTTCAGCCGTTCTCCGTCTTTTTCTTAATATGTTTCGTCTATATGTCAAAGTCAAATAGTCAGCCGGCCTGCTCTACCTCTGTAAAGCAGGTCGTCGTCGTCATCCAAAAAGGTCATAACAACCTCAAATAACATCAATTGATCGCACATATAAAATAAACATTTGAATCTCACTCATTAGTCATTCGCAGCGAGCGGTGACAACCGAGTAACGCAAGCACGGCATTGCCCATTTTTTCATCGGTTTGTTGCGGGTGACGAAAAATTAGCGGGGTGGGGGGCGGGGGAGTGTCGCTTCTTTACGTAATAATATTTAGTTTTCTTTGCTATAACTATGGGACATCTCACTCGCACTTCTTGTTTGACATTCTGTTAATTATAATTTATACGCAATTGTTCATTGTTATTTTTGAGACATTTTAAAAGAGCTGAAAAAAAAGACTTCCCGCAGAGTTTCTTGGTGCTATCTTCTCTAACGGGCGTATTTTCGAAGCACTGGTAGAGTCAGTTTTCGCATTTCTTTTCAGCACCCAAACTTCAATTTGAGTATAGGAAAGAAATGGGTAAACATACCTACTTACCTTTTTTTCAAAGTCATGTTAACATAAGTTACAATTTTTAACATATTCTATTTGTATCATGTGGTTATGACCTTTACAAGTGCATTTTTGTGCCTATTTAATAAATGATATTTGACTTTGACTTTGACAGCACCACCCAGAATATATCATAAACTTCAGAAGTGATTGACACATATTTTTTCCTGGTTGGAGAACATTGGTATTCGTATTCAATATAGGAGACCTGCGTTTTGGCATACCAATACCCATATCTATAAGTTACTTTAGTTTTTAAACTAAATATCTACTACAATACAATAACACTCTATTGCATACATAACAAAAAGCAAAAATTCGAGAGAAATACAAATGGCGGTCTTATCGCTTTATGTGATAAGACCGCCATTTGCATTTCTCTCAATCTCTTACAGACAACCTTTTGATGGATTGGACAAATGCAAAAAAGAACAGACAGTGATGCACAGCAAATTATCAATATAAACATTAATAAAAAAACAATCATACATAACTAAATAATATAATATAGTTTTGTTTATAATTGATGGTATTATTTAACACGCAACAAGTTGGTATATTATTTTTAATAACTAATATTCTACATAAAGAGTTCACCTGTCTATTAATAAATAAGTTAATAATATAAATACATTAATAAATAATATAAATATATTATTTAGTTATGTATGACTGTTTTTTTTTTATTATCTTACTAAAATTATCATATCCCCACTTCCCATATTCTGAGCGTAACTTCACTACCACATCACGGAAGCTGCTAATTACTGAAGGACTTCATAGAATTAAAAGAACTCGTACTTAAATAAAAGCCTCTCTTCTATTAGTCCCTTAACCTCAGGAGACCATTTCAACACCTCGGCTAATAATTTATTTATAATATCTTATTGAAAATTCTCCCGGAACTCGAGTACTGTTTACCTTGCCCCAGGGAATGCTCAATTATTATACGCGCGTGAGCTGCTTTCAAATAATGCTTTATATTTATAAAAAGGAACACCCGTAATTTACAAAAATAAACAAATGTTTTTAAAGGGTGCCACGATTTGTAAAATTTAGATCTAGCCCCCGTTCTGATTGGTCCCCCCATTGTAGGTGTTACCGCCATATTTGCATTCGATGCAACTTAAATATGATAGGCTTTCCCTTTCTAACAAGGTAATTAGGTGATTTGCTTTTCTTGTCCCTCACCTATCCATATCCCGCCACGCATATTGTGACAGTAGTAGCAAAAATATCTTATCCGCGACCAGTCATAAATCTGGGAAATTAGACAAATCTTCCAGAGTGCAATTACGTTGATTACCACAACCGTGAAGTGCAAGTGAGCCATCTGCACTGCCGCGAGTGCCTACCGCGATCTCTGCCTGATGGCAAGATTCAGGACTTCAGGATCAACGGGGCGTCCCACAGGAGCGACACAAGAGAAAGAAGGTGCGTGGTGTCCAATTTTCTAAACCTAAGCAGATCTGCCGAAATACCATGTAGGTAACTAGTGTACCTAACGTATTATATATATAATTGACGCCATAAGCCTTAGGGCGCATACCGCATCTCGCAGCGGAAATATAAAAGGCCGCTTCAGTAGATACATCGTGTTGAGCTCAGATTAAGGCGCAGATTTATTGCGACAATGTCTTGTCATGCCATATTTAGTACTTATAACTTTTAGTTATCTTATTTTAGTATATTTGGTTATCTTATTTTGGTATATCGTCTACTTTTTCTTCCGATACTGTCCTTGCAAAAGTTGTCTGGAAGAGATCGCTTCATGCGATAAGACTGCCCATTGCACTACCATAGTTAAAGACTGTGTTATTCTCTATTTCTTTAAATTGGTCTAAAATAAAGTTTTTCTATTCTATTCTAGGTATTAATTAATGAGAGTAATTTGATTTCTTGCCTGAATCAACAATAAATTAGACGGCATTTCATTATTCGCAGTAATGCTATACCTTAATCTGAGCTCAACACGATATACGATTGGCGCTTGAGGGACCTGTGGGTACGGGAGTAGGAAAAATAATAATAATAATAGGAACACCCTCTCATCGCCAATTAACGGCGGCCCTGAAAGGGGGCTCGTTTAGTGGGTGGCGAGTCACCACCTGCCTAAATATTTTCTTATGAGGCGGAACTGGCAGGTGCCGAAGTCTCATATCAAGACCGGTTCTCATCCATTCAAAATTCATCTCAATAGCCCAATCATAAATTAATTACATATCTCCAAAAATAGTCCTTGCACTGATCGGGGGCTGTCTTTGATTGCATCTTCTTAATGATGCACTTAGACAGTCACCGATAAGTGTTTCCCATTACATATCTAAATTAAATGCTTTAAGAAGCCTGTACGCGTTGGACTCAAGTCCCCGTGCAAGCCTTCCAAAGGACCGGGTGTATGACTCGTGGGAAAGAGCGACATAATAGGAATAAACCTAAAGGCCTATTTCTTCGGATAAACTTTTAGCTACGTTCCTAACGTAAACGTAGCACGTATATACGTAGCGCACTGCGAATATTGCTTGAAATATTACGTAATGTACTCTACTTGATGGATTGAACTTATTTTATCATATATTGAGAAACATAACTACTTATTTCACTAAAAGTATATATATATATCTGCGCAACAAAAAAGGAATGTAATATTCCCATCGTGGCGTGAAATAAAACGCTTCACGAAATTAATCAGCGAAAGTCTAGCCCAGAAAATGTATTGCCGACTTTAGGAAAACTTAACTGGAAAAAATCTTTAATAAAACAGAATGCCATAAAGTCTCAGAACAAAACGAACAGATTTGCTGGTTTGTAAACCAGCAAATCTGTTCGTTTTGTTCGTTTGTAAACCAGCAAATCTGTTCGTTTTGTTCTGAGACTTTATGGCATTCTGTTTTATTAAAGATTTTTTTTCCTAGCCTATACCTACTGGCCACTACGGGGCAAAGGTCTTCAATTCCTTCCATTTGTCTTGCTCCTGCGCCACCTCATACCAATTTTCTTGGTATGCGACTAAATCGATCTCGCCATCTTTTTCTAGGTCGGCCTCGGCGACGTTGTTACAGATATCCTTGGATTTTGTTTCTTTTAGTATGATTTCATAAACATTATAGTCCCTATTTTGATTACAATCTATTTAATTGAGCTAATACGTAATTACATTTAACTTAAACTGATTAACGAAATGTGTTCATTAACACTAACGTGCAGGGACTTCTGCTAATCACCCTAATATGTTATATTTTCTTTTGGCAAATAAATGATTTTGTATTTTGTATTTATTCTACTTTTATTATTGTCTCTAGAACCTTTGGTTTCGTGTTCTGTACGGATAGCACTTGTACTACATTACACTAATTCACTATCACTAGACAGTACACTAACTCAAATGGTTTTGTTCTTTTAAGTCTAGTCACTATATCCGTGTGGTCCAGGAGCTGGATTGCTTCAACATTCACACGATGATAAAGCCTATGTTCGCTTCAGCGTATTTTTTGATAACTTTATCGACGAACTTTTAGAAATCATCGTCAATCGTAAACTGTGACCGAGTGAAACATTTTTTTGCATTGCAGGTTTTTTGTTGTGCCAAAGTTGTAGCATCTTTGTCGTGACAAACATTATGCAAGTTTGTTGCGTGGTAACTAGAAAGTTTGCCTTAAACTTGTCATGGCAACCTTGGTGCAAGTTTTCACGTTTGCTACTTCAAACTTGCTGCAAGTCTGAAACAAGTTTATATTGCTATCTGAGATATACCTATGTCTGAGGGCGATGAGACAACCTAACATCAAACTACCGGCAATGTGCGTGTTGGATCATCATTATCTTATGATAATGATGATCCAACACGCAATAGGAAACGATAGCAATAGCAACGATAGCAATAGGAACGTGATGGACTTATGTCCATCACGTTCCTATTGCTGGGCACGGGCCTTCTCTCATAGAAAGGGTATGCATCATAATCATCACACTGGCTCACTGCGGCTTGGTGTGTGTCCTTGAATTTTCGTCATTAATTCTTGAACATGCCGGTTTCCTCGCAATGATTTCCTTAACCGTTTTTAGAGCGAGTGTTACATCCGTACATAACTTAAGAAAGTCAGTAGTGCGTCAGTAGGGCCTAGCAGGATTCAAACTTGGGTGCTTCGGTTCGAAAGTCGCACGTGCTTCCACTGAGCCACACTCGCTTTTCTACTCACGTGTTGGATATTAAACGTCTATATGAAACGTCTCAGCAATGTGAACAAAACACGTGATTAATGACAACAGATAATTAACATATATTCCGTAGACCCAAAAACGTATGTTTCTCATTAGCTACGTGTATGTAAGTAGGTATATTTAGTACACATTTTGCTTATTAAAGGGAATAATTAAAATGCTTCGTAGCAGTAACATCATAAATAAACAACAAGGAATACGTGTTGAAAAGAAACTGTTTTCTTTTTTGAGGTTTTGTAACTGAGGGAGTAATTGCTCGGAGGGTGTCGACGGGCGTGGAGGGGGGTGATGAGTGGTCAGGAGGGGGTGTCGACGGAAAATTATACTCTGACGATAAATGCATCGATACTTTTTAATTTCTAGCTACATAAAATTAGTTTTAACGATGTGGAAACGAAGTTGCTGATTTAATTTAACTTTCTAGTTTATTCGTGGTAAGTCTCTCGTATGCGGGAGTAGGAACCACAGCTTTGCCAGTTATTCTGCCGCCAAGCAGTACTACGCAAGCATTATTGTTCCGGTTTGAAGGGCATGTTAGCCAGCAGAATTACTGGGCATTTGAGACTTAATATCTGAAGTCTCGGGGTGATTAGCACAATGCAGTGCTACGCAGTGCTTTAAAGTATTAAAAGTTCTGGGTGGTGCTGTAATTGTTATGCAGTCGTTTGCCTGATTTACCATCAGCAATACGCCAGCCCATAACAATAACAGCACCACCCAGAACATCGTTTTGCAAAATCGTGCGCGGCGCTGCACTGCGCTCGTCACCCTGAGACAATTAGCTGTTGAGTCTCATAATGCCCAGTAATTTCGCCGGCTACAATGCCCTTCAAACCAGAACACAGTAATGCTCGCGCACTACTGCTTCGCGGCTGAATAACTGGGAAAGCGGGGGTACCCACCCAGATGGCCTCTCACGTACGAGAAACCTACCACCAGTGAAGGTTTATCTGTAATACTGTTTTATGTTACTGGTATACAATAAAGAGTTTTGTATTGTATCTAATTCAGTAAACATCATTCTTCTGTTGGAAGGGGTGGCATAATGGCATAAGTTGCCTCACCTCGAGTTGACGGGTAACCGTCAACTAACAAAGTTTTGTTAGGACTCGAAACTGAATATGGAAGTGTCTAGAATCCCGAAGTTTGGTTATTTCATTTACAAGCTCTCTGTTTAACTTCGGTAGTTAGTTTTAATCAAGCGGTGACTTGTGTGGAAAGGATGCGTCAAGTTTAAGTTGGTAAGTTTACTCGATATAAGCGATGAAGTGGAGACCATAGAAGGTATATGTACCTGTACGATGGTCATTATAGGATTGCCAGTATATATTTTAGTTTAACTATTTATAACTTACAACTGCAAAACTATAGCAGTCCTATATTTGTCAGCGTCTGTGGTGTAGTGGTTAGACAGGTTGGCTCAAATCTCATACACCAATGAGGTCGGGTTCGATTTCCGTGACGGGACAAATGTTTGTGCACAAAACCATAGTCCTCATAGTTCCTGGTTCCCTTGATACATAGTTCTCGAGATTCCCTAAATAGGAGTCAGGATCTTTGTATGTGAATGTTTTGTAAAAACACAAAAAAAAAATACCGGCCAAGTGCGAGTCGAACTCGCGCAGGAAGGGTACAATAAAAAACAAAAAAAACTATAAAAACGGCTAAAAAATCATGTCTGTTGTATGGGAGCCTCCTAAAAAAAATATTTTTTTCTGTTTTTTAGTGTTTGTTGTTATAGCGGCAAGATAGACGAACAGACAGACAGACGGACAACGGAGTCTTAGTAATAGTTTTACCCTTTGGGTACGGAACCCTAAAAACTATTTTCATAAATTATTGTCTATCAAAATCATACAGAATCGTCAAAATCGAATGGTAGAGGTATCTCAATAGGATGGCCTCAATTCTTTGAGGCTCAGGTGTTTAAAAAAATACCATCGCGAGACAAATAGCTAAACTACGCGTAGTAACCCAAGTCACACTAGACAGTCCGCTTTAGGAAGTAGAGCAAAACGGAACTAATCTAACTTTTGTTTGCGAAGCGGCTCCGCTGATCCGACGCCGTTTGTAAAGCGAATTCAATTATTTTGATGACAGACAGCCTAAAACTAGATAGAAAGTGGGAGTATATCTTCTATGTTTAGAATTAACATGCAAATAATTACTACGATAATAATAATAATTACTACGGTGAGGCAACGCCGCCAGCATTTTGGGCAAGTTGCCGGACGACGGGTATCAGTTGAATTATCTGTAGGCCATTCAGTTGGCTCAACCGATACCCGGCATGTACATAGTATATAATATCTTTTAGTTTAGTTTTATTTAGTTTTTAAATTATTAAGCCTTTTGTTATATTATATTAAGTATTATTGTACCATATTTCTTGTAATTAAATTGTCCAAGGACACAAAAAAGTCCAAGGTCAAATATCGATGAAATTTATATGGGACCACTTCGTAGCTATACTGAACTCAACGCAAAAAGAATTTTGCAAATCGTTTTTTAAATGACGGAGTTCTGAGGTAATAAACATAAAAAAATGATAAAAAAAATACAATTGAATAGAGAACCTTCTTTTTTTTTTGAAGTCAGTTAAAAATGTACACTGTGCATCATCATCATCATCACGTTCCCACTGCTGGGATACGGGCTTTCTCTTATAGAGAGTATAGGCCATAATTCGCCACGCTCGCTGGCCCAGTGCGAGTTGGTGGATGTCACATGCCTTTGAATTTTAGTGATTAATTCTTGGAAATGCCGGTTTCCTCACGATGTTTTCCTTCACCGCCTTTAGAGCGAGTGCTAAATCCGCACGTAACTTAAGAAAGTCAGTCGTGCGGGGTCAGCGGGTTCGAACTCGGGTGCGTCGGATCGAAAGTCGCACGTGCTCCCACTGAGCCACACTTGCTCTCATATTGTGAATGGCAGGCCTAAATTTACATATCCAAAATCATCCAATCCTAATATTATAAATGCGAAAGTTTGTGAGGATGGATGGATGAATGGATGTTGGATGTTTGTTACTTAGTCACGCAATAAGTACCTACTGAAAAGATTTCGATGAAATTTGGTAATTTAGGTCTTGCAAGGGACATAGGCAGTGGCCTAAAAAGTATAAAAAACTCTTGTTTCTCGGGTAAAAAAGTATTTTACCGCGAGAAACCGCGGGGGAAACTGCGAGGCGCAACTAGTAGGTACTTCAAAAACTCGTCATTAATTTTTATGAATAAAATATTTCCTTGAATTCTGTTATTTTTCTTTGATAAATACAATTGTTTACAATGCTTTCCTTCTCATGCGTTGTTGCATAGAAGGATGCTGGATTTCCATCCCCAATGCTTTGTATCAAAAGTAGCATAAGCTACATTTTCCTTACGCATAGATACTTTATTACAGAAAATATCAAAAAGTTTTCTTAAAAAAATAAAAGTTTCCACAAACGGATACATCTTGTACAGTCGCAACACTCTTGGTAGGTCTCTTACTCGTGGCAGGTCTTTCGTATGCGGGAGGCCGTCTGGGTAGGAACCACCGCTTTACCATTTATTCTGCCGCCAAACAGTAGTGTGCATTGTGCAAGCATTACTGTGTTCCGGTTTGAGGAACAATGTAGACAGCAAAATTACTGGGCATTATGTGGCAATATCTGATGTCTTGGAGTGATGAGTGGAATGCAGTGCTACGCAGTAATTGTTATGGTATTAAAAGTTCTGGGTGGCACTGCAATGGTTATAGGCAGGCGTGACGTTTACCAAAAGACGTCGTCTAAATACCCAGTCCCACAAAAACTAATAAACCAGTATTGCACCCAATCACTCCGTATTTATATGTCCCAATTACGATCGCAAGGGCCGCTAATATAGATGATTTGGCAACCAAGCCGGGTATATTAGTTAACTCCGGCATTATGAGGTCACTCTGCCAACTATTGGCAATATTATGAGCTATTCAGCGAAGAACCCTTGCGTCGAGTTGTGCTTATGAGTGGTTGATTTCAGGAAAAGGTATAAATAGCATATACTATATAGACTAGGTTCTTAGCACATTATTACATAACCTGGGTTGGCCACCACCTACACGAGAAAAGGAAAAGTACATAACTCACCCCTGTGTCCTCATAAAAGCAACTTTCACTAGTAGATTCATTAATCCTGACTTCTGGCCTGTAGAGGTAGTATACCGGAGATACAGGGAAGGAGCGAAATTTTTGAACCCTGTGAAGTAGTCTGTGTGGTTTATTTAATGTAATGTTATATTTTTGTATGTATGTAAGTCTGTAAGGTATATATTCTATGGGCCTCTGTTAATTTTACTTTGTTGTACTTTAATATTGCCTGAAATAAAGAGTTTAATAATAATTAATAGTAAATAAATGTACATATGGATATATTTCACTTATTGTGTATGTATATATTTTGTATGTATATAAAAGGACTCAGCATTTACCATGGTACACTTTGGACTGACTGTGAGATTGGTTCATAAGATTAAAGTCGCTCAGTGCGCCATGGAACGAACTATGCTCAGGGTTTCTGAACTCTGAAGAATCGAATTCGCAACGAGGTGATCCGACAGAGAACCAAAGTAACCGACATAGGTCACTGAATAAGTGAGCTGAAGTGGCAATGGTCACATATGTCGAAGAACTGATAATCGATGGAGTAAACGAGTTCTAGAGTGGAGAACACGTTTAGGAAAACGTAGTGTAGGAAACCCTCCGGCTAGATGGAGAGACGACCTGCGTAAAGTAGCTGGCAGCAACTATATGAGGAGAGCCGAAGATCGGGTTCAGTGGCGTGCGTGGAGAGAGGTCTATGTCCAGTAGTAGACTCGTAAATGCTGATGATGATGATGACGATGACGTAGGTCCATGAAGTACATGGAGTACATTTTCATACTCAAAGCTGCAAGCCGAGGGCAGAAGAATTTCTTCTTCTGCCCTCGGCAGCTTTAATAATCGGCCGGTACATACAGAGTATGAGCTGTTTAATCCAGTGCTGGCATTGTAGCACAAGATAAATGCAATGCAATGAATTATATATTGGATAAAATACGCTAATGTTCAGTGAAACGGTGGACCATGCAATCTACACTCCGTCCAACCAATTGTTTATCTTTTGACAGCTCGATTAGTGATGTCTTAAATGCGTTACTGATTCGATTTCTGAAAATTAGAAAATTAGGCCTACAATTAGGTCCGTAAAAAGGTCTTAAACAGTGCTATATTTTATTATTATTACTATTACTTCTTTATTTCAGGTAACTTAAGAAAACAGTAGTTACATCAGTGACTAAAGTAATTACGAACAAGACCCATATTATATATACCTTACAGACTGACATACATATTATAATATTATAACTATTTTAACGTTTGTAAACTCTGAATCCGTTTAAGTGGCAACATTGTTTTAGGCGCGTACAATTTGAAATGATTTAAAACTTCGTAACTAAGCCCGCGACTCAGTAATATGCATGAGTTATGATAACCCATATTCAAATATCCGCTACAGTGGCCGCCATTAATCTGACGCCAAACTCCATAGAGAAAATTCGGTAAATTTCACACTAGAATGACGTTAGAATAATAGATGGAATCTCAGATTTCCATATTTATGAGGGAGGATGGTAACCGATCGCTGCCTGTAGCCTGTAGGTTGTAGGTACCTTACCGCTATGTAGGTATCTCATGTATTAGAGGGTTTCCATAAATTAGCATTCAATTGTAGGCTGAATCTGAACTGACAATGGTAAGGTTGGGTCCAGGTCATAACGGCGATGTTACAAGGGTTGAGTCTCAGATGGTTGTCGTTCTGATGTAGTTCATGATTTGTGCTGTCTGTCATGTTTTAGACATCTGTGGACTCGGAGAGCTTCATAAAGCCAGAACGTTCAAAGTAACAAGATGGTTTGGTACGTTGTGAGATTTCAAATTCGACGCTGACGCATTATAAATTGTAATATTTTTGTACAAATTAAAACTGACAATATTATTATTTCTAGATATTATTATTGGTAATCAAATCAATTTTATTAACCTATGTAGGTACAAAAGCCAGAACAAAACTGGGACAGGGCTAACTGGTAAGGTACAGGTGTGTCAACACCTAGTTTGGTGGCTAGAGTCGCAACAAATTGTAACTGCACTATTATGAAATAAAAAATTCTATTTTTTTATAACTTTTTAGGGTTTCTTACCCAAAGGGATATAACTAAGACTCCGCTGTCCGTTCGTCTGTCTGTCTGTCCATCTGTTACCAGGCTGTATCTCATGAACCGTGATAGTTAGACAGTTAAAATTTCACAGATGATGTAATTCTGTTGCCGCTATAACAATAAATACTAAAAATTAGAATAAAATAACTATTTAAGAGGGCTCCCATACAACCGACAACTCTTTTTGCTGTTTTTATAGATTGTACCCTACAAACCCTACGCGTGCGAGTCCGACTCACACTTGGCCAGTTTTTATTATAGTTCAAATTACAGCTTAATTTGGCAATAATAAACCTAACTAACTTCATTTCTTTACTTCATTCTTTTTAATCCACGCGCACCTCCTTACCTTCGTGAGCGCTTTGACTTCCTTGTACAGTCAAAAATCCAGTAGCAATTTCACAAAGCAATAGCATCAAAGTAAATCGCACTAATGACCTTCTTCTACAAAGCGTTTGCAGGCACACACACACCCATACAATGTATTCTTTCATTATGAACCAATCAAAGAGCGAGATTATCAATCGTCTTCCTGTCGTAAACTTTTCAAGTTAATAATTTTTAATTTCGAGACATTGGGTAAGTGTCAGTCTGGCTCAGTGGTTTAGCACAGTGTTTAATTGTTATAAATCATGATACGCGACACGTCGGTTCGAATCCTCTCGTACTATAAATCATTTTTACATTTTAGTTTTTAGAATTTTGTTTGAAATGTCATCGATGTGGTGTTGTTTCTTTATTTCAATGTTTTAACCAGTTTCTCAAAAGATGAAGATAGATTTGAAACAAGACGGCAATAGAATAGTGAACATGTCGGTTGGTGAACTTTGTTGCGAGCGGTAGAACAATAAATTTTATTGTTACTGGTGTTGTTTCGTTTGATAGTTATTATTACAAATGCAAGCAAATAGAAATATCGATGAAAGGGCAAATATAGTGGCCTTTTATAGAAAAATGGACTTAATATATCTCAAATTTCCAATGAAACCGGCTTATGTGTAAGTTATAATAGATTATGTGATGATATTATTATAGTTGCATGTTGCATTGTGGTGTAAATTGCTAGTTTAAAAGTGTTCTAATATAATAAAGATTACTCTGTTTTAGAGAAATACTGTGAGTCGTTGGGTAAAACGACACAACGAGGAAGGCAGTCTGCAGAGTCGTGTATGGAGTGCAAGCCCGCTGGTTATCAACCAGTCTCAGCGACGTTTTATGGTGCAACAATATGAAACGAATACAGAACAATAAGTGGAAACGTAATTGCGCACTGTCCACCGCGGACTCCATGCCGAAGGATTACATCACCGAATACCTGCTAAGAAATCATGTTTGACGCGAAGGCATATAAACAGGAATGATTGCGTTTTGCTCGAGAATATATGGATTTTAACTGGAAGACTACTACAATATTTACCGATGATAAAACTTTTAAGTCATAGTTAGTAATAGTTAGTAGGTACATTTGAATGATTTTTTAAAGAAAAATTTGTAGTTTATGGTTATAAGGGGATAAGCTTCAAACCTCTTTTCCTTGAGAAAATGAATATTTTAAGCTTATATAAACCTTAAATAACCAATAGGTAATAAGAGATGTATTGGTTTCTATTTCTTTTAAAAACTATAAGTAAATAAATGTTTATCATAAGTAGGTTATTAATTATTAAATTACAAAATGTTTTTTAACTTGGATTTTAATAAATGTTCCCTTATGAACGACTATTTTAATTCATGTTTAAACTTATAGTTTGTTATATTAACAGGGATTTAAACTTAATAATAAATACCAAAAAGTGATCACGGCACTCAGGATTGAACCCATACCCTTATTGACCATTGTATAAGAGTTTACTACTTACACCACTCCACCATTGTCACATTTATTAAGTAAACGAATTTAAGCTGTTGTTTTGAGTCGGCTCGGCGTAAAAACTGGATAACTCACTAAGAAGAAAGCGAGTATATACTGTTATCTTTTTCTAATGTTTACCACATGCATCTGACGAAGTGCACCTCCTCATTGTTATACCGTATGACGTTTTGTTGTGTGCGTAAGGACATTATACACACAGAGATAAAATATGCAGCATGCGCGGGGTTACACCGTGTGGGCGATTATCGACTTTAAGGTGCTACTGCACTTTTGTCCGTTTACTGTACCTCGTGACATCCAGTGCATGACTTCGAAATCGCTACTTCTCAAAATACCCACCCACACATCCACTCGTTATGGTGGTTCGTTTACTGTACAGGCAGTTAAGCTTTGGAATTCTCTCCCCCACACTATTCGCGCCAGTCCCTCATTCGATATATTTAAAACAAGAGTTAAAAAACATTATCTTTCCTTATAGCTTCGGTTTATTTGTATTTATGTATGTATTACTCCTGATAGTTTTGTATGGTATAGATAAATTTATTTGTGTATTTATTATATTTATATATTTAGTTATTGATATTTATTTTAGATATTTATGATTATAGTTGCTGATATTTTCTTGTCAAACCGTAACCGTACACTGAAACCTATTTGCTCATGTGAAAGTTCTCTTTCCTCAAGGGTTTGCTTGAAGAAAACTCTTTTTAGGGTTAAGCTCGCCTTTGTACATATATTTTATAAATCATCGATGTAAAAATTTTAGTGTACAATAAAGAATATAAGAATATAAGAACTAACTAACGTTTAACTTCTGCAGAATTCTGCAGAGCTCTGAAAACGCTATAGAAAAATTGTGATAAATGTCATAAAAATACGGATCAACGATAGACGACAAATGACAGAAGCAAATCGCAAATTCCTCAACGAAACCTAATATTAAATGCAGCTTTCTCCCGCAATCATCTTCTAATACGTCTTGACACACTGCTTCCGATCCGATCCGGCGATACGATGTCGCAAGCCAGATATCGTAAGAGCGTGTTTTCATAAGTCACTTTTTTGTTTGTCTGTCTGCCTGTCTTTCGCTCCGGGTGGAATCTTGCAACTCAAATTTCGAGTCCTTCTCGATTAGCTAATCCGTTGAAACTTTTAGGGTTGACAACTCGATGACAATGTATTCTGAATTCATAAATACGTGGTTATTAGATTATTTTTTTAATTTACATTAAATATATTTAAGAGTGAATACCAGCAACGGTCCGTTCTATATACATGAAATCCTCCATTTTCCTTCAGAACTGCTGACATTGTGTTTCTGAAAGCAGATAGATTGCTTACGACATTGGGTTCAGTATGGCTACAAAGTGGTCCCATAATTTCATCGATATTTGATACATTGAAGGTACATTGAAGTCGGTTTTTTTTTATAAAATGTATACTTGTTCAGTCATTAACTTAAGTTACAAGTTTTAACATATTCATTTATATTATGTGTTTATGACGTTTAATAGTGCATTTCTGAGTCTATTTATTTATATCATTCATTAATTAATGATATTTGACTTTGACTTTGAAAGATATATGCGTTCCGCAATCGTAGCAGCAAATCGGACCGGGCGCAGTGAGACGCTTAATGCCGCCCACGCTATAGTAGTAGCGATGGTAATATAACCTGAGACATGCCCTGGGCGGATTCATTATTGTAATGGAAGCAGGATAACTACTTTATAGCCCCGCCTGTCGGTCTCATCTGTCATTTATAGCTCTAACAGGGAAACAAAGTCAAATACAGAGGGCAGTATGTCATTCATCATGTCGGTCTGTGTCCACCCACATCTGGGTATTAGCCTCCTTTCATTCATGCCATCTGTTCTTCTTCGCTTAATTATCGCCAGTTTTGTTTTTGTCGTTATAAGGCTGCCCGTCCACGACTGGCAATTATTTTTTCGGTGAAACTGAAACATACGGAGTTTCATAGTGCAACTCACGTTTACAAAAACTCGGTCACAAAATAGCTGACAAACGTCGGTGAAAAAACTGGACCGACTATCGGACCTGAAAAAAGTCTGACATTGGCGGAGGCACTTAAGGGAAGCTATGACAGAGATTTTTGCGTGAAATGGTATGACGGTGATTTTTGCGTGAAGTAAGAGCTAAAATTATTCAAATCAAATAGAAATATTGAGATTGAGTGTGGCCTAGCGGTAACTTGTGCGACTTATGTTCTGGCGCACCTGAGTTCGAATCCCAACGACCAGACAATAATTCATGGATAGGTGCGGATATTGAGCCCTCGTTCTCAAAACGGCGAAGGAAAAGGGCAGGAAACCCATTTGAGCGCTTTGGAGTGGTAACCTCTGGCCGCAGTCGTAATACCACCCACCGAACAAACACATACGGTCGACCTAGTCGTGTCAATCAATCAATCATCATCACGAGGAAGAAATGAACAAGGAAAACATCGTGATGAAACCCGCTTACGCGCTTTGGAGTGGTAGGCTCTGGCCGTGGTTGTAATACCACCCACCGAACAAAGCCATGCCGTCAAGCGACCTAGTCGTGTTTCGGGATGATGTTCGGTGAACCATCGGGGAGACGGGTCTGAGCAGCCGTTGAACTGCCGCCTCTCTCTAGATCTATGTGCTCCATCTTAGGCCATATCATCGCTTCACATCAGGCGAGATAGTGGCCAAACATAGATCTATAAAATGTAAAAAAAAAACAGCCCATCACGTTCCGACTGCTGGGCCTTCTCTCATAGAGTATAGATAGGCCATAATCCACCACGCTGGCCCAGTGCGGAATGGTGTCCAGTCTTAAAATTTTTGTTGTCTTGATTTTTTAGACATGCTGGTTCCCTCACCATCTTCTCTTTCATCGTTTTTAGAGCGAGTGGTAAATCCGCACATCCTTAAGAAAGTCCACCAGCGGGATTGTAACTCGGGTGCGTCGGATTGAAAGTCGCACATCGTGGCCACGCCGTTGTTTAGCATCAGGCGAGATAGTGGCTAAACGTACGTGTGAAAATGGTGTAACGGTCTTTGGTTTAATGTGTGTTTTATGGTCCTGAGTGATGAGACAAGCAAGACGCTTGCCTGATGGTAAGCGACACACCCGCCCATAACAATTGCAGTGCCACCCAGACCTTTTAATACCGTAAAAAGTACGGCGTAGCACTGCATTCCGCTCATCACCTCGAGAAATCAGATATTAAGTCTCATGTGCCCAGTAATTTCGCTGGCTACAAAGCCCTTCATACCGGAACACAGTAATGCTTGCGCATTGCTGCTTGAAGGCAGGATAACTGGCAAAGTTGTGGTACCTACCCAGACGGCCTGCCGCATACGAGATGCCTACCGTGAGGCAAATATATTAATATATTATATATCAATATTATTTAATTATTATTATTATTTTATTATTATTTTATTCTTTTTTATTATTATTATTTAATTATTGTATATCAATACTCAAACCCATACATTATTTTCTGTTTGTCGTTAGTTCCAGTTTCGGTCACAAGGTTAGTTATGGTTGTGGCACACTACGCCCGGCCGGATGATTGTCTACCTAAAGCCAAAATATAATAAAAGTCGAAAGATATGCGACTTGTTTGTGCGGCTAGATGAAAAGTTGTAAGTATGCTTCTAAATAAAAAACTTTCTGACATAATAATAGGTAAATTGACTCTCGTAATAAACGAAGTTATAACTCTTTTTAACGCGCTTACCTGAAAATTGTTTGTAGGTTTGTTTGTTTGCAAAAAAATCTAAACATCCTCACACACTTCTAGTGGTTATAATACTGTATTCTTGACGTGGGCAGGCGTGGTGCTTACTATCAGTGATACGTCCATTCCCGCCTCCTTACTTCGTTGTATAAAAATAAAGCATTATCTAAATTACTGTGTTTAGGTTTAACATTGTAGCCAGCGTAATTACAAGGGCATTGTAGCCAGCGATATTACTGAGCATATGAAAATAATCTGATGTCTCGGGGTGATGAACGCAATGTAATGTATAAATCTAGGTACCACTACAATTTTTAAGGGCAAATTTAGCACTACAACACCATCAGGCGAATGGCTTGCTGGTCTCATTCCGCAGTAAGTATTTTCTGTCGAACTAATACTTATCGAATTATGTTCATTCGAAACAATGACTTATCAAACAATATTTCTTCGATGTAAGTCTCGTGTCGAAATAAAGAACTGACGAAATTCAGAAGGACACCGGTCCCTTTGCCTAAGTGGTAGGTAGGTATCAAAGAAATGTAAGATCGTTTATTTTCGTACGAAATGAGTTTTTTAAAATGGTAATCTCATTACCTTTTCATTATAGCAGAGACACATCATCCATTTTACGACAAATAAAATTTAAATATCTAGAAAATATGCCGGACTTTTTATTCTATGAGAGAATTATTACTTGCCAGTACTTTACTGTTTTTTTACTATTTATTTTACTGCATGGGAGATCTTTTAATTTAATATTTTATTATGACATCAAAAGGGACTGATGCGGGCCTTTCCGGATTTTATTACTCATTCATATGTGTGCTAGCTGCGCCCGCGGTTTCACCCGCGGTTTCCCGGATACAAAGTAGCGAATGTCTTTTTCCAGGACTTAAAGTACATACCATTAAGCATTTGTTGCGTGTCTGGGTGTTGCGGGACCATGGTCCTCGTAGTTCCTGGCTCCCTAGATACAGGAAATGCTAGTTAGGGGTCAGGATCAACGTATGTGATCGTTAGGCATATTTATTTATTTATTATATTTGAGAAGCTTTTATTTAACTTGCAATGTATGTATGTTTGTCCGGATGGAATCTTGCAAGCTTAATTAGAACCACTTCCTGTTATCCTACGGAGTTGAAATTTTGCATACTTGTCAAAGTCCGATGACTGATGATGAATGATGAATCTGATGATGGAGACGGGAGGTGGGCAATGGAAATTTTTTGACGGATAATCGTGAACTACTAGTGTTTGGGCTCATTTTAATCTACTTGCGGTTCCGATTACGAATTTGTTAAAAGCTTGTCTTGAAAAAATATTTTTCAACGAAATACTTATTATTGTTTATTATACCAAATTTCATCAAAATCCGTTCAGTTGTTTATGCTTGATTGAATACCAAACATACATACATCCATCCATCCTCACAAATTTTCGCATTTATTATATTAGTAGGATTGTAGGAAGTAAGATTATGACATGATTTTTTTTAAACTAATTCAAAGTTGACGTGTGTTTAGCGCCTCATACCTATTTATACAGGGCCAACTTTACCGCCACTGACTAAAAATGTTTACCTACAGATACAATTTTGTATCAATTTTTGCTACTGCGCCGGTAAGCGGCCATATATGTAGTTTGGCGAGTTATTATTATTATGTCGCTCTTTTTCACAGGTTATACACCCGGTCCTTTGGAAGGCTTGCGCGGGGACATGAGTCCAACACGTAGAGGCCTTTTAGAGCGTTTAATTTAGATATGTAATGGGCAACACATATTGGGGACTGTCTCTAAGTGCATCATTAGAAGATACAATCAAAGACAGCCCCCGATAAGTGCGAGGACTATTCAAAATCAAAATCAAAATCAAAAGTTCTTTATTCAATTTTGTCGTCACAGATGCACTTATGAACGTCAATTATTACAATGACTCTACCACCGAATCGGAAAAAGAACCACTACTCAGAAGATACGGCAAGAAACTGAGGGGCATATTTTTTTAGAACTTTTGTTACAATATTTTATGTTTGTTTTTGACAATATTATTTTTCTTATGTGCCAGTTGACTACTTGGCAGATGCGGAATGTTCCATGCATCTTTGTCTTCTATGTAATTACTAACTTTATAGTATGCTTTTTTTATTAGAATATTTTTCACTCTAAATTTGAATCTACTTTCTGTGAGCTCCGTTATACATTTTGGAATTTTATTGTAAAAACGTACACAATTGCCCATGAAGGACTTATTCGTTTTACTCAGTCTAAACCTAGGTACTGCAATTCTATCCTTATTTCTAGTGTTTATGTTGTGATGGTCACTATTCACCTTGAATTTGTGCAGATTTTTACGAACATACATTATATTTTCATAAATATACAGAGAAGGTAAAGTAAATACATTAATTTGTTTAAAGACTTCTCTTAATGATTCGCGAGGACCTAACTCATAAATAGCGCGAACCGCCCGCTTTTGTAAAATAAAAATTGCTTCTATATCCGCGGCAGACCCCCACAGCAAAATGCCAAATGACATTAAGCTGTGGAAGTATGCAAAGTAAACTAACCGAGCCGTAGCTATATCCGTTAATTGCCTATTTTTTCTAACCGCGTATGTAGCAGAACTAAGTTTTCCTGATAGAGCATCGATATGAGGATCCCACTGCAACTTAGAGTCTATGCCTATACCTAGGAATACCGTCGCCTTGTCTGTGTTGAGTTTATCACTATTAAGCATTACGTTTGGCTCTACATATCTAACATTGGGCAAAGAGAACTTTAAACATTTCGTCTTTTTCGCGTTTAATAACAAGTTGTTGGCAGCGAACCAATTTGACACAATATCTAATACATTATTAACGTGTACTAGTTCACTATCCTTCCTATCTACCTTAAAGATTATCGATGTATCATCCGCAAAAAGTACAATGTCTGCAAGGTCTTTCACCATTAAAGGTAAGTCATTTACGTACACTAAGAACAAGAATGGCCCTAAAATTGAACCCTGTGGTACACCCATTTTGACCAAAGATCCAGATGAAGTGACGCCATTTATACCAACCTTTTGTTGCCTGTCAGTTAGGTAGGACTCTACAAGATCCAGAGCAGTTCCACGAATTCCGTAGTGGTGGAGTTTACGAATCAGAGTACTGTGCTCTACGCAGTCAAAAGCCTTGGAGAGGTCACAAAAATTTCCAATGGCATCCTGTGAACTCTCCCAAGCTTCAAGCACATGGGTAACTAAATGTACCCCGGCATCAGTTGTTGATCTGCTTTTCGTGAAACCGAACTGATTCTCGTTCAATATTCTGTGTTCGTTAAAGTATGACAATAGTTTCCGTAGTATGATTTTTTCAAATATCTTACTTAGAGCCGGAAGCACAGAAACTGGTCTATAATTTGAAGGGTCAGTTTTGTTGGGTTATTCCCAAAGTACTCCAAGAAATTTTCTCAAAGGAGTAGTCCACGAAAAAAATATCAAAAATATATTTTATAATTTAAGTTTCATTCTTCTCCATGAGAATATAAAAATGTTTTCAAAGTACTCCACACTACTAGTTTCAAAAGGATTGTTTTGGTAATAAGTTGTAGTATAATGAGTTCATCAACCGTATACCTACCTATTCGTTCTCAAACTGCTCCAACCATTTCTGTTTAATGATTACTAATAAATAAAAAACTGAACCAAAAGATAGTTGACGTACAGTCAGGTGCAAAACTGTTTATAAAAATATATTTAACCACGAGGAAAAGTTGGAATAAAATACAGTAACTGGTTTGTAATTGTTTATATATATTAATATGAATTACATTTTATACATATATTAGATTAAATATAATTTTGAATAAATCAACCACAATATTTTGAAAAATAATTGTGTATCTGAATAAAAAGTTAAATTAACACGATACTTAAAAAAAACATATAAGAACTTACCTAAAATAATAAAATACATCAAACGTGAATAATAAAAACAATAGGTCTCATTCTAGCCCTAATTTTAAAACAATATTCTAGAACTGTACCAATCAAAATAAAATCAAAGCCAGTTTCAGGCTTTCAGGTCCCTGTTTGTGGAGTGTCGGCTTCTGTTTACAGCAGGAGTGAGTTCTATGATATTGCCTGTTTGAAGTGGAAATTTGCATCCTTTGGTTATGGCATTGGGAAATGTCTTGCTCAGAGCATTTATTTATTTATTTAACTTCGTATGTATGTTGCTCTTTATTGGGTAGAAAAATAAACTCAACTGGACATGTAAGAGATTGACTCTCATTGCTACCCACGTCCACATGTATCGAATAAAGCTGATGAAACGGCATGGGAGAACTCCAAAAGATTCCGTCCATGAAACAGATTTGACTTCGTTTTAAAATTCTTCTGCCCTCCGGGACTTCGATACTTGGTCCAGTGGCCCCAATGTCGTCAGAATGGTCGTTATACATACATTTAAATTTTTTTATAGCACTCTGTTTGTGCCGTGAATTCAACTTAACCTTGATGTATATAATGACCATAATCCGCTTATTACAAAAAAGGCAAGTGAATTGCACCTTACTTAAACATAGATAAACAATACTCTACTCTCCTCTCTCTAAACACATTGATCGCACTATGCGTGTGAACCGATACTGGCGGCGCTAGTGATAGCGACACTGCTTTCCAGCTTGACTTTGGAACTGTCTCTTTCACACTCGTTTTAATAAATAGGTAATATATAATGCAATAAAAATATGTGGTGTGACGAGGTTTACTCCAATTACTACAGACGTAAACATCTAACACAATAAAAAAAAACTTTCGTCTGCATTATTTTGGTACAGTGCTTATAAATACTGTGACTGACTGTACCTTTTCAACATCTCATGGAGTAGAATGAAACTGAAAATGAAACGATAATTTTATAATATCTAGATGGAGTAGTTAGGTATTTGATGCTGCAAAATCACTGGAGTATTTTGAGAATAAAACCAGCAACACGTGGAGTAAAATGAAAATTAAAAAAAATAAATAAAAAAATACTAATATTTCTTTGGAGTAATTTGAGAATTAATGTATGGGATTCTTATCTTCTTGGAACAAAAGAATGGAGTACTTTGGGAATAACCCGTTTTGTTACCTGACTTGAAGATGGGAGTAATATTGAAGAGAGTATTATTGAAGATATGAAAATTACTTATGATTGGGCTATTGAGGTGAATTTTTAATAGATGAGAGCCGGTCTAAGGTATGAGACCTCGGCACATGCCAGTTCCGCCTCATAAGAAAATATTTTGGCAGGTGGTGACTCGCCACCCACTAAATTATTATTGTTATTATTAAACTCTAGATTTCAGGCAATATTAAAGTACAACAAAGTAAAATTAACAGAGGCCCATAGAATATATACCTAACAGACTAACATACATAAAAAAATATAATATTACATTAAATAAACCACACAGACTACTTCACAGGGTTCAACAATTTCGCTCCTTCCCTGTATCTCCGGTATACTACCCCTACAGACCAGAAGTCAGAATTCAGGAACAGTTTCTATCAATCTATCAGTTATACCTATCAATCTACAAGGATGATAATTCTTTAATAAAAAAGCGCAAATAAATATGAACAATTTATTTAAAAATCAATAGTATAGTACAATATAAGGTATGCGTGTAAAACGACGCTCAGCGCCAGTGCCAATACGTGCGTGGACTTGGATGGAGAACCACCCTGATGCAGCTCCGCAAGGCTCTCACCTGGTGAAACAAAATTAGTCATTAGTAAGGGAAATAAGTTCTCTCATCAATCTCAGCAGTCTGGAAACTTGACGACATGACAAGTGTAATCTAATTTGTTAATTTTATTTTCTTCTTGGTCTTGCCTGTTTTTTATCTGTGTTACTCTGTAAAATTTATAATAGTATTTTGTTTGTGTGTAAATTTTTATTTTTGTTATGTTGCCAGTCATGAAAATTATTTTGAAAGTTATTTTGTGTGTCTGTGATGTCACCTTCTGGCTTCTACGGTAGATCAGCGTTGGTGGTTACAACCAGCATTTTGCTAAGTGGAGGCCGTATTATGGCAATACGTGAAACTAAGTTTTAAATTTTAATAATTTTGTATTTTAGCGCATTTTTTTAATGTTAAAAGTTTGAATAGTTTAAATTTATAGTAATTGTTATTTAGCGTTCATTCATTTCCTTTCTTCCTTTTTTTGCAACAATAAACCACCCACACAAAATATTTCTATTTTCTTTCTTTTTCTTCATCAGACGACTCAGGGGCCTTACTCTGATTCGTATATAACGAATCTTCTTTCCATCGGATGAAAGAGTGTCTCTTTTATTCCGCACGAACGAACGAACGAGAGCAATTCAGAATAGGCCCCCTGTTAAATTTCTTCTCAGCCAAGACAATAGATCTGGGTCTTTGCTTGCTTCTCTCGTGTGTATGAAGCCTTTGTAGTACTGAGTTAATCTAATAGAATCAGGCGGGACGTTGCGGAAATTAATCTAAAGTCTAATGTAATAAAAATAATATTTAATGTGATTCCGCAGAATATTCGACGGAATCTCAGTAAATATTTTTCATAACGTTTCAGATTTGTACTGAGTAACATTGTGCAGGTGCTAACGGACCTTTGATAACATGCAGTATGACATGCGCAGGCGGCGAGGAGGGAGGTGGCGCGCGGGCGACTGTGCAGGTGTATCGACCTGCATCATCATTTCGTACTCTCGCCACCCGGAGCACTGAGTTTGCGCCGTTTGGACCAAACTCTGTTCGGACACTGAAAAAAGAAGAAACAAAATTTAATTTAAAAGTTTGATTCGTAGTAGAAAGCCATAGGCCGTTCGACGACTTTAGCCGAAACCGATACCATTGGCCGAAAATCTACCTATGATCATTGCTACGATTTGAAACTTATTATAAATTGTAGCGCAGCGTTGGGCCAGAAGCAAGATGGGTCGACGATATCACTAAAATCGCGGGTCAAACCTGGATGAAAATGGCACAGCAGAGGCGAATGGCATGATATAAGAGAGGCCTAGACGCCTAGACCCAGCAGTATGAAAATTTGTAGATAATGATGATGATGATAAGATCTTGTCCTATATGCATCTTTACGATTATATAGTGCGGATTACATGGATTTTATTCAAATGCGAGAGGCGTTAGTATGCTCCAACAATAATCTTCTCTACCTACCCTCAATTTTGGAATCACCGGTAGGTAATTTTTCTGCTAAAGTTTCATTCGTCTAGACATGACTTTCGGAATCTATTGTTTCTACAGCAACATGCCTGCCTGTATTAACTCTAGCTTTCTTTACGCTACATAAGAAATCTGTGTCATCATCATCATCATCAGCTTGCATCAGCAGCAGCTTAAGTTCTCACTGCTGGGAAACGCCTTCTCTCCTAGGGAGAGTGAGGCTATAATTCACCACGTTGACCCAGGGCGGGTCTGATGATATCACATTTTCTTGAATTTATGTGACTAATTCTTGGACATGCCGTTTCCTCACGATGTTTTTCTTCACCGTTTTGAAAGCGAGTGTTAAATCCGCACAAGTTATGTGCGAAGAAAGTCATTGATATGGGGTCAGTGGGATTCGAACTCTGGTGCGTCGGATCGCAAGTCGCACTATTATTATATACTACTATTAGTCCCTGAGCCACACTCACTCAGAAATCTGTGTGATGATGTCATCTTCTTCACTCACCTAATACCTCCTCTAGTAGTATCATCGTTCAGCAAGTCGTCCTTCCTGTACCACAGAAGCGTGGGGCCACCTTCCATCTTGAGGCCCCGCACTTCACAACGCAGCGCGACTGTGCTGCCCAGCTCACACACTTGCTCGTTAACAGCTGCGCCTGCGCCGTCTACTATGAGTACTGACACTTCTGTTGAGAGAGAAACAGTTGCCTTAGATACTGATTGGATTTTATATTTAGTTTTAACTTAAGCGCTTTTCATCCACCTTAGCTGCGCGCTCCAAAGCGAAGGTTTACCAAATTTACCAATTACCATAAGGCAAACGACTTGCTCGTTTTATCACTCAATTCCATAAAAAAAACGTAAATTCAAGGATCCCAGAAAGAGAAAAGCCGTAAAATGCACCATATCTCAGACCTAGGAAATGAATTGCAAGAAAAACGAAGTCACTGCATGCTTACTCCCAATAGTGCTAAGCCAATTGTAGAAGGAAAGAAAATAACAAAAAAAATATGCAGATCTTAGATTCGCTTTTGTTTTTATATCGTAAAAGTTTGACTATTGGGCGCTTCGCTTGGATCCGCAGCTTCTCGGTGCTTTCGGTAGGCAACCACCTTGTTTTGTATGGAAACAGACAACCCCCCCCCGCTCTTGCTGGTGGCGTGCCGACTGCTGTGGCACACGGATACGGATTGAATTAAATTGTCGTCGAAATAGGCGGGCTAGGCCTGTAACCCGCGCGAGCGTTTGAGGAACTTTTATTACTAGGAGGAAAAATTAAGAAACAAAGGTAATTATGATTAATTTACTATTATATTTCTATAAAATGTACTATAATTACTTATTCAATGTTTGTGGTTTGTTTTTATGCATTGTTCAAATGATTTTTATACTGTTTTGATCACTTTTTAGATAGCGGGTAATTCAAATGAGTTGAATGAACAAATACAATGATGGCAGCTGTAAGGTGATGAAAGCGACGCCATTTTGAGCGTAAATGAAGAAGGAGGAGATCCGGAGAGGAGTTGGTCGGTGTTCATTTTGCAGCAGGGCTCGCGACCGCAGTACCCGCAAATTCTGCAGCAAATGTAGGTATGAGGCGCATTTGTAGCGAACATCAGACAGTGCCCTGAATGTATGCCAACAGATTGACTTACTGGCCATAAAATTGTTATTTGATTGAAAAAAATTAATAAACAACATAAATAAACAAAAAATAAATAAAATATTTACATATAAAAACTAAGTATAAGATCTCAATGCTTCAAAATTATGTTTTTTAGGTGTATATTATTACGTTTCTAATTATAATTAAGAAACTAAGAGTGTATATTCTACGTGCTATTATTATAAAATTAAAGATGTTTCGTTATTTTACACAGTTATAACTCATTTTTTTTAGATTTTAGTGAAATAATTAGCTTTCAAATGGGCTACACCTGTATCCCGTGCGAGCGCTGAAAGAGTATTATTGGACGCGTGTACTGTAGTGTTAATATGGCAGTCGCAAAACAATGTTCATTCATTGAACTAGTTCCTAACAACTTTATTAGATCTACCTTCACAAAATAAAAATAATTTTATCCTCTTTGTTATTGAAAATGGTAATCTAAGTATTATTTATTTGATAACGAAATCAAAATTAAAATCTCTTTAATCATTTTGGCATCACAGACGCACTTATGAATGTCAAATTATCACAATGACTCTACCACCGTATCGGAAAAAGAACCACTACTCAGAAGATACGGCAAGAAACTGAGGGGCATTTTTTTTAGAGATTTTGTTACAATTTTTTGGGGTTTTACAATGTTATGTTTCTTATGTACCAATTGGTTACTTTGCAGAAGAGAACGAGATGTGTTATTGTAATAGATACTTGCCTTACTTCTATACCTTCTACTTACTGTCAATCTACGTGTTAGCCTCATTGTTATTCACTTGATCTCGGATGCTGCCGTTCCGCCACTCGTGTAATATTTTACTTTCAAGTTATTCAGTGTTTCTCAATATAAGTGAATTGTATTCTGTTTTTGAGAAAATAAATGTCTTAAAACACATAACAACGAGTGATTTAAACGAATGAGGAATAGATTTTATAAATAAGAAAGAAGAATTAAGAGGTATAAATAAGACTGAAGTTGATGCAGGGATGACAGATGTACGCTATTTTATTTGCCAGAAGCTGTGAAGTGAAGTTGAGTTTTGATGAAGGTAACAAACTAGACAAATGCGAGACGTCTGCAGTTTACAAAGGTGCTTTAGAGAAACTGTCCGTAAAATAATTAGGTATAAAACGACTCTATTATGTGTATTATAATATGTGTATAAACCCGAAGGGGGCTCATTCTGAAAGTTATGGCGAACAACGTTTGTTCAACAAGTTTTGAAATTTCGAAGATTTGCATTCATAAAAAGTTCTCGTAGTTTCCTCTGCGAAATGTAAAAAACACATTATGGCAACCCTACAACAATACTAGAGCTGTTTTAAATGACGAGCAGCTGGAGACGCAATAATAGCAAATACTGATTCAAGGTAGGGTTGTCGCAAATTTTACAATATTGGAATTGCAAATACGCTATATCAAACTTCTGTACACGTCAAGTTATTCGCATGCTTGGTCAGAATAGCCTCCTTTTGGGTATACATATTAATTTATACCTTGTATATAGGTACTGCTATCACTAAAAGCGAGTAAGGAGTCGAAAGGCTAATAAAGATATATCAAGTGAAAGGCACAACTGCTGTTTACTTCCATAAGAATTACTTAAGCAGTAACAATAATGTTGTAAATAATCTTATTTAGGAGCTTATGAAGTTAGTATAATTAAGCATGTGCGTGTAAGTACTTGTTTAAAGTTACAAGAAGATGCTTATGTTAATGACGTTAAAGCCCGCTCGTGTATGTCTGACTCGTCGGAAATACAAGTATTATGAACATTGTGAGAGCAAGTCTGCCTTAATTTTATGGTCATGTCTCATTTCTCAGAAAGCTTCGGAGCTAGCAACGAGGCGTAACACATATGATTTTATAACATCTTTTAGGAAAATTTTCTTGAGTTCCGTTACTCATATTTTTAAGTACTTCAGTAAATTTAGTCTATTTAAAGTGTGGAAGAACTTTTAATATCTTGTACACAATAGATTAGTAGGCTCTGATTGGTCCCTGCGTCGACACCAAGGCAATAGGGAGAGTTCTTAATATCAAGAAAAGATGGCGTCACGGAATTTCTCTCGATAGAGCGACGTGGTTAGTTTTAATTGTATAAAAAGTACTGTTACTTGTCTAATTCAATTTTCAATTCAATTTATTCAAGAAAAACATGATATCTTAATTGAGTAACACAATATAATATCTTAATTGAGTAAAATAGCTAATTTTATGTCATAAAAATAGCTCGTACATAATTATGACACATAAAATAAATATAAGATAATCACCAGCATTCGTAACGTGTGTTACGATGCTAGTTAGTATTTTAATTAATATAAAATCTTGCCTCATTAAAGGGATAAGTAATAGCGGGGTTGTTTAAACTATCACTTAATTTCATCCATTATTAAAGATGAAATTAACTGAAGTAAATAACGGTAAAATATATAAGTAGAATTTTTTATATAATCCAGCACTTTTAAAAAAAATAGTGACGCGCACCTAGAATTTGTTGTGCATAATCTTGTGTGGCAACGTACTGCGCTCACATTGGGATATACCATAATCATAATGCCCAGTAATAATATCACAGAATAAATAATAGTATGTACTAATAATAGGTATCCCCTTTTTTAATCAACACAATAATGTATCTGTAAAAGGTTTTTCCCCAAAGTGGAGTGTTTTAATTTTCATCTTGTTTATTGCAATTCTTTATTCTTTCTTCTTTCATTCTAGCGCGGTGTGGTAGCTACAGGCGTTGTCCTAATAGAACGCGAGTACGCGGTCATCGCGCGAATAAGCTACGAGACGATTTGCAAGTTGTTCCCCATCACGCAAATGTCAATAAGGACACTTGTTCGGCGCCTGTATGTTCGCACGAGCAACATTTGGTCGTATCGTGTAAATTCGTGTAGTCGCGTTTTATTAGGGCAACTCCATAGGCTTCCGATATATCCTAATGACTGTTGTCTGAAAGATACTAAGAAGAAAGAAAGAAAGCGAAGCACGTTAGTGCTGAGATGTCAATACCACACAAACTTTCACTCGTCCAAATGGAGACCGTGGCGAACGTTCCAACCTAGCAGATATGTTACGAAAGGCCAAGCGAGCAACGCTGCGAGCGCTACTATATCTCGGGCGAATATGTGGAGGTAGTTAGTACCTGGTACTCTCAAAGTGAGTCGGGCTGTCCTCGGAGGGTGTGTCGGCATCTGGCAGTCGTAGTGGGCTGCGTCCGATGGCCTGACTTCCTTTACCTCCAGCCGCCAGATGTCTGGTGGGATGAAGCGGGACGAGTACCTGTGGGTATAAATAAAATGTCATTATGAATAGACATAAGATATGGTGTAAAGTATATAGAATATAAGTATGAACCTTGCTATGGAAAGGAGGAGGTTCTCAATTCGATTGTATTTAATTATTTTTTTTTTTATTTGTTCAGACACCTCTGTTTAACGCCTCCTTAGTAAATACTATCATCATCATCATCATCAGCCCATTCCGTTCCCACTGTTGGGTGTCGGGCCTTCTCTGATAGGTAAAGTATGGTCCATTATCCACCACGCTGGCCCAGTGTGGTTTGGTGGATGTCACATGTCCTTGAATTTTTGTGATTAATTCTTGGACATGCCGGTTATTCACGATTTTAGAGCGAGTGTTAAATCCGCACATAAGTTAAGAAAGTCAGTGGTGCGGGGCCAGCGGGTTTTGAACTCAGGTGCGTCGGATCGGAGGCCCCCGTGCCACTGAACCACATTTGCTCTTAATACTCATAGAGTAACAAAAACTACTGGCACAAAATGCTCGACACGAGTTTTCTTCAACTTTATTCCCAGGCGTCCACCGACCTGAGATAAAAAAGCAAGTTTCCGCCGGGATTCCCCAACTTCCCAAGTTTGGTGTTCGTAATCTACGTGGAGTAAAAATGGGATTTACCTGTCATTGGGATTTACCTGTCAGTCGGTCAAGTTTGTCGGATATAGGTGTATGATCGTGGGTGGAAAAATCTTCGTGAAGTGAAAGATTTAACCAATAGAAATTATGGCCAATTAATAATAGTTTATTTATCCTTCATTTTGGAAGAGAAGAAATATAGGTTTTGGAAGTACAGACACAACATATTGTAAATGGATTTAACCATAATAGCCTGTTCTAAATTCCATCATGACACGGCTGATACACCCAGGATTGACTTCCGGCGAGGGAACTCCTCAACAGAGAATAGGACAGACATGAAATTTTTTTGTACATGCATTTAATTGCCATAGCCCGTTTTTTAACTTCGTCATGATGTGGCTGCTAGATCATAAAAGCTTGTCTTTAAAAACTTTTTAAATTATTGACTACTACTACTTACTATATACATAGTATTTATCTGCTACCTAATAGACTTGGCTGGCACCGACATCAAATATATGAGTGGGTAGCGCTTGTAATAATTATATTAATTTATTTTTCACTTATGAGTGCCTATTTGTGGTATTGAAGTAGGTTTAGTTTTTTTTGAAAAATAATTTATTGTTTTTTTATAAAAAATAATTATATATACGGTTACCTATCATCAGCTGTGTACTGCTGAGTACCGGTATACAGCAGTTCCATTGGATCCTCTTCGTTTTTCCGCCGCACCCATGACACCTACAACAAAAGTAACGTATTGAATAACTTCAAAAAACTATTAAGCACACTTTTTTTAATGTACTTAAAAAAATACATTTAATATGACAGTTCTAAAAAAAATGCCCCCTAATTTCTTGCCGTATCTTTACATATTGATAATTGCTCTCCAACCAAAGGTTGCCTGGAAGAGATCGCTTTTAGCGATAAGGCCGCCCATTATAACACTTTATTTTATTGTTTTTTATGTAATGTCTGTAATTTAATCTTTGCAATGAAGCGTTCATCTGTGTTTCTTCCGGGTAGTGGTTCTTTTTCCAATACGGTAGTAGAGTCATGGTAATAATTGGCGTCTATAAGTGCGCCTGTGATGCCTATAAGTACATTAAATAAAGAACTTTTGAACTTTGATTGATAGAAAATAAAAGACGAACAATAATGGCGATCAGTTTTCACTAACAACTTTGACTTAACAGGTAAAACTGACATCCTGATGTAGAGGCTTATAAATAAATTTCTGTTAACTGTTTCTGTTTTATATTTTGTGTAATGTACCTGTAAACCCCAAAATAAAATAAATCCCTACTATTTATCTATCAGTTTCCATACATTCAAAAACTGTCAACTCAGTTTCCATTGTTAGTTTTAACTGTTATGTCAAAACTGTTAGTGAAAACTGACCGTACGTAGCCGCTATAACAATGATACACGTGTCCACTGTTGACAACAAAATAATTTATCTGTGTCAAGAAGAAACAGGCTCTTTATCTTACTTTTCCATTTGTTATCGGAATTTTCCCATTTACGAACAAATATTTCGTTGAATAATATGACATCAAACCTTGGGTAGTTCAAGACTCATTTAAGGTCACTGAACTCTAATAGAAGTCAACAAAATTGTTTTGACAGCTTCTGTGGTGTAGTCGTTGGATAAGTCATCATAGTCATGTCTAGGTAATATACGACGGAGGTTGTAGGACAAAAGTAAGTATTTTCAAACAACTCGAAAAATTAGAAAAAAGGCACATAACGTTTTACTTGCCTATCTACTGTCAGCTTGGCCTATCTACTGTCTGCCATTTTGTTGCCATTTGTGTGTGTGTGTGTGTGTGTGAAATGGCGGCATGAAAACAGGCCAGACATGTAGGTTGCCTTTGTTTTAAATTAAGGTTCTGTGGAACTATGGTTCTTGTAGTTCCTAGTTCCCTAGATACAGGGGATTCTGGAATTATATTTTTAGGCCAAGATTATTTTATGTTAGGTTTGCAATAAGCCTGTAGTGGGAAGCGGGGAAGTTTACTACGCTATCCGCTACCTTCGAAGATAAGGACATCACACAAGCGGAAGCCTATAAAAAATGAGTAGAACATACTTATTACCAGTTTATCATGTAGTGCGTCCACCTTGCAGTCCAGGTGTGCTGTAGAACCAACCAGCGCTTCAATTTCCGGGGCCGCTGCGGCGTAGATACCGGAGCCAGTGCCCGGCCTGGATTTATAGACACTTTGGTTAGTCTTTAGAAATATTTGAAGATAAATTTGTTTGTGTATAAGACTTTTTTACTTGCCAGTTAACTAAACTCAAAGGCGTTAATAAAGCCATCTCAAGGTCTAATCTGAGACACCATACATCTTTTTTCTGTGAGCACTAACGAAGCTCACAGAAAGTAGTTTCAAATTGCGGGTGATAAATATTCTAAAGAAAAAAGCATACTATACAGTAAGTAATTACATAAAAGACAAAGATACATGAAACATTCCGCGTCTGCCAAGTAGTGAACTGGCGCATAAGAAACTTAATATTGTCAAAAACAAACATAAAATAATTGTAACAAAAGTAATAACTCAACATTTGCACGCTGATAAAGCAATAAAATATGTAACTGGAACATTTTTAAAGACCTAAGTGTATTATAAAAGAATCTATCATGATTATATGCAAATAAATATTTTGGCATTTGGAATTTGATTTGATTTTCTGCAAACCTTAGAGATGAATTGAAAGCAAGCCTTTTTCCTATGTCATGTACAGTATTGCAATGCATTCAGTCCATTTCATTAATAAGTCTTCATCGACGTTAATGAATCAGATTCTATGCAAAATCGACTATTGAAAATACACGGTCTTCACTTAACTTCGAACATTCCTTTGTTCAATGTTTAGAACGTACTTCAACCTTTTCAAGAGTCCATTAAAAATCTTTTACGAGTAACTTTGTCAGCGAGAATTGGGAGTTGTTACATCTTGTTTACGATCCTACATAACGACGTCAAAGTATTAAAATATCAAAGGGACTAATCTTGTTATACTCACTTTTCATTTTTATGATGCTGATGCGTGTTGGAGTACGTATCGAAAATATAATTGAGCAAAGGGGCACTGGATCCCGTCTCTCCCGGCTTTCTTCTTCTCTCCATAATCAAAGGTGGACTGGTCACCGCTAGCGTGCTGGTTTCTATATCACGCAACACGCTCACAACCCTTCTCTTTCTGTTTCTTTTGCCGTCGTCCATTACTTTAGCTATTTTAGCACCGTCATTGGTGTCTACAGCGTCGACTCTGTGTGTTTCAAAGCGTCGGGCCTTATCCTCGAGATTCTCGTAGAAGTTGAAGTTTATTGGATTTGTATAATTAAAGTTGGAAAGCTCCGTCGTGTTGTGGAGCTGCGTGCTAGTGTGCAGCATTTGGTAGAGTTTGTTCAGTGTCGGCTGGGAGTCGGTGGAAGCCTCGTTTAATAAAGTCGAGGCTGTGTCGGCATCTGTGCCTAGAAAAAGAAACGTTATTTGACAACAATCAGAGGAAGGACTCGCATCCAGATTTCGGAATCTAGTCGAGAATTGAGAGCGTAGATATGTTTGGACAGTCAGCATAAATGATAAGTTTTTCTTTACATAAGATCTATGTATCTGGATCTATTTATGATGTTGTTCTGTTCATATTTATGATCACGTTACCCGTCGTGTCATGGTCGTGTTGTTGTAATAACCGTGATCACGTTGTTATTTTACTGGTGGTAGGTCTCTCGTATGCGGGAGGCCGTCTGGGTAGGCACCACAACTTTGCCAGTTATTCTGGCGCCAGGCAGTGGTACGAAAGCGTTACTGTGTTCCGGTTTGAAGGGCATTGTAGGCAGCGAAATTACTGGGCATGTGAGACTTAATATCTGATATCTCGGGGTGATGAGCGTTTTATGATATTAAAAGTACTCACTGCACTTATTATGGACAGTATTTTGTCACTTATTATGTGGTGGCACTGCAATTATTATGGACAGGCGTGGCGATAACCATCATATGAACGACATGCTCGTCTCATCATACGATTCGGTAAAAAATAAGTTTGGCCGCTGTGTTCCCTAATTTTATGAGATGTGTCCGAAAATGAAGCATGTAAGTGTTATGTAGATCTAAAAGAAGACGGCAGTTAAGCGTTTGCTCAGAGTCGTTTCCTTAATGGTTCACCGAATATCATCCCAAAATACGACTTGGTCGCTTGACAGTAAGCCTTTGTTCAGTAGGTGGTCTTACAACCGCTATCGGAGTCTACCACTCCATTTAACTGAAGTCATAGGTGCATGGATGAGGCGGGAATTAAACTCCAGTGCGTAATGCTGTGTAACCGTTCGACCACACTCCCTCTAAATTTTAGTAAAGTCAAAGTCAAAAGTCAAAACTAATTTATTAATTAGGCACAAAAATGCACCTTTAAACGTAATAAACACATAATACAAACCAAATTAAAAATGTTTTCAAAATTGGACTTTTAACATGACTGAAAAAAAAAGGGAAGCAAATCTGCATTTCTTTCCCAAACTCAAATTGAAGCCAGAAAAGAAATGCGAAAACTGACTCTACCTAGTGCTTCGGCAGGGATGTTTTTTTCAACCCTTTTAAAATGTCTCAAAATATAACAATGAGCAATTAAGTATAAATTATAATTAATAAAATGTCAAACTAGAAGTGCGAGTCAAATGTATATTAATAATTTACTAGTATTAATTAATATTGTATTAACTTTTTGATATTTGCTTCTCTTCAAATAATAATTGCTATTTGCTAAAATGTTTTTAAACTTTTTAGTAGCAATGTTTAATGTAAGTACTATCAATAGTTCTTTGGTACTATAATGTATTCTGTGGCGTACATCGATTTCTAGGCGCTCGGTATTATTCCTTGAAAGGCAAAACCCAAGCTTGGAATAAATTGCTTGAGCTGTAAACTAACCTAGGCCCAGGACTCTATGTTGTTAAGTTCAAGTTTGATGACTAGGCTATTGTACTGTAGTGGGAGAGGGGTCATTTGCAGAAAGCCGTCTAGGTGAAGTGCCAGATATTCTATCGGCAAATACATACCTAGTAGGTATATACGATATCGTAAGATTACAATGCTTCGAGTAATCGTAAGCTATCAGAGAAATATCTGAGTTTCGTGACTTGAACACTTTGCATATATTATACATATATAAATACCTTTATTACTGAAAACAACTCTACACTCTACATACTAAAACTAAACTAACTACTTACAAGAAGAAGCAATTCGACAACCCATAGACCATTAAAGGCCTATAGATAGCTCAAATGCTCCAACCCACTACCAGTTGGCAGCGTACCCAAGATGCTGGCAGTATTGCCCCGTTGGATTGCAATACTGATACGTTTGGTACGAGCATTTTGGTCACGCGTCGCATCGATCAGGCGCTCTGACAGACTTTTGAAAATACGTTAAGCTCCCGGTCCCCACGGACCCAAAGTCTCCACACCAAACGGCTCAAATATGTAACCGCTACCGAGGTTAGCATATTTAAATATCATCATCATCAGCCCATTACGTTCCCACTGCTGGGACTGGGACCTTCCCTCGTAGAGAGAGTATGGGCTATAATCCACCACGCTGGCCCAGTGCAGGTTGGTGGATGTCACATGTCCTTGACTTTTTGTGAAAAATTTTTGGACATGCCGGTTTCCTCACGATGTTTTCCTTCACCGTTTTTAGAGCGAGTGTTAAATCCGCACATAAATTAAGAAAGTCAGTGGCTTGATCGAATGGGATTCGATCTCGGGTGCGTCAGATCGAAAGTCGCACGAGCTCCGACTGAGTCACACTCGCTCTATATTAAATGCTCTATATTATACATAAATTAATATATATACGGTATTGGTATATTATTTAGGCTTGGCACTTACAGACTATAATCCCGTGACTGTGCTGTACTATCTTTAAAGAGCTTTAGCACGTGTTTAGGGTAAGTAACATTATTCTAGAGCGTTACGTATTTATAGAGGATTAGAGACGCTTCTTCTAAAAGCTTTTACTTATAGAAAGGTCACGAACATTGTCTCATTTTTATACAGATATAAATTCTATGTTTTATACATATCCGATACACAATTCTATTCAGTTTTGGTATCGGAACTTTTTCATTCGGTTATATCGGACGCGGACGAGTTTTACCACAAACTCTAGCAAAACAGTTTACCTTTTGCGATTCTTTAAAATGTTCTTCTTTACCTCAAGAAATAATATATATTTAAAGATTTTTATACAACTAAGCAACGAGAGCAAGTCGTTTGCCTAATAGTAAGCGCTATGCCTGGCCATGACAGGGCTACATAGAACTTTAACTGCCATGAAAAGGACTGCGGAGCATTGCATTGCGCACCATTCACTGACTACAATGCCCTTCAAACCTGAATACAGTAATGTTTGCGCTTTACTGACTGGCGGCATAATAGATGGCAAAGCGGAGAGGGAAGGGGGGGATGTCACCATACACGACTTCGTGTATACGAGAGACCCAAATATCTTTTCTTCCTTCTGTGTAAGTGTTTAAAATTTTACATTGGTGCTTTTTGTAGTGTATGTGGGTAGTTAGATATTATGTAAGTGAATAATAATATAAGCCAGGTGTAACTAATACTTGTCGAATTATGTTCAGTTGAAACAATGACTTGCCGACTACTATCTTTTTTCAAAGTACCTAAGTGTTTTTTTTTAATGTAACTGAATGACGAGACGAGCTGGTCGTTTGCCTGATGGTAAGCAATACGCCAGCCATAACAACAACAACACCACCCAGAACTATTTTTTGCAAAATCCTGCGCGGTGCTGCACTGCGCTCGTCACCCTGAGACAATTAGCTGATGAGTCTCATAATGCCCAGTAATTTCGCTGGCTACAAT
Source organism: Petrophora chlorosata (assembly GCA_951640565.1). Lineage (NCBI taxonomy): Eukaryota > Metazoa > Arthropoda > Insecta > Lepidoptera > Geometridae > Petrophora > Petrophora chlorosata. The sequence goes on along the minus strand of OX621194.1, from coordinate 3,918,330 downwards.
GCCCTTCAAACCGGAACACAGTAATGCTCGCGCACTACTGCTTGGCGGCTGAATGACTGGCAAAGCGATGGTACCCACCCAGACGGCCTCTCGCATACGAGAAACCTACCACAAGTCACACCACCACAAGACAATCTCTACCAAATTTGCTAATTTTGGTCTCAATTTCTTAAACGGAGAATATATTAGGTTTGTAGGTTTTCCTTTTTCTAAGTATATGTCTATTTTTAAAGTTAACAGCTTCTAAATTTCAAAAAAAAAATTCAAGTAAATATCGAGTTTTTTGGGTCCATTTATTCAAATTCTATAGGAATTATGGAAAAATAAAAACCTACAAACCTCAATAATGATAACATCGCTTACATGTCCAAATTTCATCGAATTTGGTTAATGTTTAGGGATAGAAAAACGTTTTCTCTTTTTGTATGAAAATTTCAGCGTGCCGTTCCCTCTTAATGAAGAAATACTCAAGAACCAGCGACCATGTAAGTCTCACCCCTTTATCACACACGCAGTTTTATATTCATTCCCTAATTGAAGACTTCTTATTTTTCATAGAATACCTTATTTTGCAGCATTTCTTAGTACGCTAGTAATAAGCATATCATGATACCTTAAATTGTCCTTTAAACTTGAGAGGGTATTTTGAATAATAAAGGCACTTCAGCACAATAGGCTTCCTTAAGACTGAAATTTAATTTGGTCGTCTGGAGAGTTAACAAAATATTTTGAATGCGACATCGTTTACCGACCCTTTACCAAAACAGATTCCAAGAAGGTTGGGGCACTGCGTAAACAATTTCGGGGACGCTTATGTTTTATTCGAAAATTTGAATTGGGGGAAATGACAATAGCTTGCTAGCCCATGGTAATGGAGAAAAACAGACTGTTTATTGAATAAACATGTGATTTTAAGTACAAAATAGATAATATAAGCATGACAAGGTATACGCGTGTCTCTGGAATATTATACAATTGCTAAACATATTCGTCAGCCATCATTATTGAACCCACCTGCCCTACCACAGAGACTGTCTTAGAACAGAAGATAATTACATAGGAATATCTATCCAAGGCCTGTATTATAAGATTGCATAATAATTTATATATATAATATAATTTTATTTCATTTCAATAATATATTGACTGACATTGTATTAGATTATTTTAATTTCATTTGACTATTGATTTTATTGTTGACTATTGAATTGGTAATTTGACTGACTGTGTATTGTTATTGATATATGTATTGTATAATATAATATATATATATATATGTGTGTGTGTGTGTGTTTTATAATTATTAAGCTATTGCATAGCTTCTATCGCGGGCCTTGAGCGTGGAGACCGAATCCAGAAATTCCGTAACGAAAAAAACCTAACACCCCCCACTCCGAATGCTATGCAATAGCTTTACCGCGGCAGTCTCCGAATGCCATACGTCTTTTTTTATAAATAGAAATATATTATTATTAAATATGTTTACAAAATATATATGTATGTGTTTATTATATATGTATGTATACAAAAGCAGTTATAATATTTACATAAATACACAACCGTCTTTGTCGTATCGCAAATCCTCTCCATCCAAAGGTTGTCTGATCGCTTATTAGCGATAAGACCGCCCATTGTACTATTAATTTTTAAGTTATATTTTTTTATTTGTTTTTGTTATGTATACAATAAAGTGTTACCATTCAATCAATCAATCAATAGATCATTACCTCGACAAGGCAGTGCTGAGAGTGCGGCCAGCAGAAGCGCCGCCGCGGCCGGCGCTCGCATCGCTCCTACATCCTCATTGCCTCTGAAAAAAAAACTTTCTGTTAATAAACAAGGAACTAATTGACAACTCAGTCTCAAAGCGAGTGTGGTACCGCGGGAACTCGTCAGACTTTGAATCTGACGCACCTTAGTTCGAATCCCTTTAAGCCCCGCACCAATGACTATTATTAAGTTACGTGTGGATTTTAAAATCGCTTTAAAAAGTGAAATTGAACATCCTGTAGAAATGTCGGTTTCTTCACGAGAATCACAAAATTAGGTGAGTAAAAGAGAGAGTTTCTTGTTTTTATTCAATAGCTCTTAGGAACGTAATATTGATCTCTTCGAAATTTGCATTTGTACTTATTAATCCTCATCTCAGAGCGAGTGTGGCTCAGTGGGAGCTCGTGCGACTTTCGATCCGACGCACCCGAGTTCGAATCCCGCTGACCCCGCACCACTGACTTTCTTAAGCTATGTGCGGATTTAACACTCGCTCTAAAACAGTGAAGGAAAACATCGTGAGGAAACCGGCATGTCCAAGAATTTTTCACAAAAAGTCAAGGACATGTGACATTCACCAACCCGCACTGGGCCAGCGTGGTGGATTATGGCCTATTCTCTCTTTATGAGAGAAGGCCCGTGTCCCAGCAGTGGGAACGTGATGGGCTGATGATGATGATGAATCCTCATCTATATAAAAATTTGAACAGATATAAAAACCAACTTCACACCTTACGGTAACCGGTTCTTATTACCCGAGTCCCAGATGCACTCACCTGGTAGGCTCACATTATGAATGTCAGTATACATATTTGATAATTTATCCAGAACATCAGTGTGAACAAAAAAATTATATAAAAAATTGAAAAATTTTCTTATATTACTAATAAATACAATACAATACAATACAAATACTCTTTATTGTATACCAGTAACATAAAAAAATGATTACAGATAAACCTTATAACTAGGGTAGTACAATGGGCGGTCTTATCGCTTAGAGCGATCTCTTCCAGACAACCTTTGGATGGACAGTATCGGAAGAAAAGAAGTAGACGGTGGTATATATAAAGCGTGTTACTCATTGACGATTGGTTCTTTTTCCGATACGGTGGTAAAGCATTGTAATAATTGCGTTCATAAGTACGTCTGCGATGAAAACTGATTAAAGAGATTTTGATTTAATTTGGTTTGACGAATTTTTGAAAGAAATTTAATACTTTTGACACCATTTTAACTTTATTTTTTTTTCCATTTGCCATTACAATACAATACAATGCAATACAATACATTACAGTTACGTATATAATGCAGTTTGATGGTGTAAATAATAGCGAATCAATAATAATAAATACACAAATATTATTAACTGCATAATAAGAAAACTACAAAATTGACTAACATTAATTAAAAAGAAAATAAAAATAAATTTCTAATAATGAACCATTGACTGTAAAATGCTATTACTTGCGTCCTCCTCTCTTCTAATGTTGCTGCACTCCACGGGGTCCATATAATACTGTACGTTTACCAAATTACACCTTGTACTATCTATGGAAGCTATGGAATCATAAACCAATAGGTATTGAATTTTACTTAAAACTAATCCTCTCCAAAATCGTTATTCATAAGCACATTCATTGCATTCGCTAAAAACGTATTAATATTCAAAAATTCCAAATGCTCTTTCCATTTCCGATCACTTTTTTGTAAGCAAGTGGGGATTCCGATCGCGATGCTATGGATATCCGGTAGAGATGGGAAAATTATTTGTGTTATATCTTGGATATCGATATTTTGCGGAAGCAAGAATCGATTTATTTTTTAGAAAGCGAACTTAGAAATGTTTACATGTTATTTATTGAATACAATATTTTTACAATAATAATAATATTTTATACAATATTTATTTAATTTCGGAAAATATGTTCCATAAGACAAAGCAAAGGCTGCTTTTGAGTAACCAACTTAATTTCTACTTGAATAGTTCGATTGTCTATAATTAGCTTCGATTTACCGATTATTTTAAACAAAAACAATCGATTTTTCGTTCTGTCATCGTCACATCCCAATTTGCCAGAGGGAGGCGTTCATTCCCCCTAGCTCCTCTTACAATACCCTCCGTGCCCTCGTTTGATGACATCAAATAATATTATGAACCAGCTTTTCCCGTGACTTCGCCCGCGTTCCCTATTCGAGCTTATATTCGTATTTTTTCTAAGACCATCTCAGCAAGATCTCCCTAGTATTAATATTAGAGCGCGTTCTACGAAGAGGTCAAGCTGTATCTTCGTCACCCAATCGTTTTTTATGTAACATACGCTATAATCTAAGTCGAGACAAATACCAAAGAAATACTATCACACCCTGAAAACCGCATTAATTCAGCCGCATTAATCCATTCAGCAGTTTCCGAGTCTATAGATAACAAACCTACAAACAAATAGACAAAAATTCTAAAACCCGTGGATTCGTGTTCAGTACCCTCTAAATAGTCGATCCCAGTTGGTTTTTCAAAAATATCTTCAATGTACAGAATTGGTTCAGTTCCATTTTTATAATAGGAATAGCTGTGCCCGCGACTTCGTGCGCGCGGAATAGTCTTACAACCCTTTTTTTGCATTAAAAAGTAGCCTCAGACTCTAGACTATCTGTGTACCAAATTTCATTGAAAACGGTCCAGTAGTATTGGCGTGAAAGTGCGACAGACAGACAGACAGAGTTACTTTTGCATTTATAATATGAGTAAGGATAGATTCAATTCTTGCGATCGTGAATGTCAATATACATCACATCTCGCTTCATTTTCATCTGAAGCAAAAGCAAATATTAATTAAAAAATTTACATATTAATATGAACTTTCGGTCGAGAAACACGAATGGATTTTCGTTATAAAACAAAGCGGATTATAATAAAGTGCCTGGGATATTTTATTTCATAGAGATTATTTTTTGAACGTATATCAACGACGCCAACGTCTGCTCGCTTTATGATATTGTTTTGTTGGCATAATAATTATAATCCTAACCTATTCTCGTTATTTTTTAACCCCCGACGCAATAAAGATTACTGTTATAAGTTTTTTTTTTTTACACTTAATAGATCTATGTTTGGCCACTATCTCGCCTGATGTGTAGCGATGATGTGGCCTGAGATGGAGCACGTAGATCTAGAGAGAGACGGCAGTTGAGCGGCTGCTCAGATCCGACTCCCCGATGGTTCACCGAACATCATCTCCTAAACACGACTAAGTCGCTTGACGCCCACCGAGCCATGCGCTTTGTTCGGTGGGTGGTATTACATCCACGGCCAGACCCTACCACTCCAAAGCGCGTAAGCGGGTTTCATCACGATGTTTTCCTTCACCGTTTTAGAGCGAGCGTGCAAAATCTGTACTTAACTATAAGTCATTGGTGCAGGGCCGGATCGGGATTCGAACCCAGGTGCGTCGGATCGAAAGGCGCACGAGTTCCCGCTGAGCCACACTCGGTCTAAAACTACTATGTGACCACTATGTGTGTCTCTATGTGGCATCCTACCTCTTAAAAGGGTGAACTGATTTTGATGTGGATTTTTTATTTGAAAGCAGGTTTTCTAGCGTTGGTTCTAGTTCTAGCGTGAGGTTTTATCAAAATCGGTTCAACCGTATTTTACTTTTTATAAGTTTTTGTATCGGGGTTTAAATTTTAGTTTCTGAAAATTGTTACATACTTAGTTACAAAAGTGTTCGCCTTGTAACTTAATGACCGTTCGCAATATAATAACAAGTACACATTTTATCAAAAATATCAAATCAAAATCAAAATCTCTTTAATCATTTTGGCATCACAGACGCACTTATGAATGTCAAATTACCACAAAGACTCTACTACCGTATCGGAAAAAGAACCACTACTCAGAAGATACGGCAAGAAACTAAGAGGCATTTTTTTTGATACAATTTTAATAAAACTAAAAAACAAGATTTTGTTACAATTTTAATAAAAACCGACTTCAATATATCTTCGAAGTCCAAGGTCAAATATCGATAAAATTTATATGGGACCACTTCGTAGATACTGAACCCAACGCAAGATTTTTCCAAATTTGTTCATAAATGACGAAATTCAGAGATAACAATAAAAAAAAGCATACAATCAAATAGAGAACCTCCTCTTTTTGCAGTCAGTTAAAAATGAACTAATTTAAAAATATTTGTTTGAGATTGTGTAATTAGGACTGGCAGTGGGTAGTACTTATTTAGTTTTCTTTGGTACTAGAGTGGATAGTACCATTTATCACAGTAATGTTATGAATGCGAAAGTTTGTATGTAAGTGTGATTCTGTGTTAGTGTGTTTGTTACTTCTTCACGCTGTGACGGCTCAATGGATTTTGCCTGCCTTTCTGCCACGTGGGTGGCAGAAAAGGGTGTGTGGGGCTCGAACCCACTAAAAACCCCCCCGTGTGCAGTTCACTGCTGTGGTGGGGCGAGATGGGGTCGCGCTAGCATTCACCATCTCGCCCCGGCAGATAGTTTATAACCTGGATTATATTTTTATCCCGAGAAACTGCGGGTCTCAGCTAGTATTATATAAAAGAATAAACATAAACCATCTTAATTTCAATTAGGTACTTCAAGCCGCTTAAAGCCCATTAATTTTAATAAATATGATATACGCGAATGTCGCCGCGGAAAAATCTCGAACCGCTAAAAGCGAGGGAATCTTCATAAATTATTTATTTACAACATAATTTTGGTCCACAAAACTCCTGTAGCTTGCGCTTACTGCTCAAAAGCTCGAAAGAAGCATTATACCTTCAGTAATCCTATTTACTGGGCATCAGTGACGTACCTAGGACCTGCATCGGGGGTTAACTCATTGAATGCCAACATTTTTACACAGCTGAAGTTGGTTGCTACCATACATTTGTCTATCTACGGATATATATATATATATATATATATATATATATATATATATATCTGGCGCCAGTTAAAAAATATATATGTGGTGGGTGCCCAATGTTACGTATTTATTCGTTAGATACCTCCTACAGAAAAAGTAGATACCTTCACAATCATGCAGAGTTTGCACTAGACTTAAAATACGCTAAGAAACATACTACTATTGCCCAGTATGCTCAGAAAAGCCAGCCCTGTGTATTCTCCAATGCTTCTTGTGTTCTCCAATTATTTCATACAGATATGGCATTTATATTAGCTAGTGTTAAGAACATAAAATAGTGTTGGCAACACTGACATATTTTTTCTCTCTCTCACCTTTTTCACGTGTCGTGTGCCATTAAATTAATTGATTTAAATAGTTAATCCAAGTGTTTTCCTTTAAAAACCAAATAAAGTTATCTTTTACAGCTAGCTTAGCTTAAAACTTATAAACCAAAAGATAAAATAAGTCTGATTTGTTATGTTTATAATAATATATAAAGTATTATTCTGAAAAGTAACTTTTGCTTACAGGTCCAAAAATGTTCAAAGAGTCCTTGAAATCTTGTGTTTTTTTTTCTACTTAAAGTCAATAAAGTTACTATTTTTAACCGACTTCAAAAAAGGAGGAAGTTCTCTATATGAATGTATTTTTTATTTATTTATTCTTATTTATTTTTGTTCTTATATTTATGTTTGTTACCTCAGAACTCCGTCATTTATGAACTGATTTGGAAAATTCTTTTTGCGTTGGGTTCAGTATAGCTACGAAGTGGTCCCATATAAATTTCATCGATATTTGACCTTGGACTTCGAAGATACATTGAAGTTGGTATTTTTTTTGATAAAATGTATATTTGTTTAGATTATGAACTTCGAAATGTTCATAAATAACATTTAACATCAGCTGATAACAAAAGCGACATAGGTATCACACGGAAATAAAGATATTATTTTATAATAGCCTTAGAAATTCCAAAACTCGTAATGACACAGATATTTTGGGTTTGCATAAAATTGCAGGTGCATTGATTTTCCAGTTGCTACGGAGGCGATTTGGGGGTATCGAGCCCCCAACATCTCCTAACTACTCCCATGTTTACTGGGTATGCATAATGAGGTCTCATCCGCACGTGAGCCGAGCTTAGAGTTACAGTTTTAAAATTTTAAGTAGCTCCCTAAGACTGTCGGATGAATTGAACGCGCTGCAAAGTTGCTTGCGAGTTATAACCGGAGCTTGGAAACTAGTACTACACTACCTTGAAGTACGTATGTACGTAACTTGGAACATAATATTTTCACTGATACTGACACATTGAAAACGGTTATGTTTTTGGGAAGAGGGAAAAAGCGTGTGTGGCTTAATGGGAGAATGTGCGACTTTCAATCTGACGCACCCGAGTTCGCATGCCGCTGACCTCGCTGACCACTGACTTTTTTAAGTTAAGTGTGGAATTAACACTCGCTCTAAAAATGGTAAAGAAAAACATCTTGAGGAAACCGGCACGTCCAAGAATTAAACTCAAAAATTCTAAGACATGTGACATTCACCAACTATTGGACTAGCGGTGTGGATTATGGCCCTTATTCTCTCTATAAAAGAAGGCCCGGGTCCCAGCAGTAGGAACACGAAGGGCTGATGATGATGATGATGATGTTTTGGAGGGGGATATGATAAGAAAGAAATAGGAAGAAGGTTAACAAATACATAGTCTTTCTCTATCATAATAGCTGCGCCCAATTGGGTCTATTATTAACCGTACCTACCTACATTTTATTAACCTACCATCTAATTTCATCATGGAATGCAAGGATCGAAATTGAAAGAAAAACTATTTATTTCACAACCACAAATAAATGAAAATGGTATATATGAGATAAAATATAATTTACGGAGATGATTAATAACAAAACAATAAGAAATCAATGACAGGAAGCTTGTGGTGCCAAACGGGAATTGCTCAGCGGAAAAATCTAGTGTCATTATTATTTAAGTCATTCTAATGTCATTGACACTAGACGCTGGTTTAGAAGACTTTATGGAGATATTATGACATAATCGTAAACACAAGTGGTCTTTAGTAGAGTCATAAAAGTGAGTAGAACGTTGCAATTATGCAGTCATACATGGTCATGCTCATTAGGATTTGTGCAATGGATTAAGGTGGAATAGACCTTACAAATGACAATCGCTTGCTCGAAGTCTAAAGCGTGAGCCACACCGCAAGCAAAGTTAGCTCATTGCGGCTTTACGCGCAATCAGCTAAAATATACGAGCTAAGTTCAGTGTAAACTAAACTATGAAGAGAGGCCGCAGCTACCTGAGTTAAGCTAAGTTCGTGGTAGCTATGCCTTGCGCTTACCTAAGTATATAAACACGTGTTCACGCTTATCGCGTTTATCCGTTTCCGCTGGGGATTAGCGCTATAACGAACGCATCGTGTTTGATATGGAAATACCTCTTCTATACCATTAATCAAAAAGTCTTAATACACGGCGCGGCAAACACGTCGCGAATTTACCGCGTCTTTTGGACAGTCACTAGCAGAATATGGAGTGATGTATTGACCAAAACGGAATGTCGAGCTTTGATAGCGGCGGTTGAGTGCCAGTGTACAATATAGAAGGAACGCGGCGAAGTCGGAAAAACCGGAACGCGCTTGCAAATCGCCCGTGTAAATCTGCAGGGGAATTGTGTAACTAGAACACCAATCCCGATCGCTGTCAATTTCAAATTTGGAAGGCGTTAGCATTTTTCAAACTGCAATCGTTAATTTTAAGCGATCGAGATTATGATGGGGATTGGGACACGGACTTTGAGTAGAAAAGTTCAACAATTCCACAGACAAATACCGATTACAAGACATGTTTGAAAGGGATCGAGAGCGGTGTTCAAGTTAGTCTTAGTTCATCTGATGCTCTAACACGGGCGTAAATCTACTGAAATTGGAATAATATATTAATTATACACTCTGCGATGTTCCACTTACCCTTGATGTTATACATGGCCTTGACCCAAAATATCTTGTATCTGGGATGATAAACGTAACGTGGTCTTGAGGGACGACTCAGATGAGTCCACGTGCCGAAGCCACTAGGTTGTCACTAAGACGTGCCGAAGGTCGGTCTGATGACCTAGCGTTTTGCGAAATAAGGTCTTAGTGACCACTACATAGGTCTTAAGATATTTTTAATTAAGATTACGACGAATTATGAGAATAAAATCTATATTGCCAAATACCAATGTTGGTGACTAGGAATATTTTTCTTGATTGTACCACCACGCAGAGCTGAAGGCAACAGGAACAAAAAATGTTACGATTGCTAACGGTGGCAACTGGGATTTTTCTTGATTGCCGCTAGTAGTGGTTGGTATGGTGGTGACAACTGGGAATAGACAAAAATAACGGCACGAGCTTCACATTCTCACGTATTCCGAACTCGATCTAACAAACAGGCGAAGTTCTTGTTTTATGGTCGTGTCAAACAACTCCCGGCAAACTGCGTCGGGTAAACAATTAAGCGTCTCCACGGGGCCCAGATTAATTCACTTTATTAAAAATACACAAGAAACTTACGTTAATGGGGAGAGGGGTGGAGGGAAAGGTTAGGGAGGGGGGTTGTGGCTTCTAACTGTCTAACTTAGGAGATTACGAAAGTCTCGGATGAAGAAAGCGTTACATATTGGGTGCTCGTGTAGAAATCGTTAATAGAGCTTAAGATTTTACTAATGTTATTGAATAAGTTAACTTAAGTTCTAAGTTCTCTTTAAGTTTTAAGTAATAAGTGGAAGCCAAGGAGTGAAATACATTGCAAACGTCTGTCTTTTTTTTATTTTATTTTATTGGTAAATGGCCATACGTTTGACGACATCTCGCCTGATGGAAAGCGAAGATGCGGCCTAAGATGGAACACGCTTGCCCATGAGATGATTATTCACTCTAGACTTAAAGAGACACAAGCTGTAGCTGTTTGGGAACAAAGACGCTGGCAGAGCGTTTCACTCCTTAGCAGTTCGCATGATAAAGGAATCTGCAAAACGCTTAGTACGGATAGGTGGGATATTAACGACGTACGGGTGAAACGACTAACCCCGCCTGGAAGTCCTTAGGTGGAAGGTAGAAGAAGGAATCAGATCGTGCAATTCCTGGGCACACTCCCCGAAGTGCACTCGATAAAAAAGCGACAGACACCCAACTTTCCGTCTGTGTTCGAGACTAGACAGCTTCTTCTCCACCAGCGCATGGTCATTAATTAACTTATCTCTGTTTTCTGACAGCTACAACTTGGGAGTTTTCAAATCGAGGGTGAACAGGTATCTCTCTAGGCGAGCGTGTTACATCTTAGACCACATCATCGCTTACCATTAGGTGAGATAGTGGTCAAACGGAAGCTAAATAAAGTAAAACTACTAAAGTGTGTTTGAATAAGGAAAGGTGTGTACGTGTTTGTTACCAAGTACACTTAAAAACAGAACGAATTTTCATGAAATTTGGTATGATACTTACCTTCTATCCAGAAAAACGAACAGTGCTCTAAGAAATAACTATAAACCGAAGTCTACGCGAACGGAGTTACGGTATCAGCTAATAAAAAATACTGAATATAGATAAAATAAATAATACCGATAAAAGAAAACCGTTAAACTAAAAGCTTTCTTGAAAATTCAGTGTTGTGTATATGTTACCGGAAATGTATAAAATCTAGGAATTCTATACAATTCCTAGAAAATGTATACAATGACGAACCAATTTAGGTAATGTTTAAAATAGTTTGCATAAGGTTTTTTGATACATACGTTTCCTAGAAAATTCTAAATGGATTACTAAATAGTACAACGAAAGTTTGCTCAAAAATATTGCCGCACTACTCCATCGTGGTCCGGCTCGCTCTTACTTCTAGAGTGTATGTAAAAAGCGCGGAGCGAGAAACTCGCAAGGAGTTCTTGAGCAAAACGAGTGCCCAAAGCCTGAACAAAGCGAGAGGTAGCGAGCGTAGCAAGCTAAAAGAGCAGAGCGAAATCTCCCCGCCCACGCTCCGCTTACGCCGCTGTAACATGGACATCCCGAATTTAACATTCCTGATTTTTTTCCGATTGCTGTTGGGGAAATGTTTAGAATTCCTAGGAAATATTTATAATTAAATTTATTTCGCAAATTTCCTATCGATTTTAAGCATTATATACACTTACTAAAAATTTTATATAATGACGAATTACATACATTTCCGATAACATATACATAAAAAAGTTGTACGGCAACAAGAAGTATGAAACCCAATATTTCAATATTCACATTTTAAGCTAGCGGCATGCGGCATCAGGAAAATATTTTTTGACGCTGGCAATACTGGATGAACCCAGTGTTATATTTAAGTAACACCTACACAGAATATTTGAATAATATTTTGCTTATTGTACGCGTTCAGACCGATCGATGCGACGCGTGACCAAAATGCTGGGACTTATTTAGCTCGACGTTTCAGTATTGTTGGTCGGTACAATTGGAAGGACAAGGAGGCGAAATACCTACGGGAGCTGGCAAGAATTTGCACTGGGTTGTAACCACCAATCAGCCTCTGTTTAGTACTGGTTAGGCAGGTTGGCTCAAATCTCCATTGAGACTGCGGGTTCGATTCTCGCGACGGGACAAATGTTTATGCACAGAAATGAAAGCACAATCGTTTGCTTCGTGTCTGGGTATTGTGGGACTACGGCCCTCGTAGTCCTCGGTTCCCTAGATGCAGGGAATCCTAGCTAGGGTCTATGTACGTGAAACATGGGCATGGGGCGTAAAAAAACAACAATCAACCGCCGGCGCCCCCGTTTTAAATCGAGTGCGAAAATATAAAATAGTTATTGGTGCAGGGTTTCGAACTCTGGTGCGACAGATCGTAAGGCGCTCAAGTTACCACTCAACCACACCCAGTTTTAGGTACCTTTAACCTATTATTACTCTAATCAGGGTTAGTACCCCTGATATGATACCCACCTGCACCTCTTTTATGGTTCAATCAGGTTAGTGGTTTTACTACGACCGTGAGACGTGGTATGTTTAATTTCGTGACCATGCAATAATAAGCTAGGTTTAAAAGGTTTGGTACTTCTGGTATATCTTCTCACTCTCTCTATATCTCTGTCTCTCTCGTCTCTCTTTATTTACTCTCTCTCTTTTTCTCTCTGAGAGAAAGTCTGTGTCCCAGCAGTGGGAACGTAAAACGCTGATGGTGAACCTAGCAACGCGATAATACTGGTGGTTGGTATCTCGTATGCGAGAGGATAGGTATGTATGCCAGTTATTCGGCCGCCAAGCAGTATTGCGCAAGCATTATAGTGTTCTGGTTTGAGGGGCATTGTATCCAGTAAAATTACTGGGCATATGAGACTGCATATCAGATGTCTCGTGGTGATGAGCGCAATGCAATGCGCAATTTTTTAAATTAATTATAGGCTTGCGTTTGACCGCTATCTCACATGTTGTTAAGTGACGATGCGGTCGAAGTACATCTTCGCACGCTTCGCACGTTTGCCTAGAAGAAACCTGTTCACTCTTGCCCGTGCCCTTCGAAGCACGGTAGCGATTAGATGTAAATACCACACCAACGGTCACCCATCCAAGTTATGTCCGCTGCGAACGTTGCTTAAAATAGCAGATCTGTTACGACCGACTAGGCAAGCTACGCTACGGGCGCTACATCATCATCAGCCCATCACGTTCCCGCTGCTGGAATACGGGCCTTCTCTCTTAGCGAAAATATGGGTCATAATCCACCACGCTGGCCCAGTGCGGGTTGGTGGATGCGACATGTCCTTGAATTTTTGTGATAAATTCTTGGACATGCAGGTTTCCTCACGATATTTTCCTTGATTAGAGACTTGACTTGATTTCCTGTTTAGAGCGTCAAAAACGGTGAAAAAAAGAAAAATAGTTAAATCCGCACATAATTTAAGAATGTCTGTGGTGCAGGACCAGCGGGATTTGAACTCGGGTGCGTGGGATCTAAAGTCGCACGTGCTCCCACTGAGACACACTCGTAAAATATGTAGCGCTCTTCTTAGAACGCTATGAATTTTATATAATACCTATATTTTCGCTGCGATGTATTTTAAGGTCATTTCTAGTTATTCGCGTTCCACGCTACACGATAGGTGAAAAGTGAGTTAATAGTGATGAATAGTTAGGTTTTAATAGTAATGTAATTTCAGGGAACGAGCACTGAAACTTTGGGGCTTTGTATTTTTTTATTCGGAAATTGGATACTTTCTGTTGGAAGGCTATTGTGTGGTTAAGCTTCTGAAAGGTTAATAATCAGGTTTGCTTTTTGCAGATAGAGTTGTTTTCTTTGGCAAAGTGTTTTTAGCGCATTGCATTCCGATTAAAAACTTATATATTAAGTTCATTATTAATTAAAACAAATAAACAAATTCACCCAACGATCACATACATAGATCCTGGCCCCTAACTAGGATTGTCTGTATCTAGGGAGCCAAGAACTAGTAGGACCGTGGTCTGAAACCCAGACACGAAACAAATGCTTGCGCTTTTTTTGTTCTGTTTTCAAACATTTGTCCCGTCGCGGGAAACTATTATCAAATGACCAAAGTCTTATCAAAATTCAATAGAAATAATTTCAAAAGCTACATACAATAAAATACCCGGTAAAAGTCTCGGGGAGCCGCTGTATGCAACAGCGAGCAACCGGTCGTTGTGGCGATATATGGGGGAGGCCTATGTTCAGCAGTGGACGTCTTCCGGCTGATGATGATGATAAAATATTGAATTGATGACGGCTCGACGGCTTGTACTCAGTGTTGACCAGATCGTAGTGTATCGTCAAAATCATGACTTAACCTTTTGAACGCCACATATATTAGGTTAGTTTAGATAATTCTTTATTGTTTCACCACCAGAAAACATAAAAACAAAAATAAAAAAACTTAAAAACTAAAGTGTTCCAAAGGGCGGTCTTATCGCTCAAAACGATCTCTTCCAGACAGCCTTTGGATGGAGAGGACTTAAAGAAACTGTAAGAGTCGGGGGTGTCAACATAAATGACATATTAAACAAATGTATATACAAAGAGTACAAACTATAATGACATATGCCATATACGGCTATTACTCGACTTGGATAGATTTAACTCGTGGTAGGTCTCTAGTACGCGGGTCCTCTAGGTAGGTACCACCGCTTTGCCAGTTATTCCGCCGCCAAGCAGGAGTGTGCAAGCATTATTGTGTTCCGGTTTGAAGGGCATTGTATCCAACGAAATTACTGGGCATATGAGACTTAATATCTAATGTCTCGGGGTAATGAGCGCAGTGCAGTGCTACGCAGTGTTTATTTTACTATTAAAAGTTATGTGTGGCACTGCAATTGTTATGGTCAGGTGTGGCGCTTACCATCAGGCGAACGACTAGATCGCACCACTCGGTTCAATAAGAGTTAAAAATAAAATATATAAAAAAATCTCTCTATACGCTAACTTCGGCATATGCCGACTTATACAAGTATTTCAAGTAGGTATGTATGTATTTTTCGTATCTTAAATGAAGGGCACGGTTTTGCTTCTATAAAATGTTATCCTGACTTAAGAGTTAGCGGGAGACCTTTGCCCGGCAGTCAGACAGTATAGGATCTTAAAAAACAGTATTAGCACCTCTCTATAGTTCCTTTTTTTTAGCATTTGATCGCAGTCTCACCTGATGGAAAGTGACGACGAGGTCGACGATGGATCATGCTTGCCTAGAAGATACCGATTCACTCGGGACTTGAAGACACCTAAATTATAAGAATCGGAAAACAAAGACGCTGGTAAGGTGTTCCATTCCTTAGCTGTTCGCATTATGAAAGTTGAAGCGAAACGCTTTGTTCTGGCAGGAGGAATGTCAACCATAAACGGATGCAGAGTTTCCGTCATTGAGGAATGACACTATAGAGTCCTCGACAGCGTAACACTTTTGGAAAGCAATAGTTTTTTGACAGTAATTTTGGAGTGTTTACCATACCTATGAAAAATTCTCCCATTCGCTTGAATGAAAATATAACGTGTTCTGCGTTGCATTGCAGCCACTATAACTTCAGAAGTTCGTGGTTGGTCTGTAAAAGGTAGGACATCTGTACTATTCTGTACCCCAGAGTGAAGAATAGGGAAATAGGGAATATGCATATGTTGTCGAAAAATCTAGAAATTACTTTTTATGATAGACTCCTGTAAACAGATCAAAAGGTGAAGGTCTCTTTTAGGTGGCCGATGAATACATTCTAGCGTGGCCACAGAATAATAGTATAGATTTCCTACCTTTTACAGACCAACTACCTACGACTTTCTGAAGCTATAGTGGCGGCGATACAACTCAGAGCTCGAATGACATTGCGGTAACTACATTTCCTTACGGTATGCTTCTTATGCAATCATTAATATTTTGTTGTTAACCAGGTTTTATCTAGGATTAAAAAAGTCAGGTAAATAAAATAATCAAATAAAATATATGACACATTTATACAATATACATACATTAATTATTTCCATACAGGTAAAATTTACAATAGAAGAACTAGTATGTTGACATAATTTACAAGACTGCAGCACAACTGATACTTAGAATATAGGTAGATATACAAACACAATGTTAAAAAAAAACACTTGAAGTATTCTAAATAGCATAGTGTCTCAGTTAAATGTCATACTGTCGGAGTAGATCACAGAAGTACTTATGAAATTCAATTATTACATTGACCATACCACCGTATTGGATAGCACTAACTATACATAACTGTCAATTCACTACACTAACCCGAAACGGTTTGTCCTTTTGTGTCCTGAACAGCCTTGACGTTCACATGATGATGAAGTCTACGTTCATGAACTCGTTCTCACTATGTGGCGTTAATTAGGATTAGAAATCCGAGATTCGTTGCTTACATTTTTATTGTAGGATTGTGATCCATCAATGGAATTGGATGATTGGCCATAGTAATCGACAGCAAGGACCTGTAAGATAAATTTATTACACAAAATAAGAACTTATTTACAACATATGTTCTTACATAAGAGGCGAATGCCTTTACTATTAAAACAATTCTACTCTCTTCTTACTAAACTTTAACTTTTTAATTTCAAATTAAATAAAAACTATAATCATTAACTACTTTTATTACCTATATCTTAATTAAATGGTTTAAGAATGCACAATTTTAATACATTTAACATTTTACACAAATATGCAATTTGTTACCCGACGTAATGGGAACTGAAATGTTTATACGATGGCCACACTGACACACGAAACTGGTCAATGTTGTTTTAACAAAATAACACCGAAAACTGAATATATCAAGCCAAATGCAGGTTCTAATTGTCGAACCCGATGTATAGTTACATCCACATAAATTATAGTTACCGAAAAACATCAATAAACACAAGAAAAACACAAACGTTTGAAAACTTAATCTTTCAGTACAATTTTCACTTCACCATGAATGGAACACCCGAATATTTTTTCACATTTAATTCTAAATTGTTTCTAGTACACATTCACAAAGATTCACTTAAAAATAATAAAAAATACCACAACACAAATTAAAAAACCACAAGCCGACCCTGCCGGGCCACTATTTTGACTTAACATGTCATGGCCAATGTTAAGAAAATGGGTTACGCGATAGAGACAATATGATAATAGTTCTACCTCGTTCTTTATAAGAGCCTGTTGTATAGCGCTATCCTTTTTTAGGTCGGAAAACTTCGTAATTATCCCTCTATAGTGTAAGACCTCAATGGTTTCCGTACGTCTTGTTGTCCGATGGTAGAAAAGAGATGGAGGAATTAACTCGTGTAATTCCGTCGCACACTCTCCGTGATGTATCCTGTAAAAAACTGACAAGCTGGCAACCAAAGATTTAATATAAAACTTTTTCTTTGCTGGCAACTTTACGTCGATGTTCGAGACTCTGTAGCTTAGTTTCGACCAACGTTCTTTTTTATCTATTTTACCATAACCACGTGCATAAAATCAAGTAAAACAACGGTAAGTCTACGAATTTGAACCAAGTTCAACCTTCCGTTCACAAAAATAATGTTTATATTCCGTTGTCCCACAACGGCACCATAAACAGATTACTATCGAACTGGTTCGAAAATATAAATAGTACTGTTTGAGTCAGAGATTATGACTCTTTTCAGATGTCGTACTTTATAATATAATAATAATTTATTGAAAACCAAAACAGGAAACAAAAGTTTACAGTTACATAATTATAAGTTACATATAATAGTGGTAGAACAACGGGCGGCCTTCCCGCTTTATCATGAAATTTTCACAGGTAACCTTTGGATGGACAGGAATCAAAAGAAACATTGCGGTTAGTTGGTGTAAAAAATAATTATAATATAAATGATATAATGTAGTAGGTATGTATTGGAATGTATGTTTAGTATGCAGGTATTTATTATTGTAATCTAATTGCACACTGCCGTCTACTCCTTCTTTCGATACTGTCCAACCAAAGTTTGTCTAGAAGAGATCGCTTTAAGCGATAAGACCGCCCATTATACTACCATTGTAAGGAGTTTGTGCTACTATTATTTATTGTTTTGTAACTGGTATGCACTAAAGAGTTTTGTAATTTGTAGTATATCTTTTATTTTAATATGTAGTGTAATTTTGATTATATTTTAAGACTGTGTTTTGTAACGCTTTGGTTTGAGACTATTATGTTACAAATGAATAATAAATGAACTTTTATGATGTTAAATACAAAACTGCAAAAATATAAGTATAGATATAATAATAAATACAAATAAATTAATACATAAATATAAATACGATCAATATTATATATAATTGTATTATATACAATACATATTTGAGCCGTTTGGTGTGTAGACTTTGGGTCCGTGGGGACCGGGAGCTTATCGTATTTTCAAAAGTCTGTCAGAGAGCCTCGCCTGGTCGATGTGACAGGAGTTGTTATTCAGCCGCCAAGCATTACTGTGTTCCGGTGTGAAGGGCATTGTAGCCAGCGAAATTACTGGGAATTATAAGACTCAACAGCTAATTGTCAAAGGGTGACGAGCGCAGTGCAGCGCCGCGCAGGATTTTTTTGGCAGGATTGCAAAACAAAGTTCTGGGTGGTGCTGTTATTGTTATGGGCTGGCGTATTGCTTTCCATTAGGCAAACGACCAGCTCGTCCCGTCAGTCAGGTACATAAAAAATAGAACAAAATACTAGGACCTATTCGGCTCAACGTATCAGTAAAATATCCAACGGGGCAATACTGCCAGCATTTTCGGTACGCTGCCAACTGGTAGCGGGCTGGAGCATTGGGGCTATCTATAGGCCTTAAATGGTCAATGGGTTGTCCAATTGTTTCTCCTTGTGAGTAATGTAGTTTTTTTTATATAACTGAATGACGAGACGAGCTGGTCGTTTGCCTGATGGCAAGCAAAGAAAAGAGAAGAAAAGAGAGAGGTGTTTTCAGGTATAAAGGTATTTGCCCGTAGAAAATAAAATATTATATCAAACAATATGATACATATGATATGATTAACAGATACCTACATATATTAGTCATGATCCTTGTCGTACATCAGTCCACTGGTGGACATAGGCCTCTCCCAAAGCACGCCACTGAGCCTGATCTTCGGCTTTCGTTCTTTAGCTACTACTCTGCGACACTCCGTATATATAGTCGTCATTTAATCGCAGGACGACCTATATTTAATCGACTTAAAAAAAGGCGGAAGACCTCAATTCGAGTGCTTTTTTATGTTTGTTACCTCAGAACTCTGTCATTTATGATCCAATTTGATAATTTATTTTTGTGTTGGGTTCAGTATAGCTACAATGTAGCCCCATATAAATTTCATCAATATTCGTCCTTGGACTTCGAAGATACATCAGAATTGAAGTCAATGCATATTTATAAAATGAATTATTTATGAAACTGAGTAATGAGACGCGCAAGTCGTTCGCCGGATGGTAAGCACCATTCCTGCCCATAACAATTGAAAAGCTTCCCAGAACTTTTCAAAAAAGTATTGCGTAGCACTGCATTGCGCTCATTACCCCGAGACATCAGATATTAAGTCTCATGCCCAGTAATTTAGCTGGCTTATGCCTACACTACGTTTGCCGATTCACGGTTTCCACTCTGGAATACGCTTACTTTAAAGGTTATTGTCTACCTTAACGGTTATTATATGAGAGCAAGTATGGCTCAGTGAGAGCGACTGTGGGTTGTGGCTCACTGGGCGTGCGACGTTTGATCCGACGCACCCGTGTTCGAATGCCGTTGGCTCCGCATCACTATATAACTTTCTCAAGTTATGTGCTGATTTCATCCCCTTAAAAGGGTTTCAGAGTTTAAATATCTAGGACACCTGGTCACGGAGGACTTATCTGATGATAACGACGTCCAGAGAGAGTGAAGAGCGTTGGCAGTTCGATGTAATATGCTAGCTCACAGGTTCGGACGGCGTACGAAGGACGTGAAAGTCACGCTCTTTAAGGCGTACTGCCAAAGCTTTTACACCTGAAGCCTGTGGGTGAGGTATACGCAGCGCGCTTACAACGCTCTTCGCGTACAGTTTAATAATACTTTCAGGGTGCTGATGGGGCTTCCACGATACAGTAGCGCATCACAAATGTTTGCGAAGGCTCCTGTTGATGAGTTCTATGCCATCATGAGAAAAATAGCCGCATCGATGATGAGCAGGTTGCGTGGAAGCTCCAACAGTATTTTGAGAGTATTATCAGGAAAAATGGATAATCCATTTGATGAGCACTGGGTACACTTACATCTATTGACCCAGTGCTCAAAACCGCCGGGCTCGCGTACTAATTTTTCTCAAAATTTATTTTCAGGGTAGATAGCTTTTAAGAATAATTACTAATACTATGAGCAAATGTTCGCAATAAAGTTTTTATTTCTATTATTATTAACACTTGCTCTAAAAACGGTGATAAAAGAAATAACGAGGAAACCGGCATATCAAAGAATTTATCACAAAATTCAAGGACATCTGACATCCAATCGCTGAACGCTAGACTCACTCTCGTTCTAGCGTTCGGCGAGTCGACACCTGATGATGCCTAGTGTAGACGGCAAAACACGTGTCGTACAGGGAGGGTTGTTGTTAGTGCTTTCTTAATTTATTATTTACTAAATGAATACATTATATAACTTATTTTTATATACAATATTAAACTCATTAACATATTTTTTATTACATTATTCTAACAACAACCTTCATAATATTCAGCGGAGTTACACTACATACGACATACGACTTGCTCATCACTGTTCCATAAAAAAAAAACATATTTTCATTCCGTTTCAGTTTTGATAATACCTATATTACAAGCTGACAGTACGTTGGCAGTACTGGTGGGCGAAAATCACACGATTTTGAACGAAACTTTCGGTGCGTAAAGCTTTTGGCTTCGGTAATAATATTTCCGATCTCAATTGTTTACGTTTGGTTGTTTTGGCTCAATAATTACTTTATTTTTGTAAAAACAGTGTGTAACCAAATATTGTGGCTGTTAAAATTACTCGTGGTAGGTCTCTCGTATGCGGGAGGCCGTCTGGATACCACAGCTTTGCCAGTTATTCTGCCGCCAAGCAGTAGTGCGCAAGCATAACTCTGTATCGGTTGGATGGGCATTGGAGACAGCGAAATTACTGCGCATATGAGACTTATTTATGTCTCGGGGTGAAAAGCGCATTGCAGTGCTTCACAGTACATTTCATTATATTAAAAGTTCTGTGTGGCAATTGTTCTGGACAGCCGTGGCGCGTTACCATCAAGCGAACAACTTGCTCGTCTCGTTGCTTAGTTCCATAATAAAAAAACATCTACTGACACTTTTGATCTGAAACAGAATACAGAAAAATCAGTACAAAAGCTGGTTTGATAGTCCCCATCCTGCCTTCGTTACGCGAAAAAATATAAAGGAATCAATGAATGACAAAGAGATATTTGTACAGGATATTTAAAGAGGAAGACGCCTCAGACGCCTCAACGAACCCCGGAAGCAAGACCCTGATAACCAAGGCTTACAAAGTGATACAACAGAATTATACCTACCTATAACACAAGTATACTCCAAGCAATTCTCAATCTTATCTCTAAAGATAGAAGAACCAAAACTACTAACAAAGTTTGCCTGATGCTCTCTGAACCACGATTATTGTGCTGTAACTTGTCTTTTATGCTACAATTAAATTTAATAAGTTCATAATAAAGGCTTATCCCAGATAGAAAACTGCTTGGAATAGGAAAAATAATGAGAAATTTATTTTTATGAGGCACCTCTACGCTGAAATCACCTTATTTCGGGAAAGTATTTACGTGCTTGAGATAAACCTATTATTTTTAAGCTTCGTTTATTTATTTAACGTGGTTCCAATGGGCTGGTTAGTGCACGCCTACTGGAACCTATTATATTTTTAACACATCCAAAAAATCATCCTTTCAAAGTAGAAGGTAAGTTTAACTAATTTTTAACCGTCTTAAAAAAACAATGAGGAGGTTTTCCCTTTGATTGTTTTTTTGTTACCTCAGAACTAAGTTATTTATAAATCGATTAGGCAAATTCTTGCGTTGGGTTCAGTAAGCTACAAGGTGGTCTCATAAAAATTTCATCGATATTCGATATGAACTTCAAAGACATAAAAATTGGAGTCTGTCTTTTTTGTTATTTTAAAACGGCTTTTGTAACATATATTTTCGAACATGGAACAAAAATTTCAGGATATTAAAAAC
This sequence comes from Petrophora chlorosata, assembly GCA_951640565.1. Taxonomy (NCBI): domain Eukaryota; kingdom Metazoa; phylum Arthropoda; class Insecta; order Lepidoptera; family Geometridae; genus Petrophora; species Petrophora chlorosata. The sequence continues at coordinate 3,895,865 of OX621194.1, read as the reverse complement.
AATATAACACAATAACACTATTGTACACGAAATAAAATAGAGACACAGTACAAAAAATATACAAAATGCATCGGAGATTTAAGGTCCAACGGGCGGCCTTATCGTTTATATCGTTTATAGCAAAAATGTTTTTCTGCAGCTTTCCGAATTATTCTAAATTGCATGTGATTTAATATAACACCTTCGCCTGAGAATGTTCAATTTTGCTCCTTAAGTTTAGTACTATTACACAATCTACTATCACTGCTAGGTAGTAAAGTAAAGCCCTTTTGGCTGGAAAAGTCTTTTTGATTGAGGCGAATTTTTGTTTCGATACATTATGTAATTTATCTCTAATATCGTCTGCAACGTTTTTTTCAAAAATCTAAATGTGAAGATTTGATTTTCTCAAAAAATCATCCGATGTTTCCTAAGAACAATACTTCCTCACTGCAAAGGAAAAGGTACCTACCCTAGTAACCTACCCTAAAGGTCCCAAAACTTTGCCCCACCTAGATCTTATCTTTCTTTTTAAGTTGAGCACAATTTTCCTTAGACCATATTCCCATATCTATGCCTAACAGTTTAGATTACAGGCTAAAAAAAACACCCCAATGTTTAATCTGCTTGAAAGCTTAATACAATGAACCATTGTACCTAGAACGCTTCATTGCTCCACGCCCACTAAATGTAAGTAAGTTCTCATACAACAAACTACCTCCACCGTTTCCGAAAGGTCCGATAGAACTGTATTTCACAAGAGAGGCCAGAAACTAGGGCACACATTTCATTCCGTAAAAACGTTCCAATACAGTTTTATATTCGACTTCTTTCTATCGTCCACTCTCCTAAATAAAGGCGTCGGTCGTTCGAAAATAAATTAACCAATTACAGACCTTTTCTTGCGTCCGTCATATAAACGTCAGCTGTCGATGGCTTCAGCGTCAGTCGCCTCTGTTATGCTTCAGTCAGAGAATTGGAGAGTAAATAAAATATTTCGTTTCTGAATTGTTACATATCGATAGCTTTTCTTAGTACTTCTAAGGAGTTGTAAAGTAATTTCTTTCAAAATAACTTAAAATATGTATCGCATATCGCAAACCAGGTTCCCCTTTCACAGAATTTTCACAGAGTTAAAATTCTGTGAAAGGGGAACCTGGTTTGCGATTCAAAATAGTAGTAAGTATGTTTGTAGAAGGTAATTTCTGGAACTACGGAACTGATTTTGAAAATTCTTTAATTGATAGAAAACTACGCTATCCCTGAGTAACATAGGTTATATTTTATTATGTCGACGTGAACGAAGTCGCGGGCGCTTGCTATCGTTTATAAAATATAATCATGGAAAACTGGGCCTCGGGCCAAGTTTGATTTGGGCCATATTACCTCGAACCCTACGATTTTACATAATAATAATAATAATAATAATAATAATAAACTCGCTCTAACAGGGGGCTGTCTTTGATTGCATCTTCTTAATTATGCACTTAGAGACAGTCCCCTATAAGTGCTGCCCATTACATATCTAAATCAAATGCTCTAAGAGGCCTCTACGTGTTGGACTCATGCCCCCGCGCAAGCCTTTCAAAGGACCGAGTGTATAACCCGTGAGTAACAGCGACATAATAATAAATATTATTATTATGCGAAATTATATTAAGTGTATTTTACCAGTAGGTAACAGGGTAACACTGGCCAAAAGCACACGCCGCGCAGAGCAAAAAGAAAAAAGCAGCCTCACATAATTCGAAGCTTTAAAAAACTTAAAAGCTCTTAAACTAAACGAGGGATAAACTCATTATTAATTTTTAAACAGCTCTTACGCTCGACGTCACGTGGATTTTAGCGTAAAATTGAATGAGGTAATTTTTTTCTGCTCGAGGCAACTTTTTAATTCGACGGACGTGTCTAATTGTCTATCAACTTCAGAGGACATTGAACGAAGAAAGATTTAAGTTGTCTACGCGTAGATTTTGTGGGAAAATGTAAAGAGTCTTTGTTCGCGGTAATTAATTTAGAAATTGCAAGTAATTATTTTCATAATCTTATTTGAGTTTCCAATTTAGACGAGGACAAGCTTTTAAGTGATGTAAATTATGCAATATGTTTTGCAAAAGACATTTATGAAGACCGTTAAATATTCAATCGGCAATGTAATTTTTGTTTTTCAAGCAATAACGCGAGCTGGCGATAGTGGGCGAAGTTAAGAAGAAATTTGTTGGCGAAAGGTTGGTTAAAGTACCTACTGTACTGAAGGAAAGTTCTTGAGTTGAGTTCCTGTGCTTTTTTGGCCTTATTTTAAGTTTTTTTGTTTCTAGTTTGTTAACCCGCGACGCAAAAAGGAGGGGTGTCTGTGGCACCGTAGCTCTTAAACGGGTGAACCGATGTGGATGCGGGTTTTTTTATTTGATAGTAGGTTTTTAGCAGTGGTTCTTAGACATGTTTTATCAAAGTTAGTCATTATTTACTTTTTATAGGTTTTTTGTGTTGACCTCTGTGGTGTAGTGGTTGGGCAGGTTGGCGTAAATCTTATACACCACTGAGGTTGCGGGTTCGATTCCCGCGACGAGACAAATGTTTGTGCACAGAAAAAATTGTAAGCATTTGTTTCGTGTCTGGGTGTTTGGGACCATGGTCATAAGACTGAATAATAACATAGTAGAACGGAAACTTTCGCTTCGGATGGGCTCAAGGCCTACATCCGTTAAACAGGATACTCAGTCGGCCAGCGTTGCCGCCCGCGCGCTTGCCTGTTTGTGCGTTCCGTATGGTCTTGGAAACAAATTACAATGGCGTTATTGTGGTGTGTTTGGTTATATAAAAAAATCTATTACCAGTCAACATGTTTTTCTGACAATTACCGCCATTTTCAACCCACTTGGAAGCCATGATAATGCTTATTTCATTTTATTCTACTAGTTTTTACCCGCGACTTCTTCCGCGGAGACTATTTCATTTTCTCTCGATATCTATTATAGTTTACTATACCAAAGCTCACCCAACGCTGAATAAACTTTCTTAATAGTTGTACGTGAGTCTGTATGTATTTTTTTTATATTTGTAAACCTCTAGGGTGAATATTTTGCATAAACAAAAAGATTATCAGAACTTCCACGTGTTTATCCATGGCTTATGACGTGAAACAGGAAATTGACTTTTTCCTCAACTTTTTCTTTGACTTTGTTTATTAAACTTTTAAATTAATCCAATTGAGTGCGCAATATACCCGTCATATGCAGAAACAATCTTGAAGCAAACGAATGCTCATCGAGGTTTCCGAGTTCAAAGAAATGGTGAGGTACTCGTACAAATTTTCAAAGAAACGATTGAGCACGTCGAGGCCGGAGTCTCTTTTTAAACAGTATCTCTAAATCTTGAACGAAGAAAAATGGGTGACTCTTCGTCGCCAAATTCAGAAGTGAAGCACTCAAAGTATGCCGGTCCCCTCGTTCGTACAGTTACAACACACATTTACATGTGCTATGCCGATCGGCCCTCACATCGACTCTCCTTTCACTCAAACAAACTTACACCGCTAGGTATTGCTATGCTTAGAGATTCCGTCCGCCTTTTTTTATTCGTTCTAGCTCTAACTCGTATAAAATAAACTCGATATCCGCATCCTCATTTCTGTTTTTCCGCTTACTTCTTCTAAACTTCGCAATGGATTTTGATACGGTTTTCACTATCATTAGGAGTTATTTTTTAGGAAGGTTAGTATGTTAAATAGATTTTAATTAAGTTAAATTTTCTACTATACAAATAGTAAATTGCACCGTGCAAAGCCGGGGATCAATAGTATTATAAATATACGAGTTAACCTGCCAATACTCGCACACAATATTTATGAAAACCCGCTGAAAATGCGGCTTCACAAAAAATTGTGAAGAATCTAAAAACATACCCGAAGTTTCGGGCAAAATATATCGGTGAACAAAATGGGTATTTGTTTTAGGGTGTTTTTACACGGCTGATATAATCGGGATCTTGATAGACAGTATCGGGGATAAGAAAGTGGATGGGACGGGGGTGATAAATGTGTCGGTAAATGGAGGGAAGTATGCCATGAATCACTATGTGATCCGTAACAACGGGCTGAGATAGTCGGCGAGCTGAAATATTAAACTACGTAATGCTAAGAAAGAAGGAAAACCCATAAGGAGATGGATAGATGGTTACTAGGTGGTATGTTATCTCGTATATATATAGATATATAGAGTTAAATTAAAAAAATAAAAATAATAATAGTTGGCTAAAATATAATTGACAATTAGCTGAGATGTCAATGAATGAATGCGAATTAAATGTAGCGACACAGGGAGGCTAGCAGGAGCCCCCGCCCGCCGGGTCGCCTCCGCGTATCCTGTTTAGTGAAATAGACATTTCAGCTAGGTAATTGTCTATTATTTTTTGGTCATAAATTTTTAGGTAGATATATTCCGGAGAGAGTTCTTAGGTTGAGTAGGTTTCGGAAAAATATTGAATTCAATTCCACCCTGTATATGTACATAATATCTATATTCATAGCCTGAAAACTAAATAGTCCTTGTCACTCAAGATATTGAATCCCTCCAGAGCTTCCCAAACCTCCGTCCGAGAAACACATAATCATAACTCTCTTTCGCTCGTAAAAGCTCTCACTCAAAAAGTACAGTAACAAAACATCGGCCGTAATTGAAGTACCTACATTAAACAAAACATCCCACAATACTTATTTTTGCCGAATAACTTTACCGAGGTCTGCAAAACGTATAAAACCATACACACAAGCAAGAGCAAGATCGGGTACTGTCATTTCGTCAAGTTTACACCTAGCCTACCCACACGCAGTTAATTAAAAAGAGAAATACGTACTACATACATACTTTACGTGGTTTTATATACTTGGTATGGTATTAAAAGTTTTGGGTGGATGTGTTTAATAGTCATCTGAACAAGTACCTACCTATATATTTTATAAAAAAAACCGACTTCAATGTATCTTCGCCCAAAGTCAAATATCGATTAAATTTATATGGGACCACTTCGTAGCTATACTGAACCCTTTCAAGAATTTTCCAAATCGTTTCATAAATGACGGAGTTCTGAGGTAACAAACATGAAAATAGCAAAAATCACATATTTTTTTTACTCTTAATAGATCTATGTTTTGGCCACTATCTCGCCTGATGTGAAGCCATGATGTGGCCTATGATGGAGCACATAGATCTAGAGAGAGACGGCAGTTGAGCGGCTGCTCAGACCCGTCTCCCTGATGGTTCACCGAACATCATCCCGAAACATGAGTAGGTCGCTTGACGGCATGGCTTTGTTCGGTGGGTGGTATTACAACCACGGCCAGAGCCTACCACTCCAAAGCGCGTAAGCGGGTTTCATCACGATGTATTCCTTCACCGTTTTAGAGCGAGCGTGCAAAATCTGCACTTAACTATAAATCATTCGTGCAGGGCCGAGTCGGGGTTCGAACCCAGGTGCGTCTGATCGAAAGGCGCATGAGTTCCCGCTAAGCCACACTCGCTCTTAAAGTTTTTAGCAATAACGTGTATAAACGTGTATTTATTGTTACTTTTTACTACAAATAAGGGGGTTAATTTAATTAAATTTAATTGTTAACATAATTAAATAAATAAATAAATAACGCCCAACGATCACATACATAGAACCTGGCCCCTAACTAGGATTCCCTGTATCTAGGGAACCAGGAACTATGAGGACCATGGTCCCACAACACCCAGACACGAAACAAATGTTTGCGCTTTTATTTCTGTTCACAAACATTTGTCCCTTTGGTCGCGGGAATCGAACCCGCATCCTCAGTGGTGTATCACAATTTATACATGTGACATCTTATTATTTTACTTTTCAATTAATGTGTAGATATTATAATTAATAATCTAAATATTGACATGTAAATTGGCCTTATGAAATAAAATTATGATTATGATTATGATTATGAGACAAATCTCATTACCACACCACTGATCACACCACTGAGGTTGCGGGTTGACTCAAAAGCCAACCTGCCCAACCACTGCACCACAGAGGCTGTCAATTAGTTGCACCAGACTATTATATTCGCAGTCCTAGTTAGCTATTGAGTAAATAGATTGTCTATAACGTTCATCAGATAATACGTTAGTTAGGAGTCTGTGTAGTCTGGCGTAGACTGCTAATTAAGGCGTTGCCTCCAAGAACGACCTGGTGCGTCTATTGCGCTTTGGCAATAGACGCACCAGTGCGCGGTGCCAGCGAACTGGTAATCTATGAAATTTCTGATTTGGTGATAATTACGCCTCGTTTTACGGCTGATAGACGGAATATACTTAGATTTATTATACACTAGCTGCGTCCCGCGGTTTCAAAGACTTTCAGTATTTCCCGAATTTCCTAATTTTCCGGGTATTTTTCCCAATTTTTCTTTCCATAAAAATCTAATTAGGAATAATAAAATAAATCTATATAATAACGTTTGTCGCGGCTGGAGCATACTAGGACCTGTGACTTCAAGTCCTACGCGCTCCAGGTTTCAGCGGAACACGCGAAGATGTTCCTCGCCCCGGCCTGCAGGAATAGTCTACCGCCGGTACAGGGAACGTAGGCGAAAACAACTCCTTGTTGTGTAGCACCTTAATAAAAATAGTTATAGTAATATAATATGTATGTTAGTCTGTAAAGAATTAAAAATTAAAAATACATTATACTCCTAAATAAACAGAAATTAAATTAAATAGACAAATCTAGATCTATCAAAATTAATCTAAACTAATCTAATCTAATAAACCACTACCAGTGGGCAACGTTCCCAATATGCTGGCGGCATTGCTACGTTGAATGGCAATGCTTATCCTTTGGGCAAATTATAGGCCAGCTTTTTGGTCACGAGTTGTTTCGACAAGAAGTTTTGCAGTATCTTTGAAAACTATGCGCCCCCGGTCTGTAAAGTATATATAATATGGGTATTAGAATTACTTTAGTTACTTATGTAACTAGTGTTTTCTTAAGTTACCTATGATAAAGAAGTAATAATAATAATAACAACGTCCTAACCACCGGTAGTTTGGGCCCTGCCCCGCTGCCGGCGGCACTCTAGGTTTAGTTTTTTTATAATATTTTTGTATATACTTTTTATAGAAATACTGTAAAAAACTTAAATTTAAGAAAGAAAATAAATAATTTGGATAATAATAAGTCCGTTCTCAAGTGATACGCTTACCAACGACAGCATTTAATATTTATTTATTTTGGTCGTTGTCGCGGCCCTTCTCCAAAATTTCTATGATCAAGATGCAATATTTTAGAAAGCTCTAAGAAACCTATATACCGTCCCGACGAGGTTTATTAATTATAACTTAAACATTTCATATTTACAACTACACATGTATCAAGTATCAACCTTTCAAATAACATTTTATGCGACTTCTCTCACAGAATCCATAGGTGTATAATGAAAATGAAATGATATAACGCTTTATTGAAACACACATATAAAATTATTAATAATAAAAACAGCTTAACAAAAGTGTAACAATTGGCGGTTTTATCGCTTAAAGTGATCTCTTACAGACAACAGTGATATAATATATTATAAAATATTTTTTTTGCCACAATATTAAATAACATTTTTAAAATAACATAGGTAGTTGAAAAAGAAGGCACGCGTCGGCTTCTTTCCATTTATTCCAGTCCTGCAGTCGTCAGGTCAGTCAGGTACTGGGCCTGTACTCTGAAAAAGTAATTACGATCTTCGTTCTGTCGGATGAAAGGGACAGCGCTATGCAACAGGCATAAGAGTGTCTCTTTTAGTCCACACAAACGAACGAACGAAAGCAACTCGGAGAAGGCCCCCTGGTCAGGATCTTCAGGGAGTCTTCCGCCGTCTTAAGATGACTTTCTTATATAAAAAACTATCTTAATTACGTCAATTTCAAGCAGTCAGCCGGCCTGCTACACTTCGGTAAAGCAGGCTGTCGTCGTCGTTCAAAAAGGTCATAACAATAGTGTTAAGCCAGGCCTAGCGCACTCCGCACTGTAGGTACGAAGCTACAAGTACATAGCCGGACACCGAAGGCGGGTCGCGCGTCGTTACACGTGCCGCGTCAGAAGAGATAAGAAGTATGCGATAGAAAAAGAGGCGCTCTGTAGGTTAATATGACTGGTAGGTATGCAGCGCTGCGCGAGCTGGATTGAATTTTATTACGTCACAGCAAGAGTCGCTATTTGTAGAAATTTCTTTGCGGAGTGATGCTTCTGTCCCTTAGTATTCTGTGGTTAAGCTTAAAGATATAAACACAACAGTGACACTTCCAGTTGTTGAGCCTCAGATGCGTAAGCTAGGCGCATACTTTCTTCTTCTCTCGTGTAGGTGTGTGGCCAACCCATGTGTCGGAATTGTTAGACCACAAGAAGGCCTCCAACATGGCCTAAGGACTGTTGTCTAAAGACAACAACCGGGAACGACGGCTTAACGTGCCTGTAGCGCAGTAATGCTCTGATCACGATACCACACAAACGGTCACCCATCCAATTTGCGACCGCTGCGAACGTTGGTTAACCTAGAATATCGGTTAAAGCAAGCTACGGTACGAGCGCTATAATAAAGGTATGCTTAGAATGCTTCTCTGTAGATACTTTATGTTAAACAAATGAATTAATTTCGTAACAAAAATAACCGTATGTAGGCTTTATTATTATTGCAAATAATTTTAGTAAACTTGTTATCATAGCTGATATTCACGCCTGCGTGGGTGGGTTATCCCTAGGGAAATTACATTATCATATAAAATAATAATATCATAAATAATGTGTATGTACCTTTTAATAAGGAGCCTTCATTAATAGCATCCCTATTCGACAGCAGGTAATAAATAAGTAATAAAAATTAGGCTCTAGTTTAGTACCGAGCACCATACATAATAATTGGGGGATAAGTAGACGGGAATCCTAGTTAGGGGCCAGGATCTATTTACATATGTGAACGTCGGGTATTTATTTATATTATGATAATATTTTACTAGTGGTAGGATTCTCGTATGCGAGAGGCCGTCTGGGTGGGTACCACCGCTTTGCCAGATATTCATCCGCCAAGCAGTAGTGCGCAAGCATTACTGTGTTCCGGTTTGAAGAGCATTGTAGCCAGCGAAATTACTGGGCATTATGAGACTCAACAGCTAATTGTTTCAGGGTAACGAGTGCAGTGCAGCGCCGCGCAGGATTTTGCAAAACAAAGTTCTGGATGGTGCTGTTATTGTTATGGGCTGGCGTATTGCTTACTATCAGGCAAACGACCAGCGCGTCTCGTTATCCAATTAAATAAAAAAAATCCTGGCCCCTAACTAGGATTCCATGAATCTAGGGAACCAGGAAGTACGAGGACCATGGTCCTACAACACCCAGACACGAAACAAATTTACTGCTTGCGTAACGTTACGTAATAGAGTCGAGACCAATGCTCACTCACGCATCTTATATGATGACGTTCTAAAAATGCGAAGAAAACAAATTTTTCATAAAAACACAACTTAGTTTAGACAAATATTAGCAGTGTTGCCCGTATGAATTTCCGATATGGTACGGCAGGTTTTCCGAAATAGTACGGTTTTAGACAATAAGGTACGGATTTAATATAATCAAGAAATAAAAAATGAAACAAGAAAAGGATCACAGGCACGAGACGAGCAAGCGCGGACATTTTTCACTTATTACTTTATTATTATTATTATTATTCACTCATTATACTTTTTAACTTCGAAACAATCAAATAGCGAATTCTCTACTATTTATATCGAAAAATACGCGAAAGGTAGAATATCATCAAATAGAATGAAGCATACCAAGCGATTGTGAAAGGTTCTACGCTGTTGAACTACTCTCAGGAGTTGATTTTCAAGAATTAAATTAGCTTATGTGTTAATACAGACTCTAAGCTATCTACATTCCAAATTTCATTAAAATCGGTTTAGTGGTTACGGTGATACGTGGTAACAAACATCACACACAAACTTTACTCGTGGTAGGTCGTATGTGTATAATAAATATATGTTTTATTACTAGGTGCGCCCAGCGGTTCCACCCGCGGTTTCCCAAAAATAAGGGATAAAAGTAGACTATGTGCTATTCCAAGTCCTAAAGTACCTACATACCAAATTTCATCAAAATCGGTTAAGTAGTTTTTGCGTGAAAGAGTAACACCATCCATACATTATTCAAACTTTCGCGCTTAAAATATTAGTAGGATGTTATTTATACTTATGTGCCACGCCTGCCCATAACAATTGCAGTGCCACCCAGAACTTTTAAGAGGAAACGGCACGTTGAAATTTTCATACAAAAAGAGAAAACGTTTTTCTACCCCTAAACATTAACCAAATTCGATGAAATTTGGATATGTAAGAGATGTTATCATTATTGAGGTTTGTAGGTTTTTATTTTTTCGATAATTCCTATAGAATTTGAATAAATGGACCCAAAAAAGTCGATATTTACTCGAAATTTTTTTTTAAGTTTGGCAACTGTTAACTTTGAAAATAGACATAAACTTAGAAAAAGGAAAGCTACAAACCTAGTTTATTCTCTATTTAAGAAATTGAGACCAAAATTACCAAATTTGGTTGAGATTTAGTGTGGTAGAAACGTTTTCTCCCAAAACGCTAATTTTAACAAAAATCTGAAATTGATTCGAATTTAGTTAAATTATTATTGTTATTTAGTTAATTTATTTGATTTAATTTACGCATTTTCTGCGAGTTCGTAGTAAACCATTATTTAAATACCTAGTGCTCGCTGGCCGCGGCTGTGCCATATCCTCTTAATGAATGCTTGCGCACTACTGCTTGGCGGCAGAATAGCTAGCAAAGCTGTGGTACCTACCCAGAAGGCTTCCCGCATACGAGAGACCTATCACAAGGTACACCTAGCTAACACTTAAGTCTATGTATATATACAGGGAATAACATTAATGTGTAGTAATACTGAAAGGTGTGTATGGGTATCTAGTCATGAATCATCGGGCAGAATATACAACCAAAAAAACACTATTATATTTTCCATACAAAGTTTAAAAATTATTTATTTGAATTATTTTGGACAATCCTAACAAGCTGTGGCCTAGTCGCGGTAGTACGGGTCATTGACCGAGCTACTTTGTGCCTAGGCACAAAACAGATTAGTACAGAAATCTACATACAAAGTGCGCTCGAGCAACGCACACATAGACACCGCTCACAGACACGATATCTGGGCACAGTTGGGATGCGAGCGCGAGTGCCATCCGCTTGAGACACGCGTCTGTGAACTTTTTTGTGCAAAAATGGAGCAACGAAAAATAGGTTATTATAACTGTTTGGTGGACGGTTGTTTAAATTCAACATTAAACGGTGAATTGTCGTTTTTTAAGCTACCAGTTGTTTCAGAGAGGTAAGTAGGTATTTGCTTGTATTTTGATGGTTCGCTTTCACGTAACACAAAATAGTTAGGTAGGTAGGTAAGCGCCCCAGCCCCCGGCCCTGCGCCGAACAAGCGAACATGACTTTGTGGCCTTGTCATATTTTTACAATTTAAAATTAGATATTTATTGTAGTATAAGCTGTGTTAGCCTTGTGTTCAATAATCTAATGAGGAAGATGTTAATGTAAACTAATCGCATTTGTTTTGTCTTCAAAAAAACTTTATTCAGTTATAATAGTAACTGCGAAAAAATTATGTCGATATCGTGTACAGTTATTTTTTTTAAATCAATCAATTTTCCTCCCAAAAACTTCCTGCGCCGTCCGGTATGAAATGTATGAAAAGTACATACATACATGAGATTAACTTCTGTATTTATCTGTTTTGTGGCCTAGGCGCTCTGTCTTTGAAAACGCCGAACATTTTACAAGGGCTTGATTTCGAGTCTCAAATACCGGAATTTCATACTGAACGGATCTTCGGACTCGGTCGGTTCCGTTCCGGAACCCACTCGTAAAAAAGGGTATTTCCACATTTTTACACGACTGCACAAAAAGGAGTATTTCAGGGTTTACGTATGTATGTATTTATTTATTCCACCATTACTTCTTATTGCCTGGACAGATTTGAATGCATTAAAACCATAATAAAAACATAGGTTTAAGTTTTTTTTACCATAGTTTTATTTGCATGTTCCGGAACCGGTATACAAAAAAATCTCCGCGAACGTACCCGACTTAGCCTTGCCTTGATCAGTTTCAACTTTTTATCCAACTTGACGTCTTAGAATTCATATTCAGAAATAACCTAAAAAGAATTTTCGAAACGAAAACGGTCCTTTTCGGTGGAGTTTTATGGGGCGGCGTTAGAAGGTAACTTTGTTTGTGCCGCTCGACCAATGAGGAGCAGCGGCTATTATTTATTAGGATTACATCTTTATGATTGGTGCAATACGAAACAAGGCTAGCGAATCATGAAGCGGCGGCGAATGTTTGATAGCTTTAGTGTTTGCCGCGTTTTGTCAAAGATTAAACAGGTTTATTTCTGAAAACTGACTAAGTAAAGACGCTTTATTGATTACTGACTTACGAACACTCTTTTACTATGCAATGAAATCAAATGTTGGAAATGTCTTAACCATCATTATCAGCCTATTACATTCCTACTGTTGAAATTCATGCATGATGTTTTTTACATCCTATTCCTACGGTGGTTGGTGACCTCACGTATTTTTTAAGAACATCAGCCATGCTCGCTCTTATTAGGCGTTTACACTGATTAGATCCTTATTCCTGAATGTTAATTGGAGCGATGATGTTTAATGCTGTAATTAATAAGTAAGCATTAATAAAAATAAAAAAAATACCCTGCCAAAAAAATTATAGCCTATGTCACTTGGGATGATTTAAGGATTCCGAGGATACCCCATACATCCAAATCTGTTGAGGCATTTATTGTGTAATAAAAAAACGCACATACATTAACCCCGAAAACATTACATTCCTTTTTTGGGGAGTCGCGTAAAAAGCAGTTTACTTGAAAGTTAGTTGTAAAGTAAGGTTGGTAGGACAGCTGGCTTTGCTAACTGAAGATAAAATTTGTTTGTCAGATCTGTACACGCGGCGCACTAATATTCTTTGTCACAAGTTCATTGCTCTTTATCAGCTGATTGTTAGGGTTGAAATGAACTTGATTACCAGAAATGTTTAAATTATCATATCTTGTGATTTTAAAAAGTTTCTGGTGATTTGCACTTGGACTTGAATTATTAAAAAGCTTCTATATGCGTGGTTTAATTATTACTACACATTAATGTTACACGTTGTATATATATAATGAACAATACATAGACTTGAGTGTGTGTGACTTGATCTATTCACCCAATTTCTCGTACTCCTACTGTCTGTTGTGCTAACAATAATATGATCCACATTCTGTTCTAACAAGAATTATATTAGAAATTTCGTATTCAAAAGACGTTTCAAACGATCAGAGAATATTCATCGTCGGAGCACGTGTTTTGTCTCTCAGTAATGGGTACATGTTATGTACATACATAGATATTATAAATATCTCGTATCATATGGCCTATTCTCTTTTATTTGGTACTGGTAGGTTTCTCGTATGCGAGAGGCTGTCTGGGTAGGTACCAACGTGTTGCCAGTTATTCTACCGCCAAGCAGCAGTGCGCAAGCATTTATGTGTTCCGGTTTGAAAGGCATTGTAGCCAGTGAAATTACTGGGCATATCTGATGTCTCGGAGTAATGAGCGCAATGCGGTGCTACGCAGTGCTTTTTATGGTATTTAAAGTTCTGGGTGGCACTGCAATTGTTATGAGCAGGCGTGGCGCTTACCATCAGGTGAAAGAAATGCTCGTCTTGTCACCCAGGTCCATAAAAAAGCTACATATGTGCGGTAAATGTTGAGTGTCCCAGTGTATGTACCTAAAATAGTTTTATATTTCCTAAACTTGTCATAGATTGTGCTCAAACGATGCCCTAACCTACAATACATGGCAACTGAAATACATGGCGTGACTAGGAAATATTTAATTTCTAAATCCTTACTAATATTATGAACGCGAAAGTTTGTATGTATGGATGTTTGTTACTCTTTCACGCAAAAACTACTGAACCAATTTTGATGAAATTTGGTGTGTAGATACTTTAGAACTTGGAATAGCACATAGAGGACCGCAGGGCGCAGCTAGTACTGCTATAAAACGATGCCATTCATTTACTGAAAAGTGACCATCAGTTTTCTTAGTAGAAAAAAAATGTTAATGGATTATGATGTGGTTTTCACTATCATTTAGATAATGTCTTGAGAGACTTTAACCTGTTTAAAACATTAGCTGCTCCCCGCGGTTTCACCCGTGGTTTTCCGGGATAAAAATTGTAGCCTATATCCTTTTCCAGGACCTAAAGAACGTACATACAAAATTCGCTTAGTAGTTTATGCGTGATTGAGTAACAAACATCCATCCAAAGTCTAAGTCACAGTCAAATATCATTTATTAAATAGGCACAAAATTGCACTTTTAAAGGTCATAAAAACACATGATACAAATAAAATTAAAAATATGTTAAAAATTATAATTTATGTTAACATGACTTTGAAGAAAGGTAAGTATGTTTACCCATTTCTTTCCCATACTCAGATTGAAGTCCTGTTGCAGAAAAGAAACGCGAAAACTGACTCTACCAGTGCTTCGGAAATACACCCGCTAGAGAGATCACCAAAAAATTCTGCGGGGATGTAGTTTTTTTCGAAATATAACAATGAACATTTGGGTATAAATAAAAATTAACAGAATGTCAAACAAGAAGTGCGAGTAAGATGTCCCATAGCCGTAGCAAAGAAAACTAAATATGGCCGTAGTATCAGTAACAAAAAAGTGTAAATACAATATAAATAGGTATGACAGTAGCAGTTAGGAGGGACCAGACCAGCTGGCCGATTCAGAACCCCACGACAACATACCGAATCGATTCGATTGGATAACGATCTCGTGTCGTAGGTTTCTTTTCGAGCTATTCAGAACATCCGCCTTGAGGATTCGACACGGTTTCGGTTATGATATCGAAATCGATACGACTACGTGTTGCATTTACGGAGTTCGTTTTGTGTGCAATACTCGCAGAAAATTGTATTATTATCTAGACGATATAAAAATGTTTTCAAGTTATCAAAATTTATTATAACAACGTTTATCACGAATTAAAATATAATCAACAATTATTAGCGCCAGATATTGGTAGAAATATAAAAAAACAAGAGCTCCGTAAACACCCACTTGCTGATATCCACTTGACATTAATGTTTAATCTATGCTTTAGACATTGACAAACCGCCAAATTTAAATGTCTATCGCAAATTGTTTTCTTTATCATGTTTTGAAATTATTAAAAGAAGATCGAACGAGAAGATGAGCCTCATCAAGATTCGTTAGAAATGTTAAGTAAATACCAAAATTACAATTACATAGTATCACAGAGTACTTTATAATAATTATATAGGTACAGTGATTTTATTTCGGTAGATTTATGCATCTTATTAAGTAATCTTATAGTAGTAGGCAAATAGTTCTAAAACAATCAAAGCGAACTTAACCTATAAATAAATACTAGACTTGGTAGGTACTTTATTACATAGAATTAGTTTATGTTGAATCTTACTGTGAGTTTTATTTTATTTGTAGTAGAAAATGTAGTTTATTTAACAACACACGGAATATACTCGGTATTGATGGTCAAATCTAATGCTTTCGAGTGATATATTGCACTCGATAAGTTGTCGTGGAAATTAATCGGACGTTCGAAAACTTTGCTTCGATATCTACATTGTGAATAACGTTCTCGGTCAATAAATACGCGTTTATCGTACGGTTACGATTGGTTATCGACTACGACAATTTGAACGTCGATTCGACTATTGTGAATTTAAAATATTTTGAATCGTACGATATCAAACCGAATCGATCGACAAATGAGTTGTCGTGAGGTTCTGAATCGGCCAGCAGACCATCCATCCACCCATCCTCGCAAACTTTCGCATTTATAATATTCGTAGGATTCATTTTATCGTGCGATGCTATGTTGTGTCGCTACTCGCTTGTTAAACAATAAACTGTCGAAAATACTGCCTCGGTTTGGTTATTTTGTTCCTAATCCAATCACGGGGTTCGTTCCGAGTGAACTCAATAACAAAAACAAATAGCGCACGGAACGCACCACAGTTATTCGGAAACCGCAGTCCAAAACTAACAATACCTGCCTACCTATGTACGTACCTTTAGTAAATTATAACCATTTATAACCAGTAGAATAAACAAGAACATTTCGACAGTTCGAAACAGAATATGATAAAACTCGACAAATCGGTTCATCCGTTTAATAGCTATGGCGCCACAAACAGACAGACAGACACACATAGTGGTCAAATTTATAACACCCCTCCTTTTTTTGGTCCGGCCCTCCTATATGCGTCAGGGGTTGAAATGCGACTATCTGAACCTAGGATCCACCACACGGAATTCATCAAAATTATTTCAAAACTAAACATTACCTCCTACATCTATTATGCTATATCTTATTTGTTCCATTCTACCGCTTTGTCAACTGCAACAAAATGGCGGCTGCAGCAATTCGCAACTGCAATCTGCTGTTGTGACTGATTGCCGATATTGGAACTATTTGGAGCAATGCCCGAGCATGTTTCATTTTGTTGCGATTTGACATGTTGACCCGCCATGTACTTAGGAACATGTTATGATAAAATTATTTTTAAAATACTGTTTTTATGAAGTCTAAAGATATCTATATAAATAAAAATGAATCACCGAAATGTTTGTACGCGCATAACTTCCAAACGACTGCACCAAATTGGAGTGGTAGGCAGTAGGCTCTGGCCGTGGTTGTAATACCACCCACCGAACAAAGCCATGCCGTCAAGCGACCTAGTCGTGTTTCGGGATGATGTTCGGTGAACCATCGGGGAGACGGGTCTAAGCAGCCGCTCAACTGCCGTCTCTCTCTAGATCTATGTGCTCCACCTTAGGCCACATCATCGCTTCACATCAGGCGAGATAGAGGCCAAACATAAAAAAAAAGAAACAGCTTTGACTCAAGTCGCTTAGGTACATTTTTATGTAATCGAATAATGCGGCGAGTTTGTCGTTACTCTGTCCATATAACAGTTGCATCACAACCCAGCACTTTGTGTTGCAAAATCCTGCGCAGCACTGCACTGCGCTCTATCGTCACACTGAGACAATTAGCTCTTAATTTTCATAATACCCATTCATCTCGCTGGCAACTATGCCCTCCAAACCGGAACGTGCCCTAGTAATGCTTTCGCATTGCTTGGCGGCAGAATCACTGGAAAATGCGGTGGTACCAACCCAAACGGCCTCTAGATACCTTAGGTGATACCGAACCAAATAGCCCCTCACATACAAAAGATAGGTTTGTTTCTTCCAGCCTATACCTATCACATGTGGAGTACTGCTCCCATCTTTGGAACGGTGCACCAAAGTACCATCTTCAGCCACTTGACTCCTTACAAAGGCGAGCCATTAGACTTGTCGGCGATCCCGAGCTCACAAAAGATTTGGAACCACTGAGTCAACGTCGAGACATCGGTGCACTCAGTGTGTTTTATAAAATCTATAATGGGGAATGTTCTGAGGAACTATTTGATCTCATTCCTCCATCACGGTTTTATTACCGCACTGCCCGACATCGTGCGAAAGCCCATCCACATACCATAGATCTATGGAAATCGCATACTGTGCGATTCTCCAGATCTTTCTTGCCGCACACCTGCAAAATATGGAATGGGCTAGCGCCCGAGGTTTTTCCGCAGAGCTATAACATGGGGTACTTTAAAAGAAGGGTGAAAAGGGTCCTTAAAGGTAGGCAACGCACCAGTAATGCCCCGAGTGTTGCAGGTGTCCATAGGCGACGGCAAACGCTTACCATCCAGGCGGGCCGTCTGCTTGTTTGACTACCTAGTCATATAAAAAAAAAAAACCTTACGATAGAATTTCCAAATCCGAGACAATTTTAGACATTTTGTTTCCGTCTATTGAGCTTGCCGCAAACAAATCTACTAATATTATAAACGCGAAAATTTGTAAGAATGTATGGATGTTTGTTGTTGTTATTTTACTAATATTATAAACGCGAAAATTTGACGGCATGGCTTTGTTCGGTGGGTGGTATTACAACCACGGCCAGAGCCTACCACTCCAAAGCGCGTAAGCGGGTTTCATCACGATGTTTTCCTTCACCGTTTTAGAGCGAGCGTGCAAAATCTGCACTTAACTATAAGTCATTGGTGCAGGGCCGAGTCGGATTTCGAACCCAGGTGCGTCGGATCGAAAGGCGCACGAGTCCCCGCTGAGCCACACTCGCTATAAACGCGAAAGTTTGTAAGTATGGATGTACCTTTGTTACTCTTTCACGCAAATACTACTGAATGGATTTTGATGAAATTTGGTATGGAGATAGCTTATATCCTGGATTAACACATAGTTTACTTTTATCCCGGGAAACCGCGGGTGAAACTGCAGGGCACAGCTAGTTCGTCTATAAATTTTAATATTGTCTCTTTATAGCATACGGTTGTCTGGAAGAGATCGCTGTTTAGCGATAAGACCGCCTATTGTACTTATCATAAGAAAGTATGTTTAAAATGTAATTCCTTCTTAAGTGCAATAAAGTGTTTTCTATTCTATACTATGTTTGTTACTCTTTCACGCAAAAACTACTGAATGGATTTTAATGAAACTGCACAATAATATAGCTTATACATCAGAATATCATATAGGCTACTTTTTATGCCAGGAAACCGCGGGGCGCAGCTAACAGTTCATACATATACTATAGATAGAGTGTCGAATTTCTCATTTTATCCGACACGTTGGTATGCCAATAAATAATAGGCGTATCGTGTTTCAGATACGCCTATTATTTATTGGCAACATAATATTTTGTTCAGTTTATGTTAGGTCGGAGATACTTAACTGAACAAGCGGAAATAATAATGTAATTAACACGCGATCTCAAGGCAAAATTGTAATAAGAAATATACATAAGCGAGTGTGACTCAGTGGGAGCTCGTGCGACTTTCGATCCGACACACCCGAGTTCGAATCCCGCACCACTGACTTTCTTTAGTTATGTGCGGATTTAACACTCGCTCTAAAAATATCGTGAGGGAACTGGCATGTTCAAGAATTTTTCACAAAAAGTCAAGGACATGTGACATCCACCAACACGCACTGTGCCAGCGTGGTGGATTATGGCCCATTCTCTCTCTCTATGAGAGAAGGCCATGTCCCAGCAGTGGGAACGTGTTGGGCTGATGATGATGATGATGATGTTTGTTTATTTTCTTTACGGTGGAACTATTATACCGATTTGGATGATATTTCGAAGGAAGACCATGTCTTGATTTTAAACAGGAGATACTTAGAGTTCGTAACTTTTATCCAGTAAAAACGTATTGTAAGGAATAGACATAATTGCCTCCGCCGTCAGACTTTTTGTAGTCCGATAGTCGGTCCAATTTTTCACCAAATGTCACCTATTTAGTGACCGACTTTTTGTAGGACGTGTGCGTTGTAATATGATACTCCACACGATATTTCATTTTCACCGACAAAAAAATCAGTGACCGATTTAATGACGTGGGTGGGTAGCCTAAACCAAACTCCACGACACGGTTGTCAGTTTATTGATATAGTCAGCATTAAAAAATTTAAAGTCAAAAAGTTGAAAGGTCAAAAGTCAAAAACATATTAAACAAGCACATAAAATGCACTTTTTAACGTCATATGCACATAATACGAATCAATTAGAATAGTAATACGTTAAAATTGTAACTTAATATCATACCAAAAAAAGGTAAGCATGTTTCTTTCCCATACTCAAAGTGAAGTCCGGGTCCAGAAAAGAAATGCGGAAACTGACTCTACCTACATTAATCATGATTCTGACTAAACTACAAACTCGAACATGTCACGGAAAGATTATACATATAGTACTTGTATATCACAGGATGATGTTACAAACAGCCAAACCCGTTGTATCGATCTACACGCAATTCGCCTACGCCTATCTTCAGGAACTTTTGAAGGTTCTCTATATTGTCTTATAATATGTAAAGTTTATTATGATAACTCTTAGAGAGCTTCCTTCGTCGTTTTTAATATACTCCTAGGGTAAGAGTATCGGATTTACGTCACATTTATTATACTTATTTCGGAATTAGGCGTTGTCCTAATAGAACACGACTACGCGAATATTCCGCGAATAAGCGATGGGGCTATTCGCAAGATCGTCTTCATCGCGCGAATGTCAATTAAGACAGTTGTCTTGTTCGGAGCCTGTATGTTTGATCGCGGCTTCGTGCGAGCTAAATTTGCTCGCATGGCGTAGTGGCGTTCTATTAGGACAACGCCTTAGCCGTATTACGTTAAACTGTATTCGGACACAAGTGTTTTTAAAAAACTAAATGAAGTATTATATCTTTAGATTATAAATTTTAAATAATTAGCAAGAAGAAAAATGATATTGCTAGGGCAGGGATCAAATCTGCGTTTTCGGAATATCTTCCCGACGTCTGAACCACTGGGCCACCGAGCTAGCTGCTCGAGCAACCAAATTTCTTTTATCCTTCTTATATCGTCTTACGAGGACAATTCTACGACATCTGTCGTCAATGTTTACATTGATCAGTTTTTATTCTATCCTAACAAAATTATATCATAAGTTATAACACAATTATATCGTAAGTTATGATATAATTTTTTTAGGATACTAATAATAATTAATACTCTTTTGTCCGATTGTTGTTATGAATCTTAACAACAATCGGACAAAAGAGTATTTTGTTAATTTAAAATTATGATACCTTGACATTCGGGTAAGTGCGAGAATGAGTATAAGAAGCGTGTTCGGAGAAGCGATTTTCGGATAATCGTTGTTATGAGACAAAATAGCATCACACTTACGATGCACCGAACGCGAATGATAGTGGAAGACGTTAAGCCGCTACCTAATTAGGTATAATCAAAGAGCCTAGTTTATACGGTGCTCAAAGAACCTAGCTTATACGATACTCAAAGAACTTCGTTAGCTGAAGTTCTTTAGTACCTAACTTGAGCTTAAAATTGGGTCGCGTAGATTTATGACAGACTTGATGACAGACAGTCTGTGGTTTAAGTAACCATTCGTGGTTTATGCCACTCTGCTGGGGGTTTGGGGGACGGCCAGCTAACCCGGCTGTTGTTTTGTGATCACTCTTTTATCTTTCGAGCGCTTGCTTACGGAATATGAATAAATTTATGAATGAAAATCGGGCCGGCGAGTGGTAACGTGTTGGCTGAGAACTATGACCTTCCTTTTCACTGAGTATTCCTTTACCTACAAAAACTAAGTTGACCTGATTTCGTAGTATAAAAAAACTAGGCTCCAGACGCAGTGTTTCCCTTGGAACTTCAGATTACACTAGTATAGTATGCCAATCTAGCTTCCCCAGAGTGGATCGTTTTTTAAGTAATTATCGGTTTGCTAGAGTTAGTCGTACAGTTAGTGTACCACACAGAAATTATTTGTATAAAATTATAATAAGTCCATCTCTTTTTCACATTTTTATTTTGATGTATTGTAATGTTTCCTTTTTAACCGACTTCAAATAAGGAGGAGGTTCTCTGTTCGATTGTATTTTTTTTTATTTTTTATGTTTGTTACCTCAGAACTCCGTCATTTATGAACCGATTTGAAAAATTCTTTTTGCGTCGGGTTCAGTATAGCTACGAAGTGGTCCCATATAAATTCCATCGATATGTGACCTTGAACTTCGAAGATACATTGAAGTCGGTTTTTGTTTTTTTCTAAAAATTAATTATTATATTAATTATATTGGCAGACTTATAAGGGAACATAAAACTTACTTGTCAAAAATGTGAGAGTGTATAAAATAACTGAAATGTCATAATTAATATGTATTTTTATAAGGATATATTTGATTTGTAAATGGAGCCATTATCAGACCATCTTTGCTTAAGATTTAGAATAGAATATAATTATTTATTGGCCTTATAACATTGTTTGTCACAATGGGCAGATTAATTTTACATTATTGGCATTAAATTATATATTACATTATTAGAATTAAGAATTAGGGCCATTAATAGAATTACGCTGCCAACTGGTAGTGGGTTGGAGCATTTGAGCTATCTATAAGCCTTTAATGGTTTATGGATTGTCCAATTGCTTCTCCTTGTAAGTAGTTAGTTAAGTTTTAGTAAGTAGAGTGTAGTTTGTTTTCAGTAATAAAGGCATTTGCCCGTAAAAAAGGATTAGGTATACATAGGTAAAATGAAAACAACATGGAACGAAAAATAAAAGACAATTAATTATATAACAATTCGAATAAGGTTTTCAATCACAATAATAAATAATATATCGAAGACAAACATGACGCATGCCATTAGAATTATATTCATAAAAGTCATTAGAATTTTAAATAAAAATATATTTTTTTATAACAATTCGAATGAGGTTTTCAATCAAAATAATAAATAATATATCAAAGACAAACATGATGCATGCCATTAGAATTATATTCATAAAAAATCATTCGAATTTTAAATAAAAATATATTTTTTTATAACAATTCGAATAAGGTTTTCAATCACAATAATAAATAATATATCGAAGACAAACATGACGCATGCCATTAGAATTATATTCATAAAAGTCATTAGAATTTTAAATAAAAATATATTTTTTTATAACAATTCGAATAAGGTTTTCAATCACAATAATAAATAATATATCGAAGACAAACATGACATATGTCATTAGAGGACGGTAGTTATTTTACTTCCATGGACGTTAACTTACGCAATCTTTGTTTATGAAAATTGCGAGAAGGGTAACTTCCGTAATAAGAAGTACCTATAATAGTACATAGGTAACTAATATAACTTTCAAATCATAATATTTACTGATCGCAAATTAGTTTCCTTAATATCCAAACTTCTGTATATGTTTGTAAAAGAAAAATATGAATGAACAAGCGAATTTCAGTAAACTAAAATTGAAAAAACCCCTGAAACAATAAACCTTTAAAAAGTAAACAAGTGCGAGTCGGGCTCGCGCACGAAGGGTTCCGTACCATTATCTATAAAAACGGCAAAAAAAATCACGTTTTTTGTATGGCCCCTTAAATATTTATTTTATTCTGTTGTGTGCGAGAGGCTGTCTGGGTGGGTACCAACGCTTAACCAGTTATTCAGCCGCCAACCAGTAGTGCGCAAGCATTACTGTGTTCCGGTTTGAAGGGCATTATAGCCAGCGAAATTACTGGGCATTATGAAACTCAACAGCTCATTGTCTCAGGGTGACGAGCGCAGTGCAGCGACGCGCAGGATTTTGCAAAACAATGTTATGGGTGGTGCTGTTATTACATGGAACATAGAAATGCTTGCGCATTACTGCTTGGCGGCAGAATAACTGGCAAAGCGGTGGTACCTACCCAGACGGCCTCCCGCATACGAGAGACCTACCACTAGTAAAACTATCTCAATTATAAAACTTATGATTACTTGCGTGCAATCATTTTGTTTGTTCGTTGTGAGGGATTCCAAGAAATGTTTACTGAACTCCAAACTTTAATATGAAGACCGATAATAGGTAATCTATATAGGTATACCCAAAAGTCGTTAATCCGTGTCTGTCTACTCGCTTAGTAAATGTATTTTACAACTTGGTACCGATTTTAAGATCTTCAATAATAATTTTGCACTCGTGGTGGGTCTATCGTATGCGGGAGGCTGTTTGGGTAAGTACCACAGCATTGCCAGTTATTCTGTCACCAAGCAGTAGTGCGCAAGCATACAGTTATGCTTGCGCACTACTGGTTGGTTCCGGTTTAAAGGGAGTTAGGTATAGCCATTGACTCTTAAGAGACTGGTGTTATCAGATGTGACCACACCACATGCACACCCATTCATCCACATACATCTGCCTTTTCCGACACACTCACATACCAAGACTATTAACATTCACTCCTCTACACACATCTACTCATCTTCACGCTCCCCCGTAACTTAAATTAATTTATTATTATCGACACATTATATATTATACATATATTACATTATATATTTATTATTATCTCAGGTATATCGTTGTAATGCGCTCGATTCCCCTCTTCACCTCAGACAGGGCAATAGCTGAAAATCAGTGTTTGCTCCTTGAGCAATGTTATTCGCTGAGCTATGCCCATTTGTCATAACTGCAACACACACGTACTTGTAGTTTAAGTGTCTTACAATTTGCTATTTAATGTACATGTGTGTTGTGTTGACAAATAAACGTTTTATCTATCTATCTATCCATTGAAAGTACTGGGCATATGCTATTGTATTTAATATCAAATTTATTCATATATTCATTGTACTTACTGTTTATTGACTTTGTGGACAATTTTTTTCATGCGTGTTAGGTATTCAATAAAGCATTATTGTATTGTATCAAATTTGATACCAATTGATGATTTTGATACGTTTTTACCATAATTTAGATAATTTCTCGTCGCTAGTTATAACTAATGTTTTATAACGCGTACATTGCGCGCGATGGTGAAATGTAAAGCTGTTTAGACCTTGTGTAGCCGGTCTTACGATTCGACGCACCTAAGTTCGAATCCCGGGCCTGTTCGAATGAGTTAGATAAGTGCGGATATTGCATTTGCACGCTCTCTTTAAAAACAGTGAAGAAAAATATAGTGAGGAAACCCGTTTGCTCTTTAGTGGTATTCTTCTTTATCTATTCTAAGATCTGTCGGTGTAAGTCCGTTGTCCCCGTAAGCCATATCCCCGTTAAACATGGACAGTGGTACTTTAATAAAATATTTAAAAATACGTCACGATGTCTCCTTACTGTTTCCGTTGATATAGTAAAGTAAACTTTATATGGGAAAACTACTTTCTGGCACTTCGCCGGCCGCTGCCGCGCCCGCGTCACGCTCGTTCGCTCGCTCGGCTCGCGCTGTGTGGTCACAGTTCTAACATAACCTAACCTAGTAGCTGTATCTGCGTAAAGAGGACAATGGTACAAAAATTTAATGACGTCCTTTTGTCCCCGTAGCGGGAACAAGGCCTACGGGGACAACGGGCCTACACTGATCTATCCTGTTGCGCTATCATCCTTAAAACATACCGAAATTACTGGGCTTAATGAGACTTAAGAGCTAATTCTCTCAGGGTGATGAGCGCATCGTAGTACCGCGCAGGATTGAGCAAAGCAGAGTTACATTGCCCACCTTCCATCTCTATCATCAGGTCAGCTGATTGTCACCATAATATTGCACTGTCGTCGGACTTTGACAAGTATGCACAATTTCAGCGTAGGACAAAAGGAAGTCCAAACATTGTATGTTAGATAAAAGCTTGTAAAAAAGGCAATATACGTGAAAGAGAATGAGTTTTAATTATGAATTTTATGAATTATGAAAAAACTGGAAATGGATAACTCTTTTACGTGCGGAGTATCTGAAGGCTTTCCCTTTACGATTTTTTGCAACTCCTCGTATGGTTTATTACATTCATACCAAAAAGGCTATTAAACGTCCAAATGGAAAGGTGTATCGAATAAACAAAACGCGCCAATTTAGCTTTATTAGGAGAGTAAACTTCTACAACATTCGCCGCGTTTGTGACGTACGTGTTAGCCATTTCAGATGTCAAGGTCAAAATTCCTTGTACCTATTTTATATTAAGGTAAGAATATTAACAATTTTATATGAGGTTTACGCAGCAACTTAGTCTACGTGATTTTGGATTATGATCCAGCCGTTATATTTTCTTGCACGGTTACAGGGCTAAAGTTTTTTTTTTACGCTTAATAGGTCCATGTTTGGCCATTATCTCGCCTGATGTGAAGCGATGATGTGGCCTAAGATGAAGCACATAGATCTAGAGAGAGACGGCAGTTGAGCGGCTGCTCAGACCCGTCTCTCCGATGGTTCACCGAACATCATCCCGAAATACGACTAGGTCGCTTGACGGCATGGCTTTATTCAGTGGGTGGTATTACAACCACGGCCAGAGCCTACCACTCCAAAGCGCGTAAGCGGGTTTCATCACGATGTTTTCCTTCACCGTTTTAGAGCGAGCGTGCAAAATCTGCACTTAACTATAAGTCATTGGTGCAGGGCCGAGTCGGGATTCGAACCCAGTTGCGTCGGATCGAAAAGCGCGAGTCCCTGCTGAGCCACACTCGCTCTTTTCTTCCTTCCTTTCTCTAGTTTCGACGAGTACTTACTTACTTGGTACTTAGGTGTGGGGCAAAAACAGTACTTAATCGGGTTATTCTGTATCCCTTTCCGTGCCACGGGCACATGACCCGTGCTACTACTGGATCAGTTAGTAGTCATCATCAGCCCATTGCGTTGCCACTGCCGAGTCTCGGGCCTTCCTTCGTAGGGAGAGTATGATTCCTAATCCACCACGCTGGCCCAGTGCGGATTGGTGAATATCACATGTCCTTAAATTACTGTGATAAATTCTTGGATATACCGGTTTTCTCACGATGTTTTCCTTCACCGCTTTTAGAGCGAGTGTTAAATATCTTCCGCACATAACTTAAGAAAGTTAGTGTTGCGGGGCTAGCGGGATTCAAACTCGGGTGCGTCGGATCGAAAGTCGCTCGTGCTGCCACTGAGCCACACTCGTTTTAGTAAGTAGAAGCACAGGCAAAAACAACGGATCAGTTAGAAGTAGCACGAGCAAAAAAAATGCCAATGTACTAAGATTGGTAGTAAGACGGGCAATAAATCAATAATACATACAAATAAATAAAATAAATAAATAACGCCCAACGATCACATACCTACATAGATCCTGGGGACCTACTCCGAGTTGCTTTCGTTCGTTCTTTCTTACGGACTAAAAGAGAGACTCTTATGCCTGTTGCATAGCGCTGTCCCTTTCATCCGACAGAACGAAGATCGTAATTACTTTTTCAGAGTAAGGCCCCTGACCCCTAACTAGGATTCCCTGTATCTAGGGAACCAGGAAACTATGAGGACCATGGTCCCACAACACCCAGACACGAAACAAATACTTGCGCTTTTTTTTCTGTTCACAAACATTTGTCACATCGCGGGAATCGAACCCGCAACCTCAGTGGTGTATGAGATTTGAGCCAACCTACCCAACCACTGCACCACAGAGGTTGTCATACACAAAGGCTATCATACAAGGTACCTATTACGTTACATGTGTGGAAAACTATAAACACGTGCGTGTGAAACAATAAAGGTTTCTCTACATTGTTAAAAGGCAATAACATGTGAGATAAAAACACTACATTTACACAAATTATTAACAACCCCGAAGAAAATCGTGGGAAACATCTTGTTCCCAATAAATACATTTTATTATACCTATTACCTTACCTGATGCGCTTGGAAATGAGATATTTATGTTTTACTACTCTCTCATCCCGCCAATTGTGAAGGGCCGTAAAATCAAAACAACCAATCAGACGCGAGAGTTTTGTGACGTCACAAACGATGCGCAGTTTATTTCGTAGATAAGATTCTAGGACTTTACGGTTCCAGCTCGTCAGTCGTATAACTTCACGTCCCATTTACTAGAGATGGGGTAAGATAAGTACTGATATTTGATCATTTTATACATTAACAAGTATACATTTTATAAATAAAAGTACCTACTTCAATCCTGATGTATCTTCGAAGTCCAAGGGCGAATATCGATGAAATTTATATGGGACCACATTGTAGCTATACTGAACCAAACGCAAGAATTTTCCTAATCGGTTTATAAATGACGGAGTTCTGAGGTAGCAAACATAAAAAAAAACAATCAAATTGAGAAACTCCTCCTTCTTTTTAAGTCGGTTAAAAAAAAGCCTTTTGAGACGTATCTCGTAAAAATACATCAAACAATATTTTTTAGCGCCAATTAGCTGGTATTTAGAAAATTACACCTATTTTACATTACAGATGCAATAAAAAATTTAATTGAATTGAAATGTTTGTATTAACTAGATGAATTTGCCAACCGCTGCTATATAATTGTGTACCTACTGTGAGTACAGGAGAGAGGGTTTTTTTTTACGCTTAATTAAAATTGTTTCTCGGATTACAACACAACAATATGCGTTTTTAACAAGGTTTGCCGATATTTTTGATATTTTAATAACACGTAGCTTAATTATGTTTATATACTACAGCGTATGTTATATGAGCCTCATTTAATTTACTTGCAAAAAATTTGTGTGTTATTTTCGAATAATTCAAACAAAGCATAAATTCAGGCTTGCTCATACCTGTTTTTTCAATTATGAAGTTAATTAGCTTCGTCCCGCGGTTTCACCTGCGGATAAAAGTATCCTAAGGATTGTTCCATGACCTAGAGGTATACCAAGTTTCATCAAAATCTGTGTAGCCGTTGCGGCGTGATAGGAAACAAATGAAAACTTTCGCATTTAAAATACGAGTATTAATGTGATTTTCACAAAACAGGCTGTTTATTTTGAGAAAATTTAATTCTATTTAATATTGCTTATTCTAAGAACGTACTTGATGATGAATTTCACACGATCTCCAACTTAGTGATGTCTAGACAATCTGATTTCCTCACTGTATTTTCCTTTACCTTTATTATTATTACAGCGAGTGTGGAAATCTAATATTAAACATTCTGTATTTACTTGGATTATTATGCGCGTAGGCTTCTCCAGACAAGAGGCTATAAATCTCTGTGCTAAACATCAAGATCGGCTAAGCTGTTGAGTCGTAAAATGATGACAGACTTTTTTTTTTATAACTTACAGGCACGCATTTGACCGCAGTCTTACCTGATGGAAAGTGACGACGCGGTCAAAGATGGATCATATTTGCCTAGATACCGATTCACTCGAGACTTGAAGACACCCACTTACTGAGATTACTTTCGCATGAATAATACATATTATTAGTGAAAGTAACTTTGTAGTATATAATATTAAATTGTGATTTTGATGAAATTAATTTGACCAATATTGACATTTTTAATAATTTTGAGTAGATTATAGATTTTAATATAATTATTTGTAATGAGATTTAATATTAAATTATTACTGACAATTTAAGTCTGTTACTAACCAAATATGGATGTAAGATATCTGAAATAAATGAATATAATAATAATAATGATATAAGTATGTATATATGTGCACATGTATAAGATATACTATGTATGGAGTATACATTTTAATGTCTATCTTTCCCGTCACTATTAGCGCTACGCCCACGTCCGTTCCATATCTTGACTCAGTCCATATGTAAACGCAGTACGTAAGTGGGTCAGTTACGGCACATGTTGACCGGACCTGCTAGATAAGCTTCCGTTCTCGTGTACATTACTTGCTGAAAGCTTCTATGGAGTAGTAGTTAGGAATATTGATTCGATTTTTTTTACTAACGTCCAATAATCACATACTTAGAGCCCTAACTAGGATTCCCTGTGTCTATGGAACCAGCCGTGCTATTCTGTTAAATCAGATCTCACTTCTATTTGTTTATCGACGGACCGCCGAGCGTTCACTCAGTGACCATCGAGATTTTAATTTGGTATTCCGGTACAACTATTCTTCGTAAGTGATGTCGAAGCGAGTTCTACGGCAATGACGTCACTGTCGAGTTCGTAGCACCATTCTAACTAATTGCCATAGAAGAAAATTAATTAAAATATGTGAATCATGTTTTACCGGTTTTTTCTTTAAGGCAATATTTTCTAAATACAGGCGTATAATTGTTATTTTCAATTTTCCTACTTTATTTGTATCGTTTTCTAGTTGAATTATAATATATAAGTACCATTTTAAACATTTAAACTTAATTATTATGGCACTACTACATTTGCCTCTTACATGACGTATGAACTAAAGTGTTGCTATTATTTATGACTTCCTACTTAACTCGGGAAAAGTATAATTACTACTGTTTGAAACCAATCACATGTAACCATTTTATATATAATTATATGTAAGAATTATTATTACTTCCTTTTTATAAATTTAAACCTCTGGTACATTACTTTTACCACCTGTAATATTTCATGCTTTATAAACAAATTGAATGGAATTGAATGATGTCCCTAACTAGGTAGATACTTAACATTATTGTGATTTGTTTTATGGAAAAGGAAAGAACACTGCAACTTCATCCTGCTAGGGGTTAGGTGCTTATGCGCGTAAATATTTTGGGCCATAAGTGATGTGATATATGTGTGGGTGCATTTAAATTACATAATTATGATTATGATGATTGATGACATTATGCTTTAGAGATGCTCAAAACACCAACCTTTCCTGCTATTCTTTCGTCTTGATTTTTAAGCTTGCACTTCGTTGTCTAAGTATGTGATTTACTGATTTTCAAATGACTATATTAAGTCCTTTTTCACAACAATTCCAGTCAACATTAGCTTATCAAACTTATCATAACTTTTTGCAAATTTACAATTTTAAAATTTGTTTGTTTACTGTGTCGCTTGTGTAGCTGTTTGACTATACATAATCTATCCATAGGCCCCTAATACGGTCTTTAGCCAGTCCATATTAACTTGTTATTAGTAATCGTCAGGAAGGGAAATTCGGTGAAGAAAGTGTTTAGTCTAGCAGCACTGACCGAAGTTGGCAAAGTTTGTGATAATAATTCTTTGAAAGTTTGAATTGGAAGATTTTTTTGTATGTTTGTAAACAAAAAATGTGGCGGAGCGCGGCCGGCGCCAGCGCCGTCGAGGCACAGGCGCCACTTCTTATTTTAAAGAATTTCAAGTGGTTATAGTGTGCGATGATATTTTTTTACGTAAGAGCCATTAAATAAGTTTTTGAAGTTGTTAAGTTTTTGAAGCTCTTTGAACGAGACGTCCATTTCACATCAACAAATAACAAGCTGTGTGTATTTTGATTCTTGTGTATAAACGAAGTTCTCTCTGCTTGTGTACCCAAGTGAATAATAAAATTATGAAGTAAGTAATATGCCATAACATCTAAACTTTATTCTATCAACGTTTATCCTTGTAAAGTGTCACGATAATCATGATTGAATGTGTAAGATAATTATTTTAGTAACATATCACTACCTATCTAGTGCACATTTACCATCACATATAGCTGATGCTAGAGATAGAAGATGTTATTGACAAGTGAACTCATAGGTATAAATTCATTAATTCAATAGCTTTACTTTGATCTCTACATAAAGCAAAATATTGTTCTACAAAGTTGTTAATGTGTTAAAATATCATTTTCAGTCCTGTTGAACGTTCAATGCACCCTTCACCTACTCAAGTAGAGGCTTTGGTACAATCCATGGAAAGAAATCCGTCATTGGCCAAGGGCTACTTAAGGACAGCGAGTGCGAGAGAAAGTGCTCGCAGACATTGGCAGCGTTTGTCCATAGAATTAAATAGCATGGGTGGGGCCATAAAGACATGGAAACAGTGGGCTAAAGTTAGTAGTAGTTGTAGATTTTCTCTGTTTCTCTGTATGAAGTAAAGTGTTGTTATATTCATATATATAAATGATCTTATATAAGTAAATTATGTGTACGTTTTTAGTACTGGACCGACAAAAAAAGTGCTGTGAAAAAAAAGGGCATGCTACGTTCGGTTGCGAGACGAAGAACTGGTGGTGGCAATGAAGTGGTGGAGCTGTCGGAGATGGAAGAGAAAATCCTTTCTCTAATGGGTGGCGAAGGATTCTCTGTTGGAGATCAACATCTTGCTATCCAACCATTCCATGTGAGACTTATGTTACCTACTTGTTTTAGGTCATATATGCAATAGATGCTTTTATTGTTTGCAATCAACAAACTTTATTCTTAGATGATGGTGTAATAATTAATAAATATGATATTCTTATTATTATTTCAGGATTCCCCTCCAGTAGCAGCACATGCGTTACCCACAGGTGCTGAAGTATTCAATGTCACAGAATTGGAAGAATCTTTGGTAAGATCATTTAATATTATAATCTTTTTGTATTATAAATATATAATTATTTGATATGACAAGTGACCCGGACTGGTTTCACATGGGTGCTATATTAATTGATTATACATCCTATTTTTTTCTAAGATTTGGTTAAAATTGCATTAAAAGTCATCAAGTAGGTTAAGTAGTTTAAAGGTACTAAAATTCAATAAACGGCAGTGATTTTTTATACTATTTATAGATAATAGATGATAGACAGATTCTTATTAATTTTTACCTAATCTTTCCAGGACCCGTTATCACAGATTGTTCAACAGGATTTTAATATTCCACAGACTGCTTATGTGGAGGTATTTGAATTAAATATACATTATTTTCTGTAACAAATGACTAAGGAATCACTAAAAACAAAATAGTAACATTTTTTAAAATTTAGTCTTATGTCCTATACTGCATTACCAAGGGCCAACCAAGGGCCTGTGCTGAAAACCAGCGTTGTGGATTCTTCATAACATTATGCTGAGCACAGACCTTTTTTGGCTGCACTGTACACGGCAGCGATCCTCCATACACATGTTGTAATTGTTTCTCTTGGTCTTATAAATTTGTCTTATTTTGTTATCCTACACTTGTGTATGTACTATTGTTTGTTGTGTGCAGTCTTGTCAAAAATAAATTATTTCTTTCTTTCTTTCTCTTTCATTATAAAACAAAATATTAGTACTGTAACTGACTAAATTTTAGTACTTCAAGTTCAAGTTGAAGGCAGTCAGCCAATCAGCAATTATGATTAGTACCAAATTATTTATTATTTCGCATGAAATTTTAGTATAAAATCTCCTTTATTATTTATGGTAGTCATGTTTTTCCAGACAATAAGCCAACAAATAGAAACCATAAGCGAGCGTGGAGAAATAGATGTTCCAGTCACAAGCATGGGATCTAGTACTTCTACAGTAAGTAATGAAATTATCTTATCTTAAATATAATAGTTTGGTACGGTGCATATAGGTTCAAGTCAATACATTTCTCATGTGGAAAAATGAATTTCAGGCAACAATCTTTGACACGAGGAGACGCCAATCCGAACCACAAGAATTGTCACCCCCCGAGCCCGTCGCAGGGCCCTCTCGGCCCGCGAGCCGCCGCCGCCGCCTGTCCCCGCCGCTCGCGCCCTCCATGCTGTCTCCTCCACCGCTGCGGTCTCCAGCCCGCCGTACTTACACTAGTAAGTTTTTTATTTAAACCGACCAGAACCGATAACCGCTGGGGTAGACGAGTTCTAGAGTGGAAACCGTGAATCGGCAAAGGTAGTGTAGGGTGCCCTGCGACTAGATGGAGCGACGATATACGTAGGGTTGCTGGTAGCGACTGGAGAAGGAAAGCCGAAGATCGGGCTCAGTGGCGTGCTATGGGAGAGGCCTATGTCCAGCAGTGGACTGATGTGGGCTGATGATGATGACTATTTAAAATTATACACCTATACCTACATGAATATATATTACTATTAATGGTACCAGCTAAGTATTTACTCTGCCTATGGTTTTCAGCTCCTCGCCGCAACTACCGCAGAAGACTTGTAGCGGCATCCCCACCCTCACAACGTCGGAGCCAATTAATAAGTCTTTCGGAAAGGTTTTTGCGGGTCGAGGAACAGCGGGTGGAGGCGGAAATGATAAATGCGCAGTGGCGCCGAGAAACTGCCGAAAGCGACCGGGAGAGGGACCGCATGCTGATCTCAACTCTTACGCGTATAGGTGAAGCGTTAACCGAATATATAAGAAGACAATGAATTCATATACATAACTTGTTTTATTTAAAATTTCAAATGTGCCGAGCCCTCCACAAACTATTAACGAGTTGTTGACGATGTGTCCGCCCAACAGCGATGTCATCCATGTCTTCCATGTCCTGCTGACCTTCCCTTCGTCTTCTTGCACCAAAGTTAGCCTCTCCTTCGGCTTCAGAAACCGTCAAACAAGGCGCTGGCAAGCCCGCTCTATTGCACATATTGTGGAGAACGCAACATGCAATGACAATTTTTGCCACCATGTCTGGATGGTAATGAAGCACCCGATGTACCAGAAGACATCTGAATCGACCTTTTAATAGGCCTATTGTCCTCTCCACCGTGTTTCGCGCGGTGGAATGTAATTTATTGTAGTGACTCTCGGGTGTATCTTCCCTGGCGTCGGGCACTGGAGTCATCAGGTAGGGACGCTGTACGTATCCCGAGTCTCCTAGAAAGTAAACATTACATATATATCATGGACCAAATAATTTAATTAATTACCAGTTCGTATGTGATTACGTTACGGAGTAGTAGGTAAGTAATTAATTGTAAGATAAAAAAAATACTATTAATTTCTTCAAAAAACACATATGTAATTGGAAACCCAATTAGATTTATTACTATCTACTTTTTGTTCCAAGAAATTAGTTTAATTTATTAAACGATACCTTATACATACAGTTCATTAAGTTGTTTCGTTAATAAAGTTTAGTTTTTATGAGTTTATATATATATCTATAGACTCTATAGTAATCTGACAATTGTTTGCTGAGCTATGAATATTCTATACTTCGCGTATAATTTACCTGAGATCCAATATGATAGTTGGCCTACTACCTACGTACTTACATCTAGTGTTAACTTACCAAGCAAAAATACAGTTTCACCATTGTTTACTAGTGACTCTAGATGATGTTTTATGTCAGAATGACTAAAAACAAAACTGTCATGAGTTGCTCCTCCGAATGTGGGATCCACATGTAATATATTTAAGTCAGCATCAGTTATCTGAAATAAATTAAGTTGCTAGTTACTATTCTAGGTATTTACCTATTATTTAAGTACTACGTCATATCATTCGTAAATAGGTAGTTATAGCATAGCTACTTACCAGCTGGACATTTCGTGCGTGATTCCCTTTGCGGCAGTAATACCTTTCTTCATTCTCCCGAGGTCTGACCATGGCCACAAAGGTTCCATCAATGCATCCTATCACGCCAGGGATCATAAACTTTTCATAAAATCTGAAAAAAATCCATAGATAAAACATTTGACATAATATACTTACGCAGTAAATGTACCTTACTCAATGCATCCCTTACATTTTTTATATGGAGATCTACAATTATATAAGTACTAGGTGGTACTAGCGAAAACATCACAGAATAAATAATAGTAATGAGCGTATATTTACTTGGTATTTTTTCCTATGTACAAACAGTACCTAATTTGTGTCTGTATATGGCATCATAGGTATATAGGTGCCCACTGAACATGTTTGCAAAGAGTATTATACGTAGCCAACCATGTTTATCTCCCGAAAGTCAATTTCGATTTCTTTAATTTAATTAATTTAAATAATAAGTAGGTACCTAAGTGTTACCTTTCTTTCAGCGTTTGTCTCTCTGCTGCATTCTGTGGAAACCTTATATATTTTCTCACAATTGTTGGATGGTTTAGAGCTTCCACCACTTCAGTAATACATCGTGAAGTCGACGATTGTGATAAAAATGTATACACATTTTTACAAATGTTTTTTTGATAACTACCATTTGCTAAAATGATAGCGCGCACAAAATCTGAAAAAGTATCAAGAATATGGTTACCAAGTCTAGTCATTATAATCCTACTTTTAAAGGTAGGTACGGTTTTTTTAGTGTCTTGCTGTCTCAGCAGCTAAACCACTTGAGAAGGGTCAATTAGTGCAAAGTTACAAACCTTTGTTCTTTTTGATAATCCTCGCTGCATTCTTTTTAATATAGGTTTTAAATCGTTCTCGAGGCTATTAATTAACTCTTCCGAAAGTCTGTACGTGGCCACATAGTCTTGGTTGCGGTATAACAATTGCTGTCTCCGAATATTTTGTGCTTGACGACGGGACTCGTAATTATCAAGAGAGTTTGCCTCTTCCAACAAACTTGCTAACAGAAACAATCGAGCCATAATATAAAATTTTTACACTACACGGTTGGAATTCACAAATCACAGAAATTCTTCAATCGCTGCTTAAAATCACCTGCGTAAGAGTAACTTTTGATTTGACAGCTCGAACTCGATCGACGATCACCAAGTTTAAGTGATTTGATCATGTGTCGAGTTTAGAGAATACGAAATTACTAACCATCTCATACAAAAAAAACGTCCGTGCTACGAACTCGCAAAGCCGCGTCACTCGCCGCGCGCATCTGGGTGAGATCGAGTTTTCAGAATACCAATTTGGCGCTGGCGCGGATTCCGTGCTGTTGTACAGCGGATTTTGAAGTGAGTTTTTAACAGAATAGCTCTGCAGGAACTAAGACGACCATGCCACCATGGCACACCCAGAACCGAAACAAATACTTACGCTTTTTTTTCTGTGCACACACATTTATCCCGTTGCTAAAATCGAACCCGCAACCTCGGTAGTGTATGAGATTTGAGCCAACCTGCCCAACCACTACACCACAACGGCTGTCAAAGAGCTGTAGCTCAATTTGGAGAGCCATTTTGGCGCCTATATTGTGAACATTGTCACATTCTGACCAATCGCTCCTCAAAGATGACAGAGTATGTTTTGTTTTATGGAATTGAGTGATGAGACGAGCAAGTCACTTGCCTCGTGGTAAGCGCCACGCCTGCCCATAACAATTGCAGAGCCACCCAGAGCTTGTACCTAATACCATATAAAGCACTGTGTAGCACGGCATTACGCTCATCACCCCGAGACATTAGATATTAAGTCTCATATGCCCAGTAATTTCGCTGGCTACAACAACCCTGCAAACAAAATAAAGTCATAAATCAAAAAAATCATATATCGAAACTGACTGAAAAACGGACAGTTCCGTATTTATTTCAGATGATAGGAAAGACACGCTTCGGCAAGAAGCCAAAGTAGAAAGGTTAGATGAAATGAGAACTCTTTTATCTTCAAAGTCTATAAAATAAAAATAATATTGTCATGTCTTATTACGACTACCTATTTCTTGGAATTCGAGTCTTGTAAGTGCATTATGCATAGGTATGGTATACCTAGGTCACCGCTTATGCAAAACCGCTGTTTATTTTACCAACTGCTGCCAGACTTGTTTAGTTTAACCAAGAAATTTGTTACAACCTGTGGTACCTACAGAAATTTTTCCAAGTTTTTTTTTATGTAACTGAATGACGAGACGAGCTAGTCGTTTGCCTCATGGTAAGCAATACGCAAGCCCATAACAGTTACACCACCCAGAACTTTGTTTTGCAAAATCCTACGCGGCGCTGCAATGCGCTCGTCACCCTCAGACAGTTAGCTGTTGAGTCTCATAATGCCCAGTAATTTCGCTGGCTACAATGCCCTTCAAGCCGGAACACAGTAATGCTCGCGCACTACTGCTTGGCGGCTGAATAACTGGCAAAGCGGTGGTACCCACCCAGACGGTTTCTCGCATACGAGAAACCTACCACCAGTAAAAGTAAGCAGTTATAAGTAGGTTGTGTAGTTCCAGTAGCGGGTCGCTAGTGTGGTATTCCGGCGATATGTATGTGGTATATCCATATCTACAATAAAGAGTATTTCTTTTCTATTCTCTTTATAGACAAACTTAACAGATAGAACTGGCCAGGCCCTATGGCAAATAGTTTATTCTCTGCACGGAACCTGCCTTCACATCCTTCTCAATCCTGAGGGACGCTAGTAGATAAATATAGGTCCATATTTATTACCCTGACATCATTTGCTAAAACATTGAACAATTTATTTATTTCAGCTATATATAGTAGATGCGATATTGCTAACAAAATATTCATGAATTGAAATAACTCAACCAAATAGTGAAATAAACATAGGTAATTTCACCAAATCCCTAGAGTAGTAAACCCGACGATCGTGATCCCGAAATCTCGAAGCCTGAACAGCGCGGGCAATCGCGTGGTTGCCTAGGCGTGTTTGGTTTAAAACCTTTTATGATTTAATTTTAATTTGCTTTGAATTAATAAGTTTATCATAAGCAAGTTTTGCGATTTAGCTTGCTTATAATAAAGTTTAGTTAGTATCTTGTCTAGGTGTTGTGGATTCTCATAGTTTTTGGTTCCCTAGATACCGGTAATCGTAGTTAGGGTTCAGGATCTATAAATAAATAAATAAAATAAATAACGCCCAACGATCACATACATAGATCTTGGCCTCTAACTAGGATTCCCTGTATCTAGGGAACCAGGAACTATGAGGACCATGGTCCCACAACACCCAAACACGAAACAAATGCTTGCGATTTTTTTTTCTGTGCACAAACATTTGTCCCATCGCGGGAATCGAACCCGCAACCTCAGTGATGTATGAGATTTGAGCCAACCTGCCCAACCACTACACCACAGAGGCTGTCTGTGATCATAGGCTATGTATGTGATCATTGGGATTTTTTATTATTCTATTTTTGTCTATATATGTATATGTTACGGCTAATAGCGGAAGTGCGGCTACACCTAGTTTTAGCCGGCTACAACTAGGTGCAGCCGGCCACATGCGGTTAGGTATGCTTAGATGTATCTTACGCGAGATTGTAAACTGTCGACAGATTGTGAACCGTCGCATTATTTTTCGGTAGATTATTATTATAATTGACGTGCATTCCTGCTAAAGTTTTGAAATTTTGAACTTGAATCACTGTTCAAACACTTATTTTGGCTTAAAATTTGAATCCTTTAGTTTGACATAAATATGTAATTTTATTACTTCCCAGAATTCGATACTTTGCAAGCGACACTATCGACTGGTGCATTATTACAGAGGTTTTTTTCCGATTTAATATGATCGATTCTCGGCTAAAGAAAACTGGGTTTATCGAAAATTCAATTATGCAGTTTTGGGTTTTTAACAAAATCGGGCCCGAGACTCCTTAGAGCATTTTTCGCTATTCCTTATAGTTGAGTTGATTTGTCCCTCCAGGCCCACTTCAAAAACTACTAATTAATATCTAATTAATAAATATCTTTAATCTATTTTAATTAGGTTAGCTTACAAAGCTGTCTCAAAAAAGCTTGAAGCCTTTCTTAGGGCTCCGTACCCAAAGGGTAAAACGGGACCCTATTACAAAGCTCCGCTGTCCGTCCATCTGTCACCAGGCTGTATCTCCTGAGCCGTGTTAGGTAGACAGTTGAAATTTTCACAGAAGTATTTCTGTTGCAACTATAACAACAAACACTAAAAAATGAATAAAATAAATATTTAAGGGGCTCCCATACAACAGACATGACTTTTTGCATTTTTATAGATATTGGTACGGAACCCTTCGTGCGCGAGTTCGAGCCGCACTTGGCTGGTTTTTATTTAATATTGATTGTTAACAGTATGCATGAAACAATATCTATTTAAATAAATGAATCTAAAATTTTCATAAAGTCCTATCTTTTAGAAGAAATACTAAAAGATAGGACTTTATGAAATTTTTAATTATAGGACTTTATGAATAATTATTCGAATAGTCACATAGTAAATACAACAGCTCAACGTATAGTAAGTCAGCCACCATTTACCACTAAAGTAATAATCGTTGAAATTCCCACACTGAAAATTACAGAAATGACAAAAGATAAACGATAGTGTCAGAACTGACAGTTGTTTACTGCTGTCTCCACGGTGATCATTCACCAAGTAGCTGTGACTAACAGTGTTCATTAATTAAAACAATTGGATTAACTGTAATTTGAATTAAGTCAGGTATTCTGTATAATTAAATTATACAGTCAGAGTTTCTGACTAGCTTTTTCCCGCGACTTCGTTCGCGTGAACGACAAGAAGCCCATTTTCGTATTTATTACAAATCCATCTTAGCAAGACCTCCCCAGTATATGAGAGCGCCTACTACGAAGAGGTCAAGCTGTATCTTCATAGTCACCCAATCGATTTTGATGTAAAAAACAAAAAAAAAACTGAAAACTTCCAAACAGCTGAATCTATAGTCAATTGGATTGGATATTGACGTGACCGTCGGTAATACAGTGCAACGGTATTACAGTACCTAGTAGGGTTGGAAATTCATTACTGGAATGCTAGATGGCGTTGAAGTAGCTAGATTTTGAGATGTTTTGACAAATATTTTTTTTAACTTTCGTAAATATATATTTTGTAATTCCTATGTTACTTCTAATACCTCCAAGAATATGTGTACAAAGTTTCATGATGATCGGTTAAGTATGTTCGCGTGAAAGCGTAACAAACAAACTTACATTCACATTTATGATATTAGAAGGGATATACTGCAGTAGTTAAACTTGATTTGTAAGCAATTACGTGCAGTTGGAAAGGCTGTAACCTAATTACATGTCAACGCCTTTTGGCAATCCATTTTGAATGCAAAATGCAGTTCGACTGACCTAAGGCATAAGCACACTGTAATTAGAACTTCGTCCTAAACACAAAGCACAGATAATGACGAGCGTGACACCTGACACCACGAAGTGAAGAGAACCAATGGCACGCTCACAATACCCATCTCTCATCAGTCAACGGATAAGTGCGCGTCTCGTCGCACAGGCGTGTTGACGAGTGACGTGACGCAGCATGTGGAATTGTGAGCAACGTGGCCAGCAGACGTGAACAATTACAACCCTGAAATCTAACGCAACTGCTGTTTGAGTTTGTGAAAGCAAGATGCAAATTTAAAGACTCAAATTCTCATTTTATAAAACAAAAAAGTTATCTGATAGACGCGGAAATTAAAAGATTTTATGCTCTAAGAACTTTTAGCGGTTTCAGTTAAAAACATTCGTTCTTAGCTTTACAAAGCCATAACAATGAGCGTGACATATCTTTATTTAAATTATTAATACAGAAGAATTTATAATAGAACAAACTGTATGTATACGAATTACGTTAATGCTCTGAATATAAAATGCAGATAATTTATGCGAAGTTGGTCCCCTTTTTTATCACGGCTTACCCGATACGCAGTTGAGGCCGATAGCGTCCAATCGTGCGCACATGAATTATTAGAAGATAAAAGAACTCCTAAAGAATAATCAAATAAATGTTTCTACCATTTTCATATCAGATGGTTTTAACCAGTAGACCATTCGTAAATTATTAAAAGAAAAGATAATTTGAAACATTAATATATGCTCCAGTTTATTAAATTTGACGATAGCATGACATGTAACTAAGTATATTGTGATACGCTTATTAGGCTATGAAAAGTATTGCTATTATTCGTAAGGTTGTAAAGAAATATTGTTTTGCAAAACCAAATTGATATACAAGTTCTTTGTTCATATTATTGAAACGAAACCGACTAATACACAATAAAAAATTAGAAAAAAACCAACTTATATTTTTTGTTAATGTTTATTTTTTCGAAATGGATATATTTTGATAAAAAATAAAAAAAAAATAAAAAAAAACAAAAAATAAAAAAAAAATATAAAATGTATATGGGAACAATTCATAATTGGAGGAGTCATAGCGTAACAAACATACGAAAAAAAAGCCATAGAGTCGAATTGAGAACGAAGAGAGAGAGAGAAAATGACTATAGTGACTAAGCACAGACTACTTATGACATTAAATTAAATTAATAATGTAGATACTTATAAACAATTAGAATCGGAATGTTGAATTATGTTGAACTATAATAGAACTGCACTCACTATGCAACACCCTTACAGGGTACATACTTATAGCATACTTCGTGACACTATTTTAACACCTGTCTGTAATAATATATGTATGAGCATGAATAAATAAATATGAATATGAACATGAAGTCGGTTAAAAATAGGCTCTGGCTTTATTCAAAATTGTCACGTCAATTATTATTTGGTCAACCTTGGTCAAAGTGTCGTGACAAATTCAAGTTTGCTAACAAGTTCTAGCTGTCCGATACCTACTCTCGAATACCCTTTGTGTAACCACAATGGTTTTCCATTAATAATACCTAACCCAATTAAAACAGTTTCAGGCAACGCTTTGTAAGAAATAATGAATACATATCAAACGAGATAACAAAGACATTGTCTTTCTCGACATCTAAGTCGTTTTAATATTTATTTTGTATAATTATGTTTGGATGTATTACTTTTGAACGAACAAACGTGCGACTTTCGATCCGACGCACCCGCGTTTGAATCCCGCTGGCCCCGCACCACAGACTTTCTGTTACGTGCGGATTTAATACACAGTCTAAAAACGGTGAAGAAAACTACATAAGAGCTGTAAAAGGTAGTGTAAAACATTCAACCTATAAAAAAAAATTTTTGACAAACTACTCCTCAATAAAAGCAGCTTATGCAGGTATTTTTCTCTAGCCTTGGAATATCTTATTTCATATGCGCGTCGAGCAAAGCGCCAGCTCGCGAATTCGCGTGATGGGACGCCAAATGAAATTTGCCCTGTATTCGTGCGCAATGAATTTTATATCAGTTCTTTACTTGTATTATGAAAAACGGAATTAAGGTCATGGCGAGGAATTTCTTGGCTTTTGCATAATTGGGAGATTGACAAGAATTTTGACGTAATGATGGAGAGCGGAGAGCTTGTAGAAAAATGAGTACGCTCTTATCACTGAATCGAACTTGAATCGTCTTTGAAAATAAACAAACACTTTTTTATTAACCACTTAACCTCTGTGGTAGACGTGTTCTAGAGTGGAGACCGCGAATGGGCAAACGTAGTGAAAGACGCTCTGCGACTAGATGGAGCAACGATTTCGCAGGGTTGCTGGTAGTGACTGGAGAAGAAAAAAACGAAGATCGGGCTCAGTGGCGTGCTACGGGAGAGGCCTATGTCCAGCAGTTGACTGATATAGGATGATGGTGATGATGAAACACTTTACAAAACACCTTAAAATAAATACTTAGATTTCAATTCAACAATGGCGGTCCTATCAGAGCGATCTCATTCATACTTTTCATACTTACAGCCTTTGAATAGCAATTTATTTTTGCGTCATTCCTCTCCCTGCACAGCTGTCTGGAAGAGATCACTTTTAGCGATAAGACCGCCAATTATTACACTAATAATAAGCTTTTATTGTTAGTT
Source organism: Petrophora chlorosata (assembly GCA_951640565.1). Classification (NCBI taxonomy): domain Eukaryota; kingdom Metazoa; phylum Arthropoda; class Insecta; order Lepidoptera; family Geometridae; genus Petrophora; species Petrophora chlorosata. The sequence continues at coordinate 3,852,910 of OX621194.1, read as the reverse complement.
TGAATTATATCTGTGTGTGTTTCAATAAAGAGTTATTTCATTTCATTTTCATTTCATTTCAATAGTCGCCTATATCATATATATTTTGGTCGAAGGTCACGATAGAATTGGTCGTCATAAAAGGCGTCAATAAACCTCTATTTCTTAAGGATTTCTTTAAAGCCCTATCACATTAGCTTACGAACGCGTGATAACGCTCTAAAGTTTAAATTCTTTAAATTATCAACCAGGTTTTATTAATTAATTTATTTTTAATAGGATCTCCAACAAAGGATACACTTACAAGCTAGAATTTAATGCTAATTTAAGTTTTATACAATGTGCTCCTTCAATTACTGGAGACCACAGCTTGCTGTACTGTATTGACTATATAACCATGTTAAAATTTATATACAATTAAAATAAATGACAACATGAAAATGATAAAATCCAAATAGAAATGTGTATCGTCAACAGTTAATAGAAAATTAAATTTTTTGGAATTCAACTAGAACCAGGGGAATCGTCTTACTCGAACACCGATCCCGATCGCTTTCAAACATATCTTCTGATTCTTATTTGTCTGCGTAATTGTCGAATTTTTACTCAAAGTCTGCGTCCCATCCCCTATCCCAATCACGATTGCTAAAAATGATCGATATTGCAGTTTGAAAGATGCTAACGCCTTCCAATTTAGAAATTGACAATGATCGGGATCGGTTTTAGAGTCACATGATTCCCCTGCTGATCAAGTATATTATCGAGTGTATCAGCAGTCGAATATATTTCAACTATTTGTGTAAAATATCGTTTATAATTCTGTCCGCATCCAATATCTTAAAAGGTAATTCGTTGTTTGATCACTTTATTCTTACAATTCCAATAACGTTTCATTCAATTGAAACCCGGAATCGTTTGAATCGTTTTCCAATTTATTTTTTCCCTTTGTGCTCGTATTTAATGATAATTACTTTGCCAGTGTCGTTAGCAAGCTATTTAATATTGTTTGCATCGTCCTTTTGAAGTTAAGTAATTGTTTTGCGGTTCATAATGAGAAATCCGGATGGTAACAGAGCTTTGCAAAGCTGATGCTACCCTACTTCTGCTTCCAGACAAAACCGACTCTGGAAGACAAACTATCTCTCCTACGTCAGGTAGTACTTTTTAGGTAGGTCAAGCAGTAGTTTTTTTTAAATTGGTAAATGGACATACGTTTGACGACATCTCGCCTGATGGAAAGCGAAGATGCGGCCTAAGATGGAACAAGCTTGCCCATGAGATGCCTATTCACTCTAGACTTGAAGAGACACCAGTTGTAGCTGTTTGGGAACAAAGATGGTGGCAGAGCGTTCCACTCCTTAGCAGTTTGTATGATAAAGGAATCAGCGAAACGCTTAGTACGGATAGGTGGGATATTAACGACGTACGGGTGAAACGACTCTCCCCGCCTGGAAGTTCTTACGTGAAAGGTAGAAGAAGGAATCAGATCGTGCAATTCCTGTGCGCAAGCTTATGCTTGCGCACAGGAATTTAACTGGAACGCAGTTATCTGCGTTCCAGTTTGAAGGGCATTGTAGCCAGCAAAATTACTGAGCATATCTGATGTCACGGGGTGACGAGCGCAATGCAGTGCTTCGCTGTACTTTTCATGGTATAAAGTTCTGTGTGGCACTGAAATTGTTATGGGCAAGCTTGGCGCTTATCATCAGGCGAACGATTTGCTCGTTTCGTTGTTCAGTTCCATTAAAACGTTGTGTCTGTGGATTGGGAGGGTATTCTCCTATTTCATGGATTCTTTCTTATTCCCGACACAGGAGTCTTTGTTTGTCGTCAGCAAAGAATGACGCGGGAGATATTTCCGCGCACCTCTTTCGACGGATGGGGGTGAAGATTCTTCAGAAGACCACTTCCCCTGGGTGGGGTTACCCAGTGGTCTTCTCCAGAGAGCCATTGCCACCAGGCTGCGGAAGAATGCAAAAGCGTACTCGTATAGCCCCGGCACAAAGCGGCGGTGTTACACCGTGAGGTATAATCGGTTGGAGTCAAGTTGTCGCCATCTATCCACGGCGATGAGGATTCCGTTCCGGATTACGCAACATAAAAACAAAATGTTTAGCGCATATTTAATTATTGTCTATGCAATTATCTTTTTCACCCCCGACGCCAAAAGGAGAGGTGTTATAAGTTTGACCACTATGTGTGTCTGTCTGTCTGTCTGTGGCACCGTAGCTCTTAAACGGGTGAACCGATTTGGATGCGGTTTTTTATTTGAAAGCAGATTTTCTTGCGGTGGTTCTTGGACATCGAGTTTTATACATTTTTATTATTTACTGATATTCTCTTGTTGGAAAGGAATAAGTTATGCCGCTAATTTTATTTTTCCAAATATTTGTTTCCTCTCTGGGTATGGAAAAATGTGTAGCATTTTTTTTACGCAATTTTTGTACCTTTATAAACTATAGGTTCAAAATCCAAATCCAGTGACTGATTGCTCGTTTGAAAGTAAATTGTCCAGTATTTGCAGAACGTCGGTTCAGCGTCGGTCGGATTTTGGCGCAGTTTTATTGAAGCTTACAATATTTTGCTGTAAGCCTACCAACATACACACACCCTCACCCTCTCACAGACCATTACACACACTCACACACTTTGTATTTTAGTGTGAATGTAGGCTAGATTTAATTATTAATTTTTAGAAAAAAACAAAAACCGACCTCAATGTATCTTCGAAGTCCACGGTCAAAATATATCGATGAAATTTATATGAGACCCATTCGTAGCTATACTGAAAAATAACAAAATATAATTTTCCAAATCGGTTCATAAATAACGGAGTTCTGAGGTAACAAACATAAAAAATGACAAAAAAATTATAAATAATTAATTTTTAGAAAAAAACAAAACCCGACTTCAATGTATCTTCGAAGTCCAAAGTCACATATCGATGAAATTTATATGGGACCACTTCGTAGCTATACTGAACCCAACGCAAAAAGAATTTTCCAAATCGGTTCACAAATGACGGAGTTCTGTGGTAACAAACATAAAAAATAAAAAAAATACAACCGAACAGAGAACCTCCTCCTTTTCTGAAGTCGGTTGAAAACAGCGAATAGGTACTGAAAATTCTTTAAATCACACAGATATTATAAATGGGAAAGTTTGTAGATATGTAAGTGTACTTGTTACTTCTTCACGCTGTAATGGCTCAACGGATTGAGTGAAATTCGGAATGTATATACACACATAGTCCCTTTATCCCGGGTAAACACGTAAAAAACCGCGGGGCGTAGCTAGTCATTCTCTATAAATAATTAATTTCTAGAAAAAAAAAAAAACCGACTTCAATGTATCTTCGAAGTCCAAGGTCACATATCGATGAAATTTATATGGGACCACTTCGTAGCTATAATGAACCCGACGCAAAAATAATTTTTCAAGTCGGTTCATAAATGACGGAGTTCTGAGGTAACAAATATAAAAAAAAAAAGAAAAAGACGTGTGGCACTCGGAGGCTGCCGCGGTAAAGCTATTGCATAGCATTCGGAGTGGGGGGTGTTAGGTTATTTTCGTTACGGAATTTTTGGATTCGGTCTCCACGCTCGAGGCCCGCGATAGAAGCTATGCAATAGCTTAAAAAAAATACAATCGAACAGAGAACCTCCTCCTTTTTTGAAGTCGGTTAATAAAAATTAAATGCTGTTCGTTTGTAAGCGCATCACTGGAGAACGGCTGGACCGATTTGCTTAATGTTTTTTGAATGTTCGTAATAATCCAAATCAGGTTTTTATCACAAGTAAAATTGTTTATTTGGGGAGCTTTATTTCAAATTTGGGTATACTGAAAGTGCTTTCCCGCGCGGGTAAAACCACAGTGCGCAGCAAGTTTGTAATAAAAGCGTGACCTGACAAGTTTGAGATTATATGATTTTTTTGTGGGAATGGAACGTAATGAGGAGCGGAGAGTGCTGATAGTTGTAGAATTGAAAAGAAGATAGTATGTACCGTACGAATATATTACAGTAGTGCGCAAGCATTACTGTGTTTCGGTTTGAAGCATTGTAGCCAACGAAATTACTGGGCATATGAGCATATGCCAGCATATGAGACTTAGCATCTGATGTCCCGGGGTGATGAGCGCAATGCAGTCCTACGCAGTGCTCTTTATGGTATTTAAAGTTTTGGGTAGCACTGCAATTGTTATGGGCATGCGTGGCGCTTACTATCAGGCGAACGACAGGCTCGTGTCATCACTCAGTTCCATAAAATAAAAGAATTGTATTTTTACGAAGTTGAAGTTCAAAAGGAGATTTTTTAACAACTTCAATTAATTTATTCAATGAAATTTTCCTTTTCTCCGATTCAATACACAAAAAAAAAAATACAACCGAATAGAGAACCTCCTCCTTTTTTGAAGTCGGTTAAAAAAGGATTTAACTCGTGTTAGTAGAATCTTTTTTATCGTACTTATAAACGCGAAAGTTTGTGAGGATGGATGGATGTTTGTTACTCAACTGGTGGTAGGTTTCTCTTTTGCGAGAGTCTGGGTGGGTACCACAGCTTTGCCAGTTATTCAGCCGCTAAGCAGTAGTGCGCAAGCATCACTATGTTCCTGTTTGAAGGGCATTGTAGCCAGCAAAATTACTGTGCATTGTGACTCAACAGCTAATTGTCTCAGGGTGACGAGCGCAGTTCAGCGCCGCGCAGGATTTTGCAAAATAAAGTTCTGGGTGGTGCTGTTATTGTTATGGGCTGGCTAATTGCTTACCATCAGGCAATCGACCAGCTCGTCTCGTCATTCAGTTACATAAAAAAACAAAACCACGCAAAAACGGACTTTAATGAAATTTAGTATGTAGATCCTTGAAAAGGACATGGGATATTTTTTATCCCGGGAAACTGCAGATAAAACTGCAAAATGCAGGTAATATAAAATAAAAATAGCCTTTTAGTTCTAATTATCCAATTTGACATACTAAAAGAAAAAAGCACTATGAGTAACTACCTTTATACATAGCACAACCAAAAATAATGTTTAAGCACTTTAATTATGTTAATAAATAAAAAACATTTAAATTCATTTTATGCAGGTATAGGTCAAAATTAGGTAGTAAGTCATTATATTACTGGAACCTCTCTCAGGTAAAGGCCTCCAAAGCTTTCCACTTTTCTCGGTCTTGGGCTATTTATTGCCATTGTGGGCCAGCAATTTTTTTAATATCGTCTTCCCATCTAGTGAACGGTCTGTCTCTATATAAGTGCAGCTTTTGGGTCAAAAAATCAGCGTTGCCATTCAGCGTGGCAATGCAGCCAGCGTTCTGGCCACTTTCCCCTCCACCATAGGCCTTTTAGAATAATTTTATTATAATTTGTATATATATTTAAGTTATTTTGTATATATATTTAAGTTATTTAACCAATTTTAGTTTAGATTTAGATATTAGTAATAGTAACAGTAATAGTTTATTGACCATAAAAAAATACCTTAATTGCTATTACAGTTTTAATGTTATTTATAACCATGTAGGTACTGGTTTTAAACAAGATATGAAAAGCTAGGTTAAACAATATTTTGGATCTCTGTCTTACAAACTAGTTCGTAAACTGTATCTTGCAAGACAGTGTTCCTACAGTCGTCGGCCAGAGGGGTTAGCCCAATAAGGTGCGACTATTAAGTTATTGAGTTAACTGCTGAGCATAAAACTATATTTACGAAATGTATAATTATAAACGTATATTACAACCATATTTCTCTGTATTTAAGTTCCTTGTGTATATAAATAAACATTAAATCAGTTAGTTAATAATTTTCATGTTTGTGTGACATTAAATTAAATATAGGAATTATTTAACCAGTGCAGCTAGTAAAAAGATATAAATATTCTGGACTTTAATGAAACCATAAAAATCTCTGAAAGGCAAAAAATAATAACCCCGTACTTTCCATTACGGGGGCAGTAACTACGAAATTAGTTTTGAAGTCGTTCGCCTAATGGGAAGAAATTGCTTTTATACGAATATTTAGGGGTTGATCTGCAAACTCGCGAACTCAACCCCCTAGTTAAGTTGTTACCTGAATTATTTGCGATATAAGTGTCGGGCAGTGATTATAGAAAGAAAGAAAGAAAATGAGTTTTTATTGCCAACAACTAATATAACTATAATATTTATATTATACTTGTTTGAGGTGACGGCTTTGCTCATTTATTTTGACGCATTTCCGATATAATACATTCGACAGCCTCTGTACAGTGTTTATTATTTATTAGTGTAATCATTTTTTTATTATTTTGTACGTGCTCTATCCATACAATGTTTTTTTTTAAACGGGCGAATGCCTTTATTACTGAAACAACTCTACACTCTACTTACTAAAACTAAACTAACTGCTTACAAGGAGAAGCAATCGGACAACCCATAGACCATTAAAGGCCTATAGATAGCTCAAATGCTCCAGCCCCAGTTGGCAGCGTACCCAAGATGCTGGCAGTATTGCCCTGTTGGATTGCAATACTGATACGTTGAGCCAAATAAGTCCAAGCAGTTACAATGGTTTAATTCGTAAAGCAGTGGGAACTTAAAGGGCTGATGATGGTGATGGTGATGGATGACAATCGGCTCAAAGGATGAATGCATGGTTTATCGTAAACCGTCATCATCGCAGGGATATCTGAAATTCCAGTCGCTAATGAAGCGTGAAAAAAAAATTACTTAGGTCCTTAAAGATCGAATAATATGAACCCAACAGGAACTCGAAAGCCGATCCCGATCGCTTTCAATTTAAAATGTAGAAGGCTATAGCATCTGCAATCTCAAACTGCAATGGTCTGGTCTGGTCACTCCTAACTGCTACTGTCATACCTATTTATATTTTATTTACACTTTTTGGTTACTGTTACTATGACTATTCGCACTTTTTGTTTGACATTCTGTTAACTTTAATTTATACCTTATTGTTCATTGTTATATTTCGAGACATTTTAAAAGAGCTGAAAAAAAAAACATCCTTGCAGAGTTTCTTGGTGCTATCTTCTCTAGCGGGCGTATTTTCGAAGCACTGATAGAGTCAGTTTTCGCATTTTTTTTCTGCGCCCAGACTTCACTTTGAGTATAGGAAGGTAATTGGTAAATATACTTACCTTTTTTTCAAAGTCATGTTAACATAAGCTATGACCTTTAAAAGTGCAATTTTGCGCCTATTTGATAAATGATATTTGACTTTGACTTTGAATATCGATCATTTTTAATGATCGTAATTGGGATGGGGATTGGGGCGCGCACTTTGAGTGGAAAAGTTCGACAATTCTACAGACAAAAACACCGAATATGTTTGAAAGCGATCGGGATCGGTGTTCAAGTTAAACGATACCCTGCAGGTCCTTAAAGCGTAGTTATTTGCTTGTGTTCTGTGAAATACAAAATTTTCCTTTGTCACAAAATATTTCTATAATATATTATATTTCAGTTCTATATATATTTTCCGTCATTTTTCTCATTTCAAAGAAATAATAAGATTGAGATACGTTTTAACTTTACAGCGCGTAATATATTATTTTGTAATAGGGTCCTAAAATATCAAAGAAAAAATAAGAATGTGATTCAACAATTTTTTTTAATATTTTCACCAGTTGGTATACCAGGTATAAGAAGAGGTAAATAACTTCTTTGGTTTATCAATCGTGAAATTATGAGAATGTTACCGGTTACTATGACTATGGGACATCTCACTCGCACTTTTTGTTTGACCTTTTGTTAATTTTAATTTATAGATACTCTATTGTTCATTGTTATCATTTAAGACATTTTAAAAGAGTTGAAAAGAGAGACATCCCCGCAGAGTTTCTTGGTGCTATCTTCTCTAGCGGGCGTACTTCCGAAGCCCTGATAGAGTCAGTTTTTGCATTTCTTTTCCGGGCCCGGACTTCAATTTGAGTATGGGAAAGAAATAGGTAAACATGCCTACCTTTTTTTTCAAAGTCAAGGTAAATATCTTAAGTTACTGCGTGCGTCATAATAGTGCGTGTACATCACATGATGATCATCACATCACGTGTTGCATAAATCACATCACTCTAATATTATAAATGAGAAAGTTTGTATGTAAGTGTGTTTGTGTGTAGTATGTTTGTAACTTCTTCACGCTTTAACGGCTCAATGTATTTGAAAATTGAAATGGAGATACCATATACCCTGGATTAATATATATGCTGACATAGGCTGCTTTTTATCTCGGGAAACCGTAGGTGAAACCGCGTGCGCAGCTAGTAGCCTATAACATCAGGCGAAGCGTATGACCTTGTATTCTCGCTACGACATTAAAAAAAAACGTCCCTGAAAATTGCAGAGTAAAGAGGAAGATATTTAAAAAACCTTCACAAACTCACTCACAACTTTACATATTACGCGTAACATAAAAGTACGCAGTAAACCTTTAAGATTAGGTAAAGAAACATAGTCCTTATGCATATTATGATTTCTCCTTTTATGGTCTATTCAATCGGTCCTTTTGCCCTGCGGTGCCGTTTTTCCCTAATATTTAATTCAGGAGGGTAAAATTAAGTTTGTTTATTTACAATGGCTTTGTTCCTTTCCCTTATATCACGTAAGGTTGGAAAATAAAATGAAATGAAATAATAATTATTAATTCAGTTTATTTACCTAAAATAATACACAGGAAAACAATCGTCAACACAATAAGCAGGTGGAACAATATAAAATATAAACTTATGTGTGAGGCTGTGTCTAAAAGAATGATGAGGTATGAGGTCTGTTGTTCCCGAAACTAGACTTGCAAAGCTTCTGCTGTATCTTCGGAAACAGCATAAAAAGTCTTCCTTGATGGTGAAATAACTCTCTATTGAAACACGCAGATAATAAATAGAATAATAAATACAACTTAACAGAAGTGTAAGAACGACGGTTTTATTTCTATAAGCAATCTCTTCCAGACAACCGTGCAGGGAGGAATAACGCAAAAATAATGGACTAAATGTTAAAAAATGTCGATAGAAGCAAAAGAGCTGTAGCAATCGCTTACTAAAATAATTAGGCTAAGACAATTATGGATTTATACGAAATAAATATATAGAGGGTGGTTTGTAAAATACTAGAAAGCTCTGAGACCATACTTCCTACATTAAATGTAACAACAATCGTAGAACAACTTTTGCTCTACAACTTTTTATACTGGACTAGCTGTGCCCCGCGGTTCACCCGCGGCTCTCGGGATATAAAGTAGTCCTTTTTCAAGACCTGAAGAACCTACACACCAAATTTTATTGTCGTGATTGAGTAATTAACCTATCCATTCATCCTCTCAAACTTTTATAAAATTGATACCTAATATTAGTAGGGTTCTTTTTCGCAATATTGAAGGTATTTAAAAAAAATCCTTTTTTGATTCAACACGAACTCTCTGTCTCCAGCATGCAGTGGTGTGCCGTTCGTGATTCAACCACTGACTTAGGCCTTTTCTTCACTGGTTCATCGGTAGAATAACGATTAGACCCCTGTCTTGTCGATGTTTGAGCGAGTGTGCCGTTCGATCCGACGTACCTGGGTCGAATCCCGGCTCGGCCCTGCACCAATAACTTATAGTTAAGTGCAGATTTTGCACGCTCGCTCTAAAACGGTGAAGGAAAATATCGTGATGAAACCCGGTTACGCGCTTTGGAGTTTGGAGTCGGTAGGCTCTGGCCGTGATTGTAATACCACCCACCGAACAAAGCCATGCCGTCAAGCGACCTAGTCGTGTTTCGGGATGATGTTCGGTGAACCATCGGGGACGGGTCTGAGCAGCCGCTCAACTGCCGTCTTTCTCTAGATCTATGTGCTCCATCTTAGGCCACATCATCGCTTCACATCAGGCGGGATAGTGGCCAAACATAGATCTATTAAGCGTAAAAAAAAAGTTTTCCCGTTGTCGATACCGCGTACATTTTTTCATTTGTCGACACGAATCAGGGTGCGGCGTATAAATTTTTCCTTTTGTAACATACATTTTTCGTATATTTGGAAAACATCGTACACCTCAAGCGAATTTCAGTAAACTAAAATTTAAGAAGCCACCGACACAAACTTATAAAAACGGCTGAACCGATTTTGATAAACCATGTCTAAGAGCCACCGCTAGAAAACCTGCTTTCAAATACAAAAACCGCATACAAATCGGTTCATCCGTTTAAGAGCTACGGTACCACAGACATACACTTATCAGTGGTCAAAATATCTGACAGTTCGTGATGTCACGGTCATAGGTTCTGACTGAAAATCAGTACTAAGGTATTTATTACCCTAGTTTTATGCTGAGCCGAAACCTTTTCCTGACATCGCGCAACGTTTTATTATACTATAATTATACTAGCTGACCCGGCAAACGTTGTTTTGCCATATAAATTAAAAAAAAATGTTAACGGTGAACAACCCTTATCACTTAGGGGTATGAAAAATAGATAGTAGCCGATTCTCAGACCTACTGAATATGCATATAAAAATTGGTAAAAATCAGTAAAGCCGTTTTGGAGGAGTAAGGTAACTAATATTGTGACACGAGAATTGTATATATATGATGATGATGATGATGATGATGATGGTGATTATGTGTTTATTATATGTTACATGTGTTATCCTTTTCTGTTATATGTATAGTATAGTATTATTTGTTATGTGTAGTAGGTATAGTAATGTGTTTTTTTTTTATGTAACTGAATGAGGCGACGAGCTGGTCGTTTGCCTGATGGTAAGCAATACGCCAGTCCATAACAATAACAGCACCACCCAGAACTTTTTTTTGCAAAATCCTGCGCGGCGCTGCACTGCGCTCGTCACCCTGAGACAATTAGCTGTTGAGTCTCATAAAGCCCAGTAATTTCACTGGCTACAATGACCTTTAAACCGGAACACAGTAATGCTAGCGTACTACTGCTTGGCGGCTGAATAACAGGCAAAGCGGTGGTACCCACCCAGACGGCCTCTTGCATACGAGAAACCTACCACCAGTTATTAATTTTATAATGTAGTGTTGCGTATATCTATCTGGAATAAATGTATTTTCTTTCTTTTTTTCTTTTAAACTTATATAACCCCTAATTTATGTGTCGGGGGTTAAAAATGACAATGCGACACAAAATTTATGTCGAACGCGTCGCACCAAAGTCTTACGTACCATTCCAATGAGGAAGCTGACTCAATTCGACCACTCAAGTCGAAGCGGGAGGTTGTCGGCCGCATTCAACTGACGAAGGTCGTTAGCTGTTCGGCGAACGACCCAATGTAATCTATCCTTTACTCTTCAAGTTAGATTACACACAGCGAACTTAACTACATTATCTCAATAACTGAGGCTATAGAAGTGAAGATAAACCTCATCAGAACTTCTACAATTGGTATTTGCGATAAACAACGCAAGCCAGGAACCCCATAAGGGGTAAAAATAACACCATCGCTGTTAATGAAACTTGACAACACGCACTAGGGTGACCATGAGTCTTTGTAAATGTATGCATTTCGTAGAATATAGGTAGCGTCTCGGATTTTCCCAATCCCACTTCACACAGATTTGCCGTTATAACTAATAGATTCAGTTGGAAATATAGCACCTACCCTAGAATATCCAAGAAAAGTCGAAATATCTAAAATTTGTATTTAACATAATCTCACTAAATAAAAATGTTAATATGCAGGGATCAATATTGGGGCCGTTTTTATTCTTGGCATATATAAATGATTTACCCTTTGTAGTTAAAGACCTTGCAGATATTGTTCTATTCGCTGATGATACATCGATAATTTTTAAAGTAGATAGAAAGGACAGTGAATTGGCGCATGTGAACTACGTATTGGATGTTGTTTCGAAATGGTTCTCTGCGAATAATTTGTTACTAAACGCGAAAAAGACGAAATGTTTAAAGTTCTCTTTGCCTAATGTTAGACATGTAGAGCCAAACGTAATGTTCAATAGTAATAAACTCGATACAGACAAAGCGACGGTATTCCTAGGTATAGGCATAGACTCTAAGTTGCAGTGGGGTCCTCATATTGATGCTCTATCTGGAAAACTTAGTTCTGCTGCATATGCGGTTCGTAAAATTAGGCAATTAACGGATATAGCTACGGCTCGGTTAGTTTACTTTGCATACTTCCACAGCATAATGTCATATGGCATTTTGCTGTGGGGTTCTGCTGCGGATATAGATACTATTTTTATATTACAAAAGCGTGCGGTTCGCGCGATTTACGAGTTGGGTCCACGTGACTCGTTAAGGGATTTTTTTAAGCAAGTTAATATATTAACTTTACCTTCTTTATATATTTATGAAAATATAATGCATGTTCGCAAAAACTTCCAAAAATTCAAAGTAAATAGTGACCATCATAACATTAACACTAGAAATAAGGATAGGATTGTTGTACCTAGGTATAGACTAACTAAAACGAATAAGTCCTTTATGGGCAACTGCGTACGTTTTTATAATTAAATTCCAAAGTGTATAACGGAGCTCACAGAAAGTAAATTCAAATTACGCGTTAAGAATGTTCTAATGAGAAAAGCATACTACACTGTTCGTAATTACATAGAAGACAAAGATGCTTGGAACATTCCACTTCTGCAAAGTAACCAACTGGTACATAAGAAACATAACATTGTAAAATCCCAAAAAAATGTAACAAAATCTCTAAAAAAAATGCCCCTCAGTTTTTTGCCGTATCTTCTGAGTAGTGGTTCTTTTTCCGATACGGTGGTAGAGTCATTGTGATAATTTGACGTTCATAAGTGCGTCTGTGATGCCAAAATGATTAAAGAGATTTTGATTTGATTTTTGATTTGATTTGAATATCAGTTAATTATTGGGCGTTTAACATTAAATAAATTCGCCCAACGATCACATATATAGAGACTGGGGTAATGAGCGCAATACAGTGCTACGCAGTACTTTTTATGATATAAAATTAAAAGTTCCGGATGGCACTGCAATTGTTACGGGCTTGGCGCTTACCATCAGGCAAACTAGTTGCTCGTCGCATTATTTAGTTACATAAAAAAACTAAGAAGGACTCACCAACTCATCATTACGAATATTTTTAGGTGGTCTCTAAAAAAAAGGTTACACGAAATTCCTGCGGGTTTTTAAGTCACTTATTAAGTCACGCTATTTAAGAACAATCCCTAACATATCCTACCGTGTGGTAACCCTACTTGTAGGCACACAAGGTTAATTTCCATAATAGAGTCTATTTATAACAACAACCACTGTTTTGACAACAAGTTGAGACTTGAAATTACAAGTCTTCAGTTCACGTAAACAGTGGTTCCGTGAGCAAACAACGGTACCCCAGGGGTTTCTTGCCTCGACTACGGATCTCTAGAATTTAATGACTGCGTTTTTTACGTAAAAGTTAATGTTTGCGGATATTTGGAAGAGATTCAGTGAAGCGTTAAGGGTTGTCGCCGATGCTTGATAATATTATTATCATATATATTATATGAATTATTAAATAAGATAAGATATTTATTTCAAAAAGCGAACGTTACAGAGGAAGCGTAATGTTACATTAACAATAAACATAGTAACAATATATATATAACAAAGTTAAATTTCCAGTGCATTAGAACGTTGGCTCTACACTATGCTCTAGGCCCATATCGTGGAAAGCTAATATAAGATTTCATTGATACGCAATAATGGTATTGGAAACATTCTAATAAATTGAAGAGCTTCTTTTCAAAACTTGACCATTCCACTTTCGATAAAACTGTTTTGTTTTGTTTGGTAACATTCAAATTTACACTCCACGAAAATAAAATTGGGCCAAAACTTGATAATTACAACAGAAAAAAAAGCTTTTTTACACGATATCATGCCTTTTAATCTTAAGAGGGAACGGCACGCTGAAATTTTCATACAAAAAGAGAAAACGTTTTTCTACCCCTAAACAATAACCAAATTCGCTGAAATTTGGCTAAAATTGGACATGTAAGAGATGTTATCATTATTGAGGTTTGTAAATTTTTATTTTTTCGATAATTCCTATAGAATTTGAATAAATGGACCCAAAAACTCGATATTTACTCGATTTTGTTTTAGAAGTTTGGAAACTGTTAACTTTAAAAATAGACATAAACTTAGAAAAAGGAACCTACAAACCCAGTTTATTCTCCATTTAAGAAATTGAGACCAAAATTACCAAATTTGGTTGAGATTTAGTGTGGTAGAAACGTTTTTTCCCGAAACGCTAATTTTAACAAAAATCTGACGTTGATACGAATTTACTTAAATTATTAGATAGATAGATAGAAAATTCTTTATTACACAAACAAATTTGTAAGTACATAGGCGAACTTAATGCTAGTGAGCATTATCTTCCAGTTGACCTCGGTGTACTGTGGAGATTTTATAAGGTAGTGCAAACAAAATATAAAGTAATAGTGAACAAATTAAAAGGCCATACAAAAATAATAACAAGATATATACATGCAAATCAGTAACAATATATATAAAAAATATAATTATGTATATATATACTTGTAGATTGCATATATAGTATTTCAATATCAAGAAAAAAAAATATAAAAAAATAACAATAATAAAATATAAATACCTAATAACAAAATTAAACTAGAGAACTGTAATTATAGACATATACATTTATAAACTATGAACAGGTGCAGTGTAGATTTATATTATATAAATTATTATTATTATTTAGTTAATTAATTTACGCATTTTCTGCGAGACCGTAAACCATTATTCAAATACCTAGTGCTCGCTGGCCGCGGCTGTGCCATATCCTCTTAAAAGGCATGATTTCGTCAAAAATAGATTATTCCACGTCAAAATGACATACCTAAAAAAGTGTTTTCTCTTCATTCCTCAATGTTTCTCTGATTGTGAAAAACACAAAGTTGAATAGTCTACTTTTGAAAAGAACCTCAATTGAGATCTAATATAAACATTGCCTGGAATAGATCGCTTTTAGCGATAAGGCCACCCGTTGTAACACTTTCTTTAATTGTTTTTATGTAATGTCTTTAATTTAATGTTTGCAATAAAGCGTTCATCTATCTATCTATTATTGCTCGAACAGTAGTTCTCGATGGCCAAGCGAGTAAGGAGTTAGAATGGTATTGCAAAGACGCAGTTTTTAACCCCGCCCGAGATTTTTTTCCTTTTTCTACTTTTTGTATTTTAAGCATAGTTTGCGGTTCAAGTTTCAAAGTTTGTAAATTAAATACGCCCAACGATCACATACATAGATTCTCGCCCCTAAATAGGATTCCCTGTATCTAGGGAACCAGGAACTACTACACCCAAAGGCACGAAACAAATGCTAGCGCTTTTTTTTCCTTTGTAAAAACATTTTTTTGGGAATCGAACCCCAACCTCAGTTATGAGATTGATCTACACCACAGAGGCTGTCAAATTGCAATAAAATTTCAATACTTACACCTTAATCACCACTTTAATACAAAATTTTCATTACCAGTTCTTTCGTGATCTGAATAAATGAAGAATTCGATCCAATACCCGCTTATAAAACCGATAAATTATTATTATCCATACTTCAGTGGTTCAGTAGCAAGCTGACAAAGAATTTTCCTCCTATAAAGTCAACGTAAAATCGAAATTCTTAGTGCGTATAAGCGAATATCTCGAAAATGATGACTCTTTTACGATGTGCGTAGACTTACAAACGACGGAAGGGTTGGGTGATAAATATTCAAATGATATACAAGGATTTGTATAACCACGCTTTTTACACGATAGCTGCCAAAAATTTTATTAGGTTCTTTTAGACGATGCAAGTTTAGCAAAATCTACGAATATTTTTAAGTCTGAGAGTTCCACAAAACGTCAGACGACAACGCGGCAGGCCCCGAGACAGAGATGGCGGGATTATCTAGAACTCTGGAAGGATTGGCCACAAAAAACATTAAACTGTGGAAAATCGAAGGAGGGTACTTTGGCGCGGCAGTGGGACGACCACGGCTAAAAATAAAACAAATATACATATCAATAAATATTTTTAGACTTCAATCAGCGGCAACGTCATGTTTTCTGTCTGTTCTTCTCCTACTCTTCTATCTTTTCTTCTCTTTTCTGTGCAAAGTATAGCCAATTTATAAATATTATTATTATTATTTATTTTTTTATTTTTACTTATTGCGATCTTCCAAAAGTTCTCGAATATTCATAACAAAGGCTCTCCTGAACTGGAATATTTGCTCTCGTTAAGTCCACTAAAAAGCCGCAAGCCGATACGTAGAGAGTAAACTGTATATATATAGACGCCGTTTAAAAGAGACCGTAACCGCAACACGATGAAGTAATGGGTTTTACGGCTTTACCACAAAAGCGTCGTAGCGGTAAATAAAGGTTTTATAGGTAAGGTGGGTAGTATAGATATTAGCAGAGAAATAATAATTGCATTCGTATCAGAATAAGAAACATTTATTTGCATCAAATTATATAACTATTAGGCTGCCCGCCCACGTCAGACAATCGGTCACCGATCTTTTTGTCGAGGAAAATGAAACATGGGGTTTCATATTGCACACGTCACAAAATCGGACGACTGAAAAAAGTCTGAAGTTGACGAAGGCTTTAAATGTAAAAAGTGACTTATTTAGAAATATATTAAATACTAGCTGCATCTCGCATCGACCCTGGATACATCCAGATCCTGGCCCCTCAGATTTCCTGTATCTAGGGAACCAGGAACCACGAGATCCTTGGTCCCACAACTCGCACACAAACAAACGCTTTTTATTCTATTCACAATAATTTGAGCCGTCGGCGTCGCGGGAGTCGCACGCGCAACCTCAATGGTGTACGAGATTTGAGCCAACCTGCCCAACCACTACACCATAGAGGCTGTCTTAATGTTGACGGTGATCTTTATTAACCGACCTAAAAAAAAGAAGGAGGATATTTTTTCCTTTTTTTAATGTTTTTTAAGTCAGAACTCCGTCATTTATGAAGCGATTTACGTTCGGTTCAGTATGGCTACGAAGTGGTCCCATATCATCGATTTTTGACTTTGGACTTCGAAGATACATCAGAATTAAGTCGATTTTTTTTGTAAAATATATACTTTGTATTTAAATAGAAACAAAGAATTACAATTAAAGACGGCGTACCCGCCACACAAACCATGCTAAGCTGCACCCAAGAGCATGTCTTTACATATGGAACATTATGATGAATCGGTGATAAATTCAACTCAAACAAATACCATCAATCTATAATACAAATATTAAATTCCAGAAGACAGTAAATACGTGTCGAGACAGCTGTAGTGATGGATTATGCTATAGTCCTCAAATTTCCGCACAGTCTCCTCCGTATTGTCTAGTCCAAATCTACTTTGTTTGTTGAAGGCCAATGTCGGTGAACAATAACCAACTTTTTTCGTACAATCGTTTTTTATCAGCGGGATCAAACTAACCCTAACAAAACAATGAGTTTAGGAAGGGTCTAATATTATTTTAGAACTAGCTGACCCCCCGGATTCACCTGCGGTTTCCCGAGATTAAAAGTAGCCTATGTGTTAAAAGCCAGGGTATGAGCTATCTCCATTCGTATACGAGAGGCCGTCTGGGTAGGCAACACAGATTTGCCAGTATTCTGCGGCAAAGCAGTAGTGCGCAAGCATTACTATGTTCCGGTTTTTAAGGCATTGTAGCCAGCGAAATTACTCGGCATATGAGACTTAATATCTGATGTCTCGGGGTGATGAGCGCAATGCAGTGCTACACAGTGCATTTTTTTTCTATGGTACTAAAAGTTTTGGATGGCACTGCAATTGTCAGAGGCAGGCTTACCATCAGGCAAATGATTTGATCGTCCCATCACTTAAGTTTCATAAAAAAAACAAGTTTCATCCAAATATGTTTAGCCGTTGCGGTGTGAATTTTGTGTTTGTGATTCTTGAACATTCTTTTAAAGGCGTTTTTAAGAGCGAGTGTTAGAACCGCACAACTTATGAAAGTCAGTGGTCAGTGGGATTTGAACTTGGGTGCGTTGGATCGAAAGTCGCACGTTCTCCCACTGAGCCACACTTGCTCTATTATTTGTTACAAATGTGTGTGTGTTTTCATCACATGCAAATGCCCCCAGTCAGTAGGACACTTGTAAGAACCTTAACTTCGTTTCTGGATTTACATAGATAAAGAAAAGTGTGTTGTGTCGGAATCCTTCGTGGATTATTCTTTGTCACTTGTTCAAGGATTATCGTTCTTTATTTTTGAAACTTGATTTAGTTTCAAAACTGGATCTTATGATACTAAAACTTCGATTTATTGAATTGCGGTAGTCCAATATACAATGGTTTTATTGGATTTGTTTATATCTATATTATTTTTATAAAAATGAAACTAAGCCAATTCTTGTCATTAAAGATATTTTTCAAAACCATCTGGGATCGACTATTTAGAGGGTACTGAACACGAATTTATGGTTTTTAGATTTTTTGTCTGTTTGACTTTTTCGTAGTACTCGCTCTCATATAATGGAGGTCTTGCTAAGATGGTCTTGGAAAAAATACGAATATGTTCGTCCTCTGTCGTTCCTGCGGTCGAAGTCGCGGGGAATCTGTCGCTATCGTCGGCTAGCAAACAACACCGTGCAAGTAATATTCCGCTACTTTACAGGAAACTACTGCATCCAATGGCATTTGTCAAAGACAAGGTCAAAGTCAAATATCATTTATTAAATAGGCACAAAAGTGCACTTTCAAAGGTCATGATACAAATAAAATATGTTAAAAATTTTTACTTATGTTAACATGACTTTGAAAAAAAGGTTGTATGTGAAGTATGTTTACCCATCTCTTTCCTATACTCAAATTGAAGTCTGAGTGCTGAAGAGAAATGCGAAAACTGACTCTACCAGTGCTTTAGATATTGAAAGTCATAGATGCCAAATTTTGACTTGAGCGGTGTCGTTTGCTAGCCAATAATATGCAGTGCCGCGCAATTGCCCTTTCAATTTAAAATTCGCTTTGTGACGACTTAGGAGTGGAGGAGACCAGTCTAGTCAAGCGTGCTTCATCTTCGACCGCATAGTCACTTAACAACATGTGAGATAGCGGTCAAAGGCAAGCACAACAACAATATTTATTTATATATTATATTATATATGGGCTTGCTTTTGACCACTATCTCACTTGATGGTAAACAACGATGTAGCACGGTTGCCAAAAAAGTTCCACTCTTTAGCGGTGCGCATAATGAAAGTGGAAGCGAAGCGCTTAGTGCAGCAGGAAGAATGTCCACCATAACGTTGGCGTGTTGCCGTACGCAACTATTACAAACCCTTCTAAAATGAACAAGTGTCGCTTTTACAATCAATAGCAAAAGCTTCCTCGTAGTTCCTTACAAAAAAGTATCATAAGCAGTATTTACTATAGAAACGAAACAAAAACGTGCATGATTGAATATGCAGCACCATTCGTAACAATCGAATACGACAAGTCACGTCAATAGGTACGTACTTTCCCAATACAATACCTAGGCAAGACATGACTTGGCATATCGACAGTTCTTAGCACAGACATGACATGGAACACAAATCGAGATACTGCGTTCAACTGTGCAATGGCTTTTCGACTCTAACGCTGAGCATTAGGGGTTAGTTTTAAGTCTAGAAGCTGTTGCCGTGTCTGAACAAGATGTCAGTTGAGAACAGCTATTTCCCGTCACGTCTTTATGCGTATTTTGACGAGTAGTTCGATTGACTAGCATAAATAGACACGTATTGCTGCGAATTTGTTTGATATATTGCCGAAATATTTGGGAATTTAGATGGAGGTGCGCGTCAATTTATGCTGGACCTGTCTAGCTTTTTAAATTGTCAGTAACTTTGAACTTGTTTGTGGAGCTCTAAAAATATAAGGACCATTAATTAATCATAATATTATTATATAATATTACGTTGGCTGGAAGATTTCGACGCTTTCCGGAATGACTAGCCTTATCTCGCAATGAAGAGGGATCCATGGAGGGAGATGGGGAAGACCTTTGCCCAGCAGTAGTATTAAATAGATTAATATATATATATATATATACGAGTGTTCGCGAAGGAACAAAAAGAAGTAGTATTTAGGTTGTTTAAATTGGATTTATTAGATTTTTTAGTATTTATAAGTCAAAACGTTGTGGGCGTGTAGCTGTAGGTGAATTGAGTATTGCGAATGTCAGTGTGACGTATGTGGTGCGCGCTTTGTATGTGTGTCGTGCGTGTGAGGAGTCTTTGTTTGTGTGCTATATGTATGTGGAGTTGACATTAGGTAGTACGGCGCAAACATCCTCCCGGGCGTTGAAAGGCTTCAGGCCTTTCAAGACTCTTCTCCAGAAGGCAGCAGGCATAAGCGGTTGATGGCCCGGCGCACGAGACCTTGAGCTGTAGCGACGTCGGCGACACGAGGAAGATTGTCTGTACCATAGAAGAGTTTTTCCACTCTCCCAAGGCGCCAGCACAGCGGCGGTGTCGCGTCGTCTTTTATAAGGACTAAGTCATTTAGTTTGAGTGACGCAGTCTGGGCGCGCCATTTTGTTCTTTGCTGTAGTTCAGCGACATACTCTTTAGTCCAGCGCTTCCAGAAGTGCTGCCTTGCTTGTTCTAGACGCTGGTAGCGGTCGAGACGGTGGACGTTGGCTTCAAGAAGACACGGAGCTGGAAGCGAGGTGAGTGGTCTGCCGATAATAAAGTGTCCCGGGGTAAGAGGAGTAAAATCATTAGGAGAAGGACTCAGAGGACAAAGGGGGCGGCTGTTCAGGATTGCTTCTATTTGGGCAAACAGGGAAGACAGTTCCTCAAAGGTCAGGTGAGTGTTTTTGAGAACCCTATGCATAAGGAACTTGGCTGACTTGACCCCCGCCTCCCAGAGGCCGCCAAAGTGAGGAGCGTACGCTGGGGAGAAACGAAATTCAATTCCTTGAACAGCTGCAAAATCAATGATAGAACTTTCATTAGCCTTGAAGAAGTTCTTAATGTCCTTCGCTGCTGAGACAAAATTTCTACCATTGTCACAGTAGATGATTTTTGGTTGACCCCGGCGAGCGATAAACCTTTTTAAAGTTAATAAAAAGGCCTCTTTAGTGAGGTCACTTACCGCTTCTAAATGAATGCATTTATAGCGGAAGCAGACGAATATACAGAGGTAGCATTTCGTTATTTTACATCCACGTCCCTTACGATCCGTTATTAGGAACGGTCCGGCAAAATCTGTACCTACGGTGTGAAACGCGAAGTCCGGCTCTACGCGCTCAGAAGGTAGGTTACCCATGATCTGGGTCATCGTCTTCCCTCTGAAGCGACGACATATGAGGCATTCGCGACATACGCGTCTGGCCAAGTTGCGACCACCTATAGGCCAGTAGCGCTCTCTTATAGACGCGAGAACGTGTTGCGGACCGGAGTGAAAGAGACGTTGATGCTCGTACTGAAATATTAATTTAGTAAGGTGATTGTCAGATTTTAAAACTATAGGGTGCTTTTTGTCATAAGCGTAAGATGATGGGTCAATTCGACCTCCGACTCTGAGTACACCCTCAGAATCTAGAAATGGGTTGAGTGAAGTCAAGGCGACTTGAGCCTTTAAAGGCTTGTCAGTTTTTAAAAGTGCTATCTCATTAGGCCACGACTCATTTTGGGATATTTTAATTAAATGAGTCATAGCTTGCTTTCTCTCATTAGCAGAAAGGGAACCTAATTGTTTGTTTGTCGGATATTTAGCATTGTGAATAAATCGTAATATTTGTGCTAATACATTTTGAATAAATAATAGATTAGAATAATTCTCAATTTTGATTAAATTATTATCGCGCGTTAGTGCAGCCTCCCCGACGAAAGCGGACTGCGCTTTCATTTCAGGTAAGTCGACTGTAAGCGAAGATTCTGTAGGCCATTGGGATTCAGACTGTGAAAGGAAGTCAGGTCCATACCACCACAATGGAGAGCGCACCTGTTCCGGATCTACGCCCCTGGAAACAAGGTCGGCAGGATTTTCAGCGGTAGGTACATGACGCCAACATGAAGGGTCAGTGAGGTCATTTATAGCTGCTACTCTATTAGCTACGAATGTCTTAGCTTTATTTGGAGACCTAAGCCACCCGAGGACGACAGTAGAGTCAGTCCAGTATACTTGGCGGGTGATTGGACATCGTAGAGCTTCCATGACGGTGTTAGCAAGCTGAGCTCCTAATAAAGCAGCGCATAGTTCCAAGCGCGGAATAGTGGTAGGCTTGATAGGCGCTACTCGCGACTTGGCGCATACTAAAGAGACATTGATGTTGCCCTTTGCATCAAGAGATCTAATATAAATGCATGATCCAAATGCTCGAATGGACGCATCGTTAAAACAATGCAGTTCAATTATAGAGACGTCATTTATTAGAATGAATCTAGGTATTTTTAGAGAAGAGAGCTCTGATAGATGCTCTGTAAATTTAAGCCAAGATTTTTTTATGTCTTGGGGTACTGGCTCATCCCAGTCTAGCTTAAGGCTCCATAGCTCTTGGAGTATTATTTTGGGTTTAATTGTGCATAAAGCGAGAAGGCCGAGTGGATCAAAAATTTTGAACGTCGATGATAGTATCGATCGCTTAGTCAAGACGTCTGGTGGGGAATATTGTAAGTTAAAGTGAAAGTCATCTGATGATGGAGTCCAGCCCACACCTAAAGTGCTAGTGGCATTACTAATCATGAGGTTGTTCTTTTCCAGGTCAAGGGATTCAGCGAGCACGGGAATAGGTAAGTTAGATCGGTACTTACGAAGATTGAAACCAAACTTAGCTAACTCACTGGACACTGACTGCTGAATGTAGCGCAGTTCAGCCTCCGTGTTGGCCCCTGAAAGGAGATCGTCACAGTAAAAGTCCTTTTGAATAATATTTTTAATTGCAGGATCGGAGCATTCCTCGCCAACTTGAAAAATCGACCGGCACGCAAGAAAACTAGAGCTAGCATATCCATAAGTAACGGTATTTAACTGTAGAGTCTGTATAGGGTCGTTTTCATTGTCACGCCATAAAATTTGTTGTAGGTGACGATCCGACTCTCTGACAACCACAGCTCTGAACATTTTCTCTATGTCACCAGAGATGACGTACCTGTGTTGTCGGAATCGCACTAGAATATTGAAAAGTGGATCTTGGATGGTGGGTCCTACCATTTGTAGGTCATTGACACTAGGGCTAGAAGGACTAGATTTAGCACAGGCTTCGAAAACGACACGTGTCTTTGTTGATTCGCTAGTCTCTTTTATGACCGGATGATGTGGGAGAAAATAGGCATTATTAATTGTAGGTTTATTTGTAGGTAGTTTAGTTAGGTGACCTAGGGCTTCATACTCGTGTATAAATTCAGTATATGATTTTTTTATGTCTGGCTGCTTTCTAAAGCGAGCTTCCAAACACAAAAGGCGTTTTTTGGCTAAGTTATAGGTATTTCCTAATAGACTGGGGTCACCGCGAAGAGGTACGGCCACACAAAAGCGTCCATCAGGCGTTCTAGTAGTGTTAGCTAGGAAGTGCCTTTCACAAAGCTTTTCTTCCTCGGTAAGGGCTTTCACTTGGGGGAAATTTTCAAGTTCCCAGAATTTAGATAATTCGTGGTTTAAATCTTGTAGGTTAGGTTGCGGTTCCTTATTTAGTAGGAAATTGCAACTTACTTTTTGGGAGCCACATATAGGCTTAGGATTTAGTATAGGACCAGCGATAAGCCAGCCAAGCTTAGAGCTTTGTAAAATGGGATTTTTAGCCCCGAGGGAATATTTTTCTGAGCCTATTAAGTCCCAGAAGAGATCAGCTCCGATGAGCATGTCTATGGGTAAAGGCTCATAGAAATTAGGATCGGCTAATTCGAACTTGGATAGGTTGAGGTGGCTTATGTCAAGGGCTACCTTAGGCATCTTCCCGGAAATAGTGGGCAAGACGAGACAAGACATTGTCACATCAAATGCATTGTCTTTGGATCGAAGTCGTATCGAACACCGTTTTGTATTTATTTTTAGGGGTGTGTTTCCAATACCTACGACTTCGGTATTAGTTGGTTGGGGAGAGAGTCCTAACTTCTGCTGTACAGCTTCAGTTATGAAAGTCGACTGACTCCCACTGTCTAGGAGAGCACGCACAGTTGCAGTGTCTTTGGTTATAGGGTTAATGACCTGAACCTTGGCAGTACACAACAAGATTTCAGGGGAGGAGATTGCAGACATGGAAATTGACTCATTATTGATTTTAGTTTCAGGCTCATGGGATCTATGAAGTAGTGAGTTGTGTCGCTGTTTGCAGACGCGACATGAGCCAGGCAGCTTGCATTGCTGTGAGGTATGACCACCTCTTAGACAATTCTGACATAGGCTGTGAGAATCAACGATGCGATTCCTTTCTTCCACAGGTTTGCCTTTGAAGATGGAGCATTGGTGGAGATGATGGTCAGCCCTGCATGCAACGCATTGCGGCGAAGAACTGGAATGAGCAGAAGGGTAAGTCTCCTTGGGGTAAGTAGTAATTAAGGCTTTAGTTTGACCTTTTTGATTAAAAGTAGGGTTATATTTTGTTTTTTCAGGTTTTTCCTGTCTCGAGCGGTGGAATGAAGTTTCCAGAACATCAGCGCGGCTCTTCAAGAAGGAGAAGAAGTGTTCAAGGGTAGGTATTTCAGGTAAGTGGTTTCTATGTTCCTCCCATTTAAAGTAGGTAGTGTTATCTAACTTTCCCGAGACTACGTGGATTATAAGAACGTCCCATTTATCTGTAGGTAAACCTAAGCTATTGAGAGCTCGAAGGTTCTTTGTAACATGGTCGATTATGAATCGAAGTGACTTTTCAGTCTCACGCACGGACTCGATGTTAAATAACGACTTTAAATGATTATTAATTAGTTGACGTTTGTTATCATATCGCTCACACAGTATCTTCCAAGCCTCAATATAATTACGGTCAGAAATCTCAAGGTTTGTTATCACGCGAGCAGCTTCGCCCTGTAGGTACGAGCTCAAATAATGAAATTTATGAATATTTCTGATTTTAACATTTTCGTGAACTAAAGATGTAAATATCTCTTTAAATTCAAGCCACTTGTAGCAGGTTCCGTCGAAGTTCGGTATACGAATCTCCGGAAGTCGGAATCCAAGAGGGTTATCAGAGTTCTTATCATTATGACAACAAGAGTGAGTGGAAGAATGTTGTGGGCTCGGCATAGTAGTAGAATTCTTCTCTATTAATGTTTTAGCAAACGCTATGCAATGGTAGAAATCTTGTTCAATTAGTTCTCTCACAGCCAGCTCGGCTTCTAATTTTTCTACATTTATAATTTCTATTTGATTTTGCACCTCGTCAAATTCTATGAATAGCGCTTCAACTTTCGATAATTTCATCGCAAGTTTACTGATTTCAATTTTGGATATACTTTCTAGTGTATCTAAAATATCTAAATGATTTTTAAACTTTGTTACGCGCCCCTTCATAGAACTACGTTTAGAACTTAAGTCCCTTAAGTTATCGTCACGCGACATCATAAAGCTTGCGATAAAATGCACTCGAAAGAATCAATTAGCACGTAAAAGTTACGTAATAATAGATAAACAATAAGCATACGACACGCTCCTCGCTTTGACGTCCCAGCTGATCGGCAGTACGTCCAGTCAGCAAACCAGTTTGCTATGCGGCGCGGCGCACACGGAGTAGGTATGCACTATGCAGTCGGCAGCGCGCGGTGCGAGCGCCCGCGGGAAGCTAGCAGTCTGCGAGATGCGATGGAGATGAGGGATGAATAGTGCCACTGGAATAGAGTGTTACGACAAGCTTAGGGCACAGCCTAGGTAAATAGTTCCGTGGGGTGAAGCTAATTGTGAGGTGAAACGGTGAACAAATAAGGAATGCAGTGCAAAAAGTGCGATAGAATGAATCAGATTCAAACGTTATCTAGGCTATTAATACAAAGGATTATGCAATAATATTAAGTAAGTAGAATTATTTTAACTTTAAGTTTGTTTACTTTAGTAAAGCTTTGGGAAATAGAATATATTCGTAGATATAGACGTGTGTTTCGTTTATAAGTAGGTAATAACTAGGTAGGCTACACGAAGCTAGATTTAGGTTTAGGCTTTAGACTAATATAGGCCTTGTCTGTGACTGTTATAGGTAGATGCGGTGCTATGAAGTAAATAGGTAAATGATAGGCAGCATAACACAGACTTTAGGCAACAGCTCAACAAGACTAAGAGGAACTAGAACTCCCTAAATTCCCAAATAGAAGGGGGAAATTGTAAGGAAAAGAAAAGGAACGGGCTCACAGTATAGATAAGCAGGCAAACGAAGCGTCCAGGTTGTTGTTTCCTCGGTCGTCTTCAAGTACGCTGCGTACTGGTCGCCGGTCGGTTAAGTTCCCGGTGGATTTACGCGTTCCCGACGGGCGGACAGGGATCACACGTAGTCGCTCGGTGTTCACGGTAGTCACGGTGAAGTACTCCTTGGGTTTCCACAGGATAACTGGAGATAATCTTCGATTTGCCGTGGTGGACACGTAGCGTTGACCTCTGGGCGTCCTTGGCTCGGGGACCGATCTTGCTATTTCCTTCGAAATCCTTGTTTTTAGTCTGCAGGTCCTGTCACGGTCGCCACTTTGTTCGCGAAGGAACAAAAAGAAGTAGTATTTAGGTTGTTTAAATTGGATTTATTAGATTTTTTAGTATTTATAAGTCAAAACGTTGTGGGCGTGTAGCTGTAGGTGAATTGAGTATTGCGAATGTCAGTGTGACGTATGTGGTGCGCGCTTTGTATGTGTGTCGTGCGTGTGAGGAGTCTTTGTTTGTGTGCTATATGTATGTGGAGTTGACATTAGGTAGTACGGCGCAAACAACGAGTATATTGTTAATTTTCATTTTGTATATTTTTTTAACTTTTTGAAAGCAATATAGGTAGTTTTGCTCCAGCCGAAGCTTGATCCCTGCCTGAAAGGCTATTCATCATGGTCACTCAACAACCGTCTAGATCTATGTGCTCCTTTGTGGCCACATCTTCGACTAACCTCAGGCGACATAGTTGTAAAAACCACAAGAAAAAAACGCTGATGTGGAATTACTTCCAGTCTTGGCCGTGATCACTCACATTTATATTGAACATTGGTACGCCAATTCAAAGTGTGTAAGGGCCTCATCACACTGGCGATTTGCGAGCTTTTTTACGCGGTGAACTCGCATCGTGCACGTTGTGAAGTGCGCAACGGGTTTGCCCCGTTTAATATTGTACCGTATTGTACCGTATTGTACACTCGCACTCAACCACCGCTAGCAAGGCCTGACATTCCGTTTTGGTGAATAGAACATTCCGTATTCAATGAATGTCCAAAAACCGCCGCTAATTCGCAACGTGTTCGCCCGAAGTGCGCAGCGTGTTCGCCGCGAGTCAACAGCGAGTGCGCGGCGTGTTCAAAAAGGTTAAGGTCAGTTTCTTTTTGTACCGCCCGGGGAAGCCGTAGCGGGCTAATAGACCCATATAAAGCCAATGACCTGCTTTCATCAGAATGATTGGTAAATTAATTGCTCCTTCTCAAGGAAAAAGTCCTCAATTAATCAAAAAGCTAACACTATAAAAATGTTGAAGTAGCTCAACTTAATACAAATCGAGAGTACTGTAGTGGTTCAGGTTACAGTGGCTAAATGTGTGGCATGTCTTTATAGTCGATTGAGACGATCAACCATAAGTTGGGCTAATACAATATTATAATACCCTACAACGTCCCCTATAGAACGAATTTGTCACACACAAAAACGAGTACTTTCATATTTGAAACTAGCTGCGCCCCAAGGTTTGGATTTGAAAGTTGCTTCTGCTTGTCCTCCTCCTCATTGCGTCGTTTCCCCAATGCTGGGGGTCGTGACCACGTCGTGGTATCACCTTCTCTCTTCTGATACTGCGCCACCTGTCCTAACTATCATGGATGTGCACGGCTTCTGACACTTTGATGTTGTGTGTGGTGCGGATTTGGTCGGACCAGCGCATGGGGCTTCTTAGTATTGGTTTTTTGCCCTCTACTTTTTCCGGTGACGATCAGTTTTTGGAGATTATCTCCAAACTTGCGCGCTATGTGGCCAAAAAACTTAAAAACCCTCCGAAGACAGACGTCGGAGAGTTTCGGTTTATTCTCGATTTTGAGTTCCTTTAGTACCAATTTGTTCGTTCTGATTGTCCTAATTTTTCGTAAATTGTCAGTGATCTTGAATTCAAGCAACGTAGATTCTCTAGCAAGTCTTCGAAATCGGTTTGTTGAAACAAGTTCCGTAACTACTGTACTGACCGACCTTACCTACTTTCATAGTCGCTTTTTTTTGAAAGTCATGACTTGTCATACTACATACAATAATGCAAAGACGTACTATACTAAATCTTAGCAATAATGTATTGCAGTACCAAAGCGACACAAAGGTGTAACCTACACCGGCCAAATTGGTTCACCGATTGAATCGGTCCGAATTAAAGTAATGGACGCATTTTTTTACTTCCGTAACATTCCAATTTTTCAGGGACCCGAATGATCCATTAGCATAAGTAATTGTATTATCGAAAACGAAATTATTATTTTTAGACGTAGCTAATAAATCGTAGGTTTAATACTGCGGACTTTTCGGTGAATAAAAACTTTAGTGCTGAGTATTCGATGTGGTTTTGTTTTCGATTGTCGAGGGAAAAATGTCAGAACGACTACAAAATGTAGGTTCTCCATAGCAAACAGGCGAGAAGATTTGAGATTTATTACAAGCTTTTATTTAACTTGCGATGTTTGTTTGTTTGAGTCAAATCTTGCAAGTTGAATCAGAACCACTTCCTCTTATCGCACGAAGTTGAAATTTTGCATACTTGTCAAAGTCCGATGACAATATTATGGTGACAGCCAGATCTGATGATGAAGATGGAATAAGGTGGGTAATGGAACTCCTTGACGGATAATCGTAAACTACTAGTGTTTGGGCTTATTTTAATCTGCTCGCGGTTCCGATTACGAATTTGTTAAAAGGTTTTACGTCGGGGGTTATAAAAGACTATATAGTAGAGTTGATCTGTCGTCTACGCAAACGAAGTTGCGGGAAAAACCTAGTATGCAAATAAAATAAGACCAAGTATTTGCAAAAAATATTAATAACAGTACAATTTTATCGAATTTGCTCAAAATTTGGAAGCTTGCCTTCATTTATTTAGCTAATAAATCGTAGGCTTAATACTGCGGACTTTTCGGTGAATAAAAACTGCAGTGTTTAGTATTCGATGTGGTTTTGTTTTTTATTCGCCCGGTTTTCGATTGTCGAGGGAAAAATGTCAGAACGACTACAAAAGGCAGGTTCTCCATAACAAAAAGGTGAGAAGACTTGAGATTGGAGATGGATTGAATAAAGTTTTTAAGGTGGAGAATAATATTGAAGTTTTGTTTTTTTAAATTTTATAGAAATATTTTCTTTTTCAGTAAGAAAGGTACATTAGAAATGACGACCTCCATTGGGACCTCAATTCAATTCAATTCAACCATTTATTGATAAAATATTTTACATGTCAATAAATTATTAGAAATTGTATAATAAACATTTTTAAATTATTAAAAAATAATGTTATAAAAATAAAAATACTTTGTAGCTAAGTAGGTACTCCAAACATATGAAAAAAAGTGTGTGTCAATGAGCCGCTTTTATATCTTCAAAAAACTCATAAAAGTGGGCCTCGGCACTAGTGTAACCAAAAAATTCACCGAAGCTCATGAGCGTAGACTTCATCATCACGAGAACGTCAATGCTATCTAGCTCCATGACAGCGTAAACATAGTGAGAAGAAAAATCGGACAAAACCTTTTGAGTTAGTGTAGTGAAGTTACAGTGTATTGTAGTTTAGAGACATTTGGACACATTATTAGTTTTAATCTACTTAGCAATTTAAGTTAAACTCAAATTACTTATTAGTCTTATTAGGCTCGATCGTCTTAGTAACAAACTTCATTAAAAAAAAAGAGTTAGAAAGTAACATATCAAATAATAATAAATGTTTTTATAATTTTGAAAGTATTGCTAGTGTCTAAGTTGTATTGCGTAAGTATATAATAGTTAGTTTTCTTTGGTTACAGTCCATACATTTTTTCGGTCGCTCATTTTAGAGATATTATTAATATTTTATTAGTTGAATACCTTGGTCTAATTTAGTTAGCACCGACTTATATTTATAGCTCTACTTAGTTTCTGTCTGCTCGTTTCTTAGCCGGAAAATTGGGTACTTAGACAGACTTCCATTATCCAACTTCAAAGTAAAAATAATATTTTTTATTTTATTAGAGCGTCGAACGCGAATAGAAACGCGAAACGCGTAAAGCGCGAACCTAAAATCAATAAAGGTAAGTATTTCCAGTAATATAGATACGGCACTGTAAACAGTGTGAAATTTCTTCACTAATCAAATTTTCGAAAGTTTGAACGCTGTATTTTATTTTCGTAACAAAATACAGACTGATTGCGTCGACGTACATTTTATGGAAAATCATTTTCATTTCGCAGAACGAATCACCTTGAAGATTGTTAAAATATACAAGTAATATTAAATACATTTTGCAAAACTAATAACACAAATTATTTTGATTTATCATTAGCTCGACATTCGACCACTCAGACCTAGGGATAAGACTCAAAAAGAAAAATCCGTGTAAGTAAAGTGATGTGTCATCATCATCATCATCAGCCCATCACCTTCCCACTGCTGGGACACGGGCCTTCTCTCATAGAGAGAGAATGGGCCATAATCCACCACGCTGCCGCTGGCTCAGTGCGGGTTAGTGAATGTCACATGTCCTTGACTTTTTGTGAAAAATTCTTGGACATGCCGGTTTCCTCACGATGTGTTCCTTCACCGTTTTAGAGCAAGTGTTAAATCCGCACATAGCTTAAGAAAGTCAGTGGTGCGGGGTTAGCGGGATTCTAACTCGGGTGCGTCGGATCGAAAGTCGCAAGAGCTCCCACTGAGCCACACTCGCTCTCAGCTCAGTGATGTGTATCTGTACCTATATTTAAGTACCTTCAGTAAAACCCACAAACACACAGTATCAGAGAGTGTGTGTGGCTCAGTGGGAGCACGTGCGACTTTCGATCCAACGCACCCGAGTTCAAATCCCGCTGGCCCCGCACCACTGACTTTTTTTAGTTACGTGCGCACTCACTCTAAAAAACAGTGAAGAAAAACTCGTGAGGAAACCGACATGTTTAAGAATCACATTAATTCAAGGACATGTGACGGCCACCAACCCGCACAGGGCCAGCGTGGTGGATGGCCTATAATCTCTCTACGAGGGAAGACCCGAGTCCCAGCAGTGGGAACGTAATGAGCTGATGATGATGACACAGTGTCTTTGTAAAAAAATGTTAATATACACTCTCAGTTATACTCTACAATCTAGATACATTTCTTTATTTATTACATACTTTTATTTAACTTGCAATGTTTGTTTGTTTGGGTCAAATCTTGCAAGTTGAATCAGAACCACTTCTTCTTATCCTACGTAGTTGAAATTTTGCATATTTGTCAAAGTTAGAAGACAATATTATGGTGACAGCCAGCTGACGATGGAGATGGAATAGGATGGGCAATTGAACTCCTTGATAGATAATCGTAAACTGCTAGTGTTTGGGCTTATTTTAATCTGCTCGCGGTTCCGATTACGAATTTGTTAAAAAGTTTTACGTCGGGGGTTAAAAAAGACTAACTAGTATCACAGAATACTAAGGGGCAGAAGCATCACTCCGCAAAGAAATTTAAACAAATAGCGACTCTTGCTATGACGCAATAAAATTCAAATTAGCTCGCGTAGCGCTGCATACCTAAAAGTCATATTAACCTACAGAGCGCCTCTCTTTCTATCGTTTAGCTCTTATCTCTTCTGACGCGGCACGTGTAACGACGCGCGACCCGCCGTTGGTGTCCGGCTATGTACTTGTAGCTTTGTATCTACAGTGCGGAGTGCGCTAGGCCTGCTACATAGAGTTCATCTGTCGTCTACGCAAACGAAGTTGCGGGAAAAAGCTAGTATGCAAATAAAATAAGACCAAGTATTTTCAACAAATGTTAATAACAATACGATTTTATCGAATTTACTCAAAATTTGAAAGCTTGCCTTCATTTATTTTGGCAAAATACAGACTGATTGCTTCGGGCACAGAATAAATAGTACTACGTACTAACAATCTTATCGTTTTGAACAAACAGGATAATCAATATAATTTGGGAACACGTTAAACAGTCTTAGGTTTCATTATTTGTTTTTCATGTTGATATTGTATTTTAATTGATTTATTAGTGTAATTGGCTGTATAGCCGTAATCATTATTATAAATTAATGATTAACGTAGAGTAGAATTATCTAATCATAGAAAAACAAAGAAACTGAGTACATAATAATTGGTAACAAGTATTTAATAATAATTCTTGACTTCGATTTGTAATTATATAATTAGTTAAATTGATATTTACTATGAATTTTGTATATTATGTATTACCAACTGTAATTCTGTATTATTTTTTAAGTGCAACAAGGTGTTATCTATCTATCTATCTATATTTTTCACAATATACTAGCTGCGCCCCGCGGTTCCATCCGCAGTTTCTCGGGATAAAAAGTAGCCTATGTGTTAATCCAGGGTATAAGCTACTCGTATCTTCATACTAATTTGCTTCAAAATCCATTCAGTAGTTTTTACGTGAAAGAGTAACAAACATACATCCACACATTTACAAACTTTCGCGTTTATAATATTAGTAGGATCATTGTTTAGTTATTCTCGTCTCTTATTAGAAAAGCGTCAGTGAGGAAAATCATAATTAATTTTTTGCCCGCATTCTTTTCCTGGAAAGTCATAACATATTCATAGATTCATTAAATTAACCGTATAAATAATTTATTATATAATAATTAACATTTATTATTTATTAACATTTATTGCCTAATAACTTTTAAAGTCCTGATTAAATGTCATATTTTATTATCACACATCGTTTGTGTCACATCATTTTTACATTTAATATTCACACAAAAAAATAAGAAGAAAAAATGTAGACGAGGTTTAATAATAATAAATTTACTAAACCATTTAATTTAGATAATCATCCATATTACAAATTGTGTCTAAATTAATAATGTATAATTCAAATAATTTCAATAGGATTAAATTCATATTAAATTACAATATAATAATAAAAACACCCTCATTTAAAAGATTATAAAAATATTTTATTTAGTGATAACTGCTAATACTCTACCTCAAATTACCATTATAATTAACTTTTTTAAAACACACGTAAATATAACTCTTCCAGCAATATCACAATGTAATATTTAAAAACCGATTAGTGACACACTCTAGTAATTATTACTGGTAGTTAGCCGTCAAATTATTTCTAATTAGAACAAAACATAATTATTTTCCGAACTCAAAACAACTTTTGAAGTACTCACCATTATGTTAATAATTTCTTTCCACTTTTTAGCTCACAGAAACACTTATTAAACACTTTGAAACGCTAGTTTCCTTGTCAACTCTGTAAGTTCGCCGCGGCACCGTTACGAGTGCTACGAGTGGTACGAGTGCTACGAGTGGTACGTGTGCTACGGAGCTCTACGTGTGGCCCGCTACGCCACCGATAGCCGACTGGGCGGGCGACGCATGCATGAAACAGAAACTCGGTTTGCAAAACTGCTAGAAATTTTTACATTTTTGCTAAATAACGTATTTTTT
The DNA here is from genome assembly GCA_951640565.1 of Petrophora chlorosata. Classification (NCBI taxonomy): domain Eukaryota; kingdom Metazoa; phylum Arthropoda; class Insecta; order Lepidoptera; family Geometridae; genus Petrophora; species Petrophora chlorosata. The sequence continues at coordinate 3,819,176 of OX621194.1, read as the reverse complement.
GTGACGCGTAGCAGTGAAATAATTAACAGCTATTGTGATACATTTTTAATTGGCAATTTTGACGCTGGTTGATTTATTTATTTTCGCGTAGCGTAATATTTATTTATTGTATAATTATTAACATTTATTTTAATATAATGAGATATTTGTTAAAATATTACATTTTTGTAAGTAAGCGTTGTAGCGTTAGGCGTCTAGGAAGCAAAATGGGTCGACGATATCATAAAAATCGCGGGTCGAACCTGTACGAGAATGGCAGATCCGAGACAAATGGCATATGGAATACTAACTGCACCCCGCGGTTTCACCCGCAATTTCCCGAGATAAAAAGTAGCCCTTTTCCAGGACCTAAAGCTGAATTTCATCAAAATCTGTTTAGTAGTTTAATATAAATAAATCAGCTTGATTGAGTATCAAACATCCATACATCCATCCATCCTCACAAACTTTCGTCTTTATAATTTAGGATATTAGTAGGATGAGGGGCCTATACCCAGTAGTGGGACCGGAATGTGAAGGGCTGTTGATAATAATAATGATAATGAAGCGAATAAAATTGTTATTCAATAAGCGAGCCTGAAATTTATTCTCTCAGCCGCTCTGGTGTAGTGGTTGGGCAGATTGGCTCAAATCTCATACGTCACTGAGGTTGCGGTTCGATTCCTGCGACGGGATAAATGTTTGTTTACAGAAAAATAAGTTTCGTGTCTGGGTGAAGTGGTTCCTGGTTTCCTAGATTTAGTAAATCCCAGTTAGGGGAAAACAGTCGATGTATGTGATCGTTGAGAGAAAAAAAATGTTGATGATGAAGCGTTGCACACAGATGTGACGCGATAGTGGCCAAATATAGATCTATTAAGCTTAAAAATAAATTGTTCGCTTCACTTTGTTTTCGCTGTGGTTTTAAAAAATATGGCGTTTGCTTACTAGATTAGTAGTGCTCTAAAGGCAAGCGTGGCGCTTACCATTAGGCGAACAAATTGCTCGTCTCATTTCTCAGTTCCATAAAAAAGCGTCAAGCGCAAGCGTCTTTCCATCTGTTGAGACTTCGGTCTACCGCAGTCTCACCTGATGGAAAGTGACGTCTCAGGGTGATAAGCGCAATGCAGTGCGACGCAGTGATTTTTATGGTATTTAAGTTCTGGGTGAAACTGCAATCGTTATGGGCAGGCTTAGCGCTTAAAAAAAAGCCTAGACTATAAAAATCGGGAAATAGATAAAATTGAGGTTCTGGTGAAGTGTTCCATTCCGTAGCTGATCGCATTATGTACTATAATTACGATTTCTTTCGCGATACCGATTGTTAAAATAGTAAAAAATAGTAAAATAGTAAAGTAGTAGTGGTAGTACCAATACTTGATAGTTACTAATACTTGATTATACATTATACTTACTAATACTTGATACTTAGTAATAGGTATTTAATCAGCTACTAACTAGCTATTATCATGAAAAAAGTAGGAAAGTTAAGGATAAGAAAGTTCTAAGATCTCAGTTATTTTCATCTTTTACTGGATATTCGCTGCAACAAAGGCTAAATACTCGTAAAACTCGCTTGACTTCATCTTTAATATCTTTTTACAAAGGATTCTAACAAACATAAATGCTTCACAACCCAAAAGCTAAGCTAAGAACGTTTTCGAGACGCTCTAAGAATTTCAACTGAAGTGAACGAAGTGACTCGATATTCTGAAGAAAAAAATGATAAAGGTTGAGAGATAAAATCTATTTCTTTTTGTTTATGATAAAAATATATATGATAAAGCGTGACGTCATCGAATTAATGAATAGGTATCACTAAGCGTGCCTTATCGGTATTTTTTGAGTTCTTCTATAAGGGCTGATTTTTCAATCCCCGATTAAGAGATCAAAGATAACTGACTCCTTATTTGAGGTTCAAATCTACTTAGCTACGCCTAGCCGTTCGTAACAGATCTGTGATCGTTGAGAGTACAAAAAATGTGTTGTTAGAAGTCTATCCCAAGTATTCTAAACGTATGTCCCTACAAAAGAGACTGGGCAATTTTGTATGGGAAGTGGTCTTTGGCCCAATACAGATATGGTAGTGGTTTTTGTGTTGGGGTACCTCGACTGTATCCTTCTGAAAACGGATATATGCGATAAAGATTTTTTTATCCACCTATAACACTACATTAACTTGCAAACAACACCCAAGACTAAATACTAAAATCTTATTAACCTTAAGAGGCTGCTATAACTACCTAACTCGTAAGTTCGTAAAAAATTGAATTACTGGATGTTGTTTTCTCAAAGGGAAGTAAGTGAGGTAAAAGAGCCTTGAACCCTTCCAAAGATGTACTCAAAACGATCGCCAAACACTCATGTACTGTTTGAACACTTAAAACAACCGGGAAATAGTAACACAGCAAGCAATTGTAGACCTTATCGACTAGATTCTAGGTGTCAAAATGACTTGTATTTCATTTTAGAAAGAAGGGTATTCTTGACCCAATATCGAATGAACAGATGTCCAGTCCACATGCGACATAAAACGCGAACTTAAAATAATAACGATGTGCTACGCTATTTCATATTTAGCAGCGGGACTTCAAAGTGTTTCAGTTGAGAAATAGCTAACCTAAAAAATAACAATGTGCTACCCTATTTCATATTTAGCAGTGGGAATTCAAAGTGTATCAGTTGAGAAATAGCTAACTTAAAAAAATAACGATGCGCTACGCTATTTTATGTTTAGCAGCGGGACTTCAAAGTGTTTCAGTTGAGAAATAGCTAACCTAAAAAAATAACAATGTGCTACGCTATTTCATATTTTGCAGCGGTATTTCAAAGTGTTTCAGTTGAGAAATGGCTAACCTAAAAAAATAACAATGTGCTACCCTATTTCATATTTAGCAGTGGGAATTCAAAGTATTTCAGTTGAGAAATAGCTAACTTAAAAAAATAACGATGTTCTACGCTATTTCATGTTTAGCAGCCAATTCAAAACCAAACCAAAGCAAGCAAAGAACCAATTCTCTCTCTCTCTCTCCTACTTTTCGAAATGTATCTATAACGATGTCAGACCACCTGGAGCTTTTAGGCCTTACTCTGACTCCTACGCTCAACTTTGGCACTTACTTAGACACCAACTATCACCCTTATTTAGTAGACATTCCGCCAATTCGTACAAAGCGTTTTGGTCCCACATTTATAGTGCGTACTGCTAAGGAATGGAACTCATTGCCGTCTTCTCTGTTTCCTGATAACTACAATCTGGGTGTCTTCAAGGCCAGAGTAAATAGGTTTCTTCTAGATCTACGTGCTCCATCTTCGGCCACATCGTCGCTTAACATCAGGCGAGATGGTGGTCAAACGTAGGCCTATATTTTGTAGAAAAAAAAAGCAGCGGGAATTCAAAGTGTTTCAGTTGAGAAATAGCTAGTTTAGAAAAATAACGATGTGCTACGCTATTTCTTATTTAGCAGTGGGACTTCAAAGTGTTTCAGTTGAGAAATAGCTAACTTCAAAAAATAACGATGTGCTACGCTATTTTATATTTAGCAGCGGGACTTCAAAGTGTTTTAGTTGAGAAATAGCTGTGAGTAAAAGCCAAAGGCTATTGAAAATTTCCTGGAACTAATTTCTAAGCATTGGTTCAGAAACTTCATTGTAATTACTAGAAACTTTGATCAAATAGTTCCTATTAACAGAACTGTCAAAGCTTACGTTATAATAACTAAACTAGGCAAAGGATATAATAATTAACAACCATTGAGGAATGACACTATAGAGTCCCTGACAGCGTAACACTTTTGGAAAGCAATAGTTTTTTGACAGTATTTTTGGGGTGTTTACCATACCTATGAAAAATTCTCCCATTTGCTTGAATGAAAATGTAATGTGTTCTGCGTTGCATCGCAGCCACTATAACTTCAGAAGTTCGTAGTTGGTCTGTAAAAGGTAGGACATCTGTACTATTCTGTACCCCAGACTGAAAGATAAGTACCACGATAATTTACGAATTACAGCAATAAGGAATATGCATATGTTGTCGAAAAATCTAGAAATTACTTTTTATGATAGATTACTCCTGTAAACAGATCAAAAGGTGTAACGAATACGTTCTAGCGTGGCCACAGAATAATAGTACAGATTTCGTACCTTTTACAGACCAACTACCTACGACTTTCTGAAGTTATAGTGGCGGCGCTACAACGCAGAGCTCCAATAAAATTGCGGTAACTACATTTCCTTACGGCATGCTTCTTATGCAATCATTAATATTTTGTTGTTAACCAGGTTTTATCTAGGATTAAACCAGTCAGGTAAATAAAATAATCAAATAAAATATATGACACATTTACACAATAAACATACATTCATTATTTCCATACAGGTAAAATTTACAATAGAAGAACTAGTATTTTGACATAATTTACAAGACTGCAGCACAACTGATACTTAGGATATAGGTAGATAGATAAACACAATGTTAAAAAAAACACTTGAAGTATTCTAAATAGCATAGTGTCTCAGTTAAATGTCATACTGTCGGAGTAGATCACAGACGTACTTATGAAAGTCAATTATTACATTGACCATACCACCGTATTGGATAGCACTAACTATACATAACTGTCAATTCACTACACTAACCCGAAACGATTTGTCCTTTTGTGTCCTGAACAGCCTTGACGTTCACATGATGATGAAGTCTACGTTCATGAACTCGTTCTCACTATGTGGCGTTAATTAGGATTAGAATCCGAGATTCGTTGCTTACACTTTATTGTAGGATTGTGATCCATCAATGGGATTGGATGATTGGCCATAGTAATCGACAGCAAGGACCTGTAAGATAAATTTATTACACAAAATAAGCACTTATTTACAACATATGTTCTTACATAAGAGGCGAATGCCTTTACTATTAAAACAATTCTACTCTCTTCTTACTAAACTTTAACTTTTTAATTTCAAATTAAATAAAAACTACAATCATTAACTACTTTTATTACCTATATCCTAATTAAATGGTTTAAGAATGCACAATTTTAATACATTTAACATTTTACACAAATATGAAATTTGTTACCCGACGTAATGGGAACTGAAATGTTTATACGATGGCCACACTGACACACGAAAATGCTCAATGTTGTTTTAACAAACTAACACCGAACACTAAATATATCAAGCCAAATGCAGGTTCTAATAGTCGAACCTGATGTATAGTTACATCCACATAAATTATAGTTGCCGAAAAACATCAATAAACACAAGAAAAACACATACGTTTGAAAACTTAATCTTTCAGTACAATTTTCACTTCACCATGAATGGAACACCCGAATATTTTTTCACATTCAATTCTAAATTGTTTCTAGTACACATTCACAAAGATTCACTTAAAAATAATAAGAAATACCACAACACAAATTAAAAAAAACACAAGCCGACCCTGCCTGGCCATTATTTTGACTTAACACGTCATGACCAATGTTAAGAAAATGGGTTACGCGATAGAGACAATATGATAATAGTTGTACCTCGTTCTTTATAAGAGCCTGTTGTATAGCGCTATCCTTTTTTAGGTCGGAAAACTTCGTAATTATCCCTCTATAGTGTGAGACCTCAATGTTAACAACTAACAGTAGATTGTCAAGTCTATGTGAGTTTTAATAAAGGTGTGGCACTGGAAGCAACGAAATTTTTTTTTTATATTGTTTGTTTTTTTGTAATTTTGTGATTCGTCTCTTTTTTTCTAATTGTTCGTGATGTCACGGTCATTGGTTTCGACTGAAAACCTGTACCAAGGTATTTATTCTTAGTTTTATGCTGAGTCGAAGCCTTTTCCTGACATCGCGCAACATTACTTTGTCCAGTCAAACATAATGTGTTAAATAGGCAAAAAATTCACTTTTAAACGCCAAATACACATATTAAAAATCAATTAAAAGACGTTAAAACTGTTGTTTTTGAAAAAAAAGATATATATGTCTACCTATTTTTTTCCCATACTCAGATTTAAGTCCTGGCTCAGAAAAGAAATGCGAAAACTGACTCTAGCAGTGCTTCGGAAATACGCCCGCTAGAGAAGATAGCACCAAGAAACTCTGCGGGAATGTCTCTTTTTCATCTTTTAAAATGTCTCGAAATATAACAATGAACAATCACTATCACTACATAGTATAAAACAAAGTTGCTTTCTCTGTCCCTATATCCCTATCTATGCTTAAATCTTTAAAACTACGCAACGGATTTTGATGCGGTTTATTTTAATAGATAGAGTGATTGAAGAGGAAGGTTTATATGTATAATAACCGTGCGAAGCCGGGGCGGGTTGCTAGTTAAGTATATATTAACAAAATGGCAAACAAGAAGTGCGAGTGAGGTATCCCATAGTCATAGTATCAGTAACAGAAAAATAAAAATAATATATGAATAGGTATGACAGAAGCAGTTAGGACTGACTAGACCAGACCAGTCCCCGCAAGCAGCACCCGTTCACGAGTATAACTTGTGGACCAGCCATCACCCTCCTCAACCATATTGGAGGGAAGGGACACACCGAGCCGCCGCAAGCAAAGGTCAAATGCCTTGAGCATGACTGTAAAACCTAGTCACTTCCAATTCAAATACCATTTTTTACAGCTTTTTTTAGCTTTCACATAGCACTGTACACAGTGCTGTAAAAATTCGTATTACGTATTGGTATACGTAAACCTTTTACATTTTGAACTAAGCAGTGATCGTTGTCTTCCTGACCTGAAATCCGTGAAACTTAATTTAATTATAAAACGTATTTCGTTTTAAAGTTACGATTAAACTTAAGAAAGCGTATTTTCAATATCCAATCGTCCGTGTTTGAAGCTCCATTAACATCGTTTATATTATTTAATAAGATTCATAAGTTTGAAACATTTCAAAGGCAGCGCTTGAAGAGATCTCAAAAGTTGGTCTTTGGGACTGTCAGAAGAAACAGTATGGACGTTACACGTATTTCGACCAAAATCATATTTAATTCAAAGCCAAACTCATAAAATAAAAATAATATCATAGGTTGACTGACCGGTAAACTAAACAATAGAGGGCCGTAAAGGTATATCTATAAATGTATATATCGGTGGCTGTCATTGGTCAAAACAAATTTCCACGTCAACTCGACCAATGATATTGCTAGAAAATACTAGTTCTTTTCGCCGTGTTCAAAAAGCCCTTGTGGCACTGTAATTGTTATTGATAGTGATAGAGAGAACGAACCATTTCCGAGAACTTAATCGTACGTTAACGATGATTTTCAAATGTTATCAATCGCTAAAAATTACGGCCATATTTTAAAACTTAGTGATTATATTTGTAATCGTAAGTTTTAATATACATACAGCAGAAAATCTCATAATCACTAAGTTTTAAGATACGGCACTCCTTGTTAGCGATTGATAATTGTTTTACACAATAATCGAATTTATGACGAAATGCTGGAAGGCAGAAATGTTCATTGTCAAATCTCATACTAATATTTAAATTTTTTAAGTAGATTATAATTAATTAACTTTGTATAATAATGGAATGCCTTATATAACGTACATTGTTATAATTTGGTCAATAAATGAATTGCATTACTCTTGACACTGACCTGTTTTCTCTAATTATCTCACATAATTAATTTTTACAAAAAAACAAAAACCAACTTCAATGTATGTATCTATGAAATCCAAGGTCAAATATCCATGAAATTTATATGGGACCACTTCGTAGCTATACTAAACCCAACGCATTTTTTTAAAATCGGTTCATATATGAGTTCTAAGGTAACAAACATTAAAAAAAATGAAAAGATACAATCAAACAGAGTACCTTCTCCTTTTTGTAGTCGGTTAAAAAGAGTTCCATATCTAACGTCATAATTGATGATGTTCGTTATTTCGATACACGAGCTACGTCACAGAATAGTAGTGCATTATAGTAGTAGTTTTTAAACTTTCGCGAATGGTATGCGTGTTTTATGATTTATCGGGTCTTTTCGCGCACAATTTTTGAATCCGCTTCTCCAGTCTTCTCGTGACCATGATCAATGCACTTGATTGAAACGTCGAGGTTAGTCAAAGTGGTATTATATTTTAATTTTTTTATGGTGAAATGGGCTTAAGTTTGACAACAACTCACCTGATGGTAAGCGTAGTTGCGGTCTAAGGTGGAGCACGTTTACCCATGAGGTGCCTATTCACTCAAAATTGTGCGAAAAAGATCCGATAATATCATACAACATACATAATAGTACCTACGTACTGTGGAAATGTTCACATGTTCACCCCACTGGTATCATTATGAATTACCCGCATATTTTTGGATTATTTACTGTTTGTAAGCTGCGCTATAATTTTGATGTCTGATGCTTAGCGAGACTAATAAATATTTAAGTACTCTTAAAATACAACTGTGGACGGGGAGATAATCGCCCTTTACCTTAACCTTATCTTCTATTATTATTATTTATTATCTATACTTTTATAAAAATGGAAATAAGCAAATTCTGTATATATTTCTGCATTGAAGATATTTTTGAAAAACCAGTTGGAATCGACTAAGGTAACTTGAACAAGATTTACGAATTCACGGTTTTTTGAATTTTTGTCTGTTTGTTATCGGTTATATAGACTCGGAAACTGTTTAACAAATTTTAATGTGGTTTTCAAGGTTCGGTAGCATTAATCCTATCTTAATTTTAGATTATAAGGTATTTTACATCAAAATCGATTAAGTGAATACTCAGATACAGCTTGGCCTCTTCGAAGCACGCGCTCTCATATACTGGGGAGGTCTTGCTAAGATGGTTTTAGAAATAATACCAATATCGACTTCCTTTGTCGATCGCCGACGAAGTCGCGAGAAAAAAGCTGTTCAACAACACTATGCTTATGAAACAATTAAAAAAAATTAAAACAAAATGGCTTTCATTCGTGGTTGGTAATATTACCACGGCCGGCGTCTACCACTCCAAAGCAAGTAAGCGATATACCTAAAAACTTAGAGTAAACAGTAATGTTAACTCTATGCCTAAAAATTATTATGATCTCGGCAAGTCTCGACGCTACATCGGCGATGAAAGTGGCGCCGTCACAAAACGTCTGTTACCTTCATGAAGGTTCTTGTTGCTCTACGTGTACTCAATGTCTTTACTGTTTATAGGCAGCAATTTGATAGTAATATGGTTGTACTGAGTTTTCATCGTTCCAAATTTGAGAGTAATATTATTAGCAACATGTGAGCAATAAACGTGATATGTAGGCAGGCCCCTCTTTTTCAATGGACACTCTGAGCAATAGCCCAGGGCCCCGCTATCCATGGGGCTCACTAATTCCTGTTAGATCACAAATCAATAATCGATATTACCGATAAATATATTATTTATTTCCCGAAAATGAACCCGGATTTCGTCAGACAGTACATGTTAAAGTTTCAATTTTGTATTTTATTGTAAAATTGTGGCGCTCGCTTTGCTCGCGCTTTATGATGTTAATGGCTTATTTTTGATTGACATCTGTCGCCCTGGAAGCAAAAATTACTATCCATCTTCATCTTGCAGTCACACTACAAATTGTTGATTTGATGTCTGCGTTCGTATATTACAATCCATCGTTGTCTTGCAGTGACGTTTTAAAGTGTGGATCAAGTAATTGCAAGTCTGGCGCTCGCTTCGCTCACGTTTCTTGATTTTCATTATTCATAACCTTCTAATAGACATCTGTCACATGATTTTTCACTTTGGAGATATTATGTTCAAGTTTTCATTTGCGTGAAACGATGGGGGAGGGGCAGATTCAAACTGAACCCCCCCCCCTTTACCCAGTTACTCCTTTTGCATGTTGTTAAAAAAATAGTCCTTTATGTCATATTATACTAAAAAGGGCCCCATTATCCAATAGGTATGTAGGTAAGTATATTACATGTGGTTCGCTATTTTCTTTTACTAGGCAATATAGTATAAGATAATGTTTCCTAGCATTACTTTTTCTGTAGAATTTTCTATCTACGTCTACCTACTAGCACACACTAGTAGTTACAGCCAATGTTGTCCTCCAAATCCAAAAGTAAGGTTAAATAAGGTATTTATGAACAAGACGTCGGATTGAAAGTTAAGTAGGTAACTACGTATTTCAACGGGCTTTGACCATTCGACTCATATTGCTGCGACATTTGTTGTTAACTGTACTTTTTGTTTACCCTTTTTTGGATACCTAATATTTGCTAAACTCGTAAAAACTGGGGTCAAAACTCTTAACCTCTGAACGAAATTGTGTAGCCACTGTGACAGCTGTTATTGTTTTTGTTAAGAAGTTCTCTAGATTTATAGTACCACAAACATGTACATAGTTAGACTACATAGGTATTTTGTGAGTCATTTGAAACACTAAATAGGTTGTTTAAACATATTACGGGTTTCTGCCCTTAAATTCACTTTTTATCTAAGTTTTTGGAGTTTCTAATGTGGCCTTTTTATGGAGCTAATTGAAGAGACGATCAAGTTGTTCGCCTGATGGTGAGCGCCACGCCGGCCTAGAACAATTTAGCGAAATTACTGCGCATTTGAGACTTAATACTTGATGTCTCGAGTTGATGAGCGTAATGCAGTGCTACGCAGTGCTTCTTATGGTATTAAAAGGGTGGCACTGCAATTGTTATGGGCAGGCATAGCGCATCAGGCGCACGTCTCATCAATCAGTTCTATATAAAACAAAACATCATCACAGTTCAGGTATTTGCTGTTATTTCAAGCTCTCAACGTTCGCTCAATGTATTTGTTATTTTATTGCGACAAGGTTTTATCCGCGTAGGTCGGCTATACAAACAAAATGCTTTGGTTATTATTTCGTTTTCGAGCCGAAATTGCTACCAAAATATTTGGAAGCGAGAACAGTATTCATTGGATTATCATGAAATAATATTATGTAAGAACATACAGACGAAATTTCAATTTTCTCAGATGAAATTTCAATTTTGGTAGATACGAATATACTGCATTTTTATTTGTTTCTAAGTAACATTATAATAAACTTTGTACCTACGCCTATAGATTTCATTTTACAGGGGTTTTGTAAGTGAATGACGAGGCGAACACGTCGTTCGCCTGAGTAATACGCCTGCCACTACTATAACAGTTGCAGCAACAACCAGAACTTTGCAAAATCCTTCGCGGCACTGCACTGCGATCCCTGAGACAGAGATGCCCAGTAATTTTACTCGCTACAATGCCCAGACAGAAACACAGTAAAGCTTGCAGTAATTTAAAGATTAGTTCTGAAGATTGAACTCCACTTATACCTACGTAAGATTAGATTAAGGTTATATTTGCTCTTTCTTGTGTCTTGGTTTAACTACTACAAATAACTGTATTTCATTAATTTATAATTTTAAATAAAGCGTGAAAACTTGCAACACGCATCATCGCCATGACATCCCGTGCTCAATAAATACGTTGAACGATCACAAACATAGATCCCGTCCCCTAATTACGATTCCTTGTATCTAGGGAACCAGGAACTGCGAGGCCGCACAACACCCAGACTCGAAACAAATGCTTGTTTTTATTATTTTTTCTGTGCATTACTTTTGTCCCATCGCGAGAATCAAATCCGCTACCTCAATGTATGTGATTTGAGCCAACCTGCCCAACAACTACCCCACGGAGGCTGTCAAATTGTTACGCCACCATGCCACAAACATCGAGAGACTCTGTATTTGTGAACAAAAATGTCGTATCCCAGTAATAGGCACATACACATCCACATAACATCACACTCTGAACAAAAATGAGTTTCGTTTTTTCTTTTCTCGTGTGGTTGTGTGGCCAGCCCTGATGTCCGAGTTTTTAGACCGCCTGGAGGCCTCTGACATTGCCTATCGACTGTTATCCTGACCTTGCCCTCCGCAGCACGGTAGCGCTCGTAGTGTAGCCTACCCGTTCGTTACTGATCTAGGTTAACCAACTTTCTCAGCGGTCACAACTTGGATGGGTGACCGTTTGTGTGGTATTACAAAATTGAGTATGATTCTGTCAGGATTCTGTATATTGCGCATAAAGCGATCTTCCTCTTTTCTCTTATTTTAAGGCTGCCCGCCCACACCGGACAATCGATCACTGAATTTTTATCGGTGAAAATGAATCACAGTGTTTCATATTGCATCGCACACGTCCTACAAAAAGTCAGTCAAAATCTCTTTGTTCGTGCTTGGCATCACAGACGCACTTATGAACGGCAAATTATCACAAGACTCTTCCACCGTATCGGAAAAAGAACCATTACTCAGAAGATACGGCAATGAACTGAGAGGCATTTTTTTTTCAGCGATTTTGTAACCTTTTTTTGTGTTTCTACAATGTTATTTTTCTTATGTACCAGTTGGCTGCTTTGCAGAAGTGGAATGTTCCAAGCATCTTTGTCTTCTATGTAATTGCAAACAGTCACACAATTGACGGTAAAAAAAACCGGACCTAAAAAAAGTCTAACGTTGGCAAAGGCACTAACCCTTACCGGTTATTCAACCATCTCCCGGAGTGTGTATCGACGCAGCTGTAATGAATATATCTCGCGGCGGAAGCAATGGGTTCTTTAAAAAAAGAAGCAGAAATGATAAATGCGCTTCGAGAAACTTTAATAAAATTTGAGCATGTCTTTATTTTGCTTTTTTCTTCATTCACTCCAAGTGGCGAAGCGAAAGGAGCGTTGTCGGTTAATCTCTTGATGGAGTCCCCGACCTTTGATACCTGTTTCATAATTCCGCGTTGAATTTTCGGCTCCCGGAATTACGCGGGCGCCATTACTGTTTAGAAGCTTCTTTCGGCTCTTCCTTGTTTTTTGTTTAAGTAAATGGACTTTATCAACTTATCCTGATACTTGAACTTAAGAAAAGAATAAATGTTTTTGTACGTGGTCGCGAGTTCTATCGAGGTATTTTCTTTTTTTTTTACAGTGTTTCATTCGTTGCGCAATCCTCACTCTGTCCCAGTTGGAAACAAAGCCATGAATTTCGATTTTTTTGTAACTTTGTCTCTGAAAAAATATATTTTTCTAAAACTGTAAATCAATTGCGCGATTCTTCAAATTATGCAGAGTTTTTGAATTATGGGAAACACTTACTTTAAATTCTTACAAGCTGTTGCTTGCGATTCAGCGCGCGTGTAAGATAGGAATGAAAATTATTTTATATCCATGGTACATGCTATATCTGGGTCAAATTTTATCAAAATAGGTTTAGTCGTTTAGCAGTCACATTGTAACAAACAGACTCTTCTTACCTATTTACTTTTTCATGCACATACCTGCATAGTGTATGGGCATGATGAGTTATAGCGCTCGTAGCGTAGCTCGCATAGCCGTTCGAGCAGATCAACTTCGCAGCGGTCACCACTTGGATGGGTAAGAGTTTGTCTGGTATTTACATCTGAACGATAAGTTAAGCTGTTGATCCCAGTTGTTGTCTTAAGACAACAATCGTTAAGCCATTAAAGAGGCATTCGGGCGGTCCAAAAAAATCCGTCACAAGGCTTGGCCACACGCCCACACGAGAGAAAAAGATAGATAACGAGTTGATATTTAAGAATTGAAAATGTAACCATATCATTGGGGACAAACATGTAGAATTCGAAATCGTCAATTAAATGTTCGCTGCTATCGTTCCAAAGCTAACACCAAGTAATTCGGGTGGCATTGTGTGCTAAATAATTGAATTCTGGCACAATAGGCCTCTTATAATTGCCACCGTTAAGACACAGTGGAGAAACAGAAGGCTGGGTCCTAAGGAAATTCGTAACTACATAGTTTAAATGAGGCTTTTTTATTGATTTACATTTTGTAATACCATAATCACTTACCAATATTTAACGTTTTCCGCAAATTATAAAAAGTCTATCTTTTTAGTTTTTTTATTTACATACTCGTTGTTCAGGCCGCTAGCGGCATCTACATTAGAACAGACGAACCACCAAATAGGAGTTAAGTCGGCACAAGTTCGAGGCATACGTGATACGTTCTCAAACCGCAGAAACTTCAAAGCATTATTACGACATATTTTACATCGACATAGCCGATTGACGTTTTTTACTCTATTGTTCCTTTTATATCCAAATAAACACCGATTTTTATAACAGAAGTTTGACCTATCCTTATGATACATCTTCAATACTCACTTAAAGTAAAGCTTAATATTTAAAATTATAGTAGGAGTTACAAAATTATTATACCAGGAGAAATATTTGAAATTATATATACAACTCTAGCCCATCAATATCTTTATTCATGAATATTATCTTTAGTAACCAAACGTTACTAAACATACTGGCTTTTATTTAGCTGTGGCATAGTCTGGCTTCTGCTTCGCTTTGAGCTTCAGGTATGCCGTATGCCAACATCAATCACAACGTCATCGCCGGCGTCGCGGGGAATGATTAATGAATTGTTTTCCGTTTTACAATACGATCCGTGTTTTTAAGTAATATAATTTGGGTAGATCACAATTTTAAGTCTCGTCAGACAAATTTTATCTTTTTATTAATATTATTCTTCCTGAGCGGTGCTACTTATACGTACTCAAGCCATTATCTTTATTATCTGTGTTCATAAAAACCAGGCATGAATTCCAACAAACTGTTTACGACCTGATCGAGCTCTTACAATACTTGAAGCCGAAATAACTTAACTAAATACATTCTACTCTAAGACTCCGACTAAAGGGCACGTCGACCATTTTAACCGACTTAAAGAGGAGGAGGTTCTCAATTCAATTGTATTTATTTTTTGTTTGTTACCTCAAAACTCCGGATTTATAAACTGATTTGAAAATTCTTTCTGCTTTGAGTATGGCTTCAACATATCATAAATAAAAATAAAAATTGCCATATAAATTTCATTGATATTCGATCTTGAACTTCGAAGAAACATCAGAATTCAAGTCGGGTTTGTAACTCAAAAATTATAAGAATAAAGCAATGTCTATGGTACAGTTATAGATTGACGTAAGTAGTTCTGTATCTAATTCAATGAAGACGCTCTGTCGTATAAATCTAGTTTCTGTATACCAGTGCCGAACATCTGCTACAATATGCCTTATCAACATTGTATGTGAATTATAAATCTTCCTAGTTTAAGAGCTAAACACGTTTGAAAGTTCGGTATCATGGATCAACAAAGTAGTTCAAAAATCTCAAACAATTATGAAGAACTTAAGAAAAGAAGAAAGAAAATACTTTTATTCAGGACATCACCATTACACTGAACATACTAAATTAAAGACAAAAAAAAAACAATAAATACAGCACAGTGAAATGTTGCGCGATGTCAGGAAAACCTTTTCCTGACGTGACAAAACCTTTTCCGACTCAGCATACGCATAGGCCTGAGCCTAAGGTATTCATTTAGGTAGGTATTAAAGTACCTTAGCACTGATTTTCAGTCGGAACCCTGTTCATTACATCACGAAGAATCAGACGAAGATATATTACATTAAAAAAAAAAAATGTATACAGGTATATATACAGGTTTCTTCTAGGCGAGCGTGCTACATCTTCGACCGCATCGTCACTTAACAACAGGTGAAATAGTGGTCAAACGCAAGCCTAGATATACAAAAAAAAAACATAAAACACCAAAAAAGTATAAGGCAGATATAATATTGTGATATATATGGCAACTCCACAAATTCAAACAAGTAATGAAGTGAAGAGAACTAAACTACATTATCCTACATTATCTGTGAGGTGAGACAATCACGTGTGCGTTGCGCATGCGCGCCACGTTCCATTTTTAACCTACAAGTCATGGAATGGAAAATATTCTTCACCACAGAAAAGATGAAATCCTGCGCAGGCAGCACAATATGTAAACCTCGTCCGAAACGTGCAGCAAGGCAAGCAAACAGCAATTAATCAGCTTAAGCTGGAGGGTAAAGCCTGCTATACCTATACTGAAAAAAATAGAAGTTGGTTTACACTAGAATACCTTGCACAAACTTCAAGAAATTTTAGGTATATTCTGCATCAATAAAATAGTGTACACCACCCAGAACGTTGTTTTGCTAAATCCTGCCTGGTTCTGCACTGCGCTTGTCATCCTAAAACAATTAGCTTTTAAGTCTCATATGCCCAGTAATTTTGCTGGCTACAATACCCTTCAAAGAGTTATCCAGAACTTTTAATAGCATAAAAGTACTGCGTATTTAGCACTGCATTGCCTCATCACCCTGAGACATCAGATATTAAGTCACATTAAATTAACATATCAGATACTAACTCTTAGTCTATCAATATCGCAATGCAGTAATAAGCTATGCTCCGAGTCCGCGGGCAATCCGTCTTCCTTCTTCGCGGTCGCGAACGACTTGAGACTGATTAATTTGCTGTGCTTGCGACGACGTATCTCTGAGACTATATTTATTTGTAAAGTAAACAAATAAATTGTTGCACTAATTACTTTAGGTACAAAAAAGTGCCTTTTTAACCAACTTCAAAAAAGGAGAAGACTCTCTATTCCATCGTATATTTTTTTTTACTTTTGTTACGTCTGAACTCCGTCGTTCATGAGCTGATTTGGAAATTCTGTTTGCGTTGGGATTAGTATAGCCCATATAAATTTCATCGATTTGACCTTGGACTTCGAAAACATTGAAGTCGGTTTTTTTGTTTGATAAAACGCATACTTGTTGTAGGTCGGATGGTCGGTCCGATTTTTGTAACCGTCATTTGTCACCTATTTTGTGACCGACTTTTTGTAGGACATGCAATTCCGTTGCAATATGAAATTCCGTATGTTTCATTTTCACCGATTTTCTAATACTACATGCTTTAGGCTTAAATCGGTAAGGCGAACTGGAACGAAATTTGACTTCTAGACATTCATACATACATATGTTTAATGTATATGAATAACAAGAATTGTCATAATTCCAGCTTTACGGTTATTGAAATGGCTGCAGGATGTCCTGATGGTCTCTCCTGCTCTTTATCGCTTTCCACTATATACACTATCTCTTCTTTTTCAACACCAACGACCATCCCAACACATATCCCTATATATATAATTATATATAGATATATACCCATAGGCTACAAGTTGATGCCTGGCAGCAACTTGCACTGGATCGAAAGAAGTGGCATTCTTTAGTATCGGAGGCCAAGACACACTTTGGGTCGCTGCGCCAGCATAGATAGATAGATATACCCACAGGGGTATAAGAAAAAATAATATAATATAGGAAGAAAGATTATAGGGATGGATCTATATCCATTGAACGATAATTGAACGGAAGAAAATTGATGCATTTGAGATGTGGAGTTCGAGACGCATGTTGCGCATACTAATGGACCGCTCATAAGACCAATGTTTCAATCCTGACTGAACTCCGCAAGAGTAGACTCTCCACTATCTGCTTCTCACGGATTCTGAAATACTCCACGCCACGTTACTCGTAAAGACCCTGACAACCTTTACAAGTGGCAGTAGGAAAGGTTGATGGAAAGAAACTGCGCGGCCGTTCATCCACGCGATGGACCGACCAAATAAGATTCCTCATTGGCTTGACATTAACCGATGCCATAAGGACATCAGAGAATAGAAAGTCCTGGCAGAACGTAGTGCATGTAGTGATGCATTCACGAAGAAGACGACTAAGAAGAACAATCCATCTTCATTGAAATAAATGTAGGCTTAATTTCGACCTCCACCTCCTGTCAATCTCTTTTTGACCGTCTTCAAAATAAATTATTTTTCAAAAAAATCTAAACCGACTTCAAAACCACAAATAGGCACTCAAAAGTGAAAAATAAATTAATATAATTATCATAAGCGCTGCCCACTCATATATTTGAAGTCGGTGCCAGCCAAGTCTATTAGGTAGCAGATAAATACTATGTATATAGTTTTGGGGGTCAGAAGGGAAAAATTAACACTCCAGATAGATTTCACGTATTCCAATTATATTTCCCCTCAATATTTACTATCACATTTTACGAGCATCAATTTACAGTACAACCGCTAACAATTAAACACACAACCGTTCCGCTCAAAAGTCGAAACACGACCCCCTGCGCACTAGTGGTCGCCATCTTGGGTTTTCACCCGTAAAAGCATCTAGATGGCGCCACTAGTACTTCCAAAAGTCAAGTTTATTACGATTTCTTAAAATAAATCTAATAAATATAATTTAAACTAGAATATAATAGGTATTAGTCTACAGAATATTAATATTACCTAACAATAGTAACTATTGTACTACTATATTGTACTGTATTGTATTGTACTACTTGTAGGTAGTATCTATCTACTACCTTTTAGACTTGGCTGGCACCGACTTCAAATATATGAGTGGGCAGCGCTTATGATAATTATATTAATTTATTTTTCACTTTTGAGTGCCTATTTGTGGTTTTGAAGTCGGTTTAGTTTTTTTTGAAAAATAATTTATTTTAACCTTTTTAGTGCAAAACAAGTTTTAATTAAATTAATTTAAAAAGTTTTTAAAGACAAGCATTTATGATCTAGCAGCCACATCATGACGAAGTTTAAAACGGGCTATCATAATTAAATTTATGTACAAAAAAAATTCATGACTCTCCTATTCTCTGTTGAGGAGTTCCCTCGCCGGAAGTCATTCCTGGGTGTATCAGCCATGTCATGGTGGAATTTAGAACAGGCTATTATGGTTAAATCCATTTACAAAATTTTGTGTCTGTACTATTCACCGTTGAGGAGTTCCCTCGCCGGAAGTCAACCCTGGGTGAAGCATGTGAAGCAGTCGAATACAAACCTCCACCTTTAGAAAGTCGGTTACAACAAAAACAAGAACCGACTTGAAGATTAAACTTATATTTTTTTTGTTTTCGCTATTTTTGTCAATAAGTGCTGAATGAATTTCGATAAAATTTATATGGGACCACCTCTGAAGTATGACCTACCAATCAAAAAAAGAATCATCGAAATCCATTCATAATTGGCGGAGTAATCGCGTAACAAACACACAAAAAAAAACAAAAAAAAAAAAAACATACCGTCGAATTGTAAACCTCCTCCTTTTTGAAGTCGGTTAAAAAGGAAAAAGTTCTCTATTCGATTGCATTTTTTTTTAGTGTTTGTTAACTCAAAACTCCGTCATTTATGAACCGATTTGGATTTTTTTTTCCGTTAGGTTCAGTACTAGCTCCGAAGTGGTCCCATTTAAATTTCATCGATATTTGACTTTGGACTTCAAAGATACATTGAAGTCATTTTTTTGTTTGATAAAACGTATACTTGTTACATCTTTTTCCCTCCTGCTTTCTTTCCTACTTCCATTATAGGTAAATAACGTCCACCTCTATCTGAACCTCAAACTAAATTCTCACTTGAACTGCACTTCGACATCTACTTTTTGCTACTATTCCGTTTAACGTTTCCGCTTCTGCTTTCGTAAATTCAACATCTATCCGTTGTCAATAATTCTCATGCTAAGAAGCGAGTATAATCACATAATACTAAGTAACAGAAGCATCACTCCGCAAAGAAATTTAAACAAATAGCGACTCTTGCTATGACGCAATAAAATTCGATTCACCTCGCGTAGCGCTGGAAACGTACCAGTCATATTAACCTACAGAGCGCCTCTCTTTCTATCGCATAGCTCTTATCTCTTCTGACGCGGCACGTGTAACGACGTGCGACCCGCTGTCGGCGTCCGGCTATGTATTTGTAGCTTCGTACCTACAGTAGTGCGGAGTGCGCTGGTATAATCAAAATAAATGTTTATTTTATTTATTTATTGTGAAACGCCAACAGTGTACATATTACTATAATATATAATTCATTCTAAGATTGTATTGTGGTGATATGTACTCCTATTACAGGCGAATACATCATTCACCATGAAGCAGTGGTAAAGACAACACGAATTATTTGAAATAATTATAGTACGTACTTGCCAGAAATAAAACCAAGTAGGTAGTACATATAAAAAAAGCATTCATAGATTTAAGGCAGTTGATAACTCTTATATCATAAAAAAGAAAGACAAAGTAATAACAATAATAACGCCCAACGATCACATACAATGATCCTAACCCCTAACTAGGATTCCCTGTATCTAGGGAACCACAACACCCAGACACGAAACAAATGCTTGCGCTTTTTTTTTCTGTGCACAAACATTTGTCCCGTCGCGTGAATCGAGCCCGTAACCTCAGTGGTGTTTGAGATTTGAGCCAACCTGCCCAACCACTACACCACCGAGGCTGTCAAAAAGTAAAAATTAGCAATTAGCATAGCAATAGCACATAGCATGCTACCGAAAAATATTTCGCAGGCTAATGAAATTAATGAAAAATGACAATAATTTCCATTACTAGTAGGATTAAAAAAAAATACTTCCTTTACAGATCCCGACAACGTCGCGTCGCGTGAATCGAATCCGCAACCTCAGTGGTGTATGAGATTTGAGCCAACCTGCCCAACCACTACACCACAGAGGCTGTCAAAAGTAAAGCACTATGTGATGAAAGCTTTGAGTTAGTACTTATTATAAAAACGATTCGCAAAAGTTCAAAAACTATTGAGCTGTATCATTTTTTTTCAACTGCCTTAATTCTAATACATATGAACAAGAGCTAATAAAATCAGAAAAATAAAAATAATTTAATTAAATATCCATACAAATAAGTTCGCTATTTCAAGTCTTTAACGAGAGACTTGACTAATTTAGTTTTAAAAACATTAAAGGAGTCACGGAAAATGTCCAGATCGCTTGAGGAAACATTTGCTTCATTGTAAGTTCGACACATTCTCAGTACAGGAGAATTAAAAGCTAGGTTGGATAAAATAGGACAATATAGATTGGCTTAAGTGTTTGGCATTTACTAAGTCTATTTTCGGAAAAAACGCATTATGGTATTGGCTATTAGTCCCCGAGCAATTCGTCTTCCTTTCTAGAAGCTTCGAATTACTCGAGACTTATTCATTTGCTTAAGTGTTGGTAGATGAAATTGCGTGCCTAAAAAAATTCGGAAATACACATTTTCGCTCGAAATAAGGCAAAACTTATAGTAAGCAACAAAACGCTCGTAAACATGCAAGTATTTTAACAATATAGCTGCAATTTTATTATTATTATTATAACTTCTTCATTTCAGGTAACTTAAGACAACAGTAGTTACATAAATATACTGCTGGTCTGTTCTAGTCACTCCTACTGCTACTGTCATACCTACTTATATTTTATTTACACTTTTCTGATACTGATACTATGACTTTGGGACATCTCACTCGCATTTCTTGTTTGACATTCTGTTAATTCTAATTTATACGTATTTGTTCATTGTTATTTTCGAGACATTTTAAAAGAGCTGAAAAAAAGATGTCCCCGCAGAGTTTCTTGGTGCTATCTTCTTTAGCGGGCGTATTTCCGAAGCACTGGTAGAGTTAGTTTTCGCATTTCTTTTCAGCACTCAGACTTCAATTTGAGTATAGGAAAGAAATGGGTAAACATACTTACCTTTTTTCAAAGTCATGTTAACATAAGTTACAATTTTTAACATATTTTATTTGTATCATGTGTTTATGACCTTTAAAAGTGCACTTTTGTGCCTATTTAATAAATGATATTTGACTTTGACTTTGATAAGTGACTAAAGTAATTCTAAGGCCCATAATATATAATTATATATACCTTACATACAGACTAACATCCATATTATAATATTATAACTATTTTAATTAAGATACTACACAACAAGGAGTGGTTTTCGCCTACGTTCCCTGTACCGGTGCTAGACTATCCCTGCAGGCCATAAGTCCGGGGCGAGGAACATCTTGGCGTGTTCCGCTGGAACCTGGAGCGCGTAGTGCAAGTTGCAACACTAAGCTTGCCGTTTCGCCGTCATTGCTTTTCTTTTTTTTTTGTTCAAATAGGCCCTGTTTTCGTGTTCCTTTCTTCATTAAACTATTTTTTTTTTTTTTTTATGTAACTGAATGACGAGACGAGCTGGTCGTGTGCCTGATGGTAAGCAATACGCCAGCCCATAACAATAACAGCACCACCCAGAATTCTGTTTTACAAAATCCTGCACGGCACTGCACTGCGCTCGTCACCCTGAGACAATTAGCTGTTGAGTCTCATAATGCCCAGTAATTTCGCTGGCTACAATGCCCTTCAAACCGGAATACAGTAATGCTTGCGCACTAGTGCTTGGCGGTTGAATAACTGGCAAAGCGGTGGTTCCCACCCAGACGGCCTCTCGCATACGAGAAATCTACCACCAGTAAAAATCTATTATTTTATACTATTATTTTTATACTATTATTTTATCTATTATTATCTATTATTTTTATACTATTACTCTACTCTATTATTATCTATTATTTTTATACTATTATTTTATAATTAAATTAGCAATGCATTATACGCCCCAAAAATAGAAGTGCCATAAACAAAATAGAATTAAAACATACTTTATTACAACCGCGGCGCCGCGTCACGTAGATTCCGATGCCGCGCTCTCTGTGTGCAATGCCCAATACAGTTCAGTACATATCAAGGAACAAGTATACGTTTTATCAAACAAAAAACCGACTTCAACGTATCTTCGAAGTCCAAGGTCAAATATCGATGAAATGTATATGGGACCACTTCGTAACTATACTGAACCCAACGCAAAGAATTTTTCAAATCAGTTCATGAATGTCGGAGTTCTGAGGTAACAAATATAAAAAAAATACCATCGAATAGAGAACCTTCTCCTTTTTTGGAATCGGTTAAAACAAAACGCATGCGGTCATCAATTATTATCAATCATCATCAGTCGTCATCATTCAATAATGTTACAATTATTATAATCATCAATTAATCTTTATAACAACGCCTCTATAGTTTGAAATATTACTATCATCGTCATCATCATCTGGGTCTTCTCTCATAGAGAGAGAATGGGCCATAATCCACCACGCTGGCCCAGTGCGGGTTGGTGGATGTCACATGTCCTTGAATTTTTGTGAAAAATTCTTGGACATGCCGGTTTCCTCACGATGTTTTCCTTCACCGTTTCTGGAGCGAGTGTTAAATCCGCACATAACTTAAGAAAGTCAGTGGTGCGGGGCCAGCAGGATTCGAACTCGGGTGCGTCGGATCGAAAGTCGCACGAGCTCCCACTGAGCCACACTCCCTCTTGAAATATTACCATAGTAACATTAATTCACCTTGATCAGATCTGTCGTTTTGTTACCAAAAAAGCTAACTTAATCAATACGTCAAATTATTAATATTCTGACGGCCGAATACCAGTCAAAATGTCATTTATTACTCATGAAATTATCATCCGTAATAAATTATTCGCGTGACTCGCTCCCTAATTGTATTAATGTCCACTTCCATTACTATTTAAAGAGCTTGTAAAATAATGAAATGTTCTTATCAAAGTGACTAGCTTTTCTCGCGACTTCGTCCGCAAGAACGACAGAGGAAGCCCATAAACGTTTTTTTTTCCAAGACCATCTCAGCAAGACCTCCCCAGAATATGAGAGCGCTTATTACGGCGAGGTCAAGCTGTATTTACGTAGTCACCTAACCGATTTTGATATAACATCACAGAATACTAAGGGACAGAATCATTATTTCGCAAAGAAATTTAAACAAATAGCGACTCTTGCTATGACGCAATAAAATTCATATTAACCTACAGAGCGCCTGTCTTTCTATAGCATAGCTCTTATCTCTTCTGACGCTGTCGGTGTCCGGCATATGTACTTGTAGCTTCGTACCTACAGTGCGGAGTGCGCTAGGCCTGGTAACATCTAAGTTGAGAGTAATTCTATTAAACCCTAAAAACTGCATTCCGTCTAGTAGTTTCCAAGTCAACAAACATACAAACAGACAAACAGACAACAATTCTGAAAACTGTGGATACTTGTTTAGTACCCTTTAACTAAATAGTAAATCCCAGTCGGTTTTTCAAAAATATGTTTTATGTACAGAATTGATTCAGTTCTATTTATATAATAGGATGGAAAAGCGGACTGCCCCGCTATTTCATTCTACTGTTCATTTCCTTCATAAGCAAGTCGCGTTAGTCTAAAATACTCAGGCTTAATTAAAAACTGAGAAGGTTTCGGTAATATTCATTAGCCCGCCGTCATTCTAGTGTTATTGACGTTAGTTATAATTTTAGAACCAGATTAATGCTTTGTGTTATGTATTACGTAAACGACAAAACATCTTATTTTAGTTTAATTTCATCATGTCTCTATTAAAAGTTTGATACCTGCTTGGTTATAATGCGTTGGAACGGTATTCGTTTGTTTTAGTACGGGTGCTCTCTTTCTATATAATAAAAATCTCAATCATCATAAACAATGTCGCAAAAATCGATTATAAAAGTCATGACGACAGCAGAAAACCTAATGTGCATTTACAGAAACTATACACAGTGCAACAAAACAGTAAAACGACTTATACTACTTCGTGTGACTCTAGAGTCTTTTTTACATACTTGTATAATTGCTAGCAGTATTTGTATGCTAGTTCAGTTATCTAGTCATGATCCAGAGGCTTTAGTCGTTATCTTAGTATTCCATTTGACGAAGTATTTTAACGATTTGTTAGTGATATATCGAGCTATACAGTACAGTGGTATATTCGAAAAGTTATGCCAAGCTATGAACCAAGTCCACGCTCATTTTAAAAGGACAAACAAATATGCGAAAGCCATGAGGAAAATTATGATTGGAAGCTTGATTTGGAGGTTCGTTTTTACTATCCCGACCTTTGTTGAGAGGATTATGACCATATCGCAGGTTAAAGAAGTAGATCAATCTCAGTATATAAAAGCAAGGATAATTGTATTGATTTGCTACCAAATTTACCTTGAAATACGATATATTTATGAGTATTTCATGTTTTGCATATTGATTACAATCATCAACAAGCAGGTTGAAAGCTTGACCGATGAGATCCGAGTTACACAAAAGAACATTGCTCAGTTTAAGATTATGTCGGCTAGAAATGGCTTTAATTTCTTAGAAGTAAAACGCATGAAGTTGTGGGCTGCTATTTATGAACGTATGGCGGAATGTTGTAGTCATGTGACGAAATGTTTTTACAATCAGGTATTCAGTTTTAAATTTTTAATATTTTATATTAAGTTTGAGCTAGAAGAGCTAGGTAGGTAGAGCCGAGGAAGGTGCTAGAACGTCGATGCTTTTTGCAATCGTTTACAATTTGTAATCGCTTAGCCACGGACATCTTAAGGTTAATTTTAACTTCATTTTTAAAATATAGTAAGTGGTTTTTTTAAATAATCTTAGTCAAGACAAAGCTCAAATCAAATGCCAATGTCGCACCCATACGAGTAATTGTTGGGGACGATACTCTTGAAGTTGTTGACGAATATGTTTACCTAGGACTGATTATCCAGTAAGATAGTTCCAACTTCAACAAAGAGATAAATTGAAGAATCCAACTCAGCTGGGCAGCGTTCAGGAAGCTACGTAATATCTTCTCCTCTAAAATTCCCCAGAGCCTGAAACCGCGGCTGTACAACCAGTGTATGTTGCCAATGATGACTTACGGCACTAAAACGTGGTCGTTGACTATTGGCCCGATTCATAAGCTCAGTCACTCAAAGAGTCACTTGGGATTTTATTGCAAGATATGATTTGGAATGTGGAAATTTGTAAAAGAACGAAGGTCACCCCGACCGTGCTTTAAAAACTATCAAGTTGAAATGGCAATGAGCTGGCATATAGCTCGTGGAACCGAAAACCGCTGGGTAAAAAGGTTCTCGAGTGGCTACCACGGACCGGGGGGCGGAGTGTAGGACGGCCCCCCACAAGGTGGACTGACGACCTGGTGAGAGTCGCGGGGAGCCGCTGGATGCATACAGCGGGCAATTGCTCGTTGTGGTGATCTATGGAGGAAGCCTATGTTCAGCAGTGGAAGTCTTCCGGCTGATGATGATGATTCTTTTAAAACAGTGCAATCTTTACAAAATGTAAAAAAATTATACCATTATAAAAATTAAATAATTAATTATTTAATTTATTTAATTAATTATTTTTTTATACTATATTATAATATTATATTTCGTTGTCCTTGTTTATTTCTTGTTTGGTGTACAATAAAGCATTAATTATTATGTCGCTCTTTCTCACGGGTTGTACACCCGGTCCTTTGGAAGGCTTGCGCGGGGACATGAGTCCAACACGTAGAGCCCAGCCTCTTAGAGCATTTAATTTAGATATGTAATGGGCAACACTTATCGGGGACTGTCTCTAAGTGCATCATTAGAAGATACAATCAAAGACAGCCCCCGATAAGTGCGAGGACTATTATTGAAGATATGAAAATTACTTATTATTGGGTTACTGAGGTTAATGGATGAGAGCCGGTCTATGATTTGAGACCTCGGCACCTGCCAGTTTCGCCTCATAAGAAAATATTTTGGCAGATGGTGACTCGCCACCCACTAAACGGGCCCCCTTTAAGGGCCGCCGTTCATTGGCGACGAGAGGGGCAACGTTGGTGTGGGTGGCTAAAGGGTGTCGAGAGGTGTGCTGCAGTTTCACTTAAACACTACTCCCGGCGTTATGTCCTTTAACACTTCTTGGAGCTTAGTTCTTAGCTCTTGCATCTCCACCCCCGGACGGCCAGTTAAGACAAGCCGGAGGTCAGGGGTCTCATTTAGCCCCGGGAGAATCTCGGGGTAAGGCTCAGTGTCGCCACGCACCGACGCCACAAAGTAATTATTATTATTATTATTATACCTCCCTTCAATTTTCAGAACATCGAAAAGAAAAAATATTGTGGTCTACTCCTGATGCATTCTTTTTTAACTTCCTACGATGTATTTTTTGAAGTCGCTATTTAGTATTTTTGTTATAAAATTTTACATAATCTTTGAAACTTTTAAAATAAAATTACATCAATATTACATTTGTAGCTGCTGTTTGCCATAACTTCTGCAACGATGAACTGCACTTATATGACGTATCGCTTAATTTATTCGTTCATTGATAATGTAAGTGGAATTAATGATACTATTAAGTTTGCCTTGATTCTGTCTCGACGCGTAATCACCTGATAAGAAACACCGAGATGACAGCCTTGGTTTTATGTCTCTGTCTTAACGCGTAATCACAGCTGACAGCCATGTGTTCATGTCTTTGTCTCGAAAGGGGAATTACCTCACAGGAGACACCAAGTTAGGAGCCTTGGTTTTTTGTATCTGTCTCGACGCATACTGATCAGATATTTAATTTATTGGTGGTAGGTTTCTCGTATGCGAGAGGCCGTCTGGGTGGGTACCACCGCTTAGCCAGTTATTCAGCCGCCATGTAGTAGTGCGCGAGCATTACTGTGTTCCGGTTTGAAGGGCATGGCAGCCAGTATAATTACTAGGCATTATGAGACTCAACAGCTAATTGTCTCCGGGTGACGAGCGCAGTGCAGCGCCGCGTAGGATTTTGCAAAACAAAGTTCTAGGTATTGCTGTTATTGTTATAGGCTGGCGTATTGCTTACCATCAGGCAAACGACCGGCTCGTCTCGTCATTCAGTTACATAAAAAAAAGTATAATAACTGCCTTGGTTTTATGTCTGTTCTAAACTATAATCGATTAGGAGACGCGTTATATCATTAATGTGTATTTATTCTACTTCCAGAATGCTTTTAACTTCAAAAATTCAATTTACTATATTGTTTACCACGCTGTTGTGATATTATGCATCGTAATAGTATGTCAGAGGTTACATAATGACTTCGCCAAGCTGAGAATTGTTTTGATGAGACTTATCAACACAATGACTTTATGTAAGTACCTACCTACCTACCTTGTGTCTTTTCGCCATACAAAACAAAGTTTTGTTATCATCCTTCTCCACTTTTAGAGAAACAGAGTAAAACTAAAAAAGGACGGTCAGTTGACATATGTTAATACAATAATAACAATGTTCACAATTTATGTGTTTCCAAAATTTTGTCCATTTTCGAGTTTAAACAACTTCTCAAATTATCGGGCTTGGGTTTACATTTCAGCGTCAGTTATTTTTATGCCGTGTTCATTAATATTTCTTATCACTCGGTTCTTCCTGGAGAAAATTTATACTACGTCTTTTTCCAAGTACCTAAATAACAAATTTCATCAAAATCCGTTTAGTAGTTTTTATGTGATCGAGTAACCGACATCCATCCGACTATTCATCCATCGTCACAAACTTTCGTATTTAAAATATTAGAATACGATAGTTCGGTAGGATTTAAAATTTGTTCAATTAGCATTCGCAGCATTAATAAGTTGCAAAATTTATATTAGCTCTAATCAATTTAATTGTAGTTGCAAAATTCAATCGTTTCATGAATTCTATAATCAATAATTCGTTTATTTTACCAAAAATAATACACAGAAAATCAATCATCAACACAATAAGCAGGTGGAACAACATAAAATATAAACTCATGTGTGAGGCTGTCTAAAAAAAATGATGAGGTATGTGAGGTCTGTTGTTCCCGAAACTAGACTTGGAAAGCCTGTATCTTCGGAAACAGCAAAAAAGTCTTCCTTGATGGTGATACAGCACTGTCAAATAGAGTAGACGGCGTGTTGGGGGTACAATTTTCATTTGCGTGTTGACATTACAAGTATTATAATTTACAATGGCTTATATCTAAAGAAAATTAAAATTAAACAAATGTTAAGTGAGGTGTGGTGGTGATGGCTTGTGAGGGTGAGGGTGTCTGTGAGTAAGGGTGTGTGTGTGTTTGTGAGAATGTGTGAGTAGTCTGTACGCATATCTGTGCAAATGTGTGTCATGTGATTGGTGTGAGTAAGAGTTCGGTGTTGTCGTAAGTTAACTGTAGAAGCCAAGTTTTGACTTTCTTTTTAGTTTTATGTTTTGTGAGTTCGTAAATATTAATATTTTTATTAGCAACATTATACAGTCGTGAGCTAAGCACAGGATATTAACGTGCAAAAAAGGCAGTTCTATGTTTTTCAACCGGGCAAATTCTATCTTGCCAGCGTCGCTGTGTCATGATGCTAGAATCAAATGGTGTAGAGGCATGTTTTCGTAGGATGACACGGTAAATGTACAGTTGCCTTACAGTCAGAACTTTAGCGTTCTCGTAGAGTTGGGAAGTGGAGTATCTGAAAGGTTTCATAAGCATGACCTTTAGTACTGCTCTTTGTGCTCTTTCTAACTGAAAAAATTACGTTTTGTGTGCTCCGCCCCATATCGTGTTACAGTAAGTGAGTATGGATTCGCAAAGGGCACTGTAGGCAAGCTTAAGCACATCAGAATCAGCAGAATGTCGAATCAACTTCTATAATATGTAATAATTAAATTTCTCACGAAATTGTGAATTCATAACTGCGAATTTTCATATTAAGAATTAGTATCGCAATAGTACATAGCATGATAACGATATTTCGCAGTCTCATGATACTAATGAAAAATAGCAGTTTCCATCACTTAGTAGTAGGATAAAGAATACTTCCTTTACAGATCCCGACAATCACCAAATGCAACTGGCAAGAGACTTTAGCAGAATAGTATCAACAAACCCTATCAGAATCAGCATCCTGTCTTCAACATTGCTCGGGATGCCACTTATACCGATGATTTCATCAATTTCTATTACTTACGTTATTGTCTTGCTGCAGATACATAATCTTATTTAATGTAATATTATGCACGTTAAATAAATAATTAAAAGGAATACTTATTTTATTTTTCAGTCTTTATCTTCTTCAATTACAGAAAAAAATTAGGTAAGTTTTTTTGTGTAGTTCACAATAATTTATGTAGGTACATAGAATTTAATTTTGTGCGATACAAAATTATTTTACATAGAGGAATTGTTGATGTTTATTTAACTATTTTTAATACAAATAAGCAATGAGAGCAAATTTATCGCCTGATGTTTAGCGCCATACCTGCCCGTAACTATTGCAGTGCTACATAGAACTTTAATACCATGCAAAGTACTGCGTAACACTGCGTAGCATTGTGCTCATCACCCTGCGACAAAGTCTCGCCCAGTCATTTCGCAGGCCACAGTGCCCTTCGAATCAGAACACCGTCTTGATCCGACTATCGGACCTACAAAAAGTCTGTCGTCGGCGGAGGCACTAGGGCGCTACCAATAGGCAACGTTTCTGAAGCGCAGTATTACCAAATTGAGTGGCAAAGCTGAACTTTACAATTATTATTATCAACTAATTTTTATAACAACGCCTTCACAGTTTGAAATATTATCATAGTGTCATTATCGAGTTTCAAGTCCTTCGTGCTCCGGCTTCCAGCGAAGTATAAAGAGACGTTCCTGGCTCGGGAGTTTTGGCCCAGGCATAGTATTCCGGCGCTACAGGGAGCCGAAGCCGAAGTTAATTCCCTAATTGTAGCTTTAGTGTTCATACATTGTATATGCTAGTCTGTAAGGGATATATTTTAGGGGCCTCTGGTACTTTTAATTGTTAACTGTATTATTGCCTGAAATTTATTTATTTATTATTATTATAGAAAAATTAATTCACCTTGATCAGAACTGGATCACCACTTTGTTACCAAAAAAAGCTAACTTAATCAATACGTCAAATTAATATTCTGACGGCCGGATACCAGTCAAAATGTCATTAATTACTTATGAAATTATCATGCGTAATGAATCATTCGCGTGACTCGCTCCCTAATATTGTATTACTGTCTACTTTCTTTAATATTTCAAGAGCTTGTAAAATATTGAAATATCTTATTAAATAGACTAGCTTTTCTCGCGACTTAAGCCCATATACGGATTTTTTCCATGACCATCTTAGCAAGACCTTCCCAGTATACGAGAGCGCTTACTACGACGAGATCAAGCTGTATTTTCGTAGTCACCCAACCGATTTTGATGTAACATCTAAGTTGAGAGTTTTTTTTATGTAATTGAATGACGAGACGAGCTGGTCGTTTGCCTGATGGTAAGCAATACGCCAGCCCATAACAATAACAGCACCACCCAGAACTTTGTTTTGTAATGTCCGTTTAATTCTATATACCCTATGGATATCACTATCCATAGGGTATATAATACAAATTTTAGTGACTACGTTTACGTTTTAGATCGATTATGCATGGATTGTAATGTTGTATTATTTAATTTAGTATTAATTTTATTTAAATGTCCGAATGCAATAAAAAGATTAGCTTGTTAGGTATGCATGAATTTTAAATATTGGTTGTATTGATTTCTTATTTAATTGTATGTTGTTTTCATTATTGATAATTTTGTGATATCGTAATAACAATAAAGAATATGTATAGTCACTTCGAGCAGACGTAACTTTATTGTAAACAGAAGGCTCTGCCTAGTTTGGGACCCGCTGGAAATGTTTCGATGTACCTACTGTTTTATGATCACTTTATATGTACGATGTATTCTTGAATTGTATACTTATATATCTGGAAATAAATATTCTTATCTTATCTTATCTTATTCCAACAAGTTACCTAAATCTCTTATATTGGCTACTTCCGCTAGAATATAATAGAAAACACTTTATTGCACTTAAGAAGAAATTACATACCGCTAGTGTCTCCTTTCGGATTTTATAATTATTGTGACAGCGAATGCTTTTTCGGGAGTTTCCAAGTCTAAAGATAAAAAACATACAAACAAGCAGACAAAAGCTCTAACGATTGTGGATTCTTGTTTAGTATCCTCTAAATAGTATATCCCAGTCGGTTTTTCAAAAATATGTTTTATGTACAGAATTGATTCAGTTCTATTTATCGGTATAATTGTATAATAGGATAGCAAAAGCCGACTGCCCCGCTATTTCATTCGACTGTTCATTTTCCTTCATAAGCAAGTCGCGTTAGTCTAACATGCTTCAGGCTTAATTAAAAACTGAGGATATTCCAGTAATATTCATTAGCCCGCCGTCATTCTAGTGTTATTGACGTTAGTTATAATTTTAGAACCAGATTAATGCTTTGTGTTATGTATTACGTAAACGACAAAACATCTTATTTTAGTTTAATTTCATCATGTCTCTATTAAAAGTTTGATACCTGCTTGGTTATAATGCGTTGGAACGGTATTCGTTTGTTTTAGTACGGGTGTTCTCTTTCTATATAATAAAAATCTCATAAACAATGTCGCAAAAATCAATTATAAAAGTCATGACGACAGTAGAAAACCTAATGTGCATTTACAGAAACTATACACAGTGCAACAAAACAGTAAAACGACTTATACTACTTCGTGTGATTCTAGAGCCTTTTTTATTCACTTTATATGATATTCCAGTAATATTCATTAGCCCGCCGTCATTCTAGTGTTATTGACGTTAGTTATAATTTTAGAACCAGATTAATGCTTTGTGTTATGTATTACGTAAACGACAAAACATCTTATTTTAGTTTAATTTCATCATGTCTCTATTAAAAGTTTGATACCTGCTTGGTTATAATGCGTTGGAACGGTATTCGTTTGTTTTAGTACGGGTGTTCTCTTTCTATATAATAAAAATCTCATAAACAATGTCGCAAAAATCAATTATAAAAGTCATGACGACAGTAGAAAACCTAATGTGCATTTACAGAAACTATACACAGTGCAACAAAACAGTAAAACGACTTATACTACTTCGTGTGATTCTAGAGCCTTTTTTATTCACTTTATAATTGCAAGCAGCATTGGTGTGATAGCTCAGTTATTAAATCGTGATCTAGAGGCGGGGATCGTAATCTCAGTATTCCAATTGACGGATTATTTTCACGATTTGTTATTGATATATCGATCTATACAGTATAGTGGTATATTTGAAAAGTTATGCCAAGCTATGAACCAAGTCCACGCTAATTTTAAAAGGACAAACAAATATGCGAAAGCCATGAGGAAAATTATGATTGGTAGCTTGATTTGGAGTTTCGTTTTTACTATCCCGACCTTTGTTGAAAGGATTATTACCATATCGCAGGTTAAAGAAGTAGATAAATCTCAGTATATAAAAGCAAGGGTAATTGCAATGGTTTGCTACCAGATGTACCTTGAAATACTATATATTTATGAGTATTTCATGTTCTGCATATTGACTACAATCATCAACAAGCAGGTTTTGAACCTGCTGTTTAACCGATGAGATCCGAGTTACACAGAAGAACATAGCTCAGTTTAAGGTTATGACGGCTAGAAATGGCTTTAATTTTTCAGAAGTCAAATGCATAAAGTTGTGGGCTTCTATTTATAAACGTTTGGCGGAATGCAGTGATCATGTGACGAAATGTTTTTACAATCAGGTAGGAATTAT
The DNA here is from genome assembly GCA_951640565.1 of Petrophora chlorosata. Lineage (NCBI taxonomy): Eukaryota > Metazoa > Arthropoda > Insecta > Lepidoptera > Geometridae > Petrophora > Petrophora chlorosata. Next base: position 3,785,911 of record OX621194.1, on the reverse strand, counting down.
ATTATTACATTATTAGGTACATACATTGCTGCAGTCACAGGTTTGCGTAGGTACTATATAAATGTGTTTATTTATGTTTATACTGGTTTTTTTTTTGTTTAACTATTATTTTATGTTTTTTTTTATTTTATTATTAGTGGGCATCATGACACCATATACCATGGTATTCTTCATGACACCAGTCTCATAATAGTTTGGGATACAGGAGACGCCCACTATAAGTATGTTGTTTTGTTGTAATATTACAGTTGTAGCACCCAGAACTTTGTTTTGCGAAATCCTGCGCGGCACTCGCTCGTCATTCTAGATAGAATAGCTCTTAAGTGTCATAATGCCCAGTAATTTTGCTGGCTACAATGCCATTCTAACTGGGACACAGTAATGCTTACGCACTACTGCTAAGCGGCAGAGCGGTGGTATGTACCAACCCATACGGCCTCTTGCATACGAGAAACCTACTACATAAACATTTTTTTATTTTTAAATAGCGCCCGACGACTAGATAAGTCATGGCCACTAATTAGGATTCCCTGTATCTAGGGAACCAGGAACTATTAAGACCATGTTCCCCCAACACTCAGAGGCTGGCTGACTGGCAAAGCGGTGGTACCCACCCAGATTGCCTCTCGCGTATGAGAAACCTACCACCAGTGGTATTGACAATTAAATGATTGTAAAAACTTAGCTACTTACGTCACTACCATAAATGATAAGTATCTAATGTAATTGTTTTCATAGCAATTTATTGACCTGACTTATTCAGAGCATGGCAGTAGCAATCACCATCGTAGCACATAGCTAAAATTGGTGCGAAGCAGTTGTTGTCACAGATCTGGAGGCAATCGTCGTTGTTAAAGCACTCTGGGCCGACTGAAAGACAAAAAATATATTAAAGTAAGTTCTGATATTACTACTTACTGTGTTCCGGTCTTCTTAGCGAGATCGATTCATCGGCTAATTCGCCATGGATCGTGGTTAAAGGATCAGCCAATCTGCATTACCGACTTGCTGTCCTCGCAGATCGTTGCCCAGGATGCATTAAGAATAACGATGCGCCACACGTGGAGGCTCCTTTCTAGCACCCCTGGAGGCTCCGTTCTAGCACCCCTTGAAGGACTTTGTAGCCAGCGAAATTATTGGGCATTATGAGGCTTAACAGCTAAGTTAGTGCAAGCTAGTGCAGCGCCGCGCAGGATATTGCATAACAAAGTTCTAGGTGCTGCTCATACTGTTATGGGCAGGCGTATTGCTTACCATCAGGTGAACGACCCGATCATCTCGTCACTCAGTTAAATTTAAAAAAAAATAACAACTTTAGCTAGGCAGGCTTGTACTACTTAGATATTTAATATGACAATAATTTCACAGCTGTTGCCCGCCGACCCATCATCATCAGTCTCAAGAATCTGCCTCAGTTTCTTAAGCGCAAAAACAAAGCGACTCAGCTTCTGATGTACTGCATTAACATGTACCTTCCAACTCAAATGTCTATCCAAACTATACGGTCAGTTCAACTATAGTCCCAAATATAGTCATCAAATATAGTCAATTAAACTATAGGGTTTCTTCGCGATATTGTGCTGGGCCCCAATTCCTTATGACAACTTGGCGATTCCTTGCTTCGAAATCACGTCGTTTCCTCCATTAATAAACGACATCTCTATGACGCATTCATATATTCATACTAGCTGACCCGGCAAACGTTGTTTTGCCATATAAATTAAAAAAATGTTAAGGGTGAACAACCCTTATCACTTAGGGATATGAAAAATAGATAGTAGCCGATTGTCAGACCTACTGAATATGCATATAAAATTAGCGTCATATACATATATATATATATATATGACGCGTCATAGATAATAACAATTTCGCAGATGTCGTTTATGAAAGAATCGACGTTTCCTCGAAGCAAGGAATCGCCAAGTTGTCAAAGTGAATTAGGGCCCTGGAACGAGTTGAGATTCCAACTTCAGTGCGTAGGAGAGTCATAGGCATAGGCTCGTAGTCTTGGACATTAAACGAGCGATAATTCATAGTTTGCGGCAACGGAATTTTCCTTATCGAAGAATAAAGTTTACCCTCCCATAAAACAATTTTGAAGGGGAAATATTATTATGTCATCTATTACCAACCAGAACTACCCCATAATAAATGGGTTTAATATTTCAGGAAAATTGTCAGTATTTTATGCAGTCAAATTATGTAACAATACCATGATTAAAATAATTATGAAGAAATGAAATTACTGAAGCAGGGATCGAACCTGTGACTTCGGAATGCCGTCCCGACGCCTTAATCACTGGGCCACCAAGCCAACTGCTCGAGCAATCAAATTTCTTCTATCCTTCTCATATTGTCTTATAGGTAGTCTCAAGATTTTCACGAAGCATGCGCTAATTCAATATCAAATACCATAATATAACAAGATTCTATCACCCAACTAAAAATATTCTGAAGATCTAAAGATATTTTCATGCGTATAGCATGAAAATATCTTTCAAGGGCAAAACAAATATTAATTCGTTTGATAACAATTTGCATAAAATGTTGCTTAGTACATTTTGTTACAAGCTTTTTTTAACTTGCAATGTTTGTTTGTTTGGGTCAAATCTTGCAAGTAGCATCAGAACCACTTCCTCTTATCCTACGGAGTTGAAATTTTGCATACTTGTCAAAGTCCGATGACAATGCAATATTATGGTGACAGCCAGCTGATCTGATCAGATGGAATGGAACTTCTTGATGGATAATCGTAAACTACTAGTGTTTGGGCTCATTTTAATCTGCTCGCGGTTCTGATTATGAATTTGTTAAAAGCTTGTCTTGAAAAAATATATTTTTCAATAAAAATCTTGTTTTGGAATATTGAGTCTGAATTTTTAATAAAAACGACAGAAGAGTTTTTTTCTTGCACAATTCCAGTAATTTTTGTTTTTTTAAGTTCGCCCGTTTTAGAGCAGGCTAAAGTCTCTCGGACCATACCGCCATGTCTTACGTAGTTTTTATTTGATAGTTAATATTCCATTTATTATACTTTTGTTGAGAATGAGGGTCAACAGCAACAAGCCGGACCCTCTCCTAGTGCTTCAACAAAGTGGTGGAACTTTATTCAAGCTCTCCATTAACTTTTTGGGAGAAACATTGTGAATGGTTACCTAGGTTACGTAGACATACGTAAGTTTTTAAAATGGAAATTGAATTTTGGCAAACAATATTTTACGAACCATTTCTGTTTTTGTGTTTTATTATTCTCGTGTTTAATTGCCCGTTGACACTAAATATTACAATTAGTAACAAGAAACATGTGAAAAACTTCATGATTTTATAATTTTAAACAAGAATGGAATAGAACGTGTCTAAAAAACACGAGTACACTAAATAAAAAAGGCAACCAATTGATGCCTATTAAAATATAATATGAATTGAATAACCTGAATTATAGATTAAACTGAAGCGAATTGTTATATTATATTTATAGTAAACTGATTGATTGATTTTTTTCGCTTACAGACCAATGCTTGTTTTTTTTTAATTCACCCGTGTGTGCAGGCTATAGTGTCTAGGATCATACTGCCTTGATATTTTGATTACAATGATTTCTTTCGTATTTTTAGTCAAAGTCAATGTCATTCCTAGTGCTTCAATAAAGTGGTGGAACTTTATTCAAGCTTTCCATGGACTTTTTGGAGGAACATAAAAAGCATTTGTTTCTCTATTTTGTTTCATTTGCCTACACTCGTGCACGTTTACGAAAGCATAATGGTTAATATTCCACCGATATTACACATGATCACTCGAAATAACACTTGTTTGGAAAATACAATATAATCGAACTATAACTTTTCACTTCCCGTAAACGATATTGCAAGTCAGGACGAACTGATCAAAAACTCGACCGAAACTTGACTTTTGACAGAAGCACTTCACGTGCAAAGCCAAATCTCACAAGGTGGGAGAATAAAAAAAGTGCTTGTTACTTTTTTCGAACGCCTCATTCTAAAACCGTTTTAAGCCATTGTTCCGATCAAGGTACATCCCATGAAATCTAATTGGATTACGGAACCCAATTGGGTTCCGTTGGTAGTAGTGTTTTGGGACTGAGTGATATTTTTCAAAGAGTAGGATTATTTTTTGGGTTTCGTTGAAAGCTATTTTACAAGCTTTTATTTAACTTGCAATGTATTTGTGTATGTATGTATGTAACTGATATATACCTACTTGGTAGAGGTAGAGAATTGTGACGTTTTGATTCATTGACATATTTAGAAAATAAACAAACAAATTATTTTCATCAAATGTATTATTTAATAATTGGCGACGATGGAAGAAGAATTAATTAGTTTAAAACGAGTGAGAAGCACAATCAAGGGACAATTTACAAAAATTTACAACTTCCTGAAATATGTAAAAAACCTTTCCGAATACGAGTACACTACAAGACTTACGACTATTCAAAAATATGAGGAGAAGTTCGACATAATACAGGAACAAATAGATCGAATAAACCCTAGTACACAAGAGGAAATCGATTTACACTTCGAATTCAAAGAAGACGTTACACAACTGAAACTGATGTTACACAACCGGAGGTCACCTAGCGCTTCAACGTCAGCTACACATAGGTCTCAGGACTGTACGCAAGCAAGCGTTACACAGGTCCCTAAAATAAATTTCCAACCATTCCAACAGAAAGAAAGTTTTAAAAACTTCATAAAGCGGTTAGTTACATATTTACATATATTAAACTGTCAAGATTCTAAGATGATGACACACATACTTCTGAGTTCCTTAAGCCCAGAATTACACGAGAGAGCATGTAACTTATGCGCACCAGAAGATCCTACAAATATGGAATTTAAAGCCTTAGTTGAATTACTTGAACAATTTATAGATCCAAAACCGAGCGTGTGGGCACGCCGGCATAAATTCATTACACGAACTCAGGGTGAGAACGAAAGTGTTTTGACATTTAGTACTGAACTAAAGAAACTTGCCCACGACTGCGATTTTGCATGCCAATCCTGCAAGAAACCCATAACTGACAATTTCTTGGCTTTACAATTCATTAGAGGAGTTCGAGACAGCGAAACTCGTACTAAAATATTACAAGACGACCAAACTTCTACATTCAAGGAAATAGTACACATCGCTACGACAAATGAAATAGCTAGAGCTGATAATGAGTTCATAATTCGTAAACCTCACACTAACATTGATGTACCCATACATTCAGTCAAGAACAAGAATTATTCAAACTTGAAACAGAGGCAGTCATTTCGAATAACATCAATAAAGGATTTACAAGGGAAGTGTTTCCGCTGTGGTGAAAATGACCACAGAGCTAACAAATGTAGGCACATTAACGTCAATTGCTCGAAGTGCCAGAAAACGGGACATCTAGCCCGCGTCTGTCTACAAGCTCTAAGACATAATCGTAACAACCAAGTTGATGAACCTGATTCAGACGATACCGATAGTATATGCGACATTAACATTATTAACACCAGTTCTACGGACAAATTTATGATTAATGTTACTATTGAAAACAAGAAAATGCAAATGGAACTGGATACAGGAGCTGCATTAACATCCATGTCACTCAGAGACTACAGAAACTTGAAATTGGAAAATCGAATATTCAAAACTGGAATACGTATGAAAACTTACACAGGTGAACTCATCATGCCAGTTGGAGTCACCTACGTGAAATGTAACTACCGAGATCAAGTTTTCCATGGTAAACTTTACATTATCAGGCAAGATGTGGACGCTATTTTCGGTAGAGCTTGGATTCGAGAAATTAAACTGAACATTGCAGATATGAAATCTGTAGGTGTGGATAATCAAAATCAACCCTTAATGGACAAGATTCTTACAAAATTTTCTCCGGTGTTCGATGGAAAACCCGGATGTATTCCTAATTTCAAGGGGCATTTAACATTGACAGAAAATGCCACCCCTATCTACATTAAACCTCGACGTATTCCATATGCATTAAAGGAAAAGGTAGATCAGGAAATCGACCGCCTATGCCAAGAAGGAGTTATTACAAAGGTCGACAATGCTGAATGGGGAACGCCAGTAGTACCCATCGTAAAACCTAATGGAAGCATTCGTTTATGCGCTGATTACAAGGTAACGCTGAATAAGGTATTAAAAGACGAAAAATATCCGATCCCTATAATAGAAGACATATTCGCTGAGATGAACGGCGGTGAGATTTTTTGCACGTTAGATATTGGACAAGCCTACCTAAATATGCAAATGGATGAGGAAAGTGCTATGATGCAAGCGATCAGTACACACAAAGGCACATTTAAAGTAAACAGACTAATGTTCGGCGTTAAGGTAGCACCAAATTTATGGCAAAAATTTATGGACAGAATTCTCCAAGATATACAAGGAGTGAAATGCTTCTTCGATGACATAATAGTGCAGGGAGCAACAGGAGAACAAGTACAGAAAAGACTAGATCAGGTACTTGAAAGATTACTAGAAAATAATCTGAAACTGAACAAAGACAAATGCAGTTTCTTCAAAAGGAGTATAAGTTATTTGGGACACACTATTGATAAGCACGGCCTTCATAAAACTAGAGAAAAGGTTCGAGCTATTTTAGAAGCTGAAAGACCTAAGAACATAAATGAATTACGGACCTTCTTAGGAATGAGTAATTACTACAATAAGTTTATCGATAACCTAGCTACTATTACCTATCCTCTTAACAAATTACTTAAAAAGAATACAAAATTCATATGGTCAGACGAATGTGAACAGAGTTTCAAGAAAATAAAGCAAGAAATCATGAGTGATAGAATTCTAATCCACTTTGACATTAACAAACCCCTTATTCTTGCGACAGACGCCTCACCAACTGGCCTCGGGGCAGTACTCTCGCATCGGATGTCAGACGGTACCGACAGGCCTATCGCTTTCGCTTCGCGATCCTTGACAGCGTGTGAGAAGAAGTACAGTCAAATTGATAAAGAAGCTACAGCTATATACTGGGGTTTAAAAAAATTCTTTCACTATTGTTACGGAAGGAAATTTACACTAATTACGGATCATAAACCATTAACAACGATATTCCACCCCAGCAAAACTTTGCCAGCGATGAGCACAATGCGACTATTTCACTACGCGCATTTTCTTTCTGGCTTCAATTACAATATTGAATATAGAAAATCAATAGATAATTGTAACGCGGATTATCTATCAAGATTCCCTTTAGAACAGACTCCTGAACACAAAATAGACCAACATACCAGATTTCAACAACATCAAATTCATACACTTCCTATCAACCGTCACAAAATAGCAGAAGAAACAGCTAAAGACCCCGAATATTTAACTTTAGTACAATCTTTAAAGGAAGGCCGAACTCTAAAAGCACTTGGTTACAACGACAATGAAATTACATTAGAAGACAATTGTCTTATTAAAGGAACAAGAATCATGATTCCCAACAGCTTACGATGTCAAATATTACAAGAACTACATCTAGGTCACCTAGGTATACTGAAAATGAAATTACTAGCCCGCAGTTACGTATATTGGAAAAATATCGATAAGGACATCGAAGAATTAGTAAGTAAATGCCGTGAATGCCGTCTGAAACAAAATGAGCCAAACAAGGCTCCATTACATCACTGGGAAGTACCAGCTGAACCTTGGCAACGGATTCACATCGACTTTGCAGGACCAGTACACGGATATTATCTGTTGATTTTAGTTGATGCGATGTCTAAATGGGTGGAGATAATTCCAACGAAGACGATTACTAGTGCCTGGTGCATTTCGAAACTGAAAGGCATGTTTGTAGATTTTGGCATTCCATCCATAATAGTTTCAGACAATGGACGTCAGTTTACATCGCAAGAGTTTACATCCTTCTTACAACAAAATGGTGTAGTGCATAGAACGTCGGCACCATATCATCCTGCTACAAATGGCCAAGCCGAGCGGTTTGTCCAAACCGTAAAGAAAGCCCTTCACGGTATGGATAACGACACCGGGACAATACATGACAAAATTCTAAAAATTAAAACACAGATTCGGCGAACGCCAAATATAAGCACCGGGAAAAGTCCATATGAACTGATGTTCGGTGGCAGGACAGTCAGGACACTACTACACGCAATGTTCAAGGATAATTCGCTACAGATCCGTACGCACGTGAGTCACTCTAATATAAGAACGTTCCAAGCGGGGCAGAGAGTCCAGATACGGAACTATAACTGTCCAAATAAAAAGTGGGAGTTCGGGACAGTCGTAAGACGTCTGGGCCAGCTACACTATGAGGTCATGACTGATTCTGGCCAGGTCTGGAAAAGACATCTGGACCAGATGCTGGGCACTACATTAAGGGGAGAGACCTGATATATACCTACTTGGTAGAGGTAGAGAATTGTGACGTTTTGATTCATTGACATATTTAGAAAATAAACAAACAAATTATTTTCATCAAATGTATTATTTAATAGTAACTATGTTTGTTCGAGTGGAATCTTGCAAGCTGAATCAGAACCACTTCCAATTGTCCTACGAAGTTGAAATTTTGAATACTTTTCAAAGTCCGATGACAAAGCAATATGGTGACAGTCAGCTGATCTGATGATGGAGACGGAAGGTGGGCATTCGAACTCCTTGACGGATAAGCGTAAACTACTAGCAAAAAATACTAACTATTACTTACCTACTAGTCATCATCATCATCATCAGCCCATCACGTTCCCACTGCTGGGACACGGGCCTTCTCTCATAGAGAGAGAATGGGCCATAATCCACCACTGGCCCAGTGCGGGTTGGTGAATGTCACATGTCCTTGACTTTTTGTGAAAAATTCTTGGACATGCCGGTTTCCTCACGATGTTTTCCTTCACCGTTTGTAGAGCGAGTGTTATATCCGCACATAACTTAAGAAAGTCAGTGGTGCGGGGCCAGCGGGATTCGAACTCGGGTGCGTCGGATCGAAAGTCGCACGTGCTCCCTCTGAGCCACACTCGCTCTGTTACCGGCACCTACTAGTGTTTGGGTTCATTTCAATCTGCACGCAGTTCAGTTAGTTTAGTAATTAAAGCTTGTCTTGAAACAATTATTTTTAACAAAAAAACTTTTAATAAATAGAAGTCTTTGCCCATCACAGCAATTTAGTATCAGCTAGCCTACGCTATTGCCACATTGTTTTCGGAACAAGTTGTTTGTTAATTTTGTTATTGAAGAAAATGATGAAATGATGAAATGATGTACCGACCGTAGAAATGAAAAATTGGAAAAATTACATAGAAAATTGATTTGCAGAATTAATTTTATTTATTTCAATGCTACAGTATAATTTTAACACGAACGTTTGTTTCAAGCCACTTAGATTGATTTATTTTACAATACTAGCGGTCCGCCGCGGATTTGCATGGTTGCCATATGAATATACCTATATAAAATATACGGAGCGAGTGTGGCTCAGTGGGAGCATGTGCGAATTTCGATCTGACGCACCCGAGTTCGAATCCCGCTGGCCCTGCACTACTGACTTTCTTAAGTTATTAAACTCCACAATACAATACAATAAAATAATGCTTTAATGAATTGCAAACACACAAGAAAAACACTAAATAATAGTTAACAAAGTTAATAAAAAGTGGGTACAATTGGCGGCCTTATCGCTATGCGCAGTTTCTTACAGGCAACCTTAGGATGGACAGGAATGTTAATAGAAACCCCCACCTTACATTTAGGAGCGTAGTTTCACGAAAAAAATACTAGACAGCATAGAAGCATCACTAGTGGATGTCGCAGGCGTGATGACGCCGCACCCTTTATTTTATGTCGTTTTTAAAATATCACTCTTTTAATCATATGGGACAATTACGCTCAATAAAACTGTTTCACCTGAGAAACGCCACAGCTGCGTATTTTCGAAGCATTGGTAGAGTCAGTTTTCAATCAACATTGATGAAAGAAACAAGAAATAAAAGAAAGAAAGAAAACCCATTTATTATGCACATAAAAACGACAAACAAAAAAATTAAAATAAACCTTAAATAATAAATATATGTGCCGAATGGGCTCAGCTCAGCGTAAAATGCCGAGAGCTTTACACAACTCGCCGCTGATTTTTGACTGTTACAGGCCTAGCGCACTCCGCACTGTAGGTACGAAGCTACAAGTACATAGCCGGACACCGACGGCGGGTCACGCGTCGTTACACGTGCCGCGTCTTTTAGTATTGATGCTTCTGTCCCTTAGTATTCTGTGCTGATACCCGTTTTGCTATAGGAACAGTGAAAAATTGACTGTATATACTTATCCATAAAAATATCTATAGGTACTTATACATTTAAAATAATAATATCCTACAAATAATAATAGTAATACACTTCATATAATAAACATGACGGATTTGGATTGGAGTCGGATCGGATGCAGTGCAGAACCGCTAAAGGAGTACCGTATAACGCCCGAGTCTATGAGTTATAAGTTTGGCTAACATGCGAAACACATGAAATGGACCGAGGGTTTGTGCTAACATGGATTGCGTGATGTTCGCATTAGGCAAGGGTCTTGCTTACACGTCCTTAACTCAATACAAGACGGCGCGGCGTTAGGGCCTCATAAATTGTATTTATTTTGCTCTACTACGGGACCCATAACGTTTTATCTCAATTCCTTTGACATTGAGATCGGGATGTATAGAAGAGATCGTCAAGGAGTTTTTTGTGGTTTCGAATTTCAGATGGTTACAGTACCTATTATAGAGCGAGTGTGGATCAGTGGGAGCACGTGCCACTTACAATCAGCCTCTGTGGTGTAGTGGTTGGACAGCTTGGCTCAAACCTCATACACCACTGAGGTTGCGGGTTCGATTCCCGCAACGGGACAAATGTTTGTGCACAGGAAAAAAGAAAGCGCAAGCATTTGTTTCGTGTCTGGGTGTTGTGAGACCATGGTCCTCATAGTTCCTGGTTTCCTAGATACAGGGAATCCTAGTTAGGGGCCAGGATCTATGTATGTGATCGTTTAAAAAAAAACCGATTTCGAATCCCGTTGTCCTCGCCCCATTGACTTTCTTAAGTTATGTTCGAATTTAACACTCTAAAAACGGTGAAGGAAAACATCGTGAGGAAACTGGAATGTCCAAGAATTAATCACAAAAAATTCAAGGAAATGTGACATCCACCAACCCGCACTGAGCCAGCGTGGTGGATTATGGCCAAACATTTCTCTATGATCGAAGGCCCGGGTATCAGCAGCGGGAACGAGATGCGCTGATGATGATGATGACAGTCTATTATGCTATGGCCTTGGCCTACATTAGTTTAAGTATATTGATATACTACATACATACGTACTTATTTCTGCACACTATCGTCTATAAAATATTGTCTCTCTATTGCATACGGTTGTCTGGAAGAGATCACTGCTTAGCGATAAAACCGCCTATTGTACTTATCATAAGAAAGAATGTTTATAATGTACCTTACGACTACACTTACTTACTGTAACAGATAGCACTTCAGTGCTTACTTTCGGAGCGATATTGAATTTTTACTTGAGTGTTATATTCAAATTCCTAAGTCGAAAAAGAATTTATATAATCAGAAGTAACGGCTTTAGCCTATCTTCAATATTTTTATTATTTTTCTTATAGTTAGCTTTTCTCGAAATTAAAATAATTTCGGGGAATTCATGAAAACCACGGGCCTAAACCAAGTGGAGTTCACTTTGGGAATCCAAATCAATTGTACCATCGTCTTGCAAGAATTTACGCACGATTTGGCAGGTATTTAATATTGCCGCTTTTTGCATGGTTATATAAACGTTTTTGGGTAAATCTAAAATTTTGATACCATGATGTAAATATTTTGGGATGACTCCCGTACTAGAGAGCACCAACGGCATACACCTTGTTCATTTTCCAAATCCTGATAACTTCTTCTTTAAGCTCTTTGATTTATGTATTTTTTTTTATTATTATTTATTGCTTAATAGATCTTTGTTTGGCCACTATCTCGCCTGATGTAAAGCGATGATGTGGCCTAAGATGGATAGATCTAGAGAGAGACGGCACTTGAGCGGCTGCTCAGACCCGTCTCCCCGATGGCTCACCGAACATCATCCCGAAACACGACTAGACTATTAAAATAAATGTTTTGTAATATACCAAGCACTATAATACTCGTGGTAGGTATCTTATATGCGGGAGGCCGTCTGGGTAGGTGCCGCCGCTTTGCCGTTATTCTGCCGCTAAGCAGTAGTGCGCAAGCATTACTCTGTTCCGGTTTGAAGGGCATTGTAGACAGCGAAATAACATGGGCATATGAGAGTTTATCTGATGTCTCGGGCGCGCAATGCAGTGCTACGCAGTACTGTTATTGTTTTAAAAGTTCTGCATGGCAATGCAATTTTTATGGTCACGCGTGGCGCTTACCATCAGGTGAATGACTTGCTCATCTCTTTACTCAGTTACATTAAAAAAACACAATAATTTATCGAATGCCATTCTTCAAGTATGTACTCCCGGATTATCTACTTATTCGGAGCTGTTTCATGTTGTCGTCAGTGCGCACCTTAAGGGTTGAAGATAGAAAACAAATTCAGATTCAATGTATGACTTCATATTTATTTATAAGGTCAAACTAGAAAACCCTGCCCAAGGACAAAACCCGAAAAAATGTACACAGTGTTTTCGTAACACAATGTCATATGTTACAACCGATCGCTGATGTTTTGTTTATATCTAATGATTTTTTTTTATACTTATATATCTTTTGACTTCTGACTATTGTCTATTCTGTGGTATGCGTTAAACGCTTTACTAACACTTCCACAGCCGCAGTAAGTAACTATTAATCTGTGGCCGGCCTGGGTTGCCACAGAGATTATTCCGCCGCTGCCAATACTTATTGTTGCCGGTGATTTAGTGGCCATATATCAACGACACAAAGCGCAGGGCTACAACGAGAACTTGCCAACTCGAAAGTTTCGCGGCCCTTGTGCCTGATGGGCTTATAGTTTATACCTAGTTCGTTCCACCGTCATTTCATATTGTGTTAGTCCATTATCTTTAAAGGTTGTCTGGAAGAGATCGCTTTGAGTGATAAGACCCCGTATTGTTATGCTGATTAATGTGAAATGTACTTGTTTTTCATGTGTATTTTTAAGAACTCAACAATAAAGCGTTTGTCTATCTATCAAGTTCTTCAATACGGCATTGCAGCTAATCATAATTTAGACCAACTGCAGACCGATTGTAGCTCAGTGGGAGTACGTGCGACTTTCAATCTGAAGCAACCGAGTTTGAACCCCGCTGGCCCCGCACCACTGACTTTCTTAAGTTATGTGCAGATTAAACACTCACTCTAAAAACAGAAGAGTTTTTTTACATAGATCCTGGCCTCTAACAGGATTCCCTGTATCTATATATGAGGACCATGGTCTTGGTCCCACATCACCCAGACACGAAACAATTGCTTGCGCTTTTTTCTGTGCACAAACATTTTTCCCGTCTCGGGAATCGAACCCACAACCTCAGTGTTGTATGATTATGCAAATTGGTAAATATAATTGTAAATTGCGCAAACAATGCAGCACTTGCTGTCATGCCCTCAGTGCCCCAACACCTGCACTTTACAAGACCTGTATGAAGCTACTCCTCCTGGAATAGCAATAGCCGAGCATTGGGCTCAAATTATTTAAAAATTAATACATAAGGACCATCGACACGAAGATAAAGAAAGTGTTGTATGATATTAGAGTCAGCCTGCTCAATCACTACACCACAGGGGCTATCATATAGTGTCTTAGTTAAGCATATCTTTATATTTTAGCCTTTGAGTCATCAGCGGAAGTGCCGTTCAATCCTTGTTACTCCGGACTCTGAATAAATCATCTTTTTAGGTGTAACAGGCCTATGATGATGATCTGCTTGAAATATTGTCGGAGTAGAATAATATCTGAGTTCGATTAAGTCGTGATTGTGTTCTGTTTAATAACAACATGTCGCAGTTTTGTTAGTCACCTAACCAGTGTTTAAAGAAAACTTTATCGGAATAGTCAGAGGCAATTTATTATTTCCAAATCCGTATCTCAATATATTTAACTATTTTATCATTACAATTAAACTTCATTTCTCCTCAAAACATAAATAAGCATATTTTATTAAATTTATCTCTTTTTTTTTAACTTCGCCCGTTAGAGCAGTCTAAAGTCTTTAGGATCATTCCGCCATGTCTTTCGTAGTTTTTACTTGATAGTTTAATATTCCATTTAATATACTTTTGTTGAGAATGAGGGTCACCAGCAACAAGCCGGACCCTCTCCTAGTGCTTCAATAAAGTGGTGGAACTTTATTCAAGCTTTCCATGGACTTTTTGGGAGAACACAAAGCAATGTTGTTTCTATTTTGTTTCATTTGCCTACACTCGTGCACGTTTACGAACACATAATGGTTACTTTTCCACCGATATTACACATGATCACTCGAAATAACACTTGTTTGGAAAATAAAACAAGATCGAACTTTTAAATTAATCTTTGCAACTTTCGTCTTTAACTCTTCCCGCCCTGTCACCTTTTTTCTTTCTTTTTTTTAAAATCGCATAGGCTTTTCCATTCAGCCAACGATGACATAATATCTCAACCTTATATATATATTTGTAGGTACGTAAATGTAATTGTAGGTACTTAAATTACTTATTATAAATAATTGTAATTAATCGTGACAAGTGTTTAGAAGTTATGTTATTTTTCAATACAATAATGTGTGATCAGTGTGTGATCAATCAATATTTTACATCGACGTTGACAGATCTGAACTTGACCCTGCTCAGAGTCTAGACTCCATGAATGAACGACGATGTATTACTTTGATAAATCGATGTCACCAATTTCCAAACCGAAGCTTTCTATTCGTGGACCTTTCTATAACATAAATATTAAATTTTATCACACGCGTCAGCTGATTTAATCGACACTAATGTATGCTGTCATTCTTACGCTTAATATATGAGTGTTACAGACATTTTAAGCTATAACCTATATTATAGTTTAACCGACCCTAATGTATGCTGTCATTGTTACTGTCAATACTGTTAAGTGGAAGACTTATTATTTGACCATTGAACAACACACACTCTCACCGCTACCACACACACATACGTTTACACGTACACTTACACTCTCACAGGCACCCTCACACACACATAGTCAACACCCTCACCCACAACCGCTTACACCCTCACACGCATACACACTCACACACTCTCACACCTTTACACACTCACGCACACACACATGGCTTGTTATTTATCTTAATTTTCTTTTTTTTTATTTTATCTATTCATACATTGCATTTTTATGTATCTACTATAAAATATATTGAAGGAAGAAGGTATTTCTTGAAAGACAGCGTCAAGTTTCGTCTTGACGTAGCTGACATTGTATTGACAAGTTTAAGCGCATGTGGCCGGCTGCACCTAGTTGTAGCCGGCTAAAACTAGGTGTAGCCGCACTTCGGCAAATAGCTGTAACATAGATATAAAGTATCATACCAATATTACAAATGCGAAAGTTTGTATGTACCTAAGTGTCTTAGTGTGTTTGTGTGTTAGATCTAACACATAAACACACTAAGACACTTACTTCTTCACGCTGTAACAGCTCAACGGACTTGATTGAAATTCGGAATGGAGATAGCTACCAGCTATGGAAATTATTGTTAATTTTCATTAATTTCATTAGCAGGTGAAATATTACTCGTTAGCTGCTAATATGAAACATGGAAGTTGTGAATTCACAACTTTAATTTGAATTGAATTTTTATTTGAAATTTCATTATTAAATTTGATTCGCAATCGCAACAGCATTAGCACTAGAAGACCACCGCAGTTCGCATTCAAACGTGAACGAAGATGCATGCATGCTACCGTACATCACGTGCTAAACGATGTTTAGCGACGAGTATTAGCATTAATCGAACTTCTCAACTACAATTTATTTGATTAATGCTAATATAAATTTAGCAGCTAATTCTAATTATTCCAAGATTAGCTTATACCCTGGATTAACACATAGGCTACTTACTTCCCGGGAAACCGCGGGTAAAATCGCAGGACGCAGCTAGTAGAAATATAATTTAATAACTTATTTCTGACTGACGGCGCTACGAGCTGTAACATTTAGGTATTTGTGATTTATGAGCTGAGCTAAGTGATTTGTAATTGAAAAAATAACACTGCTTAGGTTGCTTAGGTCAAAAAGTACTTAACCTCGGATAAACAAGTATATTATAGCGTTACTTAGTACTTCAAAAAGAAAATGTTATATTAGCTACTTCCTTAGTAGTAATAGGGGATCGGACAACTTTTCAGAAAGTGTTTTAAATTAACTACAATAAATATATATATAGCCATGAAAAATACTATTTTAATTAAATAACGATCTAAAAGTACCTAAAACTATGTTTAAATATTATGTTTCAAATATTGCCGCGCAAAAGGTCACCTCAAAACTTGTGATGTCATATAATAAATAATAAATAATAATAAAATTGTTTATTCAAAAAGGTTACAACATTTGTGGTACACAAGTAATTCTAAAAGGTTAGCGGTGTGTTGCAGATTACGATTAAACGACGAGTCCCAAACTAGGCGAAAGCCTGTGTCTTGGGATTCTGAGATACGACTTGCTAAGTTTAGATTAGGTTAGAGATGATACCACAGTTTGTGACAATATCAGAACAATAAGTCAGAGTAAGCATGAAGTTAACATTTAGATCTAATTTGAATTTTTTAATTAAAATTATATTTTTACGGGAGTGGACACGAGGTCTGTGGACGTATAGGTGTAGATATGTGCAAGTTGAAGTGAAAGTTTGAGTGTGAGGTCGTGTGAAAGGGTATGCAAGTGTGTAGGGTGTAAGGGTGTGTGTGCTTGTGAATTTTGTTGGGTATAACTTTTGTTTTGTATTATATAAGGTTCTCAGTTTCTTCATAAGAGAGTTGTAATAGCCAGTCTTTAACTATTTTCTTGCATGTGAACACTGTGCATTCTTGGATATCACATATTTTACAGACCTTGTTGTAAGTAACAGTGTGTGAGAAAGCTGGACTTCTTCGCGATAATAAAGAGGTGGCTCTAGGAATAGGGAGTCGGAAAACACGCCTGGATAATAAGTCCTTGTAATCAGATCGCCTAAGAAGAGATTTATGAGCATTAATTGTAGCATTTAGCACAAATAGTTGGCGCACTCGCAGCACCTTGAATTCTTCATAAAGACTATCTGTTGGGAACCGAAAGGGCTTTCTTAAAGTGACTTTAATAAGGGCTCGCTGTGCTCTTTCTACAGTGATGAAGCAGTTTTTACCGGCATATGTAGGTAGAAAACGAGAAAGTCTTCGAAATAAAACTTGCAAAGAGATTCTAATACGTTTTGTGAAGTTTGGGGACTATATTGTAGAAATGGAATGAAAAAATTAGCAAAAATCACGACATCATGCACTGTGATTGTTGTTTCGTTTGAGATGAAGAACAGATTAAAAATGTCAGAGTTATTTATTGATTTAAAAATATAAATCATTATTATTTCACAAAAATATTGATTGAATGATCTTTCTGGTTCGACGAACATTCGTTCTAACTACATTTTAGATTTTTTCTCGATTACAGTCCGATCCCCTATTGAGTGCAACAAACTTCTCTGACCGCAAAATAACTAAATCGGCTTGCTGACGACTCGGACATGAAATATTCGGACACTTGTCCGAATTGACACTTTTTAATTTTAATATATTTTTCACTGACACATAGACGGACGCTCAAAGTGGTCTAACTTACAACACCCCCTCCTTTTTTCGTCGGGGGTAAAAAAAACTATTTTAAGCTCAACTTACACCTACACCTATTACGCACCTATTACGTGACTTAACTCAAAAAATAATTACACTGCCGACGGTCAAAGTAATAAATAAATAAGTACGTCAGTCCAATACGCTCCGTTTAACTTATTGTATATCTTCTCTTTTATTATTTTATCCTGAAGGTACTTTTATCTTGAAACTCCGTGTTTAAACAGTCTAGACTAATTTGAGTCTAAATTTAACTGTGGTATCAATATCAGATGGGAAAGATTGTCTTTGAACACATAGATATTTTTCTTAGGAGGTTCCATTCTATTAGCGGAGGCGTGTTGCAGGCATTTCATAATTTGCAGCGAAAAATACTATTTTATATATATTGAAAAAAGTCCTAAAAGTACCTAAAACTATGTTTAAATGTTATGTTTCAAATAGTGGCGCGCAAATGTCACCTCAGAACGTATGACGTCATATGAAGGCAAACGAAACTACAAGCTCTACGAAAGCAAACTCATAAAGTGATTTATACGTTTTTGTGAAAATTAAGGACTTTAGGGTCGTCATGGAATTTTAGAAAAACAAAAGAAGCATCGCACACGGTATTTACTTTAAAAGGTGTTTCGTTTGAGATAAAAAATAGGTAAAAGATGTCAGAGTTATTAGATATTATTTATTGATTTTAAAATATAAATCATTATTATTTTACAAAAATATGAATCAGCTAATTGTCTCAGGGTGAAAAACGCAGTGCAGCGCCGCGCAGGATTTTGCAAAACAAAGTTCTGGGTGGTGCTATTATTGTTATGGGCTGGCGTATTGCTTACCATCAGGCAAACGACCAGCTCGTCTCGTCACTCAGTTACATAAATAAATAAATAAATAATATATTGATTAAATGATCTTTCGGATATGAAAATAATATTAGATTTTTTTTCAATTACTGTCCGATCCCCTATTGTCCATCAACTGTGATACATTAGACTGCTCGCCCACGTCATGCGTCAGACAAATGGTCACCGATCTTTTTGTCGGTGAATATGTTTCATATTGCAACGCACACGTGCTAGAAACAGTCGGTACAAAACTGAGTGACGAGACGAGCAGGTCGTTCTCCTGATGGTTAGCAATACGCCTGCCCATTACAGTTGTCTATCAGATTCTTGGCTCGTCTTTCATTAGCACGTCTTTCGATGGAGTCAAAATATTCTAATTGGTATTCAGCAGAGCCATCCCGTAGGTCGCACTCCACTCCATCTACGATCGGAATTGGCCATGGTATAGACGAAGAAGCTGTTCCAGTGCGAAGTACCGCTGTATCTTGGTTAGGATGCCAAGCTTTATAGCGGCTAATTGTGCTTTGGATATCAAATACCACGACTTTATGTACAGAACGCATGCATTTTTCCGCTACCTCTACCACCCTGTCAAACCCTTACTGAGGACCTGAAAACGTCACATATGGTCAACAACGCAGTGAGATCTTAAATTTACGACCCTCCACGTCAGTAATCCACTGTCTCCGTCTGTTCACGCACTTAGTCCGTCTGTGAACAAATGAAGCTACTTTACGATATCCAGTCACGACTTTTTGTTGACCTTTCGGCAGATGGATCCAAGCGAGAATGCTTTTAGAAAATTTGTTTTTCTTCGAATCGGTTAGGTCAAACACCCACTAACCTATTTGAGGAGGCGTATATAAGTTGTACTATATAAGTTTCAAGCCCTAAAACAATCTGCTGAAGAAATACAGCGTTATTCCTTCCAATGTTTCGATGGTCGAATTTAATCAGTATGTATTTGCGTGCCTTAGTTGACCTTTGTGTACTAAGACAACGTATGCTACAAATTTTTGAATCAGGATCACAGTCAATAAGGAGTGTTGACATTTACGTTGATTAAATATTCGATAGACAGCTTTTAGCGTAAGTCCGTTGCAGTAATATCAGGCCTAGCGCACTCCGCACTGTAGGTACGAAGCTACAAGTACATAGCCGGACACAGACGGCGGGTCGCGCGTCGTTACACGTGCCGCGTCAGAAGAGGTAAGAGCTAGAAAGAGAGGCGCTCTGTAGGTTAATATGACTGGTAGGTATGCAGCGCTACGCGAGCTGAATTGAATTTTATTGCGTCATAGCAAGAGTCGCTATTTGTTTTAATTTCTTTGCGGAGTAATGCTTCTGTCCCTTAGTATTCTGTGGTAATATACTAATTCTTTGTGTTTCTTTTTGTGTGGGGCACACAGCACTGCAAGCGTAGTAATAACCGCACGTGGCGGTCGCGCCATGGGATCACGTCGTGGTCACTACAGATGGATCTATCTGTAGCTACCTAGCGTGGACCTAACTCGGGTCCAGGGGACTCCAAGTGAACGCCGAATTCAGGATAACACACGAATATCCTTTATTGTCCAGGACACATTTACATGAAATACAAGTGGTGGTTGGGCAGGTTGGCTCAAATCACATACATCATTGAGGTTTCGATTCCCGCGACGGGACAAATGTTTGTGCATAGAAAAATAAAATATATTTATTTATTTTAATCGGTATAACATAACAGATGTAGTACGCAACAAGGGTATAACAGATGTAGGCAATAAGGCTGCCAGGCTCAAATGGGATTGGGCGGGCCACGTCAGCCGTATGCATCCTAACCGCTGGGCAAAAACTACCACACAATGGATCCCTGAAAAGGCACAACGTCGCCGAGGCTGACCTAGAAAAAGATGGCGAGATGATCTGGAAGCACACCAAGAAAATTGGTATGAGGTGGCGCAGGAGCGAGACAGGTGGAAGGAATTGGGGGAGGCCTTTACCCAGCAGTGGGACAGTATAGGATAGTAAAAAAATAAATAAATTTAATCACAATATATAACATCCTTACAGCTAAAAAATGCCAATATGATGCTATAGATACCTAATATAATATTCAATTTTAATAAAAATAAGCGTAAGCATTTGTTTCGTGTTTGGGTGTTATGGGACCATGGTTCTCATACTCCTTGGTTCCTTAGATTCAGGGAATCCTAAGTTAGGAGCCAGGACCCGTGTTTGTGACCGTTGGGCGTATAAAAAAAATATTATACAGGGGTTTTTCTTAAAGCACCCTTATTGCGAATCAAAGCAGGAAAACAAAAAAAAGAACTACAAAATAAATCAATACATTTTCTTTTTAAAACCTATCCTGTACTCGGCGTCTTAAGGACTGCCTGGCACATATAAAGTTATCTATATATCTAAAGTTATCTATGATCACCAGCTCTGTGCGACTTTCAGAAGAAATTCCGGCCCACACAAGTACAGACCCACCACCGTAGGCTACTTTTTCTTCGATGCATGCTTGCTTGAATCTTTCCCCTGGTCTTCGATACACTCTGTGTCTTCCATCGTGCTTGTAGAGCATAAATTTTGATTCGTCGGAGAACATAACTTTTGACCAATCTTCAATACTCCAATTTACGTGGCTCTGGGCATATCTTAGTCTCGAAATACGATGCCCACGCTCCAGTTTAGGGCCGTTTGCAGGTCTAAGGGGTTTTAAGTTAGATTCAGCAAGCCGACGTCTTACTGTCCATGCACTTGGGTTACTTCCTCCGAGGCGTCGAAACTGATTGGTGAGTTCAGTTCCTGTGAGAAAGCGATTTCGAAGCATGGTGTTCACCAAGTATCGGTCTTCTCGTGCTGTGGTACACCTGGTTCTGCCCGTTCCTGGTCTGCGTAGGTTAGAACCAGTTTCTTCGTAACGTCGGAGAACTCTTTGTACTGTTGACAGCGACACACCGACAGTCCTGGCTGTATCGCGCTGACTCCGGCCGGTTTCCAGCATTGTAAGTATTCTGGTGCATTCTTCAGGCGTAAGCGACATAATTTCAGCTTGAATAATGAATATAGAGCACTATCAACATGGTTTATGTACCCACATAAATGACAGATTACAAACAAAAGCAAAACCAAATGCTGTAATTTCGTAGTTCCATCTTCGAAAGTGGCCCTTTTTCAAATTTGATTTTTTTATGATATAACTTTACAATAACTAAGAAGTTTTAATACCTTCATTTAAGGAGTATTACATTGTCTATTAAATACAATTTATTGCATTAACCTAGCATTTTTAGTTTCCGAGATTTTTAGGATTCTTTAAGTGACCCGGATTCATTGCTCTCGAGTGTAGCTCAATCACACCAAAAGTACTGAACGGATTTCGGTGTTTTTTTTAGAAAACCGCTCCAAATATTTGCGTTACCGCATTTTTCAGGTAGAAATAATATGATTCTAAAACCAACTAAGTACACTCGAGGACAAAGCACATTTATTTTAAAGTTTGATTGGTTTATGTATAACTGACCACCAGATATAGTTAAATGTTACCCCAAAATTATTAAATTATTACTAAAAAAATTCACCAAATAAAAAAGAATATAATCACCAAAAAATTGTAAATGATCACCCTAGTAAGCTCCACCAGAAAGTCTCGCTCGTCACCCCTCCTGTCACTTCCCTACTTGACCTTCGCTCCGCTGCAGAAGTCACCGGCTCGCTGTGCCCGCCACCTCTCCCATTCGCTCCACTCGGCCTCGTAGGCTTGCTTCATTCAGGACCTCCTTCGCGAGCATTTTCTGGCTCCACGTTTTCATATACACACAGGGGTAAGAGCGAGGTGCGGCGATTCGGATAATATTTGATGGTCATTTACAAAATT
Organism: Petrophora chlorosata; assembly: GCA_951640565.1. Taxonomy (NCBI): domain Eukaryota; kingdom Metazoa; phylum Arthropoda; class Insecta; order Lepidoptera; family Geometridae; genus Petrophora; species Petrophora chlorosata. Next base: position 3,763,358 of record OX621194.1, on the reverse strand, counting down.
TGGTGATCATATACTCAATTTGATCTGCCGATACAATTTTTGGATAGAAGTGTATGGGGATCTAAAGAAAAAAATTTATAATAAAGATTTTTCTCCTCGTTATTTTTAACCGACTTTAAAAAAGAAGAAGGTTCTCTGTTCGTTTTTTTTTTACTATTTTTGTTTTTTTTTTATGTTTGTTACCTCAGAACTCCGTCAGTTATGAACCGATTTGGAAAGTTATTTTTGCGTTGGGTTCAATTTCATCGATATTTGACCTTGGACTTCGAAGATACATTAAAGTCGGTTTTTTTGTTTGATAAAAAAAATCTTAGTCTATCTATGGTAGTCAATTTGAGTTGAGCTATTTATCTGTGGTAAGTCTGATTCTTTTTGTGAGGTGACAAATCTTTGTAAGGAATATTCCACGCGGCGACTAAAGCGAGTCAGTCGACTCGTTGAATATTGGAACCGGCTCAGACTTGAGTTACACTTGCCTATAGTATAGCAAAAGTACTAATTGAGCTGAGCTGCGAGGCGGCTCGCAGCTCCGGTTCAAGTGTTTGAACCGTGATCTGACTCGCAGCTCATGATTTTTGTTAAGTTACCCCTGTCTAATAATATACCTACTAGCTGCAACCCGCGGTATCACTCGCGTGGACAATTTCCGGGATATAAATATCCTATGTCCTATATTTTGGAAACTAGCAAGTCGTTACAAAAACTCATCAATATCCGTTCAGTTTTTACGCGATTAAAATAAGAAACATCTGTACATCCATCTTCACAAACTGTCGCATTTATAATATTTGTATGCCGCACCATATAAATATTATACTGAGAAAGCGAGTGTGGCTCAGCGGGAACTCGTTCACCTTTTGATCCGACGCACCTGGGTTCGAATCCCGACTCGGCCTTGCATCGATTACTTATCGTTAAGTGCAGATTTTGCACGCTCGCTTTAAAAAAGGCGAAGGAAAACATCGTGATGAAACCCGCTTAGGCGATTTGGAGTGGTAGGCTCTGGTCGTGGTTGTAATACCACCCACCGAACAAAGCCATGCCGTCAAGCGACCTAGTCGTGTTTCGGGATGATGTTCGGTGAACCATCGGGGAGACGGGTCTGAGCAGCCGCTCAACTGCCGTCTCTCTAGATCTATGTGCTCCATCTTAGGCCACATCATCGCTTCACATCAGGCTATATAGTGGCCAAACAGAAATCTATTAAGCGTAAAAAATATATACTTACCTACATTACTATATTTCGCTTAAAACATATTGCGGTGGCAGCTTCATATTTTTCCAACTACCCAATATTTGGTGAGCTTAGACTGCGCGGGAAATAAGGTCTGGAACTTATTTCCGTTTAGGCTCTCTGTGTTATTGCTGTAGAATCGAAAATGGGTTTTACTACAACAACATATTTTTAAACAAAAAAACCGGTGAATATATGCACCTAACCACTAATGCACCTATTTAAACTAAGTACTTGAACTGTGGATGTTGTATAAATAAAGAACTTTGAATAGATATAGGTACTTAGTTCTTAAAATAGTCACAGGCACAGAATTCAGTCTGCAAGCAGACATGCAAATAAAACAAATCAATCAATCAATGTCAAACTATAATTAAATTTGAAATTATTACAAAATTATTACATTAAATATACAAAATTATTACATTAATTATTACATTTATCATTAAATTATTTTATATTATAAAACTAATTACTTATAAGCCAGTCACACAAACATTTTTTAAATTCATTGCCGTCCAATTAATAATTAGGATTAATGTTGTTTGGTATGCTATTGTAGATATGAATACACATATTAGAAACGTTTCTTTTGTATAGAAAGCCCATTGATGCTGCACAAGCTTTTGTAACTAACTTTGTCAATACAATTGCCAGTAAGCATAGTATTTTGGCCTGTTTTATAGGGTATTCTAAAATAAATTAATATATTTGAATGTACTGCAATACTTATTCTCATTTATAATACTTTTACCCGATAAAATGGCAATAACTGAACATTCCCCGATGAGTTGCATAATCCTGCGAATTAATTCCAATGAATAACTAGTTGGTACCATGGTATGTACTTTATATCGAACTAAACGTTGCCGTGCATAAATTAATGCAAAATTGAGAAACATTTTTATTTCTCTCAAGTATATAATAATACCTACATTTACAACAAAAAACAACCGACTTCAATTCTGGGCCCTAATTCGCTATGACAACTTGGCGATTCCTTGGTTCGAGGAAACGTCGATTCCTTCATTAATAGACGACATCTGCGAAATTTGTATTTTCTATGACGCGTCATATATATGAACACATGAATGCGTCATAGAGATGTCGTTTATTAATGAAGGAATCGACTTGATTTCGAAGTAAGGAATTGCCAAGTTGTCATAGTGAATTGGGGTCCTGATGTATCTTTGAAGTTCACGTTCAAATGTATATCTATCATAATATATAGCTATGACGCAATAAAATTCAATTCAGCTCGCATAGCGCTGCATACCTACCAGTCATATTAACCTACAGAGCGCCTCTCTTTCTATCGCATAGCTCTTATATCTTCTGACGCGGCACGTGTAACGACGCGCGACCCGCCGTCGGTGTCCGGCTAGGTACTCGTAAGTAATAGTTAGTTTTCTTTGCTTGTAGCTTCGTACCTACAGTGTGGAGTGCGCTAGGCCTGGTATATCCTTTCCCACAAAATAAATAAAATTATTATTACATCAAGTAGTGCCACGCCAACGTAATATCCAAGTTGTACTCACGGGTTAACCGCGATATCACGTTGGTGCAAATCAGCCTTATCGTGAAGAACATTGCTTTTAGGGTTCTGTACCCAAAGGGTAAAACGGGACCCTATTACTAAGACTCCGCTGTCTGTCTGTCTGTCTGTATGTCACCTGGCTGTATCTCATGAACCGTGATAGTTAGACAGTTGAAATTTTCACAAATGATGTATTTCTGTTGCCGCTATAACAGAACCCAGTCTGTAAGGACTGTTGCCCTCAGCTGGTTTGGCTTACGACATACGTGTCCAGCCCAGTCCCATATTAATAGGGCGGTTTTCTGCGGAAAAAAATAGGTAAGTAGGTACGTTTAGGTAAGAACAATTAGGTAAGTTTATTTTTCTGTAATGAAACCTTGAAACTGACAATAATCTTTTTTTTACGTAACTGAATGACGAGATGAGCTGGGTGTTTGCCTGATGGTAAGCAATTAGCCCGCCCATAACAATAACAGCACCACCCAGAACTTTGTTTTGCAAAATCCTGCGCGGCGCTGCACTGCGCTCGTCACCCTGAGACAATTAGCTTTTTTTTTACGCTTAATAGATCCATGTTTGGCCACTATCTCGCCTGATGTGAAGCGATGCTGTGGCCTAAGATGAAGCACATAGATCTAGATCTATGGGTCGTCTCTCTCTAGAGAGAGACGGCAGTTGAGCGGCTGCTCAGACCCGTCTCCCCGATGATGTTGAGTCTCATAATGCCTGGTAATATCGATGGCTACAATGCCTTTTAAACCAGAACACAATAATGCTTGCGCACTACTGCTAGGCTGCTGAATAACTGGCAAAGTGGTGGTACCCACCCAGACGGCCTCTCGCATACGAGAAACCTACCACCAGGAAAAAACAATTCCCGAGAGCTGTTTGTTACCAGAAGTTTTACGGCTTTGATCCAATTCACAAACAAATTTACAAAGCACAAACCAACTGATATCTGTTTGACGTTTGCATTCCGGGAAGGAAGTAAATGTAGTGAAAAAACATAATTCACAGAGACACAATTGGGCACATTTGAAAAGCAATGGGATGTATGGTAAGTAATGGATCAATAAGCAATATTTGGAGCCTCATACAAAAGAGCTTGTCAACTTCGGGAGAAATGAAATTCTGAACTCGAAGATAAAAATAACTTGACTTTATAAATGTAGATTCTCGCATTTTTAGATTAGATTAGATAACTTTTTATTGTTTCACCACCAGGAAACATAATAACAAAAAGTACAATAACAAACTTATAACTATAGTGTTACAATGGGCGGTCTTATCGCTCAAAATAAAATAGGTAATTGTTGCAAACCGGCCTCAACTCAGCATTGTGCTGGTCGTGCGACCAGCGCTGGTCTTCCTTTGAGGCCGTTTGAGTGACTGACATTAAAACTAATAACTAAAAACAAACTACCTACTACATTAGTTAATAGTCATCTATTCATAATAAAACATACGTCAACCATTATATTATAATTTATGTTATGAATAATTTCATTTTTTTTGACAATTATAACATTTCTTCCTATATAATAACATAATAAATAAATGAGTAATGATTATACTCGTATTATAATAAAATTAGATCATTTCTGATAAGTTTGCCAATGTCAAGTTAAAAAATAGTAATATTAAATTACCATCAGATAATATGATTTACGAGAAACTTTGGTTTTTTTCTATTTTAAATTTATGACACTGGCCGATTATTTTTTACTATGGAACTGAGATTAGACGATCGAGGTGTTCACCTTTAAGAAGGACATCCTAATTGTCCGAAACCTGCAGGGCGATCATGTATCTTTTATTTCAATCAATTACAATGAGAAACCAGTTACCCGACAAATTCACAAAGCGAGATTGTGGTATGAATCGTTATGTATACACCCAATCTATTCAATTTTACTGTGTAATACGGCTCTTATTGAAATTGATTGAAATAAAAAATACATGATCGCCCTGCAGGTCGGAGTTATTCTGAAACAATCACAACGTGAGTGTAGCCGTTAATATTTATAATGAATCTTTTTATTTTCTTTTTCGTGGCCTGGTGGTTTACTGGTGGTAGGTTTCACGTATGCGAGAGGCCGTCGGGGTGGGCACCACCGCTTTGCCAGTTATTCAGCCGCCAAGCAGTAGTGCGCAAGCATTACTGTGTTCCGGCTTGAAGAGCATTGTAGCCAGCGAAATTTCTAGGCATAATGACACTCAACAGCTAATTGTTTTAGGGTGACGAGCGCAGTGCAGCGCCGCGCAGGATTTTGCAAAACAAAGTTCTGGGTGGTGCTATTATTGTTATGGGCTGGCATATTGCTTACCATCAGGCAAAAAAAAGTCTGATAACCTCTGACATACCAGAACCTACGTCTGAACGTGCCCTCCGAAGCACGCTAGCGCTCAGTCTTAATACCACACAAACGGTCGCCCATCCAAGTGGTGACCGCAGCGAACGTTGCTTAACCTAGCAGATATGTTACGAACCGCTAGGCGAGTTACGCTACGAGCGTTTTATCCAAATTACAATAGGTCAAATTAAACGTGTGGTCGAGATTCGCCCGGAAAATATATTTCGGACGAGACTCGACCGCTGTTTTATGTTATGAAATGCGATACGTTATCACCACACAACAGAATTAATTAACAGGATTATTCAACTAATTAGGCAATATTTATAAGGATTTTATCGACATAAATGGATAATAAATTGAATACTGCAGTACATTTGAATAAATAAAGGATTTATTACATGTCACATCGAATGTACCTATTATATATCACTACTTAGGTATACGAGTATATTGCGAGTGAGTGTATGTTTTGAGTGAATAATTATTCATTTCGTGTTGAAATATAATGATAACTTTAATTACATCAATTAAGCTTACTTTATTATATTACATGATATGAAAATATAATTTGATATCAGAATCATAGTAATAATAAAATTAATAACATAAATAAAAATACCACAGGCAATCTATACGTATAATCAAAAATGTTATAAAAAAATTGAAACTGACAATATATTTTTTTCTTAAAATTTCAAATTGTTTGTAATCTCTGGAACCACATATTGATCCGATTTTTTACACTAGAATACTTTAACACTAGAAAACTACACTATCCCTGAGAAACGTAACATAGGCTATATTTGCTTATAAATTAAGAATTTGCTTATTAATTAATAAAAAAATTAAATTTTGCTTATTAATTAATTATTAAGAAGTCGTGGACGGTTGGTAGTACATCAAGCTGAAGTTAACTTTGGTATAGTGATTGAGAAGTTTGCTTTTAACACAGAGGTTTTCGCTTTGGAAGCGTAATAAAGCTTGTAGCTGCGCGGAAAAAATGGAAATCATTAAAGCAGTTCAATAACGGGGACATTTTTCCTTTAATGTCCTTAGATAAAAATCTATACAAATATATGAATGGTTCAAAAATTTTCACCTACCACAATTTATTGCTTAAAATATTAATCATACAACACTTCCATAATAAAGAATTAAGGGAAAGTGTGAACGCACCCTGGTACATAAGAAACGACGATCTCCATCGGGATCTTAAAGTAGAGTTGGTCGACAAAGTTATTTAAAAATATGCCGAAGCTCACGAACATAGGCTTCATCATCATGTGAACGTCGAGAAAATCTAGCTCCTCAACCATAAAGATATAGTGAGAAGACTTAAAAGAACAAAACCGTATGAGCTAGTGTAGTGTCTAGTGATAGTGAATTAGTGTAATGTAGTACAAGTGCTACCCATAAAGAACACATGAACAAATGTCTTCACCTTAATCGAGACAATAAGAACAGTGTTAATGAACACATTCTTAGTATTTGTTTATCTATCAGTTTAAGTGAAATTTAAATGACTTTTTAGCCTAATCAATTGGCTAGATTGTAATAAAAATGGGGATCATTATGACTATGAATCCATACTGAGGAAAATAAATAAAAAAATGTTTAAAATAACAACAAACGTTAGGCCATGTAGCCCATGCCTTCAGGTGGTCTAAACAAGTAAATGTTTTATCAAACAAAAAAAAACTGACTTCAATGTATCTTCGAAGTCCAAGGTGAAATATCGATGAAATTCATACGGGACCACTTCGTAGCTATACTGAACCCAACGCAAAATAAAATAATTTTGCAAATCGGTTCATGAATCCCCGTCATTCATGAACCGAGGTAACAAACATAAAAAACTACAATCGAATAGAGAACCTTCTCCTTTTTTGAAGTCAGTTAGTCTCTGAAACCATTAAGGTACACCACACTCACATGAGAGAAGAAAAAGTTAAACAGCTGCTCAACACATTGGTACGGGCATACACAGTGTTTTCAGGGTTTCCACGTGCATAATAAAAGGCAGAACTTGTTTTCCTCCTTTGCACCCACGAAATAATAAAAAAAATGCTTTTATGAACGCAAATCTCTTTTATTTAATACGACAAGCACGTCACGTATCGAGCCGGGATCCATGTGGCCGTAATGACCTCGTAATGGGGTGGGTCCCCGTGACCCGTAACCCGTGTTACGAATAAATAAAATGGATTCTGTTTTAAAGTTTTATTTGCGGCCCGCTGTTTCGTATGTCAATGCGGTTGGTGTCAAAACTTTTGGAGGACTTTTTAATAATAATAATAAATTCATTTATTTCAGTCAATAATACAGTTCACAAATTAAAAGTACCAGTGGCCCATAAAATATATACCTTACAGACTAGTATACATACAATTTATAAATACTAAAGCTACGATTATGGAATTAACTTCGGCTTCGCCTTCCTGTAGCGCCGGAATACAATGCCTTCGGGCCAAAACTCAGGAGCCAGGAACGTCTCCTTATACTTCGCTGGAAGCCTTTCATTCATGAGCGGACTTGAAACTCGTCGTCCTCGTTGACTCCAACCTCGACAGCGACAACTGGTTTAGCTCCTGGATCCGTCCGCCGCACCTCTCCTTGATATACCGAACGACATCGTCTCCTGACGTGCTCTGGTCAAATCGGGAGAGGTATATCGCCGTCCTGGGCTCTGCAGCACGAAGCGTTTTTGGAAGGGAAGTGAAAACTGATTGAGCTTGAATTACCTATTACATTATCATCAGTCCATCTCGTTCCCACTGTTGGGATACGGGCCTTCTCTCATGGAGAGAGTGTGGGCCATAATCCACCACGCAGCACTGTGATTCACCTAGAACAAGCTAGCGAGACAAAAGTCGTTCCCAAGTTTCCCGGAAATTATTTAATAATATGGTAAACAACACCCACGAACTTCGTTTCCAAGAATATTTCGAACAATGGGTCACCCTTGATAAGGGTATCAGGTAAGTATATAAGGAAAGGGGTAAGTGAACCAGTAATCATTTGCAATTTTGCTTTTTGCGCGATTACTTAAAACAGTGTTTCATTCGTAGTTTTTGTGTATCTTAGTGATGGATCTGGAAGTTAACGGTAAGTCTTATTTTATTTTGTTATGAAAAAGAATTATATGCCCCCAGTTATTTTTTTTTATTTACCCAAAGTTCAACTTGCCGAAAACTTGACCATTATTTACGTTTCTTGGTCCCGGAAAGACATGTAATGGTATGCAACAGACTTAAAATCGATACATATGGTGACTGAATCCTTCTTCTTTCAAAATATGATAAATCTAGGCTGTGGACTTTTGTGGAAATATTTTTTTTTTTTTTTTACAGAACACGTTTACTCAATCTCAAGATTGGAACTTTTTGAAGAATGGGTTAAACACGGAAAAGAAAACCGAAATACCGGATTGTTTGCCTTTTTGTCATCACGATATGACTTCTCCGGCATTACTGATGAATCGTTAAGAACTCTGAAGCAGGCAATCAGTGCATTTTCTTCAAACTTAGATGCAATTTGGTATAAATCCAAAAAGTGCCGCGATGTCTTCCTTATCAAAAACGCAGAGTGGACGTCAAAAAACTTCGTGTTTAATGTATCGTCCCTTAGTCACGTGCATACGCCATCTACATCCGCAGCATCTTCAACCACCCCTGGGCGTCCAAGCAAAAAGTTTGACGATTCGAGCGACAAAACAAAAAAGAGGAGAGTTGAAGATCTGCTCTGTACACGCGACACGAATCAATTACTGCTTGCAGCGGAAGTCTCAGCACGGTTATCTGGCCACCGAAACCTGGCTGCTGTCATCAGAGACGCTAGCGAAAGTCCCGAGAAGTGCAAAAAAATGAGAAATAGTGCCAGTGCGGGTGAAAGCAGTCAGAGATGCCTAACGAAGGAGGAAGCTTTGGCTTATTATGTGGACTCGAAGTGTACAAGCCACTCCTACAAGCTGACTCGGAAGTGGAGCATGAAGGTAGGGCATATGGTATTTCCATCAATTCATAGCATTAGGCAAGCTAAAAGAGATTGTTTTCCTCTCGAAGATTTCATTTTTGTTGACGAGACGCGCGCAGATATTAAACTTCAAGCTGTTTTAAATAAAACTGTTGAACGTTTAGTTCATGCGCAGCAAGAAGTTTTCAAATCGTCATCTCTTGGGTCATCATTTAGTCTTGTTAGTAAATGGGGTTGTGATGGCAGTTCCGGTCACAGCACTTACAAACAAAAGTTTGCCAGTGCTGAAGCTACTGACGAATATTTGTTTGTATTTTCATTTGTGCCGCTTCAATTGCAAGACGAAAGTGGTAATATCGCTTGGCAAAATCCTCGGTCTTCATCTACCATGTATTGTCGCCCGATTAAATTTATTTTCTCCAAGGAAACCACTGAGTTTACCGTTGCTGAAACAAATAAAGTGTTGGAGGAAATAAACCAATTGGTGCCGACAATATGTCACATTGATGATAAAGAGGTATCTGTCAAGCACAAACTGCTTTTTACCATGATTGACGGTAAAGTGTGCAATGCAGTGACCGAGACTACATCATCGCAAAAATGTTATATATGTGGAGCTACCCCTAAATTGATGAATGATGAGTCTAGGGAGTATGTAGTTAATAGGGACAACCTTGGTTTTGGTATATCTACACTGCATGCATGGATTCGTTGTTTTGAGTGCTTGCTTCATATTAGCTATCGTCTCGAAGTCAAAAAATGGCAAATACGAGATGCTGCTGACAAGGCTCATATGAAGCAACGTTCCACCAACATTCAGAACCGTTTCAAATCCGAAATGGGCTTGATTGTGGATAAACCAAAGCCAGGGTTTGGTAATACAAATGATGGAAATACTGCCCGCAGGTATTTTGGGAACCCTGAGCTGAGTGCTGATATTACGGGAATAGATGTGAAACTTATTAAAAATTTTGATACCATACTTCGTACTTTGGCTTCCGGATATGACATAAATACCGATAAATTTGAATTGTTGGCACAGGAAACAAGACATATGTACATAAGTCTGTATCCGTGGTATTACATGCCTGCTACTGTGCACAAAATTCTTGTGCACAGTACGGATATTATAAAGTCGGCTCTGCTGCCAATCGGGCAGCTTTCTGAGGAAGCTCAGGAAGCTCGCAATAAAGATTGCAGACGATTCCGAGAGCATAATACTCGAAAGCAGTCACGTATTGCTACGAATACAGATTTATTGCATATGTTATTGATCACATCTGATCCCGTAGTAAACAGCCATAGAGAGGTTCCTAAAAAAAAAACTGGTCAGCTCCCTTCCGAAGTTTTAGATTTAATCATAGCCCCTACTGTGAATATTTGTCCAAATGTTACAATTACCAGTCCTGATGTTAGCTTGCAGGACTATACCGTGGACGATTCATCGGAAGAAGAAATTAGCGATAGCGAGAATTAAAAATTCTAGGTATTAGCTACCTGTTTGTCCTTCAAGGTAACATTAGGTATAACCGGTAGTCATTACATTTGGGGATTTACAGTAGGTAAGTACTTTCTGTTTCAATTTTGTTTACTTAAGTGTCTAAGTTAATTGTATTAGTTCTAAGTATAGATAGCGTTATCGGTAATTAGTAGGTACATGGTACATACACCTATTAGGTGTATGTACCAGGTAGCTAATACCTAGAATTAAAAATTCCAGGTATTAGCTACCTGTATGTCCTTCAAGGTAACATTAGGTATAATCGGTAGTCATTACATTTGGGGATTTACAGTAGGTAAGTACTTTCTGTTTCATTTTTGTTTACTTAAGTGTCTAAGTTAATTGTATTAGTTCTAAGTATAGGTAATTAGTAAGTACATGGTACATACACCTAATAGGTGCCAATTACCAAATACTTGCTTTATATTCTTGTAATCTTGTGTAGGTACTTTGTTTATTACTTCGCTAAATTTTATATTTTTGATGTTCATATTTTTATCTGGCTCTTGTGTATTTTGTACATATTATTTGTGTTTACTATATACCTACTTAAGTTTTTTAAAATATATTTTTACCTTTAAATAATTTGGCAATACTTATTTTTTCTACCTACCCGGTAACTACCCTCCTCCAATTGGTTTCCTTACCTTAAAACCAAATTAGGTACTCATAAAACGTTATAAAAAAAGAACTCAAAAAAGTTTTTTTCCACCTATCCCCGAATTAGGGCCCCATATCCTTAGACCTAATTAGGAAGTCATAACAAGTTATAAGAAAGCCCCATGAAACAGAAAATAGCAAAAAATAATTTTGCCTAGCTAGCTTGTTCTAGGTGAATCACAGTGCGCAGGCCCAATGCGGGTTGGTGGATGTCACGTGTCCTTGAATTCTTGTGATAAATTCTTGGACATGCCGGTTTCCTCACGATGTTTTCCTTTACCGTTTTTAGAGCGAGTGTAAATCCGCACATAACTTAAGAAAGTCAGTCGTGCGGGGCCAGCGAGATTCGAACTCGGGTGCGTCGGATCGAAAGTCGCACATGCTCCCACTGAGCCACACTTACTCTCAGTCCTATTAAATTTATATGAAGCAAAAACGAATGCTAAGCGAAATACTCAAATAAGGTTTTTCGGAAATAAAAATACGACCATCGGCTGGGACTTGAACCCGCATCTCAATCTTCCCTCTGCGCGGGAACTTATGAGAGCGAGTGTGGCTCAGCGGTAACTCATGCGCCTTTCGATCAGACGCACCTGGGTTCGAATCGCGACTCGTCCCTGCACCAATGACTTATAGTTAAGTGCAGATTTTGCACGCTCGCTCTAACAACGGTGAAGGAAAACATCGTGATGAAACCCGTTTACGCGCTTTGAAGTGGTAGGCTCTGGCCGTGGTTGTAATACCACCCACCGAACAAAGCAATGCCGTCAAGCGATCTAGTCGTGTTTCGGGATGACGTTCGGTGAACCATAGGGGAGACGGGTCTGAGCAGCCGCTCAACTGCCGTCTTTCTCTAGATCTTTGTACTCCATCTTAGGCCACATCATCGCTTCACATCAGGCGTCATAGTGGCCAGACATAGATCTATTTAAGAGTAAAAAAAAAAAACTCCAATCTCAATAGATGGCGTACACGTCACCCTTAAGACGGTTAAATAACGGAAGAAAAAAGTTCGGCCCTCGACTTGGTGACCATTGTAGCTCAATTGGGCAGAGTACTTCCTAGCAATTTCCTTTCTTAGGCGAAGGGCAGAAATCGATAATCCTATCACTCGTTCACTCGGAATTGGTTAATAGATTAGATTAGATTAGATTAGATAACGCTTTATTGTTACACAACAACATGAAATAAATAACAAAACAATACTTAAAGCTAAAGTGTTACAATGGGCGGTCTTATCGCTTATAGCGATCTCTTCCAGAAGTTCCCGCGCAGAGGGAAGATTGAGATGCGGGTTCAAGTCCCAGCCGATGGTCGTATTTTTATTTCCGAAAAACCTTATTTGAGTATTTCGCTTAGCATTCGTTTTTGCTTCATATAAATTTAATAGGACTGAGAGTGAGTGTGGCTCAGTGGGAGCATGTGCGACTTTCGATCCGACGCACCCGAGTTCGAATCTCGCTGGCCCCGCACGACTGACTTTCTTAAGTTATGTGCGGATTTACACTCGCTCTAAAAACGGTAAAGGAAAACATCGTGAGGAAACCGGCATGTCCAAGAATTTATCACAAGAATTCAAGGACACGTGACATCCACCAACCCGCATTGGGCCTGCGTGGTGGATTATGGCCCACACTCTCTCCATGAGAGAAGGCCCGTATCCCAACAGTGGGAACGAGATGGACTGATGATAATGTAATAGGTAATTCAAGCTCAATCAGTTTTCACTTCCCTTCCAAAAACGCTTCGTGCTGCAGAGCCCAGGACGGCGATATACCTCTCCCGATTTGACCAGAGCACGTCAGGAGACGATGTCGTTCGGTATATCAAGGAGAGGTGCGGCGGACGGATCCAGGAGCTAAACCAGTTGTCGCTGTCGAGGTTGGAGTCAACGAGGACGACGAGTTTCAAGTCCGCTCATGAATGAAAGGCTTCCAGCGAAGTATAAGGAGACGTTCCTGGCTCCTGAGTTTTGGCCCGAAGGCATTGTATTCCGGCGCTACAGGAAGGCGAAGCCGAAGTTAATTCCATAATCGTAGCTTTAGTATTTATAAATTGTATGTATACTAGTCTGTAAGGTATATATTTTATGGGCCACTGGTACTTTTAATTTGTGAACTGTATTATTGACTGAAATAAATGAATTTATTATTATTATTAAAAAGTCCTCCAAAAGTTTTGACACCAACCGCATTGACATACGAAACAGCGGGCCGCAAATAAAACTTTAAAACAGAATCCATTTTATTTATTCGTAACACGGGTTACGGGTCACGGGGACCCACCCCATTACGAGGTCATTACGGCCACATGGATCCCGGCTCGATACGTGACGTGCTTGTCGTATTAAATAAAAGAGATTTGCGTTCATAAAAGCATTTTTTTTATTATTTCGTGGGTGCAAAGGAGGAAAACAAGTTCTGCCTTTTATTATGCACGTGGAAACCCTGAAAACACTGTGTATGCCCGTACCAATGTGTTGAGCAGCTGTTTAACTTTTTCTTCTCTCATGTGAGTGTGGTGTACCTTAATGGTTTCAGAGACTAACTGACTTCAAAAAAGGAGAAGGTTCTCTATTCGATTGTAGTTTTTTATGTTTGTTACCTCGGTTCATGAATGACGGGGATTCATGAACCGATTTGCAAAATTATTTTATTTTGCGTTGGGTTCAGTATAGCTACGAAGTGGTCCCGTATGAATTTCATCGATATTTCACCTTGGACTTCGAAGATACATTGAAGTCAGTTTTTTTTTGTTTGATAAAACATTTACTTGTTTAGACCACCTGAAGGCATGGGCTACATGGCCTAACGTTTGTTGTTATTTTAAACATTTTTTTATTTATTTTCCTCAGTATGGATTCATAGTCATAATGATCCCCATTTTTATTACAATCTAGCCAATTGATTAGGCTAAAAAGTCATTTAAATTTCACTTAAACTGATAGATAAACAAATACTAAGAATGTGTTCATTAACACTGTTCTTATTGTCTCGATTAAGGTGAAGACATTTGTTCATGTGTTCTTTATGGGTAGCACTTGTACTACATTACACTAATTCACTATCACTAGACACTACACTAGCTCATACGGTTTTGTTCTTTTAAGTCTTCTCACTATATCTTTATGGTTGAGGAGCTAGATTTTCTCGACGTTCACATGATGATGAAGCCTATGTTCGTGAGCTTCGGCATATTTTTAAATAACTTTGTCGACCAACTCTACTTTAAGATCCCGATGGAGATCGTCGTTTCTTATGTACCAGGGTGCGTTCACACTTTCCCTTAATTCTTTATTATGGAAGTGTTGTATGATTAATATTTTAAGCAATAAATTGTGGTAGGTGAAAATTTTTGAACCATTCATATATTTGTATAGATTTTTATCTAAGGACATTAAAGGAAAAATGTCCCCGTTATTGAACTGCTTTAATGATTTCCATTTTTTCCGCGCAGCTACAAGCTTTATTACGCTTCCAAAGCGAAAACCTCTGTGTTAAAAGCAAACTTCTCAATCACTATACCAAAGTTAACTTCAGCTTGATGTACTACCAACCGTCCACGACTTCTTAATAATTAATTAATAAGCAAAATTTAATTTTTTTATTAATTAATAAGCAAATTCTTAATTTATAAGCAAATATAGCCTATGTTACGTTTCTCAGGGATAGTGTAGTTTTCTAGTGTTAAAGTATTCTAGTGTAAAAAATCGGATCAATATGTGGTTCCAGAGATTACAAACAATTTGAAATTTTAAGAAAAAAATATATTGTCAGTTTCAATTTTTTTATAACATTTTTGATTATACGTATAGATTGCCTGTGGTATTTTTATTTATGTTATTAATTTTATTATTACTATGATTCTGATATCAAATTATATTTTCATATCATGTAATATAATAAAGTAAGCTTAATTGATGTAATTAAAGTTATCATTATATTTCAACACGAAATGAATAATTATTCACTCAAAACATACACTCACTCGCAATATACTCGTATACCTAAGTAGTGATATATAATAGGTACATTCGATGTGACATGTAATAAATCCTTTATTTATTCAAATGTACTGCAGTATTCAATTTATTATCCATTTATGTCGATAAAATCCTTATAAATATTGCCTAATTAGTTGAATAATCCTGTTAATTAATTCTGTTGTGTGGTGATAACGTATCGCATTTCATAACATAAAACAGCGGTCGAGTCTCGTCCGAAATATATTTTCCGGGCGAATCTCGACCACACGTTTAATTTGACCTATTGTAATTTGGATAAAACGCTCGTAGCGTAACTCGCCTAGCGGTTCGTAACATATCTGCTAGGTTAAGCAACGTTCGCTGCGGTCACCACTTGGATGGGCGACCGTTTGTGTGGTATTAAGACTGAGCGCTAGCGTGCTTCGGAGGGCACGTTCAGACGTAGGTTCTGGTATGTCAGAGGTTATCAGACTTTTTTTTGCCTGATGGTAAGCAATATGCCAGCCCATAACAATAATAGCACCACCCAGAACTTTGTTTTGCAAAATCCTGCGCGGCGCTGCACTGCGCTCGTCACCCTAAAACAATTAGCTGTTGAGTGTCATTATGCCTAGAAATTTCGCTGGCTACAATGCTCTTCAAGCCGGAACACAGTAATGCTTGCGCACTACTGCTTGGCGGCTGAATAACTGGCAAAGCGGTGGTGCCCACCCCGACGGCCTCTCGCATACGTGAAACCTACCACCAGTAAACCACCAGGCCACGAAAAAGAAAATAAAAAGATTCATTATAAATATTAACGGCTACACTCACGTTGTGATTGTTTCAGAATAACTCCGACCTGCAGGGCGATCATGTATTTTTTATTTCAATCAATTTCAATAAGAGCCGTATTACACAGTAAAATTGAATAGATTGGGTGTATACATAACGATTCATACCACAATCTCGCTTTGTGAATTTGTCGGGTAACTGGTTTCTCATTGTAATTGATTGAAATAAAAGATACATGATCGCCCTGCAGGTTTCGGACAATTAGGATGTCCTTCTTAAAGGTGAACACCTCGATCGTCTAATCTCAGTTCCATAGTAAAAAATAATCGGCCAGTGTCATAAATTTAAAATAGAAAAAAACCAAAGTTTCTCGTAAATCATATTATCTGATGGTAATTTAATATTACTATTTTTTAACTTGACATTGGCAAACTTATCAGAAATGATCTAATTTTATTATAATACGAGTATAATCATTACTCATTTATTTATTATGTTATTATATAGGAAGAAATGTTATAATTGTCAAAAAAAATGAAATTATTCATAACATAAATTATAATATAATGGTTGACGTATGTTTTATTATGAATAGATGACTATTAACTAATGTAGTAGGTAGTTTGTTTTTAGTTATTAGTTTTAATGTCAGTCACTCAAACGGCCTCAAAGGAAGACCAGCGCTGGTCGCACGACCAGCACAATGCTGAGTTGAGGCCGGTTTGCAACAATTACCTATTTTATTTTGAGCGATAAGACCGCCCATTGTAACACTATAGTTATAAGTTTGTTATTGTACTTTTTGTTATTATGTTTCCTGGTGGTGAAACAATAAAAAGTTATCTAATCTAATCTAAAAATGCGAGAATCTACATTTATAAAGTCAAGTTATTTTTATCTTCGAGTTCAGAATTTCATTTCTCCCGAAGTTGACAAGCTCTTTTGTATGAGGCTCCAAATATTGCTTATTGATCCATTACTTACCATACATCCCATTGCTTTTCAAATGTGCCCAATTGTGTCTCTGTGAATTATGTTTTTTCACTACATTTACTTCCTTCCCGGAATGCAAACGTCAAACAGATATCAGTTGGTTTGTGCTTTGTAAATTTGTTTGTGAATTGGATCAAAGCCGTAAAACTTCTGGTAACAAACAGCTCTCGGGAATTGTTTTTTCCTGGTGGTAGGTTTCTCGTATGCGAGAGGCCGTCTGGGTGGGTACCACCACTTTGCCAGTTATTCAGCAGCCTAGCAGTAGTGCGCAAGCATTATTGTGTTCTGGTTTAAAAGGCATTGTAGCCATCGATATTACTAGGCATTATGAGACTCAACAGCTAATTGTCTCAGGGTGACGAGCGCAGTGCAGCGCCGCGCAGGATTTTGCAAAACAAAGTTCTGGGTGGTGCTGTTATTGTTATGGGCGGGCGTATTGCTTACCATCAGGCAAACGCCCAGCTCATCTCGTCATTCAGTTACGTAAAAAAAAAGATTATTGTCAGTTTCAAAGATTCATTACAGAAAAATAAACTTACCTAATTGTTCTTACCTAAACGTACCTACTTACCTAATTTTTTCCGCAGAAAACCGCCCTATTAAAATGGGACTGGGCTAGACACGTATGTCGTAAGCCAAACCAGCTGAGGGCAACAGTCCTTACAGAGTGGGTTCCAGCCGGAGCAAGGGGTCCGTACCATTATCTATAAAAACGGCGAAAAAATCATGTCTGTTGTATGGGAGCCCCACTTAAATATTTTTTTATTCTGTTTTTTAGTATTTGTTGTTATAGCGGCAACAGAAATACATCATTTGTAAAAATTTCAACTGTCTAACTATCACGGTTCATGAGATACAGCCTGGTGACATACGGACAGACAGACGGACAAACGGTCAGCGGAGTCTTAGTAATAGGGTCCCGTTTTACCCTTTGGGTACAGAACCCTAAAACAATGTTCTTCACGATAAGGCTGATTTGCACCAAAGTGATATCGCGGTTAACCCGTGAGTACAACTTGGATATTACGTTGGCGTGGCACTAATTGATGCAATAATAATTTTATTTATTTTGTGGGAAATTCTATACCAGGCCTAGCGCACTCCGCACTGTAGGTACGAAGCTACAAGCAAAAAAAACTAACTATTACTTACGAGTACCTAGCCGGACACCGACGGCGGGTCGCGCGTCGTTACACGTGCCGCGTCAGAAGATATAAGAGCTATACGATAGAAAGAGAGGCGCTCTGTAGGTTAATATGACTGGTAGGTATGCAGCGCTACGCGAGCTGAATTGAATTTTATTGCGTCATAGCAAGAGTCGCTATTTGTTTAAATTTCTTTGCGGAGTGAGGTTTCTGTTCCTTAGCATTCTCTGTCTACTAAGGCAAACGTGATGTTTGTGGGACGTCCTCCGGTCAGATGGAGTGACGACCTGCGCAAAATGGCTGGCAGCAACTATATGAGAAGAGCCGAGGATCGGGATCAGAGGCGTGCATTGGGAGAGCCCTTTGTGCAGCAGTGGACTCGTACAGGCTGTTAATGATGATGATGATAAAGATGACATAACTTACTTACTGGGCCATCATTTTGAGGTGACGAAATAAATAGGCAGACACGCTGAACTTCTTTTTTTGAAGTCATGATATTTTAAGTTACAACTTTTAAATACTTTTTAACTGACTTAAAAACGGAGGAGGTTCTCAATTCGATTGTATTTTCAATTGTTTTTATGTTTATTACCTCAGAACTCAGTCATTTATAAAATGATATAGAATTTTTTGCGTTGGGTTCAGCATAGCTTCAAGGTGGTCCCATATAAATTTGACCGTAAACTTCAAAGATACATCAGGGCCCTAATTCACTATGACAACTTGGCAATTCCTTATTTCGAAATCAAGTCGATTCCTTCATTAATAAACGACATCTCTATGACGCATTCATGTGTTCATATATATGACGCGTCATAGAGAATACAAATTTCGCAGATGTCGTTTATTAATAAAGGAATCGACGTTTCTCGAAGCAAGGAATCGCCAAGTTGTCATAGTGAATTAGGGCCCAGAATTGAAGTCGGTTGTTTTTTGTTGTAAATGTAGGTATTATTATAAACTTGAGAGAAAGAAAAATGTTTCTCAATTTTGCATTAATTTATGCACGGCAACGTTTACTTCGATATAAAGTACATACCATGGTACCAACTAGTTATTCATTGGAATTAATTCGCAGGATTATGCAACTCATCGGGGAATGTTCAGTTATTGCCATTTTATCGGGTAAAAGTATTATAAATGAGAATAAGTATTGCAGTACATTCAAATATATTAATTTATTTTAGAACACCCTATAAAACAGCCGTGCTATTCTGTTAAATCAGATCTCACTTCTATTTGTTTATCGACGGACCGCCGAGCGTTCACTCAGTGACCATCGAGATTTTAATTTGGTATTCCGGTACAACTATTCTTCGTAAGTGATGTCGAAGCGAGTTCTACGGCAATGACGTCACTGTCGAGTTCGTAGCACCATTCTAACTAATTGCCATAGAAGAAAATTAATTAAAATATGTGAATCATGTTTTACCGGTTTTTTCTTTAAGGCAATATTTTCTAAATACAGGCGTATAATTGTTATTTTCAATTTTCCTACTTTATTTGTATCGTTTTCTAGTTGAATTATAATATATAAGTACCATTTTAAACATTTAAACTTAATTATTATGGCACTACTACATTTGCCTCTTACATGACGTATGAACTAAAGTGTTGCTATTATTTATGACTTCCTACTTAACTCGGGAAAAGTATAATTACTACTGTTTGAAACCAATCACATGTAACCATTTTATATATAATTATATGTAAGAATTATTATTACTTCCTTTTTATAAATTTAAACCTCTGGTACATTACTTTTACCACCTGTAATATTTCATGCTTTATAAACAAATTGAATGGAATTGAATGATGTCCCTAACTAGGTAGATACTTAACATTATTGTGATTTGTTTTATGGAAAAGGAAAGAACACTGCAACTTCATCCTGCTAGGGGTTAGGTGCTTATGCGCGTAAATATTTTGGGCCATAAGTGATGTGATATATGTGTGGGTGCATTTAAATTACATAATTATGATTATGATGATTGATGACATTATGCTTTAGAGATGCTCAAAACACCAACCTTTCCTGCTATTCTTTCGTCTTGATTTTTAAGCTTGCACTTCGTTGTCTAAGTATGTGATTTACTGATTTTCAAATGACTATATTAAGTCCTTTTTCACAACAATTCCAGTCAACATTAGCTTATCAAACTTATCATAACTTTTTGCAAATTTACAATTTTAAAATTTGTTTGTTTACTGTGTCGCTTGTGTAGCTGTTTGACTATACATAATCTATCCATAGGCCCCTAATACGGTCTTTAGCCAGTCCATATTAACTTGTTATTAGTAATCGTCAGGAAGGGAAATTCGGTGAAGAAAGTGTTTAGTCTAGCAGCACTGACCGAAGTTGGCAAAGTTTGTGATAATAATTCTTTGAAAGTTTGAATTGGAAGATTTTTTTGTATGTTTGTAAACAAAAAATGTGGCGGAGCGCGGCCGGCGCCAGCGCCGTCGAGGCACAGGCGCCACTTCTTATTTTAAAGAATTTCAAGTGGTTATAGTGTGCGATGATATTTTTTTACGTAAGAGCCATTAAATAAGTTTTTGAAGTTGTTAAGTTTTTGAAGCTCTTTGAACGAGACGTCCATTTCACATCAACAAATAACAAGCTGTGTGTATTTTGATTCTTGTGTATAAACGAAGTTCTCTCTGCTTGTGTACCCAAGTGAATAATAAAATTATGAAGTAAGTAATATGCCATAACATCTAAACTTTATTCTATCAACGTTTATCCTTGTAAAGTGTCACGATAATCATGATTGAATGTGTAAGATAATTATTTTAGTAACATATCACTACCTATCTAGTGCACATTTACCATCACATATAGCTGATGCTAGAGATAGAAGATGTTATTGACAAGTGAACTCATAGGTATAAATTCATTAATTCAATAGCTTTACTTTGATCTCTACATAAAGCAAAATATTGTTCTACAAAGTTGTTAATGTGTTAAAATATCATTTTCAGTCCTGTTGAACGTTCAATGCACCCTTCACCTACTCAAGTAGAGGCTTTGGTACAATCCATGGAAAGAAATCCGTCATTGGCCAAGGGCTACTTAAGGACAGCGAGTGCGAGAGAAAGTGCTCGCAGACATTGGCAGCGTTTGTCCATAGAATTAAATAGCATGGGTGGGGCCATAAAGACATGGAAACAGTGGGCTAAAGTTAGTAGTAGTTGTAGATTTTCTCTGTTTCTCTGTATGAAGTAAAGTGTTGTTATATTCATATATATAAATGATCTTATATAAGTAAATTATGTGTACGTTTTTAGTACTGGACCGACAAAAAAAGTGCTGTGAAAAAAAAGGGCATGCTACGTTCGGTTGCGAGACGAAGAACTGGTGGTGGCAATGAAGTGGTGGAGCTGTCGGAGATGGAAGAGAAAATCCTTTCTCTAATGGGTGGCGAAGGATTCTCTGTTGGAGATCAACATCTTGCTATCCAACCATTCCATGTGAGACTTATGTTACCTACTTGTTTTAGGTCATATATGCAATAGATGCTTTTATTGTTTGCAATCAACAAACTTTATTCTTAGATGATGGTGTAATAATTAATAAATATGATATTCTTATTATTATTTCAGGATTCCCCTCCAGTAGCAGCACATGCGTTACCCACAGGTGCTGAAGTATTCAATGTCACAGAATTGGAAGAATCTTTGGTAAGATCATTTAATATTATAATCTTTTTGTATTATAAATATATAATTATTTGATATGACAAGTGACCCGGACTGGTTTCACATGGGTGCTATATTAATTGATTATACATCCTATTTTTTTCTAAGATTTGGTTAAAATTGCATTAAAAGTCATCAAGTAGGTTAAGTAGTTTAAAGGTACTAAAATTCAATAAACGGCAGTGATTTTTTATACTATTTATAGATAATAGATGATAGACAGATTCTTATTAATTTTTACCTAATCTTTCCAGGACCCGTTATCACAGATTGTTCAACAGGATTTTAATATTCCACAGACTGCTTATGTGGAGGTATTTGAATTAAATATACATTATTTTCTGTAACAAATGACTAAGGAATCACTAAAAACAAAATAGTAACATTTTTTAAAATTTAGTCTTATGTCCTATACTGCATTACCAAGGGCCAACCAAGGGCCTGTGCTGAAAACCAGCGTTGTGGATTCTTCATAACATTATGCTGAGCACAGACCTTTTTTGGCTGCACTGTACACGGCAGCGATCCTCCATACACATGTTGTAATTGTTTCTCTTGGTCTTATAAATTTGTCTTATTTTGTTATCCTACACTTGTGTATGTACTATTGTTTGTTGTGTGCAGTCTTGTCAAAAATAAATTATTTCTTTCTTTCTTTCTCTTTCATTATAAAACAAAATATTAGTACTGTAACTGACTAAATTTTAGTACTTCAAGTTCAAGTTGAAGGCAGTCAGCCAATCAGCAATTATGATTAGTACCAAATTATTTATTATTTCGCATGAAATTTTAGTATAAAATCTCCTTTATTATTTATGGTAGTCATGTTTTTCCAGACAATAAGCCAACAAATAGAAACCATAAGCGAGCGTGGAGAAATAGATGTTCCAGTCACAAGCATGGGATCTAGTACTTCTACAGTAAGTAATGAAATTATCTTATCTTAAATATAATAGTTTGGTACGGTGCATATAGGTTCAAGTCAATACATTTCTCATGTGGAAAAATGAATTTCAGGCAACAATCTTTGACACGAGGAGACGCCAATCCGAACCACAAGAATTGTCACCCCCCGAGCCCGTCGCAGGGCCCTCTCGGCCCGCGAGCCGCCGCCGCCGCCTGTCCCCGCCGCTCGCGCCCTCCATGCTGTCTCCTCCACCGCTGCGGTCTCCAGCCCGCCGTACTTACACTAGTAAGTTTTTTATTTAAACCGACCAGAACCGATAACCGCTGGGGTAGACGAGTTCTAGAGTGGAAACCGTGAATCGGCAAAGGTAGTGTAGGGTGCCCTGCGACTAGATGGAGCGACGATATACGTAGGGTTGCTGGTAGCGACTGGAGAAGGAAAGCCGAAGATCGGGCTCAGTGGCGTGCTATGGGAGAGGCCTATGTCCAGCAGTGGACTGATGTGGGCTGATGATGATGACTATTTAAAATTATACACCTATACCTACATGAATATATATTACTATTAATGGTACCAGCTAAGTATTTACTCTGCCTATGGTTTTCAGCTCCTCGCCGCAACTACCGCAGAAGACTTGTAGCGGCATCCCCACCCTCACAACGTCGGAGCCAATTAATAAGTCTTTCGGAAAGGTTTTTGCGGGTCGAGGAACAGCGGGTGGAGGCGGAAATGATAAATGCGCAGTGGCGCCGAGAAACTGCCGAAAGCGACCGGGAGAGGGACCGCATGCTGATCTCAACTCTTACGCGTATAGGTGAAGCGTTAACCGAATATATAAGAAGACAATGAATTCATATACATAACTTGTTTTATTTAAAATTTCAAATGTGCCGAGCCCTCCACAAACTATTAACGAGTTGTTGACGATGTGTCCGCCCAACAGCGATGTCATCCATGTCTTCCATGTCCTGCTGACCTTCCCTTCGTCTTCTTGCACCAAAGTTAGCCTCTCCTTCGGCTTCAGAAACCGTCAAACAAGGCGCTGGCAAGCCCGCTCTATTGCACATATTGTGGAGAACGCAACATGCAATGACAATTTTTGCCACCATGTCTGGATGGTAATGAAGCACCCGATGTACCAGAAGACATCTGAATCGACCTTTTAATAGGCCTATTGTCCTCTCCACCGTGTTTCGCGCGGTGGAATGTAATTTATTGTAGTGACTCTCGGGTGTATCTTCCCTGGCGTCGGGCACTGGAGTCATCAGGTAGGGACGCTGTACGTATCCCGAGTCTCCTAGAAAGTAAACATTACATATATATCATGGACCAAATAATTTAATTAATTACCAGTTCGTATGTGATTACGTTACGGAGTAGTAGGTAAGTAATTAATTGTAAGATAAAAAAAATACTATTAATTTCTTCAAAAAACACATATGTAATTGGAAACCCAATTAGATTTATTACTATCTACTTTTTGTTCCAAGAAATTAGTTTAATTTATTAAACGATACCTTATACATACAGTTCATTAAGTTGTTTCGTTAATAAAGTTTAGTTTTTATGAGTTTATATATATATCTATAGACTCTATAGTAATCTGACAATTGTTTGCTGAGCTATGAATATTCTATACTTCGCGTATAATTTACCTGAGATCCAATATGATAGTTGGCCTACTACCTACGTACTTACATCTAGTGTTAACTTACCAAGCAAAAATACAGTTTCACCATTGTTTACTAGTGACTCTAGATGATGTTTTATGTCAGAATGACTAAAAACAAAACTGTCATGAGTTGCTCCTCCGAATGTGGGATCCACATGTAATATATTTAAGTCAGCATCAGTTATCTGAAATAAATTAAGTTGCTAGTTACTATTCTAGGTATTTACCTATTATTTAAGTACTACGTCATATCATTCGTAAATAGGTAGTTATAGCATAGCTACTTACCAGCTGGACATTTCGTGCGTGATTCCCTTTGCGGCAGTAATACCTTTCTTCATTCTCCCGAGGTCTGACCATGGCCACAAAGGTTCCATCAATGCATCCTATCACGCCAGGGATCATAAACTTTTCATAAAATCTGAAAAAAATCCATAGATAAAACATTTGACATAATATACTTACGCAGTAAATGTACCTTACTCAATGCATCCCTTACATTTTTTATATGGAGATCTACAATTATATAAGTACTAGGTGGTACTAGCGAAAACATCACAGAATAAATAATAGTAATGAGCGTATATTTACTTGGTATTTTTTCCTATGTACAAACAGTACCTAATTTGTGTCTGTATATGGCATCATAGGTATATAGGTGCCCACTGAACATGTTTGCAAAGAGTATTATACGTAGCCAACCATGTTTATCTCCCGAAAGTCAATTTCGATTTCTTTAATTTAATTAATTTAAATAATAAGTAGGTACCTAAGTGTTACCTTTCTTTCAGCGTTTGTCTCTCTGCTGCATTCTGTGGAAACCTTATATATTTTCTCACAATTGTTGGATGGTTTAGAGCTTCCACCACTTCAGTAATACATCGTGAAGTCGACGATTGTGATAAAAATGTATACACATTTTTACAAATGTTTTTTTGATAACTACCATTTGCTAAAATGATAGCGCGCACAAAATCTGAAAAAGTATCAAGAATATGGTTACCAAGTCTAGTCATTATAATCCTACTTTTAAAGGTAGGTACGGTTTTTTTAGTGTCTTGCTGTCTCAGCAGCTAAACCACTTGAGAAGGGTCAATTAGTGCAAAGTTACAAACCTTTGTTCTTTTTGATAATCCTCGCTGCATTCTTTTTAATATAGGTTTTAAATCGTTCTCGAGGCTATTAATTAACTCTTCCGAAAGTCTGTACGTGGCCACATAGTCTTGGTTGCGGTATAACAATTGCTGTCTCCGAATATTTTGTGCTTGACGACGGGACTCGTAATTATCAAGAGAGTTTGCCTCTTCCAACAAACTTGCTAACAGAAACAATCGAGCCATAATATAAAATTTTTACACTACACGGTTGGAATTCACAAATCACAGAAATTCTTCAATCGCTGCTTAAAATCACCTGCGTAAGAGTAACTTTTGATTTGACAGCTCGAACTCGATCGACGATCACCAAGTTTAAGTGATTTGATCATGTGTCGAGTTTAGAGAATACGAAATTACTAACCATCTCATACAAAAAAAACGTCCGTGCTACGAACTCGCAAAGCCGCGTCACTCGCCGCGCGCATCTGGGTGAGATCGAGTTTTCAGAATACCAATTTGGCGCTGGCGCGGATTCCGTGCTGTTGTACAGCGGATTTTGAAGTGAGTTTTTAACAGAATAGCTCTGCAGGCCAAAATACTATGCTTACTGGCAATTGTATTGACAAAGTTAGTTACAAAAGCTTGTGCAGCATCAATGGGCTTTCTATATAAAAGAATCGTTTCTAATATGTGTATTCATATCTACAATAGCATACCAAACAACATTAATCCTATTTATTAATTGGACGGCAATGAATTTAAAAAATGTTTGTGTGACTGGCTTATAAGTAATTAGTTTTATAATATAAAATAATTTAATGATAAATGTAATAATTTTGTATATTTAATGTAATAATGTTGTAATAATTTCAAATTTAATTATAGTTTGACATTGATTGATTGATTTGTTTTATTTGCATGTCTGCTTGCAGACTGAATTCTGTGCCTGTGACTATTTTAAGAACTAAGTACCTATATCTATTCAAAATTCTTTATTTATACAACATCCACAGTTCAAGTACTTAGTTTAAATAGGTGCATTAGTGGTTAGGTGCATATATTTACCGGTTTTTTTGTTTAAAAATATGTTGTTGTAGATAAAACCCATTTTCGATTCTACAGCAATAACACAGAGAGCCTAAACGGAAATAAGTTCCAGACCCTATTTCCCGCGCAGTCTAAGCTCACCAAATATTGGGTAGTTGGAAAAATATGAAGCTGCCACCGCAATATGTTTTAAGCAAAATATAGTAATGTAGGTAAGTATATTTTTTTTACGCTTAATAGATTTCTGTTTGGCCACTATATCGCCTGATGTGAAGCGATGATGTGGCCTAAGATGGAGCACATAGATCTAGAGACAGACGGCAGTTGAGGGCCTGCTCAGACCCGTCTCCCCGATGGTTCACCGAACATCATCTCGAAACACGACTAGGTCGCTTGACGGCATGGCTTTGTTCGTTGGGTGGTATTACAACCACGGCCAGAGCCTACCACTCCAAATCGCCTAAGCGGGTTTCATCACGATGTTTTTCTTCGCCTTTTTTAAAGCGAGCGTGCAAAATCTGCACTTAACGATAAGTAATCGATGCAAGGCCGAGTCGGGATTCGAACCCAGGTGCGTCGGATCGAAAGGTGAACGAGTTCCCGCTGAGCCACACTCGCTTTCTCAGTATAATATTTATATGGTGCGGCATACAAATATTATAAATGCGACAGTTTGTGAAGATGGATGTACAGATGTTTCTTATTTTAATCGCGTAAAAACTGAACGG
Organism: Petrophora chlorosata; assembly: GCA_951640565.1. NCBI lineage: Eukaryota > Metazoa > Arthropoda > Insecta > Lepidoptera > Geometridae > Petrophora > Petrophora chlorosata. The sequence goes on along the minus strand of OX621194.1, from coordinate 3,736,047 downwards.
ATATTGATGAGTTTTTGTAACGACTTGCTAGTTTCTAAAATATAGGACATAGGATATTTATATCCCGGAAATTGTCCACGCGAGTGATACCGCGGGTTGCAGCTAGTAGGTATATTATTAGACATGGGTAACTTAACAAAAATCATGAGCTGCGAGTCAGATCACGGTTCAAACACTTGAACCGGAGCTGCGAGCCGCCTCGCAGCTCAGCTCAATTAGTACTTTTGCTATACTATAGGCAAGTGTAACTCAAGTCTGAGCCGGTTCAAATATTCAACGAGTCGACTGACTCGCTTTAGCCGCCGCGTGGAATATTCCTTACAAAGATTTGTCACCTCACAAAAATAATCAGACTTATCACAGATAAATAGCTCAACTCAAATTGACTACCATAGATAGACTAAGATAGAAAAAAACAAAAACCGACTTTAATGTATCTTCGAAGTCCAAGGTCAAATATCGATGAAATTGACTGAACCCAACGCAAAAATAACTTTCCAAATCGGTTCATAACTGACCGAGTTAATAGTAATAAAAAATAAACCTGAGGAAATAGTAAAAAAAAAAATAAACGAACAGAGAACCTTCTTCTTTTTTAAAAAAATAACGAGGAGTAAAAGGAAATCTGAACCTTCCGTTTCCTCGATTGAGACATTCAATAAAAAGGCGACACGCACGTGAATATTTCAGAGCCCTTAACTAAAACTGGGTTAACTTACAAAAAAGAGAACAGAAACCATAAACCCGAGTGCTAAAAGGGGTTACTGACGTTTCTGCAAAAATAATAGGTTTTAAGTGATAGGAAACAGCGGCGTTCGTAGAAATGGTGTGCCAAAGTTCGTCAGCAAAATTAAACGTTCACCAATATATAAGGGGCTTAAACTCCAAAGAAGTAAGTATTTAGTCACCAATTAATCATAACCTTGACGGTGAATCGGCGTTATTATTGCAGTAACTGCATATTTCATATCAATTTATTTCATTCTATAACTGTATTCATCATAAGTTTAAACAGTTCATTATTGGGCACAGTAAATAGCTCAATCACACCAAAAGTACTGAACGGATTTCGGTGTTTTTTTTAGAAAACCGCTCCAAATATTTGCGTTACCGCATTTTTCAGGTAGAAATAATATGATTCTAAAACCAACTAACTACACTCGAGGACAAAGCACATTTATTTTAAAGTTTGATTGGTTTATGTATAACTGACCACCAGATATAGTTAAATGTTACCCCAAAATTATTAAATTATTACTAAAAAAATTCACCAAATAAAAAAGAATATAATCACCAAAAAATTGTAAATGATCACCATAGTAAGCTCCACCAGAAAGTCTCGCTCGTCACCCCTCCTGTCACTTCCCTACTTGACCTTCGCTCCGCTGCAGAAGTCACCGGCTCGCTGTGCCCGCCACCTCTCCCATTCGCTCCACTCGGCCTCGTAGGCTTGCTTCATTCAGGACCTCCTTCGCGAGCGTTTTCTGGCTCCACGTTTTCATATACACACAGGGGTAAGAGCGAGGTGCGGCGATTCGGATAATATTTGATGGTCATTTACAAAATTTGGTGATCATATACTCAATTTGATCTGCCGATACAATTTTTGGATAGAAGTGTATGGGGATCTAAAGAAAAAAATTTTTAATAAAGATTTTTTTATGGTCATTATTCTCATTTTGATTTAGTCTTACCACAGCGTAAATAATAAAACTACTAAGCAGTAAAACATTAGCTTGCTGAGAAACAAAAATTGCATAGTATAATAAAAAAAACGCTATAGTTTGTGACACGCACTGAACTCGTTCCAGTCATATCAAGTCGGAGGTCTGTGCTTTATAGCCAACCGAGGACAATAAAAGTCATCTGCAGCGCTCCTCGGCCCCTGATTTGAAAGAAATCGAAGGTATCGTACTTCTATGTTTATTTCGTAGAGATTGTCACATTCAATTTATTTTTATGGTTGTATTAAATTTCTATCAAAAATGTCTTTGGGTTCTGAAAGCGATGTTGAATAGTGAAATCAATGATTATACAGAAAGAGTTTTAATCCTTAATATATGTACCCTAACTGTTAGAGATAGAATAATGTATTGCTACAATCCGTCTAGTTTTCCAAATGTAATAAAATTGCATTTATGGATTTAAAATTAAACTTTCGGATGTCATAGTTGTGGCAAGATTGTTTTATTAACAACATAAATTTATTCTTATAATTTTATGTTTGTTTTATTAATGCGTGAAATGGTTGTTTTTATAATTGAAATAAATGTTTAATGTAACTGAATGACGAGACGAGCTGGTCGTTTGCCTGATGGTAAGCAATACGCCAACCCATAACAATAACAGCACCACCCAGAACATTGTTTTGCAAAATCCTAAGCGGCGCCGCACTGCGCTCGTCACCCTGAGACAATTAGCTGTTGAGTCTCATAATGCCCAGTAATTTCGCTGGCTACAATGCCCTTCAAGCCGGAACACAGTAATGCTTGCGCACTACTGCTTGGCGGTTGAATAACTGGCAAAGCGATGGTACCCACCCAGACGGCCTCTCGCATACGAGAAACTTAGCACCAGTACATAACGTCGTACGTGTATTAAATGAATTGAATTGCATTAAATAAGTACGAATCGAGTTCTTTCCACTATATGTTATACTGTTTAGTATACCATCGGGGAGACGGGTTTGAGCAGCCGCTCAACTGAACTGCCTTCTCTCTCTAGATGTATGTACTCCATTTTAGGCCACATCATCGCTTCACATCAGGCGAGATAGAGGCCAAACATAGATCTATTAAGGGTAAAAAAATCATTTTTTTAACCTATGCTGTTCCACTGCTAGGCAAAGGTCTCCCCCAGGTCTCTCTGCATGCGAAAAATCATTACTAAGTCAAAAAGGGGTCCAAGCCACAGGTTATTCTATACTGGTGAAACCACCAAGTTGACAACACTGGCTGCAAATGAAATAGCGAAGTGTATCCGCACCAGCGAAGTTTTTCACGACAATACAGGCATTCGTCACATTCGCCCGAATACATCGCAATTTGACGAAATACTTGGCCACATTGTTGCGTCAACGCAAACATTTGTCAAATCCTGTTATGGTGGCCGCAACATTATATTTGCACACTACTGTTCGGTGGTTGAATATTTGGCAAAGGGGTCGTACTTTCCAAGACAGAATTGCAGAAAATTAATTCATACAAAGTACCGCATACTTTTTGCATAAATATGTAGCAATAACTCTAAACGGTGACGAAAAACATTGTGAGGATACAGGTTCAAGAATCACAAACTGCAAGGTCATGTGTTACCGCTAAGCCGGAATAGGCCAGCGGGGTGGATTATGGCCTTCAATTCTCTTTCAATTTAAAAAAAAGTGTCCCGCAGTAATCATGCAATTTAAAATAAAAACGGCCAAGTGCGAGTCGGCTCGCGCACGAAGGGTTCCGTACCATTATCTATAAAAACGACAAAAAAACCGTGTTTGTGGTATGGGAGCCCCCTTAAATATTTATTTTATTTTTAGTATTTGTTGTTGTAGCGGCAACAGAAATACATGATCTGTGAAAATTTCAACTGTCTACTGGTGACAGACGGACAGACAGACAGACGGACAGACAGACAGACAGACAGACAGACAGACAGACAGACAGACAGACAGACAGACAGACAGACAGACAGACAGACAGACAGACAGACAGACAGACAGACAGACAGACAGACAGACGGACGGACGGACAGCGGAGTCTTAGTAATAGGGTCGCGTTTTACCCTTTGGGTACGGAACCCTAATAACGACTTTAATTCTTCGAAGTCTAAGATCGAATGTGGATGAAATTTATATGGGACCTTGACCTTGTAACAAACATACAAAAAAATACAGTCGAATTGAGAACCTCCTCCTTTTTGGAATTAGTTAAAAGTATTAAATATTAATGCTCATAATTGTAGACGTTCTCTGTAAGTGAATGCTCAGATTACTTTTTTTTTGGTGTACTGTTAACTTCTCATCTTTGTCTTAACTAAGCTCAGCAAGCAAAGTTTCTTGTCAGCCTATTCATCCTGTCCTGCTGAGTTAACTAATTAGTCAGGGGACACCGATCGATGGTGGGAAGAACTTGTACAAATTTTCACTAAAAACGGGTTTAAACTGGATTTCAGCGAGGTCCCTGAAAGGGGCTTTGATTTAGGTGAATACCGACTATGTTTACATAATGTTTATGGATGATACTGATTAAAACTTGCCAACACAATTTGAATTTTGAGTAAAACCTGTTTGAAGTAACTAAAAAGAGGCTGTCCGCTTATCTGCGTGCAATTACAAGGCGAACACGCCGCGCTTTCGCGGCAAACTCGCTGCGTACTCGTGGCGAACACTTTGCACTAGCGGCGTCTTTTGGACAGATTTCTTTTGTGCGAGTGTACAATAGTGTTGAAGTAATGCGGCGTACAGCCGCGAAGATGTCGTCGCGCACCCGCCCCGATTTCGCCGTAAGTTCGCCGCGCTAAAAACGCTCGCAAATCGCCAGTGTAAGATTAAGGTCCTTAAAAAAAAGGTTTATATGCAAAAACGATTATATATAATATTTCATGTCAACTATGTTGAAGTCACTATGAATTCAAATTTAAAATTTTACGAGTAATTTGAATTCATAGTGACATGGTGATTTCTTTGTAATTTTGTAATTTACCGCTCAACTTGGGTGAACAAACTCCAGTTTGTATTGGAATTAATATGCGTATGGCCTTAAGAGGAAATACCACGGGCTTGAGGATTGGAAATTAGGTATTTGTAAAATCTATTGCTGTCGCGCGATGCCCGAACAAGCGAGCTATCAATGTGTGAGTGGGACTGTCAATGTGTGCGTGGCACGCCGGACGACGCCGCTCCGCCCTCGCGCCCCGCACCCCGCGCCACGCTCGCACTCGGGCGCAGCAGTCTGACTGACTGAGTCTGTCTGTTGATTTCGGCGTTTGCGGAGTGTTTCATGTTATTGTTTTACCTACCCTGCTCTTTGTTTGACCTTGGCTATTGTTTACTGGACTTGTTTCTTTACTTCACTGTTTTGACTCGGCTTGTGTATTGGATTTTGGAATTTTTTCTGGTAAAAGAAGATAAATCGTGAGTAAATTTTGAATTTAATTATGAACTTTTCTGCATAGTGGTAAAGCAGTCAGCTAAAAATATATTCTACAACTACCACTCTACGTTTTAAGTTCATTTCAGTACTAAATTTTAATGCTAACCTAAGTACCTAATTTTTTTGTTACAGGTAAACCCTTTCTTTTGTTTACAATGGGTAAAAGAAAAGGGAATAAAAAGCGTTTATTTTTATCCGCTAAACGAAAAAAGCATCACTTTAGTATAAAACGTCAGATCCATTTCGCACCGCGTTCAATCTCAAGGTTGGTATTTTTTTTAATTTGATGTAGGTAACCAAAGATGTAACACGCTTGCCGATTACCTAAAATTGTGTTTGTGCTAAGGGAAGGATGACCGATTTAGAGTATTACCCCTTATTGGGACTGTCTCACGTTTTTCGTGCACGAAAATAACACTTGATTACTAGACAAAAGTGAGTGATCAATGTAGCCCCAGGACATCAAAGTAATCCCAGTTTACCAGTACCTATACCATGACTTATAATTTTATTTAGCGAGTTGACAGCTAAAGGGTTACCAAGTATTGACAAAAAAAATAGTGGAGTGTTGTACGAATAAACTAAATCGACATAAATCTAAATAATGTAGGTACTTATGTGCACATTTTATCAAAAAAATAAAAACTTATTTTTAAAACACGATTTAAAGGATTAAATATTGTAGAATTAATTATTCAAAGTAATTCTGATATTTCCACGAAAGTAGAATTACATGACTTTTATTTCGTTTAAATGAGAAGAAATAAGAGAAGGAAATTATTTTTGTTAATAATTATTATAATTTTTAGTTTTCCACTTGTTATAAACGATTTAAAGTTATATTTAAATTAAACCATTTTTATCATTCGGTCATACATCGTTCTTTACGCGAAGTCGTTCATTACCCAACTCTATTAGTTGTAGTATGGTATCATTATTTTTCATTGAACTATCAAGTCACTGAATAAAATTATAAGTCCGGGTATAAATATTTGTTCACTTTCATACCAATTTTGTTATGGTTTGCATTGTAATAGTAAGTGTACCTACTATTTACGCTGGGCCTGACTTTAATAAAATAATGAATGCCTTTTCTTTTATTTTTACAGTGATAATAACAAGGAAAACCCAGGTCCTTCATCACGAATGCGTGAAACTTTAAACGAGAATCGTGAAGTATTCGAAGAAAATGCGAGCTCATCCTCAGAGTCTACTCTTTCTGATTTTGATAAAACAGTTTGTAATGCTGATGATAACAACTGTGGCGAAGTCGTTCAAGATGAACAATTAGTAGGTCGCAGAATCGTAGATATAAAATATTTGTTTACCGAGCTTTCAAATATCAAGCACGAACACACAGACTGCACGTTTGCTGATTTAAAGTTCCTAGGAGAACAGCGAAATGGATTTATTAGCAAATATACATTTGAATGCAAAATGTGTAAAAAAACTGAAATGGTGTACAGTGAAGATCCTAAATTGAAACTATCTGTAAATGACGCTGTTGTAGAAGGAATAGTCTGTTCAGGAAATGGGTATGCACAATTAAATGAAATATGTAGTGTGTTAAATATGCCAAATATGAGTAATCAAACATACACGAAGATTGAACGAAGTCTGGCACCAAAAATTGAAGAATGTGCCCTAGACGAGATGATCGCAGCAGGCCAAGAAGAAAAAAGGCTAGCTATCTTGAATGGTGATGTAGACAAAGATGGTTGTCCTCTAATATCAGTGGTTGCAGATGGATCTTGGGCTAAACGGTCCTACAAAAGCGGATTTAGCTCGGCATCTGGTGCTGGGTGCATAGTTGGACTGCAGACCAAAAAGGTGTTATTTCTTGGAGTTCGGAACTCTTACTGCTGTATATGTGCTAGAAGTGCAAAATTAAATATAGATGTCCCTGAACATAGGTGCTTTAAAAACTGGAATGACAGCGCTAATGCCATGGAAGCGGATATAATAGCAGAAGGGTTTGCAAAAAGTATGGAGATGCATGGAGTAAAATATAATAGACTTATCGGAGATGGCGACTCTAGTTTAATGAAAAAATTGATATTGAACAAGCCATATGGGCCCAATTTCACTATAACTAAAATTGAGTGCAAAAACCATTTGCTCCGCAACTTTTGTAATAAAATCAAAGCATTAGGGAAAAAAACAAACAACCACAAAGGTTTTGTACCTGTCGATCTGAGAAAAAAAGTTGTATCAAACGTATTGCGCATGAGGAAAGCAGTGGTTGGAGCTATAAACTATAGAAAAGAAGAAGGTAATACTAATCAAGGCGATAAAATAAGAAATCTTAAAATGGACATAAAGAATGTCGCTAATCATGTATTCGGAGACCACAAAAATTGTGCGTCTTATTATTGTAAGCCGGAAAAATATATTAATGACACAAATTTGGTACCCGATCTCCAATCTTGTGGAATATGGACGGATATTCAGCAGTACCTCTTATTGTTGTTATCTAATGCAGAAAGCCTAATTCTAGATGTTACAAACAACACAGTGGAACAATTTAATAATGTCATTGCGAAATTTATTGGTGGCAAAAGGGTGAACTACACTACAAGAGGTTCATACCAGGCACGGTGTTTTGGTGCAGTAACGTCGTGGAACAGTGAAACGGGTATCCACTCACGCCTTTCAAAAAAAATTCAAGATTGTAGCCCTGGCAAATACACTAAACAGTTTATAGAGAGGAAACGGCGCTCCAAAATAAATACAGAAAAGTGTCGAAAGAGAAAAATTGCGTTCGGCGAAGATGTACCAAGCAAAAGAAGAAAAGTTACTGGACCTGACGAGAATTATGGTCAGTTAGATTTAGAACCAGATATGCCACCTGAGATATTTGAGCAAAAGAAAAATGAATTTATTTTGGAGTTAAATAACACCGAAATTGATAAGCTTCAACGGAACACTTTAGGCCAGAGCGAGAATAAGTTGTGGGCAGTTGAAAGACGTAAACGCCTTACAGCATCTAACTTCGGTCGAATTTGTAAACTACGTAAAACAACTTCAGTAACAGGACTTTTAAAATATTTCCTGTATTCTCAATTTAAGGGCACTCTTTCCACAAACTACGGTAAAGAAAAAGAAGATGAAGCAATAGAAGAATTCACAGAAGAAACGGGACTACCGGTATCAAAATGTGGATTATTCGTCGACAAACATAAAACGTTTTTGGCAGCGAGTCCTGATGGTCTTGTTGAAGAGGATGCAATAGTGGAAGTTAAATGTCCTTATAAAATTGTTGATTTATCACCTAAAGAAGGAATAGAACAAAAGAAAATAGACTTCTGCGTACTTAAAAACGATACGCTGGAGTTAAAGAAAAATCATAATTACTACTACCAAGTTCAAGGGCAATTACACATAACTGGCCGAAAATTCTGCTATTTTATTTTGTGGAGTCCTAAAGGCATGCTTTACGAAAAAATTAAAAGAGACGATGTATTTTGGCAGAAAATGGAACCGTTATTAGAAACTTTTTACATGGAATGTCTGTTGCCAGAAATAATCGACGGTCGTATCCCACGAAATTTACCAGTAAGAGAGCGAAAAGGATTAGCCACTGAATAGTTATTTTTTACACCTAACTTTACGTTTACCGTAAATTTTTTGATGTTTTTGTGATTATAGTATTTTAATAAAGAAATATGTATCAAAAAGTTTATCAGTTACTTAATATTTTCCAACAATCGAACAACACAATAATCTATTAAAAGCACTTCACGCAAAATATTATAACTAGAAATATCGATATCAATGAACAACACTAAAATATCGATACAATTATCGACTACGTGTCACGTCTCAAGCGTGTACGTAGTCCGCGCCTCCCCAACCTCAAGCCTCCCCCCGCAGAGCGCGATAGAGACAACTGCAGCTTTGACCGAAAATACCAATTAAAAGTACACAAAATCAATGATTCGTAGTCCCCTGATTTCTTCTCCAAAACTAAACCGATTTAACTGCTTTTTTCATTAAAAAATAAAGAAAGACTTTTGCCGTGTTCCTATGTTTTCTATTTTTTATATAATTTAGTCAAATTTGTTTTCTGAATGTTTGAAAACAGCGGAAAATCATGCCAATTTTTTAGGTTTTTGAATATTTATATCTCTTTTAATAATACATTTATGAGAAAAAGGAAAACATAGGGACCTGCCAATAGTAGCCATGGATATAAAAAAAAATATATATTGATCTACTGGCATTATCCAGGGAGGAAACAGGGGACTAAGTTTGTATGGAAAAACGGCCCTTGTATTTCCTCTTAAAGTTCCATTAAATTATGATGGCCTTCATAAAGTGGAACCCTACTGAAGCTCTTAATGAACATAGTACCTACTAGCTATAAGATAACCCCAAAACGGAGTATTGGTACATTTCAGATAGGGCACTGATACATGGTGGAAATAGGTAGGTAATAGCTACTAATAGTAGGATCACCCCAGAATGAAATATTGGTACATTTCGTGTGATCGGCCGTTAAAGTCTTGAAATAAAGGAGGGTTAGGAAATCACTTAGAAAGCTATTTTGTACCGGACTGTATGGACCGGACGAATGGTAATGATAATGGGAAGTAGTGCTTTCGTCTTCTTTTTGGATAATACGTACCTACATTACAAATGATATATTAAATGCGCGCGTTTGTAGTTTTGTTGTTAGCTAGGAACCGACATATACCTATGCGCGGGACTAATCAAACTGGCGATTTTCAAGCGTTTTTACGCGGCAAACTCTCGGCGAACTTGCCGCGAGTCCACGACATGTGCACGACGTGTTGTCTAAACTATAAACAGTTTTATTATAGTTTAGATAGATTACCCTCATTGTTATAAAGCAATTTCTTCCAGACAACCTTCGTGAAAGATATAAATTGAATCAATCTTCTAATTTATGCAATTAAATACATTTGCTAAACGTAAAGGCCCTGCATGATGATGCTGAGCTTACCCCTTATTGCCAAATTATAACCGCATTTAATGAATTGTATAAATATTGCAGTTATGTTAAAGTTGTTTGCAATAAAACTCATTTTCTTTCTATCTTAATATAAACAAATAAAAAATGAATAAATAAATCCAGCGGGGAAATGCCGCCAGTTTGATGGGCACTTTTAGAAGCGGGGTCGATAGCGATGGAGTCCTTATTTAGTTTTTAAGTTTTTGACTCGCGCGTGCCTATGTACGTTTTTTTTATGTAAAAATAAAGTAAATAAATTATGTATTTCCCAAGCAATAAATAAATAATCAAAACAAAAACTTTTTATAAAACACTGTCCAAATAAATTAAAATCTAAACTACTACTACTAAATTTGTCGGTACCTAAACTAAATAAACACGAATAATAATACAAAGGTGTCAGATAAAAAAAAAACTAATAACCATTTTTTGCACCTTTTGAGGTTAGGTCGGCATTGCATGCATTAATAAATGGATTTAGAATGCATTGTCATCGAATTGTGAGCTACCCTGAAAGTTTCAGCCGGGTAGCTACTTGGGAAGTGCTCGAAATTTGAGTTGCAAGAATTCCACCCGAACAGAGAGATAGACAAACTAGAAAGGGACTTAATAAAAACGTGGTAATAAAAACGAAACTAATGGCAACTAAACTAAATAAACATGAATATATACATTTGGGTATCAGTTGAGCCAACTTAATCGACATCAAATAATCTAATTATGGCCTAATTTATTGTTTTCTGAACATGAAAACTTGACAGTTCCGGGTTTACACCGCAATTCCATTTAGGAACGTTTTAGCAAATTAACCAGTCTCGAGTTATTCACGGGAAGGAAGACGGATTCCCCGGGGACAGGGCTCATAGCTTATTACTGTATTGCGCCCTATTTATTTATAACTGGATTGTCGCCCCGCGGCTTTGCAGCGGTTTTCCCGTGTTGCGGAAAATCTTATTGTAGCGAGCCCTTTAAACTATACAGGGTGGAACAAAATTTGATTTTTCAAAAAAGTATGTAGGTACTTATTCCATTACTATCAAATCTATAGCAGTAAATAAAAAAAATCCACAAAATAATTGATAACTAGCTGAAATTTCTATTTCACTAAACTGATTACGGGGGAAGGACGCGGCGGGGCGCGGGTGCACGGGGCCTACTTGGAAAAATATCGAGTTCAATTCCAACCTGTATATGTGTACCTAATGTATGTGTGTTACGTAAATGTGTAGTGGTAGGCCTCTTCTGCACGAGACCGCCTTGCGATGTACGATATCGTTGCCAGATATTCAACCGCCAAACTGTAGTGTGCAAACATTGCACTGTTCCAATTTGAAGCCACTGTTTCAAACGAAATTAATAAGTATTTTATATTTTAATTTAAGCCCTAGCGTTGAAAAGTGCCACTTTAATACGCTTGTAAGCAGCATAGGTATAATATGAGATATAGAGCGAGTGTGGCGCAGCGGGAACTCGTGCGCCTTTCGATCCGACGCACCTGGGTTCGAATCCCGACTCGGCCCTGCACCAATGACTTATAGTTAAGTGCAGATTTTGCACGCTCGCTCTAAAACGGTGAAGGAAAACATCGTGATGAAACCCGCTAACGCGCTTTGGAGTGGTAGGCTCTGGCCGTGGTTGTAATACCACCCACCGAACAAAGCCATGCCGTCAAAGCGACCTAGTCGTGTTTCGGGATGATGTTCGGTGAACCATCGGAGAGACGGGTCTGAGCAGCCGCTCAACTGCCGTCTCTCTAGATCTATGTGCTCCACCTTAGGCCACATCATCGCTTCACATCAGGCGAGATAGTGGCCAAACATAGATCTATTAAGCGTAAAAAAAAAAAAAAAAAAAAAAAATATGACCCATTTCACTTGCACGAGAAGTAAAAAAGTATTTTTTCCTATAACTAGGTCTTTTGGGACCATAGACTTCGTTCCTAATTTTCTAGATACAGAGAATACTTGTTAAAGATGGTGTGTGTTTATTATTAGTGTAATGTACAGTAAATACTCTCAAGGGTCAATTCACATTTCCCCGGAAAAAATACGAAGGAGTATTTTCGAGAATTCGCACGCTTCGCGTAACTCTAAAAGCGAAATTAACGCTTCCATTCCCTTCTGCAATCCGAATTTACTTTAACGATTATGAAGTAGAACTTCCTGTGAGGCAACCCTCTGACTGCACCTTGTGTTGACGGTGGCAATTACAAGAGGCCTATTGTGTCGGAAACCAATTATTTCACACACAATGCCACTCGAATCACTTGCTGTTCAGACGCAGCGAACATTTAATTAATAATGTTAATGAATCAACCAATTTGTGTCTCCATCGCGTTTGACGAGTGGACGTCAATGAATTGCCAAATATATGGGAGACTAGCTACGCCCCGCGGTTTCTCCCGCGGTTTAGGAGAGATCTAATAACATGGCGACTCCTACGTCTCCGTAAAAGAAACAAAAGAAACGCACTACACAAAGTAAGAATCATCAAGAAGCCCAACAAAAACAAAAACCCACAAATATTTTTCTGCCCTCGACAAAGTTCAGTATCAAGCTAAGTTCATAAAATTCATCCACTTACAAAAACAACGAAGAGCCGAGAGAAGCTTCTAAACATAAATGGCGCCCGCGTAATTCCGGGAGCCGAAAATTCAATGCGGAATTACGAAACAAGTATCAAAGGACGTCTGGGACTCCATAAAGAGATTAACCGACAACGCGCCCTTCGCTTCGCCACTCTGAGCGAATCGGCAGAATAAAAAAAAAATCGCGAAATGATGAGATATTCAAATGTTATGGTAGTTCGTCGAACAACATTAGGGAAATCGGTCTCTTGGGAGACGCGGGATCTGCCGCGAGATGTCTCCACGTCGGTACACTCCGGCAGATAGTTGAATAACCGGTATTTACATTTAAATGGATACCGTTAGGTGTTACCTGAGGCTTACGTTTCGAATTCCTTACATAAGCTTTGCTTGCGAGAAACATTCCGATCATTCCGATAGCCGTTGAAAGCAACGACTTTTTAAACTACCAACCCTCATATAACGAGACTGCTAATGTTTTGAATAAAACAACCAACGGATTTTATTAGTTTAACTCTCGTAGGCCGTCTGGGTAGTTACCAACGCTTTGCCAGTTATTCTGCCACCGAGCAGTAATGCGCGAGCATTGCTGTGTTCCGATTTGAAAGGTATTATAGCCAGCAAAATTACTGGGCATATGAAACTGATATCTCGGGCCGATGAACGCAACGCCGTGCTGTATTTAAAGTTCTGGATGGCACTGCAATAGTTGTAGGCAGGTGTGGCGCTTACCATCAGGCGAACGACATGCTCGTCTAATCACTCAGTTCCAAAAATAAAAGTTTTTTTCTCAAACATGCATGAAAATATTGTCATTATTTTCGAAAAAAGAACACGCGAAGTTAATTTACGGACAAAGATAAGCAAAAATCCATTGCATGAGCTTTTTTTGAATTTGGAACATTACAACGCTCCAGCAATGTTGTATGAAACGGCGTGCTGGGTTTATTAAATACTCTTTGGTTGGATCTCTTTTATCATTCTTGGCATACCAAAGTAACTGTAAGTCTCTTTGCATAAGCATAGCCATAAATGCATTTGCCTTTCGGTACAGATGATAAATAGAAAATTGGCGGCAAAGCTGAAAATTCGTCTTCATTTATTATTTACATACTTAATAAATATTTATTTCCCTGCGTTATTTTATAGTATGCCTCGGCGGAAATGGCAATTGCCTGTCTCGTATTAGTGACACATACTCGACCTGCAATTGCCTATTTCACGGCCTTTGCAATAATGTAATTAACTACTTGCGGCGTTCACGAAACAGAATTAATTTTAAATCTGTATCTACGAGTATTTCACGATAATCCAAGTGTACGCCGAGATGTTTTGGAAACATTTCATAGCACAAACGAAATCATCACCGCACCGGTTTGTTCGTAATCTCTTTACAACCGCCCCACACGGACCTAAGTTCGCCGGCATATTTCATTTAACAAACACATTTGAGAGTACGTGTTGAGTTGTGAACTGAGGCTGTAAAATACCGCAGATTTTAACATGGATAGAATTTAAAAACACCAATAAAACACCAAGATAGGAACATATTATGCAAATTTTTACTAGAGGTAGTTTTCTCGTATGCGAGAGGCCGTCTGGGTGGGTACCACCGCTTTGCCAGTTATTCAGCAGCCAAGCAGTCTGCGCGAGCATTATTGTGTTCCGGTTTGAAGAGCATTATAGCCAGCGATATTACTGGGCATTATGAGACTCAACAGCTTATTGTCTCAGGGTGACGATCGCAGTACAGCGCCGCGCATGATTTTGCTTAACGGAGTTCTGGGTGGTGCTGTTATTGTTTTGGGCTGGCGTATTGCTTACCATCAGGCAAAACGACCAGCTCGTCTTGTCATTCAGTCACATAAAAAAAAATTGCCGACATTCCTATCATTTTCCAATTTTTTACCCCCAATGCAAAAAGGAGGGGTGTTATAAGTTTTACTACTATGTGTGTCTGTCTGTGGCAACGTAGCTCTTAAACTGGTGAACCGATTTGTATGTTCAGTGTAATGTGTGATGTCTTGATTAAATGTGTTTTCTTTCTTTTCTTTCTTTATTTGGATGCGGTTTTTTTATTAAGCAGGTTTTCTAGCCGTAGTTCTTAGACATGTTTTATCAAAATCATTTCAGCCGCTGCTGTTTACTACATTGTTTAAATCCTTTAACGACAATTTAGGTATTTTGTGTCGGGGTGTTTAAATTTTAGGCCACTTAAATTTGTTAATTACTTAATTATACTTTGCAGTGCGAATTACATTCGTCTGACATTTCAAATAAGTTCATCGTGTATGGTGTAATGGCATGTCGTTATTGTTTTTACGTTTTTATTCAATGTGTCGGCAAGCAAGCAGACAGCCCGCCTGAAGGTAAGCGGTTACCGTCGCCTATGGACATCTGCAGCACCAGAGGCATTGCTGATGCGTTGCCGACCCTTAAGTGTCCCTTAAGAAGTCTCTAAAGGTCCCTAAAGACGCTTAAGGGAATTAATAGAGCCCTTAAGGACTCTATTTGTTTTTTCAAAGTCATGATAATTTGATTTAAAACTTTTATAGTATTTTAATTGATTATTATTTTGTGTATATGAAGTTTAAAAGTGCATTTGTGCCTATTTAAAAAATATCTTTTGACATTACTTCCTATTCGTTTTTCTACAGCGAAAAGTATATGTCCTATTCTAGAACCTAAAAAAAGTATCATCTATACAAGTAAGTAATTTCTTAAGAATCTGTTCAGTTGTTACGTTACAGAACTAAGGTAACAAATACAGACACTTACATACCTTTACACACTCTTTCGCATTTATAATATTAGCAGAATTGTACGGTTTTACCTGTATATGCATACCTTTACTTACATGCCGATAGATATTTTTGGGTTTGTTTGCGCTAAAGCAGCTTAATATGGAAACACAAGGTCTTTTCTCTTAACAAGTGGTGGTTACCGTCTCTACCGTTTGATAGGAAGAAAATAGCACAAACGTGCCGTGTTTCCCGCTATATTAACACTTGATAAGAGGCGCTATACACGTAAAAGTAGCTATGAGATACAAGAATTGAGGAAAATGCGGGGAAATTGCAATCTGCCGAGGGTTGTCGCCGCGTTTCTCTTTTGTTCGAGAGATTACTTTGTTAGCACCGACTAGGCAAATTTCCTTCACGGTGAATACAGGAATGGAAGTTCCGATATAAAAAATCCTCTCGCCCCAAAACACAAATATTTCCACAGTTTCAATTTGCTTTATGTATTGTATTGAACAATATTATTATATCAGTAGAACAGCTATTTAAATATAAGGTTCATTCTCAGAAGTATTGTTTTCAGGGGTCCGTAACACATTGCTTCGTATAATAAATACAGGGCCATAAAATTGAATTTAGTGAAATTTCGCTTATGATTTTTAATTTATTATATATGTAATTGTCATTATGTAAATATATATATATATAAATGTATGTATATTATATTTATTTATACGTATATTTATAATTTAATTTGCATTTGTTTCGAAAAACTACCGTCCTTCCAAATTATGTTAGTCCTTTCTGTTCAAAGGTTGCCTGAATCAGATTGCTTTGAGCGATAAGACCGCCTTTTGTTATGCTGATTACTGTGAAATTTATTTGTTTTTCATGTACTTATTTTTAATGTTTTTAACAATAAAGTGTTTATCTATCTACCTTCGTCGGTATTTCCTTTGAGCTACAACATGGAGTTCTTTAAAAGGGGAATTAATAGACTTCTTAAGGGTCGGCAACGCATCAGCAATGCCTCTGGTGCTGCAGATGTCCATAGGCGACGGTAACCGCTTACCATCAGGCGGGCCGTCTGCTTGTTTGCCGACACATTAAATAAAAAAAAAACTATCTATCGTTTAAAATTATTACTTTTTCTCAAGATCTGTCACCAATCTCTATATCAGTTCGAATCTAAAAGTAATTAAGATATATTTATAGTGTAACACACATTTTTATTTCTTCCTCTACTATACGGAACCATAAGCGCAAGTAACGCTCGCTTGTAATTTTCCCCCAAATCTAAATTCCGAATACAAAGCAAATACGCCTACGCTTTATTAAGGAAATTTTCGTCACCTTCAGTCGCAGGTGTTCCAAAACTAATCCAAAGCAAGATGAAGTCTGTCAAACTGGTTCTAGCTCTCGTCTTTTTTCTGTTGTCATATTTTATGTTTACGGTGAGTGATGAAAAGTTTCTTTTTTAATTATACTGTGTGATGAGTCGAGCAACTCGTTCGCCTGATAGTAAGCTCCACACCTGCTAATAACAATGCAGTACCACTTAGAACTTTTTAAAAAGCACTGCGTTGCACTGGATTGCGCTTTTTACTTTGAGACATCAGATATTAAGACTGCACACTACCTCAAAACTGCTTTACCGTTCGCGTTTGAAGTTGCATATCAATAATAGTATTGAATCAATCGTGTTGAAAAAAATATATAGTATAGTTGAGGATATACTCTGATGTCCATACGTTGCAAAAACACGATTACTAAAAAAATCTCGATACAAAAAATTCACAAACTTCTTACTTAAATTTTGTAAATAAAAAGCAGTATACAGTTAATACTTGACCTATTATAATGAAACTTTTTACACAAATCTGAACTAATATAATACGTGTATCTTATGTATTCAATTTAAAATAATGTTATTTTTTATTTTGTTAGAAATTTAATACCGAAATATTGCGTGGAAAACTACACGTCCGCGACAGCCGCTGTGTTGGTTCAGACGCGCTCCGGCACTCGCTCCCGCTCGGCCGCGCAACGTACCTACTAGGTGCGAGCGAGATAGTTGCGACTGTAGCTACGAGTTGACGGGCCGTCGCGTGGGAGCATTTTGATTTGAGCTGGGGTAGTGTGGGCTCTTAAGGTTCATATACCCAGTAATTTCGCTGGCTACAATGCCCTTTAAACTGGAAGATAGTAATGCTTGCGCACTACTGCTGGTCGGTAGAATAACTGGCAAAGCTGTGGTACCTATCTAGACGGCCTCCCGCATACAAGAGACCTACCACGAGTAAAAAACAGTTTTTTATGTAGTAATCTTTAAACTTTCGCGATTCTAACACATAGTTTATGATAATGAAACGGGACTTGATCGCGCTAAAAACATTAATTTTATTTACCTCGACGTTTCGACCAAGTTGCATTGGCCGTGGTTACGAGAAGACTGAAGAATGCAGGTATCAGCGTCGAGAAAGGCGGGCGTTGTCACCAACAGTTTGTTGTCAACAGTTGTCAGTTTTTTTTTTATGTAACTGAATGACGAGACGAGCTGGTCGTTTGCCTGATGGTAAGCAATACGCCAGCCCATAACAATAACAGCACCACCCTGAACTTTGTTTTGCAAAATCCTACGCGGCGCTGCACTGCGCTCGTCACCCTGAGACAATTAGCTGAGAAAATGCAAAACAAAGTTCTGGGTGGTGCTCAATCAATCAATCAAAAGTTCTTTATTTCAATTTTGTCGTCACAGACGCCCTTATGAACGTCAATTATTACAATGACTCTACCACCGTATTGGAAAAAGAACCACTACTCAGAAGATAAGGCAAGAAAGAAAGTGCTGTTATTGTTATGGGCTGGCGTATTGCTTACCATCAGGCAAACGACCAGCTCGTCTCGTCACTCAGTTACATTAAAAAAAAACACCACTTTGCCAGTTGTTGTGCCACTAAGCAGTAGTGCGCAAGCATTACTGTGTTCTGGTTTAAATGGCATTGTAGCCAGCGAAATTACAAGGCATATGAGGCTTAATATCTGATGTATAGTGGTGATAAGCGCAGTGCTACGCAGTACTTTTCATGGTATTAAAAGTTCACTTTATTACACTGCAGGCGTGGCGCTTGCGATTAAGCGAACGTCTTGGTCGTCCCATTAATCAGTTCCATAATAAAAATTATTGTTTAATCATCAACTTTTAGGTAGTAGTGTAAATCCATTAGATTAAATCCGTTTATTGACTTAAAAGGCACGCTCGCTCTAAAACGGTGAAGGAAAACGTGATGAAACCCGCTTACGCGCTTTGGAGTGGTAGGCTTGGCCGTGGTTGTAATACCACCCACCGAACAAAGCCATGCCGTTCGTGATTCAACCACTGACTTAGGCCTTTTCTTCACTGGTTCATCGGTACAATAACGATTAGACCCCTGTCTTGTCGATGTTTGAGCGAGTGTGCCTTTCGATCCGACGCACCTAGGTCGAATCACGGCTCGGCCCTGCACCAATGACTTATAGTTAAGTGCAGATTTTGCACGCTCGCTCTAAAACGGTGAAGGAAAATATCGTGATGAAACCCGCTTACGCGCTTTGGATTGGTAGGCTCTGGCCGTGGTTGTAATACCACCCACCGAACAAAGCCATGCCGTCAAGCGACCTAGTCGTGTTTCGGGATGATGTTCGGTGAACCATCGGGGACGGGTCTGAGCAGCCGCTCAACTGCCGTCTCTCTCTAGATCTATGTGCTCCATCTTAGGCCACATCATCGCTTCACATCAGGCGAGCTAGTGGCCAAACATAGATCTATTAAGCGTAAAAAAAATGAAATCGAACCCGCAACCCTTATGGTATATGAGATATTAGCTGACCTGCCCAACCACTACGCCATAGCAACGTATTTTGTAGCAATAATCATATAGTGTCCTTTTTTTCAGATTTCGGCGGTGCCTAGTTTTGATGAAGCTAATTTAGGTGAATTTTCCGAGGGTTGGTCCGAAGTTTTCAAAGATGGCCTTAAGTTTATTACTACCACTAGTAGTACAAGTAAACCGAATCTCATTGAAAAATCTACTGAAAGTAGTCTATATAATAAAATGCACATTATAACATAAAAAAGCATTATTTTTATGTTGTACCGACCTCGCCTACAAATCTACTTTTTTTTGGAATTGCATAATGTGACGAGCAAGTCATTTGCCTGATGGTAAGCGCCACGCCTGCCCATAACAACTGCAGTGCTGCCACCCAGAACTTTAATACCATATGTTAGGTTTTGAATGTTTTTCGTACTAATTTATAGTAAAATTTAATAAGTTTTAGAATGGTAACACGAATTGAACAAAATGTCAAGACGATGAAAAAAAAAATTGATAGGAGGGTAGATGGCTTTTGGGCTTGCAACGGTTCAGGTGTGGAAAAAGGGAGATTGTGGTAAAATTGATTGGATTTGTGTAATAAACGCATTGAAAAGGTAAATTATGTCTTTCTTCAGGTTTGTACTCAATCCTTGCATGAGTTGACAGGTAGGTTTTACTACAAATAAAAAGCACTGGACACCACTGCATTGCGCTCATCACTCCGAGACATCAGATATGAAGTCTCATAGGCCCAGTAATTTCGTTGGCTACAATGCCATTTAAACCGGAACACAGTGCTTGCGCACTACTGTTTGGCGCAAGCAAGCTACTTGCAGCAAGTTTACGTTTGTATGGTCATATAGATACTGGGTTAATTAAGTACTCCAGCCCAGAAGGACGCTTTTAAAAAAATATTTTAATTTTCTTTATAAATTTAATTCGAAATAATATTACAATAAAATTACAATTGTCGAAACTCGTTCGAAGTGTGAACAAAGAACGCCTTAAAAACTAAAGTAAATTTCCATGCAGTGCCCAATTGACGTCAATGGCCAAGTGCTGACACCGCGCCTCGTGCTCGCTGGGTTGCTAATCTGGGTCGCTGCAAGCGCATCGGTTTCCCTATGTTAGCCTTGCGTAACTGGTTACACAACACAAATGACATTCTGGGAATATCACCTACTCACTTAGTTGAAGAATAATTTACTCATATTCTAACTAGGTATTGCAATCCCGCAGCTCGTTCAATCCCGTGGGATTGATATCCGGGATTACACAATCCCGCGCGGGATCATGCGCAATCCCGCATTTTTGAAATTATGTTATAAAATCAAATTGTAACTACAGATTTTGCGTTAAAATCTATTTTATTAAACATTTCTTACATTAAGCAACAGAAATTATTTATTTTCTTTTAATTAAGTATGAGTTATTAGTAATCTGTTTTCTTAGATTCATCTTTAAATGTTTGGCATAGTTTAATAGTTTTGTTTAATTTTACCCTTACTCCTAACAGTTTTATATTTTTGTTCATTTCTGTGCGTAACGGCAACGTCACGCTCGTGCTACTCGCGATTTACGCGAAAGAATTAGCACCAAATTTTTAATTAGAGGAATCCGCGGATCCGCGGTTTGAAGGTGCGGGATCCAGCAGATTAATAAAAACAGTGGGATCCCGCGGGAATGCGTGATCCCGTTTTGCGGGATTGCAATCCCTAATTCTAACTTACTTCGCTTTCAAGATTAATTTCTCAAACAGAATTGACGAAGTACTACGTAATTTACTGCCTACATAAGACTATGTATTTGAGTTGTATACACAGATCCTGTTATAGATATGCAAATCAGAATTCTGAATATTATAATAAAGCAAACACAACTGCGGAAGATCGGTTTAGTCCCATCTCGGCACCCATGAATTTATTTATCATGCCCACGAAACATTCCCATCTCGGCACCCTGTCGGCATTGTTTGGTACACATAAAACAATTGAAACACATCAGTATAGTAAGTAAATCAACTTGATTATTTATTACTTCAAAATACATACATATTTTTTTTAAATTACCGTTTATAAAACATGTTAATTTAAAATACTAGAGTATACTGGACAAAGCAAATTATATTATTGTGGATCTTAAAAATAGTTTCACAAAAATATTTTACTAACCTAACAATGATTTAGGACAGGGTGCGGAGATGGGAATGTTTAGTGGGCATGATAAATTAATTCATGGGTGCCGAGATGGGAAAGTGCCGAGGTGGAACTAAACCGGAAGATCCTCGTCAATCAGTCGCCGCGCAGCTGGCTGACGAATTTGGTCAAATCGTCACCTTGCTTCGTTATTTATGTCACTTGTGTATTTGTTATCAAATTAATGTGAATAACTAAAAGATTAATATAAAACTAAACAATAACAATAGAAACGTAAAAAAAAAAACATTAATCCATCCATCTATCCATCCATTCATCAACCCATCCTCACAAACTTTCGCAATTATAAGTAGAATTAGTCAATATGGATACCATATTTAAATTGTACTCAACAATTGTTTTAGGTCATAATGCACGCATAATGCATGACTGCATAGAACTTTTTAGTGATTGTAATATTACCCAATAGTTCAGACTGTGCTGAAAAATAGTAAATTATCACCAAAGTAGGCTCCACTAGAAGTCTCACTCATCACCCCTTCATGTCGCTTTCTCTACTGGACCTTCGCTCTACTCGGCCTCGTAGGCTCCCTTCATTCAGGACCTCCTTCGCGAGCTTCTGGCTCCGCGCTTTTTTTTTTTGGGTAAGAGCGAGTTGAACCACGGAAGAGTGAGATGCGGCAATTTGGGTAAGATTTGGTGGTCATTTACAAAATTTGATCTGCCGATACAATTTTTGGATATAAGTGTATGGGATCTCAAAGATTATTTTGATGGTCATTGTATTGTTTGCCGTTACGACATGACAAGGATTTGATTCATCAATGTTTAAATTTGTTCTAAAACCTAAAACTGTCAACTCAAAGAGAAAGTTACCTCTAAATGCCTATCTCACCATTAGATTTTGTAAAACAAGCGCATACTTTGCACTTTGTTGTAAAGTCGTATTTGCTTCACACCAGCTTGAAGATTAATGACTTAATAACCATACCAATAAGGTTCAGAATTGTGTGTTACACAGAAAACAAGCAATTGTGATTTTTTAATATCCCCGGTCCGTAACAAGGCGACAGACAGAGGCACGGCATCAATCTCGGTGATGCCTAATATTGTTGGAGCGTAGGACGTTGAGCGATGATCTCTCTCCGATATTAAATATCAAGACGTCTTCATTTAATTACCAGCTGAAGGAACAAATGGAACGTTTTTAATACGCGTCTTTTGTGGTTTAGCGGCTTTTTTACAAGCTTTTATATTAACTTGCAATGCACAAACATTGCCACCCAAAAAAACAATTGTTTGGGTAAAATCTTGCAAGTTGAAACAGAACCACTTCCTCTTATCATACGGAGATGAAATTGTTCATACTTGTCAAAGTCCGATGACAATATAATGTTATGGTGACAGCCAGCTGATCTGATGATGGAGACGAAAGGTAGACAATGGAACTCCTTGACGGATTATCGTAAACTACTAGTGTTTGGGCTCATTTTAATCTGCTCGCGGTTCCGATTACGAATTTGTTAAAAGCTTGCCTTGATACATATATTTTTCAACAAATATCTTAAATATCTTTTTGAAGATTATAGAGTGAGCGTTTTAAATAAATAAATGAAAATAAGATTTAATTCGAATTAATCCGTAGTTGTGTAAGTATATTTTTTTTAAAACATGTTACTAGGTCTTTGTATGTGGTCGTAAGGCGTTATTTATTTATCTATTTTTGCAAAGAAATGTAAATAACCAATGTCTTATATTTTCATAATTCTTTTTTCTTGTGTGTATGGTCTGCCCCGGCATCGTATTTTAGGGTTCCGTACCCAAAGGGTAAAATGGGACCCTATTTCTAAGACTCCGCTGTCTGTCTGTCTGTCACCAGGCTGTATCTCATGAACCGTGATAGTTAGAAAGATGAAATTTTCACAGATAATGTTTTTATGTTGCAGCTATAACAACTACTAAAAATAGAATAAAATAAATGTTTAAGGGGGCTCCCTTACAACAGACATGATTTTTTTGCAGTTTTTATAGATCACGGTACGGAACCCTTCGTGCACAAGTCCGACTAGCACTTGGCCGGTTATTTTTATAGACCGCTCCACCTGGCCGAATAACTGTTTTCATTCAGACAGCAACTGGGACCACACGGCTAACGTGCCCTCTGTAGCATGATAACGCACAGATGTAAACGCTCCAAATGGTCACCCTCTCGGATCTTTCATTTTCGTGTCAGCAACATCGTTCAGAGCGAGTGTGGCTTAGTGGGAGCTCGTGCAACTTTCGATCCGACGCACCCAAGTTTGAATCCCGCTGGCCCCGCACCACTGACTTTCTTAAGTTATGTGCGGATTTAACACTCGCTCCAAAAACGGTGAAGGAAAACATCGTGAGGAAACCGGCATGTCAAAGAATTTATCACAAAAATTCAAGGACATATGACATCTACCAACCCGCACTGGGCCAGCGTGGTGGATTATGGCCCATTCTCTCTCTATGAGAGAAGACCCGTGTCCCAGCAGTGGGAACGTGATGGGCTGATGATGATGATGAACATCGTTCAGGTAAAATTCAGTCAAACACATCTTTCTGGAAGAGATTGCTACAATCGATCGCCGATTTGTACATAGAACTTTGTGTCGATATTATTTTTGTAAACTGGTTGGTAAACCTACATTAAATAGTTTTGTTTTTATGTACGTAATATTTTGATGGGGGAGATCTTTGCAGCACTGGGAAAATTGGTTATATTATAAAAATTTGGTAACTTTTTCCAAGCCGTTAAAATTGAATACAAATAATTAATTTTTTTTTAAAAATAACCGACTTCAAGACTAATCTTATTTTTTATGCATATGTTATTTTTTTCAAAAAGTGCTGAATTAATTTCGATAAAATTTATATGGGACCACCTCTGAAGTATGACCTACCAAACAAAGAAAAAATCATCAAAATCAATTCATAGACAGATAGATAGATAAACACTTCATTGTTAAAAACCTTAAAAATAGGTACATGAAAAACAAGTACATTTCACAGTAATCAGTATAACAATAGGCGGTCTTATCGCTCAAAGCGATCATCATATTCATAATAATTGGCATCATATTTGGAATCATAATTGGCTTCATAATTGGCTTCATAATTGGCGGAGTAAACTCGTAACATAAAAAAACATACCGTCGAATTGAGAACCTCTTTTTTTGAAGTCGGCTGAAAAGCTGAAAATACGCGAAGAAATGCACTGTAAATCAGAAGGCGCTGGTGTCGTTACGCTAAGTGCGCTATGAAAATATACGAGAGCTCTGAAACGTATACCTACTCGACGCTGGGAAGTAACGAGTATGTTGATAGGATATATAACGTTGATGCTGTAGCTCTATCATTTTAAAGCTTAGCTTAAAAGCTATGAAACCAGTCAAAACATTAAAAAGATAAGGAGTAGGTATATTGCCTCAAATCTATTCTTTTTTTATTCATTATTCACCAGGGCCCTAATTCACTATGACAACTTGGCAATTCCTTGCTTCAAGGAAACGTCGATTCCTTCATTAATAAACGACATCTGCGAAATTTGTATTCTCTATGACGTGTCAATATATGAATGCGTCATAGAGATGTCGTTTATTAATGAAGGAATCGACGTGATTTCGAAGCAAGGAATCGACGTGATTTCGCCAAGTTGTCATAGTGAATTGGGGCCCTGACCTCACTATCTCACCTGATGGTAAGTGACGATGCGGTCGACGATGTAGCACGCTTGCCAAGATAGTACCTATTCGTGAAGTTACTCTCAGATTGTAACTATCGGAAAAGACTGTTCATGTTCTACTACAGTAACACAGACAAGATGTTTTAAGCCTAATTATTAGATTTGTCTCTAAAATGTTATACTGATGGTTTTTTAGCTGTGAAAAGGGTTAAGTAATTTATGTTTTATAGTTAATCAGACCAAAGAAAATAAAATCAAAGGCCCACGGCAGCCTCTGTGGTGTAGTGGTTGTGTAGGTTGGCTCAATTTCATATACTACTGAGGTTCCGGGTTCGATGTTCTTTTTTTTTTTTACACTTAATAGATCTGTGTTTGGCCACTATCTCGCCTGATGTGAAGCGATGATATGGCCTAAGATGGAGCACATAGATCTAGAGAGAGACGGCAGTTGAGCGGCTGCTCAGACCCGTCTCCCCGATGGTTCACCGAACATCATCCCGAAACACGACTAGGTCGCTTGACGGCATGGCTTTGTTCGGTGGGTGGTATTAGAACCACGGCCAGAGCCTACCACTCCAAAGCGCGTAAGCGGGTTTCATCACGATGTTTTCCTTCACCGTTTTAGAGCGAGCGTACAAAATCTGCGCTTAACTATAAGTCATTGGTGCAGGGCCGACTCGGGAATCAAACCCAGGTGCGTCGGATTGAAAGGCGCACGAGTACCCGCTGAGCCACACTCGCTCTAATGTGCTAATGTGCACACAAAAAACGCAAGTATTTGTTTCGTGTCTGGGTATTGTGGGACCATGGTCAAAACCTGGTTCCTTAGACACAGGGAATCCTAGGAGGGGATCAATAAAAAACCAGGATCAATGTTAAAAAATGCAATACAAGTTTCTTGCCCGATGCATATATCTTTTGTTTTCTCTTTATTTTGTGAAGGGAGTTTTGTCATTATTGACAATGTCACTCCCGTAATTACAACTCAAACTACTAAACTACTATAGGCCGACCGTTTAACTCGCGTATCGCCTGCGCGGTGGAAAGAGCTTACGTCTCTGCTCCGCGCACCCCTTTCACCCACCCGCTAACATCTCCCCTCGCTCCCTTCTTACCGCGCAGGCGATACGCGAGTTAAACGGTCGGCCTTATAGACAGGTTTCATGCTTATCAAATAAAGTTTTAACAGCATCTCGGCCTATATATCTTCTTAATGTTAGTTAATTGCATGCCATTAATTAACTCATTTATGTAACAAGCAAGAAACTTTCTTCGTCTGGTATGAGACCGGCAAAAACCTTGCTTTGCTTAACATTTTAGACCAACCAACATCTCAAACATATTTACACGGCAAGTTTCCGAACGAAACCTATCGAAATAAACTGCACAACTCATGCACCGCTTGTGCCTTCAATAACTTCAATATGTTTTGCCGTTTCATTATACTTTCATGCAATTTCTGCTCCAAAATAACTATGCTAAAACCTTTTTGTACGAGATAGTGTTTATTGCGCTATAACTCGACCATAAAAGCTCGTGGAAAGGTTCTCACTTCCAGTACTATCGTACACTTACCCGTTGAGAGATATCCGCGTGAATGCAAAGAATTCTACGTGCTAAAAGCTGGTTAGAATGATGGGGAACATAGACGAGGAGTGGACAGGGGATTGAAAGTTTTTCTACGGAGGCGGAGCCTGGCCTCATCCTGTCCACCATTTTGAAAATTGCTGTTGCTCATTTTTGTATATAAAGTTATTTATTTATTTATTTAATCTTTATTTCAGGCAACATTAAAATAAGTTACAGATGTTATTTACAAATGTTAATAGATAGCTTTGATTTTACCAAGTTTTTATTATTTTTTACCACGTTTTATAAAGTCACTTACTTGTTTGTCTGTCTGTCGATTTGGGTGCAATCTTGCAACTCAAATTTCGAGCACTTCCCGATTAGCTATCCGACTGAAACTTTCAGGCTAGCTCACAACTCGATGACAATGCATCTTAAATCCATTTATTAGCATGCGACGCCGACCAAACCTCAAAACGCGCATAAAACGTGGTTGTTGATTTTTTTATTAATCTGTCACTTTTTTTGCAATATGAACGTAGGCTGGTTAGTTTTGCAGGCGTGTCGTATATTTTGCGACATTTTGCACGTCTCGTCACCTCATCAGACATAAAAGAAATCTTTCGTAATCTACTCTATTCAGTTCTCCGAACCTCCGGCTTTCCAAATCCTACAAGAAAATAAACGAGTCATACGTATGCCTTAACTTACCCACCCAAATATCGAGAAATACACCCGTGAGCGAGACTGAATTTATTTCTCGGGCCGGAAAGAATTTGCCGTCGACCTGCCCGTAATATGCACAGATCCCTTGAAATATACTTGCGACCTCGCATTCGTCAGTATTACCGGAGTGGTCACAAGTAAAGATCGAGCTGGGAAAAAGGCCAAGTGCGGGGCAGAATCGGCACGATCCATTTCTGTAACATAACGTATTAAAGCGCACCTTTTTTATGTAAAGGCTTGTCTCAAATAAATACCCGTCATTAGAATTACAATCTAGCCTAATAAGACTAATAAGTAATTTTTTTATTTAAACTGCTAAGTAGAGTAAAACTAAGAATATGTCCATCAACACTTTTCTTATTGTCTGTATTAATGCGAAGACACCTATATGTTCTTGTGTTCTTTATAAGTAGCACTAATTGTTTAAACTACGGTTCACTGACACTTCACTAAACTAGCTTAAAAGATTTTGTTCTTTTTAATCTTCTCACTAGGTCTGTGTTGTTAAGGAGCTGGATAGCCTCGACGTTCACGTGATGGTGAAACCTAAATTCATGAGCTTTGGCATACTTTTTGATTACAACAGTGATGAGGTCCACTTTCAGGTCCCGATGGAGGTCGTCATTTCTTATATAGAGTTAATTGCGATTTAGTTATTGCTGTTCATTCTTTTTTTTACCGTTGGGCTGAGGCCTTCTTATTTTGTATTTTACTAGCAACTCGCCCCGGCCTTGCGCGGATGCAATTTACTAATGTGGTGTCATTTTTCGACGACTTGATTACGAAACATTGAACTACTCTGCGTAAACTTAATATTATATTGTACATGTTAACCTTTCTTTAAAAAACTCTAAATGACAGTGAAAACAGTATCAAAATCCGTTGGATGAAAGCTCTCCGATAAATGTGTCCAATCTAGTTCTACGTCGATATAGATTCTAACCATTTCTTCTTCTGCGCTCTTGTATGGGTGTGTGGCTAACCCTGGTATCGGAGTTTTTATACCGCCTGAAGGCCTCCGACATGACCTAATAACCAGTAAAGGCTTTATTAGTTTAAGTTCGTAATCCAAAGAGCCCTAACACAAGCCAATAAAATCCCAAGAACATACCAACCTAACTAGAAATTAATAACTTACTACAAAAGGCTGCCTTTAATTGCAGTTTTATATCTCAAAGTGGCTCTGGAGTTGAAGTCGCCGAGACGGCTTTCCGTTCCGCCCACTGCTACTTCGGAAACTTGGCTTTAACTGCCCCGCTTACCCTAATATCTGTCTAACTATTCTAATTTTAAAGGCTGCCTGATGGCTCTAAGATTACCGTTGATCGTTATAACTGGAGTAACTGTTAATTTAGTCGTTATAACGGTCGTTAAAGCTGTTAATGGTGTAATTAACGTAATTCGAAGTAGCGGTTGATTGTTTATGAACGTTCCTATGTTTTCTTTGTTCCGTTCTAAATTTGAAATAGGTTAAGGAGAACTTATTTCAAATCCAGTGTACGAGTGTAGTCCAAGAATATTAATCAAATTAGAGCAACTATCTCGGAATAAGAGAATATCAGCAATGAAGTTGTATAAACCTCTATTTTGGCACCCTAAAGTTGATAATTGCAATAAATGTGTAAAAAATCGATTTTTTACTTTTGACCTTGGATATCTGTAGTCGCGAACACCCTACGATATGTAGGTTTGAGACAAATTTTAGGGTGTCAAAATAAAGGTTTATAAAGTTTATAGCTGACTATCTCTCATTCCGAGGTGAAACCCCTAATTTTCTGTACTATACCAAGAATAAACCGTTTTGCTTCGAAATAAAGTATTTTAATGTAACTGAATAACGAGGCAAGCAGGTCGTTCGCCTGATGGTAAGTCATACGCCTGCTCATAACAGTTGCAGCACCAGTCATCCTTAGACAAACAGTACAAGCTATATAATAGGTAGGTAATTATATACATATACTAGCTGCGCCCCGCGGTTTCCATTTTTTTTGTTTTTTTGCGGTTTATATTTTTGAAGTTTTGTATTTACTAATTTTTTATGGGCAGACGTGGCGCTTACTATCAAGTCAACAACCTACTCATCTCATTGCTCAGAAATAAAGGCATAGCTACAGTTTATTAAAATTAAATTATTATTATTATTTAATCTTTTTTCAGGCAACATTAAAATAAGCTACAGATGTTATTTACTTATTCTACGGCCCATATAAATATATACCTTAACACTAACATACATACAATTTATATTAAAACATTTAAAATATTTATGCGACTCGTTTTGTCGGCGACGTGTGACGCAACTGCGCGGTGTAGCTTGCAGGCGTCCTCTGAATCGCCGAAACACGACACCCTTTGGCCAGAATTCCTCACTCAACTAGATCGACAGATGTTCAGTGGGAACTCACACCACAAAAGAATTAAAATTCACGTTGTGGCGCGACTCCAACCGCACGACCTTTAGAGGAGCATTGGTCTTCTTCACGACGTACTCAGTCACATCTTCAGCCTTGATGGAGAAGTGTAGGCGAGGTGAGGTCAATGCCCTAGCATTATATCTACATAATTTTACTATGAAAATTAACGTGGTTTGGACACATTATTAATAATAATTTACGGGTGACACTCACGTTTAAATTGGAATAATCCAACTATAGTTTCAACCACATCCGGTGGTCTTTTTCAAGGTGAGTGGGGTACGCTCGCGAACGCGTCACGCCTTGCACTGCGGGCCGCTGCACGCTCCGCTCGCTGCGTGAGCGTCGACGCTGGTTGGTGGGCGGGGCGGGGAACTGTTGGGTCCGTCGGCACGATCGGCTGCAAGTCGTCGTCGTCACTGGAGTCTCCTTTAGTGCCATCTGGGACCACCCGGCAGACCGAACTCAATGTGTCACCACTAGTACAAATGGTAACCTGGAGGTCATGTCTTCGTGGAGCGTATACTAGATACGCTCCACGAAGACATGACCTCCAGGTACCCGGCAGGGTCCATCCTCCATCCCTGTTGAAGTTAGGACATAATTTCGATAGCCTCTCGAATTTTGCGGGGCACGTAGAAGTTTCACGCGACAAGACCTGAGCCTTGTCGAAGCGGATGTAGTGGCGTGTATCCGACTGCAGAGAATGTTCAACCACTGCCAAACTGTTGCTATCAAGATTCTTCATGGGGCGTCTGTGTTCCGTGAGCCTAGTTGAAACGTTCCTTCTTGTTTCGCCGACGTAACACTTCCCGCAGTCACAAGGAACCATATAGACACCGGGGACGCCCAGTGGGTCTTTATCCTTGGGCGAACGAAGAAGCTGTCTAAGCTTTGTTAGGGGACGGAATATTGTCTTGATGCTGTACCTCCGGCGTAACAAGTTTCGAATACTGTCCGTCACCCCTTTAATATATGGTAGATATGCTACCGCTTCTTTAATAATAATTATAATTCTTTAATTCAGGTAACATAAGAAACGGTAGTTACATGAGTGACTAAAGTTATTTCAAGACAAGACAAAAAAGACTGCTAGAATGAAAGCAAGCCGTTAAATAAGACAGATTGCTGGAGTGGAGACCCAGAGCCAACACCCGAGGGCGAGGCAAACCAACGCAACGCTGCGCTGGGTAGACGATATCAGACGACACGGAGGCCATGACTGGATGAATCGGGCACAGGATCGTGGAGGAAAAGGCCTATATCCAAGAATGGCTCACAAAAAGACCTACATGATGATGATGATGATGATTATATATATATATATATTGTTTTATAATATATATATAAATCTTTAAGCACATGAATAAGGTTCGAAGATATTAAATAAGGCCAATTGAGGGGCAATAGCTTTGAAATAGAGATCGGAAAACCTTCTTAGAAAATCATGCGAAATTAAAAAAAACAATGTACTTTACCTAGAATCTAAGGAAACATGAATAATGGTAATATATTGGTAAAGAAAATGATATATAACCTTTATGAAAAATATAAACATCGTTCGGTAGGGTGACCTAATTGCTTAGCTGATGTGTCTTCCCTACACGTAGTATTTTATCTTATTATGGCTCCGTACCCAAAGGGTAAAACGGGACCCTATTACTAAGACTCCACTGACCGTTCGTCTGTCTGTCTGTCTGTCCATATGTCACCAGGCTGTATCTCATGAACCGTGATAGTTAGACCGTTGAAATTTTCACTTATGATGTATTTCTGTTGCCGTTATAACAACAAATACTAAAAAACAGAATAAAATAAATATTTAAAGGGGCTCCCATACAGCAGACATGATTTTTTGCCGTTTTTATAGATAGTCCTTCCGTCTAATAGAGTATGGCTCATAATTCATCACGCTGGCGCTGGCCTAATGTGGGTTGGTGAATGTCACATGTCCTTGAATTTTTGTGATAAATTCTTGGACATGTCGGTTTCCTCACTATGTTTTCCTTCACCGTTTTTAGAGCGAGTGTTAAATCCGTACATAACAGAAAGTCAGTGGCGCGGGGCCAGCGGGATTCGAACTCGGGTGCGTCGGATCGAAAGTCGCATGTACTTCCACTGAGCCAGACTCGCTCTCATGCTTAACATATTCAAAGCATATAAATAAACCGTCTCTTGGAAATCTTCACACGCCTAATTCCACAGGCGCAGAGCTAGGCAGTGTTGTGTTTCGAGTGCTGTAATTGAGAGTCTCTGTTATCTCATGTCTCACAGGAATGCTCTCTAGCTAGTGAGAGGTAATATACCTATTTATGTAGCTGTTAAAAGCGAGTGTAATGTGAAGTAACCGTAATTTATATAACTGTGTAAAATTGGGGTTTTTAATAGGGATATGGTAACTACTCTAACTTAACTCTAATTATACAAATGTGATGCAAATCGACACTGAAATCTTGTCTGTCTCTTTTGCACTCTAGTAAAAAGGATTCATGAAAGAAAAAGGTAGCAATAGTTACTTCGTTTATTAGCCATTTTTTGCGATGACGTCTCATGGCTCCGCCTTTCAGCCGGGTCGGCCATTTTAAGTGACGAACCGATTAAAAGAAATTGTGAATATCCAATGTTTATATAATATGTATTGTGGTTAAAAGTCAACAATAAAAGAAGTGTGTAAGATTTCTTATTCTTATATTCTTTTTTTGTACACTGTCAGAACATTTACATCGTGAATTATAAACTGCATGTACAAAGGTGATCTTAACCCTAAAAAGAGAGATATAGAGAGAGGGAGAGAGATTTCATCAGTTAAATTGCAAGTTCTAGAAGTATTATTATTTTGTGTCTTCTTCAACACGATCTTTTTAAATGGTAGAAGTCCTCTACAGTTTGTTATAGTCAATGGGCGCAACGACAACAACACAACTAAATAGAAACAAAATCCCAACGCCGCGCTGCGGTCACGTCAAGCCCGCTGTGTGCAGAGACCTTAAGTGTACGATATCAATGACAACGAGACTCTCTCACAGACTTATAGTCGAGTTATAGCGCAATAAACACTATCTCTTACAAAAAGGCGCATTTTACTACAGCCATTTTGACGCAGGAGTACTGCAGAGTATAAAGTTGACCGTATTATAATGAGCTTTAGTTACGACGTCATTAAGTTGATTATCAAACTTTTATAAGTATTAATTATAACCAACTACTTGATGTAATTAATTATAATTTATTATGTTTTTAGGAGGTAGTAGAGTTTTATGTTTTCGGTTACTTCATCATCTTCAACATACAAAGTTAACGATACTAAAACATATTAGTCACTAGTTGGATTTCGCGGTTTCACTCGGGGTTTCCAGATAAAAAGTACCCTATGGCCTTTTCAAAGAACTAAAGTAGGTACCTACATTCCAAATTTCATCAAAATCCGTTTAGTAGTTTATGAGTGATTGAGTAACAAATATCCATGCACCCATCCATCCATCCATTCTCACAACATTTCGCATTTACAATATTAGTAGAGTGTAGAGTTGATTATTAGATAGATAGATGAACGCTTTATTGCAAACATTAAATTACAGACATTACATAAAAACAATTAAAGAAAGTGTATAAGTATAGGGTGTGTGAGAGGGTGTGTGTGTGTGTGTGTGTAGCAAATAATAGATAAAAGTAGAAGTAGGATAGGAATTACTATAAGTAGGATAGGATTATACCTACGGCCCACCTTTACTCGGTGGGTGGTAAAACCACAGCTGGAGAATGCCACACCCAAATATTTTTTTTTTGTACATATTGAGTGTAATGGAATCAGGCGTGAAAACACCAGCATCTCGTTTCAGCGTTCGGCGAGTCACCTGATGATGCCTCATGCAGACGGCGAAACACGTGTCGTACAAGGAGGGTTGTTGTTACGGCTTTCTTTATTTATTGTTACTAAATTAATACGTTATATACCTTTTTTTATATTCAATATGAAACTCATTATCATATTTATTATTAAATATGCATATATATTAAAAATAAAGCGGAGGGACTATTTATATATTTATTTTTATTTAAATTAATTTTACATTTGCAATCAACCCCATACATATTATATTATTCTTACAACAAATTACATAATATTCAGCGGGATTACACTTATTATTTTCATTGCGTTTCAGTTTTGTACATATCGTTTTACTCACAGTAAAAAAATGGGCATGTACTTTTCGTGCAATAACCCTCGTTCCGACAGTACTTCGTCAGCTTGTCACGTCAACCATAATAGTCTTTGAAACTTTTCCCCTCGGCCCGGACCGCTGCGCTTCTTTTAACACTTTTAAGATTCCAAGCTTAAGAGTTTTAAACACTCTTTGGCATTTATATTCGTGTTACTTAGTGCTTACATAGAACCTATTTCTCCACAGCAGAGCAAAGCTTACTAAAAGTAATGTCTGGAGTTATTGACATAAATGTTTAAAGAAATGGGAGATAGGAGAACGGTTTGGTGAGTGATCGATATCGCCGTTTGAAGGATGAGAGCGCTTTTCTCTGTTTTTACAATAAATTCCAAAATGTATAACGGAGCTCACAGAAAGTAGATTAAAATTGCGTGTGAAAAATATTCTAATGAAAAAAGCATACTATACAGTTAGTAATTACACAGAAGACAAAGATGCATGGAACATTCCACTTCTGCCAAGTAGCCAACTGGCACAAAAAATAATAATATTGTCATAAACAAACATAAAATATTATAACAAAAGTTCTAAAAAAAATGCCCCTCAATTTCTGGCCGTATCTTCTGAGTAATGGTTCTTTTTCCGATAAGGTGGTAGAGTCATTGTAATAATTGACGTTCATAAGTGCGTCTGTGACGACAAAACTGAAATAAAGGACTTTATTATTATTTACTTTATTTATAACTTGGTACATTTATTAGGAAGATATTTACAATTGTCACAAAAAAAGAAACTATTAATAAGATACTAAACTATGTACAACTAGGAATTTATATACAAGTGGTGACCATGCGGCAAGTGCCAAGAACGCTGGCTGCATTCCCGCGTTGAATGGCTAAAGCTTATCTTTGAGCCAGGAATGAGCCAGCCTTTTTGTCACCTGCAGCTTCGACAAGACGTGGACAATTTTTTCTATATAATTGTTTGGTGCCCGGACCCCATGGACCAAAGGTTTCGACACCAAGTGGCGCAAAAATGTAATCACTGCAGAGTGAAGCATATTTCCGCCGCTTGGCGTCTTCGGCAGCCCCCGCCACGGCTCCGGTCTTTGACACTGATCCACTGAGGTGACAAGGAGCCAACGTATCGACGCAAGTTGCGTCCCATACAAAGGCTCGACCACGCTCCCAGGGGATCAGCGTCATGCCGTCCGGAGGCTTACCATCATCGCGAACAACCCCCTTATATAATGAACTTTAGAACTTTCAAATTTTAAATTGAAAGCGATTGGGATCGGTATTCGAGTTACACGATTGCCGTTTTGCAGTGGAATTGGGTAACTGGAACACCGATCCCAATCGCTATTACAAACACGATCGCTAAGAATTGCAGTAAACTAAAATGTAAAAAACCCCGACACAAAAAAGCTATAAAAAGTAAACAGCTAAAACGATTTTGATAAAACATGTAGAAAACCTACACTTCTTTATGGAAGCTATGACGATACTTGTCACAATAAGCATGCCTACCTACATTGTCATGTTTAAATCGTGGGTTGTTATGTATGGGGGTAGGAACCATGTATCCAATGGTCCCTAACCGCTCGGTGCTTGTTTGTTGTCCACGACTACCCATTTTCGTCATAATATTAAGGTATTTTTTCTGTGCGGGGGGATGACATGGTCAGTATGTGACTAAATCCCTTCGAAATTAATAAAATATAAAAATTATGTATGTCCTTCTTTAACAAAAACCGCATCCAAATCGGTTTATCTGTGGTGCTACAGCCAGACATACAGACAGACACACATAGCGGTCAAACTTATAACACCCCTTCCTTTTTAACCGACTTCAAAAAAGGAGGAGGTTCTCTGTTCGATTGTATTTTTTTATGTTTGTTACCTCAGAACTCCGTCATTTATGAACCGATTTGAAAAATTCTTTTTGCGTCGGGTTCAGTATAACTACGAAGTGGTCCCATATAAATTTCATCGATATGGACTTCGAAGATATATTGAAGTTGGTGTTTGTTTTTTTCTAAAAATTATTATTGCGTAGGGGATTAAAAATGATCGATATCGCATTTTAAAGGATGCTAGCGGCTTTCTAATTTGAAATTGAAAGCAATTGGGATCGGTTTTGGAGACGATTCCACTGCAGGTCTGTATACTTTATTATTTCTGATGGGCATGAGCATTTTTTATTCATTTTTTATTTTTCACCAGAAAAATACAAGTATCCAGAGTAAACTTTTTTGTAGAATCAACGGAAAAACTGTGTGTAGTTTGCTCATATAAACCATCAACATTCCCGTTATGAGTAGTGGTAGTCGAGTTTTGCAGCGCTTCACACATCTCGTATATTTTCATAGTGCAATTTACGAAACGACGCCGCCTTCTGATTTATACAATGCATTTCGTGTATTTTAGTTTTTGTGTGCACGGAAATTGCTATACAGTGGAGGTTCGTTTCCAAGCTTGGTCATGAAAGTTAAAACCACACAGATGTTAATTTGATTATCAGTTTTGGTGCTAGTATGGAAATTGTGAAACTGAAATTAGAAAATGAAATTAAATCTGTTGTTTTTGGAAAATCTCACTACAAAATTAGAGAAAAAACGTTCAGTCTTAATACGAAGGCTCTGTCGAAAAACATTTTAAAAACAACGAAACGTCTCCACAACTTTAATTTTAGCCTGACGCTGTATTTTACGGACTTCACACAACGAAACGCTTTCCAACACATTTTGCAGGCATTAAAAA
Organism: Petrophora chlorosata; assembly: GCA_951640565.1. Lineage (NCBI taxonomy): Eukaryota > Metazoa > Arthropoda > Insecta > Lepidoptera > Geometridae > Petrophora > Petrophora chlorosata. Next base: position 3,699,244 of record OX621194.1, on the reverse strand, counting down.
TAATAGTGCCAGACTAAAATGTTCACAGTGTGCGGAACTTATCCAGCTCTATGGCTTACGTTTTTACAACCGTGAAGGTATAGAAGCTCAGATAAAATACTCGGAGTATAGAAATGACGAAAGAATAACTAACTATACACAGTGGAATTGAATTCGATATTTTTGTGAAAATCCGAAATGTATATACTCAGTCCATGTTTTAGAATAAATCTAAAGTGTTAAATTAAAAAATACAAATAATAATAGTTGGCCAAAATATAATTGTCAATGAGCTGAAATGTCAATGAATGAATGTAAATGAAATGTAGCGACGCAGGGAGACTAGTAAAAGACGTGCCGTGCACCGGCGCCCCCGCGTATCCTGTTTAGAGAAATAGACATTTCAGCTAGGTAATTGTCAATTATGTTTTGGTTATATCTTTTTAATTTAACGCTTCATATTCAATCTAAAGTTCACTCAGTCCATACTGAGTACTATACAATACAATACCACTTTATTGCACACCAAATTACATATACACAATTATAAAAAATAAAATATACACAAAATACATCGTAGTTTTGACGTACAATGGGCGGCCTTATAGTACATACATTTCGGAAAAATATCGAATTCAATTCCACCCTGTATATAAACTCCTTGAGGTATGTTTATACACGGGGCGCAGCTTGTGATAGGTAATTTTTAGGTTACCATTATGGAAAATGTCAAGAGTTATAACTTGCGTCTATATATTTTGTGTGTTATGCAAATCGATGCAAATCAACGCTGAACTATCAAATTATTCTTTGTCTCATTTGCACTCTAAAAAATTATATATTCATGAAAGAAAAAGGTAACAATACTTCGTTTATTGGCCACTTTGTAGCGATGACGTCACGTATCCGCCTTTCGGCCGGGTCGGCCATTTTCAGTCACAGTGACTGAACCGATTTCCAGTTCAACTTTCGGCACGTAGTATTCTTCTCTAGCGGTTATTTAGATAATTTGCAAAAAATAATGTTTATATGTATTGTGGTTAAAGGTCAACAATGAATGAAGTGTGCAAGATTTCAACACATGAATTGCAAGTACTAAAAGTTGGCCGGATGTTGTCCTTTTTATATTATTTTGTGTGATTAAAGAACCCGTTACTTTTCAATGGTAGAAGTCCCAATAGTTTCTTACGGTCAATGGAAAATATCCATTGACTGTAAAAATATCCGAACTCCATTTTCAAAATTTAATATCTATTGCTTCGCATGGTTTGTGCATTCAGCCAGTGTCAAAGTATTGGAAATCGATACCCATATCGATCAAAAACGGGCACTTAGGCATTAAGAAAAATTGTTCCTATTGTAAATTAAAAGATTTTATTTTTTTTAATTGTAAACGTAATGATGTCTGGAAGAAATCGCTCTAAGCGATAAGGCCGCCCATTGCCCCTCAATTTTTTGTATTTTGTTATTATTATTTCTTACTTTTTTGAATGGTGTGTTTATTTTGTGTGCAATAAGGTGTTATTGTATTGTATTGTATTGCGAAAGAGCGCAGCGTTGTATTGCGAAAGAGCGCAGCAAACGCGTATTTTTTTGACTTAACTATGAAAGAGTGGCATAGAATTGTGTTAAAATACCCTTCAAGTAATATTGGGAATCATCATTATCATCATCATCATCATCATCAGCCCATCACGTTCCCACTGCTGGGACACAGGCCTTCTCTCATAAAGAGAGTATAGGCCATTATCCACCACGCTGGCCCAGTGCGGGTTGATGGATGTCACATGTCCTTGAATTTGTGTAATAAATTCTTGGATATGTCAGTTTCCTTACGATATTTTCCTTCACCGTTTTTAAAGCTAGTATTAAATCTGCACATAACTTAAGAAAGTCAGTGGTGCAGGGCCAGCAGGATTAGAACGCGGGTGCGTCGGATCGAAAGTCGCACGTTCTCCCACTGAGCCACACCCGCTCTATTTATATTGGGAATCATATATCGTTATTATGGTTATAGTTGTGAAAATAATTCTTAACAGAATAAGAAGACCGGACTCCTATTTGATCGTTGAGCACGATACATATACTTTATCTGAGCGTAGTAACAATGCATGTTCCTTATAAATATCGACATAAATACAAGGTATTTATTTGTTTTGCGATGTGTCATAGATAAATTAGCAGCATCAGACTTTTCCTGTATCATATATGTTGTAATATTATGATTTGATTCGTGTTATATTCTTGGGGAAAAGAAAAACTTTCCCACTCTATGACTGTACATCCGTGCAGTCGTAAATCAGTTACTGTGACAATAGTGAGTCCGATGTTTTTTTATGTAACTGAATGACGAGACGAGCTGGTCGTTTGCCTGATGGTAAACAATACAAATTATCTTAAAGTAACACCGTCCATATATATTTCTGTCTACATTCTTTCACTTGTGGGTTGTCTGGAAGAGATCGCTTTGAGCGATAAGACCGCCCATTGTGACATTATTATTAAGTTAGTTGTTATTTTAGTTTTTAATTATATTCTATTCTAATACGCCAGCCCATATAACAATAACAGCACCACCTAGCACTTTGTTTTGCAAAATCTTACGCGGCGCTGTACTGCGCTCGTCACCCTGAGAAAATTAGCTGTTGAGTCTCATAATGCCCAGTAATGTCAACTTAAACGAAATATCTATTTTTAGGGTTCCGTACCCAAAGGGTAAAACGGGACGTACAAAAGTTCTTTATTCAGTTTTGGCATCACAGACGCACTTATGAACGTCAATTATAAATATACAAGGACTCTACCATCGCATCGGAAAAAGAACCACTTATCAGACGTCATTAACTAACTAATGTAACTAAAGTTGTAAAAAAGAATGCTTCTCAGTTTCGTGCCGTATCTTCTGAGTAGTGGGCATTCTTTTTTACAACTTTAGTTACAGTATTTTGTGTTTGTTTTTGACAATATTGTTTCTTTAGTGCCAGTTGGCTACTTGGCAGAATTGTTTTTTATTACACTTTATAGATGTTTGGCCACTATCTCGCCTGATGTGAAGCGATGATGTGGCCTAAGATGGAGCACATAGATCTAGAGAGAGGCGGCAGTTGAGCGGCTGCTCAGACCCGTCTCCCCGATGGTTCACCGAACATCATCCCGAAACACGATTAGGTCGCTTGACGGCATGGCTTTGTTCGGTGGGTATTCCATTCATTTTTGAAAACCAAATTAAAGGGATACAGTTTTCATCGCCGAAAGATGCGCTAGCAGCCTTTCTGCAGGTCTATCTCAGACGGACTGGAAAAAGTGATCCAAAAATTAGTTTAGTCGAATGCAATTTTGCTTATATAGATGCTGGTGGAGAGTTTTTTGAAAAGAGTACATGGAACTTAGTTTTTTAGTTTTCCAAAACTTTCAGTCATATTTAGTATCAGTAGATACTAAATATGCAACTACTAAATATCATCAACATTTTTAAACTAGAAGAACAAGATATAAGAGGTTCCAACACCCCTCACGAGCTAAGGTACGACTTGTTGAATATCCACTAATGATTATTGGACATGCTGGTTTCCTCACGATATTTTTCTTCACCGTTTCTTATGTCATGGGGTGGAGCGGAGATTTGAACTCCGGTGCGTTGGATCAATAATACGAATATAACAATACAAACGCTGAGCCCCTGGGGATCGAAAGGGCTAGAGATCTGCAAAGATTTGGCGGAACGACTCGTGAAGTCCGCGCGTGACTGAAATGTTGAGTCGGATCATCAGCCTCGGGCAACGCTGACATGAAAACGAGTAATTCAATAGCTCATAGTATATAGTTTTGACAGCCTCTGTGATGTAGTGGTTGGGCAGGTTGGCTCAAATATCATACACCACTAAGTTTGCGGGTTCGATCCCGCGACGGGACAAATGTTTGTGCTCAGAAAAAAAAAGCGCAAGCATTTGTTTCGTGTCTGGGTGTTGTGGAACCATAGTTCCTGGTTCCCTAGTTAGGGGCCAAGATCTATGTATGTGATCGTTGGGCGTTATTTATTATTATTATTTGTTTTAAATACATTTCTATTGTGATTTTTTTATGATAAAATGGGTTCACGTTTCTCTACAACTCACCTGATTGTACGCGTAGTTGCGATCTAAGGTGGAGCATGTTTGCCCATGAGGTGCCTATTCATTGTCTTAAAGAGAACCAGGTTGTAATTGGAAGGAAATAAGGATGAGAAGTCCAGTACTTAGCAGTAGGTATGTTTAATGAAAGAGTCAGTGAAGCGCTTTAGTCAGATTTAGTTAAGAGCTATTTTAAAAAAAACTAAACTTAAAAGAAAAAACATATTAGCAAGCCGGCGGAACGGTATTCCGAAGACGCAGGTTCAAATGCTTCCCGAGAAATTTTTACTTTTCTTCTTTCTAAATATGTATAATGAATATTTAAACTATTTGATTCCACTTTTGAGCAAAGGTCTGCCCCATAGAGTAAACAAGAATACATTTTATAAAAAAAAAACTGACTCATTGTATCTTCGAAGTCCAACGTCAAACATCGATGAAATGTATATGGGACCACTTCGTAGCTATACTGAACCCAACGCAAAATTTTCCATATCAGTCCATAAATGACAGTGTGAGGTAACAAACATAAAAAAATAAAATACAATCGAAGAGAGAACCACCTCTTTTTTTTAATCGGTGGAAAAAGTGTTTTAATGTACTTACAAGTAAACACGACTTTTGAAAAAACTCACCGTTTATAGCAGTATAATTATAACAGAACATAAACGATGTAACAGAGACCCATTCCATCACCGGACGACCAGACGTACGGCAAGCCATCATCAATTTATGGTTGACATCCATAAATTGATGAATGGTTGGTTGGTATGGTTGGTTGGTTGGTTGCGAGCAGGAGTGCTCGCATCGCTTTGCTTCGACCTTCATAATGCGAAAAGCCAAGGAGTGGAACTCTCTGCCGGCATCTGTGTTTCTGGATAGCTATAATCTGGGTGTCTTTAAGGCAAGAGTGAACAGGCTTCTTCTAGACGAGCGTGCTACATCTTCGACCGCATCGTCACTTAACAACAGGTGAGGTAGCAGTCAAACGCAAGCATATCACTAATAAAAAAAACTTAGCAAACATTTAATAGAAAATGCGCGCTTCTAATAAAAACTTTAATATTCATAGTATACTTAAATGCTCAAAGTAGGAAAAGGAACAGATTCTCAAAGCTGCGCAGCAAATGTAAGATATATCTTCTCTATGTAGAGTGCTCGCTAGTTAAACCCTACAAGCGTGTACATAAATAAACAAAACAGCTCCCAAAGAAGTCTGTGCCGTCGGGTTCTGGCTTTTCCCGCTTCCCGGTACTAGTTACAAGATAATTTAATAATGTTGTCTATCAGAACACGGGGCCTATTCTCGGAAATGTGATATATGAGTGACATTTTAATATCATATCATATCATATCCTATGTCTATGAAACATATCGATCGCGCGCCAAAATACGTATTCTCGAGAACAATCGATATTACGGTAATAGATAATGGCCGTCAGGATGTTCATTCAAATGCTTTTACACAGATAATATATTGATAGTTTTTGTCTGTCTTTAGACACGTTCCGTTTTTATCGACTGTGTAATTGCACAATCGATAACTTTAACCTTTTAACTTTTTTCCATAATATAAACATTTATGCTGAATATTTGGGTTATTTCTGTGTTATAACTGTTGTCTTACATTTCTACTGTATAATAATACTGTATATTATGAAAATTAAATACATAAATGAGAAAACTAAATCATAATTTAAACATAATCATATTTTTTTTGTGAAACGGAACGAACATCAATGACATTGACATATTTTGATTTGTTGCAATTTCTCCTTTGTCAGCATTGGGTACTTAATTATTAGCTCAAGGTCAAGGAGACAAAGTCTAGGTACGGATACCTACAAATAGAAGAATAAATCATAGGGATGTATCATCATTGAGGATAGGTTAAAGTACTTAGTTTTTAACCCCCTTAGGTATACTTAGTTTTATTAATTAGGTCTATCGTTAAATGTTTGGACAAGCGGATTTTTTAAATCCGTATCCCTCATTTCCCCTGGATTTATTCTCCTCTCCATTTGGGCCCGCCATCGTTGAGTGGCTGCTGCATGTTTTGCCTCCTCAATCACATCAGTCACAAAGGCGTAAATAAACTCGTCGCCAGACATTTCTTTTAGTAATTTAAGCCTGCTGTATTTCTTTTTTAAGTATATTTTTAATAGCCTAGGGTTCAGTGGATTTTTTATAACATAAATTTCAGTGATCGCTCAAACAAAAACGTACAAGAAGTTTGAAGAGTAAGACATAATGACGTTTGCGTTTGTGTCGCATTCGATAAACTCATATCGAGTGCTCCGGACCACTCGATACATATCTGGCGGTTTTCAATCGATATTTATCTAATGTGACTTCTCGAGAATATAGATATTATGACAGTTCCTACGATATTTATCGAATGTGATATTATATCTACACCTCGAGAATAGGGCCCCAGCACAGATACATGTAAGTTTTAAGAATCAAGTTAAAAATTACTACCTCTATATATATAAGACTAAATAAAATATATATATGTATATACTAGCTGACCCGGCAAACGTTGTTTTGCCATATAAATTAAAAAAAAATTTAGGGGTGGACTACCCCTAACATTTAGGGGGATGAAAAATAGATGTTGGCCGATTCTCATAGATACCGGATAAGCACAAAAAATTTCATCAAAATCGGTCAAGCCGTTTCGGAGGAGTATGGCAACGAAAACTGTGACACGAGAATTTTATATATTAGATATATATATATTTTATGTTATTTAGTCTTCCTCTTCTAATTTTTATTTACACCGGCGCCGGCGACCTCTGTCACTCCAATAGATAATAATAATGTCTATCCATCCAAAGGTTGACTGGAAGAGATTGCTTTTGATTGTTGTACTATAGTTTGTAAGTCTTTCGTGTGCCTTGTTAATTTAATTATTATTATTTATTGTTACATAGTGAAGTAAAACAAAGTTATCTCAAAACGGAAGAAAACTGGAGAAAACCGGCATGTCCAAGAATTAATCACAAAAATTCAAAGACATGTGACATCCATCAACCCGCACTAAGCGAGCGTGGTGGATTCTGGCCCATTCTCTCTATGAAAGAAGGCCAGTGTTCTAGCAGTGGGAGCATACTGGGCTGACGATGATGACATTGGTTTTCCTAAGAATTTCGAAAAATTCTTACTTTTTTACTTTTTATGATGATGACGATTAGTGTATATGGCTTTCATCATCATCATCATCATCAACAACCCGTATTAGTCTATTGCTGGACATAGGCCTCTGCCAATGTACGCCACAGCCCGATTTCCGGCTCTCCTCATACAATTGTTGCCAGCTACTTTGCCTTTATTTGATATTTTATCTGTACCTATTGCATTTCAATCAATACAGGGTTAATTCATTAATTACATAATAAAGAAACCGTAGACAACAGTATCAGCCCACTCGTGGCACGTCTCTCGTATGCGGGAGGCCCTCTGGGTAGGTACCACCCCTTTGCCAGTTATTCTGCAGCCAAGTAGTAGTGCGCAAGCATTCTTGTATTCCAGTTTGAAGGGGATTGTAGCCAGCAAAATTGTTGGCCATATGAGAATTAATATCTGATGTCGTGGATTGTCATGATGAGCGCAATGCAGTGCTACGCAGTACTTTTATCGTATTTAATGTTCTGGGTAGCGCTGTAATTGTTATGGGCAAGCGTGATGCTTACCATCAGGTGAACGACTTGCTCGTCTCATCAATCAGTTCCATAAAAAACTTTCCTACTGCTGGGACTAGAGTACCTACAATAGGTCAAAGGAAAACTATGAGCTTGTAAAGATCCAAGTTGCATTTTGTAGGTTATTTTACGATTTAGCAATACAATGTGATTTGTAGTTTGAAGGGCATTGTAGCCAGCCTAATTACTAGGCATTATGAGACTCAACAGCTAATTGTCTCAGGGTGACGAGCGCATAACAGCGCCGCGCAGGATTTTGCAAAACAAAGTTCTGGATGGTGTTGTTATTGTCATGGGCTGGCGTATTGCTTACCATCAGGCAAACGACCAGCTCGTCTCGTCATTCAGTTACATAAAAAAAAATACAAACCCAAGCTAAGACAAAACTCTGTTAGCTTCCGAGGACAATATAATAAGTAAGGACTCGAGACGGCCGCGGCCAGAACTAATGGGTGAATATTTCTCAAGCGCTCTAACAAGGACTCTTGTTACAGGATAGCGTCTCCGTTTGTGGAGTTAGTTTTTAATAAAAATAAAGCCCTTTATGAAACATTCTTGATGATGTAATAAACGACATTGAAAAACTTAATGACAGCACTCGAAGGTCGTTCGCCTGATGGTAAGCAATACGCCTGCCCATACCAGTTGCAGCACCACCCAAAACATGGATTTGCAAAATACTGCGCGGCATTACACTGCGCTCGTCATCCTGAGACAATTAATCTTAAGTCTCATAATGCCCAGTAATTTCGCTGGCTCACACCTTCACACACACACAACCTCACACACATGCACACACACCCACACACGAGAGAAGAAGAAGTAACTATGATAGGATAGGATAGTAGAGTTAGTAAGTGAGCTTGCCAGGAAAGTAAAATAAAAAGTATTTTACTACTGCAATAAAGGTTACATACATACATAATTACTATTATTAGATACGAGTATAACCAAGATATATGTAAACATAAGTTTTTTTTATATTGTCACGCATCACGCCTGCCCATATCAATTGCACCCAGAACTTTTTATACCTACCATGAAAAACACCATCTTTTATACCACGACCACTCTGACAAGAGTGCCCGACTTAGAAGAAGGTAAAAAACACTGCATGGAAACTGCATTGCGCTCATCACCCCGAGACATCAGATATTAAGTCTCATATGCTCAGTAATTTCGCTAGCTACAATGCCCTTCACACTGGAACACAGTACTGCTTGGCGGCAGAATAACTGGCAAAGCTTTGGTACCTTCCCAGACGGCCTTCCGCATACCTACCACGAATAATTTCACATTTCCAGTACGTACATAAGTATGCACACACGCACAGAGAAAACTTCCGAGTAAGATATAATCTTGTTACGTAAAGACACAAGAGACAATTACAGTAAGTAAGGAGTCGAGACCGCCACATCAGATGGGTAGATATCTCAAGCTCTAACAAGACTCCTGTTACAGGGTGCCGTCTCACTTTGTAGTTAGTTAACTGTGTGCGTAGAAGAGTTTTTATAAAGGATTTTGTTACTACTAAACTTTAGAACAGAAAAAAGTGGTGTTAAAGTGAAATTACAGCTTTTGAATTAATGGCTAATTATTTTTTTAGACCAGGGCTCAAATTCACTATGACAACTTGGCGATTCCTTGCTTCGCGGTCACATCGATTCCTTCATTAATAAACGACATCTGCGAAATTTGTATTGTCTATGACGCGTCATATATATGAATATATGAATGCATCATAGAGATGTCGTTTATTAATTAAGGAATCGACGAGATTTCGAAGCAAGGAATCGCCAAGTTGTCATAGTGAATTGGGGCCCTGAAGTTAATTAAGTGCAATCTAACACTACATTGTGTATTTTGTTTTTTATTATTGTTAATTGGCTTGCGTATGACCACTATGTCACCTGATGGTTAGTGACGCCACGCTGGCCGAGTGCGGGTGGCACGTGGATGTCACATGTCCTAGAATTTTTGTGATTAATTCTTAGACATACCGGTTTCCTCACGATGTTGTCCTTCGCCGTTTTTAGAGCGAGTGTTAAATCGCACGTACTCTTACAGAGCTACACTCGTTTTTTTTTGTGTGACATGTTTCATGCACATTCAAACAATACACAGAGCCAGCGCCGCCCCCGACCCGCTTTATATGTAGCACGGGCATTAATCTTGAAACTTCTAGTATCGATATAAAACCTACAGCTTTGCGAAGTGCATAGATTTACGACTCCTGACTTCCTGCATATATTGTGAACTGCAACTCGTCATTGAACTCCTATTTCTTTCCATAATTTGTCATTGCAAATGCGTACTTTTTACGTTACCAACAAGTTCTAACCTGACGTAATTATAATTACTTCGTAATTATAATTAATGATAAATAAAGTTAGTTTAGTAATGGAAATTTATTGCTATTTCTCATTAATTTCATTAGCATGCGAAATATTGTTCGTTAGCATGATATGTGCTGTTGCGATGCTAATTCATCATCATCATCATCATCATCATCATCATCAGCCCGCATCAGTCCACTACTGGACATAGGCCTCTTCCATAGCACGCCACTGAGCCCGATACTCGGCTATCCTTCTCCAGTCTCTACTAGCAACCCGATGCTAATTGCTAATATAAAATTTCGCAGTTGTCAAATCACAATTTCGTGTGATATTTCACCTTTGGCTGCGTTTGGCCTCAAATTAAAGGACTCGATGAGTTACAACAACAAAACTCATCGTGCAGCGAGGCTCACTGAAGAATTGGAGTTAACGGGATTCGCAACAGCATTAGCATTAGCAGACCGCCGCCGCAGTTCGTATTAGTGCGGCATGCTAAGCGATGCGAAGTGGTGTGCCAAGCGATGAATTTTAACATTCACCGAATTCGCAACTACAATTAATATAATTATGCTATTATAAATTTAGCAGCTTATTTATACTGAAAATGCTAATTAATCCAACATTATTAGTTATACCGTAATCTCCTCCATAGAGGTTTCTAAAAAGGGCGCTGGGATTCCAACTAGTCAGACAAAAGCGACCTTACTTTGTGAGTAAATAAAATAAATTGTATCTATTTAGATAATGTTGCCGTACAAAAACAAAACGGCAAAAACATGACGTACGATTCACGCATGTGCGCGTTGCGATCGTAAATCTTTTCAGGACAAATGAAAATGTTCAGATTTAGGGCGCATTTCACTGATAGCGAGAAGCGGATATGATTGGTCGGTTTTCAAGTTCAAGAAGAATTTGTTATTTAAGAAATATGTACCACAGAATACTTAGGGACAGAAGCATCACTCCGCCAAGAAATTTAAACAAATAGCGACTCTTGCTGTGACGCAATAAAATTCAATTCAGCTCGCGTAGCGCTGCATACTTACCAGTCATATTAACCTACAAAGCACCTCTCTTTCTATCGCATAGCTCTTATCTCTTCTGACGCGGCACGTGTAACGACGCGCGACCCGCCGTCGGTGTCCGCCTATGTAGTTGTAGCTTCGTACCTACAGTAAGGAGTGCGCTAGGCCTGTATGTGCGTATCTAAATCGTAATCCGCAAGCCCGCAAATATGATTATTTTTTTGTTTTTTCGTGATGTCACAGTTCTAGGTTCCGACTTAAAATCAGTGCTAAGATATTTATTAGTAAATTATATTATCCAAATAGGGAAAATACAAACTAGCATTGTAACACAGCTTTATCCTAGTACGAATGCTGGTTACATTGTTTTTGGTAAATTAAATTTAATTGAATTGGATTATTACCTTATTAGTTTTATGCTGAGTCGGAACATTTTATTGTAATATTATGTATTTATTGCGTGTTACATACTGTTATTATATATTATCTTTTTCTTGGAAATAGTATATTATGGTTTTGTGTAATTGAATGAAGACTGCTTATATATTTGAAAATAGTATAGCAAAATTATGAAATTAATAAGAAAAATAATCCTCTTTTTATCTTCGAAGAATGGAAAGAAGTTGCAATTAGATGTACCTGCATGACTTTTATGATGGCGTCACTTTGTATTACCATTTAATTATTGACTTCATTTCATAAAGTCATGAGTTTTGTTGGACTATTGTTTAAATAGTAGTTGTAACTTTCCTCTATAAAAAACTAGTGAAATTATTACGCAGAATCCGCTACTCGCGAGCAAAAGCACCTGCAGCAAAGGAAAGAGAGAGTTGTCAACGTGGAAGTAATTTCACGACTCGTCGCTGACTACGCGTACGAAGAGTTCCGTCCATCAGTTGTCTTTCTAAAAAGCTCTTGTGCTTTATAAAGCTTCCCACAATCTGCGGTAAGACCTGATTCCGTGGAGTACTTTTAGAGAGAACGATTTAACTCCAAGTTACTAGTACTAGGTATCCGAAAGAGAAATATCTTTTGTATTGTTATTCTTACTCTTAAAGAGTTTAAATTTGTTATTTCACGAAAATTTCATCTAATCGCCTTAAAGTTTGTTTAAAACACCTATATTATTACACAGTGAAATTGAATCCGATATTTTTCCGAAATGTATATACTCAGTCCATGTTTTGGAATAAATTTACAGTGTTAAATAATAAAAAAATATAGTTGGCCAAAATATAATTGTCAATTGGTTGAAATGTCAATGAATGAATGTGAATGAAATGTAGCGACGCAGTGAGGCTAGTAGGAGTCGTGCCGTGCACCCGCACTCTGCCGCGTCGCCCCACGTATCCTGTTTAGTAAAATAGACATTTCAGCTGGTAATTGTCAATTATTTTTTGGTCATATATTTTTAATTTAACTCTTCATTTTTAATCTAAAGCTCACTCAGTCCATACTGAGTACATACATTTCGGAAAAATATCGAATGCAATTCCACTCTGTACATTTTCATTAAATCCGGCAGCGCTCGTAGCGTAGCTCGCATAGCCGTTCGCAACAGATCTGATGCTAGAAACAAAGCTCGCTGCGGTCACGACTTGGATGTGTGACCGTTTCTGTGATATTTACATGTGAGTGCTGCCGTGCTTCGGAGGGCACGACAAGCCGTCGGTCCCGGTTGTTTTCTTAGGACGACAGTCGTTAGACCACGTTGGTGGCCTTCGGACGGTCTAAATAACCAGAGCACCTACTCGGAGTTGCTTTCGTTCGTTCGTTCGCGCGGACTAAAAGAGACATTCTTATGCCTGTTGCATAGCGCTGTCCCTTTCATCCGACAGAACGAAGATCGCAATTCCTTTTCAGAGTAAGGCCCCAGGGTTGGCCACACACCCACACGAGAGACAGAGAGATAAAAGAGAGAGCTAGCGAAATTACTGGTACCTGATGTCTCGGGGTAATGAGCGCAATGCAGTTGTAGGTACGCAGTACATTTTATGGTATGATCAATTCTGGGTGGCACTGCAATTGTTATAGGCAGGCGTGGCGTTTACTATCAGGCAATCGACATGCTCAGCTCATGACTTAGTTCCAATTAAAAATATATATGAATATAATTTTATTTCAATACCTTGTTTCTTCGCGGCAGGCTTAGAACCTCAGAGGCGTTGTTGTAGGAAACTGAAAGCAATTTCGTCTTGAAATATCGAGATGCGCGGCATTTATCCGAATCCAATCAGCGAGGCATTACGGATTTGCACGAAAGCCGCATTTGTAATTTCGGCAACAGAGCTTATCGGCTTATGCTTCTTTTTAAGTACGAGTATTTGTACTTATATTTTGTTTAATTTATAATTTTGACAATCTTGTCTTTGTTGGAGAAATGAGGTCGACTCAAAATACATTAATTGAGCATGGCCACTGAGCACGATCTCCGATACGATTTTTACCAATACGTACCTAATATCGTTGCTTTCCAATTAAAATTCAAAGTTCTTTATGTACTTAAATTAGGCGTCACAAAAGGACGAATCATCAGGCATTGCAAAGCAAATGCGATTCTTATAATTGAAATTAATATTTTTGTCCATTTTTAATCTTATACAATTTGGTGTGCACAATAACGAGTTAATCGATTTATCATTCAATACCAAGTAGATAATTAAATTGATGGCGAGGTAGAGAAGATATGGATCTCATTTAAAAAAGCTGTAGTATTTGTTTAAGGTTGTCATTTTGTGATTTTTTACATTTCGCGGAGGAAACTTTACGAGAAATTTTCATGAATGAAAATCCCCAAAATTGTAAAACTTTTACTATGAAAATTAACGTGGTTTGGACAAATTTATTAATAATAATTTACGGGTGACACTCACGTTTAAATTGGAGTAATCTAACTATAGTTTCAACCAAGGTGAGTCAAGGTGAGTCACTCACCTTGAAAAATACCACCGGATGTGGTTGAAACTATACTTGGATTACTCCAATTTAAACGTGAGTGTCACCCGTAAATTATTATTAATAATTGTAAAACTTGTAGAACAAACGTTGTTTGCCATGATGAGAATAAGCCACTTTCGGGTTTATACAGATAGTAGAATATTCAAACAAGGTTTTTCAGGAAGAAAAAATTCGACCACCGGCTGGGACTCGAACCCACAACCCAATATTCCCTCAGCGCGGGACGCTCTACCAATTGAGCTACGGTGGGCACCAACTCGAGTGTCGAATTTCTTCTTCCGTTATTTTACCGTCTTAAGGGTGACGTGTACGCCATCTATTGAGAGTGGAGTGAACCTTTTTCTCAACGAGCAAGATCAATGTTGCAATTGAATACTTGCTCTGTGATGACGCGAACCCATAATATATTAATTCAATTAAGGTGGTTCGAGCCCCAGCCGGTGGTCGAACTTTTTCTTCCCGAAAAACCTTGTTTGAGTTTTTCGCTTGGCATTCGTTAATGCTTAAAAATATTATAAGAATTAGTAGAATATTGTCATAATCTGTGCCCGTTTAAAGTCTCTGCAATCTGCACAAACGTTTTCGGTAATGGCAATTACGAAACAAGATAAAATTTACATAATGTTTGCGAACGCGGATACAATTATACGCTTTGATTACACGGAGACCGATAATCAGGGCGATAATTACTATGTACATTCAACTTGATAATTTACATCCTATCATACTCCCACTTGTATATTATTCCTACTAATATTACAAATGCGAAAGTTCGTGACAATAAATGGATGGATGTATGGATGTTTGTTACTCAATCACGCGAAAACTACTGAACGTATTTTCATGAAATTTGGTATAATTAATATCTCTTTTTTACGGCGATATATTTATTTTTAACCGACTTCAAAAGGAGAAGGTTTTATTTTTTGTTAATGTTTGTTACCTTAGAACTCCGTCATTCATAAACTGATTGTACGAGCGCGGCAAGAAGCATCTTTAACTACAAGAATTATGTGATCCTAGGAAGAACCGCGTCGTGCTATAATTTTAAGTCAGGCGTTCGTGCCTACTCTTTTCAATCTGTGCAACGTCATTTACTTGCCCTACAGCCTTCATACTGTCAAGTACATTTTTACAATTAAATCTGTTATTACGATCTTGGAAGTTTTTCTGGCACCAGTATATCCTCTAAAGATATAACACTGATTTGAAAAAATCTTTTTGCGTCGGGTTCAGTATAGTTACGAAGTGGTCCCATATAAATTTCATCGATATTTGACCTTGGACTTCGAAGATATATTGAAGTCGGTTTTTTTGTTTGATAAAACGTATACTTGTCGCGTGGACAATCGACAATCGTACGACAAAAAACTTTTTTTTTTACCATAGTCTATTTATCGTATAAAGCAATCTCTCACAGACAACCTTTGGATAAATTGGGCAAAGGATGTGTTTCGAAGTACGCTTTAATATTTGTTCTGAATTGGGTAGGTATTTTAGTTACGTCAACAGGTAATTTACATATCAAGTTTTAAACTAAGTCCTTGTTTATATGTTTATGGTTAACCAATGACCCACTGGTTAGGCCTGGGGGTACATTTGCGATCGTGTCCAACAACTTAATGTACGAGTTTGGGCGTAATTACACTTCGATTGTGATTCAGTTTGAAATACATGGAGTAACTTTATAAGCTGTTAAATATTGGGGAGTTGGAGAGACGCATTGAATAATAGAGCATTTTGAAAGTTTACGAAAAGCTTTCGAAAGTTAGAGACAGGTATTTCAAGCGTTATGTCAACCTATAACAATTGGAAATAACGTCTGTTCGTCTATATTTAGGCAATGTGTTTTGTTTATTAAATATTTATTTTTGCTCTTAAATTTTTATATACCTCTTAGGGTTTCTTTAAGTCATTTCCATCCAAAGGTTGTCTGGATGAGATCGCTTTGAGTGATAAGACCGCTAATTGTAACACTTTTGTTTTAAGTTTATTACTTTTCTTTTGTTGTTATTTTTTCTGGTGGTGTAACAATAGTTTTCTAATCAAATCTATTCTATGCTATGATTTTAACGAGTATGTATTTAACAGTGGTAGCGAATTAATATAACGTATGTATATAGCATCTCTTGAAGGACAAAGAACCGTTGGAATAGACCTGCGGATGGCGGTCGGAAGAAATTGGATGAGAAGAACCATGGACCGGGCTCAGAAGCCTTCATTACGAGAGGTCTATGTCCAGCAGTGGACGACTACAAGCTGATGATGATGCCTAAAAAAGTTGTCAAAATAGAACAAGTTGTATCAGGTGTAACAAAGGTACTATAATTATTAAAGTTGGCGAACACGTCCGCGCTTGAAAGATACCTATAGATTCTTGGTGTTTATACATATGTTTTTTATCAATGCATACAGCCACTACGGGGAATAATTTGGCTTTCTAGGACAGCAGCCTTTTACACAACTTTTTTTTATGGCACTGATTGATGAGACGAGCAAGTCATTCGCCTGATGGTAAGCGCCGCGCCTGCTCATAGTAATTGCAGTGCCACCCAGAACTTTTCATACCAAAAAAGTAATGCGGAGCACTGCATTGCGCTCATCACCCCGAGATATCAGATTCGAGTTTCTTTAGAGTTTCCTTAGACTTAAGTACCTAGTTAATGCATGCTTACTGTTTCAAATTTATAAGTTTAGTAAGTTCTTTTCACAAGTGAAATTTTTTGTAATTTCTTTAAGAGAATAAATGTTCTTTAAACCGAAGCCTCATATGCCCAGTTATTTCGCTGGCTACAATGCCCTTGAAACTTAATTCAATTCAGTTCATTATTGCATTCCATAATTACATTAGTTATTCATCATAAGTTAAAACAGTTATTTATAGACCCTGTTAGGCACAGCAAGGCTTAAAAAGACAACCTGAACACCTGACTTGGTCCCCAGTCATCGTAAGTCGCACTACCTACCACTCTCATGACATAATAATATAATAAGCCCGAGGTCTACAGTCGCGATTGTGTCGCGCAGTAAAATCTAAACGGACAGTAGGCGAGAGCCTAATTAAACGCTCGAACACACTTCAAAGCCCGGTTGCCACCTTGCTTAGTGTCAGTACATTCCTTACCTAATATTGTACAAAGATGCCACGCGACGGCGACGTCTGCCGTTATAATGTAAAACCTTTTTTTTTTATGTCACTGAGTGATGGGACGAGCAAGTCGTTCGCCTGATTGTAAGCGCCACGCCTGCCCATAACAATCGCAATGCCACCCAGAACTTAAATATCATAAAAAGCACTGCGTAGCACTGCATTGCGCTCATAACTATGCCCAGTAATTTCGCGAAAAAAAAAAAGCGCAAGTGTTTGTTTCGTGTCTGGGTGTTGTGGGACCATGGTCCTCATAGTTTTCTGGTTCCCTAGATACAGGGAATCCTATTTAGGGGTCAGGATCTATGTATGTGATCGTTGGGCGTTATTTATTTATTATAATGGAAAATAAAGTCATTGTGCGTGGACGCACTTTCCTTAAAGATAACATTGTAGTAGGTGGTACTACGCTTACCATCAGGTGAGTTGTTGCCCAACGTGAGCCCATTTAATTCTAAAAAGGTGGTGGTGATGATGAAAATGGAATGATCACACACTAACGTAAATTTCAGAGTTTATTATAAATCTGGTTTTATGCTCCTTGTTATAAATGTTCGCGCTAATCAATATGGCAACAGGCCCTTAGTGTGGTTTGAGTTGGAATAGGCATCTGAATTAAACAGAGCAATGTTATTCGCCCCTCGCGCGTTGCACTATTAGTTTCAGCGATATGATATCTTGTATATCGTTAATGGTGGATTGAGCTGTTAAAGAGCTTAATTAAAATCAATACTCAATACTCAGTATTCAATACTTAATACTCAATAGTCAATACTCAGTACTCAATACTCAATATTCAATACACAATAATCAATACTCAATACTTACTCATTTATTGCGTCATAAATATATAGGTACATGTCATTTCACAAGCATACTAGATGGTACAACATATATATGACCCTCATAGGGTGTAGCTAATTGTAGTAGGAGCGAACTGATTCATCTTAAATTATTCTTAAATTTGTAAGTCATTTAGACAATAATAGCATTTCTTCGTCAAAAAATCATTTAACCGTCTTATAAAAATAATGTTCTTTTTTTCATTTTTTATTTCGTCAGGTATTTTATTAAATGTTTTCACTGTTATAACGTTTGGGCCGGAACTGTGCATTTTTAGTTTTGATGGAGGCAATACTAATTTATGTTTAAATCTTGTTACAAGCCCAAAGCTCTATTTCCGACGTTAGTTGTACTACAGTTGATCGCCGATTTTGATGTCGGTGAAAATGAAACATATAGAGTTTCATATTGCAACGCACACGTCCTGCAAAAAGTCGGTCACAATTTTATTCTTACCGCACACCTGCAAGAGAGCACTTTAAAAGAAGGGTCCTTAAAGGTAGGCAACGCATCAGTTATGCCCCTAGTGTTGCAGGTGTCCATAAGCGACGGTAACCACTTACCATCCACGCGGGCCGTCTGCTTGGTCGTCCATTTATTATATTAAAAAAAGGTAAAAAAAACGGACGGATTACATTATCGGACCTACAACAAGTATATGTTTTATCGAACAAAAAACCGACTTCAATGTATCTTCGATGCCAAGGTCAAATATCCATGAAATTTATATGGAACCACTTCGTAGCTATACTGAACGCAACGCAAAAAGGATTTTCCAAATCGGTTCATGAATGACGGAGTTCTGAAAAAAAAAAAAAAACGTGTGGCACTCAGAGACTACCGCGGTAAAGCTATTGCATAGCATTCGGAGTGGGTGGTGTTAGGTTATTTTCGTTACGGAATTTCTGGATTCGGTCTCCACGCTCAAGGCCCGCGATAGAAGCTATGCAATAGCTTAAAAATACAATCGAATAGAGAACCTTCTCTTTTTTGAAGTCGGTTAAAAAGTCTGACGTCGTTCGGCGGACGCACTAAGTCAGTTTAATTTTATTAGTCTGCCGCAGTGCAGGTACATTATATTATATAGAACCATCAAAATAATCTTAGTTTAATACATAAAGCCAGAAAAGACAAGAACTTTGTACATTATCTTATTTTGTTGTGTCAGAAAGTAGTTACATAAATAATGTCTTCATGATTATTTGAAGTTAGTTCGCACTCTAGATTCCATTCATTCTCAAAAAAACAAACGTAATACTTGAGTTTTCTGCGCTCTAGACGTTAACAAAACTCTAAAATATTTACTAGATTTTGAAAAGTTTCGTTAGTGTTATTCATAATTGATATAAAACGGCTAAGACTCACTGTAAACATCGAAATTACTCCGACCAGATTTCGGAAATATTAGAAATCCTTCTAAAATATTTATTTTAGTCTCAATTCAATTCAATTCAAATAGTTTATTGCTAGAATGTTGTATACAAAGATGACAAATAAATATAATTCCTAACATTCTACCATAACAATGGTGTGCAATATTAACATAATTACAAATAACATAATTAATTTTTAGAAAAAATAAAAACCGACATCAATGTATCTTCGAAATCCAAGGTCACATATCAATGAAATTTATATGGGACCACTTCGTAGCTATACTGAACCCGACGCAAAAACAATTTTTCAAATCGGTTCATAAATGACGGAGTTCTGAGGTAAAAAACATTAAAAAAAAAAACAATCGAATAGAGAACCTCCTCCTTTTTTGAAGTCGGTTAATAATTAAATTAAATTCAAATTGTCAGATTATTATAAGTTGATTTTAATTAATGTCAAAATGTCGTCAATGTAACTGTCAGTATTCTAAATATTATGTTAAAATTAGAGGTATATTAGTAAGAGCGAGTGTGGCTTAGTAAGAGCGAGTGTGGCTTAGTGGGAGAACGTGCGACTTTCGATCCGACTCACCCTAGTTCGAATCTCGCTGGCCCCGAACCACTGACTTTCTTACGTTATGTGCGGATGTAACACTCGCTCTAAAAACGGTGAAGGAAAACATCGTGAGGAAACCGGTATGTCCAAGAATTTATCACAAAAATTCAAGGACATGTGACATCCGCCAACCCGCACTGGGCCAGCGTGGTGGATTATGGCCTATACTCTCTCTATGAGAGAAGGCCCGTGTCCCAGCAGTGGGAACGTGATGGGCTGATGATGATGAGAGGTATATAAATGAAAAAGGTATATTTATATTTCAACATTAATTAATTACAAAATGTATTCAATTAATTAATAATAATCCAATACAATGAGTAATAATAATAAACAATTAATTAATAATTTGTCATCGAAAAATTCTTCAAGGCTATAGTAACATTTAAAAATTAGGAAATTCTTTAATTTTTTTTTTTAAAGTTGTCTCCATACTTTCCTTTTTAATTACATCTCTTCTTACAGTCTTGTGTGTCTTACCATTGCATTAGTGTGCCAAAACGTTTACATAACCGAAAACATCCAATACCTCTACTTATTTTACCAGAACTGCGGCAAAAACCAACAAAAAACCCCAAAATCTCCAAAATACCCGTATCCTTCATAAACAACATCTCCCATACCCACTAAAACGGCAACGAACACCAAGAAAACTTGCCGCTCCATTAAATAGCCTAATACGATATGAACCACAAAGTAGTAACTCAATTTCCGCGCATGAATCACCACCATCACGCCTGAATGGGAACGAGGGCCTTTATGGCCAGCCCAAAGAAGAAGCTGCTAAGATCTTACGAAAGTTCATTGTCTGGAAAAAAAGGCGAAAGAACTGCTGCCGCACACTTGCTGCTTATTAACCGACTTCAAAGAAGGAGGTTCTCTATTCGATTGTATTTTTTATTTTTATTTTTTACCTCAGAACTCCGTCATTCATGAACCGATTTGGAAAATCCTTTTTGCGTTGCGTTCAGTATAGCTACGAAGTGGTCCCATATAAATTTCACCGATATTTGACCTTGGACTTCAAAGATATATTGAAGTCGGTTTTTTTTGTTTGATAAAACGTATACCTTTGTCGCGTGGACAATCGACAATCGTACGACAAAAAACATTTTTTTACCATATTCAATTTAACATAATGATAAGTTGCACGTTTAACGCCAAAATAATGATAATTAATAATTATTTCATCGCCATTTTTTATAGTAATTTTTTAAATAAAATTAATTTAAAACTAATAAAATTAATCGTCCGTCATGATAATTGTAATGCTGTACTATGAAAAGGTATAAAAAATGCCATAAAAATCTATACATCAGCATTTATAAAAGTTGTTTTCTGTTTCCATTAAGATGTGATTACATTTCCAAAATAAGCAGTCTTTAGGCCACGACGGAACCCTTCGGGCGATCTATGAACGTGGGTAAGTATAGACAAGCGTAACAAAATTCAGCCTCACAAAAGAATAGAGTGTTCGTTCGTCCTAAGACATTGTAAACGAAATAAATGAGGCTTTGTTATTTCTGACCTCAAAGCTTTGAAGCCACGAGCATACAGTAGAGAGAATGGAAATTTCTTAGACGCCTTCGGCATAGTATATCTATCAGTGGAATCGACGTATTATACTTCAGCTATTATTCTGTGGTATTGTGTGAAATGACGTCATAATGTCCTACACAAAGATACCTTCTCTCACGCCTACACAGGCTTGCATAGTTTTCAGGCCAACAAAATAGTTGTGAGTGTGTAAAACAAACATCTTGTTTGTTACAAGTTCAAAAATATATGCTCCTCAGTTTCTTGCCGTATCTTCTGAGTAGTGGTTCTTTTTCTAATGCGGTGGTAGATTCATTGTAATAATTGACTTTCATAAGTGCGTCTATGACGCCAAAAATCAATAAAGAACTTTGAAGTTCGAACTTTAAATAAAGTTCAAAGTTCAAACTTATGTAAAACTAGGCCTAGCGCACTCCGCACTGTAGGTACGAAGCTACAAGTACATAGCCGGACACCGACGGCGAGCCGCGCGTCGTTACACATGCCGCGCCAGAAGAGATAAGAGCTATGCGATAGAAAGAGATGCGCTCTGTAGGTTAATATGACTGGTGGATATGCAGCGCTACGCAAACTGAATTGAATTTTATTGCGTCATAGTAAGAGTCGCTATTTGTTTAAATATCTTTGCGGAGTGATGCTTCTGTCCCTTAGTAATTCTGTGGTAAAACTAGATTATTTGTATCTACAATAATTGTATTTATAAATGCTTTTTTATTGTTACTTGTCTAAAGAAACCTAATGGAATCAGGTGTCATTTACTTGTCTTTTTAGCGTCCGGCTTCGCTATACTATGCTATACCCGTACTTAATAGTAAAACTTAAATACCTATGTGCTTTCATTTCGTGGTTCGGTAATATGTAATATACAATTTCAACCCCGTAGCTATAAAATAATATTTATCTCTGGAAAGTACAGAAGCGCGTTATGTTTCTCCCACCTTTTAAATTAGCTTAGAAGGTCTTGTTTTTTGTCTATCCTCTTTCTTTTTTATGTTGAAAAAACAACTACATTACACATTAGGTAATCACAGTTTTGAAACAAACATACCTATATAATAACGTAGGATTACATGCATATGAATAGTAAGTTGCAACTAGAGGAAATAACTCACGTGGCGTGCCTGAGAGATGCACTAACTTTAATGCACTAGTTGGAGAGGCCTATGTCCAGCATTGGACTCGTATAGGCTGATGATGAAATAATACAATTAAGGTTTAATTATTAAATCTAATGCTAATACAACCAATTAAGTAGACAAAATACTAATTAAGGACAACTATGATGAATACAGCACGGAATGTTTAAAAGGTATAATAGTAAGATATAGGTATATATATATATTGTTAAATCATTATCATCATCAGCCTATCACGTTCCCACTGCTGGGACACGGGCCTTCTCTCATAGAGAGAGTATGGGCCATAATCCCCCACGCTGGCCCAATGAGGGTTGGTGGATGTCACAGGTCCTTGAATTTTTGTGATAAATTCTTGGATATGGCGGTTTCTTCACGATGTTTTCCTTCACCGTTTTTAGAGCTAGTGTAAATCCGCACATAACTAAGAAAGTCAGTGGTGCGGGGCCAGCGGGACTCAAACTCGGGAGCGTCGGATCGGAAGTCGCACGTTCTCCCACTGAGCCACGCTCGCTCCTATTATTGTTAAATGTATGACTTTAATTATATTAAGGTTGATGCGACGCGTATCTAATATGCTGGGACTTATTTGGCTCAACGTATCATTATTGCAATCCAACGGGGCAATACTGCCAGCATCTTGGGTACCGACGCGACGCTGCCAACTGGTAGTGGGCTGGAGCATTTAAACTATCTCTAAGCCTTTAATGGTCAATGGGTTGTCCAATTGCTTCTCCTTGTAAGTAGTTAGTTTAGTTTTAGTAAGCAGGGTGAAGAATTGTTTTAAATAATAAAAACTGTTTAGTCACGTTGCCATACTAAATTCCTCTTCCGTCAAGTCAGCCCACCAAATGCATTGTGCTCGAATACATTAATTCATATAAATTCTAATTGCCGTGTAATAAGTAAACTGTGCCCAAAATCCTCGACAATACAGAACAGTGACCTAAGTGAGTGTTTTATTTATAAAATATCTAATCAGGATCCTCAAAATAACAAACAAAAGAATTCGCCTGCACAAATCACAGCCCCTCAGGGGCCCAGGTTTCTCAAAACTAAGTTCAGTCAAAAGGATTTTTATCACAGATTTTGAGGATATTATGCAGAATATTTTATTTATTCACCAACCTTCTTCCGTGATACCGGATTATGCAAAGCCAGTCGACGCAGCGTGATGAATGACGCGGACCCCACTATGTTGAATGAAATTCGTTACCAAAACAACTTTCAGAGAACTAGCCAATAAGTTTTACGGAGGCAGTTCACATACGCAAATACGGGGTCGGGGTCCCTCGCCCATCCTTGGCCGAGGACATTTTCGTTATTGAGGTCACCAGTGCGTGCTAAAATAGGTGAAAGATATTCCCACATTTTTGACTCGTATTTCTACGTGACGATATCAAGGCGTCCTACGGACTGTACCCTTATAATTTTTCTTTTCTGATATAAAAGCAAGGGAGGGTACGTAAAAATGGGATCGCTGACCCTACCACCATATGTGGCTCGTAGATTAGAAGGAAAGTGCGCGAATCACCCCTCTTTGAACTCCAAAAGGCTCTGTGTAACGTTTGAGGAAGTAAGGCGGTCGATTTACTGCTAACTGTACATTTTATTGCGTATTTGTGCCTGCTCTCTGTCAGCTCTTTTTATGGATCTAAGTGATAAGACGAGCTAGTCGTTCCCTTGTTAATAAGCGCCACGCCTGCATATAACAATTGCAGTGTCACCCAGAACTTTTCATACAATAAAAAGCACTGCGTAGCACTGAGTAGCACCGCGTAGCACTGCTTAGCATTGCATTGCGCGCATCACCCCGAGACATCAGATATTAAGTATCATATACCCAGTAATATCGCTGGCTTTGCCTTTCAAACTGGTACTTAGTAATGCCTGCGCACTAATGCTTGGCAGCAGAATAACTGGCGAAGCGGTGGTATACGTACCCAGACGGCCTCCCGCATACGAGACACCTGCCACGAGTAAGTGGTGCTGTCAACTGTGCCAACAACGCTCCTACAAGTAGGGCGTTGTCTTTTTTGAATCGTTTTGCCCACGAGTTCCAACAAGTTGACATATTAAATGACAGTGTAAGAACCATTGTTTCGAATTCGAATTTATTTCTCAACAATAGTCTAATATAGTTAACGTTTTGGTGTTGGACTGTTAGCTTACTAGGTATTATAAACTAAATAAATAAACTGTCGTGGGAAGGCGTGTCGCTTACCATCAGGCGAACGACCTGTTCGTCTCGTCAATCAATAACATTATTTTTTCTAATAAAAACCATACGAAGAGAAGAGAGAAGAAGAAATTATTCCTTTTAGAGAACTGCAAATACGTAATTAAGCTCTGTAAGACTACTAATTCATTAGAGCCCAAAGCTCGGTAAATACACGTCTGAAAGGTTCAAAATGAATGGAGTGCCGTAGAAGAATCTATATCCTTTGTTCATTTCCTAAGGGTGGGTGGGGGATGAAAAATCCCTAATAACGGATGGGCGGGCGGCGACGGGCTTATTGATGGTGCTACTTATTATTTGTGTTAAGGATAGCGAAGTGCCGTGAGCCGTGCCTACGTAGTATATATGTATACCTAGAGTAGTCGCGAGCTTGTACCGATCGTCGTACCAGTGTTCTAAGTTGTGCTCCTAATATTTAATTAATAAAGCTGTTTATAGTGTCCAAAACCGTGGTTGTTATTCACAATCCAACAGGTTATGGGCCCAGTGAGTGAAATACAAACGATTTCGTGAACAATTGACTGGATTTGCAGTGAAATAAGCGAATTAAAATATTGACGTAAACAAACTCTGTGTGTTTTCCAACTATTGACACAGTGTAAGAAATTGCATGGACTCGAGAGACACAGAGCGACACAGTGTTTAGTTCCGTGTTACCGCTGCAAAATGGACTAGCCCACGTTGTTTACTTCGTAGAAACATCGAATTAAAGTGCATTTATTTGATGTTTTGGTGCATTTCGAGTTGAAGAAACTTCGAAATGGCTGCTTCGATCAAGATTGATCCATTAACTGGCGATAATTATGATACATGGAAGATACATATGCGAGCTATTTTGAAGAAAAATGACTTGTGGGAATATGTAACAGGAATGTTGCCACAGCCAGGGCGTTCGGATCCGAAGCATGCTGAGTGGATTAAAAATGATGGGAAGGCCGAATCTGACATATTGTTGGCCATCAGTCCAAGTGAGTTGATTGCATTGGATGGCTTAGAAACTTCCAAAGCTATATGGGACAAGTTACAGTCTTTATATCAGTCGAGCGGGCCTGCCAGGAAAGCCTCATTATTGAAGAAGCTTGTATTGACGCGTATGCAAGAAGAAGACGACTTGAAAAAGCACATCGCGGATTTCTTTGACGCTGTAAAGAAGCTAAAAGAAATCGGTTTGGTAGTGATTGATGAACTACTGGCCATTTTACTACTATATAGTTTGCCAGATTCCTTTGCTATGTTTCGCACGGCAATGGAATCGCGGGATGATTTACCATCAACGGAAGTGTTGAAAGTGAAGATCGTCGAGGATTTTGAAGGTCGAAAATCAAAAGTAGTTGACCAGGGAGCTATGTTCGTCAAACGTACCAACAAAAATGCCAACCAGAAAAAGAATTTAAATGAGAATCAAGGCCAAAATTATAAAAGCAAAATAGAGTGTTATCGTTGTGGTCGTCGTGGGCATTTGGCGAAAGAGTGCAAAGTGAAGAACGTCAATAAACAGAAGCAGAGCGCCCAACAATTGGAACGGGATAGTGATCCGAAGACAACGATGTTGATGAGCACCACCGAAGAGGTGATGTTTGGTGATCAGAGAAACCCTATTTGGTGTATCGACAGTGGGTGCACAGGGCATATGTGCAATGAAAAACATATGATCCAGGGTTTTACGCGACTGGACTCCGAGCTTAATTTAGCTAATAATGAAAGCACAAATATTACAGGAGCGGGAAAGGTCAGCATTTCAGTAGATACCGGTAGCGAAGAGCGCCGTATAGATATTGAGAAAGTATTCTACGTGGAGGACCTACGAACCAACCTATTATCAGTGGCGAAAATGACAGATCGCGGGTTCGAAGTTCGTTTTAAGAAGAATGATGCTATTGTGATCGATGATAAAAACAAGATTCACATGCGTGCAGACCGAGTTGGTAATTTATACCATGTTCGAATGAGTCAAAACAGTGCACATAATGTTGAGGAGGCAAAGAAGCCTATAGACATGTGGCATGAGCGCCTCGGACACCTTAATGAACGTGACTTGAAGGCAATGTCGAAAAGTGGCCTAGTGCATGGCCTGACATTCAAAGACAATGAAAAATTGTCTGAGTGTGAGATCTGCATAAGTGAAAAGCAGACTTGCGCGCCTTTTTCAAAGGGCAGTGCTGATCGCACGAGCGAACTACTTGAGATCGTGCATACTGATGTATGCGGCCCTATGAGGCATCAGTCTTTTGGCGGGAAAAAGTATTTCGTTACTTTTATTGACGACAAGTCCAGATGGTGTGAAGTTTACTTCATTACGAACAAAAGTGACGTCCTGAAAGTATTCAAAGAATATAAGGCCTATGCTGAGAATTTTACTGGCAAGAAGATTAAGTTTTTGCAGTCGGACAATGGCCGGGAATACGTAAACAATGAATTTGATGACTTTTTGAAGAAAGAAGGAATAAGAAGAAGACTGACGGCACCGTATACGCCTCAGCAGAATGGAATTTCTGAAAGAAAGAATAGAACACTAATTGAGATGGCGCGATGTATGATGCGTCAGGCAGGAAGCCCCCCTGCGTTTTGGGCTGAGGCAGTTCATACTGCGAATTATATAAGAAACCGATGCCCAACTACTTCGTTGGATGGTCAGATACCATTCACATTATGGAAACTGAAGAAGCCTTCCGTAGTTTACATGCACGTGTTTGGATCGAAAACATAATACAAAGATAAAGGCTCCCAGAAAGGGAAATTCGATTCAAGCTCAGAAATGGGAATATTCATGGGATATGATGTACAATCTAAAGCCTATAGAATACATGATCCTAAGACAAGGAAGATCGTAGTGACACGTGATGTAAAATTCATGAATGAGACGGCATTCAGGCATGAATACAAGGAAATACTTGATGAAGAAGAAAGTATAGATAATGGAGAGATAGTTGTGGACCTGAATATGCCTAAAGTGAATAATGAAGAAAAGGAAGAAGATCGAAAATGTCCTCTTAGAGCGAAAAGAGACGGAGTAAAAACCAGAAGATCATTAGAAAATGTATATGAACCAAATGAAGAAAGAAATAGAGCAATACCACAAAGAAAAAGAGTCGGAACAATTTCATGGGAACGATTAGTAGATCCTTCGAAGAGAGGGAAGGGAAGACTAGTTAGTACTAGTTCGGTGAGGGCACCGCAACTAGAGTATAGAACAGTAAATGAAAATATAGCTACAGATACGAAAAATGACTCACAAGATGAAAAATCGGATGAACGTCTAAATGCAGGAATAGCGACTATTGAACCTATGACATGGAATGAAATCGAAAAGACGAACGACGTTAATACTTGGAGAAGTGCCTTAGAGGATGAATATCTGGCGCAAATAAAGAATGTGACATGGGAAATCGTATCACGACCACCAAATCGGAAAGTTATTGCAAGCCGATTTGTGTTTAGTACCAAAACTACCGGTAAGAAGGTAAGGCTGGTCGCGAAGGGATGTTCCCAACGGCCAGGGGAGGATTTTCATGAAACTTCGTCTCCAGTCGTAAGATCGTCATCGATACGACTCATAGCTGCACTGTCAGCGGAATTTGGACTAGAGATCCATCAGATGGACGTAGTGACTGCTTACATGAATGGATCGCTAGATGAGGAAGTATTCATGGAAGTACCGGATCAACTACGCGATGTTCTAGACAGATTACTCACAAACCAAAAGATTGGTACACAAAGACAGATCATTCGAGATAAGAAAATTATCGAGACAGCTAAACGCTGGAACAAAATTTTGAATGAATGTGATAATAGTGTGTGTCTGTTAAAAAAGAGTTTGTATGGTTTGCGACAGTCTGGATTGCAGTGGCATAAAGAGCTGGTGAGAAAACTGCTGAATGTTGGATTTGAACCAACGCCGCAGGACCAATGTGTGTTTGTAGCACGAAAAGGTGAGAAAATGATGATAATCGCTATTTACGTCGATGATATGATTTTGGCGACGAATGATAGTGTATGGTTGCGTGATGTAAAGAAGCAATTATCTAGCGCATTCGAGATGAAAGACATGGGAAGAATAAATCATTGTTTAGGCATTGAATTCACTCGTGATGAAGATGATCGAGTGTACTTAAATCAAAGTGTGTATGTCGCCAAGGTCCTTGAACGCTTTGGTATGAGTGAGTGTAAGCCTGTGATGACTCCTATGGACGTGAATGTGAAGTTAGCAAAACCTGAATGCGTGAAGAATGATGTGATGAATCAGTATCCTTATCAGAGTTTGATAGGTGCCTTAATGTATCTGGCTGTGACAACACGACCAGATATTGCGTATGTGGTAAATTATCTTAGCCAATTCAATACAAATTACGATGTTGAGCACTGGAAAGCGGCGAAACGAGTGCTGAGATATTTGAAAGGTACGTCAGACTACGGTTTAATGTATGAGAGGACTGGTTTGTCGTTGTTTGGTGTGGTTGATGCAGACTGGGGTTCAAGTGCGATTGACCGTAAGTCTTACTCTGGTTTTGCATTTATATTAGCAGGTGCCCCAATCAGCTGGGAAGCACGTAAACAACGAAGCATTGCGTTGTCAAGCACGGAAGCGGAGTACATGGCCATCTCCGAAGCTACTAAAGAAGCCATGTATTTGCGAGATGTGTTGACTAATGTTGGAATGGAGTGTGAGTGTGTGACATTGTTCAATGATAATCAGGGTGCGATTAAGCTTGCTGAAAGCAGGAACTATCACTCACGAACGAAGCACATAGACGTGAGGCACCACTTCGTTCGAGATATGTGCGAACAAGGTGTTATTGATCTGAAATACCTATGTACGAACGAAATGCCTGCAGATGTTTTGACCAAGGGTTTGAGTGTGACAAAGCATCAGGAATGCATGCGTAATCTTGGTATGATGGATGTATATAAGGGATAATCAGACATACTCACGACTTCGAGGGGAGGTGTTAAGGATAGCGAAGTGCCGTGAGCCGTGCCTACGTAGTATATATGTATACCTAGAGTAGTCGCGAGCTTGTACCGATCGTCGTACCAGTGTTCTAAGTTGTGCTCCTAATATTTAATTAATAAAGCTGTTTATAGTGTCCAAAACCGTGGTTGTTATTCACAATCCAACAATTTGGTTAGGCGTCTTTACCGATAAAATATGAAACACTAGCTTCGCCGCGCGGTTTCGCATGAGCAGAACGTTTTGCTTCCACGTTCATCTTACGAACAGCCAAGGAGTGGAACGCATTGCCAACGTCTGTTTTTTCCGGACAACTACAACCTGCGAGTCTTTAAATCGAGAGTGAACAGGTATCTTCTAGGCGAGCGTGTTACCTCTTCATCGCTTACCATCAGGTGAGATAGTGGTAAAACGCAAACCTATAACTAGAAAAAAAAGGAGTAAGTAACTAAAAAGAATATTATCTAAACACAATTTAGAAGTTTTCACATACGTGGAAGCTAAATTTATACTTTTTTTTTACTACAGACTGGGTCTGCCTTTGACCACAATCTCACCTGAACTTTATTTAACATTAACTTATTTATTAAAAAAAACCTTTTATTTATATGAACAACTCTATGGTAACTATAGTTAGTTTCTTTAAATATAGTATAGTTAGAAAACTAACAAAAAAATGGCTAAATAATTTAAAAACTAAACTAAAAAAATGAGTCTATAGAGCTATAAAGTAAGTGTTTGATATTTACATATTAAATACTTGTAAATATAATTTACATTTATTTGCAGAATATTAAATTTACGAATTTTAATTATTCCTGTTTTGTGTGATTGAGTCACAAACATACCTACATACCTCACAAACGCATTTTTTTATATTAGGACTATCTATTTATTTGAAAAATCTTTGAACAAAAAAAGCAGATTAATATAAGGTTTTTCTTTAATTTCCATTTGTGAAAATTTGAGACGAAATAATGTTAAATAGGTACAAAAAAAATATTTTTAGGTATATCGAATCATAGGTAAAGTCAACAGAAGCCTTTGTGGCGATGTATTTTTATTGATAACACAAAAAACACGCGCGAGTGATTGTTTCATGTCTAGACAAAAGAAAACAATGTACCTAAAATTGTTTCCATTTTTACCAATAGGGGATCGGACAGTAAACGAGAAAAAATCTAAAATGCAGTTAGAACGAATGTTCGTCGAACCAGAAAGATCATTCAATAAATATTTTTGTGAAATAATAATGATTTATATTTTTAAATCAATATACAAAATCTAATAATTCTGAAATTTTTAATCTGTTTTTCATCTCAAACGAAATAACAATCACATCGCATGACGTCATTTGTAGGCAAATGCCGTAAGTCAAGCTTGTGTTTATTTATCGTTTTGGCTTTTCATAAAATGTATTTTAGCTAATTTTTCGTTCCATTTTTATTGTGATCTTAAATTACTACAATATCGTCCCCAAACTTTACAAAACGTATTTAAATCTCTTTGCAAGTTTTTTTTCGAAGAGTTTGTCGTCTTCTACCTACATATGACGTCACACGTTTTGAGCTGACCTTTTGCGCGGCAATATTTGAAACATAATATTTAAACATAGTTTTAGATACTTTTAGAGCGTTATTTAATTAAAATAGTATTTTTCATGGCTATAAATATTAATTGTAGTTAATATAAAACACTTTCTGAAAAGTTGTCCGATCCCCTATTGTTTGAATTCCTCTATACTCGTACATTGAAAATATTTGTTCGTATCTCTAACGCATTGTCCAATTTGGCATTGTTCTTTGACCAATTTTTGTAAGCTTTGTCATGCAAATCCAAAATATTAAAAAGACTACAAAACAGTCAAAAAATTCTTTATTGCCTAGCACAAAGGGTAACCACGAGATAACTAAAATATACTAACGGTGCCCCGCGGTTTCACCCGCTGTTTCCCGGGATAAAAAGTATTAAGCCACTCTTTTCCGAATTTCACTCATATCCAACAAATACACTTACAGTAACATTTAAAATTTCGCATTTATAATAATTATTATGAAACTCTTTATTCTTTCTTTATTTTTTTCTCTCTTTATTTCTTTTTTTCAGGCAATGCTAAAGTACAACAAAGTAAAATTAACATTACGGACAAATTTTATATTCTTATTTTATTGTATTTGACATATTGTGCGTGTGAATAATTAATGAATTTGATGTTTAATGGTTATGTATTTTTTTTAATTAATCCTTGACATTTTCTGTACTAATTATATGCATGGGACATTTTATTTCATCAATTTAAATAATGTTATATGAAAATTTGTATGCCAGAAATGGTGAGACACGCAGAACTCTAAAAACATTTGTCAACTTTATTATGACCGTGTTTCCTACAACTAAATATCATTTCATTTCATTTCAGAGACTCATAGAATATATACCTTACAGACTAATATCAAAGAATACTGACTATTGCTTACATTAGTGTGACTAGTTGCGCCCCGCGGTTTTAGTCGCGGTTTCCCGGGATAAAAAGCAGCTTTTATTAATCCAGGGTATAAGCTATCTCCATTTCAAGTTTCACTCAAATCTGTAGAGCCGTTACAGCGTGAAGAAGTAACAAACACACTTACACAGTAACACACACACACACACACAAACTTTCGTAATTATAATATTAGTGTGTGATGTATATAAGGAACAAACGGATGGTACAATTTGACATCTACCTCCAGCGTTGAGCGCATTATCAAAAAAAATATAGTAACTGGATAGATATACCTACATTTTATTGTTAAAAAACCTAAAAAAATAGGTACATGAAATACTAGCACATTTCACAGTAATCAACAGAACAATAGGCGGTCCTATCGGCCAAAGCAATCTCTTCCAGACAACCTTTGAATGGAAAGGACTATACATACTTGATATACTTCCTTAACTAAGATTTTGAATAATTAGGAAGAAGAAAAATTATATTGCTCGCAGGAATCGAAGCTGCTTCTTCGGAATGCCGTCCCGACACATTAAGCACTGGGCCACCGAGCCAGAGATATAAGAAGGATAGAAGAAATTTGGGTGCTCGAGCAGCTGGCTCGGTGGCCCAGTATTAAAGTGTCGGGACGGTATTCCGAAGAAGCAGGTTCGATCCCAGCAATATCATTTTTCTTCTTCCAGATTATTTAAAAGTTTTTTAGTCTGTAATCAGAGAACGCATCACTAAAAGCCTTTTTTTCGTCCAATAGCTCGAGGCAATATCTGCTTAAGCTCACAGTTAATGCCTATTGAGATATTGGGGGCCTAAGGTAGACGGATGGTAGGCCTCCGCCCCACTTTCCCCCGTCACGGTCAATCAGACTAAGATAATAATTTAAAACCTAGGGATTGGG
Source organism: Petrophora chlorosata (assembly GCA_951640565.1). Lineage (NCBI taxonomy): Eukaryota > Metazoa > Arthropoda > Insecta > Lepidoptera > Geometridae > Petrophora > Petrophora chlorosata. The sequence continues at coordinate 3,665,881 of OX621194.1, read as the reverse complement.
GCTATTCATCGGATAACATTAGAAGTAAGAGGTATTAGTTAAGCACCATTAAACATTGTTGACTCGGCCTTCATAACTCTAATAGTATTGTGCATACATTGCTGTTTGAATTTAGATTGGACTTACTACCCGCTAATTATACAAACTAGACTTAATTCATGTCTCAAAATGGAGAGCGCAATTCAATGTCTATAAATACATATATCACTTGTATTCCGCATTGATTGTTTTAATATAAATTTATTTAGCCTAATAAAATATTCTATATTTTTCGTTTTTGTTAAACAGCATCCTATTTCAACTTACACTCGTAAGTAGTTAACAGATGTACCAGGAATAAATGTAACCTCTACTTGCCTCAGTCTAGGTTACAATTGCACAAAAGAAATGTCTATATGAACGCTTTTAAAGTGTATAACATATTGCCAAACTCGTTTAAAGATCAATTTTTAAAAGAAAATTAACGCAAGGCTAGCTAAGAAATTTTTTTATGATTTGAAAGAGTACTTGATATATACGGATTAATTATTAAATTATTAAATAAAATAATTTTAGTGTTAATTTTTTTGTAATTAATGTTAAAATATTAATATACCTATTTAATTTATATATATCTAATTTTTATTGCTTTTAATCATAATATTTTTAATACTGACATTTAAATTGACAACATTTTTAAAATGAATTAAGATCACCTTATAATAATCTGACAATTTGAATTTGATTTAATTATGTTATTTGAAATTATGTTAATATTGCACACCATTGTTATGGTAGAATGTTAGGAATTATCTTTGTTTGTCATATTTGTATACAACATTCTAGCAATAAACTATTTGAATTTGAATTTAGGTGGCACTGTAATAGACAAAAAATCATAGACAGTCGCGTGGACTTTTACTTCCAGAGCCCAAAATGTAGTTACGGACGAAAGCACCTATCCATATCTTTCAGACACATTATAAATGCGAATTTTTGCAAGTTAGTGTATAAATGTAGTGTAATGGGTGTGTATAAGTGTGTTTTCGTATTATTGTGTAAGTGTGTTACTGTGTAAGTGTGTTACTGTATAAGTGTGTTACTGTATAAGTGTGTTACTGTGTAAGTGTGTTTGTTACTTCTTCACGTTGTCACCACCGATTTGAGTGAAATTCGGAATGGAGACAGCTAATACCCTGGACTAATACATAAAGGCTACTTTGTATCCCGGGAAACCGCGGGGCGTAACTACATTTATACAAGTTTTTTTTTTAAATTGACCAAATTTTATTCAAGTTTTTAAGATGTAACTACATGCCTACCAGTTACATTTAGTGTTTACTAGTTCCGCCTGTGTACTGCTACGCCTACGTATGTCCTTATCGACACTATTAGGACATTACCCCCGCCACCGTGAAATTGAGTTCACCTCAAACAAAGCGAATGAGATCAGAAGCCATCAACGCGTACGCAAATTAATGCAAATTAATATGAGAAACATTAATAAACGATGAGTGGAACAATCAGTCTGCCTGCGGGAGTGTTTTGTTCCTGACTTTAGAGTATCGATATATCGATGATAGTTATCGATTTGTCGATGTGTGTCAATTGTTTGGTATCTTTTGATTCATTTGTTTTGAGTGCGCATTTGGACAAGTAATTAAGCCAAACTAAAGGGGTATCTTTTAGTGGAGCATGTTCAATCGTCGACTACGTCATCGCTTAGCATTAACATTAAGTTCAAAAGTTCTTTATTCAATTTTGGCATCACAGACGCACTTATGAACGTCAATTATTACAAATACTCTACCACCGTATCGATAAAGAGCCGCTACGCAGAATATACGGCAAGAAACTGGGCACGTTTTTAAAACTTTTGTTATAATATTTTTGTTTTTAACAATATTATGATCAAGTGCATGCCTCTTGATATTTCAGATACTATTTCAGGTGTTTTTTCAAAATCTGTATTTTTTATGCGTTTGAGTAATGAATCTGGTAGGTCATTCAGCTGACGGAAGCAACCCGCCTGTCCTAAGCTGTTCCAACACCACCCAGAACTTTACACGCGGCACTGCAAGGCGCAACGCCCTCTGAGACAATAGGTCTTAAGTCTTATAACGGTAATTCGCTAGGATCTGTGTGTGTTGTAGGTTGTTCGGTTATCTTAATTTTAAGGCGTCGGTTTCACTGGGATTGGAGCTCCACTGCGTCCTATCGAGAATTGCCCATGTTACCGGTCGACCATTATAGTAGAGGAAGTCCTCTCAGTATACTTATAATACATTTTATACCAAAAAGAAAACCGACTTCCATTCTGATGTACCTACTTCGGAAGTCCAAGGTTGAATATCAACGAATTTTATATGGGATCATGTTGAAGCTATAGCTAACCCAACGCAGACTTTTCCAAATCAGTTTAAAATTACGGAGTACTGAGGACAAACAAAGAAATATAATCGAATTGAGAACCTTCTCTTTTGAAGGTTCTCAATTCGATTCGAATTTGAAGTCGGTTAAAAAAACTCATTAATTTTACATCGATATCATAATATTAAAAATTCCATCTCTACTCATCATATTCCACTCAATTAAATCCGCTAGAGTGTGATTCTAACATTTCGTTTCGTTGTTCCGGAAATTAATACACTCTTATTAAGAGGGATTTATAATCTGGATTATATGACAAAAATAATTGGGAGTTTGAATTAAGGTATTTTTGGAGCTCTTTTATTAGAAACGAAATATGATAATCAATGGTTCTCATTAAGCACTGGAACATTCAAAATTTCATAATTTAAATAATTTCAAAGTCTGCTAAATATTAAAAATAAAATAATGGTATCGTTATTATATTGTGGCGTGATATTAATAATCAACCTAATTATCTATCTCGGTATTATAAAAGATGGAAAATGTTTTTTTTCTTCACTTCCTACAATAGTTCACTAGCTATTTATTTATTTGCACAAAAATGGTGCAAGGAATGACTTAGTGCTATTTAGCATTATGTACCAGTCTTCCAGGTCGTGAAAGTTTATTTTTTTTATGTAACTGAGTGACGAGACGAGATGGTCGTTTGCCTGGTAAGCAATACGCCAGCCCATAACAATAATAGCACCACCCAGAACTTTGTTTTACAAAATCCTGCGCGGCGCCGCACTGCGCTCGTCACCCTAAAACAATTAGCTGTTGAGTCTCATAATGCCCAGTCATTTCGCTGGCTACAATGCCCTTCAAACCGGAAAACAGTAATGCTTGCGCACTACTGCTTGGCGGCTGAATAACTGGCAAAGCGGTGGTACCTACCCAGACGGCCTCTCGCCTACGAGAAACCTACCACCTGTCAATAAGTATAATGGGCGAGCAGAGACATGAGAGACATGAGAGATACTAAGTAAATGACATCTAATTAGGTATTACTTAGCAAGGCTGCCCATATTTTTTTTTTATAAATGACGCCCAACGATCACGTACAAAGATCCTGGTCCCTAACTAGGATTCCCTGTATCTAGGGAACCAGGAACTATGAGGACCATGGTCCCACAACACCCAGACACGAAACAAATGCTAGCGCTTTTTCTTCTGTGCACAAACATTTGTCTCAGTGGTGTATGAGATTTGAGCCAACCTGCTCAACCACTACACCACAGAGGTCGGCCATCCATTATGTCCTATTCAGGACCTAAAATACCTACGTACCAAATGTAATCAAAATTTCTTTGGCACACACAGACTTTCGAATTTATAATATTATTAAAATAGGAACAGACAGGACATGGGACTGGAACAGAAAATTAAACTTAAATAAATAACGTTGAGGTTGGTTTTAATTAAAACTAGGGTTTTACTCGTGGTTGGTCTCTGACATGCGGGGGGCTGTTTGGGCAGGTACCACAGATTTGCCAGTTATTCTGCCGCTAAGCAGTAGTGCGCTGTGTTTTGGTTTAAAGGGCATAGTTGCCAGCGAAATTACAGAGCATATGAGACTTGATATCTGATGCTTCGGGGTGATGAGCGCAATGCAGTCCTACTCAGTGTTGTTCATGGTATTAAAAGTTCTGGATGGTACGGCAATTATTATGACCAGGCGTGGCGATTACCATCAGGCGAACGACATGCTCTTCTCGTCACTAAAAGCCCAACGCGTTAGGAGCCCATCAACGTGAGTTTGTCGCGGCTGGAGCAGACTAGGACCACTGACTTCAAGTCCTACGCGCTCCAGGTTCCAGCGGAACACACGAAGATGTTCCTCGCCCCGGACTTCTGGCCTGCAGGGATAGTCTACCGCCGGTACAGGGAACGTGGGTGAAAACACAAAACCTTACCTTCATAAAAATAGTTTTATAGTATTATAATATGTATGTTAGTCTGTAAGGTATATATAATATAGGTCTTAGAATTACTTTAGTCACTAATGTAAAGAACTACTGTTTTGTAGAACTACTGTTTGGTACCTGAAATAAGAAGTAATAATAATAATAGGATTATGCAGAAGGCAGTACTCCTTGACACGGCACGTATTGTCAGGAGGTTCCTCACTCTGCAGCCCTAACCACCGGCAGTTTGGGCCCTGCCCTGCTGCCGGCGGCACTCTAGGTTTAGGTTTTAATTAACTTAAATAAACTTAAATTTAAGAAAGAAAATAAATGATTTGTATAATAACAGCAGTAGATTATTAAGGGAAAAGTTGCACTAACGTCATCTTCGCAACGATTGATTTTACGTACAATTATATGGTAGCCCCATCCCCTTTCCTTGCTCCGTCCCCGCACAGTAATAAGATATCTTTAGTACAGCATAATTGCAGCATAAACTTGTTAAGAAAGACGAACTTCCAAAAGGCTGTGCCAGCAAATAATACAAGGCATGTTTCATCGTAAGTATCAAGAGTTGGCGAATGAGACACGTACATTATATTGCCATAGAGAAAAAAACATGTGGAGGCGAAATGGTCATATTTGAGAATATCTGCGCTTTATTTATTTATTTATTTATTTATTTGTATAAATGCTTGTTGTGCTTACAGCAGAGCGCCAAAGCGCACAACGAGCTAAATCTATCTATGCTACTTTGTATGTTACTTTGTTGGAAGTCAGCCTTCTCTCGGAAATAAATCAGAAAAAGATAGCTGAATAATCAGATTTTTTTATGGAACTGAGTAATGAGACGACCAGAACTTTTAATACCATAAAAATCCCTGCATAGGACTGCTTTGCGCTCATCACCCCGAGACATCAGATATTGCCGAGACATCACATAATATGCCCAATAATTTCGCTGGCTATACAACCCCCTTTAAACCGGAACACAGTTATGCTTGCGCACTACTGCTTGGCGGCAGAATAACTGGCAAAGCTGTGGTACCTACCAAGACGGTCAAGATCAAAGTGTAGTAGGTATCTGAATATGTTTGTAATTGACACGCTTGTTCCTGTGTATCCTATATTCATAATATTATATTCGATGAATTAAGTGGGTCAAGGGCGGGTGTATGCAAATTACATAGAATAGTTACAAGTCATAAATAAATGTATATCATAATGATATTTTGATAGTATTGAACGACCAACATTTTAAAGTTTAGTGACATTTACCACAGAATACTAAGGGACAGAAGCATCACTCCGCAAAGAAATTTAAACAAATAGCGCCTCTTGCTATGACGCAATAAAATTCAATTCAGCTCGCGTAGCGCTGCATACCTACCAGTCATATTACAGAGCGCCTCTCTTTCTATCGCATAGCTCTTATCTCTTCTGACGCGGCACGTGTAACGACGCGCGACCCGATGTCGGTGTCTGGCTATGTACTTATAGCTTCATACCTACAGTGCGGAGTGCGCTAGGCCTGCATTTACTCCTTTTTAACCGACTTCAAAGAGGAGAAGGTTCTCTATTCGATTGCATTTTTTTATGTTTGTTACCTCAGAACCGTCATTCATGAACCGATTTGCAAAATTATTTTTGCGTTGGGTTTAGTATAGCTACGAAGTGGTCTCATATAAATTTCATCGATATTTTACCTTGGACTTCGAAGATACATTGTCGGTTTTTTTGTTTGATAAAGCGTATACTTGTCACAAATAAGTTGCTATGTATAATTTGTCTCTGAATCGCACCTCCATAACTCTTTCCTCGGTGTTACTCACATTTAACCAGTTCTGAAGACTTCCGCCAAGTATCGCACGGAACTCAGCAAGTTAATTTAATTAAGTGTAGACCAGAATGGTGCAGGAAAAACTTTCAAAGGAATCTTTAAAATAATGAGGTGCTCGGGATTCTACTCCGTGGAAATTTTAGCGGTCGCAACGGCGTCGGCCGGCGGCGGCGATGAGTTCCTTTTGCAGTCGCAATACGTGATGGAGGAGCTAGAATTGCCAAGTAAATGGATCTAGTAAGACTCGCCTACTGCCTCTGTGGTATAGTGGTTGAGCAGGGCCCTAATTCATCTCATCCTAATCACGTGATTTCGAAGCAAGGAATCGCCAAGTTGTCATAGTGAATTGGAACCTAGGCTGGCTTAAATCTCGTACATTAGTACGAGATTTAAGCTTCCCACGACGAAACAAATGTTTGTACACAGGTAAAAAAGCGCAAGCATTTATTTTGCTTCTGGGTGTTATGGGACCATGACAGATACATGGACTCCTTGTTAGGGGCCAGGATCTACGATTGTTTTTGCCTGAGTGATAGTGAACAGACAAATGCATTATTTGCTGATATATAGTATTGCAAAGCGTCAAGTAAATAGTATATAATTATAGTAAATATTCTGAAAATCATCATCATCATAATCATCAACCCACTACGTTCCCACTGCCGGGACACGGTTCTCTCATAGAGAGAAGGCCTTGATCCTCTAGGCTGGCTCAGTGCGGGTTGGTAGATGGCATATGTCCATGGATTTCTAGAAATGCCAAAGCTCATTAGGATAAGAATGTCAGACCACAATTCAAGTGGTGCCACAACTGCATCATCACGTTAAACTAGCCCTTCATTTCTTTAATTTCACAACTCTTGAGAGAAAAAATTCTGAATAGCTTATGATTTTGTGTTCTTATAATTATTTTATGATATTATATAATAATTGTATAATAATAAATGCATTATTATTTTATGATTATTATTATGTCGCTCTTTCTCACGGGTTATACACCGATCCTTTGGAAGGCATGCGCGGGGACATGAGTCCAACACGTAGATGCCTCTTAGAGCATTTAATTTAGATATGTAATGGGCAACACTTATCGGGGACTGTCTCTAAGTGCATCATTAGAAGATACAATCAAAGACAGCCCCCGATAAGTGCGAGGACTTTTATTGAAGATATGAAACTGGTGGTAGGTTTCTCGTATGCGAGAGGCCGTCTGGGTGGGTACCACCGCTTTGCCAGTTATTCAGCCGCCAAGCAGTTGTGCGAAAGCATTGCTGTGTTCCGGTTTGAAGGGCATTGTAGCCAGTGAAATTACTGGGCATTATGAGACTCAACAGCTAATTGTCTCAGGGCGACGAGCGCAGTGCAGCGCCGCGCAGGATTTTGCAAAACAAAGTTCTGGGTGGTGCTGTTATTGTTATGGGCTGGCGTATAGCTTACCATCAGGCAAACGACCAGCTCGTCTCGTCAGTCAGTAACATAAAAAAAAAATGAAAATTACTTACTATTATACTACTATTATATACACTATTATATACTATAGATTGAGCTATTGAGGTGAATTTTTAATGGATGAGTGCCGGTCTATGATATGAGACCTCGGCACCAGCCAGTTCCGCCTCATAAGAAAATATTTTGGCAGGTGGTGACTCGCCACCCACTAATCGGGCCCCATTTAAGGGCCGTCGTTCATTGGCGACGAGAAAGGCAACGTTGGTGTGGGTGGCTAAAGGGTGTCGAGAGGTGTGCTGCAGTTTCACTTAAACGCTACTTCCAGCGTTATACCCTTTAACACTTCCACCCTTGGAGCTTAGTTCTTAGCTCTTGCATCTGCCGCACGGCCAGTTAAGGCAAGCCGGGGGTCAGGAGTCTCATTTAGCCCCAGGGAGAATCTCGGGGTAAGGCTCAGTGTCGCCACGCACCACATTATTATTATTATTATATATAGATCTATGTGCTCCATCTTAGGCCACATCATCGCTTCACATCAGGCGAGATAGTGGCCAAACATAGATCTATTAAGCTTAAAAATATATATAGATTTTTTTTATTATAATACAATACAATTAAACTTTATTGCATACCTACCACTAACATGAAAAAAAAACTATAAGAGACCGATAAGATTTTATTAGTTTTAAATGTTGCGTGTTAGTGCGTGTGATGTTTCTGACTGATCTAAAAAAGTTATCTATTAATTCGACCTGTGCAACCATTTATAACACCATATTTTACGCAAACAAATACAGTCCTTTATTCATTCCTCGTTTTCCCAGTAACTTGCTCAATATAAAACACCCAAAATTTCGTTCCTAATTTTTTCTTTTCCCACATTTGTCAGAACACATAGCAGGTGGCTTAATACTTTCTTTGCTAATACTGGCTGTATACGCAGAATTACATAGCCCACAGTATGCGGAAAAACTTCAATTAGTGGAGGGAGGAGTGAGAGAAAACGCTTCAATTTTTCTTCTTTTGGCAATGAAAATACGTTACTTTAGCGATATGTGCCGTGAATACAAATGGCCAGCTGGATTAATTTTGTAAATACAGAGCAAACGAAGTAAATGTGTGCAACAAGGTATTGTAATCCCAAATCTAATTTGGAATCGTGTGCAATTGGACCAGTCATTCGGAGCGTGACTTAACCACAGAATACTAAGGGACAGAAGCATCACTCCGCAAAGAAATTTAAACAAATAGCGACTTTTGTTATGACGCAATAAAATTCAATTCAGCTCGCGTAGCGCTGCATACCTACCAGTAATATTAACCTACAGAGCGCCTCTCTTTCTATCGCATAGCTCTTATCTCTTCTGACGCGGCAAGTGTAACGACGCGCGACCTGCCGTCGGTGTCCGGCTATGTACTTGTAGCTTCGTACCTACAGAGCGGAGTGCGCTAGGCCTGACTTAACTTATTTGTTTGTAAGTTGTAGAAATAAAAACCGGCCAAGTGCGTACTATATACATCATCTGTGAAAATTTCAAATGTCTAACTATCACGGTTCATGAGATACAGCCTGGTGACAGACGGACGGACAGACAGACAAACAGACGGACGGACAGCGGAGTCTTAGTAATAGGGTCCCTTTTTACCCTTTGGGTACAGGAACCCTAAAAATTAATAGGATTAAGATTAGTACAGATTAACGAAGACTAATACATTTTAGTACCTAGTTACCTACTTCTGAGTTATAAATATAAACGGCTACACTCACGTTATGATTGTGTCGGAATAACTTCGACCAGGTTTCGGACAATTAGGATGTCTTTCTTCCGGAAGTTTACGCTTTGGATTCGCGGCGCAGACTGCGCGCCTCCGCTCGTTCCTGGCGCCGCGAGCGCGGCGCTAAAACCAGTGCAGGCGCTGGCTTTGGAAAATTTTTGCTTTGTGTTCAGTATAGCTACAAGGTGGTCCCATAACTTATATGATATATTCTTCGATATTTGTACCTTGGACTTTGAAGATACATTAGGATTGAAGTCGGCTTTTTTATAAAATGAATTATTATTATTAATTTAGGTTTCATTTTAAAATTTAATCTTCTAATGTCAATACATTGTACTAGTAGGTATACATGTATGTATACACATGATGTTCTGTTATGTTGTCTTGGTTAATTTCTCCTAACATTGTTTCTGTAACTAATAAGCGAAGACGTTTGTGGTAATCCGAGTAGAACATTAATGAAACGTTATTCGGAATATTAATGTCATTTGTGTCCTGTAATGGGTTTGTTGCCAGTAAAAGGGCAGTGGTTGGTAAAAACATGGTATGCGGCGGCTGTAGACGTTAATAAAGAGCCAAATATACTATATTAATACAATAAGAGTTCACTAAGAGCTAGATTGTTCGTATGCGAGAGGCCGCTGGGTAGGTATAGGTGTGGGTAGTTATTCTGCCGTCAAGCAGTAGTGCGCAAGCATTAATGTATTCTGGTTTGAAGGGCATTGTAGCCAGTGAAATGACTGGGCATAATGAGACTTCAATCTGATGTCTCGGGGTGATGAGCGCAATGCAGTGCTACGCAGTACTTTTTATGGTATTTAAAGTTCTGGGTGGCACTGCATTTGGTATGAACAGGCGTGGCGCTTAGTACCAGGCGAGCGACCTACTCGTCTCATCACACAATTCCGTAAAAAAATATATAAAAGAATAAGTTTACTAGGTGGTACATTTTTCGTATGCGTGAGGCCGTCTGGGTTGCTGTGTTTTAAAAAAAATTAAAAATTAAAATTCATTTATTTCAAGCAATTAATAAAAACCCATCAAAATCAATAATTACACACAGTCAGTCAAATTACAAATTTAAATAAAATAAAATCAATCAAATAATTAATAAAGCAAATAATCAACAGTCAAATAAAATCAAAATAATCTAATACATTGTCAATCAATACGAATTCAATATGTCACAACAAAAAAGGTCAAATAAATTAAAATAATTTTAGTTTGAAGGGTTAACCTGCAAAATTACTGGGCACATGAATTTGTCCCGGGGTGACCAGCAATGGTACGCGCTGTTTTGCAAGGTACAAAAAGTTCTAGGTGGAAAATTGTTATGGGCAAGCGTGAGGCTTACCACAGGCGAACGACATGCGTTGCACAATAAAGAGTAAGTATGTAGTAATAAACCACTTGTGTACTTTATTGCAATTTTAATATAAGAGAAGAATACATTCTGCCGTCCTATTTTATTTCATCTAATCTTTATTTTAGGCAACATTAGATAAGTTACTGATGTAATTTATTTATTCTACGGCCCATATAAATATATACCTTAAGACTTTCATACATACAAATTATATTAAAACATTTATGTGACACGTCGGCGACGTGTGACGCAACTGCGTGGTGTCAGCGGTGACGCTTGCATGGTCGAAACACGACACCCTTTGGCCAGAATTCTTCACTCAAGTAGGTCGACAGACGTTTGGGTTCATAATGTCCATATCCCAAAATGAACATTCTGTGATATGCATTATATATGTTCTGGGATATTGCATTATATATGAAGTGTATTTAAATGTTATTTATTTAAATAATTTATACTTTTGTGTTTACGTATAATATGTATTAAAATATTTATTTGGTTTCCCTTTTAGTTTTTTACCTTTTGATGCACGCTTCGTAACTTTCTTTTACCGTCACTGAATAACTGGTAGAAAATGCTTTAGCATGAAGTTCTCCTTTTGTAAATTACTTGTAATAGTGCAAAAAAGAATTAAATAATAAATATGGACATTCTGAGATTTGGACATTCTGGGATATGGACTATTTGCACCCTCAGGACATTTTGGGATTCGGACCTTATAAACCTAAACGCGACAGATGTTCAGTTCTCAGTAATCTGTACTGAACATCTGTACTCGCACCACAAATGATTCAAATTCACGTTGTGGCTCGACTCCAACCGCACAACCCTCAGAGGAGCATAGTCGTCGTCCAAGATTTTCGCATATCCTAATGGATCTCGGGCTACGCAGCACTGCTATCTAAGAGAACAGTGTAGCCTTAGCATCAATCAATTACAATTAATCCGCCTATTCGTATGAGAAAAGAACGCTTATATAAGAACCTTCTTTTTCTGTCTTTCCTCGTCCCTCCCAGCTTGTTTACCAGCTTGATTTTAAGCCTAAAAAACTGAGGTGGTCGGGCTACTGCCATTAGTTTTTTTCGTAAATTCGATAGTGTCAAATACAGTTATTTCATTCAATTCCTACAAGGAGTTTTGATGCTAGCGCGAGTTGTACTGAGCGCCGCGCGATACCCTTATTTTCAGTTCAATGCTCACTCCCACGGTGTATGACGTCATCTCGGGGCGTGGAAGGAGAGTCAAAACATATACTTTTGAGTGGTCGTCAAATGGATCTTCACAACGATATTACTATCATTTTTGTCAGTTTCCAACTTTAGAAAGAAAGAAAGAAAATACATTTATTCCAGACATCACATAACATTACACTTAACATACTAAATTAGGGGCAAAACAATAAATACAATAAACAGTGAAATGTTGCGCGATGTCAGGAAAAGGTTCCGACTCGGCACTCGCTAAGGGTTAGCTTTAAGGTGTTTTTTTGTGTTCGCTTTTGGAGTATGAAGCTTTTAAAAGTACATGTTTTTGGTCCCATTATTTCTGGAATGCCCGCCTGACGAAGACGTTCATCGAATTCACGTTATAAAGAAATAATAATGTTCAAATCTTCACACCTCATATTTTACGAATTTAAATGGCTCACAAATTCGAGACCACACTAAAACAAGCTACAAATTAATTTAGCTATTCTAACCAAATACCCATTCCTAACACAAACAAAATGCTTTCAGAACATTGATCAATCACGGTAAACAATGTTATTGGGAGCTAACAAAATAAATACCCCTAAACATATTCAATAGGTAGAGTGCAAAGTGTATGCTAAAGTTACGGCTGATTAAAAAATAAACAAAGTTTTATTTTTTGTATGGAGTGAGTGTGGCTCAGTGGGAAAACGAACGACTTTCGATCCGATGCACCCGAGTTCGAACCCCATTGACCCGGCACCACTAACTTTCTTAAGTTATGTGCAGATCTAACACTCGCTCTAAAACCGGTGAAGGAAAACATCGTCAGGAAACCGGCATGTCCAAGAATTCATCACAAAACTTCAAGGACATGGGCCAGCGTGGCGGATTATGGCCCATACTCTCTTTATGAGAGAATGCTCTTGTCCCAACAGTGTTAATGAAAAAAGTTAATAGCACTTCAACATTTTGATTTTCAAGTGCTATTAACTTTCTTTTTCCAACAAAATGATTTCAGTTTAGGTACTCGTAACAAAGTTTGTCCATTACTATTTCACTTCAGGAAAACGGGTTCTCTCTAAGAGAGAGACTATGACATTCTTCAGCCCATTACGTTCCCACTGCTAGGACACGGGCTTTCTCTTATAGAGAGAGAGAATGGACCGTAATCCGCCACGCTGGCCCGGTTCGGTTTGGTAGATGTCACATGTCCTTTTTTTGTTACTAAATCATGAACATTCCTCACGATGTTTTCCTTCACCGTGTTTAGAGCGAGAGTTAAATCCGCATATAATTTAAAAATGTCGGTGGTGCGCGACTAGCGGGATTCGAATTCGGGAGCATCGGATCGAAAGTCGCAAGTGCTCCCACTGAGTCACACTCGCTCCATAATTATCCATTATGCAACAAGCGAATCCAGTTGAAGCTAGGAAGTTCAGAGTCTTGAATATTGACGTAAAGTTGCCAGCCTGTCGGTGTTTTATAGGATTCATCACGGTGAGTGTGCGATGGAATTATACGAGTTAATCCCTCCATCTATTTGCTACCATCGGACAACAAGACGCACGGAAACTCAGCATCGTACATGGTTGACATTCATCCTGCCCGAACAAAGCGTTTTGCTTCTACTGTTATAATGCGAACAGCTAAGGAATGGAACACCTTACCAGCGGCTTTGTTTCCCTATTCTTATAATCTAGGTGTCTTCAAGTCTCGAGTGAATTGGTATCTTCTAGGCAAGCATGATCCTTCGTTGACCGCGTCGTCACTTTCCATCAAATGAGACTGCGGTCAAACTCTTACCAATTCGGTAATAAATAAAAAAAAAGTACGGCTTGGCGAATAGTTAGCTGATTTCCAGGAGTTTAGTGATTCCTGGACTAGTTTCGATAATTTAAAAAGTCATTGACGCGAGATTCAAACTCCTGTGCGTTGAATCAAAAGTTCTCGCTGAGCCACGGATTAAAGAAACAAAACTGCGGACAGATTGAAAATCAGTTAGCGAAATAAAAGACTGGTGGAGTTTGAAAATCGAATTCGCCCTTCCCTAATCGACTTTAGACGTTGTTTTGGTACATAAACAAGTTGGATAAATCGTTCGATTTTTTCTTTGTAATTTAGGAACTTCCGTTAACGAGTGTCTCGGTCGCTAGCTTGAAGCAGAGAAATGGAGAATAGGTTAGAATGGCGGAGTGGATGTGGCAGACGCACTGCGACTATACGATTAAACAATCATATTTATGTCGACGGAGTAGACGTATATCCACTGGAATGCGATGCGTTGAGTCAACGCATGCAATTCCAGTATACACCCATACCAGCATTCCAGCATATACGCATTCAGAGTCATAAGTGTTATGTCATAACCATGTCATAACTGATTCATTAATCTATTCGTATAGCCTTACAATAAGGTATATTTTGCCACTTAATAAGGCAATTTTTTTTATTCATTATTGGCTTGCGTTTGACCACTATCTCACCTGATGGTAAGCGACGATGCAGTCGACGATGTAGCACGCTAGCTTGACGGCACACTTATGTTTGCGGTAGTACCAATTAAAATTTCTAGAATAGAATAGAATAACTCTTTATTATAACATCATAATACAAAACAATTAAAACTAAAATAACAATTAACTTAATGCTAGTGTTACAAAGGGCGGTCTTACCGCTCAAAGCGATCTCTTCCAGACAACCCAGAAGTGGAGGAATTTCTAGGTTCCAAATAGGCTTCATATAGGGATTTTCTGAAATGTTTGCCTAGAGACGTCACAGTGGCTTTTAGATATAGGCCTACTAATAACTAGTGTAAGTTTTTTTAAATCAACTAAGTGACAAGTGAAGAGACAGGTCCATTGTCCATTTCATGACTTGTAGGCTAAAAATGGTACGTGGTGCGCCTGCGCCACGCACATGTGGTTGTCTAACCTCACATCATAGATAATGAAGTTTTGTTCACTTGATTCACTTCACTTCACTTCTTGTTTGAATGGCATTTGTGGAGTTGCCATATCATAATATTATTTCTGTTTTATACTTTTTTATTTTGTGTTTTATGGTTTTTTTTAATGTAATATGACTTCGTTTGATTGTTCGTGATGTCATGCACAGGATTCCGACTGAAAATTAGTGTTAAGGTACTTAAAAATACCTCAGCGTAAGCTGAGTCGAAACCTTTTCCTGACATCGCGCAACATTTCACTGTGTGTATGTTTTGTTTTTGTTTTGTCTTTATTTTAGTATGCTCAGTGTAATGCGGTGTGATGTCCTGAATAAATGTATTTTATTTCTTTTTTTCTTTCTTCCAGGTCGTTCACTTGCAGGTAAGCAACACACCTGCACATAACAGTTGCACATCTTACGCAGTTGTTCCCTCCATCCCCACGTATCCCCACTAAATTATAATAATAAATTCGCCCAACGATCACTCAATAGATCCTGGCCCCTAACTAGGATTCCCTGTATCTAGAGAACCAGGAACTACAACGACTATGGTCCAAGAACTTGCGCTTTTTTTCTATGCACAAACATTTGTAACGTCGAGGTAGTCGAACCCGCAACCTCAGCGGTGTATGAAATTTGATCCAACCTACCCAATCACTACACCACTGAAGCTGACATTCACTGACACTGACAATTCCTTCTGTTTCGAAAAGTTCATTCATATTCTAGTTGCACGATACAAAGATTTTTGTAACCTTTATCAATTTTGTCACAGCTGTTAAATATAAAATTACGCGCCTCTCACCCTCGGATGCTAATGAACCTATATTTTACGTCCGGGAAGGACGTCCTCAATTTCCCTTATCTAAAAAGATTGTAGCAGTCTGTATTTTTTATCTCGGAAATCTTATTGAAAGGTCGGTTTATTTATTAAAACGAGACGTGCCCCCGTTTGAAGTCATTGTCGGGAAATAATTTCTCTTGGTAATGACTTAAAATTCATGACAGCTTTCTTTAGGCTCGCGACCGTTTTTCCTCGCGTTTAGATTCAGCCCCTGCCATAGTAACTGAAATATATTATTAAATAAAAATAAAATAAATATAAAACTTCTGCCTCTTGTTAAATATCATAAAATAGTAATTTGCTACGGCATCACAAGTGTGTGTTGCCGTAGCAAATATTACTGCGACAGACTCGAAGATTACATACTTAAGATTTTAAGTAATTAGGTAAGAAAAATAAATCCTCGGGCAAGGATCGAACCTGCGTCTTTGGAATAACGCCCTAACGGCTTAACCACTGGGGCACCGAGCCAACTGCTATAATTTGCTTGGTATATAATATTATTATATAATATATAATAATATTATATACCAAGAATTTGATTTAGAAACGAGATATTTAGCATGTATTTGTTTTGAGTTCTCGATATTTTGGCACTGTTACAAGCACCATGGATACTATAGTTTTTGCGGGTGGGTTGTCGATGTTATAACGGGCAGAAATATCTATCTACCCGCTTACTCTCGCGTTATACCAAGCCTAGCGCACTCCGCATTGTAGGTACGAAGCTACAAGTATATAGCCAGACACCGACGGCGGGTCGCGCGACGTTACACGTGCCGTGTCAGAAGAGATAAGAGCAATGCGATAGAGAGAGAGCTCTCTGTAGGTTAATATGACTGGTAAGTATGCAGCGCTACGCGAGCTGAATTGAATTTTATTGCTTCATAGCAAGAGTCGCTATCTGTTAAAATTTCTTTGCGGAGTGATGCTTCTGTGCCTTAGTAATCTGTGGTTATACCAAATAATAAACATAATAATATAATATAGAAAATATATTACAAAAATATGATTAAAGCAAAGCTTAAAAAATCTAGCTAAAAAAATTCAAAACTGTGTTTTAATATGTCTAATGTATACTGTAAAACAGGCAGTAGGTACTTGTTACCGAGATGGAATGGGGACATTGATCATGATGATGTCAGTAATACATTTCGAACGGGTAACTTACCAGAAACGGGGTTGTAACTCACCGGACCGGACCTCAATTCATTCACATAAAAATATATCCCGGTGAAGTTGGACTGATACATGGACCATAACATAATTACAGCGGTCTATCAAGCTTCGGTCCGATGAATGAATCTTTGTAATGGTCCATATATCAGATTCAATGAGCTTGTATCGCTCGATAAGCATTCTCGATGACAAATTGAATTGAGTATTAGAAGAGATAGTGTTGTACCAAACGAAGAAGGCTTAGCTAGTTGTAGTTGGTGAACTTGTTAATTAGCGCGTCACGCGCATAATGGATACGTCATAGTTTTATTGCTTTACTGGCTTTTTCCCGCGACTTCGTCTGCGTTGACGACAGGGGAAGCCCATTCGTCATTTTTCTAGACCTTTTGAGATCGCTTACTGCGAAGATATCAAGCTGTATCTTCGTAGTCACCCAACCGATTTTGATGTAACTTTAATTACCGGGCATTATGAGACTCAACAGCTAATTGTCTTAGGGTGACGAGCGCAGCGCCGCGCAGGATTTTGCAAAACAAAGTTCTGGGTGGTGCTGTTATTGTTATGGGCTGGCGTATTGCTTACCATCAGGCAAACGACAAGCTCGTCTCGTCACTCAGTTTCATAAAAAAAAAACTTACCTTATAATCTAAGTTGGGATTTATGCTACCAAACCCTGAAAGTAAAATCCCTTCAGCAGTTTTTGAGTCTATAGATAACAAACATACGAACAAACAAACAGGCAAAAAATAAACACATTATGGTAATATCGGGTCTCTTCGCGCACAGCGCGCGAGAAGACCTTCTCCACCACCACCACGACCAGTGGAGTCTTCTCTTGACCACGTTCACTGCAACTTGATCGAAACGTCGAGGTTAGCCAAAATGCTATTTTGATTTTAATAAATACACTCGAGAGCAATGAATCCGGGTCACTTAAAGAATGTTAAAAATCTCGGAAACTAAAAATGATAGGTTAATGCAATAAATTGTATTTAATAGACAATGTAATACTCCTTAAATGAAAGTAAAAAAAATATGAGTCACCATACATTTTATTAACACAAAATTACATAAAGAAAAAAACTGCTGATCTCTCCTTAAAACAAAAATAGGAAACATGAAATTTTTGAACTTTATTACGATTTTCTTGAATTTTAATACTTCGTATTGCCTCCTCGTGCTTCCATTACTGCGTTTACGCGGTTTGGCATGCTGTACACCAAGTTCCTTATACAATTTTGGGGAATATTCTCCCATTCCTCTGTGAGAGCAATTTTGAGCTCACGAAGCGTGATTGGGGGAGGGTTTCGTTGTTTTACGCATCTGCCTAGCTCGTCCCAAGCATGCTCGATCGGGTTGATATCCGGGCTGCGCGCTGGCCACTCCATACGAGTAATGTTCATCTCTTGAAGGTAGTCATTCACAATCCTACCTGTATGAGGTCGGGCATTGTCATGCATAAATATAGCATCCTCACCTAAATTGACCTTAAATGGACCAACGTGATCATTGAGGATTTCTTCCACATATCTTACGCTAGTTAAAGAGCCGTTTTCTATGATCACCAGCTCTGTGCGACTTTCAGAAGAAATTCCGGCCCACACAAGTACAGACCCACCACCGTAGGCTACTTTTTCTTCGATGCATGCTTGCTTGAATCTTTCCCCTGGTCTTCGATACACTCTGTGTCTTCCATCGTGCTTGTAGAGCATAAATTTTGATTCGTCGGAGAACATAACTTTTGACCAATCTTCAATACTCCAATTTACGTGGCTCTGGGCATATCTTAGTCTCGAAATACGATGCACACGCTCCAGTTTAGGGCCGTTTGCAGGTCTAAGGGGTTTTAAGTTAGATTCAGCAAGCCGACGTCTTACTGTCCATGCACTTGGGTTACTTCCTCCGAGGCGTCGAAACTGATTGGTGAGTTCAGTTCCTGTGAGAAAGCGATTTCGAAGCATGGTGTTCACCAAGTATCGGTCTTCTCGTGCTGTGGTACACCTGGTTCTGCCCGTTCCTGGTCTGCGTAGGTTAGAACCAGTTTCTGCGTAACGTCGGAGAACTCTTTGTACTGTTGACAGCGACACACCGACAGTCCTGGCTGTATCGCGCTGACTCCGGCCGGTTTCCAGCATTGTAAGTATTCTGGTGCATTCTTCAGGCGTAAGCGACATAATTTCAGCTTGAATAATGAATATAGAGCACTATCAACATGGTTTATGTACCCACATAAATGACAGATTACAAACAAAAGCAAAACCAAATGCTGTAATTTCGTAGTTCCATCTTCGAAAGTGGCCCTTTTTCAAATTTGATTTTTTTATGATATAAATTTACAATAACTAAGAAGTTTTAATACCTTCATTTAAGGAGTATTACATTGTCTATTAAATACAATTTATTGCATTAACCTAGCATTTTTAGTTTCCGAGATTTTTAGGATTCTTTAAGTGACCCGGATTCATTGCTCTCGAGTGTATATATAAATATAAATAATAAATAATGAAAATAATAAAAATTCTGATATTACCATAAAACATGAATAAACACTTAATTTGTCACCTTAAAGTTAAAAATTTAGTACAAGTAAATGTTCACAATGGTGTAACAATCGTCAGTTTTATCGCTTTAACCCATCTCTTCCAGACAAATTTTGAATGGTGAGAAATAACGAAACATAAAAGAACGGCGGTAATATAAATTATAATAGATATACTAAGGGCTTATTAGAGTAGGTACAAACATTTCGAAAAAATATCAAATTCAATTCCACTCTGTATATCTTTCAACATTTAATTAGATAACGCCATTTTTGACTACTAGTACGCCTAAGTTTTTAAAATTATTCACGAGTGGAGTCAGAAAATTGTTTTCAAACTTCTACCTACTCCGAGAAACTTATTAAGAACGTAGGCAAAACTTTACCAAAAACGACTCGAGTATTCTATTATTAGTAACAGTTAGTGCGGTCGTTAAAGAAATTTATATAAGTGGGATCTCTTTCCTACCTTTTTGAAGAAAAACTTGAAAGAGAGCTTCTTGAAACTTTTCACCGATAAAACAATAGGGGTGAAATCTTTATATTAGTCTTACATTTTAGAATCGATCTTCACTTCAAGTTTCTATTGTTATTGTTGTAATTTCTAGGAAATATACGACTTAAAGTTGTGAAAATTTTATTGAGATGAATATCAAAAAAAAGATAGAATGTATCAATACATAATTTAAACTAGTGTTTTCTTCTTTAGCTTACAAGAGAGGTTTAATAGGTATAAAATAGTATACATTTACAACATCCGCCCTCAATTAAAACTCTCCAAAAAAAAAAACACATTATTAAAACCTATGCTAAATCTAAACCAGCTACACATCTCTTATGTGCAATACGCCCTAACGGTTTTGTTAGCATATCAGCAAAATTCAAATCTGATCTGTCGAATTTAATATCTATAACACCGTCAGATACCTTCTCCTGTATAAAGTGATATCTTGTATCTATATGTTTCGTTCGCTCGTGATGGACAGGGTTGTGCACTAAACTTTGTGCACTCTGACTGTCGTTAAACAAAGTAACAGTATCGGACTTACCGGTTATTTCAGATACAAATCGTCTTAAATAACACGCCTCTTTAGCCGCAGCGGTTAGTGCCATATATTCCGCCTCAGTAGATGACAGAGCAGTCGTCTGCTGCTTTTTAGCCTGCCACATTACAGGACCTCCAGCCAGCGTAAAATAGTAGCCAGTATACGACTTTCGGTCCATGCTACAGTTAGCCCAATCTGCGTCCGTGTATCCCTTTAGGTACTCTCCAGTCTTTCTGTAAGTAAGAGCATAATCTATTGTACCTCTTAAATATTGCAACACTCTCTTTACTGCAAGCCAATGTTCTTTATTGAACTTTGTGTTGAACTGACTGAGATAGCTCGTCACAAATGCTATGTCAGGGCGAGTATTTACTGCCAAAAACATTAGGGATCCAATTAAACTTTGAAATGGATACTCTTCTTCTCCATTTCCAGTACTCAGCTTCTTCAGGCTTGATGGAGTCTCAACTGTCTTGCACATATCCATACCAAATTTTTTCAACAAACTTGAAATAAATGTTTTTTGACTAACCTTTACTTCACCATCGTCGCTTCTATGGATATTTAATCCGAGATAATATTTTAATTCACCCAGATCTTTTATTGAAAAAATATTTGTCAGGTCATGTTTGACAATGTCAAATGTCCTTTCATTTTGGTAAAAAACAATTATGTCATCGACATAAACTGCCAATAAGATTAACTCTTTACCAAAAAGTTTCTTATAAACGCATGGTTCCGAAGGAGTTTTTGCAAAACCTAATTTCAACAGTGTTTTATCCAACATCCTGTTCCATGCTCGTGATGCTTGTTTGAGCCCGTATAAGGATTTCTGCAGCAGACAAACTTGAGTTTCTTGTCCTTTCTTAACGAAACCTTGAGGTTGTTCCATATAAACTTCCTCTTCAAGATCTCCATTTAGAAAAGCTGTATCAACATCCAAGTGTCTCATTTTTAGGTCCATTTCTACAGCTAGAGCAAACAATGTACGGAGTGAAGAATGACGAACTACAGGGGCAAACGTTTCATTGTAGTCAACACCTTCTACTTGTCTGAAACCTTTAACCACTAGTCTTGCCTTATACTTCATAATATTTCCGTCAGCATCCATCTTTAACTTATAGATCCATTTCGAAGGTATGACCTTCTTATTTCCATTGGGTCGGTCAACAAGCTTCCAGGTTTTTAATTTTAATAAAGAATTGAGCTCATCAGTCATTGCCAAATGCCATCTATCAGCATCATTTGCATTCACTGCCTCGAGATAATTCTTCGGTTCAATAATCTCTTCAGCAAATACCTTAGAGGTAAAGAAATCCGGTTGTTTACGAATCCTAGTAGGATATCTACTTACTTGCTGATCCACAACTGGTTCTATCCGTTCAGGACTTGCAGGATCCTCTGATTCTGCTGAATTATAATCATTTTCATCATCACTACATACAGAATTATTTTCTTGACGAACTTCATTCTCATCCTTAAGCTGCTGTTCATCAATCAAAATGACTGGTTCCGTTTTCACAGATTCAACAGCATTACCTTTTAATTGGGAAAAATGATTTTCAAAAAAAGTTACATCTCTCGACTTCTGTACGCTTCTTGGATTTGAAGAATCCCTGAAATAATAACTATTTGGATCTTCTGAGTATCCAACAAAGATTACTTCTTTAGTCTTCAGATCAAGTTTCTTGCGTTGACAAGCGGGAACTTGTATAAGTGCTCTACACCCAAACACACGCAAATGGGTCAAATCACCCTTATTGCCATTCCATTTTTCAAAAGGTGTTTTTCTCTCAAGAGCCCGATGTGGTGACCTATTTTTTAAGTACACAGCAGTCTTGAAGG
This sequence comes from Petrophora chlorosata, assembly GCA_951640565.1. Classification (NCBI taxonomy): domain Eukaryota; kingdom Metazoa; phylum Arthropoda; class Insecta; order Lepidoptera; family Geometridae; genus Petrophora; species Petrophora chlorosata. Next base: position 3,643,557 of record OX621194.1, on the reverse strand, counting down.
CATCTTCCCAGTATGCTTTGGATAGCGAACTCTGAGCTAGCATGGACCGTGCTTTTTCCACGATGGAACGATTGGTCCTTTCTGCTACTCCATTTGATTGAGGGCTATACCCTACTGTAGTCTCATGCGTCACTCCTCTTGTAGCTAAGTAATCCGCAAGCTCTTTATTGACATATTCCTTTCCGCAGTCAGTTCTCAATCTCTTGATTTTAGCGCCGGTTTGTCTTTCCAATAATGCTTGGAAAATACAAAACTTTGCCTTAACTTGTGCTTTAGAAGCAATAAAATAAGGATAGATCATCCGCGAAAAATCATCTATGAAAGTAAGAACATACTTATTACCTTGGAATGATGTCTCAGACATTGGTCCACATAAATCTGAGTGAATCAATTCTAGCTTTGAGGTAGCTTTCTTGTACGCAATGGTCTTGAAAGATTTTCTTGCCTGCTTGCCTTCAACACAAGCAACGCAACTCGATTTATCTATTTCAGTATAGTCTATACCTACGTGAGAATTCTTTAATTGGTTCATACCAATGCGACATAAGTGACCTAACCGTTTGTGCCATAACAGGTACCTGCTCAACGAATCAGAGTGCACCTCGTACGCCACATTTTGGAGGGCATTAGTTGTACAATCGAGAGTGTACAGTCCACCACTAGCCGAACCATGTAGAATCGCCTCACCTTCAAAAGAAAAATCATTATCCTTATAAAAATTACAACCATTCTTATCAAAAAGTACTACAAAACCTTTTTCTACGACTTTCTTGACAGAAATAAAATTATTAGTAAGTTTAGGTACATACGCTACATCTTTGATGCTATTTACCACATTACACACAGTGTTAATAGATATGTCACCAATACCACCACAGTCAATCTTCTCACCATTGGCAACAGTAACAGTGCTACCTTCTAATGGTTTGATGTCCTTGAACCAATCCCGTCTAGGAGTCATGTGTTTTGATGCCCCAGAATCAATAAACCATTTATTGATCTCCAAACACGAAGAACCAAGAGCACTAAAAGAAGTAGTCTCCCTGTCTGATGAACTAACGCCTTTCTTTACCTTATTGCGTAGAGGGCAGTCAGGCCGTTTGTGTCCAGGCGTGTTACATTCATAGCATACAATTGGTTTCTTCTTCCTTGTTTTATGAACATCAATGTCAGATCGATTTTTCAGTTGAAAAGCTGCATCACTTTCTGTGGAGTCAATCTTTGACATTTCATTCAGTAGCTTCCTTTTAACTAGCTCGGTACTTACTTCTACATTGCTATTCTCCAATGCCATTATTAGAGGCTCATATTTCGAAGAGAGACCTCCTAATAAGATCGCAGCAATCGAAGTATCTTCAATTACCTTGCCGATGTCAGCTAAATCTTGTGCAGTACTCAAAACAGCGTTAATGTACATTTCAATATTTTGAAATTCATTTAGCGAGAGCCTATATAACTTTCTCTCTAAAGCCAACCTTCTGCCCATGCCTTTATCTTCATAAGCATCTTGCAATGCCTTCCAGGCTTCTAGAGCAGACTTTGCACTCCTAATATGCGTTATTGCAGAGCCATCTACTGTTAAGCAAATTTTTGCTAGTGCTCTCTTATCATTTCGAGATTTTACCTGTTCAGAGGTGGCATCTCCTTCATCGTACCCATCAATTGTGCACCACAAATCTTCATGAATTAAGTAGTTCCTCATTTTGAACTTCCACGAAGGATACCCTTCTCTATTAGATAGGAGAAGTGAGGGTAATGACGATGAAGACCATCTGATTGCTGCTGAATCACCACTGGACATCTCGGAAAATGATTTTTATTTTCGAAAAAATTCAATCTCACAATAATAACATTTTACACACTATTTGTAATAAGATTAACTGTATTTCCTATAAGAAATTCGTGCTGATAACGTGTTGTAATTTCTAGGAAATATACGACTTAAAGTTGTGAAAATTTTATTGAGATGAATATCAAAAAAAAGATAGAATGTATCAATACATAATTTAAACTAGTGTTTTCTTCTTTAGCTTACAAGAGAGGTTTAATAGGTATAAAATAGTATACATTTACAACAGTTATTGAATAAAAATCTTGAGAAAACCCGAAGGGAAACAAGTGCCGTCCAAATTTCTTCAAAAAATTCAACACTAACTTACTTACTTTTAAGGTTTCTTTTAGAGAGCTTTGAAAGAAACAAGTATACGTTTATCAAACAAAAAAGCCGACTTCAATGTATCTTCGAAGTCCAAGGTCAAATATCGATGAAATGTATATGGGACCACTTCAAAGCTATACTGAACCCAACGCAAAAATAATTTTCCAAATCAGTTCGTAAGTGACGGGCTTCTGAGTTAACAAACATAAAAAAATAAAATGAATAGAGAACCTTCTCTTTTTTGAAGTCGGTTAAAAACAGGGGCAATTCGGTGGAGACTGAAGTGTAATAAATTTCTGTATAATAACGTGTTATAAAGCGAGCATTAGCATACTTGAAATATTCGATAAATACAGCGCCTATCACCTTAATACTGTAAAAAAAAGGTGTGCAAGTATCTCGGCAGGTACCTACCTTCAGTGGTACCTCAGATGGTTTGGAGCTTTTCCTGTACTGAAAAAGAAGGTTCCGAGTTCCCTAGGGTTGATTATTCCATAATACCATTCTAAATATTTTCCTTACTTAATAAGTTTCTTATTATTATGCAGAATCTTAACGAGGTTCACATTATATTTCTAAGTAATCTGTGGTCAACGATGCTGGTACATCAAGTCCGCGAATATTGTCCACGCATGAACCTAAAAACTAAGTAAAAAATCAAAATATATTTATTAAATAGACACAAAAAAGGCACTTTTAAACGTCATATACACATAATATAAATCAATTAAAATACGTTAAAATATTATGACTTTGAAATAAAAAAGCTAAGCATGTCTATCCATTTCTTTCCCATACTCAAATTGCCGGGCCCAGAATAGAAATACGAAAACTGACTCTACCAGTGCTTCGGAAATACGTCAATATTCGGAAATAAGAGTCCACGTATACAACCCACGCATGTATCCCGCGTCTTTACTGGCTCTAGTACGTAAGTAATAGCACAGAATACTAAGGGACAGAAGCATCACTCCGCAAAGAAATTTAAACAAATAGTGACTCTTACTATGACGCAATAAAATTCGATTCACCTCGCGTAGCGCTGCAAACCTACCATTCATATTAACCTACAGAGCGCCTCTCTTTCTATCGCATAGCTCTTACCTCTTCTGACGCGGCACGTGTAACGACGCACGACCCGCCGTCGGTGTCCGGCTATGTACTTGTAGTTTCGTACCTACAGTGCGGAGTGCGCTAGGCCTGATAATAGTTAGTATTCTTTGGCTCTAGTTACCTACTGGCACCGTGCATAAACAGATTAAGCTCGTATTAACAATAACTATGTTCAACGTATCTGTGGCCTTGGATGGAATATGTTATCGTGATTTATGTTAATTACATTCCTTCCACTTATCTGCACCACTTTACGCCAAACGCAGAACCGGAGACGTTGACGCTATGCGTAAACATCTAGAGTTAACATCACGTCATATATTAAGGTATGATTTAACGTGTTTAAACATAACGTAATATATGCTCTATATATTATGTAGCTGCGCCCTGCGGTTTCACTCGCAGTATTCTGAGATAAAAAGTAGCTTATGTATTGATGTGTAAGCTATATTATTATTGTAAAGTTTCATCAAAATCCATTCAGTAGTTTTTTGCGTGAAAGAGTAACAAACATACATCCATACATTCTTAATTACACCCGTGGTTTTCCGGTATAAAAAGTAGCCTATGTGCTATTCTAAGTCCTATATTACCTACATACCAAATTTCATCAAAATCAGTTCGATAGTTTTTGCGTAAAAGAGTAACAAATATACATCCATACATCCATACGTTCTTACAAGCTTTAGCGTTAATAATATTATAGTAGGAAGGATATAGTAGGATGGTGTAAATATAATATAAATATAATATGTATATTGTATATAAGGAGCACCTGAAACCTAAACTAGGCTATCTGTGGAGGCTATGTGTAGAGATATAGTTTCCAGGGGGCTTACAACCAACTTTTACAAGACAATCATGCTACAGGAACGTTTTATTTGAAGCTTACGATCATATTACTCTGATTGAGCTTCATAAAACAATGATGTTTTTGTTCCTGCGAAGTATCAGCTGTCAAACAACACCTAAATAAATGATTTACCATGACGTCACCAAAACTTCTCAACAATACAATACAATACAATTTTTTACTGGTGGTAGGTTTCTCGTATGCGAGAGGCCGTCTGGGTGGGTACCACCGCTTTGCCAGTTATTCAACCGCCAAGCAGTAGTGCGCAAGCATTACTGTGTTCCGGTTTGAAGGGCATTGTAGCCAGTGAAATTACTGGGCATTTGAGACTCAACAGCTAATTGTCTCAGGGTGACGAGTGCAGTGCAGTGCCGCGCAGGATTTTGCAAAACAAAGTTCTGGGTGGTGCTGTTATTGTTATGGGCTGGCGTATTGCTTACTATCAGGCAAGCGACCAGCTCGTCTCGTCATTCAGTTACATACAAAAAAAAACAATACAAATACTCTTTATTGTATACCAATTACCTTAAAAAAATTATTACTGATTAACCTATCAAATTAAGCAATATCAAAGTAAGCTTTTTTTAGGACTTCGTGGTAAAAAACGGAAGTAAGCTTAAAATAATACTGGTATAAGAGATGGTGGTAAGCCTGCAGGCCTCTTGTCGGAGTACCTACATTTCTTGTGTGCATGAGAAACTTGTGAAATGAACTTCACACACACACCCTCTCTCTCTCACACACACGCACGCACACACAGACTTTTGCATTTATAATTTTAGTAAGATTATATCAACAGAGTTTATTTGTGTTTCAATCATAAAAAGATCTTGTTAAACATTCGTTTCCAGTGAAATGTAGATACATAAAACAGAATGAATGTGTAGATGTTCTATCAACTCGCTATGTATTGAGTTGATAAACTTATTGGAAATGGAGAAATGTTTACTTCAATTTGATCGTTCGGCGTATTTATTTATTATATCTATGTAACTTTTACTATTAATTATATTCATTTTATAATTTGAAAAAACTGACTTCAATTCTAAAGTATCTACGAATTCTATGGTCAAATATCGATTAAATGTATATGAGACCACCTTGAAGCTATATCAAACCCAACGCAAAAATAATTTTTCAAATGTTCTGAGGTCACAAACAAAAATAGAGTCGAATTGCGAACCTCCTCCATTTTTTAACCGACTTCAAAAAGGAGGAGGTTTACAATTCGACGGTATGTTTCTTTTTTTTTTTTTTTTTTTTTTTTTTGTGTGTTTGTTACGCGATTTCTCCGCCAATTATGCATTGATTTCGATGATTCTTTTTTTGATTGGTAGGTAATACTTCAAAGGTGGTCCCATATAAATTTTATCGAAATTCATTCAGTAGTTTTTGAAAAAAATAGCAAAAACAAAAAATATAAGTTTAATCTTCAAGTTGGTTCTTGTTTTTTTCGTAACCAACTTTCTAAAGGTGGAGGTTTGTATTCGACTGCTTCACCTGCTTCACCCAGGGTTGACTTCCGGTGAGAGAACTCCTCAACGGTGAATAGTACAGACACAACATTTCGTAAATGGATTTAACCATAATAGCCTGTTCTAAATTCCATCATGACATGGCAGATACACCCAGGATTGACTTCCGGCGAGGGAACTTCTCAACAGAGATATAGGACAGACATGAAATTTTTTTGTACATGCATTTAATTGTGATAGCCCGTTTTAAACTTCGTCATGTTGTGGCTTCTAGATCATAAAAGCTTGCCTTTAAAAACTTTTTGAATTAATTTAATTAAAACTTGTTTTTCACTAAAAAGGGTAAAATAAATTATTTTTCAAAAAAAACTAAACCGACTTCAAACCACAAATGGCACTCAAAAGTAAAAAATAAATTAATATAATTATCATAAGCGCTACCCACTCATATATTTGAAGTCGGTGCCAGCCAAGTCTAAAAGGTAGTAGATAGATACTACCTACAAGTAGTACTTACTATATACATATTTATCTGCTACCTATTAGACTTGGCTGGCACCGACTTCAAATATATGAGTGGGTAGCGCTTATGATAATTATATTAATTTATTTTTTACTTTTGAGTGCCATTTGTGGTTTGAAGTCGGTTTAGTTTTTTTTGAAAAATAATTTATTGAAGTCAACATACAATTATTCACAAATATTATAGTGATAATGACTAAACTAACCCACAAAAAAATTTAAAAGTAAATAAACAATAAAAACCAGAATGTAGGTCGCCGTCTGCGGTGCCTAAGAAGCTGACGACGTACCTGATTGAATAGCCAGAGTAATTCTTTGGCCGCCAGCTCTCTCGTCTCTCTCTGTTTTTCTCTTCGCTCTTTACTCCAATTATACTTGCTGAGGGTAGATGCTATTCTGAATAGTAATTTGTGTAACGCATTTTACCGATATTTGGTGACAGTTACAATAACATGGCGTAGGTATTGTACCGATCTTTGGTTGATGTTATTATTGACTGACTTCATAAAAGGAGGAGTTTTTCAATTCGATTGTATTTTTTTATTTTCTTTAGAACTTTGTCTTTTATTTTATAAACTGATTTGGTAAATTCTTTACGTTCGGCTTAGTATAGCTTCAAGATGATCCTATATAAACTCATCGATATATATTCGACCTTGGACTTCGAAGATACATCAGAATTGGAGTCGCTTTTTTTGTTATGAAATGTATACGTTTTTTTTTGTAATTTGATGATGAGACATAAAGAAAACCTACTTAATAAACCTGTCAGCCTCTGTGGTGTAGTGGTTAGTCGGCTCAAATCTCATTCACCACTGAGGTTGCGGGTTCAATTCCGTGACGGGACAAATTCACAGATAAAAAAGCGCAAGCGTTTGTTTTGTGTCTGGGTGTTGTGGGACCATGCTCCTCATAGTTGATGGTTCACTAGATACAGGGAATCCTAGTTAGGAGCCAGGATCTATATAAGTTTTTTTTACTAGTACAGGCTTGCGTTTGACCACTATCTCACCTGATGGTAAGCGATGATGTGGTCGAAGATGTAACACGCTCGCCTAGAAGATACCAGTTCACTCTTGATTTGAAGACCCCCAGGTAGTAGTTGTCAAGAAACACAGAGGTCGGCAATAAGTTCCACTCCTTAGCTGTTCGTAAGACAAAAGCAAACGGTTTTGCTTCCAAGTGATCGTTGGGTGAAAAAAACATAACCACAAAATACATAAGACCACAACCCAATGTAAACAGTGTTATCTATGACCATTTCAAAGGTTTCTCTCCACAATCCTTGAGGTAGCTCGCAACCCGGCCTCGAGTAGCCAGACCCGGCCACTGGAGCGGAAACACACGATAATGCACCCCGACACGGGAACACCCGTGTGCTCTGAAAACCTTACAATAGTAGGTTCATTTATAAAAGTTATCTTTCATTTTTTCTTTCTCGTGTGGGTTTTCAGAAACACGGTTTATAATCACTTCCTTTCCCACATTAACACTGCTTCCTAATGTTATTATGAAACTGTGTTATACTTATTATGCTTATTATACTTATTATACTTATTATTATATATATACTTATTATATACTTATTATACTTATTATACTTATTATACTTATTATACTTATTATGTCACTTCACTACACTAACTCAAAAGGTTTGTCCTTTTCTTCTCGCTAGGTCCGTGTATCGTAGTACCTATACATACTTTAGTGCCACCCGTAAAGAACACAGAAACAAAGTGTCTTCGCCTTAATAGACACAGTAAGAAAAGTGTTAATGGACAAAATCTTAGTTATACTATACTTAGCAATTTAAGTCAAAGTAAAATTACTTAAAATATTAGTTATAGATAGCTAGATTGTAATGTTAATGGGATGTCTTTCTGAGACAGAGCATGATATATAAAAAAATGCTTATTATGAATATCATATCATCATCAGCCCATTACGTTCCCACTGCTGGAACTCGGGCCTTCTCTCCTAGAGAGAGTACGGGCCATAGCCCGCCACGCTGGCCTAGTGCGGTTTGGTAGATGTCACATATATTATGAATATATACTAGTTTATAGTTATATTAATATTTGTTTATTAAAACTTATATTTTTTATGGTAATTTAAACCATTTAATTTAGTTCTTATAATCAGCTGATTACCAAGAATCAAACGTAGACAAACACTTATAAAAGTTCCCCAGATTTTTTTAGTCACCTAGTAGGTGCCTACTTTTGTTTTGTTATACTTTCCGTCAACGTGAAGTGAAATTCCTCTAGAACTCGTATATCAACTTTCATACAAACATAATTGAGAGTAAATAAAAAATAAAGTTTGTACTGTTGAATTTCATGTGTTGGTACATACCTAACTCTGCCATGATGATCCTAGAATCTTTATTATGATTTTTGAGTACCTACTTGTATTTTTCCTACGGCTTTTAAATCAAAAAAGTGCTATGCAGTCGTCGTAATTCCGTTTAAACATTTAAAGTGCTACGTGTGCTACGTGTGCTACAAGCTACGCGGTGGTGCTACGAAGCTGTAGTATGACGGTATAGCTACGACACTGCTTGGAGCACATAAATTAATGATATAAGTACCCTTGGCTTTGTGTTTAGTATAAAGCGACGATATGTATAATATAATAAGATCTACTATGTAATATTTGAAAGTTGGTGGTACACGGGTCCTATATATGAGGTGTGCACATCAACTACAGTAGCGACGGATCAGTTAAAATCGATCCTGTTCATACGAACGTTCTGTGTGAACGAGCGGTAACATTCAAAGAGGAAAAAGCACATAAAACTCCGTTTGAAAAGCTAACATTTTCACACATTTCAAAACGCTGCGTATACAAATTACACCCCCGTTGCTGATTCCAAAAAAATTAAGCCGTTAGCTTCGGCCGCACGTATCTCTGTGATTTATAAACGAAATAAATTCAACAGATAAAACTTTGTAACATTTAGAGGAATAATCTCCGCTCAAATATCCATAAATTCTATGAATTTACAAAACAAACGATTCCGAGGAAATCTGTCAATTTCACGCGGGAATAAGCCAAACAAACAATTCTAAATTGGTGGCGATTTACTTTGATTTTTGAAACAAATCTTTTGATTACTTTTTTCATTTCTAGAGAAGATTTCAAATTTCTTTTCAGATTCTATTAAGCTAGAGATAATATAGCCCTCTACAGATTGTCTAGGAACATGATATTTTCTGGCCCTTGAAATTTTCTTAATACATAGGTACAGACAAAGCCATCTCGCTAGTTCTACATTGGTTCACAACAAATAATCTACTATTAAATGCAAAAAAAACGAAATGTATAAAATTTTCTCTGCCCAACGTTAGGGGAGTTTCTGCTCCTTCAAATATCTTAGTAAACGATAACCCTCTAGACCTTGTTGACTCAACAACATTCCTGGGCATTAACTTAGATTCTAAATTACAGTGGGGTCCACATATAACATCACTAGCTGGGAGATTGAGCTCAGCAGCCTATGCAGTACGTAAAATCAGACAGTTCACTGACGAAGCCACTGCAAGATTAGTATATTTCAGTTACTTCCATAGTATCATGTCTTACGGAATTTTACTATGGGGTAAAGCCGCAGAAATTCAATCCATATTTGTATTACAAAAAAGAGCAATTCGTTCCATTTACAACATGAAAGCTCGTGACTCGCTTAGGGAACGGTTTAAAGAGATCAACATTCTTACAGTGGCTTGCCAATACATTTATGAAAATTTAATGCACGCTCGCAAACACCTTAGCACCTTTAACAAAAACAGCGACTTGCATAATTTTAACACGAGACATAAGAATAAATTGTATGTACCTAGATTCAGGTTGCAGAGAGTTAATGGTTCGTTTATGGGGAACTGTATACGCTTTTATAATAAACTACCTGAGGGCATTGACAAATTACCAATGCGTAGATTTAAATCATTTATCAAAATAAACCTTATGAAAAAAGCATACTACTCAATAAATGAATATGTTAATGACAAAAATGCATGGCCTGTATGCCCTAAGCCCCATGATGATGAAGATTAACACATCAGTGTGTGCATGATGTTTATATTTCATTTCTTCTTGGATTGTACAATGCTATGTGAGATGTCTAATGTAGTTAGTCATTCAAATAAAGCTATAAAAATTGTATTTGAGTTGGAAGTGACTAGGTTTTACAGTCATGCTCACTCAAATGTCTTTGCTTGCGGCGGCTCTGTGTGTCGGGTCACTCCCTTCCCTCCAATATGGTTGAGGGGGGTGATGGCTGGTCCACAAGTCATACTCGTGAACGGGTGCTGCTTGCGGGGACTGGTCTGTTCTAGTCACTCCTACTGCTACTGTCATACCTACTTATATTTTATTTACACTTTTCTGTTACTGATACTATGACAATGGGACATCTCACTCGCATTTCTTGTTTTACATTCTGTTAATTCTAATTTATACGTAATTGTGCTGAAAAAAGACATCCCCGCAGAGTTTCTTGGTGCTATCTTCTCTAGCGGGCGTATTTCCGAAGCACTGGTAGAGTCAGTTTTCGCATTTCTTTTCAGCACTCAGACTTCAATTTGAGTATAGGAAAGAAATGGGTAAACATACTTACCTTTTTTTCAAAGTCATGTTAACATAAGTTACAATTTTTAACATTTTTTATTTGTATCATGTGTTTATGACCTTTAAAAGTGCACTTTTGTGCCTATTTAATAAATGATATTTGACTTTGACTTTGACTTTAGACTTTTCCAATATAATGTTGTACTAGCTGCGCCCTGCGGTTTCACCCGCGGTTTCTCGGAATAAAAAGCAGCCTATGTATTCAGGTGTAGTGTGCCTATGTATTCAGGGTATAAGCTATCTGCATTTCAGAGTTTACTCAAATCCGTTCAGCTGTTGTGGCGTGAAGGGGGAACATACACACATAGAAATTTCGCAATTATAATATTAGTGTGATGTGATAATGCATCTTGTCAAACTAGCAATTTTTTATTTATATCTATTTTTATAATAGTATAGACAACAAATTAGGCTACTCGTCCACGTCAGACAATCAGTCACTGATTTTTTTAGCGGTGAAAATAATATATACCAAGTTTCATGAAATGAAATTGTATATTGTAATGAAAACGGTATACACCAATAACAATTATTACACAAATTATATAATTAAAAACTGTACAAAATGTTGGTCGCAAAATAGGTGACAAACGACAGTGAAACAATTGGACCGACTATCGGACCTACAAAAAGTCTGGCGTCAGCGGAGGCACTTAACAAGTCAATTTGTATGCACTATCCTTGGCTCCCCAATTCTACACAATATGATGAAAGTAGGCCAGACAATTTGTTTTATAACCAAAACTTATCCAACGAATCTTGACCTCTATTTCCCTAACAACCTCCTAATCTCTGGAACTAAGAATAATCAAGATAACAAAGAAATAATCTCTAGTACAGTCCACACCAATAATAAGTAACTATACGTCGTAATTCTCATCATCATCATCATCAGCCCATTACGTTCCCACTGCTGGGACTCGGGCCTTCCCCCGTAGAGAGAGTATAGCCCATAATCCATCACGCTAGCCCAGCGCGAGTTGGTGGATGTCACATGTCCTTGAGTTTTTGTTATAAATTCTTGGATATGCCGGTTTCCTCACAAAGTTTTCCTTCACCGTTTTTAGAGCGAGTGTTACATCCCGAGTAACTTAAGAAAGTCAGTGGTGCGGGGCTAGCGGGGTTCTAACACGGGTGCATTTTCGTGTCTGGGTGTTGTGGGACCATGGTCTTCATAGTTCCTGGTTCTCTAGATACAGGGATTCCTAGTTAGGGGCCAGAATATATGTATGTGATCGTTCGGCGTATTTATTATGAATTATTTATCATTATTTATTTTATTTCAATGTCAAAGTAGTGATTACAACATGGTCCTAAAATGTATACTTATTATTAAAGCTAACTGTATAAGAAAAAACAAAACAACCAACTACTGAGTTTTACCAACGAGTAGTACCTAATTAATTTATCCGAGTTTTCCTTAAGTTTTCCTATTTATCTTCGTAATTAGGCTTTAGTTCTTCGCTTACGGAATACAGATAATTCAAGCACGTAGGTACAGTCACCTTCACAATCTAATTATTCATAGCCGATGTAGAGATTGGATTTTTACGGTGGTTTTTATATGTTATGGACGAAGTAATTAGTAGAGCATTATGAAACATGCCCAGGCTTTATGAATAATGTCCAATAGGAGAGGGCAATGTCCAAATCCAAATTGGGAGAAGGAGCTAGTCCTTGAAACACAGCGTTAAGTTACATCGAGGGCTAGGGACTTCAATGTGAAATTGTAACACTTACTATGTCAATAAATAAATTTTTATGTTTTATGTTATGTTTAATGCGATAACAACTATTGAAATAATCAAATTGACCGGGCATTATTTATAATGCCCGTCACCTATAGGGCAGAATAATGTTTAACAAAATAGGATGTTTCGTTAAATACAGTATTGTTTTAATAACTTCTCATTTCTTATTATATTTTAAGCATTAACGAATGCCAAGCGAAAATCTCAAATAAGGTTTTTCGAAACGAAAAAATTCGCCCACCGGCTGGGACTCGAACCCGTAACCCAATCTTCCCTCAGCGCGGGACGCTCTACCAATTGAGCTACGGTGTACAGTCGTTAAACCTTGTTTAACTACTTCAAGGCAAAGTCTTACATAGGTACGACGATGAGCGAAGCGAGTAGGAGTGTTAAGTTACTGGTGCACAAAGAAAATGTGTGCAAGTTTTTCGACCACAAAGATACCTGTCGTGGTAGCTCAGTTAGCTAAGAGCGTTTCCTGTCCTAAAGGAGAAGGTCCCGAGTTCAAATCTTGGCTGCGCCGAAATATTAAATTATGAGACTCCACAGCTAATTGTCTTAGGGTGACGAGCGCAGTGCAGTGCCGCGCAGGATTTTGCAAAACAAAATTCTGGGTGGTGCTGTTATTGTTATGGGCTGGCGTATTGCTTACCATCAGGCAAACGACCAGCTCGTCTCGTCATTCAGTTCTACAAAAAAATAATTAAAAAAAATATATTTTGCATACCTACTGCTATTTAGGTTTTTTAGCTTCTGTGTTATGAACTTGTTATAGATACTTCCTAATTTTTCCTATTTAGTTGTTGTTAGCCTCTGTGATATATTAGTTGGACAGGTGAGCTCAAATCTCATAAGCGAATTAGTTTGCGGGTTTGATTCCCGCGACGGAACAAATGATTGTGCAAAGAATAAAAAACCGCAAGCATTGGTTTTGTGTCTGTGTGTTGTGGGACCATGGTCTTAGTAGTTTCTGGTTCCCTAGATACAGGGAATCCTAGTTAGGGACCAGGATCTGTGTATGTGATCAATATTCAAATATATGTATATTCACGATTCAAAACTTCTTTATTTAGATTTTGTCGTCACAGACGCATTTATAAACGTCATTTATTAAATTGACTCTACCACCGTATTGGAAAAAGAACCACTACTCAGAAGATACGGCAAGAAACTGAGGGGCATATGTTTTAAAACTTTTGTTACAATATTTTATGTTTGTTTTTGACAACATTATTTTTCTTATGTGCCAGTTGGCTACTTGGCAGAAGCGGAATGTTCCATGCATCTTTGTCTTCTATGTAATTACTAACTGTATAGTATGCTTTTTCATTAGAATATTTTTCACACTCAATTTGAATCTACTTTCGGTGAGCTCCGTTATACATTTTGGAATTTTATTGGAAAGATCGTTGAGCGTATTTAATTATATTTACTGCAGTTGACTATACCTACCTTTGAATAGGAGGCAATTTAAAGTATTAGACTCAGGTAAGTGGACGAATTTTTCTTTAAGAATAGACACTCTAATACCATTAACGGAATTACCCTCGTAGGGATGGGACAATTTATTTGAGTATCATTTTGAAGATTCTCTTTGCGAGGTATTCTTTTAAAAATGAAGAATTTAATTGGCATCACATTTCCTTTTTTTTTTACACTTAATAGATCTATGTTTGGCCACTATCTCGCCTGAAACCCGACTAGGTCGCTTGACGGCATGGCTTTGTTCGGTGGGTGGTATTACAACCACGGCCAGAGCCTACCACTCCAAAGCACGTCAGCGGGTTTCATCACGATGTTTTCCTTCCTAGGGTGTGTCGGCTCTAGGCTATAATATTAACATACAAGGCAAAATAGTTTATTTTTATGGAACTAAGTGATGAGGCGAGCATACACTGCATTGCGCTCGACATCTTGAGACAAATGGCTACAATGCCCTTCAAGAACACAGTAATGCTTTCACACTACTGCTTGGTGACAGAAAAACTGGCAAAGCACTGGTTTTTTTTTATGTTACTGAGTTACGAGACGAGCTGGTCGTTTGCCTGATGGTAAGCAATACTCCAGCTCATAACAATAACAGCACCACCCAGAACTTTGTTTTGCAATGGTACCCACCTAGACGGCCTCTCGAGAGACCTACCACAAGTAAAATGTCTTGGCACACTTCTTCCCATCACTGATTCTCAACCTATTTCGGCACACGTAAATATCAGAATCTGTCAACGTCGCACGCACCCGCGCAATCACTGGAGATGAAGCGATCGGACCCGTGATTGATGTTCAGGTGACAACCGGTAATTTTGACTTACCCTGAATATTAACTTGGGATTGGGAACTGCCGGAGGAATGTGAGATTAGGTATAAGGGTTCAAAACCGCTCAACCTGATGAGAAGCCGAGAAATTGGTAACCGTTACTAACTCGTAGCAGGTCTCTCGTATATAGAAAGAAAGAAAGAAGGAAATAAAGAAAAAACACATATATAAAAAGCCATCTGGGTATCACAGGTTTGCCAGTTATTCTGCCACCAGGCAGTTGTGCGCAACCATTACTGTGTTGCGGTTTAAAGGGCATTGTCCGGTTTGAAGCCAGCGAAATTACTGGGCATATAAGATTATCTTTGAAATAAATCTATTCAAATTCTAATTCCGATCTAGTGTCGATCTCATAAATGTCACAATCCTATAACAAACCGACAGGCTGGCAACTTTACGTCGATGCTCGAGACTCTAAAGCTAAGCTTCAACCAACGCATCGTTACGAATAAGTTATTTGCCCGCCTCTCTATGGAGTTCATGGCTTCGAGCTGATACTTAGCCGAGCCGTCCCAGATATGACATGACTACAGTATTCCATGCCTGGACTTGTGCTTGGTAGAGGTTAAGAAGCTGTCCCGGCAAGAAATACTGCCTGACCTTCCCCAGGGCTCCCAACTTCTTTGCAGTTAATATAGCCTTGGACTAAATGTACGAGCCAAAATATAAATACCGATAGGTATATAAATACAAATAGAAATATCCAGGACCTAAAGTATCATCATCAGCCCATCACGTTCTCACTGCTAGGACACGGGCCTTCTCTCATAGAGAGAGTGTGGGCCATAATCCACCACGCTGGCCTAGTGCGGGTTGCTGGATGTCACATGTCCTTGAATTTTTGTGATTAATTCTTGGACATGCTGGTTTTCTCACGATATTTTCCTTCACCGTTTTTAGAGCCAGTGTTAAATCCGCACATAACTTGAGTAAGTTAGAGGTGCGGGTCCAGTGGGATTCGAACTCGGGTGCGTCGGATTGAAAGTCGCATGTACTCACACTGAGCCACACTCGCTCTAACGTATACGACCTAAAGTATAAGAAAACTGATTTCTCAGAATGACCACATTGCAGTAGGTACCGTTACTTTCATCTGATTGTATGCATTCATTAAGCAGTTCTGCATTTCCTTCATTAATGCAAGTCACGTACACAAAAGTACACGTACACCAGCAAATATTACTAAAAGATGTTAGTCAACACATGTTATTAAGATATCCAAGACATTCTACATAAAGTGCATGCTCGCCCGCATGCGAATAGGTGTTTCTCCACAGAAAACAAACAAGAGGAGTCTAGCACGGAACCAATCCCCTTGGAGGCAGCTGTTCAAGTAAATGCAGCTTTTACTGTGTAGAAATAAGGTGTTATTTTATTCGACGATGTGCTGTGAATTTAAAATTTCATAATTTCTAATAGAGACCGTAAGTTGAATATCACCTGGGCTGTGGCTTCCGCATTGGCTTAGCTAATAAGCGTTGTTACAGATACAAGTAGAAGCCTCTTTTGTATTTTTATGTAAGTTAGTAATGAGACAAGCAAGCCGTTCGCCCGATTCGCTACAACGGCCCATAACAATTACAGTGCCAGCTAGAACTTTTAATACCATAGAAAGTATTGCGTAGCACTGCAATGCGCTCATCACCCTGAGACATCAGCTCATATGCCCAGTACTTTCGCTAGCTACTATGCCCTTCAAACTGGAACACAGTAATGCTTGTGCACTACTTGCTTGGCGGCTGAATATTAATATTAACACAGATGGGTTTCGGGCAGACGAAACAAAGATTAAAGATATTTATTTATTTATTTTCGGAAAACTTACAGCCAATACATGCATATTTATTTTTCATAATTATTTTTAGGATAACTAGTAGATCAATTACAAGTTTTCACCTATAAGTAAGAATTAATATATCAGTTTTGTACGTATGAGAAGTAACGCATACATTTGTAGGTAACAGTAGGACTAAAAAATAATAATAATTGCAGTAATTGAAATAAACCTAAGTTTGAGAACCAAAGAATTCAAAACAGAAATAAAAAATATATAAATGGAGATATTTAATTATGAGACGTAAACTGAAAGCATAGGTTGCCTGTAAGAAATTGCACATAGCGATAAGGCCGCCCATTGTTCTACCACTGTTTATGTCACTGTAAACTTTTGTTTTCTGTTTTGGTGATCAATAAATTATTAGTGTATTGTATTTTATTGTATTGTAAATCTGAAGTAGAGCCGCCATAAATAAAATAACCATCGAATACATGAAAGCTAGGCTTCACACAGCGTAAGTTAGGTTTACACATATAATATTCCAACAAATACCACAAAAGGTACTGCGTAGCACTGCATTGCGCTCATCACCCCGTAACATCTGATATTAACTTCGTTTTCTAATCTCTCAGTTATTTCTAGAGACTACTCGCCCGGTGTTCTTTGATCTCAAGAACCACACTACAATACAATACAATACAATAACACCTTATTGCACACCAAATAAAAACACAACACAAAAAATTACAATATACATTAATTTGAGGTACAATGGGCGGCCTTACCACCTAGAGCAATGTCTTCCAGGCAACCTTATAATAAAATAAAATTAAATAAAATAAAAAAGTAAAAATAAAAAATAAAAAAGCCTTTTGATTCCACATCCCTATAGATGTTGTTAGTAGGTAATGTTAGTTGATTTACTTACTGACTAGTTGTTAGTATGGTTAGTTATATTATTTACATTGGCAACCTTATGGTACGTACATATTACGTACTGTTTATTTGTTATTACGATGTTTCACTATCAAAATAGTTCACACCCATTCAATTAATTTGGTGTACAGGATGGACATTGAAATAGGTATCAATATAGTCGCAAGGCTGCCAAACCTCGAGTTTAAGAAGATGGAACTTGTGGATCGCCCAGAATAATAGTAATAAGCAATCATCATCATCATCAGCCCATCACGTTCCCACTGCTGGGACTCGGGCCTTCCCTCCTAGAGAGATTATGGGCCATAACCCACCACATAGTAATAAACAATACTAAACAACAATAGTGCTCGCTCCACGCAGCATTATAATTCAGTTCACAAAATGCTAGTCTGTCACACCGTCTTGTATTGGCTTAACCCGTTTAAAACTGTTAAAAAAATTTAAAAAGTTATTTCCAAAATGCCCTCAATAACGTTCAACGATCAGACAGATAAATCCTGTCGTCGTACAAAAATTCCCAGTAACTACATGGACTATAGAGCCAAAACTACCCTAGGCACTAATCACTGGCTACTTACCTAGGCATGAAATACAGTCATGTTTGCGCAAAGTGAAAATTGAAATTGAAATTTTGAGCTCATTTATATTATAATAATTGTAAAATTGCATGAAATAATTTAATATTTTTTTTTAATTTTGCATGCCAATTTTTGATGAAACATGCCGAACCATATTATAAGTGTGACATCATATTTGTACCTACCATGTTTCAAGCAAATAAAACAATTTTATTTCATTTAGAAAGTTTAGGTTAGGTCTCCCGTATGCGAGGGGCCGCCTGGGTGTGGCAGAATACCTAGGTAGGTATTCTGCCGTTATTCTGCCGTCAAGCAGCAAAGCGCAAGCATTACTGTGTTCCGGGAGAAAGTAAGAGTTTCTAAGAATAACTAACCGATACCCGCAACTCCGTCCGCATAGAATTACTGTTTATAGTTGTTCCCTCCCTGTTGAAAGAACTCCAAAGTTTTACAAAAATCTGTTTTGTAGTGTTTGGGTGAATGACTCACCAACATTCATCCATCAACTTGTCGCCTATATAATATAGATAAGGAGACTTATTATGATAACATTTCCCAAATAGTCACGGCACTACAGTGTAATCGCCAGCCATCTTAATCAAGTCGAAATTTGCGGGGGTATTAACGAACAATGAAACAGAAACGTGTCACCATTGTTGAATGAAACTCTGGCTTATGACCGAGTGAAACTCTTAACAACGATAATTAGAACGGCAAACTGTTCCCCTGCCCCATTGTCTCGAGGAAATCATTACCGCCACCACTCGACCCAGGCCCCGCCATATCTCGGATTGATTCCACCGTACCCAAGGCAGAAGTGTCATTGTAAACCGGCCGAACTCGACGAGGGAAACACGGACGTTTCCGTAAACCAACACTCGCTTATTAAAAAGAAAGAACAAAAAACTGGTCACTATATCATGTTCAACAAATCCCGCCGCCCCTTTTTGCTTATTTCACTCGTTATGAAAGATTTACCCGACTAAAGTCGACACCTCGGACCGCTGCGTCGACGTAATGAAAGTCCCGATTTCTCGGCTGACCGCGCGCTCGACGAGGATTCCCTCTGACACATGCCGCAGAAAAAACGATAACATCTTTATGAGAATCGTCGAGAAATTGCTTCAATAAAAGCAAACAAACAAGCCCTACATAATGATGAATAACTTCTATTTACTGAGAGTAAGCCTCTGGACATATTATTTTTTTATTTTATAAAGGATCCTCGTTTTAAATCAATCATCGAGATAGATCACGGCAACCTCTTTTACACGTCAGAAGCGTAATTGATGAGGAGCAGCCCGTTCAAATACAGAACAAAAGAATAAAAGAAAAAGTAATTACCTACATAAAGTCTAGGCTACATGACATGTGTCGGCGGGAAGCGACGGCCGACGGGTATTAGCCCAAATTTCGGGCAAAATCTTCAATTAGGGTCGCTAACTTTTAGAAATTTTGGGTACGGATTGTGGGACGCCCGAATTAAATTAAGACCCACACAGTCATGCTACCGCTTGTTACATACATGCATAACAATTTACGCCCTAGATAAGGAAATTAGAAGGGCCCGGCTAACTTTAAATCTGGTTAAAGTCTGCGCAAAGATGCTTGTACAAATGAGAGGACGCTGTCGCCTGTTAATGCAGTGTAGCGAGTTTGATGGATTTTCTATGTATCGTGTGTCTGAACATGTTCGAACGCTGTTTCTGCTTCGTTAAAGCAGAATTAATGGATCGGAGTGGTCGGTTGACCTCGTGATGAGCTTAGCTGTGCGCTACATACTGCGATTTATTTGTTAGCGTTGATTTATTATAATGGAGGGTATACAAAAAACATCCTAAACACGTATGTGCTCTTCGCAATTTTCCCTAATGCGGCACGGAATAAAAGTAGGTATCCATTTTTGTTTCTGCTGTATCGATATTGGCACACCTGCGAGCGCTGCCGATGCTGTGCCGATATTTGAAAAAGGAACCCCATTTCCGAGCCGGGCTTATGATAGGTAATTTACTTTAAATTATAGCTACCATTTGGTTTAAAAAGCTTTGCAAACAAAACTGAGAACATTTCGAAACAAACGCAACTAATAACAGCAAAAGCTTATTACGTATTGTGGTGTAAGCCGCTAAACTCGACGGGACCGGGCGAAATGAGACTGCAGGCATTTTCGTAGTAGTGGCGTTATTATCAGCGGTTCTTTTATACCGGCCCATTGAAAAGATCTCGATAAAATCTCCGAGGAAGTTAACAAAAGGGACCAAACAATAATAAACGGGATAATCGGGCGAGGAGACGGTCTGGGGTCCCACAATGCCAACTTTGGGGACCTTGATCATGATTGATGTTGAAAGTTTAAGCTGTGCTCAGCCAGGCCGGAGGCTGGTGGCAATTGTGTTCCATTGTTTAAAGTTCATGTTAAGATCTATGTCCGGTAATGAAATGTGAATGATTTAACAGGAGCGTGGAAAGTAAGTTCGCTCGTGGGTCTCTCATATGCGGGAGGCTGTCTGGGTAGATACCACCGCTTTGCCAGTCATTCTGCCGCCAAGCAGTGTGCAAGCATTACTGTTCCGGTTTAAATATTAAAATTTCTGGGTGGCACTGCAATTTTTATGGTCAGGCATGGCTCTTACCATCAGGCGCATGACTGAGTCGTCAGCTATTGCGCATTTGGTGGTAGAGTCATTGTAATAATTGACGTTCATAAGTGCGTTTGTGATGCCAAAATTCAATTAAGAACTTGTGAACTTTGAACTTTGAGCAAGACAGAACACCTCATTTTCTTGGTAGGTATGTATTTTTATAACTTGTATTTAAAGTTACGGGAGGATTTTATGGTTCAATTTCGCACAACCCACAGTTGAATTTTGCACGACTTAATCTCCGGAGCTACTCGACTGAATGTTTGCACTATTGGAAGCTACTCTCCTTAAACATTCTACATTTTGATTCGGTAAAAGCCATTTCTGTGTGCAGTGTAGCTGGGCGTCCGTCGAGGAGAGAAGGTTTTCATCCATTTATTGATATTCTCAATGTGCATTAGTTAGGCATATAAAGCATCATTGTTTTGTATGGTAAAAGTGCAAAAAGTGCCAAACAAGTTTAGGGATAGATTGGGCCCGTCTTATGGAAAGCTAAGCGGTCACCATCATATTTACTAGGTAGGTATGTCGTATGTAGGAGACCGTCTGGGTAGATCCACTGATTTGCCACTCATTCTGCCGCCAAGCAGTAGTGCGCAAGCATTACCGTGCAACGGCTTGAAAGGCATTGTAGCCAGCGAAAATACTGAGAATATGAAACTTATATCAGTGTCGGAGTTATGAGCACAATGCATTGCTTTGCAATTCATTTCATTGTATTGAAAGTTCTGGGTAGCACTGCAATTGTTCCATAACAATTATCGTGCAAGCAGGGTGCTTAATATCAGGTAAAAGCACGACTCTCTGAGACTTCATCTTGTAAATGTCAAATGTCAAGATAAGATATTTAATTGGCAATGCAAAGGAACATAACATTCTCAACTTTAGATACGAATGTCATCATAATTTTACTTTTAACCCCCGACGCAAAAACGATGTTATAAGTTTTACCACTATGTGTGTCTGTCTGTAGCACCGTAGCTCTTAAACGGGTGAACCGATTTGGATATGGTTTATTATTTGAAAGCAGGTTTTCAAGCAATGGTTCTTAGACTTAATGTTTTATCAAAATCGGTTCAGCCGTTTTTACTTTTTATAGGTTTTTTATGTCGAAGTTTTTTTGAAGTTTAGTTTACTGAAATTCATGTAAGAATAAAATGATTGATGAACAAGCTTTGGTCTTCACTTCAAGCACTGAAGACAGCTGTAGAGATACTCGCCGGCAGTTTCTTGTACACAATCGGCCCCATAACATGTGTTAATTTGGAGGACTCCTCGAGGCACTTCTTATATAGTCTTACATCATAATATTTCCCTCTATTTTGGGGAGCCGGTTTTGAGCAGTCGCTCAACTGCCGTCTCTCTCTAGATCTATGTGCTCCATCTTAGGCCACATCATCGCTTCACATCAGACGTAATAGTGGCCAAACATAGTCTATTAATTGTAAAAAAATATTCCTAAAACGTATTTCTCCTAACATGTATTTATAACCTGAATATATCCACCTGATCCAAGTTTCCGGCTGCGGTCAGTTTTACGATGGCCGTCAAATGGACCGCAGTAAAACACACTGATATTTATGGCTTACCAGAACGTATGGCGGAATGTTGTATTGTAATATTTGAAGTAATGTACAAAGGGAATCCGGTTTCGGGTTTGTTAAAGTTTTCGACGAAATTTCAATGCTGTGTTTATTGAGTAACAAAAACACAGTCGAATCAGTGTAGGGTTAATCAGTATCGAAGATAGGGTTATATTTTATGTCGTGCAGATATAAAAAAAAATGAAAATAAAAAAGTCATAACGATAACTTTGAGAACAAATGTTTAGAGCTAAGTAGTAGTGTTAGTATATTCATATGTTTTCTGTCAAAATTAATAACCGGTCAAAACTAATTTTGACTGCAAAACAGTCAATACCAATTTTAACCAAGGCCGTCGTTTAAAACCAATTTTGACTGATTTTTGTTGTCAAAAATAGTTTTGACCGACGTACTTCGATAAAATTAGTTTTGATTAATGTATACTCTAGTAGCCCCAAACACTTGGTTAGGTTAGGTTAGAATTTTAACCACACAGAGCGCGAGCCGGCAACGGCCGGCGAAGCGTCAGAAAGTAATAATCATCGTATACTCTAGTAGCCCCAAACACTTGGTTAGGTTAGGTTAGAATTTTAAGTACACAGAGCGCGAGCCGGCAACGGCCGGCGAAGCGTCAGAAAGTAATAATCATCGTATACTCTAGTAGCCCCAAACACTTGGTTAGGTTAGGTTAGAATTTTAAGTACACAGAGCGCGAGCCGGCAACGGCCGGCGAAGCGTCAGAAAGTAATAATCATCGTATACTCTAGTAGCCCCAAACACTTGGTTAGGTTAGGTTAGAATTTTAAGTACACAGAGCGCGAGCCGGCAACGGCCGGCGAAGCGTCAGAAAGTAATAATCATCGTATACTCTAGTAGCCCCAAACACTTGGTTAGGTTAGGTTAGAATTTTAACCACACAGAGCGCGAGCCGGCAACGGCCGGCGAAGCGTCAGAAAGTAATAATCATCGTATACTCTAGTAGCCCCAAACACTTGGTTAGGTTAGGTTAGAATTTTAAGTACACAGAGCGCGAGCCGGCAACGGCCGGCGAAGCGTCAGAAAGTAATAATCATCGTATACTCTAGTAGCCCCAAACACTTGGTTAGGTTAGGTTAGAATTTTAAGTACACAGAGCGCGAGCCGGCAACGGCCGGCGAAGCGTCAGAAAGTAATAATCATCGTATACTCTAGTAGCCCCAAACACTTGGTTAGGTTAGGTTAGAATTTTAAGTACACAGAGCGCGAGCCGGCAACGGCCGGCGAAGCGTCAGAAAGTAATAATCATCGTATACTCTAGTAGCCCCAAACACTTGGTTAGGTTAGGTTAGAATTTTAACTACACAGAGCGCGAGCCGGCAACGGCCGGCGAAGCGTCAGAAAGTAATAATCATCGTATACTCTAGTGGCCCCAAACACTACGGTTACGTTAAGTTAGAACTGTTAACAAAGGACGTCGGACAAAACTAATTTCGACTGCGAAAATCAATCAAAATTAGTTTTGACTGTCGCGTTGACGTCCTCAAACAAAAAGTTTTGACTGAATTTCGCAATCAAAATAAATTTTGACCGGTTATGAGTTTCGACTGCAACACATAGAGTATTATAAAAATACTTGGATAATTCTTTACACTTAAAAATTATTTTCTTTACTCTAATATTCTAATAATTATTTTACGCCTGGTACGGTTTATACGCCGCGCCGCTTCAGTTGAACTATCTGATTTGTTGTTTGAGTAATTTTATTTTTTTATTTTTATTTGTTCTAAAACATATTTGCGGTACTTTAAGATAACACGTAGTATAACTTATACTGAAAAATGAAACAGCATAGTATAATGTACCCTTTAGAACTCTGTCTCCCAAACTAGGTCTCTGTTGAGCCCGTTCAGCGGGGTTACAGTGGATCACTCCGGCTACTCCTATCTCCATTTCACTGCGTACATATTACCTAAGTAGGCACGTTTATCATGAAATAAAGGCCAAATTTTAATATTAAATTCCGCCATACTTCTGACCAGTTTGTAGGCAGAGTAAGTTATAACTCTGAGGTCCGTTAATTGATGGGCTTGTCAAATCACTTAACAACTTTGAATCCGACTATTTGTCGAAATTCTGAGGAGTTTCGAGAAACAATAAATCAAGCGCCAACCAACTCGACCACGACCCGAGCTCCGACATATCTGGTGCTCTTTGTCGTCAAAATTTGGCTGAATATTTCGTCACAAGTTGCTCTGTCATTGGCCTAATTGCTGATACATATACCTATATATTATATTTGAGATATTCTTCTATAATGAAAACACGTTGTTGTATCGTGTAACGCTCCATTTTTACTAATCCTATACTCTTAGCTGTCAAGTTGTCTTTTTTCAGGGTTGCCAACAATTTACTGTACAAATGCCGCCAAATTCAAATGTTGGGTTAATCTTGGGACACCCTTTATATACTTAGTCTGGCCATGAATACTGTTACAATTAAAAATAAACAAAATATTACATTTGAATTTGGAATGTGTCATTTTTATATGATTGTTCATTGAGTTTTCTCATTTTGGCGCCAATCTTCTTATATATAAAATTCTCGCGTCACAATGTTAGTTACCTTACTCCTCCGAAACGGCTTTACTGATTTTTACCAAATTTTATATGCATATTCAGTAGGTCTGAGAATCGGCTACTATCTATTTTTCATACCCTTAAGTGATAAGGGTTGTTCACCCTTACTATTTTTTTTATTTTATATGGCAAAACAACGTTTGCCGGGTCAGCTAGTACATTGTATAATATTTTGCGATATTAAAATGGAGTGGGGTGATAAAGAGAACCGAATAGCTGTGATTGCATTACACAAAGTAGGTATGGAGTCAAATGCAATTTTTAAAACTCTCCATACGCTTGGTATTAGTAAAATGTTTTTGTACCGGGCTATTAATAGGTACAATGAGACCTCTTCTGTTTGTGACATAAAAAGATCTGGCCGTCCACGTAGTGTTCGTACGAAAAAGGTGGTCAAAGCAGTAAGGGAAAGAATTCGAGTCCTGTGCGAAAGCAAAAGATTCTATCTCGGGAGATGAAGATAGCACCTAGAACCTCGTCGCGTATTTTAAAAGATGACTTAGGACTTGCAGCCTATAAGAGACGTACTGGTCATTTCTTAACTGATAATTTAAATAAGTTTAGGGTGGTAAAATCGAAACAACTACTGAACCGGTACGCAAGGGGAGGTCACAGAAAAATTTTGTTTACGGATAAGAAATTTTTTTCAATTGAGCAACATTTTAACGAACAAAATGACCGTATTTATGCTCAAAGCTCTAAGGAAGCTTCTCAATTAGTCGACAGAGTGCAACGTTGGCACTATCCGACTTCAGTGATGGTTTGGTGGGGTATTAGCTATGAAGGAGTGACTGAGCCATACTTTTGTGAAAAAGGTATCAAAACATCGGCACAAGAGTATCAAGATACCATTCTTGAGAAGGTAGTGAAGCCCTATAACAACACCATTTTCAATAACCAAGAATGGTCCTTCCAGCAAGACTCGGCGCCGGGTCATAAAGCTCGGTCTACGCAGTCTTGTATGGAAACGAACTCTTCGGACTTCATCAGAGCTGAAGACTGGCCGTCGTCTAGTCCCGATCTTAACCCACTGGATTATGATTTATGATCAGTTTTAGAGAGTACGGCTTGCTCTAAACGCCATGATAATTTGGAGTCCCTAAAACAATCCGTACGATTGGCAGTGAAGAATTTTTCCATGGAAAGGGTGCGTGCTTCTATTGATAACTGGCCTCAACGTTTGAAGGACAGTATTGCAGCCAATGGAGACCACTTCGAATAAGTTTTTTATATTTTAAATTGTTTTATATTTATGTATTAAACTAACACACTTTAAAAGTAATAAATGTTATTTGCTATAGAATTTTTTTTTCTTTGTTTCAGTATTTATGGCTAGACTAGGTATATGTATTTAAATAGGTATTTTCGTACGTTTACGGGTTTTGCTGACACTAAACATTTGTGCTGAGCCAAAATCCCATTTGACACCGCAATTCCATCTTTGTTTTGCTTATTATTGATGTATGTATTCGTAAACTATATTCCTGGTTTGTTCTTTTTCTTTATATTGTTCTTCTTTCATTTCTTTACCTTCATCATCATCATCATCATCAGCCCATCACGTTCCCACTGCTGGGACACGGGTCTTCTCTCATAGAGAGAGAATGGGCCATAATCCACCACGCTGGCCCAGCGCGGGTTGGTGAATGTCACATGTCCTTGACTTTTTGTGAAAAATTCTTGGACATGCCGGTTTCCTCACAATGTTTTCCTTCACCGTTTTAGAGCGAGGCGAGTGTTAAATCCGCACATAGCTTAAGAAAGTCAGTGGTGCGGGGCCAGTGGGATTCGAACTCGGGTGCGTCGGATCGAAAGTAGCACGAGCTCCCACTGAGCCACACTCGCTCAACTTCTTTACCTTAATATGTGTATTTTGTAAATATTAGACAAACATTTCGTGCGTGTGTGGGAATGAAGCCCGAAATAAATTCCATCTCAAAAAATACCGCTAAAACAATAAGACAAAGCCGTACGCATTCATCCAAATCCTTCCACAGATCTTTAAATTTAGACTCGTACAAAAGACGCTCCGTTTTATTCTTGGGGATAAAGAAATGTATTATATAGCACCGGAGATGATCCAATGTTTTCTCAAGCCTATTATACATTACCGTGGTACGTAACGTATTACTGCACGTACTTGGAGAGAGAAACTCTGTGCTGCTTTCGACTCTATGTCAAAAGGGTAAGGTTGATAGTACAGAGATAGATTGTGACAGTTCTGGGGGTAATTCATCATAATGTAACCGCGACAGCACTGTAAGGCAGTGGTGGAGGTTTAGGTAAATAGGGTGCTTTTGTTTAGTCACGTTAGTCTGTGCCACGAACATAAGGACGTCCCACAAACTAAGCCGCTAGTTATGTACCCGCTAGTTATGTCTATGGATTGTCCAATTGCTTGTCCTTGTAAGTAGTTAGTTTTAGTAAGTAGAGTGTAGAGTTGTTTTCAGTAATTAAGGCATTCGTCCGTTAAAAAAGAAGTTATGTACCTACTTTTTCGTTGTATTGTTTTATTGTTACTTTTTTACGTTTTTCACGTGCGTCACCAAAGGCTTGAGCTGAAAACCACCGTTGTGCTATTTCCACAGCATTATATCCACAGCATTATGCTGAGCTCAGACCTTTTTTGAAGGCATTGTGCACGACAGTGATTCTCGTAAACGAGCACCTAGTATTTTTTATTGTTTTATCGTGTTGTTATCAAATGTTTTCTTTCTTTCTTTCTTTGTGTGCCTCCGCTGACGTCAGACTTTTTGTAGGTCCGATAGTTGGTTAAATTTTTTTCTTCGTCATTTGTCACCTATTTTGTGATCGGGTTTTTGTAGGCCGTGAGCTTTGCAATAGAAAACTTCGTATGTTTCATTTTAACCGACAAAAATTCCAATTATCTGACGTAGGCGGGCAGCCTTAAACAGCAGTGAGTAGTCAGCGAATAAGGAACCAAATTTCATTTTCGGCTATTTTAGTACCTTCAGAGTAGGTTATGCAAGAAGTTTTGCTCTGAGGAAACATCGCATGAGTTTTGGAGAAAACAAAAACTGCATATATATTTTGAATTTTGAAAAATTCCTAATTAATTTTTAAAAATGTGTTTAACCTTAGCGGTCCCAAAATTTTGCACAACTGCAAAGTGGGTCTGCTACACTAATTAGTTGTACAAACAAATGTTAAGATCTTAAGTACCTTCAGTCTAGTTTAGATAGCTGCGGCGCGGGAGTATGTGTATATTGCCAATTTCCTGAATGCGTAAGGGCGTAGTGACATAATACTAATCTGCGGTACGCACCGAGGCAGGTGGGCGTAATCGTGATTTACTTTACGACGTCGGCCATTTTTATAATGGTTCGGCTTATCGAGCTGTAACGGCGCGTTTGTGCCGTTTATCGGTTTGTGGTGAGGACGTGAAGCGTTGAGGTTTTATCTTTTGGAATTTGCCGGATAGTCTTTTATTTGTAAGCTACTTAAATGACCATTAAACTTTATTCTTGCATGTTTAAAATTAGGCCCACGTCAGACAATCGGTCACCGATTATTTGTCGATAAAAATGAAACGTACGAGTTACATATTGCAACGCACACGTCTTACAAGAAGTCGCAAAATAGTTGACAAATGTCGGTGAGAAAATCGGACCTACAAAAAGTCTGACGTCGGCGGTGGCACTTATCTTTTGGAATTTGCTAGATATTCTTTTATTTGTTAGTTAGTCAAATGATCATTTATTCTTACCGGTTTACTATAATGGTATGCAACCGGCATGCAGATATTGCAGAGGTTGTTTAGACGATGCAAGTCTATAATTATACATATCATAATGGTATGTAACAGGCAAGAAACTTGCATAGTCTAAATAGATCTTAAGTGGTAGTTTGTCGTCTAAATGAGCCTAAGACCTGATCAACTTTTAACTAAATAATGCAGCCACTGACTGCTACCCCTAGGAGAGACATATATTAAATACAGACATATATTAAAGGTATCTACTTGAACTCATGTTTAAAAAACAGCAAATGAATATAGTATGGAGATACCTCCGTATTGTTAAACATACTCGTATTAATATGTCTTTTAGCAATAACTAATTGGCACAGCACAGATCTATTATTTCGACATCTGTTATTTCAGTTTTTTTTCTTACTAGTTCACCTTTTTTAAATAGTTTAGTTTGATTGGACAGCTTCGTAAGGTACCAAGGTAAAGGTAAGGTTTGAAGCCAAGTATCCGCACGCCATGGGGTTTAGCTGAAAACCAGCGTCGGGTGTCAAAACACTAACACCTGACATTTGTGCTGAGTGAAAGCCCCTTTTGGCACCACATACGTAATTTTAGGCATAATTAACTCTTCATACTGTTTATATATTTATTTTTTTCTTTTTATAATTATGTTTTCCTGTGTTTTTTTATTTTGTTATGATTGTGGTCGTCAAATAAATGTTTTTTCTTTCTTTCTTTCTTTCTTTCTTTCTACTGCTTATTTTCCAGCTGTGTCGTGCTGTTTATAATACAAACGATTAGTGCATCCGCCAAACTCATTTGCCTATTTGATGACCGACTTTTTAGTATGTGTGCGTTGCCTATATGAAACTCGGTGTGATTATGAACGTCGGGTTTCACCGACAAAAAGATCGGTGACCGATTTTCTGACGTGGACGGGCACCCTTACATCAAGTCAAGTAACATCAAGTCATAGCGCTTAGTCCGTTGGATGACTCCAAGTTTGCATCCACTAAATACTAACGTACGATGTTATATCAAATAGTGAGTTCCAAAGAACGCGCCCGTCGCGCCGGCTACACAAGTGAGCGGGGCATTGGGCCATGTTTGTCCAACAATTGAACTGTAGAATTTCATTACGAGAGGCGCGCGCCATGTTTGCACTCAGGAGAGATTCCCGCGCGCGCTAGTGTTGCCAGATGTGTGAAATGTGAAAATGTACATTTTTGATGTTTTATTTTAGTGCTCTTTTGTGATTATGGAAATTCATATGATTGTTCTGGGATTTTCTCCAAATTGTAATATATTTATACAGACAAACGAGAAAAAGAATTACGCGCCAGATGCTCTGTAAAATGACAAACGATTATATATTTGAAGTTTTTATTTTATTACAACATTTAGGAGAAAAATTTTAATAATCAGGAAGACCTGTCATTGTCCTAAATTATGATAACTTAAGCCTGTAATTTATATTTGCGTGTTTAAGCTGTATCATCTAATAAAATAAAATATAACTAGGTACTTTTCTCGTCTTTATTATAATACTAGCTGTTGCCCGCGACTTCGTTCGCGTGGACTTCGTTTGACGCTGATGTAGAGACTTTTTTGTAGATTGTGTACAACACACGTTATTTGAAAAACACACTGTACAGGGAGCAAACACGTAAAGACTTTGGGACCACGTCGCCCGTGAGAAGGTTTCGTACAGCTGTCTCTGTGAGAAATATCCTGTCCTCAGATCAACGGCCGTGGCCTAGAGAGTCTGGTCTTGCGACTTATTGATCGTCATTGCAAAGCTGACGTTCACACAAAACTGCACGCGTTTGAATGTGAACGGAAAGTGGTTCGAGATGAGAGAGATGAATACTTATATATGAAAACTGACTCACCAGCGCCACGGGCTATCAGTATACCTCAGTGAGGTTCAGTGCCTCAGTGAGGTTCGTCTCTAGCGACAGTATCTTCAGCCGAGTTCCGTTACACAACTAACCTCCCCGAAATTAACAATTCGGCGGGGTCTAATTTCAAAAAAGCATAATTTTGTATTCCAAATTTTTAATCTAATAGAGTGCGCTGGAAGTTCGGATGGACTCAAAGAGTTCAAAAACTCTACGGGGTACGGTAGTGAATTGCCACCATCCTCACCGTCGTCCTATACATCAACGTCCTGTTCAATGTCTCTCAAAACATTATAGGCTGGACTTCCACAGTTGCACTGGGCTCGAGAGCCCACAAAACACCAAAATTAAAGCGAACAAATGGCGCATACGTCGTGAGCATCACTTACGTCTGCTTTTGCTAGTTTCGTCCCAATTTTGGTTGTCATTCAGAAGGCTCCTTGCTTTGCAGGCTACGTGGAAAGTTGTGGAAAGTGCCTACCTAAGTGCATACCATCGTTGTTCTGAGGAACAGTTCAGTTGTGAGAAACGCAAATGAGGTAGCGTCGCGGACAGACAGTGTGTATCAGCAACCGTAAATAGTAGCATTCATTGTTACTGGCATGGACGGTGTACATACATACTGAAAAAACCATGCTCCTGATAGACACCCGATCCCCCACCAAGTCGTCGTTTGTTAACTGGACCAGTTTGTTTGTCGTTGAAGTCGTTGTTTGGCACTTCATCATACATTAAAGTTTTGGCAAAATCATCCTCTTTACAAAACCTAAAAACCGCCAGAATTGTGGTTTGATGAGGGTTTTCAAGAGGTTAGCTGAAGGATTCCGGGTCGAAAAAAAAATCGATCACTTTGGAGGTAAACGACCATGTTTGAGTAAAGGACGGTGGCGTAACTTTACTCGTGATAGGTGTCTCGTATGCGGAAGGCCGTCTGGGTAGGTACCCCCGTTTTGCCAGTTATTCTGCCTCAAAGCCGTAGTGCGCAAGCATTACTGTGTTTCCGTTTGAAGGGGATTGTAGCCAGCGTAATTACTGGGCATATGAGACTCAATATCAGCTGATGTCAAGACAATGACTCAGATCTGGGTGGCACTGCTATTGCTATGGGCAGGCGTAGCCCGTACCATCAGGCGAACGACTTGCTAGTCTCATCACTCAGTACCATAAAAAAGCAGGTAACGTCAAACTAAACAAATTTAAAAAAGATGTTTTATTTATATTCACCGTGTGTGGTGCACTACATAAAAAAGTTTGCGAGTTGTTTTCTAAGAGTTACTAAAAACGCTGAAATTATATTTCTATCATGATATTTTTGATTTAATTATAATTTTACTTGTATGCATTTCATTTATTTTCATAGTGTATACAGCGTTTCAAATTCATACTAATATTACCTTTTGTCTATCTTCCTCGCTTAAAGAAGTTAAATATCAAAAAATATTGGACCCGTATTCGTTAATTTTTAGTTATATAAACTAATTCTGAGTTTCAAGATTTTAGGATAATCTACTAACTTTTTTCCATACTAACTTGGCCCCCATTTAACCCCCCCATAAGTAGATTTTTCAAAATGTCGATAGCTTATATTAAAATCAGAATTTAATTAAACATATTCGTGGAAACGCCATTAAAATCCCGTCATTGGTTTTTAAGTTATAGAAGTCCAAACAAACAAACAAACAAACAATAATTTTAAAAACTGTTTTAATATGTTTAGTTACTCATTTTATATCGCCCTGGCTGATTTTTTTTCGAATATCTTCCAAGTACAGATTTTTTGGGTTCTACGATTTTATTATATGTATAGACATAGATTAGGATTAGGAAAGGATTAGGAAGTTTGTTATGTGGCCTAGGACTCTACAAACCATTTTTTAGAATACCATCATGTCGACCCATGTACAAACCAGTTTAAGCTGAGCCTTGTGCACAAAGGGTCCGGTATGTTCCGTGGTTCAAGTTATAGTGGACATGTATATTTTTTCCTAAATTGCGTCATAACTTCAATATTACTGGACCGATTTTGATGAAACAAAGCCTATGTGTAGCGCCGGACTTCACAGAACATATTTCAAAAAATTGTATTCAAATTAGTGCCCTAGTTTCTGAGTTTATCCCGGACAGACAGACAGACAGACAGACAGACAGACAGACAAAAATTTTAAAAATTGTATTTTTGGGTTCTGTTGTTTCCATATACTCCTAAAAAAATAGATTTTCAAATGTATCTTCAATGTACAGTAACCGCTTCGTTACAGTTTTATTATAAGTATAGATACCAATGGACAGTCACACAAGTTATGAATCTATAGTATGTAGCGTCCTCGTAACTCCAAAACGGTTACAAAATTGTTCGTGGTCATCCATAAATCCGCCCACAAATCAGATTTATTACATAGCACTGACCTTAACTAATAAATTATACGTATGAATTCATATTAGACGTAACAGATCAAAAAAAATATTCTAAAAACCATGTTTCTATAGATTTAGAATGCATTGTCATCGAGTTGTGAGCTACCCTGAAAGTTTCAGCCGGATAGCTGAGCGGGAAGTGCTCTAAATTTGAGTTGCAAGATTCCACTCGGAACGACAGATAGACAGTCAGACAAACAAGAAACTGACTTAATAAAAACGTGGTACATGGTCTTTCTGTTCTTTTATAGCTTAGAATTTCTATCCGAATTTTCCAGTCTGGCAACACTACCGATCTCCGTTCCAACTGTTTGGAAGAGCCGTGAAATCGAGCTTTTTCTTTTGCGATCGTGAGATGCAGTCCTTCTCGATAGTCCTTTTATAAAGAACACTTTATTTTTGTTGACGATTTACTTTAAAGCGATTGAGTAAATGGGAGCAAGTTTAGTGTGATAGAGGTAACTTTCCGAATTTCAATTCGCACCCGAGTTCAAAACTCAACGTGTATCAATTATTTTTGAAATTTCTACGTCGGCTTTAAAGATCATTTTAGGATATTATTCGAGAACATGTAACTTTTACCAAGCCGCAATGAGCCTGCGTGGTGCATTAATTAATAAAAATATTATTGTAGTAGGTACTAATAATAATTCGCTATAAGCGATAAGACCGCCCATTGCAACACTTTAGGTTTAAGTATTGTTTTGTAATTATTTCATGTTGTTGTGTGACAATAAAGCGTTATCTAATCTAATCTAATCTAAATTATTTTATTCTTCTCTTATTTTATTATTGTCCCTTTGCACTGTGGTTGTAGAACGGATTTTTAGGCTCTATTGTTGGGACTTTTATATTCTAAAATCCTTTAAACAAGCTTTTGTGCGAAATTATGTTCCATACCTACACCTGTATTTTCTCAAAGGTTACGCAACTAGGGATGTACCTTCACATTTGCCAGATATTGAACCACCAAGCAGTAGTGTGCAAACATTATGGTATTCGGATTTGAAGGACGCTGTTAGCTAAATTACTAGACATTAAGAGATTTAAGACCTTAGGGTGACGAGAGCAGTGCTGGATTTTGCAAAACATAGCTCTGGGTGGTACTGCAACAGTTGTGGGTAGGCGTGTTGCTTTCTATCTAGTGAAAGGCCTGCTCGTCTCGCCACATAGTTGCATAAAAAAATCTTTGCATTTTGCTACTTTTTGGAGTACAACATACTTGTCACAAGAACTATGTTACGCACTCGTCAATAATGGATTTTATTGAACTCAACTCATGGAAGCAGAAAACGACTTACTTTTTTTACATGCAGATTATAAAAGTATCGCCAAAGGTTATTTAAATTTTTGCTAATGCTAATGCTTAAGTGTTTTCCGATAGAAATGCACATCCAACGCCTCGCCACCGCACTCCTGAAAATCTAGAACATTTTCAACATTCACTGGATATATAAAAACGATTCTAAGTCGAGTACACTTCTTACTTTCCGGCTGCGCTAAGTTTGGAATCTTTTATGGCTTTTGTTTATACCTTTCTTCGCAAAAATATTCACAGAAGGTAGCAATATCACCTCAATTTAGCAAAAACTTTTTAATATATTGGCTATTTATTCCACTAGATAATATAAAATTATTTTGGAAAATACATTTAAAAGACAAATTTTTAGATAATTATGTTTTTCTAGTAGAATCGTGATATAGATAATGAAAATGAAAAACATCCTATTTCCTATCCTATTACTATTATAAATGCAAAATTTTGAGAGGATGTATGTGTGGATGGGTGATAGTTTGTATGTTACTCAATCACTCAGTAACTTTGCTACAAAACGGATTTTGATTTTTGGTATGTAGTTACTTTAGGTCCTGAATAAGGACATACCTTTTATCGCGAAAAACCACGGATATCTATTTTTATATATTGTAACAAAAGTCCTAGAAAAAATGCCACTCAGTTTCTTACTGTATCTTCTATGTAGTGTTCTATTATCTATTCTGTGGTAGTTTTTGTTCCCATACAACGATAGAGTCATTGCGGTAAATTGATGTTCATAAGCGTCTGTGATGCCTAAAATGAATAAAGAGTTCCGAATTTTCACCTAAATTTTGCTTGTAGAAAATATACAGCAGAGTTTCTTGGTTTGACCTTCTCTAGGGGGTGTTTTTCCGAAGCACTGGTAGCGTCAGTTTTCGCATTTCTTTTCTGGGCCCTGACTTCAATTTGAGTATGGGAAATACTTGTCATGATTTTTACCGTATTTTTTTATGAAACTGAGTGATGAGACGATCAAGTCGTTCGCCTGACGGTAAGCGTCACGCCTTCCCATAACAATTGCAGTGCCACCCAGAACTTTTAATACCATAAAAAGCACTGCGTAGCACTGCATTGAGCTCATCACCCCGAGACATATGCCCAGTAATTTCGCTGGCTACAATGCCCTTCAAGCCGGAACACAGGAAGCTTTGCACAGTAGTGCTTGGCGAAAGAATAACTGGCAAAGGTGTGGTACCTACAAACAATGTATTTGTATTATGTATATATGACGTTTAAAAGCGCATTTTTTGTATATATTTAATAAATTTCTTTTAACTTTTGACTTTAAATATTGTTTTATTTTTTGTAATGTCCATTGTTATATATTAAGGCAGGGATCCTAATTTCTTAAAATTGTTCACACCGAAGGGGGGCCCTGGTGACTTGTAGTACAGGATTTACAAAAACCTACACCAAGCACCAGTTCTCACAAAGTAGCACTGTCTTTTTAGAAACTATTTATAACCCATGACTGTACCTGAATCTTTGCGAAGAGTAATAAACAAGTTATTATTATTATTGTTATTTTACAGTATGTTAGTAAACAGAAAATAACACGATAAGTACTGGACCTCTTTATTTGACGTCACGCGTCGTCACTCGTCACATTCCTCCGCCGTCATTACGGAGTGAACTCGACGCTGTAAATGCTCCCATATTTCAGGCTGAAGGCAGTATTGTGGATGAGCTGCGGCATAATTACATTGACAAATGCTGAGTACTCCGCCGCCATGACAAGTGAGCCAGTTTTTCAAGTGACGATTAGGGGCCGTGTAGACGAGATGCAGTCAGACGATGTTTTAGTGGCGTTTACTTACAACGTACGGTACTGTATTTTTGTTTAAAGCAACAACACATGTATGGCGAAAGTATAATTAACTTTTTCTGTAGGTAATTGCAAAATATTTCTCTACAGCAGAAATATTTTATTCAACGTTCGGTAAGTTTTTGTAATAGATAGCTAAGAAGTGAAAATCTTTTTAATCTATTAATATTGTTCTGTCCACGAGGAAAACCGCTGGGCGCCCCTTGATAAACATATAAAGATAAGCTTGGTAAAGAACACTTTAAAATGACAAACTAAGTCGATATGCATAGACAAGTCAGTGGGAATGTTGATAGACATACATAGGTAATTATAATATACAGCATGTAGTTATGGGCAGGCGTGGCGTTTACCATCAGGCGAACGACTTGCTCGTCACAACACACAGTTTCATAAAAAAAAATACTGTCTGCTGTGTGGAGTACGCTGACCCCGCGCTGCCACCAGTTTTACGAGTGGTTCAAATATTGTTTAAGGCTTTGACATACCTTGTTAAATTTTTGCTACAAATTGTATCTCGTCTGCAACAAACTGTAGGAAGTACTTTAGGGTTATCTGCTAACGCCTCAGAGATCTGGGCTGCCATCATCATCAAGTGGAGTGTGAGTTCACGACGCTTTTCATAATTTGTACACGTACTGAAATTACACGTCGTTTATTATGTTGATTCTGTGTTGTCACATAATGATATACCTAATGACTGTGATAACGTGTTATGCCTCTGGCTTATATCACGAACTACGTGCTTTGGCATCAAGTCCAACATTGACTCTTATTATTAATAAACGGTGAATAAAAGTGAAACAATGGTAAAGATGTTTTGTCCCTGTACATCTCAGTATATTAGAAAGAGACAATTGACGATTTTATTAGGTAATGCCATGTATGGCAAAGTCTTTGGTTTTATACCTAAAATACAAAATCATTTTTATTCGTATTTCATATACTTTTTATAGACGTATTGTACGACAGCCTCTTTAGTGAAGTGGAGCATGTTGGCAAATCACATACACCATTGAGATTGGGGGTTCGATTTCCGCGACGGCAACGGGACAAATATTTGTGCACAGAAAATAAATATAAGCGTAAGTATTTGTTTCGTTTCTGGGTGTTGTGGAACCATGGTCCTGGTGGTCTCCAGGTTCGCTAGATCGCACGGAATCCTAGTTAGGGGCCAGGTCTGATCAGATATCTGTTTGTGATCATTAGGCGTATTAAAAAATAAATGTAGATACCTATTTTAGTAACATGTCTGCTTAGAGTTGGTTGTAGACCCAGTATTTGTTTTTTTTTACGCTTAATAGATCTATGTTTGGCCATGATCTCACCTGATGTGAAGCGATGATGTGGCCTAAGATAAAGCACATAGATCTAGAGAGAGACGGCAGTTGAGCGGCTGCTCAGACCCGTCTCCCGTCTTCGTGATGTTTACCTACTATTGAGTTAGTACATAAACTTTTGCCAAATAATCCATTTTGTTTAAAGCATTTCATCATAATCAGCCACGTTTCCACTGCTGGGTCTCCGGCCTTCGCTTGTAGAGAGAGAGAGTATGGGCCATAATCCACGACGCTGGCCCAGTGCGGGTTTGTGGATGTCAGAGGTCCTTGAAGTTTTGTGATAAATTTTTGGATATGCCGGTTTCCTCAAGATGTTTTCCTTCACCGGTTTTTGAGAGAGTGTTAAATCCGCACATAACTTAAGAAAGTCAGTGATGCGAGCTAGCCAGATTCGAACTTGGGTGCATCGGATCGAAAGTCGCACGTGCTTCCACTGAGCCACACTCGCTCTTAACACACTTAACCATTTCCAATAACCTTGTGTGATGAGTCGTAAGTTGAATAAATTTGAAAAATTTACAACTTTTGAATACGCCTTTGCTTAAACTGCATGACGTTTATCCAGCAAACTCCGTAATATCTCAGTTAACAAGCACTTTTTAAACTTCAAGATTGCTCGACTTTAAAACCCCAATTTGATGGCATTCTCCGAAGTCACCGTTCCGTCCTAAACCGATTACAGTTCCCGCGAACTCCACGAAGAGATTGTAAGTAGGACCCACTAATTCCTCGCTTGGTTAGCTCCATAGAAAATCGCACCAATGGAGAGCTATATCTAGCTTATAGCCTATATGTAGCGTATATATAGTCTGTATACAGCCTTTTTCTCCTTTATGCACAAGTCTCTAATGTGAGCCGGGGGTGGTAAAAGAGGGAGTAGATAATTAGCGACTGTAATATGAGTAAGAGTGATGCCGCACTAGGCAAATAGTTTGAGGCTGTTAACGCTCTATACATACCTTATTGGGAGTGCCCAACTTAAGGCATACAGTCAGGCGTGTGCTAGGTCTCTCGTATGCGGGAGGCCATCTGGGTAGGTACCACCGCTTTGCCCGTTATTCTGCCGTCAAGCAGTAGTGCGCAAGCACTACTGTGTTCCGGTTTGAAGGGCATTGTAGCCAGCGAAATAACTGGGCATATAAGACTTAATATCTAATGTCTCGGGGTGATGAGCGCAATGCAGTGTTACGCAGTGCTTTTTATGGTACTAAAAGTTCTGGGTGGCACTACAATTGCTATAGGCAGGCGTGGTGCTCACCATCAGGCGAACGACATGCTCCTGTCATCATTAAGTTTCATAAAAAAAAACGCAACTGTTTGTCAGCGCGGTTGCACCCTAACCCCTCTTACGCAGTAGTTTTGCACGAGTTAGCATACGATAAGTAGGTAAGGATTCATGAGATAAGATCCGCTTATGTTCTGTGAGTAACGGGGCCCAGTATGCGTAGTCAAGCAGTTTTGCAGCCCTTGGTTATCTTCGCACTCCAAACTTCCGAAGCACCTGACTGAATTTTAAGCATTCCAAACTTCGCAAGACCGGGACTAGATAAATCATAAAATGAACGGCCAGTATGCAAATTATCTATCAGTTGGTAGTTGCTTTGGAAATTATGTTGTTTTCGTGCCGACTAGTTGGCAAATTAAAGTGTAATTTATGAACCAGTCGGCCGTTTAATGTTGCGGCGATTATAAACAACGAGTTTTGAAATACGATGGTGTCGCGAGTTTATTGGTAGTAAATGGATACATTTTATTTGGTAATAAAAATATTATGTGAGGTCGAGTGTAGTAATAGTCGTTCTAGGCGCCAAAATCAATTACTAGCTGAGGTGCCTCTGACATCAGACTTTTTGTAGGTCCGATAGTCGGTCCAATTGTTTTCACTTCATTTGTCACCTATTTTGTGACCACCTTTTTGTTGGACGTGCGCGTTAATAAAAACTCCAACTCCGTTGTTCAAACTCCGTATGTTTCATTTTCACTGACAATAGAACCGGTGTCCTATTGTCTGACGTGAACGGGCAGCCTTACATAAAGTCACAGTGCTTAGTCTATTGGATGACTCCAAGTTTGCATCCACTAAATATTAGTCTAGCTACTACTACTAGCCATAATGCGACGAGGTAATTTTGAATTAAGACCGCTTCCTCATTGGCAATGAAGAAGCGGACTAACCCTGTTATCTTGTAGCCTATTTATAACAATTTATGGCGTATGCCTAATATCAAATCCGCACCCCAAATCTTTTGTGTAGGTACGAAAAGAACATACCTATTGCAGATGTAAATACCACACAAATGGTCACCCACTCAAGATGTGACCGCTGCAAATGTTGCTTAACTTAGAAGATCTATTATGAACGGCTAGGCAAACTACGCTACGAGCGCTACAGGAGTAAATACAGTGACATGCACTATTTTACTTGCATTCGGCAAAGCTAAATAAATACAAAGCGAGCCATGAAAAATGGCTGCCACTTGCAAATAATCCGGAATCGATTCCGGACTAATTCCAACACCTCGCGAGTGAAATATCTGCATTTCTTCGGGAACAATGCACGATGCTCCAGACTCCGGAACACTCGCGTGATCCGGATTAATCCGGTAAACGCGTTAAACCGGCGCTGTTCGGCGCCGATAGAGGGCGCTGCATTTCGCAGCAGTACATTCGCATTCATACCACAAAAGGTAAGCTTTGAAATGCGACAAAAGCGAGTGAATAATTGGTACAAAGCCATGGAAAGTGCTGCGAGGAATTTTTAACCTATTTACGTGACTTACAAAGTGTCTATATTGAGAGTTAACGTACGTGCAATAATAGAGAGTTCTTTTTACCCATCTAATAGTGTCGCGTAAAATAACTAAATATATGGAATCTATAGAACTCTAATTGCACACAATTATCGTCATCCGTATCAATTTGTTTGCTTTTTATTGGGAATAAACGTACGGAGTTGTAAAAATCGCAGTGGTGTAGTGGTTGGGCAGGTTGGCGTAAACCACATACACCATTGAAGTTGCAGGTTTGATTCCCGCGACATGACAAATGTTTGTGCAGAGAAAAAAAATAAGCGCAAGCACTTGTTTCGTGTCTGGGTGTTGTGGGACCATGGCCCTCGTAGTTCTTGATACCCTAGATACAGGCAATCTTACTTAGGGGCCAGGATCTATGTTTGTTTTGTTGGGCGCAGTGGCGTAGCTAGGTAACAAAAAGTAAACTAAGGCTCCAACTAAACTTTTTAAAATCGTTTGTTCCGTATTCGTCGTGTTCCGAATAAGGATAGGATTGTTGTACCTAGGTATAGACTAACTAAAACGAATAAGTCCTTTATGGGCAACTGCGTTCGTTTTTATAATAAAATTCCAAAGTGTATAACGGAGCTCACAGAAAGTAAATTCAAATTACGCGTTAAGAATGTTCTAATGAGAAAAGCATACTACACTGTTCGTAATTACATAGAAGACAAAGATGCTTGGAACATTCCACTTCTGCAAAGTAACCAACTGGTACATAAGAAACATAACATTGTAAAATCCCAAAAAATTGTAACAAAATCTCTAAAAAAAAATGCCCCTCAGTTTCTTGCCGTATCTTCTGAGTAGTGGTTCTTTTTCCGATACGGTGGTAGAGTCATTGTGATAATTTGACGTTCATAAGTGCGTCTGTGATGCCAAAATGATTAAAGAGATTTTGATTTTGATTTTTGATTTCCGAATTCGTCGTACTCCAGATTTGTCGTAATCCAGATTCGTCGTACTCCAGATTCAACAAAGATGTTCGATACTTGTTGGGTATTCTCCTGTATTTTTTCAAATAAGTTGCCATTATTAAAGTCGCGTTCCTGGAATCTGGTTTATTTAAATTCCGAATGTGGGAGAAATTTTCACTAGTACAATTTATAGTTTGTAATTTAGAGTCCGAGGGGCCCCCTGAGCTTGGGGGCCCCGGGGCACTGCCCCGTCTAGCCCTCCGGTAGCTACGCCACTGGTTTAGCGTATTTATTTATTGATATTTAATTTTGTTGTTATTTACTTAGTAAAATTAAACTACACGGAACTTAAGTGTCTACAAAGGGTGACTTATAAATACTTATTAATTATAGTTACTGTTTGTCACTAACTACTCATTTCTACTTAACATAGCATTTAATGACGCACGTCCCTTTAAATCCACTCGACCGTATTCCATAGTCCTTCAATATTATCTCCATATCGTTGCTGACCCTTTAGGAAACCTCTTGATATTGATACCAAGATTGATCTTTAATACCTTTGGAATAAGGTTGAAGTTAGAAATAAGGTTGGTAATAATTGTTATTCCAAAAGGATAGGCAACATAGAATTGAATGGTATTTTGGCTATTTTAGAAGGCTATTTATTAGGATGTTGTTTTATTGCCGCTATGGTCACGGATCGGTTAAGGTGAAAGCCATTTTAATAATATTAGTTCCGGGACGTCTGTTCGCTAACGATGTAAGCGATGAAATGAAGGATAACAAGAAATTTAGTTCAAAGTGAAAATTTTAGCTTTCTTACTGACT
Organism: Petrophora chlorosata; assembly: GCA_951640565.1. Lineage (NCBI taxonomy): Eukaryota > Metazoa > Arthropoda > Insecta > Lepidoptera > Geometridae > Petrophora > Petrophora chlorosata. The sequence goes on along the minus strand of OX621194.1, from coordinate 3,601,554 downwards.
AACGTACCGCGCGCAGAATTTTCGAAACGGAACTTTTTAAGAAAAAATCTGGAAAATTTTACAGTTATTAAATAAAAAATAAATTCGCCCAACGATCACATACATAAATCCTGGCCCCTAACTAGGATTCCCTGTATCTAGAGAAACAGGAACCATGAAGACCATGTTCTCACAACAACCAGACACAAATCAAATGCTTGCGCTTTTTTTCTGTCACAAACATTTTTCCCGTCGCGGGAATCGAACCCGCAACCTCAGTGGTGTATGAGATTTAAGCCAATCTGCCCAACCGCTACACCACAGAGGCTGTTACCTACAAGCATTATATGACCATAAGAACGTATCGTTTGGTCATATAACCGAGGACAGAGGAGCACATCCTATCAGAAAAGCACGTCGCGTTCGAATAGACATGACCAGCTACGTTGAAACACGTCGTCTACGCCTCTGCACGTCGTCTACGCCTCTGCACGTCGTCTACGCCGTAGCACGTCATCTACGCCTCTGCACGTGAGCTACGCCATAGCACGTTCACAACAAAGAGATTAAAAACGGACCGTACTTTGTATTTTCCGACCACTTGCCAACCGCTCCCTAATCGCACCTTAACGCAGCAAAATCATTTAAATCGCGACTCCAATAATATAATTGTTATTTGACAGCGACCACATTTTTTTTAATGCACCTTACTGTAGCCCTCCTGGCCTCTGACCAGGATACTTTGTATCTAGAGAACCACCAACTACCACGACCATGGTCCTACAACACCCAGACACGAAACAAATGCTTGCGTTTTTTTTTCTGTGTCCAAATATTTGTCCCGTCGCGTGAATCGAATCCGCGACCGCAATGATATATGAGATTACCCAATCTGCCCAACAACGCCACAGAGCCTGACAATTAGAAAAATTGAAAAATACTGCAATTTTTGAACCCCCGACGCAAAAAGTTACTCAAACTTATAACACCTCTTGTTATAAGTTTAAACACTATGTGTGTCTATCTTGTGTCTTTCTGTGGCACCATAGTTCTTAAACGTCTAAACCGATTTGTATGCGTTTTTTTTTATTTGAAAGCAGGTTCTCTAGCGGTGATTCTTAGTCATGTTTTATCAAAATCAGTTTTTACTTGTTAATGTGTCGAAGGTTTTTTAAATTTAGGTTTTTTTTACATCAGACTGGGTCTGTGTTTGACCACAATTCACTATGACAACTTGGCGATTCCATGCTTGGAAATCACGTCGATTCCTTCATTAATAAACGACATCTGCGAAGTTTGTGTTCTCTATGACCCGTCATATATATGAATATATGAATGTTTCATAGAGATATCGTTTATGAATCGACGTGATTTCGAAGCAAGGAATCGCCAAGTTGTCATAGTGAATTGGGGCCCTGATGGGAAGTGACGATGTGGTCGAACATTTAGCACGCTTACCCAGTAAATACTTGTTCACTCTAGATTTGAACACACCCAGATTGTATATTGATTGTTGATTGTAGTTTACTGAATACGCTTGTATTGTAATCAAACCGCTAAAAACTTATAGAGCTCAACTTCCCTAGAGTTTCGTCGTTAAACGTGACTGCTTTATAGAGATGCTCACGTATTGTCGGCAGCCGGTGTCGTCAGAGCGCTTTAAAGTTTGTTCCTTTTTAAAGTACTCCGTTTCATTGTAGACAAGTTCGTGATTTTATTACTGAGACTATCGTGAATGACTCTTTTGAGAGTTGCTTGAACAATTCCGATGGTAATTGCGTGTCCCGCCGTGATTAGGCATTACTTGAAAACCTGCCTCGATTAAGTTTTGTTGCTTACTGTTATTTCTTTGGAAGAAGTGTTTTTACAGTACTTTCGGTGGTGAGCTTTTAACTTAAATTGCCTGAAAGGGAAACTATAGATTGTTGTTTCGCTTGAAGGTTGTCTGGTCGCGTAGGCGTTTGTCTTGTAAAATTCTTGTAAAAACAGTCGCCGACAAATTATAGAGCTTTTTCGTGACCTTTTCATATGTTTACCTAAAACATCTAAATGCTCCAGTAATCCGTTTATAGGTTTGTATAAAGAACGTTGTCTTTTATTCTTGGGTCGTTTCTAGGGTCGTATAATCCATTACATAAGAGTATTAGAGTACACATGTTACTGGCGACCCATTACCCTTAAGGTACGGTTAGCAGCGCTGGCTAGTATCGTTAAGAACCGTGTCTCAGTCAATAGTTTCACATTTGTATCCGATATTACCGGTGTGAAGTTAGCGGCCTAAAGTTAGCGGCCTATGATAACCCGACCAAATTAAGAAGTCCAAATTTTTTTCTTTCTAATTTATGTATAATCGAATACAGATGGACGGCATGAAGTAGCCTGGCTGCTTGCAGTGTCAGATACCCCTTGCAATATCAATTTACGTGTGAACACAGAACATCATTATCACGATTTCGCATGGGTCTATTTATGTTTTTTTGGGTCCTACATTTTCCGAGTAACACTTTATGAAATGCAACATCAAGAAAGCATTGAAGGACAGCTTTTAGGTAAATATTATGAGAATGTTTCAGGATATTTGAAACAACGAAACCTAATTTTCAAATAATATTTCTGTGGATCCCTGATGACATCCAAGTTACACTTAATGATGGCAGCCCCAGATAACCCTTGCGTACAACTTTCACGTGTATATAGTGAAAAACACTCAGGACATTTAGAAATGGGTGAGAAAAACAAAAAATATATTTTTTTTAAAGTATTTTTGATAATATGACCCTGATAACGTCCGGGTACCACTTTGTGGTTTGCAGGCCCAGATAGCCCTTGCGTACACCTTTCACGTGAATATAGTGAAAAACACTCAGGACATTTAGAAATGGGTGAGAAAAATTAAAATATATTTTTTTATGGTATTTTTGATGATATGACCCTGATAACTTCCGGGTACCACTTTGTGGTTTGAAGTCCCAGATAGCCCTTGCGTACACCTTTTACGTGTATATAGTGAAAAACACTCAGGACATTTAGAAATGGATGAGAAAAATTAAAATATATATTTTTTAAGGTATTTTTGATGATATGACCCTGATAACGTCCGGGTACCACTTTGTGGTTTGCAGCCCCAGATAGTCCTTGCGTATACCTTTCACGTGTATATAGTAAAAATCACTCAGGACATTTAGAAATGGGTGAGAAAAAATATAATAATTTTTTATGGTATTTTTGATGATATGACCCTGATAACGACCGGGTACCACTTTGTGGTTTGCAGCCCAAGATAGTCCTTGCGTACACCTTTTACGTGTATATAGTGAAAAACACTCAGGACATTCAGAAATGGATGAGAAAAATTAATATATATTTTTTTTATGGTATTTTTGATGATATGACCCTGATAACGTCTGGGTACCACTTTGTGGTTTGCAGCCCCAGATAGCACTTGCGTACACCTTTTACGTGTATATAGTGAAAAGCACTCAGGACATTTAGAAATGGGTGAGAAAAATTGAGTGTTTTTCACTATATACGTAAAAGGTGTACGCAAGGGCTATCTGGGGCCGCAAACCACAAAGTGGTACCCGGACGTTATCAGGGTCATATCATCAAAAATACCATAAAAAAAATATATTTTAATTTTTCTCATCCATTTCTGAATGTCCTGAGTGTTTTTCACTATATACACGTAAAAGGTGTACGCAAGGACTATCTTGGGCTGCAAACCACAAAGTGGTACCCGGTCGTTATCAGGGTCATATCATCAAAAATACCATAAAAAATTATTATATTTTTTCTCACCCATTTCTAAATGTCCTGAGTGATTTTTACTATATACACGTGAAAGGTATACGCAAGGACTATCTGGGGCTGCAAACCACAAAGTGGTACCCGGACGTTATCAGGGTCATATCATCAAAAATACCATAAAAAAATATATTTTAATTTTTCTCACTCATTTCTAAATGTCCTGAGTGTTTTTCACTATATACACGTGAAAGGTGTACGCAAGTGCTATCTGGGGCTGCAAACCAAAAAGTGGTACCCGGACGTTATCAGGGTCATATCATCAAAAATACCATAAAAAAAATATATTTTAATTTTTCTCATCCATTTCTAAATGTCCTGAGTGTTTTTCACTATATACACGTAAAAGGTGTACGCAAGGGCTATCTGGGACTGCAAACCACAAAGTGGTACCCGCACGTTATCAGGGTCATATCATCAAGAATACCATAAAAAAAATATATTTTAAATTTTCTCACTCATTTCTAAATGTCCTGAGTGTTTTTCACTATATACACGTGAAAGGTGTACGCAAGTGCTATCTGGGGCTGCAAACCAAAAAGTGGTACCCGGACGTTATCAGGGTCATATCATCAAAAATACCATAAAAAAAATATATTTTAATTTTTCTCATCCATTTCTAAATGTCCTGAGTGTTTTTCACTATATACACGTAAAACGTGTACGCAAGGGCTATCTGGGGCTGCAAACCACAAAGTAGTACCCGGACGTTATCAGGGTCATATCATCAAAAATACCATAAAAAAAATATATTTTAATTTTTCTCACTCATTTCTAAATGTCCTGAGTGTTTTTGAATATATACACGTGAAAGGTATACGCAAGGACTATCTGGGGCTGCAAACCACAAAGTGGTACCCGGACGTTATCAGGGTCATATCATCAAAAATATATTTTAATATTTCTCACCGATTTCTAAATGTCCTGAGTGTTTTTCACTATATACACGTTAAAGGTGTACGCAAGGGCTTTCTTGGGCTGCAAACCACAAAGTGGTACCCGGACGTTATCAGGGTCATATCATCAAAAATACCATAAAAAAAATATATTTTAATTTTTCTCATCCATTTCTAAATGTCCTGAGTATTTTTGACTTTATACACGTAAAAGGTGTACGCAAGGGCTATCTGGGGCTGCAAACCACAAAGTGGTAACCGGACGTTATCAGGGTCATATCATCAAAAATACCATAAAAAAAAAATATTTTAATTTTTCTCATCCATTTCTAAATGTCCTGAGTGTTTTTCACTATATAAACGTAAAAGGTGTACGCAAGGGCTATCTGGGACTGCAAACCACAAAGTGGTACCCGGACGTTATCAGGGTCATATCATCAAAAATACCATAAAAAAAATATATTTTAATTTTTCTCACTCATTTCTAAATGTCCTGAGTGTTTTTCACTATATACACGTGAAAGGTGTACGCAAGTGCTATCTGGGGCTGCAAACCACAAAGTGGTACCCGGACGTTATCAGGGTCATATCATCAAGAATACCATAAAAAAATATATTTTAATTTTTCTCACTCATTTCTAAATGTCCTGAGTGTTTTTCACTATATACACGTGAAAGGTGTACGCAAGTGCTATCTGGGGCTGCAAACCACAAAGTGGTACCCGGACGTTATCAGGGTCATATCATCAAATATACCATAAAAAAAATATATTTTAATTTTTCTCATCCATTTCTAAAGGTCCTGAGTGTTTTTCACTATATACACGTAAAACGTGTACGCAAGAGCTATCTGGGGCTGCAAACCACAAAGTGGTACCCGGACGTTATCAGGGTCATATCATCAAAAATACCATAAAAAAATATATTTTAATTTTTCTCACTCATTTCTGAATGTCCTGAGTGTTTTTCACTATATACACGTGAAAGGTGTACGCAAGTGCTATCTGGGGCTGCAAACCACAAAGTGGTACCCGGACGTTATCAGGGTCATATCATCAAAAATACCATAAAAAAATATATTTTAATTTTTCTCATCCATTTCTAAATGTCCTGAGTGTTTTTCACTATATACACGTAAAAGGTGTACGCAAGGGCTATCTGGGACTGCAAACCACAAAGTGGTACCCGCACGTTATCAGGGTCATATCATCAAGAATACCATAAAAAAAATATATTTTAATTTGTCTCATCCATTTCTAAATGTCCTGAGTGTTTTTCACTATATACACGTGAAAGGTGTACGCAAGTGCTATCTGGGGCTGCAAACCACAAAGTGGTACCCGGACGTTATCAGGGTCATATCATCAAAAATATATTTTAATTTTTCTCACCGATTTCTAAATGTCCTGAGTGTTTTTCACTATATACACGTAAAAGGTGTACGCAAGGGCTATCTGGGACTGCAAACCACAAAGTGGTACCCGGACGTTATCAGGGTCATATCATCAAAAATACCATAAAAAAAATATATTTTAATTTTTCTCATCCATTTCTAAAGGTCCTGAGTGTTTTTCACTATATACACGTAAAACGTGTACGCAAGAGCTATCTGGGGCTGCAAACCACAAAGTGGTACCCGGACGTTATCAGGGTCATATCATCAAAAATACCATAAAAAAATATATTTTAATTTTTCTCATCCATTTCTAAATGTCCTGAGTGTTTTTCACTATATACACGTAAAAGGTGTACGCAAGGGCTATCTGGGACTGCAAACCACAAAGTGGTACCCGCACGTTATCAGGGTCATATCATCAAGAATACCATAAAAAAAATATATTTTAATTTTTCTCATCCATTTCTAAATGTCCTGAGTGTTTTTCACTATATACACGTAAAAGGTGTACGCAAGGGCTATCTGGGACTGCAAACCACAAAGTGGTACCCGGACGTTATCAGGGTCATATCATCAAAAATACCATAAAAAAAATATATTTTAATTTTTCTCACTCATTTCTAAATGTCCTGAGTGTTTTTCACTATATACACGTGAAAGGTGTACGCAAGTGCTATCTGGAGCTGCAAACCACAAAGTGGTACCCGGACGTTATCAGGGTCATATCATCAAAAATACCATAAAAAAAATATATTTTAATTTTTCTCACTCATTTCTAAATGTCCTGAGTGTTTTTCACTATATACACGTGAAAGGTGTACGCAAGTGCTATCTGGGGCTGCAAACCACAAAGTGGTACCCGGACGTTATCAGGGTCATATCATCAAAAATACCATAAAAAAAATATATTTTAATTTTTCTCACTCATTTCTAAATGTCCTGAGTGTTTTTCACTATATACACGTGAAAGGTGTACGCAAGTGCTATCTGGGGCTGCAAACCACAAAGTGGTACCCGGACGTTATCAGGGTCATATCATCAAAAATACCATAAAAAAAATATATTTTAATTTTTCTCACTCATTTCTAAATGTCCTGAGTGTTTTTCACTATATACACGTGAAAGGTGTACGCAAGTGCTATCTGGGGCTGCGAACCACAAAGTGGTACCCGGACGTTATCAGGGTCATATCATCAAAAATACCATAAAAAAATTATTATATTTTTTCTCACCCATTTCTAAATGTCCTGAGTGATTTTTACTATATACACGTGAAAGGTATACGCAAGGACTATCTCGGGCTGCAAACCACAAAGTGGTACCCGGACGTTATCAGGGTCATATCATCAAAAATACCTTAAAAAATATATATTTTAATTTTTCTCATCCATTTCTAAATGTCCTGAGTGTTTTTCACTATATACACGTAAAAGGTGTACGCAAGGGCTATCTGGGACTGCAAACCACAAAGTGGTACCCGCACGTTATCAGGGTCATATCATCAAGAATACCATAAAAAAAATATATTTTAATTTGTCTCATCCATTTCTAAATGTCCTGAGTGTTTTTCACTATATACACGTGAAAGGTGTACGCAAGTGCTATCTGGGGCTGCAAACCACAAAGTGGTACCCGGACGTTATCAGGGTCATATCATCAAAAATATATTTTAATTTTTCTCACCGATTTCTAAATGTCCTGAGTGTTTTTCACTATATACACGTAAAAGGTGTACGCAAGGGCTATCTGGGACTGCAAACCACAAAGTGGTACCCGGACGTTATCAGGGTCATATCATCAAAAATACCATAAAAAAAATATATTTTAATTTTTCTCATCCATTTCTAAAGGTCCTGAGTGTTTTTCACTATATACACGTAAAACGTGTACGCAAGAGCTATCTGGGGCTGCAAACCACAAAGTGGTACCCGGACGTTATCAGGGTCATATCATCAAAAATACCATAAAAAAATATATTTTAATTTTTCTCATCCATTTCTAAATGTCCTGAGTGTTTTTCACTATATACACGTAAAAGGTGTACGCAAGGGCTATCTGGGACTGCAAACCACAAAGTGGTACCCGCACGTTATCAGGGTCATATCATCAAGAATACCATAAAAAAAATATATTTTAATTTTTCTCATCCATTTCTAAATGTCCTGAGTGTTTTTCACTATATACACGTAAAAGGTGTACGCAAGGGCTATCTGGGACTGCAAACCACAAAGTGGTACCCGGACGTTATCAGGGTCATATCATCAAAAATACCATAAAAAAAATATATTTTAATTTTTCTCACTCATTTCTAAATGTCCTGAGTGTTTTTCACTATATACACGTGAAAGGTGTACGCAAGTGCTATCTGGAGCTGCAAACCACAAAGTGGTACCCGGACGTTATCAGGGTCATATCATCAAAAATACCATAAAAAAAATATATTTTAATTTTTCTCACTCATTTCTAAATGTCCTGAGTGTTTTTCACTATATACACGTGAAAGGTGTACGCAAGTGCTATCTGGGGCTGCAAACCACAAAGTGGTACCCGGACGTTATCAGGGTCATATCATCAAAAATACCATAAAAAAAATATATTTTAATTTTTCTCACTCATTTCTAAATGTCCTGAGTGTTTTTCACTATATACACGTGAAAGGTGTACGCAAGTGCTATCTGGGGCTGCAAACCACAAAGTGGTACCCGGACGTTATCAGGGTCATATCATCAAAAATACCATAAAAAAAATATATTTTAATTTTTCTCACTCATTTCTAAATGTCCTGAGTGTTTTTCACTATATACACGTGAAAGGTGTACGCAAGTGCTATCTGGGGCTGCGAACCACAAAGTGGTACCCGGACGTTATCAGGGTCATATCATCAAAAATACCATAAAAAAATTATTATATTTTTTCTCACCCATTTCTAAATGTCCTGAGTGATTTTTACTATATACACGTGAAAGGTATACGCAAGGACTATCTCGGGCTGCAAACCACAAAGTGGTACCCGGACGTTATCAGGGTCATATCATCAAAAATACCTTAAAAAATATATATTTTAATTTTTCTCATCCATTTCTAAATGTCCTGAGTGTTTTTCACTATATACACGTAAAAGGTGTACGCAAGGGCTATCTGGGGCTGCAAACCACAAAGTGGTACCCGGACGTTATCAGGGTCATATCATCAAAAATACCATAAAAAAAATATATTTTAAATTTTCTCACTCATTTCTAAATGTCCTGAGTGTTTTTCACTATATACACGTGAAAGGTGTACGCAAGTGCTATCTGGGGCTGCAAACCACAAAGTGGTACCCGGACGTTATCAGGGTCATATCATCAAAAATACCATAAAAAAATATATTTTAATTTTTCTCATCCATTTCTAAATGTCCTGAGTGTTTTTCACTATATACACGTAAAAGGTGTACGCAAGGGCTATCTGGGACTGCAAACCACAAAGTGGTACCCGCACGTTATCAGGGTCATATCATCAAGAATACCATAAAAAAAATATATTTTAATTTTTCTCATCCATTTCTAAATGTCCTGAGTGTTTTTCACTATATACACGTAAAAGGTGTACGCAAGGGCTATCTGGGACTGCAAACCACAAAGTGGTACCCGGACGTTATCAGGGTCATATCATCAAAAATACCATAAAAAAAATATATTTTAATTTTTCTTACTCATTTCTAAATGTCCTGAGTGTTTTTCTTTATATACACGTGAAAGGTGTACGCAAGTGCTATCTGGAACTGCAAACCACAAAGTGGTACCCGGACGTTATCAGGGTCATATCATCAAAAATACCATAAAAAAAATATATTTTAATTTTTCTCACTCATTTCTAAATGTCCTGAGTGTTTTTCACTATATACACGTGAAAGGTGTACGCAAGTGCTATCTGGGGCTGCAAACCACAAAGTGGTACCTGGACGTTATCAGGGTCATATCATCAAAAATACCATAAAAAAAATATATTTTAATTTTTCTCACTCATTTCTAAATGTCCTGAGTGTTTTTCACTATATACACGTGAAAGGTGTACGCAAGTGCTTTCTGGGGCTGCAAACCACAAAGTGGTACCCGGACGTTATCAGGGTCATATCATCTAAAATACCATAAAAAAAATATATTTTAATTTTTCTCACTCATTTCTAAATGTCCTAAGTGTTTTTCACTATATACACGTGAAAGGTGTACGCAAGTGCTATCTGGGGCTGCGAACCACAAAGTGGTACCCGGACGTTATCAGGGTCATATCATCAAAAATACCATAAAAAAAATATATTTTAATTTTTCTCATCCATTTCTAAATGTCCTGAGTGTTTTTCACTATATACACGTAAAAGGTATACGCAAGGGCTTTCTGAGGCTGCAAACCACAAAGTGGTACCCGGACGTTATCAGGGTCATATCATCAAAAATACCATAAAAAACATATATTTTAAATTTTCTCACTCATTTCTAAATGTCCTGAGTGTTTTTTACTATATACACGTGAAAGGTGTACGCAAGGGCTATCTGGGCCTGCAAACCACAAAGTGGTACCCGGACGTTATCAGGGTCATATTATCAAAAATACTTTAAAAAAAATATTTTTTTTGTTTTTCTCACCCATTTCTAAATGTCCTGAGTGTTTTTCACTATATACACGTGAAAGTTGTACGCAAGGGTTATCTGGGGCTGCCATCATTAAGTGTAACTTGGATGTCATCAGGGATCCACAGAAATATTATTTGAAAATTAGGTTTCGTTGTTTCAAATATCCTGAAACATTCTCATAATATTTACCTAAAAGCTGTCCTTCAATGCTTTCTTGATGTTGCATTTCATAAAGTGTTACTCGGAAAATGTAGGACCCAAAAAAACATAAATAGACCCATGCGAAATCGTGATAATGATGTTCTGTGTTCACACGTAAATTGATATTGCAAGGGGTATCTGACACTGCAAGCAGCCAGGCTACTTCATGCCGTCCATCTGTATTCGATTATACATAAATTAGAAAGAAAAAAATTTGGACTTCTTAATTTGGTCGGGTCATATATCATAGGCCGCTAACTTTAGGCCGCTAACTTCACACCGGTTCCGATATTGAAATTGTTGCGATATTGAAAGAGCGAGTGTGGCTCAGTGGGAGAACGTGCGACTTTCAATCCGACGCACCCGAATCCGAATACCGCTGGCCCCGCACCACTGACTTTCTTAAGTTATGTGCGGATTCAACACTAGCTCTAAAAACGGTGAAGGTAAACATCGTGAGGAAACTGGCTTATCCAAGAATTTATCACAAAAATTCAAGGACATGTAACATCCACCAACCCGCACTGGGCTAGCGTGGTGGATTATGGCCCATACTCTCTCTATGAGAGAAGACCCGTGTCCCAACAGTGGGAACGTGATGGGCTGATGATGATGATGATGATGATTGAAATTGTTAATCGTGGTTGTAAGCTACCTACACTTTTTCTTTCTTGTGTGAGAGTGTGGTCAACCTAAGTAGCCAGCGAAATTACTGGGCATTTGGTACCAAGTACCAAATTTTATCAAAACCCTTGACTGACGAGACGAGAATGATGGCGTTCTGAGGTAACAAACTTAAAAAAATTAAAAACGTACAATCGAATAGAGAACCATCTCATTTTTTGAATGCGGTTAAAAAAATATTAATAGAAATAAAAATATACTTAAAACAAATTTATATATAAATTGTTTTTTTTTTTAATTATCTGTGTGTTTCAATAAATGAGTACTTTTTGCAAAAAAAAAACTAATAATTTACATATATTAAAAATAGATACTAGCAATAACACTTAGGTTAGAATTACATAATATCTTCAACGCAAGTAGAGATATACGACATGAAGCAGATTTGAAGTCTCAAATGCCCGGATTTTCCTTGAAAATCCACTAACATTTAAATCCTTACCCATTATTCATTAGTCTATGTCACTCAATTTAAATAACGTACAGAAAGAGCTGAATACTGTTAAAGCTTTAACGATTAACCTTCATTAACCCATTCTAATGAATATGACGTGACACAGTATACACAAAATACAGTAAGGATTCTGTTCTATGTAAGGTATCCGCGATTTCCCAGGATAAAAAGTAGCCTATGTATTAATTCAGGAAATAAGCTATCTCCATTCTGAAATTCACTCAAATCCGTTAATCCGTTACAGCGTTAAGAAATAACAAACACACATACATACGTACTTACGCATTCATAATATTAGTATGGTAGAGGCGTGCACACAGAGTCAGAGTGCATCACGTCAGAATAGTGTCATCATCATCATTTTTTTTTTTTTTACACTTAATAGATCTATGTTTGGCCACTATCTCGCCTGATGGGAAGCTATGTTGTGGCCTAAGCTGGAGCACATAGATCTAGAGAGAGACGGCAGTTAAGCGGCTGCTCAGACCCGTATCGCCGATGGTTCACCGAACATCATCCCGAAACACGACTAGGTCGCTTGACGGCATGGCTTTGTTCGGTGGGTGATATTACAACCACGGCCAGAGCCTACCACTCCAAAGCGCATAAGCGGGTTTCATCGCGATGTTTTCCTTCACCGTTTTAGAGCGAGCGTACAAAATCTGCACTTAACTATAAGTCATTCGTGCAGGGCCGACTCGGGATTCGAACCCAGGTGCGTCGGATTGAAAGGCGCACGAGTTCCCGCTGAGCCACACTCGCTCTGCCATCGTCCCATCGTCATCGGCCCATTACGCTCCCACTGCTGGGTACTCGAGCCTTCCCTCGTAGAGAGAGTATGGGCCATAATCCACCACGCTGGCCAAGTGCGGGTTGGAAATGTCACATGTCCTTGAATTTTTGTGATAAATGCTTGGACATGCCGGTTAACTGACAATGTTTTACTTTACCGTTTTTATAGCGAGTGTTAAATCCGCTCATAACATAAGAAAGTCAGTGATGCGGGGCCAGCAGGATTCGAACTCGGATGCGTCTGATCAAAAGTCGCACGTACTCCCACTGAGCCAAACTCGCTATAATAGCAGAATAGTGTGCTTTATACAAAATATGTGAATCCGATAGGCTTCCGATGTACCTACTGTGAATCCAAATTTATTTTGTAACCGCAACTGTGCTACCGATTGCTGCGATATCTTGCCGGTCACATTTCCAACACGGCCTCATTAGCCGCAGGTCGGAACTTCGTTTGGACATCCGCCAGGTAACTACTACGAACGGTATAGAACTCGACTCAAACTTGTTTAAACTTAAAAACAAATATTTTCGAGGTTGTGTTTCTATGGAAACATGAGAGTTAAGTTACATGAAAATTAAGTTGGTAGATATAATTCTGTGTTTCTAACGTAGAAGAAGAAGACATCCTATCCTACCCATTTGCTAATATTATAAATGCAAAATGTTGAGAGGACGGAAGTAGGTATAGATGAATGGATGGTATGGGTGATTATTACTTAATTACCCAAAAATTATCTATCTAACAACGCATTTTAATGAGATTTGCTATGTAGGTTTTGGAGTGTTAGGCTCTGGCCGTGGTTGTAATACCACCCACCGAACAAAGCCATGACGTCAAACGACCTAGTCGTGTTTCGGGATGATGTTGGGTGAACCATCGGGGAGACGGGTCTGAGTAGCCGCTCAACTGCCATCTCTCCTTCTAGATCTATGTGCTCCATCTTAGGCCACATCATCGCTTCACATCAGGCGAGATAGTGGCCAAACATAGATGTATTAAGCGTAAAACCTATATACCTAGCATGGTACCTATATGATATACCTAGGCTGGTATGAAGTCACAAGTCGCAAGAAACCCATAGTAGGACGATCCGCGGTATTCGAGCAGTTAATTGTGGCCGGGGAAGTTGGCACCGCTGCGGAGGCTTACCTCCGCCGTTCCACCGCCGCGCTGCACAAGCTTCGGGAACTTATAAAATAACACGCCATGTTTTTTAATCATCTGTTACCTGTATCGGATATTATGACTTACTAGCTGCTTCCCGCGGTTTCACCTGCGCTTTCCCGGAATATAAAGTAGCTTATGTCTTTTTCCAGGACCTAAAGTACCGGTCTAAGCCCTAGTGCCTAGGCAGGCGATTGGAGTTTTGAAAAATTTCAGTCGCTGGATCGCAATATTATAATTTGCAATTAGAAAGTACTTGATTAGTTTATTTATTTTTTATTATTCTTTCTTCACCCCCTCTAGTCGTTGAGTGGTGGGGCGGGCTTTGAGCTCATTGCCCGTGCTGAATCTCAGGGGGCAACTACCCCCCGGTTACGATGGCCATGTGGAGCGCGCTTTTGGGCTCACACACGGTATGCTTACGCACTTCCTGTGCTCCTTTTCTTTTCTGTGTCGCGTCCTGTGATGGTGCCTCAATCCTCAGCCGATGAGGAGGAGCCCAACGTATCAGTCAGCAGCTCCCGGGGCGGGGGGCGCCAGGACGGGCGCGCGGCAGGGGGGCGCGCGTGCAGAGGGGCGTGTGGTCCGCGTTGTCCGCGGAATCAAACATCTTCCGGGCCATATGACCATGAAGGCCTCTCCCGTCTCTATTTTGACGTCGCGCGCTACCACGTCGTTCCTGACGTAGCGCCCAGCTCCGGTTAAGACCCGGAGTGCGACGGTTTGTTGGGCTTGCAGCTTCCTTTTCCTGGTGGCTGAGCAGAGGCAGTACCAAGCCGGGGTGGCGTAGGTCAGCCTAGACCATATGTACGTTTTATACACCCCGAGCTTGGTGGTCAGTCTTATTTTGAATTAGTTATTTGTAACAATGTATTGATTAGTTTATTTGTAACAATGTAGATAAGCGAATGATAGGCGCAAATAGAAAACAAGTAATAGTGCGCGCGAGTATTTATATGGGCGAGGGGACCGGCGAGGCCGGCGGAAGGAGCATATTGGAAGCGCTGGTGGTGGTACGACCGGCGTTGACAGTACCTACATACCAAATTTCATCAAATTCCGTTTAGTAATTTTGACGTGATTGAGTTACAAACATAACATCCATCCATCCATAGATACATCCATCCATCCTCACAAACTTTTACATTTTTAATATTAATAGGATCTTTATTATAACCGTAATAAATTAATAATGCACGATGAAGACGATGGAAGGATGCACTGGACTTCTGATTAACCCATTGACATTGCTGCTGCCCATTTTGCCACCCACATACAGGGTGTGGCAAAATTTTGGAAACTCCAGGGAATGTAACCTTATTCTTTGCAGTGAGATATAATTGTCTTTAAAAAAACATCAGGTGGATTTTTGGCAAGTAATAAAAGGTGGTGATTAAATATTTTTTTTAATGTGTCACTTTTTTTTAGAACTTTTGTTACTATTTGTTGGACCTCCATTCTGACCTAAACAGGCATCGTCACGTCTTAATCATGCCAGGGTCGCAGCAGGGCCAAGTATTCAATTAGGGGGTTATGGACTCACAGGACGCATTAGGTGGTCCCCGACCGGGCCTGAAACGGCCCACTCGGGAGAATTAATCACGTCATGCCCCCGTGAGTTTGAAAGGTCGAAAATGTAGAAATACGAAAGATCGGTAATGTTGTTTGCTTTAAAACTGAAAAAGGGCCAATTCCGACCTTTTAGCATATTAGGTACCTTTAAATAATTGTTTCATAAGGTTACTTCGGTTTATGTATCTGTACCT
Source organism: Petrophora chlorosata (assembly GCA_951640565.1). Lineage (NCBI taxonomy): Eukaryota > Metazoa > Arthropoda > Insecta > Lepidoptera > Geometridae > Petrophora > Petrophora chlorosata. The sequence goes on along the minus strand of OX621194.1, from coordinate 3,585,801 downwards.
ATGAATGACGAATCTAAATGTTTATGCTAAATGTTCCTAAGGAGCACGATGAGGCTATCCGTAATTAGAACTATGTGTAATACCTTAATTTATAACCTTAATTTTAAGTTCAAAACTATTTGCATTTAATTATGTAGTTTAATTATGTAGTTTTAATAATAATATTTAATTATGTAGTTGTGTTGATAGTCCAAATAAATAAATAAATGTCATAGGTCTTAAATATTGTATGGTAGGTAGATACATGAACCCTGTAAAGGCGCTTGCAACAGGGTGCAAGAGATAATAATTAATATGTTTATATAAATATATATTATACGCGTATTATATATATTCCTCGAAAATGACAGCATCAGAACAAGAAGCTTCCGCGTCGAAAATTAAAGGCCAAACGTAAAACGTAAATCTAAAACACGTGAGCGCGTCTCGTCACGCCTCGACACGTCGTCACGTCAACGATAACCTAGGGGGTTGTATTGCCAGGTCTAGTGTGTCCAATTTTGGAACGAAAGGTAAAAATAAATATAATAAATAAAAATAATCGGGATTTTGGTTTTCAAATCGAGACAACTACAATGGCTACAAAAGTGGTTACTGCTACTAGTTTTTGTGTATCAGCGTATATATGTTTGTCGGATAGTCAAGTTTTTTAATGGTAGAACAAATAAAACTGTTTAAAATATCATTAAATTTAAACGTAACCATTTCGACTCAACATAAAGTTTGTGTCTTCTTTTATCAAAATCATCGAATAAAGTACAGACTAAAGAGGTTAGTGAAAAATCGGGACATTTGGCGTCTCGATCAAAAGTGAATCGGGACGTGTCACAAGACCCCTAAAAATCGGGACACCTGGCAACACTACCTCGGGGGTAAATCCGGCTGGAGTGGGCTTGCTGGAGGTACAACTCAAATCATTGTTTAGGATTATTACGATGCCTTTCAATTTATTTTAATTTTCATCCATATTTTGACATTAGAATTAAAATGTGAGTTAATTCTTGTAATTGGAATCACAGTAATTAAAACACAGTTATATTCAATTCAATTCAATTCATTTTATTTCAGTCACAAAAACCATATCACACAATTTATAATAATATTGAAATATAAAAAAAAAAAATACAATGCAATAAAATAAAATAAATGTCAAGATATTATAAAACTAAATAAAATAAGATTAAAATAAATAAAAAAGTCATACAAAAAAAATAATATTAAAAATTTGTCAAACTTGTCCCATCAAAATCTTCATCCATTTGTTTTGGATGGGACAATCTGGACGTGAGACAATCATCTGTAGGATACTGTTGGCACTGCCTCGCGCACGCTTGAGTGTGGATGCAACTTTCTTGCGGATTATTGCGTGAAAACCATCCACACCCGCTTCCGCAAACATTCCCGAAGCACTGCAATAGCGAGGCAGCCCCATCAGCATCCTGAAGATGTTGTTATACTGGACGCGCAGAGAACTGGCAGTCCGCTGAGTATGACCAACCCATAGGCTACTCGAGTAGAAACATTGGCAGTAAGCCTTAAATAGACTGATTTTTACTTCTCTCGAGCAGCGTGCAAACCTACGAGCAAGCATATTTCCTCGGACCGCCAATGCTCTGCGCTCCCTTTCTATGTCCGCATCATCTTTAAGATCTTCAGTCACAATGTGCCCCAGATATTTAAAACTACTTACTACCTTCAGAGCCGCACCATTTAGCATAATAGGCGGAACATGACCCGGTCCAACTCTACCACTCTTAAAGACGAGTACTTCGCTCTTCTTAGAGTTATACTTAAGTCCATGCTCCACCGCATACGCCTCACAAATATTGAGCAGTTTACGTACCGCTCCCACCGACGGTCCCAGCAGCACCATGTCGTCTGCGTAACTGATGTTATTGACGCACACTCCATCCACAAAACAACCCGTATGAGTACTGCTGAGTTCACCGATGAGGTCGTTCACATAGAGGTTGAACAGCAAAGGAGAAGTTATACCGCCCTGCCGCACCCGACATTCCATGCCGTACGCAGTTGACAGCTCACCGGCCCACTTTACCTGGTTTCGTTGCGTACTATACCAGTGTTTTAGCATAGAGATGATTTCAACCGGCACACCCGCCACTCCCAACTTGCCAATATTCGAATACATAATATGTATTCGAATATTGTTGCTATTTTGTATTATGATATTATCATCAAGTAAAATTCTATGTTCCACTTTTGAACATACTCCATCACAACATTGAGAGAGCTCTGCAGGAAAGTCAATTTCTTTTAGTTGTGAGTGGCATAAACTTTGATACTGCTCAATTTGACTACCAGTTCGCTCTCCCCATATAACGCTATTAACTAGAGAGGGAATCAACCCTTTTTTGCAATTTATCTTGCATATATCACAATCTATAAACAGTGGGAAGTGGTCAGACCACTGCACATCATGTTCCACCCATATGTGATTAATGGATGGTAAGGCAGCACCACTTACAATGCAGTGGTCCAGCCACCTCGCACACCCATGCACTTCACTGACAAAAGTATACGTGCCTGACTCGGCCCCTAATATACTCATATCCGCACACGTCCACTTTTGGTCTTTACAAAAGTCTAACAGCTCATTACAGAATAATTCATGTGGGTGTGCATTAAAATCCCCAAGCATGTAAATTGCGTCAGTGTCTCTGTTGTCTTCAATTATTGAACAAATTTTTCCTAAACATTGTGAAAACTCTGGTAAATTTTCTTGGCTGTTAGTAGGCATATATACACTTAATATTATCACAGATCTATCACAAGATTTCACTTTTACGGCCGTTAGTCGCACGTCACTACACTCTATCACATTTACCGAGTGAAATGCGCCTTTTCTCCAAAGAATAGCGACCCCTCCGTACGGTCTTCCTCGTAATAAACCTGCGGACGTGTCGACAGCTGAAGTCCCGGTGCCTCCAAAATCATCATCTATCGCATTCAATATTGGCAATTCATGCGGCAGTAACCAAGTCTCTTATAGTGCGATGATATCTGCTCGTTTACAGAGACTCCTGACTCCTTCAATAGACCGCTTTAGCGACTTACAGTTAAATGAAAGAAAGCGACTGTATAGTGTACTATCCATTATGAAATTTAGGTGGTTGCCTCTCTGCGTCCTGCACGCGTAGAATATAAATCTTCTCGCGAAGGTTTACAAAGCGCCTAAAGGAAATACCCTTCGGCCATAGACCACCGTCGAGAAAAGTTTGTATGCTGTTTTTGCTAACAAAAATTTTGAAGGCGCTATAGTTTCTTTTCTTTGTCATTTTAATTTTAATTGGTGAAACTACTTCTTGAACTTTGGTGTAAATATAGTCTGCAATATCTGCTTCAGAAACATCCTGATGTACATTGGTAATAAAAAGAGGTATTTTAATGTCGATATAGAAATGTTAATTTTTTTTTTATTTATTTATTTATCATTTAAAAATAACATTACAATAGTAAGTTGCATGGCATTCGTAAACCACTGAGGTTTGTGTTCAATACCATAATTAATCTACATCGATATTAGGTACACAATCATCTAATAACTCTATCTATGAAGATAGAAAATTGGTAAGTACATTTCTTAGCAATCTTAACATTCAATGTGTTTCAAGAAGTAAGCCTTAAGTTTAACTTTAATATTTAGTGGTGTGAGATCATTAACCAAATCCGGAGGTAGATTATTAATTAGTAGTCGAGGAACCAGGTAAGACGATGTCCGCTCGCCGTATGCATTGTTCGCACCTATTGTACAAAGCCGGTTTCGAGCGACGGCCCGCGTGTATACAGTAAGTTGGATTTCTTTCTTTAACTCCTCTGTAAAAAATTGTTCTTTAAGTAATGTATATTTAAATTGTGTATGAATAGGTAGGATTTTGCAATGATCAAACAACCGAGAGTCATCATTTCGAAATTGTTCTTTAATTTTATTGGATACAATATTTTTAAATATTTTTAATTGGAGTTTATATATTTGATTGAGATAGGATTTATATGTGCGACCATAACTGGTAAGTCCGTATTGTATATAAAATTCTGCTAGGGTGTTACACAGCATTAATTTGACTTTATATGGGATGCGATTCTTGAGAATTAAAAACAAACATCAGAGAACATGTAATAAAATAACAAATTATGTCGGTCAATAATTTTATTAATAGAATAAAAGCATCACGAAGTTAGAATTAAAATAATCAAATAAAACCCTTATTATTTTTAATTGATTGTTTTATAATAAAATAACTATTATTATTATTATTTACTGGTGGTAGGTTTCTCGTATCCGAGGCCGTCTGGGTGGGTACCACCGCTTTGCCAGTTATTCAGCCGCCAAGCAGTAGTGCGCAAGCATTACTGTGTTCCGGGTTGAAGGGCATTGTAGCCAGTGAAATTACTGGGCATTATGAGACTCAACAGCTAATTGTCTCAGAGTGACGAGCGCAGTACAGCGCCGCGCAGGATTTTGCAAAACAAAGTTCTGGGTGGTGCTGTTATTGTTATGGGCTGGCGTATTGCTTACCATCAGGCAAACGACCAGCTCGTCTCGTCATTAAGTTACATAAAAAAAAAGCACAGAAAATTAAATATTAATATTAGTTCCTAAAACGAAACTAGATGGCGTTGGCGTCGAGTTAGCCCGCGGTGGCGTTTCATTCGCGACGCTATAGTAGGTTTCCCGCCAACGTTCGTAATGTATAACAACAAAATATTAATGAAAAGAAATGTTAGTTACTTTAGTTTTTGGCGTCACGACTAACTGTGACTTTTATAAAATCTAACATATATTATTGGTTGGACAATAATCGAAATAAAATTGAAGTTTCTAAAATGTAGTTTGAGCACTTTGAGCTAATGTTTGTCAAATTCGATTAAATCTATATTTTTGTAAAATAATAATATTTTTTTTTTCTAATGAAGTTTCTTAATAAGACACCTCAAAAACATTACAATCTAGCCTAAAAGACTAATAAGTAATTTGAATTTAACTTAAGCTGCTAAGTAGAGTAAAAATAATAATTTATATTTCTAAATTAATATATAGTCTCTAATAATTTTGACATTTTTTATCTGTTCCGGAACACCAACACAGTGCATGACATCATTTAAAAGTAAATACCGTGTGCGAAGCTTGTGTTTATTTTATATATTTGCTTTTTATCTAAATCAAAACGATATGTTTTTCATGACGACCCTAAGGTCCTTAAATTTCACACAAACGTATAAATCATTCGTAGAGCTTGTCGTTTTGTTTGCCAGCGTGTTTAATTAAAATATTATTTTTCATGGCTATTTTTTTTATTGATAAGACGAGCAAGCCGTTCTCCTGATGGAAAGCGCCACGCCTGCCCATAACAATTGCAGTGCCACCCAGAACTTTTAATAGCAAAAAAAGCGATTCGCAGCACTGCATTGCGCTCATCACCCCGAGACATCAGATATTAAGTCTCATATGCCCAGTAATTTCGCTGGCTACATTGCCTTTCAGATTGAACACAGTAATGCTTGAGCACTACTGCTTGGCGGCAGAATAACTGGCAAAGCTGTGGTAATAATAATATATAAATTATGGTTAATTTAAACACTTTCTGAAAAGTTATCCGAACCCCTCATCATCATCATCATCAGCCCATCACGTTCCCACTGCTGGGACACGGGCCTTCTCTCATAGAGAGAACGTGCCATAATCCACCACCCAGTGCGTGTTGGTGGATGTCACATGTCCTTGATTTTTTGTGAAAAAATCTTGAACATGCCGGTTTCCTCACGATGTTTTCCTTCACCGTTTTTAGAGCGAGTGTTAAATCCGCACATAACTTAAGAAAGTCAGTGGTGCGAGGCCAGTGGGATACGAACTCGGGTGCGTAGGATCGAAAGTCGCACGAGCTCCCACTGAGCCACACTCGCTCGTCCGAACCCCTTATTATAAAGAAAAGAAAATTATCCTCTATAATAAAATTAATAAATTTCAAAACTAGACTCAAATCAAATTACTTATATTAATTACCATGTTATTATTCATTCATGCCTCTTGTATAATATGACAAAGGCGACACTAATTAATTTAAATTGATTAGTCATGTTTGAAATTCTTTCGTCACAAGTTTTGTAAATTAGAATTTATTAACATACGTAAATTTTGATTTACCAGTTTAATTACTAAATTAATGTATAATTTAGTTCGCAAACTAATTAAAAAAAAAGTATATTCATAAGCAAGTATACGTTTTATCAAACAAAAAAACCGACTTCAATGTATCTTCGAAGTCCAAGGTCAAATATCGATGAAATTTATATGGGACCACTTCGTAGCTATACTGAACCCAACGCAGAATTTTCCAAATCGGTTTATAAATGACGGAGATCTGACGTAACAAACATTAAAACGGGAAAAAAATACACTCGAATTGAAAACCTCCTCCACTTATGAAGTCGGTTAAAAATAGTACCAACTTACAATACAACACAAAATGCTTTATTGTACACCAAACAAAAAGAATCAGTAAGTACATGCAAACAACTAACAAACTAAAGTACAATGAAAGAAATAAAGAAAAAACATTTATTTGACGACCACAATCATAACAAAATAAAGAAACACAGGAAAACATAATTATAAAAAGAAAAAATAAATATATAAACAGTATGAAGAGATAATTATGCCTAAAATTACGTATGTGGTGCCAAAAGGGAGGTCACAATGGGAGGTCTTATCGCTAAAACGATCTCTTCAAGTCAACCTATGGAAGAAGTTAACTAACGGAGTGAGAGAGGTCGGCGGTGTAAATAAAATAATCATAAATTATGTGTTCTTATCCTAAATTCAAATAGAAGTGCAATAAATAATATCATATCTATACCTAAAATACCAAGCTACCGAGATCTCAAAAGCGCAGCGTGGGATCGCAAGAAATATTGCCTATTGACCTCCAAACTTCAGTATGAAGATGGCACCCGATGATAATGATACCTAAAAGAATAATACTGTATGATAAATACTTTGCTACGTGAGGGTAGTAGATAGATAGATAGGTAGATAATCACTTAATTATTCACCTTAAACCACAGAATACTTAAAACTTAAAAGTACCAAGGCTTAAACATATAAATTAGGTACAAGTTAAATGAGAATACAGAGAGCTGTATTCTGTTTTTCCATTATAAATTAAATTGCACAGCAGGTAGCTATGTAGGAGTTCCACAGGTAATAGGTACGTAGGTTGTAGAGTATTCAACGTCAACTGAATTCGCTCTCGTAAAAGTTGGGCATCACATCAGCAAACTACGAAACAGCAGTTAACAATTTAACTGCCACTTAACTGTTACTAACAGCCATTAACAATGGCGCTGTCACAGCAAATAGCAAATACCCGCAAGTAATTTAAACATTGTTCGCAATATTCAGCAAACAGCGAATGTCAAACTATTTCAATATCTACCACCTAATCAAATTCGTATCGCGTTCTGTATACCACAGAATAAATAATACTCCATACTGTACGCCAGTTTAATTGGTCGTGCATAACCCAAATTGTCATTTATTGGCTCGGATAAAACAAAAACTGTGTCCGTTGAAAATCGCTTTCAAACTGCATAAAATATGAGGCACAATTTATCTCTATTTGCATTTATGAAGAATGTTTACAGCCCGTGCTCAATCCCGTTGTCCGGTTGCTAAATATTTATGAATCACATACAAAATTCGGACATATTATAACGAATGTAGCGTGTCATAGCGCGTCCTAAATCCGCTTCTAATGTAGGGTCAGCTGAATCGTGAAGGGTCAATCCTATCTTGTGACGTATAGCGTGGTGAGTCGATTAGTATCAGGAACGGATGGTGCGATGCTGTCAGGCCGTCCGATATCGTCCGGGACGCTCCGGCGCCGGACGAGGGTCGATTGACAGCCGTGCCAACTTGTCCGGAATCCGGACTCGGACCTTTCTGTTTCGGAATGTGATTCCAGCTGTGCACAAGTGCAAGCTTCAGCAACTACGAAGATATGGAAATAATAGGCCTCACTTCTGTCAACAAATTAGAACTTACGTATTTTTTTTCTGAAGTTCACTGTTTCATTTATAACTTAATAAGAAGGAGAAAGTCTGTTCTATCGTATGTTGTTATGTGGTAACAAACACATCCAAAAGTATCTGTGTGTGTATATACATTCTCAGAGACTTTAACATTTACAATATTAGGTAGTAGAATAGTTTATGACTTGCGATTCACTGAACGTTAATTTTCTGCTTAAAAATCTGCGGTTTTTTTTACGATGTACACGCATGATTATCATTAACAAAAACTATAATATATTAACAAAAAAATGTGCATGTTTGTGAGATATTAATTTAAAAACACGCCTTGACTTAAATATACCTACACAGTGACATGAAAAACTCCTTGCGTTAATTGCAAGGAGTCTATATATACCGTATTGTTTATTGAGTCTTCAGTCTTCACAAATTTATCATAAAACCGATTCTTTCACATGGTCTGATTTAATTTTATTTATTTATTTTTTTATTTATTCAAATTCAAATACAACTATCATTCCTGGAATTTCCCAATTTAATAGTGTATGTCAACATTACAATTCATTTACATGTAAATAGTCAATTATATAATTAATTTCCATCTACATTAGTATTAGCATGTACATACTAAAAATTGGACCAATGTGGACCAAGTTGTCCGAAATAAATGAATTTTATTTCATTTTATTTTATTATTTATTTTATTAGTCAAATTGGTACGTTACGATGTGGCTACCATTTTTTTAGAGAGAGTTTGAGAGTATCTGTACGAAAGTAATACTTAGTTTTCTTTGGTATCTGCCTCTACAGATGTTACTTAAAAATTTACATAAGGCGCTGGAAGGATAGATAAAAATATAAACAAACCACAAATCCACAGTACACAGTAAAGTCTCGTTTGTTTCGATCTCGAAGTAGCTCAACAGTAGCTTGGTAAAGTTTTAACACTTGATAACATCCTGATAAGGTTTACTACCTGCGGCGGCACCGTTACGAAGGCAGAATACCGTTGAAAACCTCACTTGATAGCAGCTTCCGGTTTTAATACACACTGTCTCCACCGATAGGCATTAAATGAACTATTTGTGTGTATAAACAACTAGCTTTTCCCGCGACTTCATCCGCGTGAACGACTGAAGAAGCCCGTATTCGTATTTTTTCCAAGACCATCTTAGCAAAACCTCTCCAGTATATATACGAGTGCGAGTACTACCATACTACGAAGAGGTCAAACTGTGTCTTCGTACCCAACCGATTTTGATGTAACTTACCCTATAATCAGCATCATCATCATATATCATCAGGCAAACGACCAGCTCGTCTCGTCATTCAGTTACATAAAAAAAATCTAAGTTGGGTACTAATGCTACCAAACCCCGAAAACCGCATTCAATCCAGTCAGCTGATTTCTAATCTATACATAACATACATGCAAACAAACAAACAGACAAAAATTCTAAATACTATCATTGATTCGAGTTCAGTATCCTTTACATAGTCAAACCCAGTTGGTTTTGTACAGAATGGATTCAGTTATATTTTTATAATAAGTAGTAAAAAAACTAAAAGTAGAGTTCGAAGCATATATGTCGGTATACATCGCGTCAACGTTAATGGCGGCTGACAGACGCACCACGTGATCTGCGCAGTAACAAAATCTCATACAAAATTGTACCTGCGCAGATCACGTGATCCGCCAGTCAGCCGCCATCAAGTTGGTCATGGTATTTGAGAAAAGAAAAATGAAATTCTCTGTGGTGTAGTGGTTGGGCAGGTTGGCAAAAGTAAAAAATAAATTAATATAATTATCATAAGCGCTACCCACTCATATATTTGAAGTCGGTGCCAGCCAAGTCTAATAGGTAGTAGATAAATACTATGTATATAGTAAGTACTACTTGTAGGTAGTATTTATCTACTACTTTTTAGACTTGGCTGGCACCGACTTCAAATATATGAGTGGGTAGCGCTTATGATAATTATATTAATTTATTTTTTACTTTTGAGTGCCATTTGTGGTTTTGAAGTCGGTTTAGCTTTTTTTGAAAAATAATTTATTTTACCCTTTTTAGTGAAAAACAAGTTTTAATTAAATTAATTCAAAAAGTTTTTTAAGACAAGCTTTTATGATCTAGAAGCCACATCATGACGAAGTTTAAAACGGGCTATCACAATTAAATGCATGTACAAAAAAATTTCATGTCTGTCCTATATCTCTGTTGAGAAGTTCCCTCGCCGGAAGTCAATCCTGGGTGTATCTGCCATGTCATGATGGAATTTAGAACAGGCTATTATGGTTAAATCAATTTACGAAATGTTGTGTCTGTACTATTCACCGTTGAGGAGTTCCCTCACCGGAAGTCAACCCTGGTTGAAGCAGGTGAAGCAGTCGAATACAAACCTCCACCTTTAGAAAGTTGGTTACGAAAAAAACAAGAACCGACTTGAAGATTAAACTTATATTTTTTGTTTTTGCAATTTTTTTCAAAAACTACTGAATGAATTTCGATAAAATTTATATGGGACCACCTTTGAAGTATTACCTACCAATCAAAAAAAGAATCATCGAAATCAATGCATAATTGGCGGAGTAATCGCGTAACAAACACACAAAAAAAAAAAAAACCGTCGAATTGTAAACCTCCTCCTTTTTGAAGTCGGTTAAAAATTGCTAATCGGTAGGTACTCAACGTTGTTAAATTGCGTAATAACTCCAGTTTTCGTAAACCGATATTTATAAAACAAAGTTTGTTATGTAGCCTAGGACTCCACAAAACATTTTTTAGAATACCATCATGTCAACCAATACCTTAGTTCTACAAACTCTGAAGGTAAGTAATAAACCAGTATAAGCTGAGCCATGTGCCATGATGCCAAAGGGTCCGGTATGTTCCGTGGTTCAACTTATAGTGGACACCTATATTTTTTCCTAAATTCCATCATAACTTCAATATTACTGGACCGATTTTGATGAAACAAAGCCTATGTGTAGCGCCGGACTCCACAAAACATATTTCAAAAAACTGCATTCAAATTCGTGCCCTAGTTTCTGAGTTTATCCCGGACAGACAGACAGACAAAAATTTTAAAAATTGTATTTTTGGGTTCTGTTGCTACCATATACTCCTAAAAAAAATGATTTTCAAAAATATCTTCAATGTACAGTATCCGCTTCGTTACAGTTTTATTATAAGTATAGATAGATATATACTGACTGTACCTACCTACCTTGGCCGCGCTGAAAACGCAAAAATACTCTAGTGATATTAACATGAAAAAGAAACGTTTCCACTTCCTGTCAAGTATTCTTATTTTGGGCTCAATTCTGACACCTTTATTAGAAGAAGCCCGATAACAAAGGAAATGTTAGAATGAATTTACATTTTTTGAGGAAAATTTTTACTTTTCGTATTTTGGTATGTAAAACGAAATACCTCTTGAAAATCCGGTATGGTAAAAACGTCAAAGACAAAATTATATGAGTTCTCTTTCCATGTTTTTGTGTATAGGAAAGGCATTTTTTTCTGTATCTGTAAGATCATATTTTTTTGAAATCGGGCCAAAGGTTCTTTAGACCATTTCTTCATATCTCGAACAGATTAGATTTTAGGGTCCAAAGTCGAAGCCATATGTTTTTCTATTTATTTTTTATTATATACACAATCAATAAATATCATACAGTTTGTAATCTAAAAGTATTTCCAAACCGAATTTTTTAGCTGACTTGAATATAAAATAATTGTAATATTTATTATATTACAATTATTTTATATTCATTTTTTTATGTAATTGAATGACGCGACGAGCTGGTTGTTTACCTGATGGTAAGCTATACGCCAGCCCATAACGGCACCGTCCAGAACTTTGTTTTGCAAAATCCAGCGCGGCGCTGCACCGCGCTCGTCAGCCTGAAACAATTAGCTGTTGAGTCTCACAATGCCAGTAATTTCGCTGGCTACAATATCCTTCAAACTGGAGCACAGTAATTCTTGGGCACTACTGCTTGCCTCTTGCATACGAGATAATAGATAGTATAGTAACCGTGGCAGGTTAAAAACTTACTTATCATAATCAAACAAAGCTCTAGACAGCCGAGAGAAAGTTACCATCTGAGTATACAGTACGACGGTAATAGTTACATTGTATACCTACATTACCATAACACAGATCCCGGGAAGCCACTGAATTAGCGATAAGCAACGCTGTCTATGATAACTGTTAGGAAGTAATAAAATAAAGCTTTTGCCAAGTAGCCAACTGGCACATAAAAATAATATTGTCAAAAACAAACATAAAATATTGTACAAAAGTTCTAAAAAAAATGCCCCTCAGTTTCTTGTCGTATCTTCCGAGTCGTGGTTCTTTTTCCGATACGGTGGTAGAGTCATTGTAATAATTGACGTTCATAAGTGCGTCTGTGACGACAAAATTGAATAAAGAACTTTTGAATCATTGAATATAGAAGCAGAGTTGTCTGTGATAACTGTTAGTAAGTATAACAGAAGCAGAGCGGTCTATGATAATTGTTAGGGAGTATCATCAGGCCTAGCGCAGTCCGCACTGTAGGTACGAAGCCTTTTTTGGGCACAGGCTGCACGTTAGCTTGCTTCCAGGTTTTAGGCACTCGTCCAGTCAATGACGTCATAATGTCCTAGACAAAGATACCTTCTCACGCCTACACAGGTTTGCATAGTTTTCAGGCCAACAAAATTGTTGTGAGTGTGAATGAAGAAATAGAATCATATTACCTAAATGAAAGACAAAGATGCATGGAAAATTCTGCTTCTGCTAAGTAGCCAGCTAGTACATTAGAAATATAATATTGTTTTTGACAAGTTCAAAAAAATATGCCGTTCAGTTTCTTGCCGTATCTTCTGATCAGTGTTTCTTTTTCCGATGCGGTGGTAGATTCATCATGATTTTTGGCGTTTGTGACGCCAAAAATCAGTAAAGAACTTTTGATGTTTGAACTTTAAATAAAATTCAAAGTTCAAACTTATGTAAAACCAGGCCTAGCGCACTCCGCAATGTAGGTACGAAGCTACAAGTACATAGCTGGACACCGACGGCGGGTCGCGCGTCGTTACACGTGCCGCATCAGAAGAGATAAGAGCTATGCGATACAATTTGGGTATCTTCAAGGCTAGAATGAATAGGTATCTTCTAGATCTACGTACTCTATCTTCGGCCGTCGCTTAACATCAGGAGAGGTGGTGGTCAAACGCAGATCAACCATATATAAAAAAAATCGGAGCCGGTGGCTTTATAGTGGGTATTAGGCTACTAAATAGTTGATTATTTAGAAATAGCTACTCTGGACTAATAAAAAAGACAATGTACATGGCCTGCCATTCCCTGGCCACACAGATACATCCCTCGAAGGGCGGGCCGTTATCAAATCAGTGTGGGATAAACCCCAGAATAATAATCATCCGAACCGAGCCTTGTTACATAAATTAACATAAATTTATTCATAACGGAAAATATTTTTTATTTAACTTTCGCTCAGAAAGCATTTTGAACGATTTACTTCTTTGTTGACTCCGCAACTTCTCTTCAAGTTATTCTTGATTGGGATGTTTCGGTTTATTATTTGGTTTTATTTTTGCATATAAACATTTTTTTTTACCAGCCTATACTGGTTCACTGCTGGGCAAAGGCCTCCCCCAATTCCTTCCACCTGTCTCGCTCCTGCGCCACCTCATACCAATTTTCTTGGTGTGCTTCTAGAACCTATGATCTAGATCATCTCGCCATCTTTTTCTAGGAATAAACATAATAAGTTTTTTTTTGTGGATCTGATTAATATGACGAGCAAGTCGTTCGCCTGGTGGTAAGTCACGCCTGCTCATAACAATTACAGTGCCAGCCAGAACTTCAATATTATGAAAAGCGCTGCGTAGCACTGCATTGCGCTAAACGAAACATTAGATATTAAGTGTCATATGCCCAGTAATTTCGCTGGCTACAGTACCCTTCGTAAGTACTTACAGGCTACCCTAATTCCGTCTGGAGTCCACATTTAGCGCACTCTACCAACAGAAAACTGGAAAAACGTACTAATTAAATTAAGAAATCACCATTCCGGATTCGAAACGTTTCCTCATTAATTATAAATCAGAGTTGTTAAGATAATTATAATTCAGAGTTAACTCTTTGTTATAGATTAATACATATACATACTGCATTTGTTGACGTGTAACAGTGTAGGTAATTATCAATAAAATCATTATTAATTCACAAAAAAAAAAAAAAGGTAATAAATCATAATTACTTCGACGGCCGTAAAGTCTTGAAAACATATAAAACATATATAACAATTTTAATCTTTCCGCTTTAAAAACCTTAATTTTAATTTTTAGATGTCAGAATCCTTCAGAAAGCTTTTGATATCCTTTCTGGAGAGTTTTCCGATATTTTTATACCTTCACTCGAATAATTTCTAACGATTATGTTCTTTGTTCGTGTTTTTGGGCTTATTTTCTTTCAATGGTAAATTAAATATTTTTTATAATGGTTTCTAAGAAAAATGCCCAATTTACACGCTTCAAATTAGCTTCCTTTCTATTTATTTTCTTTCTTTCTTTTTATTTATTTCAATTTTCTTTATTTTTCTTTTTTTTATTATCTTCCCATTTACAATTAATATTAAGTACTTACATTAAGTCTTAACTTCATCTAAGGTACCTACTTTGTATGAATGTCTTTTTTATAACTATAAGTTCGCAATGTGGTTCTCATGACAATATGCTTCAATTAATAAATCAAATTAATTATCTTATCACTAGTATCGTACCTAGTATCTATAAAAAAATACTCATATTATAAATGTGAAAGTTTGTGAGTACGGATGTTTGCTACTAACGTAATAGTTCTTTGCTAAAACTGTAGCGCTCGTAGCGTAGCTCTCCGAGTCGTTCGTAACTGATCTTCTAGGATAAGCAACGTCGTAGCAGTCGCAACTTCGATGGGTGACCGTTTGTGTGGTATGTACATCTGAGCGCTACCATGCTTCATAGGGCACGTTAAGCTGTCGTCCAGGCTGTTGTCTCAGAAGAACAGTCGTTAGGCCATGCCGGATGGCTTCGGGCGGTCTAAAAACTCCGACACCAAGGTCAGCCAACACAAAATCAAAAAAAAAACAAAATCTCTTTAATCATTTTGGCATCACAGACGCACTTATGAACGTCAAATTATCACAATGACTCTACCACCGTATCGGAAAAAGAACCACTACTCAGAAGATACGGCAAGAAACTGAGGGGCATTTTTTTTTTAGAGATTTTGTTACAATTTTTTGGGGTTTTACAATGTTATGTTTCTTATGTACCAGTTGTTTACTTTGCAGAAGTGGAATGTTTCAAGCATCTTTGTCTTCTATGTAATTACGAACAGTGTAGTATGCTTTTCTCATTAGAACATTCTTAACGCGTAATTTGAATTTACTTTCTGTGAGCTCCGTTATACACTTTGGAATTTTATTATAAAAACGTACGCAGTTGCCCTTAAAGGACTTATTCGTTTTAGTCAGTCTATACCTAGGTACAACAATCCTATCCTTATTTTTAGTTTTTGCGAACACGCATTATATTTTCATAAATATATAAAGAAGGTAAAGTTAATATATTAACTTGCTTAAAAAAATCCCTTACCGAGTCACGTGGACCCAACTCGTAATTTTTTTCAATTCAAGAGAAGAAAGAAGACGCAAAAACTCTTTGCTGTTTATAAACAAAGGGTGGTTATTCTCTTTTTAAAAAATATTACCAGACGAGCTTATATACCTTTTGACACCCATTTTATATTTCATCACCATAATTTTTCATATCGATAGACTTTTCTTAGGTATATAAAGATCCATCCGAAGACGTCCAGTATATCTTGAACCATGAAAAACATCAGTCACACGTAATTTTTTCTAGGGTGAATAGGTAGAGAGCTCAAATTATGCTGGGAGGTAGATGTAGGCTATCGTAGTTGGGTAGCGAGTGGTCAGTCCGTATGAAATTATATGAGGATGTTTGTTAGGAAATTGTAGTCATTTGTCCGTTGGTACGGAGGGTTTTAGTTAATAAATGCGCTATTACGAATGAGACGTTTAATGTATCAAAAGTTTTGGGCAGTTGTAAGGGAGTTTGTCTGGTTATTTCCGAGGTCATTTGTTACAGCTCGTTGTAAGCTCAACAAATGCTATGTGGATGTGTTTCGGGAATTTTTATTGTTTACGTCGTAAAGTTTGACCAGAGTTTCTATGCGTTTAATGAAAACAAGGCGGGCCAACGTAATGTGAGCATTCTTAACAGGCCATATATTTATTTACTGAGCCTTATCAAGGTCTTTTGTTTGCTCTTTTGGTTTCATATCCAACTACTTGTTAATGAGAACAGGCGAGATCAGGCGAGATTGTAGTCAAACATAGTTCTTACACTATCATGTTCACTGACATTAGAATTTATTTAAGAAAAGATATAATTACCATATATTTGTTTTCGTTTGAGTTCTCGATATTTCAGCACTGTTGCAAGCACCATGAACGCGAAGTTACATGGTAAATATCCTGTTTCTCAATAAAATTCTAAACATAGTTCTATCAGTGATTCCTGAAAAGTTATGTAACTATCTTGAACTTCTGTGTGGACAGCACGGCACTCGCGCTAACCCGTCTGTCGGTTTTACAAAGACAACCTCCTACACTATTCGCGTCACATCACTTGATACATGCAGCGCTCGTAACGTAGACCTTTAACCACAATACATATAAATATTTAATATTCACCAATTATTTAAACAATCGCCAGACAAGAATACTACGAGCCGAAAGTTGAACAGGAAATCAGTTTCGTCACCGTGACTCAAAATGGCCGACCCGGCCGAAAGGCGGAACTACGTGACGTCATCATAAAAAATGGCTAACAAACGAAGCAACTTTTGCTAACTTTTTCTTTTATGAATATAACTTTTCACCAATGTGCAAAAGAAACAGATAGTACTTTGGGACTTCGGTGTCGAATTGCATACACACAAAATATACGCATATGTATACGCATGTTATTCTTTACTTCTTCTGATCTCTTTGATTTCGATTCAACATCATTTTATTATTCTTATTTGTAGTTCGCCTAGCCGTTCGTAACAGATCTTCTAGGTTAAGCAACGTTCGCAGCGGTCACAACTTGGATGGATGACCGTTTGTGTTGTATTTACATTTGAGCGCTACCGTGCTCTGGAGCACGTTAAGCTGTCAGTCCCGTTTGTTGTCTTATGAAAACAGCCCTTAGGCCATGTCGGAAGCCTTTGGGCGGTCTAAAAACTCCGACACCAGGGCTACACCTACACGAGAGAATAAAACTTGATAAATTACATTACAAATCAGGGGAAGAAGTATTGAAGTATATCAAGGAAACACTTCATGGACGGATCCAAGGGCAGATAGCCATGCGACGAGGCTGGAGTCGACTAGGACTACTGACTTCAAGTCTTATAGGCTCCAAGTTCCAGCGGTGCAAGGAACTGTTCCTGAAGCCTGACTTCTGGCCTGTAGTATACAAGCAAAATTTTGTTAAGTAGTGTGTATGAATAATTAAATTTTAATTTATACCTTTGTGTATATGTTAGTCTGTAAAGTAGGTATATATTCTATGGGCCTCTGTTCATTACATGCTTTTATTAAACTTGCAATGTATGTATGTATGTAACTATGTTTGTCCGGGTGGAATCTTGCAAGCTGAATCAGAACCACTTCCTTTTATCCTACGGAGGTGAAATTTTGCATACTTGTCAGAGTCCGATGACAATGCAATATCATGGTGACAACCAGCTGATCTGATGATGGAGACGGAAGGTGGGCAATGGAACTCCTTGACGGATAATCGGAAACTACTAGTGTTTGGGCTCTTTTAAATCTGCTCGCGGTTCCGAATACGAATTTGTTAAAAGCTTGTCTTGAATAATATATTTTTCAACAAAAATCTTTTTACTTTGTTGTAGTTTAATATTGAAATAAATAAATAAATTACTCGCATCTGGACCCAGTGTAAAGTCAGATGAGTATAAATACATAAGTCTATACCCAGTAGGTATTATTCCTTCAGTATTACGTACACTTATTTTAAAGGAGCATTCTTATTTTAGAGGCAGTCTTATCTAAATTGAATATTCCCAGCACCTGCGCTCATCGCCAGTTATTTCTTTGTACTCTTTGATGACAACTAGAATGGGTATCATTTCACCTCCCTTTTGTTACTGAGACGTTATAGAAAGTCTCTAGACTGAGTCACAATCGGGCTTCAGACACTTTGCTATTTGAAAAATTGCTATCACGACCTAATCGAAAGTCGATATTACACTACTCCGACAATAATGTAAGCCGACATGACTTAACTAAGACTTGTTTTTATTATTATTTCGATCATCGACCATAGTCATCGAAATACATATTGGTTAATTAAAAAAATCGACAGAAGCTGCTACGAAATCCCGTAGGTAGAATAATACGGCATGGCTCTGGTTCTGGTTCTTATTTATACGAATATTATATATTTATTGCATATTTTTGTTTGAAGCACTATTTATAATTTATTTTATATTATATTACATGTATTTAAAATATACCATATTCGGTTAATCTTTTATATATTTTATACTGTATATAGTTAAAATATAACGAGTATGTCCGTGCGCCACCAAAGGTCGGAGCTAAAAACCAGCGTGGTGATACAATCGCTCATTAAGCTGAACTCAAACCTTTTCTGGCAACACTGTGCGCGGCAGCACTATACTCGGACCCATTATAATTATTGTATACTTTGTTTTGTATTGAAGGACCCGTGTATTTGTGTGTTGTTGTGTGCAGTTTTGCGAGAATACTAAGAATACTGAGAATATTTATTTCTTTCTTTCTTTTGCATGCAGAGCCGCGCACTCGCCGCCAGTTACGTGCTGTTATAACCGAGGTCAATAAACTAGGCTAAGTAAATTATTGTAACTAAGCAGTAACCCCCTCACGGCCGCGTATTGCACCCGAGGTATATATAAGCATTTTTTACATTATTACATATAGTCGATTCAAATTTTTGGTACCTCCTTAGTCTCAGAAATAAACACCAGCATTATAAAAAAGTGATTTTATTTAAAAGGACCCACGGAGTGCCATCCTAACAGTGCGGTCGCTTATTTTACGTTGCGGCTTAATCTGCTGACTCTCTGAAGAAGGAATTCCAATATATTCGATTCCTGGTCGGAGTAATTTCAACGTTTTACCGGGGGATACTAGCCGTTCTTATAATATCAATTAATTCGACATGCTCTCGATATTTTAACCTGCGTAGCCGGTTTTACTCGTTTCATATGGTCCTATAAAAATAATGCTAAGTACTTATTTTGTTTCGCACCACAATATAAATACGACCGCAAATATTACAGCAATCAGTACCTAAGAAAGTATTTACAATACTACTTGCTTCCTCTACCATTATTATTTTCAAAATCATGATGACGTTATCTAAAATATTATTTACCGTACTTCTATTATTGATTTTACTGCTAGAGGTATGTAAATTAATTAAATATGACATGTTAGCCTTAATTAATCAACACTTGTGTCAAAAGGTATGTTTTAGTCTCTTTCGCTCCTTACTTTACTTGGTACCGAGCGAAGCGAGCGTGCCGCGTCAGTGGCCGGCGATGTGCCAGAAGAAGAATAAGCCAAAGCCAATCTCATACTTTCGCTGTAGAATTATTCGTGGTCTTGATATTTCGTTGTTACGTGATTCGCTGCTATAATATTACGGCGACATACTGTTCGAATTTTCAAATTTTGGTACATAGTAACGCACTCTTGCCGACGATTGATTTGATTTGATCTCAAAAGTCCCGAACACATTTTTACAAAACGTTCCGGGTTCTAATAGTTAAAAACTGACCTGACCGTAGCATAAATATAAGAATCTGAAATTACGCGTGCGAAGCTGCTTGTGGCAGCTAGTTAATAGGACCAAAAGTAATGCAACCATTTTGAAAATGTAGGTTCGATGTGTAAAAACGATCGCAAATCGTCAGTGTGCTAAGGCCCTTATACTATCCAATAGCCATAAAGCAATTTTTTCAATTATTTTGTTTTTTTTTTCAGTATGGTGAACGTTCGCTTGAAATATTTGTGGCTGATGGATGTGAGTAGACTCATATAATTTTCAAATGTTAATAAGTGTTTTTCTACACATGATGCTTAGGTATATTTCTATAGCTATATTCCTACTATACCACCTAGCACTGGGGAAGCTGCTCCCCATATTTCCTGATATGTTCATTCATACTGCACAGTAAACAGAAACAAACTAATTGCCGTTACCAGAAAACTAGAGAAATCATCGAAGCTTACGCATGTTGCAGGCCCTACTGTGTATAATAAGCTACCCCTGAGTATCACATGCGCCTCTACTATGAACAGCTTTAAATACAAGCTGAAGCGATGGCTTGTCAAGTAAGCGTTTTACTAGTACTAGTACTAGTACTAGTACTAGTACTAGTAAGCATCACCCCTACCCATAAGAGCGCTCGCCCACGGCGAGTTTTTGTAGCGATGCTGATGCGATGCAGACGTGCGTTAGCATCGATACAGTCGCGATTCTGTCGCTGGCTGTGTAGGTACCTTCGCCCACGTACCTCGATTCTGTATCGCTACTCACGCGATGCTGTAGCGCTTCAGTCGTGATTCAGCATCGACACAGAAATGCCTGTGAGCGCAAAATGGATCCTGTCGAGACAACATTGGTCACATTTTGTTTGGTGCTGCTTTTACGTAAACATAACCAGGCGAAGCGTGCGCGTTTGCATTGATACAGTCGAGATGCAGTCGCGCGTTTTATTTGATACAGTCACGCGTTTGCATCGCTTCTTTCGCGCGTTGCAAACGCGACTGACACGCGATAAAGGCGAAAAGTCGCCGTGGGCGTGCGGCCTAACAGTCGCGGCACCACCTATAACTTTCGTACACACACTTGCATTATTATTATTCTTTCAGATGATCCTGACGAACGATCCCGATGAAGTGTGTCATAACTAGTGATGGTCCGGATATCCGTATCCGTATCCGCGGATATCCGCGGGCGAAATAAAGTCCGTGTCCGTATCCGTATCTGTCACTTTTCTCGCGGATCTTTTACGGATCTTTTATTAATTTTCAAATTTAATTGACAGGATAAAATGCTGCATAATAACTTAGATTATAAATATAATATAATTAAAAAAAACCATTCATAGAATTTTTTATTTCTTTAAATCAAATATTTGGCATCTTTAATTGCAAACATATATAAACATATATATATCTAGTAAGTTACCATACCAATAGTATATAACTCAATGATACTAAGCAATACAAGTCGAAACCTGTCCTGTCTGTCGTTGCGGCGGGCGTGACGTCAACTATCGTTTCAAGGTCAGCGCCGACACCGATTGAGTGAGAAAATAAAGATCCGAAAATAAAGATCCGCGATCCGCGGATCTTAACACTGAATATCCGTATCCGGATCAGTGTCCGTGGATATACATTTTTGACGATAAGGCACATCACTAGTAAAAACAAACACAGATACATGAATAATTCACACATAAATTAAATTAATAGAAATCTTTTTTATTTTTACTCGTGGTAGGTATGTGGGAGACCTCTGGGTAAGCCACATCTTTGCCAGGTATTCTGCCGCCAAGCAGAGCAGAAGCATTACTGTGCCCGCGAAATTACTGGGCATACAGACATACTGGGCATACTGGGCATACATGGAGACTTAATATCTGATGTCTCGGGGTAATGAGCGCAATGCAGTCCTACGCAGTGCTTTTATGATGTAAAAAGTTCTGGGTGGCACTGCAATTGTTATGGGCAGGCGTGGCGCTTACCATGAGGCGAACGACTTACTCGTCTCATCACTGAGTTCCATAAAAACACACATAAATTAAATTCATAGACAAACAAAAACAAGTTTGTCATTTAAAACAATTCTTACAGTAATATTACCGTACGTGACTGTAAAATAAAATAGATCATTACAATATTAAAGTGCAAAACAGTTGGTAATTCACTGAAACTGAATTAATTCTTCTTTACATATTAAGACGTGGTACCAATTTATATTATACTCTTTATTTTAATTAGCTTACAAAAAGTAGAGTCGATTCTTCAATACTTAGATAGACAACCAGATAGTAGAACGGATGCATAAAAGTCCTAAACCCTGTGTTCTATTTTATGATCTAAAGTGGTTGATTTAAGGTTGTGCCGAGTTACAACATTACTTATTTATTTATTTTACTTATTGACAAAATCCACAGATCTTTATTACTAAAATAACCGTTATTGCTAAGTCTTACGTCTAATCGCGGATTTACTTTTTATAAGCTAACTTGTTTAGATAGCAAAGACCCTCTGCTCCTATGAACCTACTCTCTGCCAGAGAGTAGGTTCATACAAAAAACATGATCAACAAAAGTACAAGTACCATCTAATTCTTCTATTCGAAATAGAGATTTATTAATATTTTTTTATTATTATTAATAAAGGAGATACAGATTTATTAATATTTTTTATTATTATTATTATGTCGCTCTTTCTCACGGGTTATACACCCGGTCCTTTGGAAGGCATGCGCGGGGACATGAGTCCAACACGTAGAGGCCTTTTAGAGCATTTAATTTAGATATGTAATGGGCAACACTTATTCTTTTTTATTTTTTTTATGTTTCTTACCTCAGAACTCCGTCATTTATGAACCGATTTGGAAAATTATTTTTACTTAAAATGTAATTTTTATATTTAATTAAATTTAGAACCAAAATCATTTTGGTTTCCTTGCATCCTCCTGCCTGTAGCCTACATAATTGGCGCAGTCGTTGTAGGATACTTGTTAATAGGGTCTATAGTTAGGCCTTTTCGAGTATTCGAATCTACAGTGCTACGGACCAGGAGGAGTATCCAGACTTCGATACAGCAAAAAAATACCAAAATGCAAATGTAAGTACCTTAGATTCATACTATGGTTGCTCTCCTTTTTATATAAGTAATTTACATTATACTGTGTTACATTTAAGAATCCAAGATTTTCCATCCAAGGCAATCGCGGTCCCCTAGGTTAGATAAGGATAGTAGAAATAAATCGTTAGATTCTAGAAGAGAATTAGATTTTAATCGTAGTGATAGTTTAAATCTAGAGCAGTGTAAAATGGCCGACCTAGATGATATTTACAAGGCCTTACGCCTTGTACCCGAATTTGATGGAAACGCGAACGTCCTTACGCGATTCATAAAATTGTGTGACCAACTTGTGGCCAAATTCGTGAAGGACACGCCCGAGTCTGAATTAGGTAATTTAGCTTTATTAAACGGGATTCTCAATAAAGTAACTGGATCCGCCGCGCGACTTATAAATTCAAACGGAATTCCAGAGAACTGGCATGGCATTAAGCAGTCTTTAGTTAACAATTTTGCAGACCAAAGAGATGAAACTTCTCTATATAACGATTTGGCTCTCTTGACACAAGGATCAGGGACACCACAAGAATTTTATAACCAGTGTCAGAACCTGTTCAGCACTATCATGACATATATCAGCTTACATGAAACTTTACAAAGTACTATTGAATCGAAGCGTTCATTATATAAGAAATTGACCTTGCAATCGTTTCTACGAGGTTTACGCGACCCATTAGGTTACCGCATTCGGTGCATGCGACCCGACACCATCGAGAGAGCATTGGAATTTGTCCATGAGGAAACTAATACGTTATATTTGCAACAGCGAAATGAACATTTTGATAAGAAAAGTTTCTCTCACGCGCAGGTTCAATTGCTCAAACCGTCGGTACAATCTTATGCCAATCCACCACAACGATTTTCCGCGTTTAATACTGCAGGTACTTCAACACAATTTGTGCAACCCGTTTTACCCCAACGTACCCTTCCGGTGTGGAGACCTACTTACCATCAGGTTCCCCAGTACAGAGGCCCAACTCATACTCAACAAATGTTTAAAGCACCCCCTCCAAATTATAGACCGGAACAAAATGCGTTCAGAATGCCCCATCGAGGCGGGTTGCAGAATTTCCCAAGTAATAAAGTTCAGCCGATGAGTGGCGTCAGTCACTACGTCACGAAACCTTTGCCGATGACTATTAAAGGTCATGATTGGTCGAAAAACGGGAATCCGCCACCTACAAACTATTTAAGGAGTCGAGAAATGAACTGTAACGAATTTTACGAGGATTCTTACTTTCACGATCAAGCGTATCCGTTATATTACGACTATTGCGAATACCCCGATTATGGCCATGATTATGACTACGATCCGTCCGCGTCGTACCACCTTGAGCAACAGAGTCCGGACATTGAAGAACCGTCCCATGAAGTTACTGAACCGATTTCAACAAAGGAGGATTTTCAGAAAAACCCGAAATTAGGCAAATTAAAATAGAGATAAATCTTCAAACACAAAGACAATTACCTTACATTATAATCTCGGACCCTCCCCTAAAACTACTCATAGACACCGGAGCTAATCAATCAGTAATAAGTCCCGAAGCAGTGGAACACTTTTACCCCAATATCCCCTGCAATTATCAGCCATTCGAAATAACAAACTATCACGGAACGAGCCAACATAATTATTCTATAACCATACCGTGTTTCTCAGAATTGAACGAGCAAGGTAACATGACTCTCTTCGTTTATAAGTTTCATGATTATTTCGATGGACTTCTTGGCTATGACTTATTAAAACAATGGGAGTCAAATATCGACTTGAAGAATAGAACATTACTGACACGGAATGCGAACAATCCAATTCAATTATATAATTCTCGGAATTGCAACTTGTATGAGGAAATAATATCATCTAACTCATCAAAATTAGTTCGAGTTCCCATTAACTTTCGTGATGGTGATGCGTTTATTCCGGAACAAAGTATTTCTAACTGTTTAATTCCGGAATGTTTGACCGATGTAAAGAATAGCCGCGGTGTAATTCAAGTAGTTAACCCGACTGAGCATGACATCGTCTTTTCGATGGACCATGCAGTATGTGCCGAGTTATTTAATTTTGAGTGTACAGGCACTGAACAACGACCACCACGGACGCGTATTGAAAAGGTGCTATCTAGATTACGAACTGATCACTTGAATCCTGAGGAACGCGTTAACTTAGAAGCGTTATGTGCTCAATATGCTGACGTATTTTACCTGGAAGGAGAACCTCTCACATTTACTAATAAAATTAAACATAGAATCCGAACTAAAGATGAAGTCCCGACTTATACCAAGAGTTACAGATATCCGTATATTCATAGGCAAGAGGTTCAAAATCAGATTTCAAAAATGTTAGAACAGGGTATCATTCAACCATCAGAATCTGCATGGAGCTCACCGATCTGGATAGTTCCAAAAAAACTAGACGCATCAGGACAGCAAAAATGGCGTTTAGTAGTTGATTTTAGGAAACTAAATGAGAAGACTATCGATGACAAGTACCCTATCCCTAACATTGCTGACGTATTGGACAAGTTGGGAAACTGCCATTACTTTACTACTTTAGACCTTGCTAGTGGATTTTACCAAGTGAATATGCATCCAGATGACATACCTAAAACAGCATTTAATGTTGAGCACGGACATTTTGAGTTTTTGCGTATGCCGATGGGACTTAAGAATTCTCCGTCAACTTTTCAAAGAGTGATGGATAATGTGCTTAAGGGCCTTCAGAACCAAGTATGCCTCGTATATTTAGATGACGTCATCATATTCAGTGTCTCGTTACAAGAACATATAGTCAATTTAGAAAAGGTTTTCAAAAGACTCAGAGAATCTAACTTCAAAGTCCAAATGGACAAATCGGAATTCTTGAAGTTAGAGACCGCATATTTAGGGCACATAATCAGTAAAGACGGAATTAAACCAAACCCTGATAAAATTGCAGCAGTTCAGAAATTTCCTATCCCAAAAACAGCGACAGAAATAAAACGTTTTCTTGGTCTCTTGGGCTACTACAGAAAGTTTATCCCCGATTTTGCCCGTATTACAAAACCAATGACGCAATGTTTGAAGAAGGGATCTAAAATCAATCCGAATGAGAAGAACTATGTTCATTGTTTTGAAAAATGTAAGACATTATTAACGAACGATCCCATCTTGCAGTATCCCGATTTCTCAAAAGATTTTATCTTAACGACAGATGCTTCTAATTTAGCAATAGGTGCCGTACTTTCGCAGGGCCCATTAGGGTCTGACAAACCGATAGCATATGCGTCAAGGACTTTGAATACCAGTGAAATTAACTATAGCACGATTGAGAAGGAACTTTTGGCAATCGTATGGGCAACCAAGTATTTTCGCCCCTACTTGTTTGGTAGAACTTTTAAAATTGTCACCGACCACAAACCCCTTCAATGGGTAATGAACTTAAAAGATCCTAGTTCTAGATTAACTCGTTGGAGGTTAAGGCTCAGTGAATATACATTTACTGTGCTCTACAAGCAAGGCAAACGTAATTTAAACGCCGATGCGCTCTCGCGTATACAGATTAATAATGAGGACATCAATTCTCTTGCCGTCAACCCTTCTGAAATATGCACATTAAACTCATCAAGTTCATCAATTTCCCCAGCTCATAGTACGAGCTCAACTCTCTCGGCTGATTCGAGTGCTACACTCTCAGCTCATTCAAGTTCAACTCTCTCAGTTCAATTGAGTTCTACTGTCACAGCACATACGAGTGAAGAAAATCCTATTTTAGATATTCCAATATCAGACGATCCCTTAAATAGATTTAATAGACAAATATGTTTTGTGATAGTTAAGGACATCAAGAAAGGACCTACAGTTACGAAACCATTCGAAAGTCACACTCGAACAACTATTCAATTATCAGAATCATCCCTTGAAGAAGATGTCATAAACGCTATTAAAGAAAACGTCAATCCAAAGGTCAAAACTGGGTTAATAGTTAACCCTACTTCAGCTATGTATAAAATAATTCCTATCATTCAAGACAAGTTCAAAAGTTCAGCCATGAAACTCGTGATAACGAAAACAGAAGTAGAAAATATAAAAGATTACCTGCGTCAACAGGAAATTATAAAAAATTACCATGAGGGAAAGACCAATCATCGTGGTATTAACGAAACGTATTTGGCTCTTTCGCGAAGATATTACTGGCCTAAAATGAAAGACCAAATCACAAAGTACATAAATGCATGTAGTATTTGTGGCCAAGCCAAATACGACCGTAACCCGATTAGACAAAAATTTAATATCGTTCCACCACCAACAAAGCCTTTCGAAATTGTCCATTTAGACCTATTTACGGTTCAAAACGAAAAGTATCTTACTATAGTTGATGCTTTCTCCAAGTATGCTCAAGCATATCTTTTAAGAGATGGAACAGCATTGAGCGTAGTCCAGGGTCTACTTCAGTTTTTCACTCATCATGGCGTACCTTTGACCATAGTTACAGATCAAGGACCTGAGTTTGCGAACCAAGTATTTCTTGAATTTACAAGGCTTCACAAAATACAACATCATAAGGTTCTTGCTCATTCTCCTAATGATAATGGAATAGTGGAACGTTTTCATTCCACCATTCTAGAACACTTAAGAATTCTAAGATTAGAACAGCAAAATGAATCCGTAATAAATCTCATGTTTTATGCAGTTTTGGCCTATAACAACTCCATTCACAGTTTTACTAGGTGCCGCCCAATTGAACTAATAACAGGACATTTTGACCCACGTGATCCCATAGACATTAACTTAACCGAGTACTTACTACAACAATACTTACAGGACCATAAAAAACGCATGTTAAAAGTATATGACCTTATAAATGAATCCTCACTTGAAGAGCGTACACAACTTATTGAGAATCGGAACCGAGATCGCGAACCTGAACAGGAATATTCCCCAGATCAGGTAGTTTTTGTGCGTAATCCTATGGCTAGTCGTCAAAAATTAGCCCCTCGTTATACTCAAGATACCGTATTAGCCGATTTGCCTATACATATCTACACTAAAAAAAAACGTGGTGCTATTGCTAAAGCACGTCTTAAAAGAGTCCCTAAAACCCCTGTATTGTTGCAGGATACCAACGTTAATCCTGATCCAACTACTTCAACTGACCCGAGGACAAGATCTAACCATTGAGTCGCTAGGAGATGGCCCAGGGTTGCTCCCGTTTAATTTGGGACCAGCCAAAGTGATATCCCACTATCATTCCTTTTTACAACATATCCAACTTAAAGATATTCAAGGTCAAGCAGAATCAGTCAAGTTGCAACTTTTGCTTCTTAAAAACCAATTAGATAATAATACTTTAAGCCTTTATCGACCCCACATAACATATTTAAATAATAAAATTGAAAAATTGACAGAGAAACTAGAAAGTTTTAAGCCAAATCGCGATAAGAGAGGTCTTATTGATGGATTAGGTTCAGTAATTAAAAGCATTTCGGGAAATTTAGATTACACTGATGCTATAAAATATAATCGTGCCATTAAAGTTCTCAGGGATAATGAGAATAAATTAGAATCAGAATTTAACAGTCATATTAGTTTAACAAAAGAATGGCTATCACGCCATTCAAGCGTTTTGGATGACATTGAAAAAAACCAAAACCAAATAGTAAATGTAGTGAATAAGATTGTAGAGAGAAATATGAATAGGGAAACGGAATTAGTAGTATATGCCCATCTGGCTCAATATCTTATGATTTTAAGTGATAATATAGAAAGTCTATCGGATGAAATAAATCAGCTGGAGTTATGCCTAGCGTTTATTCGTGCATCGAGCACACCCCATTCGATAGTTAGTTTAGCCGCTCTTAGGACTATGTTAGATAAGTTAAGAATGTTATACCCTAAAAAGGAAATTCTTAACTTAGAACTTAGAGAATACTATGATATTATAAAATTAGGTTATTTTTATGCAGATAATGAAATAGTTTTAGTAATAAAATTGCCGATTGCCTTATCTTTGAGTTACAATTTTTATAAATTGTCTATCGTCCCTAATAAGAATAACCTTGCCCTTATACCTCCCCTGCCCTATGTAGTATGTGCAACTAATAGTATGGACTCTATGTACATAGAGACAGAATGTCCGAAGACCAATTCATGGTATCTTTGCGAGAAGAAGGCGAGCCACGGTATTCATCATGACCAAGACTGCGTGCATCAACTAATCACGAAGCAAAAACTGGATTCATCCTGCACGCTGACTCCTGTCGCCCTTTCCACAGAAGCACTGGAACAACTAGATGACAAGCACTATACGATGAGCTTTCCTGAAACAACTAAGGTCAAGATATTCTGCAGACAGGAACAATATAAGACTCTAAAAGGAAGTTTCCTCGCTATACTACCACTGAACTGTTACATTAAGACACCCGAATTCACTATCATAAATAGTAACGACCATATTAAGGGCCGAGTTCTGAAGATAATAGAATTACAGCTTATACCAAATGAAACAAGACACGAAGTGCCGACCGTGAAACTCAACTCAATCAACCTTGAGAATCTTCATGACGTCAACACTAAGATATCTCTCCAAGCTCCAGTAAAACTAAATCAAGTCGAAGATCAAACTTTGTATCATACTACAATTCCAATTTATACTATACTACTCGGTGCAGGTGCACTCGTTATCGGAGTACTGTGTCGTAGAGTACTAATTAAATATCTTCACAAAAAACTAATAGATTCTTCGAATACTATTAACCCACCAGAAACATATGCAGTGATTGCAGAAGAGAGAAAAATCGAACCTAGCCTTGTGAGGGTTGATACCAACATCATACCAGCAACTACATCAGCCAAAGCCCGCCAGTAGTTGCTGATCTTCAGGAGGGAGATGATACATAAGGACCAGTTTCGTGTGGCAACAGCTCGCCGCGCTGCCGCGACTCCACGAGGCGCCGACGCAGCATAACGTTTCCTCTTTCATTTTTACGATTGTTTCCCCCAGACTTCGGTTTCTCACATCGAACCGTTGCCACATATTTTAGATAGTAGGAATAATTTTGTATTTTTTAATCTAATTATATAATTTAAACCTGCTTTTGGGTTTTATATTGCATCCTCCTACCTGTAGCCTACATAATTCGCTGGGTTCAGTATAGCTATAAAGTGGTCCCATATAAAATTCATCGATATTTGACCTTGGACTTCGAAGATACGTTGAAGTCGGTTGTTGTTTTTATCTAAAAATTAATTTTGAACGATCACATACATAGAACCTGGCCTCTAACTAGGATTCCCTGTATCTAGGAAACCAGGAACTATGAGGACCATGGTTCCACGACACCCAAACACGAAACAAATGCTTGCGCTTTTTTTTCTATGCACAAACATTTGTCCCGTCGCAGGAATCGAACCCGCAACCTCAGTGGTGTATGAGATTTGAGCCAACCTGCTCAACCACTACACCGCAGGGACTGTCAATTAAAAGGTAGATAAGCATATATTTTATCTTACCTTAATTATGAATGAAAATTACAATTGCATAGGTACATAGGTAGGTACATAGAGTATACCTACACAAAGATAACTCCAATCCACCCAGGTCATCGAGCTAGTAATAGGAACATTTAAAAATCCAATCCACCGTAACGTCACGTAGTTAAGTTCCTATCTACGTCACGTATATTACGAGCATACGTAAAAAGGCGCAATTACGTTTTGAATATTTGTCCGTTGAAATGCACATCACGTCGATGAGCCTACTCTCCCGCACTCAGCACTTTCACAGTAGCGTATTTTAAATGCTGAAACCGAATGTAAATCTATTTTTTTTTTGTGTAAAATGGTAAGCAACAAGCTGGCCCATAACAATAACAGCACCACCCAGAACTTTGTTTTGCAAAATCCTGCGCGGCGCTGCATTGCGCTTGTCACCCTGAGACAATTAGCTGTTGAGTCTCATAATGTTCAGTTATATTGCTGGCTACAATACCCTTCAAACCGAAATACAGCAATGCTTGCGCACTACTGCTTGGCGGCTGAATAACTGGCAAAGCGGTGGTACCCACCCAGACGGCCTCTCGCATATGAGAAACCTACCACCAGTAAAACAGTAACTATGTAAATCTATTTAAGAAAGGGTATTTATAAATTTTGTTTTAATCTTAAAAAAATTACGTTTTGTCAAAAAAATAGGATTCCTTATATTTAGGGAACCAGGAACTATGAGAACCGTGGTCCCCCAACACCCTGGTTCCCTAGATAAAAACAATCCTAGTTAGGGGCCAGGATGTATGTGTTCGTTGGGCGTATTTATTATTTATTTATCTTCTCTCATTTTTATTTTTACTTCCATCCTCTTCCTCCTCTCCTTTTTATGAACAGTGTCGGCACCCCATCAGCAAGGCAGTGATTTTGATGTTGCGAAGGTAAAGATGTCGTACGCAGGTCAACCAGTTTTTTAATTTAATAATTCATTTTTAACCGACTTCAAAAAAGGAGAAGGTTTGCTGTTCGATTGTTATTTTTTTTTTCTTGTATTCTTTTTTCACTATTGTAATAATTACATCGATGATTTATGAAATATATGTACAAAGGCGAGCTTAACCCTAAATAGAGTTTTCTTCCAGCAAACCCTTGAGGAAAGAGAACTGTCACCTGAGCAAATAGGTTTCCGTGTACGGTTACGGTTTGACAAGAAAAAATCAGCAACTATAATCATAAATATCTAAAATAAATATGAGTAACTAGATATATAAATATAATAAATACACATATAAATCATATATATAAAATTCTCTTGTCACAATGTTAGTTACCTTACTCCTCCGAAACGGCTTTACTGATTTTAACCAAATTTTATATGCATAGGTATTCAGTAGGTCTGAGAATCGGCTACTATCTATTTTTCATACCCCTAAGTGATAAGGGTTGTTCACCCTAACATTTTTTTTTAATTTATATGCCAAAACAACGTTTGCCGGGTCAGCTTGTATATCTATAAATATATCTATACCATACATCGTACATATATTTTTATTATTCTTTTTTATTTATTTATTCTGTTCGTTACCTCAGAACTCCGTCATTTATGAACTGATTTGGAAATTTATTTTTGCGTTGGGCTCAGTATAGCTACAAAGTGGTCCCATATAAATTTAATCGATATTTGGTACCCTGGACTTCAAAGATACATTGAAGTCAGTTTTTGTATTTTTTTTTTTTAAATTAATTATGTTATTTAAAAAACCGCCATCAATTCTGATGTATCTTCGAAGTCCAAGGTCGAATATCGAAGATATTGATATGGGATCACCTTGTTGCTATACTGAACCCAACGCAAATTTCAAAGAATTTTCCAAATCGGTTTATAAATGACGGAGTTATGGTAACAAACTTAAAAATTAAACCATCGGGTTAAGAACCTCATTTTTTAAGGCGGTTAAAATTTTAAATTAATTTTAATTTATTTTAAGTAGATTGTAGATAATTAATTAATTAATTTTATATAACAATGACATGCCTAATATAACGTACATTGTTATAATTTGGTTATTATTTATTTGTTTTAACGGGCGAATGCCTTTATTACTGAAACTGTATACTCTACTTATTAAAACTAAAATAACTACTTACAAGGAGAAGCAATTGGACAACCCATAGACCATTAAAGGCCTATAGAAGGTAAGGTCATTAATTAAATTGAATTGAATATCCTACACATCTTTTGGTACCGCATTTCATATCTAGCTCGATGATTGTCTCTAGTACGAAATTTCCGCGCAAGGGTCTCCCAGCAACCTTGTTACCGGTTCATTCAAAGTACGCAATTGCCATCGGATACTCCAACGTAATCCTATGGATATGTGTCGTCAAGGAATATTGATTTTTATTAGGTATATTCCTGGGAAATAGATATGAACGGGGTGGTAAGTTTCTCGTTTGCCATCTGGGTTGGTACCATCGCTTTGCGAGCTATTTGCCGCCAAGTAGTAATGCGTAAGCATTACTGAGTTCCGGTTTGAAGGGCATTGCTAAATTACTGTGCCCAAGAGACAGTATTTGATCTCTTGTGCTGATGAGTGCTAGGGAGCACTGTATTTAAAGTTCTGGATGACAATGCAATCGTTACGGGCAAACGTGGCGCTTACCATCAGGCAAACGAATTATTCGTCTCATTGCTCAATCGTATAAAAATGTATTGAATTCTCTTAATGTTAATGTTTCTCTTAATGTTGTTAATGTATTGAAAGTTGTTAATGCTAGGCAAGCTACGTTTCGAGCGCTGCTATTGAATAAATATACCGATATAAATATTTTACATAAATAAATGCTTTACGTCATAACAATGGACAAAAAACTGTTTTTAAATAAAACGCGAGTATAAACAAACTTTTTACAATAGGTACTCGTTCCGGTACATCCAAACGTTGTCTAGAAGAGATCGCTCCAAGCTCCTATTATTGTTAAAAATTAAATATCATGCAATTACCTATAGGAATTGTATTGAATGGTAAATATGTTTTTCCGCAGCTTGTGAAGCGAAGTGGTGCTATTTCTACAACTACGAGTAGAACGGGAAAGATTTAATAATGAAATAATTGTAACGGTATAAAATAATGATTCATTTTTTAACAAAAAGAAAACCGACTTCAGTTTTGACGTATCTTCGAAGTTCAAGGTCTAATGTCGATGAAATTTATATGGGACCACCTTGAAGCTATACTGAACCCAACGCAATAACAGATAAATTGCGTAACAAACATAAAAAAATCATAGATTAGATTAGATAACGCTTTATTGTCACACAACAACATGAAATAATTACAAAACAATACTATCATAGAAAAAAAATCATACTCATATCAAAGAAAACTAAATCATACTGTCGAATAGAGAGATGAAACTATGCCAAGAAAAAAGAGCAAGCAATCATTCTGTAGAGATTCCAACAGCTTTCTAAAAAAAGCCTCTAAATACTAAATAAAAACTCATTAGATTAAATGAAAAATAACTGAAGTAGACCCTGAAGCTAGGGAAAGGGAACTGAAAGTCACATTTACTTAAGTGGACTTTTTTCCACTGGCAATAAATTGCTGGATTTATTTAAACAGACAAAGGGTTCAAAGACTGCCCTTCGACCGTGAAGCCTAGACCTTTCCGGATTTAGCTTTCACAAAGATAATATATTTATTATGGATCCAACTCGTTTCTTGATTATTTTGTAAATCGTTTGTACAACTTTTTGTTTTAGGCACGGGTGTGGCTTATTTGTCCAAATCTAAATTACCTCAAGTCTGATACAAAGGTGAGCCTGAGCACTGTATTGTACTAGTTATCGTAAGGAATTCGCACTCGCGATATAATAGAATAGAATAGAATAACTCTATAATATAACACCGTGATACAGAAACAATTAAAACTAAATTAACAATTAACTTAATACTGTCACAGTGGGCCGTCTTATCGCTCAAAGCGATCTCTTCCAGACAACCCACAAGTGAAGGAATGTAGACAGAAATATATATGGACGGTGTTACTTTGAGATAATTTTGTTATATAATATAATATACCTACATAAACCAAAGTCATTACATAAAATACATAACATAATTAATAAATTATACTTAATAAATACTTTAACATAAAATATACAAGTAAATTAAACATAGGTAAACAATACAAAGTGGACGAATGTAGACAAAAAATATTTATGGATGGTGTTATCAACAAAATTTGTAGGTAAGTTATACCTACTTACCTAAAAAATTTTATACATATATATTTATTTAATTAAGATTATAATAAATATAATATACATAAACTATAGTCATTACATAAAATGCATGGCATAACAATAAAAATATTACATAATAAATACTTTAATATAAAATGTACAAATAAATAAACCTACCGATAGGCTAAGGTACAACAGCCGTAGATAACCACCTCTTGATATATTATATATGATATATAATAGAAAAACTCTTTATTATAACATCACCATAAAGAAACAATCAAAACTTAAAGAACAATTAACTAAACATTAGATATATTTGTATGATTTTCCTGTGTATTATTTGTTTGCCTTCTGTATTTAATCAATTCAAAA
This sequence comes from Petrophora chlorosata, assembly GCA_951640565.1. Taxonomy (NCBI): domain Eukaryota; kingdom Metazoa; phylum Arthropoda; class Insecta; order Lepidoptera; family Geometridae; genus Petrophora; species Petrophora chlorosata. The sequence goes on along the minus strand of OX621194.1, from coordinate 3,550,642 downwards.
TATCCAGCGTCTAGATTTTTTTATATAACTGAATGACCAGACGAGCTGGTCGTTTGCCTGATGATAAGCAATACGCCAGCCCATAACAATAACAGCACCACCCAGAACTTTGCTTTGCAAAATCCTGCGCGGCGCTGTACTGCGCTCGTCACCCTGAGACAATTAGCTGTTGAGTCTCATAATGCCCAGTAATTTCGCTTAGATTGAACAATTTCATTAAAACGACGCCAACCGACGAAGATTCTATTAAAATAATTAGAATTTATAGAATCTGAAGACTACCTTAAAAGCTTTAGGTTCAAAAACTTTACTCATGAAAACTCGTATAAACTTGCGGTCAGTTCGCTTACGGGTAACTTCCAAGATTTCTGCTTGCATGCTAGTTTCAAAAGTTATAGAGTACGTAGGTGCGTCTACTCCTTCTTTCGATACTGTCCACCCAAAGGTTGTCTGGAAGAGATCGCTTTAAAAGATAAGACCACCCATTGTATGTGATTGACCACTGTCGCACCTGATGGTAAGTGATGATGCACTCGTGACTTGACATGTCTTTTTCCGTTTTATTTGAATCTAGCATTCGGCCCGCCTGACGGTGCGCGCCCACCGTGGTCTACATAGACCATGTGGTATATATGTGTGTTGATGACCCTGTAAAGCCCTTTTTTCATTTTATAGCTCCGCGGAAATTTTGTTCTTAACCGACTTTAAAAGGAGGAGGTTCTCAATTCGATTGTTTTTTTAAATATTTGTTTGTTACCTCAGAATTGTTATTTATAAACCGATTTGGAAAATTATTTTGGCGTTGGGTTCAGTTCATGTGGTCCCATATAAATTTCATCGACATTCAACCATGGACTTCGAAGATACATCAGAATTAAAGTCGGTCTTTGTTGTTATAAAATGAATTATTTTATTAAGCATGCTAATTTAAACACAACGTTATGATAACAGATTAACGGCACGCTGAAATTTTCATACACAAAGAGAAAACGTTTTTCTACCCCTAAACATTAACCAAATTCGATGAAATTTGGACATGTAAGAGATGTTATCATTATTGAGGTTTGTAAGTTTTTATTTTTTCGATAATTTCTATAGAATTTGAATAAATGGGCCCAAAAAACTCGATATTTATTCGACATTTTTTTTTGAAGTTTGGAGGCTGTTAACTTTAAAAATAGATATAAACTCAGAAAAAGGAAAACCTATAAACCTACTTTATTCTCCATTTAAGAAATTGAGACCAAATTTACCAAATTTGGTTGAGATTGAGTGTGGTAAAAACGTTTTCTCCCGAAATGCTAATGTTAACAAAAATCTGAAGTTGATGCGAATTTAGTTAAATTATTATTATTTAGTTAATTTATTTTATTTAATTTACGCATTTTCTGCGAGACCGTAAATCATTATTCAAATACCTAGTGCTCGCTGGCTGCGGCTGTGCCATATCCTCTTAAAACGAAAATCTTAAATAAAACCCGTAGAAAATAAATGACAACGAAAAAACAATATTCTTGTATACCTATATATACCTAGTGTATTTTATGAAGAATCAGTTCAAATAATCACAAAAACGACTAAACGGATTTTGAATTAATTTTGTAAGTACAATGTGAAACTGGAATAGGACATTATCTTCTCGGAACCACGCGGGTGAACCCGCAGGGCTCAGCTAGTGTTTTATTTTTCTAACTACTTGTAAGTGATAAAAAAATCTGACACCATAGGGAGTTTTATTTTTTTCATTATTCTAGAAAGCATCATACATAACGCTGCTTCCTATTTTTATGGCAATCTAGCTAATTACATAATTAGGCTAATAAGTAATTTTAATTGAACTTAAACTGATACATAGAATAATACCTACTAAGAATGTGTCCATTAACACTTGTTTTTTATGCTTATGCACTGTAGGTACGAAGCTACAAGTACATAGCCGGACACCGATGACGGGTCGCGCGTCGTTACACGTGCCGCGTCAGAAGAGATATGAGCTATGCGATAGAAAGAAAGGCGCTCTGTAGGTTAATATGACTGGTAGGTATGCAGCGCTACGCGAGCTGAATTGAATTTTATGGCGTCATAGCAAGAGTCGCTATTTTTTTAAATTTCTTTGCGGAGTGATGCTTCTGTCCCTTAGTATTCTGTGGTATTATACCATAGGGAGGGACACTCTCTCACTCAAGAAAATCTCTCACTTACCATGTACGAATATGTGAAACTTGACATTGCTAATTTCATTACTTGATTGACGCAAATTTTCACTCTAAGTACCTGGCTTAGGTAAGCAATACTTAAATATTAATGCATTACATTTTCGAGATGGCAATCAAAATGTTAATGAGGTCTCAGCAATGATGATTAAATCTTCTCAAATGGATTGCAAATTGTTTGACTAGCGATTTTAAGATAGGTACCTCTTTTTTTGTGGTACTGTTTAATGAGATAAGATAAGATACATTTATTTGAATTCCAACAAACATCACATTTTATAAACATTCAGAAGCGATTGACACATTTTTTTATTACTGGTTGGAGAACATAAGTACCTAAACTACGAGACCTGTGTTTTGGCCGAGATGAGAGATGACCAGGTCATTTGCCTTATAGTAAGCGCCTTGCTTGCCTATAATAAGCAATACCACCAAGGACTTTAAATACCATAAAAAGCACTGCGTACCACTGCATTGCGCTCATCACCCCGAGACATAACATGTTAAGTCTCATATGCCTAGTAATTTACGAATTAATTAATTAATAATTCTTTATTGGTAAGACCATAACACAGAAAATTAACAGCTTTAGACATACTTAACAAAATGAGTGTCATAAAGGGCGGTCTTATCGCTAATTCATTTATTCATCAAAAAATGTACACGTCTTATTTTTTGTTACCACAAAACGGAATGAACGTTATTTATCTACATTTCATCCCGTATGAAGAGTGCGCATCTAAATATAAAATACAAGAGATTCATATTTCGTCCCAGCGAGGAGCATCCGGTATTACAGAATAGAAAATATTTTTCATTGCAGCGATGAAAAAAATATAAAAGGAAAGTCCGATTGCCGGTTTCATATGTCTCGCTTAACGACATATGTGTTAAAAAAGGTAAAAAAGATGTTTTATCGTGTCAGGTGCCACGGTGCAAGCGCGCGGCAACTTTTTGTCGAACTTTCCGAACAATTCTCCCGTTTGTAAGTTTTTTCAACGGAAATATTAGTTGGGAGTAATTACAGCCGGTGCGGAATTATATACTTTGCCATTTGTTGCCTGTTGCAATGTTTTGTAGCTGCAAGATGTTTTGCTTTGTTTTTTTAGTTTGTTCGCCAGTAAACATGGTTCATAAAACTTAGGGTTAAGCAGTAAGGTTTAGGCTTATAATAATTCCATTATAATCAGTATAATGTCATACATTTTTATTTATTAATTAATAACTATTTACTAAAAAAAACGAAAGTAAAAAAAAGTCATTATAAAGATACTAAACTATATAACACTAAAAATGTATGTAGATAAATTATAATTATTAAAATATAAGTTATTATAATTATTTAATTTCATTTTTTTTTATTTTGTTGTAGGTTAGTTTAGTTTTTATCATTCTATATGTTTGTACATAATCGTTAATTGGTTCTGTAAATAAATTTAATTAAAACAATTAAAATTTATTGCAAACATTATTAAAATATTTATATTATGAATATAATTATTATACAATATATTACTAATATACTATATATTACTTTATAATATAATTATATTATAAATATAATAATTATATTGATTGGTGATTTGAGGATTGATTGTCTCCTATGAAAGTACCTTTGCGGTAACTATATACTATTATGTAGGTAATTATTATTATAATACTAATTAATTTCATGTTGGGATTTGACTGTAACTTGCAACTCCGTGAACCCGTACACGTTCGCGCGCCAACCGCGCGGACGCCGCATGAAATCTTTTTTTAATTTCATGTCGAATAAACGCACTGGTAAGCCTACGTCTAATAGAATAAAACTCAATGGCAGTTGTCATTAATGAACTGAAAAAAAAGATCTGCAATGCGATAATGTAGGTATCTTTTATTTCAATAAATTTGAGTAAGAAACCGGTTTCGATAATGGCTTTTTGATCACGTTACCCATTCGTTGCAATCAAACGTCAACAAAAGCTCCATTGAAATAAAAATCAGTTTTGACAATCAAAATTTATATCAATAGGTATATAAACTATTGACAAAATAACCGTATTACACAGTAAAATTGCAAAAAAGTAGGGCGTATAGTTAACGATTAATAGCACAATCTCGCTTTGTAAATTTGTCGGGTTAACTCCGGTTCACCTTCAAATTTATTTCTATTTCTAAGTTATTTCTATTTCTATAGAAATAAATTTCTATTGCACATAGGTTCGCAACATGCGACGTTTGCAACAGATTTATGTGCTCGCTCTGCTGATATTTATTTTTTAGTTTCAGCCAAGAAAAAATTACGTCAACCCAAGATGTTTTTACCCTGCCGCCGTACCGCATTTTCCACATGAATGCATAGACAACGAAGATGTCAGTAAAGATGAGTGTAACTAAAATTCTATCACTTTTCAAGAAAATTAATTTGTCCTTAAGCCTGCGATGTTCGTAAAATTGTAGTAATCTCTGTGATGCTCTGAATAAAAAGGATAATTTATTCCAACCTTGCCTCGGGTTTCGTTGGGTCCAGTGAGTATTAACAAAAGAAAGTCTAGATATTTTAGTTGTGGACTTCAAGCAATATGTTACCGTCGCGTCGAGTGTCCAGACTCTAGACGACAGCCTGGTAGCCTCTACTAGATATGAAGTGAACACTGGTTTGGCCGGATACGCGGAGATCCGGATAAATTGTGTTTCTAAATTGATTCAGAATATAAAAATAGTTCTCAATATATTGCATAAACCCTTTATTGTATATCAGTAACATAAAAAAACTAGATAGATAGATAGAAAACACTTTATTGCACTTAAAAAAAAAATACAGTTTATACATAATTGCTTATAAGTACAATAGTCGGTCTTATCTCTAAACAGCGATCACTTCCAGTCAACCATAGAGTAAGGAAAACAATATTTTAAAGACAATAGTGTTCAGTTACAAGTAGGACGAATGTAAATTATAACACTTAAATGATTAAATATGCTATAATATATATAAAACTATTACAGATAAACTATATAACTATCTTATCGCTTAGAGAGATCTCTTCCAGACACGTATTAAGTTTATATAGCGACCGGCCTCGGTTTCGCACGAATGCAATTTACTAAATGTGGTGTCTGTTTGTCACGACTTCATTACAAAAAAAAAATCTCTACTAGTTCAAAGTTCTGGATGGTGCTGTTATTGTTATGGGCTGGCGTGTTGCTTACCATCAAGCAAACGACCAGCTCGTCTCATCATCCAGCTGCATAAAAAAATACTATACTAAAACTTAATTAGAATGTATTGTAGGTACATTATTGGTAGGTATATATTATTGGTGTAATATATACCTACATTATATTATACAACACTGTTCATTTATTTACAGAACCAATTAACAATTATTTACAAATATATAGAATGATAAAAACTAAACTAACCTACAACAAAATTAAAAAAAAAATTAAATTAAATATAAAACACATGTAGAATGTAGGTACATATATATTAAACTTTCGTAAAAAAAACTAAATTATAGTAAAACCGCTTCGATCATATATATCGAAGTAAAACCGTATTAAAATCCGTTGCGTGGTTTAGATGAAGTAACCGGAGAAACAGAAATGAGGAATTTATTTAATATTATTTATTATTATTAGATTCAAGATAGTTTTGTATCGGATTCGCGGTCAGTTTGAAATATGTTGATTTTAGAATCGGCATATCCGATAGGTTTTAGTTTCTAAGTTGCGTGTTTATCCACACTAAAATATTATGAATGTGAAAATTACTTTACTCTGTCTATCTGTGTGTTACTTTATCATGGCAAACGGCTGATCCGACCTTGATAAAATTTGGCACAGGGAAAGCGTGTTAAATTTTGATAATTTTAAATTTAACACGTGGTTCCCGCGTGTCGCTACATAACCAAATCCCACGTGGACAAAATCGCGGGCGGCTGCTATTTATACCATTAATGCGAAAGTTTGTTTGTAAATGTGTTTGCGTGTTTGTTCCTTCTTTACGCTGGGACGGCTAAACAGATTTGAGTGAAATTCGGGATAGAGTTAGCTTATACCCTGGGTTAGCTTAACTCATGGGAACTTTATCCTGGGAAACCTCGGGTGAAACCGAAGGGCGCAGCTAATATATACCAAGTATCGTGATGCCATTGTACCATATTGTATTTCTCAATATAGCGAGCAATTACGTTTAGTTCTTTCTATTTCTAACCGACCAAATACCGGAAAAATAACTAAGATTATTTCCTCTCTCTAACCTACGTTATTACGTTTTTATGATTTATCGCGGTAAATAATCCCAGTACGTTGTAATTTTGGCCGTTATTACACAACCGTCGGCCAGCGGCTGCGACCACGGCTTCAAAACAACAACCTACGAAAACGACAAGAGATAGATGGATACATAGTATACGTACCTAACCCTAACTATTATAAAAATCACCGGCCAAGTGCGAGTCGGTCTCGCGCATGAAGGGTTTCGTACTATTATCTATAAAAACGGCAAAATATCATGTCTGTTGTATGGGAGCTCCCTTAAATATTTATTTTATTCTGTTTTTTTAGTGTTTGTTGTTATAGCGGCAACAAAAATACATCATCTGTGAAAATTTCAACTGTCTAAATATACGGTTCATGAGATACAGCCTGGTGACAGACGGACAGACAGACAGACAGGCGGACAGCGGAGTCTTAGTAAAAGGGCCCCTTTTGGGTACGGAACCCTAATTACTACACACTGATGAACCATCAAGGAGACAGGTCTGATCAGCTACGTAGCTGCCATCTTCCAATACATCTACATATGTATGTAATCCTGTGATATAGAAGTTTAAAGCAGGTTCGCTAGCAAAGTCGCCATGTGATATAGAAGTTTGAAGCTGTTAGCTGGCAAGGTCGCCATGTGATATAGAAGTTTGAAGCTGTTAGCTGGCAAGGTCGCCATGTGATATAGAAGTTTCAAGCTGTTAGCTGGCAAGGTCGCCATGTGATATAGAAGTTTGAAGCTGTTAGCTGGCAAGGTCGCCATGTGATATAGAAGTTTGAAGCTGTTAGCTGGCAAGGTCACCATGTGATATAGAAGTTTGAAGCTGTTAGCTGGCAAGGTCGCCATGTGATATAGAAGTTTGATGCAGGTTTGCTGGCAAGGTCGCCATGTGATATAGAAGTTTGAAGCTGTTAGCTAGCAAGGTCGCCATATGATATAGAAGTTTGAAGCAGGTTTGCTGGCAAGGTCGCCATGTGATATAGAAGTTTGAAGCTGTTAGCTAGCAAGGTCGCCATATGATATAGAAGTTTGAAGCAGGTCCGCTGGCAAGGTCGCCATGTGATATAGAAGTTTGAAGCTGTTAGCTAGCAAGGTCGCCATATGATATAGAAGTTTGAAGCAGGTCCGCTGACAAGGTCGCCATGTGATATAGAAGTTTGAAGCTGTTAGCTGGCAAGGTCGCCATGTGATATAGAAGTTTGAAGCTGTTAGCTGGCAAGGTCGCCATGTGATATAGAAGTTTCAAGCTGTTAGCTGGCAAGGTCACCATGTGATATAGAAGTTTGAAGCTGTTAGCTGGCAAGGTCGCCATGTGATATAGAAGTTTGAAGCTGTTAGCTGGCAAGGTCGCCATGTGATATAGAAGTTTGAAGCTGTTAGCTGGCAAGGTCGCCATGTGATATAGAAGTTTGATGCAGGTTTGCTGGCAAGGTCGCCATGTGATATAGAAGTTTGAAGCTGTTAGCTAGCAAGGTCGCCATATGATATAGAAGTTTGAAGCAGGTCCGCTGGCAAGGTCGCCATGTGATATAGAAGTTTGAAGCTGTTAGCTGGCAAGGTCGCCATGTGATATAGAAGTTTGAAGCTGTTAGTTGGTAAGGTCGCCATGTGATATAGAAGTTTGAAGCAGGTTCGCTGGCAAGGTTACCATGTGATTTAGAAGTTTGAAGCTGTTAGCTAGCAAGGTCGCCATGTGATATAGAAGTTTGAAGCTGTTAGCTGGCAAGGTCGCCATGTGATATAGAAGTTTGAAGCAGGTCCGCTGGCTAGATCGCCATGTGATATAGAAGTGTGAAGCAAAATAAAAATATGCAATTTTTGTTCTCTCGTAAATCGAGTTCATGACTCCTTAAACCACTTTGCTCTATTTGTCTGTATATTATTTTCTAATAAAGAAGTCATTTTAAGGACATGTTGTCAGTGACTACCTTTATTAACGTATTACTAACACTAGCTGCTTCCTGCGGTTTCACCCGAGATTTTCCGGGATAAATAGTTGCCTATATCTTTTGGAACTAAAGAACCTAAATACTAAATTTTATCAAAATCCGTTCAGTGGTTCTGGCGTGATTGAGGAACACCCAACTTTCCATCCATCCATCTATCCATCCTCACAAACTTTCGCATTTATAATATTATACACGTAGCCTGAAGTGTGATCACTACGTTTTAACAAAAGCACTCGTATTTTTTTTATTAAATCCATTAATAAATATTAATTTAATTTATTTTAATTAATTTATGTTTCAAAAAATAAACTTTTTCACAATGTAAAGGCTCAACGGATTTGAATAAAATTCGGAATGGAGATAGTTGGATTAACACTTAGACTACTATTTATCCCGGGAAACAACGGGTGAAACCGCGGGGCGCAGCTAGGTAAATTATATTTGGCTTTATAATACTGACAAAAACTACCAGAAGCAAACGCTATCTTCCTTTACTCTGAGATAGATAGATAGCAGATGGATTTCCCTGTAATTTAATAACAAGTTACAAGAAACATGTAAGTAGCTGAACACGACAGCAACTTCATTATGTGCAAAGTTTTTTCATTATATCGTTTTACCGCATATTAATGGCATGATAAACTCACGCGGTGTATCTTTAATATTTTCTTGCCTATTCAGGAGGGAAGGGAATATTTATGGGGTACTTATGTAACTATAGCCGTTATATTAATTAACTGCTTTATTTACTGTCATAATCTTAGGTGGAGCTGAAAAACAGCAATGCTGTGAGTCTAACCTTTTCGCGACTCTGTATATAAGTATAGCTGTATTATTATATGTTATTATCTCTTTTATGTGTACCTACTACATTTAGTTTTCTTTGCTAGTAGTGAGTATGGTAAACAAATATGTATTTTATAAACTGAAAAATAAAATCCACGTGGTTCGATCTAACGAAGAATCGAATTGTCCAATTAATCGAACCAACTGAAAAAAAACACATTGTCCATTGGACCAACTGGAAATAAAGTTCACATAGTTCGATTGATCTAACCATGCAGTGGAACCACGTAGCCACAGCCAATGAAGTTATATGGCTCATAATACACACATGATTAATGCATTAAAAATGTAGTACTTAGTGAAAGAAGATCTATTAATGACGTTAATCACGAAGTATCTAAGTTGTGGTATGCGATCATAGTGGCATAATTATTATTAGTGGAGCAGATGCATCAAAAGAAACTCCATGGATCAAAGTGGAGGGGCCTAGATAAGTATTTATCAGTCTATACTCGTGCTATGATGTGATAAACAATAATAGCAGATTGTTTTACGAAAGCCGCAAAATAATATTTTTACCGCGAGGGCGTGGGGGAGATTTCCCTGTAATTTAATAACAAGTTACAGGAAACATTTGGGTTCAATGTACATCTTAAGAACAGCCAAGGAGTGAAACGCATTGCCTGCGTCTGTTTCCTAACAACTACAACCTGGGAGTCTTTAAATCGTGAGTGAACAGGTATCTTCAAGGCGAGCGTGTTACATACGTCTTAGACCACATTATCGCTTACCATCAATTGAAAAAATGCAAACTAAAAAAAACATTACCCGAGGAAAAATTATTCCGAGTGATACACTCCACTTCTTTAGTTCATTTTTGTTCTATATTAATACGGCGGGCACGCCGTGCGGCCCTAACTAACCTGTCAGCAACTTTTTTCATACAATATTTTCATTCGATCTCTTTGGCGTGGAACACAGAAGCAATATTCTTGTTCCTAATTTAAATTACTTCAGTCCTACTTTGCTCGCACTTATTAAATAACCAATCATCGTTTTTCAAATAGATGAAGTGAAAACTACATAACCTCATACCACCGACTCTATTCTATCATAGGACAACCAGGCTATGCGACATCAATACATGGTAGACATCCCTCCTGTACGAACACTACGTTTTGCTTCCACGTTCATCTTTCGAACAGCCAAGGAGTGGAACGCATTGCCAACGTCTGTATTTCCTGCCAACTACAACCTGGGAGTTTTCAAATCGAGAGTGAACAGGTATCTTCTAGGCGAGCGTGTTAGATCTTAGATCACATCATGGCTTACCATCAGGTGAGATAGTGGTCAAACGCAAGCCTATAAATAGTAAAAAAAAACATGATTTATTCAAGGCAACCTCTGAAAAATACACAACATTACGGTAAGTCCATAATTTCCTGTTCGGTGAAAAACCGCGACCGCATCATCACAATTTATCAGGTGGGAATAAAATGCTAATTAATTTTCTGAGAAACTCAGACGACCGACGTATTTATAAGTAAAAGTCGGAAATTGGAATTGTGGGTGGCGCCAAAGGGAAGAAAACAAATTTTCTCCAATTTACTTAATCTTAATCCTTACTAATATCAAAGTATAAAAACGAAATTTTTATATTAAGCTAATATTACATTCGTAACTAAATTTATTTATTTTTCTGTTCTTCCTTCATTTCATGAAATTTAGCACCGAGAAAGCTAAGAACTGAAAAAGATGATATAGTAGGATAGTTTTCATCTACGAAACATTTTGAGCTTTCGAGGAAAACGGGAAGAACCATAATAAATAAATAAAGCGGTTATCAATACGCTGACCATCATGAAATATATCAATGGGCACCCGGATGGGCGCCTGCCCGATATTATTTCTTGTCTATGTAAGATCTCGATACTTCTTTCAAAATGGCCCGTTTTAATTTACGACCATAGTGAATCCAGACCATAGTTATTCTGCTACCAAGCAGTAGTGTGCAAGCATTACTGTGTTCCGGTTTGAAGGGCATTGTAGCCAGCGAAATTACTGGGCATATATGAGACTTAAATCTGATGTCTCGGGGTGATGAGTGCAATTCAGTACTTTTTATGGTACCTATTAAAAATTTTGGGTGGCACTGCAATTGTTATGGGCAGGCGTAGCGCTTACCATCAGGCAAACGATATGCTCGTCTCATTAGACAGTTCCAACAAAAAACTGTATTGAAAAAAGGTGTGTCAAATATAGTGGGACAATTCGCCAATTTGGGAACTAACGGTCCCCGTCCATTACCTATACCTATTCTCGACCTATATCCTCGCTTAGGTTATGTACGCAAAAGCTGTTCCTAAAATCAAGGCTGAAGATGTTACAGAGTACGTTGAGAAGAAGACCAATGCTCTTCTGAGGGTCGTGCGGTTGGAGTCGCGCCACAACGTGAATTTTAATTCTTTTGTGGTGCGAGTTCCTACTGAACATCTGTCGACCTACATGTGTGAGGAATTCTGGCCAAAGGGTGTCGTGTTTCGACGATTCAGAGGACGGCTGCAAGCGTGACACCGCAAGCTGACACCGCGCAGTTGCGTCACATGTCGCCGACAAATCGTGTCACATAAACATATTTTAATATAAATTATATGCATGTTACTTCTATGGTATATATTTATATGGGCCGTAGAATAAGTAAATAACATCTGTAACTTATTTTAATGTTGCCTGAGATAAAGATTAAATAAAATGAAATAAATAATAATAAATAAATAAAACCTATTGCTTCCAACAAATGATAGTTCAGTCAATCTAGATTTTATTTATGTGTTATATCAAGTTTGACCGCAGGGGATGAAAAATATACCAATGTGTAGGAAAAACATCCCCTGATTATCATATCAAAATGTTTAAGCTGCACTGGGATCAGAAAAAATATAATTAATTAAAAACTAATGTGGGGAAAATTGTAATTCCACTTTAATTATTAATTACCGGAAACGTTAAACGTTTGATATGACAATCAGGGGATTTTTCCCTTGGATTGGATTGGATTAGATCGGGATTGCGATTTAGGATTTTTACACATTGGTATATTTTTCATCCCCTGCGGTCCAACTTAATGTAGCATAGGTATCTAAATTTACTGGACTATGAAACAAGTTGGGACTATTTCCTAAAGTCACGACACAATGTTCACAGGACGCTGTCAGCATAGAGCAATATGTCACAGTAAAGCCCGTGATGAATGAGCGGAGAATTCTATGTATGCGTGTCCATGTTAGATAAGCTAGAGGACAACTGGCTGACGAAGTTTGCATAACTCAGACCTTTTCTTGTCGAAATTATTCTTCCTTTTTTGTCGTGTATCCTAATTATCAATTTATTGGTAAAGTATCAAATTTACACGTCAAAATATAATATTATAATAACGCATAAGGATTATAATAATCAAAAATCACAAAAAAATAAAAAATACATCAGTGTAAGTTGGTTGCTGCAAACTTATTCTCGCACTATGAGAATAAGAGAAGCCATATCCCGAGAACGAACTAAATAGTGAGCTGACTACGAAAACCAAAGATAATGAATTTATCTTTGACGAAAACAGTCATAAGCTGTCAAAAACAATTTTCATACAATTGACCTGCGATAACGTAGTTCAATAGATATGAGGGTCCAGTAGTATTGGGTTCCGTATAAGCTCCGCATGGTATTCTTGTTCTGGTTAACAAAGCTACTAGTTGTCGAGGGTTACAGATTGCAAAAGGATATCGCGTTTCCGGATAAACGGTTCATGCTCCCGGAAATACATCCTTTGTAGACAGAAGTATGTCTATCTGAGTCGGTATATACAGGGCGTCCTAAGACTATGGGACATGAAGGGAAAGCACCTTAAATATCGGAGATAGGATATTTTACTGAAAAAAGACTTCATGTTATTTTTAAAAGTACTACACTTACTACTATTTATACTGCACTCAAAGATATTCTAAAAATTATTTGCTTCGCCTGGGAATCGAACCGACTTAAATGTGAAAAAAAAATCACCCGTATTTTTATGAGTCCAATCGAAAGAATGAACAAAAAATAATAATTCTTCTTAAGTAACATAGTATCTTAAAAGAAAGGAACAACGTGAAATTAATCATTTTAATCAAATTAAAAACATACATGAAACTGTCGAAGTCAGTTGAGTATTTTTTGTAAATTAATTATATTTTTTGTAAATTAATTAATTAAATGCTGAAAATGTGATCCCTCTTGTCTTATGCAAATCGCCAATCTTTTAATATGTCCGCTGCCTGTTGATTTTCTTATCATATTATGGTGAATACTCGATATAATATGGCTCAATTCTGTTTGTTTACTTCGCCCACGTTGTCGTATTGCTTATGTATAGCCAATCTTTTATATATCCCCAAAAGAAGTAATCTAACGGTGCTAGATCTGGGAATCTTGCCGGCCATCTAATCGGTCCATTTGTACCAATCCAAGTTGGAAAACATTCATTCAGAAACTCTGCTGCTCTCCGACTATTATGAGCCGAAGCTCCATCTTGTTGAAAAATTAAGTTTTCTTGCTCCGCTGCGGAAAGATTTCTTATCTCATCTATTAAAATTTGAAGTATTTATTCGATGATTTTTTTCACATTTAAGTCGGTTCGATTCCCAGGCGAAGCAAACAATTTTTAGAATATCTTTGAATGCAGTATGACTAACTTTTAAAAATAACATAAAGTCTTCCTTCAGTAAAATATCCTATCTACGATATTTAAGGTACTTTCCCTTCATGTCACATAGTCTTGATACGGTGTAACGTTACGGAGGTCCCCCGGCTAGCTCTACCTATGACCTCCGCACGTACAGTACCTTTCTGGGAGAGAAAGAGGGACTGGGAAGCTGTAATAAAAATTATGTTAATTTGGTGATACTTTTAATACAGTATATAAAACAGTGCTGCTGAGGAAAAGATCTTCTGGGTAATGAAAATTGTCGATAGAGGGAAATGAGAACGTATACTTTGTCGATAGGCTTCTTCTGCCTGTCGAAGAGGGTAAATGAGAACGTAGAACTTTGTCCTGGGTTTGTCCTTCTCCCGAGAAACTGGAAGTTTGTCCTGGGTTTGTCCTTCTCCCAATCCAGGGGACGTTCGACGGTGGTGAGTGGGCCTTTGTTCGGGCCACCAACTTGTGATACCTCACAACAACGGAGCCACAAAAATAATATGGTTTTCCACCTTTAACAAATCGTGAGAGAACCTTTCTCTCTCCAAGCTCAAGTTCAAGTCCCGGTTTTCCTCTTTTTTCCGTTCTCTGTCAGTTCATCAAATTTTGAATTCTGTTTTCTTTTTCCTCAAGGCAATAAAAATAGGTCCTAAATAAATAAGAAATAGGTTTAATGAGTCATGAAAAATGAATGAAGATGATATGTAACACTACAACGGCTTGTATATAAATTTCTCTCTAGAGATATTCATTTAACATCGATATTTTATATCGAATTTACTCGATGTTAGCCACACGATATATCGGATTAATTCGATGTTTTAACAAATATTTATTCTGTTCGATATATCGATATATTTATTTATAGAAACGTCGAATATTTGTTTTTTTTGTCGAATCATAAAAAGAACTAATTTTGACTATAATTATTAATTACAATAGTAACAAAAGTAAATTTCAACACTCAATGATGATTTCAATTCAAAATAAATGTCATTAACAGGTAAATATTAAACTTTTGTAAAAAAGTATTCGATATTGAAAAAATATCGATGTTTTCAAGCGATATATCGATAAACATTGATGCTGGGATCCGATGTTTTACATCGAACATAAGTATCGATATATTTTTTAAGCGGACACCCCTATTTATCTCCCGGGTTCCGTTAGGTTTTTTGTTGGGTAATAATAGCTGCTAAAAATAAGTAAAATAAATTGCACTTGTAGTAAGTTTGTTGTTAATAGAATTTTTGTTTCTAAACAATTACTAAATATTTTCAATAGATGTCGCACCCGTCACTTTAAGAAGGTAAAGAAAAGGTGTGCAGGTATATCGAACACCGAGATACCTGCCGTAGTGGCTCAGATGGTTTAGAACGTTTCCTGTACTGAAGAAGAAAGTCCCGAAGTCAAACCTCTGCTGTGCAAAATGGCTGCGACGAAATATTTTGCATCCCTAAAAAGTTTGTTAAGTTTCTTTTGTTCAGGCCCTAAAAAGTGCCGTTGAGGTAGAGCTTGAAAACTCTATTTAAGCGACCAAATATTTAGGTATATAGATATATATATAGGTATACGAGCAAAATTAACACCACTCGCCAAGGTTCCGAGTAAGAGTAGTTTTACCATTCTTCTTCGTCTTTCTACGTGTGGCTGTGGGGTTTACCTTGAAAAAGACTGAAATCGTTATGGGCAGGCGTAGACTGGGTAGTTACCAAAATTTTACAAAATTGTGGTATCTATCCAAAATTAAATACCCCACTGAGGTTGCAGGTTCGATTCCCGTGACAGGACAAATGTTTGTGCACAGAAAAAACCGCAAGCATTTGTTTCGTATCTGGGTGCTGGGTGTTGTTGGATCACGGTCTTCGTAGTTCCTGTGGTTCCCTAGATACTGGGAATCTTAGAAGGGCCAAGATCTATGTATGTGATCGTTGGGCGTTATTTATTATTTATTTATTTAGTGTTATATACAAAAATATTTGAAATAAAGGTAAAATTGTTTTTAAGCTATTGCATAGCTTCTATCGCGGGCCTTGAGCGTGGAGACCGAATCCAGAAATTCCGTAACGAAAATAACCTAACAGCCCCCACTCCGAATGCTATGCAATAGCTTTACCGCGGCAGTCACGGAGTGCCACACGTCTTTTTTTTTAATTAAGCTAATTATGTAGGCTACAGGTAGGAGGATGCAATATAAAACCCAAAAGCATGTTTAAATCATATAATTAGATTAAAAAAATACAATATTATTCCTACTATCTAATATGTGGCGACGGTTCGATGTGAGAAACCGAAGTCTGGGGGAAACAATGGTAAAAATGAAAGAGGAAACGTTATGCTGCGTCGGCGCCTCGTGGAGTCGCGGCAGCGCGGCAAGCTGTTGCCACACGAAACTGGTCCTTACGTATCAAGCTAAACAACAATGAAATTTAAAACAAAAGAAAAAGGACAAAAATATCACTTATGTACGTGCTTACGTATGAGTGTATGCGAGGGGGGGTGTATTTGTTGGTGTGTGCGTGTATAATGCCCAGGTAATTTATTCACTGTTTTAGTTGTACACGTGTTAATAAACACCCACTCACAGAAATAGGATTAAACCTACAGACAAATAATATCTCTAATATAAAGTTCCTTCTAGTACTAAATGAGGGAAGTTTCAAAATCCCCCATTGTGCTCGTGGACTGTTTTGTCATAATCTTTGTTCAGACAAACATGAACAATAATCCCGAGTTCGCTAATGGAAACTCAGAAACTATCAACAATAGACGTGTGAGTTGTGCTATGTTTACAGCAGCTGGACCTCGTCCGTTTGGAACGAGGATTAGGTATTTAGCGTTTATATTGGTAACTGCTAATTTTAATATCATTTTTATCGTGTAAGTATCCATTCTTTAACGGCTATCTATAACGTTTGATGTTAATCGACGATGTGGCTGAAGATGGAGAGCGATAAATGAATGATGAATGAATGATGAATGAATGCATGAATGAATGCATGAATGAATGAACGATGGGTGAATCTAGAGGAAGTCGGCAGTTAAGTATGTGCGTCAAGACCGCGGGAGCGACTGCTCCGACACGTGTTTATGACAAACATTTTTATCTGTTTCAAAGTTTAATTATCTATGGAAATGTTATGTTATCTTTAGTAATTGACTCACCCTCACTCTCTCACACATCTCGTTCTCGCGAACATCACGCGCGCTCTTTTGTATTTCAAATATTAATATTTAATTAAACCAAATAAAAATACTTTTCTTTATGTTCCTTGAACATACTTATTCCGTGATAGTTCCCCAAACATAAATAATAATTTTATTTCATATTAAGCTATATTTTGAAACTATTTATTTTATTACTATTGTAACACTAACTGCGCCCTGCAGTTTTACCCACGGTTACCTGACATTACTAATTTTATAGGTACTAACTATTGACTACGGAAATAGTAAAACCTAATTATTATTGATATTTTAAATTTGTTAGTTCTCATAAATAATGCTATTTGTCAATGAAAAATTAAGTTATAAATTATATATTTATTTTTAATTTATTATACTATTTATTGTGATAAGTTTGCACACCTCACGGTTATAACATAGCGATCTATAATATTAATTAAAATCTATAATAACATTGTATTTTTTACCTATGTTTATGCAAATAAATGAATTTTGAATTTTGTGAATGTAATGGCAATAAAAGTTTTTAACCATATTCCTAGGGCTATCAGAGAGCTCCCATATACTTTTTTTAAAAACAAACTGCAAAAGTGGTTAATAGAAAACTGCTTTTACGACATGAAAGAATTTTGGGAATTTAAAACATAGTAGATGAATGATTATTTTTTGTTAAATTGTGAATTATTGTTGTTGGATTAACTTATTTTAAATATTGCAATTGTATGACATGTGTATATAATAAATATTATTTAATTTAAAACAAATGACATGACACTTTCTATACAATTTATTTTGACATTATTGCGAATAGACATTGTGAATAATTTAATTTCAGTAATGAGTAATAAATTGAAATGTTTCATGTAATTAATATCATAATTATTGTAAACTTGTAAGAATTCATTTAATAATAATATATACCTACTTTTTTAAATTTTGCATGCCAATTTCTGGTGAAACATGCTGAACTATTTTATAAGTGTGACATCATACCTGTACCTACCATGTCTCATGCAAATAAAACAATTTCATTTCAACAATTTCATTTCATTTCATTTCATTTCATTTGTTTCGCGGGATAAAAAGTAGCCTCTGTCCTTTTCCAGAACCTAAGGTACATACATACCAAATATTATGAAAATCCGTTCAGTAATTTATGCGTGATTGAGTCACAAACATCCATCCATCTATCCTCACAAACTTTCGCATTTATAATATTAGTATGAAGATTGTAGAGTAAGTTATTCAGATTTGTAAAGGTTTATATTCCAGTTTCTAGTGCAACATGCAGAATTATGTAAGCGTCACATTATAATTTAGAGAGCGATTGTGGCTCAGTGAGAGCATGTGCGACTTTCGATAGGACACACCCGAGGTCGAATCCCGCTGGCCCGCACCACTTACTTTCTTAAGTTATGTGCTAATTTAACACTGGCTCTGAAAACGGTGAAGAAAAACATCGTGAGGAAACCGGCATGTCCAAGAATTAATCACGAAAATTCAAGGACATGTGACCCACCAATCCGCACTGGGCCAGCGTGACGGGTTATGGCCCATACTCTCTCTACGAGGAAAGGCCCGAGTTCCAGCAGTGGGAGCGTAATGGGCTGATGATGATGATCATAATTTATACCATGTTTCATACAAATAAACAATTTTCATTTCATTTCATCATCTCAATCAATCAATCAAATCAATCAAAAGTTACTAATTCATTATTTTCATCACAGACGCACTTATGAACGTCAATTATTACAATGACTCTAACACCGGATTGGAAAAAACTCACTCAGAAGATACGGCAAGAAACTGAGGGGCATTTTTGTTACAATATTTTATGTTTGTTTTTGATAATATTATGTTTCTTATGTGCTAGTTGGCTACTTGGCAGAAGCGAAATGTTCCATGCATCTTTGTCTTCTATATAATTACTAACTGTATAGTATTATGCTTTTTTCATTAGAATATTTTACACACGCAATTTGAATCTACTTTCTGTGAGCTCCGTTGTACATTTTGGAATTTTATTGTAGAAACGTACGCAATTGCCCATGAAGGACTTATTTGATTTTAATCGACTTTAAAAAAAGGAGAAGGTTCTCTACTCGATGGTATTTTTTTATTACTATTATGTCGCTCTTTCTCACGGGTTATACACCCGGTCCTTTGGAAGGCTTGCGCGGGGACATGACGTACAGGCCTCTTAGAGCATTTAATTTAGATATGTAATGGGCCACACTTATTGGGGACTGACTGTCTCTAAGTGCAACGTTAAGAAAATGCAATCAAAGACAGCCCCCGATAAATACGAGGACTATTATTGGAGATATGGAAATTACTTGTGATTGGGCTATTGAGGGGAATTTTTCATGGATGAAAACCGGTCTATGATATGAGACCTCGGCACCCGCCATTTCCGCCCACTAAACGGGCTCCCTTTAAGGGCGGCCGTTCATTGGCGACGAGAGGGGCAACGTTGATGTGGGTGAATAAAGGGTGTCGAGAGGTGTGCTGCAGTTTCACTTAAACGCTACTCCTGGCGTTATGCCCTTTAACAGTTCCACCCTTGGAGCTTAGTTCTTAGCTCTTGCATCTTCTCCCCCGGACGGCCAGTTAAGGCAAGCCGGGGGTCAGGAGTCTCATTTAGCCCCAGGGAGAATATCGGGGTAGGCTCAGCGTCGCCACGCACCGTCGACTCGCCACAAAGTCGCTCCTGACCCCTTATTATTATTATTTATGTTTCTTACCTCAGAACTCCGTCGTTCATGAACCGATTTGGAAAATTCTTTTTGCGTTAGATTCAGTATAGATAGCTACGAAGTGGTCCCACATAAATTTCATCGATATTTGACCATAACCTTTGAAGATACATTGAAGTCGGTTTTTTTGGTTTTTCAAAACGTATTCATGTACTCAGTCTAAACCGAGGCACTGCAATTCTCGCCTTATTTCTAGTGTAGTCTCAAAACAGAAATGTCTTCCTTCATGTTTTTGTAATATTGTTTAATCTGTGTAACATACCAAAATACGGTACCTAATATACATGACGGGCATTAACAAACCCAGTTCCAGCTCACCATTACTGTATCTCACCGAATCCATTCGCCTGTAAACCTCAAGCCCTCGTAAACCTTGCATTCCGGCCCACACGGCATTGAAGCCGAAGATCACTATTATTTGAAGCGACAATTTGAGCTTCATTGTGATAACCGTAAAACTCAATTGCATTGGCCCTAAAAATGTGGTGTGATTCGGGCGCGGCCTTGTATAAACGGGCCCTATTCTTTCCCTGACTTCTCGGTCTAACTTATACCCTATTAAAAGTAGTAATCAGCTCGAGATGTTCTCATTGGAGACATGGGTAAGCAATATTAATCTGTCGCAAGTGGTGTTTGATTCTATTCCATTGGTTGATCGCGCTAAAAGAATGTATAGTTGTCACGCTCTCAACAACATATGTACTAACTATATAGAACAACAATATGAAAGTTGTTACAAAATCTTTACCGATGGGTCTAAGGATGGCGGAAGTGGAGGCGCAGCATTTCTGGATCCTTTACAGGGATGTTTCGTTAAGCTGAGGATTGATTCCGATATATCGATTATGCATATTGAGTTGATAGCGATCTTGGAAGCATTATCCTACATCGAATCAGTAAATTTTGAGAGATTTGTTATTTTGACAGATTCCAAAAGCTCCCTGCAACACTTGGCTCGTTGTACCTCTCAAACAACGCGAGGCGCACCGATTGCCTATCATATTCTGGAGTCAATCTTACGCTTACAATCTCAAAGTAGGGAAATATCTTTGCAATGGATCCCATCTCATATCCAATTAAAAGAAAACGAAGCTGTGGACCTTTTAGCTAAGCAGGCTACAGTAGACGGAATTCCGTTGGAAGTTGTTCCCCTATTTTCGGATCGTGTTAAATTAATTAAAGAGCAGTGTAGAACTCTATGGCAAGAATATTTCGACGAAAGATCAAGGGAAAAAGGTATTTGGTATCGCACTATACAACCACAGATTTCAAAATTTCCATGGATAGACAACAATGTGATGAATCGAAAATTGTTAGTGACAGCTCTCAGGTTGCGCTCTGCACACATCCCATCAAATAAGTTTGGATTTTTAATGAAAAAAGTGTCATCTCCGAATTGTAATGAGTGTGGAGTTATAGAAGACGTACAACATATTTTGATGGAATGTGTGCGGAACGAAAACTATAGAAGATTTTGTTTTGGCCAATACAACATAATTTTTGATGTCGGATTCTGCAATTCGATCTTAGCTTGCCCATTGTCAGATATAGCTCAACATTTGTATAAATTAGTAGATTTAGGACTAAAAAAGAATTAATTTATTACCATTTTCCTTACCGGACGATATGGTCGCACAGCGACAAAGTCCAAAATAAATTAAAAAAAAAAAAAAAAAAAAACTTATACCCTCATTTTTGCGTCGTGGGTTAAAAACAAACATCAACACCACCGTCGCCTGATTATTACCGGTGCATGAGTATAAAATAAGTAGCTAAGGATTACCAACTATTTGTTCATCCGGTTCACTAATCCTGCGAAAATACGCGCATTGTAACGCCATGTGTACCTTACAATACATAGAATTACTCAGGCTGTTGCCATAATTGAGTTCATTTGGTGCGTTACATCGGTAATTTGGTTAGAGGTTTGTGTCCATTACCTAATTACGATCACGGAACGTCGACACGCCTTGTTGCCTTGAAGTTACGGTAACTGCCGTAGCTGGGATTAATGTGGCAGGAAAAGTAGGACACAGTTGTGTGTTGAACGCTGTTCGATGGACATTGGAAAAGGAGAAGGTTCTCTGTTCGATTGTTATTTATGTTTGTTACCTCAAAACTCCGTCATTTATGAACCGATTTGGAAAATTCTTTTTGCGTTGGGTTCAGTATAGCTACGAAGTGGTCCCATATAAACTTCATCGATATTTAACCTTGGACTTCATAGATACATTGAAGTCGGTTTTTATCGGTCATTTTTTATAAAATGTATACTTGTTATAGTTACAGTAACAAAGGCAAGGTTTAATATCCCGCCAAATGCATAACGCACCTAGGACGTGCATAAGAAAAGAGGTTTCTTTATTGATTGCAGATTTGAGCTTGAAGTACATGAAAGTCCTCAAGCCACAGTTGTGTTAGAAAAGATATTCACAGCATTAATAATGCAGAAAGAAGAAAAATGATTACGCCAAGCGCAATTTTAAACTACGCATCTTCGAAATACGGTTCCAAAGGCAACGTCTGAACCACATGCCCCGTCATGAAAAGTATTATCGGCCTCGCTTTGTTAGCATTCTTGACAAATCCTTTGCGAGTATGCCATTGACTCTAGGGACTATAGCATTTAAATAAAGAACGTATTGAATAATCACACAAAATAATACAAAATAGAGTAACATCCGGCCACCTTCTAGTACTTGCAATTCATCTGATGAAATCTTACACACTTCACTCATTGTTGACCTTCAACCATAATACCTACATATAAACATAAAATATTCATAAATTATTTAAATAATCGCCTGAAAAGAATACTAAGAGCAGAAAGATGAACCGGAAATCGGTTCCGTCACCGTGACTCAAAATGGCCGGCTCGGCCGAAAGGCAGAGCTAAGTGAAGTCGTCACAAAAAATGGTCAATAAACGAAGTAACTTTTGCTACCTTTTTCTTTCATGAATTAATACTTTTTACCGATGTGCAAAAGAGACAGACAGTATTTTGGTACTTCAGTATCGAATCGTATCACATTTGTACACAAAATGTATAGACGCATGTAATCACTCTTTTGCTTTGGATTATGCTTGCCTCTAAAATGCTACATACATTTCAACATAATAAGCGAAAAGGCATACATGCATTATAGCAAACGTAGACATACGGCTCGTTAACTATTACTACGTGATTACGGTTAACGTACGGCACGTGACGACGTGACGACGTACGTAATGATTATATAAACAGACGAAGAGTATCCAAGCCTTCACATTAAACTATGAGAAATGTGGACGGCATAATAATAAGTTATATCAAAAAATAAAAAACTAAATATTATAATATTTAGTTAGAAAATATTATACGAAAGCCCAATTATAGTCGTTTTATTTCTCCATTAACAGTCCTCGCACTTAGAGGGCTGTCTTTGATTGCATCTTCTTAATGATATGCTCAGAGACAGTCCCCGGTAAGTGTTGAGCATTTAGATACATATTTTAATGAAATACTCTTAGAGACTCTACGTGTTAGACACATATCCCCGCGCAAGGGTATACAATTACACTTTTTAATAAAACTTCGTCTGAATAGTGTCAGGGGCAATTTATTATTTCTAAATCCGTATCTCAATATATTTAACTATTTTATCATTACAATTAAACTTTGATTCCCCTCAAAACATATGTGTAATCATATATAATTAAATTAATCCTTTCAATTTTTCGCCCCTCTTCCCGCCCAGTCACCTTTTTTTTCTCTTTTTTTTTTAAACGCGTAGGCTTTTCCATTCAGCCGACGACATACTGGCTCAACCTTATATTTTTTTTTACCTAAATGCAATTGTAGGATTATATTACATGTTATAAATAATTTTAATAAATCGTGACACACTGTACAACCCGTGATTAGCAAGTTATATCAGAATGTTTTTTAGTAAATCGCAAAAATATAAAAAAATATCAGCCATTTCAAAACACCTTGTAATATGGTTTTAAGCAAACTTTCTTATCTAAAACGATTAGTTACTTAGTGTTGAAGTCGTCGTGAAATTTTATGATAATTATAAAGATACTGTAAGGAACCAATGGCCAAGAGCAGTATACTTGCTTCCTTGTGTTTCTTAAGTTCTATTGTTCCGAAAATGTATTTAATTTGTGAATAATTTTATATAGTTTCAAAATTATAACATCGCGATTAAATTCCCTTAATACACGACACAACTTTTGGCAGAGAGGCATACAGTTCTTTAAAGAATCGCTGAATTTCTAACTTCATCACTGAATTTCTAATTAGCAGTTTACAAGTAATAACGAGGCCAAATGATAAGACTGGCACAGAACAAGTAAAGATGGCGTAATAGAAAGAGTATTTTAAGGGTTCCATACCCAAAGGGTAAAACGGGACCCTATTACTAAGACTCCGCTGTCCGTCCGTCTGTCTGTCTGTCCGTCTGTCACCAGGCTGTATCTCATGAACCGTGATAGTTAGACAGTTGAAATTTTCACAGCCCCCTTAGCACAAACCGGAAACAACAAATTTATCCCCTGTTTTTATCCACTTTTTGTTTGTTGAGAGTGGAAAAAACAGGGATAAATTATTTTGTCCCCGGTCTGTGCTAACGGGGCAGATGATGTATTTCTGTTGCCACTATAACAACAAATACTAAAAAACAGAATAAAATATTTAAGGGGGCTCTCATACAACAAACGTGTTTTTTTGCCATTTTTATAGATACCGGAAGGGATACGGATCCTTCGTACGCGTGTCTGACTCGCTCTTGGCCAGTTTTATTTTTTAAAGCCAACGATCCGATTCATAGATCCTAGCCTCTAACTAGGGTATTTTTTGTATTTAGTGAAGAAGGAACTACGAGAACCATGGTCCCTCAACACCTAGACACGTATCAAATACCTGCACTTTTTTTGTGCAGCGTGCACAAACATTAAATTTGGAGATCGCTTTAAGTGATAAGGCCGCCCATTGTAACCTTTCTTTAATTGTTTTTATGTAATGTCTTTAATTTAATGTTTTTAATAAAGCGTTCATCTATCTATCTATCTATGACACAGGCTGTCAATTTGTTGATTTCTTTTAAATCTATCTAGTAATAGTAGTTCTCGTGGTAGGACTCTCGTATGCGGGTGTAGGTACCACCGCTTTGCCATTTATTCTGCTGCCAAGCAGTAGTGCGCAAGCATTACACTGTTCCCGTTTGAAGGGCATTGTAGCCAACGAAATTAATAGGCATATGAGACTTAATATGTGAGGTCTCGGGGTGATGAGAGCATTTAAAGATCTGTAACTGTTATGGGCACGCGTGGTGCTTATAATCAGGCAAACAACTTGCTCTTCTCATCACTCAGTTCCATAAAAAAAATATTATAAATGCTAGCCACATTGTTCGTCTGAATCGATATGCCGAACAGTTTTGTGCCAAAATGCGTGCCGGCTAAGGAAATACCTAGTTACTTTCCTTGTACCATGGCACCAGCATACACATGGCGTATTGACCGTAATTTCTTTTTATTTTTCTACTTTCATTTGAGTTAAAAAGTATATGCACTTACGTAACCTCTGTGGTTGTCTCGATTTTGAGAACAATATGATCAGACTTTTTGGAGGGAAGTGAAAAGTGATACAGTTCGACTTTGTTTTATTTTCCAAACTTTTCGAGTTATTTCGAGTGATCATGTGTAATATCAGTGAAATAGTAATTAACCATTATGTGTTCTTAAACGTGCACGAGTGCACGAGCAAATGAAACAAAATAGAGAAAACATTGCTTTTTACGTTCTCCCAAAAAGTCCATAGAAAGCTTGAATAAAGTTCCACTACTTTATTTAAGCACTAGGAGAGGGTCCGGCTTGTCGCTGTTGACCCTCATTCTCAACAAGAGTATAATAAATAGAATATTAAACTATCAAATAAAAACTACGTAAGACATGGCGGTATGGTCCTAGAGACTTTAACCGAACCGAAAGGGCGAAAAAAAAAAAGATCATATTCCCCCATTCAATTTCCAATTTTCTACCCACAGCGGCGGAGATTCCGCTGATACATACTCGTATTACTAACCAAGGGCTTCTATAAAATTTAATGACATCGACAGAAAGAACACGAAATTTATGAATATTGGAACAAGTTAGTAGACACAACATGGCTATTGTCCATTCTTGGTTTGTCCGAGCACTCGACCGCGAAATCAAGAACTTTATCCTCTCTACTGTGAAACCAACCCTGTCTCTACTTCCACAAGGTTTATTTTAAAACGGTTCTTGAACAAATAGTTTGTAGAATGAATAGGTCGTTTATAAATCGAAGTACAAACTGGAGACTGTAAAATCGCCTTTACGTAACAAAGTTGATCTTCAGCGGTTTTCGGGTGGCGTATCTTTTAAAAATGACTCGTCGCTTGAAAGACTGAGTGACTATTTTCTTTCCACAATATTTACGGTTGAGTCTGACGTTAAGAGTATCACTTGCGAACTAAATTTGGGCGAAATATATGTTAGCTATCATTTTTATTGTTTATTATTAATTTATGATTTTACAAATAATTCATAAAGTCTTCCGCTAAGGTTATATTAAGAAAATGATTCAATGATTTAATTTAATATTTTTGTCACAAGTATTTATTTATATAAATTAATTAATTTAAATTAAAAGAAATACACCCAACGATCACATACATAGATCCTGGCCCATAACTAGGATTCCCTGTATCTAGGGAACCAGGAATTATGAGGACCATGGTCCCACGACACCCAGATACGAAACAAATGCTTGCGCTTTTTTTCTTCTTCTTTGCACAAACATTTGTCCCGTCGCGGGAATCGAACCCACAACCTCAGAGGCTGAAAATAAATAAAGTTGTGAAACGATGACGTTCGGAGGCCGCCATGTTGTCTACTATCCCCTCCAATGAGTATAAAAAGCCGATGTCGGCCCGTCTGAGCGCCATTCGTTCTCCTGCCATGGTAGTGCTAACTTCGATGTAATTTAGCATAAATACATGCGTGTGATTTGGCTAAAAATACGCCGGATATAAGAATATATTAATTGAAATTATTACTAATTTCAATGTAATATATTCTTATTAAAAGTCTTTTCAACGATCCTGTCAAAAGGTAGCGTATTGCATGTGTTTTGTATATAAATATCCACATTGGCCATGTTCAACACGACCCGTATGGAGCGTATAGCGCGAACGCAACGCACTGCCATTTAGCCATACACACATTGGCATACCCGACGCGACGGGTCTGCCTAACGCGGGTGCCTCGCGGACAAATACACACAGAGCGAGAAAATTCATAGATTTGTGTATCATAGATTAGTGCGCGCTACACGCTATATTAACTGATCTACTCGAAAACCACAAGACACTAATGTCGGTGCGTGTTTGACTAAGTGCATGATGATGCGTTGCGTTCACGCCATACGTGCTATCTATCTATTAGCCTTATCACAAGGCGAATTGCGAGCGCTTCGCGGCGAACTCTTGGCGATCTCGCGTTGAACTCTCTTTTTTTGATAAGGCTCTATGTGTCTACGGTGCAAATCCAGTGCGAACATAAAATATAAAAATGTGTACACAATCGAATGGCAATAATTTTATGTAAATAAACAAGACCATGCAGAATCCTTTCCGAGATTTGACGATCCCACGAGAATACCCCTGACCCTTCAAATAGCGATCCTTCCTGTTTTGAGGTACTCTTTTCTTTGTTTATACATGTAAATGAGTAGAGCGTCCAAAGCGGTAACGCTTGCCCGTAACAATATTGCACTTTGAAGTTCGAGTTGCAAGAACTGTAAGGTGTAATTTTTTGACGACTTGATTACAAAACACTGAATTTTCTCCTCTATTCAAAAACGTAATTAGAATGTATTGCACATATTAACCTTCCTTAAAAAGTTCTTAAAAAAACAATATGCCGAAGGTCACGAACATAGACTTCACCATCGTGTAAACGTCGAGGCAATCCAGCTCCTCGACCACACGGATATAGTGAGAAGACTCAAAAGAACTAAACCGTTTGAGTTAGTGTAGTGCTAGTGCTAGTGAATTAGTGTAATGTAGCAATTGTTACCCAGAAAGAACACATGAACAAAGTGTATTCGCCTTAATAGAGACAATAAGATAAATGTTAATGGACACATTCTTAGTATTAAGCTATGTATCAGTTTAAGTTCAAAAGTTAATTTAAATTACTAATTAGCCTAATTATAAGGCTAGATTGTAATAAAAATAGGAAGCAGCGTTATGTATGATGCTACCTAAAATAAAGAAAAAAAAAAGCTCTCTAAATGACAGTGAAAACAGTATCAAAATCCGTTGCATGGTTTAGAAGAAATAAGCGGAGAAACAAAAATGAGCGCGGATAGCGACTGTGTTTTATACTATTTAGACATTTTAGATACTATTTGACTGCAGAAACACTGTCTTCCTGTTAACAAGTGTGCGGGTTAGAAATGTAAGTTTACCGCGGAGCACGCGCTAAGCATCAATTTTTCAAAGCGGCGACCGTGACTGCTGGCCACAAGAACGAGCACGTGACACGCGTGACAATTTGAACCTTTTGCACTCATGGATACGGCTGGAATTTTATTGGCTTGAGCAGGATATTTTGAATAGATACGTTTCATATTTGAACAACATGTTTTGAGACTGGTATAAAAAATATGTTATTGATAGCTTTCCTGCAGTTTTATGATCGTGATAGTTTTCTAACTTGCAGTTTTGCCCGAAGATGGCAGTTTTCCCCTTAGGAGTTTAAAAAAATATATAACGAAAGACTTTGACCCAAGAATATAAAAGGATCCCAAACGACTTGCTCATCTCATCACTCAGTTCCATAAAAATATACTTTTTATCCTGGGAAAACGAACAGTTCCCCAGGAAACAACTATAAGCTGAATTCTACGCGGCTATTCTACTATGCCTACAACCATAACTTTGGTGCAATTAGGTCCTAATCAAAATCAGAATAATCTTTATTGTATAACTGTGTAGGTACATAAACTTAGATCTTAAATATTTACGAATGTTTCAAGTCTATCCATTTTGGACGTACAATATAATTTTAAACACAGAATAAAATAAACTAAAACGGATTTTATTTTAAATTACTCGAAAATTATTTATACCTAAATTTTGATAAAATTCATACCTAGATTTGTTATACTATACCTGCTACTACTACTACTACTATATTTACCTATATATTTACTAGACTAGACATC
The DNA here is from genome assembly GCA_951640565.1 of Petrophora chlorosata. Classification (NCBI taxonomy): domain Eukaryota; kingdom Metazoa; phylum Arthropoda; class Insecta; order Lepidoptera; family Geometridae; genus Petrophora; species Petrophora chlorosata. The sequence goes on along the minus strand of OX621194.1, from coordinate 3,521,524 downwards.
AAAATATTATTTCATGCTATAATGTGCTTTTGAAATAAGCCAGGGCTTTAATTGAATTTTAAAATGTTTACCTTTTAGCATTTTTAAGGTTAATCTATTGTAGATTTTTAATGCCGCAACGTAGGAACTTTTCTGGGACATCGTGTTATGTGCTTGTAGTATGCATATATTAAATTTGTATTTAGTTCTTAAAGTCTCAGCTCGATTCGACTTAATTTTAAAAAAGTAGTTTTATTTTTACGCTCAATAGATCTATGTTTGGCCACTATCTCGCCTGATGTGAAGCAATGATGTGGCCTAAGATGAAGCACATAGATCTAGAGAGAGACAGCAGTTGAGCGGCTGCTCAGACCCGTCTTCCCGATGGTTCACCGAACATCATCCCGAGACACGACTAGGTCGCTTGGCGGCATGGCTTTGTTCGGTGGGTGGTATTACAACCACGGCCAGAGCCTAGCACTCCAAAGCGCGTAAGCGGGTTTCATCACGTTGTATTCCTTCACCGTTTTAGAGCGAGCGTGCAAAATCTGTACTTAACTATAAGTCATTGGTGCAGAGCCGAGTCGGGATTCGAACCCAGGTGCGTCGGATCGAAAAGCGCACGAGTCCCCGCTGAGCCACACTCGCTATACAGTTTTTGTTATTTTTCAATCTTATACCACAACCTGGTAGCTTGTACCTGAAGATAAATAAGGAATATCCAACAATTCGCTCAACGACAGGATTAACAACTTGGCCTTTTAAACTCGCCAATGAAATAAGATAACGGTAAAGAAACAAGAAATCTAAACAAACTTCATGACACAAACGCCCCCCTACTTACAGCAAAGTTTGTCGTAACTTTTCAACAAATGGAGTTAACTTTTCACTTTATTTATTATCGTAATAAATGGCAGTGTCTCCAAACTTTAAAGTAATCTCTGATTTCTAGAAATCGAGACTTCGCAAGTTGGAAGTACATTAGCATCAAAAAGCACTTTTGCTTTTTAAAACAAGCGTTGACTTGAAAATATCGTCATATTTTTAAAGTCGTCTGTTCCAACGAAGTTTTAAGAAAGGAGATGAAATTAAATAAATAACAAGAAAAAAAATTTAATTGTATATACCAACGCCCAACGATCAAATACTTAGTTCCTGGCTCCTAAGTAGGATTTTCTGTATCTAGGGAACCAGAAACTAGGACCATGGTCCCACAACACCTAGACAAGAAGCAAATACTTTTTGTTTTTTCTGTGCACAAACATTTGTCCCGTAGGGAGACTTGAACCCGTAACCTTAGTGGTGTATGAGATTTGAGCCAATCTGCCCAACCACTACACCACAGAGGCCAACAACCTAACATATTTATTCTTTTAATACAAAAAAAAAAAACAACACGCACACAGGGATAAACAATTAAAAGCCAATTTCTTGTCGTATTTTCTAGGCAGTGTTTTTTTGCCCGGACTGTCGAGACATTGTGATAATTTGACGTTCATTAGTCGGTATGTGAAGCTCAATTTGAATAAAAAGAAACTTTGAATTTGAATTTAAAGGTCAAAGTCTAAGTACGGTTATGGTTAAAGTGACCATATCCCTTGCCATCATAGGCGTATGTTTGCCGCCTCCATTAGTACATCCTCAAACAACAACTCGAAGCTTGTAGCCAGCGTAGTGCTACGGCTGCAGCACGCTACGCCACGCGCCGCTACGATGGGCGGGCGGCATCTGGCACGCTGACATATGAGCTGTTCGGGCGCCCATTTCAGAGATTGCCTCCGGATTTGTAACACAATTACATTGTAAGCATTTGACCTTAGAAACCAAATTTCCGGCAAGCTGTATTGAATGCCAAAGTGTAACAATGCTAACCAAACCTGACCGTAATTAACTTTACCTATAGCTATACCGCTAAAATATACGTTGTAAAATAAACTGATTAATTTCAATTGGACTGGAAAGTACCTTTATACATTATTGCCAAGTTGATAGGTATACGAGTAGTCAGTGGGCGATGCAAAAACTAACTACAGTGCATGTGTTCGCTTCATATCTTCATTTGACAGCCTGTGTGGTGTAGTGGTTGGGCAGGATCGCTCAAATCTCATACATCACTGAGGTTGCAGATTCGATTCCCACGACGGCGACGGGACAAATGTTTGAGCACAGAAAAAAAAGCGCAAGCATTTGTTTCGTGTCTGGGTGTTGTGGGACCATGGTCCTCATAGTTCCTGGTTTCCTAGATACAGGGAATCCTAGTTAGGGGCCAGGATCTATGTATGTGATCGGTGGGCGTTATTTATTTATTAAGCTATTGCATAGCTTCTATCGCGGGCCTTGAGCGTGGAGACCGAATCCAGAAATTCCGTAACAAAAATAACCTAACACACCCCACTCCGAATGCTATGCAATAGCTTTACCGCGGCAGTCTCCGAGTACCACACGTCTTTTTTTATTTATTTATTTATATACATATTCGCGTGCAGCTAAATCGACTCACTTTTACAAAATGTAAAATATGTATATTTTTTTTCAAACATTTCTTATATACTGTAAATAAAATTATATATTTTTCGAAAACCTAACTAACTCGCAATAAACCGATGAATAAATGGGCAATGCCGTGCTTGCGTCACTCGGTTGTCACCGCTCGCTGCGAATGACTAATGAGTGAGATTCAAATGTTTATTTTATATGTGCGATCAATTGATGTTATTTGAGGTTGTTATGACCTTTTTGGATGACGACGACGACCTGCTTTACAGAGGTAGAGGAGGCCGGCTGACTATTTGACTTTGACATATGGACGAAACATATTGAGAAAAAGACGGAGAACGGCTGAAGACAGTGGAGATGACCAGGACCTGACCTGACTGACGAAGGTCTGCCTAGCTCTTTAAAAATGGTTCGTTATTGTTCTGTGTATGGATGCAAATAAACCACTTACACAAATAAGAATCGGAGATTTTTTGGTTTTTGGCGTCTCCCAGCCAAGCGATAGTAGGTGTGAAAAAGAAACACTTAGGTTACTTACGTATAGCGTTGTCCTTGTCGCGCTCGATTCGTATTAGCTCATCCCTACAATAATTACGCACACACACAAAACGTGCGGACAGGCCAGTGCGCCAGTAGTAGTACTAGACAGTTAGCTCGGTGAATTTGTATGGAGTGTCGGGGGTCTGCTGGTACTATTGCGTTACATACAGTCAGCGACATAAATAGGTGAACTTTTACAATGTTTTAATGTTAATAACACCGAAATTATACAAATTATATGCAGTTTTTTACGATATTCGCACAGCATATTAACAAACTTTTTAAATGCAAAACATTCAGAGAAATAAGACAAATATTGAAGGTGTTGTCAATTAAAGAATCAGAAATATTCAGCTACTTTCGTCGCTGACCGTACAACTTGATTTAATAGAAAACTAATTTTGACACCAATGATAGCCGAGCGTAGAATTATCTCAGCACGATGGTGTTTTGTCAATATTTAAGAGAACTAAGGCCCAGGTATAAATTTAAAAAACAAATATTTTCACGAATATCTTCCGAGAGATTTTCGTTTATTAATTACAAGTGTCTACACAAAATATAATTAAAACTAATAACGTTAATCGTAGACTGTTGACATTCTGTTAATAAACTTAATTATCTAAGGCCTTGTCAAATTATATTCGACCTAATAAGATTATATATATTTTTTCCCATTAAAACATATTTATTTTTAAAATAGAATCGAATCATCATCATCATCAGCCCATCACGTTCCCACTGCTGGGCCTTCTCTCTTAGAGAGTATGGGCCATAATCCAACACGCTGGCCCAGGGCAGGTTGATTGATATCACATATCACAGCTTTGTCAGATGTCTCGGGGTGATGAACGCAATTCTGTGAAACACAGTGGTTTTTATGCTATTAAAAGTTCTTGGTGGCACTGCAATTGTTACGGGCAGGCGTGGTGCTTGTCATCAGGTGAACGACTTGCTAGTCTCATCGTACAGTTCCATAAAAAAATGTCCTAGATTTTTTGTGAATAATTCTTGGATATGCCGGTTTCCTCACTCGTTTTCTTTCACCGTTTTTAGAGCGAGTGTTAAATATGCACATAACTTAAGATAATCAGTGGTGCGGGGCCAGTGGGATTCAAACTCGGGTGCGTCGGATTGAAAGTTACACGTGCTCCCACTGAGCCAAACTCTCTTCACTCGCTCGCTCACAAAACTCACCATAGTTAAATATGAAATCTATTACTACTAACATACACAATACATGATTATCAAATACAGTCTACACTTGAGAGGCACAATAGAGTCTAAATTATATTCCGTTACATTCTCCCACACACATGGTCCTAACTGCAACGCCATATCTTAAAATGCATATTGCAAAATACAATAGCAAACCCAGTGAAATTTTTACCCTATCCTTTTATAAATAGGGTGTAGTATAGTTAGGAGGGGTCCATAACACTTATATCTTCGCATCTGCGAAGTAATGTATGAATATTAGACGCGGTATCTTTCGAGGCAACTCTTCAGTAATCCCGTCTAAGGGTCTTAAAGGGCCATAGTCATTATACTACGAATTGCGCCCTACGTAACACTCAGTATTGCTGTATAGTAAACATTTCCAACTCACTGGGTATCCGGTATAAATTAGTTAGCTTATTCGGCCAATTTTTGCATCGGTTATCCCACACACTTATATCCCAGTAGGTATCTAGGTTTTAATTTCCCAGTTTCCGGCATATATTCGGCAACATTTTTCTATAAGTATGAGTTCAAAACTTTATGTTTTTTTTTCATAACCAATCGGTTTTGTTTCAATATAAGAGCAAAGTATGGAGAAAATATAGAGCGATTGTGGCTCAGTGGGAGCATGTGTGAGTTTCGATCCGACGCACCCGAGTTCGAATCCCGCTAGCCCCATACCACTGACTTTCTTAAGTTATGTGCGTATTTAAAACTCGCCCTAAATACGGTGAAGGAAAACATCGTTAGGAAACCGGCATATCCAAGAATTAATTACGAAAGTTCAAGGACATGTGACATCCACCAACCCGCACTGGGCCATACTCTGGATTATGGCCCATACTCTCTCTATGAGGAGGCCCGTGTCGCAGCAGTGGAAACGTGATGGGTATTTTATAATATATAAGCGTAACCGTTATATTAGACTGTTTTAGTTGGTCTGGATGAGATGTGAGTTTGTTTACTCTGTCATCCTCTTTGTTTTCGTATCCGGCCAAATCCGGCAAAATCAGAATCCTTTACAACACACCTCCTACACAATGTATAGATAGGTACATATAGGAGGTAGGTATAGATAGGCAGGCATAGATTACAGCGAGCCTATTAGGCTCACAATAATTCTAGATCATGACACTTTGAATGGCCTAAAGCTGGAATCATTAACCATTTAGTAATATTGTGAAATTTTGTTCATTAACTGTTTATATTTTTTAGGGTAAATGATTATAGAATAATTAAAGAAATTACTTTGTGTAAGTGATAGCACAGACAAAGTAATGAAAGCTATCATCTAAAATGAAAAACCGTGGCCTGCGTATTATGGCCAAAACACACTCGATATATGACATTTATATATGACTTTTAAAAACACCTAATTATAAATTAATGTTAATGTTGAATTTTATATGTACAATTAAATTAATTACAAAAATTGATCACTAATTTGATATTCATTAGACCAATAATATTTTGACATTTTTAATTTATTAATTTGGATGACATTGAAAGCTTTTTGAAATTAATTTAATAATAATAATTTGTTTGTATATGAAATCTAATGTAATTTAAATAATTAATAAGAAATTTTATTGCACACCATTGTCATGTAAGAATGTAAGGACTTATTTTTAAGAATTGTATCACCTTTATGTACTATATTCTTGCAATAAATGATTTGATTTGATTTGATTTGATGCTTTCAGCATCGGCGATCGAAGATTCGATCGCTTTTCGGTATCTACAATAGAATAAAAATAGGTTTATTGTGGCAAAATAAGAAATTAAATAAACTGAATGAATTAATCCCAATATAATTATACGCTAAACTACAAAATTATTACAATTAAGAACTTAGTTTCACGTATTGCCACAATACGGCCTCCACTTAGCATTATTGATGATTTAAGTAGTCCATTATAACTACAAATGTAAATACATATTTACTGAAAAAACAGACACAAAATAATTTATGGGTGTCCCTCAGAACTTCTACAGTTCTGTATTTCGACACGAAATTTACTTCGAAAAAATATAGTTCGACGAGTCATTGTTTTGAGTGGTTGTGACTGAATTAAAAAGATAAAAAATAAAATTCGAATTTCTAATTTCTTTTATTCGACAGAAAATACTGCGACAACACAAATATTTCACAACTTCTGTGCACAAATATTTGTTCCGTCGCGGGAATTGAACCGCAGTGGTGTATGAAATATGAGCCTACCTGCGCAATCTATACCACAGAGGCTGTTAAATAGCTCAAAAAGAAATTACGAGATCGATATCCAGTTGATTCGCTCCGGTATTCGTTACCATAAAGTTCTGAATCGGGTGGCAAGGATCAGGGACAGAGACCGCTTAGACACCACTGAGGAAGATAAGATCGAGTTTCCGGTCTGAGGCGGTATTCCTTTGTGCTACAGTACGCACTATAGACGCGATTGGAGCGTGATAAGGCAGGTGTTAAGTTGTAACACTATTAGGTATTCTGTGGTCAGGTTAGTCTAGCTACGAGCAAGATGTATAGATATATCCTAACCTATAATATCGAAGATTTAAGTTAATGTCTGTAGGAAGCCCAGGTGTTAGATTGGCTATTATGTAGCAATATCTTAATCTATGAAATTGAAGTTTTGAGTGCATATTTGTAGGAATCACAGGTAGATATAGAGAATTTATAGAGATATAGAGGATGGATGAATGGATGTTTGTTATTCGGTCGCGCAAAACTACTCTACTAATGTAGATAGGAAGTAATATCTCGGAAAACCGCGGGTGGAACTAGTATTATAAATACGGAACTTTGTGAAGATGGATGGATGTTTGTTACTCAATCACGCAAAAAGTGCTGAACAGATTTTAATGAAAGGTATGTAACCTATGTTTTCGAAAAAGACAAAAGATATTTTTCCGATTTTAGAGCTAGTGGGTCATGGAAGGAGGGAAGGGAGGCCTTTGCCCAGCTGTGGGACGAAACAGGCTCATAAAAAAAAGAGCTAGTGTTAACTAGCTCTAAAAACGGTGAAGGGAAACATCGTGAGGAAACCGGCATGTGCAAGAATTTATCACAAAAATTCAAGGACATGCAACATCCACCAACCCGCACTAGGCCAGTGTGGTGGATTATGCCCACACTCTAAGGCCCAGCCCAGAATTCCCAGCTGTGGGAATGTAATCGGCTGATGATGATAATCAATAAATAAACTTTACGTTATTTAAAACCGCGGAAAACCGCGGGCGCAAACTTAACAAACGTCACGCCCGCTGCGTGCAGAGGCCTTTAATCGATCAAAAGGTCAACCTTTGGGGAAATCATCGTCCCCCAGCAATATTCCGCGTACCTTGTTGCTAATGTTATCAATATTAAATGGATGTCTTCAAGCTAAGTTACCTAATACCACCTCTAACAACATTTACTCTTGTTGTTGTTTCCCACTTGTGAAACTCATATACATAAGCTTAAGTTATGCCAAAGCCGATATGGAAGGAGAGTTATCAAAATCTATTTAATCATTTTGGCATCACAGACGCACTTACGAACGTCAAATTATCACAATGACTCTACCACCGTATCGGAAAAAGAACCACTACTCAGAAGATACGGCAAGAAACTGAGGGGCATTTTTTTTAGAGATATTGTTACTGTTTTTGGGTTTCTACTATGTTATGTTTCTTATGTACCAGTTGGCTACTTTGCAGATGTGGAATGTTCCAAGCATCTTTGTCTTCAATGCAATAATTATTCGTTTAATAATAATAGGTAATTATTATTCAATTATTAATAATAATCACTTGAAATTATTCTTCAATTAATAATAATATACTGAATTATTATTCTATTAATAATTATGAACTGAATTATTATTCAATTAATCATAATAAATTATTATTATCAAATTAATATGTCGCTAAGTAGTAAAGATTCTCCATTTCGACCATAAAATGTAAATCCATTATTGGCTGTACGTTTCATCATAAGCTTTAATCTATTTTGTTTCTAAGAGCTGGTGGATTTTGTTGAATAAATAAATAAATAAATAAATTGCTCTAAGTAAAAAAAAATTTACTTATTTACCTTTATTGTAATTGATGTACTCGTATCTGTAGGTCCTTATAGCCCTTAATCGATCTTTAACAGCTTTCTCTTGAGACTGTTTCAAGTGCCTACATCTTTATTAAGACCACTTACAACAAACTGAAGTTGAACGTGGGTGTAGTAATAGATTTAACGGGCTAATGTCTTTATTTTTAAAAATAATGAAGAACGTTGTAATAATTGATCTAGGACTTGGAGAATGTAAGTAGGCCCTGCTCATGATTCGTGGGAGTCGCAGCTTTGTAAGTTATTTCTCCGGGCCACTGCTTTTTTATTAATCCTCGTTTGTAAACATCTGAAACAGTGAAAAAGCAGCTTGTTTTGAGGCTATTTATTTTATTTTTGTTATTAAGTGATGAGACGAGCAAGTCGTTCGCCTGATGGTAAGCGACGCGTCTGCCCATAAACATTGCAGTGCCATCCAGAACTTTTAATACCATAAAAAGCACTGCGTAGCACTGCATTGCGCTCATCACCCCGAGACATCAAATATGAAGTCTCATATGCCCAGTATTTACATTGCCTTTCAAACCGGAACACATTAATGCTTGCGCACTACTGCTTGGATGCAGAATAATTGGCAAAGCTGTGGTACCTACCCAGACAGACATACTTTTTATCACTTTCTTTCTCTCTTGTGTGGTGTGGCCTACGCTGGTGTCGGAGTGGTAGACCGCCCTAAGGCCTCCGACATCGTTTAACGACTTTTGTCCTAAAACAACAATTGGGACCGACTTAACGCACCCTATGAAACAATGTTCGCAGTGGTCACAACTTGGATGGGTGACCGTTAGTGTGGTATAATTTACATCTGAGTGCAACCGTGCTTCGGAGGACACGTTAAGAGGATATGGCACAGCCGCGGCCAGCAAGCACTAGGTATTTGAATAATGGTTTAAGGTCTCGCAGAAAATGTGTATATTAATTTTTGTTAAAATTAGCGTTTCGAATTGTAAACCTCCTCCGTTTTGAAGTCGGTTAATTATTATGTCGACTATCAATCATCGACGTGGTAATTGATAACATTAAGCAATCAGCAGCTGTATGAAGATGGATCAGCTGACATTATAACACTATGCGAGTGCAGAATGTTGATTGAAAATTCCATTAAAATACAACGCAGATTGGCGCAATGCGTCTCGACAAGGGCGTAGTGTAGCGCAGTGTTTGAGGTTTCCAAGGCTACAGATTGATTAGTGCCAATTATAACGTCAGACTATCGGACACCGCATTGAGGAATGACACTACCTCAATGGGACACCGATATTTTGTCGGCCAAAATGAAACATACGGCATTCATATTGCAACGCACACATCCTACAAGAAACATTGACATAATTCATTATATTAACTGACTTCAAAGAAGGAGAAGGTTCTCTATTCGATTGTTTTTTATTTTGTTACCTGAGAAGTCATTCATAAACTGATTTGGAAAATTATTTTTGCGTTGGGTTCAGTATAGCAACGAAGTGGTCCCATATAAATTTCATCGATATTTGACCTTCTTCAAACTTCAAGGTCCAATATCGATGAAATTTATATGGGACCACATTGTAGCTATACTGAACCCGACGCGAAAATTAAAAAAATACAAATTGGTTCATAAATGACGGAGATCTGAGGTAACAAACATTAAATAAAAAAAACAATCAAATTGATAACCTTTTTAATAAAACAGTTGACAAATGTCGGTAAAAAAATCGGATCTACAATCAGTCTGACGTCGGCGGAATGTATTTAACCAAAGTGGCAAGGTCTTTAGCTAGGCCCTGATTCTGTTAAAACAACTTTATCACAAGTCAATTGTTTGAAAATTGACAATATTGACAGTTCATTCACGATCGAGATGCTTTTGCGTTACGTACTTAGTAATGTTAACTCTATGGTTACGTACAACTTGATTTAATAGAATACCAATTTTGACACCAATGTCGGCCGAATCGTAGAAGTATCTCAGTAGGATGCTATTTTGGCGAAAGTTATGAGAATTGCGGCCCAGGACTGGCTTAATGATGACCTTATTATTAACTTTGGTCAATAGTAAATCGGCCACAGCCACCCGCGATACAGGCGTGCCCTAGTGCGGGGACTACTGCTAATACCCTATAATGTTATATTTTCTTTTGGCAATAAATGATTTTGTATTTGTATAGTTAGGTATGTAGTAAGTTTTATGTGAACAAACTATATAATACATTTGTATGTTCTGTATTTGTGTATGTATTATGTTTAATGAAATTCCTGCATAAGACGATAAGACCCTTGAATGAGGATATGTCAAAAAGAAACACTGCTCCATTTCGCAAATTGAAATTTCACGCTCCAACCACATCTCTTTGATCATTGTTTCTTATCTCTAGCAGACATAAGTTAATGTACTGTAAGCCGTATCCTGACGAAAATTCGGATACCTAACGAGCTCTACTCCTGGGTCGAGACTTCGCAAAACCTCGGACTTCGCCCTAATGGCCTCGAATAAACTTCTAATTGAAGAGACTCGGGAAACTCCGGCCATATTTTGGATTAGCCCGTCAATTCCTATGGCCAAGTTTGTATATTTTATGTTTTGTAGGTTTATATTTTAAAATAACCAAAAATTGTGGAACTTCCCAAGGGAGTATTATCACTTCTGGTATTTATTTTACTCAAATACTAAAACTTAAAAAAAATACGAAGTTTAAAAGTGCGAAGACAGACTCGCGTTTCGAAATTTTGTAGATGTTTAAAATAGTACCACACCATTGCCTGATATTAAACTTCCAAGTAGTAGTGTCAACATTATTATTATTATTTTTAAACTGGCGAGTGCATTTGTTACTAAAAACAATTCTACACACGCGTAGAATTCGGTTTATTGTTGCTCCTTTGGGAACAGTTTTCCGGGATAAAAAGTATCCTATGTGTTAATCATTTTTTTTTTGTAACTTAGTGACGAGACGGGCTGGTCGTTTGCCTGATGGTAAGCAATACGCCAGCCCATAACAATAATAGCACCTTCCAGAACTTTGTTTTGCAAAATCCTGCGCGGCGCTGCACGTGCTCGTCACCCTGAGACAATTAGCTGTTGAGTCTCATAATGCCCCGTAATTTCGCTGGCTACCATGCCCTTCAAACCGGAACACAGTAATGCTTGCGCACTACTGCTTGGCGGCTGAATCTGGCAAAGCGGCATCAAGCGTATAAGCTTAAATTTCACCTAAATACGTTTAGCCGTTGCGGAGTGAGGAGGTTTCAACCGCACTAACAACCACACAAACTTTCGCATTTATACATACTAGCTGGACTCCGCGGTTTTACCGGTATAAAAAGTATCCTATGTGTTAGTAAGGATTGCGGGTCGAACCAAATGGCGCAGAGTCGATGCGAATGGTATGACATGAGAGAGGCCTATACCCAGCAGTGGGATGTAAAGGGCTGCGGATGATGATTAATAACGTGTTAATCCAGCGTATAAGCTAACTCCATTTTAAATTTAATCCAAATCCGTTTACCAGATTCGGAGTGAAGACGTAACAAACACACTTATATACAAACTTTCGCATTTTGTGACTAGTGTGATGTTATGTGATGTGAAACTTATATGAGGTTGATTTTGATAATTTTAATTAATAGAAATTATCAATATCAATCTCATTTAAGCGGTCGTGTTTCGACAAGAACTCACAGATTAATAGCTCAGCAAATTAAAAGCAATTTCCGGCCCGTTTAATTCGAGGTTTCGAGCAAGGAATGATTTACAAATCCAATCAAAGTGTCAACCTCACGGACGCCATGGGAACGAGCGATTTTTCACCGTTTTACACCGAATTTGCGGTCGTTAAAATTTTAATTGGAAATTATTTTGAGCTATAACAGGGCAATATTATTTCGTTGGTAATAAAATAAATTGTGTGATTGACGATGTATACCTACCTAACTTCCTACAAAAAAGATCTACGACAAATTTAAAGTATGCTTGCGCGTTTTTCAGTGCACGGAAGGAGTGCGCATAAAATTTTGTAGCGGATGTACTTAAAGTGTGCATTGTCTCGCAGGAAGGTGCGAAACCCGAACATGTTTTTTTTTCATGGTACTGAGTGATGACATGAGCATGTCGTTCACCTGATGGTAAGCGCCACGCCAGCCCATAACAATTTAAAGGCCACCCAGAACTTGTAATACCATAAAAAGCACTGCGTAGGACTACATTTGCGCTCATCACCCCGAGACATCAGATATTAAGTCTCATATGCCCAGTAATTTCGCTGGCTACTATACCCTCCAAACCGGACCACAGCAATGCTTGCGCACTACTGCTTGCCGGCAAAATAGCTGGCAAAGCTGTCGTACCAGACGGCCTGCCCCATACGAGAGACTTACCAAGAGTGAAAATGAATATATGTATTGTATAAACTGTTATCGTATACCACTCCTTGAATGTTTGAATGGACGTGTTCAACAAGATTTGACAGCCTTTGACGCGTTGACAATGAAAAACCAACATCAGGTACATTTTGCCGTATTCTTTCAGAATTCCCTCCAGGTTGCCTCAGTCCATCCGTTCCGCATGTTAAGTACAGAACTCTACCCATAATAGTCATAAGTACCCACTCGTGGAGGTGTCAAGTTTTAAATAAGAAAGGGGACGGTATCGCACGATGAGTCGCTCGTTTCACGCGAGTGAGCTCGCTCGTGACCGCCTTACGAAATTCCACCCTTTCGCCGTCACCACTTGTCACTACATCTTACAAACTTTGTTACTTGTAACTACATTGCATGCTTTGCTTGCGTTGTGATTTTGAAGTGGCTAGCGTGTGGAGCAATGTGTTCGAAACGATGTGAAGTTATAGTGAAGTTTGTGTACGGAGTGTTGCTTCATGTCGCCTGACAATATTGTTCCGTCAACGCGGAGATGTACAATGTACCAGTCTGTTTTACAAGTACACGCTAATAAATAAAACGCGGACTAGCTTTCTGACATAATATATACTAAGTTTTGGAGTTCCGCTATCTGATTTGCGATTTTGAGTACAGCTCTTCGGTTTGTTTCAGACTAGAAGCCACCTGCGACTTTGTTAACCGACTTCAGAAAAGGAGAAGGTTCTCTGTTCGATTGTATTTTTTTTATTATTTTTATTTATCATTTTTTTATGGTTATTACCTCAAAACTCCGTCATTTATGAACCGATTTAGAAAATTCTTTTTGCGTTGGGTTCAGTACAGCTACGAAGTGGTCCCATATAAATTTCATCGATATATGACCTCGGACTTCGAAGATACATTGATCGGGTTTTTGTTTTGTTCCACAAATTACAATTATTTGAAGAGATGAAACAAAGAGCAAGTGTGCGATTTCTGAACCTGTGAATACAGTCACTGATGATATCAATTTCGAATGCCTTCCACTAGTATTCGAAATCATCCGTGACTATTTTGAACGTATAAATTCACAAACAGTAGGTACTATCCCGGTATAACAGTACTATGCAATATCCCGGTCGTGTTCGTGTGGTGAATGTCAAAATAAGCCACTTGCCAGTTATTCACCAAGCAGTAGTGCGCGAGCATCACTGTGTTCTGGTTTGAAGGCCATTGTAGCCAGCGAAATTACTTGGCATTATGAGACTCAACATTATGAGCTAATTGTCTCAGGGTGACGATCGCATTGCAGCGCCGCGCAGGATTTTGCAAAACAAAGTTCTAAGTGGTGCTGTTATTGTTATGGGCAGACGTATTGCTTACCATCAGCTCGTCTCGTCATTCAGTTATATAAAAAAAGCGAAGGACAAATTCGACGCCCAACTATGCGAGTGGCGCCTGAAGATGAGGAGTGCTGATGCTTTGGGGGGAAGATGTTGACGACGCGCCTCCTTTGCACAGATCTATTATTTTTATAATTTTCAAGTTTTTAAGTTTTGAACATTTACCTTTTGCTTTGTCACCTGGTGAAAATTTTTGGCTGCTTCGAGCGGATTAAATAATTTTTATCTCCGTTTATACCAAACTTTTCGTTATTTGGACCTCGCCGACCCATAGCTTACACCCGTCATCCGGCAACGTACCCAAAATGCTGATGTTATATTATTATTATATTCTAGAAATATATATCCAGACAGACAGACAGTTCTTAAGCTATGAAAACCCTACATAAAATAAAAAGTATATACCGGGAGTCACTGCCAGCACTGAAGTATGTGTGGTTGAGTTTTTTGCGGTGTCGAATGGTAAAACCGTAATGTTAGGATCAGTTCAAAAAGTTCTTTACAGGATTCCCCGAAGGCTGTAGGAGACAGAGCGATCGAATGTCTCTGCGGCTGTTTATTTTCAAATTTATCTTAGTTTTTCGTGGCTTATATACAATTTTGCTCGTGCAAACTTCCGAGTCGAATCAGACTCACAAAGACCCAACTTTGTTTAGACTCGTCAAAGAACTTAAAGTAGAACTTCTTAGATAAAGGTGTTTGTCTACACTTAACGTGTATTTGTCTCGTCTAGTCCTGGATCCCTGCATTGCTTAGAGCTTTAGAGCACAAGGTTTTGTAGGTAAATTGCAAATATGTGCAATAGGGGATCGGACAGTAATCGAGAAAAAACCCTAAAATGTAGTTAGAACGAATGTTTGTCGAACCAGAAAGATCATCCAATCAATATTTTTGTGAAATAAAAATAATTATATTTTTAAATCAATAAATAAAATCTAATAATTCTGACATTTTTAATCTGTTCTTCATCTGAAACGAAACAACAATCACAGCGCACGACGTTATTTGGAGGCAAATTCCGTGAGTCAAGCTTGTGTTTATTTTACGGTTTTGCTTTTCATAAAATGTATTTTTGCTAATTTTTTCGTTCAATTATTACAATATAGTCCCCAAACTTCACAAAACGTATTTAAATCCCTTTGCAAGTGTTTTTTTTTAACTGGTTTTAGGCTTGCGTTTGATCACTATTTCACCTGATAGTAAGCGACGATGATGTCTAAGATGAAACACGCTTCCCTAGAAGATACCTGTTCACTCTCGATTTGAAGACCCCCAGGTTGTAGTTGTCAGGAAACACAGTCGTTGGCAATGCGTTCCACTTTTTCGAATTTCGAAGAGTTTGTCGTTTTCTACCTTCATATGACGTCGGTGACCTTTTGCGCGGCAATATTTGAAACATAATATTTAAACATAGTTTTAGGTACTTTAGAGCGTTATTTAATTAAAAATATTTTTTTTAAGGCTATATACAGGGTTCGGCACTCGAAGTGTTACTAATACAAAATGCTGTAATTTTGTTAATTATGAGCATATTTATTTTAAAACTTCAGTATCGAAAAGAAAACATATACCCTACCTACCTTTAGCGCGGATAACAGCATCGAGTCTGACCGAGAAGGCTTCACACGCTGCACGAATGTGGTCTGCTGGTATTTTGTTCCATTCTCGGCGGAGAGCAATCTTTAAGGCGTCGACCGTCTCATATTTTTTTGTTGACACTTTGGCTTCTAGAATTGACCATATGGAAAAATCCATTGGGTTTAAGTCCGGGGAATATGGTGGCCATAGTTGCGAAGAAATGAAGCTCGGAAGATTTTCTTGTAAAAAAATTTGGGTTTCACGTGCTTTGTGGGATGGTGCCGAGTCTTGTTGAAAGGTCCAATGATTTCTACCAAATTGTTTACGTGCTCAAGGTAACAAAGCATCGTTTAAAATGTTTTTACGGTAGATCTGCTGGTTTATATTTACACCCTGGTCAATGAAAACGAGAGGTGAGCGTCCCGTGGCAGTTACCGCAGCCCAAACCATCACAGATGCTGGTGCTTGCTTTCGCAAGGCAATTCGTTGGTCTAAATTGTCATTTGATTTACACTTTAATCATACGCGATCATTTTGTTTGTTCACATATTGCTGAACCGTAAAATTTTTTCATCGGAAAATACCAAATTTTCAAGCATGCCACCAACGTGCAAGCTTTATGTTCTTAGCTCTTTCTAGACGAACTGCCTTTTGTGCAAGTGTTAGGTCTTGCACTTTTTGTAATTTGTAGGGCTTCAGTTGAAGTTTATTTTTCAATATGCGCTCTATGCTCCGGGCAGATACATTAAGACTTTTCGCCAATTTAACTGCGCTTTGTCGTGGATTTCGTTCAATTCTAGCCTTTACCTTTCGAACCATTTCTGATGATGTTGCTGTTGTTGGATGTCGACCTCCATTGCGTTTTTTGATGCTACCCGTATCATTGTAACGCGTGATGGTCCGATACACAAACATTTTGTTCAAATGTAAATGTCCTAGCTCATTAACGATGACTGACTGCGATTTTCCAGCCAAATACAAAGATATGACACTGTTTTGTTTGGCTTCCATCTGCAAAACTTTTTTTAACAACGACGAAAAATAATAGGCTTTTGTAAGTTTATTAACAATACAATAGACTAAGGAATGTGAAAATATGGGCGCCATACTGTAAACAGTTTAGTTGCTATAGCAACGTAAAGTTAGTAACACTTCGAGTGCCGAACCCTGTATATTCATTATAGTTAATTTAAAGCACTTTCTGAAAAGTTGTCCGATCCCATATTGCACACATTCATCACATACACGTACATATCTGTGCATAAATATGAATGTAATTGCAGTCCACAGTGGGTCGCTTCCTGCATTGTGGTTGATTATGAACCATGGATTAACATGTACCGTATTCTCTCCCTCTGAGAGAAGGTTCGTGTCTGAGTAGTAGGCTATAATCTGTACTTCTATAATAATACTATAAAGAGGTATAATTTTTTTTAAAAAACAAAAACCGACTTCAATTTATCTTCGAAGTCCAATGTCAAATTTCGATGAAATTTATATGGGACCACTTCGTAGCTATACTGAACCCAACGCAAATTTTCCAAATCGGTTCATAAATGACGGAGTTTTGAGGTAACAAATATAAAAAAAATACAATCGAACAGAGAACCTTGTCCTTGTTTGAAGTTGATTAAAAATAGAATGTATGTATATTAGTAAAATTTAATATTATATTTAATTTACTGTTACTTTCATCCTGTGTCGTCCCAATTTAGGGCAAAAGCCTCCTGCCATAACTTCCAGGCTTCACGATCTTGGGCTATTGTTGACCAGTAGTTGTAGGTCATCAATCTTTATTAACGTACTTTTTTATAGCATTCTTATAAAGTACACTTTTAAAAGTTAATTACTTGTTTTTTTGGATTTCCATTACTCATTATGTATCTACAAAATGTGCAAATTAAGACGGCTTCGGCCGACTATATTGTTATATTATGTGGAAAACATGTGTCTAGGTATCCTGTGTCGGCCTTTTCAGTCCCTAAGTAAAATGCCGAGTAAACTTCTAAACAGTGAAATTGCGTTGTCACCTATGTTTACTCATGTTTTACCATTGTAAAAAGTTGCTGAGATTGATGAGGATAATGCTCACTAGCATTAAGTTCGCCTATGTACTTACAAATTTGTTTGTGCAATAAAGAATTTTCTATCTATCTATCTATGAGGCGAGGCGGAGATGAGCACATAATTCGATACGGTTAGTTAGATTGATTAGTGCCGGTGCGTATTAACTCAAAGTCAAAGTCAAATATCATATATGAAATAGGCACAAAAATTCACTTTTATACGCTATAAACACATAATAATACAAATAAATTAAAAATATGATAAAAATTGAAACTTAAGTTAACATGACTTTGAAAAGGTACCTAAGCATGTCTACCCATTTCTTTCCGATACTCAAATTGAAGTCTGGGAAGAAATGCGATAACTGACTCTACCAGTGATTCGGAAATACACCCGCTAGAGAGGATAGCAAGAAAAAACTCTGCGGGATGTCTCTTTTTTAAGTCTTTTAAAATATCTCAAAATCTAATAATGAACAATGAAATAAAAATTAAAAATAACAAAATATTAAATGAGAAGTACGAACTTTTTTCTAATCACAAAAGTTAAAAGGTAAAGTACCTACTACCTTATAAACAGTCGTCCGTAATAAAATATAATAGAATACCACAATACAGAAACAATTAAAAATAAAATAATGATTAACTTAATATTAGTGTCGCAATGGGCAGTCTTATCGCCCAAAGCGATCTCTTCGAGAGTGACACCCAGAAAACCCAGAAATGGAGGAATATAGACAAAAATAAATGGATGCTATTGAAATAATTTTGTAGGTGGGTAGGTATGAAAATAGCATCTGACATGGAACTTTAATTTTTCGAATACTTAAAAAGTATTTTAATTAATGCCAACTATTTTCTTTCTTTTGGCACTGCATTTATTCACTTTTACAAATACAGGTATATATATCATTAGAAGAAACAAACACGAATTTGGAAAATGAAAACAAAATCCAAATGATAAGTGGACCTCCAATAAACGCTCCATTCATTTGCCACAAAAGAATCTTTAAACCTTACATCGTAACTTCTCAGCTTCAACAAGCTATTTATGCTACTATTACACGGGCAATTAAATACCGAGAATAAAATTATAGCAACATAAGAGCTGTAAAGCTAAAAGGCGGCTCTTACACGGAAAATGCTAAGGACTTTGCTCTCATCTTTGCCGTGAAGTCTTTCTTAAAATTCACTTTCACTTTGACTAACAATGCATAAAATAAAGAATTGCATTTGAAAATGAGTTTTTATCAATGACTTCACTACACAAAGTCGCTTTCTCTGTCCCTATATCCCTATGTATGCTTAAATCTTTAAAACTACGCAACGGATTTTGATGCGGTTTTTTTTAATAGATAGAGTGATTGAAGAGGAAGGTTGATATGTATATTAACCGTGCGAAGCCGGGGCGGGTCGCTAGTTTATTAATAAAACATACAATTTAAAACTTTAAAACCCCTGACATAATAAAACATATCTAAGAACCACCGCTAGCAAACCTGCTTTCAAATAATAAAACCCGCGTCGGAATCGGTTCACTCTTTCAAGAGTTATGGTGGTACAGACAGACACAGAGCCAGACACATAATGGTCAAACATATAACACCCCTCCATTTGCGTCGGGGGTTAAAAACTAGCTGCGCCCAGCGGTTTCACCCGCGGTTTGCGGAATAATGTTAAAAAGAACAATAATAATAAAATAAAAAATGTTATACTAACCTGGCTTAAACAGTTTGATTACGATGGTGTAGAAAATATGATTAGTAGTTTTTATTATTGAAATTTGAATTGCACACACATTTACACACATTTACACCCTCACATATACACACTCACCCTTACACACATACACACACCCCCTCCCATACACACACACACCCTCACACAAACACAAACACTGGAATGTGGTTAAATTTTGTAAATTTCTTCTTAATTTCTAATTAGATATATCTTGCATGTGATAATAGAAGACATATTGTAAATATATCCTAACAAACTGGGAGAAGCCACTGGCTCCTGAAACACAGTTTCGACTAGTTCGGGAGCCTATGGATTCAATACTTACCTTGTACAGTACATTATGTCATTAAATGATTTTTGTTTGTTTGTTTGTTTGTTTGTTTGGTTTCCCGGGATAAAAAGTAGACTTTGTGTTAATCCAGGGTATAAGCTATCTCCATTCCAAATTTCACCCAAATCCGTTCAGCCGTTGCGGCGTGAAGAGGGAACAAACACTCTAACATACAAACTTTCGCATTTATTTATAATATTAGTGTGTGATGTTATGTGATAAAGTATTTAATATATATATATATATAATATTTTAAACGGGCGAATGCCTTTATTATTGAAAACAACTCTACACTCTACTTATTAAAACTAAACTAACTACTTACAAGGAGCAGTAATTGGACAACCCATAGACCATTAAAGGCCTATAGATAGCTCAAATGCTCCAACCCACTACCAGTTGGCAGCGTACCCAAGATGCTGGCAGTATTGCCCCTTTTTACATTGTTATATCACATCACAATGTGATAAAGTGCCGTTGCGAACACGACATTTATAATCGTTTGAGGTTTTCAGTACGTAATAGTTAGTATTCTTTGGTTTCAGTATGACACCACCTTATGGAGTTCTTTTTAAAACTCAAAATTCATAATAAATTTATTAAATAGGCACAAAAAATACACTTTTAAACGTCATATAGCTTTTCATCGGTACTTCAGTTTCCAACTTTCCATATACTTTTAAAAAGCCGTTTTAGTTGGACTTAGGGGGAGCCTTTGCTTCTAAAGACAAATAGGCTGGTTCATCATGGTAAGAGGAATAACATGATTTTGAAAATTAAAACAGAATTTACATGTACAACGAATGTCTTGGCAAAAAGGCAAGCAAGCGCTTTTAGAATAAACTTTTAAAATATACAGTTTAATATAACTGTATATATATAAGTTTATTTTAAGACTCTCGTGTACTATAGTAACTTTAACAATAGAAGAATAATAGAACAGTGTCTCCTCTAAGTGACATTCGTCCATGGTAAAGCCACAGCTGAATAACATAGTCGTGATTCACAAGAACTAGGATAAACCTTAAGTGAATTTAATCAATTGTTTACCGTAAATCATCGAGAGCAAACACTCAAGACAACTGTTAATTAGAATAGTTGTTAAGAATTACACAAGTTAGTATTTATGCGTAAAGTTAGTGCTTGTTGTTGTAAAGGTTGTTCGGGGAAAGGATCGTTCTCGGTTGAACTATTCCGATATAGATTATGTACCATTATTTTTATCGGAACTGAAAAATAGGGCACACATTTATAGGATAACGTCTAAACGGTGTATAGATGTAACTTTAGTAATTTAGTAATATATCACTGTATGTTTTCCAAATAAAATAAAATAAACATCCTTGTTGTATGATTTGAATTACGAGTTCCACTCGTATTTTTGACAATGATATTTTTCCAATCGCATATAAGTTAGAAGGCACCTAAAAATCAAATTATAAATATTGCAATCAATATCATAAAATATTAGAATCATGTTTAATTTCAAACTTGTAACAATACAAATTATAAATATCGTAACCAATATTTCAAAAATGACAAAGAATCACGCTATTGTCACTTTTAATTTTAGAATCATGGGTTATTTAAAAAATCACACTAAGACAACACAAGGCCCGGTAACGTTGGCGGACAATATAATTTCTGTTCTGGGTCGACTTTGGTTTAGATTCAACGTCATATTGACATACCAATTATAAAATTGACTTAATTCCCTATGTATTATGGTAACTTTTCGAAGTGTAAAAGTGCATTTTTGTTGCTTTTGCTATAAATGCGTTGAGTTTGACATACCGTTTAATATAAAAATAGTAAAAGAACAAAGTAAGGGTTTCATTAGTCCTTATTCGCGCAAAACATGCAAAACATCGCAATTAATTCAAAATGTTATATAGGTTTGTGAAATAGGGTCTTAGTGCTTTTAACTCTCGATTTGAATTCTTGGGATCCTTCTTTAAAATCACATACGGGGTTCACAAATGGAGAACTTAGCTACAAAAACTTTGGCGAAGTGTCTGCTTAAATCAGGAATGTTTAATCCGTGGCCTGAATCGAAAAGAAAGGAAATATGTACGATTCTGATCTTGTTCTAGTATTTAACTGACTCAGGAAAATTGCCTTCAATAGGTACTTTTTTACCTTTGCATTTTTTACACACTTCTTGTGACATTTAGTTTGAAAAAGGACATGGGTCACTTTTTATCACGGGAAACCGCGGGAAGCAACTAGCATGATAGAATAAAATAATTGCTTAACTATCTAAGTAGGTAACTAGTTAAAGCTATTGTTACGATACCATTGTGAATCTTGCCGTGTATGATAGAATAACCCAATCGCTTAACTATCTAATTAGGTAACTAGTTAAGGCTATTGTTACGATATAATTGTGAATCTTGCCGTGTATGATAGAATAAACCAATCGCTTAACTATCTAATTAGGTAACTAGTTAAGGCTATTGTTACGTTAAATTTGTGAATCTTGCCGTGTATGATAGAATAACCCAATCGCTTAACTATCTAAGTAGGTAACTAGTTAAGGCTGTTGTTCTAATCTTGCCTTCTGTTGGTCCGTGTGTCCCCAAGGATTAGTCGTGTGAGGATTGCATCGCTCGTGTTTAATAAAGAGGCTATAATGCGCAACGGCGGCGACGGACGCTGCGATGGCGATGGCGGCCAGACGTTGGCGATGGCTATTGACGGTGCGATGCAGCGCGACAACTATTTAATTAAACTACGGGGCAGCGGATAGGGCTGAGGTCGCAGTGAGGGGAGGGGGGAAGCAAACTTAATACAGGGTTTTTCAACTTTGTTTTCTAAAACAAAATAAAACAATGAATTTAAATGAAGATGATTCAAATTTTTATTGTATTACGAAGAGAAAAGTTTGGCAATTATGAATGAAAAATGATATCTGTCAAATGTCCACCACGACCACGCTGACAGATGTCGATTCTTTCATCAAAGTTTTTAATCACTTTTTGGCAAAATGGCAAATACCATTGATAAAAATACCATTTTATTCTATTCCGTTAATCACATGACGGATTTTGAGTTTTAAGGCTGCAATCGATTCGATTGGCTCCGTATAGACTCTGTCCTTAACATAGCCCCACAATAAAGAATCCAGTGGTGTTAAATCAGACGATCAGGCTGGCGACTCAACAGCAGTTTTGTGAAATTAGGCGATCGGGAAATTTGGTTTGCAATAAATTGATCGTTTCATTGGCTGTGTGACATGTCCTGTTGTATGTGTGTGTGGCACCGTCCTGTTGAAACCACATGTCAGTAATACCCACGTCATCAATAATAGGCCAAAATTGAGTTGTTAACATCTCGCGATAGCGTGATCCATTGAGCGTTACCGCATTTCCAGCCTCATCTTCGAAAAAAAAAGGCCCAATCACGCCTCCAGACCACATAGCGCACCATGCATAAACATACAGTGACACGTTGAGCATGCAAAGGCTTCCCAATAATCGCTCTAGGATTTTCAGAAGCCCAAATGCGGCAATTTTGCTTGTTGACGTACCCTGACAAGTGAAAATGGGCTTCGTCTCAAAAAAATGTTTTTTTAGAAAAATTAGCGGGTGGTGGATTGGATGGATTTTGATGGTGTCCGAATTATGAGTGAAAAAAAATTTTAGAATTAAAAGATGTCACTTAAACTGAAACCAGCGGGTCTAATATAATACAGGTCTTTTAGACCTACTCTAGGCACCAGTATCCCACAAAAAAGGTATTCAAAGTTCTACTGTAAGTCCAAGCCCTAACTTTACTGTAAACTTTAGTGGGAAAAATACATAAAAATGTTATGTTATGTTATATGTTATGTCTGTTTGGACAAATATCCGAATATATTGAGTCCGAGTCGTTGGTAAGCCATCCAATTCGGTCCTAACTTATTTTTGTAGTTTGCTTGTGTGGATATAAAACCTGAACCTGAATCCATTCACTGTCATTGTGCCTACAACTAAATTCAAAGCTCCCACAACTGAGCTAATTTTGGTTTAATTTCGCGAGCGGTCAGTGACTGCGATAGTACCTAGATTAGGCGGTCTATATGGAAGGGGCATAATTTAGAAGTTCTGTCTAATTTTCATTACGGATTGCTGCAATCATTTCGGTTTGGCTTGGTTTTTACGATACAATCAGACTGGGCTGTAATTAGGGTTGCCAAATTTAAATAAAAGTACTCATTTCAAGAAAATCTTTGTCTCGTGATAAAGTGGTGATGAAACAACAGTATTTTGTATACTTTGTTTTTGATGAACAGTAAATAGTACCTTTTAATGAGTGAAATGCTATAAATCGCTTCACATCAGGCGAGATAGTGGCCAAACATGGATCTATTACGCGTAAAAAAAAAGCTATTAATGTACAATACTGTTTTTGACAGTAGGTATGGTTGGCAGCCCTAGTTGTAATGTCAAACTGTCTGTAAGAATTGAACAAAGAATGTACAATACATTATGTATTTGTTTATAGTTATAAAATAGGGTCAAGTCAGTGTAAGTGTAAGGTGATAAAAATACCATTTTATTCTCTTACTTTCGCTGCTATGTCATTTTCGATGGAACTAAATCCTAAACAAATGTAACAATATCATAAATTCAACATCGACGGTAAGTGTATAGGTTTTATGTTATTTTTAATTATCAGCCACATCTGGCTGATGATCTCAGGTGTCTGATGACTGTCCCTTAAGATCAGCAACTACGATGCATAAGATTAAAAAATAATAATCTAAAGCGCATTTTTATTGATTTAGAATGCATTGTCATCGAGTTGTAAGTTCTCTGAAAGTTTTAGCCGGATAGCTAATCGGGAAGTGCTCGAAATTTGAGTTGCAAAATTCCACCCGGAACGACAGACAGACAGACAAACAAGAAAGTGACTTAATAAAAACGTGGTAAAAATATCTAGTATATCCGCTTATATTTCAAATATTGACCTGAAGACAAAATACAGCGACTATCTTACTATTATTATTAAAACTAGCGTGAGTATTATTCATATTATTGTTTACTGACCGGCTACACTCACGAAAAAAAAGCCGGTCAGTAAACAATAATATGTCTTACTATTCCCCCTGCCCGTTCTGCTTCCGGCTCTGCTTTTCTAAATGACGTCAGGAATCCGTCGTGATGTCGCAGAACCGGACGTAATTGAAATCCTGACGTATTGATATTGCACGTCCGTAAGGGTAGGGTCCGGCTTTGTTTACTGTGTCGATTAGTGAAGGTTACACACATAACTATCATTGGGGGACAAAGTATTAAGGGTAACATTAAGGGTACAGAATATGGTAAGGGTACATATATAAAACATAAAATAGGTAACCTCTATGAGAGAAGACCCGAGTCCCAGCAGTGGGAACGTGATGGGCTGATGATGATGAAACATCCTCCTCCGCTGAACTTTGTTACTACAATGGAACACCTCCTACTGGACATGAGCTAAAGTGGCCGATTTTGAAGTGTCTCAACAAACTACGATCTCAAGTCGGTCGCTGCAGAAGTAACCAATACTATGACAAACCGTTCACTATTGAAGCCGTCCGACTATGGAATGATTTGCCACTAAATATCAGACGTGCTAGAAACTTTATCAATTTTCAAAAACCTTTCCCACATTAGCACTGCTTCTGTGTTTATACTTATTATGAATAAATATAAGTTTATTCATAATTGATATAAAACGGCTAAGACTCACTGTAAACGTCGAAAATTACTCCGACCAGGTTTCGGACATTTTAGAAGTCCTTCTTCTGGGAGTTATGAGATCAAGCCGCGGCGTAGGTCGCTCGCACGTAACTGGCGGCGCGCGCGCGGCTCTGCAGACGCGGCGAGCGGCGGCGTCGGTGGAGTTCGCGCCCGCTCGGCGATGTTCGTAAGTTCAGTGGTAGGTGAATCATCACTGTCGCTACTAATGTCAGCTGCATTATATAAGTTTATGGTCATATTAATATTTATTTATTTTCCTTCAGAATAGTTTATTAAATTAATTAAATATAAACAACAATAATTTTAACTCTTAAATTTAAATACAAAATATGTTTTATAAACTACCTACCTAATCAAATAATTTATAATACACTCAGAGTAATGAACTCAAGATTGTACACCACCGTCTACTCCTTTTCTTCCGATACTGTCCATCCAAAGGATGTCTGGAAGAGATCGCTCTAAGCGATAAGACCGTCCATTATATTACCCTAGTTATAAGGTTTATCTGTAATAGTTTTTTTATGTTATTGGTATACAATAAAGAGTTTTTGTATTTGTAATCTTGTCAGGTGGGGAATAATCGATCTAACAAATGTTCAGTGCGAGAGCGACGAGTTTAGGATATGCCGCATTTGCTTTCCTGCCTCATTCCCGACCTGTCTTCAAGAAAGCTTAACGAAGTTTTGGATGCGGCGATAGAGGTGCCCACATTCGGGTCCAAAATCATTTGATTGAGAGTCGAGCCATTTGCCTCGATGAGTGGACTAAAGTTTTCTCGTGGGACCTCTCCATTGCTACGACACATTGTAGGGTCTAGTGATGAATCATATCTTCAACAGACTTAAAAAAACGAGTTGGTTCTTTGTTCCACTGCACTTTTTTTATGTATGTTCACCGATTTCTCCACCAATTGTTGAGCGATTTCAAAAATTCTTTGCGTTGAGTTCAGTATAGCTACTAAGTGGTCCCATATAAATTTCATCGATATTTGCTCTTGGACTTCGAAGATACATTGAATTCGATTTTTTTATTGGTAAAGTGTATACTTGCTATTTATTTATTATAGCTAGGTCGTTATCTCATCTCGATCTCAATCCACTCAGGTAGCGTGGTGCGGGAGAGATGACTTTGAATTTTGAGGTGATTATAAGGCTCAACTCTTTTTTTTTTATATCACATACATAGATCCTGACCCCTAACTAGGATTCCCTGTATCTAGAGAACCAGGAACTATGAGGACCATGGTCCCACAACACCCAGACACGAAACAAATGCTTGCGCTTTTTTTTTCTGTGCACAAACATTTGTCTCGTCGCGGGAATCGAACCCGCAATCTCAGTGATGCATGAAATTTGAGCCAACCTACCCAACCACTACACCGCAGCGGCTGTCAACTACAACTTTGACTCTACTTGGTCATCAACAGCCTGTAGTAGCTGTTTATAGGCCTCTCCAAGAGTACCTCACTGAGCTCAATCTTTTCCTCTTTGCATGTTGTTGCTGCGTCTTTGCTCCCAGATCAACGCTCCTTCTACAGCCGGTGAGCCTATACTACTTTTACCTAAGCGTAGTATAGGTTTAGACGCGAAACAAACGCGCCACGATCAATGAACTCCCGGAAATGTATTGGGGGCATCAATATCCATCCACTTACTCACGCACATATAGATCGGTACAGTCGCGGCCACAGCGCGTTCAATACCGTCTGAAACAGTGGCAGTTACAAATGATTACACGTCCGCGATTAATGAGGGCATACACTCGCGCACATAATTAGTTTGAGAGTGGCATCTGTGATTGTCGGGTACTAGGACTCTGATAGATACTCGTATACCTAGACAAACCATCAAAGATATTTTTTAAATAAAACTAGTACTTTTTACAAACATTTATATCAGACTTGCGTTTTCCACGAAATGCCTATTTTTGGGAAAATAAAGGGCTTGTAGCGTTACTTCATTGTTCGCAACAGACCTAAAAGAGGTTAAGCAACAATCGCAGCGGTCACAACTTAAATGAGTGACCGTTTGTGTGGTATTTAGGTACATCTGAGCGCTACTGTGATCCGGAGGGGCTGTCGATCCTGATTTTCGTCTTAGGACAACAGGCGTTGGGTCATATCGGAGGCTTTCGGGCGGTCTAAAACTCTGACACCAGGGCTAGCCACACAGCCACACACGGTAAAAATCATCAAGCTATTTATTTTATTGCCTTATATCCATAGAGACAAAATCGGTAGGTACGTACCTAATCAAAATCAACAATTTAAAAGATACCTTATCTTTTGTTCTTATGACATAATTATAGAATCATCTAATCAGTCTGTGTATTAAAGTTAGAAATCATGCTTTAAACTATGAAATAATAACAACCTAATAAATTCTACGCCATACTTTAAAACAAAGCACAAGTGCGAATCTTTTTGAAGTGGCGGTGGCAAGATCCGCGTTTTTTGTGTTAAATTGCTTGGATTATAATTGGACGTCGTAAGTAATTAATTGTAAGTTAATAATATATTAAAACAATTTCATAATTTAAAATTGAAGGGAAACTAAACGATTCGCGACATACATTAATATCATACTAGAAAAAAATTACAATAAAATCGTGACACCTGGTATCGAAAGTATCGAAAGAACCGGGACTAGCTCCGTAGAGAATCGGTACTGGTAATATAAAAGTATCGGAAATTCCCGGTACTTTGGATACCGATAATTACCGGGAGCCCTAGTAGGTACATATAGACACGGAAAAACCAGGAAAACGGATGAAGAATTAAGACGAAAGTAAGAGGATATACCTACTTCATAAAGATTTATTCTTTAATTATTCTTACTCTTTAATTATTATTCTTTAATGTAATATATCTTCGTCTGATTGTTCGTGCTGTCATGGACAGGGTTCCGACTGAAAATCAGTGCTAAGGTACTTAAAAATACCTTAGCGTATGCTGAGTCGAAACCTTTTCCTGACATCGCGCAACATTTCAGTGAGTATATGTATTGTTTTTATTTTATCTTCTCCAACCTCTGTGGTGTAGTGGTTGGGCAGGTTGGCTCAAATCTCATACATCACTGAGGTTGCGGGTTCGATTCCCGCTACGAGACAAATGTTTGTGCACAGAAAAAAAGCGCAAGCATTTGTTTCGTGTCTGGGTGTGGTGGGACCATGGTCCTCATAGTTCCTGGTTCCCTAGATACAGGGAATCCTAGTTAGGGCCAGGATGTATGTGATCGTTGGGCGTTATTTATTTATTTTTATTTGTTTTAGTATGTTCAGTTCAATGTAATGTTGTGTGATGTCTTAAATAAATGTATTTTCTTTCTTTCTTTAATTAGCTCAATACATGTCGTAAAGGCTACACAATGATAATGTGCGCGCTATACAGACGGACGTTAAATATACGAGTACATTATTATTCACATCCTTTGCCTACTGAATTTTCCTAGACAAGAGGCACTAGCATACACAACAGTAGCAATCGCCCTTCATTGACGAGGCAAGTACAACCCTCCGGCCTTAGAAAGTCTTGTCGAAGCAAGTGTGGTCTTGCAGTACCCATGTCATGTTCAGGCAATTAATGTCATGCAAGGACGGTATCGACAGTTATTGGACAACTCAATTTATTGGGCCCGAGTGAGTTTGATTAGCAAGCAGTTGAGCACTTACTGCAAAAGATTCCACCTCCACCGTACAACTTTTGCTCTTTTTATTTTTCCCTTCGCGTCGCGGGAATCGAACCCACAACCTCAGTAGGTTTGAGATTTGAGCCAACCTGCCCAACCACTTCACCACAGAGGCTGTTTAGGTTAAAATAAATATAGTTACATTTTTACAACTTACGTTTATTTACCTGATAATATTCCTACCTATTAATTGCACAAACATAATAAATATATGTACATATATATTTAAAATATTCAAAACTTTAAATAACACTTCTACTCCATAAGCACCCTGTTCTGTGCATAACTCGTCATAATAGATGTCTTCGTAGAATGTATTAGTGCGGTGGTAAACACAGCACCATTTATATTTATCGATTATATTTCTCAAAACACAAAGTGAAATGTTTCAATTTATTAGCGATTATTGTAACAATATATATGTATATTGTATTATTCATTAATTATTACCAAATATGCCCATTCTTATTGTCAAACTGAATATGATATAGTTATTAATTACATTTAAATGATTATTTACGTATCATACATTTGCTTCGCATTTGCTTGTCAACTCACGTTAACTAGAATTAGAGCATTAACCATTGTATTCCTTAAAATTATAACTATGCACCTTTCCTTTAAGTGTCGATATTGATATCGGTATTCAAATTGGCGAGTTTGGGCACACCACTACTGCGTTCCTTGTGTTATGTTGCTAACTTCGCGCCGCGCCGTAACAGCTGGCCGACGACGAACTAGTTGCATTGGTTTAATATTTTGTAACTCTTACAGCTACCTCCTATTATTTGTATTTTAAGAAACTATCTCCAGTTAAACCGATGTTGAAATTACCACAAACTTGCAGTTGGGTACCATTATTGTGGCTTAATGTTTAACTTTAAGTATGTTTTGTACCTACCTCGTAGTTAGATGTTTTGGTAAAAGTGATGTGATGGTATGATGTTACAATATCTTTGTTAATGTGAGTAAATTATATTGTCTAAATAGGGAAAATACTAACTAGCATCGTAACACAGGTCTATCCTAGTACGAATGCTGGTGATTATCTTATATTTATTTTATGTGTCAGAATTATGTACGAGCTATTTTTATACAATACTACAATTAAGATATTATATTGTATTGCATTTTTTTCTACTTAAATAAATTGAATTGAATTGAAATTGAATTGAATTTACTTAACCCCTCTTTAAGACCAGCATGAATTTTGAAATCTGGAATCTAGATACAAGGTTTTACACCAGCTTTGTTAACGCAGTTTTACTTCCAAGTTAATTATATTTAGCAAATCTTGGCGCTTAGTCAGTGTAGTGTAAAGAGGTCATTTGCATAAAAATAGCTGAAAGCCGAGCCTTTCAGGGTTCCAGTGGCCAGTAACGAGGTATTTTCAGCACAGTTGCCTCTGAATACGGGGGAATTCGGAGATTCAAATGTAGATCCGTACGATTTCTTTGGGCAGAATTTTAATTTTACTGAATGTGATTACGTACATTACTTTTTAAGGATAACGTGTGCTAAAAACGGTTTCGGCGAATGTGTTTCGCTTAAAATGTGTTGAAAGGATTTTTTATGCAATTATAAAGAAAAATATTTCGTGCCGGTATTATGCAGTGGTATACATTTTTAGGCTTTCATTATGAAACTTTCATTGCGTTTTCAGATGCTTTGTTTTGTATATTATTCAAAAAAGAGTTTTTATTTCTGCGAAAGTAGGTAATGCCTATAGCATTACATTAAATTTTGTTTCCTACTTACCGTTTTACAAGAAAATTTTAATATGTTCTCGTCCTATTTAATATATTTCTTTTACAAAAAGAACGCTATAGCAGCAAGTCATACAAGTTTCTAAGTTTATCTCCTATATTTATTAAACACAATCAAGATTTATGCTTAACGTTCATTCATTTGTTTTTTAAACTTATCGAATTGGGGGACTTTTTGGTGGGAAGTGAAAAGTGATACAGTTCGATTTTGTTTTATTTTCCAAGCAAGTGTTATTTCGAGTGATCATGTGTAATATCGGTGGAATATTAACCATTATGTGTTCGTAAACGTGCACGAGTGTAGGCAAATGAAACAAAATAGAGAAAACATTGCTTTTTATGTTCTCCCAAGAAGTCCATGGAAAGCTTGAATAAAGTTCCACCACTTCGTTAAAGTACTAGGAGAGGGTCCTGCTTGTTGCTGACAACCCTCATTCTCAACAAAAGTATAGTAAATGGAATATTAAACTATCAAATAAAAACTACGTAAGACATGGCGGTATGGTCATGGAAGTAAATAATTATTGAATTGGAACTTGCTGTATGGACCGCAATTTCGATGGACAAATGAAGGTTGTACCGAATTGGGACTAACTCTCTTCAATGTATCGTTTACGTCTTTTCGTGACCAAGGTTGATCGCGGTCGATGCAACATGGTGGAAACTATACAGATTCATGGCTGAAACGTCCACGTAATCAAACCGAAAAACATCACGCTTAAACGTACTTCCTACTAATATTATAAATGCGAAAACTTGTGTGGATGGATGGATGGATGGATGGATAGATGGATGTTTGTTACTTAATCACGAAAAAACTACTGAACGTAAAAGCCTGGAAAAGGACATAGGCTACTTTTTACTCCGGTAAGCCGCGGGTGAAACCGCAGGGCGCAAATACTTATATAAGTATTATATCATAATTTTATATCATAAATTATATATAACAGTATCCCTGCAGGGATACTGTTATATACTTAGTTCCTTAAATCCAATTTATCTACTCACACCGAACTAAGTATTTGAATGGCTCGCACTAATTACTAAACTGTGTGAAAGACGCTAACGTAAAATGTTAGAGCCTCATTAGAGGCCGTTACAATGCAAATTAAAAGAAATTAAAATGTTCCATAGACTATCCAGTTTCGAGGGATGAAGGGAAAGGGGAACGACAGGCGTTAAGCCCGCTCGGCCGGAAAGCTGATAGCGGACATGGCAGTAACAAGTCACCATCAAAATTCTTGCAGTTAGTCCTTTAGTTAGACTGTTGGCTTTAACTTTAAACGTAAATCTAAATAGGGTTGGGAGAGTTGACCTCTGTTAATTTCATTTGTTTCGGTTTGGTTGCGGAAGGAAGAGGGAAGAAAAGGAGACTCCCTGATTGGACTTGATGCTGTCAGCTTTGCTGAATTTTTTTAAGGTAGTGGTAAGGCTAAGGCTTCTTCTGCAAGAATTTGCCTTGAGAAGATTTAGTACCACACCTTGGGCAGATATTCAACCGTCAAACTTTTATTTATTTTCAATGAAATTATTACGGCTTTCAAATGTTTTTAAAAAGTACGTGCCTAAGCCAGGACTGACTATAGGTATATATGTAGGTCGTATTCATAAGGACCACAGTCTAGTAAATCATAGTAGTAGGTATCTAATGTAAGTCATGTTTCACTGCAGTTACCTACTACATATATATCGGCGCAAAGACGCTAACAAACTTCAAAAACTGTTAAAAATAACAAAGTAATAACTATTAACTATTAGTTTACTACTAATAGTTTTAATTGCATAACTACTGTTTAGAATCATCAATTCATTGTTGAATGATGAAATTCACTAATTTTATGTTAACTTCTTATTTAACTGATTGAGTTAACTGTTTACACCCTAAATAAAACATCATTTTGTAACATTGATTTATTGTTAAAATTGAACTAAGACACTCGCAAGCAAGTTTGAATAGATTATGCAAACAATGTTTGTGCGAGCCTTATATTAGGTTTGCTATAAATACGACCGCCCGACCGATCGCAGTACAGTCTAGCTCGAACGGCCGGACCGTTCGGAGCTCCTCAATTGTAATTGTAACAAATTGTGAAACTGAATAAAACCAATCGAAGACTACCTGCAAGCCTTTCATTCCTGGAGTATGAGCGACCACCATGAAGATGATGATGACAGTGACGTCAGCAGTGATGACGTCACACTTTTTATAAAGAACTCTTGGAGGCGTTTGTCTCCGTCATATATTATTAAATGCTACCTAATTGTTTTCAATTGAGTATTTTGTGGACAAGTTTCGAAACATAATTACGACTGGTTTCCATTGTGACTGATGAGCTAAAGTTTAACAATTCGTCCCTATTCACTCCATCGATCCATTTCCGATGTTGCTTGCATAGTTTACCCAAAGTTAGTTGTATCAAAGAAAATTAAATATTGTATATAGGTATGACTAGTCTGAGATGATCGGGCGTAATTAGAAGTAATTTTTGGGGGTACCTAAAACATTATAACGTCTCTAATTACTTAATTATTTATTTATTTAGTCTATTTTAGGAAGACTATCGACTATTTACATCTATATAGGCACTCAATTAAATAATACTCAGTCATTAAATAGTCTCCACTGATAGTAATAAGATAGATACAATAAGCTGGTCTAAAAATATAAATTTAATTAAATTTAGCTCATTCATTTTAATATACCTTGCTGTATCTGCACTCATTCAGATTACACTGAAACGATATCGAAAATTATGTTATTAACCGACTTCAAAAAAGGAGGAGGTTCTCTGTTCGATTGTATTTTTTTTTTATGTTTGTTACCTCAGAACTCCGTCATTTATGAACCGATTTGAAAAATTCTTTTTGCGTCGGGTTCAGTATAGCTACGAAGTGGTCCCATATAAATTTCATCGATATGTGACCTTGGACTTCGAAGATACATTGAAGTCGGTTTTTGTTTTTTTCTAAAAATTAACTAATTTATGTAGAATCCTTGTATTTATTGAAAAAATTGTCACTCAATTGCCTTCTACACTATAGGCAAAGAAAACTTACATATATATTACTTCTATAGATATGCTAGTGTGAAATAGATCAATGTCAATGTCGTTGCTGAGGTCATTGAAGGTTTTACACGCGCGATTGATATAGTTATTCTGCCGGTAGTTAGGGACTACACATTAGGGTTACACATGGGAGGGAGAAAAGTGGGCTATTGCGAAAAGATCTGCTAGGTACATACAAATTTTATTAATAATTAATTTTATTTAAGAGCAATGATAAAGAATAATTTACATCATGATTATGATGATACATTATGTTATGATGATATTATGATTAAGATGCTTGCATTTGCAAGGATTTGATTTTAGGAGGGATCGCATCTAAACCAAATTGGTCAGGAAAATAATCGTTTTATGCGGTACCTACCTACCTAGCTGTACATACTCTTAAGTGCTTAAAGTACAAAGATACGATGTGAAATAATATGAGCTGACTCGACCAATCGTTACACCCCAGAGGTTGTCACCACTATTTATTATAACTTTTGTCATACTACCAATGTGTTTTAGGTACATACCTACTTATAAGAATAAGCAAACTTTATAAGCAAGTAAGACCACAGACGTATCTAGTAAGTAGGCTCTGATTTTAGTTCAATACACCGACACCGATCCATTTCAAGCAAGGGTTCTACCCCTAAAACAGTCGTTCCTCACTACACCCACGCCGATATGGGTTCTGATATTAGGTCTGTAAATATAGTGGTTGTATATCTAACAGTGAGGGTAAATAGGGAGAGCGGTATTCCGTGGAAACTTGGCCCTTTTGTGAATTATTTGTCAGGGTCTGATCTATAAAAAATGGACAGAATGGTGAACGCTGTTTTCTATAAAAAGAAGTAGGCACTTTTTTGAGATTGAGTAATGAGACGAGCAAGTCGTTCGTCTGATGGTGAGCGCCACGCCTGCCCATAACAATTGCATGGCTATTCAGAACTGTTAAAACCATAAAAAGAACTGCGTAGCACTGCATTGCGCTCATCACCCCGCAACAATATATTAATATATAGTTTCGCTGGTATGTAGGTGCCTACATAAGTAGCTACTTATCTATAATGTATAGCTATATAAAGCTTCAGCCATTATTGACTCCTTATAAAGGCGAGCCATTAGACTTGTCGGCGATTTCGAGCTCACAAAGAATTTGGAACCACCGAGCCAACGTTGAGACATCGGCGGCGCACTCAATGTGTTCTATAAAATTTTATAATGGGGAAAGTTCTGAGGAACTTATTTGATCTCCTTCCTTCATTACGGTTTTATCACCGCACTACCCATCCACATATCATAGATCTATGGAAGTCGCATACTGTCCGATTCTCCAGTTCTTTCTTGCCGCACATCGCCCGATGTTTTCCCGCGGAGCTATAACTCCTCACTATTACTACTTACTATTACAGTAAGTAGGTCACCGGGGTTCAATAACGTTAACACATGTCGCGGTGCGCAAAATGCATCCATCGGCAATTTTGAGTCGGCGAAGTTGGATGCGTCACCGACTGCTGTCACCCCGCCCGACGACCCGCGCCCCGCCGCCCGTCCCTCTGCACCTGTGCAGATACCGACCCGCGTGTGCACGTCCACCCCTGAACGTGCGTACGCCGCCGCCGCCTCACTACGGAAACCAGAGCGGCCCAATGGGGGAAAGCAGAGTCGCGGCGCACCTGTTCCTAAGGGTGCACCTGTGGCTTCAGCTCCAACGAAACAGTGTGACGAGGATGGTTTCATCAAGGTGGAGAGGAAGAAGAAGTTCACTCGTCAGAACCAGAACAAGTGCGACACCGCACCGACCGGACCGAGCCACCTGCTGCGCCCGGCGATTCCCACGACGCTACTCTACGTGTCCCGCCTACACTTCTCCATCAAGGCTGAAGATGTTACTGAGTACGTTGAGAAGAAGACCAATGCTCTTCTGAGGGTTGTGCGGTTGGAGTCGCGCCACAATGTGAATTTTAATTCTTTTGTGGTGCGAGTACCCACTGAACATCTGTCGACCTACATGTGTGAGGAATTCTGGCCAAAGGATGTCGTGATTCGACGATGCAGAGGACGGCTGCAAGCGTCACCGCTGACACCGCGCAGTTGCGTCACACGTCGCCGACGCCGTCGCCGACAAAACGTGTCACATAAACATAAATATTTTAAATTATATGTATGTTAGTTCTAAGGTATATATTTATATGGGCCGTAGAATAAGTAAATAACATCTGTAACTTATTTTAATGTTGCCTGAAATAAAGATTAAATAAATAAATAAATATAACATGGGGCACTTTTAAAGAATGTTCAAAAATCCCTAAAGGTAGGCAACGCACAAGTAATGCCCCGAGTGTAGCAGGTGTCCATAGGCGACGGTAACCGCTTACCATCCAGACGGGCCATCTGCTTATCTGTCTATCATATCATATAAAAATAAAAATAAATTTACCTTCTATCATTATATGTAGGATATTATTTTAAATGTATAAGTATAAATATAAATATTTTATGGTAGATCAGTATACTTAGTCTATTTTTACTGTTCTTAGAACAAAACGGGTATCAGCTGAAAATCAGCGCCGAGTTGTGCAAAACTCTCAGCATTTTATGCTGAGCTTAGCCTACAGCATATTCGTCAATCAGTAGATAATGAAGACCCCTCTAAGGTATGGAAATTTCTCAAAACATTGGGAGTTGGTAAACAGCGTCAAGATTCTTTCCCTAATAGTATTAATATAAATTTACTTAATCAACATTTCTCAACCTCTTCCAACTTTGATGGAACATTAAAATCTAGCACGTTAAACTCTCTTTCTTCTACCACTACTCCCGACTACGAATCTTTTGTTTTTCGACAATTTACCGATAGTGATGTTAAGAGAAGCATATCATCCATCTCGTCTAATGCAGTTGGTAGCGACAGTATCAGCCGAAACATGATCATGCTCGTACTTGATGAAATCCTACCCGTAATCCAATATATCCTCAATGAGTCCATTACAAGCGGCACCTTTCCATCAGCGTGGAAAGAAGCCCAAATCATTCCTCTCCCAAAAAAATCTAATCCTTCCACTTATACCGATTTTCGCCCAATTTCAATATTACCTTTCCTCTCTAAAGTCCTCGAACGCCTTATCCACCAGCAACTTAGCGACTTCCTTAATAAAAATAACCTCCTAAATCCCTTCCAATCCGGCTTCCGTCCCGGTCATAGTACTGTATCAGCCTTAATTAAAATTACAGACGATATTCGGTATAGCATGGCCAATGGAAATGTAACTATTCTGTCGTTGCTTGACTTTAGCAATGCTTTTAACAACGTTGACTTCGACATCCTACTAGAACTCCTTCGCTCTCTTAACATATCTCCTACGGTGATTGACTGGTTTCATAGTTACTTGTATGGTCGCCGGCAACGTATTCGCATTGATGATACATTTTCATCCTGGTGTAATACGACTGCCGGTGTTCCTCAAGGTGGCGTGCTATCTCCTCTTCTTTTTGCTTTATTTATTAATTCAATTTCTCATCAACTCTCTTCATCCTACCACCTCTATGCAGATGATCTTCAAATCTATAGGCACGCACGTCCGGATCAATTACCTGAAGCCATTAATTGCACCAACTCTGACTTACGACACATCCTGAATTGGAGCAAGTCATATGGTCTTAGCGTTAACCCTGCCAAGACTCAGATCATTGTCATCGGTAGTTCCAGGATGATATCTAAAATTGATTGGTTTCGTCTGCCACAGGTAATTTTCGACGGAACTGTTATTACAATAAGTGAAACAGTCAAAAACCTCGGCATATACATCGACAGGCAACTTTCATGGAGACCTCAGCTGACAAAAGTCAGCCGAAAACTATTCGCCTCCGCTGGATCACTACGTAGATTACGCAATTTTCTTCCAATCACCACCAAAACTGCACTTGCCCAATCTCTTTTACTCCCAATTCTCGATTATGCTGACGCCAGCTATCTGGATTTAACCGAGGAACAGCTTGATAAACTCGAACGTCTACAGAATTTCTGCATCAGGTTCATATTTGGTTTGAAAAAATATGATCATGTGTCCGAATTTCGCAATAAATTGAAATGGTTACCAATTCGCCTTCGCCGGAATACACATATTCTCTCCCTCCTTTACACTATCCTGTTTTTTCCTGCTACCCCGTCCTATCTCAAGGAGCGTTTTGAATTCTTGCACCTCTCTTATCCCCGTTCCTTACGTTCCTCAGAAACTCTTCTATTAAAGACTCATGTGCATTCGACACAGTTCTCGGATAAATCGTTTTCTGTACAAGCGGTCCGATTATGGAACGCGCTGCCGGTTGATATAAGGCATGCAAAAACAATTAATATTTTTAAAAGAATGGTAAAAGCCCATTACCTTTCCTCTCTGCACTAAAACTGCTACACACAGTTTCTTATTTATATATAAATATTTATATTATTTATTTTATGTATTGTATAGTAAGTACGAGTATAAGTAGTTATATGAATAATTATAGTATGTAATATGTAAGTATTTGTCGTTAATAGTATATTATTTTAATTATATATGATTGTTTTATTTTATTATCGTTTATATTAATTATTTGCTGTGCACCACCGTCTATTCTTTTAACATTTGTCCAATCCATCCAAAGGTTGTCTGTAAGAGATTGCATTACGCGATAAGACCGCCAATTGTATTACCCTAGTTAAGATTTATATTTTGTTCATGTAATTATGTTTGTGGTATGCAATAAAGTGTTATTGTATTGTATTGTATTGTACGGTAAGCATATACTTAATATTTAAGTTAATTTATGTTTGATATTCAGATGATGTAAGATTTAGAGTTTGATTGTGTTTCAACCTTTCAAGTTTCAACCCATCTTATGGTTACACACGCAATGCGAAAGTCAAACACACCTTCCTTCGCAGCTCAGCTTCAATAAATATCGGCCAGCCGCAATACGCGACTAGTCTGTTCCACGAAAACTAGTTTACCAGTTACCTCGCCCCGAATGGGGCAATTTAGTGCAATCTTCGCCGCTATTTGGCTATTTGCCGCCATTCTGGTGGTTCCGATGCAACGCCGGACCGTGGGCCAAGCCAATTAGGTACGACAAATTGATCTATAGACTGCGAGATTAGGAATTTATAGTTTGAAACGATTTATGTTTCTTTTAAATAGGAAACTATTTTGTTTGTAGGATGTAAGTATAAATACGTAGATAGGTACCTATACTTACCTGATTGCTGTTTTGCCATATAGCAAGCAATTATATTCATCGACGATTTTCAAACACGAAACTTCCATTGCATCGTAATTTTGCAAAATATGTTTATAGAAAAAAACGGTGGATATACGAGTAGGGTATTTTTAGTTAGTGACGTCTTTTTCAAAAAACTTCTTATAAATGAAGGTTTATGATATCTTCAAACTTGATCTAAAGTTTGCATGACCAAAACTAACTTTAACAGAAAGGGTAGCCCTAGCCACTTTACATGACCCAAATTTTTGCGCCATCCTGTAGAACCAGCTCTGACCCAAAGATCCCCTATCATTATACTTTTTATAATATGGCTTGCATCTATTTAGGAAACCATGAATCAAGGAAGCCCTAAAACCGATTGGCATTCGTAACGTAACCTTTCTGCGCATCGTGAAAACTTATATTATTATTTACATACTTACATTTTTACTGCATGTCCATATTTCACCGAAGCTCATGAACGTAGACTTCACCATCACGTGAACGTCGAGGCTATCCAGCTCCTCGACAACACAGACCTAGTGAGAAGACTAAAAAGTTTCGTCCTTTTTAGTTTTGACTTAATTTAGTGCAGTGACAGTGGGTCGTAGTAAAGTTAGTGTGTGTTTTTTACGGGTAAACACAAGAAAATAGTGTCTTCGCATTAGTAGAGACAATAAGAAAAGTGTTGATGGACTTATTCTTAGTTTTACCATGGACTAAAGCATGGTTTTACTCTACTTAGCAGTTTAAGTTAAATTCAAATTACTTTAAGTCTTATTAGGCTAGATTGTAATTTTAATGAGGTGTCATTTTGAGATACGACATTATTAAAAAAAATGACGATATCTAAGTAACTACGTATATACCTATATATACCTATATATGGATAATCCATATTTCAAGTAGGTAGGTCTTATCGATAATATACTTATATTGTATGCTATTATATTTTATGTAGATATTCCAAGATTCCAAGCATGTGTGACCGTTCGAAATAAAAAAGAACTAACCCGGAAGGTATAAACCCAGTGGTAAGTACCGCTATAACATCCACATTTTTACTGTATTCTATTCGATATCGCATAAAATGAGCGTAAAACTTGTTTATATATTGACA
Organism: Petrophora chlorosata; assembly: GCA_951640565.1. Lineage (NCBI taxonomy): Eukaryota > Metazoa > Arthropoda > Insecta > Lepidoptera > Geometridae > Petrophora > Petrophora chlorosata. The sequence continues at coordinate 3,481,150 of OX621194.1, read as the reverse complement.
GATAATAACTATGAAGTCAGAGGACTTGAAATAATCAATAGGATTGCATAAAGACAATGTTTAGTGGATTTGCCTCTCAAAAACACAAGACGACGACCGTTTGTTGGTGGCATAGGTAGCATTCGCTCGGCTCGCGCGATGTGTGGGCACTGCTCGAACATAACTTAACCTAATTTTTGAGGCCGTTTTTGTTGTCGAAGTATTTTCTGTCGAACTAATACGATGGTCGAACTGAAAGTTCTTAGCAAATCAAAAACTGATTACTAGCTAGTTATTACTATTATTATATCTTTTCAAAATAGTGTCCGTTCACGTCAATACATCGCTGCATCCGATGGAACCACTGAGAAAAGCACTTTGCCCACTCGTCCTTAGGGGTCTCTACGACGGCCTTTTGTAACGCTGCCACAGCTTCCTCAGCGTCCATAAAACATTTTCCTTTAAGATTTTCTTTTATTTTTGGGAATAAATAAAAATCACAAGGTGTGACGTCGGGACTATACGGCGGACGATCGAGTAATTCCACGTTTGACGTTGCCAAATAGTCGATCGTTCGCCTGGCGGTGTGCGACGAGGCGTTGTCGTGGTGAAGAAGGATTCTACTGCGAGGTCGTTTCTCCCGAACTTTTTCCAAGACAAGTGGCAAACAATTATTAGTGTACCACTCCGCAGAAACTGTTTTTCGATCCTCTAAAGCAATTGTCGCGAAATGACCTGTCCTTCCGAAGAACGACGCTAACATCTTTTTTTCCACGCTTTGACCTCTCTTTACTTTAGTTGGCAACTCCTCGGAAGGAAACACCCACTGAGCAGACTCTCCTTAGGTTTCGGGATCATAACAGTAAATCCAGCTTTCGTCACCCGTAATTATGTCGAACACAGCATTTGAGTCACCTCCGTTAAATCTTTCAAGCATTTCACGGCACCAATCAACACGACGGAGTTTTTGGGCCTCGGTCAAAACATGAGGTATCCACCGGGCACAAAGCTTCCTGACCGCTAAATGTTCATGGAGTATTTTGTGCACTTGACTCATACCGATGCCTAAGCTTGTCCGAATCTGCTGATAGGGCACTCTTTTGTCAGTCTCTATCATACGACGCACAGCACAGATGTTATCTTCGGTCGTCGCCGTAGAAGGCCGTCCGTCACGCAGATCATCGGTGAGATTAGTGCGACCACGCTTAAACTCATTAAACCAGTTGCAAACAGTGCCACGAGATGGGGCTTCATCGTGAAAGGCCAATCGTAGTCTATCATAACCTTCTTGTTGACTTAAATGTAATCGAAAGTCATAAAAAGTTATAGCACGAAAATTTTCTCGCGTTAAATTCATGCTGACGTGACACAGACAATTTCCAATTTGCCGCCATATCGTAAAACAAATGACAATTGAATTAAATTTATACTCAATAAAGAGTTTCATTTTCAAAATTAAAATTATTTTATTATTTATTTTGTTTACAAGTGGCCAGTTCTAAAAACTTTCAGTTTTACCCTCGTACTTGTCGAATTATAATATTTAATGAACTGATTTTACTTCTTTTCTTCCGATACTGTCCATCCAAAGGTTGTCTGGAAGAGATCGCTCTAAGCGATAAGACCGCCCATTATACTACCCTAGTTATAAGGTTTATCTGTGATCATTTTTTTTATGTTACTGGTATACAATAAAGAGTATTTGTATTGTATTGTATTGTTAATGACCTAGACATAAACTGCGATAATTTTTAAGGCACAAAAAAGACAAGTTCGTTAATAAATGCTACTAGAGATAAAAGGCTGAAAGTTAATCTTCAGCCTGATTAATACGAAGCAGCTGCGTCCGAGCCTTCCTTTATAAATTCCTAAATATCCTGCAATTCTAATAAGCGAATGAAGTGATTAAGTTTTTAAGCCCAGGGGAAATTTGACGTAATTTCGTCGTGTTGAGCCTTATTGCCACCCCATATTGCAGTTGTAATTTGATTACCCAGAGAAGGACTTTATGGGAAGACTGCTCTGGATTCAGAGTCAAATATATTTCCATATTTGAAATGGCTGTAGGTAACTATTTTATTTTTCAATAAATTTTATTTGTTTTTCACATTTGGGCATTATTTTTCTTTTTTTTTATTACCTGATAAGCAAACATTTGACCGCTGTCTCACCTGATGGAAAGTGATGACGCGGTCGACGATGGATCATGCTTGCCTAGAAGATACGACTCTGGACTTGAAGACATGCACTTAGATTATAAGTATCGGGAAACAGAAACGATGGTAAAGTGTTCCATTCCTTGACTGTTCGCATTATGAAAGTTGAAGCGAAACGCTTTTTTCTGGCAGCAGGAATGTCAACCATAAACGGATGCAGAGTTTCCGTACGTCTTGTTGTTCGATGGTAGAAAGGAGATGGAGGAATTAACTCATGTAATTCCATCGCACACTCACCGTGATGTATCCTGTAAAATACCGACAGGCTGGCAACTTTACGTCGATGCTCGAGACTCTGAAGCTTAGCTTCAACCAAGGCATCGTTACCAATAAGTTTTTTTACTAGCTGCGCCGCCGCCGCGCGAATTCTATCGCGGTTCCTGGGATAAAAAGTAGCCTGTCTTTTTCCAGGGCCTAAAGAGCCTACATACTAAATGTCATCAAAATCCGTTAAGTAGTTTTTGCATGATTTAGTAACAAAAATCCATCCATTCATCCTCACAAACTTTCGCATTTATTATATTAGTAGGATAGGATGTTTATTTTCTAATGCACTTAATTTTCGTTAGGTACATGTCAAATTCCCTATTAGGTTTTTTTAACATCTGACTGGGTCAGCGTTTGACCACGATCTCACCAGGGCCCCAATTCACTATGACAACTTGGCGAAATCACGATTCCTTGCTTCGAAATCACGTCGATTCCTTCATTAATAAACGGCATCTCCATGACGCATTCATATATATGACGCGTCATAGAAATTACAAATTCGCAGATGTCCTTTATTAATGAAGGAATCGACGTTTCCTTGAAGCAAGGAATCGCCAAGTTGTCATAGTGAATTAGGGCCCAGATGGGAAGCGACGATGTGGTCGAAGATGTAGCACTCTTACCCAGTAAGTACTTGTTCAGTCTTGATTTGAACACACCCAGATTGTATTTATGTGGAAACACAGATGACGGCAAAGCGTTCCACTCCTTCGACGTTCGCACCAAAAAGGATGATTCGAAACGTTTAGTACGGTTAGCCCTTTACACCCGACGATATACGATAGTGCGAGTAACTTTAAAAAAATCTCAAGACCGCGCGGATTCATATTTGTGAACGCAACCGACGACGATCCATCGTGAGAGATGTGTACTTGCGCGTAGTGGCGCCCGAGTCGTGGAATGGGTTGTTAGTTTGTGTCAATCAGAGGTTAAAGATGGCTGTGTATTTTAATCCGACCGGCGACACGTGTAAGTATTGTGTTTTACTGATTATTGTTATATTTTGACTATTGTTTTTGTTTTATTTTATTATATACACATTAATCAAATGAAATATTAACTATTTTTGCTATTTTGTTTCGTAAGTTACAAATAAATTGTACCTAAACTTCAAGTAGCACGGTCGTGGCCCTTCGGTCATAACCCTGTAAATTGATTTCAACTTAGTTTTTTGTTTATTGATTAAAAGTTGGTATTTTGGCTAAGAAGTTGTTTGTTTTAGTGCTTCCTATATCTGATGACCGTTTCTTCGAATTCCTTGGCGATGGAACTGAGTCAGACATCGAAGAATTCCACGACGAAGAAGATTCAGAAGCAGGGCCGCGTATTCTCACTGAAATTGTAGCGAGGACGAGAATTCTGAGGGTTCAGGCGATGAAATAGAACCCAAACCTCTAAGTCAGATAACGACCCTAAATAGGGGACACTGTCCTAGTACTACTTCGCGGCAAATTGAAAGCAGAGGAAGTTCTCGTGGTACTACTTTGCAGCGAGTGCAATCACGAAGAGGACGTTTTCGTACTACGGCGAATAGGCGGGATCAGCAGCAATATGGTCATGGAGACTCCTGGAAGAATATTATTCCTTTTACCGATAAGCCACATGACTACTAAGTGTACCAAAAAACCCAGTTCGTACACCATCCGAATATCTTCATGATTATTTTGATGAAAGTTTCTATGAGGATACTGCTCGGTGTACAAACTTATATCACATGTGAAAGACTGGCCTAGAACTTAAAACTGAAATAGCTAAAGTGTTTGGTGTGCATATTCTCATGGGATATCTTCCATACCCACGAATGCCGATGTACTGGCGAGCTAAAATGAAGATTGTACTTATTGCCGACATAACAGTTCGCGACCGATTTATAACTTTACGCAATGTTCTTCGTGTAGTTGATCACGGTCAGCCAACTGTAACTGAGTCCAACAACCCACTTTGGAAGGTGCAACCGATATATCAAACGGGTTCAGGATACCTGCAACAAACTGGAAAAAGTTCCATCCTATTATTCTATAGATGAGTAGATGATACCTTTCACTGGCCGATGCTAATACAAAAATGATTGCCTAGCAAATGATTACCCGAGAAAGGAAATTCTGACACAGCTGGTTTATCGTTTCAGTGTTGCTGACACTTATAACTAGTTTTCCAGAAAAAGACCGCCGCGACGACATAGACATCGATTCTGAAAACGAGCCACCGCCTATCAATAGGCAATACAGACCAATACGCCCATCACAGGGCAAAATATATGATGGATATGATCACCTGGCTGTGCTTGATGACATGAAGGCACCAAGGTCTTACATGATGGAGGGAAGCCATAGCCGATCAAAGATTAAATGTTCCAAGTGTGGTGGTTACCTGTGTCTTTCTCGAAACCAAAACTGTTTCCAATTTTATCACCTCAAACCATAATATGTAGTTAAAATTTTTCAAGCCATGTGGTTTTGCTAATCTCTACTATAAATTAAAATGATTAGTGACCTCTTTTTTTCCTAAAAATGAAAATAATTGTTATTCTATTAGGTATTTTAAATTTATCAGAGGTTGAATTTGATAATTTTGAAATTTTACTGATTTTGTTACAGAATTAGTTAGAAAGAGGTTTAATTTATTGTTAAATGATAAAAACTTATTAATGAATAAGTTATTCAAATAAATATATAATAATAAATACTTAATTCATTATTTTTTAAAGAAAAAATAATTTTTTAAGATAACACTCACTATTGTGAGACTTGTAGCTTATACCTAAGTGTCACAATCGTGAGGGCACCTTTTCAGGAAAACTGAAAATTCTGGGTTTTTTTCTGCATTTTTCCTAACTTCCTTATACTCCTAGAAATCCCCCCAAATAACTTTTTCCTAAATGTTTGCAACTTTTTTCTTTCGGGTGTAAAGGGATAGGCGGAACGTCGACCATGTAGCGGTGACGTTGTGCCGATCGTCTGGTTGTCCGACGGTGAAAAACATTCATGTTCCAAGATTTCATGTTCCTAGGGAACCATGGTCTAAAACACCTAGACACGAAACAAATAGGAAATAATATTCCCGTTCGTCTCACTAACAAGTTTGGTGGGACTAACAAGAATAAATTTTAATATTTTTAACTATATTCCCTTTCATAATTTCACTATTTTCATAGTCTCCCGGTCGAGTGTCTCGACTTTTACTCGTGAGGGTAGCTGTAATCAAATTAGGGTAATCAAATTATGAATAGTAGTCAGGGTAGTTTTAATTATAATAAATTCCCTTTCGTTCCACTCGTGACGGCGCGGCGGTGGGGCCAACGGGAATGCATGGAAAACACTTTCCCAAACAATAAATACGACTGGAGCCAACTCGCCTTACCACTACACTACAGTAGCTGGTCGTTCCGATTCGATTCCACGTCCACAACCTTTATTTCTGTCGGAGGGTACAAAACTTCGACCAAAATGATTTTATTTTGGTCGACGAGTGCAAAATAACAAACAAAAGACATACATGCAGGATAATTTATTACACTGTACAATATATTGTTATTGTTGTTTATAAAATATATAGTTGTTCCAAAATATATTGTCCACACTCTAGTAGGTATATTATATGAGTGTAAAAATGACTCGTAACGTATGAAATTCGTAACATTACAAATTACTAACTATATAGTAACGCTTATATATTATATAGCGTGGGAGCTATGCGCTAATTCCCATATAGGCCAACATGATGCATCATTTTTATAATACAAATATCTTTATACATTTCATGGTTATTATAACGAATGACGTCACATATTTTTATCAATACATAAGCATACGCATTAGTAAAAAGATTAAGGTACAAGGCTCACAGCATTTGTGCTGAAACTTAAGAAAATTATTAGATTATTATTAAAAATTATAATAATAATTATAAAAATTATAATATAAAATAGATATAATAGAAAACTACAGTTTAGGTACTGATAAAAATATTGGCGCCCTGATTGTAATAATTCCTAAGTTCTTAGCTTTTATTGTTGTGCTCAGTCGCTGCCTATAACTTCCATATATCATACTACTAGAAAAAGCATTTTGTGCACTATTTGTTAATTGTTAAGGTACTTAATGGCTTAGAATAATAACGCGTGGCATGGGAAATCAAAGATCCCTTCAAACATGTATCCATAAATAATTTAATGTGTACATTTTGTTTACAGGCTGATTCTCTATCCTCAAGATGAACATCTTGAAAGAACTATATGAACATATAGTTCTTTCGTTATATGAGCATATAGTTCTTTCGAATAACTTCACTTCAAAAACTGAACTGTGCAAGCGGGAAAAGGAAAAATGAGACGAGAACTTGATGTTCATTGACATTCCACTATCTGGTTCCCTATCTCAAGATTAAAAAATATATACGCTTGTCTGACTTCGATTGCGTATATTTTTAGCGCAGGTCGTAGCGTAGGTCGCCTAGTAAGACCTGCTATATTAAGCAACGTCTGTTGCGGTCACCATTTGGACGAATGACGGTTAGTGCGGTATTTACATCTGAGCGCTACCGTGCTTTGGATGGAGCTTTGCTTTGTTAAGCCATAGGCCGTTGTCTTAGAACAATCGTCGTTATGTCGGAGGCCTCCTGCGGTATATAACTCTGACTCCAGGGTCGGCCTCATAACCACGCGAGAAAGATTGCTATTATCCTAAGCTTTAAAGTTATATGTATAAGGTCTATATCGAGAAGTTGCTATCTGACCAATATATCGTGTTTGAGCGCCTCTGGCAGACATTTCTTACGCTATATCTGAGACTATAGTTTATAATAAATATTGTATAATAATGTAATACTATTAAATTAACAAATCTAAGAAAGCTATGTACTTATATTATTTGTATCAAAATCTACTATAGATATGCTTTGACTTCGTGAGTCTGGATTCGACTATTTTATACTATATTTATACATAATATTTATATTTTATCATTTTGTATACATATATGGCTAAATATCAGGGCACAGATACATTTTAAAGGCATTTTTCGATAACTATGTTTAGTGTCAAATTGTTTTATTAAAAAATTTGTATTATTTAATATATTTATATTTTTTTATTGCATGATGATACTATAGCATAGAGAATATAGATGAGCAAGAATATATTGAATATAATTTAGCACGTGTCACAAGAGCAAGTTTTTATATCAATATAGTTTTTAATGTCAAATAATTGTCAATTACATATTTCGGTATAAATATAATAATTAAAGGACAACAAATCATGTTGCGTTGAGCAAAGATAATGAGTACTACGAATCATTTAAACAAGGTAATGATTAACCTTTTGACAGCCAAGGTCGGCTATACACGACGGCACGGCTTTGCTTCTATAGCGTGGCGCACAAAAGGTTAAATAGATACGTTTTGATTGTTTTTATTCGAGAAACGAATTTCGAAAGATGCAAGAGTAAGGGTATTATCAGATTGGACGTATTTTCCAAGCTCGCTTTTGTACGCTCGAATGTCACGCGCTTACATGAGCGCTTCACTATAACAGTACGCGCGCGGACGCCTGTATTCAAGCAAGTAAGCGTGAACCAGTTTGATTCATTCTTGAGTGTGCGTCGGAATTGCACCAACTAATTCCCCCAACCCCATTTTATCATCGGACTACAAGACGCACGGCAATACGCCACCGTTTCATGGTGGACATTCCTCCCGCGCGTACTAAGCGCTTCGCTTCCACTTTTATTATGCGTACTGCTAACGAGTGGAACTCCCTGCCAGAGTCAGTCTTTCCCTATAGCTACAATCTGGGAATCTTCAAGTCTCGAGTGAACGGGTACTATCTTGGTAAGTGTGCTTGATCGTCGACCGCATTGTCGCTTATCATCAGGTGACATAGTGGTCAAACGCAAGCCAATTAAAAAGTAAAAAAAATAATAATATAAAGTCGAGTCGAGTGAGAAAGTCATTGGTGTGGGGCCAGCGGGATTCGAACGCCGATGCGGCGACTTTCTTAAGTTCTGTGCGTATTTAACACTCGCTCTCAAAACGGTTAAGAGAAACATCGTACGAAAACCGGCATGTTCAAGAATTAATCACAAAAATTCAAGAACATGTGACATCTACCAACCCGGACTAAGCTAATTAGGGCACATACTCTCTCCATGAGAGAAAACCCGTGTCCTAGCAATGGGAACTTAAGGGCTGATGATGATGATTTCTGCAGCTCCCGTGTATACGGGTTCGCATTCGTACGTACGAGATGTGCACGTCGCAATGACGCGCTATGACGAGCGCCCAAAAACGAGTTTATACGCGTCGAAGATACGCTCAATTTTTAAAGCCACGCGATTAATCTTTTGACCGCCAATGTCGGCTATACACGACATACGAAAAAGCCTCTACGTCGAGGTCGGCTTGAGCCGACTAAAACAACGAAAAACTATCAAAATTGCGTAGCTCGGCATGAGGGGCACGGCTTTGCGTTTACAGCGTAGCGCTCAAAAGGTTAAGCACGTGCCAAAACGAGTTTATACGCGCGGAAAAGGTCCAATCTGAAAAGGCCCTAAATTTTTTAACCGTCTTCAATAAAAGGAGGAGGTTCTCAATTCGATTGTATTTTTTTATGTTTGTTACCTCAGAACTCTGTCATTTATAAACTGATTTGGAAAATCCTTTTTAACCTTGGACTTCGAAGATAAATCATCATTGAAGTCGTTTTTTTTTTTTGTTATATTATGTATTGTTTGAGACCGTCACTTTATTCAATACCAAGAATATTTACACCCAAAATGTTGGCAACACGGTATGCATCACGCAATGGCACTGTTAAATGCAAAATTTATCACGAAAAGAAATAAATAGACTTCACTCACCGAATCGAACATTCCAGAAAAAGTAACCCTAAAATAATACTAAGAACCAATGTACACTAAAATAAAATTACGAGGTATGTACAATATAGCCTCAACAGACCAATATATTTTACAAGTACATAAATAAATAGACGTTTCTATTACGATATAGTAAAAAAACTATTATATGTATCAGCACCACGATATTAATTGAAATAAGCTCCCTATACAAATCGATCGACTCATCAGATCAATTAATTGAACAAAAATAAATATTTGTATTTTTATTTGCTAATTTAAGATGAAACAAATGGGGCAACAATAATCTGTGAGGATGACGATCAGTGACATCGCCAATTGTCAATGTCGAAATGACGTCGAGAGATGACTTCACCAATTATATTGTTAAAATCTATTAGTTTCTACGACTTCTGCACTCGTCTCTCTAAGACAATGGCTCATGTCTTATAATGCCCAGTAAATTTGCTTGAAAAAGTGTCCTTCAAACCGGAACAGTTTTCTCACTACTGCTTGGTGGTTTGAATATCTGGCCAACGCCAAAGGCAAGGCGGACATTTCTAAACCAGTTTTTTTTTATTCTACGAAATGCAATCTCTTGTCGATCTATAAGTTTTGTGACAGCGATATTTGAGCACTTGGTTTCAATTAATATCGTAGTCATATACACCTTGTATAATGATAGAGGCCCCCCTCTAATTTGAATAAATAAACTAAGCTTACGAGAACTTATTTCTAGATGAGTACTTATTATGTACGCTGATTATGCGCGAATCACTTATAGCCACAAAAATCAGATCATTTCACATTAAACATCTGTAAACGGGTGTAAGTAAGAAATTGTCATAATATTTTCACATGCGATGGAATAGAAATTCTTTCAAATAGTAAATACAGCCAAACGAAACAATGTCAATAATGTACATAACGACCATTTTAAAGCGAGGATAAAACATATATTTCAATTTATTTTACAACTTGTATATTGTTCACCACTGTATAAACAGCACTTAGGGTTCTCAAAATCGAAAGGTAACTAACGACTTCGCAAAAACTAATCTACATGTTTCAAATAACTATGCCAAGTTCTTAATCACAACAAAATCGAATAACTAGCTTTAACGCTACTTTACACTGTAAAAATAAAAATAAAATATTGTACTTATAAAAAGACGACAGGAATATGAGATTACACGTCTTTGCTTTAAGTTGTGCCAAGGGACGGAATTCATCGTAGAACCGGAGATAGGGTTGACAGAAAGTACGATGTTTGAGAATTCCGAGTCCGAGTCGTCGGAATCTGTGCGTAATTGAAAAATAATACACCGTTTCAGTCAATTTAAAACTATTATGTCACTATAGGAAAAGATTCCAAATAAATCATTTAAATAAATTGTTAAAATCGATTAAAGAATAAATTATTAAATGTTTTAAATGTCGTAAAGAAATATTTTTTGCTAGAGAGAAGCCCTGGCTTATCTAAGCGTGAGATAATTGTGAACATCAACATTCAAAGGAAATATTGTTACAAATTGTTTAAGAAACAATGGGCATATCTCTGAAAACATTTGAATAACAAAAGGATTGACCCGACTAGATATGCGAGGCAGGAAAGAAGCGTGGAAGGAGATGCGGTAGGCCAGGTTAGGCCTTTGGCTAACAGTAGGCATTCTACTCAACTAGGTAACCAAAAATGTATTTAAAAAAACGTCACGTGACTGTTATCACGTGATGATTTTATCATCTCGTGCAGAGATAGCATTTAATTTTGCTAAGAACTTAGAATAGTAGAAGTCTGCCAGGAAAGAGAACCGACACGGAACGGGGGCGCTTTAAAACAACGCGGTAAGAAACAGAGGATTTTCGTATGGAAATAGTTTTAGTACCAAGTTTCGCCACAACGCGACGATTCTTTTTCTGCACTCTAGTTAGTTTTACTGAGGATAATGGTAAGGTACTGTCTGTCAACCAATCTCCTAGAGATAAACACTGCAGGACAAACAGTATACGCCATTCAACACACAATTGAGCCATATGTACTTGTGACAAACATATCACACATCCGAACCGAACATTTGAAGTTTTTACTCAGAAATGGAATAATAAACGTTACAATTTCGTTGCTGTTTACAGCCAAATACATTTTATACAAATTTTCATCACAGCTATCAATTTTATGTACATTTTTACTCCCAAGGGGGATTTAGTATAAAAACCCTTCCCAATAAGAAGGTACACTATTGTATTCATCCATCGTGGCACCCTATAAGAGCATTTTTGTGACTATCTCTAATTGATAACGATTCAACATTTTAACGAACATAGGCTGAGAGGGACGCTACGACTAAATGTCTGGCTACTTTGCGACTTAAAATCTACTTCTGTCGGACGACTAAACAGTTTGTCGTAGCAAGCGATCGCAAGCACTCCCGCCAGATTACCTTATTTGAATGTTTGAAATAAGCGCTAAATAGAATATATTGTAAATGGAATCGAATAGGACGCTAACAGTTTTAGTGAAGGGCCGTTGTCCCCGCAGGCCTTGTCCCCGCTGCGGGGACACAGGACGTCATTAAATTTTCGTACCATTGTCCCCTTTACGGAGAGACAGCCACTAGGTTAGGTTATGTTAGAACCACACAGCGCGAGCCGAGCGAGCGTGCCGCGGCAGCGGCCGGCGAAGCGCCAGAAAGTAGATTTCTCATATAAAGCTTACTTTACTATATCAACGGAAACAGAGTAACAGGGGACATCGGGACGTATTTTTAAATATCTTATTAAAGTACCACTGTCCCGGACAACGGACCTACACCAGTTTTGAATGACATTTTGCCGTAGTGTACCTTTTGCCTCAGTACCGTCGAGTTCGAAAATATTAAACACATTTCGAGCCTTACATTGGACCACACGCGAACTCTACACAACAATCCTCATCTAGTCTCAACTTGGCACTGAAATACAAAAGAACCAATCATATTCAACAACATACATCCATCCATGTTTACAATAAATTACCTAACAGCATAACCTATTTGTTTCTCTAAACATCGAGTAAAAATCACTAATAAGCCTTGTTGGTATATGATTTCCTCGCATTAATTCTGTACAAAAGTGGTCATATCCAACGTGCATTAGTTATAAATATATATACTGATATTAGAAAAGGTACAAGTGCTAATTATTTCACCAAATAATCGCTACACAATTTGGTTAATAAATAAATAACACAGTGAAAAGCAGTAGGAATTCTCAACAGAAATTATATATTTTTTTAAGAGTTTGGAACTGTCTATAGGTGCGTTTTTGAACAGAGTTCCCTATAGCAACTATCCTAAAGATAGAGAGAGATAGAATAATTTGTTGTTCGAAATCCTTATGTATTTTATTCCGATTTTTCTATATAGAATCCGAAAATTCCAAATAAAAAAGTGTATGTAATATTATCGATTGTAGGCTGATGACTTTTGAAACAAGAGTTTTACTAGGATTGAAAATGTCTAGATAGATTTTAAACAACAAATTATTCTATTTATATGCAGCATTCACGAATGCCAAGCGAAAAACTGAAACGAGGGTTTACTATCCGAAAAACCTTGTTTAAATTATTCTATCTCTAACGGTAAGGGTGGTCGCCACAGGGACCCCTGTTCAAAAACGAATGCTGCATAAGAATGTCGCTAATTCAGCGTAATCGTGACTTCTGCAGTATTCCTACTGATTATTCACTGTGTGCGCCCCGATTCACTACATTTAGGCCTCCCGAGGCCCGACTAATATCCCCATGTCTTTTGTCATCCACTAACTAACATAAACGAATGGAAACATTCTGCGCAACAATTTTCAAATATTGCCAAAATTTTATCACATTTTTACTCATCCGTGTAGTCTCTTTCGTCACTGAAGCATTAGAGATTCTAGATTCCGATTTAGAATCGTATCCTTCACGGAGTTGAAAACGACTTCAATGTTTTTCGTGTCTATGGCAGTCGTGAAGTGGTGGTACAGTGTTGTTTTTGGTTCCCTGCGAACGTTCGCGAACATGTTCAGCAAGAACATTTGTACGTCTCTGAGGTTGTGAGGGTCGCCGGTGAACTGCGGGTAGTACCAGCGTATGTCGGTCTCCGGGCTGGCGACTTTCTTCGCGAGAAGGTCGGATTTGTTAAGGAACAAGATTATGGAGATACCTTTGAAGTTGACGTTGTTGACGATTGTGTCGAAGATATTAAGAGCCTCTTCAAGGCGGTTCGTTTTCCTGGAAGGAGAAAAGGGCAAAATGATTATTGAGGTCAAAAAGTGTCATTGTACAGATCATTTCGTCCAAATGCGACAGTCAAACTGTCGCATTTTGGAGGACGAAATGATCTACAAAATTAGGAGACAACAAAATTACGAGTAAATGACTCAATAATAACTTAGTATGCGTTTTAATACCGTGTCACAATAATGATTTCAATGACAATGTATATTTTGGAGAAAAGCAAATGTCAAATAAACGATTATGACATGGTAAGCATACTATAATGAATGTACTTATTACATAATGATGCTTGACTACAGCCGCATATGAGCCCTACATAAAACAGTATTTAAACTATGTTGTAGTGTCATAAATCCTCATTTACATCGTGATTGTATTAACTTGTGTGGATAGCTATAATTTCCAATATATTTAATGCGGTGGGAATACGGAGAAATTCCAACAGCGCTTTCTATCTATTCACGGCAAAGATGGCACCTATCCGATCCTCAAGATATTGTATATATGATGGTGAACTGCATGGACATCTAAAGGGCCTAGAGATCATCCATTCATATCATGTACCTAAATCGCACCTGTGCAAAGACGGTGTAGGTCACTAGTGCAATTAAACTGCGTGGGAGAAAAGGGGAGTGGTAGGAGTGTATTGGTTATTAGGAAGTAAGAGAATTAATGGCAAAAATAAACACAATCGATTTTTATTTTTAACCTCATCGCCGAGTTCCGTGAAGCTGTTTTCTCATTGGATTTCGGCGAATGTTTTCTAATAAGGAAAATTGTTAAGTTTTAACAATAGATAATATAAAATGTATTTTTTTTTGGAGCGCTCGTAGCGTAGCTTGCCTAGCCGTTCGTAACAGATTTGCTATGTTAAGCAACATTCGCAGCGAACACCGTCGCAACACGGATGGGTGTCCGTTTGTGTAGTATTTACAACTGAGCGCTACCGTGCTTCGGAAGGCACATTAAGCCGTCGGTCCCGGTTGTTGTCTTAGGACAACAGTCGTTAGGCCATGTCGGAGGCCTTCAGGCGGCCTCCTCCGACACCAGGGTTGGCCACACACCCACACGTGAAGAAGGTAGGCCTGCTATTTTTATTATTGGTGTGGCACTGTTGTGTGGGATATCGTCGGCTAGCAAACAACAACGCTTAATAAAAAATGTAATGGATTCAGGCGTGACGTTACGGAAATTCATCTCAAAACTGAAACGCAATGAAAATATATAGTGTAATCCCGCTGAATATTATGTAGGTTGTTGTTAGAATAATATAATATGTATGGGGGTTGATAGTAAATGTAAAATGAATTAAAATTAAAATATTAATATAAGTAACGTCTGAGCTTTATTTTTTAACACCGCTTATGTCGAAATTTGGCATCTATGACTTTCAAATGCCATTGGATGCAGTTGTTTCCTGTAAAGTAGCGGAATAAAACTTGCGCGGTGTTGTTTGCTAGCCGACGATATTAAAGACTGCTGACGCGTCATGCTTAGGATTGCTGATTTTCTTTTCCACTGATTCTGTGACTCCTAAGTGATTTGAATAATATGTTTTAACCCCCGACGCAAAAGGAGGGTGTTATGAGTTTGACCACTAATATGTGTGTCTGTGACATCATAGTTCTTAAACAGGTGAACAGATTTGGATGCGGTTTTTTTATATTTGAAAGTTTGGTGGCGGTGGTTCTCAGACAGATGTTTTATCAAAATCGGTTCACCCGTTTTTTACTTTTTAGGTATTTTGTGTTGGGGTTTTTTTTTGTTATTTTAATATAATGAAATTCGCTTGTTAGCAATAACCACTATCAAAAAAAGCCATGTACTCAATTAAATCTTTTATATAAAATACGCACGTTAAACAGCACGTTAAACACATTAAACAGCATCCAAACATACATAAAAACCATCGGAAACCTATCCAAATGTTGATTTGCAATAAAACGCACCAATAAAACATATATACACAAACATGCGTTACTGCCAAACCTCAGTCACAGATTAGGCGCAAGTGCGTAACCTCAACCCTTCACCGAGATTGCTTACAAACAGAACACATGTGAAGATATTTTTATAATTAGCGACTTTTTATTACCGTTTGATTGTTTACGATGGAGCTTACTATTATTTATTTTGCTGATGTAGTTAATATGGCCAAAAGCATACTATCTACATACATCTAATAAATTAATAATAGAATTATTATTTTGTACAAAAAACAAAAACCTACTTTAATTCTGATGGATCTTTGAAGTCCAAGGTAGAATATCGATGAAATTTATATGGGACCACCTTGAAGCTATACTGAACCCAACGAAAAAAGATATTTCCAAATCAGTTCATAAATGATAGAGTTCTGACGTAAGAAACAAAAACATATTTAAAAAAAAAAGAAAAAAAACAAGTTAGTTAAAAAATAAAATAAATACGCCCTACGATCACATACATAAATATCTTGGCCCCTAACTAGAATTCGTATCTAAGGAACCAGGTACTATGAGGACCATAGTCCCACAACACCTCTCTAGACACGAAATATAGTAAATGCTTGCGCGTTTTATTTTTTCCTAGGCCCAAACATTTGTCATGTCACGAGAATCGAACCCGCAATCTCAATGGTGTGATTTGAGGCAACCTGCCCAACCACTACACCACAGAGGCTGTCAAATGTGTGTTATATATTAGTACTTCCTGATTATGTTATGATGATGGCTCTAGCTAGATATAGTGATATGCGAACACAAAACCGGCCAAGTGCGAGTCGGACTCGCGCACGAAGGATTCCGTACCATTCTATAAAAATGGCAATAAATCATGTCTGTTGTATGGGATTTTTTCTGTTTTTTAGTATCATATTTGTTGTTATAGCGGCAACAGAAATACATTATCTGGGAAAATGTCAAATGTCTAACTATCATGGTTTATGAGATACAGCCTGGGGACAGACGGACACACAGACGGACGGACAGCGGAATTTTAGTAATAGGGTCCCGTTTTACTCTTTGGGTACGGAACCCTAAAAAGGTTGCAGTGACGAAATTTTGCCCAATAGAATAGCTTTAAGCCCTTCGATTCGAAAACAAAAGGAAATCTGCAATTCTCGTTTTGTATTGGTTAAAAAATTATTCCTCGCTCTTACGCCCCTAGGTTAAAAACGCGAGATTGAGAAGTAAAAGAGTGCTATCCAACCTTTAGTAAATGATACCTACCACTCAATGTATTGCTAATTATTTTGCGCCATGGAAATGCGTAAGTCTAATTAATGCGGTTAGGCCAATTAGGGACGAGATACGTGGCGGGTATGCGGTCCCGCCGTGGCCTCTTATGGCAAAACACGGGAGAAATTGCCGATACGTACGAGATACTGCCACAGAAGATATAATAGTACAGTGCTACTATGTCGGTGCTTGCGCTCGACGGCTATTAAAATGGGTGAAGGTGCTTTTTTTATGATACTGAGTGATGAGACGAGCAAGTCATTCGCCTGATGGTAAGTGCCACGCCTGCCCATAACCATTGCAGTGCCACCCAGAACTTCTAATACCATAAAAATCACTGCGTAGCACTGCACTACGCTCATCACCCCGAGACATCAGATATTAAGTCTCATATGCCCAGTAATTTCGCTGCAATGCCCTTCAAACCGGAACACAATAATGCTTGCACACTACTGCTTGTCAGAATAACTGATGTTGATGTATACTTTTTAAACCCAAATTACCAACATAACAAAAAATGCATAGCGCGTAACCTGAGAGGCACGTCAGCCTAGATTCGTTTTCAATATCCGGGACCTATTTCCGAGGCACCGCCGCCGGCACTTTCTTATTTGTATGACGTACTATTGCACACCTCTTGACGACGTTACTGTCATTAGTCATTGCGTAATGTGCAGTCACTTCCTAGCAAAGAGCTATTCGACTCATTATCTTATATTATTATTATGTACTAGCTTTTTCCCGCGACTTCGTCCGCGTGCCTCATTCAATCCCATATGCATTTGTATTTCTTTCCAAGACCAACTTAGCAAGACTCCCCAGTATATGAGAGCGCGTACTACGAAGAGGTCAAGCTGTATCTTCGTAGTCACCTAACGAATTTTAATGTAATATATATAATCTAAATTAGGACCAATCCAAAAAACCAAAACCTGAAAACCACAATAAAATACATTCAGCAGTTCTCGGGTCTATGGATAACAAACATACAGACAAAATATCTAAAAACCGAAGATTTGTGTTCCTATACCCTCTAAATTGCCGATCCCAGTAAGTTTTTCAAAAATATCTTTAATGTGCAGAATTGGCTCAGATCCATTTTTATAATAGTACTAGCAGACCCGACGGACCTTGTCCTGTCTTCACTATGAAGATAATGTGCCGCGCGACTTTCTTAATTGTTTTTTTCGTAAGAACCTTCTCCTGACAATAACAAATAAAACAAAAAAAGAATTCGCGAAATTGGTCCAGCAGTTCACGCGTCATGCCGTGACCAAGGGAAATAGGGATTCATTTTTATATATATAGATAGATATAGATTAGGTAGGTATGTATAGATAGATAGTCGTAGAGTATTTCAACTTACGTTAACGTTACGTATGCCAAAACATGTAAGACTAGTTTTTTACCGAAGCAGTATATAGAACTAACTGACAAGTCTCGAACACAGAAGGAATGTTGGGTGTCTGTCGCTTTTCTATCGACTGCACTTCGGGGAGTGTGCCCAGGAACTGTTTCTTCTCCTTTCCACCTAAGGACTTCCAGGCGAGGAGTCGTTTCACCCGTACGTCGTTAATATCCCACCGATCCGTACTAAGCGTTTTGCAGATTCTTTTATCATACGGACTGCTAAGGAGTGGAAAGCTCTACCAGCGTCTTTGCTTCCAAACAGCTACAACTTGTGTCTCTTTAAAGTCTAGGGTGAATAGTCATCTCATGGGAAAGCGTGCTCCACTTTAGGCCACATCTTCGCTTTGCATCAGGTGAGATGTCGTCAAAGTATCTGTGGAAACTGGTAATTAACCTTCTGCATATTTATTTAAGCACTTCTACTTTAAACCCTAGCTGTAAGATTCTCAAAAATTAATAAATAAAATTACTAATTACAAGGATTCCTTTCATCCTGGAAAACGAAGTTTCCGAGGGAGCAACTATAAACTGAATTCTACGCAGATGAGACCGCGCGGCTCTGCTAGTAATTATGAATATTAAGACATTGGACTTATTTGTAAAAATATTTTTAGAACAATAACCAATTTTTAGCACTATAAGCTTCACAATTTTCAAAAAAGGTTCAATTTAATTTTTAATTTGTGTGATGGGTGCTGTATAGCTCCAAGGTGGTCCATATAAATTTTCAACCTTGAACTTCGAAGATACATCAGAATTCAAGTCTGTTTTTTTGTTAAATGTATTATTATAATAGTGTAAGAAAAAACGCATACAAAATTGTGCGGAAAAAGTAGTTTGATGTCCGTTCCGCGTGTTTTGCGCCATGTTGGCAAGTTTCACGGCATAACTGTCATTACTATGTCGTGCTCGGGAAGACTAATCGACTAATCGCACAGAATAACTAATAACACCAGTACAATCTGCTGCAGTAATAAGTAAACATTGTACCATGTCAAAATAACTAGTGTGACATTTGCTTCGCTCAAATACTTTGTTTTTGATATATTTATTGAGACATGGTGATAAAATGTTACTGTATTAATAGGTAGTTTTATAATTGTAACGTACGCCATCTTGTGTTTTGTATGTATTACCGTCTTACATTATTTTTATGCAAGCGACGTGGTAGCGTCGTTTCCTAATGAAAGAGATATGATTACAATGATGCAATCAACAAATATAACTTATAAATTTTTGCTATTTCTGCAACTAGCGATTCAACCGATCAAATTATGCGTAGTTTTATTTATTCTGTGATTATGCGCCTGATTGTAAACGCCACCTACCTAGAAAGGTTAGAGACTATCTATATTTACTAGGTGGTAGGTCTCATCGCTTTGCCAATTATTCTGCCGCCAAGCAGTAGTGTGCATGCATTACTGTGTTCCGGTTTGAAGGGCATTGTTGGCCCGCGAAGTTACAGGGCATATGAAACTTAATATCTGATGTCTCGTGGTGACGAGCGCAAAGCAGTACCTAGCTCGTAGTACTTTTCATGGTATAAAGAGTTACTTAATGCACATACAAGCAAGCGAAAAAATAATTTTTTTTTTACGCTTATTAGATTAATGTTTGGCCACTATCTCGCCTGATGTGAAGAGATGATGTGGCCTAAGATGGAGCACATATATCTAGAGAGAGACGGCAGTTGAGCGGCTGCTCAGACCCGTCTCCCCGATGGTTCACTGAATATGTATAAATATATAAAAATCTCTTTTTTTTTATAGAACTCACCTGTCTTCAGATAACACCTGGTCGAACTCCGAAGACGAGACCAGAAAGAGTATCGACGTGACCGAGTCGAAGCACTGCGTCCACTTCTGCCGCTGCGTTCTCTGCCCGCCGACGTCGACAAACACGAACGGCACGTTGTTAATGTTGATGGTACACTCCGAGATGCCTTTCGTGGCCTTCCGGCAGTGCAGGATGTCTTGGTGGGACGGCACGTAGTCTGGCCGCGCGATCCTCTCGAGCTCATCGAAGAAGTAGCTTACCGAGTCGCTCTGGAATGGGAAAAGAAAGTCCTTAATAATTATATTTATATGAAACATTTACGAATGTCAAGCGAAAAACTCAAACAAGGTTTTTTCGGAAAGAAAAAATACGACCATAGGCTGGGACTTCAACCCGCATCTCAATCTCTTCTCTCAGCGCGGGAAGCGCTTTACCAATTGAGCTACGGTGGTCACCAACTCGAGTGTCCAATTATTTCTTTCGTTTTTGAAAAAACCTTGTTTAAGTTGAGGGTCAGCGGCGGAACAGGTTGTTTCTGGATTTCGTCGACATTTCTTGAATGATCAATTGATTTAGGGTGTCTGGTGGATTGCCTTTCTGCCTCGAGTGTTGGAGCGGCTGTGGATCGATCAGTGTGAACCCGGCTAATGAACCAATAGAAAAAATATTAGGGAGTCAATGGTATAATCCAAATTCGTGAATATATCCGTGAATATAGATAGATAAATAAATTGACGTTATTGTTAAAAACCTTACACACCTGACGATTCAATATAAAAAAGCCAATTACAAGCCTCCACAAATAGCAGTTAACTAGAAAATTAGCGATTTTTACAACTAAATGAACAAAGAAAAAAGAAATGCGAGATGGCACCATGCAATGCCATTTACAAATTCAAATGATTAGACAGTGATGACGTTAGGTCTGTATTCACCGAAGCCAGACTGCTTGTGAATAGGTCGATATTGGAATGCTGACTTCACAAGCTTATTAAATGCTACGGAAGAACGTAAGGGATAAGAGTTCCTCCGGTCATCGCTAAAAGCGATCTCTTCCAGACGACCTTAATATTTTTTTTTCTACCATGGTCTTAGTGACCATGATAGTTAAAAAATAGTTAGAAATTAACTTTACATATAATGCATTTGGCCAGCCATCATGCACGCCATTATGACGAAGAACAGTTCTGCGTGATCATGGCGCTTGCAACAGTTCCGAAACATTAATTTCTCAACCAAATCAAAAACATGGTGAATATTCCGTTTCTCAATCAATACTTGAGTTTTGTACTGTACTCAATACTTTGCAACTGAATAGTACTAAAATATTCGCCACATTTTATACTGTTCATTCTCAACACAATACATGTATACCATTTTGATTATAATTTGCCATAAACTAGAAAAATCGGTAAGTACCTAAGTTTGCCACTTTGAATGAAAAGAAATATCCACAAAAGAAAGGAACTTGAACTTTATTAAGTGAAGAATAAGGTCCTAATGGTGATCACTTAAGTGGTGATCAACTGAACGTAAATAATGTAGGATCGCCTTTTAGCCACTACCTGACAGAAAGCTATTACTATAGGCTAATCCAATTAGAACTAAGTACCGATTGACGAGGGTGCGGGTGATACTAGAATAGAAGAATAGAAAGAAACTTTGGAAGAACTTATCGCCTCTTGATATAATAAGGCAACTTGATTAGTGAGTCGCTCTATCATTGAGAAGTAACTGTGTCTTAATATATGAAGAAAACTAGCTTTTTCCTGCGACTTCGTCCGTGTGACTAAATAGAGGAAGCCCATATTTGTATTTTTCCAACACCATCTTAGCAAGACCTCGCTAGTATATGAGAACGCGTACTACGAAAAAATCAAGCTGTATCTTCGTAGTGACTCAACCGTTTTTGATTTGACATAGGTACCCTATAATCTAAATTGTGACGTATGGCACCAAACCCTGAAAACTGAATTAAAATCCGTTCAGCAGTTTTCGAGTCTATAGATAACAAAC
This sequence comes from Petrophora chlorosata, assembly GCA_951640565.1. NCBI lineage: Eukaryota > Metazoa > Arthropoda > Insecta > Lepidoptera > Geometridae > Petrophora > Petrophora chlorosata. The sequence goes on along the minus strand of OX621194.1, from coordinate 3,459,153 downwards.
ATTCAAAGTGAACTTTTAAGTGAACTTGTTCTGGGTTTTTGAGTTGATCTGTACAAGTATAAGGGTAAGCAAGGCCCTTTAGAAGGCGTTAGTAGTATATATCGTAGTGGTAGCCAGATAGAGCCATAAGCTATACCTATTTCTTAAGAGGGAACGGCACGCTGAAATTTTCATACACAAAGAGAAAACGTTTTTCTACCCCTAAACATTAACCAAATTCGATGAAATTTGGACATGTAAGAGATGTTATCATTATTGAGGTTTGTAGGTTTTTATTTTTTCGATAATTCCTATAGAATTTGAATAAATGGACCCAAAAAACTCGATATTTACTCGTAATTTTTTTTTGAAGTTTGGAAGCTGTTAACTTTAAAAATAGACATAAACTTAGAAAAAGGAAAACCTACAAACCTAGTTTATTCTACATTTAAGAAATTGAGACCAAAATTACTAAATTTGGTTGAGATTTAGTGTGGTATAAACGTTTTCTCCCGAAACGCTAATTTTAACAAAAATCTGAAGGTGATGCGAATTTAGTGAAATTATTATTATTATTTAGTTAATTTATTTAATTTAATTTACGCATTTTCTGCGAGACCGTAAACCATTATTCAAATACCTAGTGCTTGCTGGCCGCGGCTGTGCCATATCCTCTTAAGTAATCAGTGCAGGGCTGAGTCGCGGCAGGTCGAGTCGAAGGCAGAACGGATGTCGAACTCGGGTACGTCGGATCGCATGGCGCATAAGTTACTGCTCGGCTACACGCGTTCAATGCTTTCCTCAAAATATCGTAAATAAGCCGTCGTTTGATGCAGAATTCGAGGAAGGGTCACGGTCGGACTAGAACAATAAACTGTCGTGTTCCACGGAACTGACAATATAATTTGCATTTATCTCCAAGACAAAAACACTGACTCGTCTATATGAATATTAGACGAGTCCGCGTAAAAACCTACTGTTTAGGGAGTCTCCAGGATCTTTTTTTTATTGGTACTAAGTTATGAGACGAACAAGCCTTTCGCCTGATGGTAAGCGCAACGCCTGCCCATAACAATTGCAGTGTGCCACCCAGAACTTTAAATACCATAAAAAGCACTGCGTAGCACTGCATTACTGCATACCGACAAAGCCTATAAAGTGGTACCTACCCAGACGTCCTCCCGCATACAACAGACCTACCACTGAGTCTCCGATGGCCTTTATCTGACCTTCAACATAAAATATCCATACAACGCAGTGGAGTCCATTCCAACACCGGCTTACAATGACATAACATAAAAATCCTTTTTGTCTAGTTGAAAAGTCGGTCATTATTCACGTGTAATTTAACATGAATTTTAATCGCGAAAGTTAAAAATGTCTTACCTACTGAAGATATTGAACGAGAAGACTTTGATAGAGGCGTAAATATTATTTTAACATTTCATAGTGAAGACTTCAAGATTCAAGAAACTGTATTTTATAATATCTACACTACTACAATAAAGAAGTAAAATTTATGTGAGCATGTGGTAGCTCGGCGCAGTTTCCTGCTAGATCTGATTTTAAAATAATCTCACTGTTGTAAAGTTCAAGCCTGGCTGAATGTAGGCTACGTTTTCGGCAAAAATCCAGTTTCATGAAAGGTCGCGTAAATGCGGGGAAATTGGAAAGCAATTAGGTGTTTTAAGATATATCTGTGTTTACACGGTGTGGCAAATTTTTGGGACGAACAGCTGAATAAATATATATTAATTATTATACAGCGTTTTTTTATTTGACGTCGTTCTGGGCCCCAAGTCACTATGACAACTTGGCGATTCCTTGCTTCGAAATCACGTCGATTCCTTCATTAATAAACGACATCTCTATGACGCATACATATATTCATATATATGACGTGTTATAGAGAATACAAATTTCGCAGATGTAAGAAAGAAAAAAGAAAGAAAAACCATTTATTCGGCACACGACAAACAAACAATACAACAAATAAAAACTTAAATAATAAATATATGTACGTGCCGAATGGGCTCAGCTCAGCATAAAGTGCCAAGAGTTTTACACAACTCGGCGCTGATTTTCAGTTTCAGTTTTGTTATAGGAAAAGTCAAAAATTGACAGTATATCCATTTAAAATAATAATATCCTACAAATAATGATGTCGTTTATTAATGATCCTTCATCGACGTTTCCTCGAAGCAAGGAGTCGCCGTTTCCTCGAAGCAAGGAATCGCCGTTTCCTCGAAGCAAGGAATCGCCGTTTCTTCGAAGCAAGGAATCGCCAAGTTGTCATTGTGAATAGCTCCATTGTAGGGCCCAGGGGTCCCTACAATGGAGCTAAGAAACCCATTCAAAACAGTGAATCTGATTCTGGTTGTCTGTATTTAGATAGATAGATAGATAGATAGATAAACACTTTATTGTTAAAAAACCTTAAATATAGGTACATGAAAAACAAGTAAATTTCACAGTAATCAGCATAACAATATGAGGTCTTATCGCTCAAAGCGATCTCTTCCAGACAACCTTTGAACAGAAAGGACTAACATAATTTGGAAGGACGGTGGTTTTTCGAAATAAATGCAAATTAAATTATAAATATATGTATAAATAGGTGTATAAAATATATATATATATATATATATATAAGAACATATATATATATATATATATATAAGAACATATATATATATATATATATATATATAAGAACATATAAATATATATAAAACATAATCAAAAGGAAACATTAATAGCAGAAAGAGGAGAAAAAGGACATAATAATAATACAGAATATTAAGCGAGGTAATAAGTGTATTTAGTAGTCTGTAACATACGAATGCGGACACCGACAATGTGGGCCATTCCATACGTATTGTAATGCCTCGAATGTCCTTGAGAGCACTAGAAAAACTAGAAAATAAACCGCAAACGGATATATTTGTAGCAATAACGGTTCTCTTAGTTAACAGGTGGCGGATGGTCACGCCTCCTCTGCGTTTAATATAAACGCACACTATGAAGTGACGCGATTACGGTCATTACGGTGAAAAATGAAACAATGTGCTTACAACGAGTATTCATACAATACTTGTAAGTATCAAATTCACATGTAATGTAAATCCAAAAGATGGTCGGTACGTTTGTACTTGAATCAAGGCAATATGAACGGGTTTCGATGAAATTTGACAGAGATATAGAATGAAGTCACCGGAAAACAATACGTAATAGATTAAAAAAAAATATCTAAAAAGCACGTTTTTTTATTACCTGATAGGCAAGCATTTGACTGCAGTCTCACCTGATGGAAAGTGATGACGCGGTCGTCGACGTTTTCATGGATTTAGAATGCATTGTCCTAGAGTTGTGAGCTACCCTGAAAGTTTCAGTCAGATAGCTAATCGCGAAGTGCTCGAAATTTGAGTTAACGACAGACAGATAAATAAGAAAGAGATTTAATAATAAGTATTTTGTAGAAAAAAAAATATTTTTAAGACATACTTTTAACAAATTCGTAATCGGAACCGCAAGTAGATTAAAATATATATAAATATATATAAGCCCAAACACTAGTAGTTTCGTGATGATGACGATGACTAGTAGTTTACGATTATCCGTCAAGGAGTTCAATCGCCCACCTTTCGTCTCCATCATCAGTTCAGCTGGCTGTCACCATAATATTGCATTGTCATCGGACTTTGACAAGTATGCAAAATTCAACTCCGTAGGATAAGAGGAAGTGATTCTAATTTAGCTTGCAAGATTCCACCCGGACAAACATACATTGCAAAAACGTGGTGAATGACGTGATAATAATATAGGACTGTTTATACAGAAAAAATCGCATTATTTGCACGGAAAAAAAACTGAGAAACTCCAGGCGGAGATGTAGAGCTAAGCTAGTGCCACAATCTCGTCATACAAGAAAAGTTTTGTCTTCGCCGCGACTGATTTGTATGAAATCCATTTGCATCGTGTGTAGTAAAGTTGTATGAAATGAACACATCAAGACACGAGTAGGTAACAAAAATTACACACTATGTGATTTCAACAATCATTGCGGTGACGTAAACATGACTAATGAATTTATGGCACTGCGACCTAGCCTATAATCACCTAAATTATAACATGAAAAGTTGAGTTTGCGGTCATGCAATAAGGCTATCGTTTCTTACCTGGCTGATACATTTAGAATTATATCAAGGGCAAAATCGACACGCATCGGCCGCCATAGCCCCGGGCCAATTAGAATGCAGCCAGAGAGGTAAATCACCAGGTAAAAGTTGGAAACGTTGCTGTAACGTAATAAAATAGTCTACCACTGGCAAGATAGGGGCACAGAATACCTAATAGTACTACATAATAGAGGCTTACCTCACAATCCTAAGTAACGGTACCAAGTTCAACACATTAATAAATTGTAATTTTGAGAATTTGTTGATATTTTTGTACCTAATTGAATTAGCTAAAACTTGGGTGACCTAATGGGGATAAACTTTATAGTTTCCCCTATCAGCACATAGGATAGCTTTTTTTCTGGAAAAAGGTAACTAACCGCGAAAATGAATTTGTACTAATATACTATCTATTTAAAAGTATTTTAAGTTAAATTTAGATTAGTAGTGTTTACCTATCTTGATAATGTTAATTTGGCGTAAGCAATATTTTAACAATCGTTGGTAGACCTTTAAATAAATAAAAAATCGCAGGCATTTCATAAAGCTGTAAGCTGTGGTAGTGCACACACTATGGTAAGTTTTTGAAGCAAGCTTCAATAAAACGTAGTCGATTATGAAATTAAGAAGTCGATGGTTATTTCTCGTTCCCAGAATTATCTTCCGAGGCATGGCCTGATGTTTATTATGATTATATCGGAGAGCGGCGCGGAGTTAATGGATCACAGGAAATATATAATATACAAAAGTTAAACAGGCTGTGATACTATCAGCGGATAAAAAAATCGCGATAGAGCTAAATTGCCTATCTCTCGACTAAGAGAATTTTTTTATCAATGTCAGATTAGCCGAATACGTGAAACTGACAGCTTTTCGACGGCTTTTATGAGCACAGTAATAGTACAGAATCAGAATCAGAAAAAATTCTTGATTATCTGAACAATAATAATATGAATACAAAATATCTGATTCACCTGAGGTCATAATTTTATTATTATGTCAAAGTAGGTAAAAGTAATGCATTGCCAAGGTAATGGTAATCATGCGAACATTTCCGAAGTTCTTTGTCAATTAAATTTATAACAAGCAAATTTAAGTTGATTATAAAATTAATCTTAAAACCACGTTTTTATACGCCTTAATGGATTTAGAATGCATTGTCATCGAGTTGTGGGCTACCCAGAATTTCAGTCGGATAGCTAATCGGGAAGTGCTCGAAATTTGAGTTGCAAGATTCCACCCGGAACTACAGACAGACAATTAAGAATGTGACGTGGTAATAAAATATTTTACTATGTCTTACGATAAAGCATATGGCGCAGAATTCAATGGGTTAAACCGAACACTGGCCTTACTTTGACATTGGTCGAAAAACAGCAAAGCGTTAAAACGCGAAAATCAGATTTGAAGAAAAAGCGAGTTGTTCCGTTTCCTCCAAAAAACAATTCCTGGCACGTTCAAATTTGTCACATATAAATTCGAGATTTTATAATGCACTCCGAAGGCTATGAAAATAAGCTTTTATATTTCTATACAAATTATAAGTTTATACCGCCTCAAGATTTTTTATCTGACTAACAACTTACCTGTAGGTACTTAACTGTAGGAAAAAGGAATGGGAAAAAAATAATATTTAATATTTGTATATAAATATGTCGTGGAGGAAACAGGAATCAACGTATAAACATGTATTGCTCGAGAACATTGGGTTTTTGGAGGAAACTGAATAACCCAAAAAAAGTAGTCCAAAAAACATGCAATATTTGACCGTACAAAAACAGACGTAAGTAGTAAAATTAAAACTTGTGAAAATAGTAATTGGACTGCATTGTATCTGTTGTCCGAAGAAACAACGATGAATGAAGGTATCATTAACAAAATGGGGGCAGTTTACTCGATCCCGGTCGGTTTTAAAGGCTATTGTTAACTGAATTTCAATGTCAATTAGACCCTTTGCAGCTGCAAAGGTTTTTCACACCCGTTTGTACCTTCGCAACAAAACAAATAGACAATAAATACCTAGAAGATAAAGCTTATCTATTGATGAAACATTACCGGCTGATAGTACACGTTCCGAATATTGCAAATGTGACTCATTGGGAAACGTGTTCGTACAGGTGTTTAAAAATCATGTCTAACTTTACTTCATCTGTCAATCTTATGATTTTCCTGCTTTGTTTGAACACTATCTGTATGCAGAGCTGGTTTTGGTAAACACCGGGCTTAGGTTATGTATACCTAATATACATTTAGTTCAATGATTTAAACTGGGAATAGATGGACAGCTTGAGCGGTAAATCAAAGGAACGATACACAAACTGCTCAAGCAGTCGTGGTCTGCTTGAGGAGATTTTCTTCAATGCCTCGCAAAGTGGTCAGTGACAAAGAGGGTGACAGGACATGGTCAAGAAAACCACTTACTCGAGTCCAACTAGTTAACAGCTATATAGCTATATATATATATATATATGTATATGGTATATGTAGCTATACATATATGTATGACAGGTATATGATATAGCATCTGCAATCCCACCCAGCTGCTGACTGCGTGGTGCGGTCATAATTGTGCTCAAGTCGTTTGCTGCAGTTTTGTGTAGATAAAATACATTCTATGAAAAAGTTGTTTTTATTATAAAACCATTTCTGCTTAAAGAGGTCGTTATAGGTATATAGGCCGCCTGAAATGTCCATATACATAGTAGACTTATAGAACATTGTAAGCATGTTCCGTACCGTAACTGTAATCATAGTACTAGGCTAGGCTATATTTGATTACAACAGGCCACCGGACGTAGCACGTTCATTCATAATTACGGGTTAATCTACCGGATTATGCTCGCATTAATAATTTAATCGTGCTGGGAGTTCGCTTATCTCGGCGATACTGTGACACTGGGTTTTCCTAATCTGTGATTTTCGCAATAACACAACCATGGCAGGTTATGGTAGCTAGGAATGGAGAATGGAATGTTTGGCGTGGTGGCTGAACAGAATGATAATGGGGCACGATACGACATTGAGAGCACTATCGACGCAAATTACTGGGCGTATTAATTTGACACTTATTAACTGACGCAGAAGGACTAATGCAGTAAAGTCCGCGAGGGTTTTAGACAAGAAGTTATTTGAGGATCTGCAGTTTTGGGGATGTCTTTGCATATGTTATAGTCACTTGTTTCAAAACTTTTGTTACTGCACACACTATCTGTGTGTGCTGCAGTGGTACTGCAATGCGACAATACCTAGTTATAGGTTATGGTAAGAGTGCAGGAATGCAGTGCGACTGGTTTGTTGTAGTAATGATTGATAAAGAAAAGACATTTAGAGTAAACTGCACTTGTAAATAGCTACAGAGAGATATTGACAAGCTGGGCCTGCAGTGAGTCAATATTATAGATGGTGTTAGATAAGATTTTATTTTATTTGCGATGGCTGGCAGCGTCCAGTCCATCATATATAGTAGCTAAGACTGCAATGCAATGCCACAATACTACAGATGGTGTGCCGTGGAGTCTCCCGAGCAGTGATTTCTGATTAATCTCGACAGTGATATTGGCCACTATTTGGCTTGATGTTAGCGACGATGTGGCCGAAAATGGAGGGCACAGATTTACCGGATTAGGTATCTGACTGAGCATCAGTGGATCAATTGCCATCTTATGTTGTATGTACTCCATCTTCGGCCTCATCATCGCTGAACATCAGGCGAGATAGTGTCCAAACATAGATCTAATAGCCTATTGGCGGTAAAAAGACCCTGTCAGGACCAAAAACTTCCTTTTCAATACAATAGAGATCTTATTTAAGACTAGCTAATCGATCTATACCAAAATGAAGACCGATGCAGGTGTCCAGGACTACATTCTTCGACCTGTCCCTGATAGATGAGCAGAGGAAGGAACAAGTTCGCAATAAGTTGCAATAAGGTAGGTTCATTAGTTACATTGCACTAACAATAATAAGTAGGGAAATAAATATAAAATAATAATTCGTAACTAAGTGAAGAATGTCCTAAAAATGTTTAGTCAACCATGCAACATTTTGTTAAAAGTATTGGTGGCATTCGGAATATGAAAACTTAATCAGTGAGCTCAGACTTACTTAACTTTATTAAGCGTTCAAAACGAGCCTGACCTAACAGGTATAATTACGAGATATTGCACACAAATTCCTTAGACCATCTGTGCCCGACGACAGTTGACGAATAACTGGTAGCGTATTATGACGAGATGCCTATTTCAACAGGTATAAGACACTCAAATTCCTTAGAACATCTGTGCTCGACAGCTCAACACTTACATAAAAGGCAAGTCACCAGTCATCCTGTATCTATGCAGGCAGAAATCTGAAGTACTCATACAGGTTTTTTTAATCTAAGGTTCCAGTAAGTCATTTTTATAGGGAGTTGATTACGGACCATAGAATGAACGCATTGGCTCGCTGAAGCCATTTATTGCTACCCATGCTTCCACTTTTTCCCGGACAGAATAAAGATTAGAATCGATGTCTTATGGAATCTGGTTTCACTCCATATGGTGCTAAAAGTGTCCGAAAATTTATGTTTGCGAAGTAAAAGTAAACGAATGGGATAAAATAATGCAAGGTCATGCATGTGTGCTACGCCTGGCTACATCAGTTAAACCTTCATCATCACGCAACATTACATTGTAGTCATGATTTTGAATTTGTATGACCTTGCTTGCTAAATGTAATGTGTGTATATGTCAAACTCATGAATAAAAATTTCTATTCTTATTTAGGTCAAGTAATCCCCGCGGGGAGACCTTTGCCCAGCATTAGTTTTACTGGTGATAGGTTTCTCGTATGCGAGAGGCCGTCTGGGTGGGTACCACCGCTTTGCTAGTTATTCAGCCGCCAAGTAGTGCGCGAGCATTACTGTGTTCCGGTTTGAAGGGCATTGTAGCCAGCGAAATTACTGGGCATTATGAGACTCAACAGCTAATTTTCACAGGGTGACGAGCGCAGTGCAGCGCCGCGCAGGATTTTGCAAAATAAAGTTCTGGGCGGTGCTGTTATTGTTATGGGCTGGCGTATTGCTTACCATCAGGCAAACTACTAGCTCGTCTCATTATTCAGTTACATAAAAAAGTGGTACAGCATAGGTTAAAACAGGGCTTCCCTAACTGTTTTTATGGAGTTTTCTGATAACTTGTTACTAGGCTAGAACTATATACAACTGGTATAGTGGGTAGTTTTTGATTAGAGGGGGGCGTGAGGGGCGTCGCAAAAAAATGGCAAATGCCCAAGGGTGTCACAACAAAAAGTTTGGGAAGCCCTCGGTTAAAAAAAAATCTCCGCGGGACTTCATTGGCTTGCTATACGCCTTGATGCTAAACTGTAAGTACAGCAACTACCTGAATGAAATAAATAAATTGGTGACGCGGAGTATATAAAGTCTCTGATCTGAACACACGATGGTGGCCCTACACACATCGCGGCTCGGCATGACGCAACCGACTGACTAATCAAATGAGATAACTAATGCAATTACAATTATTTTATTTACGTCCACAAGACTTCTTTCAAAGAACACTGGATTAAAGTATACGAAGCGTTTGTCACGTCGTCAGTTGCTTATAGCATAGAATGCTTAATAGTTCAGATAGGTATATCTATAGATAACAAAACCTCGTTTGAACACCTGTTTTTGCAGGGTCGAAGTCTAATTGGCGTTTGTTGAATTAGTTAAGTCAACAAAAAAAAATTAAACGCATGTAGAGTCGGTAGAGCCTCTCTGAACTGTTCTGATCTTTCTTGATGCCTTTAAATATATGCCGTATTCCGGACAGAGATAATTAGTAAATTCCAATCTTCTCACAGCTATCCTTTCACCACGCCACAGAATAATTAATAGTACAGTACCACAATTACTCAGGCTGTCAAAACTGACCTTTTCAGGACCACGTCTATCGTCCACACGTCCACTAAGAAATGCCGTTATATCGCCACAAAGAGAAGAAGGATGTTAAACAAACATTAGTTAACATGTTTTTATAAAATCTTTAGACTCTTACATAAAAAGTGTAACTTTTCTCTTTAGCTAAGATCCTCTTAATCTTTTTATTGCACTTTGGGGCCCTTACAGACGAGCGACAGCATGAGGCGACACAAGCCGACGGTTGTTGCACGACCTCCAAATTCAGCCCGCGGCGGCAGCCGTTGACAGTCGTCGACTGTCGCACGTCGCCACGCGTCCGATTTTATTGCTGTACTAGCTTTTGCCCGCGACTTCGTTGGCGTGGACCACTTGAAGCTAACAGTTACGGAATCAATTTGAGAATTCGCTTTTCCTGCATATCTTCGTACGCTTATGTAAAGATATATCACAGCGCAATGAAACATACACCAGATTTTAAGTTAAGATGTAGGTTATCAAATATTGAAAACGACTGTCAACGGCTGCTGCCGCGGACTGTCCTTAGAGGTCGCGCGACAACCGTCGGCTTCTGTCGCAAATGTCGTCGGCTGTTGTCGTCTCACCTTGTCGCTCGTCTGTACGGGCCCTAGGATGTCGGCTCATTTAGTACAATTTAAATAATAATAGCATATTTCCGGCACCAGTACAAGAAAGCTGGCCTCAATGAGGTTAATAGGTTCACTCTGATATTGTTATAGATGTGGTAAGTTATAAACTTATGAGTAAGGGCAAAGACTAATTTCGAAATCAAACGAGTCGAACATGGCATTGCGCACGGCCGCACATGTATCATTAATAGTGGGCGCAACTTCTGCCCGTAACCACAGAAGACTTAATAGCCATAACAGTCCTATGCAGAACTTCATTTTGCTCATTGCCCTGAGACATCAATCTAATTCATCATTACAATCAGTATTAATTATCAATATTAATTATCATTAAAAAATAATGATATTAATTATTACTATTATTAATCAGTATTAGTTATTTTAGTATTTATTATCGGTATTAGTTTAGTAGTAGTACTTTTTCAACTCAAATTCGTTCAAATTTTCAATAATTTTGCTTGCTGTGTCATTAAATAATCCTATTTGCTACTAGTAACTACTACTAGTTAGTACAAATTCAGCATCAGCATAGTCAGTTGGCATACATCTCTAACCACATAGCTCTGACATAACAGATTGAAGTTACTTCTGAGGTTTTTATATCTGAATCATACATAATTTTATGCTCAAACAAGCAAAAATACAAAGCTTCAATACAAACGGATGAGTCAGGTGTTCCTTTGTCCTGTGAATGATTTTATTTGAATAACTTCTCAGGGTTTATTTGAATGCTTGATTATTTTGACAAGTTTTCTTAGTATAATTTAGACATTAGAGGTATTAATAATAAGTGTTTGGCAGTAAATGAAACTGGCTCACCCTAGAAATTAGAAGTAGGTTATCAATTTACTCAGAGTAGGTCATGGATTTATTATTCATGTAATTACCTATCGTTGTATTTCAAGGTAGCCCAATAAAGTATACTTAGTGAAACGAGGACTTAAGGGCAATAACATGGCACTCATAAAATACTGAAAGAGAGCAATTATTTTTGTGGTCACAATTAATTCTATCTGAGCTTGAAGAAGTGGATCAATTTGAATGTAACCATTTTGATTGACAGTATAAATTTGGACAGTGTAGATATGTGTTACTTTTCATTATCAAAAAAATAATTTGATACGTATTATTAGGGTTTAAAGTAAGTAAAAATAAAAATTTAAAAAAAATTAAAAATAATATTTATTTAGTGTCATCAAAACAACTAAAATAAATGTACTGGTTACTTAGTATGAACATAATCTAAAATATAGAGAACACTGTGCTCAGTGAAGCGTCAAAAACACACGCTGAATGTCAGACGTGACACATCACTCTGAAAGGCCCGTTTTTTTATAGACATGATAAAGTTTATCCACCTACTTGCTCATATTATTTCAAATTAGGTACTTTTGTAGAGAATGCTTGTTGAAAACAATTTGCTGAGCAATATTAAATGAAAATGAATTTCTGAAAAGTTAATTAATTACTGATTTTGACTATATGGAAACTAATTTTAGCTAAAACTAACTTCATCAATTATTGCATTCATAGTTCACCCATAGATATTGCGAGAGCCCTACGAAAATATGTATGGCACTGGACTCAATGGGTTAATTAGTATGAACAGGTTAAAACAGTAGTCCGTGATAGGTAACATAACCAACGCAGAGGTGGTATATAGTTTTGTGGTGCGTTGACTGCATTGTCAAAATTACTGAGGTATTAAAGATCACAGACCAAAGCAATAGAAATAAACAAACATAAAAATTTACGTAAATAGAAATCTAATGTTTTGTAGAAACTAGAGACATTACTCAGACATCCTTGACATCCAAAAATTGAGGAAAATACTCATGGAGCAAATACTCAAACCTCATAACATTTTTAATGCCAATGTTTTCCTTATATATTTTTGCAACAAAGAATAGGTACTACAATGCAAGCTACTGTTGAAATAAGTGAGTAAATAAATATTAATGTATAATCATATGATGTTACATCAGTAATGCAGACTATGTGCACACCTGTGATTCAATATAAATAATGTAGTGGAAAATTATATCAGTAAGATTACAAATTGCATATTCAATTAAGGATGTGATTAAAACTTTTGTCATCAGAATTTCAATACCTCAATAATGCAAGAGATTTAACTATAGGTATTTAATTGTGCATGATGCATTGTTTACCAATCAAATACAAAAGAGTACATACCAATTGAAATTCTCTCCGTCTGTCGTAGGCCCGCTTAATGGCTCGGTCTAGCCAAAGCGAGTGGATGTGAGGAGCATAGTGCATAAAAAGGCGGCTGTCTAGCGCTGCGCTGTTAAAATGGAGAGCCTGTTGGCCAACGTCCAAGTTCCTCGGATTCTCCCAAGGGATCGCCAGCTTGTCTCTAGCGTCTACTAGCACCTGTATCCCCTTCACGATGTTCTGGTATATCACGTGCTGGTACTCCCGCACCAGTTCCGGCTCGAACTTCACTTTGTGTATGATCCTCATCTGCTTCAAGAATGTTGACTTTCCGCTTTCACCCGCGCCGAGTAACAACAGTTTCACCTGACGCCGTAGCGTCTGGCGGTCCTTCTCTAGGATCCTGTCGATCTCCTTGCTGCGCGATCGCTGCTCTATCTCCTCCGGAGACAGCTTCAGCCGCAGCCAGCACGTCAGAGCCTCGGTACAACAGGTACATGACCACAAATCGTTGGCCATTTTGCATGATTATCGACGCTCATAGAAAAGAAAGAAACTGAGTAATTGATGTCACGCAGTATTTATACGATTCATTTTACACTTTCACAATAGCACTACGCACGAACTGATAAACGATAGTACAATAAATTGAATCCAATGATCAGGAATTTAGAAATACACACGCATTCTTTACCCCTCCCAAACTCATTGAGAAATAAAAATCCACAGATGATGAAACTCTCAATCATTGAAATTGAAAGGAGTTCAACGACTCGTTGACAGATGATAGATGAATGAATGATAGATGCCTTTTTCTTTCAGCTGCGGTGTCACCAGGTAATAAAGACAGTCAGTAATGGTTTTTGTGCATCGAAATTATGATTACAGTCTCAGATCCCAGAAATCCAAAGGTACCTATTTGAGCTCCAAATCGCAAAGTCTATAACTCGATAGAGCCACTTGTTTACATAGGGGATTCTAGATCAGGGCTCTGGCTTATCTGGCCTTCTTTCGCTAATCGTGTTCACCACAGTCATAAACCAAAAACACGTTATAATTAAATGGTGCATTAGAAGCGCAAAATATTATATATGCTATAATATAGGATAACTAATTTCACGCAAGCTTATCGCATGCAAACTGCAATTCTTTCTGCGCTTTTTCGAACAGTTTAATATATTATAGCTAGATAGCAAACAGCAGTAGAGATCTAAAGCAGCTCGTGCTATATTTTTTCAACGCCTTATTTGATATTCTGTGTAAAGTAACGAGCACCTTTATCTCTGGCTTGGCTGCTATTGTGGCTAAGATTTAGTATAGTATACTTTTTCTTTGTATTGTCGTATGTATATAGCAATACCATAGCAGGCTGCCGTGCTATTGCTACATATTCACAATGAGACTGCATCCTTGACAAGTTTGTAAAAGAAAAGTTACCCTGTCTATGGTTCATCTAAACGATTTGGGGCTGCCAGAAGTAGAATTCCTTTACATGTACGATAATGTTGACCCAGACATGAAGTAATTATTATTTTTCGTAATGATGGGTAGGTAATGGACTGAAATTTTTCAAATTATAAAAATGACTAATTTTATTTGCGGAAAAATAAATAAATGGAAATATATTGCTTACTGTGAAATGTAGACTTTAAAATTTGGAAAATATTTCTTACTGTAAATAAAATAGGTTTTATTTAAAGGCATCTACATTTTATTTATTTATATGCATAGCTGGGCACCGTTAATCAAATAGTTAACTTCGTTAATCCTCTACAAAAAAAGTTACCTCCGTTAAAAGTTAAAGCGTTACATTTCGGAAGAATTAACGCAAGTTAACGTTAATCGTTAATCCTGTAATATGTGTAAAATTAATAATTATGACAGGGTTATCAACGCACCAAAAGACTAGCTTTCGACAACATGTAAAGGAATCATGTCTGTAACAAATAAATCTACTATACCTACAACAAACAAACAAACAAAACACTCGTCACTTTAAGCACCGGCGCTAAGTAATAAAATGATCAAACGAAACAAATCTCTTCGCAGTTTTCTTTCTCACTCGCACGCGGCGGCAAAATATATCTAGTTTTGTTTTTGTCTCACTCGCTGCCACACGCCGCCCGGCATTTGTCGGTGCCGTGCGGTAACTATTAGGCATTGGATTAACGATTAACGGACTTCTGCATATTAACGAAAGTTAACGTGTCCGTTAACATTTTAAAAGTTAATCCGTTAATCAAAATGTTAACTTCGTTAAGTAACGGTTTACGGATTAACGAGTTAATGCCCAGCCATGTTTATATGATCATGCGAATCATAAAATAAAAAATGGATTTCGGCGTTTAGGAAGTATAATGTTGGTACGATACGAGAATTCTTCCTTAGGGCAGTCTAAAGTCTCTAGGACCATACCGCCATGTCTTACGTAGTTTTTATTTGATATTTTAATATACCATTTATTATACTTTTGTTGAGAATGAGGGTCAACAGCAACAAGCCGGACCCTCTCCTAGTGCTTCAATAAAGTGGTGGAACTTTATTCAAACTTTCCATGGACATTTTGTGAGAACATAAAAAGCAATGTTTTCCCTATTTTGTTTCATTTGCCTACACTCGTGCACGTTAACGAACACATAATGGTTAATATTCCTCCGATATTACACATGATCACTCGAAATAACACTAGTTAATAACAAATAATAAATAACAATAAATAACACTAGTTAATAATAACACTAGTTGCTGATATTTTCTTGTCAAACCGTAACCGTACACTGAAACCTATTTGCTCATGTGACAGTTCTCTTTCCTCAAGGGTTTGCTGGAAGAAAACTCTTTTTAGGCTTAAGCTCGCCTTTACATATATTTTATAAATCATCGATGTAAAAATTTTAGTGTACAATAAAGAATATAAGAATAACATTTGTATGGAAAATAAAACAAAATCGAACTGTATCACATTTCACTTCCCGCCAAAAAGAGTCACGACGAGAATTCATTAACAAGTAGTCTGGCAACCCTAAGGATTGGATTGGCTGACAGCTGATTTCTGACGGGAGACTATATTGTACGACCATAATAATGTACAGCCAAAATTGCACAGCCGATATTGTACAGCCAATATTCCATGTACATCGGATTTCAAATACTCGGCCGGCTTTTCCTGGACGGCAAATATTGCCCGTACAAACTCGGCTCGTGTCGATATTGCACGGCCATTATTGCACAGCCAATAATTCATGTACTGGCTTCCAAATGTCAGGGTGTGCAATCCAGTCTGTACATTATTGGATGCGAAATATAGCCCGTGACGAGTTTGGTACAGCCAGTATTGTACAGGCAATAATACGAAGCCATCCATAGACAAAAGTAGCATTTCACACGATGCCTCGTTTGTTTCAAGCGAGTCTTTGAAGCACAGATTATCAAAACATGTTCGGTCCCGATCGAACCATAGACTGCAGCTTTATCCCGCTAGGGGCGCTAGTGCTCGTTAATGTTGAAGTTATTATTTTCTTCGTACAAAAGAACTAAAACAATTATTAATAAGATATTGCTGGATATACATAGGGCTAGGTAGGCGAACAACGAGAAATAACTATTTTGTCAAAACAAAGAACGCATAGTTGGTTTTAGTTAGGTTAAGTACCAGCTTTTCAACACATATATCTGCCCATAAGTGATTTATTATGACATACGTGTGGGTGCATTTAACTTATTCTGTTACAGTTCAAAATTATCGATACTTTGATAAAATATATATACTTCCATACCTACATTTTCCTATGGAATATTTTTTAATGTGCAAGATTCTCTCTAATGAAAAAATAAAAAATACAAATGTTAATCAGCATTGAAATAATATCGAAAGCATTATTTTGTTCAATATTTCAACTTAAGGTCGAATGTCCATTAGATTGTTTTTGAAGACAGTAGGTACCAAGTAGGTACGGCCGCGTTAGTAGTACCACATTATTACAATACATATAGTAGCGAAACGCCTTTGACGTTAGGCAACACCGCTACCCGTGTAGGTACATTTGCTGTCACATGCAGATGTGCCCACAGGATGTGCCAGGGTAGTGATGTGCGAACTCGGAAAAACAAAACTCGATTTAACCCGAGTTAAAATTCACGTAAATTGGGTTGGACTCGAGTTAACTAGAAGGAAGAGTTAATGTTTTTAAAAAAAAAATACTAATTTATTCCCCCACCTTAGCATTAATTTTTATTTAATAATTTTTGGCTTGAATTTTAATATTTTAAAATATTTATATTTATCACTACATAGTATAAAACAAAGTCGCTTTCTCTGTCCCTATATGCCTATATCCCTATGTATGCTTAAATCTTTAAAACTACGCAACGGATTTTGATGCGGTTTTTTTTTAATAGATTGAGTGATTGAAGAGGAAGGTTTGTATGTATAATAACCGTGCGAAGCCGGGGCGGGTCGCTAGTTATTAATAAAACTATGTAATTATACAGCAGTCTTTTCAAAATAAAATCAAACTAACATTATGATTACACGTAACACGTCCACTCACTGGCGATTCAAATACATCCCAAACCAAAGATTTTCTTCTAGGACCTGGCATTTTTCAAAAACAGAATTTAAAACACGAAAAGCTACAGCAATAACCGGCACTTTAAAGTTAACCTCAAATCTACATAAATGTGACACTTGTTTGTTATGAAT
This sequence comes from Petrophora chlorosata, assembly GCA_951640565.1. Classification (NCBI taxonomy): domain Eukaryota; kingdom Metazoa; phylum Arthropoda; class Insecta; order Lepidoptera; family Geometridae; genus Petrophora; species Petrophora chlorosata. Next base: position 3,441,570 of record OX621194.1, on the reverse strand, counting down.
GAATTTAGTCTCAAATGATCGGCAAACTTCGCTCCATGTCGGTTTCATTCGGTTTTCAAATTTGAGTCAGAGAGAATTCAGTTCGAGTTGGTTCGAGTTAGGCCCAACTCAAGTTAACTCGAGTTAGTTACTCGAGTCGACCATCACTATGCCAGGGCACTCACAAGATGGAAAATAAAATAAATATGATTAGTTTTATTTATTTAATTTAAAAGTACCTACCAAATATACATATTTACATAAGTTGCATGAACTCTTAATGTAATTTGTTGCTGATGATAGTAAAAAATATTATTATAACTTTATTTGTTCCAAAACATATTTCCGGTCGTTAAGATAACAGTTACTTATACCTACTAAATAATAAAACAGTATAGTTTACCCTTAAAGAACTCTGTCCCCCGCACTAGGTCTCTGGTGAGCCTGTACAGCGGGGTTACAGTGGATCACTCCGACTACTCCTATCTCTATTTCACTGCGTACATATAGTACCTAAGTAGGTACCTACGTTAATAGAAAGAGCTCGCATTTCCTCTTTTAAAATATTGGCCGATTTATCAAGATTGCTCAAACGTAGATTTAATGGCTTTCCTTTGTTTGTTTTTTGAGACCACGGTCCTCGTAGTTCCTGGTTCCCTAGATATAGGGGATCCTAGTTAGGAGCCAGGATTACCTTCTCTGTATAGTTATGACAATATAATGTATGTTCGTAAAAATCTGCACATTTTTTTTACGCTTAATCTATGTTTGGCCACTATCTCACCTAGCAATGATGTGGCTTACAATCAAATGGAGCACATAGATCTAGAGAAAGTTGGCGGCAGTTCAAGGTGAATAGTGACCATCACAAATCACAACATAAACACTAGAAATAAGGGTAGAATTTTAGTACCTAGGCTTAGACTGAGTAAAACTGGTAAAACGAATAAGTCCTCCATGGGCAATTGCCTACGTTTTTACAATAAAATTCCAAAATGTATATCTAACGGAGCTCACAGAAAGTAGATTCAAATTGCGTGTGAAAAATATTTTAATGAAAAAAAGCAATACAGTTAGTAATTATATAGAAGACAAAGATGCATGGAACATTCCGCTTCTGCCAAGTACCTAGCCAACTGGTACATTAGAAACCTAATATTGTCTAAAACCACCTAAAACAAACATTTAATATTGTAACAAAAGTTCTAAAAAAATGCCCCTCAGTTTCTTGTGGTATCTTCTGAGTAGTGGTTCTTTTTCCGATACGGTGGTAGAGTCATTGTAATAATTGACCGTCTGTGATGCCAAAATTGAATAAAGATCTTTTGAACTTGAACTTTGAACTTATTGCATGTTTTTTTATGTAACTGAATGACTGACGAGCTGGTCATTTGCCTGATTGTAAGCAATACTACGCTAGCCCATAACAATAACAGCACCACCCAGAACTTTGTTTTGCAAAATCCTGCGTGGCGTTGCACTGCGGTCCTTATCCTGAGACAATTAACTGTTGAGTCTCATAATGCCCAGTAATTTCACAGTAATGCCCTTCAAACCGGAACACAGTAATGCTTGCCTCACGCATACGAGAAACCTACCACCAAATAATGTTAATATGTTAATGTTGTTATGTCGTTCGAGAATGGATTCAAATAATAAAATGTCACCAATTTCCATTCATTTCTTACCGATTGCGTGCTCCCAATCCTGTCAAAATATAATCCGTTGTCTTCATACATCTAACTAATATTGTAAGAGCTGTGAGATCTGCAGATACCTACTTTTTTTTCCTTAGTATGGTTTCATAGCCATTATGATCCCCATTTTTAATACAATCTAGCCAATTGATTAGGCTTATAAGTAATTTACATTTAACTTTAACTGATATAATAATTTTTTTCTTTTTTCAGATAAGTGTCATAAACAAAATTTTAATGATATTTTTCATTTATTATACGTAGTCATCGTGTAGTAGTATTTATTAGTATATTTACAAAGTTATTGATGAACACATTTTTCGTTTTCTAGTAGGTACTCGCACTAATCCGTCCTTCCCAAAGAACAGCTCCAAAATTCTACCCATCATCCACTTTCCGCGGAGAAGGTTGTCGTCTTGGATGGTTACATCTTATCTCTTACTTTCACATTTTCTTATTGATTGAACCCTTTTACTCCTGATTGTCAGTTGCGCTAGATGTTCCTTTTTATATTTCTTCCTGGTATCTTGTGTTATCTTAGATGTCAACTGCCAATGCGTTCTAGCGTTTTGCTCTGTTTCAATGATTGTGTTAACAATCTGTGTTTCGGTTACTCCATGTGAAAGAAGCTTTTCAAAGTTAAAATTATTAAAATCTTTACTTTAAATTATTAAATTACTTAGGGTCCACAAGGAGCCAAGCGCGACTTACCAATCTTTTGATTTTATCAATTGAAAGAGACAGGGAAGTCAATTTTGTTAATGCTAGCGAATAGGTATAATGTAAAATTAAGTCTCGTAAGCATGTTTAGTATTTTTGTTGTTTTATTTTAAGTAGGAATCCTCAATATAAAACCGCTCGGGGTGCCAATCTACCCTACGCTGCGCCGGCCACTGCCTTTGCCTCAAGTTTGCTAGTGTTATTTATTGTGATAGGCCAACGGTGTAGGTACATATTAATATTTTTATTTTTATATATTAGGCACACCAAATACAGCTACATTAAAAAAATACAAATATATAAAAAGCTTAGCAATAACGCAGCTCACAACGCTATTCTCATATTAGGTACTACATATTTTAAAAATAATCGCTAAGAGCTGCTTACAAAACATAAATGAAAATTACGTTTGTAAGTGTTCTTAAATTTAGGTAAATAAGTGATTGACAAAGAAAAGGCATTAGATATTAACTTAAAAAAAATATTATTTTTTTAAGTTAGTTTTCAATAAAAAAAAATCATTTTAAGAAAAAAAAACAAACCGACTTCAAAGCCATATCAATATTTTTTATTTTTGTTGATATTTTCAAAAAGCGCTGATTCAAATTTCGATAAAATACATATGGGACCACTTCTGAAGTATGACCTACCAAACAAAAAAAGAACAATCAAAATCGGACTACTCTGTAAAAAGTTATGCGTAGTAATACATTAAAAAATATACACTCGTCGACTTCAGAACCTCCTCCGTTTTTTTCGTCGGTTAATGAATTGGTTATAAATAGGTGGTTAATACATTTTGATAGAAAGTTTTTGTAATATTAAATTGATAAGCATTACAAACAAACAAACAATAATATATAAAAATGTATTCTTAGATTGTATTGTGCCGATATATAACACACCTATTTATTATTATATTATTATTTATAGGCGTATACATTTTTTACTATGAAGCCGTGGTTATGACAATAGTAATTATTTGCTATAAAGTGCCAACTTAACAGAAATTAGTTTAACGTTACAGTCATTATATATAAAACGAGTGTGGCTCAGTGGGAGAACGTGCGACTTTCGATCCGACGCACCCGAGTTTGAATCCCGCTGGCCCCACTGACTTTCGTTATGTGTGGATTTAACACTCGCTCTAAAAACGGTGAAGGAAAACATCGTGAGGAAACCGGCATGTCCAAGAAATTATCACAAAAATTCAAGTAGGTACATGTGATATTCAACAACCCGCACTGGGCTAGCGTGGTGGATTATGGTTTATACTCTCTCTACGAGAGAAGACCCGTGTCCCAGTAGTGGGAACGTGATGGGCTGACGATGATGAACAGTTATTAGTGTTAAATTTAATCCCCATGATAAGTTAAGTGATTGACTTCATAATTAGCATTATTAACTCGTTACCTCGGAATGTTTCATGTCATTACTAATATTCGCATTTTTTAATCTTTCGCCCACTCGCAATATCCCTTGATTATCTAAAAACGGACTCAATTTTACCAAATTGCTTCTGCTATTCGGTTTATTAAATCAATTTAAATCGTCGCAAGTCAATGTCGTTGCTAAATTCACTACACCGCATATATCTTATTACAAGCAACTTCGCCGCCTTTAACTTTGTAATGTGATATACGATTAGCCGTTGTTTACATTTCGTTGTCGCGTCGAATTGTTTTAATTGCTAGTAATGACCATGCTAAGATCTTTGCGATCTTTGTGAATGAGTTATGCCTCTCTAATTGATGGTTAAACAAACTTACCAAGTGAAGTTTGACCGTAATTATACAAGCCGTTGCATCCGAAGAGATTTATATAATTCACAAGGTAGTTCCACTCCATGAGCTGGGCATCAAGCACAATTTTAGAGCTGTCAAAAATAAAAAGCACAAAATGACTTATTTACAACTTCCGCCCTAGAGGGCGCCACTAAGCTCTGTCACCTCATTTGATTTAGAGACAACAACATTTCGCAAAATCTTAAGGCCACAAAACAGGTTAAGTAAACTACTAGTAGGTACTTAATATTTGTAAGGGTTTGTGACAACAAATTAGGGCACGGGTGGGTTATTAGTATAAATCTCTTCGGATGCAACGGCTTGTATAATTACGGTCAAACTTCACTTGGTAAGTTTGTTTAACCATCAATTATACTTCGCCGTTGCATCCTCGAGATTTATATAATTCACAAGGTAGATGTTTAGAGTTTTTGCGAAATTTTCATGTTCCTCAGAGTAAAAATATTTATATGGGCAACACATATATGTAATATTTTAATAACAATTGTATAATATAAATTATGATTTAACATAATTTAGTTAGAATCCTACACCGCTTTAGCAAAATAGTACTCATATTATACGGCAGCTTATTTGATAAGGTCAATAGAAAACTCCGTAAGTAAGCTGCTAAGGTTTATGCATCACAAGTATGCAGAGAAAATCGCAGTGTTTATTCAACTGTCACATATAATCCTTTTGATCTATCTACCTTCTAACGAGATGCTCGTATTATGTACAAGGTTTTCTTTTCATGACAAAAAAGTTCAAACCTCTGATCGAAAGTAAAGGCAACAAACGCCTTACAACTTATATGCTTGTATGACAAAAGTTACTGTTCCCGGCAAATTTATAATCTATTAGAAATTACTGCGTAATTGGTTACGATTTCATACATTCTATATAAAGGATGGTGATTGAACACATCGTCCTGAAACTGCCATTTATTTTGTTGTAATTTGGAGTAGTCATCGTTGGGAATATATTTGAAACAAAATTTAGAATAATTTTGTCTGTTTCTGGTTGAAGTGCAAAGGCTAACTTGTTTCCTGACATGATATGTATAAAATAGTATTGGTTCTTAACATGCCAGAGATTGGAACAAAGGATACTATGGTTGACTGTTCTAGTAAAGAATGACCATGACGCCAGTTGCCCATTGTCAATATTGTTCGTCAATTTTTAAAATGGGAAAAATAATAACTGGCTCTTGTTTATCGTATTATCACACATGATACTCCACCCAGTTAAAAGAAGTGTCAGGGAAAATCTCCAGCACATACGAGTAACGTCCGTTACTAATTATATATGACACAGTAAAATGTTGTTATTACCAAATAACGTATTTTCAATAAGAAAATTATGACCATTTTGCGGTTATAATTTATGTTAGGATTCTTTAACTGTTTTTTTTTTTTTTTAATGTATATTAATATTATCATTATTCCTTTTTGGTTATTCATTTATGAACTGTAACCCGAAAATATAATAGACATTTTACATTGTCTAATTTTAATGTGGGTAACCGTCTATGGACTTGATTGAATTTAGCCCAAATCAAGAATGTGATTTGGAACAAGCTGGTATACGTGATTCCGAGTAAGGATACTACAGGTTTGAAGAGCTTAGGAAAGAAGATTGGCACTGTCGGCCGAGCAGTCCATTTGACATTGACATTCGAATATCTGCTCCTCAAATTTTAATCACTGATTCTTGGCCGCCATATTTTTATTAGGCATTAACGTATAATTCACAAAATGCTGAAAAAAAGTTTTTTTTTTTTTTTTTTAAACAACCCATGGCTACTGAGACTTAAACCCGCATCTCAACATTAATTAGAAGGGAAGGGTTCTGCCCAATTGAACTACAGTGATCACCAAGTCGAGTTCGGAATTTATATAAAATAAAAAATATTACCTAAAGGTAAATCATTGAATGGTACTTATCACAACAGCTGCAGATATTGGACGGTTTGATTGGTTCTATTCCTAAATTTATATTTATTAGTTTTGAATCAGATAAGTTCAAGTATTGTTGGGTATTATTATATCGTATATTATACCGTGAGAAAAAAAAAAAATAATGGTTTCAGTAATGATATTTTATAAGCATTTTATACCACAGTTCAACTGTGCTGATAGATAAAGAGGTCTTTCGAAATTAATTTCCATGTTTGGAAAAAACCTCTAACGAGTTTTGGATTGTGGCATAGACTGTGACTTCCATGGATCCTGGTAACGACGCCGGTGCAGTCCACGTCGTGATACGATACCCCGGTGTATCCCGATACCTTTGGCTAATTTGCCTGTTCGGTTTTCTGGCTGACTTCCTGGTAACGACGCCGGTGCAGTCCACGTCGTGATACGATACCCCGGTGTATCCCGATACCTTTGGCTACTTTGCCTGTTCGGTTTTCTGGCTGACTAACTATTTACTTCGACATCAAAGCATTCATCATTTTAGCCTTCTTAACCTGAAAGCCAGATTTCTAAACAGATTCATTTGCCTCAGTATTATAACTACAAGGATTTTTCCGAAGAGGAAAGAATTTATCTAGCGTAATATACGTTAAATCAGGTTGCTTTGATTTATTGTGTTTGTAAGGCGTAATCCTAATATAATAATTTGATCGAATTTTTAAGCTTTTCCATATCCTTTCTAATAAGATAGGATGACCGACGAGATCTGACAGATAGATTTATGTATTCTTTAGCTCGCGCTGGTTTTTATTAGTTGAAGAGTCAACTTAGATGGTTTTATACCCATTAACTGAAAATTTATACAAGAACATTTTCAGTGAAAGCCTTTTTCAGGTCTGATGTCACTATATAAGATAGATACGCCCCCAACGTTTAGAGATTTCCTTTTCAATCTCCGATCCAAAAACTTCTTGTTTATCTTTCATCACACAACAGTAGGCTGCATAAAGCTTAATATAATTTGCATCAAGAACGTTCGTGTTCTACTAGTTAAAGTCTAGATCAAGAAGAAGCCACCGCAGAACGCGGTGACGTCACCATAAGTAAGTAGTATGCCACTGGAATCTATTCATTGTGAATATTAACTTGTTGTAAGATCAGTTGAGCGAACATTATACGCATACGTTAAAATCTGCTATTTTTACGGCTAGTCAGTTTTCCATAGTGGGTGTATACTGGGTCTCTGCCACTGTGGGCGTATCATTAAGGAAGAAAAGTCATAATCGTGTTATGACTCCTAACTGCATGACTACGACCAAATCGTACCGCTAAAAATGCACCACTATGATCGCATTATAGTTCCAAGGCACACAATTTGTTTTATTATATTTTGTTTTATTATTTGGTATTAGGTTATAAGAAATACATCAAATGTGGGCGTCGCATGAAGATAAGGCAACCCCAAAGTCATGATAGTGGTATGACTCTTGACTCTTTGACTACGACGAAGTCGTAACGCTAAAATATACATAAGAAAAAAGCAAAATATCAAAAGATGACTAAATTGAATTATAGTTAAAATTAAAAATATGCATGACTATGATCGCATCATAGTTCCAAGGCACTCAATTTGTCGTTGTGCACGTCTATGATCGCGTCATAGTTCCAAGGCACTCAATGATGTGTGTGACTATGATCGCATCATAGTTCCAGGCACTGGATTTGTTGCATTAGGCTAAAATATATATCAAATGTGGCTGTTGGGTGAAAAGAAGGTATCGCAGAAAACATGACTGTGTTATAACTCCTAATTACTTGACTACGACGAAGTCGTAACTCTTAAAATATGCACGATTATGATCGCGTCATTGTTTCAAGGCACTTAATTATATGTTGTGCACGTCTATCGTCGCTTTGATTGACAATTTGATCTATGAACGACTATGATCGCGTCATAATTCCAAGGCACTCAATTTTTGCATTAGGCTATAACAATTTATCAAATTAATATAGGCGTGACATGAAGGAAAGGCAACGCAAAAGTCATGAATATGTTATGACTCCATGACTACGACCAAGTCGTGGCCCTTAAAATGACTGTGTACGACTATGACCGCATCATAGTTCCAAGGCACTAAATTTATTGCATTTGGCTATAAAAATAGATCAAATGTGGCCGTTGCAAAAAGAAAGGCGGCGAAAATGTTACGGCCGTATTATGACTCTTAACTATTTGACTTGACTAGACCAAGTCGCGGCACTAAAAAAGATTGTGTACGACTATGACCGCATCATAGTTCTAAGGCACTCAATTTATTGCATTTGGCTATAAAAATAGATCAAATGTGGCCGTTGCAAAAAGAAAGGCGGCGAAAATGTTACGGCCGTATTATGACTCTTAACTATTTGACTTGACTAGACCAAGTCGCGGCACTAAAAAATATTGTGTACGACTATGACCGCATCATAGTTCTAAGGCACTCAATTTGTTGCATTAGGCAATAAAAAATAGTTCAAATGTGGTCGTTGCACGTAAGAAAGGCAACGCAAATGTTATGACCGTGTTCTGACTCTTAACTCCTTCACTACGAACAAGTCGTGGCGCTAAAAAAGATTGTGCACGACTGTGATCGCGTCATAGTTCCAAGGCACTTGATTTTTGTATAGGACTTAATAAAAGCATTACAATGTGATGCATTCATGATATTGTCTTAGCATAATATCTATTTTTTAAGTACTGAAGTTGCATATTTAGTCGCATAAAAAATTTATAACTGAGGGTAGTTGTGAAATTATTCTGTCTGGTTACTAAGCCCAGTAAATTTATTATTTAGTCAGTATTTTGTCATACGTATTATTGAAAAGATGTTATGATATTAAAACGTTTTCTTTTTACTTATTTTTATAAATTAAGGCAAATGAAGGCATAAGGTATTTTTTTTTTTTTTTTTTATTATGACCTTTTCAATAATGAATCCTTCCAGAGTACTACACAGTTTCCTTCGTAACGAAAATAGAAATACAGATTCAACAAATACACAACTGCATCGTTAAGTAGGTAACATAACCTACATTGTAGTAAATACTGTTTCTTGATTAACATTAAACATGAAGATTGGAAGTCAAGGCGGAAAGATAGGTAAGTTCTCACCCTGATAGTTGCTATCGGAACTTTCATGCCGTTATAAATGTTTCACGAGTTTTATTTCGTGTGTTTCATACCTTTATTATGGTCTTCAGATCAAGACTCCTTACGACTTCTTATTCACATAGCACTTAAACTGAAATTAACTGTTAAATAGACGATAAAAACACTAATTACTTGATTTAGAAAAAATATTAAAGAATTTTGATGCTACGATGCCCGCACACAAAAAGCGAATGAGGTGACAGAGCTTAGTGGCGCCCTCTAGGGCGGAAGTTGTAAATAAGTCATTTTGTGCTTTTTATTTTTGACAGCTCTAAAATTGTGCTTGATGCCCAGCTCATGGAGTGGAACTACCTTGTGAATTATATAAATCTCGAGGATGCAACGGCGAAGTATAATAACTTCTGAATGATGCTTTCTTCACAATATTTCTGCACAGCATGCACATTGCACACTTTTTCTTTTGTCTTGTAAACCGTTTGTTTTTCGACTAGTGGTAATTCTGTTGCCTTCATCCACTCAGGCCCGTACCACCACGTGTCGTATGCTTTAAATTTTAAAACCATTATGCCTCTACTTACTGAATCAGCTGGATTGGACTCTAGACTTCACATAATGCCAACTGCTCGGTTTTACGACCTTTATTATGTTCTGAACTCTATTAGCTACAAAGGGTTTCCAGCGACCGGGATCTTCCTGTAGCTACCTCACCACTATAGAGTCCGTCCAGCCGTGAATGTCCACGTTGTTTTCGTCAATACATTGTACCTACCTACTACTTATTTTCTCCATCAGTTTAGACAATAATACCGCTTCGCATAACTCCAATCTCAACAAAGATAGGTACAGGTAGGTACCAGTCAGCAAAACGGTATCTTTAACTAGTCTGGTTTGAGCTGCAACCAATACCACTGACATTTGATCGTTATTTACCATTCTTGCGTATCGCTCGACTTTTCCACGCCCCTGAACAAACAAAATAAAATATTAAGAAACTATCTGCCTACTCGAAGAAAACTATCGACGACAGAAAAATCGTTATAATTCATAATTTCTGATAAGAAATAAAGAATTATATTATTTTATAATAAACATTCTTCATATATTTTACTTTTGTCATGGGTCTTAAAAATCCCGGCAGGAATCCCGGGACTAGGGTAGGTATTATTTTAAAGACTGGTCCTGGGAGTCAATTTTGGTTCGAGACTGAATGCCCTACTCGGTATATCTTAGGTTATACCTTAGACATACGGTAAATGTTAAAAAAATACTCAAATCTTTCTTGACGTGTCGGCACATCACGGGCATCTACTAATCTAAGGCAATGTCATATATAGGAGCAACGACAAGCGAAGCGAGGAGAAGAGCATTAGTTACCTATGACCACCACAACTCTCGAGCCGAGCGAGCGAAGCGAGCGTGCTGCGGCAGCGGCCGGGGAAGCGCCCGAAGAATTTTAATTTTGTTAAAACGCGTTTTATCTACATAGTTTGACATACTTTGAACTGATATCACAGAATACTAAGGAACAGAAGCATCACTCCGCAAAGAAATTTAAACAAATAGCGACTCATGCTATAACGCAATAAAATTCAATTCAGCTCGCGTAGCGCTGCATACCTACCAGTCATATTAACTTACAGAACGCCTCTCTTTGTGTCGCATCGCATAGCTCTTATCTCTTCTGATGCGGCACGTGGAACGACGCGCGACCCGCCGTCGGTGTCCGGCTATGTACTTGTAGCTTCGTACTCATCGTCATTGTCATGGGCGTACCCACGGTGGGGCATCTGCCCCACCCTAGTCACAAAACAGACTGTTGTGTGCCCTAGTCCCAGACTCGAAGCTAAATTCGGTTTATTAAAAACTAATTATTCATTTGGTGTTTTTTAAACAATGGTTCTTCTAATTACTACAATTTAAATGGTTTTCCTGGCTAACTGAACTTAAGGCTGAACTGTGGTATAACGTGTGGGAGCAAAATAAATGGCACAGAGCGAACTGAACGATATAGATTTAATTGCGCTAGTTAAAGAAACACAACTGTCCTATCCTGCCATAAAACAGGCGCATACTGTGCACTGTCACAGACTAGGAAGTATACTGTGCACTGTCGAAAGGTCAGTCAGTATTTTACGCAGAATAAAAACTTCGTTGTGGTCAACAATGATAGAAAACCGGCTAGTCGGCCTCTGCATGATATGACATTATGAGTGTGCATAGGAAAAGGGTTCTGTAACCACACTATAAATTTGAGAACGTTTTAGCTAGATTTAGCCAGAACACACGCAGGGTATTATTGAAATAAGGTCAGTAAATAAAAAGCATTTTCAAATTCCTACTACTTTGCTGGGTATGTCCATGGTCATTGTCACAATAATGTAAATGTTTTTGGACTTTTCAAAGTCTGCATGCCTAACACAATTTATTTTACTATTATTATTAATAAACTCTTTATTTCAGACAATATAAAGTACAACAAAGTAAAATTAACAGAGCCCTATAGAATATATACCTTACAGACTAACATACATACAAAAATATTACATTACATTTAATAAACCACACACACTACTTCACTAAGTGTGACTTTTATTTCTAACAATATTCATTTATTTTTATTAGTTATTGGGTATTTTATTTCAATAACTGCATCTTTGTATATCCCATCCGGAGACAATATCATGGAATATTCCTGTGCAATTAATGGCTACGCATTTATTGTCAATTTGGTATTGAAGCAACTCGCAGTTTATAATTTGTCATTATTTTAGGCCTGGAGAAACTCAGACAGAACTTCACTGCTGCTGGCATGATATGAAGTTAATTTACGCAATAGTTGCTCCACCAATAATATGAATTTTATCAAAGTGCGTGCTCTGGACCGTTGGTTTGTTTCAGTAAGAATCCATATAATGTTGAACATGCAAGTTCTTCATTTCACAGACAGACCCACATCAAGAAGGCCACAATACACTTCTAGTCTCCAGCCGATGGAGCACACTCATGGCACATGCAACTTATTACTTTATGTATCTTGCTCTACCATTACAGTTGCAGGTTATTATTATGACCTCACTTTGTGCTCATTGTACATCTTGCATTTGACAACAGCGTCGTCTCCGTAAGATTCTCTTGAAGCACTGTAAATGTAAAGCATATGTAAAGACAACTGGATAAGGATTGATATACATGTAAACATAACCTCAAACCTAGAAATTAATGTTTAGAGTTTTTAGGCCTTACGGAACCGATTTATAGCAATCAACAGCTTGTATAACAAACTACTACTGCTACTAATCAGCCCGTATCCACCCACTGCTGGGTATAAGGCTCCTCTAGTTCACGCCACTCATTCCGGTCTTGTGCTAGCTTCATCTATTGCAATCCGACGTATAACAATGTAAATAATTTAATTATAATTACAATTTACGTTTTTAAGTTCACTTGTTGTTTAAAACTTTAAATCCGGTTGTTTTGTTTTATTCGTTTAAAGTACACAACACAGAAAGTAAAAATACTACGCTAAGTAGTATACAAAGTATACATAATTCATAGATCATACATACCTATACAGATACATCACATACGATATACGAGAATAGATATGCCACTATGTTTAAAATTTAGGATGTGTTGAAAACCGATCAATAGATGGCGCTGATCAGCTTCATAGTTTCCAGATAGATTTACTTGACGCAGTTTACTTGATTGATTATATTACTTACAAAAATAAACAATTCACGTACTGGATTTGAAACAAAATAAGTACCTAGGCATATATTTCTTTATCTTTTGAATTAAAATTCAATTACATATTTTTCACCTTTTACAATAACTTTTTTTTAAATTTAGTAACATACAAAAAGGTTATTTGTTGAATGATAAATGAAAAGCCAATTTAATTAGTCAAGTAAGTCAAGTCAAAAGATGTTTATGAAATACAAAAAATGCACTTTTTTAAACGTCAAATACAAATCTATAAAAATACGTTGAGTTTCTAGTCTATCGGGTCTACTGCATCCATTGGTTCCACATTGTTACTTTTACTAGGACTGCTTTGGCCTGCATTGCCCATGTGTCATTATTTTCTTTATTCAGACTTTCTATTCTCGTTGTCTTCTTTACTTCGACAAAGTATCCTCCGGTTGTTCATTCACTTTTACACTAGTTTACGTTCTGCTACCATGTTAAGAATTAATCTTTAAATAAATTCTTCAGAGGTGGATAAAATCGTATATTATTTTTCACATGACAATAATGACATATAAACATAAACAGTTTCTACGGAAACCATCTATAGACAATACATAGAAGAAAAAGCTAGTAAAAAAGTTGCACTAAGTATATCTTCAGTCATGTTTAAGTTCCATCTGCCTCAAATTTTAAAACTAGCAGTAACTTTTATAGACGCGTCCCACAGATGATGCCACCTTCCATACATTAGTAATTTTGCAGACAGACGAAGAAAGCTTCATCCCCCTGGTATAATTCCTAGCCTGTGACAACGTAGTGATTTTTTTCTCTATGCTTTATTGAATTTCTTTTCTTTTTCTTAAGATCAAGCCACAGATAAAATATGTGTCCTGACTTGACCTGTATCCTGTCCTATAAAGTACATAATATAACAAACAAAACAACCTATAGTACTTTGTAATTTCAACGGAAAAGCGGAAACGAACAAAACAAACACTGATTCAAACCGGTTACTAGGTCGGTCGGTCAGTCCACAGGACCGGTCGGTGCCAATCGGTGATGAGGATGACATGACATTGACATCAATTAATTGGTCAATTATAGTCTGTGCAAAAAGAGCACTGGCATAACCAAACGAGGCTTCGACTTTGACATAACAATGGACTCGGAATATAGGCTGTACAATATTGGCCGAACAAAATCTGTCCGTGACAATAAATGCCGTACTGAATTGCACAGCCTGATAATTCGTGTACATTGAAAAAAACTTCTGTCGGCTTCGGATTATTGCCTGTGCAATACGGGCTGTACAAAATCGGCTCGGGCAGTTATTTCGCATCCATTATTGTACGGCCTGGATTGCACGCCCCAACATTTGGAAGCCATGTACATGAATTATTGGGTGTGCAATACAGGCCGTACATTATTTAGCCTCCAAATATTGGCTGTACATTAACCGGACCCATTTCTGACGTCAACAAAAATGTGAAATTGTTATTCCGCGCAAATCCTACAGAAAGTACACGTGTTTTTCCAAAAGTAATACTAAATTTTGCTCTACATCAACTTAAATTTGTGATACTGCATAACAGCCATTTCTATTTATATTCGGCGAAATTACGACATCGGAACAATGTAAATGCACATAGAGCTATGTCCAAAGAAGGTTATAGTCCGGAAAAGAAGGAAGGCGATAATAAAGTTGTCCTAGAGAGATTGCAGTCGTATCTGAAAGATAAAAGGAGCTCAGAAATTGCCGAGACGAGCCTCAGTTACAGCAAGCCGAGCACGAGCTTCGAACAGACTCCCCACTCAGTGCAAGCGCTCGAAGACAACAGCAACATATTACGCGAAGTTCTCAACCACAAGAAAGCCGAATTGCTCCGGCAACCTGAAATAGTCGAGTATCTCAAATCAATATCGTCCGATCTCAAGAAGTAACATGGCAGTCGCAGCTCAGAAAAATGTAGCTTTAACTTTGATGCAAAAAACTCTAGAGAGGCAACAGGCACTTGCTCGCATCAAGTTAAAATTCGCCCCTAAACAAGTAGAAACTGTGATTGTTAACTATGTGCAACGAGGTATAAATGCTCCTTTTGGCGAGTTAATAAAAGTTCTAAGAACATATCCCTTGACCGATGAAAACTTTAGGAATGTTATCGATGATTGCCTGAATTGTGTGGTGCTATTGGGTAAAGGTTTAAAGCCATTTGTTGATGTAGTTTGTGACTTGGACTGGATAAATCGGTGTGAAGAGATGGTAGAACTGTACAGGCGGTTTCTTCTGAACCTTGTGACGGCACATACATACCACTGTGCTAAAGTTTTGACAAGTTTAAACAAATGTTTTAAAGGTAAGCAATCTGTTCCAAAACTTTTCTATAAGACTTGAGAGACAGGCCTTTGTTTCAGGGGCAATATTTATTGTGTAACCATTGTTTACTGTAAGTTGTGCAATCTTGATTGGACTAAAAATTCCAATATTGCACAATGTTTATCAAGCTAATTCAAAACTATCTCTGTGATCATGGTGCTTGCAACAGTGCCGAAATATCAAGCACTCAAAAAAAACAAATATGTGATAAATATTAAATTTTTAGGTGCTGGGCCGGTTAGGTCCTCAAGTTGAAGTTAGTAGAAATGAAGTAAGTCTCTTCTAACGGTATAACTCAGGCGTTTATTATTCACAACCTACGTACTAGGTACAGTGTGTGTTAATAACGTAAGTAGCACCCGAATTACGATGCACAATTTAATTCGTAAACAACATATCATACGCGCGACGAAAGGTGCGGTCAGCGGTAAGTGGAAAAGCGACACGGGCTTCGCGCGGTAAAGGCATAGGTCGACTGAAGGACGGCCGGACGGCCGGCCGGCCGGCGGCCGCAGAGCGCGGCTAGATGAGACGCGGGTGCGGTGCGGTGCGGGAGCGGCGCGGGCGCAGGTGGTAGGGACACCGCGCGAGCGCGCGCCGCAACCGGATTGCGATAAACAAAAGGCTGCACCGATCGAGCGTTTCCAATGCACAATAATTTGAGTGTAAATATCGTGTGCTACGTGAATGTTCTGATTGTTTGTTTATATGATATTTATTTAAATATTAGTATGTATAAGTAATGTATGTAAGTATATATAATATGGAAAAAGTATATAATATAATTATGATATTTTATGTAAATCTATATTGTATTATAAATAAATGTAAGTATGTAATATATATTTAATATATTTAGTTTAGTTTAATGTTTGCGTGTTTAGACATGTAGGCGAGTAAATTAATTTAATATTATGTTTATGATATTTTATAAGTTTATAAATATGTAGATTAATGAGAAGCCTACATCACTCCCCCCCAGAGACCGTCACTACGGGCGAAAGTAATCAGGAAAGTGAACTGTACGCCCGGAGCGAGTCTTTTTTGCCTTGTCCTGAGTTGGAATTGGGACGGGGATTAGAATATCTTGATGGCGTATAGGGTTGGGATCCGGTAAGATAGTGGGAATGGGAGTGGGGATGGGTGTGGGAGTGGGGTCAACTAATATGTAAGCTGGTTTGAGTCGGTCTATAGAGACTGTAACAGGTTTGCCTCTCACCAGTATTTTGAAGACCTTGTCTCCATGCTCGAGTACTTCGTAGGGGCCGGTGTAGGGAGGTTGTAAAGCACCTCGCAATGCATCGTCCCTTAAAAAGACGTGACTCGTAGATGTTATGTCCTTGAATATAAAGACTTTGTCTTTGCTATGCCGTGCAGCGGGTGTGGGCTGAAGCTTTGCTGCAAATTGGCGTAGATGTGTGGTAAAGTCCGATATATCGGTAGAGGTGGGAACAGTTGCCTGGAAAAATTCTCCTGGTAAACGTAAAGGTTCACCATAAACCAACTCGGCTGAAGAAGCCCGAAGGTCCTCTTTAAAAGCGCTGCGTATGCCCAATAGCACTAGGGGCAATGTGTCCGCCCAGTTGCTGTCAGCGTGGCACATTATTGCAGCCTTTAGTTGGCGGTGGAAACGTTCCACCAGACCGTTACACGCTGGGTGATATGCGGTTGTTCGGCGATGCTTGAATCCGATCATTTTTCCAAGGTATTGGAGAAGCGTGGATTCAAACTGTCGACCGCGATCAGTGACGATGTCAGTGGGACATCCAAATCTGGATATCCACGACATCAACGCCTTGCCAACAGTTTCGGCTGTCATATCTGGCATTGGCGTGACTTCGGGCCAGCGTGTAAAACGGTCCACCACCGTGAGGCAGTACCGATGACCTTGTGATGGAGGCAGGGGTCCCACTATATCCACGTGGATAAAAGCAAACCGAGCGCGAGGTAAGTTGAACGTGCCTAATGGAGATGACCCGTGGCGACTTACTTTAGCGCGTTGGCATGCCAGACATTTTCGTGACCATTCTCGACAGTCTTTGCGCGCCCCGGGCCAAATAAATCGCTGAGCTACCAGTGTGGCAGTTGCGTTTGCGCCGGGGTGGCTGAGGTTATGAAGACTGTCGAAGATTTGTTTCCTGAACGGTTTCGTCACGAAAGGTCTTGGTGATGCTGTGCTAACATCACAGTATAGTTCCGTGTGGCTGCTGGGAATTTTCAACTTCTCTAGGCGGAGTGAAGATTCACCACCCAAGAGTTGAGCCAGTTCTTGGTCTGAAGCCTGAGAAGTAGCAAGTTGGTCCCAATCGATTGGCATCTGCAGTTCCTCAATTCTCGACAGCGTGTCGGCCACGACATTGTCACGGCCGGAAATATGGCGAATGTCTGTAGTGAACTGCGAGATGTAGTCAAGATGGCGGTACTGACGGGGAGAACAGTTAGCTTTTCGTTCATGGAAAGCATAACTGAGGGGTTTATGGTCAGTATACACCACGAAATGTCTAGCCTCTAACATGTGACGAAAGTATTTAATACTTTCGTATATGGCTAGAAGTTCGCGGTCGTAAGGCGAGTACTTCTGTTGACAAGGACTCAGCTTACGCGAGAAAAATGCAAGGGGTTCCCAGTGTTCGTCTACTAATTGCTGCAAAACTGCACCCATTGCCAAATCGGACGCATCTGTTACCAAAGCGAGTTTGGCCTGACAATCTGGGTGTGCAAGTAATGCGGCGTTAGACAGGCTCTCTTTGCATTGTTCGAAAGCCAATAGTGTATCGCCAGACAGGTTAACTGGATGAGATGGCTTGACTGTGCCAGTCAGCAACGCATTTAGGGGTGCTTGGATTTTTGCGGCTTGCGGTAAAAATCGCCTGTAAAAATTGAGCATCCCTAAAAATCGTCGGAGTTCTCTTACCGTCTTTGGCGCGGGGAAGTTATTGATGGCCTCCACTTTGGTTTCCAAGGGTTTGGTGCCGGATGCTGAGATTTTGTAACCCAGAAACGATACCTCAGTAGCTCCGAATGTGCATTTTGCCGTGTTGACCAAGATACCGTAGTCCCTCATGCGGGTGAAGAGCTGCTGAAGGTGGGTCTCGTGGTCCGCCTTCGTCCTTGAAAAGACTAGGAAATCGTCAAGGTAACAATAGCAGAAATCGAGACCTCTGGTCATCTCGTCAACAAACCTTTGAAACGTTTGACCTGCATTTCGTAACCCAAAGGTCATAAACGGGAACTCATACAGGCCAAACGGTGTGGAGATGGCTGTCTTTTGAATATCGGCGTCGTTAACCGGTATCTGGTTATATGCTTTCACCAAATCAATGGTCGAGAACACTTTGCAACCAGCAATGCTATGGGCAAAATCGTGTATGTGCCTGATAGGATAACGGTCTGGGATAGTGCGAGCGTTAAGCATCCTATAATCGCCACAAGGCCGCCAGCCGTTATCCTTTTTAGGAGCAAGGTGCAATGGTGAAGCCCAGGGGCTTTTAGAAGGACGCGCCGTGCCATTATTAAGCATAAGCTCGAATTCATGCTTTGCGATTTTAAGTTTGTCGGGAGCTAGCCTACGGGGAGTGCATGAGATGGGTGGGCCAGGTGTGGTGTTGATGTAGTGTACAGTGTTGTGCTTTGGAACCACTGGTGTGCCTGAAGGGCGAGTAATTTCAGGAAAATTATTTAAGATAGCGTGGTACCTCGTGTCACCCGTCCAAGCCTTAACAGAAAATACATCGGTCTTAGCAATAGAAGCGTTTGAGCATAACGTAGTGGTGTTATCTATGAGGCGCTGATTACGGCAATCTACAATTAAATTATAAAAGCTAAGAAAATCAACACCTATGATTGCTTTCGTAACATCTGCTACGATAAAGCGCCATGAAAAATTGCGTCTTAGGCCAAGATTTAAGTTAAGCTCTAAGTAACCGAAAGTGTCTATGGTAGTTCCGTTCGCTGCACACAGTTGATAGTCGGTCTTATTACGGCGTTCTCGAAGCGCAGATCGCGGGTACACGCAGAGGTCACTGCCAGTGTCCACCAGGAACTGGGTGCGGGAACTGCGGTCAGTAACAAAGAGGCGACCAGTAGAGGCAGGGCAATCGTCAGCCGCCATTAGCGACTGCCCGTGGAGTTTCCCGCCTTGTTGAAGTCGCATGGCTTGATGCATTTCTGTGCTTTGTCTCCGTGCTTCGAGTGATACCAGCATACTGGATATTTGCGGTAGCTGGAGTTCGAGCGGGTTCCTTCACGCGATGATGAGCGACGTCGCTGTCTGGAGCGTTCGTTGGGGCGGTCATTGGAGCGGTATGATGCGCGCGTGTGCTCATCGAGCTTCAGCGCGAGGCGCTCAACCATCTTCCTTAGTTCTGCGATCTCATTCGATGGTGGGGCGTGTGTAGCACTGGAAGTTGCAGCGACGTTGTAGGGCGAAGTGATTTCCTGGATGCGGTCTGCCAAATCCGAGAGTTGTTCCAAAGAATGGGTGGGCTGGGATGCGAGCACTGTCTGGATGTTGCTAGGGAGACGGTTGCTCCAGATCGTCCTGATAAAGTCTTCGGGAACAGAGGGACCGGCTAAATCCTGGAGATGCCTTAGAAATTGTGAAGGCTTTCTATCGCCGAGCTCTTCGTGGGTGAGTAACTGCTTAACCTTCTTTTCATGAGAAGCGGATAAGCGTCTTATCAATTCGGACTTGATTTTTTCATAGCGGTTCCTTGCTGGAGGACTGATAATAATATCCTTCACAGCCTTCGCATGTTGCAAGTCTAAGTTGGTGATTACATTATTAAATTTAATGGAGTCTTCCGTAATGTCAAAATTTTCGAACTGACCTTCTAGAAGCGCAAACCATATTTCAGGATCATCCGGTGAAAATGGAGGAACTTTTAAATTCACTTTCCGGAGGTCCGGCGAAATGACGTGCTCCCGATCAGTGGAAACGCGCACTTTTCTAGCGCGTCGCGTAGTCACATTCTCGCCAGGTAATACGGTTTTCGCCGAGTCACTGCTATCACTCATCTTATTTCCTTCTTCTTTTTCTTCTTCCGTGTACTGCAGGGGTCACCAGTTTAGGTGCTGGGCCGGTTAGGTCCTCAAGTTGAAGTTAGTAGAAATGAAGTAAGTCTCTTCTAACGGTATAACTCAGGCGTTTATTATTCACAACCTACGTACTAGGTACAGTGTGTGTTAATAACGTAAGTAGCACCCGAATTACGATGCACAATTTAATTCGTAAACAACATATCATACGCGCGACGAAAGGTGCGGTCAGCGGTAAGTGGAAAAGCGACACGGGCTTCGCGCGGTAAAGGCATAGGTCGACTGAAGGACGGCCGGACGGCCGGCCGGCCGGCGGCCGCAGAGCGCGGCTAGATGAGACGCGGGTGCGGTGCGGTGCGGGAGCGGCGCGGGCGCAGGTGGTAGGGACACCGCGCGAGCGCGCGCCGCAACCGGATTGCGATAAACAAAAGGCTGCACCGATCGAGCGTTTCCAATGCACAATAATTTGAGTGTAAATATCGTGTGCTACGTGAATGTTCTGATTGTTTGTTTATATGATATTTATTTAAATATTAGTATGTATAAGTAATGTATGTAAGTATATATAATATGGAAAAAGTATATAATATAATTATGATATTTTATGTAAATCTATATTGTATTATAAATAAATGTAAGTATGTAATATATATTTAATATATTTAGTTTAGTTTAATGTTTGCGTGTTTAGACATGTAGGCGAGTAAATTAATTTAATATTATGTTTATGATATTTTATAAGTTTATAAATATGTAGATTAATGAGAAGCCTACAAATTTTTAATTCAAATAGGGAATATGCATGTATTTTTTAAATGCATGAATCAATTCATTATTGAAAAAAAAGTTTAAAAATTTTACTGCATCATTTGTCAATAAAATAATAAAATGAAGATTTAAATCAATATAAACGCGCTATTTGCGTATGACGCCAAAATGTGGAAACCTAGGATCTTATTGGTCTAACTATGCTACATATGTGCATGTGTCAATAATTTACCAATAGGGCGAGCTCTGTGGCAGTTAAGTTAAACTCAAATTACTTATTTGTTTATTAGGCTAGATCATAATGTTAATGAGGTGCCTTAGTAGCATAGGCCATTAAGAAAAAAGAAATCTTAGAAGATTTCAGTAGAATAGTTTATTCACACGTCAATTTATCAGAATAGTTTTTTGTATGATAGTTTTTACCTCCTCATTTAAAAGTTATGCAATCCTTGACCCATCCAAATGTGACATTATGTTGCACAACCACCATCAACCTTTAAAAACTTTAACAGCTTTATAATTTATTCAATAGATGGTTTCTCTAAAAATATGTATCATTTCAATGCAGATATCTATTTCTGCCCTCCAAAATTATATCCTACTTATATTATAGATGGGAAAGCATGTATGTTTGTCACTACATAACACCACAATAACTTTTTTTTTATGAGCCTGTTTCGTCCCACTGCTGGGCAAAGGCCTCCCTTCCCTCCTTCCATGACCCTCTGTCCATTGCTGTTAAGGGCCATTCCTTGTCGTAGGCGTCTGGGTCGTCGCGCCAGCTACAGCGGGGCTGGCCCTGTGGTCGTGTTGCTCCGGCTGGAACCCAGTCTGTGAGGACTTTTGCCCACATCTGGTTTGGTATACGACACACGTGTCCAGCCAACAATAACAACAATAACTTTACAGACTTGAATTAAATTTGGTGGTCTTTTAGCTCCTGCAATAGTAAATAGGACACTTTTTATAATAGAAAATTGAGAAGTTCCTTTGGGAACAACTGTAAACTTATATGCAAATGAAGATATGGGTGTTGGTTAGTGTCTTAATAAAATTTACCATATTAAAACTTGCTTAACTTAAGTATGTTTTACCAATGTATATTGCCCAATTTTCCAGCTGATGGTGACCATTGGGAAGGCAGTCCGGATGCGGAACTAATCAACAAATGGTCAAACATCCATACTGTTATTGCACAAATTGTTGCAATCATGCCAATGTGAGTCATACCACTTATTTATCTAGTACTTTGGTATTTTAGTTGTAATGGATGGAGAAAGCATTAACAATATTATACTTAGCACTTCTTGCATGTTTTTAGAAAACATAATTAATACAACCACACTAAAAAAATAACAATTAACAGTGCCTAGACCTTGTAGTATCAGGAGCAGATCTCGAGGCCGGCCTAAGACGTGACTTAACGTCGTCAATGCAGACATTAGAGCCAATAGACTTACAATGCAGGATGCAGAAAACCGTTCGAAATGGAGAGAAAGGAGTAGGAAAGCGGACCCTGGCCGAAGCCGGGATTAATCACGCTAGGCAGAAGACACTAGAATAATAACAAATATTTAATTTTTTTCAGGACTAGTGACCTCCTTATGCAAATAGTGGTTGAACAGTTCCCATACTACAAGTCCGGCAGCTTCCCAAACCGTGCATACATACATAACCTAATATGGATGAGCAAGTACTTACCTGCATTGAGAGAACAAATTACAATGATTATAATAAATAGGTAAATATTATCATATTCATGATAGATAATTGGTGGATATGTTTTAAATTATAGAACCTGTTCTATTAAATTGGATGCAGCAGGCTGCATAATAAAGGTTGAAAGTCAAAATATATTTATTAAATAGGCACAAAAAGTACTTTTAAACGTCATAACACAATACAAATCAATTAAAATATGTTAATCGGGGAGACGGGTCTGAGCAGCCGCTCAACTGCCGTCTCTCTCTAGATCTATGTGCTCCATCTTAGGCCACATCATCGTTTCACATCAGGCGTAATAGTGGCCAAACATAGATCTATAAACAGTAAAAAAAAATGTTAAAAATTGTAACCTAATTAAAATATCATGACTGAAAACAAAGGCTGCATGTCTACCCATTTATTTCCCGTACTCAAATTGAAGTCTGGGCACAGAAAAGAAATGCGAAAACTGACTCTACCAGTGCTTGTGAAATACGCCCGCTAGAGAAGATAGCACCAAGAAACTCTGCGGGGAAACCAAGCAGCAGATTAAAATGAGCCCAAACACTAGTAGTTTACGATTATCCGTCAAGAAGTTCCATTGCCACCTTCCGTCTCTGTCATCAGATTAGCTGGCTGTCACCATAATATTTTCATCGCATTGTTATCGGACTTTGAAAAGTATGCAAAATTTAAACTCCACAGGATAAGAGGAATTGGTTTTGATTCAACTTGCAAGATTTGACGCAATCTTTGTTTTAACATTTCAGAATGATAATAATGGATGTCAACATCGTAGAACACCAGAAGAGCAAGGCTCACACCGATACCCAATTTGAGATGGACGTGGAGGAAAATGATGAGGTGACCGATGCTTTAGACTATAGCATGCTGGAAGTGCTAAAATGGCTGGAGGACGAACGGGATCCCATACTTAACACAATGTGCACCGTCTTTGAAAGGCTTGTGCTACCTACTTATGGTATTAGGTAAGCCAAAACATCAATCAGATTTCTTCAGTTGTGTGTAAAAAACAATTTAATTTAACTTGTGTGATAAATAAGAGTATAAAGATCTAGCTGTGCCCCCTGGTTTCACCCGGGATAAAAGGAGCCCACGTCCTTTTCCAGGACCTAAAGATAGACTGCATCGTCGCTTACCATCAGGTGAGATAGTGGTCAAACGCAAGCCAATAATGTATAAAAAAACAAGGAGATAAAGGTTATTGAGTAACAAACATCCATCCATCCATCCTCGCACACGTTTGCATTTATAATATGATTAAGATTAGTAGAATCGCGAGAAATAGATAGGCGGTCTTGCCTGAAAGATTTGAGCATTGTACTTAAGGTTCATTGCATAGACGTCTATGAAAAATACGGAGAGCACAGGTGCAATGCATATGCCATATGAACGCAGCATATCTAGCAGGTACAATCCCTAACATAGTGTTGAAGTAAAGATAAGCATTTTATCAAAATAAGCATTTAACAAACTGTTAACTCTATGTCAAGGTTTAGATCAAAACCTTGACAGAGTCGCTTATCATTATTATGTTATCAGTTAGAAGTTTAGAACCCAATTTCTAATCACAAAATAAATATTTATTTATTTTTGTACGCCAACACGATGTACATTAATAATAATAATAATAAATATATCTTTATTTAGCCAGGTAACAATTAACAATTTTAATACATATCGAAGATGTGGATGTACATTATTAAAATTAAATGTTACTTAATTCTAAGATAGTACATGGTTAATGCCATCGTAATTATAGGCGAAGACTGCTTACAAATATTATATGGCGAGTATTGAATTGATTTGATTAATTGTTTCAATTGAAAACATTTTACAGTTTAAAACATTTCAAATATGTTGTTGCTACAAAATATAATTGAATATAAATATATGCAAAATTTAATAAAACCTGTCCTCATAAAATTGAAAACTTGTAAAGTGATTGTTAATAATAATAATAATTCATTTTAAAATTTTGTTTAAAAATACTAACATTACATAAAAGCCATTCAATGAAATCAAAATCAAGATCTCTTTAATCATTTTGGCATCACAGACGCACTTATGAACGTCAAATTATCACAATGACTCTACCACCGTATCGGAAAAAGAACCACTACTCAGAAGATACGGCAAGAAACTGAGGGGCATTTTTTTAGAGATTTTGTTACAATTTTTTGGGGTTTTACAATGTTATGTTTCTTATGTACCAGTTGGTTACTTTGCAGAAGTGGAATGTTCCAAGCATCTTTGTCTTCTATGTAATTACGGACAGTACAATACAACAATACACCAAATATGCTATAAATTAGCATCAATAAGACACCAGAAAAGCAGAACAAAATGTTTTTCATGTGTCTTAGCGGCATTGAAACCTACTTCCGTAAAGTGCTGTAGAAACTTCTAATGAAACTGTCTATTTAATGGAATCAGGCGTAACGTTGCGGAAATTCATCTCAAAACTGAAACGCAATGAAAATATTATAGTGTAATCCCGCTGAATATTATGTAGGTTGTTGTTAGAATAATATAATATGTATGGGGGTTGATAGTAAATGCAACTTATGGGTGGTGCTGCAACAATAATGGGCAGGCGTGTTGCTCACAATCAGCTGAACACCTGCTCGTCCCGTCACTCAATTACATAAATTAATATCTATACTTATAATTTATAATCTATAAATTAATATCTATACTTATAAGTATTTAAGAATTATGTTCTGTATATATTTTTCTTTTTAAATCACTAACAACCAATGGAGCGTATAAGTTTTTGGTTTTTTTCTGTTGTTGCTTCTAAACATACCTACTTACGTACTATGTACGCAGTGAAATAGAGATAGAAGTAGCCGCAGTGATCCACTGCAGTAATCCCACTATACAGGCTCAACAGAGGCCTAGTGCGGCGGACAGAGTTCCTAAGGGTACACCATACTGTTTTATCCTTTAGTATAAGTAACTGTTATCTTAATGTACTGCAAACATATATTTATTTATTTATTCTTTATTTCAGGCAACATTAAAATAAGTTACAGATGTTATTTACTTATTCTACGGCCCATATAAATATATACCTTAGAACTAACATACATATAATTTATATTAAAATAATTATGTGACACGTTTTGTCGGCTAAGTGTGACGCAACGGCGCGGTGTCAGCGGTGACGCTTGCATCGTCGAAACACGACACCCTTTGGTCAGAATTCCTCACATGTAGGTCGACAGATGTTCAGTAGGAACTCGCACCACAAAAGAATTAAAATTGACGTTTTATTCACGTTTCATATATGTTTTTATTTTTAACATGAAACTATAATGAGGCGGCTACTGAATACATTGAAGATATTTTTGAAAAGCTAATTTTAAAGAGTATCTGGGAGCAACAAAACCCCAAAAGACAAACAAAGATTAAAAGAAATAAACATTTCATAGTAACATTTACTCCTTATAAAACAACAATGTGCTAGCCCGTAGAAACTATATTCTTGACGAGCAGAACCTACACTAAAATAGTAATTATTCTTGTGTCGTAGGTGTCTGCATACCGTTCGGTTGTACAAATAAAATACGTACATATTGTAAACATACCTGAATAAACTGGGAGAAGCCACTGGCTCCTGAAACACAGTTTTTATTAGTTCGGAAGCCTATGGAGTCAATACTAACCTTGTACAATACTTTGTCAATAAATGATTTATGAAAATGAGAACATAATTTCCAGACACGTTCAATTCCTGCTCCTGTACACGATATCAATCAGCCAGCAGTGTGCCGACAGAGTGCTGGACAAGTTGTGGACCGTGGCCGCCGGGCTGCAGGGCATGGGCCCCGGGGCGCTGGCCACGAGACGCACGGCCGCTAGTCATTTAGCAGGTGAGACTTTTAGGGCCGGACTCCACCAAAGCGGAGATGTTCGAAGCGGAGACGAGAAGAGATGTTTTTCAGCAAAGGTGTATCCACCAAAGCGGAGATGCGTACTGACTATAGACTTTAGCGGAGATGTGTGCGATGTTTGGGATTGCAGTTTAGTTCGATCTGACACGAAAGCCAGACGTCTCCATGTCACTATTACTAAAACAGTATCTTCTGTTACTTGAAGAAGAAGAAACAGAGTCTGAAGAAGCAGAAGAAAGAAGCGTGTGCGCTGCACTAGGCGAGTAGCGAGAGTGGCAGAGGCACGGGGCGGGGCTCGCGGGTCGAGGGACGCGGAGCCGGGCGACGTAGCGGCGCCGCTCACTACACGCCGCTCACATCTCTTCTCGTCTTCGCTGCGTTCAGTCGGCCGTCGCCAGCTTGCGAGGCACAGCTCACATCTCCGCTAGCTCTATCGCGCTATACAAAAATGATACATTTCCGCTCGGTAGTATCCACTGAAGCTGATGACGTCCAAAAGATGTGTGAATAACGAATTTCTATTGGTTGTTAAAAATACAGCTCCTCTCCTCTCGTCTCCGCTTTGGTGGAGTCCGGGCCTTAGCAAAAGATACAGTACCTATGGTACTGCACCTATAGGTACTCAATCATCATCATCATCAGCTCATTACGTTCCCACTCCTGGGACTCGGGCCTTCCTTCGTAGAGAGAGTATGGGCTATAATCCATCACGCTAGCCCAGTGCGGGTTGGCGGATGTCACATGTCCTTGAATTTTTGTGATAAATTCTTGGACATGCCGGTTTCCTCACGATGTGTGCCTTCACCGTTTTTAGAGCGAGTTAAATCTGCACATAACTTATGAAAGCCAGTAGTGCGGGGCTAGCGGGATTCGAACTCGGGTGCGTCGGATCGAAAATCGCGCGTGCACTGAGCCACATTCGCTCTCTCAGGTACTCAATGCGTTACCACCAAATATTAATATTTTCTTTTACTTTCCCGAAGGTCTACTGGCCCGCTGCGTACGAGTCCCAAACACCCGTCTGATCCAGTACCTTCGGAGCATGTCAGAATGGTGCCACTCCTATATCACGGCCACGCAGGAAGCCACCACCACCAGTGACAACCTGAAGGCCCACGGAGCATTCCACTCGATGTGCCACGCTATCTTCTACCTGGTCGCTTTTAAGCATCATCACCTATTTGCGAGTAAAGAGAGTGAGTACATTCACACTGATATTATAAATGCGAAAGTAACTCTGTCTGTCTGTTACCTTACCTTTAACCGACTTCAAAAAAATAAGGAGGTTCTCAATTCGATTGTATTTTTTTCTTATATTCTTTATTGTACACTGTAGTAATATTTACACCGGTGATTATAAAATATATGTACAATGGCGAACCTCACCCTAAAAAGAGTTTTCTTCCAGCAAACCCTTGAGGAAAGAGAACTGTCATATGAGCAAATAGGTTTCCGTGTACAGTTACGGTTTGACTAAGACAAAATCAGCAACTATAATCATTAATATCTAAAATAAATATATAAATATGTCGCAATAATGATTTTTGATTTTCTTTGATTTAATTATTTTGATTATGTCAAACGGTTTCTTTTTTTTAGGTTCTAATTTAACTAGTTTTCGATTCATGTTTGATTGAGCGTAGTGTTTCTATTTTCTTTGTGAGATGTTATTTGATTTTTGAAATGTCAATAAAGTGGGTGGAAACGCAGGTAGCATAGAGTAGCGATTGTCTATGCGCCTGGACAAGGCCTTAGTGACGTTTTAATTTCGAATATTCCAGACAGATGTTTTCGTGGCTTGGTTGAGAGCGCACGTGCACCAAGGACTTGTCTGTGACCGCCCGAATAGTCAATTACTGAGTGTTTTATTACCTTACCACCAACTACCCACTGTAGGAATGAAAAATAACGAAGATGTTGAAACGATGTTGCGCCCGGCCACCGCTGACGCGACATCAGAAGTGGGATTACCGCAGGCTGCGCCCCAACTCCAAGGAAATTCTACGAGTGCTCCGGGAGAATCAAGGTTTGACGAAAATGTTCTACGTGCTCTTTTGGACTCGCAGAATCGTAACTTAGCATGCTTAATCGATGCCTGAAAGTCACCAACGACTACCGACAAGATTTCTTTACCTGAATTTGACCCAGACAAGTCCGATAGCGACCCAAGTGCATGGTGCGATACTGTTGACCTCTGTTTGTCGGAACGTAACCTAAGAGGAAGTGGATTGATTATGGTGATTACTACGGCTCTGAAAGGGAGTGCATCGCGCTGGTTATCGCAGATACCGTATGGAGGAATCACGTGGCCAGAGTTAAAGGATTTATTCAAAACCAGATATGACTGTGTTGAGACACCGGCCGCCACGTTAATTAGTTTTCATAATGGCCGACCTAAAGAAGGATAATGTTTAACGGCGTACGCATCACGTCTGATGACTATGCTTTCTTCGCGATGGCAAGGAATGTCTACGGAGCAAATCGCCGTCGCCAGCGACGTGAAGTGAAGCGGACAGCACACGGTCCGCAAGTGACTACCTCAACTACAACTGGACGAGACAAGCTTTTGGACGTGACCTGCTTCAAGTGCGGGGTCAAAGGCCACTACGCTGCGAGGTGTCCACGTGGTGTGGGTACCACTGGCAACCAGGACGCTACCGGCAGCGGAGGTGGAGCGGGAGCCAGCACAGCGAGCCAGAGACGAGTCGATGGTTGCTGCGTGAGCAGCCCTCAAGAACAATTGTTACATATTGGTGAGCCGTTTCTTTGCAATTATGATTCCGGGGCCGAATGCTCTTTCATGAAAGAAAGTGTTGCGTCTAAGTTTTCGGGAAAGCGATTTTACAACGTAAGTTACTCTAACTGGTATTGGATCAGCATCGTTCTGTAGCACTGTGCAAATTTTATCTGGAGTAACGATTGGCGACCTGAGTTTGGAAGTTTTATTCCGTGTTGTTTAAGATAACTTTCTAAAAAGTAACATTATGCTCAGTAGGAAAATTCTAGACCAGGCATTGACTGTCAACATACTGCGACCGAACTGATTTTCTCACGTAAGTATGATGTTGATGTGTGTCAGTTGAGCCATACGGACACGAAACTTCCCGATTTCGATAATATTACAACGGACATACCAAGTGAACATCTTTCCGAGCTGCATGATATTCTTAGCGGGTTTTCTAGTTCTTTCCCTAAAACTACAACAAAGTCGAGGGTGCCAACTAGCCAGCGGGGGATACATCTGATGGACCCTACCCGCACCGTTCAACGCTGACCTTAGAAGCTAAGTTTGGAGGAGAAAGAGGTTGTTCGAGAAAAGGTAACAGAACTTGAAGATGCAGGTGTTATCCGCCCGAGCTGTTCTCCATTCTCGAGCCCTTCGTGCTTTTCGTAAAAAAGAAGGATGGCTCAAACCGTATGTGTGTGGACTACAGACAACTTAACGACAACACCCTTGTTCACAGGTATCCGTTCCCTTTGATCTCTGACCATTAAGTCGTTTAGGTGGTGCTTTGTGGTTTACGAGCCTGGACATGCTAAGTTCAGGAATCCTTTTCAAGTAATTGAAGTTTTGGAGGGCGATAGATATCGCTTGAAAACAGTGAATTCGAACCGGACTTACAAGTACCCCCATGATCGTATAAGAAACATTTTTGATCATCAAGTTCCCATCGAGTTAGATTTGTCCGATCTAAATTCTGACGTTTGCGATAGTGATACCAACGCCGACAGGGAGTTGGTTGAGGTGCATCCGATGGACTGAGTTGCACTTACAGCCGATGGACTGGTTGTGCATGGCCGATGGACTGGCTGAGTGTGGCCGATGGACTGGCCTACATTGCCGATGGACTGGCAATACATGGCCGATGGACTGTGCCATGGAAGTATCTGATGGACTAGATACTGTGTGTTCGATGGACTGAACACTGGTAATTGTCAGCTGTAACTGTGACTTTGGTATTGTATTGAGTCGACTTTACTGCGATTTCGCGTAAATGGTTAAGATTGATTGTGAGTGATTTGGGAACTTGACGGTCGAGACTTGATTTTTGATTTTGTTTATTTTGTTCGTCCTTGAATTTACTATGCAGGATGACCGAACGGATTACTGTTTCCATGATTTTTGTTCCCAGATCCTGCACCCGAGGACGGGTGAACCATCAAGATGGCCGTGTCGCAATAATGATTTTTGATTTTCTTTGATTTAATTATTTTGATTATGTCAAACGGTTTCTTTTTTTTAGGTTCTAATTTAACTAGTTTTCGATTCATGTTTGATTGAGCGTAGTGTTTCTATTTTCTTTGTGAGATGTTATTTGATTTTTGAAATGTCAATAAAGTGGGTGGAAACGCAGGTAGCATAGAGTAGCGATTGTCTATGCGCCTGGACAAGGCCTTAGTGACGTTTTAATTTCGAATATTCCAGACAGATGTTTTCGTGGCTTGGTTGAGAGCGCACGTGCACCAAGGACTTGTCTGTGACCGCCCGAATAGTCAATTACTGAGTGTTTTATTACCTTACCACCAACTACCCACTGTAGGAATGAAAAATAACGAAGATGTTGAAACGATGTTGCGCCCGGCCACCGCTGACGCGACAAATATAATAAATACAAAAATAAATATATCTATATCATACATAACTATAAGGAGTAATACATACACAAGTACTTATAAACCGAAGCTATAAGGAAAGATTTAGATTTTTAATGTTTGTTACCTCAGAAACCCGTCATTTATAAACCGATTTGGAAAATTATTTTTTGCATTGGCTTCAGTATATGTACAATGTGGTCCTATATAAATTTCATCGATATTCGATCTTGGACTTCGAAGATACATCAGAATTTAAGTCGATTTTTATATTATAAAATGAATTATCATACAGGCTGGTTAAAAACAGTACCTAAGTATAAATCGAGATCAATATGGGACTGACATAGTCGTTGGACGACTCAAAGTCCCTAAATTAAAACAGACTAAAAAAATAATTATATAAACGGCTGCCGCGAACTTCATGAAAATTGGCTCAGAGATAGTTAATTTATCCCAATTTAACATGTGGTCTTGTACTATTCATTCTGTGACGTGGTTCCTGAATGATCACAAGGGTTTGTGGAATAAGCCTTCACTTCGAAAGTATAAGTTCTCTCTAGATCTATGTGCTCCATCTTAGGCCACATCATCGGTTCGCATCAGGCGAGATAGTGGCCAAACATGGAAATAGCATGAAAAAAAAAAGTTTAGCTGGACAATCATCGTAAAACATCTTTTCAAATATCAGCCAAGAAAAAAACAGCACAAATTTATTTGATTTTGTTATTTTGATTTCTAGTTGTGTAACAATAAAAAGTTATCTAATCTAAATCGCCCAAAAATATTCACCCATTCATATAGTTATAGGCTATATTAATACTAAACACCTATTTTTCACAGATGTAAACTTCGTGGAATCCCTCAACCTTCCCCGGCTTGTAACCTGCAACCTCAATCCTCTCCGCACGTGCCCACCGGCTGTCACGCGCGCTTTTTCTTCCGTAACGCGCTCGCACCAGGTGGTGTACTGCCAGTCCATCATCGAGCGCAACCAGAGGCACACACTGCATCACGCCGTGCAGTACGACGAGTGGTTTCCGTACGACCCTTACACCTTGCCCCGGTGAGTGTCTAGTGTCTTCCACGACTGCCCCAGTGAGTGTCTAGTGTCTACCACGACCCTTACAACCTGCCCCGATGAGTGTCTACCTCGAACCTTACACCTTGCCCCGGTGAGTGTCTAGAGTCTACGACGACCCCTACACCCTGCCTCAGTGAGTGTCTAGTGTCTACCACGACCTCAACACCCTGCCCTAGTGAGTGTCTAGTGTCTACCACGATCTTTACACCCTGCCCCAGTGTCTAGTATCTACCACGACCCTTACAACCTGCCCCGATGAGTGTCTACCTCGAACCTTACAACTTGCTCCGGTGAGTGTCTACCACAACCCTTACACCCTGCCCAGATGAGTGTCTACCACGAACCTTACACCCTGCGCCGGTGAGACGCTCCTCTCGTCTTGGTGTTCTACTAGTATATCATTGAGCGCAACCAGAGGCACATGCTGCACCACGCCGTGCAGTACAACGAGTGGTTCTCATACGACTCTTACAGTCTACCCGGTGAGTGTCTTGTGTCTACCACGACCTTTACATCCTACCCCGGTGAGCATCTACCATGAACCTTACACCCTATCCCAGTGAGTGTCTTCCATAACCCTTGCACCCTACCCCGGTGAGTGTCTACCACGAACCTTACATTCTGCCCCAGTGAGTGTCACCACGTACCTTACACCCTCCCCCGGTGCTATCTACCACGAACCTTACACCCTGCCTTGTTATGCGTTTCCTCTGCTCTTGGTGTACTGCCAGTCCATCATTGAGCGCAATCAGCGACACCACGCCGCTGTACAGCACAACGAGTTGTTTCCTTACACCCCTTGTCCCATGTGACCTAAAACCCTTAGACCCAGCCCCGAAAGTTCCCCAACTATAACCAAGAACGAACGAAGGCGAAAGAAGGATTCATTTATCTACAGGCATTCAAAATGTTTCTGAAAAATTTATAAAAATTTCAGCAATCAGATCAGCAGATCTATAATATCTATCTACACAAGATTTAAATTTTTGTGCTCTTTCATTATTTTTCTTTCCAGATCCGGCAAAATAGTATGGCCGCTATGCATAGAGTACAAAGACTGGCCAACCGACGGCCACGACGAGACCCAATACTCCGGTATGAAGAAGAAACTTGACCCTGAAGATGATGATTTCCTCATGCAGGCTAGCCCCGTGCATAGGCTCGCTAGCTCCTTATCTAACTGCGTTTCCCCTGGATTCAAAACCAGCGAAAATATACTGTTGAACTGAACTGTTGTTCGAAAGCTGGGAAACTAACTTTGAATCTATTCAACGACTGTCGATGTTGTGAGATAATTATTTGGAGGTTTTAGTTGTGAAATAGACTCATATAAGTGGAATTTGATTAAGTTACCGTGAAAGATTTTTAATCTTATGTAAATATTTCCAGATAATAAAATGTTATTTTTTATGAAAGGAACAAGACGCTTATGAAAGTCTTTGCATACATGTTTTTGAGTTGTTAAGTATATTTATTTCTGTTTTTAACAAGTGATAACAACCGCCTATAGCTTGTGACTGCGTTTTATGTGTATATTCGTGTATGGAAAGACTTTCATAAATTAATTTTGTTCAATAATGTATAAATTGCTTAGAACAGCTTTACTGTGTATTGGATGTTTGTTAACTAATTCTTTCTATAACATAAGTGCTATACCGTGTCCTATTCTAAAAACTATATGCTATAAGTACATAAAGGTTTTATATAAACAATGATCCTTGGAATGCCCAAGATGGATAATTAAAATTTTATGTAAATAAATATATATATGTTTATGTAAATAAAATATATATTTATGAATATGACTATTATTTAAATTAAAAACTCTATTAGGGATTTAAACATTTATTATTACAGAATCCACAATTACAGGTATGTCAATATACCACAATAACACTGAGTATTTGAATATTTTATTCATATCATAACACATAATATCACACTTACCGATGTATTGAGAATCTTTTCTAAATTTAATGTTTATTTGATTAAATGCACACCAACACTATTTTGCTTGGATAAT
This sequence comes from Petrophora chlorosata, assembly GCA_951640565.1. NCBI lineage: Eukaryota > Metazoa > Arthropoda > Insecta > Lepidoptera > Geometridae > Petrophora > Petrophora chlorosata. The sequence continues at coordinate 3,407,124 of OX621194.1, read as the reverse complement.
TATTTCAAGGTACATAATATAAATTCTGAACCAGAAATTATAATAAATAAAAAACAATAACACCTACCTATTCATTATGAGTCATCATTGCTAAATCCTATTTGCTAAAAATATTTGGCCCAAGCCACAAATAAGGCTACCAAATCACAAGTTCATCAAATATTACATCCAAGTAGTTTCAAAAATCGTTCAGCAAACAGCTATCACAAACTTCGTGCCAAAAATCGAAGCACTGAACTACAACAATACATTTTCAATTTGTTAGTGAACACACAATGGTAAGTCGTAAAACTTAGAATTAAAAAATAACTAATACAATTAAATACTGATCATTTTATCTACAGATTATAAAGACCAATGGATAATTCCAATTCTATACTGCTGAAAAATGTATTATAATTATGCAGTCAAAGCTAATTGGGACATTTATATAGTAAGCTACGGCAGAGATAAAAATACTTTGTACATTAAAATACCTGTCAGTTATCCCAGTTGCTAGATAAATTGCACTTGGATATTGTAAAATACGCTTATGACAGTCCTCATGTAATAAGGTGATTGAAGACTACTAGACGGATGTGTAAATATACTAGAAGAAAATAGTACTAAAACAGAGCTAGCATATTCGTTAGAATCATCCAAATAGAGATACAAATTACGTTTAAAAGTTTGGTGTTAAAGTTATCTTTTTTTATGGTAAGGGTGTCGCCGTCTAAATGAACTAACAGTAGTTTTGTTTGGAAGTTGATGCTGCTTTGTTTGATATTGGGTGATAATTGGTGCCTCATTTGCTGCCAACTTGTTTACAACAAAGTCATCTCCGGCTTTCATGTTTTCCATCATTTTCAGCTTGGCCTCGATTGACTGGATGGCAGTTTTCTTGCTGAGTTTTATTTCAGGTTTGGCTCCAGCCAAGGCTGGTATGCCTAGCTCTGGTTTTGGTTTATCTTGATCCTCCTGTAAGTTATCAAAACAAAGTTGTGATTAAGAGTTGTACACACAATAGTAGCAAAGTATAGTATAATTAGTGTGCGCCATGAACTTATACCTGTGCACTGATTGATTTTTAGATCTGGTTAGATTTAGTTATGAGACCCGGTAACAGGTTTGCACAGAAAAATGGCAATGTGGGGATGAGATTACATGTCTAGTCTTGGGCCTTAGAAGTCTAAATCTGTAAATATTAAAATCCGTTAACATATACTGAAGATACATAGGTTTACAAAAAAATAAGCTGAAATGAGTATGTATTATTAATGTTATGATAATATTATTATTGTAATCACTTACTGTATTCTTAGCAAACTTCACACAGATCTTCTTTGAGCCGAGAAGTTGTCCATTCAAGGAGTTCATAGCTTTGATAGCATCCTGCCTCAGCTTATAGGTGACAAATGCGAAGCCCCGCGGCTGCCCAGCGCTGGGCCCGCTGCGGTGGAACAGCATGTCGAACTTCTCGATGTTTCCATACACGCGGACCATTTTCAGTAATTGATACCGATAATAAAAAAAAAGGTATGGTTTAATAAAGGCATATGAACAAAATTATCATTTTTCTCTTTATCATTCAAGTTATAAACACTGAACAGTAAGGTGGTTTGTGTTTGAGGAATTTAAGGTGCAAACAAATATAATTATAGGAAAGTATAAATAACATACTCATTAACTCTGGTGTCCAGATTGCCAATCCATAGCCTTTTGTCGGAAACCTCACTTGGCTGCATCGGCTCTAAATGCAGTGGCACCTTAAAATAGCATAGCTGGTTAATTAATTAAACAAGAAGCCCTCGAGTTCATAATATTAAGAGCGTTCTATTGGCCTACTTACAGTAGCGTCTTCCATTGTTGCAGAATCTCTGATACAAAATGCACTTTAACAAGCCTTCAATACATAATAATATTAATATGACACTTTAGCCAATACGACCATTTTTTAATTAAGAATTTTTGGAATACGCAATTTTTCGCAAAAATTTCTTTCTCTGAGGCAGAGATCAACGAGTTCAACGACTGGAAAGAAAAGAAATCAAAGAAACGAGCTGTCATATGTCACTGTCACTGTCGCAAAAATCAATAGTCCGTATCTAAGATTTAGTATAGTATACTTTTTCTTTGGTCCGTATATTATAGACAAAATCGATACATATTTTTTTGGAATGAAAATGAAATGGACGCTTCAATTTTCACTCGAAGCATTGAGGAATGACACTAGTGTAAGACCTCAATGACTCGAAGCTCCGGAGAGATGACAGGACAGGTTAATGAACGAATCTAATTAAATTTTGATCTATAATTTAAGCACAGACTATTTAATTAATGCTGTCAGTGTCAATGTCAACTGTCAAAAAAACAAAAATAACCTATGAAAATCCAAACCAAACAAATCCAATCAAAAAACGTCCTGGAAATATCGGCAATTTAAATATTCATCGCAAATGGATGAATCGTGACTTTTTCCAAACAATGAAGAAGATAAACACAAAGATTCCAGGCCTTCTACCACCACCCCCGAAAACAGAAATCGATGGAAAAATTACTGACCTATCGTCAAAAACTGTACCTGAACTTTTCGAACTACGCGACAGGCAAGTAAAGTTATTGAGTAACAAGGGCTTTGTCAATAAACTAGCGGATAAAGGCGCCAAAATACAGACATTCCTCGACAAAATACTAAACGAGTTGAAGGCTACACAGGAAGAGGAGCAGACTTGCCGATTGTTCGACAAGCTGAACTTGAATAAGGAATCCGTGCAACAAGTTGAATGGGAAGGCAAAATTAACTACAAGAAAGACGTATGCTTAGATTCCGATGATGATAGTGAACCAGAAGATGTCATGCACATATTGAGTCAAACTACGGCACAAGAAAAGCAGGTTAAAGTGTTACCAGCAGAGAAACCGCTCATCACACCTGAGGATTTACTAAGAATAGGTGAACTTCCTCATGTCAAATATATTTTAGAGAAAACTGAACACAATCCCAAACATAAAACATCAGGAGAGTTCAAACCTTATAAAACAACAATATCAGATTCCCAAAATCCTCGAAAAGAGTCGGGTCGAAAAAAACATAAACATTGGGAAGTCACTGCAGCAACACCACCACCAAGCATTCATGGGCCAGCAAAAGTACTATCTATTGAGGAATCTTTGAAACTTCAGAAAGATTACAATTTCCATATTAAAGAGATAGAAGCACAGCATGCAGCGGAAAAGTTGTTGGCTCGGACGGGAATCAAGATTGGAGACCTTCCTACGGATATAACCAAGCTTGGAAAATACAGGGAAGTCGGCAGTGACGATTCTGATGACTCTGACCCTGAGGGTTCTGATAAAGAAGTCCATGATGAAGAAACAGAAAGAGGAGGGGTCATATTTACTGTTATGAAATAAAATGCAGTCATAGATGCTGTGGATTTACTTGAAGGCTGTTTGGAAGTCTGGATACAGAGTGGGACCTCTAAAAACTAATTTAATCAAATGGTAAATAAGTGATGTTCAATGTAAGGGATAATAAAATTATGTTCATGTATATGTACAAGTTTTATTTATATACATAACTAAATTGTTATATTTTAATTTTTGTTATATAAAGTTGTACTTAGGCCATCCCCTCCATTTAATGTTTGTCGTGTCTGAAAAATTTTGCTATAAACACAAAAACCACCCCTTGTATAGGTTCTTGTAGTGCAACAATATCAATAAAATTATTTTCTGTTCACTTCTTGTTTGAATGGCATTTGTGGATTTGCTATTACACGATTCCACCAATGTCATGTGAATAGATTGACTTGAATAGCTATTCAGGCTTACTTGAATTCTAAATTATTATTATTTAATTCAGTCAGATTTTTACAAAAAAAGTACCGATTAAATTATCCGTCATACACTTTGAAATAATAAACAAAAACATTAACATTGTATAAAATTAAATACTCAATAATATTAATAATGCAAATAAAATACTATGAACACAAAATTATAACTTAATTTCGTTTTAATTTATATAATTAAAAAAAAAATCACTATCATAAGAAGGGAGCCGGGATACATTAGGAGAGATTTAATGGAGATAGGTCGGGGAAAAAATAGTAGATTGTATCATAAGCTAGCAAAATAATATTTTTACGGCGAGGGCGCTTTTTTGAATCCAGACTAAAGAATCCCTCGCTACGCTCGGGATTCTACTCTAGAATCCTGAACGTAGCGAGGGATTCAAAGTACGTCGCCCGAGCCAAAAATATATTTTGCGCCCGAGTGATACACTCTACTTTTCATCACCCACTATGAGAAAATAAAAGCGCCTGATATTTTAATCCATCACATTTCTTGCGTCAGTTCTAATGCTTTCAGGAGTTTATTCTATACTTTCACTGTCACTTGAAGAACTCATTTTTCAAAACAAAACAAAACAATGAATTTCTAACAATCCGTGAAAATTTACGAAAACGCGGGCTGTAGTTCGCGCTTTTTTAATTTGTTTTTTTTTTCATTCATCCGGCGGCGTGACTATGGGCCGTCGTACCAGCCAGTCTTTATTCAAACAATATTTGCGTTCGATTTCTTTGGTGCTGAACACTAAGATGTTCCAAATTCAAAAAGTGCGCGGCAAAGATAATTGCGGCGCACTTATAAAGAGGATTAAAAACTCATTACTGCCCGCTAAAAGTTTCTTATAGAAAACACCACCTTTGGGTGCACATTAAGGCGAACCAAGTCGTCCTTTTCGAATAGATGAAAATATCTTTGTAAAGGCAGGCCTAGCGCACTCTGCACTGTACTGTAGGTATGAAGCTACAAGTACATAGCCGGACACCGTCGGCGGGTCGCGCGTCGTTCCACGTGCCGCGTCAGAATAGATAAGAACTATGCGATAGAAAGAGAGGCGCTCTGTAGATTAATATGATTGGTAGGTACGCGAGCTGAATTGAATTTTATTGCGTCATAGCAAGAGTAGCTATTTGTTTAAATTTCTTTGCGTAATGATGCTTCTGTCCCTTAGTATTCTGTTGTAAAGGTTCAACAGTAAATAATGTCAAAAAAGGTTGTAAAGGTCTCACGCTGGTCATCATTACAAAGGAATGTGTTTTTAATTGCCAATACATATTTTCAGTTAAAAAATATCATAAATTAAACAATTTATAACATGTGTTTCAACCTACCTATTCATTTCAAGGGGGCACTCGCATAACAAATAAAAATATAAATATAACTTTTTTATAGGATCAGTGATAAACATCTACTGTAAACCTTTGGCTGGTTGCTTGTATTGTACGGTTAAATTCTCGTAATAGGAGTAAGTATGCAGGTAATCTGCAATTCATTGCTGATTTGGCAATGACAATAATTATCATATATTGTAAGTGTAAGAATTTCCCCCTAAATCTATATTTGGCGAAAGCTTGACTGGAATAGAAGATATTCCGTCCCTATTAGTGATGTTCCGGATATCCGTATCCGTATCCGTCACTTTTGTCGCGGAGCAAAAGCTCCGCGAAAATTAATAAAAATTAATTTTCAAATTCAATTGACAGGATAAAATACTGCATAATAACTTAGATTATGTGATTAAGTAGTATAAATAAAAAAAACATTCGGAGTATTTTAATCAATTTTTTGGCACCTTTAATTGCAAACATATATTCTAGTAAGTTACCATATACCAATAGTATATAACTCAAAGATACTAAGCAATGCAAGTCGAAACCTGTCCTGCTCATCGCGTCGTTGCGGCGGGCGTGACGTCAACTATCGTTTCAAGGTCACGCGCCGACACCGATTGAGTGAGAAAATAAAGATCCGTATCCGTGTCCGCGGATCGTCGATCCGGCACATCACTAGTCCCTATGAAAGCGAAGCCCACAGTGCTATCCCTAGATTCCCTAGTCCCTTTGCTGTGTGTAATACACAAAGTAGCCGCTGTAGCCCACTGCGCAGACAGCGGAGCGCAGTCGAGTGTGGATTTTCACTCACTCTCACTATGTACTCGAAAACGCCTTTCGATTTTCCACAAGCAAAGTGATGAGCTAACTGTCGACACGACACAAATTGAGTCACTCGTATAAAACACTCGCGCGCGACCACTCGCCGCTAACGCATGACCGCGTGGTATAGTCTCTGCGAAAGTTGAAATATTATATTTATTATCGTGTTTTAATTATTATTTTGTGAAAATGGCTCCAGTGTCTAACACCGTGGTGGGAATCGATGACGATCAGCGTTTTGCTTTGATGAAGGTGAGTTTCTACGTTTTTCGAGTTAGAAGTGGAGTAGAAAAATCAGTTTAGTGGTTTGTTTACGTTGCGTCGGAAAGCTAGTGGCTTATTGCCAGTACCGTTATGCAAAATGCCTATCTAATCATTTCGTGTTGTTACTTAGTAGGTACTATTATAACTTCTGTGTTGTTAGGAATGTTCGTATGAATGAACGCTTTGATATGGAATGAGTGCTTCGCTTCCGTAACAGTTCGTGACCTCAATATCTAAGTATTATTATTTTACTAAGTTTTTCCCGCGACGTCGTCCGCGTAAACGGCGATATAGGCCCACAGATTCTTTTTTTACAAAATCTATTTTAACCAGACCTCTCCAAGTACCTACTTATATAAGAGCGCGTACTACGAACATTGACATATATATTAATGAATACAAGTCAAGTTGTACCTTCATAATAACCCAACCGTTTTTGACACAGACTAGGAAGTATACTAGTTTTTGATATAACAGTTCCTTCAGTCTTTGGGACGTAAGTATATGCTACCAAAACCCGGAAACCCAAATTGAAATCAGCGCAGTTTTCGAAGAACAACAATTTTATAATTTCCTAGAGGTTTTTATAAACTTATTAGTATTCTTTAGGTACTAAATGTAGTAAACTAGTTCTTTAATTATACCTCGACTCTCTACCATAGACTGTACTATAATACCCATCCAAATTACTGGGCATTATGAGACTCAACAGCTGGTTGTCTCAGGGTGACGAGCGCAGTGCAGCGCCGCGCAGGATTTTGCAAAACAAAGTTCTGGGTGGTGCTATTATTGTTATGGGCAGGCGTATTGCTTACCATCAGGCAAACGACCAGCTCGTCTGGTCACTCAGATACATAAAAAAAAATATCCAATATGTGAAAATGTATAAATTCTTTACATACCTATTTAATATACCTTTTCGTGGCCTATACGGAATGATCCTACCTATTCTAATGGAGATATTTGGATTTGAAAATAGGTAAGTACTTTTGGCTGGAAACGGTATAGGTATTTTAGTTTCCTTTACCTACGTTCTCGTTATTTCGGCACTTGTGAAAATCTTGCCATTTACATAGATATACACTTACATAGATATATTTGAAGTAGGTTTTTGATTCGTTTTTTTGAGTCGTGTATGGAAAATAAATAAACACACCTGTATTTTTATGCTAATAATCGAGAGGTTTAATCAACAATTTAACATTGTGTCAAGGCAGGCAAGTCGGCTCATTAGCATAGAGGTTGCCGGTTCGATTCCCAATTCGAGATAAATGTATGAGCACAGAAAAATAAAGTGCTGCATTTTTTCCGTGTATTGGTATTGTTTGACCATGGTTCTTATACTTCCTGGTACAGGGAACTCACATTAAAATTAGGGTCAAGATTTATGTTATTTAGATCGTTGGGCGTTAATTATTTAATTAGTAAGTAATACCGTGGATAAAATACAGTCCAGTAAGACTACTATGTGTAATTTGTACCTGTATGTTCATTTTTATAATAATGAGCATTTTTTATAATGAAAGAATATTTTTCGGTCATTAGTTATACGACGCGCGTACTCGAATATCTATGAAATAGATATGTATACACCCGATAAGCAATATGTATTGTAATAGTGTGGTAATACCATAATACAACACATGTAAAATAATAATGTTTCTATATTTCGTCGGTCCCAGACTTTACTGGAACATTTGATGAGATAAGACTTCTGAGATGTTCCAGTAATTAAGTTTTGTCACGGGCGGAGCATTTTTGCCGCCGAATTAAAAATTGAGAACAGAGATTGTAAAAAAATAGGCACAAACTAGTAGAGTCACATATGGGATTATCCCAAATGTTCCATTGGAATTCCAATGAATGGAATGACTGAACAATATTTTCATATTATACACTAGCTGCGCCCTGCGGTTTCACCCGCAGTTTCCCGGGATAAAAAGTAGCCTATGTGTTATTCTGATGTGTAAGCTATATTATTGTAAAATTTCATCAAAATCCATTCAGTAGTTTTTGCGTGAAAGAGTAACAAAGGTACATCCATACATCCATTCTTACAAACTTTCGCGTTTATAATATTATAAGTAAGAAGTCACTTTATGTACCTACCTACATTGTGAAAATGCTTAATTGTTGTACTAAATTATAATCTAGTTGTAAGAAGGAAATTGTACTTACAAATGTGGTCGCACTCCGCACCCTTGTAGGTTGTCAACGCTGAAATATATAATTAATTTTTAGAAAAAAACAAAAACCGACTGCAATGTATCTTCGAAGTCCAAGGTCACATATCGATGAAATTTATATGGGACCACTTCGTAGCTATACTGAACCCGACGCAAAAAGAATTTTTCAAATCGGTTCATAAATGACGGAGTTCTGAGGTAACAAACATAAAAAAATAAATAAAAATAAAATAAAATAAAAAATACAATCGAACAGAGAACCTCCTCCTTTTTTGAAGTCGGTTAAAAAAATAATAATAAATAGTTCATAATTTAGTTGTGTTTTCATTTCATAATGTTCGTTTTATGAAGGTTACGTGGAGCACCTAATGACCCGTGAAATTCATATAATTTTCGTGGCCTTGTCGGCACTTCAAAATACAACCGTACTATAACCAAAGAATACTAACTTCTTACTCACTATAACTTCTGTGCTAACTGTAGAATATCCGCAAGACATCCTAAATGTTTATATATCCCGAAATGTGCGACAAATTACAGGCGAAATTCTTTCTTCATAAGAGCATCTAGCTCCATAAACAAACTAGAAGACTTTCCTGAATTATTACTAAAAACTGATTTGGTGTGTCTCCCTGATTTTCAGTTGTAGTTGCTTTAAATGCCCTAGTTTAATCAAATATCTATCTATCTATTATATATCTTAAATATCCTGCAAAGAAGTGTAACTTTAGATTCTTCTAAATGGTGTTTAGTTAAGATATTTTTTTTAGTAACTAAGTTGTTTATCACTGTATGTTTTCCGAAGAAATAAAAAATAAATAAAGTACTGAAAATGTGTAACCGTAGTTGTACGTGTTTATGTCTTCTGCGGTTGTACCCTAAGATAAAGTAATTGTCTTTGGTTGTACCTATGTTCCTCTCTCTCGAGTCTTGTAACTTGTTATGCAGTCTTAGATATATTTCAACATCTATAAGTACACTATCCGCTTCCTTGTCTGTAAGCTAGATGCTAAGTTGTTATATTTAACCTGCTTAGGCAAGACCGTAGCGTAGCGCATATAGTTTGCTTAACAAGTATACCTCGCGCCAAACTTGATGGCGGCTGACTGGCGCATCACGTGATCTGCGCAGATACAATTTTGTATGCAAATTTGTTACTGCGCAGGTCACGTGGTGCGTCTGTCAGCCGCCATTAAATTTGACGCGTATTGTAACTAATAAGAGAAAACCAATTAGTTATGGAAAGTATGGAAAACTTTACATACAAACTTGCCATAAGGAAATATTTTTACCCAGTAGGTAGTTCCATTATTTACCGGTATTACCGTACATTTGTTAACTTCGTAATTGGAACAAATTGGTATGTACATAGCTGTTAGAAATGCATTAGGAAAATACATTAAGTACCTAAGTGTGGTTAGGTTATTGATTAGGTTAATAAATAAGTAAATATGTAGGTACCTAGTGTAGATTTGCTAGGTATACATCTATACTATATTAAAATGTAACTCAGCCATACTAAACTAAATTTCGCTTCTCTAGCGGGCGTATTTCCGAAGCACAGGTAGAGTCAGTTTTCGCATTTCTTTTCTGCACCCAGACTTCATTTGAGTATAGGAACGAAATGGGTAAAGACATACAACATTTTTTTCAAATTCATGTTAACATAAGTTACAATTTGAACATATTTTATTTGTATCATGTGTTTATGACCTAAAAGTGCACTTTTATGACTATTTAATAAATTATATTTGACTTTGACTTTGACTTTGAAATAACGTGAAACAGTAATTCGTGATTTCGTGATCGATAATTAGTTTTTTTAATGTAACTGAGTGATGAGACGAACAAGTCGTTCGCCTGATGGTAAGCGCCACGCCTACCCGTAACAATTGCAGTGCCACCCAGAACTTTTAATACCATAAAAGCACTGCGTAGCACTTGCACGGTGCGCTTATCACTCTGAGACATCAGATATTGTCTCATATGCCCAGAGATTTCGCCGGCTACAATGCCCTTCAAACCGGAACACATTAATGCTTGCGCACTACTGCTTGGCAGCAAAGCGGTGGTACCTACTCAGACGGCCTCCCGCATACGAGAGACCTACCATGAGTTGATTGCAATATTTGATTTTCGTTAATCATTGCACACACAAAAACAAGCGAATATCGGTAAACTAAAATTTAAAATACCCCCGACACAAAAAAACCTGTAAAAAGTAAAAAACGGCTGAACCGATTTTGATAAAACAAGTCCACCCCGTAAGAATCACTGCTAGAAAATCAGCTTTCAAATAAGAAAATCCGCATTCCAATCCGGTGCCACAGTGAGACAGACACACAGTAAATCGATTAATGAATTTGATGTTTAATATGCTTATGTATTTTATGCTTATGTTTGTTATGCTTATGTATTTTTTTATTGATCTTTGACATTTTCTGTACTAATTATATGCATGGGTCATTTTATTTCAGTTATTTTAAATAATGTAATATTATGAAAATTTGTATGCCAGAAATGGTGAGACACGCAGAACTCTAAAACATTTGTAAACTTTATAGCTGTAGCCAGCGAAATTACTGGGCATTATGAAACTCAACAGCTAATTGTCTCAGGGTGACGAACGCAGTGCAGCGCTGCGCAAGATTTTGCAAAACAAAGTTCTGGGTGGTGCTGTTATTGTTATGTGTTGGCGTATTGCTTACCATCAGCCAAACGACCAGCTTGTCTCGTCATTCAGTTACATAAAAAAACCCTACAAATAAATATCATTTAATTCCATTTCAAACTTATAGGTAACACCCCTCCTTTTTGCGTCGGTTAATAAAAACTAAGTGTTCCTTCTATCAAGAAAATATAATCTTGTTAACCGACTTACTCAATGTTATTGTGTCAAATGATATCCGAAAATGTCTCACTTTCGCTCTAAAAACTTGATTATGTCGTAACAGCAATAAGCCCTTTAGATGAATGACGTAAGCTTCTATAGTAGGTAGTTTTCGGCTTTTATTTGGAATCTCAATCACTGCAAAGTTCGTTGAAATCGGTGACAAAACAGGTAGGTACTGCCTTTCACTATCTGCATCGTGAATGGAAAAACGACTAGAACACGTACCTACCTAAATGACACAAGATTGCACCTAATGTGTTGGAAGTGACTGACATAATCACTGATCCATCAAAAATCGCTTAGCGTCTCGTGGAAATGCATTCGGTACCACCGCTCGTACCCAGCGATATATATGTATTACCATAGAATACTAAGGGACAGAAGCATCACTCCGCAAAGAAATTTAAACAAATAGCGACTCTTGCTGTGACGCAATAAAATTCAATTCAGCTCGCGTAGCGCTGCATACCTACCAATCATATTAACCTACAGACCGCCTCTCTTTCTATCGCATAGCTCTTATCTCTTCTGACGCGGCACGTGTAACGACTCGCGATCCGCCGTTGGTGTCCGGCTATGTACTTGTAGCTTCGTACCTACAGTTCGGAGTGCGCTAGGCCTGGTACTACGCAATATTTTTTTTTCGCCCAACGGTCACATACATAGATCCTGATCCCTAACTAGAATTCCCTGTATCTAGGGAGCCAGTAACTACTAGGACCATGGTCCCACAACACCCAGACACGAAACAAGTGCTTGCGCTTTTTTTTCCGTGCACAAACATTTGTCCCGTCGCGGGAATCGAACCCGCAACCTTAGTGGTGTATGAGATTTGAGCCATCTTACCCAACCACTACACCACAGAGGCTGACTCTCGTGATGCAAATGCTCGTACCTGTGATTTGATGCGCACTTGTGTCTGATGCGCATTATTCTTCACAGAAAAATAATAAATTTCCGTTCACTTGTATTATTTTATGAACAAGGTCGTGCGCCTTCACAGTGCCACCCAAACTTGTTCTATTAATAAAATTATTCTGTCATCATCATCATAATCAGCCCATCACGTTCCCACTGCTGGGACACGGGCCTTCGCTCATAGAGAGAGTATGGGCTATAATCTACCACGCTGGCCCAGTGCGGGTTGGTAGATGTCACATGTCCTTGAATTTTTGTGATAAATTCTTGGACATGCCGGTTTTCTCACGATGTCTTCCTTCACCGTTTTAGAGCGAGTGTTAAATCCGCACATAGCTTAAGAAAGTCAGTGGTGCGGGGCCAACGGGATTCGAACTCGGGTGCGTTGGATTGAAAGTCGCACGTGCTCCCACTGAGCCACACTCGCTCTCTTTTAATTATTCCGTGCCCAAACATAAAATCGCGTGCTGCGCGACATTTCACTGCATTAGACACTCTGAAACATCCGCTTTCAAACCTCAAACGCGTTACCAACACAATAGGTACCTATTTATATAAGCATTTTAATTCACTTACTACCATGCGCTAAAATAACCGGCAGCGAAAACTGAGGAAGACATTATAGGTAGGTAGGTACATATTTACTCTGAGTGATCGAATCCGAATGAAGTTGTAGAGGGCTGGTCTTATTTCCTGCAGAAACGATAACCGCTGGGGTAGACGTGTTCTAGAGTGGAGACCGAAAATCGGAAAACGTAGTGTAGGACGCCCTGCGACTAGATAGAGCCACGATATACACAGGGTTTCTGCTGTTTTGTGGTTTCTGGTAGTGACTGGAGAAGAAATGCCTAAGATCGGGCTCAGTGGTGTGATATAGATATATGTCTAGCAGTGGACTCCACATCAGACCACTGCTGGACTTGCTGTTGATGATAATGATGATGAGATACATATTTAAAGTTTCCTAGTTGGTTAGCTGCCTTCTCTATTAAGTTGTGCGTTGACTTATGTAATAGATACTTGACTTCGTTATCAAGGCCTTTAGATTAATTTAACACTGATTGACTGCTGACTGCTAATATCAGACTTTGTTATCATAATTATTTATTATTGACGATTTATCTATATGAAGAGTTGGAAGCCGATAACATTTTTTATATTATTTGAAACCATTATGAAGAGTCTGAAGTCAGCTGATCTCTTTTATCAACATTTTATACGTTGATCGCTTCAGGGCCCTAATTCACTATGACAACTTGGCGATTCCTTGCTTCGAAATCACGTGGATTCCTTCATTAATAAACGACATCTCTATGACATAGTATTCATATATTCATATATATGACGCGTAGAGAACACAAATTTCGCAGATGTTGTTTATTAATGAAGGAATCGATGTTTACTCGAAGCAAGGAATCGCAAAGTTGTCATAGTGAATTCAGGCCCAGCTCACAAAAATTAGTATCACGTTGCGGTATTTTCAAGTAGGTATATTTTTTTATGTGACTGTATGACCAAATGAGCTGGTCGTTTGCCTGATGGTAAGCAATACGACAGCCCATAACTATAACAGCAGCACCACCCAGAACTTTGTTTTATAAAATCCTGCGCGGCGCTGCACTGCGCTCGTCACCCTGAGATAACTAGCTGTTGAGTCTTATAATGCGAAGTAATTTCGCTGGCTACCTTGCCCTTCAAACCGGAACATAGTAATGCTCGCGCACTACTGCTTGGAGGCTGAATAACTAACGGCAAAACGGTGGTCTACCCACCCAGCACCCAGATGGCCTCTCGCATACGAGAAACCTACCACCAGTAGAGAAACCAACCACCACTATACCACCTTACCTACCACCATAATACCTTCATATCTGTGTTAGGTACTGGAGTAGATAAACGAGGTTTGAAAGGGCTCTCTACTAAGGAGATACATCAACGTTAACTTAGTGTTTTCAAAAAATATCGAAAGCAGCGTCCAATCTCAAAAATCACCGAAGTTTTATTTTCTTCACTGCAATTAAAATGGTAGTAATTATACCTAACCTGAAGAACCCAAAATTTTACCAGACCCGGTACCTATACATATATATCTGACCAAATTTAAATTACCTTTCGACCGGCATATAAATTTATAATACATAAACCCACAGATAAACCTTAAATACATACTTCGCTAGAGGAAACATGTACGCCGGCCGGCCGGCACCGCCGCCGGTGGATAAGAATGACGTAGCTGTAACATAAAATTATATACTTACATATAATAACTATAGCTACATACAACACTAGGTACCTACTTAATGGCATAGTGTAGGCTATGCTTATGGCGAACAAAGAAGCTACGACGTAAGCATAGCAACAAAGGGATTGCTTAACTGTAGCTGCAACACGTACTTGCCTCACAGGCATTGATATATACACTCGAGAGCAATGAATCCGGGTCACTTAAAGAATGTTAAAAATCTCGGAAACTAAAAATGATAGGTTAATGCAATAAATTGTATTTAATAGACAATGTAATACTCCTTAAATGAAAGTAAAAAAAATATGAGTCACCATACATTTTATTAACACAAAATTACATAAAGAAAAAAACTGCTGATCTCTCCTTAAAACAAAAATAGGAAACATGAAATTTTTGAACTTTATTACGATTTTCTTGAATTTTAATACTTCGTATTGCCTCCTCGTGCTTCCATTACTGCGTTTACGCGGTTTGGCATGCTGTACACCAAGTTCCTTATACGATTTTGGGGAATATTCTCCCATTCCTCTGTGAGAGCAATTTTGAGCTCACGAAGCGTGATTGGGGGAGGGTTTCGTTGTTTTACGCATCTGCCTAGCTCGTCCCAAGCATGCTCGATCGGGTTGATATCCGGGCTGCGCGCTGGCCACTCCATACGAGTAATGTTCATCTCTTGAAGGTAGTCATTCACAATCCTACCTGTATGAGGTCGGGCATTGTCATGCATAAATATAGCATCCTCACCTAAATTGACCATAAATGGACCAACGTGATCATTGAGGATTTCTTCCACATATCTTACGCTAGTTAAAGAGCCGTTTTCTATGATCACCAGCTCTGTGCGACTTTCAGAAGAAATTCCGGCCCACACAAGTACAGACCCACCACCGTAGGCTACTTTTTCTTCGATGCATGCTTGCTTGAATCTTTCCCCTGGTCTTCGATACACTCTGTGTCTTCCATCGTGCTTGTAGAGCATAAATTTTGATTCGTCGGAGAACATAACTTTTGACCAATCTTCAATACTCCAATTTACGTGGCTCTGGGCATATCTTAGTCTCGAAATACGATGCCCACGCTCCAGTTTAGGGCCGTTTGCAGGTCTAAGGGGTTTTAAGTTAGATTCAGCAAGCCGACGTCTTACTGTCCATGCACTTGGGTTACTTCCTCCGAGGCGTCGAAACTGATTGGTGAGTTCAGTTCCTGTGAGAAAGCGATTTCGAAGCATGGTGTTCACCAAGTATCGGTCTTCTCGTGCTGTGGTACACCTGGTTCTGCCCGTTCCTGGTCTGCGTAGGTTAGAACCAGTTTCTTCGTAACGTCGGAGAACTCTTTGTACTGTTGACAGCGACACACCGACAGTCCTGGCTGTATCGCGCTGACTCCGGCCGGTTTCCAGCATTGTAAGTATTCTGGTGCATTCTTCAGGCGTAAGCGACATAATTTCAGCTTGAATAATGAATATAGAGCACTATCAACATGGTTTATGTACCCACATAAATGACAGATTACAAACAAAAGCAAAACCAAATGCTGTAATTTCGTAGTTCCATCTTCGAAAGTGGCCCTTTTTCAAATTTGATTTTTTTATGATATAACTTTACAATAACTAATAAGTTTTAATACCTTCATTTAAGGAGTATTACATTGTCTATTAAATACAATTTATTGCATTAACCTAGCATTTTTAGTTTCCGAGATTTTTAGGATTCTTTAAGTGACCCGGATTCATTGCTCTCGAGTGTATTTGTTTAGCTCAATGCTCACAGGTACCTACATATTACAATATTACTATATTGAAAACCAAAAACAGGAAACAAATGTTGACATAAATTAACGATAGTAAATGGCCTTATTGCTATGTGCAATTTCTTACAGGCAACTTTGGGTGGACA
The DNA here is from genome assembly GCA_951640565.1 of Petrophora chlorosata. NCBI lineage: Eukaryota > Metazoa > Arthropoda > Insecta > Lepidoptera > Geometridae > Petrophora > Petrophora chlorosata. The sequence goes on along the minus strand of OX621194.1, from coordinate 3,390,739 downwards.
GGAATAACATAAAAGTATATATTTTATAAAAAAACCGACTTAAATGTATTTTCGAAGTCCAAGGTCAAATATCGATGAAATTTATATGGGACCACTTCGTAGCTATACTGAACCCAAAGCAATAAGAATTTTCCAAAACGGTTCCTAAATGACGGAGTTCTGAGGTAACAAACGTAGAGCGAGTGTGGCTCAGCGGGGACTCGTGCGCTTTTCGATCCGACGCACCTGGGTTCGAATCCCGACTCGGCCCTGCACTAATGACTTATAGTTATGCACGCTCGCTCTAAAACGGTGCAGGAAAACATCGTGATGAAACCCGCTTACGCGCTTTGGAGTGGTAGGCTCTGGCCGTGGTTGTAATTACCACCCACCGAACAAAGCCATGCCGTCAAGCGACCTAGTCGTGTTTCGGGATGATGTTCGGTGAACCATCGGGGAGACGAGTCTGAGCAGCCGCTCAACTGCCGTCTCTCTCTAGATCTATGTGCTTCATCTTGGGCCACATCATCGCTTCACATCAGGCGAGATAGTGGCCAAACATGGATCAATAAAGCGTAAAAAAGCGTAAAAAAAAAAACAAAAAAACAAAAATAAAAAATAAAGAAATACAATCGAATAGAGAACCTTCTTCTTTTTTCAAATCGGTTAAAAAGCATTGCTATCAGTAGTGTGTAAAATAATTAACATAAAAGATTATAATATAGTACTTACCCAAATATAGTGTACCTACTTATCTAGGTAGGTACAATAACAATCGCTACAATTAAAGAATTTACCAGAACTGACACCTTCAAGTTCTTAGACAGCTGAAATGCAACAACAAGGACGTTGAAGCCTTCTTCTTCTCTCGTGTGGGTGTTTGGCCAACCCTGGTGTCGGAGTTTTTAGACCGCCCGAAGGCCTCCATAAAAACCTCCCCTTCTGCCACGGGGGTAGCAGAAGGGGGTGTGTGGGGCTCGAACCCACTAAAAACCCCCCGTGAGCAGTCCTCTGCCGAGGTGGGGCGAGATGGTGTCGCGCTAGCATTCATCATCTCGCCCCGGCAGTAGACCCGACTGTTAACCGGGCCACTGCGCCTGTGGTAGACCGTCCGAAGGCCTCCGACATGGCCTAATAAATGTTGTCTTAAGACAACAACCGGGACCGACAGCTTAACGTGCCATCCGAAGCACGGTAGCGCTCAGATGTAAATACCACACAAACGGTCACCCATCCAAGTTGTGACCGCTGCGAACGTTAGAAGATCTGTTACGAACGGCTAGGCGAGCTACGCTACGAGCGCTACCAAGAAAGTTAAAGTTACCTGTTTACAATGAAGAATTTATAATTTTACTCGTTCATTATCCTATTATGAAGTCTTCAGGCTATTTCGTAACATGCTTGGCCGTCGGTCGCTCTCATTAAATCTGTTTGATAATGTGCAGGTTAGCTGGCTTAATTTGATGCATTTTAGGCTGGTCTCATACAGCCGGAATAAGATAAGAATCATTTATTTCCAGATATATAGGTAAACATGAGTCTCTTTAAGACAAGAGTGAACAGGCACCTCATGGGCAAACGTGCTCCACCTTAGACTGCAACTACGCTTACCATCAGGTGAGTTGTTGTCAAACGTGAGCCCATTTAATCATAAAAAAACAGTTCAAGAATACATCGTACATATAAAGTAATCATAAAATCAGTAGGTACATCGAAACATTTCCAGCGGGTCCCAAACCAACCCAAACTGAGCAGAGCCTGTATCTTGGTGACCCATAAACTTCTGTTTATTAATAAAGTTGCGTATGCTACCAGCTTTAATACTTCTCTGAATTCAGAGACGGAATTTATAATCAGAATTCAGGGCATATGTGCCTCACACAAACTTAAAAATTGTAGGTCACGTTTCTGGGCTATTTCTGACAGATCCATCTAAAATCAATTCTAATCTGATAAAATCAGAATGTGTGTGGAGAATAGTTAAAATGAATGCATTACCGTGCTTTCTGTTTTTTTTTTTTTTTACACTTAATAGATCTATGTTTGACCTCTATCTCGCCTGATGTGAAGCGATGATGTGGCCTAAGATGGAGCACATAGATCTAGAGAGAGACGGCAGTTGAGCGGCTGCTCAGACCCGTCTCCCCGATGGTTCACCGAACATCATCACGAAACACGACGAGGTCGCATGGCTTTGTTCGGTGGGTGGTATTACAACCACGGCCAGAGCCTACCACTCCAAAAATATAATAAAAAAAACATAATAAAAAAAATATAATTTATAATATAGATTCATATTATGAATTCAGAGAGGTATCCCGGCTGTAGGAGGCCAGCCTTAGTCTGGTAATTTGCGGTTGCGTACTAGCCGTGAAAATAAAAAAAACTGGTTTAATTAATATTTCAATGCAGCAACAGTCGCATTGTTTTTTCCTTTATTTTACTTTCACTTTTACCTATACTCTTATACAGCCTAGGTTTTAAAAAATTACGATCTAACCTTGCGAGTGTGGCTCAGTGGGAGCATGTGCGACTTTCGATCCGACGCACACTAGTTTGAATGCCGCTGGCCCTGCACCACTGACTTTCACTTGTTATGGTGCGTATTTAACAGTCGCTCTAAAAACCGGCATGTTCAAGAATTAATCATAAAATTTAAGGACATGTGACATCCACCAACCCGCACTGGGCGAGCGTGGTAGATTATGGCCCATACTCTCTTTGAGAGAAGGGCCGGGTCGCAGCAGTGTGAACGTGACGGGATGATGATGAGATGATTACGATCTAAGTAGTGATGGAATGCATATTTATAATTAGGTACCTACTTACAAAATTATGCACGACGAAAAGATTTAAACGATAACTATCAATGCAAGTAATAGGGGATCGGACAACTTTTCAGAAAGTGTTTTAAATTAACGACAATGAATATATATAGCCATGAAAAATGGTATTTTAATTAAATAACGCTCTTGAAGTACCTAAAACTATGTTTAAATATTATGTTTCAAATATTGCCGCGCAAAAGGTCACCTCAAAACTTGTGATGTCATATGTAGGTAGAAAACGACAAACTCTTCGAAATAAAACTTGCAAAGAGATTCTAATACGCTTTGTGAAGTTTGGGTACTATATTGTAGTAATGGAACGAAAAAATTAGCAAAAATACATTTTATGAAAAGCAAAAACGTAAAATAAACACAAGCTTGACTCACGGCATTTGCCTACAAATGACGTCATGCGCTGTAATTGTTGTTTCGTTTGAGATGAACAACAGATTAAAAATGTCAGAATTATTTATTGATTTAAAAATATAAATCATTATTATTTCACAAAAATATTAATTGACTGATCTTTCTGGTTCGACAAACATTCGTTCTAACTACATTTAAGATTTTTTCTCGATTACTGTCCGATCCCCTATTATACTACACACACATTTAATAATAGTGCACTGAAGAAATAATAAGTACATAATAGTGTAGGTACACTATTGTGTACGCATCGGCACCTTCAAGCTGCTAATGTACCATAAATAATAATAGTAAATAACCAAATCAAAATCTCTTCATTCAGTTTTGGCATCACAGACGCACTTATGGACGTCAAATTATCACCATGACTACCACCGCATCCGGAAAATAACCACTTAGCACCAACACTACTCAGAAGGTACGGCAAGAAACTGAGAGGCTCTTTTTAGAGATTGTCTTAAAATATTTGGTTTTCTACACTGTTATGTTTCTGTACCAGTTGGGTTCTTTGCATAAGTGGAATGTTCCAAGCATCTTTGTCTTCCATATAATTACGAACAGTACAAGTATGCTTTTCTCATTAGAACAGTCTTAACGCGTAATTTGAATAGAATAGAATAGAAAAACTCTTTATTGTATACCAAATTATAGAAATAGACAATAACACAGTCCTTAACTATGGTAGTACAATAGGCGGTCTTATCGCTTGAAGCGATCTCTTCCAGACAACCTTTGGATGGACAGTATCGGAAGAAGTAGACGGCGGTGTACAACAAAATTTGTTAATTACAACTAAATACCTACATAACCATACATACATGCTAATATTTACATTTTACTTTCTGAATTTACTTTCTGTGAGCTTCGTTACCATTTCACTATATACCTAAGATAGAGTACTGTTAAACCACAGAATACCTAGTAGTACTACATAGCTAAACCTTCATCATTATCATTACCAAGCCAAATGCATTACAATCCTTCTAAATAATATTATAAATTCGAAAGTAACTTTCACGCCAAAAGTACCGGACCGATTTAAATGAACTTTGGTACACAGATAGTCTAGAGCCTGAAAAATAACATAGGCTACTTTTTTACTTTTTTTTTTAAGTACATACGTAACTTTATTTTGAAATAGTTGAAAAATTTAAAGAGCTTATTTTAAATAATTAGCCTAAATAATTAAAAATGCTACATGGAGTCCGGCGCCACACATAGGCTTTGTTTCGTCAAAATCGGTCCAGGAATATTGAAGTTGTAATGCAATTTAGAAAAAACTATATACGTCCACTATAAGTGGAACCCCGGAACATACCGGACCCTTGCACAAGGCTTAGCTTACACTGGTATTTTGCTTACCTAGAGAATGGAAGATTGTCGGGAACAAGTTAGATTACTTTACTACGCGAACGAAGTCGCGGGCAACAGCTAGTATAATATTGTATATGCGAAAGCATATATTTGTGCGTGTGTATATGTATGTCTATAAATAACTTAGGTTCTGAATAGGATACTTTCTTCCCGGAAATCGAACAATTCCTTAATGAACTATGTGTTAAGGTTCTACCGCCAAGCAGTAGTGCGCAAACATTACTGTGTTTCGATTTGAAGGGCATTGTAGCCAGCCAATTTACTGGGCATATGAGACTTAATAACGGATCTCGGGCTTTTTATGGTGTTAAAAGTTTTGGTTGGCACTGCAATTGTTATGGGCAGGCGTTTCGCTTACCAGTCTCAGCACTTAGTTCAATAAAAAAAGGAAAAAGCTATAAACCGAATTTTCTCTCGAATTTACTCGGACCTATAGTCGCTGATACCACCAACTTAGTTATAAAACAATACTTGATGTAGGTATCTCACAAATCCTGAATATTTCATTACACATTGTTTACAGTGGTCTCGGCGTATTTACATATATTGCAAAACAAAAACAAACTTTCAACCTCCAAGGTCAGGGAACCGCTACTTGGACGAAATTTCTCAATAGCCATTTGCTAAGAGCACACACAAATTTTACTTACCAAATATCGTATTGACATGATAAGTGTTTTTATTTCTGTTATATCGTAACTTGCGAGTGACTGAGTGTAACTAGTCATTTTAATTTGGTCAGGGATAGGTATAGTGCCATTATTTGAAGTGTATTTTTTGCAACATCATCGTTTGCAATGGAAAGTGTACCGATTTAACATTTAACAAGTAGTTATATTTCTTAATTTGGCATTAAGTTAACTACAAATCTTACGTTCATCTTACTTAATCAAACCTACTTACGTTAAAGTTAAAGTATTGCAATCAAAATAATATTGCAATCATAGTAGAGCTATTACGAGCGCCACGCCTGCCTATAACAATTGCAGTGCCACCCAAAACTTTAAATACCATAAAAAGCACTGCGTAGCACTGCATTGCGCTCATCACCCCGAGACATCAGATATCATCTCATTTGCCCAGTAATTTCGCTGGCTACAATGCCTTTCAAACCGGAACACAGTAATGCTTGCGCACAACTGCTTGGCGGCAGAATAACTGGCAAAGCTGTGGTACCCACCCACCCAGACGACCTCCCGCATACGAGAAACCTACCACGAGTATAATAATTTATAATTCGCACGCTATTCGATATTAGTTTCGAAATACTTATTTGTATTTCCAACAACATTTGCAAGCATGAATTATTAATTAACAAGACAGACAGCTGAAAAAACTCGGCTGTCTAGGAAACCATTCTCTTTAGTCTGGGTTATTGGTACTATTAAGTCTTCTGTGGTTATTGAGTGTGAGGAAGAAAAAGTATCTCGTAAAGTATGTCGCAAATAAAATTTTGTTTTAATTTACATTATAAATATACTCTATGGCTACTCACGTTGTGATTGTATCGGAATAACCGATCTGAAGTACTGAAGGCATGTTAATTCTGGGGGCAAGCTGGTATCATTTTTCAACTTCTCCCATAGAACCTCATACGAACCAGGTCAAAAGCCTTTGAGAGGTCCAGGAAACACGCGTAAACTGGAGTTTTCCTGTCCGTGTAGTACTTTAGTCTGCTTTAGAGAGAGGGTTGCATTTTCGGTTGACAAACCTGGTCTGAAACCAAACTACGCGTCTCTAATTTTTAAGTGCTTCTGTAAATGTTTTTTCGAGCAGACTGTCCAGCACCTTTGCAATAATACAAGCTAGTGAGATCGGCCTATAATTAGACAAGTCGGAAGCGTCTCCAGTTTTGTTTTTGATCACAGGGACTGCCAATATGTGCATGAAGTCTTTAGGAAATAAGAATGTCTTAGGCAAAGTGTAAAAAACATTGCCAAAACCGATGGGGGATGAACACCCGCGAAACGCAGGTGCTAGATGCTGAGGCTGTCATGCCCCGGAGATTTACCTTTAACCATCTTCGATATCACAGCGGCTTCCGGCAAAAAGTATATTTTGCACCGAGGGCTTGTCAGCCCCGGCATCGAGCCCCCGCGACGTCTAAAGACGAGCTTACTTAGGAGTGGTGTTATAGCTCAAAGGAAATAACGACGAAGGTAGAAAGAGGAAGGAAAGTGCAAGTGAAGCAAGTGGTGTGGTAAGTCCAGTTTTTTAAGATGTGGGGGTGAGCTTTACTGCGTAGGGATCCCTTAAAATCTTACAATGTTGTGATACCTAGTGAGTCGATAATAACATTTTTGCAGATAAATTGTAATTAGGAAAACAAATAGCTTGCAATCACTAATGAAGTAGATTAAACAAATGAGTATCTGTACCTACCTAATTATGCGTGATAAACTGTAAGTACTAAAAGGCGAATAAGCAAACTTTGCTTCAATTGATACACAATTCAATTTATTTTTAACGGACTTCAAAAAAAGGAGGAGGTTCTCAATTCGTTTTTTTATGTTTGTTACCTCAGAACTCCGTCATTTATAAACCGATCTGGAAAATTCTTTTTGCGTTGGGTTTAGTATAGCTTCAAGGTCAAATTTCATCGATATTCGACCTAGGACTTCAAAGATACATCGGAATTGAAGTCTTTTTTTTTATAACGAATCATTAAACGGTAGGGTACCTACTATTAGAGAATCGAATCTCAAAATGTGTATAAAATGGGGCAACGAAAAACTTGACCAAAAGTTCCATTCAAGTAACTGCTACTTCTGAAACGAACTGGGTACTACTGAAAAGGGGTAAGTAGCGTTAACCATAAACATTATTATTATTATCAGCGATTTATGTCCCACTGTAGGACAAAGGCCTCTCTTCCCTCGTTCCAATCTTCGCGGTTTAAGACACTAAGAGGCCAATCATTTCAGTAGGAATCAAGTTCGTCCCGCCATCTTTTTCTGGTCCTACCGCGACTTCTTTTGCGATTTTGGGGGACCCACTCGGTGGTACTATTTTCTCAAAACTCGTCTGACATACGGCAAACGGCCCATTTCCACTTTAGGGTGGAACTCAAGTGGCAGCCGTAAGCAACCATTAACAGTCAAAAATTCGATAGTCAACTAAATGCTTGTACTATTAAGTTTGCTATGACTAAGGCCAAATATCATTGCTAAGATTGTCTGTTAGAGCACAGAATACTTAATAGTTGGTGAGAAGTAAAATTGAGTGCAATTCAAATAAACACGGTTTTTGTTTTGAACGAATTTTGTTCGGTTCGAAACCGGATAATAGTTGAATATTCTAGATTAATTGTCACAAACAGTCTAGACAGTCTATGACCATTTAATAAATTTTAATTTTACTAGAAACAAATTCAAGTTTTGGAGCTCACATTAATTTTGTCATATTTTAATGCTTCATTAAATTTAAATAATAAATGGAATGTAAATATGCATCTTACGTTGCACCGGTTGCACGAAGCGTAACGTCGTCATTAGCGGTAGACTTTATGCATTTATTAAAAAAAGTAAAATACTTTACAATGTCATCTATATTTAAAGAACCAACAGAGTGATAATTCTATGGACCAACACCAATATAAAATAAAACTTTATTGGAGCTAATACTTTTTAGTGCAACTTCATTTAGGTACTATATAACGAATTCAATAATGATCCTACTTATATTATAAATGCGAAAGTTTGTGATGGATGGATGGATAGATCGATAGATGGATATAAAAACTACTGAACGGATTTTGATGAAATATATCTTGTAGGATCTTTAGGTCTTGGAAAAGACAGGTACTTTTTATACCAGGAAACCGCCGGGAAACCGCGAGTAATGGATAAAATGCTACTTCACGTAATGAAGTTCTTTCTGCAATCTGTAACTTATTCGTTTACGCGTTTTTAAAATGGTAATTATTTTCATACCTAAATACTTACATGTAATCATCATCAGCCCATCACGTTCCCACTGCTGGAACACGGGCCTCCTCTCATAGAGAGAGTATGGGCCATAATCCACCACGCTGGCCCAGTGCGAGTTGGTGGATGTCACACGTCTTTGAATTTTTGTGATTAATTCTTGGACAAGCCGGTTTCCTCACGGTGTTTTCCTTCGCCGTTTTAGAGCGAATGTTAAATCCGCACATAACTTGAGAAAATCAGTGGTGCGGGGCCAACGGGGTTCGGACTCGGATGCGTCAGATCGAAAGTCGCACATGCTCCCACAAAGCCACAATCGCTCTCACTATATAATACTTACAAGGTCATTGGAACGTGAAGCCTACCACTCACGTCTCGGAACCTTGAACTACTGAAAAGTTTCCAATGGAATATTGTAAACTTTAAGCAGGTTATTAATAACTTTTTTACTTCTCATGATGCTCATATTATATTACTCAAATACGCTTGAGGTTAGGTAAATTAGGGTCATTAAGTACTAATATGTACATATCTACGTAGAGGTAGGCATGGTACCTAGAAAAAATAGGTAATATTTTATAGATTTTCATATTCATACGGTGTTGCAGGTAGATATAACAACAAAAGAACTGAAAGTAGGTAGGTATACATATGATACATTTGATATCTTTATAGCAAAAGTTAAAGAACATTATCTTTCCTTATAGCTTCGTTTTATGTACTTCGTTTTACCTACTGTATGGATTATTCCTTATAGTTACTTATGGTATAGATATATTTAGTATATTTATATATTTGGTTATTATAGTTGCTGATTTTTTATTCAAACCGTAACTGTACACTGAAACCTATTTGCTCATGTGACAGTTCTCTTTCCTCAAAGGTTTGCTGGAAGAAAACTCTTTGTAGGGTTAAGCTCGCCTTTGTACATGTTATTTATAAAACCCAATGTAAATATTATGACAGTGTACAATAAAGAATAAAATAATATAAGAATAAGATAAATTATTTACTTGAGGATCCAATTCACCCTTTTTATATATATATTACGTTTGACCATCTAGTAGATCTAGAAGATACCTATTCGCTCTGTCCTTGAAGATACCCAGATTGTAGTTATCAGGAAACAGAGAAGACAAGGCAAGGAATTTCATTACTTGGCAGTACGCAGTACGCACTATAAACGTGGAACCAAAACGTTTTATCCTGTGATGGAAGGGGGAGAACGGAATTAGGTCGTGAAGTTCTTGTGCACATTTACCGAAATGAATACCTTTATAAATCATTTTTAACAAAAAAAAACCGACTTGAATTCTGATGAATCTTTGAAGTCCAAGGTCGAACATCGATGAAATTTATATGGGACCACCCTTATAGCTATTCTGAACCCGACGCAAAAGAAAATAATTTTCACACACACTAAAGGTATTTAGATACGTGCGTAGTAATTGGGTAAAACGTAATGCACGTCACAATTACCTAATTACCTAATTACAACGCACGTAAGTTTATATGAACGAAAATAAATGGAATATTTGAATCGATAAATATTTATTATATTTGAATAATCAATTATTTGAATCCTTTTTAACGAATTTTTGTTTGCTGTTAGGTACAAGCTAGGTAGATATCAAATATGTGGCGCCAACTAAACCCTACCGCAAAATAGTTCCAATCCAACCTATTGTTTTAATTTGATCTTCTCCGTGGCCAGCGCTAGTTTCCTTATGTTGCATAGACAGCCAGCAGACGCCTCTTGTAGAATTGCGTCTTTGGATCCGATGGTTTCTAGGAGGAACTGGACCACTCCAGCCTGAAAAGAACAGAGATATAATTTTTAATGACATATAATGACAGCCTCTGTGGTTTAGTGATTGAGCAGGTTGCTCAAATCTCATACACCACTTAGGTTGCGGCTTTGATTCCCGCGGCGGGACAAATGTGCAGAGGAAAAAGAAAGCGCATACATTTGTTTCGTGTCTGGGTGTTGTCGGACCATACCATATGTCCAACGTGATCGTTGGGCCTATTTATTGTACATAGATCCTAGCCCCTAACTAGGCGTCCCTGTATCTAGGAAACCAGGAACTATGAGTACTATGGTCCACAACACCCAGACACGAAACAAATGCTTGCGCTTTTTTATGTCACAAACATTTATCCCGCCGTGGGAACCGAACCCGCAACCTCAGTAATGTGTGATATTTGAGCCAACCTGCCCAACCACTACACTACAGAGGCTGCACGACTAATACGAGTACCTACTAAAGTAGGTATAATCATTATTCTAAAAATACTCGAAGTATTCCTAATGAGTACATCATTTCCTATGTACTTATCTCTGCTGATGGTTACAAACTTCGCAAAAAGTAACGTGTTTAACAGCCTGCCAAACAAAAACTACCTACTAACGAAGGTCACAAACATTATTAAATGTATATTTAAATTAGTATCTAGTAGTTAGTAACAAAACAAGAATCCGCAATAAATTCATCTAAAAACCACGTTTTTATGGATTTATAATGCATTGTCATCGAGTTGTGAGCTACCCTAAAAGTTTCAGCCGGCGGAAAGTGCTCGAAATATTAGTTGCAAGATTCCACCCGGAACGACAGACAGATAAACAAGAAAGTGACCTGGTGATCATCATCATTTTCATCTATCTTTTCAGGACACATTAAGGGTCAACCTAATCTAACTTTTCGATAGAATAGAATAGAATTTATTTGCTTAAATGCTCGATACCGAGAGTTTCAACTTTATTACCAGGCATTGAGGTATTATACGTAGTTATAATATCTCAATGTTACCAGGTGGCCTAAAAAAGCCACTTTAAACGAATCATAATAATTATGATTATTAATATAATATAATAATATGATTATACGAATTCATAATAATTTATTATTAATTTCACTTACATAATTCATAATAATTTATTATGAATTCGTAGCTAGTAACCATTTTGCGATTTCTAAAGTGAATCATATTATGATTTGTTTAAAGTGGCCTTTTTAGACCTGCAGGTCACTTTTTTGTTTGTCTGTCTATCGTCCCGGGTAAGGGCATTCGATGTCGAATAGAGAACCTATATTTACTTGTAAGTAACAAAACGTTTACAAAACGTGAGATCGATGAATCATACTTAAACCAAACGAATGTTTACACGTGAACGGTACATCGAATGCATCAAAATCTCGAAAGATTAACTTCCGAAACCAAGCGAAAATTATCAGATTCGTAGCCAGCAAAATTACTGGGTATATCTGATGTCTCGGGGTGATGAGCGCAATGCTGGTTCGCTGGTTACCACTACGACACGATTCTAATTACCAAGAATACTTGATTGACTGGCTGGAACACTGTTTTTGTTGAGGTAGATTATCATACAATAGTCTGTATAGGAAGGAAACAGGTTTTTTAAATTGTAGATGCATAGACTCCTATGTGTACCTTTATTTATCTACCCATGTACAGCAGGCTATATTGATCAACTTTAATGTCAAGGTCAAACTCGCCAAACTTATATTAACATCTACTTTCTTTGTTCTAGCATGATATTTGACAATGTGATTTATGAAATGTACTCCAGATTAAATTTCGTTTGGGATCTACTTCCAGTGAAGTCCTTTAAAAAGCTAAATCAAAAAGTAATGTAGTGTTCTGTTCAAAATAGCTATCAGAATTATGTAGGTAAAGAGTACTGAAACTTACGGCATGCATAGTAACGCAGTTGATCGAGTAGAACGACAGATGGTACAACGCCAGCGCAGTAGCCCGATGCACGGCGATGTCTCGCGACGTCATGTAGTTGACTAGAGGAGTAATGGCTCCTCTCTTGCCAAACTCCTGGCGATTCTGCGCCCAGTCGCAGCAATACGCTATAGCTACTCCAAGGTTAGCGCGGAGGTGGTCGTCAGTCGTACTCACTGAGGAGAAAGAGTTGGAGTTATGTAATGCAGTCTCGACGATAAGCAAGGTAGTTTGCAGTTATGCACAAAACTTAAATTACTGTTCTGCTAAGATGTTTTTCCATTGTCCATTCTATAATAACTTCCCGTAAAGAAACTGAAGACATAATCATTGTTGTGCCCGCAGCACAAAACGTATCGTCAATGTTGTGTCTCGGTGGTTGCATTCAGAACAAACCGCAAAAGAGTAATCAAATTAATTGCAACTGTAGTCGCACTCATCATCATCACTACATTGCATTTAATGTAATCTAATCAATTTGCTCATCCTTTACGAACGACACGACTCTTTAATACCTATGATGTAGTAAAGCTAGTAACTTAAAAAAGAAACGAGACATTTGAGTACGCATCCTGGAAAATACACTATGAAAGGTCCAGTTTTGGTTAATTCAACATAAAACATACGAATATCATCTACTTTACAGTAGGTTTTAGATATAGGTAGCACTTAAGTAGGTTCACCAAAAGTAAGAAATTGCTTTACAAGTATTCGGCTCAGCGTCGATAAAATTTTATGACTAAAGGATTTCACGATGGAAGCGTAATTGGTTAATTAAAATACTTAAACCTAACACGTAGTAGCTTGTTATTCAATGAAACGTTAAGGGTCTTACCAAGTTTAGAAAGCCTAGCCACTACGCCATGATCGGAAATTACGGCCAAATTCTCATGGTCCCGGGCGATAGTAGCTATAGCTGCACACACAGCAGAAAGCACGTTGTGGTCATCAGAATCTAGCAAGTCTACTGTCAACTCCAGAGCGCCCACGAACGACCTGACCATTTCTCCAGAGTCAGCGGCGTTCTGCACGCAAGGGCTTAATGCCAATGCAGCGTTAGTCTGAACCTTCTTGGAGTCGTTCTTGAGAAGTGACCAAACAAGCCTGACTCCGTCCAACTCGTCGATTTCATGCATGCAGTTCGGTTCTTTAGCGCATTCCATCAATACTAAGGGCACATTTTCTAGCAATGGCTTATGGGTATTGTTTAGATGGTGAACTGAAACAGCACAGTTTCATATCAGCAACAAGTTACCGCTATTTTAATATGTTCAGAGATAATTAAAATATTTTATGCTAGAAAACTTACTCAGCATGGGTATTCCACCAGCATTTCTGATTTTGTCGCGATTAGGAGGATATTTAGAGCACTCTGCCAAAGCTCCCGCAACGTTGGTCAATACCCCATCATTCTCATCATCTAAAAGCCGGACTAGAATTGGAACAGCGCTAAGACTATCCAGTTTCTTTACACTGTGGTCACTGTTTGCACACTTCCATAGGGCCCCCGTAACGGCTGCGAGAAGTGGCTTATTAGGACGGTTTGTTGTGTCTTGAGCAGCTTCGACCAAGAGTTCCAATCCCCCGACATCGCGAATCATGTCCCTCGTGACTGGATCGCTCGCACATTTGTATATTGCAAGACTGCAATAAGTCTGAAAGATAAAAATCACATGCATGAAAACTTTATCAAGAGAAACCTCAGCTTGCAGTAACATTTCTTAATAACAAGACTCAACAAGTGCCTACTTAACCAAAAGATGTCGACCTTGCACACCGACCTTGTCTACACCGACACAAAATAATACAGTACAATCACAAAATATTGCTACGGACCTTCAAATCTTTATCTTCGTTAGCCAAGTGCGTGATTAGGTCTGTAACCATCTTTTCAGTTTGGATGGCCAGCTGGAAGGAAGTTTCGTTTGCGCACATTTGCAGAAGACCCACAGCTGGCACGGCCACGTCTAGATGGATAGTTTTCAGCATCCTTGCTATCAGAGGTATCATGCCATACTTTCTCATAGCTTCTCTGTTCCTTTGCGAGGCAGACATCGACCACAAAGCTTTGGCTCCCGCCCGTGCAATATCCAAATATTGTAATTCATCCAAATTCAACTCTTCGCGAGGCGACAATAAGTATCTGAAGCATGCGAAGTGATAATTGTAGTACAAAGTAGGGCACGATCACCAAAGATATACAACTGTGTTTATTTAAAACTTACCGCTCTTTTATGTCAAGCAGATCAATCAGCTTCGGCAATCCTCCGAACTTTCTGCAAAACTTTCTACTTTTCCTGATTTTCCCCAAGTTGGCAATGGTTTCTGCTGCAAGTATTTGAACGTCCCTAGCTGGATCCGAAAGAAGTCCGACGAGCAAAGGAATAGCACCTAAATCAGTTACTTTCTTCCTGATTTCCATGTTTGGGGTAATATCCTTCAGGACAGCCAACCCTCCTAAGATACAGCACAGATCTCTTGTCTCCAATAAATTGACCAGCAGTTCTAAGCCACCTATTTCTTGAATGGCTCTTTGATTAACCTCTATCGTCAAGTCGTGGTCTTTCAAGCAAGACAAGGCTACCATAGTCGCAGTCTGGTTTCCAGCTTTCATGTATTTCACCAGTTTCTGAATGTGCCAGTACTCTGGCGGTATTTCTGTGGACTTGATGAGGTCTGCCCAGTTGTCTTCAGACGAAGACGTGGATGACGCAGACGAGGCTGATGTGTCAGAGCCTTCGGTGACCATAACAATACGTGGGAGGCCCACGGTATCTTGTCCCCCATCGGCGCTGAAAGTGGAAATATTGTCAACTTCCATGATTATTAAATAAATCAAACTTTAAAGGCTTCTAAGCGATGTAAATTGGTATAAAATTGTTGATGATTTGAACTTCAACTTCAACTTTTGTTTTGTTGACTCAACTTGCAGGTTGTTTTGTCAATTTTGTTGCTTAGCAACTTGCAAAGACAGTTTTATTATTTTTAAATATAAATACGCAAAACGCGGTCACCTTGAAGATTCTAATAAAGACAGTTTAAGAAAGTTTTAAATCATGTACTTACTCGTACTCCGACATTTTCTAATCTTCGTATATTATTGTTTCAGTTTCGGAAAAGCGTCCGGGATGTTATGAAACCAGAGCACAACGACCACTTCCTCTTGAGATGGCTGAGAGGTAAGTGTACAATACGCATGCCCTAATAGACGTTGACCCGACAACCTGAGACATTTTATTGCTGCTTAGAATCAAGGAAAGAGCGAGAGGGGAATTGTTTATGAGGAGGATAAGCATTATTTAGAGCATGCAAAGCTTTCCACAAGGAACTTGTGGTAGGTTTCTCGAGTGAGAGAGGCCGTCTGGGTACCACAGCTTTGCCAGTTATTCTGCTGCCAAGCAGTAGTGCGCAAGCATTACTGTGTTCCGGTTTGAAGAGCATTGTAGCCAGCGAAATTACTGGTCATTATGAGAGTCAACAGCTAATTGTCTCGGGGTGACGAGCGCATTGCAGCGCCGCGCAGGATTTTGCAAAACAAAGTTCAGGGTGGTGCTGCCTGTTATTGTTATGGGCTAGCGTATTGCTTACCATCAGGCAAACGACCAGCTCGTCTCGTCATTCAGTAACATTAAAAAAAAACTATTGAGTGAGTCTGATCTGGGCAACCCAATCGTAGTATTTTAGTTCAACAACCAAGTGCCATCCCTGAAACCTCAAAGGTAGAGATGGTTTGCCTCTTTCTTTTTACACAACAGCCGCCTTCCCAAAAACTCTAATGTTGATCCGAACAAATAATCCTTGCGCAGCGCCGAAAGCACAAAACAGATAGGTATTATTTTGTAAGATTGTGTAACTCAATTCATTCAAGTTTTTTTTGTTAACTACCTCAATTAGACATGTTAAAAACACCGGTTTTATATAGTCCTTCGACGCTTGACCATGATTTTTATTGTACGTCTGTTAAAAACTAAAATACCTAAACCTACCTAATAGACATTAAATTTAACAGATATAGTAGCTAACTAATATGTAAATTCATTGGGTTATTAAAAAAAATGTTTTACAACAGAATTCGAATTGGTTAATCAGTCCTTCTCAAGTTTATAGTGCAAAAAGGCTTCGTATTTTTGTACGTATTATATGTACATACTATAACCTTTATCTGCAGGAAATTTTAATGGTTATTTAGTATTTAATTTTTATGGAATTGAGTGGTGAGATGAGCAGGTCGTTTGCGCCACGCATTCTTCACTACTCAGTTCATAACAAGGGTCACCCAGAACTTTATGTGGTATTAATAAATATATATACTGTGGTATGGGTACCTAAATATGCACCTTGAGGTATCTAGCTCATTTGATGGGTAGGGCAGCTGAAAGCAACAATATTATGGCTGAAGGGTAAAAAATACTTCGTTTTTATTTTTTATTGGTAGTGGCATACGTTTGACGACATCTCGCCTGATGCAAAGCGAAGATGCGGCCTAAGATGGAGCACGCCTGCCCATGAGATGCCTATTCACTCTAGACTTAAAGAGACAAGTTATAGCTGTTTGGGAACCGGCAGAGCGGTCCACTCCTTTGCAGTCCGCATGATAAAGGAATCTGGGAAACGCTTAGTTCGGATAGGTGGGATATAAATGACGTACGAGTGAAACGACTCTAGACCCGCCAGGAAGTCCTTAGGTGGAAAGGAAGGGATCCAATTCGTACAATTACTGGGCACACAATTAGGTACAAGTTGACTAATTACGGATATTTTTAACTTTCAGCAAGGCAATGGGACCCTGATGCAGCGGAGAAAATGCTTAGAGATGTAAGTAACAAACTAACAAGTTTACATGATCTTACAGCAACCGATATAAACTGAATTTTATTGCCATATAAATTTAAAAAAAAATTTAAGGGTGAACAACCCTTATCACTTAGGGGTATGAAAAATAGATAGTAGCCGATTCTCAGACCTACTGAATATGCATATAAAATTTGGTAAAAATCAGTAAAGCCGTTTCGGAGGAGTAAGGTAACTAACATTGTGACACGAGAATTTTATATATATGATATATACTTGTATAGTTAGGTATATAAATTAAGTCAACGATCCGCGGAGCTAGTTGATACGGTCTATGCTTTTTATTGCTTATACTTAGACATTAATTTGGCCACTATCTCGCCGTCAAAAGTCAAAAGATATTTATTAAATAGGCATAAAAACGCACTTTTAATCGTCATAGCGTAAGCGACGATGTGGCTAAAGATGGAGCACATAGATCTGATAGCACATAATTTTGATTTTACTGGTGGTAGGTTTCTCGTGAGGCCGTCTGGGTGGGTGGGCCAGTTATTCAGCAGCTAAACAGTAGTGCGCGAGCATTACCTACTGTGTAAGAGCGAGAGGGGAATTGTTTAGGCGAAGGGAAAGCATTATTTAGAGCATGCAAAGCTTTCCACAAGGAACTTGTGGTAGGTTTCTCGTATGCGAGAGGCCGTCTGGGTACCACCACTTTGCCAGTTATTCTGCGGCCAATCAGTAGTGCGCAAGCATTACTGTGTTCCGGTATGAAGGGCACTGCAGCCAGCGAAGTTACTAGGTTTTATGAGACTCAACAGCTAATTGTCTCAGGGTGACGAGCGCAGTGCAGCGCCGCGCAGGATTTTCAAAACAAAGTTCTTGGTGGTGCTGTTATTGTTATGGGCTGGCGTAATGCTTACCATCAGGCAATCGACCAGCTCGTCTGACGAGACGAGACGAACTGAACTGAATGACGATTCAGTTACATTAAAAAGAAAATTGGAGGAAGACGGTAGTTGAGAGATTGCTCAGGCCCGTCTCTCTGATGGTTCACCGAACGTCATCCCGAAACACGACTAGGTCGCTTGACGGCATGGCTGTGTGAGTGGTGGTGTTACAACCGTGGCTGGAGTCTTACCACTCCAAAGCGCGAAAGCGGGCCTTCTCACGATGTTTTATTTAGTGGGTTCTCAATGAGTCACAGTGGTGTGCACCAGAATACTCACAAAGGCTTAAATGGAAATGGGCAGTTCATATACCGCGCAGTTACCATCAAAAATGGACTAAACGTGTAGCGTTGTGGCCGGGCCCAAATGGTAATAAAGCCGACCAGCAGAAAGATGGGTAGATGAAATAGACAGAGCGGTGGGCAAAGACTGGCTAACAATTGCACAAGATAGAATTAAATGGTTTGAATTGGAGGCCTTTTCCCTAAGTGGGGTCCTTAGTTATCCTTATATTTTTAATTATTAATTTTAAATGTCGTTTTTTATAAAAAATATAATGTTTAATTTTTCATTAATTAGACATTAATTCTTAATTTTGAATAATAAATTTAATAAATAAATAAATTATAATTAATAAATTATTTATTATTTATGGCTTTAATAAATAAATAAAAAATTGTCATAGACTAATATGGTAATTGTTATTGGTTATTCCGACGTGAGACCGGGTCGTCACGCGAAGCTATACCGTGACCAACTGCAGGCAATGACCGTTATTACCCGGTACCTATACATAGGTACCTACGTATTGTTTGTAGGTATACATTACGTATGATTGCAGTGCCCTTGAATTCAACCAAATTGTTTTGTTATTACGCAAAACTGCTGTGCGGTACACAAACATGAAAGTGGAATAATATAGCTAAGTATATGATATTAAGTAGGTAACTATATGAGAAATTCATTAATTACCTACATAAATAAATAAATACGCCCAACGATCACATAGATCCTGGCCCCTAACTAGGATTCCCTGTATCTAGGAAACCAGGAACAATGAAGATCATCGTCCCACAACACCCAGACAAGAAACAAATGTTTGCGTTTTTTTTCTGTGCACAAACATTTGTCCCGTCGCGGGAATCGAACCCGCAACCTAAGTGATGTATGAGATTTGAACCAAATTGCCCAACCATTACACCACAGAGGCCGTCTAAACATAAAATATCACTTTGATAAGTAAACCTACCTGTTTACAATGGCGCAAACAAAGTAGATACGATTTTTAGGGTTCCGTATCCGTAGCCAAAGGGTATAACGGGACCCGATTACTAAGACTCCGCTGTCCGTCTGTCTGTCTGTCCGTCTGTCACCAGGCTGTATCTCATGAACTATCACGGTTCATGAGATACAGCCTGGTGACAGACGGACAGTTGAAATTTTCACAGATGATGTATTTCTGTTGCAGCTATAACAACAAATACTAAAACAGAATAAAATAAATATTTAAGGGGGCTCCCATACAACAAACATGTTTTTTTTTGCTGTTTTTATAGATAGGTATACGGAACTCTTCGTCCACGAGTCGGACTCGCACTGGGCCGGTTTTTTTAATTAACAAATATTTAAGTACCTAGGTAAAGGCATACATGAATAGATAATTGTTATTGTCACACCCTGCCCATAACAATTGCAGTGCCACCCAGATCTTTTAACACCATAAAAAGCACTGCGTAACACTGCATTGCGATCATCACCCTGAGACACCAGAAATTAAGTCTCATATGCCCAGTAATTTAGCTGGATATCATATTTTTGACGTTTAACCGTAAGTCTTAGCCGTTGTATATCAATTGTGAATTTAATTGTTTAAAATATTTATTATAATAACATAATATTTTATTTTTTAATAAATTTATTTTTTTCACTACTATTCTTTGCTGCATGGCACTGCAGGTGCCACAGCGCGGCGCTAACGTCGCGCCGCGCTGTGCGCCTCGGCTCTTTGCACGGCCGCTCACTCCCATTACTCTGAGGCTCACTACGTCCCGCGCCCGTAACTTCCCCATTACTTAATTTTCTCTTTGACGCGCCTACTGCGCGTGCGCGCAATATGCTCGGCGACATGATAGTTCGGCTCAGAGTAATAGTGTCATTACTCTGAGTAGATCGGCATAAAATATTGATATATTTACGGATAGAATTGGAGTTATTAAAATTGCATATTTATATTTAAATTTACGTTGACATGCCAAAATTGTAATCATTAGTATTAATTGACATTATTATTATTATTATTTATATTCTAACATGTAATTGGCCCGCTACACGCTTTGGTTATAGTACTGTAAGTGTAATGGGCACCTGAATTAAAATAAATAAATAAAATGTTTCCAGTCAATGAAATGGCGAGAGAAATGGGGCGTGGACACGACCCTGCCCACTTGGCAGGCACCAGAGGTCCTGGAGAAACACTTCCCGAGCGGCACTTCAGGATTCGACAAGGAAGGATCACCTGGTGAGTAAAATAATAATTCATTTTTAAACATCATCATCATCAGCCCATTACGTTCCCACTGTTGAGACTCAGGCCTTCCCTCGTAGAGAGAGTATGGGCCATAATCCACCACGCTGGCCCAGTGCGGGTTGGTTGATGCGGGTTTTTAAACATAAAATAATTAATTTTTAGAAAAAAACAAAAACTGGCTTAAATGTATCTTACAAGTCAAAGGTCAAATATCGATGAAACTTACATGGGACCACTTCGTAGCTATACTGAACCCAACGCAAAAATATTTTTCCCAATCAGTTCATAAATGACGGAGTAATCGCGGAACAAACATACAAAAAAAAAACAAAAAGAAAAACATACAGTCGAATTGAGAACCTCCTCGTTTTGCTGTCGGTTAATAAACCAACACATCATAATATTTGCCTGGAAGAGATCGCTTTTAGCGATAAAGCCGCCCATTGTAACACTTTCTTGTCAAAACCGCGGGGCGCAGCTAGTAATAGATAGATGAACATCTATCTATTACTAGCTGCGCCCCGCGGTTTCACCCGTGGTTTCCCGGGATAAAAAGTAGCCTATGTCCTTTTCCAGGACCTAAAGTTCCTTACATACCAAATTTCATCGAAATCCGTGCAGTAGTTTATGCGTTATTGAGTAACAAACATCCATCCATCCTCACAAACTCTCGCATTTATAATATTAAGTAGGATTATGAGATTATCGCATCCACCCAGGATTACTCAGCCATTTATCCTATAGGCCGACCGTTTAACTCGCGTATCGCCTGCGCGGTAAGAAGGGAGCGAGGGGAGATGTTAGCGGGTGGGTGAAAGGGGTGCGCGGAGCAGAGAGACGTAAGCTCTCTGCTCCGCGCCTAAGGGTCCTAAGGGTCTAGGACCCAGTAGCATGAAATTTCGAATGAACCAATTTCTATTGTAGTGGCTGATGTCCTTAGAGTAGGAATAGTAGAATGTCTATAAATCAACAGTCAAAAGGTCAACACCACTTTATTGATAAACAGTTCATAAATCAATACCTAATTTGTAAAATCAAATGATTCACAAGATCGATTTGCATTTTTATCACAAACTAGCTGCGCCCCGCGGTTCTACCCGCGGTTTCCCGGGATGAAAAGTAGCCTATGTGCTATTCCAAGTCCTAAAGTACCTACATACCAAATTTCATCAAAATCGGTTCGGTAGTTTTTGCGTGGAAAAGTAACAAACTTACATCCGTACATCCTTACACAGTGGATAGTAAGATATTATAGTAGGATTTATTCCGATGACGTGATGGGGTAACTGGTGGCGTAGTGGACATCGCAGCTGCTGGCTACAGGCTGGCTGCTGGCTACAGGCTGGCTGCTGGCTGGTCACGGGTTGAACTATTGATATATCTGTGCCACGCATTGAGCTAATATATCAATGGTGCCACGGGTTCGAATTCCATTCGAAGTCGTTATTCCGTCCCTACCCTGGAAATAAAATAGAGAAACTGAAATCTATCGACAATCGATACAACAAGAAAGATTTTTTTTTAAGCCGAGAATATCTGTCGATACTCGATACGACAAGGTTTGCTAGTTATTTCCACAGGCCTAGCGCACTCCGCACTGTAGGTACGAAGCTACAAGTACATAGCCGGACACCGACGGCGGGTCGCGCGTCCTTACACGTGGCGCGTCAGAAGAGATAAGAGATATGTGATAGAAAGAGAGGCGCTCTGTAGGTTAATATGACTGGTAGGTATGCAGCGCTACGCGAGCTTAATTGAATTTTATTGCGTCATAACAAGAGTCGCTATTTGTTTAAATTTCTATGCGTAGTGATGCTTGTGTCCCTTAGTATTCTGTGATTTCTATTTGTTTTAAGGTTGTGTACAAACATGCGCTATGACGTCACTAGCTCGTTCTTGCAACAGTATTGTAACTTGCACCAGATGCAACTTGCAACAGATGGCGAGACGGATAACCTTTGCGGTGCTTATCATGAATACGATTTAGCAAGAGTCAAGGGCAAATCATTAACAAATATAATGTACCTACCTACTTATAGCTTACTAGTCTGCGCTTTGTATTTATAGATATGACTTGATACACGTTCTGATCTCGTTTTAATTTATACCTGCTTTTATTTATTTATTTAACTTGCAATGTTTATTTATTTATTTGTTTGTTTGGGTCAAATCTTGCAAGTTCAATCGGAACCACTTCCTCTTATTCTACGGAGTTGAAATTTTGCATACTTGTCAAAGTCCGCACAGGATTTTGCAAAACATAGTTGTGGGAGACACTATAGATTCACTACCAAAATTTCCATTAGGAGAAAGACCTGCTCATCACGTACACAATTACATAAAAAATTACAATCTACTGGAAAACAAACATTCTCACTAAGAGGGAGATTCTCGGGGTGTTGAGCACAATGCAATGCTACGCAGTGCTTTTTACGGTTTTAAAGTTCTGGGTGGCACTGCCATTGTTATGGGCAGGCGTGGCGCTAACCATCAGGCGAACATCTACCTCGTCGTCAGTACCATAAAAAATTGCCGATATGTTGCCGACCCTATAAGACCTGGGCATTACCCAAGTACAAATTTAAAAAATCCTTATATTGATTATAATTGTACTCATCTTTCCATTCAGTGATAGTCGTGCCCTTCGTCGGTCTAGACGTGTGGGGCCTCCTGCACTGCGTCAGCAGAACTGACGTCATCCGGATGGTGTTGAAGCATCTGGAGAATTATCTGACGATCGGCAGGAAGCAGGCCGAGACGCATGGACCTGCTGCCATGAAGGTAAGAAGCAAAAAGCATGTGCTCTCTCTCTACAAATACCAAGTGGCGACCGCGGCGGACGTCGCTTAACCTAGCAGATCGTTTAGAAAGAAAGAAAGAAAGAAAATACATTTATTCAAGACAGATACACGCAACATTACATTAAGCTATAAGTAATACTAACAAATAATATTGTACTATACATACAACAGAAAAAAAATAACACATGTAATAACATATATAATAAATACATAAAGAAAGAAAGAAAGAAAAACCATTTATTCGGCACACAAACAAGAAATTATAAATAAAACTTAAATAATAAATATATGTGCCGAATGGGCTCAGCTCAGCATAAAATGCCAAGAGTTGCTTACATAATATAATTATAGTATAATGGAACGTTGCGCGATGTCAGAAGTGGCGTTTACGAACGATTTCATGAAAAACAAGTCGATGGAGCCCTGCAGGGCGATCATGTATCTTTTATTTCAATCAATTTCAATAAGAAACCAGTTTCGATGATGGTTTTGCGATCACGTAACCCGTTTGTTGCAATCAAACGTCAACGAAAGCTCAATTGAAATAAAAATAAGTTTTGACAAAGTTTATATCGATATATAAACCATAGACAAGAGCCGTATTACACAGTAAAATTGAATACATTAGGCGTATACATAACGATTCATAGCACAATCTCGCTTCGTAAATTTGTCGGGATAGGAGCACATTGAAATCGAGACAAAAAGTTACATGAGCGCATTTTATCGATTGAAATTAGTTTCTATTGCAAGTTAGCCCGTAACTTGCGATGTTCGCAACAGACTTACGTGATTGCCCTGCTGATCAAAAGCGGTCACTGTCACCTATCAGATCTGCGAAACATCCTTCTGGTTTCGTAGATCTCATCGATAGGCGAGGCCTTGGGCGAGGCATTTGCTTCGTCCTACTAGTACGGCGTTGCAAGATATTTCCTTATATTTATTTATTTAATTGTTTATTTCAGGCAATATTCAAGCACAATAAAGTAAAATTAACAGAGGCGCCCATAGAATATACCTTACAGAGTAACATATGTTTTTTAACCTATTTTTTTTTATGGAACTAATTTATGAGATGGGCAAGTCGTTCGCTTGATGGTAAGCGCCACGCCTGCCCATAACAATCGCAGTGCCACTCAGAACTTTTAATACCATAAAAAGTACTGCGTAGCACTGCATTTGCTCTCATCACCCCGAGGCATCAGATATTAAGTCTCATATGCCCAGTAACTTCGCTGGCTGCAATGCCCTTCAAACCAAAACACAGTAATGCTTGCGCACTACTGTTTGGCAGTCGAATAACTGGCAAACCGGTGGATGGCCTTCCGCTTACGAGACACCTATCACAAGTAAGCACTATTCATATTTTTGCAAGATCAGTAAGATCTGTCCACGGTTAAGTTCAATTTACATTCTACGGCATGAGCAAACAAAAGGTCATTTACCAGGGCCCCAATTCACTATGACAACTTGGCGATTCCTTGCTTCGATTTCAAGACGATTCCATCATTAATAAACGACATCGTTATGACGCATTCATATATTCATATATATGATGCGTCATAGAGGATACAAATTTCGCAGATGTCGTTTATTAATTAAGGAATTGACGTTATTTCGAAGCAAGGAATCAGTGAATCACCAAGTTGTCATAGTGAATTAGGGTCTTGATGGCAAATAACACGCCTGTCCAGACCAGTCGCAGCGCCACCCAGAACCAGCTCCAAAATATCCCAACTCTAGAACCTAACAATCCGCAGGTGACAGTGGTGTTTGACCTGGACGGCTTCAACATCCGGCAGTACGCGTGGAAACCAGCAGCAGAGATGGTGTTCACGCTGCTGCAGCTGTACGAAGCCAACTACCCAGAGATCTTGAAGGTCTGCTTCATTGTCAACGGTAAGTGGCTGCCACAAGCGACTTGCATAACAGGCATACGCTGACGGCTGTGGTGCAGGATGTATTCCCTGTTTACGTTTGTTTCGGACTAAAATACAAAAGAATACAAAATAATTTATTGCCAAAAGAAAATATAACATAATAAAGTATTAGCAGTACCAGGCCTAGCGCACTCCGCACTGTAGGTACGAAGCTACAAGTACATAGCCGGACACCGACGGCGGGTCGCGCGTCGTTACACGTGCCGCGTCAGAAGAGATAAGAGGTCTTTCTTTGCGGAGTGATGCTTCTGTCCCTTAGTATTCTGTGGCAGTACCTAGTCCCCGCACTAGGGCAATCCTGTATCGCGGGTGGTTGCGGCCGATTTACAGTAACTTGGGAACTACAGATACACTACCTACTTGATTATTAAATTACAATAAACTTACTATACAATATTTAATTAAATTATTGTATGTAAGGTACTAGCAACCGCTCGCGACTTCGTACGCGTCGACATAATAAATATAGCCAATGTCACTCAGGAATACTACAGCTTTCTATTAGTGAACGAATTTTTGAAATCAGTTTAGTAGTTTTTGAGTGCAAATAACACGCACACATAAAAATACAAATTTTTCCTGACATTGAGATTAATTTGTATTATAAATACATAAAATACAATACATAATATACAATAGATACATAAAATTCCCGTTTCTTAAATATGTGTACACAGAAAGCTGCATAGTTTTACTCCTTAAGGTCACATTGATCAAAAATAATATCTCGCCATAACCTTTTTTTTTACGCTTAATAGATCTATGTTTGGCCACTATCTCGCCTGATGTGAAGCGATGATGTTGTCTAAGATGGAGCACATAGATCTTGAGAGAAGCGGCAGTTGAGCGGCTGCCCAGACCCGTCTCCCCGATGGTTCACCGAACATCATCCCGAAACACGACGACCTTTCAAAAAATAAGTGATTTTTTTTCCACATTGTCACTAATATTAAAAATGCAAACTCTGTCTGTCTGTTTGTTATCTTTTCACGACTGAACCGATCTTGATGAAATTTGGCACGGAGATAGCCCGGGGGACAGAGAATAATTCGTCCTAATTTAACACGTGGTTCCAAATCGCACGCGCATGAAGTCGCTGGCGGCAGCTTGTCTGTTACAAATGTATGTGTGTATGGTTGTCTGGAAGAGATCGCTGCTTAACGATAAGACCGCCTATTGTACTTATAAGAAATTATGTATTACTAATTGTAATTCCTTTTTTTTAAGTGCAATAAAGTGTTTTTATTCTATCTACATAAACCCAAACCTGTGAACTAAACAACTACTCGCCCGACCGGTCATGCATATGTGCTTTGAGTAGTTATATAAATAGCACTGTGTACACAGCAGGTTTAGGTAGGTACTTCGCGTATCCTTTAGCATTACGAATATTACGATTCGCCACGTCACCACCTAAAGTAACACATGCATTCGCGTCAATAAACACCTTGAATATGTAGGCATTGTTTTCACCTCTGAAGGCTATTGCCTTGCTAATTGAATGGCAAATCATAACACCTTTATTATTAGATTTTTCTCGCAACTTCGTCTGCTTATACGACAGATGAAACTGATAGTTGTCTTTTCTGTAAAACCATTTTAGCAAGACCCAGTGTGAATGCGCGTACTACGAAGAGGTCAAATCGTATCTTTGTAGTCACCCAACCGATTTTGCTGTAACATACCTTATAATTTAAGTTGGAAATTAGGTGTATGCTACCAAATACCAAACCGTAAAAACCACAGAAATCTAAATAATAAGGTATTGTTTTGATTTCAATGCTGAAAACCATAAAAATCTGATTTATTTTATTTACCTACAGTTATACAATAAAGATTATTCTGATTCTGAATACTTAAAACCAAATTGAAATCCATTCAGTACATATAGTTTTCGAGTCTATATGTAACAAACATTCAAAGTTTAAGTTGAAATTAAAACGTGCCTTAGCATCAAAAGCAACCCAATAAAAAAAATTGTGTGCGTTTTTTTTAACATTTGAGTGTGGACGTTTTTTATACATTTGTGTGACGAGACGAGCTCATTCTCCTGATGATAAGCAACAAGCCTGCCTTTAACAGTTGAGCATCGCCCAGAACTATACGCGGCACTGCACTGCGCTCGTCACCCTGAAACAATGTTCTTAAATTTTATATAAGTAATTTTATGTATGTATTTATATAATGCTGGCTCGTAGGTTTGCACTGAACAAGTCAAGGTTATATTATTCAGAGCGTCACGAGAGTGGGTCAAGCACACAAAAAAGACATACAACGCCCTGCGCATCCAATACAACAACGCCTTCAGGGCGCTGAAGTGTTTGCCGCGCCACTGTAGCGCATCGGGGATGTTTGCGAATGTGCAGATAGAAGGTTCCACAGCGATCCTGCGAAAACGAGTTGCGTCCCTGATGCGCCGGGTGCGGGGCAGCTCCAACAGCTACCTTCAGTTGTTCGCTTGGAGGATGGACCTGGACTGCCCAATAATGAAATATTGGAATAAAATGCATTTTGAGCACTCTGGAGCCAAACTTAGGTTTAGATTCAGATGACATGTTGGACTATTAATTAAATTTTATTTTGTTAGAATTTTTATAATGGATTTGTTTTGACATTATTGATTATTTTATTGATTTTATTTTGTAATTATAATGTATGTAATTAATTATTTACTAACATTTTTTGAACTTGTATTTTTACTAACAAATATGGACATTGTCTGAATCATGAATAAATGAATTGAATTGAATGAATAATGTAATTTCTTCGCACTTGAGGTGCCAAGGTACCAATCCAATCCGAAACTCACAACAATTGCTTCCCTTCGATTCCAGCGCCAAAAGTCTTCGCCCTGGCTTTCTCAGTGGTAAAGAAATTCATGCACGAGTACACGATATCCAAGATCAAGATTTTCGGAAGTGACGCGAAGAAGTGGCAGCCTCAGTTGATGACCGTGATAGAACCCGACCAGCTGCCGGCGCATTACGGAGGGACGCTGCTTGACGATAACGGGGATCCTAGGTGCGGATTGATTGTGAGTGGATTTTAGCATTGAGATCGCGTATTTCATGCATTCGATGATGATGGTGATGATCGTGTATTTAAGATATAGATATGGTATAATTTATGCATTTATATTTGGATTTATTTTATTATTATTATTTTATATTATTTTTACTGGTGGTAGGTTTCTCGGATGCGAGAGGCCGTCTGGGTGGGTACCACCGCTTTGCCAGTTATTCAGCCGCCAAGCAGGGCAGGGATTGAAGGGCATTGTAGCCAGCGAAATTACTGGGCATTATGAGACTCAAAAGCTAATTGTCTAAAGGTGACGAGCGCAGTACAGAGCCGCGCAGGATTTTGCAAAACAAAGTTCTGGGTGCTGCTGTTATTGTTATTGCTTACCATCAGGCAAACGACCAGCTCGTCTCGTCATTCAGTTACATAAAAAAAAAATATTAACACCGCCGACCACTCTCCATTATTTAACTCCATCTCTCATCGCTTTTAGCGATAAGTCCGCCTATTGTACTTTAGTTTGTAAGTTATTTTCATGTACCTCTCATTCTTTTTGTTTAGTGTACAACAAAAACATTTTGTAATGTATTGTATAGTTTGTTTACTTGCAAATATTATGGTAGGTAGACGTTATAGTGGTTACCCTTGAACCTATGGTTTCTAGGTTCAAGTGCTTACTTGATGTGGCTACATTATCGGGATTCCCCGAATGTTTCCGTCGCGACATGCGTGGCCAAGTTCTTGGACGTTTCGGACACATTTGGGCGAACACAAATGCCATGTTTAATGAATGGTTGGACGGTACTTCGCCGATGTCCGAACACGAAGATTTTATAGCGACAACACGACCCGAATGTTCGTACGACACGATATGGCCGAAGCATAAGATAGGAGAACTTGCCCCGACTGACCTGACTACATTCGATTTTACAAGCTTTTATCAGGCCTAGCGCACTCCGCACTGTAGGTACGAAGCTACAAGTACATAACCGGACACCGATGGCGGGTCGCAGTGGTCGCACGTCGTTACACGTGCCGCGTCGGAAGAGATAAGAGCTATGCGATAGAAAGAGAGGCGCTCTGTAGGTTAATATGACTGGTAGGTATGCAGCGCTACGCGAGCTGAATTGAATTTTATTGCGTCATAGCAAGAGCCGCTATTTGTTTTAATATCTTTGCGGAGTGATGCTTCTGTCCCTTAGTATTCTGTGCTTTTATTTAACTTGCAATGTATGTATGATATGTTTGTCCGGGTGAAATCTTGCAAGCTGAATTCCAATGACAATGCAATATTATGGTGATAGCCAGCTGATCTGATGATGGAGATGGAAGGTGGGCAATGGAACTCCTTGACGGATAATCGTAAACTACTAGTGTTTGGGCTCATTTTAATCTGATTGCGGTTCCGATTACGAATTTGTTAAAAGATTGTCTTGAAAAAATATTAATCAACAAAAATCTTATTTTATCGAGTCGAGAGAGACAGAAGGCCAGTCTACCCTCAGACCAACGTGGTCTTACTATTCCGACAAAATCAGCAATGTATGTTCATGTTGGCCATGACTTGAGTAAATGGGTAGAACAAGCATTACACACATTACAAAACCACGAGCAAGGGCTCTAGAAGACCAAACCTAAATAGCACCCAACAAAAGGCATTATCATACTTTTCTTTCTAGATAAAATCCGGAGGAAAAGTACCCAAGCAGTACTACTCGAAAAACGCGGCGTCAGAAACGGAGAAGGAATACAAGCGCGTCACGATAAAGACTGGAGAGAAGCACACGGTGGACCTGCTGTGTGCAGAAACCGACAGTGTTTTGAAGTTAGTTCGCCACTTTTGCACTTACCTAATGATACTATACAGCTACCCAGCAACTACCTCGGCTGCGGCGAAATATTTTGCTAACCTAAAAAGTTTGTTACATTGTAAGGTACTATCCAGGTCTCAATAGAAAAAACTAGGTGTCATATTAAGGACTCTTCTTCCTCCCAAAATATGTTTACATCAGGAAAAAGTACGATGTGATATAACTACTATAATCGCCAGTCAAGATTGGCGAAATCATTACCAAACAAATTCTGCAGGTGGTTTTTCATCCTGAAAAGATGCTGGTGGCTCTCAACACCTCAAGTTGACTTGAGTCAAACGTTCTTTATTTAATTTTGGGCTCACAGACGCACAATATGAACGTCAATAGGGGGTCGCACAGTAATCAAGAAACATTTTTAAATGTAGTTAGAACGAATGTTCGTCGAACCAGAATGATCAGTCAATCAATATTTTTGTGAAATAATAATCATTTATATTTTTAAATCAATAAATAATTCTGACATTTTTAATCTGTTCTTCATCTCAAACGAAATAACAATCACAGCGCATGACGTCATTTGTAGGCAAATGCCGTGAGTCAAGCTTGTTTTACGTTTTAGCTTTTCATAAAATGTATTTTTGCTAATTTTTTCGTTCCATTACTACAATATAGTCCCCAAACTTCACAAAACGTATTAGAATCTCTTTGCAAGTTTTATTTCGAAGAGTTTGTCGATTTCTACCTACATATGACATCACAAGTTTGGAGGTGGCCTCTTGCGCGGCAATATTTGAGACATAATATTTAAACATAGTTTTAGGTACTTTAAGAGCGTTATTTAATTAAAATAATATTTTTCGTGGCTATATATATTCATTGTAGTTAATTTAAAACACTCTCTGAAAAGTTGTCCGATCCCCTATAAATATTATGTGAATAGAAAAGGACAGGCTGATCATTTTCGCCAAATAAACGGGTATATACTTATGTACTCCTACTATCCTACTAAAATTATAAACGCGAAAGTTTGTAAGAATGTATGGATGTATGTTTGTTACTCTTTCACGCAAAAACTATCGAACCGATTTTGATGAATTTTGGTATGTAGGTACAGGACTTGGAATAGCACATAGGCTACTTTTTATCCCGGGAAAACGCGGGTGAAATCGCGGGGCGCAGCTATTTAAAAATAAAACAACTACAAATTCAAAAGTCCCGGATCTAACACTGCGATAAAAGCTGTTTTAACCGAATTTAAAAGAGGAGGATCTTAATTCGATTGTACTTTTTTGTTTGTTACACTCAGAGCTCCGTCATTTATAAACTGATTTGGAAAATTCTTTGCGTTGGGTTCAGTACCTATAGCTTAAATGGTCCCATATAAATTTCATCGGTATTCGACCTAGGACTTCAAAGATACATCAAAATTGGAGTCGGATTTTTTTTGTAATAAATGTATACTTGTTTTTAGCAATGAGAGTAATGAGATGAGTATATCGTTCACCTGATGGTAAGCGCCACGCTTGCTCATACGAATACAGAAGTCTGACTGTACCTTTTTCTGATTCCAGATGGGAGTTCGGAATCGATAGCCACGACATCAAATTCGTCATCAAGCGGCGAGACGAGGAAGGGAATGTAGAAGTGGTCCATGGCCCGAGGAAGGTCTCCGAAGGTCCAGTGGATGTCGGAGTCATGCCGGTCTCTGGGCCCGCCACTTGTGAGTATATTTTGGACAACGAGGAGTTTGGTTTAAAAGATAACTGCTCGGTTCGAAACAATTAAGGAAACCTTTTTAGCCTAGGATCTCTAGGATAAGTTTCTCTAGGACTAGTATGTTTTAGGCCACACTGGAATCTGCAGGACAACAAAATGGTCATGTATGGTGGACTACTAAGTGTGTTCGTAAATCACTTTAGGTCCTAATTATATTTATATGAAGCATTAAGGAATGCCAAGCGAAAAACTGAAACAAGGTTTTTCGGAAAGACAAAAAAAACCTGCGCTGAGGGAAGATTGAGAAGCGGGAGTCCCAGCCGGTCGCATTATTTTTCTTTTAGAAAAACCTTGTTTGAATAAATTAAAGGCCAAAAGAATGGAGGTGATACCGATTCACTCTGGACTTGAAGACACCTAGACTATAAGAATCGGAAAACAGAAACGCTGGTTAGGTGTTCCATTCCTTAGCTGTTAACATGAAATTTGAAGCGAAACGCTTTGTTCGGGTTGAACGGAAACTCGGCATCCTTTTATGGTTGACATTCCTCGTCAACCATAAAAGAATGCCGAGTTTCCGTACGTCTTCGTATTCCTATATCTATATCGATAGTTTGGTTATTAATAACATTTACAAAATCTTGTAAAAAATTTCAAAAATTGTTATTGTTGTGAACAGATTCAGTAATCTTCGATAACAAGAGCGCGTTCCTAAGAAGCAAGAAGATTTACTACGACGTGTTAATCTCCGTGCCCGCTCGCGATCTCAACATGTGCGACGAGCCCGACGACAAACCTGCGCCCGCGGCCGCTTGCAGCCAGCCCACTATCAAAGTTTAGACAAGCCTAGGCGAAAGCCACGCCTGCGGGACTGCGAAGAGCTGAGGCGACCAACGGGAACGTAGACGACCAGCGGGAGCGGAGACGACCAGCGGGAGCTTAGACGACCAGCGGGAGCGTAGACGACCAGCGGGAGCGGTGACGACCAGCGGGAGCATAGACGACCAGCGGGAGCGGAAGGCGTGAAGACGCTACGATCACCGCACTATACTTAGTAGTACCAGGCCTAGCGCACTCCGCACTGTAGGTACGAAGCTACAAGTACATAGCCGGACACCGAGGGCGTGTCGCGCGTCGTTACACGTGCCGCGTCAGAAGAGGTAAGAGCTATGCGATAGAAAGAGAGGCGCTCTGTAGGTTAATATGACTGGTAGGTATGCAGCGCTACGCGAGCTGAATTGAATTTTATTGCGTCATAGCAAGAGTCGCTATTTGTTTAAATTTCTTTGCGGAGTGGTGCTTCTTTCCCTTAGTATTCTGTGGTAGTAGTAAATGACCGCGTTATAATTCCTGTCTCGAGTCGTGAGCGCTGAGCGTTATTAGAAAGTTTTGTCAAATCAAGACCAAGATCAAAACGCGTGTACAAGAACTATCTCATCCGCCGCTGGTCGCGGTCGCTCGACGCCGCCCTCCGTTTGTCGCGTACATTTGTTTGTCCCGCTCATAACAGACGCAAGACGCGCCACTCCATGGCTTTCGACTAAAGAACGGAAGCTATTTTATCTTAATTTATTATCTATACAACTGAGTGAGACGAGCAGACCGTGCATAATGTAGGAACGATTTCAAGCCAGAATTTTTTTATAGCTATGTGATTTAGAGAAAGGGTTACCTAATTAATCACTATATAGGTTTCGTTAAAGTGTACTTTATTTGTTATTGTTATCAAAATATTAATTAAAGTTTTGTGACTATAATTTGGATATAAAACCATTTGTTAATTCTTATCGGAAAGTGCAATGATGCATATGATTTCTAGTATATACCTCGCGCCAAACTTGATGGCGGCTGACTTGCGCATCACGTGATCTGCGCAGATACAATTTTGTATGCGAATTTGTTACTGCGCAGGTCACGTGGTGAGTCTGTCAGCCGCCATTAAATTTGACGCGTATTATACCAACTGCGACACAAATTTGTATATTACTTAGCATACCTACTTATAATTTTAATTAGGTTTATAGTTTTATAGACTCCCTTGAGGTTGTGGTTTAAGTTTTAGTTTGTTACTTGTTTATTTTAATGCATTTACGTTAAAGTATGTCTTAAATAACGGGTAACGTATTTTATTATTGACTAGTTCAATAATATTTCTGTGATAAGAATTTGTACCTAAACGGCAGTAGCCTGTGAAAAACATGTAAAGTGAATAAAGATATATGAAAAATACCTAAATAATTTGATGTGTTGTAAATATTTCAATTTTGATATAATCGAGTACCTACCTGCTTACTTAGAGCTTCATTGGCGTATAAGTAGTTGGCGGACACGCAACGAATTTGGTGGTTTTAGCTATCCCAACATATAATGCCTTAATAGTGCCAAATAGTGCCCAAAGCACAGTACCAGTTCAACTGTATTTAAAACAAAGACGCTCTTTTTTTATTTATTTACTCCTATATATCAACAAATGGTGTCTAAATAGCGTCATATTCATATCGATACGTACAGCCGTTCATAGTCAGTCCGCCAACTTGACGTCAAGTTAGCGTGCTCAGTGAACGACCTAAATAACTTTTTAAATACAGTGGTTTGGGCCTTATTTGGCGCTATTAAGGCACTATATGTTGGAATAGTTAAAACCATCAAATTCTTTGGTGAGTCCGCCAACTATACACACTCTTCCATGGCCTAAACAAATACAAAATTATTGACAATTTGTATTATAAATTCGGTACATTTTGTGAGCGGTATCACTTGACTAGAGCCCTTGGAAACAATAGTAAGTTTTCTCCCATTCAACAATATAGCAAGCACAACATGGCTATCCAGGCTTATGACATACAAATAAATAATAACACGGCGTTATTATTATGCTATTGTTATAATAACACCATGTTATTATTTATGCTTATGATTGTACATGCAATAGTGCGACTGATGTATAGTGCGCGCCACGTAGTAACTTGAACCGAAGATAACCGAAATTATTGATTTGATGCGGGGACAAATGCGCCTGCGCAGTGGTTCATCGTTACTTAATAATAATAATGATTGTTGGATCAAGGGTCAGATGCAGAAGGCAGTACCTACACCTTAACACGGCACTTCACGGAGGTTCCTCACTCTGCAGTCCTA
The DNA here is from genome assembly GCA_951640565.1 of Petrophora chlorosata. Classification (NCBI taxonomy): domain Eukaryota; kingdom Metazoa; phylum Arthropoda; class Insecta; order Lepidoptera; family Geometridae; genus Petrophora; species Petrophora chlorosata. Next base: position 3,355,761 of record OX621194.1, on the reverse strand, counting down.
ACCGCCTGTAGTTTGGGCCTTGCCCCGCTGTCGGCGGGAATTCAGGCGGCGATTTATTTTATATAATGTTTTGTATATATTTTTATATAGAAATATTGTAAAAAAAACTTATTTAACAAGTATCTGAATAATAACGCCCAACGATTACATACATTGGTCCTCAACCCTAAGTTCCTTGTATCTAGGGAACCAGGAACAACTATTCAATACCCAGACACGAAACAAAAACTTTTTATGTGCACAATCCCGTCACGGGATTAGAACACGCAACCTCGGCGGTGTTTGAGATTTGAGCCAACCTGCCCAACCACTACACCACAGAGGCTATCATACGATACTTATCCACGCACCAATAACATAACAAAATCCACCATACTGGATTCAGTTACGTGGCGCGCACTTTCTAGCTGCACAAAGTAGGTACATAGTATAGTATCTCGCAGTACATTTTTGTAGCTAAGTAGCTATACCTATGTTATATTTATTGTAAATAACCATTTTATCACTCTGATAAGGCTACATTCTCGATTTCGAGTGTATATTTTTGTTTGATGTTGAGACTTGTATCAATTAATATATTGCTTCGTTTTGATATACTTTTATATGATCATTGATTATTATGTAGATATGAAATTAAATATTGTTTTTATCTATTTGTTTGTTTGAATCAACTGATGTCTGATACCTACCAAGATTTATCATTACAAAGATATTATTTACGTTTAATAATTGACCGTTTTTATTATTCACTATTTTTTTGAACTGAGTGATTAGACAGCCTATCGCCTGATGGTAAGCTCCACGCCTGCCTATAACATTTGCAGTGCCACCCAGAACTTATAATACCATATAAAAACAATACGTAGGTCTGTATTGCGCTCATCACCCCGAGACATCAGATATTCTCATATTCCCAGTAATTTAGCTGGCTACAATTCCCTTCAAACTGGAACACAGTAATTCTTACGCACTACTGCTTGGCGGGAGAGTAACTGGCAAAGCTGTGGTACCTACCCAGACGGCCTCCCGCATACGAGACCTACCACGAGTTACGTATACAATCAGTCAAAATGGTAGAGAATTAAAATGAAACCCATTACTTTATAGAGCAGCATTTTGTGACCATTAAAAGATACCCTTGGATGAAAATTATATTTATTGCAAATCAAATTATGCAAATCTTATGATTACTTTTATGTACAGATTATTACAAGCATCACACTTTGGTCTTCTAGATCTTTTAGTCTTCTTCTTCAAACAGCATCTGCAATAGATCCCTTTTATTGCACTGGCTGCCTTCGAGTCTTTGGACCCCTTTCCATTTAATGATCGTGGGGATCACCATGAGTTTGGTGCGAGGATCCGTTCTGAATGGGCAGGTCTTCTCTCTCCAGCTGAAATGAATTCCAGTAAGGATTAAAGATGGCCTTTAGGACATGATACTATAGGTCTAGCGTTTTTACATGCTTTTATTTAACTTGCAATGTTTGTTTGTTCGGGGCAAATCTTGCAAGTTGAATCAGAACCATTTCCTCTTATTCTACGGAGTTGCAATTTTAAAAACTTGTCAAAGTCCGATGACAATGCAATATTATGGTGACAGCCAGCTGATCTGATGATGGAAACGGAGGGTAAGCAATTAAACTCCTTGACAGATAATCGTAAACTACTAGTGTTTGGACTCATTTTAAGTTGATCGCGGTTCCGATTACGAATTTGTTGATTAGAAAGCTTGTCTTAAAATATATTTTTAAGAGGTCATCTCTGGAACTAAAAATTCTTTTACTGATAGAGAGCTACATTATCACTGAGTAACAGGCTATATTTTATGTCGACACGAACGAAGTCGTGGGCGGTTGCTAGTCGCTTATAAATGTATGTCTAGCCACTATCTCGCCTGATTTTAAAGTGACGATGTGGCCGAAGATGAACACAAAGATCTAGAAGCTAGAAGACGGCAGTTAAGCAGTTTAGACTCGTCTCCTCTGGGCGTTCAACAACGGCAGCTCCGAGGCAGATGAGCGATGGGGAGGGGATACTGTGATGAGAGACGACTATTATATGGGCTCCTACAGATGAGCGGCAATTTGCCGATGACAGAAGTACCTGTAGCCATTGGTTGCCTTTATTTGGCGGTAATCGCCGACCAATAGCAACGCTTGCTCTTGTAGCGTGCCGCGCCGCCGCGTGTGCCTACGCCTGCGCTATCATTTCACTTTAAATACTTTTTTTTTTTTTACGCCTACTAGATCTATGTTTGGCCACTATCTCGCCTGATGTGAAGCGATGATGTGGCCTAAGATGGAGTACATAGATCTAGAGAGAGACGGCAGTTGAGCGGCTGCTCAGACCCGTCTCGCCATGGTTCACCGAACATCATCCCGAAACACGACTAGGTCGCTTGACGACATGGCTTTGTTCAGTGGGTGGTATTACAACCACGGCCAGAGCCTACCACTCCAAAGCGCGTAAGCGGGTTTCATCACGATGTTTTCCTTCACCGTTTTAGAGCGAGCGTGCAAAATCTGCACTTAACTATAAGTCATTGGTGCAGGGCCGAGTCGGGATAAACTAGATAAACTAAAATAGATAAACTAGAAATACACTAACAACAAACTAGAACAGATAAAAACGATGTGTTCCAGCTTCCTTTACGTTTGCGTCGACGCGACGGAGTAGAAGCAGAATAGTGTTTCTTCCTCGAAATAAATCGCGGAACCTCGTTGGCGTGTCAACTCTAGTCGCCTGGTCGTCGGCGGCTGCCGTCGACAAACGGCGACGGCAGCAGTTTGCCCTGTCGTCAGCCAAGTGCCGCTCGTCTGTAAAAACCCTAAATGCGCGACTTCACTTTTCCTCCACTACACTACACAGCTACTTTAAGAGCCACCTGAGTAAAAACGACTTATAATCGTCTTTTTTAAAGATAGTAAATCCACAATTTATAGCATTTTGTTTCAGTGAGTTTAAAATATCTTACTATGTCCTGTCTCCAACGTCAACGTAGGCGAAGATAACGTTTCTCCCAAGTTCTTCCAAATACGCCTTTACTACAGGTTCAGCTGTGAACAAAACTAAGTATTACCACAGAATAATGAATAGTAGCATACTCGTGACTCGTGGTAGGTCTCTCGTATGCCGGTTGTCGTCTGTATTCTCGGAACCTCTCTGGGTAGGTAGTAGGTACCACTGCATTGTCAGAAACTTTGCCGCCAAGCAGAAGCGTGCAAGTATTAGTGATGCAGTTTGAACGGCATTGCAGCCTTTGAAATTGCTGGGCATAATTATGATACTTAATATCTGATGTCTCGGGGTATGAGCCCAATGCAGTGCTGCGCAGTGCTTTATTTAGAATTAAAAGTTCTGGGTAGCACTGCAATTGTTATGGGCAGGCATGGCGCTTACCATTAGGCGAACGATTTGCTCGGCTCATCAGTCAGTGCCATTAAAAAAACTAAATAGTCCTGAAGTGTCACAAACCCAATTGGCAGTAAATGCACCAGCTCCTACCATTCTCTTTCTTTTGACCGGTGAACATAAAATAAATATTTTTCTTTTCATTTCTCAGCTTTTCCACAAATCCATTGAATTCATCATAATTATTCAGGAAAGGCGTCACAATTTCTCTTTTTTTAGACATGGTGATAACAACAAAAAAATGGCTAAGACATTGACATTAAATAATGAGTATTTACTGGATCAACAATTATTGAATCGAGGTTTCATTATTGAATCCGTACCAGAGGACTTACTCTGAAAAAGTAATTGCGATCTTCGTTCTGTCGGATGAAAGGGACAGCGCTATACAACAGGCCATTGAGGTCTTACACTATAGAGGGATAATTACGAAGTTTTCCGACCTAAAAAAGGATAGCGCTATATAACAGGCTCTTATAAAGAACGAGGTAGAACTATTATCATATTGTCTCTATCGCGTAACCCATTTTCTTAACATTGGCCATGACATGTTAAGTCAAAATAGTGGCCCGGCAGGGTCGGCTTGTGGTTTTTTAATTTGTGTTGTGGTATTTTTTATTATTTTTAAGTGAATCTTTGTGAATGTGTACTAGAAACAATTTAGAATTAAATGTGAAAAAATATTCGGGTGTTCCATTCATGGTGAAGTGAAAATTGTACTGAGAGATTAAGTTTTCAAACGTTTGTGTTTTTCTTGTGTTTATTGATGTTTTTCGGTAACTATAATTTATGTGGATGTAACTATACATCGGGTTCGACAATTAGAACCTGCATTTGGCTTGATATATTCAGTTTTCGGTGTTATTTTGTTAAAACAACATTGACCAGTTTCGTGTGTCAGTGTGGCCATCGTATAAACATTTCAGTTCCCATTACGTCGGGTAACAAATTGCATATTTGTGTAAAATGTTAAATGTATTAAAATTGTGCATTCTTAAACCATTTAATTAAGATATAGGTAATAAAAGTAGTTAATGATTATAGTTTTTATTTAATTTGAAATTAAAAAGTTAAAGTTTAGTAAGAAGAGAGTAGAGTTGTTTTAATAGTAAAGGCATTCGCCTCTTATGTAAGAACATATGTTGTAAATAAGTTCTTATTTTGTGTAATAAATTTATCTTACAGGTCCTTGCTGTCGATTACTATGGCCAATCATCCAATTCCATTGATGGATCACAATCCTACAATAAAAATGTAAGCAACGAATCTCGGATTTCTAATCCTAATTAACGCCACATAGTGAGAACGAGTTCATGAACGTAGACTTCATCATCATGTGAACGTCAAGGCTGTTCAGGACACAAAAGGACAAACCGTTTCCGGTTAGTGTAGTGAATTGACAGTTATGTATAGTTAATGCTATCCAATACGGTGGTATGGTCAATGTTATAATTGACTTTCATAAGTACGTCTGTGATCTACTCCGACAGTATGACATTTAACTGAGACACTATGCTATTTAGAATATGTCAAGTGTTTTTTTTTTTAACATTGTGTTTATCTATCTACCTATATCCTAAGTATCAGTTGTGCTGCAGTCTTGTAAATTATGTCAAAATACTAGTTCTTCTATTGTAAATTTTACCTGTATGGAAATAATGAATGTATGTATATTGTATAAATGTGTCATATATTTTATTTGATTATTTTATTTACCTGACTGGTTTAATCCTAGATAAAACCTGGTTAACAACAAAATATTAATGATTGCATAAGAAGCATACCGTAAGGAAATGTAGTTACCGCAATGTCATTCGAGCTCTGAGTTGTATCGCCGCCACTATAGCTTCAGAAAGTCGTAGGTAGTTGGTCTGTAAAAGGTAGGAAATCTATACTATTATTCTGTGGCCACGCTAGAATGTATTCATTACTCGGCCACCTAAAAGAGACCTTCACCTTTTGATCTGTTTACAGGAGTCTATCATAAAAAGTAATTGTTAGATTTTTCGACAACATATCCATATTCCCTATTTCCCTATTCTTCACTCTGGGGTACAGAATAGTACAGATGTCCTACCTTTTACAGACCAACCACGAACTTCTGAAGTTATAGTGGCTGCAATGCAACGCAGAACACGTTATATTTTCATTCAAGCGAATGGGAGAATTTTTCATGGGTATGGTAAACACTCCAAAATTACTGTCAAAAAACTATTGCTTTCCAAAAGTGTTACGCTGTCGAGGACTCTATAGTGTCATTCCTCAATGCAACAGGCATAAGAATGTCTCTTTTAGTCCGCACGAACGAACGAACGAAAGCAACTCGGAGTAGGCCCCCAGGCGCGAATAGGTTGACAAGTCGACTTGCATATATATATTTTTAATGCATAATAGGCATTAGGATTGCTTTATTTATAGGGTGAATAAATATCTAGGTCGATGAGTCTGTTTTACCGCACACAACAAACTTGTGAATTTTTAAATGACTCTCTTACTAAAGAGTACAATATGACATCTTGAGATATTTAAACACACAAATTATAATTATTTACACAACTCAACATGTCATTATAATACCGCCAGCTATGTAAATGAAGTTAACGAACAACACGACATGTTCATTTATTTATAAAACCTATATTAACGTTTTAATAGCACATATCGAGTTGTCCAGTTATTACTTGCGTTTTATTAGGTGACAAGTAGTCTATCGAATAGTATATATAGTAGTCTATCAGTTATTACTTTTTCTAGACATTGCGCGTGTGATGAGACAAAGCGAAATTTTAAATAAAAATAGCTGTAGTTGGCGGTTTATCCTTAAATCACGCCATATCTTCGGTAGGGACTTTCGCGCCTCTTCCGTGTCACTTGTTCCAGTGTCCTTGACCTAACGTGATTTGATTTGATGCGTGGTGCATAATTCAAAACATATATTATAACAATTGTGTGGTTGTAATTAATGGATCGTTTGATCTTCAGCAGTGCTTACCCACGCCCTTTCCTCAAAATATCTGTCTCCTTCTATAAGAGACAACTATGGTCCTACAATCCTACGATTCACAACTTAAAAGATGATAAAGCTACTTGTTACGTGTGTGCTCGAGGAGCAAATCAAATTGCTTCATGTCTGCGGCATTTTTTACAAAATTTGCCTCCTGAAATTAAAGAGTTACCTACATTTTATTCTGACACGTGTTGTGGTCAGAATAAAAATAATGCTGATGCAATGATGTTCATGTATTTATTGCATGTGCAACCAACCCTGAAGACAATAAGTTTCTTATTAGCGGACATAGCCACATGGAATGTGACTCGGATCATGCCTTAATTGAAAGAAACTAAAAAGAAAACGCAGCTTAAAATAAACCATCTTAACGTTTGGACGATAGTGATAAGATCTTGCAAGATTCATAATGCATTTGCCATTGTACACATGAAACTAGACAATTTTCTCAATTTCTCAGAATAGAGTTCGAAGAATTGAGGTCCATTTACAATTTAAAAAGAGGATGCTTGTAGTGAAAAATTTTATTGCAAACCCGTGAAATGGCTGTAATATAAGAAACCTATCGGAGAAATACGTTTATAGACAAATTTTGTCAATGAAAGCTCTTTTAGAGTAATAAATTACAGGAAAATAGGTAAATACAACTTAGACACGGTACAGTTAGAAGTTGTTTCAAAACAGACTTTACCAATAAGTAAAGAAAAAAGAAGGATTTAATGGGACATGGATTTAACGAAGAAGAATTCAATTCACTTAAACGTACCTATAGTTCTTAGGTGAATAACTAAATAAGTCACTGGTGAACAACTTGATATGTCATTATTTAATTATAAATACAGTCAATGCAATATACAGTCTTTTCTTTTTCAATATACGGTCAGTTCGAGTGGTCATAGAGGGCTGCTCGTCTGACCCCATGGCGATCAATGCCGGAGTTCCACAAGGTTCGGTTCTCTCTGCAACACTGTTTCTTCTGCATATGAACGATTTGCTCATCCCGGGCATCTTGGGATATGCAGACGATAGCACTGTTGTTGAGAGATACCTATCCAGTGCACGTGCTAAGGGCCCTGAGACTAATACCAACAGAGAAGCAATGATCGAGCTTGTCAGCCTAACTATTGAGTCGGTATCCCGCTGGGGTGATGACAATTTAGTTAGGTTTAATGCTTCGAAAACACAGGCGTGTTTGTTTTCCGCAAAGCGTACCCCCAAACCATCGACCTCAATCTTACAAGGTGTTCCTGTGCCCTACGCTGATCAGCTTGAACTTCTGGGTTTGCAAATTTCACCCACCTTAAACTTTGGACGTTTTATAGAGACAAGACCTAAAACCGCTGCCAGGAAGCTTGGTATACTATACAAAGTCAGAGACTTCTTTAGTCCCACGCAACTCCTGATCTTATACCAAGCCCAAATACGATCCTGCATGGAATACTGTAGCCCTCTGTGGGATGGCTCAGCCGAATACCAGCTGGCAGCTCTAGACTCTATAGAACGTCGCGCAATGTAATAAGTCAATAATGACCAATAATGTAAGTAATTAATGACCACGCGCTGGTGGAGAAGAAGCTGACGAGTCTCGAACACAGACGGAAAGTTGGGTGTCTGTCGCTTTTTTATCAACTGCACTTCGAGGAATGTGCCCAGGAATTGCACGATCTGATTCCTTCTTCTCCCTTCCACCTAAGGACTTCCAGGCGGGGTGAGTCGTTTCACCCGTACGTCGTTAATATCCCACCTATCCGTACTAAGCGTTTCGCAGATTCCTTTATCATGCGAACTGCTAAGGAGTGGAACGCTCTGCCACCATCTTTGTTCCCAAACGTATACAACTTATATCTTTTTAAATCTAGAGTGAATAGGCATCTCATGGGCAAGCGTGTTCCATCTTAGGCCGCATCTTCGCTTTCCATCAGGCGAGATGTCGTCAAAAGTATGCCCATTTATCAATTAAAAAAAAAAGAAAAAACAGTAAATTCATTAAATATTCTTATGTTATCTGAAAATTCCAAACAAATTAATCAAATTTACAGATAAAACTTAAACTTAAAAATGGCTGCCCTGAAAAGTATGCATTTTCAATTTGTTAACTTATTCACGCCTGGTACGGAAATAAGGTTCAACATATTCATATTCATTTATTCATGCTTATAGATATATTATTACAGACAGGTGTTAAAATGGTGTCACAAAGTATGCTATAAGTATGTACCCTGTAAGGGTGTTGCATCTTGAGTGCAGTTCTATTACAGTTCAACATAATTCAACATTCCGATTCTAATTGTTTATAAGTATGTACATTATTAATTTAATTTAATGTCATAAGTAGTCTGTGCTTAGTCACTATAGTCAATTTCAATTTACATAATAAAAAATCAGAATGTTATTCATATTGATAGATACATATTTAACATCCTGAGTCTACCGAATCATTTTGAGCGATACCAATACACATATATTTGGTAGTAATGTACTTATTATAGAACAACAATATTTTTATTGATTTATTCAGCTGTTTTATTTAACAGAAACATATCAAGAAAGTCACTTTACCCTTGTTTTGATATAGTCATGACTTAAGCCTTTTTGCTTATTACCAATATTTTCAGCCCACTGGATGTTTCAGGTTATGTCACAGAACACTAAGGGACAGAAACATCACTCCGCAAAGAAATTCAAAGAAATAGTGACTCTTGCTATGATGCAATAAAATTCAATTCAGCTCGCGTAGCACTGCATACCTACAAGTCATAGTATTAACCTACAAAGCGCCTCTCTTTCTATCGCATAGCTCTCATCTCTTCTGACGCGGCACGTGTGACGAAGCGCGACCCGCTGTCGGTGTCCAGCTATGTACCTACAGTGCGGAGTGCGCTAGGCCTGGTTACGTATAGTAAATAAATACATGTAACTCCAAGGATCCAAATATTGAAAATAACACAGATATCTTCTAGTGCATAATTGTTGATAGAATATAATAATTAAAAAATTATACAGGGTTCAAGTTCTCTTCTGTTGAGGGTTAATACAAAGGTTTTACACCAACTTTTGATGCATGACAAGTTTAATGGTTAATGGAATATCATGTGAGTACCTTACTCAGGTACGGAGTAGCAACAATTCTAGTACTAGTAGTCTAATAATTCTAGTAGTCTTCTTCTTCATCTGAAGCTTTTGAAAGTTTATAGTAGCTTATTAAAAGAAACATACCTTCCACGCAATCAGGACACCAACTGCTCCCGTCCGGTGTCTTGGAACCGCTGAAGTAGAAGAATACAGGAGGACCATCCGGCTTAATGCTTTCTGTGTACTTATCAAACTCCTCGAAACTGCATATTTGCACGTAAGATACCATTCTTCCAGTTAACAGAAAACGACAAAAATCTGCTGGCAATTAAGACTTCTCCAATCCAATTAAAATAAAACTTGATTAACTTTGTATGTTAGTAATTTTCTTTTTTAGGCCGCGTTCAGAAATCACCCAGTTAATGTAATTATTACCCTAACGCCGTTCAGAAATTACTCAGGTGAACTTTGACATTTACCCTGAGCCGTTCAGAAAACCAATTGGGGAGAGTAAAAGTTCACTTGACAGGTGAAAATATTCACCGATATAAAAGCGGGTTACGATTCTCACCTGTCAGGTAATAGTTGTAAGTTGTCATTTTCCTTTACATTTTGCAATATTTTTGCATTGATTTTATGTACATACAAATAAAATAAGCGATTCGTGTATTTGAAGCAAAACATAAGGTAAAATTCCGATATTAGCCAATATAACGCAGTTAAATCTGATAAACAAAAGCGCGGGAAATCTCGGTATTGAAAATGATTGGTTTTGATTGGCTGGCTTATTGTATTACTCGATGCCCGTTCAGAAAGGCGCTAGTTAATTTTTAACTTGGCATGTCACTTAGATTAACTGACAAGTCTTAGTATTCACTCGTGAACATTTACCCATTTCTGAACGCGGCCTTAATTATTTCGCTTTGCTTTATAAATATTATATATATTTAATCTGTGCCTTTAATCAGTTTCCTCAGCGCATTGAGGAATGTCAGACCTCAATGCCTCAGCGATAGGCCATTATCGAATCTGTCGATAGACTAACGGTAGCTTATCGATAGTCTATCAATAGCCTGGCAATACATGTATTGTGAATACAGATAGATATAACTATCGATAGTACGAAATTAACATAGTATTGATGACTTTCAATAGTATCGATAGTATTGTAAATCGCCAAAACTATTGACTTTATGAAAAATGGTATATACATAAATGGTAGGTAATTGTCTCTAGTTTCATTTCGTATATAACTTTTTATCGTAAAATAATTCGGAAAGGAGATATTTTCAAAAAACTGCATTTAGGCGCCATTTTTCCAATTTGGCGGTTGCGAGCGGCATAAATACGAGGTGGCAAAATTGAAATTCGGAAAGAGCACATCAATATCTATAAAATTACCAATTTTCAAAACTCTAGGAAAACTTTCTAGGTAACCACGAATTTTCGAATTAAATGACTGTACTAAAATCACAAATTGTATACGAAGTTTTAAACCAACGTTTTATTTGTCACCATTATATCCTTGTTAATAATAATAATAATAATATTGAAAAAATAGCTATTAATATTCTAATACTATCTTATGTTATCGGTAATCGGTACTATCGATAGTATCGATAGTCAACACGTTCGGAACGAAAATAGTATCGATACTAACGATATAGCGATAGCATGGTGACAATTGAGGTTCGATTCTATCGGTAGTGTTGTTAGTTATCAATATGTATTATTATCACATTTTATGCTATCGATGGCATCGATAGTCTCAATACTATACTATCGATATCCTAACTGATTTTCGAATATATTTATCGATAGTTTATCAACACTATTTTATATTCTATGGTTGACACATGACTAAGCGTTTAGCCAAGAGCCATAGATTATCCAAGCCAAAATCTACCTGTCTGTGGGCACAAAGTACATTAAGGGGGCGTTCAGAAATCAGCCAGTGAATGTAATTATTACCCTAAGGTCGTTCAGGGGCCCTATTCTCGAGGTGTAGATATAATATCACATTCGATAAATATCGTAGGAACTGCAAAATATCTATTGATTAGATAATTCCGTATTCTCGAGAAGTCGCATTAGATAAATATCGATTGAAAACCGCCAGATATGTATCGAGTGGTCCGGAGCACTCAATATGAGTTTATCGAATGCGACACAAGCGCAAACGTCATTATAATGTCATACTCTTCAAACTTCTTGTACGTTTTTGTTTGAGCGATCACTGAAATTTATGTTATAAAAAATCCACTGAACCCTAGGCTATTAAAAATATACTTAACAAAAGAATACAGCAGGCTTAAATTACTAAGAGAAATATCTGGCAACGAGTTTATTTACGCCTTTGTGACTGATGTAACTGAGGAGGCAAAACATGCAGCAGCCACTCAACGACGGCGGGCCCAATGGAGAGGAGAATAAATCCAGGGGAAATGAGGGATACGGATTTTAAAAATCCGCTTGTCCAAACATTTAACGATAGACCTAATTAATAAAACTAAGTATACCTAAGGGGGTTAAAAATTAAATACTTTTAACCTATCCTCAATGATGATACATCCCTATGATTTATTCTTCAATTTATAGGTATCCTTACCTAGACTTTGTCTCCTTGACCTTGAGCTAATAATTAAGTACCTATTAGCCCAATGCTGACAAAGGAAAAATTGCAACAAATCAAAATATTTCTTAAAAAACGGGTGATCATGTCAATGTCATAGATGTTCGTTCCGTTTCCCAAAAAAAAGCGTATGTTAAAAATAAGATTTTTTTTTATTTATGTATTTAATTTTTATAATATACAGTATTATTATACAGTAGAAATGTAAGACAACAGTTATAACACAGAAATAACCCAAATATTCAGCATAAATGTTTATATTATGGAAAAAAGTTAAAAGGTTAAAGTTATCAATTGTGCAATTACACAGTCGATAAAAACGGAACGTGTCTGAAGACAGACAAAAACTATATTATCTGTGTAAAGCATTTGAATGAATTTCCTGACGGCCATTATCTATTACCGTAATATCGATTGTTCTCGAGAATACGTATTTTGCCGCGCGATCGATATGTTTCATAGAAATAGGATATGATATGATATTAAAATATCACTCATATATCACATTTCCGAGAATAGGCCCGCAGAAATCATTCAGGTGAATTTTGACATTTACTTTCAGAAAACCACAGACTTACTACGTATCAGACGGTCATCTTCCATAGGTCCAAGCTGTATCGTAGAAAATGATTTGCAACCATAGAAGATGACAGTTCTTTTTTTTTTCTTGTAGGATCTTTATGGCTTGCGCTAGTTTGCGGATTATGCCAGCACCAAGTAGCGTATATATATATATATATATATATATATATATACTATAGTAGGTAGGTATGTTTAATATTTGTAGTCCCTTCCTAGATATTTTCAAATAGTTCCTACTATTTCTTAGGTATTCATAATATATGTAGTAAGGTAGTAATAACAGAAACAAGCAAATTATTTATTGATTTTTTTATTTTTTAGTTTCTTTTTATATTTGTTTAACGCCATATCTTGCACTGGTGGCAAAGATGACCTTTCTAAGCGAATTATGTCAACTCCTTTTAAAATTTTATTAATGACGTTGCACCAATTAAATATAAATAGTTTTATAGATATACTTAGAAAGTATTCAAGTACCAAGTCTTTATGAGATTCACAATCCAAGAAATCAAAGGTATATTTTGACATTAGTTTTTGTTTAATTTTTTCGCAGATATTATTTTGAGATGCATTTTTTTCTAAGTATTTATTTGTCGTATTGGTTACAATTCCAAAATTCCTTACAGCAGACTCAGTTGGATAAGTTAATTTTCTTTTTTTTATACTATTGTATTCACGTGTATTTATCCAGTCGTGCACATTGCTTTCGTTAGAAGTGACCAAGTTTTCTTTACATTTTTGGCATTTAATTTTTTGCAGTATTTTCTTTATAACCCATCCAACCGTGTATGCTCTAGAGTGTACATTAACTCTCTCACGTCTGGCTTGCACCTGAATATTTTCTATGTTTTCAGTGTGTTGGAGAGCTTCTGTTGAAGCGAACTCATTGTTTACATTATTAGTTGGTACATTGTCATTAATTGCTTTAAACAAGGATTTAATTGTCAATAATTCCTTACCTGCGTCATCTTCACAATTGTAGCTTTCCGAATGAAAATTGATGTATCTTGTTATTAACAAGGATTTGAATGTATTTTTAAAAGTATATACACTTGGATTAGTTACTGCGATAATTGTACGCCCGAACTTGGCCAAAAAAATTTTCTATTGGGTCAGAGTTATAATAACGAGGCCTCATTATTTTAACATTTTTTTTTTGTTTAAGTATGTCCAAGTTCTTTTGAAACTCTTCATAGTAACAATCCAATTTTTTATAGATGGTACACTTTTGTGTTTTTTTTCTTTTGAGATAAATTTGATTTTAACTAATTTTCTGATGGCATCAGTCCAAAACTTGTGATGTCTTGATTTTGACGTGACAGCCCGACGTAACTCTTTTGATTTTTTACTTTTCTCAATTGTGACAGCTCCATTAACGCTATCAAATAACTCATCCATGAATTCTATGAAGTCCGATGTATTTTTTAGTGTCTGGCTTACAGGCTTCCCATTAGGATATAAAGCTGAAAAAAAAAATATTAATAGAGTTCTACACTAAAGATACAACGGACAAAACCCTTATTATAGTCACAAAAATAATTTGATGAATTTCTACTTACGAAACTTAGAAGTGTATGACAGAGCAGCTGACACAGTTTTGCTGAAGACCCGTACGCAGTTCTTGACCTGAAAATTATAATTTACTAAACTTAGGAAGTAATTGCGTATGTACCTCCAATAACTTGTTTCAACGCATGTAAAGCACAACATCATTAACCATTTCATTATTTATTATTTATTACATATAAAAAATTAATAAATATGAATTGAAACATTGTTTTAAATTGTTTGGTTTAAAATCGACTAAGAAAACCAGAAAAAAGGATCATAGTATCACATATCAAAGATAATAAATAGTTTCTTGGGGTAATTAACCGACTTTAAAAAAGGGGGAGGTTATCTGTTCGATTGTATTTTTTTTTATCTTTGTTACCTCAGAACTCCGTCGTTTATGAACCGATTTGAAAAATTATTTTTGCGTCGGGTTCAGTATAGCTACGAAGTGGTCTCATATAAATTTCATCGATATGTGACCTTGGACTTCAAAGATACATTGAAGTCGGTTTTTGTATTTTTCTAAAAATTAATTATGCTATAATAATCTTAATTCCTCATGGACAAAGTTACAAGTATCAGATTAGATAACTCTATATTTTTTAACAGCTACTCGAAAATAAAACTCACCTTCATTTTCTTTATTTTGCCAGGAATCACATGTTCATCGGTCAATTTGTGCATTATTCTAGATTCACCATGGGTGCAATCAGTATTGTAGACATCAACTATATCTTGCCAAGTTGCTGTTTTCCCCTCAAAAATGATGTCTTTAGTCAGCAAATTATTACGCATCCCTTTAATTAAATGCGGTGGATCGTAGAAGACACTCAATGAGTTACCACTTAAATGGATTGTGTTATCTGAAACAACGTTTTGAATAAATTAATTAATAATTTTGACGTATGTGCTCTAACGAAATTACATACTTGGTATATGTAAAGACTTGACACCATTAGTTAAGAATAGTAGTAGTAGTACCAACCAACATTTTCTCCTGCACGTAACTGATCTCTCTTAGTATCTTCCAGTAGCTCATTCATTGCACTTTGAAAACTAGCTCCTTGATCTGAGACAAGCGCAATGGGTTGAAGTCCTGTTTCTGTTACAGCAGCTACTATATTTTTAATGATGGATTTGAGTTGTATACTTTTTGTCTGACCTTCGCAAAAATAGAAGGCAATGGGTTGTTGCCATTTATGGACTGTTCCACGCAACATAAATACCAAAGCATGGTCAGCAAACTGTTCTGTTTTTTCATTTAAATCTACAAATCCATCAATTTTATCTTTATTTGAAGAGTATGTGAGTGCAGGTTCCAGAGCCATTTCATCAAACATGACTGTGCACAATTTTTTTTGTTCATTCCAGTTTACGACCTGCAATGAAAATGTTTACATATTTATTTAAGTTGTAATAATAAAATACATAAATGATATATTTTCAGAATGAGTCTTTATAAATCTTTAATTTGATACTGAACACAATATATGTATGTACCATGCTCTGTTAGGTAACAAATCGAATGGTGAAACATTTAAGTAATTTTACCTGTTCTTTTATGAGTCCAAATATTTGTGTATTAATGCCAGCCTCTATGTCTAAATGGCTTATCATTTTCTTCAAAGTGGTTTTCGAAGGCAGAATAAATATTTTTTTGAGAAAATTGTACGATTTTGGACTTTGTTTGTAAATTGCAAGTCCGATCAACTTTTCATCCATTGTGAATCTTCTACCTTTCTTTGTTTTCATGCAAAGTTTGACTTGCATCCAAATAAGTTTTTTAGCCAATGGATTCATTTTTGATGTCAATTCTTCGAATGACTTCTCTTCGGTAAAGTCTATGGCCCTTTTGGCTCTTACAAGAAAATCCCTTTGACGCCTAGCTTTTTTGAACTCTTTGTATAAAAGCTTGCATTTAGGAGTCAATGATTTGACATCTTTGATCAATCTTTTTCTGCTGAATCTGTGAGGTGTATGATCTGAAAGTAAAGAGAAATACATACTATTTCAGTTAACAACGCAATAAACTTCCATTTCTGACAGAATTTCATATAAACCTATAAAGCAAAAATATTAAGTACTAGCGGCCCGCCCCGGCTTCGCACGGGTTTTTAACAAAAACTTCAAAATTTAAAATTATAATTCATACACATCTCATCTCCCATACGGCTCCTACCCCAGTGACGCCTACATTGCATAAGGTGCCTAGCTATCCGAGCAGGGTGAGCTACCAGGCAACTTTTTGAATAATTCAAAAAGTTATATAAAGGTATTGAAGCAGTTTTGAATATGAAGTAATTTATTTTGATAAGGATTAATACCAAGATACAAATAAAGAGCCTTTTCTAGCGGCGGCATTTCAATAACATTTTTAAAATAAAAGAACACATATTGTGGCATAACTATAGTTTAGACATATGCTGTCGTGATACTTTTTGTAAATAATAATGTGTTCTGCAAAGTCGTAGAACATTATTTTATTCTATCATCAAGAGTTTTCTCAGCGCAAGCGATGTAAAGAATATTGTAGGTAATTTTTTTACACCTTGGGTTACATTATTGGAGTTTTAGTAAGGATCCCTAATTTTTTAGAAAATGTAATATTGCCTATGTCACCCAGGGATAGTGTACCTTCCCAACAATAAATGAATTTTTCAAATCGGTTCAGTATTTCGGAGCCTATTCAATGCAAACAAACAAACAATCAAATCTTTCCTCTTTATAATATTAGTTTAGATAAAGGAGGAGGAAGTATGCCCCACATACAGCTGGCCGATCTTGATAAAATTTTGTAGGCTAGTAGTTCAGGTAAATACAATTTTAAAGTACGAATATGAACAAATTGGGTAATGTATTGTAAAAATAAAGGTGTAGTGAGGTCCAGTACTACTAGCACCAATATGGGAAACCAAAGTATTCTGGCATAAAAAATAAACAATGAACTCACCTAGCTTTTCTAGGCTTGGCATTTCCTTGCCGTGTTGATCAGTGTCCATAGTGCTAGTGGTGGTGCTGTTTGTTAACTCCATGCCTGTAAAGAAAAAATAAAATTAATTTACAAATTTGATTTTGCGTCTAACTTCATAGTAATAATGTCTGTTCTTGCCCATCAATTGACTTACTGGCATTTTTTAACATGTACATATTTACCTATTTTTTGAAGAATAGGAGCATTGTTTGCTGTACTGATCATTGGTTGATCCTTATCCAAAAAGGTAGTTCCAACGGTAATACTCTGACTAGAAGTTGATGGTTGGTTGATGTCTGTAATATAACATTTTTATTAATTAGGTATACTATAACATAGATTCTATGTACTGTTCTGTTCCAATTGCAAGTGGAGAAAACAATAATTTTGTAAATAGAAGGTGTTCACTGTGTAAAAGTGTTGTTATAGGCAAGTGAAGACGTTACCTGATAGTGAACAATTGTAAAACAATAGAAATGTATGCATATTTTTAGCAGATTAATGGTTATTATTTAGATATTTACCTGGTATTGATACTCTGGCATCTTCTGAAGATACACTAGTATTATCGTGGCAACACTTCTTCACATATGTATGATCATGATCATTGACACTGTATGATTGCTTTTTTATTCGATTTTGAGCTGAAAATTTAAAGTTATTTGTATATTAGTAAAGCTAGAATACCTAGTCCTTCTAATATATTATTATAAATGCGAAAGTCTGTGTGTATTTGTTATCACTCAACTTCATAACGGTGGAACGGATTTCGATAAAATTTTATACCAAATTTCATGTTACTCTAGGTTCTGGAATAAACATAAGCCATTTATCCCGGAAAAACGAACAATTCTTTAGGCAACAACTATAAACCGAATTCTACGCGGTGTCGAGGGTACAGGCTAGTATAGTTAAATAGGTATGTAAGTGACTTCACCTGATTCAGTGAGGGAACGGGAAGTTCTTGTTGGGTTTCCAGATGCAATTTCCAAATCGCTGAACAATGTTGGATATGCAACAACTCTTAGACGATTCGTTGTCGAAATGAACCGTTTTTCAAAGTGTTTACGACACACAAACGCTTTGTCCGTTTGAGCCACACTTCTCAGGTTTTCACAGTTTATACTTTTTATCCAGAGATCCCGTGCTTGTTCTCTTACAGGAAATTTATATAAGTTAACGTCCTTTCGTTGGCTATCACATAGGGGAACACAACACTTACGAAACATTTTGTATCGCGATATAACGTCCTGTTGTTGGCGACGCGTTATTACTATTTATGTGGATTTAAAGGTACGGAAATTAATCGACGCAAACGCTTCTCATCAACACATAAACAGCAATGGCCACCGTTCCAAATTCAAAATGGCCGTTCCATCGAAAGGGGGTGAAGAAAGGCGGGCGACGGGCGGAGTTCTATCCTTGCACCACAGATAAAATATCGTTTCTTAAGGTCAGTGATTTTATAAGGCAGATTACCAGGCGTGCAGAAAACCTATCGGAGAGAGTAAATGTTCACCTGACAGTTGAAAATATTTTTTTTTTTTTATTATTATTGGCAATTGCTCTGCTACTGGAGCATTTTTGCCAGCTTCACGTCAGCAGCGGTCATAAAGGCCGCAAGATTAAAAGAAAGAACGGACTAACAAATAAAAAAATAAATAAATATCACTATTAAAGAAAAAAATTACATATGAACTCAAAGATTTAAATTATTTAGAGATAAAAAACTACATATGATTCGGAATATGATAAGGTCATTAGAGGAAAGAAGGACAGCCATGGAGGAAGGAAAAGGAACTACCGGACTAAGAGAATCTAGAAAAGCTGAGTGATCAAGAAGAGGGCAAGAGAAGAACATATGATTCAGATTCCCCTCATCCAGGCCGCATTCGCAGAGAGACGAGTCCCTAATACGAAGCTTATGAAGATGGGATGGGATGCAGCAGTGACCTAACCTCATACGGATCAGGCAGTTTGTTAATTGTTTCTTGAAGGGCCATTTAGCAAACCAGGGTCTTCGCGGGATCGAAGGTTGCAGGGATGCGTAAGCAGAGCCCTTAGATTTACTAGACACTTTCCAGAGAGATGACCATGATTTGAACAAAAAAGTTTTCGGAAGTGAGGCAAGGTCATGAGGAAATATACAAAAAGGGACTTTGTCCCCACAGACGACTGCATCTTTTGCCACACTGTCCACACGTTCATTTCCAGACACACCAGCATGGCCGGGGATCCAAACGAAAATTACTTCAAGGTTTCTAGCAAGGCAAACAGAAAGGGCTTCTTTAAGTAAAAAAAGGATAACATTGTTAGAATTTGAAGAAAAGGGATTTGAAAGAAGAGACTGAAGAGCACTTCGGGAGTCGGAGAAAATTAAAGAGCGAGGAAGGTTGAAAATCAAAACATACCGGACTGCTTCAAGCAGCGCCCAGAACTCACCCGAAAAAACAGAAGTTTCCGGGGGGAACTTGATTTTTTGAACAATATTATATTGGACATGGAATACACCACACCCAACACAACCAAGTGGCGATAGTTTCGAGGCATCCGTGTAGATGTAGTGCCAACAAAGCCAATCTCTCCGCAGAAGAAGCCGAAGATACTCATCAGCATGAGGGTCACCAGCGCAGATGTCAAAGTCCAAAATCACACTGGGCCGCGAGATGACGACATTATAGCTAAACGAGAAAAGAGGGAGGGAAGGAGATCTGAAAACAGGGTCTTTCAGGGATTTAAATATGGCAAAACTCCTTAGGAGGAGGGGAGGCTCCTTAACACGCCAAAAACGGGATGAAAGCGAGAAACGATGAAGAAGCTGGAGCTTAGGGACAAGGGGATGATTGGAAAATTGAACACAGCGAAAGAAGAATCTATTAGCAAGAAACAAACGACGAAGATGAAGGGGGGCATCAACACACTCCACTTGACCACTCCACTCCAAAATAACTATATTACTTTTTGAAGGAGAAAGATCCAATCCATTGGAGAAAAGCCACGAGTTAAGACAGTTGATAGAGCTAGAAATGCAGCCGGAGGCCAGATCAATATTATTATGTGAGGAGTAAAGGAGAATGTCGTCTGCGTATTGCAAAATGCGACAGAGGCCAACTGACCGCTCTAAATCAGATGTATAAACATTGTAAAGGAGGGGGCTGAGGACCGACCCCTGAGGCAGCCCCCGCCAAATTACTCTACGAGGACTAATTGAAGAAACATTACAACGGAGATAAATATACCTTTCACATAGGAGGTTCATGATAAAATTACATAATTTAGCAGGGACACTGAGAGAAGAAAGTTTGCTCTTAAGAATAGAAAGATGGACGCTGTCATACGCAGCAGATATATCAAGGAACGCCCCCACAACAGACTCGTTCCGAGAGAAAGCCAATCTTATGTCAGAGGTAAAAATGCTTAGACTATCCATTGTACTCCTGCCTTTTCTGAAACCATATTGAGATTTGGCAAGAAGACCCCGGCTTTCAAGAAACCACTCAAGGCGGTTCTTGGCCAAGTGTTCAGCAAGTTTCGTCAGGACCGATGAAAGAGCAATGGGTCTGTATGAATTTGGGTCATCCGGGTTCTTGTCAGGCTTTAAGATAGGGATTATAAATTGAGATTTCCAACTTACCGGAACAACACCAGAGTCAAAAATTGTATTAACTAAACATAAATAATAAGAGATCAAACAGTCACTAGCTTTTGAAAGAAAAGAATAAGGAATGCCATCCATACCGGGGGCCGAATCTTTGACTGATTTCAGAATATTTTTCAACTCAACGATTGTAAAAGGATAGTCTAATGAGTCAGAGGATAAGGGGACCGACAAAGATGGTAACTCGGAAGGAAGAGGGCAAAATTGAGGGGCTAATTTGTCCATAAAAGCCTCCGCCCAGGACAGAGTGGGACAGCAGCTACGGGAAGGAGTACACCAAGAACGCCTATACCGTCTGATTCTCATCCAAACCAAGGAAGCAGGAGCACCGTGGTTAAGGCTGGAGCAGAATAAAAAGCGTGATTGTTGAAAATATTCACTGATGAAAAAGCGGGTTACGATTCTCAACTGTCCTTCGAGTAGACAGCAAAATGGTTGGATATTTTATCTGAGACATTTACCGATTTCTGAACGCCCGCACCCACCAAATACTGGACAGTATAATGGGTATGGGGAAGAATACTGCAACTTTATCCCGCTAGGGGCGCTTGTGCATATAGATTTTTAAGTTATTTGTGTCATACAAAACAAGAATTAACAAGATATTGCTAGATAAACTAGGTATAAGCAGCCGAACAACGAACGAGAAACGTCTAGTTTGTCAAAAATAAAGAACATAAGACTTTGGTTAAGGTTACGTTAAGTACCAGCTTTTGGCCGGCAACATGCGTGTTGGCCGGTGATCTCCCCTGGGAGCTCCAAGCGGAGATCCTCGCCGAAGTGTACCACTTCGTGGCGGCGAGAAGATCCCGAGGAGAACTCCCAGCGTGGGAGGAGGTCACACGCATGCGGTGGCTGGCAGGCGCGGGCCGCACTGTTGCGGTGGTGGACGGAGGACCTGGCTCCACCGTTCCCTGGGCAGTGGACGGTGGAGGCCATCCGCCCGGTCCTTCGGAGGTGAGTGAGTTGGCGATACGGGTCGTTGACCTTCAGACTTGTGCAGATACTTTCCGGACACGGATGTTTCGGAAAGAATCTTCACCAGATTGCAAGATGGGAGGCGACCCCGGCCTGCCACGAATGTGCTGCGCCAGAGTATACGACGCTCCACATGCTGGAAGTGTGTGCCGCATGGGGCCCGCAGCGGCACACGCTTTTAGAGGCGATAGGGCGGAATCTCTCTCTGCCGAGCGTGGTGAACGCCATGCTCGGCAGCGAGAGATCGTGGCAGGCGGTGGTCTCCTTCTGTGCAGCGGTTATGGCGCAGAAGGAGAAAGCGGAGCGGGCTAGGGAGGACAATGCTCTGTCTTACCCGCTCCGGCGCAGACGAAGGGGGGCGAGGAGGAGGCGGTCAAACCGCCTCCTCCTCGCCCTCTCTGCCGGCTTGCACGGCCCCACTCGTCTGGGGGATAGCCTTGGTGAGCAGGGCTACCTCTCTGCAGGCGTAGTGGCCCGGATAACTTCCGGACCTACTGCCAGGGCGAGATGGTGAATGCTGGCACGACCCTATCTCGCCCCACCACGGCAGAGGATTGCTCACGGGGGGTTTTTAGTGGGCTCGAGCCCCACATTCCCCTTTCTGCCACCCCCATAGCAGAAGGGCAGTGCAGCGGCATTTACCACAAATCCTCAAAAATAAATAATATTAAAACGCCAACCTTTCCAGCTATTCTTTAGTCTTGATTTTTAAGCTTGCACTTCGTTGTCCAAGTATTTCAATCACGTCGCTATGCACGCACACAACAAAAGATGCAAACACTAGCTTAAATTTTACGCACATAATCACATTCACACACAGAGATGTTCTATCGGTACACGATATTAGAAGGTCAATCACATTAACTACTTCATGCTTAATACTATCGATATTGTGTTATCGATAAACTCTACTAAAGCACGGAAGACACATAAAAATAAAATAAAACAGAATTCTTATATGACATATTCTGTTGCTCAAGAGAATAATAACTATCAAAGTTAGTTCGAAAGTTCTTTATTATTTTTTGGCATCACAAACGCACTTATGAACGTTAATTATTACAATGACTAAACAAACCTAAATATACTATATTTTATGTATATTTTTGACAATGTTATGTTTTTTATGTGCAAATTGGCTACTTGGCAGAAGCGGAATGTTCCATGCATCTTTGTCTTTTATGTAATTACTAACGATAACGATAGTCTATGTAATTACTATAGGCGATGATTTAAAATTAAACTTGCAATAACGTGAAATAACGTTGCAAGAACTATTGATGTATATGTATATGCTTCTTTAGGAAGCATTCTAGCGAGGCACAGCAATACTTTCTTCCATTATTCCTACCCTATAGGGAAGAACAGGCAAACTTTATAGCAGATGTCGCCACAAGCATATACAGTAAACAAACAAATGTCAAAAATTGTATTATACAAAACAGTTATGAAAAACAATTGTTGACTGATATTTTTGGTAAAAAATGGCTTAATTTAGTCATTTCAAAACAGTGAATCAACTATAATACTGAAGTGCAAGCTTAAATATCAGGACATAAAGTAACTAGAAAGGATGGTATTTTGAATGTTTTGAGCATGTCCAAAGCTTAATGTCATTAACATATTTTGAACTGTCATAGAAGTCAAAGTCAAATATCATTTAAACAGGCACGAAAATGCACTTTTAAACGTCATAAAAGTGTAGTACAACAATTGTATTTTTATCGACATATTTTTAAACATATTGTTTTTATCGATATCTAAATTGGTTCTGTCCCAGCACTAATTTCACTCCGATATTTTTTACTGTGTACCTATTTTCGATTAGGTCATACTCATTAGTTACTTATTATAGTAGATTTTTCCCGCGACTTCGCCTGCGTAGACGACAGACAATATAGTCGTCTTTTTTCAAAGACCATTTTCGCTAGACCTCCCATATGAGAGCGCCAACCACCAACCCAACCGGTTTGATGTATACAACAGCAAAATTATTAAAATACCAAAAATGCTGTTTATGTTTTCTCCACTCTAAGGACAAAACTTTCTCAATGATGATGAATGATCTTTTCAAACAGTGGAACTGTTTGAAACTGTCATTGCCAAAAAACCACTGACACTTCGCCTTTTGGAGGCAAGTTTACTTTTCTTGAAAAATTTATGATAAACTCTGCTACTACTACTACTACTAATAACAAATTAAATATGAATGTGACATAATTAAATAAAAAAAACAGGATTTGACATAAAAAAAGCTTTATTTCGATTTTAGAGACAAAAACATTCTCACGATCTGACTGTTAAGAGTTATTTCAAAATATCTCTAAATCTAGTGGATTAAAAATTCTGATAAATATATTTTATTATTCATTTGAAATCCTCGAAATTGTTTGAAGATTATAGCACGTTATTAACAGTAAAATGTTATCAATTCAAGGAAGGGAGTAACTCATTGAGGAATGACACTATAGAGTCCTTGACAGCGTAACACTTTTGGAAAGCAATAGTTTTTTGACAGTAATTTTGGAGTGTTTACCATACCTATGAAAAATTCTCCCATTCGCTTGAATGAAAATGTAACGTGTTCTGCGTTGCATTGTAGCCACTATAACTTCAGAAGTTCGTGGTTGGTCTGTAAAAGGTAGGACGTCTGTACTATTCTGTACCCCAGAGTGAAAGAATAGGGAAATAGGGAATATGCATATGTTGTCGAAAAATCTAGAAATTCCTTTTTATGATAGACTCCTGTAAACAGATCAAAAGGTCTCTTTTAGGTGGCCGAGTAATGAACACATTCTAGCGTGGCCACAGAATAATAGTATAGATTTCGTACCTTTTACAGACCAACTACCTACGACTTTCTGAAGCTATAGTGGCGGCGATACAACGCAGAGCTCGAATGACATTGCGGTAACTACATTTCCTTACGGTATGCTTCTTATGCAAACATTAATATTTTGTTGTTAACCAGGTTTTATCTAGGATTAAACCAGTCAGGTAAATAAAATAATCAAATAAAATATATGACACATTTATACAATATACATACATTCATTATTTCCATACAGGTAAAATTTACAATAGAAGAACTAGTATTTGGACATAATTTACAAGGCTGCAGCACAACTGATACTTAGGATATAGGTAGATAGATAAACACAATGTTAAAAAAACCAATTGAAGTATTCTAAAGGGCATAGTGTCTCAGTTAAATGTCATACTGTCGGAGTAGATCACAGACGTACTTATGAAAGTCAATTATTACATTGACCATACCACCGTATTGGATAGCACTAACTATACATAACTGTCAATTCACTACACTAACCCGAAACGGTTTGTCCTTTTGTGTCCTGAACAGCCTTGACGTTCACATGATGATGAAGTCTACGTTCATGAACTCGTTCTCACTATGTGGCGTTAATTAGGATTAGAAATCCGAGATTCGGTGCTTACATTTTTATTGTAGGATTGTGATCCATCAATGGAATTGGACGATTGGCCATAGTAATCGACAGCAAGGACCTGTAAGATAAATTTATTACACAAAATAAGAACTTATTTACAACATATGTTCTTACATAAGAGGCGAATGCCTTTACTATTAAAACAATTCTACTCTCTTCTTACTAAACTTTAACTTTTTAATTTCAAATTAAATAAAAACTATAATCATTAACTACTTTTATTACCTATATCTTAATTAAATGGTTTAAGAATGCACAATTTTAATACATTTAACATTTTACACAAGTATGCAATTTGTTACCCGACGTAATGGGAACTGAAATGTTTATACGATGGCCACACTGACACACGATACTGGTCAATGTTGTTTTAACAAAATAACACCGAAAACTGAATATATCAAGCCAAATGCAGGTTCTAATAGTCGAACCCGATGTATAGTTACATCCACATAAATTATAGTTACCGAAAAACATCAATAAACACAAGAAAAACACATACGTTTGAAAACTTAATCATTCAGTACAATTTTCACTTCACCATGAATGGAACACCCGAATATTTTTTCACATTCAATTCTAAATTGTTTCTAGTACACATTCACAAAGATTCACTTAAAAATAATAAAAAATACCACAACACAAATTAAAAAACCACAAGCCGACCCTGCCGGGCCATTATTTTGACTTAACACGTCATGACCAATGTTAAAAAAATGGATTACGCGATAGAGACAATATGATAATAGTTGTACCTCGTTCTTTATAAGAGCCTGTTGTATAGCGCTATCCTTTTTTAGGTCGGAAAACTTCGTAATTATCCCTCTATAGTGTAAGACCTCAATGGAGTAACTAAATCAAAGATAGACATTCAACGTAGGTTTCAATTTCGACTCGTTAGAAAGTATTTGTAGCAATTTGTTGTCCATAGAGGGCGATGCGGTTTTTGACTTTTTGGTTAGATGACTACCAGCAAAGTGAGTCACTTTCGATGACACTTATGCAAACATATAACTATAACATTAGCTAGCAGGTTTGCTTCATTGAATAAAAACCATCGATGTGTACTCGATGTTGACGAATTAACAAAAAAATCGGATGGATTCATCGAGATTCGAGTGTTTTTAATACATCATATCGTCATCACTAGTTAACTTTCTTCTTTTTTTTAATCGCCAATTTGGGCAGGCTAATGTCTCTAGGACCATACCGCCTTGTCTTCTGTAGTTTTTATTTGATAGTTTGTAAAAATTATAATTATTTATTTCGTATATCATCGTATGAGGGTTATCAGCAACAAGCCGGACCCTCTCCTAGTGCTTCAATAAAGTGGTGGAACTTTATTCAAGCTTTCCATGGACTTTTTGGGAGAACATAAAAAGCAATGTTTTTCCCTATTTTGTTTCATTTGCCTGCACTCGTGCACGTTTACGAACACATAATGGTTAATATTCCACCGATATTACACATGATCACTCGAAATAACACTTGATTGGAAAATAAAACAAAACCGAACTGTAACACTCTCAGAGGATAGTGTTATTCCTCTGAGGTATCACTTTTCACTTCACGCCAAAGAGTCCTCACTAGTTAACGTTGTTGCATTGAGGAATGACACCCTCAATGCGTTGTTGACATATTTGTAAGGCGGTATTGTCTTAGGCCGCGTTCAGAAATCACCCAGTTAATGTAATTATTACCCTAACGCCGTTCAGAAATGACTCAGGTGAACTTTGACATTTACCCTGAGCCGTTCAGAAAACCAATTGGGGAGATGGGGAGAGTAAAAGTTCACCTGACAGGTGAAAATATTCACCGATAAGTGAGACCTCAATGACCGATAATAAGCGGGCCTTTACATTTTGCAATATTTTTGCATTGATTTATTGTACATATTAAAAAAATAAGCGATACATGTATTTGAAGCAAAATATAAGGTAAAATTCCGATATTAGCCAAAATAACGCAGTTAAATCTGATAAACAAAAACGCGGGAAATCTCGGTCTTGAAAATGATTGGTTTTGAATGGCTGGCTTGTATTACTCGATGCCCGTTCAGAAAGGCGTTAGTTAATTTTTAACTTGGCATATCACTGAGATTAACTGACAAGTATTCAAGAATATTAAACTATCAAATAAAAACTACGTAAGACATGGCGGTATGGTCCTAGAGACTTTAGCCGGCTCTAAAAGGCAAAATTAAAAAAAAAAATCTACACATTCGTCAGTCAGTGTTGCCAACGTAGGCGATTTGTCGCCATTTAGGCTACTCGCAACTAAAATCAGGTATGCAAAAATCTGAACGGCGATTGGTCGCCTATTAGGCTACTGACAAGCCATTTAAAATAGCCAAATCGCAAAAAAACATAAGGTTTTAAGAAAAATCATAGCGTCTGAGATATTAATCAAATTAATTCCAATTATTTATTGTAATATTTACAGTTATGATTATTAAAAGTAACATCAAAATTTATAATAACATAAAATAACTACATTGATTAAGTACATAATTGTTTTTTTTCCTCTTTCTGAGGAATTTGGCTTCGCACATTGTGCATTTGCCAGCGTCTTGTTACATAATTGTTGTTAAAAAATAATGTCAGCCATTTATCAATTGTATGTTGACAATTGTTGTTTTATCAATTAATAAAGAATGATGGCCATACTATTCATATATGGTTGCTTAGTATCGAGGAATTTCCTGAATTTGTCTTAGATATTACGTAAGTTTTTGTTGCAATAGCTATAATCCAAGCCATTACACGATCAGTCTGGGTTCTGGGGGGTGCTATTATTGTTATGGGCTGGCGTATTGCTTACCATCAGGCAAACGACCAGCTCATCTCGTCACTCAGTTACATAAAAAATAAAACGTCTACGATCTAAATGCTCGCAGAAAAAGATGCGTTACCAGCAGTCCCAGACTCCCAGTGAAGGTTGCGCCAGTACTAGCACAGCAGCTACTTCAGATACCTAAGGTAAATGAGGTCGACGGTGAAAATCTTGTTGGTGCCTTATTACTTGCTGGCTGACGAGACAGATTATTGCTATTTTTTTTTAATAAAAGTAGGTATCTTGCTTCCTCAGATAAATATTGGGCTGTCTACTCGAAGCTTGCTTCAGATTAAAATCTGAACGCCCTTTTTAAAATAAAAAGGTTGATATGAAACTGCATATTGTTTATTTTATTTTATATACCTACAGCGAAATTTTGGCGTTTAGGCTACTTTAGGAGAGAACCTAAACTTCGGCTACTTATGATGAGAAAAATGGCGACATTAGGCCCACAGACTAGAAAGTATACTACGTATAGACAGCAATCTGTAGTACATTTTTGTTGGTCCTTCTTGATCGGCTAATTTAGAACATGACGTTTACTTTTTTTTTTGAGAATGAACTAGTTTTTTGGCATAGGCAGTACGCTTATAGTGCCGTCTATCTGTACGGGTACACTCACCTTTTTTCAATTATTATAGTATTTATAGGCAGGAAAATAATATAACACAGTACTTATGAATATATGTTTAACATTTCTAATTATTTTATAATATAAAAATAACAGGTACTAAAGCTCTTAAATGTCCACAAGTTCAAAAGTTACTTGATAATACAGGTGATTATTCACATCCAGTGTGTTTGGATTGTGCAGTCATGTCATTGTCAGCACAAGAAGCAGTCATCTGCAGGAGACCGTTGCTACTGCCTCGCACACTCTGAAACATCGAAACATTTACATTTAAATTCAGATAGATTCTCCTATATACCCAGTGTGTATCATATCTTATGTGTCTTAGTATACAAACAACATTTCTATAAAGTTTATGAAATTAGAATGAAAAGGACATTGGCAGGATTTTGGCAATAAGACAGAAGCCATAAAACAAGAAGACAAGTCAACATGTACATTTTTACATGCTTTTTACATTTCAAGAAATATTCTTCGGATTTCGCTTAAGGCTCTTTACTATAATTACAGTTATTATATATAAATAATGACTAAAATGATCAAAGATGCATACCACATAGTTTTGGTGAGTGTTCCTGATTTGGAGTCACGATTCTGCTCATCATTTGATAGTGCCGATGTCAGATCTAAGAAAAAAAAACTATACTAATTATATGTATAATTTAAGTTATTAACAAGAAGTCAGAGCGTGTACCTAAAGTTATATTAACCACAGGAAAATTGTCCACTTAGTTAACCAGAGCGGCCAATAGGTATGTAGCTAAAGTAGTTGATTTCAGGTACCTGTCTACTGATTCTTTTTATTTGTATTATATGTTGACAAAGTTCACCAGTAAATGTACTGTATGAATAAAATCATTTAAATTCAAGCATATTCTTCTCTTGCATGCTAATTGTTTGTAGTGAGTACACACCTTAAAAAGTACTAGTTCGACCACAACTGGACTTTGTGACTCCTATATCTTTACAACACTTTGATTGATTTTGCTCATATTTGAACTTAAAACTTGTATTTACTTGAAATACTAATATTAAGGTATGCATAATAAATTTTATGCAGATTTGATCAACAGTATGCAAGTTGTTGTCAAACAAATGCTGATTTGACTCGGAGACCTCGTTTCATTCAGTTAATAATATACATTGTAACTGTTTAGAGATACACCTACCCTGCAAATAATTCTTCAGTAGTTACATTTAATTAGAGTATTATACTGGAAATGCTGGTTCCAAAGTAGCGAGTCATAACTACTCAGAAACTACATTGGGTTGTGACATGGAATCTTTAACAAAATATCAATTATGGATTAGACTCAATTCATTATGCTTCATTACACTTGGATTACGAAATATATAATATTGTTCACAAACCTGCAAAAGTAGATGTTGGGATGAATGCATTTTTATCTGCTAAAGGCATTGGCTTCCATCTCACTTCATTTTCCCAACAATATCGGGTTCGATTCTCGTTATTCGGGAGAAAGGGAACTCGCCCTGTCGTTTGTATTACACTATTAACAGTGCACCACATCTGTGTGGTGAGATTCAAATATAATCTATAAATCGTTCATGAATAAAAACACAACTGTGCAAAAACCAGTTAACTCTGAAAACAATTATTTGGCGCAGCTAAATTAGATGTCCAATAAACACAAACTCGAGAAAAACACCGGGAATATTATAAATTTATTAAAGAGAACAAAATCGGACAAATGCACACTAACATTTGTGTTGCCAGGTCCAATTTCCGTAAAACGGGAGGTACACTATGAAAAATCGGGAGATTTATGAAGACATAATTAAAAAAATCGAGAATTTATTATTTATATTATTTTATCTGAAATGGATGGATGCGTTGTAGATTATGGCCCATGCATGGGCGCCGGCAGAAATAATTTCCAGGTGGTGCAGATTTTAGTTTTCTTACCGTATATGATTGTTAATAAAAAGATGAAATTTTAGTCTGAATGTTCGAGACATTTACAAATTTCTGACTATTCATTATGAATTTATTATATAGGTACCCAGTCGTCACGGCTCACACCAAAAAATAAATGAGAATTGTGTAATTACTGCTTACTAATTATTGTGAATAAAAAAATGATTTCCAACAGACGGCTTTTTATTTCAATAATTCCTGTTGATCCCGAGATTCCCAAGGGGTGCAAGTGCACCCCCTGGCACCCCCCTGCCGGCGCCCATGGGCCCATGGTCTCTCTACGAGGGAAGGTCCGAGTCCCAGCAGTGGAAACGTAATGGGCTGATGATGATTAATATTAATAAATTATACTTACCATTCCAAATTCCCTGGCTGTGTAAAACTGTGAAATTGAAGCTTTAGCAAATAACTCTAGCAAATAACATAATAATAACCTACTTCACAAGTTAATTCTTGGTGTAGGTTCTGCGCACGAATTAATGTAATACATAACAAGCCCAGCTTACTTAAGATCCCTCATGTCAAAATTGTAAGATTGTTTTACCTACTATATCTGTTTTTTGGAAATAAATTATTTGTATTTGTATACATAGAGAAAGATGCAAAGGTGGAATATGTTCAATATCATAATGCTTTATTATAAATTTATCTTGCATTAACAATATCAAATATTATAATATTATCAAAAACTAGTATAGTCACCCTGCTGTGCTGTGTTTACATGTTATGAAACTAAATAAGTAAAAAAATTTGCTAAAATGTTCAGCTTAATTATTATGTTTTTATTCGGAATGGTTTTTTGTTGCCTAAGGTAGATATATCGTTACGACTGTATTACATTACACGATAATGTAATAAAGTCGATTTTGGAATCTTGATCCCAAAAAGCCTACGAAAGAAAAAAACGGGACGATAAGGTAGAAAATCGGGAAATCGAGAGATTTCTGTTGAAATCGGGAGAATCTCGTAAAATGAATGGCAAGTGTTCACTGACAAGGAAGTTTATGACAAGTGACAATAACTTCAGCAGTGACATTTGACAAGATGGCGACAGAATGAACATTTTGTACACACACTATATAATGTTGAATTGCAAACTATCGTTCATTTCATTCACTCATCTAGACGATATTTTTTTTTTGTATGAAGATTGTTGCCCGTGATTAGGCCCTGCGTTGTTGGCCACACTGTCGTCAGTTAACGAGTTTTTTAAAATGTTTTTCAGAAAAAATAGTGACTAATTATAAGTGGAGTATAAATATTTATAATAATGGATAATTCGGAGCCGATGAAAGCAATCCCTATGGCTGAATTGTTGCCTAGGATAAGAGGTAAATGACAATCAATAACAAAACATTTTTCTGTTCGATTACA
Source organism: Petrophora chlorosata (assembly GCA_951640565.1). Classification (NCBI taxonomy): domain Eukaryota; kingdom Metazoa; phylum Arthropoda; class Insecta; order Lepidoptera; family Geometridae; genus Petrophora; species Petrophora chlorosata. The sequence goes on along the minus strand of OX621194.1, from coordinate 3,323,647 downwards.
ATTTACAATAATGAGTTTCACAAGGACTTAACTTCCAAGAAGTCTTCACATTTCTTTATAAACCAGATATTTAACAATGAACATGCTATTTTAGATATTCTATCAAAAGACGCTAAGCAGTCCCTAACCGCGCAGAAAATGCCTAGCTCCGCTTTACCTGCTACACGCACCACGGGGAAAGTAATCAAGCCAATGACTATTGCTGAAATGAGAGCTGATATCGAAGGTATTAAATTATTTCCATGCCCGGACCCGGCATAATATTTTATTTTATTACGTACGCATTATTATTTACTTCTTCATGTTATTTGACCTGTAATGAGTATTCACTTTGCGTACTTGCAAAATAAATAAATGGAATTAGATTTCATTTTGACATTACTAAAATTAAGCTCACTTAGGCCTCTTACCATATTTGGTGGATTGAGATGTCTATAAATATGTTTAACTCTATCCCATAACAGTATATCTAAAGAACTAACTTTAGTTTAGCTATTTAAACTCATTTTTGTGAACAACACTTTGCTGAAACACTTGGCTAAGGCACAGCAACCTATCTGTATTATATATGTATGTGTTTGCATACATATATACTAGTAAGCATACTTATAAACATTACTGTGTTCTGGTGTGAAGGACATTGTAGCCAGCGAAATTAGAAGGCATATGAGACTTAATATCTGATGTCTCGGGGTGATGGACGCAAAGCAGTGCTATATATACTAGTAAGCATACTTGTAAACATTACTGTGTTCTGATGTGAAGGACATTGTAGCCAGCGAAATTAGTAGGCATATGAGACTTGATATCTGATGTCTCGGGGTGATGGATGCAAAGCAGTGCTACACAGTGCTTTTTACAATATTAAAAATTCTGGGTGGCACTGCTATTGTTATGGGCAAGCGTGGCACTTACCATATGGCGAAAGACTTGCTTGATTACATACAAAATAATGTGTTTAATGTGGAGTACTGATGCAAAGCAAAGCAATTGCCTTGTTTGACCAAGTTTTGAAAAGTTTTGATTGTGATAACTTATGATTTAAAATTATAACTATTCTCAAAGAAATGGGGTTTGTTAATCATTTGATTGTTATAGTTGAGTTACCGAAATCATATAATGGTAAAATATTTGCACACTGTATGCCGATGATGCCTTCATAAAAGTTTTTGATATAAATTAATCTTGTTGAAATTTCAGCCTTAAAAATACATTCACCCAAAAGGTTGGCACAGGGAGCAACTTCTGGCAAAAAGAAGTGGAATTCTTCTTGCAAAGTGGAACACAAAACTGTCAGTCACACAGCAGGTGGGCAGATGAGAAACCATTCAGTGCGCAAAGTCCTCAATTTTCAGCAACCGAAACCCAAAATACCAATGAGTGTAAGTAAAAAAGGCTGGTCTAAATCGCAAATTATATTGCAGGACCCATGTTCAGATTAGATTTTCAGAAATGCAATTAATAATAGTGATGTTGGAATTAATTATTACACTAAAATTGTCTATTTATTTGCAGACTATGTCAAATGCGAGGATGACTTCCAAGCGTGAAATGAAAGCAAAGATATCCCTACATCATCTACAGGGTATATTTTTTTTATAGTGCTGAATTACAAATTCTGTACAACTTATGTACATGAATTATAAATAATATTGTCACATATACAATGAAATATGTTTTATTTTCAGCTCTTAATACTGTAAGAATCAGTGGTATATGCCACATACCAGAAACACCGCTGTTAAGTAACAAACCTGTAAAAAACAAAATGAGCTTGGCGAACAAAGAAAATATCTCAAGCCAAACCAAGATAAAGAAGGTTGCTGCAACTCCAAAATCTTCTAAATCTTCTCTTCGAAAAAGGGTCATGGCATCTCAAGTTCTTGACACACCACTGTCTAACATGTCCTGGACATCCAGCTGTGATGCTAGCTTCTTACAAAACGAAAAAGACATTGAGTTAATCGAGGGAAAAACTAAAGCCTCGACTGAAGAACAAATGTTTGAAAATATAGCAGAGGTTTCGCCTCCTGTGTCAACCCCTTTCAAAGAATACAGAAACGTCAATGAGTTTTTCAACAACTCTAGTGATATCAAGGATAGTTCTCCCGCAGCTGACCAGGATAATACAATCATGAGTTTCGAAAAACCATCACTCTGCAAAGAAAACAATGATGACAGTGTTATAGTATCACTGTGTGATATGCTCAACAAAGCCACAGTATCAAAACCAGCCACCATTAAGACAAGCACAGAAATTAATGACTTGTTAGAAGTTGAAAAGGAAATTGAAAATGTTCTTGAAATTATTGAAAGCAGCATGAAAACACTATCGACTATCAAGGAGGGCAAACTGAAGATTTTGCAGAAAGTGAGAAACTTGATTTATGAAAAAAAAGAAAAACATACTTTTGAGAGTGAGAAAGAAAATACTTTAATTGAAACAACCAAAGATATTAATAAATTCATGGTGACGCCTCTGACTCTACAAAGGAACCCCATAGTTGGCGAGCCATGTTCAGTTATAAAATCTTGTCTGAAATCACCTTCTTATAAAATACCAAAAAAGAATATGTCGTGTATACGGAAGAAAGTGTTTTATAATTCATTGACAAATGTGTCCAATATAGTTGTGTCGCCTCCGAGAGAAATGAATGACCAGGCATTGAGCATGTATATGAAAATGAAAGAAAATATGATTTTTTTAAAAACCCCAGTGGTGAAACAACGGCACTTTCAAATACTGGACACACCTGCCACGACATCAAATAACTTACAAAAGCAACTAGATAAACTTTACAGTGAACGCTAATAAGAAGTAGGAACTAGTTTATATATAATTTTTTATATTGAATGCATTAGGCGAGACCGATGCCCGAGCAATTTAATTTTTCTTCCTAATTATTTAAAATCTTAGTTTATATATGTGGTAAATTATTACTATAGTTTAGATTTAGAAAGTGTTTGTAAATTTAGATTGTAATTATCATGGCAGGCAGCGCCGCCGCGTGTCGGAAATTTAAACTAAAAACCAAATGTTCTTGACCCGTTTTATTACATTGATTGCGGCCACATTGAAAAACGTGAAGCGCTAAATACTATGCGGTGGACGTTCGTTCAGCTCTAATACAATCCGGCTAAACGTTAACCGGGCTCCGTTTTGTATAATGGCTAGCCGTTATTCATTAAGGCGAATTCTACAATTCGGCCGCGACATCTCATCAGCTGGGAAACAATATTATGGAAGGGAATACTACGGCATCAGAATAGGGCCCCTCCTATTCTGATCCCGTGCACCTCCTATACCTTTACCATCCCCTTCCTATCCCGTGATCATCCAGATCCTCATCACCTCTGATGACCCTATCTTCAAATACGTACACTCTCATTCCTTTCGGCTGGCCTCTTTCGTCGACCCTTCACTCGTAATATCGTTTCCCAGCTGTTCAACTGTAACCCGACAGTGACTGGATAGGAGGGTAACGGGATCGGTATAGGAGCGGAACAGTAACTGGATAAGAGCGGGACCGGAGCGGTACGGTAAAGGGATAGGAGGAGAACGGTAACGGGTTAGGAGAGGGACAAGATCGGGAACTGGATATAAGGGGAACAGGCAACAGGTAGTTTTAATATAATTTTAGCAATATTATGAATAAATTTTAATATAATATTGTGTTTTCCATGCTGGCTATATTTAAATAATATTTTTATATATGTAGATATTTTAAGTATAATAACTTTGACTGTCTTAAGTTTAAGAAAATAGGTACTTGTGTAAATTTGTGTAAAATTAATATAATATCTAAAACTAATATAGTAGTCACTTATGAAAAACACAATAGCTAAATACATATTATCATAGAGTTAACATTACTAGGTATAGAGCGCTTCTTCCTAAGTGTGAACAGTATGCACGGGTGTGATGATAGCATCGTCCTGTCCGCAAGCGCTAGTAGTCTTACGAGTACTAGCGCGTGAGCGCCCGTTGCGAGTTCTTAGCTCTATCTTAAAAAAATGGTTTAATGTGCAATAAAACCTTGTAATAACGATACTCGGAAATACACTAAACAGAATTCTAACATCACATTTCACCGGTAAGCCAAATTTAATACTTTTCAGTTCAAAGTTCGTTTCGTTTCTCGGGGTGAACAAGACGTAAGACGCGGGGGTACATGTACCGCGCGCACTGCCCCGCAACCCCGCTAAGATTGCCGACTCAAATAGTGATGTAACGCGTTCGGCCTATTCGATAATGATGTTTGTTATGAGTTATGAGTATGGCGAGCAATAGTTTACACCGGCACATTATCTGCGCTTGCGGTTTAAAATTCTAGAAATCTAAATAAATAAAAATTAAATTCATTCTTGTTCTTAGTGTACGTAAATGACTTACCTTTTATGGTGAAAGACCTTGCAGACATTGTACTTTTTGCGGATGATACATCGATAATCTTTAAGGTAGATAGGAAGGATAGTGAACTAGTACACGTAAATAATGTATTAGATATTGTGTCAAATTGGTTTGCTGTCAACAACTTGTTATTAAACGCGAAAAAGACGAAGTGTTTAAAGTTCTCTTTGCCCAATGTTAGACATGTAGAGCCAAACGTAATGCTTAATAGTGATAAACTCAACACAGACAAGGCGACGGTATTCCTAGGTATAGGCATAGACTCTAAGTTGCAGTGGGGTCCTCATATCGATGCTCTATCAGGAAAACTTAGTTCTGCTGCATACGCGGTTAGTAAAATTAGGCAATTAACGGATATAGCTACGGCTCGGTTAGTTTACTTTGCATACTTCCACAGCTTAATGTCATATGGCATTTTGCTGTGGGGGTCTGCCGCGGATATAGAAGCAATTTTTATTTTACAAAAGCGGGCGGTTCGCGCTATTTATGAGTTAGGTCCTCGCGAATCATTAAGAGAAGTCTTTAAACAAATTAATGTATTAACTTTACCTTCTCTGTATATTTATGAAAATATAATGTATGTTCGTAAAAATCTGCACAAATTCAAGGTAAATCGTGACCACCACAACATAAACACTAGAAATAAGGATAGAATTGCAGTACCTAGGTTTAGACTGAGTAAAACGAATAAGTCCTTCATGGGCAATTGTGTACGTTTTTACAATAAAATTCCAAAATGTATAACGGAGCTCACAGAAAGTAGATTCAAATTTAGGGTGAAAAATATTAAAGCATACTATAAAGTTAGTAATTACATAGAAGACAAAGATGCATGGAACATTCCGCTTCTGCCAAGTAGCCAACTGGCACATAAGAAAAATAATATTGTCAAAAACAAACATAAAATATTGTAACAAAAGTTCTAAAAAAATATGCCCCTCAGTTTCATGTCGTATCTTCTGAGTAGTGGTTCTTTTTCCGATACGGTGGTAGAGTCATGATTGATTGATTCGATTGATTGAATTAATTCACTTGAGTTGAGAACGACTAAACTGATCCGGCAATTTATTTAATGTTCGTAATATGCCAAATTAGGTTTTATTGCAAGAAACATTGGAAAGCTTGTCGGGAAAATTGGGAAAGTCGGGAATAACTGAAAGTGCTTTTTTTGTTTAGGGTTTTGTATGAACTCAAGACCATAACTCACGATTCGAACGATGGATATACCTAACTACACAGGACAACGTCTGTCGCGTCAGCTAGTAATAAATAAAATAAAATGATTATGTTAATGATTTAGATGAGTGTTTAATTCATTTTTATAAAAAGTAACTACCTATCTACAGTTGTATAGATTATACAATGTTATAAGGATGTATGAAGGAATCACTTTTCTATGTATAACTCAAATGAAAAACACATTTTTTACCAATGTTTGAATTTCACAAAAAAAAACATTAGCTGATGATGATTGATGATGATTTTTATGGATTTTGATCGTGAATTTAAAAAGTTGGTATTACATTTATCTTACGACATGATTTTACACCACACTATATGAGTAACTATTTGGCCTTTTTTTAGATTTCCAAAAGACCGAATTTAATGAAGAAGTGGATTAACGCGGTAAGAACACTTGGAATCGATTGGGAACCAAACATTTGGAGTAAAATCTGTTCAATTCATATAGATATAGTTCCTGAATTTTTATATCTGACTTTTTTTTTTTTTCATATCCCATACATATTTCTCATAGGTACTATACATGCATCTTATACATACATACATTAAAATAAATAATTTTCTTACTAAAATTACACTTGTAGGTACACAAGACATAACATACATACACAACAATAGGAACCGTGTCACAATGGAACAATTATTGTCCAGCACTATTTGCCACATATCTATCAACATAGCTAGCTATAGTTTACTTGCCTACGCTGTGCATTGCGCGAGAAGTACGATACGCGCGCTCTATAGTTATGTTTATTCTAAGCATATTATGTATTGCTTGTATTATTTATTACCTGTAATTTATTTTATACTCTGTGGCTGCGCTTGCGCAGTTTTGACGATGCCGGCGGTGAAATCAAGAACTACAGTTATCACGTACAAAACAGGCGTCACTAGCGCCATAAAAAAGTGCAAATAACACTTGCCAACAGTAAATGCCTATCAATCACACATCACACCAGATGTTGATAAACACTATCAGTTAGTATTCGGTTGGCTTTTACATAGCCATTACGTGCACAATAAATATTTTTGATAAATTCCGTAGTTGGAAAGAAATATACTTATCCACAATTTGGCGACATGGCGTTGTCAAAACCTATAATGAATTTATTGGCATCTTATTTGCAAAACTTATACTTGCATCCGATTAGGACGAAAGCTATCACCAGGTAAGGTTTTATCTTAATTTTATTTGCTTTATCTTAGTCTGTTATGTTTCAAAGGTCTTTGATGATGAATCCAAAGTACATAGGTATACATTTTCAAGACTGCCGCAGTACCTAATAAAGTTACAAAGGAATACAAAAATCGTACATAGGTAAGTACTTAAAAATTCACAAGAGCCAAAGGTCACTATCTCTCAAGGATAAGTAAATCTGCTGATAATACAATTTATTTCGTTATTACGACTTGTAGCTATCAGCTCAGAGTAACAACACAATAATAATTATAATTTAGAGAATATATTGAGGACTAGCTGCGCCCTGCGGTTTCACCCGCGGTGTCCCGGGATAAAAAGTAGCTTGTGTGTTATTCTGATGTGTAAGCTATATTGTTGTAAAGTGTCATCAAAATCCATTCAGTAGTTTTTGCTTGAAAGAGTAACAAAGGTACATCCATACATCCATTCTTACAAACTTTCGCGTTTATAATATTAGTAGAATGGTTTAGGTACCTACCTATAATTTTTTACTGTTATCTAGAAACTAAAGGATGGATTTTGATGCGGTTTTTGGAGTCTGATAGTTCAGGTTTTTAACTCCTAAACGGATTGACACTTGTTTTGAGATATTCATAGGACCACTATTCATTACAACTTTTTACTACCTACTGTATGCTATATCCTCAGTTGTGTAGTCGGCACGGCAGGCAGTGTCGCATCGCAGTTGGTAGCTGGAGACAACATCAAACTGGATCCGATTCTCGCCTTTGGATTGTATGGGTAAGATAACCTTTTTGTTTATATTATAGGATCATATTTTATGAGCTCCGAACTTGTTAAAAACCGTTTCAAGTGCCAGTGGCTTCTCCCATAGATTTACTTATATGTCAGTGACCATACCATTGAAATTCTATAATCCACATACCTACAATTAAACCATCATAGCCCCATTGCCATTTCAATTTACAGATTAATATTCGGTGGCACTATCCCGCATCACTTCTACAATTTCCTAGAGAGCGTTTTCCCGGAAGATGCGGTCGCGTTCCCTCTAGCAAAGAAGCTGATATTCGAGAGACTAATCTTCGCGCCGATTATGCAAGCTTTCTCACTATACACGTTGGCGAGATTTGAGGGAAAGAACCATGCAGCTGCCGCGAAGCAACTCTTTGCGTTATATACGACGGTCCTGGAAGCCAACTGGAAATGGCTGACTTTATTCCAAGTCATCAACTTGGCGTTTGTGCCTCCCATCGTAAGCATTTGTTTTTATTTGATCGTTTCTGCTAAGATTTAAAATAGGTGAAACATACATAGCTGAATAAAAACCGGTGTCTCTGAACTTCGACAGTTCTTTATTTCGACACGACACTTCAAAAAAATAAAGTCGACAAGTCATTGTTTCCACTGCACATAATTCGACAAGTATTAGTTAGACAGAAAATACTTCGACTACACAAACGGCCTCAAAGACTAGGTTAGGTTATGATAGTGACCAAACATCGCGCGAGCCGAGCGAGCGAAGCAAGCGTGACGCGACAGCGGCCGGAAATGCGCTACAAAGTAAATTGAATGTTTGTGTTGTCGAAGTATTTTCTGTCGAACTAATACTTGTCGAATTGTTCAGTCGAAACAATGACTTGTCGAAGTAAGTGTTGTCGAAATTAAAACCTGTCTAAGTTCAGAGGGACACCCAATAAAAAAACGAGGATTGCTGTGGGCGTGATTACGCACTTACAGGATAAGACAGAGATACGTTTTCTTACGCAATCCAGTCCCTAGATTCCGCGTATGTTTATTTAAACCGACTTCAATGTATCTTCGAAGTCCAAGTCAAATATCGATGAAACTTATATGGGACCACTTCGTAGCTATACTGTTCCCAACGCAAAAAGAATTTTCCAAATCGGTTCATGAATGAAGGAGTTTTGAGGTAACAATCATAAAAAAACAATCGAACGGAGAACCTTCTTATTTTTTTTAAATTTGTTAAAAAATAAGATTGCACCAACCGATAATGCTGTCGCTACTCAATTCCTGTAAAGAAACAATGGGACAAGAGGTCTCAAGCTTACAAATTTTACTTTATTTTCAGTTGCGAGTGCTCTTCATGAACCTAGTCGGATTCGGCTGGGCGATGTTCCTTGCCAGCAAACGCCGTCAGCAAAGCCAGAAGAAATCCAACTGAACCTACGACTGTCTTATTTCGTGGTGGTGGCAAGCTCTCGGAACTAACAATACGATGAACGTTTCTTATCTTTTTTACGTAATGTATCGTAAAATTGAGGTCAATTTGTTATCGAACGTCATCGTTACGTTCATCTATTGAGAAAAACACCGATTAGTCGCCAATTTTATAGTTTGATTTAAAAACCAATGGAGAACATTTTATAGCTGTTATAAAGTTTCCGAAAATATTTTAATCGAATGATATCACTATAGCCTCATAGGCTATCGAATAAACATTCCTTTAATGCCTTTTTTAATATTATTTATTTTTAATAGCCATTGTTAGTATATGGACTTGCTAAGAATAGGTAGGTAAGGTACTTATAAAAAAGCGGGGAAACATTTATTCTTTTATTGATTTATAATTATTATTGTACCGGTTAATTTCGACAACAGCATTTCGAGTTTCATCTAAATAATGTAAATATTATAATGTGTATGTATCTTTGTCTATGAAATCTGTATCAATTCGTTCGTACGCGGTGCTTGTGATTTGAACTATTCATAAGTAATTTTTTTGTATAATTTTATAATAAACTGTTATTTTTTATTTTAAGAGTATTATTAAATATCATCAATCTATATTTCACAACTTCTCATATATTGCTTGCTTTCTTACGTTAGTTACTTGGTTGAAAAAAAAGTTTCCACTCATACAAACGAATTAATTTACTAAAAATAAATAACTTATAAACTAAGAGAATCTTTATGAATACAACCTTATGTCTAATCTAAATCTTACAATAGTGATTAGAAATGACTAGTAGTTGAATAAATAAAATATAAAAAAATAAATTTGGTAAAAATATCGCGTATAAAATCAATAAATTAATGTATTGCACAAAATAAAAATAAAGGCTAGGAGTATTATTGTTACTTAAGAATATGAATTAAGATAAAATTATCAACAAGGTATAAAATAAGTGTAACGCGTAAAATAAGTTTTGAAATAAATAAGAGATCATGATGCAGAAAAGAAATGATTTCAATAGAATATCTTACTTTTACGACTACATTTTGACTATTCAATATTTTTTCTACCTATTAATTAAATAGTCAACACTATACAAATATACGCATAGTCAAATATTTTCAAGAAATATAATTTTGCTTGCATCATTTTTGACCAAAATTTAAAGTTACCTTAAAATATAGAGTAGACTTGACTAGATATTTTTTCACATGACTAGATTTCGATACAAAATGAAATTAAGAAATGAAGAATTATAGGTACTTACACGATACTTACCTACATTTTGTATAATAAATTAACTTGGCTAGTATTCTAACATGAGATCTAAATATTCCCAAATAGGTAACAGAGTTGAAAATATTCAATGATGAGTATTTCGACGAAAGATAAAAGCATGTAAGGACTGGTAACTTACCGAAGGTAAATAAATATCAGGAACTGATTCAAATTCAGAAAGTGATGTTACTATAAAATCGTCAGCAGTAGGCTAAATTTCAAATACAAATTATTAACAATTTTCGTCACGTGTTTTTACAAAACAATCCTGAATTAGTGCCATTTGCATCAACGTGAAGTCGAAGTTAACCCGTAGGTTAGCCGTCGGTCCCGGTTGTTGCGTTAGGCCATGTCGGAGGCCTTCGGGCGGTCTAAAAACTCCGACACCAGAGTTGGCCACACCCACACGAGAGGAGAAAGACTTGGTATTTGAAAATTGACAACTAACAAGTTAACCGAAACTTCACGTTAATGCAATTGGCCTTAGACTGCTAAAAACTGATGCATTGACTAGTAACACTTTTTCCTACTCCCTCTCAACTCTCGGTGGTGGAGATCTAGTCCAGCTTCTCTGCGAGGACCGGCTGCTGTAATCGCTGCCCGAGGTCGGCGTGGAAGGCGTAGGCCTCCGGTACGGGATCGGCCGCTTGCGCGCGCTGTTAGTCGTGTTAGTGTTGAGTTAGTTTCGAAAGAAGTTAGTTCATGCGTCGTGCACTATCTAAAAGCGTGCGAAAACCTTACTTTATTCTTATAAAAAAGTTGCTTTAATGAAATATGTCATGAATTCTCGTTTGAGTGAAGACTTGAGTGAAGACTTAACTTTTTTCTTAACCCTTTGAACGCCAGTCGACAAATAAAGACGTTCGAAATAAAGTTGTTTAATACAATACAATTACACTTTATTGCATACCACAAACATGAGAAAAATATAAATCTTAACTAGGGTAATACAGTTGGCGGTGTTATCGCATAAAGCTATCTCTTACAGATGCCTTGGATTGCCTTTGGATGGATTGGACATTATGGTTAATTTTGCAGTTGAACAATAGTAAATTTTCGTAGAATTGCTAATGATTACCTACCAGGTAATAAAAAAAAAATTGCCTGGCGTTAAAAAGGTTAATGTCAGACACCTATTTCATGGTGAAAAAATTCAGTATGAATTAGAATATTAAAAATGATCAGTGTTAGATGTAACAGCAAAATAATGTTACACAAGCAAATTAAAGAAGACTTACCTCTTGAGCAAACATCACACTAGCAAAATAAAAAGAGAATTAATGAGTAAAATTTAGTTTCCTGTCTACAACTTTCATTTGAAATGTGGTATAACTCTGCATAATGGGCTATGATGGACAATTGCGAGATATACCATCGTGTAGGACCATCGTGTAGGACTATCGTGTTTTAGTAGCTATAAAGTTAGCCAAAATGGTCCAATAAAAATGACCATGACCGATTATGCAAGAGCTATAATTTCCGGACGTGCCTACAAGCCTACCATGCAGCTAAAAATAAAAAAGACAAATCTTTAAAATAAACTTTAATGTGATAAGACATATTGTTGAAACAGAAAAACACACTTGCAATATTTTCTATACATAGCACAAACTACATCTGGCGGCGAATGACGAATATTCCAAGATTTTGGCACAATTCATTTCATTAGTTCATTTATCTTCTCCTGTATTTGTTTGACGCGTATCTAAGATCTATAATGGGTGCGCTACGGAACAAAAACAAAATTATATCAATTTATTTGTAAATTATAAACAAAAATAGGAAAATTCAAAACAAAGGGAGAACAATTTAGGTTTACAAAATTTAATTAAATTTAGTAGTAGCACACCCTTGTTAGCGGTAAACTTTAAATTAATGTTAGGCCAAACACACACCAAAATCAACCACAAACTATACACAGAAACTTCACAGCCTATTGAAAATTTTGTGTGAAAAATGTCGGCAAAAAGTGAAGTTAGCATTCAATGAATAATACGGTAAATTGAACTTAATAATAAATCATAATACATAATAATAATAATAATACATAATATAATCTTAAACTAAATTTTGAAGCTAGCACAACCACGCTAATCGGAGCTACTGCTCGAGTCTTCTGAGCTGGTGCTATATTTTCGGGACTTTTTTCTATAGAGAAAACAAACAAAACATAGATAAGAAAACATAAATAATAGTACCTCATTACGACTTTTATGCATTAATTTAAGACGCGAAATAATAGTAAATATTTTCAATTACGATAACGTGTGACGTCATTATCGAAGAAAAAATTCAAATTTTGTACAAGTTTAAAATATACACTTGCATTAGTTGCATTATTAATAATATTATATACATAATATTTATTCTCATAATCTGTTTAAAAAGTAAGAAAAAATAACCAAAGTCGCATTGAGACACGATGGCAAAAAAAAAGTATAGCACAACTATGAACTAAAAGAAACCAGCCTAGTAAAGCTACACACTTGCACACGAATGTTAAACACCTGGCACACATAGCAATACTGACAAAACGTGTCACAAAAGTGTTGCCAATATCACTCTACTAGCACACCTATTTCTAAATGAGTGCAGTGCTTTATACAAGAATAATTCAAAGATGTGCGACATATTGGGACAATTTATATTATAATGGTCAGAATTTAGGCAAACATTATTACAACAAACACATACGGTTAGTAAAGTAATAAAATATGGGCGACACGTGATCGTTTGTCTTGATGTTTGCGATCGCGTCATCGACAAAATATAATAAAGAAACAAAATTAAGAAAATTCGCGGTGTCAAAGTTATTTTCACCGACCGAAAGCTTTCATTTGAGCCGTATTCAACCCATGAACGCTCAAATTCAAATTAATTCAATTAAATAAAAAAAAAAACCTATTTATTGCAACGGTTCTTTTGCACATGAGGTTGGTCACATAGTAAAATGCCAGTAAGGTAAAACAGGCTAGTTAGTAAAAAAAAAAGAAATCCAAAAAGCACTGCAGTCACTTCGAAAGAACACAATTATACCTCGTAATGCGTCGCCTGTCCAAGAAGCTGGGCGAGCCAGCGCGGCGCGGGATGGACGGCGAGCGCGAGCGCGAGCGCACGCGACTGTGGCTCGATCTACGGTAATCCGCGTACACACCGGTCATAGTTCTGTACGCATCGTGCGGACGTCGCATGCATCACGTCCGTCAGCCAGAATCCACGTCCGATAATATTTCACGAACGAGTTTCATCAAGTTTTCAGTTCCATTCGTATGTACGTGTGTACGTTCGGTTGCGTGCGCGTACGTTCGTTTGCGTGTGCACACGTTGAGTTGTACGGTTATGGTTCAGTTTCGGTAGGCGTAAAAAGAGAATTGTTCAAGTTAATTCACAGTTTTATTTAATTGTATTTAGGTGAGTGAGTTCTTCCATTTAATTGAAAGCTGTCGTACTTTTTATTGTCCGCCAAGTAGGTAAGGGATTCAAATGGAAAAACTTACTCCAATGTCTTTAAAACCATTCTAAAGAAAAGTTACTGATGTTGTAGCGATATTTCTTAAAATATCTCACCGACTTGCTATGGACAATGCCCCAAGCTTGTACTGTACTTCTGACGATGTCACCATACAAGAAAGACAATCGTCCGATATATCTGAACCTCTTGATTTTTGAGAGGAGCCGCCGCGAGATGGCGTCAAGCTTCGATCGTCTAACAGCGGGACGATTCGCCCACTTTAGACTTTAAATCTTTTGGTTTATTTTGATTTATCGAATTTTACGGACACTTTTGCAAATACTATAAAGTTTAATTAACCATCATAGTTGCTGTGTCCTTAATTGCGCTCGAGATGTCAGCTTGCGTCTGACAGCTGTCATGTGTCAAATGTGAGGTTTACCTTGAAGAGCGCGTAGACCGGGAAGAACTGCGCGACGAGCGGGAGGAACTGCGGCTGCTGTACGAGCTGGAGCGGGATGAGCGGGAACGTCTGTAAACACATGTCGAGTCACAACACTATCCATTTTGTAAAAGTGATTTTAAATACTAAAAAAACCTGATTGAATTGTGGCCGAGAATGGATCAGCGTAGTCACGGCAGACTACGATGATCCATTCTAATAATAATCATTTATTTACGACAAATAATTCGTAAACAATGAATTTCGGAATTTGGAATGGTTTTGAAGAAATGTATTACACTCACCTTGAGGAAGAATATGACCTCGATCGTGACCTCGACGACCTTGACCTTGACCGCGACCTCGACCGCGACCGCGAGGACTTCCCGCGCGACCGCGACTTCGACCGCGACCGACGCGACGACGATCGCGACCAACTGCGTCGGGACTCGCTCCTACGTTTCTCTGGGGACCGTTCCTTTCTCGGACTCCTTTCTACTACTGCGACCTTTTCCGGACTCTTTTTGACTTCGATTTCGACTGGAGTTTCTTTTTCTTTCACTGGACTGGCTTTGGGTTTGTCCTCGTCTTTCTTAGGTTCGATGACACTCGGTCCGGGTAGCGAGTGTTGCGACGTCGACGGTCCGTTGGTTTCCTCGGCTCGAGACGCGGCTTCAGATCGCAAGGAAGCTTTAGCAATGGCCGCTATCTTTTCTTTCAATCTGCTCAACTCTTTAATGTCTAGTTCCTCTTGCCTGGCGCGGTCGTCGACCCGCATGAAGTCGTCAGGTGAGTCATCGTTGTCACTCGAACTTGAGCTCCGCATGCAAACGACTTTAGGCTTGTAATCGGGCTCTTTCTTCTTCTTTTTAGGTAGCAAATCCGATGGCGACTTGATGTACTTGCGCTTGTCTTTCTCTGGCAGATTTTCGATGATGTCTCGGTACCGCTCGGGGCTGCGTCGAGCTGGTGAGTAGCTCAAGCTGGAAGTACTTCTACTTCTGCTACGTCGCGAGCGAGACTTGGATCGAGTTTTGTGAGAATCTTTCCTCTCGCTCTTATCTCTGTGTTTTCTATCTCTGCTCTCTTTCGGCGAAGGCGAACGCCTCTCGGCAGATTTCTTTTTTCTGTCTGGTGTTTCGCTCCTTTGATTGCTCTTTTTTGAACTCTTACGAGGAGGTGATTTGGATCTGCTCGGAGACCTGCGTTTCCTTCTCTCTTCTGTAATTGGAGATTTCCTCCTCGATCGACTATCTTCTCGACTTTCTCGTCTGTTCTCTACGGACCTTCTGTCGGATTTGTATTTGTCAGATTTATTCTTTGATTGTGGTGGGGAGTCTTTTCGTCTGTAGTCTGGAGACGGGCTTCGTCTTTGGTCTCTTGGTAAAGGAGATGGACTTCTATTTTTAAGATAACGAGATCTCTCTGACTTTACAGGCTTGGAAGCTTTTTCTAAAGGTTTTGAGGCGTCATGGTCAGATTCAGAGGATGGGTCCCTGTTAAATTTCTTCGTACTCTTTTCTTCTTTTCGTGATTTCTTCTCTTTGTAAGATTTGGCGAGATAATGTTCTCTGTCGTCTTCTGAAGAGTCTCGTTTTTCTCGGGAAGGACTTCTATTCTTGCGACGTCTCGTATCGTCAGTGCTTTCCTTCTCTTTTCGTTTAGGTACTTCTTCGTATTGATCATGATTATTAGTCTTGTTATTTCTGTCGTATTTGTCTTCTCTGTCTTTCCTGTTGTAAGAGTCTCCGTCATCCTTATCTTTTCTGTACAGTTCTCGATCATCTCTTTCTTTCCTACTGTAAGTATCCCGATCGTCTCTTTCTTTCCTACTGTGAGTATCCCGATCGTCTCTTTCTTTCCTACTGTAAGTATCCCGTTCGTCTCTTTCTTTCCTACTGTAAGTATCACGATCATCTCTTTCTTTTCGACTGTAAGAATCCCGATCGTCTCTTTCTTTCTTATTGTGTGAATCTCTATCATCTTGCCTCTTCTTTCTGTAATCAGGGGATTCGCTTCGCCTAGAGGCTCTTTTATCTTCTTCTGCAGGGCTTCCGTGTCTGTTTCTGCTGCTGCCTCGCAAATCTTTTTTGTAGTAAGGGTCGTCTCTCTTTCTGTTATCCAGTGTCGGGCTTCCACGCCGCTTTTTCTCTGGAGGAGGAGATGAACTAGCCTCTTTCGCTTTCTTGCTTCGTTTATCTAGTCTTTTCGCCGGCGGTTCCGCGTCCGATTCTGGTGAAGAGTCACGGTTGCGTTTGGAGCGTTTGTCGTTCTTTGGCCTTTCTTCTTCTGGAGATGGGTCACGTCTTTTGTTTTCTATTTTGGTGATAGTGGACCTCTGTCTGTACTCCGGGGATGAATCACGGTTGTTCTCTGAAGCGCTGCGCTCGCGTCTTCTAGAGTCTTTGTGCCGGGAATTCCTTTGGTCGTCGCGTTTCTCGTATTTATCATATTTCCTGCTGCGGTCTTCTCGGTCACGGTCGCGGTCGAGATCGCGGTCGTTCCTTCTGTATTCGACGTCGTTGTCTCGTACTTCACTGGAGCGTTCTCGCTGCCTCTCTCGCGCTTGCTTCACTGGTGAACTGGAAAAGATGAATTATTATGTTAGTCGTAGCAAAATTTGTCTGTATTATGATTAGGTAGGTTGATGAGCATTTATAATGTGGATTTCGGCCTCACCTGTCTCTGCTCGACGGCTCGCTGCTGCCGCGACGTCTTGCGCTCGACTTTTTCTGTTCAAAATTCAATTCAATCATAAACATCATCTCCCAAAGAGAGGGACATTAAAACACCAGTGCCAATACAATAAGACTAAAGTGGTAATGGCAACTAAAATAGTTTTTACTAAAAATATACCTGAAATTCTTCAATACATGTCCGTGAGGCAATCAAAATAATGAAGAATTCCAATTAAAACATATAAATTAAATCACTTTACACATGCACACTAACAATGAATCAGAATCCAAATCAATATAGGCGTCAAATTAATGTAAGTTTCATCGTAGAAATTAAAATAACAATAGTTAAAGCCATCGATGGAAGCGAATAGAGAAAATATTCAAAATGTCAGGAATGTTATACATTTCATCCATAACATTCTCAATCGAAAACAAAATTAAATAGATCCAAATCAAAATTAATTCAAATTGTAGGCACTGAGTTTTTTCTTAAATATACTATTTGTTAGTAACACATTACGCATCGAACATAAATACATGTAATACACAAAAAATTAAATATAACACCTGGGGAACGTACCTTATTTAACAAACGGTGGTGGTAATGTATTGCCATTTATATTGGTGCATCCTTATATAGTTTAGGTTAAATCAGAAGAGGGAGAATGTTATGGATTAGTTACATTTCAACATAATGTAAAGACTTGATATTAGCAGTGGACGTGTGATAGAAAAACGTACGGGACATACTCGAAAAATTGTATTACATTTTATGAATCTTCCATTTTGCTTTTGCAAAGTGTTTTTTGTTTCTGTCAAGTGCATTTCGGGATCGTATGAGACAGTGCGAGTGTCAATTGTGCTATTTTCGAGTACCGCGTACGTTTTTTCAAAACACGTCAAGTAATATCGCGACACGGATCAATATAAACCACCATCTGTTTTAAGGACTACAAACACCATGCATGTAAACATCTGCGTTAAAAAAAAGCTCCCAAACTTGGCCATTGATTACTCCACCACGTGTTAATCACAAATATTGTTATATGCATACCATAAGTTAAACCTTTACTTAGTTTCACCTAACATAGTGTTTTACTGAGTGTTATTGTTTTGTGACATACTTACAGTATACTTTATTTCTTCAGATAAAGATGGCTATCCTATGAAATGATGCACAGTTAAACAGATAATTTTTTACTCGCTATTTTTCGTATTTACAGAAATAAAAAAAACAAAATAATGAGGTAAAGAAGAACAATAAACATTTAATAAAAAACAATCCGCCCCATGGAACTATAATTATGGTCGTGAATGGATTTATACTAAAGACAGGAGAAGCACAAGAAAATATATCTATGAAGGTACAGGCAGAACCGAGCTACTATCGTATCAGAGCTGACAGTCTAGCGGGCAGGGATGAGACTCGGGGCATGTAATAAATTATAGACAAACGAAAACTGAAGCCAATTCCTTGCAAGGGTGCGGGTAGTTGGACGTCGGTCAATGTGACTGTCGTATGATCGAGCGGAAAGTAAAGTAAGCGCCGTGCTGCTGCTAGCCTTCTCTTGCTACGTCTTAGAGTCGCCTCCAGGTGAGTGTACTTTATGGGTAAAGTATTCCAAAGGAACAGAAGTAAATGTGTTGAAACTTGGTCGATGTTGTCCCCGAATTTCCCAAAACACAAAGTTAACGTTAAACCTTCAAATGATGCAAAGATTACGTTCTCAAAATCAAAAATCGCCTGTTTGACTGAGTTCCATGTCGAATATTTAGTCTATGGTCATTTTCAGACGTAGAAATATCTAATTGGCCACTTAGACCGTATTAGATGATGCTACGCAATGCCTTCATTTAATTTTTGCTTATATCGAGAGCATTTATCCATCGAAAATCATGACTTGTTATAGTTGAGAATGCATTTAATTTAATCGAAAGAGGACACCAAAATGTTATTCAGGAAATTCAAAACGATATAAATTGTACTATCTATAAGACGAAACTTAGCAGCGACTAAATCGGTCTTAGTTTTATTGATTTGGCAACACTTTCGAATTGTTTGCCAAAATTGTACAAACTTTTATATATAGTATGTACTGTACTTATGTACATACTTCCTATAGTATAGTAACTACCAGTATTCATAAATTTAGAACATATTCTTTGCATCGCATCACTTCTTTAACTCTATGGTCATGTCGGCAACAGTCAAGGGGTTGGAATGAAAAAGTTCTAAATACCTTCTTCTTCTTTTTCTGCCTGTCATCCTCTGAGCTGGCCGAGTCGCTGTCCTGAGCCTCGGAACTGCTGGAACTGTCCGTGTCTGGAGACTTGGAGCGTTTCTTTTTTTTCTTGGATTCTTGTCTATGGTAATAAAAGATGTAACCACTACAGTCAACGACATCATGTATTCAGTAATGCTACGGCCTCATTATACCTACTGTACCTCAGTATGAATTTTTCTACAAGAACGCGTAGTTTGTATGAAGAGGTTTGACACTTTTGGCATAATATAGACCGCCATTTTGTTTTTTTTAAACCGACTGCCAAACAGGATCGTTCACAATTCAATGTAAGTTTTATTTGTATGTTTGTTACGCAATTACTCCGTCATTTATAAACTGATTTGGAAAATTCTTTCGTCGTGTTCAGTTTAGCTTCATGGTGGTCCCATATAAATTTCATTGATATTCGACCTTGGACTTCGAAGGTACATCAGATTTGAAATCGGTTTTTTTTTTGTTAAAAAATGAATTATCTATATGGCGGTTCGGTGACATGACTGCAATGCTCCTTCATCAACCCCAACACTACACAGCCCCTAGCGGCGAGTTTATGAATCATCCAATCTTGAAATTTTCATACAAACTAAGCGCTTACACGTTCGCCGTAGAACGCGTTAAGTTGTGGCAAAAGTTCACACTAGGCCTATTAGATTAGAATATTCGCGTCATCACGAGAAGTGCACCCAAGTAATTCCACAAATGAAAGAGAGAAGAAATTCGGAAGAACACAAATGAAATGACTGTCTTTCTTTTTCTTTTTTTATCTCGCGACACAAAATTAAATGTTCTGCAATAATGTGGCCGCAGCATCAACAGTAAAATAAAAAGTGAAACAAAAAATAATGCAATTGATATCTCTTCTCATGATTATGAATAATAATTTAAGATTTAAGTAAATTCTGCATTTAGTTAACTAAAGTTAACTTTCGAATGAAAACATACAGTCTGGCTTTGATTATTTTTCACTCCTGCGATATTATTTGACAGCCTCTGTGGTGTAGTGGTTGGGCAGGTTGGCTCAAATCTCATACACCACTGCGGTTGCGGGTTCGATTCCCGCGATGGGACAAATGTTTGTGCATCGAAAAAAAAAAGCGCAAGCATTTGTTTCGTGTCTGGGTGTTGTGGGACCATGGTCTTCATAGTTCCTGGTTCCCTAGATACAGGGAATCATAGTTAGGGGTCAGGATCTACGCATGTGATCGTTGGGCGTTAAATTAAAAAAAATATATATTCATTAATTTAACTTAAAAAAAAAAGATTATTTAATTCCTTAAGAAATAAGTTATACGAAGAAACACGCCGTACCTATTGATTAGATTCCACAGCAATCTTTTTTCGCTGAAATATTCAAAAAGCTTAAAATAAAGTTAATTCAATGTAATATCATTATTCAATGATACATTATACTTGCCTCCGCGACAACTGCAGTGTCACCTGTCTGGGTTCAAAATAACTGTATAATATACGGCGAAGTATCACAAAACTTAAGTATTACGAGTACAAACAAAAAAGGTAAAAAGTTAACTAGAATAATACTCACTTCTCCTTTTTATTCTTTTTGGATTTTTTCTTCTTCAGCTTTTTTGCATCTGGTGAATCACTGGAACGAAACATAAGTATCTGTTGGTTTATTTTGTTTCTAAAAACAACCGTTTAAAGTTAGTAGTGCTAGGGCGTAGCTTTTGTAATTGTTGGTAACAGATATGTATGTTAAGCAACGTTCGCAGCGGTCACCACTTGGATGGGTGACCATTTGTGTAGTATTCACATCTGAGCGCTGCCGTGTTACGGAGGGCACGTTAAGCCGTCGGTCCCGGTTGTTGTTTTAGCACAACAGTCCTGTCGGAAGCCTTCGGCGGTCTAAAAACTCCGACACCAGGGTTGGCCACACACCCACAGAAGGAAATATAATTTTAAAAATATATTTTTTTATTTTAAATAGCTGTTGGTTATCCAATAAATAAAGAATATAAACAAATATGATAAATAAATAATACGTAATTTGCACCGAAACTGCGCGCCACTGCTCTTACGGTATCCCCTTAGTCTACTTCGTTTTCTTAACTAAACAGTGCATTGATTTGGCGTTGTTGTGTTGCCGGCACCATATCATTGAATTCTTCTAATTATGTTAATGTTGCACGCCATTGTTATGGTAGAATGTTTGGAATTATCTTTATTATTTATCATCTTTGTATACGACATTCTGGCAATAAAGAATTTGATTTGATTCTGTCGCGACGTCATAAGTCAGCTTACCTTCGTGTCTCGATATCATATGTCAGCTTACCTTCGTGTCTCGATATCATAAGTCAGCTTACCTTCGTGTCTCGATATCATAAGTCAGCTTACCTTCGTGTCTCGATGTCATAAGTCAGCTTACCTTCGTGTCTCGATATCATAAGTTAGCTTACCTTCGTGTCTCGATATCATAAGTCAGCTTACCTTCGTGTCTCGATGTCATAAGTCAGCTTACCTTCGTGTCTCGATTTAATAAGTCAGCTTACCTTCGTGTCTTCTTCATTCGTATCATTAAACTCTTTGCTCTCGATGTCATGTTAGCTAACCCTCGTGTTTTCTTCTTCATTCGTATCATTAAGCTCTCCAGTCTCGATGTCATAAGTTAGCTTACCTTCGTGTCTCGATGTAATACGTCAGCTTACCTTCGTGTCTTCTTCTTCATTCATATCATTTAACTCTTTGCTCTCGATGTCATGTTATGTTTTCTTCTACATTCGTATCATTAAGCTCTCCAGTCTCGATGTCATAAGTTAGCTTACCTTCGTGTCTTCTTCTTCATTCGTATCGTTAAGTTCTTCAGTCTCGATGTCATAAGTCAGCTTGCCTTCGAGTGCTCTTCCTCATTACTATCATTAAGTTCTTCGGTCTTGATGTCATAAGTTCTTCTTAGCGGTATCTTTTAACTTGTTTAGTCTCAATGTCATAAGACTCATAATTTAGCTTACCTTCGTTTCTTCTTCTTCTTAGTCGCGTGGTTTTCGCGCTCATGGCTCGGCGTCCGCACGAGCGGGTACCGCGTGGCGTGCTCGCGCGCGCGCCGCTCCGGGTCCAGGCTCGAGCCCTCCACGAAGCGCGGAGAGATTCCGAACGCGGAGCGAAGGCGGGCGTTCTTCTCCTGCTGAGCCTCCGCCACCGCGTGTGTCTCGCGAACGCTGTAACACGCCCGGAATTAATATCACGTCGTACGTTCAAGTTGGTTTAAGAAGGGGTTAATGCTGTTTTTTTGATGCTATTTAACAGATTTGATTTTAATATGATGATTGCTGACAATTTAATCCCACTTAAATTTTATTGGATTCAAAGTTGTTTTCTGCGAAATTGCAGATTGTTTCGTTGTATGTGTAAGAATGTTTAGAATGATTATTAACTACATAGAACCTAGTGAAGCTTCAAGTGAACGAATATTTACCTGAATGGCAACTAAGTGCGCTAAAACGGAGAAACGATAAAACAATTTATCAATGTTGTTCGACTCCGAATGTATAGTAACATATAACGAAAACTTTCATTTCAATGTTTTAAGATTTAATAGAAGTAAACAATAACGCGATTTCTGCGTACATGTAAGTTTTAATTGAACACGAGAGCGTTTGGCGGGCGTCGGCCGACCCAGATACCTACCGAGGGGCGATAAAATCGATAAAACTGTATGCACACCTTATGACTGAGCGCATGGACTTCCTCTCCTCATCGCTGGGGAGACAGACCTGCAAATTGTCGTTAAAGCTCCGCTCTGTGGCGGAGCAGCTGCAGCGGCAGCAGCAAGAGTTTCGGAGACCTTCAATGATGGTTCTGAGCGCGGGCTCGAGGGGGTCGTGGGAGGGACCCTGGTGCGGCATTGCGACCGGGAGAGCCGCCAGCTCAGGGTTGGGGTCGTGCGAGGAGGCGCGCGGCCTGCGCTGCGGGCCCGCGACCACCGCCTGGAACGTGCCGCGCCACAGGCGTTCGAACACGACCCTATTGTTTAGTTCGCGACGCGGCGCCCGGCCCCTTTGCATCTTAACCTAACTTATATCTAATGGAAGACTTAGTTACTTAATTCTAGAGCGGTGGGACCGCTGGAAGACTTGTCGTGATTTGTTTAGGCGCGGGGGCGTGCGGCTACATGGTGGAGCGGCCGGCGGCGGGCCGGCGGCGCGACTGGCGCGCGCGGGCGGAAGCCGGCGCGCGCATCCTGCGCAAACAACGGATCTCCGCTCCGACGCCGCACAAAGGGCTTGCAACAACCCCCACAACTCCGAGGGTGGAGGGCAATTTCGCCTCCTCGGGATAATTAAAAGCCTGCTGTTACGGTAATGTTTATTGCGGTCGTTATCCCACATTGTGACCTTAGCGAACGCAATAAACGTATGTTGCGTGGTTAGTATGTTAAGTAATATAAATTTATGATAATAATCATGCCGCCTGAAAAGCCTGATAAATTCACATATTTACGGTCGTTTCGACTGAAATTAAGTGGATTTTTTTCCCAATATGAAGGAATATTTAAAGTCGCCCTGAAGACGTACTTGTAAATGTTTCAAAGCAGGCTTGAATAAATGTTGAGTGCACTTAATAAAGTACTCTTGAGAGGCTTCCGATCGGCAGAGCGCAACCCATTTCAAACTCGACACTTTTAATGCAATTAGTGAAATTTTGGATACCTCAGCCTCATTACCGGACAAAGCGAAGACAACCGAGCCTCCACTATACGGTAGATAGAACAAAACTAGTCTCACTCAGCGCCTGGCTGTGCCAATACGCAGTTTATATTCGACCTACATCTAACAGCTGATAAAAAGTTATAGCTTACAGTTTATTACGAAGCTATTTTCAATACGCTACGGCCTGTGTAAAAATAGCACATGAATGTTGCTAAGGCCCATGGTAAAGAACTTTAACAAAAATTACTTAACCTTACTATTCCTACCACCTAGTACTATAAATGCGAAAGTTTGTATGTGTTTTAGTTCCTTCTTCACACCGAAACGGCTAAACGGATTTTATAGTGTTTTTTTTTTTACACTTTATATATGTATGTTTGACCTCTATCTCGCCTGATGTGAAGCGATGATGTGGCCTAAGATGGAGCACATAGATCTAGAGAGACGCGGCAGTTGAGCGGCTGCTTAGATCCGTCTCCCCGATGGTTCACCAAACATCATCCCGAAACACGACTAGGTCGCTTGACGGCATGGCTTTGTTCGGTGGGTGGTATTACAACCACGGCCAGAGCCTACCACTCCAAAGCGCGTAAGCGGGTTTTATCACGATGTTTTCCTTCACCGTTTTAGAGCGAGCGTACAAAATCTGCACTTAACTATAAGTCATTGGTGCAGGGCCGAGTCGGGATTCGAACCCAGGTGCGTCGGATTGAAAGGCGCACGAGTTCCCGCTGAGCCACCCTCGCTCAGTTCCCGCTGAGCCACCCTCGCTCAAAAACTGATACTCTAGAATCTATATTCTGGATAATAAAAGATACCTTACATACGCGAGCGAAACCGTGGGACGCAGCTAGTGTCATATTAACGTTTATTTATTAAAATCTATTATTATTATAATACTAGCTGACCCGGCAAACGTTGTTTTGCCATATAAATTAAAAAAAAATGTTAAGGGTGAACAACCCTTATCACTTAGGGGTATGAAAAATAGATAGTAGCCGATTCTCAGACCTACTGAATATGCATATAAAATTTGGTAATCAGTAAAGCCGTTTCAGAGGAGTAAGGTAACTAACATTGTGACACGAGAATTTTATATATGTACATATGTATAAGATGTTCAATTTTACATTGTCATCGGATTTTGACAAGTATGCAAAATTTCAACTCCGTAGGATAAGAGGAAGTGGGTGTAATTCAACTTGCAAGATTTGACCCAAACAAAAATGGCAAGTTAAATAAAAGCTTGTAAAAAAAAGTTAGTTTCTTGGTGCTATCTTCTCTAGCGGGCGTATTTCCGAAGCACTGGTAGAGTCAGTTTTCGCATTTCTTTTCTGGGCCCGCACTTGCAATTTGAGTATGTAAAAGAAATGGGTAGACATGCTTAACTACCTTTTTTTTCAACTGAAGTTAACATTTTTAACATATTTTTAATTTGAATTGTGTTGTGTTTATGAAGTTTTAAACTGCATTTTGTGCCTACTTAATAGTATAGATGTTTGACTTTGTGTAACAAGAAATTTGAAGAACAAATTATTACCAAATAAAATAATTGTATAAGTGGGTAAAATATTGCCAAAGCAAAACATGAAAATAAAAAAAAGGTTCATAATAGTTTTCAGTCCTCATAAACTGCTACATTTATTAATATTATTTACTATAACAGTACAATAAATAATATAAATCGACCATCAAAACATTCTTTGGGTTGAGTTGAGATAGGGATGAGCGACACTAACAAACATAGATTTTAAGAGAGACATCAATGTTGAGATTTTGGAGGCATTTTAGAATGCACATGGACCTAAATAACCATCAACACGATATTTTTTTCGTAAAGAATGACAGGACTAGCAGGTCGTTCATGTGATGGTAAGCACCACGCCTGCCTATAGTATGCTGCACAATCCAGAACTTCGTTATGCAGAATTCACCGCGGCACTGCACTGCGCTCGTCACCTTGAGACATAGATGATAAGTTTCATAATTCCCTGTAATTTTGCAGGCTACAATGGCCCTTCAAACCGTAACTCAGTAATGGCAGAATTACTGCCAATGCGGTAGTACCAACTACCGAGCCAGTTAGACCACCCACCTAGTATAGAAAAAAAAGAACAACATCGTCTTCACCGATTTGATTAATAATCGATACAAATGTTAACAAACTATAATTGCGTCATTTAAATTCAACATTACGAATAAAAAAAAAATCTGGTAAACCTACATGAAATTGTTTGAAAAATTTAGTCTGTCTATAACATCGATGTTTTGCGTTCGATTATTATCTGTCACCGATGTTAATCAATGATTCGTCAACATCATTCATTCCTAGTTTGAGTTTGAGCTAGAAAGATTTAACGCATCGTTTCTTGGATTAACATAAGCAGAACTAAAATCGAGGTCAGCGAAAAGTGGCTGCCAAGTATAAACTGTATAAATATTATGAATCCGAAAGTTTGTTTGTACTCGATTCACGATAAAAATGTCTGAATCGAGTAAAGCTATTTTTGTATACAAAAAGTTTATATGTATCCCGACTTAACACACAACACACATGATATTTATATCCTGGAATGATGCTAATATCACGCAATGAAAACGTCTGCGTAAAGTGGCGACTAACCGCGGTTGAAACCGTGAGAGAAAGCTAGTCACTACTCTGTACTGTTTAAATATTAGCACGGTACGATTCCGTTTTAAAGATAGCACGGAATAATAAAGTGAATAAAATATATTTTCGTGACGGGCTATATTGACCTTTGAATAATTTAGTCTCGAGCTTTCAGGGCAAGAAGGAAATGTAGTTTCGAGTAGCTATAAAACGTGGCTTTTAGTCGTAAAGTAAGCCCACGCGATCGCTAGAACATTACTAATTCTGTGTAGGGAATTGTAATCGGGAAGGATTTATTTTCTTTGTCAGTGTGGTGTATGCCTGCTGGTTTCTGTTTTATGTGGATCTGCTGGTTACAATCCGGCTTGGAATACCAGGTTTGTAGAGTGTAGACACCGGCTAAGCGATATAACATGACGATCCACCGCCAGATTCAGGCTTCTTAGAAATTATGACTGATTGGTTACTTCTAGCGATGAAAATATACAAACCTACATAATTACATAGTTTGTAGCTTTTGCCATTTTAATATCGCAAATTTTAGCGTATCGCGTTTTGCATTTTGTAAATCAATTTGTAATCAGATTCGTCGATTCTTGTGTTTTTGACGCTGATGTTAATGCTCCATAGAAATGATTATAATTTTGCCAAGTACCTACGTATTCCGGGTACAAATAACATAATCATTAATCCAGTTACCGTTTTGTGTCCAACATAAACGGAGTACCTATCCGGATAAAAATAAGTGATAGGTACAGATACATAGCCAGTCGACTATCGTGTTGATGTTGATCCTGGCATGATGTCAGACGGTTTGTGCCGCCGGCGGCGGTGCTATCTTTACTCGCAACAAAAACATCACGCGAAAGGTGCGCCGCTCGGCCAGGGCAGACCAGAGACAACTAACACACACATACAACTATTTCAACCACATGGATGCGCAGATCGGGCACCAACTAAAGAAACATTAAGGTTTGGAAACTATTGTCAGTCGAAATATTCATTATAAATATATATATTCCTATATTAATAATATTTGTCTGCGTCGCGAATCCAAAGCGTAAACTCCCGGAAGAAGGACATCCTAATTGTCAGAAACCTGGTCGGAGTTATTTCGACACAATCATAACGTGAGTGTAGCCGTTTATATTTATAATCAAGAAACATTAGCTAGTTTTACCTAGTACAGCATCTCCTCAATAGCCGTATGCTAAAGCAGTTACTAAAGTTGGCTAGGTCTAAGTCTCATGTATGCGTGTGAAATGTATTGCAATTTAAAGGCAAATAAGCTCTCCATGTACTCTATGGGTGCCTACGAAATAGACGGCGGTCATAAAAAAGATGGAGAGCGCGACGTGATCAAAGTGTAATGTGGTACGGAATGGAGCACACGAACGCTTGTTCGTAGTAAACTTGACAAAACTATGGCGGAAAGAGACTCGTCGTGATCGAAGAAGTATGTTTATGGAGCAGCCAAACGCTTGTTGGTAGTAAACTTGACAAAGCTATGGCGGAAAGAGACTCGTCGTGATCGAAGAAGTATGTTTATGGAGCAGCCAAACGCTTGTTGGTAGTAAACTTGACAAAGCCATGGCGGAAAGAGACTCGTCGTGATCAAAGAAGTATGTTTATGGAGCAGCCAAACGCTTGTTGGTAGTAAACTTGACAAAGCTATGGCGGAAAGAGACTCGTCGTGATCGAAGAAGTATGTTTATGGAGCAGCCAAACGCTTGTTGGTAGTAAACTTGACAAAGCCATGGCGGAAAGAGACTCGTCGTGATCGAAGAAGTATGTTTATGTAGCAGCCAAACGCTTGTTGGTAGTAAACTTGACAAAGCTATGGCGGAAAGAGACTCGTCATGATCGAAGAAGTATGTTTATGGAGCAGCCAAACGCTTGTTGGTAGTAAACTTGACAAAGCTATGGCGGAAAGAGACTCGTCGTGATCGAAGAAGTATGTTCATGAAGCAGCCAAACGCTTGTTGGTAGTAAACTTGTCAAAGCTATGGCGGAAAGAGACTCGTCGTGATCGAAGAAGTATGATTATGAAGCAGCCAAACGCTTGTTGGTAGTAAACTTGACAAAGCTATGGCGGAAAGAGACTCGTCGTGATCGAAGAAGTATGTTCATGAAGCAGCCAAACGCTTGTTGGTAGTAAACTTGTCAAAGCTATGGCGGAAAGAGACTCGTCGTGATCGAAGAAGTATGATTATGAAGCAGCCAAACGCTTGTTGGTAGTAAACTTGACAATGCCATGGCGGAAAGAGACTCGTCGTGATCGAAGAAGTATGTTCATGGAGCAGCCAAACGCTTGTTGGTAGTAAACTTGACAAAGCTATGGCGGAAAGAGACTCGTCATGATCGAAGAAGTATGTTTATGGAGCAGCCAAACGCTTGTTGGTAGTAAACTTGACAAAGCTATGGCGGAAAGAGACTCGTCGTGATCGAAGAAGTATGTTCATGAAGCAGCCAAACGCTTGTTGGTAGTAAACTTGTCAAAGCTATGGCGGAAAGAGACTCGTCGTGATCGAAGAAGTATGATTATGAAGCAGCCAAACGCTTGTTGGTAGTAAACTTGACAAAGCTATGGCGGAAAGAGACTCGTCGTGATGGAAGAAGTATGTTTATGGAGCAGCCAAACGCTCGTTGGTAGTAAATTTGACAAAGCCATGGTGGAAAGAGACTCGTCGTGATCGGGGAACATTGTTTTATTTTTTATCGTGCCGATACACGGCTTGGTAGGTTTGGTCGCGAAAACATCTTTTCACGTCATAACGACCAAACAATTGGTCATTACTATTGTGCACCAATCGGCATGCTTGTATTTCAATTGATCTATTTATATATTTGTGATTGCAACAAACAACATCAAGCGGCGAACTGATTTAGGTAAGATACATTCTTTGGCCTAGCTTAGAAAGCAATACGACGGTCATAAAAAGATGTAACGCGCAAGACGTGTTCAAAATGTAGACAAAACATTCTCACAATGTTTAATAATATTAGTTGAGGCGGAGGCAGCTGTAGAAATGATGGCAGGCTATCTATTATGATGATTACGTCTACAATATTACCAGAGTCAGTACCACAAACGCCTGAGAAACAAACGCCGCCACCAAAACGACGCGACGACGTTTATATAAACGCGTTTCTGTCCAATATTAGCACAATATACTGTTCTTTGAGAGGGCTTTCAGGGAGACGATATTCAACAATGAAGAACACGACCAAGAAGAACTGTTTTTTGAGAAATTGTGCTCCATCCACCTCTGTATCGACAATTTTTATCAGGTGATCTGCCGATCGATCCCATCATAGCCATTCGCCTTCTGACAGGAATTTCAGAGGAGTATTTTGTAGACAAGCATATCTTTAAATCAGTGAAAAAACTATTACTGAAACAGCCGTGACCTATTAAATAAATCATAATTAAATGTAACTTTCCATATAAATGTTCATTGCTGTTTATTCTTTGTCACGCCCACTCAACTTCTGGCTCACGAAAGCACGCCGCGCCCGACCATTTTAATTTCCATTTTGTTGACGACTCGCTCGTAATTGTACATCATTAAACGGTAAACATGTTTCCAAAACACACCTCTAGTAATTAGTAATAGGAGATTGCGAGGCGTGATTCAACGTGATATACCTGAGACGGGATGTGAGAATACCTACTCCATTTCGTATTGTAGTAACATATTATATTTAAATTTGTATCATAGGAATCTCGACCACAGAAATTACTTGCTAAGGTTTTTCACGTTTTTATTAAGTCACTTTTTTGTTTATCTGTCTGTCTGTCGTTCCGGATGCTTGCAACTCAAATTCGAGAACTTCCCGAAACTTTCAGGGTAGCTCACAACTAGATGACATCGTAATCTAAATTCATCTATAGGCATGTAATGCCGACCTGACCTCAAAAGGCGCATATAAACGTGGATTTTAGATTATTTTTTAATCTGTCACTTGGTATTCGAATGCATCCGACATCAAGCCTCCACGGCTTTCTTGGTCTTCACAAAATTCTCGAAGATTTGTGGGTAGCACATTTGTGATGACGTCTACTGTAAAATTGGTATCCGCTTCCATACAGGATACACATTTCTGATAAGAGCAGCGCCATGAAAACATTTGTAAATACAAACATACAAATAAATAACATTACGAGTAACGTCGCGTTTAAAACGATACTATAATTTAAGAAAAATCATATTGATTATAGAATTTTCTCACCATACATATACATACTTGTAACTACTTACTACAATCATCACGCCAAGCCTCTTTTAAGACCTAATTAGATGGTGCAAGTTTTTTGCCGGTTGCATAACATAATGGTCAGCAAATAGTTGAAATGCACCGTCTTTTATTTTATTTTAAACAAACATGTACACACTACTACGTGGGCATTGACGCGTACCCAGCTCTTACGAGGTTGGTGCTACGCATTGATGTCGCACATAATATGTACACACACACACATACACACCATAACAAATACAAACACATCCAACAAGCTGTTTTGTAGTTTGTATAAGTATTTTACTATGAAAATTAACGTGGTTTGGACACATTATGAAACTATAGTTGGATTACTCCAATTTAAACGTGAGTGTCACCCGTAAATTATTATTAATAATGTATAAGTATTATATTTCTGTATTATAACGTAATCTGTTTTAATGTTGATTGTTTTAAATTTGGGGACACCAGGCATAGTTTCCATTTATATTGTACCATATTTATGTAACTTAAATCAATAATGAATTTGTAATTTGTCTAAACGACGTCGTCATGAGAGACTACCGTAATGGTATGCAACCGACAAGAAACTTGCACTGTATAAATAGGCCTTTAGGGTAGGTACTAGGTAGAGAAGGAAAGAACGATACTGCGCACTTACAATTTACGCAATCTTATGCAAAATTTAAAAGTGCGCAGTAAAGTTCTTGGCAAGTCGAAAACAGGTTAACCTAGAAGTCTCCAGATACCTATACCAATATAAAACTAATGATGCTTTAAAGGCATCAAGTCGAGTGCTAAGCAATCAAATAAACATGTACCACAAACGAGATTTCTTCGAGTTTCGCATAAAATTCAATTCAATGATACAAAAGAGCCCATGATATAATCGAATGGGGTAGCTGCGAGCGGCGTATTAAATAACCTCCCCCTGTGGGGTGAATGGCTGCTACGTCATCATCCACCCCGATCAATATAGGGCAAACCCAGCTGCAAGTTTGGTACGACAATTTGGAAAGAACCACATACATTGCTGCCTTCGTTGGGACTTGGTACTTTGGTTTAAGTCCAGATTGGACTGAAAGTGGCAATGGTTTACGTTATACATTGTGTATTGTTAATCAAATGAGCAGGTCAAAGCTCTATATACCCTGAGTAGAGTCGCAACGTTCGACAAATCACGTAATTCTATTTACCACGACGATATTAGAATTTATTACTCTCGTAAATAATACTGTTTACATATCGGTGGAATAATTTAATGAGGCAGAACTTAGAGTTAGTAGTTTTGTTTCCAATCTTGGAAAACCGTTTAATACAACTTTGTGGTTATGAATATAATGAGTTTGCTAGTTGCTAGATGAAGCATGGCGCGTTCCTAATGTGTTTGAGCTTATTATTTTATATTTGAAATATTTATTAGCAAGATCTATTGTTCAAATATCAAACCCTTCTCGCACGCAATGACCCGATGTAGTCTTAAAGTTTCCGATCTTTTTCTAGCAGCTCAAAGTGAATGTCTAGAGTTAGTAATAGAAACGTGTAATAAAACTTTTGTTTGTAAAATAGGAAAAGTAAAGTTCAAAGGTCAAAAGTTCATTGTTCAGTTTTTGCGTCACAGACGCACTTATTAACGTCAATTATTATAATGACTACCACCGTATCGGAAAAAGAACCACTACTAAGATACGGCAATAGACTGAGGGGCATTTTTTTTTGAACTTTTGTTACTATATTTTGTTTGTTTTTAACAAAATTAAGTAGATCTATTTGCCCAGCTTCTTGAGGCTAATTTTACTATATATACTAGCCGCGCCCCGCGGTTCCACCCGCGGGTTCTCGTGATAAAAAAATAACCTATGTATAATCCAGGATATAAGCTATCTCCATTCCGAATTTTAATCAAATCCGTTTGGCCGTTGCGGCGTGAAGAGGGAACAAACACACTAACATACAAACATTCGCATTTATAAAATTAGTGTCATATATTTATGTACTCTCGAGTAAAACTGGAAAAACAAATGTAGTGCCAGTCGCAGGAAATTCACGGGAAACCCGGCGTGTGACAGGAGTCAGTAGAAAGGCAGGAGCCGGTAATACCATGTACTGAGCAATTGATATCGATTGGGGAATTTGGGGATACAATATACTGTCATCATTGTTGATACATGTAGACAAATGTCTGAGCGTATCTGTTATACATTTTTGTTAATTCGAATTATGCGTATGTTTTCTTATGTCATTCAATTCAAGCAATGTAATGACCAATGGGAAGCTCCAGATACATCTTGATTTGACCACGATCTCACCTGATGGGAAGCGACGATGTGGTCGAAGATGAAGCACGCTTGCCTAGTAAGTATCTATTTACTCGTGATTTGACCACGATCTAACCTGATAGGAAGCGACGATGCGGCGGTCGAAGATGAAGCACGCTTGCCTAGTATCTATTCACTCTTGATTTGACCACGATCTAACCTGATAGGAAGCGACGATGCGGTCGAAGATGGAGCACGCTTGCCTAGTATCTATTCACTCTTGATTTGACCACGATCTAACCTGATAGGAAGCGATGGTGCGGTCTAAGTTGAAGCACGCTTGCCTAGTATCTATTCACTCTTGATTTGACCACGATCTAACCTGATAGGAAGCGATGATGCGGTCGAAGTTGAAGCACGCTTGCCTAGTATCTATTCACTCTTGATTTGACCACGATCTAACCTGATAGGAAGCGACGATGCGGTCGAAGATGGAGCACGCTTGCCTAGTATCTATTCACTCTTGATTTGACCACGATCTAACCTGATAGGAAGCGACGATGCGGTCGAAGATGAAGCACGCTTGCCTAGTATCTATTCACTCTTGATTCGACCACGATCTAACCTGATAGGAAGCGACGATGCGGTCGAAGATGGAGCACGCTTGCCTAGTATCTATTCACTCTTGATTTGACCACAATCTCACCTGATGGGAAGCGACGATGAGGTCGAAGATGAAGCACGCTTGCCTAGAAGTATCTATTCACTCTTGATTTTACCACGATATAACCTGATAAGAAGCGACGATGAGGTCGAAGATGAAGCACGCTTGCCTAGAAGTATCTATTCACTCTTGATTTGACCACGATATAACCTGATAAGAAGCGACGATGAGGTCGAAGATGAAGCACGCTTGCCTAGTAAGTATCTATTCACTCGTGATTTGACCACGATCTAACCTGATAGGAAGCGACGATGAGGTCGAAGATGAAGCACGCTTGCCTAGTAAGTATCTATTCACTCGTGATTTGACCACGATCTAACCTGATAGGAAGCGACGATGCGGCGGTCGAAGATGAAGCATGCTTGCCTAGTATCTATTCACTCTTGATTTGACCACGATATAACCTGATAAGAAGCGACGATGAGGTCGAAGATGAAGCACGCTTGCCTAGTAAGTATCTATTCACTCGTGATTTGACCACGATCTAACCTGATAGGAAGCGACGATGCGGCGGTCGAAGATGAAGCATGCTTGCCTAGTATCTATTCACTCTTGATTTGACCACGATCTAACCTGATAGGAAGCGACGATGCGGTCGAAGATGGAGCACGCTTGCCTAGTATCTATTCACTCTTGATTTGACCACGATCTAACCTGATAGGAAGCGACGATGCGGTCGAAAATGGAGCACGCTTGCCTAGTATCTATTCACTCTTGATTTGACCACGATCTAACCTGATAGGAAGCGACGATGCGGTCGAAGATGGAGCACGCTTGCCTAGTATCTATTCACTCTTGATTTAACCACGATCTAACCTGATAGGAAGCGATGATGCGGTCGAAGATGGAGCACGCTTGCCTAGTAACTATTCACTCTTGATTTGACCACGATCTAACCTGATAGGAAGCGATGATGCGGTCGAAGATGGAGCACGCTTGCCTAGTAACTATTCACTCTTGATTTGACCACGATCTAACCTGATAGGAAGCGACGATGTGGTCGAAGATGAAGCACGCTTGCCTAGAAGTATCTATTCACTCTTGATTTGACCACAATCTCACCTGATGGGAAGCGACGATGAGGTCGAAGATGAAGCACGCTTGCCTAGAAGTATCTATTCACTCTTGATTTTACCACGACATAACCTGATAAGAAGCGACGATGAGGTCGAAGATGAAGCACGCTTGCCTAGAAGTATCTATTCACTCTTGATTTTACCACGATATAACCTGATAAGAAGCGACGATGAGGTCGAAGATGAAGCACGCTTGCCTAGAAGTATCTATTCACTCTTGATTTGACCACGATATAACCTGATAAGAAGCGACGATGAGGTCGAAGATGAAGCACGCTTGCCTAGTATCTATTCACTCTTGATTTGACCACGATCTAACCTGATAGGAAGCGATGGTGCGGTCGAAGATGAAGCACGCTTGCCTAGTATCTATTCACTCTTGATTTGACCACGATCTAACCTGATAGGAAGCGACGATGCGGTCGAAGATGGAGCACGCTTGCCTAGTATCTATTCACTCTTGATTTGACCACGATCTAACCTGATAGGAAGCGACGATGCGGTCGAAGATGGAGCACGCTTGCCTAGTATCTATTCACTCTTGATTTGACCACGATCTAACCTGATAGGAAGCGATGATGCGGTCGAAGATGAAGCACGCTTGCCTAGTATCTATTCACTCTTAATTTGACCACGATCTAACCTGATAGGAAGCGATGATGCGGTCGAAGTTGAAGCACGCTTGCCTAGTATCTATTCACTCTTGATTTGACCACGATCTAACCTGATAGGAAGCGACGATGTGGTCGAAGATGAAGCACGCTTGCCTAGTAAGTATCTATTCACTCTTAATTTGAACACACCCAGGTTGTATTTAATAAGAAACACAGGTGATGGTTCCACTCCTTAGCTGTACATATATTAAGAACATTTATATTAGCAAAGCCTCCCACACTGAGCAGCACATTTTCACACGCTTTAGTCAATAATTCAAGTCGACCTCGCTGTAGAAAGCATTTGTTATGTATTTTTTTATAGTACTGCGTGTTTTATATCACTCATGATGAGACGAGCAAGTTGTTCGCCTGATGGTAAGCGCCACGTCAGCCCATAATTTTTTTTTTTAACATAGAAATTATTTGTTGACATTGTAAGTGTTACAATTTTATATGGAAGTCTCTAGCCCTCGACGTAGCTTGACGCTGTGTTTCAAGGACTAGCTTCTTCTCCCAATTTGGATACATAAAAATACTGTGCCACCCAGAACTTAAATACCATAAAAAGCACTGCGTAGCACTGGATTGCGATCGCCCGAGACATCATATTAGTCTCAAATGCCCAATGATTTAGCTGGCTAAAATGCCCTTCTAACCGGAACACAGTAATGCTTGCGCACTACTGCTTGGAGGCAGAATAACTGGCAAAGCGGTGGTACCTACCCAGACGGCCTCCTGCATACGAGAGACCTACCACGAGTACGTTTCGTTTATCGAGAATAACCGATTTTGGCGGTCAAAGGTAGTATCAAAGTAGCATTTACCTAAAACATACATTCCTTAAGTTTGCTATAAATTCCAATTTAAAGCGATACGGCCATTATACTTGCATTTCGCGAAGTTAATGTGAAATTAATTAATTTCACGCTAACGAATTGCCAGGTAAATTAATTAGAAGACCGTGTCATTTTTATTTCTATATTAATCTATGTTTTCAATTGTCTGATTTCGTTCAATTAAAAATACGATAATTGGAACTATAATATTTATCCCAAAGAAAAGGGCAGTATATTTATTTTAATAACTTAGAAACAATTCTTTTTCTTATCTTTGATTTTGACATTAATCTGATTTTAATTGAGTGAACTTTCTATTTTTCAGACTCAATAAACTTTCTTTAATTGAGTCTACTTTTTATCTTATTTTCAATTGAACGAAATGTTCAATTAAAAATAAGATAATTAATATTATAATACTTTTTCAACACACTTGCTCGTAAAGTGGCACTTAATGCATCGCTTTAAGGTTCATAATGCAGCTCATAAAACACCAGTCCTTTTTACTTTACCACGTGATCTCTTTTCTTTTCTAATTTTTGAAATCACAGCAAAGCATTTATGTAAAAAAATAGATTAAAGTTTTTGAACAAATAAACTATTTTAATTTAAATATGACATATATAAATTATTTTGTCAAATTATTTTATTCGTGTTATAAATGCATATGTAGGTACATATTCAGTTAATATTTTTAATATTACACACAAGGGCAGCGCATGCGCATAATATTATCACGACATTAACCGGCTCGGCATTTTAAAAGTGTCGTATAACGTGTCAGTAAGTCAGTACCAACTGAACTGTGAAGACAACCGTAATTAATATCTTGCCGTGTTCTAGTAAGTAATTAACGTGACGAATTGAAATTCAAACAAAAATCTGCTCCACAGCTGTTAATATTTAACAGCCTCGCCTACTTGTTCAAGAAATGCTCAAGGCAATTCAGTAAAATATCGAACAACTTTTCAGAAAGTGTTTATAATTAACCATAATGAATATATATAGCCATGAAAAAATATATTTTAATTAAATAAAGTCCTAAAAGTATCTAAAACTATGTTTAAATTTTATGTTTCAAATATTGCCGCCCAAACGGTCTCAGAACGTATGACGTCATATGAAGGCAAACCAAACGACAAGTTCTACGAAAGCAAACTTGTTAAATGATTTATATGTTTTTGTGGAGTTTAAAGACTTTAGGGTCGTCATGGAATGAAAAACATATCCTTTTGATTTAGATAAAAAGCAAAAATATAAAAGAAACACAAGCTTCGCACACGGTATTTACTATGATATGACGTCATGCGCTGTGATTGGTGTTTCGTTTGAAATAAAGAACTGATAAAACATGTCAGTTATTAGATTTTATTTATTGATTTAAAAATATAAATCATTATTAGTTTACAAAAATATTGATTAAATGCTCTTTCGGATTCGATAGACATTCCTTCTAACTACATTTTAGATTTTGTTTCGATTAGTCTGTTCCCTTATTTTGAAAATATGAAGCAAAAACTGTCGTTAACTATAAAAACATAGCCTAACACTTAGTTAAAGCAAGATCCTGAAGCCTACAGACGTTAAGAAATTACTTATTTACCATATAGTCCGTAAGGTATACTCTCCGGCTTTCCAGACTACAAAATGTACCCTTTTTCGCAATTCCGCGAATGGGACAAAACAAGATTAAAGTTTGAATAACTTATACTCACGCAACCCGGCCGAACTCGTCCCTTGCCACGTCTTTGTCGCCCGCTGACTCCGAAATCTTCGCTCTGAAGGCCGCCACCCTCGCCGCTATCTCATCCTTGGGCAACCTACGTAACCACACCAAAGACACACTCATTAGAAATGACAATCTATAAACACAAAATAGGACCCGTCTTTCAAAACGTCTTAGAATTGAATAAATTATTGCACGCTCTTAGATTTATTTAAGACGTCGAACGCTCTTTGGCTAACATGCGAAACTGAAGCTATAAAACCACCGCAGCAGTAACCTACCAAAGCATGATACGTTGCGGTTTAACGACGAATTACTTTAGCGAAAACAATAAAATATGCCGATAAGAGGTATACGGCGTGCGGCTATAAACTGAGCCGGGACAGAGATGTATGAACATTTAATGCAATTGTAAGGAAGGGGGGTTTTGCTCTGCCGAGTTATTGATCCGACTCGTGCGCAGAGGGTGGCAGCGGCAATGGGGTGGCCGAATCAATGATAGGCCACATGCGGAGGGTCGCTATAGAAAAAATAAAAACAAGGGGTTTTATTGGGTAGTAAATCGATAATGGCACGTGTGTGTGATATTACAACATGTGCGTGAATTGAAACAGGTTGCGAAAAAGTTTACGTTAGTTTTCATGAAACTAGGATTGGGTGTGATTAATGAGAGCGAAGGCAAAATTGAAAATTATTGTTACTGTTTTTTGTTATTTCATAATGTTTATTGCATTTTTAACCGACTTCAAACAAGGGGGAAGTTCTCAATTAGATTGTATTTTTATTCTATGGCGATTTCTTGGCAACTTTATAATACCACTAGCAGAGCCCCGCGGTTTCATCCGCGGTTTCCCGGGATAAAAAGCAGCCGATGTGATAGTCTAGATTATAAGCTATCTCTATTTCGAATTCCACTAAAGTCCGTTGAGCCGTTACAGCGTGAAGAGGGAACAAACACACATAGAAAGTTTCGTATTTATAATATTACATTATAATGTGATAAACCTAATTAGGTACTAAGGCTAGAGGTTAGCATACCAATGTCTCATACTTGGTTGCTCAATTTGCCTTTGAATATCACGCATTAATGGCTATTACATGCAACTCTTTGCGTAAACAAAATTACGACGGAAATATAAAGATTTTCAATAATTAGGAAAAAGAAAAAAGATATTGCTCGGGCAGGGATCGAACCAACATCATTTTTCTTCTTCCTAATTATTTATTATTTTAAGATTTTCGCCTAGCATGCGCTAAATAAAAATTGTAAAAATCGCGGGCCGAACCTGCCCCCCGATTCAGAACCTCACGATAACTCGTTGTCGATCGATTCGGTTTTATAACTTATGATGTAAAATATTGCACACAAAACAAAATTAGTAAATGTAACATGTAATCGATACCAATATTGTAACCGAAACCGTATTAAATTTTCGAGGCGGAATAGCTCGGAAAGAAACATACAAAACGAGATCAATAATAGTCGAATCGAATCGGTATTCGTTATCGTGAGGTTCTGAATCGGGGGGCTGGACACGAATGGCGCAGAGTCGAGGCGAATGGCATGATATGAGAGAGGCCTATACCCAGCAGCGGGACGTAAAAGGCTGTGGATGATGATGATGTATTCAGTATCAGACACATATCATAGGGCTTGCGTTATCATTAGAACATGTTGCTAATTGTAATATTAGACTTGTTCGGTTGATCAACGTGAACATTGACGACAGATGACGTAGAATCGTCCCCGTAAAACGATATAAGAAGGATAAAAGAAATTTAGTTGCTCGAGCAGTTGGCTCGGTGGCCCAGTAGTTAAGGCGTCGGGACCGTAGACCGAAGACGCAGGTTCGACCCCTGAGCAATATAATTTTTCTTCTTCCTAATTATTTTAAATCTTAAAATTACGACGACTGCAGTGAACCAAGTATTAGGTACTCACTAGATAAGAGTTATTGCATACACATAACCAAAGGAACGCATGGGCTATGCAGCACTCTCATGTAATATAATGTTAAGCAATATGCCTGCCCTTAACAGTTACAGCACCACCCAGAACTTTGTTTTGCAAAATCTGGCGCGGCGCTGCACTGCGCTCGTCACCCTGAGACAATAAGCTGTTGAGTCTCATAATGCCCAGTAATTTCGCTAGCTACAATGCCCTTTAAACCGGAACACAGCAATGCTTGCGCACTACTGCTTGGCGGCTAAATAACTGGCAAAGCGGTGGTACCCACCCAGACAGCCGCTCGCATACGAGAAACCTACCACCAAGTGCAAAAAAAACTATTTCAACTATTTCATTTAACCAGTAAAGTTAAGTTGTTTTACAATATGCAATGGTACATGTACATTTTATGGCCAAACAATATCCAAAACCACACAATTTTTATTTACAAAAGTGGACTTCTGTAAAGAGAATACGAAGAAATTATCACTTAAGAAAATACATTCAACCATGAACCATAGCAAGTTTGATCAATGCTGGTTGTACTCCAATGTATTATACATTTGTGTAGTAATGATTTATTTTACAATGATTTACTGGCCATGTGTTAGCCTTAACCCATCGACATCACAAGTGTGAATTCCTAATGACAACATGCATGGCATGGAAATGAAGAGGTTGAAACAATCTTGTATATATTTATCATTGGGCGTTTATTATTATATACTAGCTGTACCTGGCATGCGTTGCTATGCCAGGCAAAGAAAAAAGTTTTGTTAGGAACCCTCGCGGGCATACACGGAAATACTCACAAAATTTTCATCATTTTCAAATCAATGGTTTAGGAACGCATAGAGGACAAACATGCAAACATTAATTTTTGTTTAGATACTAGCTGACTCAGCGAACTTCATACCGCTATATTATTTTTTAATTGTTTTTTTTACATTTTCTGTTATACAAACCTTGTTCTGACACTAACAAACACAAAAAAAAAGAATTATCCAATTTAGTGCAATTGTTTGGAAATTATGTGCTTACAAACATTTCGGCGATTCATTTTTATTTATAATCAGAGCGATAATGCATCAGTTTCATGTAGTATGGGTACCGATCTGATCAAATGAATTGAAATGAACAATCTAAATTAGTAATATCAGTATTGTTTGCATTATTGTTCAGAAATATTTTAACATTTTTAAAGATTTTATAGGGTTTTGAGGTTTAAAACTGTTTAAATAGATTTTAAAGTTTAGTTGTAGGTATGTTTAGAGATATGGTTTTTAATTAAACGGAATGGGGTTTTATTTTCTTAATTAGTATTGATGATAAGGAAGAAATTATTTCCTACAATCATTAAATTCCTGATTTGGTTTCACAAAATGGCTCACCCCTGCTCCTCCAAGCTATCTTCCAGTTCGGCACACTTGACTTCAATCTTCCTTTTCCTCTCGTGGTCCAAGATCTCCTGGTTTGGCTGCTTGTTGGATGCCGAATCCAACTTGGCAATCTCTTCTTCAGTGCGATAGTTCACAGAATCTTTGGTTTTACGCACGGAGGCCCAGTTTCTTTGCACGTAGCCGTTAGTGCCGGAGCCTCGAGGCGTAGTTAATCCGATGCCGTTGTACATTTTGCTGTTTTATTATCTAAAATATAAAAATCAATCTTAACCATGCACTAGGCCAACTTGCAACTTGATACGGACAAAAATGATGATACCATTTATCATTTATTTTAGGGCACTTTTCTCCACCACATAGCTTCCTAAATTTTATTTAAATGTGAGAACTAACCGTTTGTGCGTACAACATCAAAATAATTTTATTTTTACAAAATACACGACACGTCCATTTTGGACTTTTTACTTTTTTATTGACAGCTGTGCTGCCAGCACTCAAGCAAGAAAAGTCTGAACCGAAACCGAAATCCGAAACAAACATCACCCGAAATTACCCGTTTTATTCGTCTTCGGCGAAGCAAAAATTAGAATTATGGTTGTAGCAGCGTAAGTATACATCATATTATAAGGTATCGTCGGATTGGTCACTGTTAACTATCCACGTCTTATGGGCCATATAGTTTTAATCATTATGTCAAGGCGTCCGTTAAATATTAAGCTCTGGACAATCTATAAATAGAAATGTCAGATGTCTTTGAATTTTTGAGAATTTCATGACAATTTCCTCACGTTGATGTTTTATTCACTGTTTCTAGATTTATTGCAGTGGGTAGGTACTAGACTAGCTCTTTCCGTGACTCCGACAGCGTGGACAACAAAAAAACCCATAGTTTGATGTCACGTACCTACCTCTAATTTATTAGATGGTAATAATAGACAGAGGCTGTCATTATCATGGAATTTAGTATGTAGATTCTGAAGAAAGACATACATCTAGCGCAACTAGTGCTGAATAAATAGACATGACTCAGTTACAGTTTTTATACGTAGTACCTAAACGTAACTAGTGGTCAATAAACAGACATGACTCAATTACAGTTTCTGTAAGTAGTACCTAAAAAGTAAATCAACTGAATTTATTTCAACAAACTATCAACGAGGCGTTTTTTTTAAACTAAAAACTCCGTACCTACCTATCTACGTTATTTATTACGAAGTGGTGTTATGAAAAGTAACCTGTCAAATACTTCAAAATACACATCATATCACATGACATGAGTGACAATGGTGACGTAGAAAGGTGAGTAGAATTCTTTCAGGGTGACTAAACGATTTATAAGTGATTTAGGATTTAGCCCATAGATTATACGCTGTCTATTGTGATCATTTTGACTACAGATCTTAGAACTTATTAATCTTTGTACACTGCTTATCGATAAATTATCTATTTTGTAATGGGACTCGCTTCACTATGAAATAGGCGGAGTATAATGATCAAATATGGCAGCAGTATTTTACACTTATAGAATTAGCAAGCTGAAGTGGCAATGGGCTGGTCTCATATCTAGAAGGACGGACAACCGTTGGAGTAGGAGTGTCCTTGAGTTGAGACCACGAATCGGCAAGCGTAGAGTAGGACGCCCACCGGCCAGGTGGAGCGACGACCGGCGACCGGAAGAAACTGGATGAGAAGTGCCGAAGACCAGGCTCAATGGCGTTCATTGGGAGAGGTTTATGTCCAACAGTCAGCGGCGGCCTTACCCATTGCGAGGCTCCGGGCGGCAGGTCTTTGCGAGGCCCTTTGTCCTTCGTGAAAAGTATGTGATGCGAAAGTAGGTCTTGTTGATTGGTATGGGTATTTGTCATGTTTGACGAGAAATGCTAAAGTTTTACAAATAAATAAAATTTGAGTTTTAAAATATTTTACATTGAAATATTTACAAAATTAACAAATACAGAAATGATAAATTTAAAAATTGATGTTTGCAGCTTTTCCTAAGACTAAAATCTTTAATTAAAGCACAATAATCTAACGAATGAGCAACGTCATTTTCGATTGAAAGAATAGCAAGGGCTGAAAGCATAGCAGAGACATAACATTATATAAGCATAGCATAGCATTGTATCATAGCAGAGACTATAACAGGTGTGGTGGCAAAAATTCTCAGGACTATTTCGATAGTGAGGTAAACTTCAGTTATTTTTTTTCTTTTATGTATTTCAGCACCGAGATAATGTCGTCGTTTCCTTCATACACACGGATGAACATATTTAGTTCTTCGTACAATTCATGTCCATCAATATCCCATGATTCTCCTACTGTCATAGATATTTGCAAGTCACTATCGATCGGTATCGACACTTTTTGCGGATCCCTAAATGAAACACTCGGGGATTCCCCGAGTGATAGAAGAG
Source organism: Petrophora chlorosata (assembly GCA_951640565.1). Classification (NCBI taxonomy): domain Eukaryota; kingdom Metazoa; phylum Arthropoda; class Insecta; order Lepidoptera; family Geometridae; genus Petrophora; species Petrophora chlorosata. The sequence goes on along the minus strand of OX621194.1, from coordinate 3,279,937 downwards.
CAGAATATTATGCTATGCGATTAAAAAACCGATCTCCAAGTGTTTCGAGGCGCGATATTCTAGTACTACATAATGCATTTTTCAATTATGTTTTGAATGAATGAATTAGTTAACTAACTTTATTGTTACTTACCGTAATGTTATAACATTAATTAATAATTAAGGTTCAAAATCAAAAGCTTTGAATAAAAAAATATAGTTAAAAACATCTATATTTTTTTAAATTTGCTTGGGTTGTTGGGCGAGGCTCCTGCAAGAGCGAGGCTCCGGGCGATTTTCCTGTTCACCACCCCCTAATGCTGCGGTCCCACGGCCTGATTTTTCTCAGGCCAGATCGCGCCAGGCCAGGCCGACAGGCCGTGGGAACCGTCGCATCAGATGAAGCCCGCCATGGCCTGACGTCGCCCGTCCGATCCATCGGGAGTCGGTAAGTTCAAAGGCGCGGCGCGGCGCGGCGTGATGTCGCCTGTCATGACCTGCAAGGGCACGTGCACGCGTCGCTTTCATATCGTTTGCGGCCGTACGTACGCGCACATGATTGAGTGGACGAACGAAATAACATTTGAGTTTTTATATCTTTCGAAAATGAAACAGCGCTTTGGAATAGCTCGTCGCCACAACACAAAAACAAGAATAATATCCATGATGCGTGGTGACAAATAAAAACTAATTTACAAGATGGAAATACATCCACCGCGGATTTAAAAAAGAAAAAAGCAACATTCAGAAAATTAAAAGCTAAAATCAAGATTTCGGAGCGGCCAGAAGGCCGCGCCAGGCCGACTCAAGCCGTGGGAACACTCGGCACGGGCCGCGCTAGGCTGCGCTAGGCGTTGCCACGCCTGTGACCACCTGTCGATTATCGGACCGTGGGACCCCACCTTAAGACCACCGCTGCAGGCAGTGGACGACTACAGGCTAATGATGATAATGATTTTAAACAAAAATTAAGTAGGTAGCGCGTTTCAGTTCTTTTTATGGTTTTTTATAAGCAATTGTCGCTAAAAAACACAAAATGTCCCGGCAATCATCGTCCACTGCAGAAAACCCGGTTTGACCTAAATTACCCGAAATCGAGTAAAAATCCCCAAAACGGCAACACTAATTGACAGTGACGTCAGTTATACCACAGAGTATTCTATGTATTGAAGTTAGCTACAAGTCGTACAGAGTAAAACTAAGTAAAAAATAATTGAAATTGTTTATGAGTTCATTGATTTCATATCTGTTTATATTATCTGTATTTTTATCAAGATGCTAGATATAATCTCTTACTGTCGTCTGTGATGCTATTGATTATCTATGGTTCATAATGATTTATATTTAATCTGTAGTGAGCGGATGGAATAAATTGAGGTTATGTTATTGTTTTTGTAAAATTTAATCAAAAATATTGCAGAAGAAGACTTGTTTTGTTCGCAACATAATTCAAAATGCTAGATAAGATATTGTACAACACGGTTCTCTGCCAAACCTTTTCACCATGCGGGAAATATTTGGCTGCCGGCAACATTTACGGACAAATAGCTTTATTTGAGTAAGTTAGGCTTTTTCCTTTTTAGAATTTTTTCTTTGCATTTAAGAACCAGCTTTTTACTGTTCTTGTCGTCATTTATTTAACAAAAATTCGCTAAGTGGAAGATGTAAACTATTACAAAATTATAATAACTTACTTATAATTATTTTCATTACAGTCTGGACCGGGTCTTAAATCCTGTGGTAGAACTGATGACAGCTGACTATAACAAGCCCAAACACATCCACGACCTTGAATCGGGCTCCCAAGTCTGCAGCCTTGCCACTTCTGACAAATTCCTGATTGTTGGTTCAGTAAATGTAATCACCGGGTGGGATTGGAAGGGTATCCTTAGCTCAAAGCTGAGTAAACCATCTTGGGTGATCAAAATTGCTTCACAGTCTTCTATAGAACAATGTGATGTGAATAGTCTATGGTTATCCGAAGATCAGGCAAAGTTGTATGCTGGCTGCGGAGATAACAATGTGTATGTTTATAATATGGAGGATGGAATGCTTATATCAACATACAAAGGGCATGAAGACTTTGTGCACTCTGTGCATGGCAAGTATGTATAATTGAAATACATAGCAATTCAATGAAACTATAGTCAGCTCTGCCTGTGTTTTTTAGTTAAGTAAGTTGTATCAAACCAGAATCATACAAATTGTTAGTATTACCAGGCCTAGCGCACTCCGCACTGTAGGTACGAAGCTACAAGTACATAGCCGGACATCGACGGCGGGTCGGGCGTCATTACACGTGCCGCGTCAGAAGAGATAAGAGCTATGCGATAGAAAGAGAGGCGCTCTGTAGGTTTATTGATCTACAAAGCGCCTCTCTTTCTAATAATAATCTCTTTGTCATATTTGACTGGAAGGCATGCAGCGCTACGCAAGCTGAATTGAATTTTATTGCATCACAGCAAGAGTCACTATTTGTTTAAATTTCTTTGAGGAGTGATGCTTCTGTCCCTTAGTATTCTGTGGTAATACACACAAGTTTTTAATATGTTCAAGATCACTTTGTTTTCCAAATTATTGCACAGCATCTCGCCCAACAACTCCAATTACTTACTTAAGCTTAATATACTAAATTCTGCACAGAAACAATCAGCTAGTCTCAGCAGGAGAGGACGGCTGTGTGATGCTTTGGGATCTACGAACTGGGAAGTCTCATAATAAGTTGGAGCCCCACAGAAACAGCAAAGTGAGCAGGCCTGATGTTGGCAAGTGGATGGGAGCAGCCACCATTGGAGATGATTGGATTGTAAGCTAGCTATTGATTAATATTTTTTTATGCTTCACAAGGACACCAGACCAAAATTATTAGGGCACCATCCAACACAAACACTGCAATAAGGTGGTACACAACTGAAACTGGCTACCTGAAGATGTGGTGTCTGCCACTTCAGTGAAAAGTTTTAAAAACAAATTGGACAATTGACCACAAACTAATAAGCACTCTCTAATATAAGAAAGTGAAAAGACTTTCAACACTGTGTTGATATCGACACACCAGCACCTGTTTATTAGCCAACTGTTGGACTGCATCCTTATCTAATATTAAAGCCATCTAGACTTGGCTGGAGTTTCATGTTGTATAAATAGATAATGCCCGATCACATGTATGGATGCTAGGCGCTAACCAAACCAGGTCCTCTACTTAGATAACCAGGAGCTATAAGGACCACAGTCTTAGAACACCAAGACAAAAAAAATATTGTTTATTGTATGCACAGAAAAAGGAACTACTCTATTGTAATGCACAACTCATGTTTTGATCATACCTGCCTATATAATATATATATATATATTACGTTATTTGTTGGTTCATAATATTCTATGTCAGCCTCTGTGGTGTAGTGGTTGGGCAGGTTGGCTCAAATCTCATATGCCACTGAGGTAGCGGACAAATGTTTGTGCACAGAAAGAAAGGTCAAGCATTTGTTTCGTGTCTGGGTGTTGTGGGATCATGGTCCTCGTAGTTCCTGCTGGCCGATTCAGAACCTCACGACAACTCATTTGTCGATCGATTCGGTTTGATATCGTGCGATTCAAAATATTTTAAATTCACAATAGTCGAATTGACGTTCAAATTGTCGTAGTCCATAACCAATCGTAACCGTACGATAAACGCGTATTTATCGACCGAGAACGTTATTCACAATGCAGATATCGAAGCAAAGTTTTCGAACGTCCGATTAATTTCCACGACAACTTATCGAGTGCAACATATCACTCGAAAGCATTAGATTTGACCGTCAATACCGAGTATATTCCGTGTGTTGTTAAATAAACTACATATTCTACTACAAATAAAATAAAACTCACAGTAAGATTCAACATAAACTAATTCTATGTAATAAAGTACCTACCAAGTCTAGTATTTATTTACAGGTTAAGTTCGCTTTGATTGTTTTAGAACTATTTACCTACTACTATAAGATTACTTAATAAGATGCATAAATCTACCGAAATAAAATCACTGTACCTGTATAATTATTATAAAGTACTCTGTGATACTACGTAATTGTAATTTTGGTATTTACTTAACATTTCTAACGAATCTTGATGAGGCTCGTCTTCTCGCTCGATCTTCTTTTAATAATTTCAAAACATGATAAAGAAAACAATTTGCGATAGACATTTAAATTTGGCGGTTTTTCAATGTCTAAAGCATAGATTAAACATTAATGTCAAGTGGATATCAGCAGGTGGGTGTTTACGAAGCTCTTGTTTTTTTATATTTCTACCAATATCTGGCGCTTATAATTGTTGATTATATTTTAATTCGTTATAAACGTTGTTATAATAAATTTTGATAACTTGAAAACATTTTTATATCATCTAGATAATAATACAATTTTCTGCGAGTATTGCACACAAAACGATCTCCGTAAATGCAACACGTTGTCGTATCGATTTCGATATCGTAACCGAAGCCGTGTCGAATCTTCGGGGCGGATGTTCTGAATAGCTCGAAAAGAAACCTACGACACGAGATCGTTATCCAATCGAATCGATTCGGTATGTTGTCGTGGGGTTCTGAATCGGCCAGCTGGTTCCCTAGATACAGAGAATCCTAGTTAGGCCAGGATCTATGTATCATCATTATATTTCTTTTTAATAAAACCGTTAAACTTAAAAAACTTTTTTTACCTATTTTATATTCAAGTTTTTAGTTTTTTATGATATACTGTAACTGTTTATGATGTACTTCTACTAGCCAAGATCTTTCATTTGATACCTACCCATATAGAGGGGATTGAAAAAAAAATGTAGTCCGCCATTTTGTGGAGGCGGCCATCTTGGATTTACAATGATACTGAACTTACATAATTGTATTGTCATCAGAACTAAAGGTGTGTGCTATGTGGTGTGATCAATCGGTCAACAGAAAGGGGGTAAAATTTTAATTACTAAATTAGACCCAAACAAGGCAAGCTAAATAAAACCGGCCTTATTCTTCCAGGTTTGCGGCGGCGGTCCGCGCCTAGCCCTCTGGCACCTCCGCTCTCTGGATGCCGTCACAATCTTCGACATTCCCGACCACGGCATCCACGTGTCTTTCTTCCACGACGACTGCATATTCGCGGCCGGCGCCGCCACGCACCTCTACCAACTCAGCTACTCTGGAGAAGTCAGGGTCGAACTCCCAGTGTCAGCTACAACTGTCTACTCAGCGGTCTTACAGACAAACCCAAACAAAGTGTTGGCAATAGCAGGGTCCAGCCCTGAGATAGACGTCTGCTCAACTTTCAACTATAGAGATCAAGTTTTGCACTTTAGGTAAGGTTAGGATTAATTTAGTTTAAGATTTGTAATAAAATGGATAGATATGCATATGCTCTGTTTTATTAATTTTCTTTTCAAATTTGAAATACCGAGGCATAAGTGTCCGTTCTGGTTTTTACCTGGTCAATATATTTTTGTACTATAAAATTTATTTCTTGTGTCTGTACATGAACGAAAAAAATTGCAATACATATATATATATATATATATACACATATATATATATATACATATATATATACATATATATATATATACATATATATATATATACATATATATATATATATATATATATATATATACATATATATATATATATGTATATATGTATATATATATTACGCTTTATAGATCTATGTTTGGCCACTATCTCGCCTGATGTGAAACGATTATGTGGCCTAAAATGGAGCACATAGATCTAGAAAGAGACGGCAGTTGAGCGGCTGCTCAGACCCGTCTCCCCGATAATATAAATAACTAGCTGTGCCCGAATTTCACTCAAATCTGTTGAGCCGTTACAGCATGAAGAAGTAACAAACACACATACATACAAAGTTTCACATTTAATATTAGTGTGAAAAGTGTGATAAATTATAACGCCCAACGGTCACATAGTTACCCGCCGCTAACTATAATTTCCTGTATTTAGGAATCCGAGAACCACAAGGACCATGGTCCCACAACACCCACTGTTCTTTGGTTCTCAAACTTAGATTTATTTCAATTACTGCAATTATTATTATTTTTTAGTCCTACTGTTACCTACAAATGTATGCGTTACTGCTCATACATACAAAACTGATATATTAATCCTTACTTATAGGTGAACTTGTAATTGGTCTAGTTATCCTAAACATACTTTAATTATCATATGCATGTATTGGCTGTAATTCTTATAATATTTTTAAGCGTTAACGAATGCCAAGCGAAAAACTCAAACAAGGTTTTTCGGGAAGAAAAAATTCGACCACCGGCTTGGACTCGGACCGGTTGAGAAAAAGGTTCACTCCACTCTCAATAGATGGCGTACACGTCACCCTTAAGACGGTAAAATAACGGAAGAAGAAATTCGACATACGAGCTGGTGCCCACCGTAGCTCAATTGGTAGAGCGTCCCGCGCTGAGGGAATATTGGGTTGTGGGTTCGAGTCCCAGCCGGTGGTCGAATTTTTCTTCCCGAAAAACCTTGTTTGTGTTATTGGCTGTAAGTTTTCAGAAAATAAATAAATAACACTCTGGGTGTTATTACTAGTAATATACACGATAATTTTTTGTGTACATTTGTCCCGTAGCGGAAATCAAATCCAACTCTGCGGTATACCAGATTTGAGCTGAAGTGCCAAACACTAACGATTATGGTAACCAAAAGACATTCGCGAATATTAATGACTTTAATGCAAACTTAAAACTTATTGACTCCACACCCAATCATCAAATATAGCCATGTCCAGCGATCACAGCGGGAATGAACCCCTGACCGCCGTCTCTCTTCCTCACATAGAACCATTCCGCGTCCACGTCAGTCTCCCCCCCTCCCTGCACTAGCACTACCACCTCCCCCTTCTGCACCGACAATGTCCGATTCAGGTCACTGCCTGTGTAATCACTATTAACCACTAGCAAAGTCTGTCTTTTCACTTCATGGAATGTATCACTCTTCACTTCGTGGAATGTCTTTTCACTCTTCACTTCATGGAATTTTTCACTCTTCACTTCGTGGAATGCCTTTTCACTTTTCACTTCGGTGTCTTTGAGTTCGTGGATGTTGTTGACGGATTTGGTCTTCAAGTATAGTGAGTCGAAGTGCCGTTCGGCGCAAGAGGCCGGGCGGGCGGCGCGGCCGCGGCGTGTCTCGGAGCGCGCGCGACCTCGGAGGTGTTCTTTCTCGGTGTCTGTGAGGTTCCCGCAGGGTCGCGGGTAGATGTCCGTGCTAGATTCCCAGCAAGGCGTCTTCTTTTGCGGTGATGGCCTGGAAAATACGATTTGACAGGTGATTTCTTTGTAAGTCGTAAGAAATCGTTGTGGTCACTCTAACTGCTCCTGTATCTATACACCTATTTATATATATTACTCATATTTTCATGATACTGATACTATGACTACCGACCGCACTTCTAGTTTGACATTGTGTTATGTATAACTATAATTTATACATCATAGTTTAGACATTTTAAAGATAAAAAAGAGACATCCCCGCAGAGTTTCTTGGTGCTATCTTCTCTAGCGGGCGTTTTTACGAAGCACTGGTAGAGTCAGGTTTCGCATTTCTTTTCTGTGCCTCGACTTCAATTTGAGGGAGAAAGAATTGCGTAGAAATGCCCACCTTTTTTTTTCAATGTCATGATATTTTACGTTACAATTATTAACGTATTTGAATTGATTTGTATAATATGTATAACGTATAAAAGTGCATTTTTGTGCCTATTTAAGAAATATCTTTTGATTTTTTTAACTTTTTAAATGTTTACCTCCTAGACGGTCAAAGATGGTTAAGATGACTTTGGCTCAGATGTTCGCTACCATAGTATGCTACCAGTCAGATGCTAAAGAGGGTATGACTGCAAGTGGCCGGGTGATGCCACAATATTATTGTACTAACCTAGAAGGCAGGATCCCCAGCGGTAAACAGGCAGCGTACAATACGTAGCCCTCTTCCCCGTGAGGCGTCTGCGCGTACACCCATTGTTCACTCTTGAAAACAGCGTTCACTACAGTGCCCAGAGGGAGAGTGAGCCGCCTCTCGCACTCCTTGTGCGTCTGGTAGAGAGTGCTGGGGTACGCTATCACCACGGGGATGTTGCCTGGACGGTCGACTGTAGCCTGGAAAATAGAAAATCAGAATGTTCAAGCAAAACGCGCCCAACGATCAAAAACGTACATAGATCCTGGCACCAAATTAGGATCCCTGCAACTCTGAAGAATAGATAGTCAAGTGAAGTTAAAAGATAATTATTAAATATGCACAAAAAAATTACTTTTAAACGTCAAATACACATAATATAAATAAAATAAAATAAGTTAAAACTGTAACTATTCTGTGCTGTAACTTAGATATCTTGTTTTTGGAATAAAAAAAGGTATAAATGTCTACCCATTTCTTTCCCATAATCAGATTGAATTCCGGGCTCGGAAAAGAAATGCGAAAACTGACGACCAGAAACTACGAGGACCATGGTCCCATAACTCATAACGCCCAGACAAGAAACAAATAATCGCGCCTTTTTCGCGCACAAACATTTATCCCGTAGCGGTAGCGGTTATCGAACCCGCAACCTCCGAGGTTTATGCGATATGAGCTAACTCGCCCAACCACTACACCACAGCGGCTGTAAATGTTAAATTAAGTACCTAGTAGGTACTATGCCTTCTGAATACTGATCGACTAAAGCATTGTTGAAAGCAATGATTTTTTCGATATACCCTCAAAAACAAAAGTTCGCTGTAGATGTTGTTAAATCGTTAATGCTGTAGGTATTTTATTAATCTTTTTTTTAATGTAATTGAGTGATGAGACGAGCTGGTTGTTTGCCTGATGTTAAGCGCCACGCCTGCCCATAACAATGGCAGTGCCACCCAGAACTTTAAATATCATAAACATACTGCGTAGCGCTGCATTGCAGTCATCACCCCGAGACATCAGATGTTAAGTCTCATATGCCCAGTAATTTCGCTGGCTACAATGCCCTTCAAACCGGCACACAGTACCTTATGCTTTGGCACTACTGCTTGGCGGCAGAATAACTGGCAAAGCTGTGCTACTTACCCGGACGGCCTCCGACCTACCACGAGTAAATCTTCAGGTGTCGACTCGCCGAACGCTTGAACGAGAGCGTTCGGCGAGTCGACACCTGATGATGCCTCGTGCAGACGGCGAAACACGTGTCGAATAAAGAGTGTTGTTGTTAAGAACTAACAACAACCTACGTAATATTCAGCGGGATTACACTATATATTTTCATTGCGTTTCATTTTTGTGATGAATTTCCGCAACGTCACGCCTGATTCCATTGCATTCACTCATATTACCTTTATCATTAAGCCACAAAGTATGCATGAAAAGCAAGTACATTTCAAAGTAATCAGCGTAACAATAGGCGGCCTTATCGCTTAAAGCGATCTCTTCCAGACAATCTTTGAACAGAAAGGACTAACATAATTTGGAAGGACTGTGGTTTTTATTCCAATATCCTGATACTTGTGCAAAATATTTTTTGAAGACCTATAATTTTTGTCGATAAATTTTGATTTAATATGCCACGGACTCTTCTCAACCTTTCAACGTTGACGGCAGGTCAGGGGTCAGAGACAAATGGCCGAGACACCCTTAAGACATTTTTAACAGTCTCCCATGAAATATCGAATTACCGCCGGAATGCAGAGCAATTAACACCATAGGTTAAACTCGGCGAGAGATATATTGTTTCTCGGGATAATGTTGTTTTTAATACTCCTTATTGATGAATGGGCTGACCAACGCGTATTGTTAAAGTTCAGCGTTTCAAAGATCTTCCCATCCTTTTTTTTTCTCTTAGTAGATCTATGTTTGGCCACTATCTCGCCTGATGTGAAGCGATGATGTGGCCTAAGTTGGAGCACATAGATCAAGAGAGAGACGGCATTTGAGCGGCTGCTCAGACCCGTCTCCCCAATGGTTCACCGAACATCATCCCGAAACACGACTAGGTCCTACCTATACATGTAAATTTTTAATGCAACTGAGTGATAAGACGAGCAAGTAGTCGCGTGTTGGTAAGTGCCACGCCTGCCTATAACAATTGCAGTTCCACTCAGAATTTTTAAGACTATAAAAAGCACTGCGTAGCACTGCATTGCGCTCCGAGACATTAGATATTAAGTCTCATGTGCCCAGTAATTTCGTTGACTACAATGCCCTTCAAACCGAAACTAAGTAATCCTTGCGCAATACTGCTTGGTGGCTGAATAACTGGCAAAGCCGAGTTTAGCGAATGATTGGGTGATCAACTTCTAGATCGAGTAAAAAAATATTTGTTCTTTACCAATATCTCAAAAGAGCAAATGGACGCACTTAGGAACTTCAAATTATCACAATGACTCTACCACCGTATCGGAAAAAAACCACTACTCAGAAGATACGGCAAGGAACGGAGGGGCATTTATTTTTGAGATTTTTTAAAATTTATTGGTGCTTAACAAAGTTATGTTTCTTATGTACCAGTTGGCTACTTTGCAGAAGTGCAATGTTCCAATAATGTGTCTTTGTCTTCTATGTAATTACGAACAGTATAGTATGCTTTTCTCATTAGAACAGTCTTAACGCGTAATTTGAATTTATTTTCTGTGAGCTACGTTACACATTTTTTGTACATTGTAACAGTGTACATTATTTTTGATATTGCATGCATTAGCGCATGCTAGGCGAAAATCTCAAGATTTTTAATAATTAGAAAGAAGAATAATTAATTTTTAGAAAAAAACAAAAACCGACTTCAATGTATTCGAAGTCCAAGGTCACATATCGATGAAATTTATATGGGACCACTTCGTAGCTATACTGAACCCGACGCAAAAAGAATTTTTCAAATCGGTTCATAAATGACGGAGTTCTGAGGTAACAAGCATAAAAAATAAAAAAAAAATACAATCGAACAGAGAACCTCTTCCTTTTTTGATGTCGGTTAAAAAATGTTATTGCTCGGGCAGGGATCGAACCTGCGTCTTCGGAATACCGTCCCGACGCCTTAACCACTGGGCCACCGAGCCTACTGCTCGAGCAACCAAATTTCTTCTATCTTTCTTATATCGTCTTACGGGGACGATTCTACGTCATGTCGTCAATGCTTCCATTGATCCACCGATCGAGTGTACATTATGTTGGGAATCAATTAAATAAATACTCTCGTAGTACTCATACACTCCATCCTGGCCCCCTATCCATATGTCCCTCAAGCGCCAGTCGTATATCGTGTTGAGTTTAGTTTAGGGTATAGATTCACTGCGACAATATTTTATGATGTCATTTATTGTCCCATTAAGTTTATCTCAAATTTTAGTTATCATATTTTGGTATAAATTAATGAGATTAATTTGATTTCTTGCCTGAATCGACAATAATTAGTCGGTATCTCATTAATCGCAGTGAAATCTATATACCTACCTTAATTTGAGCTCAACACGATATACGATTGGCGCTTGAGGGACATATGGGTACGGGGGCTGATGTGCAAAAATCATACGCACTCGCCGCGTACCGTATTTGTACCTTTTTCAAGCTTTCATATTTCCGTCACGCAAGAATTTCTACTTTTTGTTCCTACTGCGGCAGACTGGTAACATTTTGCAAAGTAACGATTGCCGCTTGCGGTATTCAGTAGAAGTAAACTTTTTACCGTCTCTGAGGATTAGAATCAATCAAGATATTCAGGCGCGAGTTAAATTGTTCCGGATAATTTTGGGATAATTCTCTTGAGTCGCGCCGGAGCCCTAAAAACGGGGTCTTATTAAACCCACGAGATCTTCAGAATAAATGACGTGCAATTTATGCTCTCCAATTTTGCGCCAATTTCGCGGCGTACGGTGTCCGTTTGGTTACTTCGACCGCCTTCGACAAAAAGCGGATTGTATTGTATCCCGTAGTCTTTAATATTGGGGGCATAAATTATGATCGACGTTTGTAACGAGCGGGTCTTCTTGGCGAGTCATTGGAATCGATTTTTAACCGACTACAAAAAGGAGAAGGTTCTATTAGATTGTATTTTTTTATGTTTTTTACCTCAGAACTCAGTCATTTATGAACCGATTTGGAAAATTCTTTTGCGTTCGTTTCAGTATAGCTACGAAGTGGTCCCATATACATTTCATCGATATTTGACCTTGGACTTCAAGGATATATTGAAGTCGGGTTTTTTCTAAAAATTAATTATTTTTATACTTCACAAAATAGTATAAATCAAAGTGCTTTCCGTGTCTGTTTTAACTATCACATACATAGATCCTGGACTCTAACTAGGACCTGTATCTAGGGAACCAGGAACTACGAGGACCATGGCCCCACAACACCCAAGCATGAAACAAATGTTTTTGTCGTACACAAACATTTGTCCCGTCGTGGGAATCGAACCCGCGACCTCAGTGGTGTATGACAAACCTATCTAACCACTATTCTGTCACTTAAGTATATAATTTTCTCTATTATTTATAATTTTATATATAGTTATTGAAGTCTATGAAGCCTGTTTGAAGCCGGGGTGCGTCGCTGCTACGCATTTTCCTAGATTAAATCTTTTACAATTCGTTCTAGCAGACAATAGAAAATTAAAATTTTTTGGAGTTCTAGCACTAGCTAGTGCATCACTATAAGAACGCGTCTTAGCAAAGTAATTTCTTAGTACCGTTTGAATTCCACACGATATTTTGGTATTCCGTTTCAATTTAGAGACATAACTTAGAGTCAAGAGAGACAAGAGAGTGTTTTATCCATCCAAAGGTTGTCTGGAAGAAATCGGTCTAAGCGATAAGGCCGCCCATTGTACCTTAAATTGATGTATTTTGTCATTATTATTTTCTTTTTTAGGGTTCCGTACCCAAAGGGTAAAACGGGACCCTATTACTGAGACTCCGCTGTCCGTCTCTCTGTCTCTGTCCGTCTGTCACCAGGCTGTATCTCATGAACCGTGATAGTTAGACAGTTGAAATTTTCACTTATGATGTATTTCTGTTGCCGCTATAACAACAAATACTAAAAAACAGAATAAAATAAATATTTAAGAGCTCCGTCCCATACAACGCCGTTTTTATAGATAATGGTACCGGAATCCTTCGTGCGCGAGTCCGACTCGCACTTGGCCGGTTTTTATTGTAATGTGTGTTTATTTGGTGTACAATAAAAGGTGGCGTGACGATCTCGAAACCTACCGACCCGGATGGATGGAAGTGGCTGTGGACAGAGATGTTTGGAGGGAGATGGGGGAGAACTTTGCCCAGCAGTGGGACACAATAGGTTGATATACACTCGAGAGCAATGAATCCGGGTCACTTAAAGAATGTTAAAAACCTCGAAAACTAAAAATGATAGGTTAATGCAATAAATTGTATTTAATAGACAATGTAATACTCCTTAAATGAAAGTAAAAAAAATATGAGTCACCATACATTTTATTAACACAAAATTACATAAAGAAAAAAACTGCTGATCTCTCCTTAAAACAAAAATAGGAAACATGAAATTTTTGAACTTTATTACGATTTTCTTGAATTTTAATACTTCGTATTGCCTCCTCGTGCTTCCATTACTGCGTTTACGCGGTTTGGCATGCTGTACACCAAGTTCCTTATACGATTTTGGGGAATATTCTCCCATTCCTCTGTGAGAGCAATTTTGAGCTCACGAAGCGTGATTGGGGGAGGGTTTCGTTGTTTTACGCATCTGCCTAGCTCGTCCCAAGCATGCTCGATCGGGTTGATATCCGGGCTGCGCGCTGGCCACTCCATACGAGTAATGTTCATCTCTTGAAGGTAGTCATTCACAATCCTACCTGTATGAGGTCGGGCATTGTCATGCATAAATATAGCATCCTCACCTAAATTGACCATAAATGGACCAACGTGATCATTGAGGATTTCTTCCACATATCTTACGCTAGTTAAAGAGCCGTTTTCTATGATCACCAGCTCTGTGCGACTTTCAGAAGAAATTCCGGCCCACACAAGTACAGACCCACCACCGTAGGCTACTTTTTCTTCGATGCATGCTTGCTTGAATCTTTCCCCTGGTCTTCGATACACTCTGTGTCTTCCATCGTGCTTGTAGAGCATAAATTTTGATTCGTCGGAGAACATAACTTTTGACCAATCTTCAATACTCCAATTTACGTGGCTCTGGGCATATCTTAGTCTCGAAATACGATGCCCACGCTCCAGTTTAGGGCCGTTTGCAGGTCTAAGGGGTTTTAAGTTAGATTCAGCAAGCCGACGTCTTACTGTCCATGCACTTGGGTTACTTCCTCCGAGGCGTCGAAACTGATTGGTGAGTTCAGTTCCTGTGAGAAAGCGATTTCGAAGCATGGTGTTCACCAAGTATCGGTCTTCTAGTGCTGTGGTACACCTGGTTCTGCCCGTTCCTGGTCTGCGTAGGTTAGAACCAGTTTCTTCGTAACGTCGGAGAACTCTTTGTACTGTTGACAGCGACACACCGACAGTCCTGGCTGTATCGCGCTGACTCCGGCCGGTTTCCAGCATTGTAAGTATTCTGGTGCATTCTTCAGGCGTAAGCGACATAATTTCAGCTTGAATAATGAATATAGAGCACTATCAACATGGTTTATGTACCCACATAAATGACAGATTACAAACAAAAGCAAAACCAAATGCTGTAATTTCGTAGTTCCATCTTCGAAAGTGGCCCTTTTTCAAATTTGATTTTTTTATGATATAACTTTACAATAACTAAGAAGTTTTAATACCTTCATTTAAGGAGTATTACATTGTCTATTAAATACAATTTATTGCATTAACCTAGCATTTTTAGTTTCCGAGATTTTTAGGATTCTTTAAGTGACCCGGATTCATTGCTCTCGAGTGTATATTATATATATATTATAGTCAAGGTTTGTAATGAAAGATCCAAAAGCTCTCATGAGAAAGGGAAATTACATGTCACAGTGTCAACGAGGACAGTGCTATTTAACTTCTCTACAAACTATTTGCCTTTGACAATGGTCATTACCTCATTAATTTTTCTTTCGTTAAAGTTATTTGCGGACTTTCATAAAAAAGGCGCGCGCCTTTCGCGTTTCTAATAAATTTAAGTCGTCATTTATTTTATTGCGCGCGCTGTTGAATGATTTATGATTATTTACAATCACGTATAAATTAAAATTTATTGCAAACGTCTCTCCAACTTTGCGTTTTAATAAATGTCACCTATAATTATTAAAATAAAAATGAGTAACACTTAGTGAAATCGAACTACATAGTTCGTAGTTTGTTTTGAATATGAAATGGCTACATTCATGTTATGATTGTGTCGGATAACTCCGACCACGTTTCGGACAACCTGGATGTCCTTCTTCCGGAAGTTTACGCTTTGTATTCCCGGCGCAGATTGACACAATCATAATGAGTGTAGCCGTTTTATACATATAATGAATATTTCGACTCACGATAGTATCCAAACCTTAGTAGTTATTTAGACAACATTTTTATCGCTAATCCGCTTTTAACTCTACCATACTGCCAAAAGGTTTATGTATTTCTAAGGGATAATTCGTTTTTTTTTATAAAATACATTGTCACCTAGTAGTAGTTCCAAAAGAATATCAATTGAATACTAGCACTGGTTTGGTGGTATCATTAGAGAATTATTAATTTTCCTAGGATAAATTTAGTGGTAAAATTAATTATTTGTAAAGGGTACAATAACAGATCGGTAATTGAATTGGGCTAAAAATTAAGTAAATATGTAAATTTACCTCACTCAAAAAGCTATCCAAATCCCGAATGTCGTATCCAAACTTCCCGTGGTTTGTCTTCTTCTTCCTCCGGTGGCGATGCTTGTGCTTCCTCCGCGCGTACTCCTCGGCCGCACTGGTATCTTCAGAACACGAGTGTCCATTCACAAACTCCTCACACGCACTCCTAAACCTAAGATTATGGTAATACTCGTTCCGCCCCACGACCCTATCTCGCACTTCCCTAGACTTGCACTTTCTATGGCGCTCGTTTTCGTTGAACCTTTGATTGTGCCGCTGCAGGCGGCCCACATCACTACCAAACTTGTGTTTCAGTGTATCTTCATTCTGATTCTCTATCTTCTTTATCGGCAGCTTCGTGTTTTCCAAGTTTTCTTTGAGGACCCACGTCAGCGATATCTTGGACTTGTGCCGGTGGGCCAGCGGTGTGGAGTGCCAAAGACCCATGTCACTGATTTCCGCGTATTCCACAGCAATCTCGGGGCCGTCATCGGCTTCCGCTGTTATCTTGCAGTTCGCTAGCAAGTCCAGCACCTCGCACACTGGCGGATTGATCTGAAAGTGATGCGTTTATAAATCGCGATGCTTGTAAAACGACTCGAGATAGAACATTAATTTCCCATTACCTGATCCTGAGAAGCATGTTGTACTCGATCGCCAGCGGTGTTGTCATTAACGCTGTACGGCGGCGGCGACTCTTTAAGCGCGATCTCTGCAAACGGAATAATCGATTAAAAATTACAATCGATCGTAAATCACTTGCACGGATCGGTTCAGTAACAATGTTTACCATAGTCAGTTAAGCGGATTATTGGGCATAAATAATGAGTAACAATGAAGGCGGACGTTCGCGGTACGTATGCACAATGCGCTGCCGCGCCGCGCCGGTGCGATCGCCGGGGGACGTGCGCTTCCGAGGTACCCGCGCTGCCGGCGCCGGGGCCGGGCCGAGAGTGCGCCGCGCGCCGCCCGGGCCGTGTGCTGCGCGTTCACTGCGCAGTGCGCACTGAGGTCTGCGGATACCCCATCGGGCCATCGACAGGCCCTCCTCTCCTCCGAAAAAAAGATTGTTTTTACTGCGAGTAATACGACTCCAGTGGTCCTCTACACTCGATCGATCCCTTACAAGATCGATTCCTTATTAAAGGAAAATTTTGCATGGCTACGAAAGGTCAAGAAGTTCAGGTAAACCTGTAATAAGGGATCGATCTTCAAACAATTTATGTAAATTTGAGCAAACATACCTACCTAGAGAATTAGATAAATATGTTTAATTAGGTACCCTGTACCTGTTCTATCCTGGAGCTCTTCGGTACAGTACAGAGCTTCTGTTGTGGTCTTCAGAAGTGTATACGACTTTCTTTGTCTCTAATGAAATGGTGAAAATTCGGAAGTCACGCGAGCTAGCTCATTCATGGTGCTCTGCTAAGTCACACAATGCGCGTACGCAGGTTGCTTAGCACTTCTCACGCCCACCAATTGTTCCTGCGCCGCCCAGCCTGCTCTCGGCACCTGTGTTTATATTTCGTTATCTTGTCGTGTACTGATTTGTAGACGTTTTGTCTTGTGAAATGGCGGCCATTGTTTCTGTAGTTCCATTATGTTAGAGCCGCTAAACGCATTAGCTAACTTGATGTTGCAATTAGCACTGCCTATTCTTTGATAGTTTATTTTACTTTTACTACTACCACGGAATACTAAGGGACAGAAGCATCACTCCGCAAAGAAATTTAAACAAATAGCGACTCTTGCTATGAAATAAAATTCAATTCAGCTCGCGTAGCGCTGCATACCTACCAGTCATATTAATCTACAGAGCTCCTCTCTTTCTATCGCATAGCTCTTATCTCTTCTGACGCGGCACGTGTAACGACGCGCGACCCGCCGTCGGTGTTAGGCTATGTACTTGTAGCTTCGTACCTACAGTGCGGAGTGCGCTAGGCCTGCTACTACTATCTAGCAAATTGTGTGGAATTCGTTCACTTTGTTTGCATACGTACTATCAACTGACCAATCTCTTGTACTGTAGAACCGAGACATCAGATAAGGTAATCGCTGGCTACCTTTCAAACTGGAACACAGCCCACTACTACTGCTTGGCGGCAGAGTAACTTCTTTTTTTTTATGGAATTGTGTGTTGAGACTAGCAAGTCGTTTGCCTGATCGTAAGCGCCACGCCTACCCATAACTATTGCAGTGCCACCTAGAACTTTTAATACCATAAAAAATAGGACTGCATTGCGCTCAAACATCAGATATTAAGTGTCATATATGCCCAGTAATTTCACTGGCTACAATGCCCTACAATGCCCTAATGCTTGTGCACTACTGCTTGGCGGCAGAATAACTGGCAAAGTTGTGGTACCTACCCAGACGGCCTCCCACATGCGAGAGACCTGCCAGGAGTAACTGGTGAAGTGGTGGTACCTACCCAGACGGCCTCCCGCGTGCGAGAGACCTGCCAGGAGTAACTGGTGAAGTGGTGGTACCTACCCAGACGGCCTCTCGCGTGCGAGAGACCTGCCAGGAGTAACTGGTGAAGTGGTGGTACCAACCCAGACGGCCTCCCGCATGCGAGAGACCTGCCAGGAGTAACTGGTGAAGTGGTGGTACCAACCCAGACGGCCTCCCGCATGCGAGAGACCTGCCAGGAGTAACTGGTGAAGTGGTGGTACCTACCCAGACGGCCTCTCGCATACGAGAGATTACCACCTTATAAACATTTGAGAGACAATTATAAGTATAAACGGCTACACTCACGTTATGATTGTGTCGGAATAACTCATACCATCATTTGAGAGAGCTTTATGATTTCTAACCTATCAGAAATAAAGTACATTCTTCTCGAGAGATATGTACTCCTATGTTTGCTTCCCATGTATTTTGCATCTTCGACATAAGGCGCCATTTTACAATCTTTCCATAAAAATGCTATAAAATAAACTACCACCCACGCCCATTCTCTCCTCTCCGTTGTTTCGGCGACAGATTTTATAACTTTCTTTATTTACGTTCGCGATAAAACCAATACCACGTCCGTAACAGCATTTACTCGACTTTAAATACACTCGCCGAATTTGGAAAGTCTGATTGTTGCGGTTTCAATTCTGTCTCGGACACATCTGCGCGAGTATCGTGACAGCAACGCGTCGACTACAATCACGCAATCCCGTGCGTCATGATCATGACATACCGACGATCTATACGAAGAACGGGTCAAAAAATATGGATATCAAGGTTATTCTCTCGATTAACAGTCGCGCCAGTTGCAAAGGTGTGCGCTAAGCTTTATTACTTCGGCAATTTCACGGGGTTATTGGGTTTCATATTGGTGCGCTTACACTCGTAACACCAGTAATTGTTATTACATACAAACACATAATTGTGTGTGGCAACTAGTAACCTCACAACGACGGCCGGGATGCGAGCAAGGAAACGCGTAATGCAATAATTAGCAATTACTATTCACAATAACAACAATCAATTTCTATGACGACTTAATTATATCGTTACGACTTTTTGATGAGATGTTTTGTAAGAATGATTACATGAATGTATTGTCTAGTTATAAGTTACCTATATAAAACCTTTAACTATAGAATTAAATGATGAATGCAGAAAATCATCTCATTGTAGGTAAGTGAAAGCATCGACTCCTAAACATTGACTCTGGACTATCGTTTATTCTATGTGTAGTACTATTATTTATAATGTGCTTTAAACACAGAATAATATAAACTCGACACGACAAACGCGCATACCATGTTAGGAATAGGATAAGATATTTCTTTAGTAACTCCAAAGTTCGTACTGGTGGTAGGTTTCTCGTATGCGAGAGGCCGTCTAGGTGGGTAAGTGGGTACCACCGCTTTGCCAGTTATTCAACCGCCAAGCAGTAGTGCGCAAGCATTACTGTGTTCCGGTTTGAAGGGCATTGTAGCCAGCGAAATTACTGGGCATTATGAGACTCAACAGCTTATTGTCTCAGGGTGACGAGCGCAGTGCAGCGACGCGCAGGATTCTGCAAAACAAAGTTCTGGGTGGTGCTGTTATTGTTATGGGCTGGCGTATTGCTTACCATCAGGCAAACGACCAGCTAGTCTCGTCATTCAGTAACATAAAAAAAAAGTTCGTATACGCTTACATATATCTCATTAAGTACTGCATCTATGTAGGTTGTAATGAATTTATTGAGTTAAAAAGACTTTAAAAATATTCCACCCATCCGACATTTCGTAGCCAGGACGTCTACCATCTCCCGATAACGATTAATGATAAATATTTGTTTCTTTTTGTGTGTATTTGTTTCTTTTTCTTGTTCCCTCTCGTGCCTAAAGACGCGTGAAAATGGAAGACAATGCTTGGCAGCGATCTCACGAGCATGTCGCGTTGGGGGGAATGCGGCATGTCGGACGAACAATGTGGCAGCAGGCATGTCGGACACGACGGACGTCGGACGAATCACGACTGCCGAAATCGTGCGCACACGCGTCACGCCACTATTGTTGGCACCGAAAAATGCCATTCATATACGCATTCCGGATTTTGGAAGCCCCAAGAACTACTTTGTATGATGAAGTGGCTGCCACACCGTGCGGCGGTACGCTTCTACTACTTCATTTACATGATATCATGTAAATTAAGTAGTTTCCATGATAATTAAATCTCGTCAGTTATCAACTCGTAAAAGCTGTAAGTACGTTCTCTAACGTATGTTAGTGCCGTCATTTCTTAATCTCAGATAGTATATTTGAGGGAACAAAATTGCCAATAAACCGTAACCGTAAACAACGATAAAATCGATCATAAAAAAGTTATGTTCATCTCGAGTTTCCCAACCGAGTCCTCTCCAAACGTAAATTCTACAAATATTTCACATTAAAGCCGAACTAGTCATTAGTTAACATATTATTACGGCGATCATTATCGATAACTCATTACGATGGCCCACGAAATATTTGAGGAACGCCTCCCTACGCATCTAGGATATTAAATGTAATAATTATAAATATTATCTCACAAAAATCATAAACACAGACCGTGAAGCTCTCTGTGCTATAATTATATTATCCGGTATGGTCATGCTTAGGCTCAACAAGGTGTGAAATGTTATTTCTTGCGAAGGACCATTCGTTGGCGATGCCTAGTGCCTAGGGGTCAATTGTATGGTAATGCCGGAGGTGAAGGCTTGATAACACGACAGGTAAGTCGTAAATATGCCGTGATAACTGCTCCGGCGACATCGGGCATGACATCAATCTCTTTATGCGCAAGACTTACCTTAAGCTCCGTATTAATATTCAAGATTGTCCTCAAAAGCAAAAGATTCTGTTCGGGTAGATTCCTGTCGAATCGTGGCATATTCAGGCCATAAAATATCGAGTCGAATGGGCTCTCAATTCGCCAAGTTATTGGATTAGGACTATGGGATGGGAATTCACATTTCTATGTAATTGTTTAGATTGATGTGATGACTAAAAAGTTGCGCGATTGTAATATAAAATAGGAAAAAAATTCTTTGCTTTATCTTGCTCGCATGCTCTCGATTCTTCATTTTCGCCTTGCAGTTTTCATGCTTCGGTTAAAAAAGATTTAAAAGCGGTCGTGTCGAACATGGTCCGTCACCGGAATGGTGTTCTTGGTAGGAATCACTGTCGGAACTGGTAGGAGGGCAGCGAAATTAAGGGTAAGTGTAGGCAGCCGATAATTGCACCGTGAGAACGCGAGATGCGCCTCTACAACCTTCGCTGCGCGTGCGCCGATAGCACAAAAGTTCACCTAATCGCTTGTAATTTTGCGTTAGACGTGTGTTTTCTTACTATGAGTGGAGGAGAGCGGTGAAAGTAGCGTTTAGAAAATATTCAAATGAGTTATTTTATGAAGTTGCGTTTGATGTTGTTATGCATTCGGTTTTGAGTGTTTGCATTTTAGTGATTAATTAATATTGATGAGAATTTACGATGTAGGTTTCTAAAAACTGGTATCCTGTATATAAATCTATGTATGCATGATGTTTAAAAGTGTACTATTTGCCTATTCAGTCAATATTTTTTAACTTTGACATACAAATCATTGAGTAGGTTGGCCGTGCAAATATAGAGCTCGTTGTTAGGGCGATGTGTTAAAACTTATCCCTAGCTATATAATAGGAAGATTACAGTATACTGGTCATGGTTTAAATAAACCTTTTATATTTTTATGCCAACCGTCCTATCCTATGGTCATAATGCCCACGAGTTGTACAGAGCAATGCACGCTGCAATCGGTGAAAACGCAGGATTGTTGCGCGGGCGCATTACTGCAGGGCTCGCACAACCATGTAACTATTGGATACTCTGTGGCAACAGGGCAAAACGGCGTTCCTTCGCACCCTAGCTGGATAGGATAAACTATAAAGAATGCATGTAATGACGGGCAGAAGTTCTGGTTAAGCATTTAAAAACCAGAAATTATCTTCAACGTAGATAACCTTCATGTATTTTGCGAAAAGTGCAAAGTTTAACACTGGAAATAAGGTTTTCAAAATAGAATACAGTTGAAATACTCTTAATTGGATACGACATATGTCAATAATCGAGATTTCAAAATTTTCTAAGCTACAGTTGGCAGTCTTATCGCTTAAACAATCTATAGCTTTTAGTATGAGAGTATGATATTCATCGCCGATGTACCTAATTGAATAAACATATATTCTTCTATATATTCTATAGCTCATATTACAACACAAATGATAATCTCCAAATATCTAGTTCGTCCAAAACGATCACAAAAACTTCAATCGAAAGCGAAATCGAACTGTGAGAGGTCAGTAGAGCGCTTTCATAATGTCCCAGAAGTCACTGCGACTGTCTGTGACGAAGCTCTGTGACTACTTTGATGTCTGTAACTAATACGTAATGCCAATGATGTTCCGGATAGTCCTAAGCGACTGCTTGCGAAGCGAGATCAAGTGGCAATCGTGAGCTCTCCAGAGATGGGATGAATTAGTGGACATAAGTTGTCTTTTTTTAACCTAGCATCAGTAAAAAAAAAAGACAACTTATGGGCAAAGGCATCCCACTGCTAGGCAAAGGTCTCCCCAAATCCTTCCAGCCGTCTCTATCCTGCGCTACTTCGCACCAGCCTTCTTGGTATGCATCCAGATCGTCCCTACATCTTCTTTTGGGCCGGCCTGTCTTCCATTGTCTTAGACACTAAATACTAACATAGGTAATAGAGTAAATATAGAACAATGTAATTGTGTGCTACTTTAACTTTCTCTGCAAAATGTGTTAATTCTTAAAAGTTTATCATGTAATCTGTTGGTCATTTTATAACATTTTTAACTAGTGTTTATTCTAGTCTTCTATCTTGCATCTCATGGGCAAGCGTGTTCCATCTTAGGCCGCATCTTCGCTTTCCATCAGGCAAGCTGTCGTCAAAGGTATGCCCATTTAGCAATAAAAAAAAATTGACGCTATATCGTTCCTTGATTGGCGCAAGTCGCGTAGGTGTATACTGCGTCTGACGAATAGACTACTAAGGCAGATTGGCCAAGGTTTCATCTACTGGTGACATCTGTGCAGATGGAATTATAATCGACGATTAGGAATTGCATAAAGTATGCAGAATGTGTAATGAAAGAAAATGTCGGGAAGAACTTCTAGCTAAGGTATGTGAGGTATGTGTTATAGGAGGTATGGGTTAGCCAGTGGGCCTGCCTTAACGAAAGCTAGACACAAAGATTTGACTCACAGCGAAACGGAAAGTTTTAAGCGTTTGTAGATTTGTGTATGAAATAACTAGGTACATGTTTCTAGATGCCTTTCGCTGGGTAGATATATAAATATTTCAGGAACGGCTGATTCGATAATTGCTGATCTGATAATGGCTGATTGATGACAAAAACGGAACCATTATATTTCTTTAACCGTTCGTAACAGTAAAAATTTACTTTGCTTATCGGTAGTAATAATTTGTCTTGCATTTCAAGTGAATTTATAAAATGCAAATCTGCGAAGGAAAAGTACGCCAAAGATAATTCGTTTAATTAACCCATTGGATTCCCAGCCACATCGGTTCGCGTTTCCGTAATGATTTCGCACTCACGATGCCGATGGGTTAGTGCCATTTTGAACCGACTTAAAAAAAGGAGAAGGTTCTCTATTCGATTGTATTCATTTATGTTTGTTACCTCAGAACTCTATGATTCATGAACCGATTTGGAAAATTGTTTTTGCGTTGGGTTCAGTATAGCTACGAAGTGGTCTCAATTTCAGGGTTCAGTATAGCTACGAAGTGGTCTCAATTTCATCGATATTTGACCTTGGACTTCGAAGATACATTGATAAAACTGATTTTGTTTGATAAAACGTATACTTGTTAATGCAACATCTAAATACTAAACAATGTATTTAGTTGTGTAATCTAATGTGGTAAAATATGCGCTCATCAGTACTGCTGCTAGATAAGAATACATTTCTTGTACATTTCTTACCAAGACGCCATTGGTCATTGCATCCACCACCTACATTGCAGCGGTCAACTCCCGTTAATCTTTCCCCTAAAGTTCAGAGTTAACCCGATTAAAAATCCCAAGACCTTTAATTATTACATCTGTGGTGCGCTGATTCACAAACGTATCATTAACAATTCGCCGTAGCGATGGTATCGTGAACCCGCGATCATCGTCGGATCCGCGAAGAATTCCGACATCGCAGGGCTTGTGGAAACCGATTATTACAAAAAGAGCTTTACGTGGAATAATTTAAGGTCAAGAAGGAGCGTGATCTCGGCCCGCCGGATAAAAATTATTTATTTGCGTGGGGCGCGGCAATTAGGAGGGCGGAGCGCGTCTGCGCGCGCGACCCCGCGACCTGCCCGCGCCGGCCGCGCCGCCCGTGGTCACTCGTCCTGACACGGTGACGGCCCTACGAGAATTTCGAAATTGCATTCTTTTTTAATGTCTTCGGCACGATCTGACATTCTTTCATAAATTCCATTTTGTAGCGGTCCGTCCGCTCGTGAGTTGTGGAACTTTCATTGTGGAATTACGTCAATTAGTAGGTCAAAGTAGTGCGCAAGCATTACTGTGTTCCGGTTAGCCAACGAAATGACTGGGTATTATGAGACTTAAGAGCTAGTGTTTCAATGTGACGAGCGCAGTGCAGTGCCGCGCAGGATTTTACAAATCAAAGTTCTGGGTGGAAATATAACGACTTAAATTTAATGCGATCAGTTCTAAGCACTTTGGTATGTTACCTAACAACATCTTTCATTAGCAGAACGAAGTTTGTAAAGATGAACAAGACAATAGTAGTGGAGCGCTTCTACCTGATTTGACCAAAGAGTGGTGGAACTTTTTGCATCACCCTAGGTACCTATAAACAGAAGGTAGGTAATAATACCTACTTATGGCATTTAGGGCTGAGGGCTGATGATGTGTAATTAAGTAGGTACATGGATACGTAGTAATGTCATAGACTAGTTACTTGTAAGTTTATTATGAATTTTACAGTTCTCTGGGATAAATTCAGTTGAGTCCAGAAATGTCCCGAATTCTAATGACACAATTTCATTAAATACAGCAATATCACATGCTTCATTTTATTACAAAGTCGTCGAGTTATTCGAGATGCAATTACCGATACCGAGAGCGATACCGGCGCGATGAGCGCACGCGCACTCACGCATGCGCACGCCGCGCCCGCGCCGCTAACGCACCGGCCGATGAAATGTGGGCGGTGCGTGTAGAAATTAACCCGAAACCCGACCATACCCGGTCTAGTATCAGATGCGGGATTGCTCTTTACATCGTGCTTATTTTATTTCTGCTCATTTTGCTCTTTATGCTCGTTTTGCTGGTGGATGATGGTAACGATGGGAACTAGCCGTGACGACGGACGGCGACGACGTGGTACTTATGTATGAGTAGGTATCTATTCTACGCTCATCTGACGTACCTAGGTAGGTAAGATTGACTAAATTATAGGTACTTAATGTTACTTCAAAGACAGACACTTAGGTTTCCGTTAAATCTTAGTGATTTTATAAAATCGACCTAGTTTTTGCTATAGAGCCCAGCTAAATAATAGGTACCTACCTACCGACTATTGGTTATATACATTTTGATAAATTGATGCGGAAACATCAAAATATTTGTAAGTTACGCCTTGTTACTGTAGTGAAAATCTAGTATTCTACAGTTTTACTAGAAGTTTAATAAATTAAACACGTCCCACTAAAAAACTATTTGAATCCCATACCCAAAATATAACTTGAATCGCGCAAAACACAAAATAAAAACACCAAAGTTTTAGCTAGGTAAAAGGTGGTAAAAGCAACTCACTCTCTCTGAACCTTCTGAAGATGCTCTTCATCGTGTCACGTGACTGGTCCCGGCTGGCGGGAGGCGGGAGCAGCGTGCACTGCGCACTGGAGCCAGGTGCACCGTGCACCGCACACCGCGGCACGCGCGCTTCTCTTGCACGCGCCGCGCCGCTGCCATCGCCAGCGGGACACCGGCGTCACGCTTGGCTGGCCACGGCATGAGGTGGATAAACTCGCTCACTACGCCGTAAAGTTTACTTTGATCCAGCTGCCAGGATAGTGTGTAGTTTTTTATCTTTATAAGTATAGAGTATTCTACTGTCCATAATAAGTATTTATTTATATAAGTATTACTATTCATTTCTATGTATTATAGTTTTGCATTACGTATATATGTAGTTTATTTAAATAATTTATGCTTTTGTTTTTACGATAATACTTATTACGATATTTATTTTGTTTCTCTGTTAGTTTTTAACTTTTTGATGCACGTTTCGTAACTTTCTTTTACCGAAACTGGATAACTGTAGAAAATGCTTTAGCATTAAGTTCTCCTTTTGTAAATTACTTGTTATAGTGCAAACAAGAATTAAATAAATAAATACCTATGTGTAAGTTCAAATGAAGTACGGTCAACGACAAAAGCCGCTGAACAAGTATGAATATTTGATTGACTACACTTTCAATATTTATCTTGTATCTCAGAATGTTGCATTCAAAAAGTCTGTTAATATCCTGTGCAAATAAGGAAATTGCAAAAACTTGCATGTAATTTGTATATTTTTCGTGTTATTGACTATTGAAAGATTGTAAAAGCTCAGCTACTTATGTCACTGACTATCTACAGGCGAGTACCTACGTGCGATTTTCTAATACAGCTAGAGGGGTAGGTATATCCATGCACCAAGCGAGTACCTAACAATTATGTCATGAATTATTGAATGACTAACCTACACTGTTGGAAATAGATAAACTTGCTGACCAGCAGTCCATAAGTAAAAACGAGCAATTATAATATAAGGTGTATACATAGCATATACCCTACCTATGTACCTACCTTCTCCTTGATATATCTCCTTTCGATCAATAGATATAAGTACACCACCGTCTTTTGTCGTTTCACAAATCCTCTCCATCCAAAGGTTGTTTGGAAGAGATCACATATTAGCGATAAGACCGCCCATTGTTCTAATCCAATTTTAAGTTTTATTTTTATTTGTTCTTGTTATGTTTTTGGTGTACAATAAAGCGTTATCAATAAATCAATCAATCAATTCACCCATCTGGTATTTGTGCTTGTCTAGCGACCAACGACTCTATAGCCTATTCTACTATAAAGTATTTCATGACTAAATGTAATAGCACAGTAGGTAATCTTTTAGTAACTGGATTGATCTAAATATGGCACAGGTAATTGTAAATGTAGTGTCAAGTTTGCAAAGGGAGACCAATTTGCTGACTATTTTTTGTCGGTAGGTACTCATAAATAAAGAGAGATAGAGATAATGGTTTTGCTATGGTTTATAAGTTGATAGTTCCATGTTCCATAGCAAACAAATTACGTCTGTTTCTTCACAGTGAAGTAAAAAGATGGCATTATTTATTTTCCTATAAGTAATTAAAAAATACGCTTTCCGAAAGAGTAGATGCTATCAAGACTTTTAAAAAAGCACTAAACTATTTTGCAAGGCATCACAAAGTAAATATTCCACTAGGTGTAAATTTTCAAATCCTGAACTCCTAGTTATTTTAGTAGCTTTTAAACATTCACGAATTTTCGGTGCTCATATTTTCTCGACGTTGAT
This sequence comes from Petrophora chlorosata, assembly GCA_951640565.1. Taxonomy (NCBI): domain Eukaryota; kingdom Metazoa; phylum Arthropoda; class Insecta; order Lepidoptera; family Geometridae; genus Petrophora; species Petrophora chlorosata. Next base: position 3,252,060 of record OX621194.1, on the reverse strand, counting down.
ACCCGCTGTTCTTCTGTCTTCCCGTGACAACGATCAATGCAACTTGATCGAAACAATGTTATTTTTATTCAAATCTGTGCGCGAATTATAGACCCAATAATGTCATAAAATCCTAGTTACTTTGCTCTAAATTACGTAAAAAGTATCGGCATGTATGAGGGGAAATAAAATTGTGGAAATTATATTACGCACATAGGAGTACCTACTTACTCGAAACGAAAAAATAAACACACTACACGTGTGTGTGTAGTTTGCCTTACACGCGTAGGTATAATGTGCAATAGGTAAAGCTGCGTTTCCATCGGATATTCAAAGCAGTTAGGAATTCTAATCAATCATTTTTCCTTTTGTACATAACACCTAGGTACATAGGATGGGTAACAACAATGATCGAACTGTCCTTCGGTAGAGATCGGCTGGTTTTATAAGCGATTGTCCGGTCCGGAACGAACGATCTTGCTTAATTCGTTATTCTTATGTGCTCGGTCTACCCGAGAGCAAACACTCGTTCTGAACATTTGATAAGAAAGAAAGAAAAACCATTCGGCACACAAAAATGACAAACAAAAATAAAAAATCTTAAATAATAAATATATGCGCCGAATGGGCTGCTCAGCATAAAATGCCGAGAGTTCAAGTTGATAAGTTTGAAGCTTGCTCTGAAACCTACTATGCCCCTACGGCCAGCGGCTCTACGCTTGGCGAAGCAAGACTACACCGTGCGATATGCTTCGCAGAACCCGTATATTAAAAGACGTTCCTACTACTTACTCATATAGAAAACATCATTTCTTAGACTATTGTATTATATTATGTAAGTATCAGGTATTAGGTATTAGGTGACCGTATCGTCACTTAACAACAGGTGAGATAGCGGTCAAACGCAAGCTTATAAATAATAAAAAAAAAGAAAGTATCAGGTATACAGGTGTGGCTAAATTTTGGGATCTTCAGGGCTTTTGGGCTTTTCCTTTGCAGAGAGGAAGTTTGGTTTTAAGAAACAGCGTATCGCTCGAAGCGTTGCTAACAGCCTAGCCAAAGTACCTACAGCGGTCGTAGTGGTCACAACTTGGATAGGTGCCCGTTTTTACATCAGGGTCCTAATTTATGACAACTTGGCGATTCCTTGCTCCGAAATCTCGTCGATTCCTTCAGTCCTTCAGATTCCGTCGGGCATGTTGAACCGTAGGTACAAGTTGTTGTCTTAGGCCAAGCTGGATGGATGCCTTCGGGCGGTCGAAAGGTTTGGCGACACACCCACACGTGAGACGAAGAATAGGGGAATTTTATGACCAAAAAACAATTTTTTTGGATTTTGAAAAAATATATCTACAGTTAACTGAAACACATGATTTAGGAAAAAAACCACATGGGCTTAATCGATGCTATTTCCTATGGAATGTGTGTTTACCTTTTTGTATGGATGGATGGACGTCATCAATGTAGAGCTATGTGGTGTTAAGACACCACATAGCATGGTCAAGTGCCTATTAGAAAAAGTATTTTATTGTGATGGAACATAAAGGGTTTAAAACTGAAACGCAATGAAAATATGTAGTGTAATCCCGCTAAATATTATGTAGGTTGTTGTTAGAATAATATAATATGTATGGGGGTTGATTGCAAACGTAAAATGAATTAAAATTAAAATGTATATTATATAAATAGTCCCTCCGCTTTTTCTATAAATATGTATATTTAATAATAAACATGGTAATGAGTTTAATATTGTATATAAGAAAAGGTATATAATGTATTAATTTAGTAAATAATAAATAATGTTAAATAAAGAAAGCCCTCACAATAACCAAAGAAAACTAAATATTACTACGTACAATAACCCTCCTTGTACGACACGTGTTTCGCAGTCTGGACGAGGCATCATCAGGTGTCGACTCGCCGAACGCTCCTTAGTGGAACGAGACCACTAAGGAACGCTGGACGTTTCTCGTTCCAGCGTCGACAAGCGTCGCGAGTCGACACCTGAACCATTTAAGTTACAGGAAAACGGTTTTGTGAGACTATAAGTATAGGTAATTTTTTTAAGTTCGATATACTTACTAGCTTTCACAGATTTTGAAAACATGGTAAGCAATTTTGAGAATGGCCTTTTTCCCACTCCACTAGAGGATGAGTGCAGGCTGGATGATGATGATTTGGGTAGAATTATTTCTCTTTCGTGATGACCTTTTTCCAAATGACACCGAAACATCAAAAAAGTTTCAGGTGTCAAATTTATAATAATAGTTAATTACTTATGTTCATAGATGAAAATTGAAAATTGTACTAAGTTGTGGACCAAACATTAATTACTTCTTATCAAAAAGTATAATATAATAATTATCTTCTCATCAACACTAGAACAGAACATAATGGAAGAAGAAATTAAGGATGTTTCCCACACATCCACCGAAGATAGCTCCTCAGCTCCTTCGGCGGTGACCGCTTCGCGGATCAGTTTCATCTCCGATTCCACGCGGTTGCAGAAGCCCACTTTCAACTTCATGGAAAAACGGCATGCCTTCCTCGTGATTTCTCAAGGGGTCGACGTCACGCCCGACAATATCGTCGACCCTAACTATGTCACTATGGAGGACGTGTTCACTCATGCCGCCTACGAGACAAAATCGCGATTTAAGAGCGAAACCGGTCTCAAAATCTCCAAGTCAATGAAGGCGTTGTCCAAGTCCGCCACAGACGCGGGAATGAAAGTGTACGCGACTACCATCAACCTTGACGACATCCATATCGATTACACACTCAACACCGAGGAGGGATACGCTCCCGACGCGGCAGACTTGGAAATCGCACCTTCTGCTTTCTATCTGCCCAAAATGAACCCATTAACTTCGTACCCGCCCAAAATTTTCGTGATCATCAAAGAGACGGAGACTCATATTTTATTCGAGCTGGCGAGTTTCTCGTACGATAAAGGAACCGCGGAAGCGAACGCGATCGAAGAAGAAAATGAATATTACCAGTTCATAACAGTAGGTAAAGGCAGGAATCGTAAAATGGTAGGTGAAGAAACACAGACGAAGCAATGCGTCACGCAAACTCGGCACACGATGGCGGTTAGGCCGCAGAAGAAGAACGCGATGTCGTTTGCTTCGATGTGGGACATGCACGACACGTACGCTCAACTGGCGGAGGTGCAGGAACAGGAAGAACCAGACGAGATGGTATTGTACCAAACCGCTGCGTCTAACTTATTGCGCAAGAAAAGATTGAAAGCCTCCGACATTTCCTCCAGAAGAGGCAAAACATTTGCTCAGATATCAAATACGCCCCAATTTCTAGATGCCGTGCTTCTGACGGAGCGGGTTCTTGCTACTTTGGAATACGCAGATGCTCAAAAGAAATTCCGCGGTCTTATACAGATAGATCCACTATCATTAGATTTGATTTACATTTATTCCATGAAACCGCTGTGGACATTTGAATGTGAGACCACTGACAATAGACCGATTACGAGCATATCTTTCAATCCGAAGAATGAAAACATTCTTGCAGTGGGCTACGGCAAGTTCAGCTATGCGGAAACCTTCACAGGGCTTGTGTGCGTGTGGTGCACTAAAAATCCGTGCGTGCCCGAGCGAGTGTACAGGTTCCAAGACCCGGTCACATCGCTCTCCTTTTCCCATAAGAACCCGAACTGGCTGGCGTGCGGGTTCGCAAATGGCGATGTCCTCATTCTAGACATAACGTCATATTTCGTCAAAACAATAGCGAAGAGCAAACGCGAAACGAACCCTTGCTTCGACCCGATATGGGTGACGAATTGGAACGCGATAGACCGCGACAACGAGTACGTGATGACGGCATGCCAGGACGGGAGGATCAACAGGTTCAAGAGCACGAAGACTCACGACTTCATCTGCTCGCCGATGATGAGGATATCAGCGGTCGAAGGCAAGCTGAAAGGATTAGAGACCGCCAAGAACTGCCTGAAAGTAGACGTCCCAATCACGCGTTATCCAGCGGCGCTGTGCATTAAGTGGCATACAACGGTGGGGCACGTGTACCTAGTGGGTACAGACGAAGGATGCATTCACAAGTGCTCCACGCATTACCTCAACCAGCACATCGACGTGTATCGAGCGCACGCGGGCCCGGTCTATCAAATGGAGTATTCCCCTTTTATGAACTCACTGCTTGTATCGTGCGGCGCCGATGGCGCAATCCGGCTGTGGATAGAAGGAATGGATGACGTCATTATGACGCTGTCGTGTCCTGCCGCCGTCTACGGCATCGCCTTCTGTCCGATCAACGCGACGGTGCTGCTCTCAGTAAGCGCTAACGTTTTGTCCGTGTGGGACTTGCGGCGGAAGACACACATACCTTGCGCGGAATACAATTTCCCGACCAACATAGTGTTGACTTACGTAAAGTTCTCAGAGTCGGGAGATAATGTGTTCGTAGGGGACACTACGGGAAAGATTTCCACATTCCATTTGGAGGACACGCCAATCCCGCCATACTACCAGAAGAAAATGCTCGAAGAAGCTATCAAGAAGGCGCTGTGCACTCGTCCGCAGATGCTAAAACAATTGGACAAGCTAGAGAAGTTTCAGCAGAAACAGAAACCGCATAACTAGTGACACTAATATTACAAATGCGAAAGTTTGTGTGTCAGTGTGTTTGTTACTTCACGCTGTAATGACAACGGATTTGAGTGAAATTCGAAATGGAGATAGCTTATACTCCGGATTAACACAGGATACTTTTTATCCCGGGAAACCGCGGGGACAGCTAGTGTTTGTTAGCTTCGAACTGAGAAGCTTCAGGTTAGAACGTCTGTGATAATAATAATCATGATCAAGTTTTCTTTATTTTTTGTGTTTTTTTAATACCTATAGGTAGCTATCATAATCATGTTTCTTTATTATGTGGTAACGGTTACTTTTTTTTTTATTATTTATAGGCTTGCGTTTGACCGCTATCTCACCTGTTGTCAAGTGACGATGCGGTCGAAGATGTAGCACGCTCGCCTAGAAGAAACCTGTTCACTCTTGTCTTAAAGACACCCAGATTATAGCTAACCGGAAACACAGTTACAGTTACTATTTTATAATGGCAGTTAATCGTGTATTTCATTATTTATAGCAGCCCACACAGCCTCTGTGGTGTAGTGGTTGGGCAGGTTGGCTCAAATCACATATACCATTGAGGTTGCGGGTTCGATTCCCGCGACGGAACAAATGTTTGTGCACAGAAAAATAAAATGACCGTAAGCATTACTTTCGTGTCTGGGTGTTGTGGGATGGTCCTCATACTTCCTAGTTCCTTAGATACAGGAAATCCTAGTTAGGGGCCAGGATCAATGTTTGTGATCGTTGGGCGTATTTATTTATACTTAACTGCCCCACTGCTGCTTAGACCTAATTATTTTATAATACGATTATTTATTAATAAAGTACATTAAAACTTCTACTAAATTTTCTATGGTTTATTATTCTTACCATAAATTAAGGTACAAAACTTAACAGAATGTCTTTACATCGATAAATACATAAATATAGGTGCTATACCATACCTCAGTGGTATGAAGCTTAAATTATATACAAAAGGAGTACATTACACTAAGTTTTGGTTTGACTAGGCCCTCGAGAGTTTCTGCAGCTGGTATTCCTTCTTTAGTTCTTTTAGATTTGCCTCTAGTATTGCCACCTGTGGACAATATACACAATATAAGTTTTTTTAGTAGATCAAAGATTCTGAGGATTGTCTGGAAGAGATCGCTTTGAACGATAAGACCAACCATTGTGACACTAATATATTTTTTATTACAAACCCCGACAGATCACTATCTCTCCAGCCGATGTGTTGTAGTTCCGGGTTGAGTAAGTAGGTTGGCTCAAATCCCATACACTACTGAGGTTGCGGATTCTATTCCCGTGGCGGAACAAATGTATGAAACAGAAAAAAGCAAGCATTTGTTTGAACAAGCTTGAGGTAGTCCCATATAAATTTCATCGATATTCGACCTTGGACTTAGAAGATACATCAGAATTAAAGTCGGGGTGTTGTGGCCTCGTTGATAGTTTGTTGAAATAAATTCAGTTGATTTACTTTTTAGGAACTACTTACAAAAACTGTAATTGAGTCATGTCTGTTTATTGATCACTAGTTACGTTTAGGTACTACGTATAAAAACTGTAACTGAGTCATGTCTGTTTATTGATCACTAGTTACGTTTAGGTACTACGTATAAAAACTGTAACTGAGTCATGTCTGTTTATTGATCACTAGTTTCGTTTAGGTACTACGTATAAAAACTGTAACTGAGTCATGTCTGTTTATTGATCACTAGTTACGTTTAGGTACTACGTATAAAAACTGTAACTGAGTCATGTCTGTTTATTGATCACTAGTTTCGTTTAGGTACTACGTATAAAAACTGTAACTGAGTCATGTCTGTTTATTGATCACTAGTTTCGTTTAGGTACTACGTATAAAAACTGTAACTGAGTCATGTCTGTTTATTGATCACTAGTTACGTTTAGGTACTACGTATAAAAACTGTAACTGAGTCATGTCTGTTTATTGATCACTAGTTTCGTTTAGGTACTGCGTATAAAAACTGTAACTGAGTCATGTCTGTTTATTGATCACTAGTTTCGTTTAGGTACTACGTATAAAAACTGTAACTGAGTCATGTCTATTTATTCAGTACTAGTTGCGCTAGATGTATGTCTTTTTCCAGAATCTACATACTAAATTCCATGATAATGACAGCCTCTGCGGTGAAGTGCTTGCAAAAAAGCGCATGCTTTTGTTTCGTGTCTGGGTGTTGTGGGACCATGGTCTTCGTAATTCCTGGTTCCCTAGGCACAGGAAACCCCAGTTAAGGTCCATGATCTATGTATGTGGTTGGGCGTTTTTTTTTTTTTATATCACACGTCCTCTACCGGTGGGTAGTCTTGCGAAAGTTTGTGTGTAAGTGTTTGTGTGATAGCGCGTTTGTTACTCCGCGCTGTAACGGCTCAACAGATTTGAGTGAAATTCGGAACGGAGATAGCTTTTACCCTGGATTAACAAATAGACTACTTTTTATCAGGGGATACCGCGGGGCACGGCTAGTTCCTATATATGTGGTTAAAAAGGGACCCTAAGTTTGACCAGGCCTAGCGCGCTGCGCTGTAGGTACGAAGCTACAAGTACATAGCCGGACACCGACGGCGGGTCGCGCGTCGTTACACGTGCCGCGTCAGAAGAGATAAGAGCGGCGCGATAGAAAGAGAGGCGCTCTGTAGGTTAATATGACTGGTAGGTATGCAGCAATACGCGAGCTGAATTGAATTTTATTGCGTCATAGCAAGAGTCGCTATTTGTTTAAATTTCTTTGCGGAGTGATGCTTCTGTCACTTAGTATTCTGTGGTTTGACCAACCTCTTCAAACTTGAGTTCCTGTCGCGCGGCGCGGATGTAACCTCGGATGATGTTCATCTGTTCCAGCAGTGGACTGTCCTCGTCGTCTGCCTGCAGGTGGCTCTCGTAAGCTGCTGCTGTAATACAATGATCATCATCAGCCCATTGAGGTGGTACGTTTTATACAAAATTCAACCATTATTAACTTGTTAACCTAAATTCGAATAGGCAAAATTAATAAAATGGCACAGTTTATATCAGGGTTTCTCCGCGCGTTGCCGCTCGCGCTCATTCCGCTCGCGCTACAAACCCCTCCCCGCCTCTCACCGCTCGGCCCCGCGCCCGCCTCCTCCGCGCGTTGCCGCTCGCGCTCATTCCGCTCGCGCTACAAACCCCTCCCCGCCTCTCACCGCTCGGCCCCGCGCCTGCCTCCTCCGCGCGTTGCCGCTCGCGCTCATTCCGCTCGCGCTACAAATCCCCCCCCTCTCACCGCTCGACCCCGCGCCCGCCACCGCGCGCTGCCACTCGCGCTCATTCCGCTCGCGCTACAAACCCCTCCCCGCCCCTCACCGCTCGGCCCCGCGCCTGCCTCCTCCGCGCGCTGCCGCTCGCGCTCCATCCGCTCGCGCTCCATCTGTATCTGCCGCTCCGCTCGCTCGTACCGCTGCCGGCGGACCTCCTCTATCTGCGCCTCAGTCGGCAGCTTACGGAGTGACAGGAGATCTTCCTGCAACATTATTTAATAAACGACATATTTATACAGGCTGGAAATTTGAGAAGAGACATGAAGGGCAGCTACTTGAACAGTTGAAGTTACAAGGAAACATTCTTAGGAGACTACCCATATTTTTCTGTGTTATTTTAATATGCAATCATAGACAAAATAAATTCAGGCTCTGTTTTGGGATAGCATTCCGATGCTTGAAACCTTCTTGCTTGCTTAAAAGTAGTGATCAAATATGGTTTATAAAAGAAATCTGTAGCTACAATAAGATAGTTAATCTCACCTTGATATAATGCGCTGCAGCTTGCCTAATACTAGCCTGCAGCTTAGCTTGCCTCGTGCCGGGGTCTACGGGGAATGTGGATATCTGTTTGCTGAAGAAATCAATGTTCTCAGCTAGTTTGCCGACGCGGCCGCGCATGGCGTTCACGTCGGATAAGTTGTAGGTGGTCTCACCATCGAATAGGCTTTGACACATCTGCCAAAAAAATACACCAATAGGTATTCTAAACACTATGGGTTTAGAATATGAACTATATAAATTGGTCATCAGTAATTAAAGTGTACATATTGGCTGGCCATCAGTAATAACATGAATTGAAATGGAACAATAATCGTTTTAAATGGGAGAAAGGTATGGAGTGAAAACCGCATGATTGTTATTACACGCTAGAAAGTTGCACTAGTAAAGAGAAACTCTACAACCAAGTAAATGAAATGACTATGATTTACGTTTTATTCAATATTGTGAAGAATTGTATGCCGAATATGGTGGACTACTAGTCATACAGATTCAATTTTTCCTATAGATATTCCTACCCAAAATCGTTTGACATACCTTTTCATACATAGCAACCGCAGGCCTCGCCTGATCCATCAGGCTCCTCATTTGTTCATATGCTGTCATCATCACAGTCTTGGCATTCCGGCTGTCTTGCACTTGCTTCCGCAGCTCGATGAGGTTGTAGCAGTGCTCACAGAGTCGAAGGCCTTCCTTCTCTGTGGCTGCCTGCTCGGGGTGCGTTTGTGGAGCAGATGGGTCTACTATTGCTCCTGGAAATATGGAATTATCAACCTTTATTTTAAATGAAATGTTGGAGAGACTAAAGAAATGATCAGTGTTCTCATGTTACTTAAATAATAATAGTTTAGAATTATTTAATCACTATTGGCTCTGAATGCATGGAAAAAGGTTTGTATAAACCTATCTCTACTATTTTTTTGCCATCTTGTATTATTTAATTATTATTGATACTTCCGCATCCAAAAATTGTGAAAAATATTCAAAAATGTCTTTCTTGACCCAAAGAACCGAACCAGTAATCATCAATTTTATTAGATTTTAAAAAGTTTTGTGTGTTTCACAATTGATATAAAACGGCTAAGAACCACGGTCAAACAAAAAAAAAGGACTTCTAAAATGTTGAAACATGGTTGAAGTAATTTTAGATATTTACCGTGAGTCTGAGCCATTATTATATCAATTATTTTATTCCTGTTAATAAATCAGACACACTGTATCTTTTGTGCAGAGTTTAATTCAAATTCAAATTGTTTATTGCTAGAATGAATACATTTAACATGATATCTTAGTGATCTTGGTATAAGCAAAATGGAAAATTGTATGTCTTTTAATTTCACTTAATCAAAATGTTTGCTAAAGGGTTATCATTCCCTGTGATAGCAAAGTTTAATGTTTCATACCTGAGATAACAGTTGTATCATCGACTGGCTGCACATGAGGTTTTAATTAAGTTTTATAAAAATGTTACTAGCTACTTGCTTGTGACTTTGTGTGTGTGGGATCTGGTTATATCGCAAACCCTCAGGAACTACATGTTGAATTGGGATGAATATTATCCTATGTCCTTCTCCAGGCTATGGGCTATCCGTGTCATATCATCAACTGTTCAGCTGTTTAGTCGTGAAAAGGTAAACAGACAGAGTTACTTTCACATTTATATGTGGATTTATGAGTCTAAGCTGTCATTGCTAGATCTCTTTATTGATTGAAATTTTTATGAAATGAAATAAAAGTAATGCACATGACTTACTAGCAACATTTAAGTCGAGGAACACGGAGCATTCATTGCAGAGGATGGAGCCACAGAGACGGCAGTGATGCTTCCGTCGTGTGAGGTTAAATGCTTTAGCGCAACTAGGACATAGCTTCACAGACGATCCATCTAGCCATGGCACTACCTACAAATAGTAATATAAGATAACACAGCTTTCAGAAAGTAATCAGGATCCTTTATTAATCTTTCAAAGAATGGCATGGGCAATGGTGTCAGACTTATAATTTTTATTTCTTATTGTTATACTATCAAGGATAAGTGTACTTTTATCATAATAAGGCCTTGGCACATTTGAATTAGTGTTAAATAATGTGCTCAGAAAGAAGCAAAGGACATACATTTAATTGATAACACTTATAAATCTTCTTCATAGGTAATGTAGTCAGAAATTTTAGTTTTAGCTATTACAAAATTTATTTTTGGTCTTTTTACACTTGACTAATGATCAGGAAAAATCATATAACAAAGATTATGCAGGTTCCTGCTCCGTAACCAATACATTAGGGCTTATCAAATTGCTTACTTCCTGTTCATGTTGTTTCCTCTGATTTGGCTCAGGTGGCATATTGCACACAAGTTTGTCCAGCCGTATCAGAAGCTTGTTGGTCTCCGTAGCGTATCGTTCCAGTCTCGCCGACCTCACAGCTTTGAAATAATCGCTGGAGCTTCGGGAAACTCCTACTGTCTGCTCCTCACTATCATAATACTGCTCTTGGTAATTGAACTTAAGCGCCTTGTCAAATGTTTCGAGCAAATCTGAATCTTTGTCGTTAAGAATTATCTTTTTCGCTTTACCAAATATTTCCTTCAGAGACCTGAGAACGTCCTGCTCCTCCTGGTGAAGACTCTCGAAGTGGCTCGTAAGTTGAGACGCGGATTTTAGGTCTGCCTTGCATATTGGGCATAGGAAACCCTCTAGTATTTCGTCGTCGTTAACTGCTGCCATGGTTTGGGAGTTTATTTCTAAGCGAACATTGCTAATTACTCATTATTTATCGCAAAAAGAAAGTAAGAAATAAAAGAAACACCCATTTCACAACACTTGCCTATTTATTTGCGTTTGGTTTTTACTTTACGTTTAGGTATTTGATTCAGCGATTTTTGTTGCTCTGTTTAGAGCTCGTCATTAAAATTTGGTATTCAAAATTATGAAATTGTTTTTGGAAAAGAGAATCCAATACTACGTTATCTTGCAGTTCCAATGTGTTCCAATCAAGTTCTCTTATGTATCTTTTAACTCTAAAATTAAAGCGAGGCGGCCGGCGGCTGCGGCTGCGGACTGCGGTGGGACGATGCAATCCAAACATAAATAAATGTAAACAAAACGCAAGTGTCAGTGCGAAACTCGATATGTCATTGTCATTGTGAAAGCTACGTTTTTCTTCTTTACACATGGCTTCGCACGGTTTGTGCATTAACCAAGGAGCTTTTTAACTAAAAATATTTCCACCAATGACGAAAGAAAATAAAGTCCTTGGCATAGCAAGTACGAATTTGTTACAAACTATATAAACTTCAAGTAGTGTTGAGCACATGGAAATATAATAATAAAATGAAGCTCTTTGTTTGAGGGTCATCGGCACATTTATAATAGGTCATCGACTGCATGCCGGACCCTCAGGACCCTCGACGTTTCGGTTACGTTCCTCCGTCACGTATCCACAGCGCTTAAATTTCTCAATGAAAACGTGTGTTATGTTTGCACTCGTTTTGTATAGGGTTCATCTGATATCTTATCTTATTTTATAATATCTGCTAAAGCCATGAAACTCTATGTCTATCTCTTTGGCTAAAGCGGATCAAGCACATATACTCATTTTAAGTAATCAGTTATGGGAAAAGACATCTACATTGGGTCGACACCTATTCCCACAGTAGAGAAGATTAAATATCTAGGTTCCATGATCACAACAGATGCCAACGTCGATGCTGACGTAACTCACAGAATCAGCGTCGCGTGGCAAAAATGGCGGTCACTTACAGGTGTACTGTGCGACACACGTATTCCCATAAGAACAAAGGGTAAAGTTTATAAAACGGCAGTTCGTCTGGCGCTATTGCATGGATCCGAATGCTGGACAACCAAAAAGACGCATGGACAAAAGGTACATACCAACGAAATGAAGATGCTTAGATGGGCGGAGGTGTAACTCGACTTGATAGAGTACGTAATGAGTTTATACGAGGTAGCTTTAAAGTTGCACCAATCGTGGATAAAATCACCGAAAACCGCCTCAGATGGTATGGACACGTTAAAAGACGAAAGGATCATATTGTGGTACAAGTTGCATTGAACCTACCGGAACACAGGAGAGGTAAAGGCCCGCCATCGACCAGCCTCTTTAGCACGGACCGGAGACAAACATTTTATTCCCTGATTTATCCATTTTTTGTTGGTCGAAACTGGATAAACCGGAGGATAAATTGTTTTGTCTCTGGTCCCTGCTAAGGGGGCTGGTGGTCAAATATAAAAAGACCAAGCAGGCCCAATTGCCAGAACCGACAACCCAAGACAGATTAACTTGGCACAGAAAAGTAAGCAGGCCCGACCCCAAATAACGGGACCAGGGACGGAAGAAGAAGAGTTATGGGAAAAGACAGCTTTTATTCTTTACTATCTTAAAATAAAAATAAAACCCAAGACTACATGATTGTTTTCATATATTCAGTTACTTCAGTGAACAGCTTGTTTAACTCTAGCAGAGTCTCCTTAGTTTCCGGCCAGTCCTGCTTCTCAGCCGCCCTCATCACGGCCTGGCCGGTAAGTCGCGCGGACGACAGCTGCGAGTTGGCTTGCAGAATATCTTTGTCCTCGCACTCCTGGCGAGCTTTGAGGCTGTGCTCGAGAAGCGCAAACGCTAGCTCGATGACTTTCTTGCACGTGTTGGGACTGTTGGACCAGTTTCCACTCTGGAAAAAAAGGATTATAAATCATAATCAAACCCGCGTCGCAATATTTCCTAGGCGCGGGAAGGGCTTTGTCCAATTTGAGCTACCATGGTCTCCAAGTTGAGATACTTAGGGCCAGCGTTAACTGGCAACTCTGAAATCCACTATGATACTCTGATGTCGTTCTCAGAGCATTGAAATAGTTATATACTTTATTTTGATTAGAATAAGTTCAAATATATTTTATTGATAAAAATCTTATGCCGTGCCGTTCACCGGCCGGTTTTATTGATCCTACCGACTGCTCCAACAGAACAAATGACGTCACTCACCTGCGTGTAACCCCTATATGCCTTCAGCAATCGCTGTGCTCTGAGTAAGTGCGTAGGACTGATGTCAGCATACAGCTGCCAGATCTCCGGCTTGTTTTGATGCACTGATGTTATCCTACCGAAGAGTTCCAGCACTCGTTTCTGCAACCTGAAAATTAAGTTATTATTAAAGGCTAGCTTTTCCTGGCGACTTCATCAGAATAAACTACATAAAAAGCCCATAGTCGAGACATCACAAGACCACTTTTTTAAATCTCTCTAGTATATGACTGGACCAACTACGGAGGGGTCAAACTGTATCTTCGTTGTTACTCAACCGATTTTAATGTAACATACCACTCCCTTTTGTAGTGAATTTATCTACGGAACCTTGAAATCTCGAAGTTTTAGGTAACAAATGAACAAAGAAGAAACAGACAACAAATCTAAAATAAAACAAAACAAAAACAGGTGAGTTTTTGAACAGGGATCTCTATGGCAACTTTACCCTAACAGTTAGAGATGGAATAATTTGTTGTTCATGTTCAAGTGATTGTGTGTACGTACCTGCCGGCGCCGTGTCCGTCCGCGTCGCGCACGTCTCGCAGCACGGCTCGCAGCAGCAGCGCCGCGTGTACTGCACAGTACGTACCTGCCGGCGCCGTGTCCGTCCGCGTCGCGCACGTCTCGCAGCACGGCTCGCAGCAGCAGCGCCGCGTGTACTGCACAGTACGTACCTGCCGGCGCCGTGTCCGTCCGCGTCGCGCACGTCTCGCAGCACGGCTCGCAGCAGCAGCGCCGCGTGTACTGCACAGTACGTACCTGCCGGCGCCGTGTCCGTCCGCGTCGCGCACGTCTCGCAGCACGGCTCGCAGCAGCAGCGCCGCGTGTACTGCACAGTACGTACCTGCCGGCGCCGTGTCCGTCCGCGTCGCGCACGTCTCGCAGCACGGCTCGCAGCAGCAGCGCCGCGTGTACTGCACAGTACGTACCTGCCGGCGCCGTCTCCGTCCGCGTCGCGCACGTCTCGCAGCACGGCTCGCAGCAGCAGCGCCGCGTGTACTGCACAGTACGTACCTGCCGGCGCCGTGTCCGTCCGCGTCGCGCACGTCTCGCAGCACGGCTCGCAGCAGCAGCGCCGCGTGTACTGCACAGTACGTACCTGCCGGCGCCGTCTCCGTCCGCGTCGCGCACGTCTCGCAGCACGGCTCGCAGCAGCAGCGCCGCGTGTACTGCACAGTACGTACCTGCCGGCGCCGTGTCCGTCCGCGTCGCGCACGTCTCGCAGCACGGCTCGCAGCAGCAGCGCCGCGTGTACTGCACAGTACGTACCTGCCGGCGCCGTGTCCGTCCGCGTCGCGCACGTCTCGCAGCACGGCTCGCAGCAGCAGCGCCGCGTGTACTGCACAGTACGTACCTGCCGGCGCCGTGTCCGTCCGCGTCGCGCACGTCTCGCAGCACGGCTCGCAGCAGCAGCGCCAGCAGCTCCACGTCCTCGTACTTGTGCAGCAGGTCCAGCAGGCGGTGCACTCCCCGAACTACGTCTTCGAAGTGCCCTGTATCCATGCTCACCATTATCACGTTCTCCCACAGCTGGAACGTGACAAACTTCGTTTTAGCGGATGGACAGAAACGCGATGGTTTCAGCTGGATTTGATAGTCTAGTCAAGAAATGAGAGCTGGCATTCGCAGTTGGTGAATTTTTTTAGTGATGAGATTAAATACAAACAACGTGGACATGGTGAATAAAATTTGGTTGATTTAACGTCGCCAAATTTTATTACCCTGTGTTGAAAATGGGTAAGTTTTAAATACTTTAGCAAGGTTAAAAATACTCTGGCGAGATTGAATAAACTTTAGCCGGGTTGGATACAGCATAGCAAGGTTAAATAAGTACTTTAGCGAGGTTGGTTACTACTTGACGAGGTTTAAATATACCTCGGCGACGTTGCTTACACCATGGCGACGTTGGATACGCCGTGGCGAGGTTGGTTACACCATGGCGAAGTTGGATACACCATGGCGAGGTTGGATACACCTTGTCAAGTTTGGTTACACTATGGAGAGATTGAGATACACCTTAAATACACTGTGGTGAGATTTGTGCGATAAAGAAATCTGCACCAACAGCATTGCTAACGTGTTGCTGATCCTGTACACGGAAGGGGAAACGAAATTAGGAGATAGAAGATAGAGATCAAGATCCTTACCTTCCAGTTATCATAGTTAAACTTCAACGCCTCCATAAGCGCCCTGTGAGCACGTCCCTTGTCCCCCTGGTTGAGATACACTTTGGCGAGGTTGTTCCACGCCTCGAAAGAAGCCGGCTGTAGGTAGGTGTAGCGACGGTACGCCACCGCTGACGTTTCCCACTGCTGGGTCACTAGGGCAGCGTAGCTGGAGGGAGTTTTCAGGTTACAGACAATCGAGCTCAGTTGAGAGGCATTAGATTGGCATTGGATACAAGTATAATGCACACGTTATCGATTCGTGTCAGCTTCTGTGGTGTAGTGGTTGGGCAGTTTGGCTCAAATCGCATACACCACTGAGGTTGCGGGTTCGATTCCCGCGACGGGAAAAATGCTTGTTTATAGAAAAAAACCGCAAGCATTTGTTTCGTGTCTGGGGTAGGACCATGGTCCTTACCTGGTTCCTTAGATACAGGTAATCACAGTTAGGGGCCAGGATCTATGTATGTGATCTTTGGGCGTATTTATTATTATTTCTATAGTTAGCAATGCTCGTCTCTAGATTTAAAGTTGTAGACAGTTGGAATCGCTGAGATATGATTGTTTAAAACGAATAAGGTTACAAGACACTTTAAATTGTGCGTCTGATGGTAGGCGCCAAACATCAACAGACGGGTTCACACCGACCGATACTCCAACACGTGCGGCAGAATCACGATACAAACGCGCGGTCGGTGTGAACTCGTCTCGCCCGATCCAAACGACAAAAAAGAGATAGATAGATGATATATAATGATATATACGTTCTAAACCCATCCGATGATTGGGTTACGTCGCTTACATAATTCATTCTATTCAACCTGTTGTTACGTACGTTTTTTACCTTTTGTTACCTACCTACTTTTATTTCGTTATGTACCTAAATGTATAATTTGTTTTGTTATGTAGGAGTTCAAAATTCTTAGTTTTAAAATTATATATTTCATCGGAGACCTATAATTGGCTGTATTTTTATATATTTAAATAAGTTACTATTGTTTTACAAGAAGTGCTGTTGGTATCTCAAATAAATAAATAAAAAAAATATGAACGCTTTATTGCAAACATTAAATAGGTACGTAACGTAGGTAGCAACTAGTAAGCAATCTGTCCAAACGAAGCAAATGTTTGATTGTGGATCGGGCGGTGTGGATCCGGTTAATTAATTGTTTTGCAAAAAGTCCTTATTACACTATCGTCAGCTCTAAAGTCATGCAATCTTGCTGGATATCGTTCAGGTTAAAGAAAAGGTTGAAATTAAATATTTCCAAATACTATAACAAGCTAATTTTAGTAAATTTAAGTTTAAAAACCCCCGACACAAAAAAACTATAAAAAGTAAAAAACGGCTGAACCGATTTTGATAAAACATGTCTAAGAACCACCGCTAGAAACCTACTTTCAAATAAAAAAACCGCATCCAAACTGTTCACGTTTAAGAGCTACGACGCCACAGACACACAGTGGTAAAACTTATAACACCCCTTCCTTTTTGCGTCGGGGGTTAAATACTTGATTAAAGTAACAAAGTTTATTTAAGTACCTACCCAAGCCTCAGCCACACGCCCTCCTGTATGGAATTGATTTCGACTGACTTCTCAAAATGTGGAATGCATTCTTCGTACTTCTTCCTTTCGAACAGGAAGTTGCCCCAGTGCCTTTGAGCTCGGCTGCTTTTGAAGTTTGAGAACTCCCACGCTTTCTCGTAGCATTTTACGTTATCTGTATAGGAAATATACATTTTAAAAATACATCCCTTACACAAATCGATATATCAATGTGCGACAGATTCAAATTTATAGAAATAATTTAATAACAAAAAATAAATATTAAAAAAAACCCACATCAATGCGTCTTCGAAGTCCAAGGTCAAATATCGATGAAAATATGGGACCACTTCGTAGCTATACTGAACCCAACGCAAAAAGAATTTTCCAAATCGGTTCATAAATGATGAAGTTCTGTGGTAACAAACATTAAAAAAAACATTCAATCGAATAGAGAACCTCCTCCTTTTTTTAAGGTCGGTTATAAAAACCGACTTCAATTCTGATGTATCATTCGAAGTCCAAGGACGAATATCGATGAAATTTATATGGGACCACATTGTACCTATACTGAACCCAACTCAAAAAGAATTTTCCATATTCGTTTATAAATAACGGAGAACTGAGGTTACATACATTAAAGAAAAAACAATCGAGTGGAGTACCTCCTCCTTTTTTGAAGTAGATTAAAGAGACTTAAATGCGCATATCAGCCTACTTATGAATGAAAAGGTACTTCGTAGGTACTATAAAATGAAATCAATCAATCAATAATTATAATATTCTGTGGCGACGCCTTGAACTGCCACAAGAACTCCAGAAGTTAGAACTCTTGCAGTGGGATCGCCGAACATAGTATTCATATGTACCTGTAGCGTCTCCCAGAAGGCAGTAGAGCTTTACGGTTGGTTTGTTGTCGATCTGCTGTTGAATTATCTCTGCCGCCTGAAAATTGTAGTATTAATAACAAAATAATTAATTTTTAGAAAAAAACATAAACCGACTTCAATGTATCTTCGAAGTCCAAGGTCACACATCGATGAAATTTATATGGAACCACTTCGTAGCTATACTGAACCCGACGCAAAAAGAATTTTTCAAATCGGTTCATAAATGACGCAGTTCTGAGGTAACAAACATAAAAAAAAAATACAGTCGAACAGAGAACCTCCTCCTTTTTTGAAGTCGGTTAAAAACGGCTTCAATTCTGATGTATCTTCTAAGTTCAAGGTCGAATATCGATTAAATTTATATGGGACCACATTGTAGCTATACTGAACCCAACGCAAAGAATTTTCCAAATCGATTTATACATAAATGACGGAGTTCTGAGGTTACAAACATAAAAAATACTATCTAATTGAGAACCTCCTTTTTGAAGTCGGTTAAAATATTGCAGTCATTTAAATTGCTAGAGAAAACATTTAAATGGCATAGCTTACAACAATAAAATTAAAAACAATTTCCAAACATTGTTTAACTCAAAGTTCATAGTTCTTTATTTCAGTTTTGTCGTCACAGACGCACTTATGAACGTCAATTATTACAATGACTCTACCACCGTATCGGAAAAAGAACCACTACTCAGAAGATACGGCAAGAAACTGAGGGGCATTTATTTTTAGAACTTTTGTTACAATATTTTATGTTTATTTTTGACAATATTATTTTTTTATGTGCCAGTTGGCTACTTGGCAGAAGCGGAATGTTCCATGCATGTTTGTCTTCTATGTAATTACTAACTGTATAGTATGCTTTTTTCATTAGAATATTTTTCACACTCAATTTGAATCTAATTTCTGTGAGCTCCGTTATACATTTTGGAATTATATTGTAAAAACTGACAACTGAACTAAGTGACCTTATGCCGCAGCTGCAGTACAGTGTAGCAGACTATGACGTCCTCCCACAGCTCTAGCCTCAGATACTCTTCCAGCGCAGCCTTCACCAGCCCGAGGGATACGTACAGGTCGGCCAGCTGCTGCCGCCACGTCCACGCGGGCTGCAGACCACATGCCCAAAGGTAAGATAACCTGCGGAAAACGAAGCAATTTTTTTTTTCTTGATTCTAAATTTTGTTTTTTATTTATTTATGTACCAAATTTGCAATAATTCACTGTACAATTAAATGACAATATATGATTTACACATACCATGATTTGATACTCGATTGTCGGTGGGCCCCAAACTAGGCTAGGCCTGTATCTTGGTTTATTTATTTATTGGTGGTAAGTTTCTCGTATGCGAGAGGCCGTCTGGGTGGGTACCACCGCTTTGCCAGTTATTCAGCTGCCAGGCAGTAGTGCGCAAGCATTACTGTGTTCCGGTTTGAAGGGCATTGTAGCTAGCGAAATTACTGGGCATTATGAGACTTAACAGCTAATTGTCTCAGGGTGACGAGCACAGTGCAGCACCGCGTAAAGCAAGGTTCTGGGTGGTGCTGTTATTGCTATGGGCTAGCGTATTGCTTGCCATCAGGCAAAAGGCCAGCGGGTCCCGTCATTCAGTTACATAAAAAAAATGCCGTTTGAGATATTGTACTATTAATTATCTTCTCTCTCTATGAGAGAAGGCCCGTATCCCAGCAGTGGGAACGTGATGAGCTGATGATGATGAACTATTAATTAAGTACTCGTTTTCTGAGGTTTAAGTCACATTTGAATAATTAATTCTTGTTACAAAATTAGCTTTTAAGTCTAAAGACTTCATCAGCCTATACCTACCGTAACTACACCTGGTGAATAATTATAAACCTATGCTCTCTTTGAGAATAGGGCTTTATCCCTCACACATAGACACGAATAGATTCTGTACAAACAGCAAAGACAACACACAGATAATTATGACGCGCTTTTTTTAACCGACTTCGAAAGGAGGCCATGTCCAAATAGGAAAAGCACGGCGAGCGCGTAAATAGCAGCGGGGCGCCTGCCTTGAAAAAAGAACGTGCTGGTATTGGGCTGGCGGGCGACTCCAAAAATATATCATTTTTAACAAACTTTAAAGGACGGAGACGGGGCAGCCTCGTGAAGTAACTCATTCTTATATCATGCTGAGAGGGGCTGGATTATTTATGGATTATTTAGGTGTTAATATTGTTTACTGCATTGTAGGGATCCCTTGACATTACTCATCTTTTGTTTGTTTGGCATTATACAGAATGTGTTTACTTTTCTATTATTTACATTAATAATGTTATTTTGTTATCTTAATCCCAACATTTCGTTACATGTATATCTATTTGTGGTCAACGATGTTGGTTTCACTTATATTCAGATTTTTATTTTTAAGTCTGTTAATTAAGTTACTAGTGAAAATGTTTGCAGAACCTTCAATAAATAAAAAAAAAAAATTCACGCTTCTGTGAAATACCAACATAGAAACATGTAGGTCTAACTAATTAGTTTTGAAGATAGTTTTTAATTATATTTTGCAATGTTACATTACCTAGTAGTGCCTTGTGCGCCAGTCTTGTCATTGACAATGGTCTCGCACTGCAGCATAGCTCTCTCCACAGTCCGTTTGTGAGTAGACTCAAGTTTGCATCGTATGAGCAGGGCGGTGACTCTTGTAGCCCATGCACCCTTCTTCTGCGTCAGAACAGCTTCGATGTACGGCTGAAGCTCTTCGTTCATCAGCTCATCTCGCGCTTGTGACTTTTGGAGGTACTGACTGCAAACGAACAAAAGTTAAACATAAAATGAGAAAACTTTTGCACATTTTATAAGGTTCTTTACAGTCAGTCAAATTTAATCTTGCTTGGAAATTCTTCTCACACCATTCATGGTGTGGGGACTTCAGGGTTTTTTGACTCTTTTGTCCTAGATTCTTCTCCGACCATAGCGATGTGCGGGTCTATTGGGGGGGGGGGGGATTTGTTACTCTGTGGTGAGTCTTTAGTTGTTGACAACCGTGTGAATAGCACTCAGCGGTGGCCTTGACCCAGGTATCATTTATTGCCTGGGCGATCAGGCCCGAGTGAGACCCTGGGTTGCCCAGGGGAGGCCTAGTGAGCCGATCAGCGACTTAATTATAATTAACGATTAAATTGAGAAATTTAATCTTAACAAGGATGTACCATGATATACTTTTAACCTGCCATGCACCATACGCACATACGGTTACAGTTGTGCGTCAGGATATATAAGATTATTTCAACTCGCGAGTGGTTAAAACCTAATGAACATGTGGGATACAACCACATAAATTCAATGTTTCATTTTTATATGTGTGTAAAAGACAGAGTAATCTTGTAAAAGTAATCAATGTAACTAAGATAATTACACAGTTAGCAAGCACAGTGTCTGCTCTAAACTCGGCAGCTCAGCTTGGCTGATCTTGTTGCTGTACTGGATTTTGTTGAGCCTCACTTCATCCTCCAATTCTACCTCCGGTGGCAGTTCTGAGGTACCATGACTCTCCTCAGCCGAAGGTCGTTCGATGCTGCTCTCCAGTTCACTGGATAGTGCAAGCTGGGGTAATGAGTTCTGTTGGAACTTTGTCCGTTTGCCGAGAACACCTGAAATTTAGATAGCTCTGAATTAACTCATTTTGTTAAGTAATACCGCTTGCATATTAAATATCATACATTTCTAGGGTATGTGAAATATGAATCCTGACAGGATTAGAACCATTGACTTATACCCGGCAGGTGCGATGACCACTATGCCATCTGATGCCATGCCATGAGGTCATGTATTCATGGCCTTAGATAAATTAGTTTCAATTAGTTTCAATTAGTTTTAATTAGTTCAAATGTATTCTTACTTTTAATCTAGAAATAGGTGTTGAAACTAACTTTGATATACCACTTGCAGTGTAATTAGTCTCTTTTCAGCAAGAGCATACTGCATCTGTGTCACAAAACTCGTAACTCATAGTATTATAGTGTAGTATGGGTACCTGTCAACTCCAATTTAAGTCCTGCAATTTCTCTGGCTCTTATCAAATACTCCTCTGTCCCTTGTACTCTTCCATACACCAGATAGGCCTGTGCAATCTCCAAGCTCAGCAGTATCTGCAGGCGAGGACTATCTTTCAAATTCGTCAACTCGTTAGACAGCTTTGCCATAAGGAGCTCCAACTCCGAGTAAAGGGAAGCACTTGAGTCTTCCAATGCCCGCTGGTGTACTACTTTACTTCGGAAGTACCACCACAGGTGTAACTGAAATTAAATTAGGTAAAAGTTAATTTTGTGTTTTTTTTTTATTACTTGCTAACAATAATTTGAAGGTAAAGGTATTATTTTTAACAATAACTATGTACAATAAAGAATACAATTTATATGTATTTTTCATGTTGTAAGCCATCAGCTGATTGGCTGATTCCAAAAATGAACCCTAATGAAACAATAGGGAATATGCATGTATATTATTAATGCACAAATCAATTCATTATTGAATACTATTAATGAAAAAAAATTAACAAATTTTACAACATTATTTGTCAATAAAATAACTAAATGAAAATTCTAATCAATTTAAATCAACCTAAGCACGCCATTTGCGAGTGACGTCAAAATGTGGGAACCTAGGATCTCCTCATTGGTTCATCTATGCTACATGTGTATGTATGTGTGTCAATAATTTACCAAAAATAAGAAACATTGAAATACAAATAAATTACGCAATTAATAATAATAGTTATATCACTACTAAATGTTTACAGGAGTAATCTATCATAAAAAGTAATTTCCAGATTTTTCGACAACACATGCATATTCCCTATTGAACTGAATTGTTCCCTCGCAAATCAATCCATATCCACTTTTTCAGTAAGTGGCATAAATTCTTCAGTGTTACTGTTACTGACAGTGATAAATGAATATGAATATTGAGCTCACCAAATTCTGTTCAATACCACACAAAGCACCGAATATCTGACTAGATAAGTACAGCAGCTCTGGATACAAAATGTTTACATAAATAGGCTCGGAATCTTTCTGCAGTTGAACACTGGCATCAACATCTTTCGGCCACTCAGCACCCAAGTAACACTGCAAATCCAACTTTTCAGGATGTGGGTTCCAATTCTGGTCGCAAAACGTAAGGAATGCACTGACAGCCAAATGAAGAATCTTTTCATCTGTTGCTCCATCATTTTTGATGTTTTTTAACTCTGATGTGAGAATTTCTGTCTCGAGTCCAGAAGATATCAACCTCTTGCATAATTCAGTATCTTCAATAGACCAATTGTTGTTCCATAACTTTTGAATTATTTCATTGCCTGAAAACATGTATTAATAAAAATAAAACTATAAAGAATTAAAAATTAATTATTCTATAATATAATAGACACACAAGGAAGGGTTAGCTTAGTGTTTCAGATTATGACTAAAGTCGAGTCCCAAACTAGGCGAAAGCCTGTGTCTTGGGATTCTGAGATATTTTAGGTTCTATTACACACAATCACATATTAACTTAAGTTTTATTATGGTAGTTAGTTTAGTTTTAGTAAGTAGAGTGTAGTTTGTTTCCAGTAATATAGGAAGTGGCCCGTTAAAAAAAAAGTATTATAATGTTAACACATATAGTACTTCTGAATTCCAAGGCTTACTACTATATATAATGAAAAACTTAGCTAAAATTATGATTTATTGAAAACATAACCTTACTTGAATCAATTGTATTTTCGTCAAAATTGCACATATACAACACAGACTCGGGCAACATGATGCAAAAATATTAAGAACTCTTAATGGGTAGAATATTAATTTGAAATTGTTTGTTTACAAGTGAATAAAACACATGTTCATTTGCAAACAACCTGACTTTCAAACAGACATTCAGTTCAGAAACACAAAACAATAGGTTTTGACATTGAGTGAGACCTCAATGGGTTTTGAGTTGACATTTGACATTGAACAAATAAAAACTATGTCAATGTCAATTTTTTTTTTAATGATTGCCCGTGCCCGGGCAGGCTAAAGTCTCTAGGACCATACCGCCATGTCTTACGTAGTTTTTATTTCATAGTTTAATATTCCATTGATTATACTTTTATTCAGAATGAGGGTCAACAGCAACAAGCCAGACCCTCTCCTAGTGCTTCAATAAAGTGGTGGAACTTTATTCAAGCTCTCCATATGCACATTTTCGGAGAACATAAAAAGTAATGTTTTCTCTATTTTGTTTCATTTGCCTACACTCGTGCACGTTTACGAACACATAATGGTTTATATTCCACCGACATTACACATGATCACTCGAAATAACACTTGTTTGGAAAATAAAACAAAATCGAACTGTATCACTTTTTACTTCCTGCTAAAGTCTTGTCATTTTGCTTGAAAATTAACACAAAGACATAAAAAATATAAAAAAATAACCAACTAATTAATAAAATTATGTATTTTCTCGATTATACTGAAAAACTTCGATACTTTATCTGAGCTGAAAATAAAGTTTGAAGCTATTGAGTCAAAAGGTTTGGCTGTACCTACTTTTTGGCGCAAAATTAAGGTACTAATTAATCATTTCCATTTCAGTATTCATTCTTATTAGCATAGAAGTAGTAGGTTGTAGTAGTTATTGCCTAGACTGCTTTTCTCTTTACGTTTTGAGATATACATGTGGATGCATAATTGTTTGCCAAAAAGAATGTAACCACTACGTTTATTTTTGCAACCGACTAGTCGTCAGTCGGCTAGTCAACCCTTCTCTAGACATTATGCTTTGGATATGCTCAAAAGGTTCAAAATACCGTCATTGTTAGCAGTAGCGCTTTTATATAGTGTAATGAGTCGGATACAAAGAAGTAAGATAAGAACTAATTTAGACCTTGATGGAATATTTTAAATGTAAAGAAATTAAACACAAAATCACTGTCTCTTTTTTCAATTTTAAAGGTTTGACCAAAACCAAGTCTTGATTTTTAAGCCTGCATTTCATTGTCTTGTATTGTATTTGATTCACTGATTTTTAAATAACTATTTATCATCAACAATTCTATATAGTTTTGCAACAAATGGCAACAATTTTGATATTCCTTACTTCAAAGATTTAATATAGCCTTACTTCATATGGTAGTGGCGACATCTATGATAAGCTATGAGTCTTCTTTTCTTTATAGCTCTCTGTGGTGTGATGTGTGTCAGACACCGCAGATCTTTAGTATTATTATTCTGTGCCGCAGATATAAAACTATATGCTATCTGTGACTAAAACTAAAATCCTAAAATGGGTGACATGAGTGTATTTTTTTAGGTTATGATTAAATAAATAGGATTTTTTGTAGAAATAACAATAAACTTAGCAAAATGAAATTAAATTTTAAAATGGAAGCGGCATTAATTGTTATAACATCAGTTTTGTGTACAATACTACTTCTAAAAATACTAAATAGATTAAGGTAAGTCCAGTAATGTGAGGTTATGTCTTGCAGATTTCCCGCCCGATAGTAAATTAAAAATGTATTATTTCTTTTTGTAGGTCGGCTTTACCTTGGCGCGTCAACTGTTGGTTTTGCAACAGTAATAGTTGGGTAAAATATCCAGATCATAACAGCTGGACATGCCCAAAATGTGAACAGTACAATGGATTCACAAAGGTACAGTTATTTTTTGTGCATTAAAATCCCTTTTTCCTGTCAATAGCTTTCTATCAGAGCATTCGGTCTAAAATTTATGTACGACCTTGAATATTGTCAGTACCTGGATAGGTAAAAAAATTGTCTCTTCTCAAGGCTGCGCCTAGGCGAAATTGGCAAAGTTTCAGCATTAAAATGTATGTAATAAGAGAGCGGCACTCGTGACGTAATGATAAACACTTATACTTTCAGGATGGCGACTACAACAAGACTATAATCACTGCCAATGATCAAGTTTTAAAGACTCCACCAAAGTTATTCCAAAAAAGTCCGCCAAAGAATGGCCTGTGCAAGATGTGTAATATAAACCAGCAACTTAAGGTGACACAGCTGGCCAACTTTGTGCCGATGAATGATAGGAACTTTGATGAAGAAATAGAAGCATATAGGTAAGAAAAAAATAACTGTTAAACTCATTCAAATTCACACCATCGACATTGTCATAAGAATTTCAGATATGTGCAGTGGCTTGGTTAATTATAATTAACCAAGCCGCATCACAAATCTGAAATTCTATTGATAATTATCATTAAGACTAGCATAGTAGATATATATGAATTTACTGACACCTATACTTTTTTTGCATACATTGTCATTTTTAGCTATTCTCTAATAAATAATAATCATATCTAATTCTCTAATAGTATTTGCATGTTTAAATAGCTGAATATAGTGCTTTTTAATATTTTGTAACAGCAATGTGTCTGTACCTATATTCGCAATAAAAGCTTGATGCATCAATTGATTAATTTATTATTGGAATGATTAAAATGTATTCAGACATGAAAATGTGACTAACTACAAAACAAACACACTATAACGTTTATAGTACATATTAGTATGATTATCTGAAATGACACCTTGTGTGGTTGATAAGGATTGTTTGGCATACATTTTTTCAATGATAAAGTTACACCAAAGTCCGTTGTGTGCGCAGGCCATTTGTAATTTTATCTGCACTTGTGTTACATATATGTGAAATAATTCATATTTTTATATAACATGCCCAATCAGTCAAATTATTCCATACCCCTGGCCATTGTCCTCATGAATCTCGCATAATCTTATAACTCAATTAGGTTTTACTGACACTTACATAAAAATTATGTAAATATGTCTGTGTAACTTAATTAGGACTTATTGACTGTTTGTATGTGTTTTTCAGGATGCAATTAGAAAAAGCTTACAAGCTTTGCAGTTCATGCAGAAGGGTGCTCCAAGTAAAACTACACAAAGAGAAAGAAACACTACTGGGAACTAAGTTACTAGAAAATCGCTCACCAGAGAAAAAGCACCAAAAGCATGAAAAACAAACTAGAGCTTTAAGAGATTTGATAAACAATACCTCAATGCTTATAGCAGCAATACTTTTTATACTGGTTTCCTATGAACTCTATAGTAACCTAATTAAATATGAGAATTTACCTACAACAATAACCTATGTTATACAAATAGTTAAAGGTTTACTAGAAAGAGTGAGCTCTATTTTAAAAATGAAGATATTTACGACATTCCCATCCATAGAAATTTATGTTAACGACATAAATAGTGTACAATATATTGATGTGTTGCCAAAAAGTTTTAATTTTAGACTGAAGACATTTGATCTTATGAATGTAACCACGCAGGAGGCTCTCGGAGTAATTGCGTGTTTGTTACAAATCTTAGCTAATGTTTGGAATGTGAATACATTAAGATATACAGTAGCTATTGACTTACTGTGGACAGTATTTGTATTAAGTATAGCTGAAATTGTTGTGGTGTTGAATCCACTACTTACTAGTTTTATGAAGGTTGGTTTTAAAACTTCTATGTTCACAATTATTATTTTACTGATAAAAAGGTCAAAATAATAAGCCCTATTTTATTTGATTTCAGGTTATAAGTGTTTTCACGCTTCTTGTGGTATATAGAAATATGAAGAAACCTGGTAGAAACACTCCCAAGATTCAAACTTCCCCAAAACTTAAAAAGAAGCTTGTCAACTCAACAGTGAGTGCACTAATGGACAATGAAGACACAATGACTTTGGATTCCGACGATGACGTGTCGTTAAGTAAATTTGGGTTGCACAACCTTTCAGAATCATCAAATGAAACTATCAGTAGTCCATTGAACACAAGTTTAATGAACGGTAGGACTTTCACGCCCAGAAATGAGGGCTTATGGACGAAACCCAAGCTCAACTCAACGTTTTGTGTTAATTCTGTGATATGTAAAAGCCCAAGTTCAGTTTCCGAAACAGTATTCGCGAAGCCTTCCTTTAACAAATATCAGAAACTGGCGAAAGACGATTCTGACTCAGATCTAGACGAGAGCATAAGTTCCTTGTCTATAGGTGGTCCAACAAAATCCAAGAACAAAACTAATTCCATATTTTCCCTGCGTAAGTTTTCCGCTTCGCCAACCTTCATCACTCCGACCTCCATGAACCAGGCGAGGCCTCTGATATCGCCGAGTAAACTGGGACACAGTACGTCCTGGGTCGCGGGTGGCTACTGGGGTTCCGAAAGCGAACGCCAGAACATTTTCAACGTAGACGGCAGTCGTTCTTCGAGTCAGAGTTCGGGATTCGAGTCTCAGACGTCGAGTATGAACCAGCGCAACGTGTTCTCGCAGCCGCCGTCGCGCGAGGAGTCCGTCTGCGGCGAGCCCATGGCTCTGGACCGCTTCCCCAACATGAGCAACCTGAGCAGTTACCACACGCCGCAGAACTTTAGCCGAATGAGCTCGCCTGTGTTCCCACAGATGCAGTACAACGGTCACGTGCACATCCCGCAGGCGCGGTTCGCTCAGCAATCCGCTCAACAGAATCTGTTCGTTCAGCAGACTCGGTACGCGCACAGCGGCATGTTCAAAACTCCCGGCGGGTCTGGGCTCATCAAACTGCCCCAAATTCCAAGTTCCTTCTCTTCCCACTAAATGATCGATCCGCTAGTCAGGTTGTCTCGACTCGTAAATAAGTACGTACTTTTTCTTTATTTTTTGTCATATATTTTTATTCTTCGATACATTTTTTGAAGTTCTGCCATTATGATATGTTTTTCGTTAAGTTATGAAACACTTGTTAGTCGTAAGCGGTTGTTAGTTGTAATGTTTGAGACTAAACTTAGCTGTAAGTATATTTGCTGATCTCGTGTTGGTGCCAGGTAATGGCTATATGAAAGCATTAAGAATTATTGTATTGTTACAATTTTTATACGGACGTCACTGTCCTAATCTTGAACAAAATGTGATATCGTAAAGACTAGTAATTTTTTGCAAAGAGTGAAGAAAAAATGATTCTTGATGTTATCATTGTTTTTTTGGTTTAGTCATCTTAAATCGAAAAGTTTTTGTGAAGCTCCTGCAAATAAAAACATGTAAAATGAATAACTTGTTTAATTTGTTGAATGTTGCTCTATGCTGGGGGAGTCATACTCACGAGTTCCTCGCGTGCCTCTCGGCGCGCTGCAGGTACTGGTGCGGGCAGGGAGGCGTGTACGTGTCGTCGTACAGAGAGGTAATGTAGTCGGACACGTCGGTGCACGCCCATTCGTATTGCTTGTACTTTCTCAATCCCCATTCGGTTACATTTCCCTGAGAGATTTGAAAGTGAAAATGCGAGGAAAATTTCAATACATCCATGATTGATCGCTACTTTCACGAGTCACCTGAGAGCCAGGTAGAAATACCTAACTTGGGAAAAGATAGGCATATCTGCCTTCGCCCCAGCAGTGAAACGCAACGTGTAAATTACATGTCTCTTCTCTACATTGTAGCATGGACTAAATATACAAGTAATGTATATTTAGTCCATGATTGTAGTAAACAACAAAGTCGCTACTCGCCGTCTGTACGCTTAGATCTTTTAAATTGCGCCGAAACGGATTTTAATGCGGTTTTCATCAATAGACAGAGTGATTCAAGAGGAAAGTTTATATGTAGATATAATACATACATACACCTTCCTCTTCCGTGCGAAGCCGGGGCGGGTCGCTAGTATAATGTGAAAGTAACTTTACTGTGTTACCATGTCACAACTAAACCAATCTTGATGAAATTTCGCACAGAGATTTTCAGGCCAAATCCCCGCGCACAAAGTCGCGGGCAGTGGCAGTAGGTAATATTAGCAATAATCATACAAAACACTTCATAAGATCCGGTTGCGGGTACCACTGATGCTTGCAGCGCTGATAGTGTCTCTGGTCGGGCCCGCACAGTGGCTTGGGCAGGTGGTTATAGACAAGATCGTTAGTCGACGCGAAGTTACCGCACTTGTCGTGGCTGTCGTGGCGGATTATTGACACCACGCTGCCCTGAAAATGGCAGCAAAGTTTCGAACAGCCAAATTCCACAAAGGGGAGAAGGAAATAAATGTTTCGTACAAGTTTTAGTAGCAGTTTTTGAAACTAAATTTTATACGTGAACTCCGATGACACAAATAAATATACCTACCCCTAAACTATTCAATTTGTTATATCGAAAATCTGGTTGTCTTGATTCTGGTTTCATTGCCTCATAGTCTATCTCTTCCTTGGGTGGAAAGTAGAAAGTTCCGCCTTTAGGGCATTCGATCCTTTGCTCCACCCAGTTGCCTGGTAGAGAAGTAGGTCATAATCATCATGTAGGTACCTATAAAGTGTAGTGTACTTACTATTACCAGAAATGAAATATCGCCCTAATACTAAATACGCCCAACGATCACATACATAGATCCTGACCTCTAAGAGTCCCTGTATCTAGGGAACCAGGAACTAAGAGGACCATGGTCTCACAACACCCAGACAAAACAAATGCTTGCGTTTTTTTCTGTTGAAATCATTAGTCCCGTCGCGGGAATCGAACCCGCAACCTCAGTGTTGTATGAGATTTAGGCCAATCTGCCCAATTATTACGTACACCACAGAAGCTGTCTAATGACAATACTACAAATGTTGTTTTAAGCCGTTTGAACGCCAGGCTATGGAAGCAAAGCCGTACGCAGACCGTGCGCCGCGGCCGGCGTAGAGTACTTTTGACTTTGGCGGACGTGGGGTTAACCGATCTTCAAAAAACGAGGTTTTTTTTTCCTCTTTATGAGGAGTTTGGCGTCGCACGTTGTGCATTTGCCAGCGTCTTGTTTTTATTGTTTCGTAGACTTATTATTTATGTACATATTCGGTTTTTTACTAAAGCGGAGAAACCATAGGATATGTAAATAATAGGGGAATAAGGATGACGATTTTACCGGAAAGGAGTATGTATTTAGGAATATGAAAACTAAGGATAATTGGAATATAAATAATATATACACAGAATAAAGATATTATATACAATTTTACATACATATTTACAATTTCATATTATTAGTAATAATATATTCAGCTATTGCCATATTTACATTAGGATCTGCATTATGAAGAAGACAGAAAATATTGGTAGGAAACGGAATTTTAAGTGTAGCCAAAGACTTAAATAATGACGATTTATCGTAGGTGCACATCGTAGGTACAAGAAAACATAATATGATTTAAAGCCCCCACATCCTCCCCGCAAGCGCAGGCAGGAGAGTCCACAATATGCAGTCGGCGCTTATCCTCAGGAGCACGACTTTGCTTGTATCAGCATTATAAAGAGAAATAAGATAAGAATTTTGCTAACCTTCATTTCTAGAAAGCACCAGCTTAACCACCTACCTTATCAGAGGCACCTAGTTTTCAGTTCAGACAAACTCCACAAAATTACTTGGTACATGTTCTACTTGCCTAAAAGAACCTTTTTACTGAATATAGGGCCAGTTTTGTTAGCCTTAGCCATTGCTTCCACCCGCGGCGGGGATTTGGGCCTTGTAGTAATAGGTACTGGTGACATTTTATTAGAAACAAAAATGTAACAAAACTAAATATAATTATTAATTTCAAATAAAATGTCCAACCAAATTGATCATAATAATAAATGGTGATAGACACTTGACACCTAAAAACTTATCTTTGATAAGTATCAGGAAAAAGGTTTCATTGTCATTTTCGCATTCATGACTCGGATAGTGGATAGAAAGTGCAGTTTTCTCTGGGATTTGTTTTCTATATAAAATGCATTCCCTTTCAGCCTTTCAGTATAATTTAAAAACAAAACTCAAGCTAGCATAAAATAAATACATTTATTATGGTAATAACCCTAAATAGGTAGATAGAGATATACCAAACAACATGATTTCTTGCTCTTTTTCTGTGGCCGTGTTCCTAGCTTCTGTGTCTTATTGTCACATAGTTGCCAATAATGTGCATATTTGCCATCACACACAATTTTGGAATAAACAAAATTTCAAATATTATTGCAGTAGAGTGGAGGGGTGTACTTTTAGCTTGGAATATCTCTACACATATTTACAAATAAAAATATGCATACGTAACTAATAGCATTAAAATGACTTAACAAAGAGAACTTAGCCAACTCACAACAATAATTAGGATGATCTTTCATTAGCCTATATTATGATTACTTAAGATTGTAACTGAATCTCTTGTATAAGCTGTTGATCATCTAATAATAAAAAATAAAAAAAACTCTTTTACATTTATCAACATCTGCTGTTCATACTAGTCTTGATATCATGAATTATAATCTTATTATTATCTTGTAAATACAGTGTTTGTTAGAGCCCTATTCAAGTTCAATACTTAAACACTACATTTTTCTAAATCAATGGGCATGGGTATGTGAAGCACATTGATAATAAAACTTAACATTATACGAAGTGGCAGTGATATGCTAATATGTGTGATTTAATCAGTTTCCATCGGCAACTCGAGTTTCGGCTTGGGCAAGGTGTGAAGCAAAACTGATAGCTGACTCTCCATTGGACCAGCCTGTTCCACTATGTTCTTCAAATTTTTCTCGATTTGTAGAATATCCTGGTTAATTAATTCCATATTCTGAAATTTGATATTCAAATATATAAAAGCAAACCTGAAAATATTCCAATAAACTTGTTTACATGTAAAGTTAATACTTTCATCATACCTCTATCATGGAACTATACAAATACTTGAAGTTTTTATCGCTGTACCGGATAAAACCACTCACATTTGATTCAGAGTCTGATGGAGCTACTGAAGTCATTTTATTTAATTAGATTTATTTAGTAAATAGTAAAGGAAAATAAAAATCTTTGAGAAAAATATTTAAAAATTAACTTTTATTTTGTTTCATTTGACAATTTTGATTTTTGACCTCTACGGTCAAAAATCAAAATTGTCAATGAAGTATTGGCTTTGACATTGACATTTGCGTTATGCTTTTTTTTCAAATCCGCCCGTTAGAGTAGACTTAAATCTCTAGAACCATACCGCCATGTCTTACGTAGTTTTTATTTGCTAGTTTAATATTCCATTTATTATAGTTTTGTTAAGAATGAGAGGAGAGGATGACTAGGAGAGGGTCTGGCTTGTTGCTGATGGCCATCAGCAACAAGCCAGACCCTCTCCTAGTGCTTCAATAAAGTGTAAAGTGAAAAGTCACAATCGACAGTTCGATTTTGTTTTATTTTTCAAACAAGTGTAATTTCGAGTGATCATTTGTAATATCGGTGGACTATAAACCATTATATATTCTTAAACATGCACGAATGTAGGTAAATGAATCAAAATAGGGAAAAAAATTGCTTTTTATGTTGTCCAAAATGTCCATGGAAAGCTTGAATAAAGTTCCACCACTTTATTGAAGCACTAGGAGAGGGTCCGGCTTGTTGCTGTTGACCCTCATACTACGATATACGAAAGAAATTATTGTAATGTTTACAAACTATCAAATAAAAACTACGTAAGACAAGGCGGTACGGTCCTAAAGATTTTAGACTACACAAACGGGCGAATTAAAAAAAAAAGTTTTATATCATGTCAATGTCATCAATTGTCATCTGCTTACTGCGGCTGGATATCTGCATTTGGAAAATAGCCAAAAATCTTTAGAAAAAATCATTAGAAAGTATTCAGCAAAGTGATATTCTATATGTGAAACTCGAACTGTTTTTTGGATTTGTGTATGTGCTTTAGTTGTGTCATTTCGTCCAATATTTATCCCACTATTACGTACAAGTTTAATTGGAAATGTTTTCATTACACACATATTTGTACATTAATGGCAATAATTTTGAGAGAAGTAGTTGAGGTAACAAGTTTGACTTGTTTTTTATTAATAATAGGTCAAGAGTTCGAATCTAAGCCACATTTGCAGTGTTAAAAGAAATCAAGTTTCGTCAACAAGATATCTTACACTAAATTGTCTGTCCTTATTACTTATAATATTGGTTTTATACGATAGGTATATTCTAGCTTTTGTTATCCATCCAATAATATATATAAACTGCTATAACAGAAGTTACCATTTATGAATTTGATTCTGCCGATAATGCGCCTGTACATTCTTAATAATGGTGTACATACACTCTATAAAGGGTATTCTGAAGAGGTTGAATATGCAGGCGTACCTTTTCTATTCAAGTTACAACTTTACAGTCTAGATGTTGGTTTACTTATGCAGGTAATCTTTTTTTTTTTACCCTTATTAGATCTATGTTTGGCCACTATCTCACCTGATGTGAAGCGATGATGTGGCCTAAGATGGAGCACACAGATCTAGAGAGAGACGGCAGTTGAGCGGCTGCTCAGACCCGTCTCTCTGGTTCACCAAACATCTGCTTAGGCAAGCCTTTCTCGTTTGGGTCTTGTCTGTTCTCCAGCTTTTCTAGCTAAAATCAGGGTCAGGGACCATTGTCGTTGTGAATGTGGACTAGATGATAAAACCTTAGGTCATATTTTCTAAAGGATATTTTGAATTAAAGTCTAGTTGTATATGTCAAGAGATCTATAAACCCCTTAATTAAATAATTCCTCTGGATATCAAATATACTTACCTACTTGTCCGCTGGAACGGAACACTGAAAAAAGCTAGTTATAGGCTAATGGCCTGACACAATTTCCAAAACATAAATTCACAAGTGTCTAATTGCTGGTTAATGGAAGATAAATGTATATTTTTCCTCTTGTTTTTATTGTTGCTTGCTTCAGGCATACTGCAAGGTCATAAATGTTCTTAAGATACTTTTCTTCAAGCCCTTTACTTCCTCACAAGCCTCATTACTGTATGCGTTATTAAATTTAAAATGTTCTTGGTAGGTTGTTTACAGTACAACATCCACCTAACCTTGTGGTGTAGTGGTTGGAGCGAGTCAGCTTGTATCTCCTACACTTCAGAGATTGTTGGTTCAACTTTCGCTATGGGACAAATATTTGTGAACAGAAAAAGCACAAGCTGTTGAAATTATGTCTGGGTGTTTTGGGACCATGACCCTCATAGTTTTAGCACTTCTTGGTTCTATATTCAGAGAATACTATGTATGCTGGGATCTATGTATTTGATAATCGGGAATAATTATTATCTAATCATACTTATCCAACTTGCATCTTTGTTTATCTAGTCACAATTTTACATATTTAGTATACAAAACTATATAGAAAAAAATGGCGGGACCAACTCGATTTCTATTGGAATAATTGGCCTGTTAGAGCCCTAAACCACGAAGATTAGAAGGACGGAAGACAGGCCTTTTTTTTTTTTATTGTTAAATGGGCATACATTTGTTTTTATATATTTGCCCTGCAGTGAGACATAAATGGCTGATAATAATACAAAAGTAGTGTCAACTTCAATAGAGCAAATCAGCAAGACAGTCTTTTCATTATCCAATGATTACCAGGAATCCTTATAATCAGACAGACGCATATAGCGCGAGTAGGTCGCCGCCGTCGGCGCCGGCCGGGCTGGCGTCGCGACGTCGCCGCTGCCTTTCCCCCCGCACCCCCGCCGGCAGGCACTCGGCGCGTCAGTTCCCGGCGCCCTCCTTAGATAACAACCCCTCTAGCTGTGAGGCTGTGATACTTCGAGATTCGAGATCAAGCCTTTATAGCGTATTATAGTTTGAAGTTCAAGTGACGGACGACTTTGTTTGAATAGTTTTTGATAGTTTTGCTTACATGGAACACTGCAAAATGTTTTGATTTGGGTGAGCAAGTTCTAGTCATATTATAATACCCAAAAGCTAGCTTGTTTCACACATTCCCGACGTCTATCAACTCATGTGCAATCATATTTTAGTTAAGTCAAGACAGTCAAAACTAATGTTATTTCAGTGCTAAAAATGTGTGACTAAACCCTGACCAAAGAGACATGACAGAAGAACATGACGTGGACTGTGCTAAAACTGTCGAAACTGATGACAAGGATGACGAAGACACAGTCCATGACATCATAGGCAATGCTGAACAGCATCCTGATGCTAACGAACAAACTAGTGCCAATAACACCAAAGAAGATAGTGCCATAAACAACAAAGAAGTGAATAGTGATCTAGAAGAATTTGCTGATGCTGAAGATATAAGAGCATCACTCAGTTGGAGACTTGAGGGAAACGAATTTAGAGTGACATGGAGTCTACCGGATGGTGTCGCTACGGCGAAGGACTACATCGGGATATGTTACGCAGGTGAGTTTTAAATTTACCTTCTACAATTTTATAATTTCCAGCAACAAAAGCTTCAAGTATTAAAGAAATGAAAACGATAATGATCTACTCGTCCCTTAAAATTACTCTTTTTCATCTACTGATTGTTGGCAATAGGGGAACGGACAGTAATCGAGAAAAAATCTAAAATGTAGTTAGAACGAATGTTCGTCGAACCAGAAAGATCATCCAATCGATCCGATTTATATTTTTAAATTAATAAATAAAATCTAATAATTCTGACACTTTTAATCTGTTCTTCATCTCAAACGAAACATCAATCACAGCGCATGACGTCATTTGAAGGCAAATGCCGTGAAGTTTGTGTTTATTTTACGTTTTCGATTTTTATAAAATGTATTTTTGCTATTTTTTTCGTTTCATTACTACAATATAGTCCCCAAACTTCACAAAACGTATTTAAATCTCTTTGCAAGCTTTATTTCGAAGAGTTTATTTTCTACATTCCTATGACGTCACATGTTTTGAGGTGACCTTTTGCGCGGCAATATTTGAAACTTAACATATAAACATGGTTTTAGGTACTTTTAGACCGTTATTTAATCAAAATACTATTTTACGTGGCTATATATATTCATTATAGTTAATATAAAACACTTTCTGAAAAGCTGTCCGATCCCCTATTGGCATAGCTCTTCTCATTAGCATATTATCCTTCGTTCAACATTTATATTCGTTGCCAAGTTCTGCTATCTTTAACTATGAACGAGGATTTATGCGTACTCTTAGGTTTCCGCAATGATCATTAGTTGGATTCCGTATATCGCAGATATAGTCCGATTTGTAACTGTACAGTTGGAAGGCGTCGTTACTGTTCCGCAACTGCTCACTGCATTAATTGACAACAGGAAACGAGCCCGCGCTCGACCCACCCCTCGATGGAGATAGTATCGCCATTTATGGGCCAAATCTCGCAGTCGACATGAACGACGTGCCGCCGTGCATTGCAAATGCACGGTGCATTGATAAGGTGCAAGCAATTATACCCTTGTGAAGAACTACTTCAGTATTCGTTAATGCAATCGCAATTACCGCCTACGAACTTTAATTCTCCAAACCGGCAACCTGATTCTAGAAACGCAGCAAATTGATTCCGCTTTTATAACTATTTACTCAAATTGGCAATAAGCTTAACGAGCTCCATTTACAGCTCCTGCAGTATTATGGCGAGGTGTTCTATTTGGGCAATCGGGGTCAATGCCGCCCGTTACGAGTGGTTTAACGTGTCCGCAGCAGAAACTGTGAGATCATCCATTACCGATTCTGAATACTAATGTGTTCTCTAGAATAAAAAGCTGCATCATAACATCGCGGTGGCGGTGCAGGCACGTGCTAGGCGGTTACTGGTTACATAAACCGCCTGCGGGTTCTTAAGAGCCTTTCACCGACACTGGTGCCTGCAATTTTCTGGCGTTGCGAAGCGATTATTGCTGTAAACGTCGCAACGGGATCCGCGGAGACAGCCGCTGCTTTAATGTCTAGCGGGACTGCCTCAGTGCTGTTAGAAAATGATAGAATCGTTACCTCGTAAATTTATGCAAGGTACCTACATACTACTAAATTCACAAAATTATTTACATTGTTTAAAAAAAACCATTTTGAGCGGAGTAAGCGGCACTGTTGACTGTAGTCTTTGGATGCAAAACGCATGTCGTCCTCGTTACTATACACAATGCCGGCTCTCGAATTTCTCCGGACTTTCGCTTCTGCACGCACTTAAAATTGTGTCATGTCGATGTCGCAATTGCGCACACGTATGACCGGTTACAATTGCAAAAGGGTTTATTGTACTGTATGTTTCGATTGTGACATGCGCTTGTCTCTATACTGCTAAAACCGGTGTCACGAGGAAGTCTCTGGTTCATGTTGCAATAGACAGGATTACTACTAAACTATAACTCGGTATTTGGCAAATCATCGTGTAGTAGAAGTCCCGATAGGTCGTGCAGGTCAGCGCAGCAGTGGCGCATGAATGGCCAGGCCGGCCGACAGCCCCGCGCACCTCTGCCCCGCCACTCGGTTTGTGAATGAAGCCCCCACCGGCGCGTGCCGCGGTCTCGCTGCTCACGCTCAGTCGCGGTCGACCGTCGCGCCAACACGCGAGCGCATGTTCCTATTTCGAATTTTGACGTTTAGAAATTTGAAATCGCAAGTTGTGTTTTGATATTCCCCGGACAGATTGACGTTTAGTGATTTTACTCCACTGTTGAGTCTATTGGATCCGTTTCCCGTGTGTGATCCATGTGGACGTACTTACTGTAATTAAAACAGCTTTTTGGGAAAGCCGCCAACGGTAGACACCGTTCGACGTATACGGTGAGTAAGCAAAGCTCATTTTTTTTAATTGAGAATAAAATTAAGGCTGGATGTCTAGATAAGGTGACACGTAGGCTTATGGTTGTCGAAGGAAAACTACGAACAGTGGGATGCACTGTAGGTGGTGCCCACGTTATTCTAACATAGTAGGTGTAGTACACTGTCGTATGTTCTCTATACCTAGCACAAAACTTGGTGATATGTTCCACGTAACATTGTAAAATGATATGAAGACACTTACGCCTACGCCTATGGCTGTAGTGGTTATTAGTTCTCTTTTATTACTCTTTTTCTAGTTATTCTAGCTTTGACCGCAGGAAACATAAATAGTCCTTTAAGGTGTTTCATATTATCATCAGATCCGATAGTTGTTTATGCTTATATCTTCACTAATTTATTCAATTCACGGAACTCGAAGTTTGTCCTATAAAAGTCGACACATTTAGCGAGACAGATGCAATTCGTTTTTGTTTATAAGTTGCTGATAAAAAATGGTCAGCTTTTAGGCGCCTGCAACACAATGGCCCGTTACAAGAGGCGCTAACCGGGCTCTACCTGGCTACGATTCTCGCAAATTTTTTTCACGAAGCTCACAAACGCTCACGTCGTGTTAAAATTGATGAGCCCCTATTGTTTGGTCGCCGATATCGATCGCTCTGCACAACACCGTTCCGAAGTATATTTCTTTCTAAAGGCGTCAATTAAACACTTTAAACAAGGTTGAGAATTCTTTGATACAGAATCTGAATGAAAATACTTATAGCAACTTTCAAATGTATTGAAAGTGGTACTCAGAAGTAAGCTCCACTTTCTTGGTTAGCATCGACGTTAGATCGTAAACTCCATCTAGGTCCGGTGGGGCTTATAAAACGGCCATCCATCACGAGAGCCCACCAGCGGATATTAAATTGACACGCCTCACTCCGTACACTCTATCCCATTTCATTACTATGTTATTACTTACTGAATGAGTTCTAACAGTTGCCTTTTTGCTTGTATTTCTAACAGTAATAAGCGCAAAAAGTTTATTAACGTCAGTAATGAAGCTCCAATATAAAATCATTCAGTTTTTATACAACAGAAGCTGTTTTCTTTTAGCGGCCGTCATTGCATTAGCTGCAGAATTAATTGAGGAAGTCTATCGACAGGAACGCGATGTTATCTCATAAAATAATTGAGTAAGCTATCTCAGCGTAGGTTTATTATGGTACTTACAAGCTTTAATAAGTTAGGTAACGTCATTATTGGAATATATTTCTTGATCCTATAAGAGCTTTCTCTCTTAGGCCTATTAAATTATTACAACATTCTAAACAACAACTAATAATTTGGACAACCTCGTTAGTTAACAGGCTAAAGTCATTTCATTACAATTTGCAATTATTGTGCCTTAAACAAACTCCTATTCTTAATTTCAGTTAACTTGGAAAACATCATACTTATTTATGTAGATACCGGCTCCTCTCTAGGGTTCCCGCCTAAATGTGATGACCGGTCCTACATCTAAAAGACTAGCGTCTTTTAGATGTAGGACCGGTCATCACTTTCCATCATCAAATGCGCTTTGTTTTGTTTTGTGCACTCCGAGCTTTAAAAACCGCCACATCATTGAGGCTGTCCGTCTTAATTGTATTCGGTATGTTTCCGATGTCAACTGAATAACGGAAATTAAATGAACACACCCCCAATGCGGGCCGATGCCGCTTCCTTGTTGTCCCTGCAGTTCACATCAAGTCATTCATTCTATTCGATCTGTCCAAAATAAATAAACCGTATTTTGGTTGGATTGATATCTCAATATAAATTATCATCAATTACTTTTTATATCCGTGTATTTTTTGTTTTCCTTTATGGCTCCTCATTCCGTCAGTGGGACTTTAATAAATTCTATTTGCTCCATTTAAATTTCATTTCCTTCGTTAACTAATTATATCTGTATCCATTAAACTTCCATTAGATCTTATTACATCCTGCCCGGTAAATACTTTCCACAATTGTGTCTTAAACTTAGACAAGAACCGAATTTCGAGAAAAACTTTTGATCACGCAGAGCTGAGAGACATGTTGCCTTTAATATTTATACGAATCATTCTTCGGAACATTCTGCCGGCGGATTCCTTACAATAAATATGTTCTTGCTTGCGAACATTTCATTGAACTTTGCGCTGGCGTCATTGTTCTTAGTGTTGTCTGTTTCTCACGGAGTTTTCGACTCGCAACGCCATTAGTCAAATGGTGTGTTGCGGCAAGAGAAAGAAACTGTGAGGCGGTTTCTCACGAGTCGGTTTACTAAGAAACAAGGATCCCGCTGTTCGCTAAGTCTTAGTTAGCGCTCGGACTTTTAATGAGATATTTCTTTGCCGACTATTTCGTCTTTAACTTGCTGAATCTCGTTACGTGGAAAATCTTTGAGAGTATATCAGATCTGCAGTAATTATAGCATCCACGTGATATATGTAAGGTTATCTTCAGCTGTATCCACATACTCGGTAAAGCGAATTACTTCTCGACACGTCGTAAAGACATTAACTTCACACTTGGAGAGCGGGGCATTGTTGCCGAGTGAAAACACAGAGAGGAAGCGATAAATTATGTTCGAAGTTTATACGATCGGCCGGTAATGGGCTCCGCGCTCGCGATCGCGACGTCATCTCCCACCAAAGGTGTTTCCATCGATTTACGATGGATAGCTTAGTTAATCTACTACTGAATCCAGAACACTAACATTCAGTAAGAGTTGATCAGCTGCGTTATCAACTTATCACAGTGAAGTTATGGACGTCCAAGAACTAAGAAAGAAAAGAAAGAGAGAAAGAAAGAAAAACCATGTACCTAAGCACCAACTTGTTTACATTGCTTTCAAACCAAAGATGACTTCCATACTCTTTAGCGCATTTAAATACTAAGTCAAACCCCGAAACACTGGCACTTAGCTTGCGAACAAAAAATCGGAAGTTCTTACAATCGGAACAAAAGCTCGGGTTACTTTTGAGCAGTTATTAATAATTTTCCTTTCCGGTGCAACCCTCTGTTAAGGGTAGCGCTCAAGCGAAAGCGGAAGTAGCATACGTCCGCCATACACTAGTTCCGTAATTGGCGGCACGGGCTGCATTTCCGGTTTCTTTACACTGTTAAAAATAGTACCCTTTTAAAAAATAACTTTATTCGGTTTTGGCTCAGCTCTAGCCATCGTTAATGGGGCTCTTTTTTGTAGCACGTACAGTACGGTTTAGTACATTATTAGTTTAAAACTTTACTCATGAATTTAGCATAACTGTCTTGTACTTTTCAAGTTATGTTAATAAATAAAATTATAAACAGAATAAATTTCACAAAACGAACGAATAAGAATGAATCTTTTTACTCAAGAATTTGAAGGGACAAGACAGACAGACCTTTTGGCGTCGTAGAGAATAATAAATAACCATTAACAGTCAGAATCAGAAATATCTGAAGTGCTTTATAGTTTTAAAACCTTCGAAGTTGCTTTTTGATATTCAATAATTGTAATGAGCTGAGAAATCCAAAAACAGTATGAAACAGCTTACCAGCTAGTTTCCCAGTGTGTTTATTGCCGCCGACTGCGTCATTGTTTTCAATACTTTCGTTGAATTTTGGAAACGTGCTCTTGAGCTATTTTAGCGCGATACAATGTTAGATTCTGAAACGTGGATTTGTTCATCCGCAAACGCCAGATCGGTGTAAATTTGTATTTGGTTGCTCTACACATTGAGAAAGGAGAAAGCGAGGAAGATATATAATTTCAGCTTATAGGATAAATGTTTTAACCTTCTTAAGTACTTTTAGTATTTATTAATCCAATCTTAATTATTTGCGTCTCAGAGTACCTTTAAAGGGTCGTTAAGGAAAGTCGTAAGTATGGACATGCCAGAAAATTTAATCATATCAATGTGACACCGCCGCGCACTT
The DNA here is from genome assembly GCA_951640565.1 of Petrophora chlorosata. Lineage (NCBI taxonomy): Eukaryota > Metazoa > Arthropoda > Insecta > Lepidoptera > Geometridae > Petrophora > Petrophora chlorosata. Next base: position 3,209,537 of record OX621194.1, on the reverse strand, counting down.
GCATTGAATACAACCGCTATCGTGCCTCTGGTACCTGTATGCTATTATTATTCTCTCATTGACCAGTGAGGCTGGCCCTAACTGAGGACGCCAAGGACGCTGGTAAGCCGGTCAATGAAGTCACGTTCGCAGCCACTATGTTACGTACTCTTAGGGAAAACGTGACCAACCATAAACCTGACTGAATTTTGCGTAGTCGTATCGTACATCCTCAAATTTTTTAGCTCCCATAAAAGGATTAGTGAAGGGTGGAGGTGCTAATGGATGTGTATACGCACATCCGGCCTAAAGGGTCCGTTAATTGGTCTGTGTAAAAGGGATATCGTGTATCTGCCCCCGCGCTGCCCTTTGCTTCCTGTCTGCGACATCAAGCGACAGGTCAAGCCCGTGAGCCATTTTATTCTAAAGAAATCCACCTTGAACACGCTACTTGGCTAATTAAACTTGGAGCCTCCTGCACAGTTCTGTCTCCTTTCGATCAAAAGTCACGACAGTTTGTAGATTTTATAAACACTTATCGTTAAAAGGGTTAAATTAATAATATGCTTTTAAACTGATTTTTATAAATTGCATATACAGGCTTAATGACTAAATGGATTTAAGGTCGAAGCGTATATAAGCGTACCTACATCTTTGAACTGGTTCTGAGAATGTTTTTGTTTGTGATCTGGTGTGTGCGCGTCATTGTTTTTTCTCATATATTAGTGAGGAGAATATCCGTTTTGATTATCCTTCTTAAGATCTCTTATTTTTTGTTATTTTGTTTTGACAAAGATCTTGTTGATAACAATCTAAACCCTCATTTTAAATTTAGCAATTGCAAACATTTGTAATATCACATAGCCGTGGAGTGATCATCAATCACGTAGCTTTTCAAGTTAGAATTTCTCATGATCATTGCATATTAGTTACCCCTGGATTCACAAAGTCACAGTTGGCAACACATCTTCGCTACAGTATGTAATCTGTACTAATTTTTGGTTCCCATGACGTTCCTGGACTGTGACCGTCTACACCGTCATTCATGTTCATGGGCATCCTAGCATGCAACTTCTCTACTTGTGTTATGAATGGAGCTACGTATTCGTGCTTATTATAAGTTTCTTACAATTTCACAACCATCAGTTTCAAGGAAAAGCCTCGATGATGCAGATATACAAAGTTCCAGAAGGCAAAGGTGCCGTCCTGGGAAGCGAACAATCGCAGTTGTTCCAAGAACCGCTGAATGTGGACGTTAAATCAAAAGATAGTACTCATCGGCGGAAACAATAGGTGTTAACTTGCAGTTAGCGACAATAGCGACACAGTGAGACGATGTGAACTGATTACTGATACGATATTCTGACTAGTTTACACTGGAAAACGCTATCTTTTCGAAAGTAGATGCAAAACAGAACTTTGTTTAAATTCAAATGTTTTTAAAATATTATGCTCTTATAAAGTCGATATACATTTATAGGTATGCTTTATTCTTATTTAGATTTACTTTGATTTAAGAAGTGTCTAAATCAATGGCTTTAAAGCAGCTTTTAGCAATGAATAATGTTCCGTTCCGTCGGATGAGTGTTACGTGTTTATGTTCTGGCGCGTATGTAAACAGTGGCCCCTGTGCCGCGATACTGATATGAACCAGCTTGTTTTTGTTACAACCATTCACCAATCATGCATAGACAATAACCGGCGATAACTAATTGTTTACCTTTAACTTCATTGTGTTAATACAACCGCTATTCATTCACGTTTAGAATGGACATCATCCGTAATTATATTGTCTATCAATAGAATCTTTATTTCTCGAGCGGCACAAACATATAGATGATTGCTTTTAATTGATGTTAATTAACTACCAGTTTACTCGTTTTTACGCCATCGCTAGTCTGCTGTTGCTCATGATGAGAAGCAACATTTTATTTACCTAGAACTTTTTGCTTGTGTTTTTCATATAATAACTTGAGCTAATAATCAAATCTTTAAGTAAGCAAGAAATTTAATGGTGAATGATGAGACAATGACAGTTAAAAAGCAGTATGTGATAAAACAGAAAACGCTTTACCAATAACAGTTTGATTGAATCAAGTGTTCCTCTGTCAATTCTTTATATTAGATCAACATGCTCCATACATCATCTTTTCAATACGTTAGACATTTGGAATGGGCGACGATATCTTCAATATACTATACAGATATACATGAATGTTGTTAGATGGCTCGGTGAAAACCCATATGGTTTATTTATTATGGAGAGTGGACAGGTTCCGGTGGCGGTTGTGCAGGAACCCCGCAGGATATATCAAAATTAGAATCGCAACTCGCGAGTGTCGCGGGCACTTGGGTTATGTTGAACGCACTTCCTTCATCCGCCATTAACTCTTCACATCTATGTGTATTTCATTTCATCTCAGATCTCACTTGACGTCAGCACCGTCGATTGATGGTCGCACACGTCTCGTATTTTCATTAATTTCAAAAGCAAATATATATTTTGCAACAAAATGTTCAAGAGCGTCATCTTATTCGTCGATCTCGACGATTCCAAGTCATTTGAAAATCAGTGAGTCGTTTTATTTTCGATGTTTCGCGTTGTCCGGCCAGCGGAAGTCATTATGCGCTTTCCGCTGTGCGACGTACTGGTTCCTTGTAAAATATATTCATTAAATCAGCGATAGATGGCTCACGGTTGGATTTTCTCTCAGCGGGATCAATGTTTAACATCGATTTCGAGATTAACCGATTCATTATTCGGCTTCTCATCGTTTTTTGAGAGCCAGGTTAAAACTTAAATCAAGCTTATGTTTAAATCATCAAAATGTATATATTTATGCGATTCAAATGGCGCAGTTCCATTTGTACAACTTGTCTCGCTTGCATTGCGTTGCGTCGCGTGTCTAACCACGCTCGCTTCAATGTTTAAAGTTGGGTTTCTGAGGGCGGGCTCTTGCACCACTCGCGGGGGCATGCGACAAATATTGACACGGCAAATGTTTGAGCAGTAGAAAAAGCACGTTCGTCTGTTGTGACTACTACGTGCACCATAGGTGGTGCGGCGGCGGCCACAGATGATAAACGTCGACTGTAAAGCTCCGAGATAACGCGCGGTGTTTGCACACAACAAATCATGTTTGCTTACGTTATGTCCTGAGGATCGCTGGTACGGTACGGATCACTAGCATTCGGATGCATGCAGCATCACGTTCTGTTTGCATTGGTTTATGGATACGCATGCAGTTGTCGGCACAAACACTTATAAACTTTTAGCATGGACATCTAACACAACACACTGCCGACCGATACCGACAGCTAAAACAGCACATGCATCTCAGTCTTTTGAGGTTATTAACGTCCTGCAATTACCAACATATTTTAAAACTCGTCATTCTCAAGCAAGCGGAAATAGTGGTGTCATCGTTTTACAAAATTAACTTGGTATTCGAGTCGATTTGCCAACGCATTTAGAATCCGTAAACAACACACGTCAAGGCCAGCCATGTTTACGCTCCTAGAGCTAATACTATGAAGTGGAAACAAAATAAAATAAATACGAGTAATATCTTTATCATACATACATACCTAGTTCACATAGGTTCTATTTATATTATTTAATCTGTGACATAGGTTGCTGAGCAAACCACAACAGCAAACCTTTTATTTTATTGTCTGATGATATGAGGCCTCTACCTTGAAAAATGTTACAGGTGACCGGTTTGTGTATTGCAATTAAGCTCCAATCTTAGAACTGTTTGCAAACTTTGCAATCAGAAGCCGTTTGTCTTGAATACAAATGACTAAACTTAGTAGCCAAGTAACAGAATCTATGCTTGGCTTGCGAATAAAGTATCATCGTCGTCGTCTCCGTACGTAATAAGCGTACTGATACTTCAATAAGCCGCGATTTAGTCCCAAGCTGCGAATCGCCAGCGGAAATGAACGCCAGTAATGAGCTTCGGATGTCGCTCACCTATTGTGCCCAGCTAATAGATATCGACTTCCTTAGTTTTGCTACTGGTGGCCACAACACCGTCTATAATGAGGTATTGTTCACGACTCAGCGTCTGATTCCATTTTCAAGGCGCAGATCGAAATTGTAAATCGATTGCTAAATCCTTTGCCATTGCGATTACTGCACAAGTCGACTGCGTTTGCATATCCAGGTCAACGTTCCCTCACGGATCTGCAGCAATTTCAATGATAATGGCTTTGGCATTTACTCCATTCAGTAGATCAGAGTTTGGCCAAGAATCGGAATTCGTGCGAGTGAGGGCTCTGCCTGTTAGTGTGCCGTGTTAAATCATAGATCACGAGGCTACTCTAAGATACCATGCGTTGCTAATCTGGTAGAGTTCAGGTAAAGTGAGTCGAAAAAATACTTTAAAACTCTTTAAAAGTAACGCAATGCAAAAGTTTTCATTGAAATGGTTGATCAGTTATGGTTGATGGCTGGTTCACAAATCATACTCGTGAATGGGTGCTGCATTTAGGGATTGGTCTGGCCTTGGTGTCTGGCCTAGCTGCTGTTATGTTTTATTTATATTTTGATGTGATAGTAAGATCTTTAAACATCTTTTTCAGTTTATTTCTTTGATTCTTGGTCATCTCATTCGCACGCGTAGTAGGAAATTTTTTTATAATTAGGTTATTTATTGTATAAGACATTTAAAGATTAAAACACAACATCCCCGCGGAGTTTCTCGGTGCTATGTTCTCTGGCTGGTGTACCTATATTTGAAGCTCAGTGGCGCGGCGGTAAAGTCAGTTGAAGTCAGTTCTAATTTTTTTTATCCGTAGGTACTTGGTTTCCTTTGAATCTGATATGGATATACCTTTTTTGAAAATCATATTCGTCTTCCTATGGTTATTTTTTAATATACTTTCGAAATGTATTTATTGAACCAATTAACAATTATGTACAAAAATATATAGAATGATAAAAACTAAACTAACCTACAACAAAATTAAAAAATGAAATCTTCCTATTAAATAAATTTCGTAATTACTACATACAATTTTTTATGTACTATTTATGTCTACTTGCATAATAAAAGGTTTGATTTTCGTAGTTCCGTATATAGCCTGGACATGAGACAAGTCTTCACTGATAGGTCGGAAAACTTTGACTTATTCTCGACATATTACTCGAAAGCAGGATTACACTATCCTATTTGAACATGTTACGTAGGAATAAAGCTAATAAAAGTACACAAGGCAGATGTAAGTTGTGGACGGGCGGCGCATCATTAGTCCTCGCCGTAATCCCTTGTCGGCACGCGCGGGCACGCCGCTCTAAGTGGGTTACCATGTCGATCCTGGCTGTTCAAGGTCAAAATCAATAACTTACTTTTTCTTTGAATATAACCATCCACCAACAACAAAAACTTTATATATGGATCTCTTGAATAGTCGTCCTGTCTGATGAATGGTAGAACAAATCAAGTTTCAATATTATCGTCCTTGATATCGCTGGACTCGTTTCACTTCCTGTTACGAGTTGAATTGTAAACGCGGAGCACGTCACTCATTCAGAACGCAATCAAAGGATCGTGAATGAGATGTTTACCGCGTATAGGTAAGTAATTCTATAAGTGTGTAAGACTAAGTAGGTTTCCTGTTGGAAATAAATAAGGCGAATATTATAAATGTGCGATTGCATTCATTGGCGTCATTTACCTTGGGACTTTTTTGTTTTTTGAATGTTAAGAAAAGCCTGATTGGATGAGCGCGTTAATTTCAGTCTCAAATCTTTTTATCTTTACACTGTTCATATGTTTATGCAACAATATTGCCGGTGGAAAGTGTGTAAGTGTGTTCTTAATATGGATGAATAGTAATTTAGTGTCCAGGGCTAGTCGCGGTCGCTGGTATGGCGATAGCGGCAGGACGGCCGGCGCGGGCTGAGGGTCGTCCCGCCAAGGCCAGCGGGTTCGTTAGGGCTATTCATGGATGCCTGCGCGCAGCCTCCCACTCCCGCGGCGACAGGATATTCTCCTTCGCCATGAGCTGTGCTGTCCGATTGATCAATTTACTTTTTAAATCGCAGCAAAAAGACCACGCAATAGTAATTCACCGGATGCACTAACGAGTGTAAAAATGTTTAAACCCCACTGTGCGGCATTAGTTTGTTTTTGTTGGGCGCGTTTCCGCCACGATTTTATTTGTAACAGCATGTGTAGCTACACCACTATCCATTAGAGCTTATTAGATTCTATTAAAAGAATCCGCAACAAATTAAACTGTCTTCCTATCAAGCATTCCACCCGCGAGAAGTTGCCATAAAACGTTCGGTATCTGACGAGTGTGCGCAACATCTTGTTTGCAGTTTCCTATTTGTTAGTCGGTTGAATAGACGCTAATAAACAGGAGATGAGGCTTTTGATCTGAATAGAAACTTGCACCAGACACGTTTGTACATGGAATGTGTCTGACATTTACATAGGAAATTATGAATGCGGTTGGAGACACGTTCGCGGTTCTTTTCATTATGATTTTACGATTATTGCAAAATGTACGCTGCGCAGAACAGTAAAAGCCTTGGAATGTATGTTACCTGTGTTGGTTAATTCCGAAACAGTGTAAGGATAAGGTCTTTATTCGGTTTAATATGGTCCTTAAGTGGGAGGAAATGAGTGATGAATCACCTTGCGATATGAGCCGATATCGGAGGAACTGGTGCGTATTTCGGACGTGCAGCGTGTGCAATTCGTTATGATTTGCGTATGTAAATCGATGGAGTTCGGTTGTGCGGGCGTAACGGTATTTTCGTCGGTCCACGGCAGGAAAGCGGATGCTATAAACACACTTTCAGGATTGTAACCATCCTGGCGTACCTACATTGCCTTTAGTTTAGGTATAGGGTAAACAGCTTGGTTAGGGAAGTGGTTATCTCTTAATAGAAATAGCTTCGAATAGTTTTAAGTGAGGAAATAAAGTATGATGCTCTATGTAATTTTGTTTCTATTACAACTACTCGGGTCACGTCAAGGTCAGCACTGCTGTACTTGACTTATAGATCGTTTTTTTTATAATCAACTTTTCCATTGCGACTCACAACGACTCCAGCATCAGTGATATAATACCGTCCTTAAATCGTTACGTAAAAGCAAATAGTGTTCCTCGTTTGCATAACTAGTTATGTTCTCTAATCGCTGACTTCCCGTCTGTGCCCATTGAATTTGCGTTCTTACGCAAAGTTCTATTAATGGTGTTTTGTATTCAGTATTGAATCCTAAGTTCTGAGGCTAATGATAATGAGCCCGGCAGGCGCAAGGAGTCTCGCCCCCGTAGAATGCCCACGCTCGCCCCCGTCCGTTGCGTCTCCGTGCGGCGACTGTCGAACCACCCTACGCACCGGCCCATTCTTATAAAAAGCCTCCAACGCTATCACCGTCGTCCGTCGAGCTGCAGTACACCTTGCATAACAAACTTTTACAAATAAAGGCAGAAATACTCAAACTCGTTTGATATGTGTGTTGGAAAACTGTCACTCCCACATCTAGATTTATCAATCAACAAGGATCGATTGAATGGGATCAATAATATGGTGAATGTGGTGGGCGATCGGTCGACGAACTGCGCGGGCGCAATCTCCGGTGGTTCGCTCTAATTCGATTTGACGACAATCCAGTGCACACCGGCGACAATCCACGACGCCATTACCAGCGTGTTACTCAACCGTTATTGTATGTATCACTGGTCACAGATAATCTTTCTAACGTATGTGTACCTATGGGGTTTTAATTTCAAACCTTCATCTGATTTATGGTCCCGTATTATTCAGCTCAACATCAATTTGATTTAGCACTTAATACTGAATGGCCCGCCGGCTATAAACTCCGACATAAAGTGTTGAATTAGTGGCGTTTTGTGTCAAAGGTCTCGTATTTCTTAGGATATAATGTTCCGAGATGAAGTTTTGTATAATCGCCACCGAGTCTTTGAAATCTTTTGAATGTTATTTCAAGTTCGCCTTTTGTGAACTGTGAATGCAACATTGGTTTATGATGGGAAATAATTTTCTTTCGTTTTCTCATTACATTTTACGTTTATTGGTCGAGACCGGATCTGCAATGATGGTTCGTGTCACCTTGAATGCCGGCGCGGGCACTCCGGAGGAGGAGCTATCGGCCGTCAATCGTGCGAGCGTCTCGACATACCTATATTATATATACTCGTCTGTCTGTTTGTCTCTGCGACTGCGAGGGACGTTTTTATTTTACGACCATCCACGTCCGCTGCGCGAGTCCTCGACCAAGGTCGACGGTACTTGTACTCGGGTCCGATCGACCTGTGTGTCTATTGGGATTGTAAATCCGTTGGTAGCAAACAGAATCTTTTGATGCGAAACAAATGTTGAAATGAACTGTAAAATTAGAGGAAACTACTTGAGGGATCTTGCTTGTCTTGTCTTTTGAATTCACAACGGAAACGGAATTAACGTGGGCGATTCCTACGATGTGCCCAAGTGACCGCTCTCTACACGCGCAGTGACAAATTTAAACCCATTATCTATTTCTGTTACATCTTTTCTCGGCTCGTTAAAATTTGTTTTCTGCTCATTCGTTTCAGGTAAATGCTGCTAATAATCGCTGCCACGATTCGATGGAGATCGTTTTCGACATCAATCAAGTAAATTATAGTTATCAGCTCTTAGATGACTCTCATGTTTTTTACAATGTTAAACACGTGTCCGCTTAACCGAATAACCGAACCATTGCCGGCGAATGTGCATCAATGAACATTGAATAGACTTCTCAATTAGATTTTGTGACTATACTCTGCATCACAATTTGTAACACATCGGCTTATTGCCTCCCCCGCTGGACAGCGACACAATAGTCGCTGTCCAGTGTATGCTGCAGTTCAATAATTTCTTCCAGTGGCAAGATGTACTGAGCCAGTTACAATATCACTATAATCTTGATCAGCACCAGTAAAATCCTTGTTACTTTCAGTTTAAAGCTTAATTTTGTTTGATATTTCGAAATTAGTGATTCCCTTTGATGTAGAACGGGAATATCGACAAAGACGGATGTCCGGTGCCGGTCAGGTTTATTTCACACGAGTGCCACGGCTCCTTGCTTTTGTATGAGAAGATTATTCGTCCATTTTTTCTGAAAATATAATCCACATTGTCTCTGTTGCGTAAAGTATATAGTTTTTACAATCCTATCATATGGCAACTGTCAAAGTTTAAATCTTTCCGAAGATTAAAGCGTACGGTTATGAAAGAGATGTAAGCGTATTTACTTTGAGACTTAACAACTTTTCATCTCATCATTCATGGTACCTATAGGAAATGAGGGAATAGGGCAGTTACGAAAAATCCTTCCGGCTCTTTTGATAATGTGGATGAGCGGCGTACGCGCATTTCAAAGGGCTAGTGTGTTTGTCTGCCCGAGCTTGGGTAAACATTATTTGTTGCCCGGGTGTGTGATTTCAGCCTTTTGTGTTTTTACTGTGCTCACATAAGGCCCTAAATAATCGTATTATGTACGTGCATCCGGATCCGGAAGTATCTATACATAATATGTTGGGTTAAAATTTGTCGCCTTTTTTATTTGGATCATTCATAACGTGATGAATATCTTTTAGAATTGCCAGCTACATATTTATATTGTGTGGCTTTTAGTTTGAATGACTCGTCAGTTAGAGTTTTCGCGTTAGTAGAATCATCTTGTGGCCAGGGCGGCATAAGTGTGAATGGATACCGTTAACCATTTTACTCGGCATTTGGCGAGCGCGAGGGTCGCGAGTTTTGCATACAATGCCCATGTTGGTCGCGCTTGCGCAACTCGCGGTCAGCGGGCCGGATGTGACGACGACGCGACGCCGCAGCGGCTGCGCCCGCGCCCTAGTGTGCCATGTCTGCGATAGGTGATAGTGATAGCTGATGGCGGTAATGTTTATTAGTTTCTTCTGCCTCATCAGTGTTATTTGTTTTTTTAATGATACTTAAATTACTTTTTTGATTGCCTTATCAGCTTTATATAATTGACGTTGTCCCTTTCTAGGTTAGGTCTTATTTCTTATCTTTTGAGGTTTGTTTTTAGACCTGAGTTACTTTTATAAATGCTCAAACGTTTTTAACTATAATTGATCAAACAGAGTAAACATTATTGCATGTTTTTTATAATGCTTATTTATACGGCTCAGTCGGTATATATTAATTTTATAGCACGTTGTAAAATATAATATACCTAGACTTAAATGCAAAAATTTGGTCTCAATCAACTAGATATTTATTTATTTATCCTAAGCCAACATTTTTTATTTTAGTTAGTTTTATTTCATTAATAAAGTTGCTTTTGTTAGAAATGTTGGAATTATGTGTCTCTGAAGTACGTTTCCGGATAATATCGTGGTTTATTTCTTTATTATTTAGGTCCTTATCAACCTTATAGAAACGAGAAACACGTTTGAGTCTAATCAACATTTCAATAAAAACTACAGAAAAACAATCTATGTAATTCTGTTCATTGTATATTTATATCTTTAGCCTTTGACACAGAATAATTAATAGTAGCCTTTGGTTACAAAACGCATTTTCTTCTATTATCCTCGGAGTGTTCAGTCACTGCCATTGATTCTTTAAATTTATATTTCCGTAGCCGTTTTTAGTACGCACGATACTGAGAACCCTTGTCATCTAATTACACATTCAATTCAGGTATTCTATATTTTTAGTATACTGACCAATCCACGCACTGCTAAATATATTTTTGTGGATTCTTACGTCATCACTTCCATTCTCCAAACAAATTATATCGTTTCAATCAGAATGAATTATTTAAATGTATTTGTTATTTCAGAACTCCCGTCATTTATAAACCGATTTGGAATATTATTTTTGAGTTGGGTTCATTATAGCTACAATATGATCCCATATAGATTTCATCGATATTCGACCTTGGAGTTCAAATATGCATCAGAATTGAAGTCAGTATTTTTTGTTATAAAATGAATTATTCTTCATAAGACTGATTAATCCTAAGAAAAACAGGATTAATATTATCTTATAACTTGATCATATCTCGTTCTATTTCACTGCGTGTGTTGTTCTACCTTTAGGTGGTCTACCACAAGGTCAGCTTTGACCTGTCCGCCGATAGCTGGAGTAGGTCCAACATGCGATGCAAAACGTTGTCAGCCCTCGGCATCCGGTCACAGGCGATATGCTAAACGGCCATACTTGGACGCACGGTCGTACAACCGTCCTTGGGAATGTTCCTCCATATTTTTTGTTCTTGTTCTCGATATGGCACGATGATCTATTGTTCCACTCGATTGTATAATGTACTCGCTTATGTTAATTCGCTGTATGCTGATGAACCCTGTTATTTATTGACCGATTGATATGTGCCATAAATGATATTATAACTTTTAGTTCTGTAATTAGGTATGGCGCTACGATTATTTCTGCTTCGTGTGTTGCGTCTGCGTCGGCTCACATAGTAGTATGGTGCTGACTTGGTTTGTTTTTATCGTCACATCGCTAAACTTGCTAATCAATGTTAAACTGTCTATTTGCTTCTCAAACTTTGAGACGCCCATGTGATTCCATAGCTCAGTCATTGTGTTTATGGTTTTCCGACTGCAACAAGGCTGCATTGTGAAGACTCAAAGAATCCGCAAAGCTTATCTGTGATCGATTGTGTGGTGCACATAACGCCGGCATTGAGCTTCTCACTATCGCCAGTTCATCGGCCCATATTCGCATTGTGCAATATCACAAATGCATTGCAACGCTGTAATGAAACATTCATTAAATTCCGTGTCGTCACAAGACCTTCGGACACGTTACTAAAAACGCCCATTGTTGTTGCATCAGTGTTAGATTCTTTTTTTCGATTCAAACAATGCAGTTCTCATACTGATGGGTCAATTTAGGATCGCCTTCAATGGTTTGCCACAATGAACAGTATTTTATTGATGTCGTAGAAATTATGCTGCTGGTATTATTAAGGTCCGTTGTGAAAGGCCACCCAAATGTGACAGAGACGTGTGAATTAGGTTAATTGAAACCATTATGATCCTAAGTAAATAGAGAAAGTTCGTACTTATTTTTAAATCTCTATCGACTCAAAAATTAGGAGATGTCTCGCGCGAAAGCACTTAAATATTGATGTTTTTGAAAAGATTCTTGCAGTAATTTATAGCAGAGCTGGAGAGTGCGTCGGTTCGTGATACGTGGTGCGCACTATATCTGTTACCTATACCTATTATTATTATATTAATTGATGTAAGGCTCATTTCTCAACTGTAATAGTCAGTGTCCACCTCAGGCTGGCCTGATACTCTCTGATAAGGGGAGATACGGTGTCGGTAACACGAAACTGCAGTCGTGCAGCACGAGAGGTTCTAAAGTGACCGTTTCATGGAGTGTAATTAACGAAATAGACACGCTAAATCTGACACTTGCATGTACGCCGTTTAATGTGTTTGCATTAAATTTAATAATAATGAGAAATTTACTGTGTTCTGTTTTGATAGTTTCTTATGATTGTGATTTAAATAATAACTATAATATACCTAACTTAGCCTTCCGCTGATGTTACAAGGGTTTCTATATAGTGACTGGACGGACCATGGAGCAACTGGATACTGTTTCGCAGTACCAGACCAGCATTACAGAAAGGCACATCTACGATCCCCTTGCTTGGGATCCCATTCTGCAGCCAGCCAAGCTCTCGATAGTATAGTATCGATGTCGTAGCTGCCCACTTACATGTTTACAATTAGAATTCCATCGAATCCCCATAAATTGTTGCATTGCAAATCGATAAATTCTAGGTAATCTCCTCAGGATCTTCAGGAATTTTATAAATAGAAAAAGAAAAAGATATCAAAATATTTGTATTGTTTAGTCTCTTCCACTCAGGATTATGATCTAACTTTAAACTTCTCTTTTCTTATGTATTGTATCTCGTTGATAATCGTTTTTCATTTCGGCAAGACATCTGACTGATTTTAACTTGTATCTGAACGAATTTGACGCTCATATTATTATTTATTGTTTAAGTCATTGTAATCAGCGACTTAAATTGTATTTCCCACGTAAAACAATACGAAGGAAGTGAGTTGCAAAAAGATAAACCCGTGGTGCGTAGACAAGGCAGCGGTACTCCGGTCTCCGGTACTTGCCATCCATGTGGGAACGCAATGCTCTACTTACTACTGCACTCTGCCCGTTACTTGAGCCGGTCTCACAACTTGATATTTAAGAGTAACCTTTAAAAGTTACGATCAAGTAATTTCACAATTCGAAAAATACCGAAGTTTCGTAAGACAAAAAATATTTCGAAAGGGCACAAAGCTTAACCCTATTGATATCGGGGGTAGAAAAAACCTTTAAAACTCATCGTGAAATAGATAAAGATTTATCCAAGAATGCGGCCGGGACTGCCCGGGACGCCAGGCCGATCAACCTGTCGTTTGTCGTCATTCCTGAGTCACCGGCTCACCTTTTACGACAATAATGCAACCATGCATCTGGCCGACGCCACTTGCACAGGATGTAGGCATCGATACTTTGCATCAATAAAATACAACCCGTCAACAACAAGCAATTTAGCTGATTCTACCAAATTTTAATTACCTTTGCGAAATTTTCACAATCTTTTAGGTACAGTTTTAGCGTAACAAAAGCCTTTGTTGTCGGGTTCTCATTCTCACTATAAAACATATTTGCAAAGAAAGATAATGACCCTCTATAATTATTCAGACATCTGCTAATTCTGTTTTTACACAACTGTTTGCAAAAGTGGTTCTCACGTTCTTGCTTTACCTATTCCGAAATCATCATAACTCGTATCCACAGCGAATGAATTCTTGTATCTAACAGGTTTGGACAATATGACAATGGTTTTGTTGCTATGAATAGAATTTATTGTTCATTATGAACAGACGGATATCCTAGATGTGACCTATGACATTTCGACACGGATCATGGTCAATGGCGAACGTGCCTATCAAAAGTAATTTTAACCAATATGTTACATCTTGTTATGATATTTACATATAATCGTCAGTCGTAACACATTGGTAATCATGTATTCTCTGTAGTAATAAGTATTATTGGAATTGTTTTCGTCAATCGAATTGTCGGCAGGAAGTGCGTGAAAGCATTCGGCCGTTAAAAGGTTGCCACAATGCCGCCGCGATTCGACGGCACTTTCGACGTAGCCAAATTAATACAGTTAGAGCATCGCCAATGGGCGTACCAATGTATATGCTAATTAAGGACCTTATTTGCAGACTACTCAGCGATGAAATAGCAGCTTTCATTCTTACATCATTCACTGCACCTTGTGATTCGAAACCATACTTTGCAGTTTTATTGCAACCTCGCGACGAATGTTAACTTGTTTACTCGGTGGTTTCCCATGATTTGTAGCGTCTGTCGGGTCACATTGGTGGACTACTCGATTAGGGCATTTGTATTCGTTTGGTGGCCGTGGAGGTCGTTCGTCCCGGTCCTAGTCTGATATTACTTATTCTTTTGCGCGCCGCACTCGGAATCCCGATTCCGCGTGCGTATCGGTATTAACACATTGAAAGCAACGCGTTCTATGAATATGTTATGTAAATCGATGATGTTTAATACAATTCAAGTATATCGGCGTCTTAATTAAGCACTTTGTTGACTCCAAAAGTTTCCTTTACTCACACATTTGCTATAAAAACTTTGATGGAGTTTTACTAATCATAGGATAGAATCAATGTCGAGAAGTTTTGAAGTGATGGTGTTCAACATAACGAGCTCGGCACGTGCGGAATCGCCTCAAATGATCAGAGCGTGTCGATAACCCATTGACTTGGTAGGTATTCTGTCGCCGCTGGCAACGTTCCCATAAATTCCGCGGAATCGCGAGAGATTTGTAACGATGCAATGGTGGGCGCGACCCGCATAGAGAACAGCCTACGTGCTGTGACACTTGGCGTTCTATTGTCGCCCTACATGCGTACCCAATACCCATGGCACCACCCTCGCTATCGAGACCCGATTGACACTTAACATCAAATCAAAATAGTATTTAATTTTAACAATATATATTAGGGTTTTATGAACAACATACTGTTCATGTTATCTACTATTATCTAGTAGTCAAAGTCTACTGTCTATTTGTATGGATGTAATAATATGGGTATCAAAAAGTTGGCAGTACATTTGATAGTTATATCTGCAAAATAATAGTTTTGTTTGAGCAAAATGCAGTCGCTTGCCATGTCAACCGTGAAGGCTGATGCAACCAGTTCACTTATATAGCATTTCGGTCTAATAGCACGATTCAGTCCACGTTTTTTCTACACTGTGTCGTGACAAAATAGAAGAAACAGCTTTCTTGTGTTTTAAGTTGTGGGAGTTTATTGACTTGTCGAGCATCGATACCAGCGGAGCGGCCGGCAGCGACACGCTGGCGGATGTAGGTGTTCGCAAATATTGGCACTTGCCTTGCCTAACGCACTGCCCGAGACAAGTTTACTCTATTACCTAATCGGTAAGTTAATTTTGTATATTTGATGTCTTGTCACCTACACTCACCTTTAAGAATGGCATTCCGTTGCTTAATTGCACTGTAGGCGTCGGCATGAGACGTTTGAATGACAACCGCCGGTTATTGTATGGGACGACTGTCAGCATCAGCAATGTCTGAGATTGGTGTTGATCGAGGATTAAACTTATTATTTATCCGAGAGATTTGTCATAACAATGCGTTCTTAACGGTTCAATGACATCGTTTTAAATGACAAGTCTGAATAATTTATGATGATGACACGAGCAATGTGAAACATGCGTTTTGTGGTGAGGGCGGAGGCGCAGCGGCGCGGCTGGTATGTGCCCGCACTGAGCCGTGCCGCAACCGTGCCGCCGCGCTGCGAGGTCGCGATCGCTGCGCGTGCGCAATATGAATGAATGGATTCCCCACTCCGCCCCTTCGTCATCTCGCCGATCAATGGGCCGCACGTGGCGATTGATACTATGTTAATTCGAAAGATATCTTTGGCCAATATGAGAAACACGCAAGTCTGTGCGCGTGACCGATATAAGAATGGATAAACATAAACATGTTGCACAATAGACCGTGGCTACTTTCATAAATGTTTTAGATAGCTGGTACTACCTGGTACTGGATCAGAGGTTTGATAAAAATTAAAACCCATCGATATATTAAACCGCCTATAAAGGCAATCCATCAAAGCTTGACAATGGGATCTATCCTCGGTTTTATTCGAACCGAATCGGCCCCCGGTTTTAATTGACAGCAAAATGCCCTATTAGAGTTGTCCAGTATAATTGAGTGTTGTTCGATCGCCATGATATAGGTAGGACCCACTCAGTATTACATCTTCCACGCCCACGCGTGTATCTCGAGCACGCGCTGTCGAGTTCCAGACTTGTTTACGATAATGGTGGTAAAATAGACCGTTTGATACAAATGACGATTTCTTCCATTCATAATAGCAGAGTTATTGGTTATCTGCCCAAGACGGCGATAACGGGCTACGCCTTCGTTCGCCTTTTGGAGAAACTAGAACGGCTGGCCTTTGCGAGAGAGGTATGGCATGGATGCAGCGTCGGCCATGTCCAGTCGCCCTTATGAGGTGGCAGCCATATCAAACGGTCAGATAATATCACACCGTATTAGGAGACGCTGAGGTAATCTGAGGCGGCACGACGTTGTTAGACTGATGACTGCTGATGTGTTTTAGCCTCACGTATCATTGTCAATCAATATCGCAGGCTATCATTACATTGATTACTTTGAAAATTCAATTTAAATGCTAATTGCTAAATTAGCTCACTTGTAATAATACGTTTACGTTAAGTTGAATCATTTTAGCATAATTTAACATGAATCACATACTTCCTTTCTGGCATCAATTAATTATTAAGTCAGATGGGGCAGCGTATCAGTGTACGCGCAATTCAGATTAGCGTTTAATGTGTCACGCCGGATTTACATACAGTAGAAAAACAACCGAGGCCAAGAAGCTTTATCTTCCGAGAAATCGATCAAATTAAGAAGGACCTGCTAATAAACGATTATAACGTTTATAACTGCTCGGCAGCGCGAGAGCATATTTTTCATCAGGCAACTAGAGAATGATGTCTGAAAACTAGAAACTTACATTTATTTGATTTGGAGTAAGTAGATAGATATCATCGAAATATTAAAATTCTTATTATTCGTCCGATGTTTCACTAGGCGGAAATATTGCTCGATCGTTGTCGGTCATGTCGTTGAACGCATTCATCATCACAGTATTGACATTAGGTCGATAAGTGTCACCTAAAGTTATCTCATCTCATCGGGCGCTAATGGACACTACTCTAACAGCATTGTATATAACATACAATATCCGCCATTATTCAAGCCCACCCTAGGGAATTTTAAGTGGTCTACACTCATAAAATTAACCGGTCCTTAATGGGCTCGAATGAATGTAAAGGAATTTTAAAATCCGTTTAAAACATCGGCCAATTTTAAGAACTCAGACGTCTTTACATCTTTTTATTTAAGTCGGAGGTAAAAATAAATTACGGATGTGAAGTCTAAAGCCTGTTTTAAATCCCTTCTGCTGTCTGTCGTCACGAGTTGTTAATATGTTGAAAGCCAATCGTGTGAAACTTTGAAACAAAGGGTCGTCAATATTCTAATGTAATGCGCTCGTGAAACCGTTACATCGTCACTTTGCTAATGAGGGCCTGTCATCTTGATGATCCTTTTTAACTGTGCCTTGTTTCCGGCTTCGTGAGAGGCTAGCTCCAGGGGAGTTCAGGATTCGGTGATCAACCATCTGTTGCTTTGATGATAGTTCAGAAAAACTCAAGCACTTTAAGATCTTGACGTGCAACATCTCGTCGAATCCAATGCGTTGACGGTTGTCAGTGTTTCGTTTCTGAAAGGATACGAGATGTCAGTAACGCTGGGGAGACATCATGTGTGAAACCGAGGGGTCCACTTAAAAATATATCATGCTCAATGTAAAAAACTTAAAAACGGGCGTGGGCGTTAAAAGACAGATGCTGGAGCAGGGGTCGAAATGACCGTAGTTTAGTTAACTACTGGCTTCCGCCAAGAGAACGGTTAGGACGTTCTCGGGTGACAAATTACGCGCTGACTGTCCTAACAAATGGAGTAATTGCACAAATTGCTGCTCTTTGTTTACCACATATACTTAGTAGCTTTATTGTACGAAGCACGGAGATTGCATTCCGTCGATATTGAAGGATAGCGTGTTATGGATGGACCCAGAATAGTAACGTGTGGGCTTGAGTATGATGTGGGTAATACATTTTTGCTATCAACATATTTCAACCAGTGTATATTTCCATCATAATCCGAGGAACCGAAGTGTATAACATATGTTTCCTGTGTACTACGCTGAGCTTTTATTATTTTTGTTGAGTCTACATTCCCGAAAATAAAGCGGAAGGAAATCGCTGCTTTAGATTTTTGATTAGCATCGTCATGTTTAAAATCTCTAGGAATTGTAACTATGTTCTTCGTAATCCTTCGTTCTGATTTGTTTTTCTGACATAACGGTGACATCAGCTTGAGTTTTAAAGTGTGGTTGTGGCAGACATGGGCTAACGCTCGGTAGACATCGCAAATCCCGCGGAAGAATGCCGGCTCATCTCGCGACGTCGAGACATTTGTATCTCCTCCCATATCCTGCGGACGGAAGCGCGCGGATGTTGCGTCACCGGCCGGAAATAGACGCCCTCTGTGTCACCGCGTCGCGTCGCGCGTCGCGTGTGCGGCGTGCGGTGTGTCGTCACGTCACCAGCTCACCAGCATGCAGCGCGCACTCATTAACAACTTTACACCCCATGTGAATACGATTCTACGCCGCTCAATCATTGTCACTAAACAATTCTCGAAATGATGTTTCCAATAAATTATTTTTCAAAAAAAACTAAACCGACTTCAAAACCACAAATGGCACTCAAAAGTAAAAAATAAATTAATATAATTATCATAAGCGCTACCCACTCATATATTTGAAGTCGGTGCCAGCCAAGTCTAATAGGTAGTAGATAAATACTATGTATATAGTAAGTACTACTTGTAGGTAGTATCTATCTACCACCTTTTAGACTTGGCTGGCACCGACTTCAAATATATGAGTGGGTAGCGCTTATGATAATTATATTAATTTATTTTTTACTTTTGAGTGCCATTTGTGGTTTTGAAGTCGGTTTAGTTTTTTTTGAAAAATAATTTATTTTAACCTTTTTAGTGAAAAACAAGTTTTAATTAAATTAATTCAAAAAGTTTAAAAGACAAGCTTTTATGATCTAGAAGCCACATCATGGCGAAGTTTAAAACGGGCTATCACAATTAAATGCATGTGCAAAAAAATTTCATGTCTGTCCTATTCTCTGTTGAGGAGTTCCCTCGCCGGAAGTCAATCCTGGGTGTATCTGCCATGTCATGATGGAATTTAGAACAGGCTATTATGGTTAAATCAATTAACGAAATGTTGTGTCTGTACTATTCACCGTTGAGGAGTTCCCTCACCGGAAGTCAACCCTGGGTGAAGCAGGTGAAGCAGTTGAATACAAACCTCCACCTTTAGAAAGTTGGTTACGAAAAAAACAAGAACCGACTTGAAGATTAAATTTATATTTTTTTGTTTTTGCTATTTTTTTCAAAAACTACTGAATGAATTTCGATAAAATTTATATGGGACCACCTTTGAAGTATTACCTACCAATCAAAAAAAGAATCATCGAAATCAATGCATAATTGGCGGAGAAATCGCGTAACAAACACACAAAAAAAAAAAAAAAAAAAAAAAAACATACCGGCGAATTGTAAACCTCCTCCTTTTTGAAGTCGGTTAAAAAATAACAAATTACCAGACACGCAAGTAATGGACCTATCTCGTTTCCCTGTCCGGAGAGTCGAGTAATTGCCGAGCGGAAACAGCGTCGAGATAATGCTGCGATTTATTCTGCCCTACGTGTATCCGCCTGTTTATTTGTCCAACGACGACGCGCCCTTTCCTCTTGCAGATACTGAGATTATGTTCCTGGACGAGCCGGCCGACCGGTCGCCGCCGCCCGCCGCCGCCGGTCCAAAATAAAATAAAGTTGTGACGTTCGATGTAAATATTTCCTTTAACTTCAGATATTTACGACCGCCTCGAACACTTCATCAGCGGCAGGAAGATGTTAACCGTCCGCTCGTATATTAGTGCAATCAAAATATGGTAATGCAGGGCCCGGCTGCCGGTGCATCGGCTCGCGGAATCAATTTGCCACCGTGTAATTTATGGTCGTGTTCCCCAATTAACTGGCAATTCGGTGGCTTCGATTATTTCGCATAAAACGTGCGGGTGACTCCCGCATCCGGTGATTACGGCGCGCATAATTCGTGATGCGCCTGTGCCGAACCGAGCCCTGATTTTTGTTAGATAAAAAGGTGCAGGACCTTCTCCCCCGGTGAGGCGGTGAGGGCCGGTACGGCGAAGCAGTTCGCTCATTGTTGTTTGTTTTTAGCGTCGACTCTTTTGCACCTGCGCCGTTTTGTGTTTCATGCTGGTACCCGCTGCGCTCGCGGACCCTCGCCGCCGGTGATTCTAAATGAGATTTTGCCAGTCGTCATTTTTGGTTTTTGTTTTTACCAATATGACGGTTTCCTTTCAATCTTTTGTATCTGTACTTATGTAAATTATTTCTCGTTTATTATACGAATGTAATCAAACATCGAAACCACATTGTGGAATCAACACAAGATTTGATTATATTGGATCTTTAACCCCTTTTGCTTGGAGACCTCAATGTTGGTTAACCTTATCTTCTTTCGTCAAAATGTTTAATGACTATACAGCTCTATAGCCAACTTCAACTTTGATATTAGTTTTAATGTTACATATCTGTTATTTCAGAGTCGGCTTCCCGCGCCGGCGGCGACGTAATCGGGCGCGTGCCTGCCACCGGATGCGCCAGCGGCGACATAATGTGGCTTCTAGATGAGCCCAATCAGCCTTATGAAGGTAATCTCGTTATACATCTCACTAATTACTGCGGCTAATTATTTCTGAGAGCTTGCTGGTTTGACCGGTCTCTAATTTAATAATACCGGTTGATGCTATTTAAAATAGAGCCGTTTTTGTAAATCTCGTATACTTAGGTTCCGTAAAAGAAAATATTTATCTGTTACGACACTTTTTCTCACTTTTCTCTTTCCTTCCTTCCCTCCTCTCATTCTCTCTTTCCGACCTCCATTTCATCCATTGCAATGGTTCTAACCCGAGGTATTTTTGTACTCTTACACTTTCACCATATTCCCTTTTAGAGTGGTCATGATACAATAATGTTATGTGTTTATTTATTCTAGGTAATACTCATATATTAACCCCTTCTCTTAATCATTTCAGACTGTGAACAACTCCTCTGCTTCCGTTACTACAATGGCGAGGGCGAGGAATGCGCAGCGGAATCCACGCCCATACCGCAAAGATTTAAAGTGGACCTCAAGAAACTCCCCCTTAGGCTCAAGGAAGGCATGTCCCGAAAGCGAAGCGGAGACCAAGTCTCCCCTTTCTCCTACAACAATGAAAGCTTCGACGTCACCTCCGAAAACCCACGCGTAGAGTTCGTACCCTCCCAAGACATAAAACGCCTCAGCGAAAACGTAGACCGATGCTCAATTAGCAACCTAGAATCTAACGGGAACAATCTCGAACAAAAATGTGATCCTAGTAAATCTCTAGTTAGCGATAAGGAATCTCGTGTAAATATCGAATCTCAGAGTGTGTCCAGGCCGACCTCCTCGGGAGTTAAAAAGAAATGCCCGAAACCAGCGCCCGTCGATACAGGCGGGGGATTGAACGGAGCGAAGAAGAAGCCGAAAGCTCACAGCGGTATCGACTCTCCTACTTCCCCCGGGGGTGAGTACTACAAGATATGGTCGCCACAGAATCCCTGCAAGATAATGAAGTTTGTGTACGATGTTGAAAGCGCAGCTGTGCCAAGCGACGCGGAGAAATCGCCGGTCCCGCCGCTGCCGCCGCGCACTCAGCACAAGCCGCTCGAGCGCTCGCACGCGCTGTCCCCGCCGCTAGTTCCAAGACACAGGAAACCTAAAAAGCTGACGAAACCCGAGGACGCATTCACTTTCGAACTGATCGATACCGACGAGCAGTTCTTCACGGATAACAATATAACGAACTCGGCGGCGCTCCAAGCGGACGTCGGCGACTTCAAGCCTGGAGAGTTCTACTCCGGAAACCAGCTCGCTATGTCCTCCACGGCCAGCTTCTGGCGCGGCGGCAGAAACGTTGCACCGCTCGCCACGCCTGAAACAGACGGCAGCTTATGTGAATCAACTATATCCAAGCTATCTAAGTTAAACGACGAGAAGAAGTCGAAAAATGTACCTGATGAAGCAGCTAGAAGTAAGATATTATTTATAAAGGATATAGGGCCCGATAATTATATTACGACGACGTTCGCGCGACGGGACAAGCCGCCGCCGCCCGATGTCGTCGACGGCGTCAATCTGACTCCGAACCACGCGAAATCAGAAGAAAAGGCGCAGAACACTTTCCTCAGCGACATCAGCAACCACTCGGAGTTCGAGGACGACAACAGAAATCAGATAGAGGAGAAAGAGATCACCGTAAAAGGTCACAAGCCTTTAACCAGGCAGAGTTCAGGACGGGCCAACACGCCGACGATGATGACCGCATTCCTGAACTCGTCTCACATCGACGGCCCGACGAGGGAGAACGATAACAGCTCCAACGGGCCAAGCTCGTGTAACTCGTCGCACTCCACCTCACCGGTGGAGGAGAACAGGGCCATGCCCAGCGTCGGCACAATGCTGATGAACAGAAAGTACTCGGCCGAATCTTCCACTCCAAAACACTCGAGTCTTCCACGACACCTGCTCAAGAACCTCGGATGCGAAGGGACGCCGAAGCATTCGCCGCACAAGACGAACAATATCGACAGTCCCGTGCGGCCGCACCCTAGAGTGCTCACTCGCGTGGCTGCGCTAGCTGGCTCGGCGGTGCCTCAGTGCCCGCCCACGCCCACGCACCACGCGAGGCGACCGCGCCCCCTGCCCCCTCCCGACCTCCACCCGCCCCCGGTCCAAAACGCCGAGAGCAGACTGCATGAAAACTTCGAGATGGTTGAGTTCACGAACGAACTGCGGACTTCGGAAATAAGATCTCCGAACCTCGAGTTTGTCAATAGCAATCACTTCACGATAGTGCACGCCGGGCCGCCCGATGACGTAGTACTGCGGAGGCCGGGGCCGGTCGATGACAGTGATGACAACGATAATGCTTTGGCGTCGCCGACACCTTTAAGACATATGGCGGGGATTCGGTTACCATCCATTCCGGAGAGGGCTTCCCGACAGATGGCGCTGACTGGAGACTTTCCTGCTAATATGATTGGCGGGATCATTGAATGTGAAGAACCGCTGCCGGCAGGTAAAATCGTTTTTATTTATTTTTTCTGTTGTCAATTAATTGATGTGGTCTACCAATGATCTTCAGCACCTGTGCCAAAATCGCGCATTAAATAGTAAACACTATACTTGTTGGATTTTTGAGACGGGACAGTAAGGGCAGTACCTTAACCGTTATAGTTACAGGAAAACGTTCCTAGGAGACCATCCATAACTTTTCGAGATATTCTGAACTGCATTCACAGATTTTGGAAAAATGTACTCAGCAAAAAAAATTCTAAAACATCAAAAAAATGTTTTTTATACCAATCGATCTTGTTTCTTGTAGGGATCAAAAGACTCAATGGGACCATTTAAGGTACTACAAATAACAGAAATCGCCAAAAACTTTATCCACACATTTTGTACGGTAAAACTATTAAACAACTCGAAATGTTCTTTGTTGCCAATTGATCCTATTTCTTACAGTGACCAAAAGACTTTTGAGAACAACTGAAGTTTGGGTACAGAAAGTATGGTATGGTAAGTCACAAGACCGGGTTTACACACAGGCACCTTATGCCCACTGCATAAGGTGCATAAGGCATACTGTATCTAGAATCAAAGTTACCTACCTCAGTAGAAAGATATAGTTGCATAGATAATCTTATACAACATTAGAACTAAATCAAATAAAAATTAAATCATTTAAACATGTACATATTTAAACACAAAAGTAATACTAGCGCTTCATAAGGTGCCTGTGTGAAAACCCGGTCTTGTGACTTACCATAGTTTCTGTACACAAACTCAAGTTGGCCAAAAAAGTTGTTGGTTGGTCAAAAGTCTTTTGATCACAGTTAGAAATAGGATCGATTGACAACAATAGTTATTTGTGCAACAAGAGAGCAAAGTCGTTTTTTGCTGCGAGTGCTGATTTTGAATCCTGAGTGTGGCGAGGGATTCAAAGGCACGAGATGCAAAAAGCTTTGCTCTCGTGTAACACACATAACTTTTCATTTCAGCAGCGAGAACACTTTAGGAGATAATATATATTACGTAACATTAATGAAACTAGAAATAAATATTTACAGGTAATATATCAGTTTTATTTGCAGTAAATACATTTTCGTTTAAATACAACAATAAGTTAAAAATTCAATAAATTACATTAAAAGACATAATTATCTTTTTGCAAAATTTCTTTAGTTAGTACGTAATTCCGAACGTGTTTGTCTTTGAGGTCGAATTCAAAATCGGAACAGTCGGAACTTTGAAAGGGCTGGTCTTTGTCTCTCTCTGTTTCTAATGGCGGGAAAGAGATAGAGTGTGAATGTTTCGAATTGCATAATTAACCCAAGGCTGAATAAGATATTTGCGGCTTTCTGAAAACAAAAATTAAAAAGTTACTTTGTCTCACTCAGTGAGCAAAATCGCATTTTGCTCACTGATTTCAGGCAGCAAAACCTACATGTTTGAGCTACTGAAGTGAAAAGAATATTTCGAATTGATTAATCATTTTTCCGTACAAAATGTATGGGGAAAGTTTTTATTAATGATATTGTTATTAATGACAATATTGATCATTTATTAATGATAATATTGACCATTTTTTATAACAATATTCATCATTTATTTTCGACAATATTTATGACACATGTGCCGTTTATTTCCAGGCTGGGAAGCGCGCATGGACAGTCACGGCCGGGTGTTCTACATCGACCACATAAACCGCACTACCACGTGGCAGCGCCCCGGCCTCAACGGCGCCGCGCCGCGCTCGCCCGCGCCCGAAGTGCAGAGGCGGCAACTTGATAGAAGGTATTACTGTTTACCCATATTTATCAATCAATCAATCAAAAGTTCTTTATTCATGTTTGTCGTCACAGACGCACTTATGAACGTCAATTATTACAATGACTACCACCGTATCGGAAAAAGAACCACTACTCAGAAGATACGGCAAGAAACTGAGGGGCATTTTGTTTAGAACTTTTGTTACTATATTTTATGTTTGTTTTTGACAATATTATGTTTCTTATGTGCCAGTTGGCTACTTGGCAGAAGCGGAATTTTCCATGCATCTTTGTCTTCTATGTAATTACTAACTGTATAGTATGCTTTTTTCATTAGAATATTTTTCACACGCAATTTGAATCTACTTTCGCCGTCACGAGCTCCGTTATACATTTTGATATTTCATTGTAAAAACACACAATTGCCAATGAAGGATTTATTTCTTTTACTCAGTCTAAACCTAGGTACTGCAATTCTACCATTATTTCTGTATATCCATGTTGTGATGGTTCACCTTGAATTTGTGCAGATTTTTTCGAACATTATATTTTCATAAATGTACAGAGAAGGTAAAGTAAATACATTAATTTGTTTAAAAACTTCTCTTAATGATTCGCGAGGACCAAACTCATAAATAGCGCGAACCGTCCGCTTTTGTAAAATAAAAATAGCTTATACATATGCTTATTACACATGCTTATACATATATCCGCGGCAGAACCCCACAGCAAAATGCCATATCTATAAAATGTCAATATATAAAAATGCCATATATATATATATAACCGAGCCGTAGCCTATATCCGTTAATTGCCTAATTTTACTAACCGCGTATGCAGCAGAACTAAGTTTTCCTGATAGAGCATCGATATAAGAACCCCCCCACTTGCAACTTGGAGTATAGACTCTTTAGTTGCAGACGGTATTCGGTAATAGTGGTTAAACGCATCTTGACAACGGTTGACGATGTAGCACGCTTGCCAAGATAGTACCTGTTCACTCGAGATTTGAAGATTCCTAGTTTACTAAAACCCGCTTGTTTATTGGTTATAGATCGATGTTTGGCCAATAACTCGCTTTACGGGATGCCTTTGCACGGTATTACAATGACCGGGGCCTATCACTCCAAAGCGCTTTAGCGGATTTCGTCAACTCTTTTCAACACGATGTTTTTCATTTCCATCACCGTTTTAAAGCGAGCGTTCTAAATCTGCATTTTTATAAGTCATTGATACTAGGCCGAAGTCTGGATAGCTCGATCCAAGAGTAAGAAATTCGCCGAAGAAATTATACCGCCAGAACTAGTACGCCGCGAATGAAATGCTTGCGTGTTTTAAGCAAGTACAGCGCCATCTAGTTTAGTTTAGCGGAAACAACATTTCATTTTAGCAAGTGTTAAAAACGCATATAACTTAATTATTTACATATTCTATACCCACCATTGACCGCAATATTATCTTATTAAAATTCGAGTCCATTCAAAGGTCCGGAAGAAAATGCACATAGCAATAAAACCGTCAATTGTACCGGGTTATTGGTAGTCAATAAAGCATTATTGTATTGTGTTGGCCCAGACCGATTCGAACTCCAGTGCGTCGGATCGAAAGACGCAGAGTTCCCACTGAGCCACACTCGCTCTTCCGATTATGGAATCTGAGCAGTGTATTCTCAATTGCAGATACCAATCGATCCGCCGCACGATGACGCGGACGCAACTGTCGGACGCGGACGAAGGGCCGACGTGCGCGTCCCCTCCTCCCGTGGCGCCCGCGCCCCCCTCCGCCTCCACCTCCGCGTCCCGGACGGAAGCCCCGCACGCCCCGCACCCCGCGGCGGAGTTCCTCGCCAGGCCGGACTTCTACTCCATACTGCATATGAACCAGGTAAGAGCGATCCAACCGAAGGACCGATCTGTGCCTCCCCCTCCTCTCCTCCTTCGCGCATCAGAGTTTTTGGCCAGGCCTGACTTCTACTCCATTAGCAGATTTTAACCTAAATCAACAAAATTTTGTAGAAAATCCGAATAAGTATAAAAGTAAATACTGCTGACGTAATCACCATCCAGCATCCCATTCCTTTTACTTTGTGAGTATGGGTTGGTGGATGACACATTTCTTTGAACTTTGTATGTGTTGGTGGATGACTCATTTTTTGAACTTTGTGAGTATGGGTTGTTGGATGTCAAATTTCCTTTTACTTTGGGAGTATGGGTTGGTGGATGACACATTTCTTTTAACTTTGTGAGTACAGGTTGGTGGATAACACATTTCTTTAAAATTTGTGAGTATGGATTGGTGGATAACACATTTCTTTGAACTTTGTGAGGACGGGTTGATGGATGACACATTTCCTTGAACTTTGTGATTCTTGGACATGTCTGATCTCTCTGTGTCTCTGTCATGATTGACAAAGTATTTACCGTTTTTAGAGCGAGCGTTAAAACGCACATAACCGCATTATATAAAAACAATTATCCTGTCCTAATCGTAATGTACACAAAAGTGGTCTATTGGCAATATTGGCATTTCGTCGAATTTTGCGTTCTGTGCTTTGAAAGATGTGACTGATGTAACTTTGACAAGCACAGGGCAATTAAATATGCTACTGACGTTAAGGAGCTCATGCTATAAAAGCCTCACATAAACGCCAACCACAACGAAGTTCCAAACTCACCCTCATATCGTTTACTTTTCAGGAGGCGTCATCACTTTACAACTGTAACTCCACGCTGAAGCACATGATCTCAAAGATCCGTCGAGACACCTCCTCCTTCGACCGCTACCAACACAACCGCGACCTCGTGGCATTGGTCAACATGTTCAGTGAAGCGGAAAGAGACCTACCGCTAGGGTGGGACACCAAACTGGATAGGAATGGCAAGGTAAATACAACTTCAGATCCACTCCCTAGCATCAAACTCCAAAATCAAGCGGGTTATCTTTGTATGGCTACCAACAGAACCGCGAATCCGTTCGTGGCATAAGTAAACATGTGCAGTGAAGCCGAGAGAGACCTACCGCTAGGGTGGGACACTAATCCGGACCGGAATGCAAATGCCAAGGTAATTTGTACTGTAGATCTACTCTCAAGTCTACTCTACTGCTACAAACCTCGTGGCTTTAAGCAACATGTTCAGTAAAGCAGAAAAAACCAGAAAAAGACCTACCGTACCTAGGGTGGGACACAAAAAAGGACCTGAATGGCAAGGTAAATACAACGGCACATCCACTCCTTAGCATTCGGTCTCGATAATCCATTGGGACACCATTTTCTACAGCTAGCAATATAAACCTGTGTGACTTGTCAACTCGTTCAGAGAAGTAGAATGAGACCTAGCGAGAAACTAGCCTAGGGTGAGACACTGAACTGGATCAGAATGGCAAGGTTACAGAATGTTACGACCGCTATAAGTCTATTGAGACTTTAGCCAACATATTCAGGTGAAGGATCTGCTGATTTCTTCACTCAGTTGTATTAAAATAAATATATGAGCGATAAAAAGTTGAGGAAGTCTATTTAATTAAAGAGTATCATCGTGGAATCGAAGCTCAGCTTACCTCGTAGGTATTCACTAAAGGTTTAGTGGACCATAGATACTCACTAACCTTTATTCCGCACAAGACTTGGCGACACAGACCGGGACAATCTCGTCAGGTCTCACGTCTTGATGCGTCTCGTCGGTCCTCGCCCGACCAAACGTCTCATCCGAGAGCACTCGGGCGAGTGAAGGCGAGAGCTCTCTGGCGAGTTAGCTGCCATTTTTGTCTCGAAAACACTAAGACTGCGCGGTGATCCAAGCTCTTGCAGACGCGATTCGAAACAGTACTGCGATCGAGTGGTACGTCAGTCGGCCGATGTCGGTACAACCGACATGTCGGTATCGGGTCGATGTCAGTTATCGGCTAATGTGAAAGCGCCCATTAATTCTGCAGCGTTTCTTCGTGGACCACGTGATGCGTCGTACGACGTTCATCGACCCGCGGCTGCCGCGCGCGCCGCAAGCCGGCCCCTTCTCGCCGCTGCTGCCTCAGCGACGGCGCCCCATTCTGATCGAACAGGTCTTCTGCGATGTTAGTCTGCACGATTGTTAACTTAGCCTCGGCTCAATCAAGTGAAGACTCGGTATAGTCCTCCAACGAAACGACGAGAGACGTTATAAAATACGAGATTCATTTGTTACCACAATATGGCGTCAA
This sequence comes from Petrophora chlorosata, assembly GCA_951640565.1. Taxonomy (NCBI): domain Eukaryota; kingdom Metazoa; phylum Arthropoda; class Insecta; order Lepidoptera; family Geometridae; genus Petrophora; species Petrophora chlorosata. The sequence continues at coordinate 3,180,139 of OX621194.1, read as the reverse complement.
AAAATATACCAATCAATAGGAGCCTTTAGGACCACAACGTTCAATTCCCAAAATTTTGAATTCTCCAATAGCCGAATTTCCAAAATAGTGAACATTTGTACATTCCAAAATGTTGAATTTCCAAAATGTTGAACTTCTTGTAAAATTAAAATAACATAGTCGATTCATTAGTTTTTTCATGATGCGGAAAGAAACAAAGAATTGATAGAATTCAACATCGTGGTCCTATAAGCATAGGAGAATACCCGCTGTGTGAAAATGTGAATTGAAACGGTTAGTTCTAATTTCGATTTCATACAGATTCTGGCAAGACAAGACGCTATATCAAAATTAAAAAAGAAATCATGTTGCATCACCATACCGTTCATAAGTGCGTCTGTGATGCCTAAACTGAAAAAACAATGTTTGCATATTGAATCACTGATACCGCGTCGTTTTGTTCGAGGACTACCCTACATGCGTACTAGATTGTCTGCGAGTTTAAGCTTGGTCAATGTAAATCTTTGATTTGATCTATTGACGTTCTTATGGCATGTTAATCGACGATTAACATGCCATATTAAATTGCTGTCAGAAACTCGCAGTGTATGTATCTGGTATGCTGTCCTTGACTTGGCCTAAGTTTGCTGCACTCTTGATTTTGATCGCATGATTTGATTGTTTTCAACTAGGGCGGCGTCTGTTGCTCGCGCCGTTTTTATTTCCTCTTGTTTGATTTGATAGCTAGATGCGTTTCCTTTTGTGTTGCTTGAATATATTCGTTTTATTGCACGACGGTATGTATCATAGCCAGCTAGAGTGCTTTGTGCCTTGGTTTCTTTGAAAGTTTAAAATCTTACCATTATTTTAAGACATTGACATGAAATGATGTAATGTACGTGCTTACTACGGATATTTTTGATTGTGTGTACACACAAAAAAAATTACAATGGGCGGTCTTATAAGTAAAAACGATCTCTTCCAGGTCGACGGCCGTATATGTGTGCAATTAAATTAAAAAAAAATTCTTTATTTCAAGTAACAAGACTCAAATAATAACAAATAATTACATAATTAGTAGACGATGCTGCACAGATCTGTCACTAGTTGCTACCCGGAGCTGCTAGTAACATGCCTGTTCCAGCAGTGTCTAATATATGGGCAGTCTACCCTGTCCGCAATCATTGCAATGTAATTAATAATATTTTATATCATGAAACTAAAAACCTTAAAAATATAATATAATAACTAAAATATATTATTAAAAGGAGTCCCTTTAGGCAAGGTTCCGAAGATACTGGCAGCGTTCCCCCTTTGAATAGCTAGACTAATTCTTTGTCCGAGGTAGCTGCCAACTCTTTGGTCTCCTGTGATGTCGACTAAACTTTTTGCCATTCATAATTGTATTCATGTAACAGTGTCATATTTTTTTTATTTGGTTAATATTAATGTAGCTATAATACAATTAATTACGTAGTGTAATTCAGCTACTACAGGCATTTAATTTTTCTATTACGAAGACATTATTTTAAACTATTCTTATATTATTTTTATTATATTACATTTTATAATGCACAGATCTCGCCAGATTCCAGCGAGCTATGCTTTTCAAAAACAAGACTTAAAATCTTTTGTCTCAATTTGGGTGACGGTGCTGTGAGAGCGCGCTCACATGGCCCCCGATTTGGTGTAACAAGTCGATAGCGCGATTCAGGATTTTGTCGGCGCGACACTAACGCCATCTAGTTTATTTCTATGTAACTAAATAACTTCACTTACTATCAAAGCAAAGTTTGCTCATTTTTGTTTATTGTAGTATACGACTTTTTATAGCGAAATTTTGTTCTTTTTTATACTACAGGATGAGTTATTACTTATTTTTGATTCTGCGTTTTTCATTTTTAGTTTGCTGTGGTATTTTTTTTGTGTTGAATTTTGGCTGAATGCATGATTTTGGATTTTGGATATGTTTCTATTTCTTTATTTATTTAATTATTATTCCTTATCTTTTATTGTTATTGTAAATATGAAATGTAATTGTTTTATTTGCTCGAAACATGGCAGGTACAAATATGATGTCACAATTATAATATGGTTCGGCGTGTTTCACCAGAAATTGGCATGCAAAATTAAATAATAGATATATTATTATTAAATTAATCCATACAAATAATATAAATAACCTCAAAATTTCAATTTAAAACTCAATGTTAAAATTAAATTATTCTTTATGTCTATTCGCAATAATGTTAATGAAAAATAAATGTTATTGAAAGTGTCATGTATTTTTTTTTTAATTAAATAATATCATACAATCGCAATATTTAGAATAAGTTAATCCAACATAAATAATCATTAACCTACTTAGTTTTAAATTCCCAAGGAAGGTGTTCTAGCGGTGATTCTTAGATATGTTTCATCAAAATCGTTTTAGCCGTTTTTTTACTCTTTACCGGTATTTTTGTTACGGTGGTTTTTTAAATTTCAGTTTTGCGCTAGGTAATTTGTTTTATTTTGTGCATTTTATTTTGCTACACGTATGATGTACCTGTATCATAAACACAATGTTATAATGTTGTTTGTGTTGCGCAGGCGCCGACGCCGCCGCCGCGCCCGCCGCTCACAGCCGCCGATGCGTACGCGCACAACACGCAAGAAATACCCGTGGCGTATAACGACAAGGTAATAATGCGATCAGCCAAGGAATGGAACACCTTACCAGCGTCTCTGTTTCACCATACTTATAATTTAGGTGTCTTCAAGGCCAGAATGAATCGGTATCTTCTAGGCAAGCATGATCCATCGTCGACCGCGTCATCACTTTCCATCAAGTGAGACAGCGGTCAAATGTTTGCCTATCAGGTAATAAAAAAAGGTAATTAAAAAGATAGTTTTAATTCAAATTCAAATTATTTATTACTATAATGTTGTACACAAAAATGATAATAATATTTCATAACTTATTACCATAACAATGGTGTGCAATATTAACATAATAGATTTCAAAAAAATAGGAATACATAAATTTATATAAAGATGATGAACATTAATAATAATTGCTTATACATTACATTTACTTATATTGTTTAACATATAACTTAGGAAAGTCAGTGGTGTGGGGCCAGCGGGATTCGAACTCGAGTGCGTCGGATCGAAAGTCGCACATGCTCCCACTAAGCCACACTCGCTCTTTCAAATATTAGTGTGGTTGGACCGTGATTGTTGAAAATGGCATATTTACCTATTTATTCGGTTCGATTTCTCTGTCGTTCACGCGGACGAAGTCGCGGGAAAAAGCTAGCTTTTAAACGACTTCAAAAAGGAGAAGGTTCTCTGTTCGATTGTATTTTTTTATCCATTTTTTTATGTCGCAAATTCCTTCCTTGCACTTGTAAGATGTGGAACGACCTACCTTCGTCGGTATTTCCTTTGAGCTACAACATGGAGTCCTTTAAAAGGGGAATTAATAGAGTCCTTAAGGGTCGGCAACGCATCAGCAATGCCTCTGGTGCTGTCCATAGGCGACGGTAACCGCTTACCATCAGGCGGGCAGTCTGCTTCTTTGCCGACATATTAAATAAAAAATTTTTGTTATTATTATAATAATTTGGTTTGTTACCTCAAAACTCCGTCATTTATGAACCGATTTGGAAAATTCTTTTTGCGTTGGGTTCAGTATAGCTACGAAGTGGTCCCATATAAATTTCATCGATATTTGACTGTGGACTTCGAAGATACATCGAAGTCGGTTTTTTTTAATTACATATGAATGATGACAACGAAACTGGATAAAAATAAAATCAGAATATTGGAGTTATTTGTGCTGTCGCGTGGCAGCACCACGCCTGATGAGTCGAATTGAAGACGAAACAGCAGTACCTCATAAAATTCACTTATAAATGGGTGTTGGGACCGCTGGCATTTGGACATCTGTCTACTTGCTTAGCAATCGAGTTTGCGATCTGAATAATTTCTATCCAGTTTCGTTGTCATCCTTGATATCTATTTTTAATTTTAATTAGCTGTGCCCCGCGGTTTGTCCCGCGCGAGAATACACTTTTAGTTTTTACCGAATATCCCAATTTTTCCAATGTTACTTCCAAAAAAACCTAATTAGACTATAACCACAGAATACTAAGGGACAGAAGCATCACTCCGCAAAGAAATTTAAACAAATAGCGACTCTTGCTATCATCATCATCATCATCATCATCAGCCCATCACGTTCCCACTGCTGGGACTCGGGCCTTCTCTCATAGAGAGAGAATGGGCCATAATCCACCACGCTGGCTCAGTGCGGGTTGGCGGATGTCACATGTCCTTGAATTTTTGTGACTAATTCTTGGACATGCCGGTTTCCTCACGATGTTTTCCTTCACCGTTTTCAGAACGAGTGTTAAATCCGCACATAACTTAAGAAAGTCAGTGGTGCGAGGCCAGCGGGATTCGAACTTGGGTACGTCGGGTCGAAAGTCGCACATTCTCCCACTGAGCCACACTCGCTCTTGCTATGACGCAATAAAATTCAATTCAGCTCGCGTAGCGCTGCATACCTACCAGTCATATTAACCTACAGAGTGCCTCTCTTTCTATCGCGCCGCTCTTATCTCTTCTGACGCGGCACATGTAACGACGCGCGACCCGCCGTCGGTGTCCGACTATGTACTTGTAGCTTCGTACCTACAGTGCGGAGTGCGCTAGGCCTGGTATAACATGATTTTGTTTCTCACGATTTTATTTTAGCGTCTGATACCCTAGATTGATAAGGAGAGTGGTGCGATGACTGGTGCCTAGGACCTACCTAATTATTTTTTTGCTTTTAGTACATTATCTACTAGCTTCAAATTTTTTTACCTATTTTATTTATAAAGCCGTCATTTAATTATATAAACTGATTTGGTTTTTTTTTTACGTTGGTTTTATTATAGTTTCAACGTCGTCCCATACAATTTTTATCGATATTCGATTTTAGACTTCGAAGGTACATCAGAATTGAAGTCAGCCTCCGTGGTGTAGTGGTTGGGCAGGTTGGATCAAATCTCATACACCACTGAGGTTGCGGGCAGGATTTCCGCGACGGGAACAAGTGTTTGTGAACAGGAAAAAAAGGGCAACCATTTGTTTCATGCCTGGATGTTGTAGAACCATGGTCCTCATAGTTCCTGGTTCCCTAGATATAGGACATCCTATTTGGGGGACAGAATCAATTAATGTAATCGATAGGCAAAAAAAAAGAAATCGGTTTTTTTGTTATAAAATGTTATTTTGCCTTCCCAGGTGGTGGCTTTCCTCCGGCAGCCCAACATAATGTCGATCCTGCGCGAGCGCGCGGGCGGCGCAGGGGCGGGCGGCGCGGGCGCGGGGGGTGCGCTCGTGGAGAAGGTGAACGCGGTGCGCGTGGAGGGCGCGCCCGCGCTCGCACGGTACCAGAACGACGTGCAGCTCACGTGCATGCTCAGGTATGTACATATTGCTACATGTACATTAAGATAAATAATAATAATAGGGGATCGGACAGTAATCGAGAAAAAATCTAAAATGTAGTTAGAACGAATGTTCGTCGAACCAGAAAGATCATTCAATCAATATATTTGTGAAATAATAATGATTTATATTTTTAAATCAATAAATAATTCTGACATTTTTAATCTGTTCTTCATTTCAAACGAAACAACAATCACAGCGCATGACGTCATTTGTAGGCAAATGCCGTGAGTCAAGCTTGTGTTTATTTTGCGTTTTTGCTTTTCATAAAATATATTTTAGCTAATATTTTCGTTCCATTACTACAATATAGTCCCCAAACTTTATAAAACGTATTAGAATCTCTTGGAAGTTTTATTTCGAAGAGTTTGTCGTCTTCTACCTACATTATGACGTCACAAGTTTTTGAGATGACCTTTTGCGCGGCAATATTTGAAACATAATATTTAAACAAAGTTTTAGGTACTTTTAGAGCGCTATTTAATTAAAATGGTATTGTTCATGGCTATATATATTCATTGTAGTTAATTTAAAACACTTTCTGAAAAGTTTTCCGATCCCCTATTATACGTTGTTCTAACTTACAATACAATACACAATACTTTATTGTACACCAAACAAAAATAATCAGTAGGTACATGAAAACAACTTAAAAACTAAAGTACAATGGGCGGACTTATCGCTAAAAGCGATGTCTTCCAGTCAACCTTTGGATGGAGTTAAAACAACTTAAACTTAGTAGTAGCCTTAACTTTTACCTGCCTTAACTAGAGTTTCACAATTTACTATAGTTTACCAGTAGACCTAAAGCTATTACCAGGCCAAGAGCACTCCGCACTGTAGGTACGAAGCTACAAGTACATAGCCGGACATCGACGGCGGGTCGCGCGTCGTTACACGTGCCGCGTCAGAAGAAATAAGAGCTATGCGATAGAAAGAGAGGCGCTCTGTAGGTTAATATGACTGGTAGGTATGCAGCGCTACGCAAGCTGCATTGAATTTTATTGCGTCATAGCAAGAGTCGCTATTTGTTTAAATTTCTGCGAGTGATGCTTCTGTCCCTTAGTATTCTGTGGTATAACCTAAGCGTAAATACTGTTATGAATTTTGCCTTATTTTAACCCTATTTTACACCCGATATGGGTGAACTTATGGAACCACAATATTGTAAGATAACGGCATTATGTACACAGTTTTTACAATAAATGCTAGCTGGTCTGAAACCGCCCTAAAATTAAACATTCACTTTAACAGCCGAGAAACGTATCCGAATTTAAATCATACATTTCATAGCTATAGCAGGCGGATAAAAACCGACCTCATTCCGCTCGAATTTACGACTTTTGGACTAAATTACATACAATTTTATACATTTAGCTTTGATAAATGAATGGAAGATACAAACTCTATGCGCGAATATAGTGCGAACATAAACACCAAGTCGTGTCGCCATCGCTAAACTAAACCTTTTTTTGTGGAACTGAATGATGAGGCGAGCACGTCGTTCGCCTGATTTTACGCGCCACGCCTGCCTATAACAACTAACCACCCAGAACTTTTAATACCATAAAAAGCACTTCGTATTACTGCATTGCGCGCATCACCCCGAGACATCTGATATTAAGACTCATATGCCCAGTAATTTCGCTGGCTACAATGCCCTTCAAACTGGAACACAGCAATGCTTGTGCACTACTGCTTGGCGGTAGAATAACTGGCAAAGTTGTGGTATCTACCCAGACGGCCTTCCGAATACGAGAGACATACCAGTATTAAATGAACTTATGACTGGCGCAGCTGTCACTCAGCACCGTAGTAGGTCCATTGTACTCAATATGTACCTACAATGTCACAGTTGAGAACGTCTCTTTTTATAATGACTCATCATAGGAATTCCTAATTCTATGCAATTTACTGACACGATTTTTAGCAGATTGCGAAATAAACATCAGGTACTCTGTTTTTAAATAGGTTAATTCAATACAACATTAACTACATGATTATTTGTTTAGGCTATGAATCATGCCAGTTTGTCGAGGTGTGTTGTCATGTTCTGATTCACACATTTAAAACTGACTACCATAATTATGGTTTGCGTTTGAAATAGACTTTGTAAGTAATTTTCATTTTCTATTATTATATTATTAGACATACAATTATTCTATTATTCATTTTAAGTAATGTAAGTTTCTCGTATGCGCGAGGCTATCTGGGTTGGTAAACCCGCTTTGCCAGTTTTTCTGCCGCCAAGCAGTAGTGAACAAGCATTACTGTTTTTCGGTATGAAGGGCATTGTAGCCAGCGGAATTACTGGGCATTGTACTTGTATTATAGGCAAGCCACGCAACGGATTTTGATACGGATTTCACTGTACGATTTGATATTTTTTTTTTACGAAAATAACAATATAATCTAATGAAGTTTTTTTTTCATAGTAGAGAAAATTGTTGTGTAATCAATTAGTCAAAACTGACACCACATTAGTAAATTCCATCCGTACGAAGCCGGGTCGCTATTTCCGATACAAATTCCGATGCTTGCCATATATGCCAATAAGTAATAAAAAAAAAATTACTGTCAATGTAATAATAGTTTAATACGACTTCTATAACTTAAGAACCACTAATGAGATTTTGATGGTGTTCCCACGAATATGCTTAATTGAACCTTGATTCATTCAAATATAGGCTATCAAAATTTTGAAAAATCTACTTATGGGGGGATTAATGGGGGGTGAAGTGTGTATGGAAAAAAGTTATTAGATTGTATTAGAACCTTGAAACTCAGAATGAATACTTATAATTACTAATTAATAAATACGGGTTCGAGCATTTTTCAAAATTCAGCTTCTCTAAGCGATGACGACAGAAAATAGATAAAATTAGTCTGACTCTGAAACGCTGTGTAGTCTACGAAAATGAATGAAATACATAGGTGTAAAATTATCGTGGTAGAAATATAGTCTTATTAAATTATTATTTATAAATAATTTGCCTCTCCTAAGTACCCAGTAGACGTTATTACCGACGTCAGAATAAATTATATGTTTTCACCCGGGGAGTGGCAGTGAATGAACCACTTAACAACCAACAAACAGTACTACTGTTACGTGTGTACTAACGCTTGTCAACTTGTCAGCTAATGACATGAAATTAAATGAAATAACTCTGTTGAACTCCCAAAGCATATTAGAGAACAAATTTTAATCGATTTATAATTCATTTTTACCAAACACAACCGACTTCAATTCTGATGTATCTTCGAAGTCCATGGTAGAATGTCGATGAAATTTGTTTGGAACCTTGAAGCTATACTGAACCCAACGCAAAGATTTTCTAAGTCAGTATTAAATGACGGAGTAGGTAATCGTGTAACAATCATACAAAGTAATTAATTTTTAGAAAAAAAAAATACCGACTTCAATATATCTCCGAAGTTCAAGATCACATATCGATGAAATTTATATGGGACCACTTCGTAGCTATACTGAACCCAACGCAAAAAGAATTTTCTAAATCGGTTCATAAATGACGGAGTACTGAGGTAACAAACATAAAAAAAAATAGTAAAAAGAAAAAATAGAAAAATACAATCGAACAGAGAACCTCCTCCTTTTTGATGTCGGTTAAAAACGGGGAGGGAGGCGAGGGAAGGACTTTTGTAATACATACTAGTTAGGGAATGGAACACGATACCGGTAATAAATAAAAAGTTATGATTCTGCTCTTGATTACTTATGCAAACTGAAGAAAACAAACCAAACCGTAAATGGCTCGGTTTATTCGTGCTTTTAGCTTGCTGCGTGAGGAAAACTTTACGTCAATTATGCACACATGCATGGCTGTAATTCTACGCGTTACTATTGTAAGGAAACTCGGGTGCTGTTTTGTTGGTAGTTCCGAGCATTTCCGACAACCTGACTTATGGGTCTTTGTTTTTACCTCTTCTAATTTAAAATACAAAAACTTATCGGAATGATCTTGCTGCTAAATGTTATATTTAAAATTAAAAGAACTTATTGCAGAAACAGGTTGTAAAAACGAACGAACAATAGTTTAATTGCAATGCGCCTACGATAAGTCGAGTGGAAAGTTGTAAATCTGTCTGTAGCTATTAAAACTCGTACAAAAACTGTTGAAGAAATATGAACTCCTTATTCGTAGAGTTTGTTTATATTGGATATTTAACGTTGTACAATGAAAACTTGTACTTAACCAGGTAGAAAAAAGCTAAGCAGTTTTTTTTTATTTCGAAAAATTGCTGCTGCTTTGTGAACTGAAGAAAAAGGTGAAGAAAATGACAAATACTTTTTAGCCCTTTGACCGATTAAAACGTACTATACGTAAACAGCTAAATTGTCTTTTTTATTTTTTATGGAACAGCGTGATGAGACAAGCAAGTCGTTCGCGTGACGGTAAGCGCCACGCCTGCCCATAACAATTGCAGTGCCACCCAGAACTTCTAATACCATAAAAAGCACTGCGTAGCACTGCATTGCGCTTATCAGCCCGAGATATCAGCTAATAGTCTCATAGGCGTAGTCATTTCGCTAGCTAATTGTTCAAAAGCGCGGCGCAAAGTGTTCGATGCAATTCTGTTAGATGCGACAAGTGACCGTTTCTGTCCCGTACCTTTGTTTCTGTAATCCTTTATCCTGCTATTTGTGCCGACCTTGATGCATCAAAGGAGATTAAAACGATGCGACCATTGCATAATTTGCTGCGCAAGCGCATATAACTTTACTCCCCAAGGCAGTTTTATATGCAAGGTGGCACATTGCAACAGTTACCCGCGTGTTATTTATTTGTCTGTTTGTTACCGTTATTCAGTTGATTTGTGTTGTTTCTTGCTCGCTGAGAGAATATCCTTTTGGGCTTACACAATGTGCCGAACTAGAACTGAATGCTTTGGGATAAATTGTTAATGTAGTAGTAGTAATAATAAATGATTGTAATGGTTAATTAACTCAATATACTTGTATTGAATGATGCGTCGCCATACATGTCAAAAACAGATTGCTTTTTACAAGCTTTTCTTTAACTTGCAATGTTTGGGTCAAATCTTGCAAGTTGAATCACAACCACTTCCTCTTATCCTACGGTTTTGATATTTATACTTGTCAAAGTCCGATGACAATGCAATTTTATGTATGACAGCCAGTGTTGGAGTTTAGAATTGAGAGGTTTCTTAAACTTGTCTATTAAACAACAACGATAGAATACTTTGAAAATGTTTCGACGGATGTCACGGGGGTTTTGCGAGTTTTTCGAGCTGCATAATTCGTAGATTAAATCCACTGTAGTTACAACAGCCAGCTGATCTGATGATGGAGACGTAAGGTGGGCAGTGGAACTCCTTGACGGATAATTAATCTTAAACTACTGGTGTTTGGGCTCGTTTTAATCTGCTCGCGGTTCCGATTACGAATTTGTTAAAAGCTTGTCTTGGAAAATATATTTTTTATCAAAAATCTTGTATACTATTTAGAGATGTAAATCAGTAACACCTACCTAATTCCAAAAACCAAAATGCCGTTTTTATTGGTAATGAATTGTACTGTAAACTGGTTATAACGAACGCATGCCTATTAACGTGTGATAAACTCTGATTCGCTCTATAACCTTATAAACGCATCTCTATGCTCCAATATAACCATGCATTGGCTCTCAAAATGCGACCAGGGTGACCGGACACATAAACAATAATTTCTGCGAGTAGCAAACTGACGCGATAGGTATTTATGTACTGCTAAATGGGGTCGACAGTACCAAGACACCTTGTACGCTTCTTAAATGCATTTCAATTCTAAAATACATTGTTTCTTGTATTACATTTACGTTCCCTCACGTCGCGATACTCTGAATGAGGAGTGGGACTGTTGGTAGTTTACTAAGCTGATTAAAACTAACTAGCTAACTAAAACTATTGAGCAAGGTAATCGCCCCTCAGCAAAAAACCTTCACTAAGAACTAAAAAACACAAGAAAGATAATGTGGAAAATTTCACTTTTTTAATTTACTGCTTAAATAAATAAAAATAAACAAAATTAACAAGGCATTAATTCAGTAAGCAGTAGTCGATGGTAACATTTATAAAACAAATATATCAATAAGTTTTACAAAATTGCTTAAGAGAGTGTTGAAGACCATAGATACACAGACCTCTGCTCCACCTAGAGTCATGTCAGATGCCATCCCTATGTCCATGTCAGATGCCAGCCATAGCACAATGTTCAGCATGAACATCTGAATTTAGCATAAAGCACAGTTTGGCTTAGTGTTTGAGAGCATAGGCATTACTCGCAGGGTAACGCCGTAAAGGGACAATAAAATTGTCCCCGTAATAATATATTTCAACATTTCCTTCACTACGTTGAGAAACCACTGTTTACGCAACTCGAACTTGACTGTACAAACACTGTGATTTACAGTCAATTTGTACAAACGAACCACTGTTACGTTCATAATTGTATCTACAATTCTATTAACAATAGAAGTCGGTTTGTTTATCCTTGTTTCGCTTGCCTTACATAGTAACTTATATTTATTCTGTGTTGCGTATAGTTTGACCAGCTCAGAACTAACCATTGCCCAAATACAGTCGTCCTGACCGCAAGGTCAGGACGACTGTATTTGGGCAATGGTTACTTGGTCAGTTAACATACGCGTCTTTTTAGCATAACAATAAGTATGTGTAGCTGACATAACTTGAAGACCATAGAATATAATTTTGGTGTCATTGACTAGCGGTTGACGTCTTGAAAATATAACATCTAAGTTTTTAGAATACAGCACTTACGTAGACAATTTTTAGAACAAAAGTATCTTGTCCTTTTTTAATTCTATTTCAATTAAAATTACATCAAAATTTGTTCTAATTTTTGCTTGATTGGGTAACAAACAAGAGGGATGCGAGTACTTATACATAGTATGTACTTACTTTACTGGTGGTAGGTGTCTCGTATGCGAGAGGCCGTCTGGGTGGGTACCACCGCTTTGCCAGTTATTCAGCCGCCAAGCCTTAGTGCGCAAGCATTACTGTGTTCCGGTTTAAAGGGCATTGTAGCCGGCGAAATCACTGGGCATTATGAGACTTGACAATTAATTGTCTCAAGGTGACGAACGTAGTGCAGCGCCACGCAGGATTTTGCAAAACAAAGTTCTGGGTGGTGCTGTTATTGTTATGGGCTGGCGTATTGCTTACCATCAGACAAACGACCAGCTCGTCTCGTCATTCAGTTCAATAAAAAAAAAACTTATGACATTTTGAAGCTAAGCTCAAAAGAGCAATTATTTGAATCAAAGTTCTGCCTAACGCAGCACAATTTTGTTTTCTTTTTTCGCTTAATAGATCTATGTTTGGCCACTATCTCGCCTGATGTGAAGCGGTGATGTGGTCTAAGATGGAGCACATAGATCTAGAGAAAGACGGCAGTTGAGCGGCTGCTCAGACCCGTCTCCCCGATGGTTCACCGAACATCATCCCGAAACACGACTAGGTCGCTTGACGGCATGGCTTTGTTCGGTGGGTGGTATTACAACCACGGCCAGAGCCTATAATACAATACTTGGCCCTCTGAAGCTAAGGTAGTCCATATGCTTATTGCTTAGTGTTATTGAATGATTATATATACCTTTTTGAGTGACGACGACGGCCTGCTTTACAGAGGTAGAGCAAGCCGCGCGTCACACTAGGGATGTACAACTACCACTAAGGAGGTTCCATCAAATCGGCGAATCGGTGACCGCCGGTAACAATACCTACGGTCACACATTTAGGAAGTACTTTCAATTATACATGTCACGTCTTGTCCCTCTTCATGTCGTGGGAAATTTTCATCCTTAGTCGTAACTAGGCTTTTTTAGCTAAACGTCTTTGAAATACTAGTTTATGCTAAGCAGAACGATAACTTGGAATTATGTTTCCTGTGAACTTGGTGGCTAATGATTTGCTATTAGCATATGTCTTGTATGCTATGGACTGCCTTGTCTACATATTTTTTTTTACACTTAATATATCTATGTTTGGCCACTATCTCGCCTGATGTGAAGCGATGATGTGGCCTAAGATGGAGCACATAGATCTAGAGAGAGACGGCAGTTGAGCGGCTGCTCAGACCCGTCTCCCCGATGGTTCACCGAACATCGTCCTGAAACACGACTAGATCGCTTGACGGCATGGCCTTAAATATATCAAAAATAATTTATACAAACAACAAAAATAATAATCGAACAAGTCATCCAAAATAAATATGTCACAATTGAAGTAGGTAATTAAGAATGGGTGTGGAAAATTATGCAATGCCTAATCGTCTTTCAATGGTTCACTGGGTAAGATAACCAAACTAGATTTTTTTATTGACTCAATAAAAAATCTCGCCATTACAATCTAGCCTAATAAGACTAATAAATAATTTAAATCTGACTTAAACTGCAGTAGTAGCAGTAGAGTAAAACTAAGGATATGTCCATCAACACTTTTCTTATTGTCTATTAAGACGAAGACACTATATTCTTGAGTTCTTTACGAGTAGCACTAACTGTTTATACTACGGTTCACTGACACTTCACTAAACTAACTTAAAAGGTTTTGTCCTTTTTAGTCTTCAACCCTCAACCAAATTTGATGACCAGTTTTTTATTGTGACAAGGTCCTTAATTGTAAGTATAAATTTATTTTTGCCCATTTGCACACAGAATGTTCCAATCTTATTTATAGTTCTCTGTATTGGTATCCGTTTTTCGCTAATTTATCGACCAAGATATCACCGTGCATACTTTACCCGCGCCTGAACTATAGTTAGAATTTTAATGTCAAATATTTCGAGGAACTCTGGTATGACGGCCAATTAAAACATCTGCATAGTGGACTCACAAAACTTTGTAGTATGTTATCTTTAGTCATAATGTGTCACCGTGCCATAATTAGAAATCACAAAATGTTGCATTAAAATCATGTCCGGGAGCTCAGCGTATTTTCAAAAGTCTGTCAGAGCCTGATCGATGCGAGGCGTGACCAAAATGCTGGGACTTATTTGGCTCAACGTATCAGTATTGCAATCCAACGGGGCAATACTGCCAGCATCTTGGGTACGCTTCCAACTGGTAGTGGGTTGGAGCATTTGAGCTATCTATAGGCTTAATGGTCTATGGGTTGTCCAATTGCTTCTTCTTATAAGTAGTTAGTTTAGTTTTAGTAAGTAGAGTGTAGAGTTGTTTTCAGTAATAAAGGCATTCGCCCGTTAAAAAAATTCTTGTCTAATGTCGATAGAGTCATGTCGAAGACAGTTTACTCTACACCGGTTACCGAAGACTCGATGAGCTTGCTAAAATTCACTACTAGCGCGCACCGCGGTATCTCCCGCGATTTTCCGGGATAGTATCATAGTAGCCTATGTCCTTTTCTAAGACCTAAAGAACCTACGTGCCAAATTTAATCGAAATCCGTTCAGTAGTTTTTGCGTGATTCAGCCACAAACATCCATACATCTTCACAAACTTTCGCATTTATAATATTATAATTAGAAGTTGGATTTAGTTAATTAATAAATCTGATTCAAAATCTTTTTATATGTAAACCTTTTTTAACCCCTCTTTCTTAACTTCAACTTAACTTCTATGGTCGTCTGGCTCCCATGTCAATTTATGTGCAATGTCGGCGAAAAGTTACAGTTGACCTAAAACCAAGCTTTCTGTTTCTCGCTGCCATTGTTAATTTCGTATTTTTGCACTAATTACAATTCATAAAGAGTGAAAACGTTTGCGGACTCTCACTGCCTCTCGCCGTGATACTTCGAGCGAGTACTTGAGACTATCAGACCGTGGACATTCATCTTTTATGCGTTTAATAGATACATAGTAGAGAATTTGTTACATTTTTGCGAAAACACTTTCTTTTCATAATATTTTCAACCGACTTTAAAAAAGGAGGAGGTCACCCGATTACTCCGCCAATTATGAATTGATATTTTGATGGTTCTTATTTTGTTTGGTAGGTCATACATTAGAGGTGGTCCCATATAAATTTTATAAAAATGAATTCAGCGCTCTTTAAATAAATTATTTTTCAAAAAAAACTAAACCGACTTCAAAACCACAAATGGCACTCAAAAGTAAAAAATAAATTAATATAATTATCATAAGCGCTACCCACTCATATATTTGAAGTCGGTGCCAGCCAAGTCTAATCTGGCTATTGGCTGGCGTATTGCTTAGCAATTGACCAGCTCGTCTCGTCATTCAGTTACATAAAAAAAGTCTTCGAAAGTCATTGAGCTCGAGTGCTTCTCATCTTTCAGGCGTTTTCAGCTCTGCTACCATGCCACGTATGTCGTCGCTTTATCCGCACTAGGACACAGAGTAAAAGAGCGCAGATTTCTTACTCCAGTGGAATTTTTAGTGTTTTACTGTGGAACTGTACTGCATTTTATGAATATGCAATATTTATATAGACCATAAGCTTATGTAAATTTTCTAATTAGCATTGTAATTACTTCATTTAGTTGTAAGTCATTAAACGTATTGGATGACAATGTGTCATATCCTTTTATGGTAGGGTTTTTTTACCCGATTTGCATTTATATAAAGGAATGATTTTATAAGATTTTTTTTTATTTTTAACTTGCAACGTATGTTTGTCCGGGTGGAACCTTGCAAGCTGAATTAGAACAACTTCCTCTTATCCTACGGAGTTGAAATTTTGCATACTTGTCAAAGTCCGATGACAATGGTGACAGCCAGATGATCTGATGACGGAGACGGAAGGTGGGTAATGGAACTCCTTGACGGATAATCGTAAACTACTAGTGTTTGGGCTCATTTTAATCTGCCGTTCCGAATTTGTTAAAAGCTTGTCTTGAAAAAAATATTTTTCAACAAAAAACTTTATTATGATTACATGTAATGTGAAACTTGAACAACTTAATGAAAACTCTGAAAATGTCGATGGAAAGTGAAGATGTGGTGAGTAGGTGAGTACGCTCTTCATAAGCTACTCGTTGTTACACATTTTTTTAACACGATTATTAAGTCACTTTCTTGTTTGTCTGTCTGTCGTTCCGGGTGGAAATTTTGCAACTTAAATTTCGAGCAGTGGAGCGATCCCGATTAGCTATCCGGCTGAAACTTGCAGGGTAGCTCACAATTCGATGACATTGCATTCTAAATCTATTTATTATTTTTAAGGCGCATAAAAAAATATGGTTTATAGGTTACTTATTTAATTTAAAATTCTAAATGTACCTTTATGTAGTTTCTTTAGTTTAAAATTTTAAATACGTCGTTCAATTGAAATTAATTTACCAATTTGTGATGGCTTATCATGGCACTTGAGTGTGGATTTCAGCACTCTCGATTCGGGTTTATGAAGGCCCTTGTCACTATAAAATGTACCTATAATTCCCTATACCTCTATTTATATCGTATAACTCAAAATCTTCTAACATAATAACGTAGTTATAAAAACTCTGATTAATGTTTCAGTCGGACTATGAGTCAATTTTTATGACCTCAGTTGCATTACATACAATTCTAAATGCATGCATTAAGATGATCTCATACTAAATTATTACATGTAACAATTAAGTACCAACTCCTTATCAATTAAGTAATTAAAATATCAAATTAGTACATGACATGAGACTGGATAAAAATTGTCAAAACATAAAAATTCATTCGAATTATTTGGCTTCAGAATCCACAAGCTTTTACTCTTATAAATTATTTTGAGAATGCAATGTTAGATTCCTAGACAAATATTCCAAAGTCTTGGTTAAGTTTTTTTTATGGTACCTGGATGAGACGATCAAGTCGTTCGCCTGATGGTAAGCGCCACGCCTGCCCATAACAATTACAGTGCCACCAGAACTTAATGTCATAAAAAGCACTGCGTAGCACTGTATTGCGCTCATCACCCCGAGTACATTGTACTTAAATCCAATAAAGTTGTTCCGTGGGATCTACTTCATCAGAATGCCGTTCGAACTGTATATAATAGTAATTATTAAAAAACAAACCGAGCCGGCGCATTAATTTATGGTAAACAAATATTTTTTCCACTTACATAATCATATGTGTGGAAAATCAAACACCTACCTATAATGCCATTGATTATAGTTTAATGGCTGAAAAAATAACAAAGTTAAGTGAGAACAAGTACATGTAAAGATGTTCTGATATTGCCAATGATCATAGGCGTAGTAACTGTTGGACGCCTACTAAAGGTGTACATGTTTGTACAGGCATAATATACTGCAGGTACGTGTCTATATTTTACACCTCACAAAACTCCACTAGTTAAGTCTAAATGCCTTCGCAGATGACGGACAGTCTGCTGCCGCTTCCGCTTACTTTTTAGTCCGCAAAAATAATAGGCACTTGAATTGTATGCATGCGCTAATGCAGACGATAGAATGAAAAAGTCCGCGAAATAAATTCTGCACATAATTTTATTGCGGACAAAGTTACGAACAAGTCCTTCATCTGCGCAGGCTTTTAGAGTTAAAAAACAATATACGCGACACACATAGATCTTAGCCACTAATTAGGATTGCCTATATCTAGGGAACCAGGAACTACGACGACTATAGTTCCACAACACCCAGACACGAAACAAATGCTAGTCCTTTTTTAACCGACTTCAAAAAGGAGGAGGTTTACAATTCGACGGTATGTTTTTTTTTTTAATTTTTTTTTTTGTGTGTTTGTTACGCGATTACTCCGCCAATTATGCATTGATTTCGATGATTCTTTTTTTGATTGGTAGGTAATACTTCAAAGGTGGTCCCATATAAATTTTATCGAAATTCATTCAGTAGTTTTTGAAAAAAATAGCAAAAACAAAAAAATATAAGTTTAATCTTCAAGTCGGTTCTTGTTTTTTTCGTAACCAACTTTCTAAAGGTGGAGGTTTGTATTCGACTGCTTCACCTGCTTCACCCAGGGTTGACTTCCGGTGAGGGAACTCCTCAACGGTGAATAGTACAGACACAACATTTCGTAAATGGATTTAACCATAATAGCCTGTTCTAAATTCCATCATGACATGGTAGATACACCCAGGATTGACTTCCGGCGAGGGAACTCTTCAACAGAGATATATGACAGACATGAAATTTTTTTGTACATGCATTTAATTGTGATAGCCCGTTTTAAACTTCGTCATGATGTGGCTTCTAGATCATAAAAGCTTGTCTTTAAAAACTTTTTGAATTAATTTAATTAAAACTTGTTTTTCACTAAAAAGGGTAAAATAAATTATTTTTCAAAAAAAACTAAACCGACTTCAAAACCACAAATGGCACTCAAAAGTATAAAATAAATTAATATAATTATCATAAGCGCTACCCACTCATATATTTGAAGTCGGTGCCAGCCAAGTCTAAAAGGTAGTAGATAGATACTACCTACAAGTAGTACTTACTATATACATAGTATTTATCTGCTACCTATTACACTTGGCTGGCACCGACTTCAAATATATGAGTGGGTAGCGCTTATGATAATTATATTAATTTATTTTTTACTTTTGAGTGCCATTTGTGGTTTTGAAGTCGGTTTAGTTTTTTTTGAAAAATAATTTATTTTGTATGCACAAACATTTGTTTCGTCGTGGCGGGAATCGAACGCGCCGAACCTTTTGTATGAGATTTGAGCCAACCTGCCCAACCACTACACCAAAGAGGCTGTCTAAAGTTCTTTGGTTTGAGTAATCATTATGCATTTGGTCTTCTTAGATGCCTGATTTACCTTTCTTTGCATCTCTTGCGTGATCAAAACCAGCAAGTGTATAAAAAAGCTTTGGAACATTTTTTTATAGACAATTACATATCTCTGTGATGTTCTTTCTTTTTAAGGTTGACCTCAAATGAAACCAGGGCTAATAATATCCTTCGATACAGTAATTTGTATCGAAAGGTAACGTGCCCTGACCTTCCCAGGCCGATGTTTTGGATACGGTTGTAATAATTTATTTGTATGGTACCCTAATTATGTGGACACGAACATGTAGAACCTTGATACTTGATAAAATAGACACAGTCATGCTATATTGTTTGAAATTTCGTGTGACATTAGTTATTATTATATATTGATTTTATCGCTCAATTTCCCCTTGATTATTGTTTCTTTTATACGTGAATCATAGGACATATAATATTTTCTACGTTTTGAATTATTTCTCACTTGAATGGTGTGGAGACGCTATCGATCATGTTGGCTTACTTCCTCAAAAAGGAATTATTATGGTCCCGTAGTAGTACAATGGGCCGTATTATCGATCGAAAGCGATCTCTTCCAGACAACCTATGGATGGACAGTATCGGAAGAAGAAGTAGACGGCGGTGTACAACATTTTTTTTTTTACGCTTAATAGGTCCAATTTTGGCCACTATCTCGCCTGATGTGAAGCGATGATGTGGCCTAAGATGAAGCACATAGATCTAGAGAGAGACGGCAGTTGGCATTATAAATAAATACCTACATATACATGCTAATATTTACATTCTAATACATACAATAACAAAAATTATATTTAAAATATAGATATACGACTATCGACGTATTCTAATATACCTATACGATATTATAATAATACGTATTTACATAAAATAATAACAGCAATGTTAGAGGTAGATAGAAAGAAACACTTTTCACTTAATTGACAATAGTCGTGTGAATAACTAAATATGAATAATATCCAGTAGCAACATAAAAAGTAAACAATCGTCAGACAATGTAACTCAAGTTATAATTCATCCCGTGTCAAGGTGGCGCTGAATGCTAAATGCTGCTATTAAACTCATTGCGTCCGAATCAAAGTAATCGTCGGCTCCGATCAGGTTTGCATCCCTTCGCGTGTCTGTTACCTGGTCTGAAGACTATGTTGGTTCTTCTCTCAGATTGTGTTGATTATTTCGCAATTTTGTTGTACGGATCTTCAGAGATACATTGCTTAGTTACAATTCAATGGCTTCTTAATATTTTTACATTTATTTACATAACGTCTCTTTTAGATTCCGATCCCGCTGGGGTGGAATGTCTAGCTTTATCTGTGGAAAATATTTCGTCGTTCAGTATTGCTGAATACTGCTCCTTTGCTCCATTACGGATGCGAGCGACGTGATGTAAAGATGAACTTAAATAATCGTATATTGATCTAGATATATATTTAACGATACAGGCAGGTTCAGAAAGGAACTTCTTGCCTTAGTTTTGCCTTGTAACGTGTTGGACAAAGTCTGTAAGTTGCATGACTGTATAAATAAATAAATGAATAAATAACTAAATATCCATTAATAGATAGACATATAGTATATATGTATTAACACTTTGTGTAAAACCTTAACAAGTATACGTTTTATCAAACAAAAAAACCGATATCAATGTATCTTCGAGGTCCAAGGTCAAAATCGATGAAATATGGGACCAATTCGTAGCTATACTGAACAACGCAAAAAGAACTTTCCAAATCGGTTCATGAATGACGGAGTTCTGATGTAACAAACATTAAAAAAATTCAATCGAATAGAGAACCTTCTCCTTCTTTGAAATCGGTTAAAAATATATAAAACAGTACACTTCCCAGTAAACAGTGTAACAATTCGCCGCCTTATCGCTCAAAATGATCTCTTCCAAGCAGCACACGGCGGCAGTGCCACAAATAATAGCTGTCAGTAGTTCAATGGCTACTCCATTCAGTAAGGCTTTGACCCAAAATCGAAGCAACCTTTACATTATCATTTTCAAATTCGGACGAGAACTATTTACGCTATTCGAGGACGAACATAATAGTACGCTTTACGTTTTTTTATCGAACTTTGCGTGTCACTATACATAATTACTTTTGAATTAACATCCAATCCAATCATCCAATAAATTGCATCGGACTGAAATTAGAGTACTCTATCTATTTATAGAGTTTGATGGGTTTTTCTTCATAAGCGACTTGTTCCTGTGAAGTCATTGGTTCTGCCTCTGATTCCGTACATATTTAAACTACGTAAAAATACTACGTTACTAGGTAATTTTAAACCAAAACTATACTTGCTTATTTAGCTTGCTTGTCTTTTTTTTTTTATGTAACTGAATGACGAGACGAGCTGGTCGTTTGCCTGATGGTAAGCAATACGCCAGCCCATAACAATAACAGCACCACCCAGAACTTTGTTTAGCAAAATCCTGCGCGGCACTGCACTGCGCTCGTCACCCTGAGACAATTAGCTGTTGAGTCTCATAATGCCCAGTAATTGCGCCTGTATTTGAACTGGTTATTTTTTTTTTTTCTCTGGGTGATCCGTTTTTCAGGTAAGTATGCTTTATTTATTTTATATTTATTTTATTAGTGTGTATTTTATGTAATTGGTATATATGTAAGTGTAAGTGTAAGTTTTTGCGTAATGAGGAATTACGGAAAAATAATGGACGGTGGTTTTCACCCTGCACGGTTGTCTGGAAGAGATCGCTTTAAGCGATAAGACCGCCAATTGTTACACTTTTGTTGAGTTGTTTTTATTATTAATAATTTTATATGTGTGTGTTTCAATAAAGAGATATGTCATTTCATTTTCATTTATGCTCTTAAGTTCTTATGACCTCTAGAAACAGAAGTGACAAAATTCTGTTAAAGCCTAAAAGTTGGTTTAAAAATTATTAACTCTAATTAGTTATTTCTATTGTTATTTTCTTTACACTCTTGTTTACTGTACCTAATTGCTAATATCGACCGTTAATTGAGTTGTTATTGGGGCCCTAATGACGGCATGGTTAAGGTTTGAACTATGATTGATGTGTTGTTTACACTCGGACGATTCTTTTTATTTCCGTCTATCCATATTTCATTAGGCTTATCTAGTGACTGTTATGTGGCAGGCGTGTTGCTAACATCAGGCGAACGACGTGCTCGTCTCATGAATCAACTATATTGCAAAATAAGCTATTATGGAATTGAGTGGTGAGACGAGCAAGTCGTTCGCCTGATGGTAAGCGCCACGCCTGCCCATAACAATTGCAGTGCCACCCAGAACTTTTAACACTGCATTGCGCTCATCATCCCGAGACATCAGATATTAAGTCTCATATGCCCAGTAATTTCGCTGGCTACAATGCCCTTCAAACCGGAACACAGTAATGCTTGCGCACTACTGCTTGGCGGCAGAATAACTGGCAAAGTGGTGGTATCTGCCCAGACGGCCTCCCGCAAACGAGAGACCTAACACAAGCGTTTGTGTTCATAAAATATTTTTACAAAGGCTTATACTTTTAGAGGAAAAAGGACACACGACACAATAGGTAAATAACAAATATTGTACCTTATTTTGCTCCACTATATTTGTTTGTAGCATTACTCTATACATTTCCATATACTCTTTTAATGTCATCGTTTACAGTTTCCATCGTAATGTTCGTTATATTATTATTGTTAAACTCTTTATTTCAGGCAATATTAAAGTACAGTAAAGTAAAATTAACAGATATCCAAAGAATATATACCTTACTAACTAACATACTTACAAAATATAACATAAAATTTAATAAACGATGCACACTACTTCACAGGGTTCATAAATTTCGCTCTGTTCCTGTATCTCTCTCCGGTATACTACTGTAAACACAGGCCACAGGCCACTCACAGGCCCTACAGGCCAGAAGTCAGAAACCAGGAACCACATAATAATTACGAAGTAGAAAAAAGATATTTCTCGGGTAGGGATCGAAACTGCATCTTCGGAATACCGTCCCGATGCCTTAATCACTGGGCCACCGAGTCAACTGCTCGAGCAACCAAATTTCTTCTATCCTTCTTATATCGTCTTACGGGGACGATTCTACGTCATCTGTCGTCAATGTTTACATTAATCAACCATATATAGAGTCTCGTAACAGTTATCGAGTTAGAAGTAAGAATGTTACTTGTGAGTGCAGTTCTAATAAATGCAAATAGTAAACGTCAATCATGCTAAGCTAATATTCTGTCAGAAGGTCTGCAGTGATTGATGTTTTGTTAACACTCTATAAACCAATTTAAACTGAGTATACACAAATCAGCTTCATCATCACAAATGTATTAACGTTTGTTAATTTACTTTCGATTAGGGTTTGTTTATTTTAATCTTGTTATTGCTTAGTTATTTGCCACGGTGGTTGGATTATCTATTTTCTTAGAAGTATCGAGCTTAGTAAACTCTTCTTTATTTACTTCAATTTTGAATTGAATGAATCTTGATCATCTTGTGCTAGTCTATCAGCATTCCTGTGTCGCTTCTTGTAGTTATGTCATTCCATCAAAGGACAACCAGACGCACGGCTATGCGACATCCATACATGGTAGGCATCCCTCATATACGAACAAAACGTTCCTGACAAATACGACCTGGGAGTTTTCAAATCGAGAGTAACCAGGTATCTGCTAGGCGAGCGTGTTACATCTTAGAACACATTATTGCTTAGCATCAGGTGAGATAGTTGTCAAATGCAAGCCTATAACAAGTAAAAATGTCAAATATGTTTAGTCTTTCTCTTGTACGCTATAAATGGTTTAAGATACTTTATTTCTCAAATGAATGAATTCACTTACATGAGAAAACAATACATAATGTTAAACAATTTTGGGCTAAGCGTACTTTATAGAATGCAAAGACTTAAACAATATCTAATAACTAATTTTAATAACTAAAATGTCGGTAGTTTAATATTACTTGCTATAAGGTTATGAGATACATTCACATCACAATTCATCAAATGATCATGACATTATCGTTTCTATTAATTTACTAAACCTAGACTTAAAAAAATATGTTATTATTATTATTAATATACCAATTAAACTTGTAAGCGTTATTATCAATTTTATGTCTATTTCGATAAATCTTTACAAAGTTTCTCAGCCACTTTATTCCTTCGGCCACTGTTACTTTGTTATAGAGCTCTCAACCAATTTCGCCAAATACCTCTTCAACTTGGCAAATTCAATAGGACTTTCAAATTGACTTTAATCGAGCTTAATAAAGGCAAGTACGTATGAGCTTTATACAAACTACCCATAGGGTTTCGTAAGAAGATAATCGTCGGATCGGCCGCCATGGGGGCCTGCGCGGGCGCACGCCATGCGGGTATTTGCATACAATCGCCTACGAATGAGATTAATTCGACGTTTAACCCACTTGCTGGGAATGGGCTTGATTGTAAACTGTCTAATTAATAAAGATGCAAAGTCGCTTCTAATAGAGACGGTTTAATGCTCATTGTGTTTATTCAAAATATTTTTAAGATGGGCATGTAATAGCATATCTTAAATTCATGTATGAGTACTTTTGGCTAGCAATACTTTCGACGTCCACCAGCACTAGGCTGCTTATATCACTTTTATAGTAGCTTATGTATTAATCCAGGGTATCATCATCAGCCCATTACGTTCCCACTGCTGGGGCACGGGCCTTCTATCATAGTCAGTAGGTATAGGCCGTAAGCCACCACGCTGGCCTAGTGCGAGTTGGTGGATGTCACAGGTCCTTGAATTTTTGTGATTGATTCTTGGACATGCCGGTTTCCTCACGATGTTTTCCTTCACCGTTTTTAGAGCGAATGTGAAATCCGTAAGTGGTGCGAGGTCAGCGGGATTCGAACTCTGGTGCATCGGATCGAAAGCCGTACGTTCTCCCATTGAGCCACACTCGCCCCTTTCCTCCACAACCCAAGGTATAACATTCACAGACACAAGGCATTCTCTTTTCCGAATTTCACTCAAAGCCGTTGAGCCGTTGCAGCGTGAAGAAGTAACAAACACACTGACCTACAAACTTTCGCATTTATCATATTACTAGCTGCGCCCAGCGATTTTACCCGCGGTTTCCCGGATAAAAAGCCTAGCCTATGTGCTATTCCAAGTCCTAAAGTACCTACATACCAAATTTCATCAAAATCGGTTCTGTAGTTTTTGCGTGAAAGAGTAACAAACATACATACTTACAAACTTTCGCGTTTATAATATTAATAGGATTGTGATTATTTAAACTATTTAAACCCGATTTTACTTAAGTTTTATCAGTTGAGTTCGCGACGAATATTTCCTATTAGTCATCGCTATAAATGGATTCTCTAACAACAGCTCTCGCAACTCCTTTAGCAATTTCAGCTGCTTTGTCGCTCAAGTCGTTTCCACACAGTTACGAGCACTTGTCACACTTGAGTAGGGTCGACACTTAAGAGGACTTACCGCTAAGGCTCGCGGATTTTTATATATAAACCCTTATAATGAAAGTAATACGTTCCTTATACTGCGATATGAATCTGATTGACCATATCTATTCATCCACCACATTAACCACGTGTAAAATTGGGATGAAAATTATCCATTGTCCTTCTCAGGCTATCTCTGTGAAACATCAACATCGGTTCAACTGTTTAATCCTGAAAAGGTAACAAACAAACAGACACATAGAGACACTTTCGCATATTAATATACATGTCTAAAAAGCATAAAACAAAGTCGCTATCTGCGTCCTCATTTTTGTATCTCCGCTTACTTCTCCTAAACCACGCAACAGAGAAAGAGTAGAGAATTTTTAGGGCCGGCTAATATGTGCAAAACATTCTAAATTAGTTTTTGTATAGTTGTTTGTTTTTATATAATGCACAGGACCGGAACAAATGGCGTGAGGGAGAGGAGGCCTATACCCTCGTGGCCACGGGCTGAAATGATGATGATGATGATAGTTGAGAAAATTCAATGTTTTGTAATCAAGTCGTCCAAAAAGTACACCAATATTAATTAATTTATTAGTAAGTTGCACCCGTCCGAAGCCGGAGCGGGTCGCTAGTAATATAAAACGCAGTTAACGTAGAGTCCTCTTAAAATATTACAAATTGACACATAACATTTTACCACTCGCCTATTGAGAAGTAATAGGCGTAGCGCTTCGTCTTAAACTTTGTTGGAGGTTTCTGACTCTTTTATTTGTCATTTAACAAGATTTACTTGTTAAATAACAGTTTTAGCTTGAAAGATTTTGTTGTTTATAAATATGTATTTTATATGTAGTTTATAAATTTGATCTTTGATCATATTTCGGTACATAAACGCGAGAACAGATTCATCCCAAACGTATTTCATGATTGTCATCATTCGAATGGGCTTCCTGTCCATCTAAAGGTTGCCTGTAAGACATTGCACATAGCGATAAGGCCGTCCATTGTTCTACCACTATTATTTGTAATTCCAAACTTTTGTTTCTTGTTTTGATGTTCAATAAAGAATTATTGTATTGTATTGTATGGGCATCCAACTTTCATTATTTACCCGCACTACACGCACTTTGCACTACAAACTTTACTCGCACTATTAATTATTTTGTGCTTATAATAATAATGAGAACTTTATTTCAAAGCAGTGCTCGTCACCATGAGATGTGGCATCAGCTTTCAAATCTCGGAACTATTGAGACCATCATTTTACGATATATTAACTGGGTAGGTTCCGTGAACTAGCGCGTGACGTGGCGCTAAGCAAAAAGCATAATATATAATTAATTTTTAGAGAAAAACAAAAACTAACTTCAATGTATCTTCGAATTCCAAGGTCAAATATCGATGAAATTTATATGGGACCACTTCGTAGCTATCTATACTGAACCCAACACAAAAAAAAAAACAAATCGGTTCATAAATGACGAAGTTCTGAGGTAAAAACATAAAAAACAAGTCAATCGAACAGAGAACCTCCTCCTCTTTTGAAGTTGGTTAAAAATTAAGGTAGATATATGAAAAATCGATTTATAGTTCTCGGCAATTTATTTATTATTTAATTGGCAATGACGCTCCAATGGCTTTACCTGATACTACATGGTCCTGGCACTTATAATTCTTCGCACACCATCGTTTATCATCGCCTCCATATTTTTGTTATAGAAATCATTGTTTAATTATGTTATGACTTATGTTATTGTTCTAGCATATACATTATTGAACACCTATTTTAAAATAATACGTTGTATTATAAATGTGTATGTGCGTGAACTAAATAATACAATGTTTATCATATCTACACTTATTCGTCATTATTTCAACGAGTACAATGTACGAACAGGTTACCTATCTACTGTAAGATAACTGGAAAATTATATTTACCACTCCGTTAGGGGTCAATTTTCGAAAAATCCCTTCCTTAGTACACGCCAACGTTACAAAAGGAGCAAACCTTAAAATTTCGTGTCTTTCGTTGATCAGCGGTTTAGGCTCTGCGCTGTCTGTTACTGTGTCATTGCATTTTATAATATATATTGATATTGATTACAATAAAATGACATAATTAAAAAACAAAATAGTGTGCTTCATAGGAGATGTTAGTATTTTTATCCCCCTGCTAAAAGTGAGTGCTTACATGTGTGCGTCGAAATGTGTTGTTGTTATTTTGTTTATACATATATGTTATTTTTTTACTCTTTATAGATCTATGTTTGGCTACTATCTCGCCTGATGTGAAGCGATGATGTGGCCTAAGATGGAGCACATAGATCTAGAGAGAGGCGGCAGTTGAGCGGCTGCTCAGACCCGTCTCCCCGATGGTTCACCGAACATCATCCCGAAACACGACTAGGTCGCTTGACGGCATGGCTTTGTTCGGTGGGTGGTATTACAACCACGGCCAGAGCCTACCACTCCAAAGCGCGTAAGCGGGTTTCATCACGATGTTTTCCTTCACCGTTTTAGAGCGAGCGTGCAAAACCTGCACTTAACTATAAGTCATTGGTGTAGGGCCGAGTCGGGATTCGAACCCAGGTGCGTCGGATCGAAAGGCGCACGAGTTCCCGCTGAGCCACACTCGCTCTATATGTTTTTTTGCTTTCGTTATGTCTTTATTTATTTCCTTTTATACATGGGACTTGTGTACATACATGTGCTTTTGCGTATAATGTAAATGAAACCGCTTTGTATGAACAACGCTCAAACTAAGAATAACTTGTGAACAAAGGATTCCCGCGTTTTGCTAAAAATAACTAAATAATTCGTCCTTCGCGATGCGTGTTGCTGAAACATGTAGACACCGATAGTATATAGTTTATAGTGTAGGTAGATAAGAGATATTAGATATTAACAAATATTAAACAATATTAAATAAAAAAATTGACAAATTTATAAATTAAAATATTAACAAATATTAGCCGCAAAAAATTATATGTACCTATTTGAGTTTAAGCACTTACACGTACTGAGAATGATTGATTAAAACATTAAAATATTATAATCGATTTATATATCTGAGCATTTAGCAAAGCCATTTCAGCCAATAAATTTCGTATGACTTCCTATGCTATTGAAAAAATAAACACTAAATAAAATATAATTCAAAATAAAATACAGAAACAATACTAAACGAATGAAATATATTAACAGACAAAAAGCTTTTGGCAAGACGTCCCATACTGTGCACCGATACGTTTACTGCATTTAGTAACAGAGTTCTTTCCGACTTCATCATCAGATCAGCTGTGGTACTTACACATTGTATTGACGTACTTAGACATGTATGCAAAATTTCAGCTCGATTGGATAACGGGAAGTGCTTTAAAATTTTGTTGTATGATTTGAGCCACACAAACACACAAACGCGCCTTACGCATGCACACAAAATAAAGTCTATATTTTGTGGCATGCAGAAGCGTGCCGCGCGGTGCATGGCTCGCATACCGCAAGACACCTCCGCTCGTCCATATTTTAGGAAACTGGGAATCCTTACGTTACCTGCCATATTGATATTTCAAGTAGCAGTGTACTTAAGCACCAACCTAGACTCGTTTACTAAACGCAGGTTTGTGCATTCATACTGTACTCGAAATAGAGACAAACTGACGGCTATCCCTAGATCCCTCGAGAAGTCCTCCAAGTTAACACATGTTATGGGTCCGACTGTGTGCAGTGCTTCAAGTCAAGACTGAAGCGGTGGCTTGTTGAGCAATCGTTCTATAGCTATGACGAATTCTTTAATGTGAAATTATGACATCCTTATATTTTAATTTGATTTTTTTGTATTGTCATCGCATTTTATTCGAGTATTTTTGACATCGACACAAATTAATTAATATATTTGACATTTAATTATATTAAAATATTATTCGCGCACCGCTGCATGACATTATATCCCATCGCGAAAATGGCACCATTCAACGGTACCACTGTAGCTATTACTTATTCTGTAACGGTACTATATCAAAATCTATTCCCGTACCTCGCTTACAAAAGGCACAAACAGATGATACTGCTCCACGTTATGTATAAACTTTGCGGTGGCGTTCTTGCATTTGGACCACGTATTAATAAGCTGTGTATGTTGTTTCAGGTAAGGATATTCAGAGAATACAGCTGTTATGAAATGAAAGGTAAGTAAACTGAAAGATCTGGAATCTGCCTGAAATATATCAAAGGAACTGCCTCAAGTATTTGATTGAATCTTGTGAGTGATTTCGCTCATGAAAAAAGGCCATTTATAAAAGTTGTTTATCGAAAACAATGCGTAGAGGGTCTACGAATATCGATCATCGAAGATTTTACCCGTACTTATGCGGGTTATGCCCCGTTCTTATTCTAAAAACGTATCGTTCTAGATACGAACAATAATATTTTTGAATACGGAAGTAATACGATTACTATTAATCATAGAATTAGAACGTTTTTAGAAAAGTGTTCTAAGTCTAAGCTTCTAATAATTTCTGTTGCATAGCTAAGCGATTCATCATCATCATCAGCCCATTTTGTTCCCACTGCTGGGACACGGGCCTTCTCTCATATAGAGAGTATGGGCCATAAACCACCACGCTGGCCCAGTGCTGGTTGGTGGATGTCACATGTCCTTGCGATAAATTCTTGGAAATTCCATTAAACGGTACCATTCTTAAATATAACCGGGCTAAGGAACTGGACCCTTATGGGTCATGTCGTCACGTGTACGCAACCCTTTGATCAATAGTGTTGTGTAGTTGATGAAAGACGTCATCCCTTCCCTCATTTAGTTTGACGTACAAGATAAACCAGACAACTTTCAAGTAACTACGTAGGTATACAGAGTGAGTTTTTAGCATCAGAAATTTAGGATCAGAAATCCGAAAATGCATAAAAATCAGCGCGCTATAATGGCGCTTTATGTGGAGTTGTGTCCTTTTATGGCCATCTAATTTAATGTACCTACACCTTTATTACCTCTTCTTATAGTACAAGATGTTTATTAAAAATACTATTTTCTTTCTTTCTTTCTTTCAGTTTTATTACAGTTGGAAAATCTATCTAGATTTCTAACAACATATAATTCTATCTCTAACGAATAGGGTACTAGCCAACCTATATACCATATGCATCTCTATAAAACTGCTGTCTGTTTCGTACGCAAAGAATTGAACTGACTGTTTTAAAAATTTTTTAAATATTTAAATGTTCAATTTGTTTTATGTTTTATGGGATAGCAGATAAGAAATACTTTCATATTTTTTTTTAAAGAAGCCTATCTTCTTTTGCTTTTTAAGTACGAAGTAAGCTATCATGTACCCAAGAAATATGTCCATCTATTTTTATTTTTGCCAAATTGCCCACCGCATGTTATCCACACCCACCGTAGGTCCTAGAAGCTATTTTTAGTCTTCCCCAATCAACTTGTTGTGATGATATTTTTGCAGAGATCTCCGTCTAAGGGATGCTTTTAATATGAATTTGTAAAGTTCCTACCTACCCACATTTCTCCGAAAATGCTTTGCCTTTCCACACGCAGTTTTCCAGCGCAAAATAAAACAAACACATGTCTTTCTTTACCTATCAGGATATTTATAAGATTACTTGCTTATTTTAAATAAACAGATCGGAGCAATCCGCCCCGGCTTCGCATTGAAGAAGAGGAAGGTTTATATGCATGTCTTATACGTATAAACCTTCCTCTTGAATCACTCTCTCTATTGACTAAAACCGCATTAAAATCCGTTGCGTAGCTTAGAAGATCTAAGCGTACAGACGACGGGAAGCTACATTGTTTTATACTATTTATTAGATACAACACATTTCTCAATACAATATATTCATCCTGTTTAGGCGTCGGCGGTCAGACTTCGTTTCTTATGTTATGAGTATATCTTAATACAATACGGAAGTAACAACACGGTTTTCAAATATTTTTTACGTAAGTAGATTTCTCGGGAGAAAATAAAAGAGAAATAAAAGAGAAAAGAATCGTCCTTCCAGTCCAGTTGTAATTGTGCCATATGAACGAAAGACACACCAACAAACCTTTTTTTTTTATTTAACTGAATGACGAGACGAGCTGGTCGTACACTAACAGCACCACCCAAAAATAACCCATAGATCTATGGAAATCGCATACTGTCCGATTCTCCAGACCTTTCTTGCCGCACACCTGCAAGATATGGAATGGGCTACCGCCCGAGGTTTTTCCGCAGAGCTATAACATGGGGTACTTTAAAAGAAGGGTGAAAAGGGTCCTTAAAGGTAGGCAACGCACCAGTAATGCTCCGAGTGTTGCAGGTGTCCATAGCCGACGGTAACCGCTTACCATACAGGCGGGCCGTCTGCTTGTTTGCCTATTAGTCATATAAAAAAATAGTATAATAATCGTATTACTGAGAAATAGATTTGCAGCATTCCCACCCACCCACACAATATGAAAACACACTGACATTTCGGAAATGCCAAAGGTCGCCTGGAACCAATATGACTACCACTCAACATTACACATGTATATCTCTTCAACATGTCTCATCGTCCCATCCAAATATATCCGATTCACTGAATTCAGAGTAGACCTATTTATATCCTATTGAAGTCGGAGCCAGCACGAAATATGGAAATTGATCTCGTAAACATTTTGTCTGGAATGTCACGGGGTCTTTGTTTCGTAAAATTGGAAGGCCAATTGATTTACTAATAGGAGATTTAGCCATAGATAAACTGATAAATACTGTATAATTTAAAATAGATGATACATTTTGGGTCCAATGCGTACCTACTGTTGCATAGTCCTCATGTGTTATTCAATATCCCTAAATCAAAACTTGTGAAACCATTTTGTACAATTATGTTAAGTACTTGATTATTCACGTTTTAAATAAGTGTTGAAAAATGTTATGCTAGTTAATAGGTGACAAAATAATTGTTTCCATAAATAGCTCTCGAGTCTTCGCGTGTAGAGGGATATAATAGGGGATCGGACAGTAATCGAGAAAAAGTCTAAAATGTAGTTAGAACGAATGTTCGTCGAACCAGAAAGATCTTTCAATCAATATTTTTGTGAAATATTAATGATTTATATGTTTAAATCAATAAATAATTCTGACATTTTTAATATGTTCTTCATCTCAAACGAAACGACAATCACAGCGGATGACGTCATTAAATTTGTAGGCAAATGCCGTGAGTCAAGCTAGTGTTTATTTTACGTTTTTGCTTTTCTTAAAATGTATTTTTGGTATTTTTTTCGTTCCATTACTACAATATCGTCCCCAAACTTCACAAAACGTATTTAAATCTCTTTGCAAGTTTTATTTCGAAGAGTTTGTCGTCTTCTACCTACATAAATATGACGTTGAGGTGACCTTTTGCGCAGCAATATTTTAAAACATAATATTAAAACAAAGTTTTAGGTACTTTTAGAGCGTTATTTAATTAAAATAGTATTTTTCATGGCTATATATATTCATTGTAGTTCATTTAAAACACTTTCTGAAAAGTTGTCTGATCCCCTATTACAAATAGTATGAGACGATATTTTAACAATTTTGTGATTCTTAGACATGCCGGTTTCCTAGATAAGTAAATAAATAAGTTGGAATTCGAATTCCGGTGCATCGGATCGAAATTCGCTGAAATGACTACTCTGCCGCACTCGGTCCCGAGTAGTCATACTAGCCTATTTGTAGCTAGGGCTAGGGTCTTAGGGTCGCCCTATTATATTAACTTTCTCTACTGCTTATAAAATATTGCAAGTATGTCAACGCTGGTCTATTTATAGCGGCGCTCCGTGCTAACACAAAAGGGGTACCTACGAACCTTGGCCCGGTTTCAACCGGAGAATTTACTATTTAATCCCAAGTATCTGTAAGTTAATTACCTATCAGACAATGGCTGGTAATGCGTGATAGCATCAGGCGACGATTACGGTAATGGCTGTCGTTAGTGCGAAGATAGGTTGTCCCTTGTAATAGACGGATGGCTGGTCCGCCGGCATGTTGAGGGAATACCGTTACTCTGATTTTCTACAATTATAAAGTTACAGGGAATTAGACACGACATTTCAAAAAAATTTACTGTTTTGACTATTTAAATTTTTTTTTCAAGACGCATTATTTTGCTTTCCAATTTTCTTTTTTTTCATTATTTGTTTTCCGTTCAGGAAGGTTTTATCTAATTTACATTAGGTTGGCACATGGACAAAATGAAACGTCTAGTAACACATAGTACAGTCTCACTGATCCTCCAAACGTGTCATTATAAGATTAACCCATTGACAAAAAATCTTGCACGCACATTCCGCAGACTCACATTTCCCACGATACAGAAAAGAATTGCCAAAACATCGCCTAACCGTAATAATCGATGCGTCTGCGCAGGTGCGTTCACAACAATGCGACATTTGTAAGACGCACTACAATTCACTGTATATGCCGTAATTATACAAGATCCGGGCATTGTTGATCTGTCGTACATATCCTATAACGGAATCCGTCTTTGTAAACCGATATATTTCAAGACATTTTTAAAAAAGGTTTTGTAAAAAGGCTTTCTTCTTTTAACATCTTCGTTCGTACTTAGGTACAACTTGTTTAAAGTGTTGGAAAAATAAGCTCTTAAAGAACGAAATCAGTACTGAACTTTAATATAAGCCAAGTTCAGTAGTTCTTCTGATCTTTAGACTAGACTCAGGAACCATGTCTTTTCTAGGGGTCGTCCATTAATAACTTGATGTTTTTAGCAACTTTCTAACCCCCCCCCCCCCTCTCTCTTAGTTATACGTGGTAAAGTTTTGAACTACTCAAAATAACGTATATTTTGTTGGTAAAAACTATATTTAATTTCAGAAAATTATCTTTAAATACAGGTATAATATAATTTAACTCTGGGTTAAGGACCGTGATAAAAATGTCCAGACGTACATTTAAGGTTGCAGGTTGTGTCTGAACGTGGTCTGGCAACGGTGACTCAAGGTCACGCGCAGGTCAAAAATATAAATACACATGATATCATACTACATCCCCCCTCCCCCTTATGATATTTCGAGCCTCACGTGATTAATGGTTGATACTATAAGGAGGATTTGTCAGAAACTTCCATAAAAGCTCCAATACTAAAGTTAATCCTCTGCCATCTGCGACTGGGCGCTGTGCCAGGTTTCGTTTGGACTTCCTGTGGACGTCGACAAACGCGCTATATTTGACGCATCACAATTCTGATGTAGACGTAGTATGAATGACGCCTAACCCACAACAGCAACTTGATAAATTCACAGCAAGTCTTTTGAAATGAGAATCGCTTCTAATTTTCTTTGTTTAAAAGCGATAATTACATAATTCAATACAATACAATACACAATACTGTAATTTAATGTAATTTGTACACCAAACAAATATAATCAAATAATTCAATTTTTTTTTTGATAGCTTCAGATGCGTTCAAGAAATTTCTTTAAACTCTGCCGTTAAAATTTTGTCCTGCTTCAACCTGAATTGCACGTCTAGCATTGCATTGCACTGGCTTTTAGACGTGACCTTTAAAGTTGAATGTTGATGGGGATAGTGCCACCGAAATAAACATAAATAACGTAGAATAATGTTTGTCAGCAGAATAACTGATACTGCGGTTGAGTTATTAGGCACACGCACTCCTGCAAAAATGCTTTGCCAGTAAAACTTAGCTAAACATCAATGACATCAAGACTCGTTGTTCTTTTTTAAACGTAGATCCTTGTTAGAATTCCTGTATCTATTGAACCAGGAACTACGAGGACCATGTTCCTACAACACCCAGACACGACTCAAATGCTTGCCCTTTTTTTCTGTGCACTAACATTTGTCCTTTCACGGAAATCGAAACTGCAACCTCAATGGTGTATGTGATTTAAGCCAACCTGCCCAACCACTACACCATAGAGGCTGTTGACTAACATAACAGGCTGAGTAACAAGCTAAGTTTAAGCTACCTGCGCCTGGCACTGCGCCAGGTCGAGTTTAGACTTCCTGTACGAAGATCCACCGCCGCGCCGCGCCGGGCGTTCGAGTATATCCGACGCATCAGATTCTTATACGTAACGTAACCACAATATCCTTTCACAGCAACCTTTTAGAAATTGGCTTGTTTCCTCCACTTATCTACTTTCACATGTCATCTTAAATCGCAGCTGTTGTAATTTCACGCATTATTCTATAACAATCGACTGTAGGTCAGCCGCCTCCTAATCGGGCACCCTTGCTTAGCAACAGAAGATGTTTTTTATTGAAGCTAACGGTACGGTCGGTTTACGCAGGTAGATGCGCCCGCGCACCCGGTGATTCCGGGGAACAGTCTCTTTGATATGCTCTTTCTTTGAACTTGCTAAAGTGCTCTTTGATATATTTATTTTAAATGCTGTTTTATCTAAACTATTTCCTTCACCCAACTATTTAAGTTAAGGTGGTCTTTATTTTGTCGTAATTATTAGTACTTTTGCGTAGGTGCAAAACTAAATATTTGGGTATTTGCATTCACTTTTGACGAAGGACTCTCGTCTAAAAAGGTCAAACCTATATTGAGTGAAATAAGGGCTTATAAGGGCTTAGCTGAGCTGTCAACGCAAAGTCTATGGACAACGTGGGCGTCGGTTGAGGGAGTCGCGTGGCTGCAACAATGGGAGAACTTGCCCTTTTGTAAAACTGTGTAACATGTAACTCATTATTTTACAAACAGATTATTGAATCAAGTAAAATGTTTTAGCTCGCTCTCTGCGGCCGAAGCCCCCAATGAGCATTCTCCATTATCTATCTGCATGGCGAAAGGCCCTTTTATTCACTTAATTACCCAGTAATTAGATGACAAACGGAATAACGCTACATTGTCTCAATAGCGTCCAGCCTCCCTTTGTCTGGTGAAAGTAAAAGTCCAAACACAGCGCCTGCGCGGGCGCCCTTTATGGTCCAAAACTGTTACGTTTATTGACCATAGGTCCGTAGAACAAAACGGTACGACTTCCTTGTGCACCTTAATTGCTTACCCTTTTTACTTTGTTTAGGAGATCTGTCATTGTTTAGTGTTTGTCTACTGATTTTGTTTTGAGGATTTATCTTATGGCATGACAAGAGTTTTTCTAGAATTGTAGATGAAAGTAATGCGACGTTCTATAAATTAGCGCGCTACTTCTCGTGTGGGTGTGTGGCTAACTCTGGTGTCGAGGTTATACACCAACCGAAAGCCTCTGATGCCTCCAAAATGACTAACAACTGTTTCGTTAGACAACCAGTACCGCCGGCTGAACGCGTCCTTCGAAGCATGGTAGCGCTTAAATAGATAGGCATACCACACAAATAGTCATTTATCCAAGAGGTGACTGCTGCGAACCTAGCCTAGGTAAAGCAAAAAGGTTAGGCGATCTACGCTACGAGCGCTACTAATGGCTATGGAGGTTTTCATCATCAGCGCCATAATTTACAGCTCAGTTTTGCTCAATGCAGTTCTTACGAGGCGTAGCGTAAGGAGTTCTTATATACAAACTCCCATCCTGTCCATGTTTGACTGTTTAAAAAAACAAAACGTAACAACGACAAAGCAACGTTTAACGCATCGTTAACTAATAACATAAATTTCAAAGCGACTACTAAGTATACTCGTATAGAATGTTCCAGTAAGGCACATAGCGCACGTGCACAGAAGCGTTCCCGGCCCGTTCCTGACGCGGCCGCGGGCGCGGTGACCCATTTGTCGGATCGGACGCGACAGCCAAGGGCTGCTACACGCCCTAGTTTTACTCTTGCATGTATATTATTTTTAACCAACTTATTATCTTACTATATCAGTCATATTACGATTTGAAATGACATGTAAATATATTAGCAAAACATGTAAACAACAATCCAACTTTCATACAATAAGTTACACAATCATATTGCATTTGTAATAGAATTTCTTTGAAAATCCTTAGAAGTTTAAATTAGGATCCAAACTAGTCCGGCCGAACCATAACAAATTTTAAAAAGCTGACATTTTGACATGATTGATACTCCCAATACTGTACGCAAAGTAAGGTATTTCAATAAATCCGCGGATTTACCGGGTGTGCGTTATCCCGGGATTCCCGTTGATCCATGACCTATTTGTGTCGCATTGGAAGCCCACTGCCATGCAGGGCTGACCACCCTAGTTCTAGTTCTCTTGATCTATAAATAAGAATAGATTATTTTATATAGATCAAGAATACTAGGCTGAACGCGCAACGACCCCTAATAGCACTCAAAAGCCAGGGTTGACAATCTGATGAGATCGTGATCAAACGATCGTAACATAAGATACTATTTTTTTTTACGTGGCTCTGCAGTTGTCTTTAGGAGTTGGAGCTTACCATTAAGCTAAACTTTTAACCATATAATGTTTTTTTATGAGTAATTTGCGGCTGACAACCCTGCATCGATGCATAAGATTAAAGATAACCGCCCGCGGCGCGCCCCGCAATTCTGTCAGGGAATAAAGAACGCGAGGATATCGTAAGATGCGTGTGAGATCGGATTGACGTCACTGAGACATTATATTCAGGGTAGATTACGGTGTCCAAACTCACAAACACACGACAGGCTATGAAAGACTTACATTGCATCGTTACTGGTCATGCTAGAATGGAAACTACTACTTCTAGTACTATTACTAGTAGTAGTAGTAGTAGTAGTAGTAGTAGTAGTAATTTCTCGATTCTGTACTAGTTCCTGCCAAGAATCAGCTTGGAGTGCCCGAAGATCTGTCGCCACCTCGTCCTTCCATCTATTCTTAACACGTCCGACGGGCCGTTGGCCATTAGGCCGATGTGGTCCTCCAGCATCTTTGTTGGTTGTGCGGCATAATACACCTTTTGTTACATAATCTAAACGAAAAGAAAGAGTTGTGGA
The DNA here is from genome assembly GCA_951640565.1 of Petrophora chlorosata. Lineage (NCBI taxonomy): Eukaryota > Metazoa > Arthropoda > Insecta > Lepidoptera > Geometridae > Petrophora > Petrophora chlorosata. The sequence goes on along the minus strand of OX621194.1, from coordinate 3,141,573 downwards.
AACAGTCATATTAATATGTTATGTATGCCTATTTATTATAACTTGGGACTATTCCAATACGTCAACGCACAAATATTTCTGGAAATGTTATTACTTACTAAGAAACTCTTAGGATGGAATACGTAGTTATTAAAGCAAATTCTATGCAGCAAGGCATTCGATTCATAAAAAACATACTCGCAAAGCAATTTATACTTAGAAAAAATGAAGTTCACCGCATACGACAAAATTTTCTTATGACACATGTCATTGTATGGAAAACTACACTTTGCATCATAGGTAGCTCAGTGATAGGTATTTCCACACAATTATGTTCAACCACAGACTGACCAGGACTAGCCACAGATAAAGACATAGTCAATACGGTATAGTCAGTGACACAGATGATAATTTAGTTACTACATTTAATATATGCAGCAGACGAGTATGGTCAGTTCCGAAGTTCCGATGCATTACGTAGGCATTCTGACTCACAATTGTATCAAACTGTTCCATCTTATATCATCCAAGGTAACTGGCGTTATTGTTTTACATTTACTGATGATCTTCTGAGTCGGTTTGAAATGTTTGAATGTTATTGAGGAAGGTTGGTAAGTTCTCAAGAACTTTAAAAAGCTTTTTTCAAGAAAGGTAAAAAAATTTTTTTATTATCAACCCTATTCTACATTATTGGTATTCTCTTCTTCTTTGTCTTTTGTTTGGGAATACATAATTCCTGGTTCCCCAGATACACGAAATCTTAGTTAACAATCTAGATATTATGCAATATTTAGGAAATTCGGTAACACAAAAAACTATTCATCGCCTGCCTAACCGCGCTGTGGGCCTGTTTCATTGCTTTACCAATCTATCAAAACTCGCATGCAGTTAACAATGATAGTGAATTGACCCTGTGCAACAGCTAACGGTTCACAAAAACAAAACTGATTGAAATGTTTTTAGAATTCAGGAACAATAGTTTGTCAAATCCTACGAACAAGTAACCCCCTATTTGAATTGCACGTCTGAAAGACAAAGAACTTTTCAGTCACGCACCAAGATGCTCATTGTCTTAGCAGTCGCTTAACGACAGGCATTACGAAAACAATTACATATTATTATGTAGCACTCATTAGTTAATTAGTTTCGTGATAATTTGTTATGGAGGACGAACCGCAAAAAAACGAAACACGATGAAAATAAGGTCGAAGATAAGGCTCCCGAATGATCCGTAGCAATAATTAATTTTTAGAAAAAGACAGGAACCGACTATAATGTATCTTCGAATTACAAGGTTAAAAAAATATAAAGTTTATATGGGACCACTTCGTAGCTATACAGAACCCAACGCAAAAATAATTTTCCAAATCGGTTCATAAATGACGGAGTTCTGAGGTAACAAACATAAAAAAAAAATACAATCGCACAGAGAACCTCCTCCTTTTTTAAGTCGGTTAAAAAGAAAAGAATATCCTATAAAAAAGAATGAAAGAAATAGGGTTGTTGTACTTAGTTAAGTTTTCGTTTGATAAATTCAAATGAATCTTTTCAATGGATTTCTGTGGATATAAGAACGATGGAGTCTGAATTAAGGGTGCCCTCTATACCAACTAGTAGACAACATATTAGAGCTCGTTTGATTGGCTGCGCTGCAGATTGCTCAACCACACCACTACGGAAGCTGTCACATTTCAAACTGCTCGTTATTTAGGAAAATCTTAATCTAAAATGAATTTGGTCAGAAACAGGAAATATACCAAACAATTCAATCATGCGACGAAATAACACCAGTCATTTTAAATTATGTCGGTAATTAGTTATCAGTTTTCCTCGACGTTTTTGTATTAATTAAAAACAATTCACATAAACTTTGCACGCGCGGTACATAAACACCCAATGCACCGTAACAAATCTACATGTTCTATTAAAAAGTTTAATGTGTTACCATTTAGGAAATCGAAACTATTGCAATTCGCAACGTTTCTTAGTCATTCCAGCCTCCGCAATTCTCCGCATGTTGCCCAATAACTTTATCTACATTCGGTTTAGTTTAGGCTTGTATAGATCTTTTATATATTTTGGTTTAGGCATGTATGACGATGTATTTGGTATTCTATATTTATTAAAACTTTATATCGTAGTAATGAGTCAGGAGCATGAGCTCACTAGTGACATCAACTGCATTCAACAAAAACACTGCAGTTTTACTTTCAAACATGCGTAGGCGATTATTGTGTCTCGATTTGGAATTATTACTAAATGCAAACGAAGAGACGGGATCGGCTCCCTTTATGCTAAGGCTTTAGGCTTTATGTACCTGAGAAGTGTTCACGCATAGGCAATGCCGGGTTTTATCGCCATAAACGCTATCATAAATCAACGCTGATTCTGGCCTTAGGTACTTGCACTATTAATTGTTCTGTGCCTCAGCTCAGGTAAGGGATGATTTGATTTCCGGGGTCGTTGACATGTTTGGAAAAATCACGCGATTTTCCGACTTTTTTCGAACAATTGCTGATTTTGCGGTAGAACAATTACTTCCAAATCAATGTATCCTGGCTACGTCCGTGTGTTCACGCAATGCCCACCTCGAGGCGGTCCCGGGACGTTGAAGGGAACAGTTTGGCTTGTAATTGTCGCGTGCCAATGCTAAGTGTCCGATGGTCGACACCTCGCCCGAGGGTTTCTTCCGCGTTCTGCAAGGATGATTGAAAGGCAAATTGGATTTGTTAACAGAAAAATTGTTCAGGACTGTCGTGACTTAAATAGAACAAATATTTAGCCCTCTAAAAATTAAACGAAGTAAATTTGACAACTTTTGTAGTTATATAGTGATCTTTTTAATATTAATGACCAATAGGTAGAAAATGTGATAAAAATTCAGTATTTGTCAGAGAAAAACCTAAGATTCCATCACAATCTGCGTGCTAACGTAACGCCGTAGTCTAACGACAATTAACGTTATCCACCGTGAGTCACGCGAGCTTATGAAGGGCCGTCGCGCACTACCCCGTCACCGGATGGCGATTGCCGTACCGTAGCGGCGCGGCTACGGCAGCGCCAGTCTATCGGAGCTAGCGCGCGCGGCCAGACGTGCCAACCGACGAGCCACCCCGGATGCCATGCTGACGAACCTTCCGCGACTGTACGCTCGATTTCTCAATGAAATAAGTCGACAGACGGCGAAGGCATTGTTCTAATGGAGATTCATTATTCAGTGAAAATTAGGACATATCGTTCCAGTGAAGTGTAACCGGCAAGTGATAGTTGCTATAGTGGTGACGGAAAGGCGGCAAGATTAACTCTTACATAGAACTGGATGAGCGAGCGGCGCCACCCCCAGGGGAGCGCCGCCGCCAGTTCATCAGGGGGTGGAAGAAGACCATGGGGGTCATCTCGAAGACATTCGGCATCGTTTTCAGTCTGTGAGTTTCAGTATCTTTCAAGCGCATCCAAAGTTTTGCGAGTGGAATGACATCTGAAATACCTCAGATGTTTCTTCACTAAAATTACAGGATTTTTATTAACATAAGTTTCAAACTTTTGATTTTAGGTGAATCTAACCGCATATCGTGTCAACTTATGTATATAAGAGATGGAGAGCCGCTATAAAGCCCATTTAATTGACTCCACGGCTGCGCTTGCGCAAGCGCTCCTATTCGCACGCAGCGCGTAGCGTGCGTGCGCACTTTCAGACGCGGAACCTATAAATCTCTTTTGTGGCTGAACGAACTTTTACCACATATTAGAACGGTAGTACAGTCCTACTAATTTCTTGTTAAAAAATATAAGAATATAGAAAATCTAAACGAAACAAATAGCTAAAAACTCTAAAAATAACACGCAATTGTTTTTATTATTCAAATGTGACGACGTGACTTGATACTTTGATACTTGAATTTGTGCTGCAAAATGCAGGTCCCGCGCCTTTGTTCGGTAAACAATAAGAAAAATATTAGCAATAACAAAGACTATTACATAATTAAATACATCAATATCAATTAATGTAAGTACCCGACATTACAAACATTTCATGCAGGGAAAGCTGATTCGGCAACATCTTGGCAAGTTGTTCAGGTTTTAAACAAGGGAATGTAAAATTGTTATATATAGAAGTGAAGATACCGCCGTTAGAACAGATAGAAATCTACGAGGTATAAAATAAATAAATAATAAGTTCATTTAATCCAGAAATACTTCCATATTTTATATTAATTAGATTTCGTTAGAATATAAATAAATTAAATTAGTCGCTGAAGTAATTAATAATAAAAACAATAACATAACATTAAGAATTTTTTTGGTGAAGCTCTATCCATCGGTAAAGAATGGGTCCATGCGTCTGTGTATTTATAATTGACATACCTCCATCTTAATTCAATGTTCTGGGTTGTGCTGATACTGTTACGGATAGGCGTTTTGCTGACCATCCAGGTCGACCTGCCTCTCTCGTTGGTTCTCCACTCAGTTGTATAAAAAAACAATTGGTAGATGATTTGAATGATGAATGAATGAATGATGAATGATTTATGATTTATTTACTTATCAGATTATGATAAAAATAGTTCTTAAAAATTATAAATGTCCAATATTCTACCGTTTCCGGTGTATAAATGTTGCGCATGGATACATACAATTATATCAAATGTAAAAGAAAAATTTAGAATATTTTATTCAATAGAAAATAATAACTTTTTTTATTAGCGCCATCTAATTTTACGGCTAAGATGTCACTTACCCCGTTAAACTACAATTTGCTACGATACTTGGACCCCGAAATTACGAAAACTAATCTACACTAGTTTAAGCCTAACTAACTTTTAGTTTGGTCGAACTTTCAACAGTGCTGAGTTAGCTTAGTTCGCGTAGTACTTGCTCATATCATCTTGTAACGTACGTTTACTTTGCACTGTATCAAGTTGTGGGTGATGATCATAAATAGAGTGCGGTGCGGTGGCCCGGTGGGCTGTCCTAGCGCTAGGTCCATATTTTGACGTAACATTCGTACGTAAGCTTCTCTTCTCCCATTCATCTCGTTTCCGTTGTCTCACGCACTCAATGTGCATGCAAATCTTGCGACACATGGGACATTTAGTTTGTTTCATGTATTTGTTTTATGTTGCGCAGTTATTCTCACAGTTATAAACCCATTACCTTTTGAGTTTCGCTTTCGCCCTAAATAAATAAATAAATAATTACTGTTATGAAATCTACAGTTCTAGATCGCTGCCCGGCCTCAACCTTTGGCAAAGGGCAGTAGTTCAATCTTGGCAATTCAACGTTTTGAACGAAAAATTCTGAATTATGAATGTAAAGGTAACTTAGAAAGAAAATTAAAAATTACATGGAAATCTACGTTCACGTTACGAACGTGGCAAATTTATCATACGCTTATTATGACATTATTATTATTTAGAGCCCAAAGTATCCCACTGCAGAGCAAAGGCCTCCCTTTCATTCTTCCACGTTTCACGGCTCTTCACCATTGTCGTCCTTTGTTTTTATTATGACATTGATCTGGTTAATAAATACCCAGTCTCTATTGGGTATTTGTAATCTCTAGAATAAGTCCTCTGACTTATTCTAGAGTTACTAATTTGTTATTAGTTAAAACCGCATTTAAATACATTTTATCTCGGGTTTGTTTACAATACAAACATGATTAGTAATTGGGAATACCTTTCGTAGTTGGCCTATTTAGTTATCAGTACGACTTCAGATACTTTATCTAAAAACGGTATGTAGAATATGTACACATATATTAATTATATACCTATGTTTGCTTCAATGTAGCTTTTTGTTGACATTTTAATTAATATCTGAATATCATGACCGTGACCGTTTATTATAATAATAATTTAATTACATTATTTAAATTAACTATTGTTATTGCATTTATTTAAGTAAATATACAGAAGCACAAAAACACCAACTGAAAAAGTGTGAAAACTTCAATTGTTAGAGATTAAAAAGAGCTATGATACCTACACATTTTATCATTGGAATATGATAGGTGTCCTAACCTACTTATTTTTTACTAGTTTCGCCCCGCGGTTTCACCCGCGTGTGCAATTCTCCTACTAATATTATAAACGAAAGTTTGTAACGTTTGGATGTATATTTGTTACTCTTTCACGCAAAAACTACTGAATAACACATAGGCTACTTTTTATCCCGAAAAACCGAGGGTGAAACCGCAGGGCGCAGCTAGTTCAATATAAAAGCTATCCTATCACTTTAATCAAAATCTGTCCAGGAGCTTTTGCATGACTGAACATCCATACATCTTAAACTTACAAACTTTTTTTTACGCTTAATAGATCAATGTTTGGCCACTATCTCGCCTGATGTGAAGCGATAATGTGGCTTAGGATGAAGCACATAGATCTAGAGAGAGACGGCAGTTGAGCGGCTGCTCAGACCCGTCTCCCCGATGGTTCACCGAACATCATCCCGAAACACGACTAAGTCGCTTGACGGCATGGCTTTGTTCGGTGGGTGGTATTACAACCACGGCCAGAGCCTACCACTCCAAAGCGCGTAAGCGGGTTTCATCACGATGTTTTCCTTCACCGTTTTAGAGCGAGCGTGCAAAATCTGCACTTAACTATAAGTCATTGGTGCGGGGCCGAGTCGGGATTCGAACCCAGGTGCGTCGGATCGAAAAGCGCACGAGTCCCCGCTGAGCCACACTCGCTCAACTTTCTCATTAATTAAGTAGAATTAGAAGGAAGTAGGAGAGCATTATAGTGATTCACATAAATATTTTCACAAAGTGATCTGTCATCAAGTGATATTCACTCAAACCGCTCTAGTTAAAACTAGGGCGATTGCGTTGAAGTGTTATTCAATAACCCTTCAAGAGCTTTCGTCACAGTTTCCCTACCTAAGAATATAGGGTTGGGCATAGACACACCAATTTTAGAGCAGTATCGGTATACCAATTTCAATTGTCCGATACCCGTAGCAGAAATGGCACAATCTCTGGCATTAATCAGAAATTATGCTGCTAAGGACTCTTATCTGACAGTCGGTCGGCTGCAATGCCGCTGCAGTGTGTAATTTTGCAGCATGGTAAGCAATTGTGATGACGTCACTATTGTTGACTAATAACAAGATCTCTTAGGTCATACTATCTACTGGACTACCTATGTAAGTGTTGTTTGAATTGACGGGATTGGACTATATGAATGTGAAGGCTGACAACGAAACAACTGGATGAAACAACTCGAATTAGTAATTCGAGCTATAGGCAAATATAATAGATATTCAAATGCCAAAAGATTCAACGGCCATGCACATGTTAATTTTGGGAGTGTATAGCTGTTTCGTCTGTTTAAGACTCATCAGGTGCTGTAACTGCCACACGACAGCCAGACTATTGTCTGAAAGAGGTCTAACGACCGAGATGTGTCACTTTTCTTACTTCTTTTTTCTTTTTTTTATATTTTTTTTTATGTAACTGAATGACGTGACGAGCTGGTCGTTTGCCTGATGGTAAGCAATACGCCAGCCCATAACAATAACAGCACCACCCAGAACTTTGTTTTGCAAAATCCTGCGCGGCGCTGCACTGCGCTCGTCACCCTGAGACAATTAGCTGTTGAGTCTCATAATGCCTAGTAATTTCGCTGGCTACAATGCCCTTCAAACCGGAACACAGTAATGCTTGCGCACTACTGCTTGGCAGTTGAATATATGTATATAATAAATGATTGTTATGTGGTATATATATATTACGTGTTCTGCGGTATATATATTGCGGTTTATTTATTAATTACAAAGCATTATGACACTGAAACGCAGCGGCATAGGTTAGACCATTTCAATGAAACGCGTCCCAATAGGCTATTTTGAAGGCCTTCGGACTGTATACCTCCGACACCAGGATTGGCCACACACCCACACGAGAGACAAATGAAATGCGAACAAAAAAAATCGAAGTAAACAAGAGTTTTTTGCAAAAACTGTGTTACAAATCCGCAATCCTCCGGCCCTCCAAGAGATGAGAGGTCCGATACCCTACTCTGTAGCAAGGTTTGTGAAACTGTGTCTATAGGTTGCTATAGCAGCCTTCCTACGTCACCGAAGCTGCGTCCTACGTCGTCCTCAATATATATATACGTAGTATAGTTACTATAATATACGTAGTATAGTTCCGCCTCCCTACGTCACTAAAGCTTCGCTCCAGTTTAGTAGGGCGCGCGCGGCGGAGTCGCGATATCGGCCCATATCTAAAATTAATAGAGCAAGCTTCCGCAAATGTGGAAATGATACGCTTTGCTATATCTCCGGACGATCTTAAACCGTGTAAGTTTCCAGTCGGACCTTGCTTTTACATCAACGCCTTGGTTTAGCGCATTTTATTTGCGATTACTTTCCTTTGAGATGCTTTTGACTGTAACCTTAGTTATTGATACGGTTGGGTTATTTCAAGTTTACTCATTTAAATTAGTTGAAATTTAGCTCATTTGGACATATTTAACTTAAATATAAATCTTAATTTTTAAATACGTTCACACATAGATTCTTAAATCATAAATCATAAACATTTATTGCTAGAATATAGGTAGGTAATCTAGGTGTTACAGTAATAGTTATAATGTTCCATATAATCTACCCTATTTAAGGGTGTGCAATACAATTCACATAAAAATAATTTAATTAATTTACAAGATATAATTTTATTATTTTACATTCTTGGATTCAAATTAATCATTAGAAATAATTAGAAGTTATATTAAATGTCAAAGTTTAATTAATTATTTTCATGTCTTAGGTAGGTATAGGTTATTACAAATTTTAAATGTCAAATTTATACAATTTATTCTGATCCCTAACTACATAAGATTGCCTGTTATAGAACCAGGAAATACGAGAACTACAATCCGACAACACCCAGACTTTAAACTAATAAAAAAAACGTAGTAACACCGTCCATATAAATATTTGTCTACTTTCCTCCACTAGTGGGTCGACTGGAAGAGATCGCTTTGAGCGATAAGACCGCCCATTGTGACACTATTAAGTTAATCGTTGTTTTAGTTTTTAATTATTTCTGTATTGTGTTGTTATAATAAAGAGTTATTCTATTCTATTCTAATACCCTGAGCTTTTTTCTGTGTCATTTGTTTGAATCCTCAACCCCCGAGGTGTAGAAGAAAATGAGCTAACTCGCCCAAACATAGAGACCGTCAAATATCTCAAACAAGTGCAACAATCTCCTTCTGTAATATACGAGTAATGTAGTTAAGGTTACGTATACGTTGCCGCGAGACCACTGATTACCCTGATGGTGTTTCATAACAAACAAACGTATCATCAAGGCATTCAGTACGTATACATAACAAACGTAAATCTTTACTCGTTAAAAACAAATTACTTCACGATTAAGGTTGCAATGTTTGAACTAGAAATTATCTTAATAGATGTAGAATTATTCATAACATTCTGTAGATGTAGGAACTATTTTTTGGCAGAGATGACCACCTTACACGATGGTGACAAGGTATCATAATCATCGTCATCAGCCCATTGCGGTCCCACTGCTGGGACACGGGCCTTCTCTCATAGAGAGAGTATGAGCCGTAATCTACCACGCTAGCCCAGTGCGGTTTGGTGGATGTCACATGTCCTTGAATTTTTGTGATTAATTCTTGGACATGTCGGTTTCCTTATGATGTTTTCCTTCAAAGTTTTTAGAGCGAGTGTAAAATTCGCAAATAACTTAAGAAAGTCAGTGGTGCGAGCCAGCGGGATTCGAACTCGGGTGCGTCGGATGGAAAGTCGCACGTGCTCTCAATGAGCCACACTCGCTTTCCTATCATAATCATACTTACTGTTAATGGCAACAATATCTTAAACAGTATTGTTATTTAGTACATATTTCGCAAATATGCAATTTCATTATAGGTTCAGTGCGATGTTTGTCAATATTGTAAACTACAAAAAGCTACTGCCGACACGAAAAAGTATGATATCAAACAAGTCAGAATATCTGTTTATTTGGTTGGTCATACGAATTATAAAATGATTATTCGTAGGATTGGTCAAATTTTTGCGAACATCCCTAATTGTATGGGCGTGGTGCTCACCATAAGGCAAACGACCTAATCTAATTGTACAAAAAAAATGCAAGATTCTTCGCTCCATTCTCGTGTTCAAAGTCAATGATGATATAATTCGTGGCGATATAAAAACAACGAGCGTACGAAACAAACGTTAGCCACGCGTGCTGTAATCCATACTACACGATGTCTGAGTAAACGTAAATACCGGTACTAAATATACCTACGCAGAATATGTACTAGATACTATGAACTAAGAGAATACCATTTTCAGAGGCATTTATCTGAAGGAGCTAAGGTCGATTATCGCGCAGAAATTAAGAACTTTGATCACGAATAGTCAAGCTTTTTTGTTCACGGGCCACATGCTGTTTCTTTTGTTATTTGTTACGCGGGCCACATGTTGCCGCTTGGCGATGCAATTATTCGCTACTTTGACACAAAATTAGTGCGAAAATGTGGCTGTTGCTTTCGCTTCTCATGATAATAATAAACAAGAGCATTTATTGAAATTGAAAGAAAAGAACAGTGAAGCAAAAAATCGTGAGGAAAGCTAAATGTCCAAAAAACACAAAACTGTAGTTAGTAGGTCTTGCCATGGCCTATAACATAAGGTATCTCTCTGAAAGAAAGCCTCAGCAGGATCATAATACCAGCACAGCAAATAAGCATTTGTGAATACCTGGTTATCTGGTTATATTTGGTTGTCTGGAAGAGATCGCTTTAAGCGATAAGACCCCGCCCATTGTACTACCATTGTAAGGAATTATGTGTTACTATTATTTATGTTGTGTTGTAACTGGTATGCAATAAAGGGAATTGTAATTGCAATACCGCCCAATATAACACATTAGACCGCACAAAAAGCTCACGGACCGCACTTTGTACCATTTAAGAATACCTTATCCATTGAGCATAGCATCGGCATTCGGCACCATCTCATAGAGTCCAGTTCCCATGTCGAGTAGATTACCACACGACCATTACGCTTTACGACGATTTGATTGGACCAGAACTAACGATATAGCATCGCCAGCATGGAACAGCCGGGTAACGCGTAAAAACGCTCAAAGATTTACGACAATCGTAAACTTTAAATCGTGTCATTGTTAATTTAAAACCAATAGATGGAGATAACTCAAGCATTAACTAAAGTTTGTTTTAAGGTGTAATGAATACGGCGATCGTAACTTTTCGTTATTTTTAGTGCTTCTCAGTTTTTTGTTTGATGGTATCGTTAATTTGTTAAAATAAACAAGTTTCAAAATTATATAATATCGCTTGACACTTTTTACGATCGATCACAATCCTTTAAGTCTTTTGTGTCTGAGAGAAAAATTAACCAGTCAGAGCGTAGAACTTCTCTCTTTATTCCAAGGCTGTAGTTTCCATTCAATTTTGTAATTTATAAGAATATTTGTACTGGTATAATAAAGCGACTCCGCCTTATGGATGAGCTGATACGGCTCATGCTCAGCTACAAACTACAAGGATATTTTATCAATAAGCTCTCTCAAGGAACTCTAGCTCCAAAATATACCTGAGCACGAGACCCTATTGATAAGAGAATAAGCTGTAAAATAAAGCATCGGCAACCTAAAAGACCTGGCATCCTTCCTTGAGGATCTACGACATTCTATTCAACAAACATCGAGAGGCGGAAGACTAAATTAAAAAACTGTTATCCTCGTCCTTTTGACTACGAATGGCCTTCTTCACGTAATAAAGGGTGGCCCTTTGTGGGACGCCGCCTTTCTCGAAATCTTAGGGGCTTAAATGTTGAAAATAGCTATGCTATAGTCTGAGTGATCTTTGATGTTGGCATTATGCACCAAAGTTTGGATCAAATAACCAGGTGTTTTTCATCAACTTTTTGTTGTAAGGACGAATATGCAAAAAGATTTTATAAAAAAAATTGTTTTTATCAAAACCGAAAATCTTTTAATATTTTTTAAATGCAGGACTTATTATTCTCAAACTTTTGTTCAAAGAGCCTGGGTTGGGAAAACACAAGGTTTTCAAGACCATTTTCCCATATCTATAACGGCTTTAATTTCAGCTTCAGGGGTCCACGAAAAAACTCACCCTCCAGATGATTATAATAATTATTAAAATTTCAGCATGAAGATCAATCACATGCAGTGGTGGCGCAATAATCTCTTAGTTTTACTCTCATAGTAGATGGTCATATCGCAGTACCAAACAGAACAAGTTAGCACTTCATCATCGTCACCACTTACTTATACATCAGTTGTTAGTTGTGGAGCAAGTGTCATGTTTTCAATAATAATTTCACTCGATACAATGCCCTCCAAATCGAAGCGTCATGCTTCCAAATTAATTATGGGAACTATATCCTTTTCAATGTCACCTTCATGCTTTTCAGTCTCATTATAGAAGCGTTGAGGTTTCCACATTAACATAATAATTATAATAAACTCAACATTGTTCTGAAAATACTTAAATATTAAGTTTTCAGGCGATGGCCTTTATTAACTGAAACCTGAATAGATGTAAATCTGACAATCGACGAAATAAAGAGAATTGCGTGAAATATGTGCACATTTAGAACCATATCGGAATAATGATTTCAATAAAACGGTATTTGGGAGAAGCAAATGTCCAACCAGTGTTTATGGGACGGTACTAAAATGTATACTTAATATTGACGCTGGCTGTACTACCACCGCGCACCGTTATATGCTAACTTTTTTTTATGTTACTGGTGATGAGACAAGCATGTCGTTCGCCTGATGGTAAGCGCCACGCCTGCCCATAACAACAACAGTGCCACCCAGAACTTATAATACCACAAAAAGCATTGCGTAGCACTGCATTGCGCTCATCTTCCCGAGTCAACAGTCAAGTCTCATATGCCCAGTAATTTTCTGGCTTTTATTTAACTTATTTTCCAAAGATGCGATATCAATCGATGTTCGTCTTGTGGCATTTTTTCTGATCTTACCTAATACCTTTATTTTGGACAATTAAGTTCTTAACAGCACAATGCTGTTGATGAAATAAGACGATAGACGAACAGATAAAAAGACATCGTGAGGAAACCGGCATGTCCAAGATTCAATCACAAAGAGTCAAGGACATGTGACATCCACCAACCGGCACTGGGCCAGCGTGGTGGATTATGACCCATACTCTCTCTATGAGAAAAGACCCGTGTCCCAGCAGTAGGAACGTCATAAGCTGATGATGATGATGATGATATAATATTCAATGTATTTTAGGATCAAGCAATGTTGGCTCAATTTTGGTATTGTCAATGGCCCCAAAGCGATCCATTTACGTTATTAGCATACTATACTACCCCGTCATTGGCTTAACGTCGTACGCAAGGACATCTATAGATATGAACATTTGATAACACTTGAAGGCTTTATTTGTCGATATGAGTTTGTAATGTACATAATTATATCTATGGCCAGTTTTATTGTCCACATTTATACAAATTCCTATCAGTTTGCATGACTGTGGACAATAAAGCTGGCTTAACACAATAAATTATGAAAATATACCCTGACAAACAAAAATACGAGATACGAGAGCGAGTGTGGCTCAGTGGGAGCACGTGAGACTTCGATCCGACGCACCCGAGTTGGAATCCCGCTGGCCCCGCACCATATTTCGCGCATATTTACTAATACTATGTACTAGTGTCTACTTAGCTTTAGGTCGCCAAGCTCCAAAATTTCACTTCGGTGGTAGATGTTTTAATGTACTTTCAATGAAACACCTTCTCGTGCGAAAATACAAATATTTATTCAAAAGACAACCTTTCGAGTCGGTGGCCAGCAAACGAATGGCCTGACTGAAATTGAATTGTCCTACGATCACACTTTAGTCAGTACAACAACTTATTTAAAAATCAGTATTAATTAATTAAGCGAGAAATGGAAGGAAAGTAGGGAGGGCCTTTGCCCTGCAGTGGGACGATATGGGCTGAATATAATAATAATATAAAATAAAATAATAATATAATTAATGAAGGTAGATAATATTTATACAATAAGTCAATTGAACATTATTAAATACGGGAATTGATAAACACAGGTACTTGTTCATTAGCATATGATTCCCGTTTTATATTAATTTTGCTTAATAATATCATCAAAACTAGATCTAAAACACAAGTTTACAACATGACATTGTAAAATGATACCTTAAGCCTCATTCCAAAGGATTTTGCGGACGCCGCACAATAGCATACGCAGAGCGAGCGCAGTCGGGTCTCTAACATGTTTAACTGGTGTGTCCAGTGCCAGCTCCTCAAGGACTCAAGGGTACACATTACAATTCCTGGGTAATTGAAGTTGTATGACCAGCTACCGTAGAGTTGAGAACATACCACCCTTGATAGATACCACTTACCGCGCATGGTTAGGAATTTGTTAGTCTATCATGGGAATAAAATCAGGTGTTTTTGCAATTAGTGATATTGAAAATAGATTAAACAGGTTTGAGCCACTGTATTTCTACTGCATTACGAAAGCTTTGAACACATTTGTAGAGTTTGAATATTTGCATTCTTATAGGAATGTTCAAGCGTATCAGATGCCAGAGACCGTCTTTTCTGTCATCTCATCCGTCACCGTCTGTGTATGTTTCGTTATTCCTCTCCAACCAGAGGTAGTCTGGAAGAGATCGCTTTAAGCGATAAAGCCGCCCATTGTTACACCTTTGTAAACATTTGGCTTATACTGTATCTCTATTTTTAAGGTGAATAATAAAGTGTTTATCTATTCTATCTATCTATATGTCTCGTGTTTCTTCCCTATTTTCCTAGCCATATAAAAGTACTAACGCTAACGCTAAAGCTTTGTAATAAAGTGTCACTTCCGTAATTTTGTTTGTACTCAAGAAGAATTCAAGGAACGATCCACTCGATCGAGTTAAGCACTTATGCTTACTGGTGTGTTGACCCAACTCCTGGAAATCCGTCACCAAATAAACTATCACTACATAGTATAAAACAAAGTCGCTTTCTCTGTCCCTATATCCCTATGTATGCTTAAATCTTTAAAACTACGCAACGGATTTTGATGCGGTTTTTTTTAATAGATAGTGATTGAAGAGGAAGGTTTATATGTATAATAACCGTGCGAAGCCGGGGCGGGTCGCTAGTATTATTATAATAACAAGTCAATTCTACCCTACTTATTATAATTAATTTTTAGAAAAAAACTAAAACCGACTTCAATGTATCTTCGAAGTCCAAGGTCACATATCGATGAAATTTATATGGGACCACTTCGTAGCTAAACCGAACCCGACGCAAAAAGAATTCTTCAAATCGGTTCATAAATGACGGAGTTCTAAGGTAACAAACATAAAAAATTAAAAAAAATTCAATCGAACAGAGAACCTCCTCCTTTTTTGAAGTCGGTTAATAAAAGCGAAAAGTGTGAGGATGGATCATCAATAACGCAACTACTGAACAGATTTTGATGAAACTTTGTAAGTAGGTTTCCGATACTTTTTATCCCGGAAAGTACTACACGCGGGTGAGACTCTTGGGCGCAGCTAGTTCTTCATACATACAACAAAATATTTTTAGTATTTTTCCTCAGACAAACATAAAATTATAATTCCTAACCAAAATTATCTCTAATAATATGTATTTAAATGCTAATTATGTTACCCCTTTTTATTAACTCACGTGTCTCGTTAGATAGTAATCTTACATTATTTATTACATTAATTATTTAAAAACTAAACAAATTATAATTTTAATCGTAATTATCAATAACGAAAAAAATCAATTGTTTAAGCTGTCACTTAAAGTTTGTAACTGTCGGTTGTTCAAATTAAAAAAGGAATCAGAATCAAACAAAGGCACTCTCTACATATATATATAGAAGCGCTCGCGCAGGAGTGCTCCACCAATCGGTCGTTGTCCTTACGTTTCCTGTCATTAATATTACTCATTTCGGCCATAGATTGGAATGTTTGTCTTTAAACTAACACAACCATCCTCTATTTGATGTCTTTAAATGTGTGATAGTCCTATTCTCCTTTTAATATTTTCTGTCGACGCTATTTTGCAGTATTTTTTATATTTCAAATCTTGTTTGTGTTCAGTTCAGACTGTTCAGCAATACATTTTCCTTGATCCTTATCTTTACTTACATTAATATTCCTTCTTATTATTTATTTTTATTCAAATTCTTAGTTACCTATCTATGCATCTCCCAACCGTATTTCCATGTGCATCATATCGATTGAGGTCATCTTTCCATACAGTAGGTAACTATAGACAAGAAAGAACCTTTTCAAAAAATAACACAGGTACAAGAACATTTTTAAATTTCTTTGTTGTCACCCCTATAGTTGTTTTATTTGTTAAGCAAAATGTCTACAACATTGCAAGTATAATTAAGTGGTCGGCAATGCAAATGGGGGGTCATGGGTTGCCATATCCCGTGTCCCCCATCGTTTCCCTCCACCATGGCATTGTGCTCATTTCCGGTCCAGACAAACAACACAACTATACTAACCATACAAAACCTAAATGAAAAAGCTTTCGTATTTTCAACATTATGTCAAGGCATTAAGGTGCCACCTTTTTTAGATTCACATTAATTACAAATACATTAACGCTAAGGGACCCAGCGTTTTCATTAAATGCTTTGTTATCCGGTCAGCTTTATTGTCCCTAAATTGGATTGGCTTCGTTAAATGGGGGAATGAAAACTTCGAACCTTCTTAATTAAATGGATACAATTTGAAAGGAAAGTGTTGACGTAAACAAAAATAAATAACCTGCTCTATTTTTCCACACGTTGGCTAAAATATAGATGGTAAGGCAACTGAAACAAAACAAGCTGAGAACAACATAGGAAAAAGACCTTGCAGTGTTTATGAACCAAAATAAAAGTGACGTACCTAGTTCTGAAATGTAAGGACATGCAATACAAGTCCTAAACATTAATTCAGTGGAATACTATGACACAGTCGTAAGTGCACAAGAAACGAACGACAGCTTTTGCTTTGAAAGGACTAATGGACTTCCAACACGAAGAAGATTTATTATCTCTGTCACAAAAGATCAAATATAATGTGGTGCAGAATAATAGTCGTTTGTCAATACCAGGCATGATGTATTGTGTAAATTGCATACATATGTTAATGTTATGTATGTCAGTGCCGGAAGTCCTTCCTAACATCCTAATTGTCATGACGCGGCTTTGGAATAGAGCACTTTGCACATCGTTACTAATATTGTTTGTATGTTTTTTTTACTTGCTCGATAATTTGTCTTCACCTTGGTCCTCGTTGTTTATCGGTGTGCGATCTATTTCTAGGCCTCCCGCATTTCAATTGGTTCTATGTTTATAAGGTTGTTTGTTAGGTCACCGGAAATTATGAAATTTTTAAATAAATAATTTATTATCATTATCCTCTTTAATGACAACTTCAAATACGTTGACATTAAAGCTATTAAAATTTATAACATATAATTTAAATCCATAAGTATTAGCAATTTAAAACAAAGCCATTATTTTTGTGGAATATTCCATTCCAACATACCGTGGGTACTAATATAACCTTTACTTAGTATTATTTTATTTGTTTTATATTACCTCTACAATGCTAATGATAGCCTGAACTTTGATTATTTGGTGCTACGTCTCAATTTAACGCAAATTTAGGTTTAGCTACAGCACCCCATGATTACATCGCGTTAACTCTCGAAGGTTTTCAATTTAATAAAATCCCAGAAACATAATTCTAAGGCGTTGAAAAAGGACCAATTTGATTGATTAATAAAATTTTATAAAGCAGCCGCTGTTCTAACAAAAAATGTGAGCAGCGAGAAACAATTATTACCTAAAAGTTTTTAAAAATACACCTGCTCTGATAAATCCTTAGATGTTTGCAAAAACGAAATCCTTTCAGTCAATGCAGATATAAATGATCGCAGACAATGCATACGTTTTACCCCAGTCTTCGTTCCTTTGCGGCTAAAAAACTGCAGCATAATTTATTTAAAAATTGTATGTACTAGGAAAGCCCTCGGAATTCCAACATAATATTCAATTTGCCACAACATTCCGCAAGTTGTGTTTGATTTTTGAACTAGTACCACAGAACTAGTACTTCCTGCTAAAGACGCGTCACACTTGCCTACTACATTGAATAACATTGCATAACAATGGCCACAAGGACTTCCTCCACATTGTTTAATTGCAATTCAACTTTACCCCACTGAGTGCCTATACCTAGTTGACTCACATGCTATCTATCTACTAGATACATATATATGCCAAGACCTTGAAACTAACGTGATAGAAAATTGCAATTTGCTATATTACAGAAATTAACAGCACGTAATATGAATAACACAAATGACTGTAGTCCAGGAAGTTCTAAAGTGGCCAGGTTTCCTAGACACGAGCCTAATGATCACAGATCAAATTATATTATCTCGTGCCACTAGGCCACTATAGCAGTTATTTAAACCACTATTACACACAACAAACGTAATTGCAATCTTTATTCAATTTATCTGTAGATATATATTTTATAAAATCGACTGATTAACTTATCACAAAAAGTCTAGAGCGTTCTAGATTCTAGCTTACAAAATTGAATTTTGCCACGCATTTATCCGTTTCGGTTAAATAATATACAATGAAAACCCATGTTATCAAACCCGAAAAACTTCATGGGGATAATCGAGAGTGCCTCCTATAAGAAATAGTTTTTGAAGCAATCCGAGAAACACAAGCAGGTCACTTACAAACTTTGCTATGTAGGTTAAGCAAATTACAAAACATATCGACCCCACACAAAAACTTCTCAAACCAGAAATGCAATTTATCAAAATCACAATGCTACGTGTGTTAATGTCCAAAAGTGTATTACTTCCAATGTAAACAAACTGCGCAAAGAATAATGATATTAGTTAATTTGAAGGTATTTAGCGACAGGAAGTAATTTGGCGCGAATATTGGGCACGTACCAAGTTCTAATTCTTCAAAGGCCGCTCCAATGCCAACAATTTGATAATTTAACTTCGCCATCTAAAACTTAAGTTATTCGAGCCTTTACGGTTGAAACAAGCCCCCGACTGTTGTGGTACAATTGGATCTACGTGTAAATATTAGAGGTTTTTTTCTAGGAAGTAATTTGATACTTTTCGAGTCCCCGAATCCTGATCGTATGACTACAATCAATACGTTTTAAAGAATAGACATGGCATGATTCGTAACGGTGGTTTTATTTACATCTTCATCATATTATTCGTCGTAAAAGAAGCAATTTCTGAAGAAACTTAAACAGAGACTATGAAATCCGAAACCATATCAAGCATTCTTGTATAAATGACAGAGAGTCGGTTGCGTTATGGGCAGCATTGGGAGCGTTATGACCAGAGGCCAAGTAACATTACATGCGTTGGTCTGTGGTAGTTTCTTTAACCACGGATTCCGTAGGTCTGCCTTCTTGTGCCCGGGGCAAGGAATCATGCGGTCATTATACGGGGCCGTTGGAAGCCCTAATTAGGGTTCTTTGGATGTCTAATGTAGCAGAGTTATTTGGATTATGCCCTCTAATTCTATTGGAAAAGTTTTGGATTCGATTTATGCTCGATTTACTTTTCGTTATATTTGACCCGTGTCATCAAAGTCTTATATTCCGTATCTTTACCAAAAAGCTCATTCGTTAAAATATGTTTAAGAATGCTCGATTTGAGCCATTAAGACAAAACAATAATATCTTATGACCAAAATGCATTGTTTCTTAACGACAGCTAAGTTCCTCCGAAGTCATCAACGGCAGCTGGTCGGCGATGAGTTATGTATGTCCGAGGGCATTCGACCGGTGAAAGTACGCCATTACACGCCTGTGTACCTGGTCATTAACGTCTTAGCCCTCGACGTTATCTCTCAAAGCTACTCGAGTCCAAACAATACCAACGCAGCGTTATCAGGACACATGACACACTCAGCGTGGCCACTGTTAATTGAATAAGTAGTATTTTTCGGATCTGCCTTGTCATCATCGATTGACCCTGACACAGAATCAAGACGTCAGCCTCCTTTATCAACGGTGTTATCTCGAGTAGAAGAGATCTCGGCTCGGCAAGCGGCTACGCGGCCAGCCGGCCACACCTCGCACACCTGTCTGCAGAGGTGCGTGACCGGCGCGCGCGCAGCCCCGGGCTTTGCTCGCCGGCCGGCCGGACGCGCGCGTGCTCAGACCTCCGGGAAAATGCCTCCGATACTCATTAACTTTCGGGGATTGCTGCCCTCTCAATGATACAAATGCGCAGGACGCGCCGGATGCTTGTATAATGACCGCGGATACCTGAGGGAGATGTGCTCACGCCCACCAATATCCATGTATTTGCCTCGCACTTTATTCTATTTTCTTTGCTGATCTCGTTATTTTAACACGTAGCGACGTCTAACCGACGATATCTCGCTCCACTCTCGTTACGAGTGTAATTTCAGGTCGTTCCCATCGATCGGCGACGGGAGGCCTCACTTTGCGCGAACGCAGCGCGGCTAGAGCCTTAACGTTTCCTCAATTACCTCAGCCTTCGTCATTTGTATAACGACAATTCAATCTGTAACAATGCCGCAGGTAAGCAATCAGCACCGCCTTGGCGTATTGGCACGCGTCTTATTAATGCGTATTGTCATAGATAAGCACCGGCCGAAGGTTCCTCTGTAAAAGGGCTCGGTCGTT
The DNA here is from genome assembly GCA_951640565.1 of Petrophora chlorosata. Taxonomy (NCBI): domain Eukaryota; kingdom Metazoa; phylum Arthropoda; class Insecta; order Lepidoptera; family Geometridae; genus Petrophora; species Petrophora chlorosata. The sequence goes on along the minus strand of OX621194.1, from coordinate 3,120,820 downwards.
CAGGTATAGAAGGCGCGGCGCGTACGTGACGGCGACCGGAGCCTTCAGTTTCGGCGAAGTCCATTGTTTTAGAAACGAATTGCGCCGAAAAATCTCAACTTTGTTATGGCTATGACCGTTGCCATGCGTACGAATAAAACAATCAGTAACTCTAAGCACATATTGGATATCTTTTATCTGACGTCGATCTGCGCACGCGGCGCGTCCACACGTATGGGCCCAAATGAAATTATTATACTAATTACCGAATCTCGATCACGAGCGGGAGGCGGGGGGCGTAGCGGTCCTAAATCTCCCGCTCTCCTAAATCGATTACGGGTATTACTAGCCTAGAGCCTGTACGTTTTGTCTCTGTCTAATGTGGGCCGGCCTTGCTCTCGTCTTTTTGGTCATAATCCATCATGGTTCATTGCACCGGCCGGCCGTTTTGGCCGAGCTTAGATTTCTTCACGGGAAATGGGAAAGGTGGAGCTTTTTGAATGAATTTGGTACAGATACAAATTGATACAATACGAGTACAATCTTTATACTGCTTTGTTGTTTTCGTCTTCTGTTTTGGAGCAAAATGTTCAAAAGTAAGTACAGTTTCACATAGCCATTCGTAACATAATTGTTATACGTTTAGCACACGCTCTAGTACCCATCATAGGAGCCCCAAACTTTCACACTCATCATTTGTAATAACCAGGTTAATTTTGCGGATTTCACAAATTCATTTAAAAATGAGGTTGTGACCTAGCTTTATGAAACTGTTACCTCTCTCTCAAACTGTAAGGCACAAGACATTGGAGCAGCTAGTCAGGTACTCGTACATAAAGGAGCTCAGAGAATAGGTATTTAACCAATAATAAGTACCTAAGTAACTAGTATCCTTACAAATACAACCTAACACAATACAATTATGTTATTGACAATAAGAGCGTCTGACGACAAAATTGAAATAAAGAACTTTTGAACTAAATATTAAGACTAATAATCACAAAATTTACTCGTGGTAGGTCTCTCTTATGTGGGAGGCCTTCTGGTTAGGTACCACCGCTTTGCCAGCTATTCTACCGTCGAAAGTAAGAAGTAGTGTGCAAGCATTACTGTGTTCCTTATTAAAGGGCATTGTAGCCAGCGAAATTACTAGGCATATGAGTCTTAATATCTGATGTGTCGAGGTGATGAGCGCAATGCGGAGCTATGCAGTACTTTTTACAGTATTAAAAGTTCTGGGTGGCACTGCATTTGTTATGGGCAGGCGTGGCGCTTAACATCGAGCAAACGACTTGCTCGTCTCAGTTTCATTCAGTTCGTCTCAGTTCCGTAAAAAAAACAAGTCTTCTATCAACAATGTGCGTTCACCAAAATTTACCCCCCAAGGTACAGAATAAGAGTGACCTAGTACGAGCACCTACTACGCCTAGAGTGCTTGTCCCACGTCCATGACAATAACTCTAGAAAAAGACTAACTTATAAATAATTGTTTATTTATTGTAACTTGCGTCTTTAATTCCTATTTTCGATCGCAAGGCTATATAACATTGTACAAAAGTGTAACGGGTATCAAGTCGTGCTTGTAACGTTGTATAGGACGATACAGTATCGGCGTTGCTTCACGAGTTTGATAAGGGACCACGTTTCCTTACTTTATACTGTTTATACTTCTGATCTATAAACAAAGCTATCGCACTTGTGTTAGTTTATTGCACTTGTCTTTAAGACGACCTAATTTCACTATCTTTTAGTAGAACTGGGCAGTTTTTGGTTGTTTATATTTCAACTTATAATATCTATGTGCTTAGATTAATATGCAGTGGTTTTAATGTTAGCGACCAATTTATTACCGGATGTCACGCCTCATAGAAGTTTTAATAAATATACTTAATAGGTTATATAATTTATGTTTATTAAACTCTTCAGCTTTGAAATAATTTATATGCGACGTAGTTAACTTATTTATTAATTGGGTGTTTATGAATGTTTTCCTTTTGGCAGGATTTAATTAGAACATCCAAATTATAAGGTTTGCAGATATATTGACCTTAACTGTTTCCTACAAAATATAATGTATGTATACTTGCCATCATCGAAATAGCACCATCAAATTATAGATAACTTTACCTTGAAGGTTGCCTTCTTGTGTCACCACAGCGGATGAAAGAAGGACGCAAAGTTAATACATACTAATAGGTAAATTGATACTTTTGCCTACGTAATTTTCTTTGGAAATATTTATCCAATCCAACCTTCTACAACATCTACCACCAGACTAGGATGCAGAAGTCTGTGCACACTTAAAGGCTTCCTACATCTGCCGAAAATCGGATGTGTCAGACGGTTACTACGTGGTTATGTCATGATAAAGATGATTACCCTATACATTATTCGGCCGTACTACACATCCGATTTGAGATGTCCTATTATCTATCATTACTTGACGCCCATATATCTTCATCTGGCCAGCTGCCCCCAAACCCTGTTCAAGAATCTAGAACCAAGATTCATTGCTCTATAATGTCGCTCTTTTGAGCAGAAAAATACTGATTCATGTATCTAACGTTTCCCCTCTCTCTCTTCTGCAGCCTATTCGAGCAGGAGATAATGAGTTACGTGCCGGCGGGCGGCGGCCACGTCCCCGGCCTGCACCCTTCACCCGCCGCATCCCCCGCCGCCGCCCGCTCCACCCGCGCGCCTGCGCCCCAGCGACGGGACTTCGAAGCCAAGCTGCGAGCCTTCTACAGGAAGCTCGAGAGCAAGGGCTATGGACAGGGGCCCGGAAAGCTCAAGTGAGTACTCTAAGTCTTAACAGCTGTTCACCGTCTATGCGGAGAAAAATGTATTTATTATTTATTTATTTTAATTACAATATATAACATCCTTACAGCTAAAAAATGCCAATACGATGCTATAGGTACCTTATATAATATTCAATTTCAATATAAATAATTATTTTCCAAAAAATTTCGAGCCACTTCTGAGAACTTCGACAGGCTACATACAGTTAAAAATACCAATCTCCTCCGACAAGAGGTTAATTATAAAATAAATAAAAATCTATAATATATGTATATGTAACAAATATCTCAATACCGGCGCAATAGCTATGAAATTGATATTTTTTACTGCATGCCAGTGATCAAAGGTCTACTTGGCTGGCAAGTAAGTAAAAGTATTCCATTTCCAACTGTCATCACATGCCACGTTAGCTGACAGCTAATCCGTCTACATCAACTAGAAGTTCTAGGGACCTTATAAGCACTGAGCTTGGAGGCTCTACCATCCCATAAACCAAACCTTTATGTTGAACTGCAACAAACTAAGAACTATGACTACGTTACATATAATTATACAGCAGCAATGATCAAAACACGCGATTTAAACCTGCACTTTCCCAATTTCAGGCTCCACATCCGTCGAGAACACCTTCTAGAAGACGCGTTCAGAAGGATCATGTCTTGCGGCAAGAAGGAGCTGCAGAAGGGCAAGCTGTGCGTGCTCTGGGACGGAGAAGAAGGCCTGGACTACGGCGGGCCGAGCCGGGAGTTCTTCTTCTTGCTGTCCCGAGAACTATTCAATCCATACTACGGGCTGTTTGAGTATTCCGCCAATGATACGTACACCGTACACGTGTCGCCGATGTCGGCATTTGTGGATAACCATCATGAATGGTGAGTTTTACATCACATGGCTAGTTTGCTCTTGGATCTATAGCGGTGGTCCGTTTTGAAGTACTGCAAGTTACGCCCCTTCCTCATTGAGACGACATGATTATGTTGGAGTGTTTGGAGTACTGTAAGATGAATGCATGAAAGTAGATAAGTCTTTAATTTACTATTACATTGAAATTAAATATTATATTATTACTTTTATGACATTTAACAATTATTTGGATTTATTATAATTATGTACTTATTGATGTGGAATTTTTTTCAAGGGGTCTAGGAATGAGGGAACCCCTTCCCTCATTCCTCCATGGGCCTTGCCCAGCAGTGGGACGAAGCAGGCTAATAATAAAAAAAATATTATAACTGATTAATTCGTGTAAATGGCTGTATAGCCGTTCTAGTTATTATAAAAAAAACTAGATGCGGCCCACGGTTCCACCCGCGGTTTCCCGGGATAAAAAGTAGCCTATGTGTTATTCTGATGTGTAATCTATATTATTGTAAAGTTTCATTAAAATCTATTCCGTAGTTTTTGCGTGAAAGAGTAACAAAGGTACATCCATACATCCATTCTTACATTCGCGTTTATAATATTAGTAGGATGTATTACTACCAACCGTTTTGATTGACCGCGGGTGAAACCAGAGGGCGCAGCTAGTTAATAATAAAGTAGTAAATCAAGAAGAAAACTACAACAAAGATTCTTAAATGATTTTTAAACTATAAACACTTGTAGGCGTAATAAGTGTTATTAATGTGTCTAGTAAAAGATTAATAGTGTGTTTATTGACAAAGTGTTTTATAACTAGAGTTCCACTGTTTATATACCTATCGACTGTTGTTATCTATCAGTCAAGTGTCTGCTAATAACCTAAGCCAGGGCTGGACTAAGCAAACATATCCTATTTCAATACAATTTTACATTTGAAAGTTAAATTTCGTTAAATTCGTTTATCCTGCAAAAAGACCATTCTTGTCCTAAAATAACTTTTAATGTGCTGATGGCAGCTTCAGAACAAAATAAATACTTACTATAACGTTGGTGTAATCTATACATAGAAATCAAACTTTTATTTACATATTTTACAAGAAATATGGTACAATAATACTTAATATAATATAACAAAAGGCTTAATTATTTAAAAACTAAATAAAACTAAACTAAAAGATATTAAATACTATGTACATGCCGGGTATCGGTTGAGCCAACTGAATGGCCTACAGATAATTCAACCGATACCCGTCGCCCGGCAACGTGCCCAAAATGCTGGCGGCGTTGCCTCGCTGAATTGCGAGGCTGGTTCTTTAAAATACACGCCAGCATTTTGGTGACGTGTGGATTTAACCAGCCGCCCCGCCAAATCCTTATAAATCTCTAGTGCTTATGGTCCCCACGGGCCCAACTATCTATACATTAATTAAACGTTGTTAAACATACATTGATCAATGAGCATTATCTGTGTGACCAAGCTTTCTCCCAAACTATGGCCAAGCGCGCGTCACACATCAATGAAATTACCGAAACCTAATACCGGGTGGAGAAGTACAAAGGCGTGCACAAAAAATATCTATATCTATATTCAGCTGCGTGTATGTTTGTAACACAATATACAGAATGTTTGACGTAACTCGATATGTACATTTTGTGCGGTTACGCAGCGTAAAGCTGTGTGTGTGTGTGTTTTCGAATTATGTTGCTTAAATATAAATTTACAAATTAGCTGTTATATATTAGATGTTTTTAAAATATAGATTAAATGTTTATGCAATATAATATAGATTAACTTAATATAAAGATAAAAAAATTAAAAGATTTTCTTTTGATTGAATTAATTTTAAATTTTACGTCACAATCAAAAGAAAATGTATTAAAAAAATATAACTAAATATATTATATTAAATTTTATTTTTTAACCTCTAATTAACTTACACTTCAAATATTTTTGCCCAATTAATTTTGATTTTTAAGTGTAAGTTTTTAGGATAAAAAAATAATATTAAAATAAATAAGAATGAACCTTAATAAAATTAGAATATATCAAGAACTTATTTTGCCGTACACAATATAATATAATTTGTAGGTAACAGCAAAAACATCACTAAATAACAATGATTTCTATGTTAATCAAGAAAAAAGGTTAATTTATTTCCTTCATTCGTGAGAATGTATTTAAATATTTTCATATTCGCACGGTTATAAATATACGTACCTAAAGCGACTGCAGTTGACTCTGTATTTAATTATTATAACTATAGTTTTATGAATCATGAATTTAAACTTCTCATTAACCTAAAAATAATAACTGATTATTGCAAACTCCATATTTATGGGCTGACCTAACCATTCTAAAAGATTTCAACAAGATTTTTGTTGAAAAATATATTTTGAAGACAATCTTTTAACAAATTCGTTATTGGAACCGCGAGCAGATTAAAACCCAAACACTAGTAGTTTACGATTATCCGTCAAGGAGTTCTATTGCCCACCTTCCGTCTCCATCATCAGATCAGCTGGCTGTCACCATAATATTGCATTGTCATCGGTCTTTCCCAAGTATGCAAAATTTCAACTCCGTAGGATAAGAGGAAGTGGTTCTGATGCAACTTGCAAGATTTGACCCAAACAAACAAACATTGCAAGTTAAATAAAAGCTTATAAAAAGAGATAGGCCCGCGGAGTTTCTTGGTATTCAAATTGTATTCAAATTCTTTATTTATACAACATCTACAGTTCAAGTACTTAGTTTAAATAGGTACATTAGTGGTAAGGTGCATATATTATCAGGTGTTACAGTACCCTTTTGTGAATCCCTGTTCCCTGCACTAGGTCTCATAAGAGCCTGTATAGCAGGATCACAGCGACCCTCTCAGGTCACTCCATCTAATCAACCTAAGTCAATCAAACTAAGTTTCTTGGTGCTATCTTAAATTTTTGTGCCTATTTAATAAATAATTATCTTTTTGACTTTTGACAATGGCCAGCCACTACATAAAGGCTGTCTCATACATTCTTTGTACTCCATTTAAGAGAGCGGGTGTGGCTCAGTGGGAGCACGCGCTACTTTCGATCTGACGCACCTGAGACCATTATTATAGTAGACCTTACATCCCCGTCTTTAACATATTGATAATTCCTCTCTATCTAAAGGTTGCCTGGAAGAGATTGCTCTTAGCGATAAGACCGCCCATTGTAACACTTTCTTTAATTGTTTTAATGTAATGTCTGTAATTTAATGTTTGCAATAAAGCGTTCTTCTACCTATCTGAGTTCGAATCCCGCTGGCCCCGCTGACTGTGATAGTTAAGTGCGGATTTAACACTCGCTCTTAAAAGGGAGGTAACATCGTGAAGAAACCGGCATGTCTAAGAATTATTCTCAAATCTTTCAAGGATATGTGACAGTGCAGCACCATTATAACCCGTTTTACCTGTACGTGGTTAATATCTCACCTATCCATACCTAAAGCGTTTCGCAGCGCAGATTCCTACATCGTGCGGACTGCTAAGGAGTGAAACGCTCTTGTCTTTGCTTCCAAACAGCTACAACTTATGTCTCTTTAAGTCTAGAGTGAATAAAATTAATTGTTTTATTTGCTTGACACATGGTAGGTTCAAATATGATGTCACAAATATAATATGGTTCGGCATGTTTCACTAGAAATTGTAATGCAAAATTAAAAAAGAATATTATTAAATTAATTCATACAATTATTATAATGTAAATAACCTCAAATTTCAATTTAAAGCTCAATATTAAAATTAAATTATTCTTTATGTCTAATAGGCATCTCATGGGCAAGCGTGCTCCATCTTAGGCCGCATCTTCGCTGTCTATCGGGCGAGATGTTGTCAAACGTATGCCCATTTACCAATAAAATAAAAAAGTACTTTGTTCTGCAAAATTTCGCCGCACTGCATTACGCTCGCCACCCTGAGACAATAGCTTTTAATTCTCATAATACCCAGTAATTTTGCTTGAAAGTGTGCCTCAAACTGGAACAGTAATTTGCACACTACAAGATTTGACATACTGAGTCGGAACCTTTTCCTGACATCGCGCAACATTTCACTGTGTTGTATTTATTGTTTTCCGTTTTGTGTTTATTTTAATACTAGCGACCCGTCCCGGCTTCGCACGGTTATTATACACATAAACCTTCCTCTTCAATCACTCCATCTATTTAAAAAAACCGCATCAAAATCCGTTGCGTAGTTTTAAAGATTTAAGCATACATAGGGATATAAGGATATAGGGACAGAGAAAGCGACTTAGTTTTATACTATGTAGTGATAGTGATGTTCAGTGTAATGTTGTGTGATGTCCGGAATAAATGTTTTTTCTTTCTTTCTTTTCTTACATTAGCCAATACTTTACAATACAAGGGTCAAATACCTAGCTCGTTTTTGCTGTGTTATACACAATCCACGCACGACGTCGCACGGCTCTGCTTACTCATCATCGTCATCATAATCATCATCAGCCTATCGCAGTCCACTGCTGGACATAGGCCTCTCCAATTGCACGCTATTGAGCACGATCTCCGGCTACTCTCATCCTGCGGCTTACTCTATGTAAACTAATTATGTATTAGGTATTCACTTTTCTAATCAAAACAGTACAAGGATATTATAATTACACCTATTTGCAGGTAATAAAGGCTAATAATAGTAGCAATAATACAATAATTGGCGTATTATTATGTTCAATAACGAGTGTCGGCGTGTCTGTGACTAGGAGTTGACAGTCAGGGCCGGATTGACATACCTACTCGTATTACAAGATGCACTGTGTATAAGGAAAATCATATTTATTTATTTATTATATGTAAGTTATAATAAATATGTAAGACTTGACACCTACTACTACTTTTGAACCCTGTGAATATATGGTTTATTAAATTATGTTTTCTATATTTGTATATTATGTTTGTCTGTAAAGTATATATTTATATATTATATGTGTCCATATTAGTTTTACTTTGTTGTTCTTTATTATTGCACGGAATAAAGAGTTTATTATTATTATTTAATCTGGAACTATCAAAAAAATTAACGACATCATCGGGAAAATACCATGCTTGGTTAGAAATTACCATGTTATATTGAAAAGGACACGCAAATCCGATGGTCGCACCTGAGGACATGGTTTGGAATCCCTCCCAGACTCGTATTTTGCGTATTGTTTTTGTGGAGCTGTGCAACGAAACGAGCAAATCATTCGCCTGATGGTAAGCGCCACCCTCGCCCAAAACAATTGTAGTTTATTTATTTGATTTTTATTTCAGGCAACATTAAAATAAGTAACAGATGTTATTTACTTATTCTACGGCCCCACAAAATTTTTAATACCATGAAAAGTAATGCGAAGCACTTGTCAGCCTGCGACATCAGATATTAAGTCTCGTATGCCCAATAATTTCGCTGGCTACAATGCCATGCAAAACCGGAACAGAGTAATGCTTGCGTACTACTACTTGGCGGCAGGATAACTGGAAAAGCGGTGGTGGAAACCTGGAAAACCTATCCAGACGGCGGCATACGAGAGTTCTACCACCTAGTAAAAATAATAATTAAATAAATAAATACGCCCAACGATCACATATATAGATCCTAGCCCCTAACTAGGATTCCCTGTGTCTAGGGAACCAGGAAGTATGAGGACCATGCTCCCACAGCATTTGTTTGCTGTTGTTTATTGCTTTGCTTGCACAAACATTTGTCCCATCGCGGGAATCGAACCCGCAACCTCAGTGGTGTATGAAATTTCAGCCAACCTACCCAACCACTACACCACAAATTCAAATTCAAATAATTTATTCCACTTAGGTACATCCGTACACTTTTGAACGTCAGGTAACAAAACGTTGTACACGTTCACTCAACTAAATATTATAAATTACTAGCTGACCCGGCAAACGTTGTTTTGCCATATAAATAAAAAAAATCACTTAGGGGTATGAAAAATAGATAGTAGATTCTCAGACCTACTGAATATGCATATAAAATTTGATAAAAATCAGTAAAGCCGTTTCAGAGGAGTAAGGTGACTAACATTGTGACACGAGAATTTTATAAGATTAAGTAAGTTTTTTGGTCTACTAACATAATAATAATAATAATAAAGCCTTTTATTCAGACAATTAAAAAGATTTCATGGTTTACATTTGTTAATAATTTCATATATCACTACATTCATGTTCATTATTGTATTCATTTATATAATTGCATTTAGGTAGTTTAATTTCAATTTTTATAATTAATTATTATGTCGTTAATGTATAATTTCTAATACTAATTCCTAAATTGCCTCGACAGCCCTGTCTGTTTGCTTTTGGATAGCAAAGTCCTCCTCCAACATTAATAATAGTAATAGTAATGAAGAAGAAGAGAAGCTGTCAGTACTAATGTAGTAACATTTTTTTTTATCAGGTTCCGGTTCTCGGGTCGCGTGTTAGGGCTGGCTCTCGTGCACGGCTACCTGCTGGAGGCGTGGTTCACGCGCGCTTTGTACCGAGCGCTGCTGCGGCTGCCGCCAGCGTTAGAAGATGTCGACGCTTTGGACGCCCAGTTCGCGGCTTCACTGCGATGGCTACAGGTGGGTACTTATGGGAATCTTTTGAATTCCGCAATGTATACGTAATATATTACGTATATTTTCATTTTAATTCTTTTTACGCCTGATAGATCTGGATGGCCACTATCTCGCCTGATGTGAAGCGATGATGTGGCCTAAGATGGAGCACATAGATCTAGAGAGAGACGGCAGTTGAGCGGCTGCTCAGACCCGTCTCCCCAATGGTCCACCGAACATCATCCCGAAACACGACTAGGTCGCTTGACGGCATGGCTTTGTTCGGTGGGTGGTATTACAACCACGGCCAGAGCCTACCACTCCAAAGCACATAAGCGGGTTTCATCACGATGTTTTCCTTCACCGTTTTAGAGCGAGCGTGCAAAATCTGCACTTAACTATAAGTTATTGGTGCAGGGCCGAGTCGGGATTCGAACCCAGGTGCGTCTGATCGAAAGGCGCATGAGTTACCGCTGAGCCACACTCGCTCTTGAAATAAAAAATATTTTTTTAAATATTACGTATATTTTAGTTATATACGTGAACTCGCGATACCGATGTGTTACATGTAGGTGGTAGAAGATAATGGGGCGCATTCACCAACCTATCATTGCATATAAATGCATTAAAAAATGACAACCATCTGTCAGATGATCATAGAAAAGTAGTGTTTCTCCACTAAAAATAAAAACAATAAAAATAATTCATGATCCGTTATAAAAAGCAGGTTACACTGTAAACTCTGTATAAGTGTGTGGCGAAATTGTGTGACCTCCAGTGTAGGAAGTTTTATTTTTAGGAAACAGCATTTTTGGATTTTTGAAAAATGTACGGCCGATTTAAGACCATAATAGAAATTAAGAATCATCAGGAGCATTTTTGAGAAAATAAAAACTGCTTTCTGTCGTCAAATGAAATCGTAATTTTTTGAGAAATTTCGCTCAACCTTTTTATTTTCTCCATAAATCAACCAATGTTTTCTAAGAACATAACTTCCTCACTGCAAAGGAAAAGGTACTTACCCTAAAAATCTCCAAATGTTGCCACACCCTGTATATGACACAGGTGTACAATGTCTTTATTGTATTTCTTGAATAACCTATATTTTTAAACATTTACCAATCATCGGCTTCCACTATCTTTACGATTATAGAACACAATAAGTAATATTGAATATTGGACGTTACTCATTGGTGAACCGAGTTTAATAAAATCTTACATTGGGTTTTATCATTAGGATGTATCATTTAGGAAGGAGGTCCCCAAGATACAGGTTTACCTAGTTTGGGGACCAATGGACTATGTATTTGTAAACTAAGTATTTATTCAATAAAACGTTATTATTATTATTAATAATAGTTATTATTAATGAACTACTAAATTTAATTAATTTAATTTTTTTAATCATTTAGAAAGATTTCTACCAGACGGGCCAGAGTTTACAATTGATATAAACAATACGATAAAGAAAAAAAACGGCTATTTCCTCTCCATTGATAAGATTCCCCTGGTCAAACATTCTATTTTTGTTCTGTAAATACCCGTAGCGCCATCTAGCGACGTTCTTACAAAACTATCAACTGTCAAGTTTCCAGCGCCGCCCGCGCACGTTTCTAACACGTTGTCTTTGTTTATGTACAAGTGGCGCGCTCTGGCGGCAAACACTGGAAACTCTTAATGTCCGCAACAATCGCACGTGGTCGCCAATGAAAATAAACCCACGTGCTTATAATAGCCTAAACGTGATGTTGACAAGCCCCGCGCTATATCCGATTTCTTAAGATTTGACGAGGAGATTTATCCTCTGAATCATACTCGCACATTGTAAATCTAGTGTATCTAGATATTCATTTCGGGGATTGACTGATATTTTGCGCTGTGGCGCTCCCTATTATTGAGTGGCTACTTCGTTGTTATCTTTGACGCAGTTAAAGAAACTGCGCGCCTTTGATTATTTATAGGTTGTGGACTGAAAAGTTGTACAAAACACTTTGATAGGTAGATAATCGGGATTGTTTAAGTCTACACTAGTAGATAATTTTATTGAAACTAAATTCTGACCAATATTGGACACCTGAAATAAACTAAAGTAATAAACCACTGGGATTAATCCTTTGGTATTGTCAATTCAGAAGAATATCGAAAATCCCACATCTAGGTACTAAAATCTCTCTTGACTTAGGTAGGTACGTTCAAGGAAGATTTCACTCAGCAAGCGTAATTAACCTGTCAGTATCAGAAAATTGAGACACCTCAGAACCTATCAAATTGGTCGTTAAGATCGTTAATGCCAAGTTAGCGAAACGGCTACCGAGTCCAAAAGAATCATTATTCCTTAAGACTTCAAGAGAAAGTTACGACACTTTGCCATTCATGCCATTCAGGCCTCACAAACTTCCTTCGCTTCAATTTGCAGTAACCTACCCAATCCTAAAAGGCTGCAAGATATTATTTTTTGCGAAAAAGCCGTCTTTTTAAACGACTTCAAAAAAGGAGGCCGTTTACAAACTGACATGTAAAAATATTTTTATGTTGTGTTCAGTATAGCTTAAAAGTTGTCCCATATAAATTTAATTTATATCACAGAATACTAAGGGACAGAAGCATCACTCCGCAAAGAAAAAATAATTACTATGACGCACTCTTGCTCTCTTGCGACTCTTGCTATGACGCAATAAAATTCAATTCGGCTCACGTAGCGCTGCATACCTACCAGTCATATTAACCTACAGAGCGCCTCTCTTTCTATCGCATAGCTCTTATCTCTTCTGACGCGGCACGTGTAACGACGCGCGACCCGCCGACGGTGTCCGGCTATGTACTTGTAGCTTCGTACCTACAGTGCGGAATGCGCTAGGCCTGTTCATAATAGGCCTTGGACTTGAAGTTTTAACAGAATTTAAGTCAGATTATTTGTTATAAAATTGTTATTGTAAACATAGTTTATTTTCTAATCTCTTGTTATTTGGTCTGTATTACCTGCTCACATCTAACTTTGTATCTAAAAGTTTACAAAAATCTAACAGAGTCCTATTTTTTTTTCCAGTCCGCTCGCAGCGTGACTTCTCTAGAACTGACATTTGCGGTTTCCGAGAGGCTTGCGGACGGGCGAGTGTTGGAACGGGAGCTCAAGCCCGGCGGTAGAGATGTAGCCGTCACGGAGAGGAACAAGAAGGAGTACTTGGAGCGAGTGGTGCGGTGGCGGGTCGAGAGAGGAGTGGCTGAGCAGACCGAGTGGCTGGTCAGAGGATTCCACGAGGTAAGCCTTTTATTTTCATGTTACTGATACTTTTTTTTACACTTAATAGATCTATGTTTGGCCACTATCTTGCCTGATGTCAAGCGATGATGTGGCCTTAGATGGAACACAGATCTAGAGAGAGACGGCAGTTGAGCGGCTGCTCAGACCCGTCTCCGCTACTATTACGACTATGGGACATCTCACTCGCACTTCTAGTTTGACAATGTGTTATGTTAATCGTAATTTATACCTTTTAGTTTAGTTTTATATTTTTAAACATTTTAAAAGATTTAAAAAAGAGACATCCCCGCAGTTTCTTGGTGCTATCTTCTCTAGCGGGCGTATTTCCGAAGCACTAGTAGTCAGTTTCCGCATTTCTTTTCTGTGCCTCGACATCAATTTATGTATGGGAAAGAAATGGGTAGACACACTTACCTTATTTTCTTTATAATCATGATATTTTAAATTAAAATTTTTAACGTATTTTAATTGATTTTTATTATGTGTAAATGACTGAAAAAGAGCAGTGTTTGTGCCTATATATATATATATATATATATATATATATATTTTTTTTATTGATAAATGGGCATACGTTTGACGACATCTCGCCTGATGGAAAGCGAAGATGCGGCCTAAGATGGAGCACGCTTGCCCATGAGATGCCTAGTCACTCTAGACTTAAAGAGACACAAGTTGTATCCGTTCGGGAACAAAGACGGTGGCAGAGTATTCCACTCCTTAGCAGTTCGCATGATAAAGGAATCTGCGAAACGCATAGTACGTTATATTTAATAGGCACAAACACTGCTCTTTTTAAGTCATTTTCTTTTGACCTTTGAATGTCAAGTATAACAATGACTACCACCGTATCGGAAAGAGAACCACTACCCGGAAGATTAATTCTAAATGTGACCGACGAGACGAGCAAGTTGTTCGCCGGTCTATATCTGAAAAGCAAGCTGACACCGCGCAGTTGCGTCACACGTCGCCGGCAAAACGTGTCACATGTTCTAATGTATATATTTATATGGGCCGTAGAATAAGTAAAATAACATCTGCAACGTATTTTAATGTTGCCTGAAATAAAGATTAAATAATAATAATATCTACACAAATAATGTACGGTGTACCCCCAGGTGGTAGACCCGCGGCTGGTGGGTGCGTTCGACGCGCGCGAGCTGGAGCTGGTGATCGCGGGGGCTCCCGAGCTGGACGTGTGCGACTGGCGGAACAACACGGAGTACCGCGGCGGGTACCACGACGCGCATCCCGTCATAGTGTGGTTCTGGCAGGCCATAGACAGGTAACACTCGTCGTTTGTTTTGTTCTGTGCGCGGCTTAGCAAGGGCTGTGCATTGAGCCTGTCAAAAACCTACTTTCCTACTAATGTAATATAATATATATAAATATAATATAATTCCTACTATTTAATCTTATAAACTTATTTTGAGGATGGATGGGAGAATGGATGGAAATTTGTTAATCAATTATGTAAACATTAATGAACGAATTTGGATGTAATTTGTTATGTATTTTGTTTGTACTTAATGAAAAGTGCATAATACTTTTTATCCCGGAAAACCGCGGCAAAAACTGCGGATAACAGCTTATATAATTTAAATCAATCAAATAATAATAAGGTACCACAACGTGCATTCCTTTGTAGTGTGGTTCTGGCAGGCCATAGACAAGTAATACTCGTCTTTTGATTTTTTTTGTACGCGGCTTTGTTAGGATTGTGCATTGAACCTATCAAGTCTCTAAATAGTATAAAACAAAGTCGCAATCCGCGTCCTCATTTCTGTTTCTCCGCTTACGTCTAAAACACCCAACGGATTTTGATACATTTGTAAATCGCATCCGTGCGAAGCCGGGGCGGGTCGCTAGTTCAAATATAAACCATAGCTGCCTAAGACGTTGCTACAAAAAAAAATCATTGCTACATTCAACGCGGACTGAACACGAAACTCGGTTGAAGGATATTTTGCAAATACGCGATTACGGATTGAGTAATTTATATCATATCAATCGCTACATCCTTTGTAGATTCGTATCGTGAAACCTTGAAAATGGTGCAACTAAACTTTGCATGATGAATACAAATTCGCTAATGTCACTACGAATCGATCTAAACCGGTGTTGCTAGTTCGCTACATTAAATAGACCTATCATTATTATAAACTAGCTGCGCCCCGCGGTTTCCCGGGATAAAAAGTAGCCTATGTGCTATTCCAAGTTCTAAAGTACCTACCTTTTGCATGAAAGAGTAACAAACATACATCCATACATTCTTACAAACTTTCGCGTTTATAATATTAAGTAGGATAGGATAATATAAGTAGGATCTGAAAGTTTATGAGGATGGATGGATGGATGGATAGATGGATGGATGTTAGTTCCTCAATCACGCAATAATTGCTAAACGGATTTTGATGAAATTTGATATGTAGGTTCTTTAGGTCCTGGTTTAAAAGGAAGTAGATCACTTTATATCTTGGGAAGCCACGGGTGAAACGGCGGCGTTCTGCTCATCAACAAGCTGCGTGTGATTATAATCAATAATTATTGTCGACACAAAACTACATGAATCAACACAAAATTACAGAATGTGCTAACTAAAACAATTACGCCACGTTCGTGCTTCGAAACGAGCGATTAGAGCAGTTTATAAAACATCACGTAAACAGCGTTTAAACTACGCATCGAACACGCACCGTCCGTGATCAGGCGCCGTAGTCACCCACTTAGCAACCGAAGCCACCTAATTGTCAACGTACAAATGCAAACAAAATAAATCCTATTAATATTATAAATTATGACATGACAGGCAAGAATAGCCTACGTATGTTCTTGCCTGTCATGTCAATATTATACGTCCAAACTAGGTACGATTTTATCCCTGCGGGTAGTTAGAAAATGTTTTATGATAATATTGTCTGCTTTATACCTAAGTTACTTTTATATTCACAAAATGTCGAAGCACATAATTTACTTTAAGCCTTTTTTTTCTCATATACTTAAGTGAAATGTAATTTCTTGTTGAGAAATAAATATTCTTTAACCCGAAATGCGCAAGTTTGTTAGTATGGATGTATGGATGTTTGTTACTCAATCACGCATTAAGTACTAAACGGATATTGATGAAATTTGGTATATAGGTCTAGGAAAACGACATACGCTACTTTTTTCCCGGGAAACCGCGGGGCGCAGCTAGTATATAATTATAGCACAAAATTCCTTACAATGGTAGTACAATGGGCGGTCTTATCGCTTAAAGCCATCTCTTCCAGACAACCTTTGACAACGTACTTAGTTAATGAGCTATGAATTGCAGTTTCTGAGAAGTCCTTGTACATGAAACTTAAATCGTATTCATGAAAAACACTTGTTGAAACACTTGGTTAAGCCGCAGAATAATTAATAGTACTAAGCGCGGCAACCAACTCCAATCAAACTTCGCAATAAACGCATGCAATTTGTTTTTTTTATGGAACTGAGTAAAGGGATGAGCAAATCGTTGAAAAAAATAGTAACCTAATTAATTTTATTTTTTTACGCTTAATAGATCTTTAATAAGCGTAATAGATTCATTCTCATTTGGAAACGGAGTTTGCGAAACAATACGTGTACATGTACAAAGTGTTTTGTGGTAGGTTTCGAGGTTTTAACTAAATGTTGGTTTCGTTGCAGGTTTACCAACGAGCAGCGGCTCCGGCTGGTGCAGTTTGTTACTGGAACATCGTCAATCCCGTACGAAGGGTTCTCAGCGCTGCGCGGCTCGACCGGCCCGCGGCGGTTCTGCATCGAGCGCTGGGGGCGCGTGGAGTCCTTACCCCGAGCGCATACTTGCTTCAACCGGCTCGACCTCCCCCCCTACCCCACGCCGCAGCTACTGCATGAGAAACTACTGCTCGCCGTAGAAGAAACCAACACGTTCGGCATCGAGTAAACCCGGTCTTGGACGCGAATTTTGGACTTTGTTTCTGGGTTTCCAACGAGTCACGCCCAATAGAGAGAGCGCGAGTGTGGCTCAGTGGGAAAACGTGCGACTTTCGATCTGACGCACCCGGGTTCGAATCCCGTTGGCCCCGTTGACTTCCTTAAGTTATGTGTGGATCTAACACTCGCGCTAAACGGCCAAGCAAACCATCGTGAGGCAACCGGCAAGTGTCAATACAAAACTTCAAAGACTCGTGACATCCACCTGCCGGCACTAGGCGAGCGTGGCTGATTATGGCCCGTAATCTCTCTATGAGAGAAGGGCCGTGTCCCAGCAGTGGGAACGTAATGGGCTGATGATGATGATGACAACCAAGTCTTGATGAGATTTTTCTGAGTCTTACTGTTTGCAAAACCTTTTTAGGTTATCGTAATCATACCCAGTGTACGAGGAACAAATCTCTTTAAGTGACAATGATATGATTTGGTGTGACTCGGGGAGCCACCGCTGTGACTGTGACCCTGGGAGACGGTTGATAGTATTATCGCACGGTCGACGACCGTAACGCATAAGCTGTAAATAATGGTGACTAATTATCTACTGCAATCTCTCGTTGTCAACGTAAGTAATAGTCAATTAGATAGAGTAGGGCTAGCGACGAACAAAGATAGTGATAGGTATATATAGTGTAGACGAGCCTAGATATTTATTGTGAACCTAACTGGCCACGTATTCTGCAAGATTGGTATTTTATTAACGCTTTTATTGTAAGTGAACGTATATTGTGGCTGTGAAACGGGATTCAGATCCTGTATTTAGATTTATTACGCTTTAACGTCACTTATATTATTGTTATGCGATAAAACTCTCGATTAGCAGTGGTTGATTAAGTTATTATATATAGCAAATCTTTCAAATAACTAAATGTGTCAATGAACATATTGTATTCCTCTTGATCGTTGTGTTGTCGGAAACATATAACACATTTCTCTATTATAAACAGCACTAGTCAGTAATCAGCTATTGTACGGATAAAACTCCAACGCCTGTTCAGTACTTTGGCAATTTCTATCAAAAATGTACTAATTCATACTATACCATATATTTCTTAGGTTAGAAGCGAATACATTTGTGAATATTAAATTAGTAAGTAAATTAAATGTTCCTTTGTTCATGTAACTTCATGTATTATAATATCTTGTCATTGTAAAATATATTCGTACTTGAGATTTATGTATTTTGTTGCTACTTTATTATTCTCGGAAGAAAGTGTCTGATGTAAATATCTTTATTTATTTTCTGTACTCATTACACTGAAGTGTCTTTGTTTATTGTTAAGTAATATCTCTATTATGTTAAATATTTAACATATTCAGTGTATTGTTTTATTATCTGTAAATTTTAAGTGAATTGTTTTTGTGTGAATGTGATAAAATATCAATATACAAAATGACTTACAGATATTTCGTTTCATTGTATCCTGTTTCCTGCTGCTGTGGTCAGCGGGCAACCACAATCATAATGTGTGAATTTACTAAGTACTGAGCTTACTATTATTACCTCTATAAAAATCTAATAAGACTGCCAAAATGATTTAAAGAAATTTGGTATAGATATAAATATCTATTTCACAGCCTGGAAAGCCTAAAAATTATTATTTTTAAATTACTCAAACTGAAATCAACTACATTATCTTGTCTCATTATATAAATAAATTAAAAGCAGTTCAAATTGTTAATTCATGCCTTCATGTACCTACTCATTATTAATTTATTTCTAACTAGCGACCCGCCCCGGCTTCGCACGGTTATTATACATATAAACCTTCCTCTTCAATCACTCTATCTATTAAAAAAACCGCATCAAAATCCGTTGCGTAGTTTTAAAGATTTAAGCATACATAGGGATATAGGGACAGAGAAAGCGACTTTGTTTTATACTATGTAGTGATATGAAATGTAAAATCAATTGACTCAACATTTTCAAATCAGGCTTTTGCATAAATATCATGTAAAGATTATTAATTAGAAAACTATATTTTCTAAAAGCTAATTAATGAGCATCGTTACCTACCTATCTTTGTGTTTAGATAGGCCGGGGGAGGCAATTATAAAAGGATGCTAAGAAAGGAAGTGTGACATTATCATGTCAATAACCAAGAAAAATATCACACATACAAAATGTTTTATTTTTCAAGAAGTTTGTGTAACAACAAAAATCAACCTTGTTATTTTAAGACCTTATCTTTTAAACATATATAACTATTTACATTTCCCAAAGTCTGCATTTCTCAACACAAACTCATGATGTAAAATGCAACGAGGGTTATTTCTTCACTTTCTATGCTAAGTTGTGACGGAGTTAATTCATTATAGCATGTCACAGTCTGTAAGTTAAAACCTTAATCCGAATAACTCATCAAGTTAAATCATAAGCTGTGATTACATTATGATAAAAGCTACTGTTATCATAGATTCATATGCAATGTAGCTAAGTGTATTCAAAATTAAAACTTAAAATTATCCTCCCCCTGTACGTCCTGCGCAATGCATGAGCATGATGAATAGTGAATCCCCAATCATAGAGAATACTCTAAAATGAACAAATTTTGTTAATCAATTTTTGAAGCTCAAATGACTCGTCATAATCTACTAATTCAGATGTAATATAATACACGCTCGTGTAAATATTTTGTATATTTACTTCAAAAATAACGGTACATACAATATTTAATTTGTAACTCTATCGTACTTTCAAATGGGAGAAGAGCGAAGGCTCACTGTGTCTATCCAAGAGAGGGGAAATCCTTGCTGTCGTCAACCTTGGGCGGCGCGGTCTGCCGCGGCAGCTGCGGACGCTCCTCGATTGGCGGCTCCTCGCGAGGCGGGCCGCGGCCGCGGCCGCGCCCGCGCCCCCGGCCGCGGCCGCCGCCGCCGCCGCGCCGCGACTGGTCGTTGAACGTGAACTCGATGCCGAGCAGGCGCTTCTGGCGCCCCACGCGCTGCGGGTAGTCGGCCAGGTCGTACTCCTCGTCGCTGTCCTCGTCCTCGCCGCGCTCCGCCTCCTTCTTCTTCTCGAGCGGCACCAGCTTCTTCCACTGGCTGAGGTCCTCGCCCTCGCCCGCCTTGCGCAAGTTGTACTGCGGCGGCGCGCGCTGCGCGTTGCGAAGCGCGCGGTACTCGTCCAGCGTGAGCTCGCGTGGCTCATCCTCCGGCGCCGGGCGCTCCGCCTCGGGCTGCTGGCCGTCACCGGCGGCGGCCGCGTCCGCGGGCGCCGGCTTCTCCTCGGCCGTCTCGCCCTCGGACCCGGTTTTGTTCAACTCGTCAATCTCGTCCTTCAGCGTGCCCCAGTTGTGCGGTCCACCGCCCTCGCGCTTGTCCACCGGCTTCACGCCAGTCTTGTCGGAGCCCGACCTCCTGTCGAACTCTCGCTTGCCTCTGTTGTCGTACGTCGGCCGCGGCCCGCGCGGTGCGTCACGATCGCGAGGCTCGCGAGGAGGCCTGGGCCCGCGGCGCTCACCGCCCTCGGGGTTCTCGCTGAAGTTGCGCCGTTCGTAATTCGGCCGGCGATCGCCGAACTCGCGCCTTGGGGGCCGTGGTGCCCCTTCCTTGTTCTCCACGGTGCGCTCTCCGTTCTGCGGCCTGTCTTCGCGCGGGCGGCGCGGGGGCGGGCGCTCCGCATTATTGCGGTCGTTCGGCCGCGCGGGTCCCTTGCTCTTTTGTTGTTCGCCGCTCTTAATTTCTTGAGACTTCACATTTTGAGTCTCCTTGATTCCTTTTCTCACGGGTGCGACGGCGCCTTTAGGCTTTACTTCGGGTTTGCCTTTATTTTCTTTTTCGGCTTCTTTGGTCTTCTTTTTGAGCTCCTTCGCTTGCTCTCGTGCTTTTATCGCATCAAGAGGATCGGACTCATCGTCCAAGAAAAGAGCGTATCGGTTTACAACCCCCACACCGTAGGAATTCTCCATTGTGATCCTCTTGATGATTTAATCACACAAAAACGGGATGTTATTGGATTATTTTCACGCACTCTAGTAAGGCGACATTTTGTCTTATTTTATTGATTTCATTTAATATGGCGGACAAAAGCGAACGCACCTTACGCCATATGACGAAAAAGAATAGAGAATGAATATGGCGGCTTATTTTCTAAAATAATGTCTATGGTTATTGGCTAGCATACTCTGTGTCAGTAATTTTAGCTCAGCTGTAATTCGCGACTAGATCACTAAATTTTTACGGAAGACCAAGCGGTTTTATACATTCTATCAAAGTGCAAATACTAAATTAGATCAAAATTAGATACTCAGAGTAATGACACTAATTAGATATAATTAATATTTTATATTTAATTTTGATAGTTATACACAGTGTAACCACAAAACAGATAGGTACAGAAGTCAATCTACATACAAAGTGCGCTCGAGCAAAGCACACATAGACACCGCTCACGGACACGATATCTCGGCGCAGTTGAACTCAGTGCGGGCGCGAGTGCCATCCGCTTGAGAGACGCGTCTCTGAACTTTTTGTGCAAAAATGGAGCAAAAAAAAAAGTTATTACAACTGTTTAGTGGACGGCTGTTTAAATTCAACATTAACGACGAATTGTCGTTTTTTAAGCTATCAGTTGTATTAAAGAGGTAAGTATGTATTTGCTTGTATTTCGATGGTTCGTTCAGTTGGCCCCCAGCCCCGCGCCGAACAAGCGAACATGACTTTGTAGCCTTGTCATATTTTTATAACACAATTTATATTAGTTATTTACTGTAGTATAAGCTGTGCAAAACCTTGTATTCAATAATCTAATAAGGAATATGTAAATTAATCGCATTTTTTTGTCTTCAAAAAACTTTATCCCATTATAATAATAACTGTGAAAAAATTTTTAAATCGATCTATTTTGGACTACCCAAAAACTTCCTGCGCCATCGCGCGCATTCAATTTAACAACCCTAGCGCGACCGCCGAGCGTAGATATGAAAAGTGAAGTACATATATACATGAGATTGACTTCTGTACCTATCTGTTTTGTGGTGTAACTGAAGGAGTGGATCATCAGTGGCACGAGGGTGGGGGACCTCAATACCTATCGATTTCACCGGTTTTACCCTTCCAGTAGACAGCCAAATACTGGATACTTTTTACTATAGGTTTTAATGGGTTTATTATCACAAATAATTCAGTTACAATTTACATAAACGTACAGAGGCACGCGCGAGTCAAAAACATAAACCTAAATAAGGAGTCCATTGCGATCGACCCCGCTTCTAAAAGTGCCCATCAAACTGGCGGCATTTCCCCGCTGGATCGCTAGCGAGATGAGTTGGGCTAAATAATGTCTCGACTGCGGGTCCCAACCTCTCTCCTTTAGTCGACGCCCTAACTCGGCCACGAACTTCTTGGCATCAGACCCCCACGAGCCCGCAGTTTGGACGGCAAACGGGACGAACTCGTACGCTAATTCCAGGCCTGCGTATTTGCGACGTTTTCCCTTTGCTGCCGCCTCAGCTCCCGCACCGGTTTCTTGCTGAGAAGCAGACAGATGGCACGTGGCGAAGGTACTCACGCAAGTGGCATCCCACACCAAGCAGAGTCCTCTCTGCCAGGGAATCAGCGTAAGGCCGTCCGGGCGTTTGCCGTCGGAACGAGACAGACCAGGAGGCTCTAATGTGCAGGGAACTTCTGCATCGACCAGGGCTCGCCTAAGAATTTCGTTCAGAGCATGATGTCGGGGCCACCGTCCCGCGCACTTGATGCAGCTCAAACCACGCGTTGACCCACGCACCACACACACACGCATGAGGTTCGCACAAGGCGCAAGCCGCAGACCTACGGCCACACGGAGAGAGTCGTCGTCGAGGAGCGTGCCCATCTGAGGAGACGGCAAGGCATGCATCCAAGCCCCAGCCTCCGCCTAGCGGCTGCGTTCAAGCGAGCTAATGTACGCCCACGCTGTCGTCCCGCAATTGACAAAAGATTTTTTTTGCAACGATGACATCCCAATTTCTCTGCGACGTTGGCTTTTCGGGAGGGTTAGCTCCTGAGCTGAGAGAAGACCAGACGCTGAGAGCCTCATCGGCGAAAGGGATGCGGACCATGTCACCATTGCTAGACATAATGTGAGCAACAAGCTCCGCAACACCTGATGAAGAGGACAAGAAAGCGGCGGGGCCAATTTCCTGCAGCCGGCGCACTCCCAAACTTCCATGACGCACCGATAAGCTTGTTCGGCGCCATTGGGATTCGTTGAGGGAGATATTTAGGGTCTCTTCCCATAATCCCTTTAGCGTTTCGTCGAAGTTAAGCACTTCGTCGGGGTACTTCCACATTGGAGCCGGATTGGTCCTGACAACGTAGGTTATTTTGGGCATAACAAAGCAGCACCTGAGGAGTGTCAGCGAAACATGCTACCTGCGCATGTTCTTAAAATGACCACCCAAAGAAAAAAAAAATCTGAGTTTTAGAGTGCATGCTTTCTGGTATACGTTCAGCAAAACTGGGGGCACCTAACAGGCACAGCGTATGCCGATCCACGATCTTAAGTCCTGGGATCAGTAACGAGAACCTAGGCCCCGATTCCACAGCCACCGAGCTGCAGGCGAAGAATTCACACTTCCCGGAGTTAACCTCTATCCCCAACTCTTTGAGGGCTGGAAACAGGGCCCTGACATCTCTCTACACTGTCTCTGGGTTTCCGCCGATAGTGCCATCTTCTAAATACCATATGTTGAGTGTGGATTCAAGGGAGGTGATGACTTTGTGTATGGCTAAACTAAAGATCAGAGGGCCTAAAGGGTCCTCTTGCTGGGCCCCAACTTGTGACAGTATACATTCGTTATTGAATGTTAGATTGCTTGGAGCCGAGTAACATTGATTGAGGAATGGGAAGATCGACGGGGTTAAAGCCCGGACTTCTGCCAACATTGTCTCCCTGTCAATACTATTGAATGCATTCCGGATGTCCAATTTAAGGAGAATGTCATCCCTATCCTCCCGCATGACAACGCCCGGGTAGCATGGATTGCCGCTTCGCACCCCAGAGGTGTACCGAAACAGGCCTGGTGAGGCTGAAGGTGTGCCGCCATACTCGCCTTGACTGCTCGGCAACAAAGTTTGGCCACCAGGCACCGTAAGGTGTTGCCTACAGCAATTGGTCGGATAACGCCGTCCTTTTTTTGAAGTGCACACAGTGACCCCCCGTACAGGAGAGGAGGACATACTAGTGGATTTAATTTACCCTCCAGCAAAAAGTTGCAGAGTTTCCACAGAGACGACAGAAGTCGCGGACCATTATGCCCTGCTGAGGGAGATACGAGCTCCTTTAAGTGTTCCGGACGTAACCAGTCAAGGCAGGGTGCTGAGCCACGGGGAAAAGAATTCAGGGCCCCCGCCACCTCATCCACTTTAACGGCGAGGCAAGGTGTTTGCGAGTCGGGAGCTGGCAGATTTCGCTGCGGTGGACGGATGATGGTGCGGGATGTTTGTCCTGGATACTTTATCTGAGGTTTCACCCCCATGTACTTATGTTTGGCATCTCTTTAATTCTTTAAGTAGTCTGTGCTACATGATATAGAATTAAACATTTCTTTTTTAATTCTTTATCTTTGGGTTGGACCGTGGCACACAAATATTACATCGCATGTGTACATATCTTATTGAAATAAAATGGAGCAATTTGGCAGATTGTTTATAATAGTCTCGACTGAGTCTTCTACATTGTTAAAAATAAATAAAAATTCTATGACTTTATGAAGATTTAATTGCAAGATTTGAACCAAACATGCAAGCTAAATAAAAGCTTGTAAAACCGGTACTATTTCTTTATATTAAACTAGCGGCCCACCCCGGCTTCGCACGGGTATTTAACAAAAACTTCAAAATTAAAAATTATACAATACAATACAATACAATAACACTTTATTGTACAACAAGTAACATATACACAATTATAAAAAATAAAATATACACAAAATACATCGTAGTTTTGACGTACAATGGGCGGTCGGTTATCGCTTAGAGCGATTTCTTCCAGACAACCTTTGGATGGATAGAACAGGTATAAGATCTAATGCGGTTTGGTGGTGTACATAATAAACAAATAAAATAATCACAAGTAACTTATATAAATAATAAGTGCATACGAAAAAGAAACATACAAATAAAAATAAACATACATGTATGTGTATATAAATATGCAGAGTTAAATAAAATATTGGTATATATAGTATAATATAAATTAATAAGGTATTCAATATACCTATTTAAATAAATACAATACATACATATTATAGAGTTAACAGTTCGATAAATAGTGTTTATATAACATATTTTAAAAATTTGAAGAGATTTCGCTTGTCTAATAGTTGCAGGCAGAGCATTCCACAGACGGACAGCTTACACTGTAAAAGCTGTGGTACCTACCCAGACGGCCTGCCGCATATGAAAGACCTAACTCGGTTTAAATCCTAATAATATTATACATACATGCGATAGTTTTTTCATTTTCATTCACTCAAATCTCGGTATAAATAAACTTCAAAATAAATAGTAAATAACTTTTTTTTGTCCTAAACTACCTCTGTAAGGGGTGCAAATGAGTTCTAAAGTTTTTATGGAGATTTTATTTCTTGGTCCGATTCTCTAAAAACTCGGTTTAAATAAAGTAAAAAGTAAATCACGTATTTCTTGTTTTTACAAATTTACCACTAGGGGGTGTGCAATACGTTCTAAATTTTATATGGAAAATTTTATTCCATAGTACGAAAAACAGAGTTTAGACGTGAATGACGTAATAGTGCAATACACCGTCGTCGTTTCCATAATCGGTGATGGGGCATGCCTATTTAGGGCAATTTCGTATACTTTATACGGCAACCCATGTTTAAGCACGGGAAATACGAGAACAAATCCTCAAACACGTGCTTAACAATTAAAGCGAGTTCGCAAATACAGAATCATCATAGATTCGGAAATAATCATAAATCTCCAAGCGGGCGAAGTCGCGGGGCGCAGATAGTCTAAACTAATATTATAAAGAGGAAAGATTTGATTGTTTGTTTGCATTTAATAGGCTCCGAAACTACTGAACCGATTTGAAAAATTCTTTCACTGTTAGGAAGCTACACTATCCCCGGGTGACATAGGCTATATTATATTTTAAAAAAAATTAAAGATCCTTATTAAAACTCCAATAATGTAACCCAAGGTGTAAAAAAAATACCTAAAATATACTTTACATCGCTGCGAAAACTATTGATGATAGAATAAAATAATGTACTACGACTTTGCAGAACACATTATTATTTACAAAAAATGTCGCGACTGCATATGTCTAACTATTATAGTTATGCCAGTTCTTTTATTTTAAAATTTTAATTGAAATGCCACCGGTAGAAAAGACTCTTTATTTGTATCTTGGTATTAATCCTTATCAAAAGAAATAACTTCATATTCAAAACTGCTTCAATATCTTTATATAACTTTTTGAATTATTCAATTCGGACATTCCATTCGAAAGATATCACGAGTTTAAAAATGTAGGTAAGTATTAGAAAAAAGTTGCGTGGTAGCCGCTCACCATGCTCGGGCTAGCTAGGCAGCACCTTATGCAGTGTAGTGAGTGTAGGCGTTACTGGGGTACGGGCCGCACAGGAGGGGAGCTGTGTGTGTATTATAATTTTTAATTTTGAAATTTTTGTTAAATACCCGCGCGAAGTCTTTTATTTTTAACTAACAGCCCGCCCCGGGCAGCTAGTTAAAAATAAAAATGAAAAAGTGTATATAAATTAAGTAAATAAAAACAAAATATGTACCTTATTATACATCCACCTGCCAGTTGTGTTGTGTAAGAAATGTTAAAAATTACACTGGGTCACATATTAATACACTGAAATTTTGCACCAACTTACCCACTGCTCCTTTCCTTTCCTTTTCTACGACTGGCAATATAAAAAGAGAACAATAAAATAATCTAAATAACCATGTAACTAACAAAATTGAAATAGATATGTAACGCGAAGTAGGTCAATGTTCGTGAAACGAAACGCAAAAAACTTAAGTAAGTCAAGGCGGTATGGTCCTAGAGACTTTAGCCTGCCCAAATGGGCGAATAAAAAAAAAACTTTGACATAAGTGGAAAAAAATCGACTTTGACAGTAGAATTTGATTTTTTTTTTCTTCTCCCCTTTGTGGGGTTTGGCTTTGCACGTCTTGTGCATCTGCCATAGTCAAGTTTCGTTCGATGAAGTTCAGTATGACGTTGAGGTTTATTAGGGTGCTTACCGTAAAATGGGGTGAATAGAATGTAAAAGGTGAATAGAAAAAAAAACGTTATTTTTTTTGTTGCATTAGTGTGACTATCCTATTCAATGAAATTAGCTGCGTTAGATTTTTTTTTGGTATTTCAACATTTATTTTCACATGGACACGTAGTAAATGATAGTGAAGTTGTTTCTTACTTTATCTGAGAGTTGTTTCTATTGCGTCATATAAAGTGTCAAAGTGATCAGCTAACGGTCGAGATTTTGAGCTGCGTAAAAACTTGCTCTGTATTTGGTGTTAAGATATCATAAATATATTTATACTAAGTTACATAAAGTATTACATATTTATCTACTGTGGAGACTTGCAAGTAAGCCAAATAAGGCTTCATTTTGTTATAAATATGCCTAAAAGTTATTTAGCCCACAATTCAAATAAATTCGGGGTGAAGATATCTTAGGGGTGAATGGAATTTAGTTTCGGGGTAAATAGAAACGTATAATGGCTGAATAGAAATGCGTGAGGGGTAAATAGTAATTAGTCTGGGGTGAATAGAATGATCATTGCTAGGGCTGCTACCTACCTTTACAAAACTTGAATATATGTAATTTACCTACCTACCTGTAAAATAGTAAAGATTTATATGAGCTGTATTTTATGAAGAAATATAATATAATATATATATATATATATATATATATATATAAAACCTATAACAAAAAAAAATATATATATATATATATATATATAAAACCTATAACAAAAAAAAATATATATATATATATATATTTATTTTTTATTTTTATTAAAAAAAAAAATATATATATATATATTTTTTTTGTTATACGTCGCCATATTGAGGGCCATGGGGTTCTCGGTATGATTGAGGTCCAACCCCCCCCCCTTTTTTTTTTTTTTTTTTTACGTGGGTAAATCCTCATGGATACCTCCGGGCACAAGGCCCTTCGGTTATGTCAGACTCCGCCTTTCGGCGACCTACTGACTAAAACCCCACGGTTAACCGTCTTCTGCCATGGTGGGGTGAGATGGGGTCGCGCTAGCATTCACCATCTCACCCCGGCAGATGGCCCGGATACCGGGCCTCCGGCTGCAGTATCGCTGCACCCAGTCTTGCCCGACGGGGTGGCCGAGTTGACCCTCCCCGCCGCGCCGCCAGCCTTGCAGGCCGGCCATCCTCCGACCCGAAGGTCCGCTGAGCCTCTCACGAGGCTCGCCCCCCTCCGCGGAAGATCCGCCGGCCTCATCTGCTGTGCTCTATGCTACCTTCATAGAGACACGCAGAGAGGCCCACCGTTCCCAGCTATTTGCCACGACCAACAAAATCCCACAAGGAGAAGTTAAACCAGAAGTTTAAGTATGAAACGTACCTACCCCGCTATGCAACCCAGTCGATAAAAACAAGAAAAAGAGCAAACAAGTTAGCACAAGACCACAGTCCATCCAGCCTATTTCTTCGAGACTGCAGCTCTCCTCGCCTTCGATGGGGCAGGGCCCGCGGCCTTCTTCAGCACTGCCGCTGGTTTCGTGGCGTCCTTCGGAACGATTGCGGTGACGAGTTCCGTCCTGTGCTAAAACAGACGCTTCCTTGATTCGTCTAAGAACTCTTGACGCCAAAACGCTGACGAGCCGCATAAAGCACGTCATGCCGATTTTCCGTGAGAAACTCGGAGGCTGTTATGCCGGATCCCTTAAGACAAGTCTTAGCCGCCCAGATTTTGTCACGCAGAGTCACATCGCGCAGCTTGAAGAGGACCGGTCGTGGCCTGTCTTCGCCCACTGCCCGTCCCATACGATGACATCTACTGATAGCAGCAGCTGTGAAGCCAGCGAGCTTGAAGCGATCCAACATAGCTTTCACTATCACCGCAGATGTGTCTTCCTTTTGAGATTCCGGCAGACCATGTAGTAAAAGGATCTTCCGCCTTCCACGCATCTCAAGCTGGTCATTCTGTTGAGCCAGAACTCCAATTTGGCTTTGCAGGACCCGTAATGCGGCCATGACAAAGGTCTTAAAGGAATCGAATTCCATGACCAGATTTCCTGGGCTATCTGGTGCAGTCTTCGAAATCTGGCCTTCAATGACATCCATTCGCTGGTTGAAGGCCTCCATCATGGTGATCAGAGAATCTTGAATGGCGTCGATGTTGGCAAGATGTGTAGAGTGATGGTGCAAAAAGTAAAAGTGATAATACCTCAGTGCACAGCTTGATTTGATAGGAGATAACACTTAGTGGCAGGCAGGGTGTGTTAATACATACATCTATGCATAAACTTGTCTTGCAGGTATACATAATGTATTTTTATTTTATAAATTAAACAGAGATAACTTTAAAAGATGGTTCTTTATTCACACCTACCCGCGAAAAAAATTATATTACATACACATCTCCACTTCCGTTTGACCTGTACCCCAGTGACGCCTACATTGCATAAGGTGCTGCCTTAGTATTCTGTGGTGCAGCCTAGCTAGCCGAGCAGGGTTAGCGGCTACCATGCAACTTTTCCCTAATACTACCTAATACTTTAATTTTGTAAACTCGTGATATCTTTCGAATAGAATGTCAGAATTAAATAATTCAAAAAGTTATATAAAGGTATTGAAGCAGTCTTGAATATGAAGTAATTTATTTTGAGAAGGTTAAAGAATAATACCAAGATACAAATAATAAGCCTTTTCTAGCGGCAGCATTTCAATTAAATTTTTAAAATAAAAGAACACTAATTGTGGCTTAACTATAACAGTTACACATATGCTATTTTTATTTTTAAAGTGCGTCATATTAATATTATATGCTGGCTTCAAGACCTCACCTACCAGGAGACTGAGGATCTCTTAAAAATATAGTGTTAATTATTTTTGAGCTCACTCAAAACAAACTCGTGCACACACGTTCACACCTACATTAAATACTCACTCGCATAAATACACTCACTTACACGCTGTCATCCTCACACAAACATACAACCTCACATACCCTTACACACCCTAACACATTACCATAGCGCACACAATAAATGCTGATATATTGGTTTAGTTGAAGCAATTTAATTAATATAATTGAAATAAACAATTTAATTAATCTAATTATAATTATGCATTACCTAATCTGGAAATATTCCCTTTTCTATTAGTTACAATTTACGACATTTATACACATTATATGCTAATTTAATAAAAATAACGTACTGTAACATACATCTAAATACATTCGCTCTAGTAATTTAACTAAATTTTATTAATTCTTAATCTGTAATATTTTTATAATTAATTAATACTGATATTATTATTGTTAATCAACTAAATTTAATTTACTTAATTTAATTCAAATTTAACTAAACTATATGTACAAGAGCCAGAACAAAGCTGGGAAGAAGCTAACTGCCAAGATACAGGTGTGTCAATACCTAGTTTGGTGGCTAGAGTCTCAACAAATTGTAATTTGTACTATTATGAAATAAATAATTTTTAATTTTTAAAAAAAAAAAAAAAAAAAATGCGAAATATTTTGCAGTAGGTACATTAGTCTGCCGCGTTAAACTTTAACATTGTGTATAATACCTAAACATATGTACCTAAATAAAAATTAATATACATTGTGTTACTGCTACTATACAGTTAGTAATATTGGTACTATACACTATATTAATAACTGTGTAGTAAAGTATTAGCTGTTGTTGAACCTAATGAATAAATAATAGACTTGCGGATGAGTACCTATCCAATTTTATAGATTTTAATTTTTTTTATGGAACTGAATGAGACGAGCTCGTCGTTCGCCTGATGGTAAGCGACATACCTGCCCATAACAATTGCAGTGCCACCCTTTGTATTCAGTGGTGCCACCCAGAACTTAACGCCACAAAAAGCACGGCGTGGCACTGCATCGCGCTCATCACCTCGAGACATCAGATATTAAGTCTAATATGTATTAACTTATACTACTGGGTAGTATAAGTTAATACTTTTCTATATGTATAGTTGTTACCATATATGTATATAGAAAAATGGGAGCTCTTGTGTGCCAATAATAATAATAATGACAAGCACAAAAGAAGATTGGATTTAAAAATATTTTATTTCACCCAAAAAATATAACATTCATAAAATATACTATTTTTAATTATTTTCATTTTACATATTAATTTTTTAATTGAATCAATACTTTTTATCATTTAACATCAAATAGATAGTTACTTAACAATAGCAGATAGATACAGAATCATCGACATAGATATTGTAATTATTTTTTACAAGGGTCACCACCACCAGGTGCTCCTCCCTTACCAACAGATCCTAAACAAGTGTCCATTAGAAGTCCACAAACCATATACGGGTCGGCATCTCCTCCTGGCCGCCTATCTTCCATGAATCCTTTGCCTTTTTCTTTGATATGCCTTTGAAGTCGAATTGATGCTTTTCTGCTAGCGATACCCCATGAAAATTTATCAAAAGGTGCAGTTTCAAATTTTCCTGACAGCCGCATTCTGTTCGTTGCTTCATCATTCCCATAAACTCTCATGTGTTTCATGTGGTTCTTTTCGAGTCTTTTGATGCATTCTAGGATAAAATCGTAGCCACCATCCGATCGCATTCTCTTGGTACTGAAATTGTGATGCATACCAACACCAGGATGCATCATCCCCATGGGCTTCGGATGATAGGTTACATCTACTCCGTAGTCTTCCGCCACGCGGCCCATTATGTATCTCGAGCACCACATGTGGTCTGGAGCTTTCATTCCAACAGAAGTTCCTATTTGCCACTCCCAGCAAGCGAACATTACTTCTGCATTGGTACCTTCAAAGTCCAGGCCAGCATATAAACAAGCTTTTTCGTGGGCTTCGGCTATGTCCCTTCCAGCAATATACTTTGCTCCTATACCACAGTAGGAGTATTGATATTTCACTGCAGGGAAGCCACCACCTTTTGGCCACCCCAAACCCCAACCATCAACGTCAAGCAAGGTATATTCTTGTTCCAAACCAAACCAAGGGTCGTCACCTTTATGAAACTCGCACAAATCATTACAAAATTTTCTATGATTTGTAGAAGCAGGTTCGCCGCCTTTACCTATATAAACTTCACATAGGACTAATAAATGCGGTTCACATCTGAATGGATCCTTATATAGGCCGCAAGGTTTTAAAGTAGTATCAGAGTTGTCCGTGGTTGCTTGTCCCGTAGAACTTCCATCGAATGCCCAATCAGGGCAAGCAGCTGCACACGCTGGGACGGAGGTCAAGATTCTATCTTTGGATCGTAAATTGATTCCTGAACCATCTATCCATATGTACGTAGCAAGAATCTTGTTGGGAGGAGTTGGTAGTCTCAGATATCTGTCTAAAATTTTTTTGTTCAATATATGATTTATTGAATGTTTAAGCATGTTCCGCTTGTGTGTTAGCAAAATACTGGAGTATTTTTTAAGAGCATAGAAAGACTTCACTTTTAACATAAGATCCATTGCGCATTATTTATTTATTGTAATTTACGTACGAAAAATTTAAAACACCATAAATTTGGCTCTTCCATTTAAAACAATTGACATATCATCATCTTTCAAAGAATCGTCTTAAAAGAATAATTTTAAATTTATTTAAAAAGAAAATATGTTAGGTACATCTAAATAGTTTCATTGGGTAAACTTTACGTGATTATTAAACACATGTTTCAGCGAGAAGTGCGCACACTCTATACGGATCACAATCACCGGCCGGCCTTCGATCTTCTAGAAATCCCTTTTTTTCTGTTACCACACTCCTTTGGAGCCTTACTGATGCGCCACGATCCGCAACACCCCATCTACAAGAATCGAAAGAAGCCGTTTCGAATTTCCCTGTCAACCTCTTTCTATTTTCTTCTCCATCTCCCAGTCCATAATTTTTCATATGCTTTTCATGACGGTCACACAACATTTTGCAGACTCTTTCAATTTCTGTTAATCCACCATCACTGCGCATTTTGTCTACGCTAAAGTTGTGATGACATCCTATACCTGGTTGATTTTTGCCCATTGGCTTAGGATGATAACTAATAACGGCACCAAAATGTTCTGATATTCTACCAAGTAGATATCTTCCCATCCATAAATCATCAGCAGCCTTTATTCCCATGGTTGTACCAACTTGAAATTCCCAAGATCCTTTCATAACTTCTGCATTAGAACCTCCATAATCCAGACCAGCATACACACAAGCTCTGGCATGGCTTTCAACTATTTCTCTGCCAGCAACATGTTCTCCAACACCACAGTACGAAAACTTTGCCTCTGTATATGGATAGCCGCGGCACTTTGGCCATCCAAATGGCCACAAATCTGTATCAAACATTGTATATTCTTGTTCAATTCCAAACCATGGCTTTTGATCTGAAATTTGACTCAAAATTTTCGCACATTCGGCTCGATGATTAGTTGGAGTAGGAGAACCATCTCCGTAATATGTCTCACAGAGAACAATAATATGGGGGCATTTGCGAAACGGATCATTATAAACGGCCGACGGTATTAACAAAGTATCGGAGTCACTTGTTTTGGCTTGTCCTGTAGAACTTCCATCGAATGCCCATTTTGGGACGCTGTCCAAATCACAAGGACTTTCTTCCAGTACTCTGTCTTTAGATCGCATGTGAATACCACTTCCATCTATCCATACGTAAGTCGCAAACACTTTGTCCTTTGGTAGTGGTAAAGTTAAATAGTGGTGATAGTATGATTCTATAGGACATTTTATGTCTGTTGATCCAGAGGTGAAACTGTTTTGATGAATAGTACGTATTTTGTGGCGGAAAACGTCTGGTAAAACTTTTCTCAACAGCTTGGTACAGAAAACGTGTTTAGTAGCTAACATTATAAAACAATGATATCATAAATGACTAACAACAATGAGATGCAAACATTTCAAAAATCTAGCTGGTTATGATTTTTTTAGGTAAAACCAGTCAGCATTGGACGCTTTTATGATTTTCTAGGATAATATTTAAAAGAAAAACTTGAAAGAAACTTGAACTGGAAAGACTTGTGGGAGACCTTTGCCCAGCAGTGGGACAGCATAGGTTAAAAAAAAATATATGTCACGGACGTCTCTCCACATTAATATCGTAGACATGGTACAGCGGGAAAGCAGAGGCGTACGCGTGAGCGCGGACTCACACATATTTAATATTAGCTGTTGCCCGCGACTTTGTTCACGTGGATTATAGTTTAACGCTGATGTAGTCTTTTTTTGTAGAGAGAAATGTCCCTACTTCGTTCGCGTCGACTACTTACCTATATTTTTTAAAGAGGGTAAATGGGCACTTGTTTGATGACATCTCGCCTGATGGAAAGCGAAGATGGAGCATGGTTGCCCATGAGATGCCTATTCACTCTAGACTTTGTACCTATTTGGAAACAAAAAGCTGGTAGAGCGTTCTACTCTGTAAGGAGTCCGCATGATGAAAGAATTTGCAAAACGCTTCGCACCGATCGGTGGGACATTAAGTACGTACGGGGAAACGACTCTCCTCGCCTGGAAGTCCTTAAGTGGAAAGGAGAAAAAGGGATCGGTTAGTGCAATTCTTACCGAAGTGCTGTCGATAGAAGAGCGACTAACACCCAAGTTTCCATCCGTGTTTAAGACTTGTCAGTTTCTTCTCCATCAGCACATTGTTATTCATAAAATTAATTGGGCAACGTTTTAAAGATTCCAGAGCTGCCAGTTAGTATTCGGCTGACCCACCCCATAGATGGCTACATTACTCCATGCAGGATCGTATTTGTAGTTTAACGCTCAAGCAGGTTCCTTTGTAGGGACACTTCCTTTAGCCGAGCTAGGCATTACACAATTTCAGAGTGGTCCAATTTTAAAGAAGCATAATTTAACCTGCAATTGTTGTCGATGTGCCAATTTTTACGAGATTCACGCGGTCTAATGAATCGCCACCGATAGCAATGACAACATTTTGCAGCATAGTAAAAGTGACAACAATTTATCTCCCTCCGTCTGATACGTCCACGTCCTGTTCAAAGTTCCTCAGAGCATATAGGCGGGATATCTTCGGCAAGATGGTGTAAACACTTCTCCCATAGTTGCACGAAGCTCGAAAGCCCATAAAACAGCAACACCCAGGAAACAAATGGCGCATACGTCGTGAAGTATCACGACTGCATTTGCTAGAATTTCATCCCAAATTTGGTCGTCATTCAGGAGGCGCCTCAATCTGCAGGCTGCATGGAACGTACGGCGTTTAACACTATCTACTGTTCTGAGGAACGCAAATGAGGTAGCGCCGCTGACAGCTGACAGAAATCGTATATTAGCACCTATAAATAGTAGCATTCTTTGTTACTGGTATTGACAGGACAGTGTATATTGTCCTGCCTAAAGCATGCTTCTTAAAGACACTTGGTGCCCCCACCATATCGCGTCGTCATCTGTTAGATAAATCAATTTGTTTTTCGTTGAACAAAGGTACTTCGTCGTACATTAAAGTTTCTGCAGAATTATCCTCTTGACAAAACCTTAAAAACGCCAGAAGCACATTTCTGACACACATACCACAGACCACAGTCTGGAGAGGGTTTTAATAGGCTTTTGGATGGTTTGAGCCGGTTTGAGCCGGACGGTTGAAGCCAAAATTCGCCACACCGCTTCAGAGTTATTCATATTCATGTTCATATTCATATAGTTTATTAGCATTCCACAACGTAGTTCTTAGGTGGTAGGTTAAATAAATGATCATTATGGACCCTGTTAGGCACAGCTAAATTGGTGTAGATAAGAGGAGGACAGTCATTTCGTTAGTAAAGCATCATTCATATATTCATTAATTGTGTAGTAGGCTTTGTTTATTAAAAATGCTTTTAATTGATTATAAATGTTTTTTCTTTTATTATATTTGTTATTGAGTCTGGAAATTTATTATATATCTTTATGCACATCACAAAGGGACTAGCTGAGTGAAGCGCCATTCGCCAGGTTGAGGTTGGTAACATTAGCCTGTTCCTATGTCTCAGATTACGGTTATTATGAACTTCAGCTCGTTTTCTAAAGAAGTTAGTATATTTCCTGACAAATTTACAATTTTCCATTATATATATGCAAGGAAAGGTAAGTATTTTATGTTTTTATAAAGAAGGGTTTGCAGCTCTCGGTCTGTTCAATATTAACAAGAATACGGATTAATTTCTTTTGCAATGTAAAAAGAATGGGCGCGCCTGTACTGTTTCCCCATAGTAGTATGCCTTATCTATCTGCCATATTTATAATGATTATGGTGGCCCTACTGATATACCAACCATAAATCAGGTAACGTCGACCTAAGCGAATTGGAAGAAAAATATTTTAACATTATTCACTGGTCTGGTGCATTAATCATAATCATAATCATTTATTAATTGTAAATATGGGTACAATTGATCTTGATGTCAAAATTTTTATAGCAGTGCTCCATATCTAGCCATATTACGGCGTACAATTAAACTGAGGAAATAATACAATATAATAAAATTAGCGATACATAGGCACAATGTCAAATAATATGCTATTATAATTATAAAATAGAGTCAAATAGTAATTTCAAAATAGAGTGTCGCAAAAATAACTATTATGATAATTATGATAATAATTATAATAACATTAAATAATATAAGATCGAATTAGGATTAATAATTGAAAATCAAACGAACTTGCAAAGTGAAGTTCGATGACAATTATGTGAGCAGCTTCATTCGACGCGATTTACTGTTTACATGTTGTAGTAGCGCCACCTAGTGTCAGCCTTGCACGGAGTTTAGAGGTAAGTTTTTTTTTTCTTCTTGCAACTCTGTCTTGACCATAGACAGCTCTTGACTTACCCCCACCTCCTATTAGATTTCCTGAACGATTATTGCAAATATTATATTCATTTTGTTTAGAGCTTTTTACTTATATTCACATTTTATTTTTATAGGGTAGGGATTCCAAGAAACTAGGGATGCGTAGGGTATGCGTAAATCGCGTCGAATGAAGCTGCTCACATAATTGTCATCGAACTTCACTTTGCAAGTTCGTTTGATTTTCAATTATGTTTTGCAGCTTCATTCTTTGCGATTTACTGTTTACATGTTGTAGATGTTTAGAGTAGATAAAATGTGAAATAGAAAAACATTTGACTTGATCAATGTTTTTAATTATAATCTAATTAATTTTACATCTTTCAGGTAGGTAACAGTGCATCTAGAAATACTAAGGTAAGTAAATCATATTACAAATTGGGTTGTATCCTATAAAGAAAAACTAATTATAAAATTATTTTGTTACAGGTTACAATTAGAGGACAGCAGTGGCAAAGTTATTAGGATTACTGATGATCTGTCTGTTGTGAAACTTTGCGAAAACTGAAGAAGTATCAGTCCATCCTGCAGTTTTGCGAATGAGGTCAACATTCACTCCGAGTTGGTTGGCTTTGGATGTAGCTGCATGCCGAGTACTGTGAGCACCAAATATTGAGGTATCTATTCCGCTACTATGAAGAGTAGCTTTTATCCATTTACTGATTGTTTGAGAAGAAACCTTTGAGTGCGGCTTCTTGTAACTAATAAATAAAGAATCGTTTTGATGAAGTGTTTTTGTTTTATTAATATAAGTTTCCAAACATCGAGCTGGACAAATTTCTGGGCGATTGTCAAAGTAAGGTAACCTCAAAACTGGTTGTAAACAGTTAGGTTTAGAGGTTTTTGTTAATGCTGGTATCATGATTATAATTTCTATGGGTGATTGTATTTTAATATCTTTTAATTTTACTAATGCAAAAGTTTGGACTCGATGAGCAGTTACCAATGCCAACAAGGTCACAATCTTTTTGGAAAGAGTTTCCAAGTTGAGTTCTGAATTTGGCCACTTCTGTGCTAAATAGTCTAGGACCATGCTTGGATCCCAAGTTAAAGTATATTTTGGATTAGTTGGTCCCAACTTAAAAACTCCTTTCATAAAGCGTCCTACTCTATCGTCATTAAGGTTATCTAGTAACAAAGATAAAGCAGACTTGTATGAGTTAATAGTACCATATTTTGCTCCATTGTTATAAATCTCAGTAAGAAATTGCAAAACTATAGTAACCGAAGCCGAAATATAATTATAATTGTGAATGCTACAGTAATTAACCCATGCTTTTACACAACAGTTATATTGTTTGTATGTAGAATGAGTCAAGGACGACAGCATAATCTCTACGGTACCAGGAGATAAACATTTCTTCAGTAAAGCTTGCCTGAAAGCTTCGCGGCAACTAACTTCAGGGTTCGGTGTAGGTTGTGCTTCATCCTGAAAGGAGAAGTTAACAATGTTATATCAGGATCAAAGAATAAAGGTTTACAATCTATTAACCTATGAAATATAGGAAACCAAGGTTGAGTTGGCCAATATGGTACCACGACTATACCGTTTGCTTGTTCTTTGATAATTTTTTGCATAGTTTTTGTTATTAAAGAAAATGGTGGAAATGCGTAAAATAATTTATTTTGCCATGAGATTGTAAATGCATCGACTGCCCATGCCTCAGGATCATTTTTCCGGGTT
The DNA here is from genome assembly GCA_951640565.1 of Petrophora chlorosata. NCBI lineage: Eukaryota > Metazoa > Arthropoda > Insecta > Lepidoptera > Geometridae > Petrophora > Petrophora chlorosata. The sequence goes on along the minus strand of OX621194.1, from coordinate 3,081,594 downwards.
ACATAAATGGGGCATTTTGCATTGCATCTGCTTGCAAAAAGATCAATTTCCGGCAATCCAAAATAACGTGTAATTTTATTGTATGCTTCAACGTTTAATTCCCATTCCGTATCTTCAAAACTTTTTCGTGATAATTGATCAGCCTCACAATTATCTTTTGTGTTTATGTAAGATGCAAAAACAGTTATTTTACGTATTTCGCACCATTGCCAAATATCTCTAGAAATAATATTTAGATGTTCATATTGAATGCTACCCATTCTGTTTATAGAGGAAATGGCAGTTACATTGTCAATCCGTAATAAAATGTTTGCATGGTAAAGATTTTTTGCGAAACATTTGAGTCCAAGAAATGCTGCTTTTAGTTCCAACTCGTTTATATGCAAAGTTCTTTCACATTTTTTCCAATATCCAAAATATTCGTCTTTGCTGCAGTAGGCACCCCAACCTGTACTCGATGCGTCCGAGAATATTTCTAAGTCGAAACTATCAATACTGAGGGGGCTATATCCATGGTCAATATGGTCCAACCACCAAACCATATCAGTATTTAAATTTTTGGGAATGGGTACAAGTTGGTTATAGCTGGGATTACGAAGTAAACAAGAATATTTAAATTGTTCAAAATATTTAGTGTATAGCCACGAATATTGAATAGCTGGACAAGCTGAAATTAACAGGCCTATGAATCGAGCGAATTCTCGAAGTTTACATTTTTCTGTATTAATGACGGTAGAAATTTTTTCTTTTATTTTTGACTTTTTCGTATCAGGTAATTTTAATAACATGTTCCTAGAGTCAAAAATAAAGCCTAAGAACTTGCACTGAGTTTTTGGTACTAAGCAGCTTTTCTCAAAGTTTATAAAGAACCCCAAACGTTCAAATAAGCTTTTGGTTTTTTTGGTCGTTAGTTGGTGGTAGAGACGTTATTTTCACATTCTGAAAACGTTCTACCGATACAAAAAACGTCATCAATATACACGACTGAGATCATAAGACGAGTTTTCCTTAGATATTCAATGACGGGTTTTAATAGTTTGGTGAAAACAAACGGTGCTGTACATAAACCAAAAGTAAGACAATTAAACTCATAAAGGACACCGTCAAATTCAAAACGTAGGTATTTTCTATGAGATTTATGAACAGGAACTAAAAAATAAGCGTCTTTTAGGTCTATAGACGCCATATAGCAATTTTCTGTTACAAGTTTAGACGCTGTTCTATAATCTTCCATCTTAAAATGTTTGGTCTCAACAAACTTGTTAAGACATTTAAGGTTTATAATAAACCTCTTGTCACCATTTGGTTTAGGCACTAAAAACACAGAAGATAAAAATTCCCCTGGTTCATGGTTACAGTGAGATATCGCGTTGATATCTAACAGTTTCTGTATAGAATTTTCAAAATCTCTTTGTTCTAATTCGGATTTAGGATATACATTAAGTTTATCAGTTCGATAAGGAATAGATTTAAAATATGGAATAGTGTATCCTACTATCCATGATAAAATGTTTTCGTCATTAGTAATTTCGGCCCAGACGTCGAGAAAATACTGAAGCCTACCAGCATATTGTACCTGATGCTCAGCTATCGCCGATGCGCGGTCTGTGACCTCGCTGGCAAGGTGCGCTCGGGAAGTTTTCTCGCACTGGATTGTGGTTGTCGCTGCGCGGGTTGGAGTACTCGCCGACCGTCGTTCAGTTTGTTCTCCATCTTGCGATGTTGAGGCACGTAGTTTAAACGGTTCTTGTTGTTTACATTAGTAGAGGCAATCAGACGCTTAATATTCGGTTTTGGAGCATTTTTCAAAGCATCTCCAGACTGTTGGATTGTTTTTGCGACTTTTAGTTTTTTAGACACATTTTGTCCGAATAAAAACTTGTCTCTGCCGGACTCAATGAGGGTGTCCTTTAACTTCATGTTAATAGATGATGTGACAAAGTTTCTTCGAGTTTTAGTCGCTGCATAGTGACTATCACAAAGAATGCGACAAGCATCGCTGAGAGGTTTCAAAAGCTTCTTTTTGGAAGTTTCATTAGAAATGATCATTTCTGTAACTGTGGCTAAAGCAGACAAAGCAATCCCAAGCTGTGTTTGTTTGTATGAAAGTGAGGTGTCTCGTTTGACCAGGGCATCAGGCAGAGCTGCCTTTACTTCCAGGTTGAGAGCAGGAGCCATCAGAAGGTCACAATTGCTCGGAACAAGATATTCCTTCAAAAGGTTATTCTTTATATCCTTCGGTAATCCTTTCGCAAGGATGTCTTGCCATCTAGCAACGTTCTCATCTAGCATCGAGCAACGTCTTTATGTATAGCCGGGCCTAGGCAAGTTTCTTCTTTAGGTGCGTCGCCCAGCAACTGAAGTATATCTTCATCTAGTTCCAACTCTTCCGATGTGTCAGGTTGTGGCTGTGGCGATGAAGGAGGCTGCGGCAACGTCGAGACACATGGCGAAGCTGGAGGCGGTGAAGCGGGACGTGGCGACACCGACAGCTGGTTTTCGTATTGAATTGTGTCCAGTAAGTCTCTGAGCGGCGATTCGCAGTATAGTGTCCCCGTGTGGGGAGTGTCCAACGCCAGATCTGCGATAAACATAGTTCTGTTAAGAACATGTTTAAAATTCGTGACAGTATCAGCCCAAAAATAGCAGTACGCATCACTTTATTAAGTGACAGAGGTAACCCGGGTATGGTATCCTCGCATCACAGATAATGAAAGGCTTTATCAATTTTTGTGACAGTAACAGCCCAGATTTAGCAGTACGCATCACTTTATTTAGTGACAGAGGTAACCCAGGTGTGATATCCTCGCATCACATACAGTTAAAACCTTCAATTCTCATGACGGTATACTTACAGTTTAAACTTTCTTCGGATGAGGAATGTCTACTTTGATTTGTCGTCTTGGCTTTTAGTTGTTCTTCCAGCTTTTTTATTTTCTGACGAATTTCTTCTTCACTGTCCTCGTGCTTCCTTTTCTTTTCCATCTTGATTTAATTCTTCTTCACCAATCGACGAATTTCAGGAGACGTGCGAAGGCTTGAGCACGGAAACGCACAATGAATATAATATTTGCAATAATCGTTCAGGAAATCTAATAGGAGGTGGGGGTAAGTCAAGAGCTGTCTATGGTCAAGACAGTGTTGCAAGAAGAAAAAAAAAACTTACCTCTAAACTCCGTGCAAGGCTGACACTAGGTGGCGCTACTACAACATGTAAACAGTAAATCGCGTCGAATGAAGCTGCGAAACATAATAATAGTCTTCGCCTTAATAGAGATCATAAGTGATTGTTATTACAATTTATCACATAAATATTCTGAGATGTCATAATAACATTTGTCCGCTAGTAATTTTTTAAATTTAATCTTAAATAAGCCGTTACATAATTCTTTGATTAATCTAGGGACTTTATTAAAAACGACCGGAGCCATGCAAAATACATTTTTACGCATTAACGTCGTTCTAGAACTGTGTACACAAAGTCTACTGTTATCACGTCTGCTGCGAGAGTTAACATCGGATAGGCTGTCAAATAATTCCGGATTTGTCTTCACAATAGTTTAAACTCACAAAACTCACTTTACAAAAATTGTATGCTCAATAAAAAAAAGAACCATAAAATTACTGTTTGCGAGTTTTAATTTTACCGCTATCTACTTTCTATTGCATAAACTAATCATCAAGTGTTGAAAAAAAACGCTGATATTATATTTCTACCATGATATTTTTTCATGTAATTCTAATTTTAACGCCATCTACTTTTTATTGCATAAACTAATTTTCAAGTGTTGAAATAATTATAGTTTCTTTCGTGTAAAGATTCCAAGTTATTTTGTAAGATTTCCTAAAAACGCTGAAATTATATTTCTACCATGATATGTTTTATGTAATTATAATTTTACACCTATGTATTTCATTCCCTTTCGTTGTCTACACAGCGTTTCAAAGTCAGACTAATTTTATCTAACTTCTGTCGTCATCGCTTAAAGAAGCTGAATTTTGAAAAATGCTCGAACCCGTATTTATTAATTTGTAATTATAAGTATTCATTCTGAGTTTCAAGGTTCTAAGACAATCTAATAACTTTTTTCCATACAAACTTCACCCCCCCATTAATCCCCCCCATAAGAAGATTTTTCAAAATTTGAATAGCCTATATTAGAATCAGGGTTCAGTTAAGCATATTCGTGGAAACACCATCAAAATCCCATTAGTGGTTCTTACGTTATAAAAGTCCAAACAAACAAACAAAAATTTTAAAAACTGTTAATATGTTTACAATTTTTAACAATTATAAATAACTAGCGACCCGTCCCGGCTTCGCACGGTTATTATACACATAAACCTTCCTCTTCAATCACTCTATCTATTAAAAAAACCGCATCAAAATCCGTTGCGTTGTTTTAAAGATTTAAGCATATATAGGGATATAGGGACAGAGAAAGCGACTTTGTTTTATACTATGTAGTGATGTAGTGATAGTGATAACTAAATAATAGCAATAGTAGAAATAATAACTGCTATACAAAAATATTTATAGTGGTATCATTACGATGATGAGGGAAGTGAAAAGTGATACAATTCGATTTTGTTTTATTTTCCAAACAAGTGTTATTTCGAGTGATCATGTGTAATATACGTACAAAATTAACCATTATGTGTTCGTAAACGTGCACGAGTGTAGGCAAATGAAACAAAATAGAGAAAACATTGCTTTTTATGTTCTCCCAAAAAGTCCATGGAAAGCATGAATAAAGTTCCACCACTTTATTGAAGCACTAGGACAGGGTCTGACTTGCTGTTGACCCTCATTCTCAACAAAAGTATACTAAATGGAATACTAAACTATGAAATATAAACTACGTAAGACATGGCGGTATGGTCCTATACTCTGATTTTTTTGCCAAGGCCAAAAATGTAAGCAAAGGGGATACCCATACAAAAAAATACCTTATAAGTAACAGTTTACTAAATTTTGCCAAAAGCACACGACAAGTCATTTATTCTTGTTGAAATCTATAGGGTTATTTAATAGGAATGATTTTGAGGTAGTAATTTAATTAAACTTTTACTTGGTACAAAGTTATTAAAATGTAAATATTTTGTGGCATAAAATATTTTATGACACTGGTCACACCATAGGGGTATGAAACATTTCGGCATTTTTTCAATAATGGAATACTAGAAAATAATATTAAACAATAGATCTCGCCATATTAGAAGCCGTAAAGGCCATACCTTCGTTTTTCGTCTATTACCGGATTTGAATGTCTCTCCTCTCGCTGCGCGTGTGCAATTTGTTCGTTGGTTGTTAGCTGTTACTAGTTACATATTATTTATTAAGTTTTTTGTTTTGTTCTTGTTTGTGCTGTTACCGTTTCGTTTTTGTTTTTGTTGGTTCTTTGTTTAATGGAACCTCTGCCGATGGTAGGTTCATCGGCCTCAGGGCCTATGGCAGCAGGCCACCTGTCGCCGCCGCCGCCCAAAACACGGCCTAAAAAGTCTATGAGTGCAACAGAAATAGTCAACCACATTATAGATAACATAACAGATAGATTCGTCATAAATATTAATCAATCAGATTCCGAATCCAAAAGCAGCGCTTCAACTATGTCCGAAACTTGAACAGTTATTAGATGATAACTTTCAGATTTCAGACATACATATCTGAACAGTTGACTTATCATTGACCATCATATAGTTTTTTCTAGTTGCTGTGGATTGTGGATTGCTTTGTAACTATTATAATACTTGTTAAAATTGACAAAAAAACATGAATATATAAATGTTTATAAGGTATTTTATTCAACACATCCACCCATGTCTACCGTCTTGCCGCCGCCTTTTTAGGAAGGTAGGTTCTTATAAAGGACAAACGAAGCGTAGCGTAGTAGCACTCTAGAAGTAGTGAAATAAATAATCCGCATAAGTGAAGTCACGGGCGGAGTATTAGTATTATTGATCCAGAGAATAACAAACAGGTTTTGCTTTCCTGGCCTGTCACTTTGACAGTGACATTTCTTTGTTTACCTTTTTGGCCTAGGCAAAAAATCAGAGTATAGAGACTTTAGCCTGCCCGAACGGGCGAACATAAAAAAAAATTAAACTTAAAATATATCCAAATACCTACATAATTAAATTAAAGTAACTCTAAACATAATGGTTATATCCTCTTTAGTGTTTGTCTTGCAGCAGCAGATTGTTTAACTTTATCTTTACTTTATAAAGTAAATTAAGCAAACTTTGTTTGGTAGTTTGGTGATAACCTGATAACTCGTGAGTAGGTTTGCAAATTATAAACTTGATGACAGAGGACCGTATCAATAATGGAAACGTGAGTTCTCTACTTGAATTATTATTACAACTTTATTCTATAATTTCCTCATACAACCGACGCTTGGCTAAATATATATTCGATCGAGTTCTACACTGGAGGCCCATTCCAAATTAAATAGTATTTGAATGTAATCGTTCCAGTATCAACGCTAATGCAGCATTCCTTTGCAATTACGAGGTAATGCAGATACTTCAGGAACTCAAAGACAGTACAAACAAGAAGAATAAACGGGAAGGCTCCTTGGCCACAGTCACTTATGAGGTAATGTTGGCTAAGCACTATCAAACAATGTTTCTTATTCTTATTTTATTTTTAAGCTTTTACCCTTTCTTGGTATGCTAGCCCCATCATACCCTAACCATTTTCGACAATCAGCACAATAATATAATACTCACTGATACAGAAATGTCTCACTAAAACCTTCATGTATTTTTAGAGTAACTGTTGGCGACCCGCGGTTACGCCCGCATGTACAATTTTTAGAGTAACTGTCTGCGACCCACGGTTACACCCGCATGTACAATTTTTAGAGTAACTGTCTGCGACCTGCGGTTACACCTGCGTGTACAATTTTTAGAGTAACTGTCTGCGACCCTCGGCTACACTCGCATGTACAATTTTTATAGTAACTGTCTGCGACCCGTGGTTACACCCGCATGTACAATTTTTACAGTAACTGTCTGCGACCCGCAGTTACACCCACATGTACAATTTTTAGAGTAACTGTATGAGATCCGCGGTTACACCCACATGCACAATTTTTCGATTTAAAAAGTATATCTTGCCTATTCCAGCATCTAAATCTTATGTAAACTTACATTTATTTTCATCAAAAACCATCCCCACAAACTTGTGCATTTATATTTATTATTAGGATAGTTTTAACTTTCAAACCATTGAATAGTCAGAACCAGAATATACACATAAGCTGAATGATAGCGTATATGCACAGAACATAAAAAAATATTGTTTTAATATGTAGTTCCGTGATATATAATATCATATTTTAAACTCTCGAGATGTAATGTGTATTTTAATATTAATATTATTGCAGACAGTGCACTTTTTACAAGAAACAGACTGCAAATACCAGACTTCGGAATTAATACAGAAGTTTCTGGAAGCTATGAAGGAATTCAAACTGACTAAAACCGAAAAACTGATGATGGTCAATAATCCCCCTAGAACAGAATTGGAAATTCAATTGGTAAGATTTCTACAAGATCACACAACACAAAAAACACATCAAAATCTCCAGATAGCATACTAAACTGGACTATTGTCAGGCCTAGTGCACTCCGCACTGTAGGTACGAAACTACAAGTACATAGCCGGACACCGACGGCGGGTCGCGCGTCGTTACACGTGCCGCGTCAGAAGAGATAAGAGCTATGCGATAGAAAGAGAGGTGCTCTTTAGGTTAATATGACTGGTAGGTATGCAGCGCTACGCGAGCTGAATTGGATTTTAATGCGTCATAGCAAGAGTCGCTACTTGTTTAAATTTCTTTGCGGAGTGATGCTTCTGCCCAATCGCAAAGTAGCAGGATACAGCAGTAGCAGAAGTAGCAGGATATTTGAGCGTGTGTTGCTCAGCGGGAACTCATGCGCCTTTCGATCAGACGCACCTGGGTTCGAATCCCGACTCGGCCCTGCACCAATGACTTATAGTTAAGTGCAGATTTTGCACGCTCGCTCTAAAACGGTGAAGGAAAACATCGTGATGAAACCCGCTTACGCGCTTTGGAGTGGTAGGCTCTGGCCGTGGTTGTAATACCACCCACCGAACAAAGCCATGCCGTCAAACGACCTAGTCGTGTTTCGGGATGATGTTCCGTGAACCATCGGGGAGACGGGTCTGAGCAGCCGCTCAACTGCCGTCTCTCTCTAGATCTACGTGCTCCATCTTAGGCCACATCATCGCTTCACATCAGGCCAGATAGTGGCCAAACATAGATCTATTAAGCGTAAAAAAAAAAAAATACATAAAAATGTCTAAAAGCACAAAAAAGAGATGAAATATTATTAAACTACCTACATTCAAAGGGTTATCTATAAGTTAAGGATAAGACAATATTTTTCTCCATTCTTTCAAATCATACCATATAATCTCTATTTGGGTTTCAAATCAAGAGTGAACAAGTATTAATAAAAATGTTTTACTATTATTATTGATACTTATTATGTTATTGTTAACAGTGACACTCATACTAATTATGTATTATTGAAATTATTTTTGATGTGTACTTTATGTTATGATTATCTGATTATTTACTGGATAAGTGTGCTATATCTTCAAATAAATCGTCACTTCTCATCACGAGAGATTATATTAAAAAAAACTCATGCCACCATTTTGCCGGCAAAAATACTTTAAAGTTAATATCTTATTTTGAGAGTGTATTATGTTATTTATAATTTATTTTATTGCATTTCAGATTGTACAGGAGAGTGAAGAAAGACTATCAGAAGAGGATGTACAAAAAATCATAAAAATTGTTAAAGAATTTCTACCTTCAACTGATACAGATTAATGATTTCAATATTACAGCCTTATCAAGTAATCACACAATCAAACTTGTTCCTGGCGTTTTTACGCGGCGTGCGCGCAGCGTCCGCCGATATTGCAAGCTCGCACTCACCCGCCGCGATGCGTATGCGATATTATCGTGTATTGGCATCGCTAGATGCCAATACACGATAATATCGCATAGTATCGATATTCTTACCCTTTTTGTAGTAAAGCACAATAAAGTAAGTCACTCTCTTCAATGAGACAAGAATGGATATTGATTTATAATCATTTGATATTTATTTATATATTATACAGGTGTGGCAAAATTTTAAGACCTACAATACAATAACACTTTATTGCACACCAAATAAACACAATTACAAGAAAAAAGAAATAAATAACAATTACAAAATACATAAATTATACCTACATTGAAACGCAATGAAAATGTTTTTTTTTTATGTAACTGAATGACGAGACGAGCTGGTCGTTTGCCTACTATACATTTTCCATACCCAGGTATGGAAAATGTATAGTAGGCAAACGACCATACCCAGGTATGGAAAATGTATGGAAAAAGTTTTAAAAATAATCTCAAAAACTTACAATTTAATTTGGTAGGTTAATTTGAGGAAAACATTCCGGATGGAAAATTGAGTATATTTGTTTTTTTTATTTTCTTTTTCCTTATGGTTTCGTAGTCATTATGATCACCATTTTTATTACAATCTAGCCAATTGATTAGGCTAATGAGTAATTTATATTTAACTTAAACTGATAGATAAACTAATACTAAGAATGTGTCCATTCACACCTTTCTTATTGTCTCTATTAAGGCGAAGAGCAAGCACTTTGTTCTTGTGTTCTTTATGGGTAGCACTTGTACTACATTACACTATATCACTATCACTAGACACTACACTCATTCAAACCGTTTCGTTCTTTTTAAATCTTCTCACTATATCCTTGTGAGCGAGGAGCTGGATTGCTTTGTCATATTTTTAATAAGTTTGTCGACAAACTCTCCTTTTTTTTCTGTTGAGAATTTTATTTTTTAGATTGACTACATTTTTGCAAACATCCAAAAATGCAATTTTTGATATTAAATGCATTGGCGCATGCTAGGCGAAAATCATAAGATTTTAAGTAATGAGGATTAAAAAAATGAAATTGATCAATGTAAACATTGACGACAGATGACGTAGAATCGTCCCCTTAAGACGATATAAGAAGGATAAAAGAAATTTGGATGCTCGAGCAGCTGGCTCGGTGGCCCAGTGGTTAAGGCGTCGGGACGGTATTCCGAAGACGCAGGTTCGATCCCTGCCCGAGCAAATTCATTTGTCTTCCTAATTATTTAAAATCCAAAAATGCAGTTTTTATCCGACTTCAAAATCCAACCGATGTTCTAAGACACAAAACAATAAACTTTCCCACCGTAAAGGAAAATGTACCTACCCTGGAGATCCCTAAATTTTGCCACACATAATATTTACCTATACCCTACTCTCAACACCGTCTATTGATGCCTCTTTGGTTTTCCCTTTAGTAATAAAGCCAACAGACGTGATTCTTCGTCGGATTTCCTCTCGTTTCTGCTGCGCTGGAAACATATCCGTAAATTAGTGTGATAAAATATGATAAGGTTCTAGCACAAAATAGATAAGTACAGAAATCAATCTACATACAAAGTGCGCTCGAGCAACGCACACATAGACACCGCTCACGGATACGATATTTCAGCACAGTTGAGCTCAGTGCGAGCGCGAGTGCCATCCGCTTGAGACACGCGTCTGTGAACTTTTTTGTGCAAAAATGGAGCAACAAAAATAAGTAATAACTGTTCAGTGGACGGTTGTTTAAATTCAACATTAAACAGTGAATTGTCGTTTTTTAAGCTATCAGTTGTTTCAGAGAGGTAAGTAGGTATTTGCTTGTATTTCGATGGTTCGTTTTAACGTAACACAGATTAGTTAGGTAGATAGGTAAGCGCCCCGGCCGCGCGGCCCAACAAGCGAGCATGACTTTGTGGCCTTGTCATATTTTTACAATTTCTATTAGATATTTATAGAGTATAAGCTGTGTTAGCCTTGTGTTCAGTAATCTAATGAGAAAGATGTAAATGTAAACTAACCACTTTTTTTTTGTCTTCAAAAATACTTTATTCAATTATAATAATAACTGCGAAAAAATTATGTCGATATCTTGTATAGTATTTTTTTTTAAATGAATTTTGGAATTCCCAAAAACTTTCTGCGCCGTCCGAGTAACCGTCGTGACGTCACACCGCCGCGCCCGGTCGCAGGCAGCAGGCGCGTGCATTCAATTTATCAACCCTAGCGCGACCGCCGAGCGTATGAAAAGTGAAGTACATACATACATGAGATTGACTTCTGTACTTTTCTGAGGTTTTAGCCTCTAGCGCGGTACAGTCAGCGACAAAAGTAGGTGAATATTTGTGAATCTTCGATTAACTGCACCTTCAATATTAAGCTTATTTCTCTGAATGTTGCATTTAAAAAGTCTGTTAACATCCTGAGCGAATAGGAAAAGTGCAGCTACTTCTGTCGCTGACTGAACCTATGTTATAAAAAACTTAAGGTACTAATTTATAAATTAAACATAATTTCTAATTTCTTTAAAAGATTGTTTTTATTTGATTACCAATAAAATCAAAGTAATTCTCATTGAATATTTTTGTATAATGCAGCTTTAGGTACCTACCTCCTACCACGGTTCCCCGGGATAAAGAGTGGCCTATGTCCTTTTCCAGGACATAAAGAACCTACTTACTCAATTCATCAAAATCCGTTTAGTGGCTTTTCGTTTGATTGAGTTAGAAACAACCATCTGTTCATCCATCCATCTATCCATCATCTTTACAAACTTTCGCCTCCACGCCACGCCGGGCTTAGCAATTTTTCATAAGTTTTAATCGGCTCTAGCCGACCTCGGCATAGAGATAGATAGATAGATAACACTTTATTGCACTTAAAAAAAGAATTACAGTTGGTAATACATAATTAATAAGTAGAATAGGCGGTCTTATCGCTAAGCAGAGACCACATTTTCTTATGTCGAATATAGCCGTCTTCGGCGGTCAAAGGGTTTTTATTTTTTTACTTGCAATGTTTGTTTGTTTGAGTCAAATCTTGCAAGTTGAATTAGAACCACTTCCTCTTATTCTACGGAGATGAAATTTTGCATACTTGTCAAAGTCCGATGACAATACAATATTATGGTGACAGCCAGCTGATCTGATGATGGAGCCGGATGATGGGTAACGAAACAAAAGCTGGTGCTTTTTTTTTCTTTGCACAAACATTAAATTAAATTAAAATTAATTTATTTCTCTTATTAACAACTTTGTTTGTGAGACCCAAACTAATAAACTAGGCTGTATGGCCTGTGCCTTAATACTTTGTTTGTGAGACCCAAACTAATAAACTAGGCTGTATGGCCTGTGCCTTAATACTTTGTTTGTGAGACCCAAACTAATAAACTAGGCTGTATGGCCTGTGCCTTAATACTTTGTTTGTGAGACCCTAACTAATAAACTAGGCTGTATGGCCTGTGCCTTAATACTTTGTTTGTGAGACCCTAACTAATAAACTAGGCTGTATGGCCTGTGCCTTAATACTTTGTTTGTGAGACCCTAACTAATAAACTAGGCTGTATGGCCTGTGCCTTAATACTTTGTTTGTGAGACCCTAACTAATAAACTAGGCTGTATGGCCTGTGCCTTAATCTTTGTGAGACCCTTACTAATGAACTAGGCTGTATGGCCTGTGCCTTAATAGTTAATTTCTTCCTATAATGTTTTATTTATTTTTGTTACACTAATTCACATTTATTTTTAAATTTTAGTTAAATAATTTAGCATAATCTTAAAACAACTAGTATTTTCAAAAATTTACGTCATTCTACAATTAAGCATTACATCAAATCTGTTGTCAAGAATTAAGATTGACATTTATACCGTCGCGGGAATCGAATCTGCAACCTCAGTGGTGTAAGAGATTTGAGCCAATCTGCCCGACCACTACACCACAAAGGCTGTCCAAACTCTATGATTATAACATAACCATCAAATCAATTAGTCCCCGCTCCGCCCGTAGCGTCATCGCGCGTCCGCGTCGCCAGCTGTTTCGTCCATTCAGTTACAATACAAAGATCAAGGTCGCCCAACCTGTTTGTTACCGAGTTTTTAGGTTAGGTACATTGCGTTATATTTATCGACTTATTTGAATGGTTATTGTAGGTATTATTTAATTTTTATCAGTGATGTGAAAACACATTTTATTGTTTATTAACCTGTGATAAACCAGTCAAGTATAGGTAAGAACAGAGTTTTGGAGCTAGACCATACAAAAAAGTTATTGGATCTGTTTTGGAACTATAATAGCTTTGGATTGAAGTTTTTTATACATGTAAGTTAAGTGATTTTAATACATCTTTATACTCTACCACAGAAGACTTAATAGACTCTACCTAACTATTATCAGAACATACTTTCAATCTTACATACTATCATATATCTATTCTATACTAGGTATAATAAAAATGGAACAGAGGCAATTCTGTTAATTGAGGATTTTTTGAAAAACCTACTGGGATAGACTTTTTAGAGGGTACTGAACATGAATCCATGGTTTTGAGATTTTTTGTCTCTTTGTGTTTGTTATGTATAAACTTGGAAACTACTGAACGGATTTTAATGTAATTTTCAGGGTTTGGTAGTATTAGTCCCAACTTAAATTATAAGGTGTGTTACATCACAGAATACTAAGGGACTGAAGCATCAGTCCGCAAAGAAATTTAAACAAATAGCGACTCTTAGTATGAAAGTTTTCGTGAGTTTAATTCATTATAAATATTTAATAAAACGGCTAGGACTCACGTAGTTTGTCGAATTAGTCGACCTAGGTTTCGAGCAAGTCCGATGCTCTTCATCAGGGGCGAGTTTACGATGCACTAATGTCGGCACGAGTTCTTCATCATCGCTGACAGCGTCGTCGCCGAAAGTTCCGTCACACACTGTGCTGACTGTGTCACACTCTAGACTACCTACCACATTCTGTGTCGAGGTAGCATTAAGAAGTGGTTTCCACGCTGCAGACAACAACCATCCACGGTCCCGGTTGAAGTTAGGACATCGAGAGATCTCTATAGCCTCACGCACTTTTCGAGGTACGAAGAACTTCTCTCTGGACTTTCTTTCTCTCGACTAATTCGACAAACTACGTGAGTCCTAGCCGTTTTATTAAATATTTATAAATAGCGACTCTTTCAAAATCGGTTAGGTGACCACGAAGATACAGATTGAACTCTTCGTAGTATCACAGAATACTAAGGGACAGAAGCATCACTCCGCAAAGAAATGTAAACAAATAGCTTCGAGTAGACAGCCAAAACTTTATCTGAGACAAATAGTTACTCTTTCAAAACCGGTTGGGTGACCACGAAGATACAGCTTGAACTCTTCGTAGTATACGCTCTCATATATTGGGAAGATCTTACTAAGATGGTCTGGGAAAATATATTAATATGGGCTTCCTCTGTCGCTCACGTGGACCATGTCGCGGGAAAAGCCTGTCACAAAATAAATCGTGGACAAATGGTCCATGATATTATGTAAGCTTAAAATATAATTAGGTAATTGTACAACACAATACAATACAATAATACTTTATTGATCATCAAAACAGGACACAGAAGTTTACAGCTACAAATAATAGTGGTAGAACAATGGGCGGCCTTATCGCTATGTGCAATTTCTTACACACACATTTTTTTAAATCTTATATGTATGTACCTACTGTATTTATTGCTCAAAAGTTATTTTGTGTATGATGTGACACTGAAAATGTATCAAATATGTACTACTCTATGGTGTAGTTGGCTCGGTGGCTCGGTAGAGGTAGGGCGTTCGATTCCTGTAACGGACATGGGTTGTTATAATAATAACAATAAATATGCCCAACTATCAAATACATTGATATTGCCTAACTAGGATGCCCTGAGAGAACCAGAAACTATGAGGACCATGGTCCCACACCAGCCAGACATGAAATAAATACACACGTTACGATACATACGTTTGTTTTTCTCGTAACAACTCTCGAAACAAATATACAATTGCGTTAGTTTTTTGTGCACAAACACTTGTCACGTAGCGGGAATCGAACTGGCGACCTCCGAGGTAGGAGTAATATTTTAATGATAAATTATATTAAAAAGAAGAGAAAAATAATTAATTGAATTTAACACTACTATTATTTGAAACAAAACATTGACTTATAATAAACCATATTTTATAAAGATATTGACATATTTTTTCTCGGTAATACTGGTTCTTTAATATGTTTAAATATTTACTTAATTGATTTTGACATACTCTTTTAATATCTACAAAGCACAAACAGTCTGCCTCTCTCCTAATTGCTGCGCCCGACAGGGTATAATGAACTGTATATTCGTTTATCTGCCATCTAATTACATTATAGAATGCAATAAACAATTGAATTGAATAGAGAATATGCATGTGTGGTCGAAAAATCTGGAAATTACTTTTTACGATAGATTACTACTGTAAACATTTAGTAGTGATATAATTATTATTAATTGCGTAGTTTATTTGTATTTCAATGTTTCTTTTCCTTATTTTTGGAGAAACGGAACGTAATCGCGAAACGCTTGAGTACGTGCAACCACATTTTGACGTCACGCGTCTCGCTGCTTATTGGTCAATTTTTGACATAGAGCCTCCCCTATTGGTAAATTATTGACATACACACACATGTAGCATAGATGGACCAATGAGGAGATCCTAGGTCCCGACGTTTTGACGTCTCACGCAAATGGCGCGTTTATGTTGATATAAATTGATTCAAATTTTCATTTAATTATTTTATTGACGAATTACTTTTTCAATTAATAGTATTTAAGAATTAATCGATTCATGTATAAAAAAGTACATGCATATTCCCTATTGAAGTGTGTGAAACTCGCTTAAATAGGTACTATTTTAGCACAGAGGCTGTACCTATATAAAAAAAATCGTGCAAGAATAATGAAGGTGTATATTTTTTCTACAACTGCATAAATGTGAAAGTTTGTGAGTGTGTGAGTATGCTTGTTACTTCTTCGCGCTGTAACGGCAGCGGATTTGAGTGGAATTCGGATTGGAGATAGCTTATACCCTGGATTAGCACTTATTTATCCCCGGAAACCACGGGTGAAACCATGGCGCGCAGGTAGTCCTACGAATATTGTAAATGCGAAAGTTTGTGAGGATGAATGGATGGATGTTTGTTGCTTTTCGCCCAAAAATGACTGATCGAATTATCTGGGACCGAATGTACCTAGGTTCTATAGAATCTGGAAAAGGACATAGGCTACCCTTTACCCCGGGTAACTGCTAGTGAAACCGTGAAACGTAGCTATTAGGTATTTTATTTTTCTATATATTGTGTTTCAGATTCCCACCTGGACGCCACGATGTCTCGCCTCATCCTCCATAGGGCTCCCGCGTCGCCGCCAGCGCGCGCGGTTCTGATGCTGGCAAATATACTGGATCTGAAGGTCGAGGTTAAAGAAGTCAATATACTGAAGATGGAGCACAGGACTCCAGAGTTCAGAAAGGTGAGATTGTCAGATTAGGACGGGGAGGAGGTTCGCCCCCCGCCTCCTCCATCCTCTTATATTCTTACATTCTTTATTAAACACTGTTAGAACATTTACGTCGTGGATTATAAACTGCATGTACAAAGGCGAGCTTAACCCTAAAAAGAACTTTCTTCCAGCAAACCCTTGAGGAAAAAGAAATGTCACTTGAGCAAAAAGGTTTCAATGTATGGTTACGGCTTGAATAAAAAATCAGCAACTATAATTATAAATATATACCTACTCTAAAATAAATATCAATTAATAAATATATAAATAATATAATGAATACAAAAATAAATATTTTTATAACACACATGAATATTTCTATATTTGTAAGGAGTAATACATACATAAGTAATTATAAAACAAAGCTATAACGAAAGATAATGTCTTTTAACTCTTGATTTTAACTACCTTCGTAGTGGGGTCTTTGGTGGAGAGTCGGAGGATTCACCCGGCTTGCACGACCCCACACGTCTGGGTGTAGGCCACAGGCGTAGTGGCCCGGTCTCAGATAAAGTATAAGGGCCCGGTCAATACCCGGGCCTGCTGCCGGGGCGAGATGGTGAATGCTAGCGCGACCCCATCTTGCCCCACCTTGGCAGAGGACTGCTCACGGGGGTTATTAGTGGGTTCGAACCCCATACACCCTTCTGCCACCTCCGTCGCAGAAAAGGGCAGAGCGACAGCATTTTCCCCCTCAAAAAAAACAAAAGGTTAGTATAACATAGGTAGATATGGACAGGTGAAGCCTAAGTAAATGCTTGTTAAAACTGAAGGTTTATATTTTTTCTTTTTCAGTTAAATCCCATGGCAACAGTGCCAGTCATTCAAGACGGCGATTTCGTCCTTTCCGAAAGGTAATAAAATTTATCTACAGGCTGAGTTTTATAAAAAGATTCCATAAAAATGCTCTCTTGAATATTGATGACGTGACATAAAATTCAAATAATAAATAATCAATGTGGTATTCACCTATGATAATTTCAATTTGTATAATATGTACTGTTTTGTGACCTTTTTTTTACGCTAAATAGATCCATGTTTGGCCACTATCTCGCCTGATGTGAAGCGATGATGTGGCCTAAGATGGAGCACATAGATCTAGAGAGAGACGGCAGTTGAGCGGCTGCTCAGACCCGTGAAGCATCGGGGAGACCCCCGATGCTTCACCAAACAACTACTACAAACAACGAACGAACTAACAATTAGAATAAAATTATTTATGACATTAACTAATATACTGTGAATTAACGCGAGCTGAATTGAATCAATTCAGCTCGCGTAGCGCTGCATACCTACCAGTCATATTAACCTACAGAGCGTCTCTCTTTCTATCGCATAGCTCTTATCTCTTCTGACGCGGCACGTGTAACGACGCGCGACACGCCCTCGGTGTCCGACTATGTACTCGTACTTGTCGCTTCGTACCTACAGTGCGGAGAGCGCAAGAGTCGCTATTTGTTTAAATTTCTTTGCGGTGTGATGCTTCTGCCCCTTAGTATTCTGTGGTAATGCAACAAGCCATTCGCCTGATGGTAAGTGCCTGCCCATAACAATTGCAATGCTACCCAAAACTATTAATATCACTTCATACTTGATAAGTAATAAAAACAAATACGTATTGAAAAAGGCAGCGAAAATTGCTTTAAATATATTTTTTCTCGTTTCAGTAACGCTATATTGAAGTACCTTCTAGCCAAATACGGCGGGGGTCACCGAGAGAGGCTCTACCCGAGCGAGCTGCAGTCTCGTGCTGTGGTCGACCAGTGTTTGTTCTTCACTGCTGGGGTCTTGTTCCCCGCGCTCAGGACTGTTGGGGTGAGCTATAACTAAATAGTGCACTGTTGGGGTCAGGCTTAACCTTTTGAAAGACAAGTTCGGCTACATGACATGAAAAATTGCTTGAGCCGAATGAAATTTGGGAAGCTCGGGGCACGGCTTCTATAGCGTGGCGCTCAACAGGTTAACTAATTAGTAAGTACACTTAATGATTAGGAATACGAAAAATTATAAAGCTCGGGCAGGGATCGACCCTGCGTCTTCGGAATATCGTCCCGATTCTTCTTCCTAATTAAATAATGAAAACTTGTGATTTTCGCCTAGCATGCGCTTAATGCATTCAACATCACATTTTTTTATTAGTACACTGTTGGGGATAGGATTAACTAAATATTTGGTTTATCTAAATATATTTTATTATTAGTTATTTTGGTTCAATAAAATAATTATTATAACTATTGGGTGATATTTAACTTAATAGTACACTTTCGAGGTGTAGCCTAAGTAATTAGTACACTATTGGGGTGACGGTTAACTAAATAGTACACTGTAGAGGTGAGCTTTATCTTAATAATACACTGTTGGGGTGAGATATAACTAAACAGTACACTTTTGGGGTGACTTTTAACTAAATAGTACACTGGCGGGGAGAGGTATAACTAAATAGTATATGATTGTGTGATATTTATCTTAATAGTACACTGTTGGGGTTAGTTATAACTAAATAGTACACTGGAGGGTAAGGTATAACTTAATAGTACATTATCAGGGTGATGTTTAACTAAATAGTACACTGTTAGAGTGAGTTTTACCTTAATATTTCATATTACTTCCTTGGGCATCTTTTATCTAAGAGATTGGCAAACTGTTGTTTGTGCGCCTGATGTAAAGATATTGACCGAAAACTCACTTACCCGCCGCGTCGTCTGTAGTGGACTCGTCATTCCGCATATTATCCTATTTCATTTTTCTGATGATCTGGTTGATTAGGCGAGCAGGTGGTTTGCCTGATGGTAAGCGCCACGCCTGCCCATAACAATTGCAGTGCCACCCAGAACGTAACAAGCACTGCGTAGCACTGCATTGCGCACATCATCCCGAGACATCCGATAAGTCTCATATGCCCAGTAATTTCATTTACTATATAGTTTAAAAAAATATTTTCTCCTTCCAGAGGGAAACATTAATGTCCAACCTCGAAGCGCCAACACCCAAACACAAAGCCGACATAGACAGCGCCTATGCCATCGTGGACGCTTATGTTCAGTCCAGGCCTTACATAGCGGCGGACCGGCTAACTTTGGCTGACCTCTCCGCCGGAGCAATCGGTACCGCTTTGCAGACCATCCATAAAGTGGATAAAGACCGGTTAGTACATATAGTATTAGCACAGGCAGGAGCGATGTTAATAGCTTGTACCATTAATTATTATGTGCTAATCATCATCATCAGCTCTTCACGTTCCCACTGCTGGGGCACGGGCCTTCTTGGACATGCCGGTTTCCTCACTATGTTTTCCTTCACCGTTTTTAGAACTACTGTTAAATCCGCACATAACTCAAAAAAAGTTAGTGGTGCAGAGCCAGCGGGATTCGAACTCGGTTCCGTCGGATCGAAAGTTGCACATGCTCCCACTGAGCCACACTCGCTCGCCCTCCATATTTATTACAATTTCAGATTCCCCCGCTGTACGGACTGGATCGCGAGGTTGGAAGAGGAACCGTTCTTCAAGACAATCAACAAGGAAGGCGTACTTTACTTCGGGAAACTTTTAAACGCGTTCTGGCAGAAAAACAGACAGAAAAATAAGGAAAAATCATAAAACTTTGAAATCGTTAAAATATTTAACATTTGTTCTAACAATTTGTTTTATTTTCGTCTAAATTGCATTAATTCATGAAAAAAATGGACTCCTTACAGATTGCGTCTTGGTATCTCTGGTTTTTAAGCCGATTCAGATGGGTTTATTAATAAAAATATTAAAATAGGGGAGTGGACAGCAATCAAGAAAAAATCTAAAAAATAGTTAGAGTGAATGTTCGTCGAACCAGAAAGATCATTCAATCAATATTTTTGTGAAATCATAATGATTTATATTTTTAAATCAGTAAATAAAATCTAATAATTCTGTTATTTTTAATCTTTTCTTCATTTCAAACGAAACAACAATCACATGATAAACTCATGACGTCATTTGTAGGCAAATGCCGTGAGTCAAGCTTGTGTTTATTTAACGTTCTTGCTTTTCATAAATGTAATTATGCAAATTTTTTCGTTCCATTACTACAATATCGTCCTCAAACTTCACAAAACGTATTCAAATCTCTTTGCAAGTTTTATTTCGAAGAGTTTGTCGTTTTTTACCTTCATATGACGTCACACGTTTTGAGGTGTCCTTTTTCGCGGCAATATTTGAATCATAACATTTAAACATAGTTTTAGGTACTTTAGAGCCTTATTTAATTAAAATAGTATTTCTCATGGCTATATATATGTTAGATATGTTTGTTATTTGAAGGTATTTTAGTATTAATAGATCACTAAATTATATCTGAATTCAAAATGAAGACGTTAAAAGCATGAATATTAAAGCATATTATTATTAGCAAGCTATTGTTATTCAAGTAAAAGTATTAAGTGAGATTTTAAAATAACTATTAATAAAATTTGATATTGTTAATTCTAAATCGTTTAAAATTATGATTATTATATTTAAGATCATTGAATTTGTTTAATTTTAAGTAAAATTTAAAATAACGGTCAGCCCATGTTGAGGGTATAAAAAGCAATACAATTTGTGAGAGAATTCATTCTGTCGTCGACCGTTGAAGTGAACGGACCTAACTTTTGTTAAAATATTTATAAAATTATAATTCCGATCTCATTTCGAGCTATTTTGTTTTATTGCCACCTGATTCTTATATCAGAAGTGGGATAATAAAACCAAAATGGTTAGCGAAAACGATGACAAGCTGCAAAAAGTCGCACTCGCAGCCGTTCAAGGCATTTTCACCGACGTAAACGCCGTCGTCGCTACAGCACCAGCTCCGAGGGTTCACCAGCTCGACCCCGGAACGAAGTCGTGAAGCAAGAAGTAATCGTACGAGAAGGACACGCGACCGCAGTAAACGTTATTCGCGCCACTCTAAGGCTACTCCAGGAGAGTCTAGCCAAGAGGTTATAAGTGCATCTGAGAGAAATGAAACACAACAACAGGGAAGTACAATTTTATTTTAAGCTTTAATGAACATGTTACTAATTAAATTTCATAAACATAACAACTGACTGTAATAGGTACTGAAGTTACTCTTTTAGCTACAGTTTTTTTTTTGTTTTTGTGTAAAATTCTCGTGTCACAATGTTAGTTACCTTACTCCTCCGAAACGGCTTTACTGATTTTTACCAAATTTTATATGCATATTCAGTAGGTCTGAGAATCGGCTACTATCTATTTTTCATACCCCTAAGTGATAAGGGTTGTTCACCCTTAACATTATTTTTAATTTATATGGCAAAAAAACGTTTGCCGGGTCAGCTAGTATTACATAAATGTTCTTTCATTTGGTTCTTTCTTACTTTTTCTTGCTACCTTCTCTTTTACTTTCTTCCACAACCTGATATATTTGAATAGGTACATATCGCACTATTATTTTTTTCAGACATGTGTAAAATCAACTGCAAATCCAGCCGAAAGTTTCCATGTACAGTGGCAGTTTCACCGCTGTTTGAAGTGCCTGTACTGGACACACAACCGCAGCAAGAATCATCGACGTCAGCTCCAGCGGTTCATGCTGAGTCATCGCAACCACTGCAGTTTCCTCCGGCACCTGCTACTCAAATGGACACAAGTGCAAGTGAACCTAATTTTATACTTAGTATTGATGATATTTTGCAATTAATTGTTTCATACGATCACATTCTCAAATGACTTACGATAAAAACATTATACCAACATTTGATTCGGCACAGAAAAATCAACGTATCAAAGGGTGGACAGCCAAGGTTAATAAATGCGCGAAATCTTATAACAGGACTGACGAACAAACTGCTCATTATGCTTTGCCTAAATTAGGCGGACATGAAAAAAGGGGTATGAAGGTTTACAAACTATACTTCTGATATGGACGGAATGGCAGGATCGCTTAGTTACAGCATTTCCGTCAAAGAGCAACTATGGTGCTTTATTGACGGAAATGTCAGAACGGCGAATGAAGTTAGGTGACGCTATAGATAAATATTTTTACGCTTAAATTATGTCGCTAAACTCGTGTGACATTGTAGGCAAAAAGGCCTCATGTATGGGATAGGTCATAGGATGGTTAGAGCTAGTGCATCTTCGGCAAGGTTTCAAAACCCAGGGAATTTACTTAAATTTCTGAAAGACTTATGTAGCAGCCAGTGCAAACTCTTCCAACGTAATTACTAGCTTTAAATGTCACGAAACTTGACATCGTAGTGCTCCATGTCGTGTGAATAAGTTTGACGTAACTTGTTACAACTGTTAAGAGAAAGGTCACACATTCAATAAATGTTCAAAACCGACAATTCTTCAACAAGTCTCCTTTTGTCGTTTTACAAATCCTCTCCATCCAAAGGCTGTCTGGAAGAGATCGCTTATAAGCGATAAGCCCGCCTATTGAACTAATCTAATTTTTAAGTTCTATTTCTATTTGTTCTTGTTATGTTTTTGGTGTACAATAAAGCGTTATCAATCAATCAATCAAAAACAATTAAATGTGATAATAGGGTATCGAACAACTTTTCAGAAAGTGTTTTAAATTAACTACAATGAATATAAAGTACCTAAAACTATGTTTAAATATTATGGTTCAAATATTGCCGCGCAAAAGGTCACCTCAAAGCTTACTCTTCGAAATAAAACTTGGAAAGAGATTCTAATACGTTTTGTGACGTTTGGGGACTATATTGTAGTAATGGAACGAAAAAATTAGCAAAAATAAATTTTATGAAAAGCAAAAACGTAAAATAGACACAAGCTTGACTCACGGCATTTGCCTACAAATGACGTCATGCGCTGTGATTGTTGTTTCGTTTGAGATGGAGAACAGATTAAAAATGTCAGAATTATTTATTGATTTAAAAATATATATGATTATTATTTTACAAAAATATTGATTGACTGATCCTTCTGGTTCGACGAACATTCCTTCTAACTACATTTTAGATTTTTCTCGATTACCTACTGTCCGATCCCCTATTGCCAACGGTTTTGACATAACAATACTGACTGCTATAGAACTACAGACAACAATCAAAGTTCTAACAGTAAAATTAACGAAAGGAAAACCATGCTAACTCACAATCAAGATCAGATTCTAAATATTACAAACAAGCTGTTGTAAATGATACGATTAACGTTGAAAGCTTTGTTGGTTTTGGAAGCGATTGCACGCTCATTCGGCAAAACATTGTAGAGAAATATTCACTTCCTAATATAGATAACGATATTCTAAACATTCGCGGTTTCGGGAACGGTTTTTCCATTCCCTTAGGCCGGACTAACGTAAAATTTGAACATCGTTGAAATTACGGAAGAAATAGACGCATACGTTATTGAGACCTCGTTACTTACTGAACTATTACTGGTTAGACAAGATTTTACTGAAAGATTTTAGAACACTAGAAAGTTCTTTTAAATTATTAGGAAATGCTAAGCTTACTTTAAATTTGCAAAAATGTAATATCTATCAAGAAGAATTGGAATATCTTGGTTACGAAATAGGTGCGGAAGGAAATCTGGATAATCAAAGATTATGTCAGCAGAGCAGTTTTCAACACCACGCAATGTACATTTTGTCAGACAATTTATTGAATTTATTATTATTTATTTTAATTTATCCAGTTATTTCAGAAAATGTATAAACATTTTTGCAGTTATTGCTACGCCTCTCATAAATTTGACTAGAAAAGGCATGCCTGGCGTGGTGTTGGGATACTGAACAACAAAATTCATTTTCAAAAATAAGCTTTAATTGAACGACCCGTGTTGGAAATTAACTTTACCTTAGTAACGGAATGCGCTGCTCTTAGGGCTACCTTCACTAAAAGAGACCTGATAGCACGGAATGCACGTGGGCGGATAGCAAACCAAGAATTCGATTTCGATATACAATATAAGTCTGGTCACGCAATGTCACACGTGGTAGCTCTATGTAGGAATCTCCAACCTTATGAATCGGATTTTGAACTAGACATTGTTCCTTCTATTCTTAGAATTACTTAAAGACCGATCATTTATTTTACAGTTAAAAGATTCAGATTCACAGCGAATTAGAAAATTTGACGAACGAATTTGAAGATGTCTAAAAAAAATGTAGCTAAGATTAATTAGTTGTTTTGGACAGTAGGTGACTAGCTAAAATGGGTCGTGCCAAAGTAGGCCCGTTTTCAGATAATACGTAAATTGAACCATGACGATATTGGCCACTTTAGTTTACAAAAAAAAACACTCGATGAATTTAGTAAATATTTTTGGTTCCCAAATATTAAACTCTTTATTAAGAAATATTTTATGCTATTGTTTGGAATGTGCCTACAGCAAGGAACCCGCTGGACCCTCATCCGATCCATAAAGTCGATAAGAGTTTTGACACATATTGAGCATTTGGGACATTTTATCATAAGTGCCAAAGGTAACTCTCACCTGCTTGTATTGGTCTGCGGCTTCACCAAATTTTGTCTTTTAAAACATTGAGAAATGTAAAATCAACTTCTACAATCAATGCTCTAGAAGATATTTTCTTCGTATTTGGATTTCCTAACAGATTAATATCAGATCAAGGGGCATCATTTAATTCCAACGAGTTTAAACATTTTAAAATTTACTTGACTCTAAGATAACAGTAAACGATTATTGCAACGTGTGGGCTACCGATAGAATTTAACCTTGGATAGCTACCTGTAATAGTAATGAATCTGGATATAAAGTAGTAGTGATACTGATACTGATGCGGAAAATAAATAACTTTCGAATTTTATGTACGGATCAAATGAAATCCTTCAAAATTTTGGTTGTGTATAAAAAAATAAAAATTATATATATAAAATGTAGAAATTATAATGTAAAACTGTATATGGTATAAATAAATGTAAAATGTTGATTGTGTAAAAAAAAAAATGTATAAAATCTATAAATTATAATGAATAATTGATTGTTGGATATAATAATAAGAATAAAGATAAAATGACTAGAAGTATTAATTAAAGCTTAAAATGTAATTAAGTCTTGACCACATTGATTTGTTATTATATGGGATGATGTATGAAATAAAATATTTGGTGTTGATAGATCCATCGATATTTTCAATAGGTTTTAATTGTGTTTAATGGAAATAAAATATTTGGTGTTGATAGATCCATCGATATTTTATTTTTATAAAATATTGATAATATTTGGTGTTGATAGATCCATCGATATTTTCAATAGGTTTTAATTGTGTTTAATGGAAATAAAATATTTGGTGTTGATAGATCCATCGATATTTTATTTTTATAAAATATTGATAATATTTGGTGTTGATAGATCCATCGATATTTTCAATAGGTTTTAATTGTGTTTAATGGAAATAAAATATTTGGTGTTGATAGATCCATCGATATTTTATTTTTATAAAATATTGATAATATTTGGTGTTGATAGATCCATCGATATTTTCAATAGATTTTAATTGTGTTTAATAGAAATAAAATATTTGGTGTTGATAGATCCATCGATATTTTATTTTTATAAAATATTGATAATATTTGGTGTTGATAGATCCATCGATATTTTCAATAGATTTTGTGTTTAATAGAAATAAAATATTTGGTGTTGATAGATCCATCGATATTTTATTTTAATAAAATTTTGATAATATTTGATGTTGATAGATCCACCAATATTATCAAAATATAAGTAACTATCTTGGAAGTTTGTGGTCAAACTTAGTGTCAGGAAAGGCCGAATGTTAGATATGTTTGTTATTTGAAGGTATTTTAGTATTAATAGATCACTAAATTATATCTGAATTCAAAATGAAGACGTTAAAAGCATGAATATTAAAGCATATTATTATTAGCAAGCTATTGTTATTCAAGTAAAAGTATTAAGTGAGATTTTAAAATAACTATTAATAAAATTTGATATTTAGGTGTTCATGCCTTCGCTTGAACCACAGATGAGATATAGCCCTTGTAACTCAGTCATTTTCGTTCTAAAACTAGTGAGGAGCGCCATCTATCTCGTGTGACAGGAACCAATGGACGCCACTTGGACAGCGCTCGGCTGTTATTTATTCAGTACGCTTTTGTAACTCAGCCGGGAAACACCTCAAGAAACAACAGTGCACAAGGGATAATACTTTCCTAAAACTAAATAAACAAATATATATATCGGTAAGTGTTCAAAATTTCTTTTTCGACGACAAAGAAATTCCGCTCGGTGCCCCTGGCCCAGCGACGAGACGCGGTCGCCTCATTAGGCGACATAAGTCGTCAAACATAATTAGCCCACAGGGCATGTCGTCTGACGGTACTCTTCTCGTCTTATCGAACACTATGCGTCTCATGGAACGCCTGTTGCCCTATAGTTCGCCCGTTAAGGCGACGCCGATACCATGCCGTCCAGTGCATGTTGGCAAGCGGAAAAAATTTGACGTGACATTATCATCGTCTTGCTAAATTACGACAATGCAGTCGTCTTTCAAAATAACAGTGTTACCTACTGTTTGCAGATCATGGCGAGCACGTCGGCCTTAAATATGCGAAACTTAGCCCAAATGGTGCCAGAAGACGACGATGAAGCAGAAGCCTTTCGAGCCATTGTGTGCTCAATACAGAACAATTACCCTAACGAATGGGAAACTTGGAAATTGGTAGACCTGTCTTACCAAGATTTGTTCGGCGACAGTATTTCATCCACAACGGATAGTAAGTTGAGATTCGGGATACCTACTACAGACCTAGTACGTGCCTTTTATCCGAATGCAAGAGACATCTCTGAAAGATCTTTTCGCCATATACGAAAGATTCTACTCAGCTGGCCCCTGGGAAGGGCACTGATTTATTCTCCGCACAATGTCGCATCAAAGGTTCATGAACCATCTTACAAGGAGTTCATGAATACCATCCGTGAACTAAAGGCTCATGGAAAACTTACAAACCGTGACATAACTTCCAGAATTCTGAGCAATGAGTGTGGACAATTACAGCCTATCTGTAGCACTCCACTCGGTATAACCTCAAAAAAAAGGGGGGTGGCCGACACTTCACTATCAGATCAAAATACCCCGACTTCGTCAGCAACCAAACGACGAAGTGAAGAAAGAAGAGACTCGCCTCCAGCAAAGCGACAAAAGGATGAAGAAAACAGCAACCTCCTTATGGCAAAAGTTTTCGAAAAACAAATGGAGATGTTCCAAAAAATTATGGATATGCAATCGGAAAGGATCAGTGGCACAAAACCTCAAGCCTCAAGTCACTCAATAGACTTTAACGCTTCTTTGGAATCAGCTTCAGATAGCACTCATGTGAGGAATATTAAAGGGAACCGTAGTCGCTCACCGATTGTTCACCCTGACTGCAGCGAAGAAGATTCCGAACGGGAAGAGACAGTAGATACCGAAATTGCCCTAAAAAACGAGATTGCTTGTGCTCAGCGTCGTTTAGAGGCATATCAAGAATCTAAAGGAACAAACAATAACGCAAAGGCCTTTGATTTCAAACCATGCACAACAGAGATAGAAGCCAAGTTTTCTAAAGCAGACCCTGTCTTAGCACAGCAGGGCGTAGATTGTCAACGATTGGGAACTGACAGCTGGAAAAATGTACGCTACTCAGATGTGCAGAAGCAATTTCAGGCTACGCCTACATTTTCAGCGTTGAAGGTTAACAACTTGTTTGCGGGCGTCACACCAACTTGGACGTCGGTGTCTCTCATGGAGAAGATGGACCTTACGTTAGGAGCTATTACAAATGGATTGCTTCAACAAAGGCAAACATTCGAAGAGCTTTGTAATAAGCTACCACGAGATTATAAACAAAAGGTAGGGCAGGAGTTCTTGGCTAGTGATTCGAAATTCCGTAAAAGTTCAGATGCCCTGCTTCAATACGTCTGCGGCCGAAGAGCTGAAGTTTTTCAGCAAAGGAGAGACGTCTTCAAGGTAAAGAATAAGGTTCTACATGAAATTATTCACAGCATACCGCCTTCAGACTGCCACCTTTTCAAGGAACCTGAACTAACTCAAGTAGTGAAGGACCAAGGAGGAATACAAAAGTTTTTTCCCTTCAAGAAAACCTTTACGCGAACAACAAAGCCGGCTCGGAAGCCAGATTACAGAGATAAAAGAAGTTTCAGAAAGGACACCAACAAATATATTGGCAAGAACTACAACCCTTCATACGGATCTGGCGACAAAAGACCGCAAGCCAACAATGAACAAAATAAGCACGACAAAGGTACAAAGGGACAGAATAACAAATGGAAAGGAACTAATAGGAAGTCATGACTTGGAATCTTTCAAAGCGGGTCGGTTAGTGTTCCATCAAAGAAAATGGTTGTCGATAGGTGCGCCTCAATCAATTATAGACGTTCTGAAGGGTTACAGAATTCCCTTTCGGAAGAAGCCATTAATAATCAAACTGGCAAGTCGAAGAAAATCGTTCGTAACTCGACCTTCAGAAAGCATGAAGAACGAAATACAAAAGATGTTAAAATGGGAAGCTCTTCGGCTAAGCACACACAAAACAGGATTCCTGTCGACAATGTTTTTGAGGAAAAAGACCGATGGAACAAACAGGCCAATATTCAACTTAAAAAGACTAAATCAGTATGTACATGCACCCAAATTCAGACTACTAAACCATTACCGGATTCCACAAATCCTAAGTCCAAAAGTTTACATGGTGAAATTAGATATCTCACAAGCCTACTATCATGTACCAATAGTAGAGACGCATCGCAGATTCCTATCATTAGTTTACGAGGGGCAAACATACGAGATGACATGTTTACCATTCGGACTAGCAAGCGCCCCATCTGCATTTGCAAAGGTAACAAATTGGCTGGCACATTGGTTCAGACAGAAATTGGACATAAAAGTGGTCGTTTATTTAGACGATTTCTTAATTGTTCATCAAGATCCGAATACCTTAAGACAGCAGACAATATTTGTCATCCACAAATTAGAAGAATTGGGATGGTCAGTAAACAGGAAAAAGTCCATAATAGAACCCTCGCAATGCCTAGAATACTTGGGAGTAACATGGAATACCAACAGAAACCTAAAAATGCTTTCAATAACGAAAACAAAACAATTGGTGTCGCTGATCCACACTTACTTGGAAAGGAAATATTGGAGTTGGCACGAAGCAAAAGTCATCTTGGGAAAATTAAACTTTGCCACGTTTGTAGTGCCACTAGGAAGACTGCATTGCCGACGATTGCAAATAGAATCCAACAAGTTGCCAAAACAAAACCCACACAAGAGGTTTCCAATAACAGAGGAAGGGTTGGAGCAACTAAATTGGTGGTTAGAAAATGCACATCGAAGCACAGCGATTCATCACTCCAATCCAACAATGTTTATAACTACAGATGCCGCAGACTCCGGATGGGGAGCGATAGCGGACAGCCAAAAAATATGGGGACATTGGACCGATTCCCAGCGCCAATGGCACTGCAACCAAAAAGAACTCCGAGCACTATACGAAACCTTGAAGTGCTTGGGAGCAAAATTGCAGGGAAAATCAATAATTTGGCAGACAGACAATCGGACAGCAGCCGCTTATGTAACAAAACAAGGAGGAACAAAGTCCATGAGGCTTCTAGAAACAACGAAGCTAGTCCTCCTCCTATGCGACCGATACAAATGCAACTTGATCGCTCGTTACATTCCAGGTCCATACAACGGGCTCGCCGACAGTCTATCACGGACAAAACTTCTACCAGAGTGGCACCTGAAACCCCATATAACCAGGGAAATCTTTCACCTCTTTGGCACTCCAGAAATAGATCTGTTCGCTTCCAGTCGTTCAGCAGTAGTACGGAAGTATGTGAGCGAAGACGCCTCCGACCAGTTGAGTCAATACACCGATGCGTTCAGCAGGGAATGGCACTACGACCTGGGGTGGATATTTCCCCCGCCAGCTCTTTTACCACGAGTATTCCACCATCTTCAAACATCGACAGGATCTTACCTTCTTGTAGCGCCGAACTGGAGCAAAGCGTTTTGGATGCAGGATCTGAAGAGGCAGGTCACCCAACTACCGTGGGAAATCCCCAACCTTTCGTTCAACCTAGTAGACCTTCAGACGAACCAACCGCCCGCGAGAGTAGAACACCTCAATTTGCAGGTTTGGCAAGTACGGGCTGGGCTAAAGAAATTTTCGACTGGGATGACCACGAAATAGAATTGCTGCAAGCTTCTTGGAGACCATCAACCTTAAGAACCTACCGGCCAGCATGGCGGAGATGGGTCAACTGGGCGTCAGACAAGAATATAAAAATTGATGACCCTCAACCGACAGACCTGGCTAGATTTCTTTGCTATCTCCATGAAGTGGTAAAATTGGCCCCGAAAACTATATTGGTCCATAAATCCGTGGTGGCAACATTTACGAATCCACGAAGAAGTTCATTATTAGGCTCACATCCAATAGTCACTCACGTGCTCAAAGGAATACTCTCCAGAAGACCAGTTGTCAAAAAACCTCTCTCTTGGAAAGTCGACGACTTGGTAGAGTACCTGGAGACTTATAATTTAGACGTAGAAAGTTTATTCGCAGTGTCTCGTCACACGAGTGTACTCCTCCTACTAGCTTCAGGAAGAAGAGTGCACGACCTTACGTTGCTAAGTCTGAAATCGGAATTGTTTCAAGAACAAGACGATCAGTTGATTTTTTGGCCAAAATTCGGATCGAAAACTGATAACACCTTATATAGACAGTCAGGATGGTGTCTTAAATCCAACCCTACAACGCGATTCAATTTGATACACTGGGTAAAACAAGTAATACGATTATCTGAGAATCGCCGTAAATCGAAGGAGATAGAAAGCCTTTTCATAACAACAAGGGGACAAGTTAAAGAAGCGTCTCGAGCCGTGATCGCAGGCTGGATAAAAACTCTTTTTAAAGAAGCTCAAATAACATCTACGCCAGGAAGCATAAGGGCTGGTGTTGCCACGGACAACTGGATACACAAAAATATGGATATAGATGAAGTTTTAAGAAGAGGCAATTGGAGATCCAAGCATACATTTCTCAATCATTACTTCAGAGAAATACGTTCAACGGCTACGACTTCTACAAGAAACAATATCAGTAATTGCTTTTCACCAATTAGTTAATCTTATGATTATATATGTACTAATCGCTGTGTCTTCATGATTGTTGATCTGTAAGAATTTATAGCTAAGGGATAATTTGAAAGAAAATAAAAATACACATAATTTTTGTAAAGTTTACTATGTTTGTTTCACTGTTACTCACCTTTAGTCAAATAATAATTAAAATTCACAGTACGCCTGGCACAGCGCCGGCAGAGGTTAAACACGTCTCATCTGTGGTTCAAGCGAAGGCATGAACACCTAAATAGAACCGTTTTTCCCCCGAAGGGTAAAAAACGGATATTTAGGTTTCTGCCGAAGCTTGAACCACACCTGAAGGCCTTGCCGGCTTTAGGTACTGAATAAATAACAGCCGAGCGCTGTCCAAGTGGCGTCCATTGGTTCCTGTCACACGAGATAGATGGCGCTCCTCACTAGTTTTAGAACGAAAATGACTGAGTTACAAGGGCTATATCTCATCTGTGGTTCAAGCTTCGGCAGAAACCTAAATATCCGTTTTTTACCCTTCGGGGGAAAAACGGTTCTATTGTTAATTCTAAATCGTTTAAAATTATGATTATTATATTTAAGATCATTGAATTTGTTTAATTTTAAGTAAAATTTAAAATAACGGTCAGCCCATGTTGAGGGTATAAAAAGCAATACAATTTGTGAGAGAATTCATTCTGTCGTCGACCGTTGAAGTGAACGGACCTAACTTTTGTTAAAATATTTATAAAATTATAATTCCGATCTCATTTCGAGCTATTTTGTTTTATTGCCACCTGATTCTTATATATATATTAATTGTAGTTAATATAAAACACTTTCTGAAAAGTTGTCCGATCCCCTATTTTAGTAAAAAAGATTTCTCAAATGTTTATGGAACTGAGCAAGGTATCTGCATGTCGTTTAACCGATGGTAAGCGCGATCCGCCGCTAAAAGTAATGAAAAGCCGGGCTCACACCGGCCTATGCATGTCCGCTCCAAAACGCGCAAAATCACGGTTCAAACGCGCGCTCGGTGTGGATGCGTCACGCCCTATCCAAACGACAAAAGCACTTGACGTTACGTAGAAACTAGTAAGTAATCTGTGACGACGAAGCAAACGAAGCAAATCTTAAAACTTGGATCGGCCGGTTTGAACCCAGGTAATGAATATTACCAAATCTTCACTTTTACAAACATTTAGGGGTTCTTTTTTCCTTTCAAATAATGAAAGAAGAAGAAAGGAAAAATATCTATTTATTTGACGACCACAAATTTATACAAAATAAAGAAAACAGAAATTCTATAAGAAAAATAAATATATAAACAGTATACAGAGTGATAGCACCTTCACCGTTGTTATAGTAGGAAAAACATCTCAACTGCAAACAGGGTTTTACTCTAAGTAGGTTTGTCAAAGAAAGATCACTTCGGTCATTGTCCTTATTCATGCGGGGAAAATTGTAGGTAAACAAACAATATTACCTAGAGCGAGTGTGGCTCATCGTGCGACTTCCAATCCGACACACCGAAGTTCGAATCCCGTTAGACCGCAACATACCAACAACTTTTTTAAGCGTGCGGAATTCACACTTGCAAGGACCCACTGCCTACCACCATAACAGCCCGCACTGGGTCAACGGATTATGGTTATGGCCAATACTAATATCTGAGAGAAGGAATACAACCCGGCTGTACCGACCCGAATGTGTAACGCCCTTACCTGGCCTCCTACCCATATGTCCCTCAAGCGCCAATCGTATATCGTGTTGAGCTCAGATTAAGGTGTAGATTCACTGCCACAGTGTCTTATGGTGCAATATATTTTCTCAGTAAGATTATCTTAACTTGTAGTCATCGTGTTTTGGTATAAATGAATGAGATTAATTCGATTTCTTGCCTGAATCGACAATAATTAGACCGTATCTTATTAGTCGCAGTGACGCCATACCTTAATTCGAGGACAACACGATATACGATTGGCGCTTGAGGGACATATGGGTAGGGGGGGTGACCTCCTTATACGCGGTAAATTGAATTCGATATTTTTCTCAGCGCAAAAACAGCAGCAATAAAGGTAGGCTCAACACTGAGCTGCGTGAGCCTAACAGCTCACGCAAGGCAGTCATGCGGGTACCAACATAAATAAATGAAGTGGTAATATACATGCACAAAAACACGCATATTTTCGCATTTAATATCTATATAAGTGTGATACTGATTTTTACTATTCAAAATCATCCTATGATGATTTTTATTATTCATATCACACTTCAATACATATGCAAACTCATTCCTTATTTCTGTAAATAAATACGCCGATAAGCTGTGTGCACCGCCAGTGACCGGCAAGCGCTCTCTGAAGCAAGTGTCCAATCCGTATTCCGTATCGACACACGTATCGTCTTGTCAGTGATAAGAAATATCCTATATATCCTAGTCACATAGCGTGATTATATAGGTATGTAACTATTTTTGTAATGTGTAGTGATAAGTCAGATTCAAAAAGAATAGATTTACATCAATTACACCCTGTTTCCCTTGTTTAATATACATATGTATTCGTATGTGATTGTAGGTAATAGATATTTATTTGCTTCATCTCTTTTTATATTAATTTTTTGGCATAGGCAATGCACGTATATTAATATAATAAAAATTTTAGATTTTTTTTATTATTTATATACTTTTATATAAATTTAGCTTTTTTTATTTATATAAATATTACAACTTTTCATAAATGACTAACACCGTTGATACCATAAACAGGTTATTTTATTGTTTACTGTATGTAGATTATTTTGTTTTTTCTCATGTTTGTCATGTGGGTCGCCGAAGGTCTGAGCTGAAAACCAGCGTTGTGGATTTATCCATAGCATCATGCTGAGCCTTGTACCTTTTCAGGGCACTATGCACGGCAGCGATTCTCGTACACTAGTAATTGTGTTATCTCTTTGCGTGTTATTATTATTGTTGTACCGTGTGTAATGTTTTCTTTCTAATTATTTATTGTGCATAAAAAAGTTCTTTTTTATGTAACTGAATGACGAGATGAGCTGGTCGTTTGCCTGATGGTAAGCAATACACCAAAAATACCATAAAAAGGTTCAATAACAAGGATTGCTATTCTAGGCCATCATATTCTAGCCTTTCGCATATATAAATTTATTATTTAATTATATATACCTGCGTTGGGCTGGTATATGTATATATATATATATATATATATTATAAATAAATTAATATATATATATATATATATATATATATATATTTATTTATTTATTTATTTATTTATAAAATAGCATAAAAACCAAAATGTAATCATATGCAGACTTAAGTATGTGTTCTAAATAACATTCCAAAAGTATGTACGCCTAATTACACCGTAATTGATACCAATAAGGAATACAATCGCTAGAGATCGAGAATACCTATAGTTCAACAATTATTAAAAGGAAGAACAGCTATGTATTTATTTACAGAACCAATTATTAAAATGTATGATCATATCATTAAATTAGATAACGCTTTGTTTTCACACAACAACACGAAATAATTACAATTACAATAATCACATATTATTAAATAATTTAACAGATTGTTATTATTATTAAATTCAATTCAACGTGTGCTTAAACAAAGATTAAATATACCTAATACGAGTATAGAGTATTATCATTCAATATTAAACAGTATCTTTTTAATTGCTTCTGAAAGGGGTACAACTTAGAATTAAAAATATCGATATCGAATCGATATTCGGTATCGATATTTTACTATATAATATCCTACAGTAGGATATTATATAGTTTATGATGATAAATAAAACCCTCAATAAATAATATTTTTCTCAAATAATGTTCTATTCCTAGATAGAGTTTCTAATTTCTCAGAGACAGAAAAATTCATTTATGTTAATTCGATGAATAATGAGGAAAATGCAATTTATCCACTACTTTTGCAACGTGCAATTGCAACTGTGTAGATTGTAGGTCATTGACCTCGCCACTTTGCTTGGAGCTTTTCCAGCTATTACTTTAGTAAAGGCATGAAGACCAATATTCATTTTTGCATATAAATACGCCTAATCTGTACGGGTATATACACACAAAGTCAATTCAAATTCAATTTAAAAGTTCTTTATTTCAATTTTGTCGTCACAGACGCACTTATGAACGTCAATTATTACAATGACTCTACCACCGTATCGGAAAAAGAACCACAAGGTACTCAGAAAAAGTGATGACCCATGGCATGTGAAAGATTTTGGGATATAGTTTATTCAACTTTTTAAAGTTATTTGTTATTTTTATTTTGTTTGTTGTTTTCTAAATGTACCTGTAGGTTTTATGTACGCAGTGAAATGGCGATAGGAGTAGCCGTAGTGATCCACTGTAACCCCGCTGTACAGGCTCAACAGAGACCTAGTGCGGAAAACAGTTCCTAAGGGTACACTATGATACACTATGCTGTTTTATTATTTAGTAAAAGTTATAGTAAGTGTAAGTGTAAGCTAGTAGCAGCTGGATGAGAGTAGGCGGGGATCGTGCTCAATGGCGTGCAATTAGAGAGGCCTATGTCCAGCAGTGGACTGCGATAGGCTGATGATGAAGATGATAATGATAGTAAGTGTTACCTTATACCAAAACTGTTTTGGAAAAAATAAATGAATACCTTAAAAACTTTGGAGAGTGGACTCAAGAAGCTTGGGGGTGGGGTGAGGCCCAGAAAAGGTTTTGAATATTTCTTAAAAAAACTCATATGTTTCGATTTATTTGTGCTCCTATCTGTCCCACATCATTTTTAAACCTTAGAATAGCAGCTAATGTAACCAAATAATTATAATTCAATTAAATTGAGCAATCGAGGTGTGTCAGCTGCAAAATGTCTCTGTTACCATTGTCAAAGGACAATCAGCAAAGTTACAAAAAATAAATTAGAATGGTGGTCGACCAATATAGTAGATACGGTATTTTCACTACGTTCCAGCGAATCCTGAGCCATGCCAACTCTATGGAAGATTGACGCTAGCCCGCCGGCTTGCGCCGTGAATGTGCTAGGAGACATACTGGGGCTCGACTTCGATTATGTCGATGTGGACTTCTTCTCTAAGGAGCACAAGTCACCGGAGTATATGAAGGTAGGCTTATTGAATTATGCGTTTGTTGCAGCCATTTTTTTTCTATCTTTCTTATTATAGTAGTACTTACATAGAAGAAAGATAGCTGAATCATTGGTGCCTGATAGTACCTAACCTGCTTTTAACAATAGCACCATTAGGGTTACTTTAGGACACAATTGTAAATAGAATTGTGACAAAAATAAATAATCATGGACTTATTAAGAGAAAAAAGAGCATAGCTGATGTAAAAATAAGGAAACACCCAGAAAAAATAAGGAGTGACGAAAACGGCACGGACGTCTGGTCTGTGGACAGGTACAGTAGACAGGGGTTTTAGCCAGTAGGTGGCTTAGGCCAAGTCTGGGTAGTGCCAGACTAGGCCTAAGCCAAGGCGGCCGGGCCGGGCCGGGTAGTCCCGCCCCCCCTTTCCGGGATTCCGTGAGATTTCCTCCGTCTGGACAAAACAAAAAAACAACAGCACAATCAGTACCATCGTCTAAAGGAATCGGTAGGTTTGTTTTGCCCAACCCACGTATGTACATATTAGATACTGAGCCCTAATCAGCCCCCGTACCTATATGTCCCTCAAGCGCCAATCGTACCTATATCGTGTTGAGCTCAGTTTAGGGTATAGATTCACTTCACTTCACGCGATTACTCCGCCCCATTAATTTATAAACTGATTTGGAAAATTCTTTTTGCTTTGGATTCAGTATAGCGACAAGGCGCTCCTATATAGATTTCATCGACATTCGACCGTGGTATTCGAAGATACATCGGAATTGAAGTCGGTTTCTTTTGTTAAACATTTAATTTTTAGAAAAAAAAACAAAAACTGACTTCAATGTATCTTCGAAGTCCAAGGACACATATCGATGATGATCGATGAATTTATATGGGACCACTTCTTAGCTATACTGAACGCAACGCAAAAAGTATTTTCCAAATCGGTTCATAAATGACGGAGTTCTGAGGTAACAAACATAAAAAATAAAAATACAATCGAACAGAGAACCTTCTCCTTTTTGAAGTCGGTTAAAAATGAATCATTGCTATGTACTGATATATATTTATACCTATGTATGTTTTTTGTTTCCAGATCAACCCCGTAGGCACTGTACCCCTTGTAAAAGATGGAGATTTCATTCTATCCGACAGGTTTGTGTTTTTACTAGATATAAGCTTTTAGTGGAAAAATATTTTTTCAAGACAAGCTTTTAACAAATTCGTAATCGGAACTGCAAGCAGATTAAAATGAGCCCAAACACTAGTAGTTTACGATTATCCGTCAAGGAGTTCCATTGCCCACCTTCCGTCTCCATCATCAGATCAGCTGCCTGTCCCCATGATATTGCATTGTCATCGGACGTTGACAAGTATGCATCAAATCCGTAGGATAAGAGGAAGTGGTTCTGATTCAGCTTGCAAGATTCCACCCGGACAAACATACATACAGTGCAAGTTAAATAAATACTTGTAATATGGCAGCCTCTTTGTACTCTTAGATCATATCTCATAGATACGCCACGGAAGCTGCGGGTTCGATTCCCTACGGCTAAGGTACAAATGTTGGCGTAAGAAAAACAAAACGCAAGCATTTGTTTCGTGTCTGTTTGTTGTGGGACCATGATCTTCGTAGTTCTTGTTTCCCTAGATATAGGAAATCCTAGTTAGGGACCTGCCCCCCTACCCATATGTCCCTCAAGCGCCAATCGTATATCGTGTTGAGATCGCAGGATCTGCATATTTGATCGTTGGACGCTATTTATTTATTTTAAGCATTTTGTTATTTACCTTCTCTTGTTCTTAGTTGTCTGGAAGAGATCGCTATAAGCGATAAGACCGCCCATTGTAACACTTTAGGTTTAAGTATTGTTTTGTAATTATTTTATGTTGTTGTGTGACAATAAAGCGTTATCTAATCTAATCTAATCTTCTCTCAAACTCTTACGCCTGCTTTTTTTGTGGGGGAAATGCCTTTGCCCTACTGCCACGGGGGTGGCCACGGCAGGGACACGGGCCTTCTCTCATAGAGAGAGTATGAGCCGTAATGTGGATGTCACATGTCCTTGAATTTTTGTAATTAATTCTAGGACATGCCGGTTTCCTCACGATGTTTTCCTTCACCGTTTTTAGAGCGTGTGTAAAATCCGCATATAACTTAAGAAAGTCAGTGATGCGGGGCCAGCGGGATTCGAACTCGGGTGCGTCGGATCGCAAGAGCCACACTCGTCCAAAAGAAAAACCTTATTAGCCACTTGGTGTGGTGTTAAACGATGATGCGGTCTCAACTCAAATTATATTTCTAGTCACGCAATGCTAAAATATCTTCTGGAGAAGTACGGCACAGCTGAGCAGAAGGAATCTCTTTACCCTAAGGACCTGGAGACCAGAGCCATCATAGACCAGGCCATGTTCTACGATACTGGCGTCTACTTCGTCAGGCTGAAGGTCGTTGTTGTAAGTACAAGAGTTTGTACACTAACACCCGTATTCTCAAACTAGCTTTTTTCCTTCGTCCGCGTTAACGACAGCCCTATTCGTCATCATCATCTTAGCAAGACCTCCTCAGTATATGAGCGCGTACTACGAAGAGGTCAAGTTGTGCTTCGTAGTCACGCAACCAATTTTGATATAACATACCCTATCTAAGTTGGGACTAATGCTACCAAACCCTGAAAACCACATTGAAATCCGTTCAGTAGTTGCCGAGTACAAACATACAAACAAACAGAAATTCTAAAAACCGTGGATTCGTGTTCAGTACTCTCTAAATAATCAGTACCAGGTGGCCTAAAAAGGCCACTTTAAACGAATCATAATATGATTTACTTTAGAAATCGCAAAATGGTCACTAGCTACGAATTCATAATAATTTATTATTCATTTCATTTACATAATTCATAACAATTTATTATGGATTCGTAGCTAGTGACCTGTTTCATTCCTTTTTCATTGTTCATTTTGCGATTTCTAAAGTGAATCATATTATGATTTGTTTAAAGTGGCCATTTTAGACCTGCTGTTAGTTTATCAAAAATATATTCAATGTAATTGAAGAGAGTAATTGAGAGATTGGAATCTTTGCAAAAAAAAATCATCAAATACTTAAGCTTTAAAGATCATCAAATTTTTGAGTCTTATAACGAAGCATGCAAGCACTATGGTCTTGATTCATTAGAGCATCGACGGAGGCAATATGATGTCCTGTTGTTACATGATATTTTGTCCGGTAACATAGATTGTCCTGAACTCCTAGCTAATGTTTCGCTGCTGGCACCTGCATATCGCACAAGGCAGGTAAGTACAAATTATGCGCAGAATTCAGTTCTGTGTCGAGCAGCACAAACTTATAATAAGTATTACTCGGATCTTGATCTCTTTCATTTATCTAAAAGCTCTCTCAAAAGGATAAAGGAAACATAGCAAAAATTAAATTATACAATTGAAAAGTTAGTTAACCATTCTCACTCACACACGCATACACCTGTTCACAAACACATCCACACACGGAGCCACGCAATAATAATCAATAATAATAATAAGTTTACATACATAATTGTTAAATATTTTTTATTTGTTTAATTTGTTTTTATTTGTTAAATTACATTTTATACATTTATACGTAAGTACATCATTATAGAGATGTCTCAACTTTTGTTTACAACTATATTTAAAATAATAATACAAATATCTATTCTGTATACTTAACTCACAATGAAGGATATGTAAACATACTATTGTATTATGTAATCAAGCTAGTATTAACTTAAGTACATTAGTTGTGTAATCCTATTTTGGCCTTATAAACAAGAAATATTGTATTGATATAAATTAGCTAAGACGCTGTTTGGATTGCTAAAATAAATAAAATAAAAATAAAAAAGTAAAGAATTGGCTCATCAGTTCTATTTTATAATAGTATATCACTATCATCACTATCACTACATAGTATAAAACAAAGTCGCTTTCTCTGTCCCTATATCCCTATGTATGCTTAAATCTTTAAAAGTACGCAACGGATTTTGATGCGGTTTTTTTAATAGATAGTGATTGAAGAGGAAGGTTTATATGTATAATAACCGTGCGAAGCCGGGGCGGGTCGCTAGTTATTATATAAATAGAGAACACTCGGCTAAGTCAACAACCACCAATCAGAAGATCAGAACTCCACAGGAAACGCATGCGTACAGACGTTCTGATTGGTCGCTTTATGTACCTTACCTAGAACTAATGGTGGAACCTAAACCTACATAGTATTCTCAACGCTTATTTTTAAACGACTTCAAAAAAGGAGGAGGTTCTCCATTTGATTGTATGTTTTTTATGTTTGTTATCTCAGAACTCCGTCATTTATAAACCGATTTAGAAAATTATTTTTGCGTTGGGTTCAGTATAGCTACGAAGTGGTCCCATATAAATTTCATCGATGTGACCTTGGACTTCGAAGATACATTGAAGTCGGTTTTTTTTTGGTATAATGTATACTTGTTTAGAATTTAAATTTGATAGAATTAATTAATTAAGTCCTTAGATACTACTTGAACATAAACTATCCTATATGAGGAATCCTTGAGATTTTGGAAATTATAGTTTCAACGATACGATTTGAGTAAGAGCTAAGATTTGCATTTATTGGATTTAGAATTCAAGACTGAGTGCGTTTTGTTGTTGAAGACCCGGGGGGAGTTATTTGCGAAGGATTATGTAATAATCCAATTCCATTTTGTGTGAAAACCATTCCGGTTTCTTTACAAGTAATTAGGTTCTATCCAGAGGTTATCATTCATTACAGCCTACGGAAACGCTCTTTTGTTGGAGAAGCGACAAGATATGGAATGGACTACCGGCCGAGGTTTTACCGCGGAGCTATAATATGGGGCACTTTAAAAGAAGGGTTAAAAGTGTCCTTAAAGGTAGGCAACGCACCAGTAATGCCCCGAGTGTTGCAGGTGTCCAAAGGCGACGGTAACCGCTTACCATCCAGGCGGGCCGTCTGCTTGTTTGTCTATTAATTATATAAAAAAAAGCATCTTCCTCGACTGGAGGGAGCTAAGCTGGAACGAACGGGATTTCTCCCGCTTAGATAGGACGATATGTTATGGCATAATTTTTATTTGCCAGCTCCCAGCAGTATTCGAAGGCCAACCGGGCCTCACGCCCCGTTGCCGTGCGGACATTGAAGAGGCGTACGCGGTAGTGGAAGCCTTCCTCGGCAACAAACCATTCATAGCAGGCGACCACTTCACTCTGGCTGACTTGTCGCTTGGAGTCACCACTGCTTCAATGACGACAGCGATCGTTGGATTGGACAAGACAAAGTAAGTTTTTACTCGTGGTAGGTTTCTCGTATGCGAGAGGCCTACTGGGTGGGTACCACCGCTTTGCCAATTATTCAGCCGCCAAGCAGTAGTGCGCAAGCATTACTGTCACCCAGAACTTTTAACACCATAAAAATCACTGCGTAGCACTGCATTGCGCTCTTCACTCCGAGACATCAGATATTAAGTCTCATACCCAGTAATTTCGCTGGTTACAATGCCCTTGAAACCGGAACACAGCCTGCGCCTGTCTGTGCTCTGTTTCTTTCAAAAAGGGGCACTACTATTTTTTTGTTTAACTGATTAGCGAGACTAACAGGTCGTTCGCCTGATAGTAAGCAACACGCCTGCCCATAGCAGTTGCAGCACCACCAAGAACTTTGTTTTGCGAAATCCTGCGCGGCACTGCACTGCGCTCGTCATCCTGAGACAATTAGCTTGTCAAATAATGCCCTGTAATTTCGCTGGTTTCAATGCAAAGTAATATTGTAGTAAGTTTTTTTTTTTACGCTTAATAGATCTATGTTTGGCCACTATCTCGCCTGATGTGAAGCGATGATGTGGCCTAAGATGGAGCACATAGATCTAGAGAGAGACGGCAGTTGAGCGGCTGCTCAGACCCGTCTCCCCGATGGTACACCGAACATCATCCTGAAACACGACTAGGTCGCTTGACGGCATGGCTTTGTTCGGTGGGTGGTATTACAACCACGGCCAGAGCCTACCACTCCAAAGCGCGTAAGCGGGTTTCATCACGATGTTTTCCTTCACCGTTTTAGAGCGAGCGTACAAAATCTGCACTTAACTATAAGTCATTGGTGCAGGGCCGAGTCGGGATTCGAACCCAGGTGCGTCGGATTGAAAGGCGCACGAGTTCCCGCTGAGCCACACTCACTCTATTGGTAGGTAGATATAGATAACTGCAGACATTAGTGATGGTGTAGGTACATAGTGCACTTATGAACTACATTACATTACACTTAAATTTTCAAGTAGTAGCAGTAGGTATGCATTATCATGTCATAATAATGACTCCATATTTTGCTCTACCTACGAACATGCAATCATGGACCAAATAAGATGCTATCTAATAAGGTTTTTCGGAAAGAAAAAGTTTGACAACCGGCTGGGACTTGAACCCGCATCCAATCTTCCCTCAGCGCGGGAAACGCTCTACCAAAGCTACTAACTATCTGAGCTACGGTGTTCACCAACTCGAGTGTCGGATTTTTCTTCCGTTATTTAACCGTCTTATGGGTGACGTGTACGCCATCTATTGATATTGGAGTGAACCTTTTTCTCAACGAGCAAGATCGATGCCGCTATTTACTTTTTCAAGGCTTTTCTTTCGGAAAAACCTTGTTTGAGGTTTTTGCTAGGCATTCGTTAATGATTCCTATAAATATAATAATATTTTTATCATATTTGTTGTTCGTTCTATCGTTTGATAATTTCTAT
This sequence comes from Petrophora chlorosata, assembly GCA_951640565.1. NCBI lineage: Eukaryota > Metazoa > Arthropoda > Insecta > Lepidoptera > Geometridae > Petrophora > Petrophora chlorosata. The sequence continues at coordinate 3,038,075 of OX621194.1, read as the reverse complement.
AGATTCTGTCTCAAGAATTTAACGTGATGGACTTTTATTACCAACTGTGATCCACTATTTAGAGGGTAGGTGCTGAACACCACATTTTTTAGCATTTTTGTCTGTTTGTTTGTTTGTTTGTATGTTTGTTATCTACTAATCTGAAACTGTTAAACGGATTTTAACGCGGTTTTCCGGGATTTGGTAGCATTAAGCCCAACTTACAAGTCTCGGGAAAACACTAGTGCCTATATAAATACCTTTATACGTGTCTTGTCATACCTTACCTTTTTCTTCGAAAAATCATTGTTTTACAAAAAATAATAAATAAATATGACCAACGAACACATACATAGATCCTGGCCCCTAATTAGGACTCCCTGCATATGTGTCGATGTTTTAGTTATCTTATTTTGTCCATTCAGATTCCCTCGCACTGCGGCGTGGCTCGATCGCCTGTACAGTATTCCAGCTTTCAAGAAATACACCGGCCCTGCCTTCGAACTCCTCAAGAAAATCCTAACAAGCGCCTGGGAGAAGAACAGCCAGAAATAGAAATGAATTATATTTATTTAGTTTATAATAGTAAGCTCATAGCTATATCTATTGAACGGATAAAAAAGTCGAACGCCGCGCCAATAAATTCAAAAGTGAAGAACTCAAGTTGTTTTTATTTAATTTCATTTTCATTTCATTTAATTCACTCAAGCTATAAATAAATGTAATAAATTTATTTATTTCAGGCAATAATACAGTTAACAAATTTAAAGTAACTACCATGACCAGAGGCCCATGACATATATACCTACTACATAGACTAACATATATACAAACTAGCAGCCTGCCCCGGCTTCGCACGGGTATATAAAAAAAATTAAAAATTATAATACACACACATCGCCCCTCCAGTGCGGCCCGTACCCCAGTGACGCCTACACTCACTACACTGCATAAGGTGCTGCCTAGCTAGCCGAGCATGGTGAGCGGCTACCACGCAACTTTTTTCTAATACTTACCTACATTTTTAAACTCGTGATATCTTTCGAATGGAAGGTCCGAATTAAATAATTCAAAAAGTTATATAAAGATATTGAAGCAGTTTTGAATATGAAGTAATTTCTTTCGATAAAGATTTTTTATTATTATTATAATAATAAGATTAATACCAAGATACAAAATATTTTTTTTTTTTTAAAAGTTAAACCGACTTCAAAACCACAAATAGGCACTCTTGGCATTTTTAGGCATTTTTAGTGCAAAACAAGTTTTAATTAAATTAATTTAAAAAGTTTTTAAAGACAAGCTTTTATGATCTAGCAGCCACATCATGACGAAGTTTAAAACGGGCTATCACAATTAAATGCAAGTACAAAAAAAAATTTTCATGTCTGTCCTATTCTCTGTTGAGGAGTTCCCTCGCTGGAAGTCAATCCTGGGTGTATCAGCCATGTCATGATGGAATTTAGAACAGGCTATTATGGTTAAATCCATTTACAAAATGTTGTGTCTGTACTATTCACCGTTGAGGAGTTCCCTCACCGGAAGTCAACCCTGGGTGAAGCAGGTGAAGAACTCGAATACAAACCTCCACCTTTAGAAAGTCGATTACAAAAAAAACAAAAACCGACTTAAAGATTAAAATTATATTTTTTGTTTTTGCTAGTTATTTCAAAAAGTGCTGAATGAATTTCGATAAAATTTATATGGGACCACCTCTGAAGTATGACCTACCAATCAAAAAAAGAATCATCGAAATCAATTCATTAAAAAAAAACATACCGTCGAATTGTAAACCTCCTCCTTTTTTAAGTCGGTTAATAAAGAGCCTTTTCTAGCGGTGGCATTTCAATTAAAATTTTAAAATAAAAGAACACTTTTTGTGGCATAACTATAATAGTTAGGCATATGCAGTCGCGACACGTTTTGTTAATAATGATGTGTTCTGCAAAGTCGTAGTACATTATTTTATTCTATCATCAATAGTTTTCGCAGCGCACGTGATGTAAATAATTTTTTAGGTATTTTTTTACACCTTGGGTTACATTATTGGAGTTTTAATAAGGATCTTTAATTTTTTTGAAAATATAATATAGCCTATGTCACCCGGGGATAGTGTAGCTTCCTAACAGTGAAAGAATTATTCAAATCGGTTCAGTAGTTTCGGAGCCTATTCAATGTAAACAAACAATCAAATCTTTCCTCTTTATAATATTAGTTAAGATTATAAAACACTAGGATGCAGTATGTTGTAGTATGGTGCAGTATGTAGTATGCATTTCGGTTTAGCCTCTCTGTAGCGCCGGAACACTATTCCCTCGGGCCAAAACTCGGGTACCAGGAACTCCTTATATTTTGCAGGAAGCCGGAGCACGTAGGACTTGACATTCGTCGGCCTCGTTGACTCCAGGCTCGACAGCTATGCCGCCGCCGCCGGTCCGCTCCTTCGTACACAAGTCTCACGCACACATTTAAACAAGTACATCGTCATCTAGATATTGTATCTCGATGACGATGTAATGCCGTCGGCCGTTACATCAGCTTGACATCGGCCCTCCGTCCACTCACTCCGTCTCCTAATAAAATCGGATCCTAATAAATGACGGAGTTCTGAAGTACAAACATAAAAAAACTATCAAATTGAAAACCTCCTTTTTTTAAGTCGGTTAAAAATAAAAGCCGCAGCCACCTCTCTTCGATCGGCTAACAAAAAACGGGCGAATCCTTGAAGATGTACTTTACCTACTTACTAATTCAAGATAAGTACGGAAGTAGATCACATTATCACTGTCTGAATTTATTGTAGTAATAGTTGTTGAATACGTATTTATAACATGAGTTACGTTCGTGATGGATTACTGCGTTCACACGATTCACAATACCTTCAAACTTTAGTACTTTGTGCAAAAAGATCTTTGATCTTCGTTATGTATTATTAAAATTTTAAATATTATACAGTTCTATTATAATTATAATATTCATGCAACTTTACCTAAGTCGTTATCGTTATCTAATTTATCTAATCTAATCTAATAAACCACTACAAGTGGGCAACGTTCCCAAAATGCTGGAAGCATTGCCACGTTGAATGGCAAAGCTTATCTTTTGGCCAAAATATAGGAAATATTAACCGAGCTGTGCTCCCCACCACTGTGTGTGTGGCATAGCTGTCGACCGGCTCACCACGGCCTGTCGTGCATAAAAAGTGCGGGAAGACTTCCCCGCCACGTCAGCCTTAACGATGTAATTCATCGGGCTTTTACCACCGCCAACTACGCGGCTGTACTGGAACCGCAAGGTCTCGTACGTGACGATGGTAAAAGACCTGATGGAATGACACTCATTATCCTCTTATCATTATTCTCTTAGGGAATAAATGCATGTGTTTTCGATTTTGAAATTACTTTTTATGATAGATTACTCCTGTAACATGTAGTTAATTGCTTAGTTTTTTTTTATTTCAATGTTTCTTTTACTTCTTTTTTTTAAACTCGAAACGTAATCGCAAAACGCTTGAGTACGTGCAATCACATGTTGACGTCACGCGGCTCGCTGCATATCATCATCGTCATCATCAGCCCATCGCGTTCCCACTGCTGGGACACGGGCCTTCTCTCATAGAGAGAGGATGGGCCAGGATCGCTGCATATGTATTCTGTGATATTAGTCAATTTTTGACATAGAGCCCGCTTTATTGGTAGCATAGACAGACCAATGAGGAGATCCTATATATGTAGGTTCCTACATTTTGACGTCACACGCAAAGGGCGCGTTTATGTTGATTTAAATTGATTGAAATTTTCTTTCATTTCTATTTTATTGACAATTGATGCCGGAAAATTTTGACACCTTTTCTTATTAATGGTTATCAAAGATAAATCGATTTATGCAATAAAATAATCAATTTTTAGAAAAAAACAAAAACCGTCTTCAATGTATCTTCGAAGTCCAAGGTCAAATAACGATGAAATTTATATGGGACCATTTCGTAGCAATACCAAGCTATACTGAACCCAACGCAATAAGAATTTTCCAAATCGATTAATAAATGACGGAGTTCTGAGGTAACAAACTAAAAAAAATATATAAAAGAAAAATACAATCGAACAGAGAACCTTCCCCCTTTTGAAATCGGTTAAAAATACATGCATATTCCCTATTGATCCTATTTCCCTCTCGCCTCGTCACGCCTCGCCTCGCCGGTGAAAAAACACCTTTAAAAAAAGTAAATTTGATTTCAAGGCTATTCTGCAGAACAAGTCTGAGATTGCATTTGCGTAGATTCTAACACAAATAATATATAAGTAAACATATACATACCTATTGTATCGTGTGTAGGTATCGACCACCAGTGTTTAGTATTTTATGTTTGCACTTTGTATTATCTACTAATATTATAAATGCGAAAGTTTGTATGTTAGTCTGTGTGTTTGTTACTTCTTCACGATGTAGGCTCAGCGAATGGAATAGGAGCATAAAACCAGTTATATCGTCATTGTTTACCCAGGATTAAATCATAAGCTATTTTTTATCCCGGGAAACCGCGGGTGAAACCGCGGGGCGCAGCTAGTAGCTTAATAATAGTATGGTCATTTTGGTTTATTAATTTATCTGCGGACAGAAAAAATTACACACTTTCGAATGCATCCGATAAATTTTATACTAAGTATTCTGTCAGCGAAGCCATGTAGTACCAATAACCAATAACTATATCCAGACGATGATTATATTTAGACGACTAGTTTTTTCGCGCGACTTCGTCTGCGTAGGCGACAGAAAAAAACAATCACAGTCGTCTTTTTTCCAAGACCATTTTAGCAAGACCTCCTAAGTCTTTTTTCATTTCTTTTTTTCCCATCGATCACATACATAGATCCTGGTATAACTGGGATTCTCTGTATCTAGGGAACCAGGAGCTATGAGGACCATGGTCCTATAACACCCAGACACGAAAAAATGCTTATGCAATCCTAAGTGGGGATGAGAGCGAGTATATCATATACTACAAAGAAATTAGGAATTTATTTTAGAAATTAGAAATTGATTTATTACCAAACTGTACATACACATATAACTTATAATTAGAAAAAAGAGATGAAACTGTGTCTTCGTAGTCACCTACCCTATTTATCTAAATTGAGACTTGTGCTACCAAACAATGAAAACCACATTAAAATCTCTTAAGCAATTTTCAGTTCTGTTGGTTCATTATTTATGTCATGTAACATCTTCGTACACAGTTTTTATGCAATAAAATTTATTCTATTCTACTCTATTCAAGTCTAGGTAACTAACACAAAGAAACACACAAAAATTCTTAAAACTGTGGATTTATTTCCGTCCGCCAACTGAACCAAAGAATACTATTACATACTGAACGTCCGTTGGCGATCAGTTGATTCAAGTCGGTCTTTCAAAAATATATTTAATGCGCGGAATTAACTTAGTAACAGGTTTATAAAAGTATAGATAGAAGATAAATAAATGAACTTGCACACGCTTATGTTTCTCGTACGATCAATTTAGATAAAATAATATTGGAGTTATGTAAATGAACACGCTGATAAGTCGCCGGACCGCCCGCGCCAGTGAGTGCCAAACGCTCTCTGAAACAAGTGCTCTTGGTACCAACACACGTGGCCTTCGGTAAGTGAACCAAAATTTAGTACTTATTGTGAATTTGTGACCCAGTATTTAGTATTGTGAACTGATCAAACTTATTACACCCCTCCTTTTCCTTTACCTTTTTTTATTAGGTGTCACACCTAATAAAAAAGGTAAAGGAAAAGGAGGGGTGTAATAAGTTTGATCACTATTATTATTACCGATTTGGATGCGGTCTTTTTTATTTGAAAGCAGGTTTTCTAGCGGTGGTTCTTAGATGTTTTATCAAAATCAGTCCAGCCGCTTTTTATTTCGGGGGTTTTTTTAATTTTTTTCGCTTTATATGCCTATGTTTGGCCACTATCTCGCCTGATGTGAATCGATGATGTCGCCTAAGATGGAGCACATAGATCTAGAGAGAGATGGCAGTTGAGCGGCTGCTCAGACCCGTCTCCCCAGAGGTTCACCGAACATCATCCCGAAACACGACTAGGTCGCTTGACGGCAGGGCTTTGTTCGGTGGGTGGTATAACCACCTAACTAACCACGGCCAGAGCCTACCACTCCAAAGCGCGTAAGCGTGTATTTAACTGAAATTAGCTTGTTATAATGATATAAAAGATACAAAAGTGGTTAGGAATTAAAATTATTTCGATTTCGGTGGGTGGGGTGTGAGCACAGATATGAAAGGGAGGTCTCTATGGGTTCATTCCTGAAATTCACTGCGCGTTTCTCCATCAGAACGAAATGCTAGATTTAACGTGAGAAAGTCAGGGCACATAGCCTGCTATATTTTGAATTGAGACAAAATAAACTTAAGACGTTTTTATCTTTTATTACATAAATATATAATATGCTTGGGACCATAGAATTAGAACGCGTTCTAATTCTATGATTGGGACCTTTCCAGCAACTCTTGAACCATGCCTACACTGTGGAAGATGGACGCTAGCGGTCCGGTGTGCGCCGTGAAGGTGCTCGGAGATATCCTGGGCATTCAGTTTGATGGCATCGATGTGGACGTCCTAGCAAGGGAGCACAAGAAGCCAGAGTTTATGAAGGTAGGTCTTCAGCAGATGTCGTATCTTTAGTTCAATGTAAGAAACTAAACAAAACATAGGATGAGTTTTTGAATACCATGGCAACTACCCTAACCGTTACAAATAGAATATTTTTAAGATAAGATAAGATCCATCTAGATTTTTCCAAGCAAATTAAACGAAAGAGCAGAATTCTTGAAAAAATAATCTTAAATGTTTGATATTTGTTTCTTTTTCAGCGGAAATGTTTCTTATCTACTATTAAAGAACAAAACGTTATTTGGACACATTTTTCTAAAGTTGATGAAAACTTGAATCGATATTTTAATTTTCATACAAATCGCCCAAAAATCAATAAAAATATATACTATTTTATAGAGAAACAAGATTGTTGATAATATGTATACATTTGGCGTAATTCTATAAAACATGTTTTATCAAGGTCAAACGAACAAAATATATAAATTAATGGTAAAACATTGAATGAATGTACGGTATGAGCATACATTATTGTGCACAGAAAAAAAGCGTACGGCTTATTATGAAAATAAGAAAACAATGTGCATGACTGCAGCAGACAAAAAAATATATATCGTGTTCTATGTTATGAAACTTTCCAGCAACTCTTGAAGCAAAGCAAGTACGTAGATGTTCTTACAGTTTTTTTTTTTAAGGCAAGCAACACTGTCACAAAATGGTATAGGACATATAAAGGTATATATAAGTAAGGCAATACTATACAAGTAAGACTATACAAGTAAGACAATTAATTAGATCACCATAGTTAAACAAAAAGGACTAAGATGTGAATAAAAACAATTTTTCACACAATTTTGTTGACATCAAGTTCAAATTGAAGTTGCTGCCTTTTTTGCGGATTTATATCATTACTGTGAATATAATAAGATGCGGCTATTTCTGCCCATAATTGATCGTTTATTTTTTTGTTCCAGATCAATCCAGTAGGCGCTCTTCCAGTGCTGAAAGATGGAGACTTCATTCTGAGCGACAGGTTTGTACTTATATGGGTATAAGAAAACAAAAATATCTTCAAGATCCTCAGTTCCATTTTCATAATAGTAGGTACTAGCGTTTCCTGCAACTTCGTACGCGTCGATGACAGAGGAAGCTCATTGGTGTCTTTGGTGATCATTGGGCGTAGTACTTATTTATTTTATTTATTCCAAGACTGTTTTAGCAAGACCTCCGCAGTATATGAGACTGCATACTAAGAAGAGGTCAAGATGTATCTTCTTTAAAATTATCCATCACAAAATATCACAGTAATTTTATTTTGTTTCCCAGTCACGCAATCCTAAAATACCTTCTTGAAAAGTACGGCACAGCTGAACAAAAAGAATCTCTATACCCTAAAGATCTGGAGACGAGAGCCATCATAGACCAGGCTATGTTTTTCGACACAGGCGTCTTATTCATCAGGCTGAAGCTTGTGGCTGTAAGTACAATTTTCACTATAACAAACTAATAAGACCTGATCATCGTCATCATCAACATTTTGCCGCCAAGTGTGCCTGCCGCCCTTCCGTTACGTTCCTTCCGTTCCTTCCGTCTCCACTTCCTTCTTGCTTTTCTTTTATCTATATAAATTGTAGTCAGACGTGAAAGCAAGCAAAAAAATTGCCGTTCAAAAGGAACGTAGGAAAACCTGCGAGACGTGCAGACATAATATCGAAGATGTCGAAACTCTTAAAGTCTTGATAGATAGGTGGTAGGTTTCTCGTATGCGAGAGGCCGTCTGGGTAGGTAGGTAATAGGGCTTTCAATATCCGGATCGCAGGATTGAATTTGAACGCCCTAGTACCTGCTAGGGCAGAAAAAGCTCTGAAATAGTGCAATACCGGGATCTCGGTATTCCGGTATTGAAAGCCTTAGTAGGTACACCTTTTGCCAGTTATTCTGCCCCCAAGCATTAGTGCGCAAGCATTGCGGTGTTCCGATATGAAGGGCATAGTAGCCAGCGAAATTACTGGGCATTATGAGACTATTGTCTCAAGGTGACGAGCGCAGTGCAGTGCCGCGCTGTTATGGGCAAGCGTTTTGCTTACCATCGGGTTAAGGTTTTCTAGAAGGGTTAAGATTTAAACATAAATTAGTACCTACTGCCTCCATCAAAACTAAAAATGCACAAAATTTTGAATCAGTTTTTTTATGAATAGTATTCAAGAATCGATTCATCCATTAAAAAAAATCGTGCATATTCCCTATTCTGTCAAAACTTTATACCGCAACTCTATTTAACAGCTACCAGCGGTATATGAAGACGAAACCGAGCTGACACCGAGGCTGCGGACGGAAATAGAAGAGGCGTACGCCGTGATCGAAGCCTACCTCGGCGATAAGCTGTTCATAGCCGCTGACCACTTCACTCTGGCTGACCTGTCCCTCGGAGCTACCACTGTTTCGATGTCCACGTCGATTCATCAACTGGACAAGACGAAGTAAGTTTAATGTCCGAAATTTAAAATTGTAATTCGAATTGTGATAAAATTAATAACAAAAAAAAAATAGACTTAGAGAAAAAAAGTGCACAGCTGATGTACGCCCAGAGAACAATCGAATTTTAGTAAAATTTAGAAATCCCTCGGCACAAAAAGCCTGAAAAAGGAAAAAACGGCTGAACCGATTTTGATAAAAACATATCTAAGAACCACTGTTAGAAAACCTGCTTTCAAATATAAAAACTACCGGATCCAAATCGATTCACTCGTTTAAGAGCTACGGTGCCACAGGCACACGTAGTGGTCAAACTTATAACACCCCTCCTTTTTGCGTCGGCGGTCAAAAAATAAGAAGTGACGGAAGCGACACGGACGTCGGACGTCTGGTCTGTGGACAGGCAGAGCAGACGGGAGTTGTAAGCAGTAGGTGGCTCAAGCCAAAAGAAAAACAATGTCCGTATGTAGGTTGTGAAAGATACGTAATTACGTACTTATATCCAGCGGTAAACTTTTAAACTTAATAAAGAATGATGATGCCACACGACCACACGAGAGAAGAAGAAGGCTTCTTCTCTCGTGTGGTAGCCAACTCCGATGTCGAAGTTTATGGATCGCCCAAAGGTCCCCGACATGGTCTAAAAACCACTAAACAACCGGGACCAACAGCGTACACTTAAAAGCACGGCGCTCAAATCAGCTTTACATACCATACAAACTGTCACCTATCCAGTTGTAACCGCTGCCAACGCTACAAATTAAGCGCTTCGCGTAAAGGAAGATTCACACATGCACGCGAGAGCCTCCGAAACGGAACCTTCAGCCTTAACTTTTATACCTACAATACAATACAATTACACTTTATTGCATACCACAAACATTAGCAAAATATAAATCTTAACTAGGGTAATACAATTGGCGGTCTTATGGCATAAAGCAATCTCTTACAGACAACCTTTAGATGGATTGGACAAATGTCAAAAGAATAGACGGTGGTGTACTATAACTACGCATGTGATGTGATGTGATCCATTTATAAAAGTGAGCTATGTAGTAAGTAGGTAATATATATAAACCTATAAAAAAATTGTGACTTTCAGATTCCCTCGAACCGTTGCTTGGCTCGATCGCCTGAACAAAGAAATCCCAGCATTCAAGAAATACATCGGTCCTGGCGCTCTTTTACTAAAGAAAATCCTCGATAACGCCTGGGAGAAAAACAAGCAGAAACAGCAATAAACATCCTTAAATACATATAAGTGCGTGGTGTTTTATTGCATAGGTATAGAAATTGAAGAATTTATCCCAATTTAAAACAGAATGCGAGGGTATTCTATGGAACATAGGATAATGTTCATACTTATACCAGGCCTAGCGCACTCCGCACTGTAGGTACGAAGATACAAGTACATAGCCGGACACCGACGGCGCCGGCGGGTCGCGCGTCGTTACACGTGCCGTGTCAGAAGAGATAAGAGCTATGCGATAGAAAGAGAGGCGCTCTGTAGGTTAATATGACTGGTAGGTATGCAGCGCTACGCGAGCTGAATTGAATTTTATTACGTCATAACAAGAGTCGCTATTTGTTTAAATTTATTTGCGGAGTGATGCTTCTGTTCCTTTACTATTCTGTGGTCATAGCAAAAGTCGCTATTTGTTTAAATTTCTTTGCGGAGTGATGCTTCTGTCCCTTAGTATTCTGTGCTTATACACACAATTTTAATGTATGCGAGGGACAGGAATTGCGATATAACCATGTCCCACGCGTACGAAGTCGCGGACAGCATCATGGCAAAGAAATACCAATTACGTATGGGAACAATTCGCCGAGTGACTCGCCGAATTTTATTGTTCGAATGCGAATAAGACGCGTTTACATATTCGTCTATATTTATTCAAAATGGATCTTCGTAGCGTGGACGTGCGTTTCGTTGCTATAACTTTGTGTGTAGGTACATATTTAATTAGAAGAACAACAATGGCCCGTGAAGAAGTTCGCGGGTCAAATGACCCCGAAGATCAGATACTCTATGAATATGAACTGAATAATGACGACGACCTACTTGACGAGTACCTATGTACTCGTAAACGCCTATACAAATATTCGCACGAACAGTCTTTTGATCCGCGCTAAAAAAAACCCACAACGAGCAGAGAACAGGCGAATAGATAGATTTAGTCTTCGGTCCGCAGCTTAAAGAAAATCTAGTACACTGATTAAACATATATAGTTCCTATCTAGTACATTTCATCTTTCATCTATAGAATGTAGTGAAAGAGTATACAGTAAATAAATAAAAGACCTTTCCTAATCAGCGCCATCTATACAAAACGTGTCGCGTTAAGTACAGTATCATGTCTAACCAGCATCAGTGTCTGTCATCAAAAGATCAAAATCTACCAAACCCAATGCAAAAAACAATTTGCATGTCCAAAGATGTCGCTACCACTTTAAACTATTGGGTACATACTCATTTTTTTGCAGGTGAATGCCTTTGCCTTCATTACTAAAAATTATTCTACATAAGTCATAAAGTACTAAAATTAAACAACTATCACTTAAGTACAGGGAGAAACAAAAGAAAAATACACAAATTACTTAGATTAGTTTCATTAATGTGCTTAGACATGACATGTTAAAATAAAAATAGTAGATAAACCAAGGACATATAATTTTCTTATTTTTATTTTATGTGTATTTCTTTCATCACGACATCTATACAAAACTATGTCAAACTATTAAGTTGCGACCTAGTAGAAATCGAACGAGTTGGTTGCTTGCGACTAAGTTTATCTGTCGTAGCTCCTCCTATGGTTGCTATGAATGGTATTGTTTGACTATGTGGTTATCATTCAAATAAGCGCCATCTACCAACAGGCGTTGCAACAATTAAGTTATTCATGGTTTGACCTTGCTGAGCAACTTTCGAACTTAAACCGTTGGAACAACGACATTCGCCCGACTTGGAATTTGAATGGCACGGTATCGCCTGGCTAAGTCGCCACCAACGGCAGAAACGTGTACGGCGAAGTGCGGTCGACTCGTCGATGCGCAGCTGTCCCGCCGCGCTTGACAATTTACAAGTTTTCTCGAAAGAGTGTAAGCAAAATATTACTTTTCATCCCGCTCAATGATGAAGTGATAACTGTTTGTTTTACTATTTGTGGAGCTAGTGAAGCGTTTTGTGTGATTGCTGTCTCTTCTCGCAATGATATGGGAGAACACTCAGTTGCCTTTTGAAAAAGCGGAGGCATTAAAATGTTTCATGTGGTCTAATTGATGCCTCTTTTTGTACGAATAAGTGTAATTTTGATCGTAAGGACTACTGTGAATCGTTTAGTGCTGGACTTTTAAAGTTTTCAACCGTTTTTCGACTTGGTCGTTAGTCGTTTTACACGTTCAAAATGAGTGTGTTGAGTGGTTTGAACAAGGCGGACATCAAGACGGCGAGCGATGGGCTTCTGGAGCTGCCCGAGGAGCGGCTCCGTAGCATCATGCGCTCGGAGCCCATCACGTCGGTCTACCACGTCGAGCAGACTCCGTTTGCAAGGTCGGTCCCATCACATGTTAACTGTCAAAAGTCGATTGACCCTGATAACTTTGTCAAGAGTTGCTTGACCCCGTTATATTTTTAAATTCCTCGCTAGGCAAAGGCATTCCAAGTTAAGTCTCAAGGTGTACATCCAAGGTTTTAATTACAGAGTACAAAACTTGAAGCTGTGTTTGTGTACACTATACAGCGAAATAATAAGCTGTTAAATCTCACATTTACATAATTTAAATTAAGTTTAATGTGGGACATTCATTAAAAATGGTCATGACTAGCTTCACAATTGTTTATGGCAATTAAAAATGACATTAACATCATTCACGGTCATGCAATACCATAAAACTGGTAATATCTGTGCTTAGTAGCCCAAGAGACATTTTTATTGCAACTCAATAATAACACAATGCACATAAATGGACATCAAAAGAATTCTTTGATAGATTATACCTCGACAATAATAAGGAAGGTTGTAAAATGCCGAGCACTAGTAAGTACCTACTAAAGTGTTGGAGTTATCAGCATTCTTGATAACTTTGACTGATGAGTGTGTAGGCTCTTGATAAGGATTGATTATAGTTATTTTCGCAACAGAGGGGAGGCTGAATAATTTTTCATCATGACAAGCCACATTTTTACATTTGGAAATCGGAAAACACCATGCAAATGAAACAATTACAAAGTATTGCCTTTCTAGTTCTAAATCAACTTGTATTCTATGATTCTCTATCAGTAAAGGTTTAAAAAATATCTACATAAGACAATAAAATTGGATGATAAACAATGCATTATTTTTGAATTAGGTATGGAAGTTCCATTTATCATTGAATATCGGGAGAATAACCAGTAAAAATTTGTTCAGTTGGTTAGGCACCTACCTACTTTGATTTAATGCTAGGTTACTGTAAAAACCCTATAGGTACTTACTCTGTGGTAGTAGTCCTCACTGGTCTTGTTTTCAGTACTCTTTAATTTAAAGTGCTGATTTCATTGTGATTTAAGTACATACCTATGTACTAACTGTATATTTGTATATTGTAAGAACATTTCATCATCATCATCCTCATCAGCCTGTAGTCGTCCACTGCTGGACATAGGCCTCTCCCAATAAACATTCTTGATCCATTCAAACTTCTATAATAAAACATAAAGAAATACAAATTTAATAACAAACTTTCAATCTCTGCACAACTACTTAATTAGTCAAACATGTATCGATTCATTCATGAAGGTGTATGCATGCTGAATGCATGAGTGTCCGCTATTGTTACGGCAACTATAGAGTATGGACTGTTCGTCTAGTGACTTGATACATGCCACCTTCCTATCAGTATCGGTAGTTTCCTTGTATGCGAGAGGCCGTCTGGATGGGTACCACTGCTTTGCCAGTTATTCTGCCGATGAGACCAGCAAGTCGTTCGCCTGATAGTAAGCGTCACGCCTGCCGATAACAATTGCAGTGCCACCCAGAACTTTTAACACCATAAAAAGCATTGCGCAGCACTGCATTGCGCCCTCAATTCACAACATTTGTAGTACAAATGTCAAGAATTATGTAGTACAGAGGTAAACCATTCTGGATTAGGTACATAGTAGTACAACACATAGTTGTACTACATACAACAATTTTCCATACCATACTGAAAAACCATAGAGTACTTACAGATTTACCTCTATGTAGGTAGGTACTTATTTAAAATATTTTACCTGAAGGATTATAAAACTGTGCCTGAATGGATCAATGGACAAATCATGTGTAGCCAAAAAAACAAGAATTAAAAAGGCTGGTTGATCAGTTTACTTGCATTATTTAAATGTGCCAGAATAGTAATTAAATTCAGCATACATATTACACAGATACGCCCCTACATACAATACAAGTATTTTCCATACCATACTGAAAAACCATATAGTGCCTAGACTTAGGTAAGGTCATAACCTGTGAAGGATTGTAAAACTCTACCTGAATGGATCAAGACAAATTGTGCGAAGCCAAAAAAAAAAAGAATAAAAAAAACTAGGTCAAGCAGTTTGCAGCATCATTTTAAGGCCCCACAACACAACTAGTCTACTGTCTAGTTAATTTTCAAAAACCTGCCAGAACAGTTAAATTCAGCATACATTAAACACCTACATATACAATACGTATTTTCCATACCATACTGAAAAACCAAATAGTGCCTACAGACTTAGGTACCTATATGTAGGTAGGTGCTTATATAAAGTAAGTTTACTTGTCATTCACTGAAGGGTTGTAAAACTGTACCTGAATGGATCAATAGAAAATGGTGCAAAAATAAAAAAATGTTTGAAGCAAAAAAAAAGATTTCGAGCAGTTTGCAGCACAGAAAATTAAAAAAAAAACACCTCACGTAATTTATGGACGCCCCCTATGGTCCTAGAGACTTTAAGACGAATTAATAAAAATAAAACATTTTTTGGCCCCACAACCACAACCTGTCTAGTTAATTTTCAAAAACCTGCAAGAACAGTTAAATTCAGCATAAATATATTACACACACATGCCAAAGACATGTCTCAGTATCCAGGTTAATCATATCTAACTAGACGTTAACTACTCGTTACGTATTTTGTGTTCCAGTTAAGAGTTCAGTAGAGTATGTGATGATTTTATAATATGTATAATTGAGTAAAATGTTTATGTACCTGCTTAGTGTACTTACTTTTCTGCATATACAGCTAGCTATATGTAAATTAAAATGTAGATTAAATACAGCATTTCGCAAAAATGTAGGTTACTCGTATCTCATGGGCAAGCGTGCTGCACCTTAGGCCGCATCTTCGCTTTCCATCAGGCGAGATGAGGTAAACGAAATGCAAGACATGATGATGATGATATGGATGAATGATATTATTTGGGTAGTGTACATATAACGCGCGTAGGTGATTCACAAACGATGTATTGTGTAATAATGAAAAATAAATAAATACGTACCTACGATCACATTGGTACAAAGGTAGATCCGGGCCTCTAACTTATATTCCATGTATAATGTAGCTAGGGAACCAGGAACTATGAGAACCATGGTCTCACAACTCCCAGAGTCCCAGACACAAAACAAATGCTTCCGCTTATTTTTCTATGCACAAACATCATCAATCATGTCCCGTCACGGGAATCAAAACCGCAACCTCAGTGGTCTATGAGATTTGAGCCAACATGATATGTTAGGACCTACTAAGTATTATAGATTGTTTAATAAAAACAGTCGATAGAGCACAATAAATACCAAGTACACTTCATGTGTTTGCATTAAACGTAGGTACATAGTTGTATAGGCTTCAAAATTAATTAAAATCAATCTATTTCCTACACGATTAGATATTCTGTGACGATATAGGTAGTAAGTTATTTGCCTGTAGAATCTAGACTTTCCTTTGTTTGTAAACAAGAACTTGGAGTTTGCTTTATTACAGAGAAAAATCGATATCAAACATGACTCGTAAATTTCCCAATACTCAGCCGAGGACCTCGAGTTGTTCAACGTCAACGAATTGCATTTTTTCGAGTTTGATCGTTGCTATTTTTCTCCCGCTCTCCCCTCGAGGCCGGAACGTAACCGGTTCCAGCGAGTCCGACTAGTTTGTGGAACGAACATTTCCCCTTGCAGTATTAGCCCGGTGACAGTTCTTTTCTCATTTACATTTCCGCAAATTGTACCAAGTGTCCATTGTCGCGCTCAACCCCTTGCCAAGCTATCGTTTAGACCTCTCAGAATGTACCCACCCGCTCTTGTTTACCTTTTCAAGAACTGCGTCTATTGCGAATACGAATGCACTTCAAGTATTTCTCGTAACCAACTGTAGCTGGCTGATGGCCATGTATGAAAAACTCGTATAGCAACCGGAGCAAGTAATGGACTAAAATTATCCAATCACAACCTGCAAAGTATACCTTTGTAGTTATGTCAGTTTGTTTCTACAGCTACTAATTGTCAGGTAGAGAGCTATAAACGCTATTTTAGACGTAATGGCTGACTGTGTAAGTAGTTAATTGAGCTTAATTACCTCACTCGAATCGCTTCGTGAGGCTTGCAACGTCATTGCTAACACGTCTCATTGCGCCTTTAGACAAGGAACCCAATCTAGCAGAGTGAATTATTAGGTTATGAATGCTTCCTGTACTGATGAAGCCCTTATTGAACCTCTTACAATCGATATTTAGATAGATAGTCGGAACTCAACCTATACTTTCTGAAAGTAAATAGATATCTCCTAGATCTAAATAATTTTATCTAGGATCGCATCGAGCCGCTTAACTCCAGATAAGATGGTGAACTTAGATCTATTTCAATAAAAATACAAATTAAACCCAATATGTGTATCAGTGCCGTAGGCAATATCGTTGCAAATGCAATACAATATACTAGTGACGTCAATAACACGTTTCATTTAGCACCGCTGCTTATTAGCAGTGGAACAAATTGGTGTGCAGTCTGCAGAGAATTGTTCTTAATCAATCAACACGCTGAAACATCATTTAGCATCGTTGGTAATGAAGTACTCCTAGGTCTACTTGCGAAGACGGTTAAATTGTTTTTTTTTTTATCAACATCCACTTCTAATCGTTTTCATGTAACTGAGTGACGAGACTAGCACGTTGTTGACCTGATGGTAAACAAAATGCCTGCCCATAACAGTTGCAGCACCACCCAGAACAGTGTTATGCAGAATCTTCCTTGGCATTGCACTGCGCTCGTCACGGACAGTAGTTCTTAAGTCTCGTAACGCCCAGTAATTTGGCTGGCTGCAATGCCCTCCAAACCGGAACACAGTAGTGCTTGTGCACTACTGCTTGGCGTCAGAATAACTGGCGAAGCGATAGTACCTTACACAGACGGGCACTCATTTATGAGATCTACTACCTAGTGGAGACCTACCACCTAATTACAGTTGAATAAATTCCCATGCACTGCTCCATAAATATAGTTACATAAATGATTTTGACCACGTCAAAGCCTTTTATCATGTTGGATCGAATAAATTACCAATTGAAGATAAAAAAGTATACTTAATGTATTGCTGCGAATATTATGTGGGTCATGGATAAATTGCAAAAATACTTGGAATTATGGAAATTGGAAATAATAAACTGTTGAAGTAACACAGCAACAAATAGGATAAAGTGTACCCCAAGGTTCCGCTATTGGGCCACAACAATTATGTTTATTTGTTTGATCGGTGTCTGAGATTCAAAGTTATTCATAATAATTATTAGCCCATTGCATACGTCTATAAACCTGATGTTCTATGCAGTAAGATTTCATTTCAAGATTATTTAATAATAAAAAAACGTTTATTTCAAACCAGTTTAAAGTAAAAAGCCTCAATGGGTTCTAAACCGGACACGCGAGTTCTCTCTTGTATTTATGCGAACGAATACGTATAAAAGTAACGTTAGGTAATTTCGGCGATTACACCGGAGAAGTGATTTATTTCGTAGTGTATAGGTATAAAAGATTACACTACTACACGAATAACCATCGGACATAGCCTTAGGCCAGTCAGTTATGGCTAGTCTAAGTGAAATTCTGTATTTCAACTACGTCGACGTCGCAACAGGCTTTCGAGACATTGAGTAAATGAAGGGAATCTTTTAGTGGTGGAGCGCCGGCGGTCAGCGGTAATTTCTCCGTCTCCGTCGCCGCCAGCCGTGGCCGGGGCGCATGGCGGGCCGGCTCGTTTCCCGGGAGCCGCGTCTCGTAGAGATAGCAGTTTTTGCTCGTCCGGCGTCGACCGCGCCGGCGCGCCGCTGCCGAGATGTAATCGTGGACTTTCTACAGCTGAGCGGTCGTCGATGCGGTTTCACTTTCGTGCGACGCGGACGGCGGAATGCGGCCGGACCTCCGACCCGCGCCACCCGCCGCCGTGTCACACCGTCCTCCGACCGCCCGCGTCCCCCTCCTGCCCTTGCTCTTCTCATATGCACTCCGGCTGTCATCGCCGGTTTGCATATCGACACCGCTTCCTAACGGTAGGGCGGATTAACGAATGGCTTTCTTGCGGCGACTTTAACGGTTCTCTCTCATGTGTACCTACGTCTACGACCGACGATCGCTGACTATTAGTCCAGGGATTCAGCTAAGCGAATGAATTCTATCGGTTCCGGGTTAATTCTGATTCTGCGTAAGGCTGAGCAGGCGAGGGCTGTGGGATGACGGGCGCCGTCTGGGGACTATCCGCGCTAATATCTTATTCGTGTCATTAGTGCGAAATGCCAGCGGCTTGGCACGAGCGGCGCCGCCGCGGGCGCGTTCCTCGCGAACGATGCACCGCCGGACGGACCGCACCGGCTAAATTCGGGCCCGTTGCATCACGCATCACTTTCGGTTTCGTTTGTCATGTGGCTATTTTAGATAGTGTCGATTATTAGAACGCTGTTTTTAGCCGCGGCGACCTGCTAACCGGTGGCACCGCGCCGCGCTGACTAACTAGCAAAACGCTCAGGAAACTCGATTAATTATTTTACTATAAACATAACCTCGCATTTCCTATTCAAATAGGACGACGATAACTTAAAAGGGGTACAATAAGGCTAGAGCGGCGTTCAAAGTCGGCGGTAAGTATGCAGCGACCGCGGCCTGCGTGCTGCAGTTATCTCGAGTTTGCGGAACGAAACCCGATCCGTATGCACTGGCACGCGAGCGAGGCCGCGCGTCTGTCGCGACCCCTCAAGGCACCGCGACACACGCGACTACCTTATCTATCGAAGGGCCAAACCTAACACCTCTTTCCGAACCCATGACCCGCTACGTTGCCTCTTCCGTTCCCACGCAACGTATTCCGAACGCCCAGGACTGTAAATATTGAACCGGCAAGATACAAAGGGCATGTCGTCAGTTCTTTGGAAAAAAACACGACAGTTGGTTTCGCTCGGCGAACGTCTTAGAATGTCCTGGGTCCGGCGCGGTGGTCATGCCCTTCGCACACAAGGCAGGCTTGCAGCGGCTGGGGCTCACCTGCCACTGGAAGCCGCCCATGCAGGATTGTGCAAGTCTGCGACACCTCGCGCGTGCGTGGGCGACACGCTCGAGAACAATCGAACTTCTCGTCGAACCACGACCGTTGGAATGCGGGCTTTTGATATGGTTACAAAACCGATGTAACGGCGCGGCCAATGTCAACACGGCTCCTGTGTTGACTTTAGATCGGCCGTATGGTAATGCGCGGCCGGTCGTGCCCGCATCGGGTATTCGTAGCGCATTCGTGGGCGACTAGATTTTCCGACGGTCGGGTTGGGCTCGCATAATGTGGCCAGACCGGCGCAGCGAAAGTCTCGCCGACCTTCGCCGCCTGGATATGGGCGGTGATACACACCTAACATCTAGGGACACCTAATTAAGATTCGACAGCCGAGTTTGTAATATGAGATTGAACACGCTTGACAACTAGACTGAATTGAAAATGACTGATTAGCTTGTGAGTGTTATATGATGCACCTCTTATGTAGATATTATCGTATCCGGTTACGATTACTTACGATGGTAAATCCGGTAGATTTACCATCGTAAGTAATCGTAACAAAGCTGTAACATTTATTACTTGAGCATAAGAGTTGAAAATTGTGTGACCTTCGTATGAAGATCCCTTCTTGGAATTCGCGGCTCAGATCGCTCGCCTAGATAGTTTATTCTAGAGATATGATCGGCGCAGCGACAGCGTTGTCCTGTCCATAGTCGACAATATTTTTAGTAGTAAACAATCTGACGGTTGCGCGAGACGTATGAGATTGCATCGCTTATCAATCGTGTTTCTCTTTCTAATTTTAGAATAGGATAGTATTATGGAATGTTGTTGGTACACGTATGTTTTTATATCTCATCGTTCAAGATCTCGTTTGGAATGCGATCGGTTGTAATTTCTGCCTGTGAAAATATCTACCTGGGCTGAGCAGAAATATATAACGTATGTGCCTGGACTCGCTAATATAACGTGGAATACATGGCGACCCACTGAGGCAGCTTCTCTAATTTCGAACACATTCTATGACTCATTCAACTACAGAATTTTATAAAATCAACAAAACTGTTGGGATTTTACCATATGATACATTCTGACACACCATTTACATACTAATATGCATATTTCAGTTACCTAAGTGACATCATATTAAACTATTTAAATATGCTTTTCGCACAACCACAGAATACCTACTTAATAGTACCAAGTACAACTACATAAAAGCTGTATATCTTTGTTTTCATTAGGACGAGTCATTGATCGCTACTTAGGATTTGACTGTTTAGTTACAAATCTGTAGAATGTTCGCGATACCTTTACATTTGCATTTGCAATTGTTTGCACGTGTTATCGTCGTATTTGTTATCTGCAAAAGTATGCGCGCCAGCATACCACCTAGCTCGTTATCGAGGAGGTCTCGCCTCAGATGACGCGGACGGCGGACTAATATTGACGTGCCGGAGCTCTCGCAGTCTCACAACATTGTTAGAGCTGCTGATGGATGCGGTGCGACTTGCACTGTTTACATCCCTCCCATAACCTTGGGCTGAGTTCACTGACTCGTCCAACAGCGTACGCGTCTCGTCTTTAATTGTACGCTTCCGGAGCGTTTCCATCCGCGGCAACCGTTCGCGACACGCTCGCGCGCATCCTGGCTGCTATACTTAGAACCCTACGAAAATAACCTATAATTGATCTACAGCGGTAATGTCGAAACGAATTAGATTTTATCGCTCGTTCACTAATTTCGATCTAATACAAGTGTCAGCGGTGACGGATCCTACTAGGCGCTCGTCGCGGCGCCCGTA
This sequence comes from Petrophora chlorosata, assembly GCA_951640565.1. Taxonomy (NCBI): domain Eukaryota; kingdom Metazoa; phylum Arthropoda; class Insecta; order Lepidoptera; family Geometridae; genus Petrophora; species Petrophora chlorosata. Next base: position 3,016,662 of record OX621194.1, on the reverse strand, counting down.
AACGGTGTTATTCCAGCATTCCTCGGCGAGGATTTATGGCGAGTCGGCCGGCGCTGCGTAAATATAATTAGAGAGGCTATTTATCAGCTCGGCGGAAGGGCGCTCGCTATCGCGCCAGTAAATCTAGCGCGGCCTCTGACGGCTCAATCCGCCGAAGAAGTGGAATGTCGCGCCGGCGGCGGCAGCGCTGCGCAGAGTGAATTTGTCCAAATCCATCCCTATACGTCACAATCAAGATGGCACGCGGTCATGTATATGGATTAGATGAAATGGTTGCTCGCAGCTTGGCTGGTATAAGATTCCGTTTTAAGTCTGTACGCGAGTGCACGATGTTTGTTTTGGTACATGTGTGAAGTAAGCAGCTAGTCCAAGGGCAGCGAGCGCATGCGCAGCGGCCCGAGTAATTGGAGCCGTCGGTCGCCGCGACCGCTCCACACATCTTGCTGCCAACCAACATTAAATGATGTTACTTTGCGATAAGTATATTTTGCTACGATTAATTGAAATCTAAAATTAAACGACTGAGATTAAAGTTACATCGCGCTTATTATGTCAGGTGGGTGAAATTACAATGTTGAAAAGGAAGAAAATATGAAAGCCCTGTTGATAGTTTGATTTTAATTCCCATTTTACTCGTTAATTTCGTCTGGCAGGTATTATATCAGGCAAGTATCTGCACATCAATAAACTCAGGAACAATTTGTGAGAATTTCTCCAAGGGTGTGTCTACAGTGCCATGACTAATGAATGCATGGTGAGCAGGCGGGCCGAGACTGCGGGGTGGTCAGGCATTTGCATAAACCGTGGCTGGCCTGAACCGCCCCTAGACGCAGACCTACCTAGACACGGCACAAGTATGCAAACACTCGATGAAAAGTAATAAAACTTCTAATATAAACTTTAATCACTGTAAGTAGCACTAAAAAGCCAATAGAGAACTGAAAAGGAAAGTCCAGCACAAAAAGATACGGGATGGTGAAATGGCTGATGACCTCTGGTTACTCATACTCATATAAAACACATTAAAATTCTTAAGTTTCGGAACCATAAAAAAGCTTTTAAGACACGTCTTTAAATGGAAATATAAGGAAATGTAAAAAACAGAGATCATAAAAATCTGTACCGGCAAATCTTGTTTCTCAATGTCACTTTGTATCGTTTTATGATGCCAGCTCGCCGCAGTGTCATGTCCTCAGTTGTGCACCGGGCGCATTAAAAATGTTTCCTTTGTCATACACACAATATGCGAATACGCCCATGAATATTTAATGGGACCTGCCATAGCCCTGACCTTTATTTTGGCCTTTCCCTGTGGCCATTGTTCTCGGCCCTTCGCTGTTCAATGTATCTAATGCTCACTGCTTTTGTTTCAGGTAATGTTCATCTCCTATTGTCTACTGATGGTATGCAGGTAATTCAAAGACAAAACAGTTTGTGCTTCGTCTAGTTCGTTGGCTTCTATTAATTTATTTTCTTTAGAAAGACCGCGGACATAACCCAATTGTGAAATTACAAGGATGATGTAATCGATGAGTGATCTAACCGATTATCCTCACGAGCGCTGACTCATGAACCTGCGTGCATAACCCAAGGGAGATTATTATATTAGTTTTGATTTAATTAACCTTTTTCTGTGACTAACGTCGTGGGAATGTCATTATTTTCAAAGAGGCCAGACTGCCAGTCAACGAGATGAATAATCTTGATAAAAGAAACCAGGATTCCAGAAGAAAAATGTAGCATGATAGATGGACAACAGCTTCAGGGAACGTTGTTAACGTGCCTAAAACGGACACGGGTGACGGCTAATGTCTGCTTGTCGCTGACTTGTCATTCCGCTCTCGGGTTTTTTGTCATAGAATATTAGTTAGTTGGGTTAGTTATCTTACTTTTCGTCGCTTTTCTTTGATTAACGACCGCACCCGATATAGTCTGTATTCGGTCCCTTCTACAGTTCCACCTACACGAATAAATAAATTCCGACGCCGAAACACCTACGTGACGCTAATATGGACGCTTGTAATAACAAGAAATTAATGATGTCGAATAGATGTAAATCAATTGATGTGCAAAAAGTCTCAGATAGCAATAAACCTACTTATATAACCATGATTGGAAATATTTAAATTGAAGTCATGATCAGTCGTGAGGCAGTTAACTAGACGAGAGTAAATGAAATGACAGCAAACGATGCTCCCGGAGTAATCGTTTATTTGATTTGTGACTGATGCAACGAAATCGTAATGTTCAAATCACCGGAAATTATGTTTGTTTATGTGCTTGCACGGTTCGGCGGCCGGTAGCTATGGTAGAAGGCCAACGATGATTGCCGAAGACCGCATTAGTAATTGAGAAATCAGACTGGAATTGAGCTGAACGTTGCTGTTAAAGAATCCGACCGATGTGCGAGATCAAACTACGCGTGACGTGGAGATCGCAGATGCGCCGGCACGCCAAATGTGCGACTTCGGCGTTTTCATTGCGCACACCAGCCTCGAGCCTCTCGCTTCGTCGCGGACGGTTTGTGCAAAACGCGTCCCTTTCACGCGTTTGTTTGTTCGATTTTGGGCGAGTGTGGCCGATGACAAAGCGTCACTTTCTACGGGCGCACGCGCAGTGGCAAATGAAGTGTGTCGCTTGGCAGACAGCTGCGCGATAGACTCTGCTCTAATGTGCACCGGAAACCATCAATTTAGATAGTGCGCTGGATTGCCCGCCACGAAGCTTCTGCCTGTAGGATGCAACCGTTATATGGAGGAAGCCGTGATTTATGACCTTCATTGTTTTGTAGCTCAGATCTCTAGCTGTGCTGCGCATCCTCATTTGATTGACCGGTAGCTCGTTATCCACTTGCTGGGGGAATAAAAATCCGTCACACTGTCCAAAACATCTCAATCGTGAGGCCGTTCATATTATGCGTTAACTTGTTAGAAACGTAGCTTGTCGGTTTCGTGGTGAATTTTTATTTGATTTGCGGAATCTGACTCGACTAGAATGCCAGATGTCCCTAAACGCGGCGAACAAAACATCTGCTGCGTCATTCCCCTAACTCCATCACACGCACCAGCGCCATGGGACCCTTCGCCATAATTTGTCTCCATTAGAGCGCGGCCGATCGAAAGATAATATTTTGACGAGATTACGTTTTCTAAACTTTACGTAACGGTGCCGGGTTTCGTTTGTTTTGAAAATTTACTCGTGTATTAATTATTACTCTTCGTTGTTTATCAAGAGAAACAGTTCTTCACACGGTAAATTACATTGGAATGTCATCGGATACTGCTTTTCGGCTACTCTGCTTTGCGGGGAATTGGAGGCGCAATAATGCCGCGGTGCTGTGTACGGTTTGGCGGTATGAATGTTATGGGTATCGACAGAATGGATGCAGGCATCAGTTCTCGCACGTTATCGGCCACTTTCTCGCCGTCCGTCGAGCGCGCCGACGACGTTGCCGAAGTATTGTTTATGAAAAGCGGGTCAGAAGAAAGCGACAGAGGAGCGAGAGACTGGAGACTCGAGACTCGAGAGACGGCCGGTCACTCGCTGATATCTCCCGGTGAAGAGGTCACGGCCGTTTGCGCGAAATGAGCCGAAGACAACCACGACTGAGACCACCGTTTATCGTTACCGCTATTAAATTGTAATAACGATTTTTTTTGTTCGTTTCCTATAATGTAGCAGATTTCTCTTCGAGCGTTTTTCTGTTTTTTAGATTAGAGTTTCTGTTTTTTCTGTGATTAGAGCTGTTAGTTTTAGTAATTTTTATACTCAAGTTTTAAAGTGCATCACTTGTGATTGCGAGTGCCGATGCCGGGAGGAGCTGGTTCCGCGGCCGTGTCGGATGCGGAATGTGCTGGGTCGTCATGTTCGCAGCTCCGGCGTTACACATATACGGGGTAGACAATGGCTTGCACTCTTAGTTTAAGTGTTTTCTCGTCTCAAGGTCGCGGCGCGCGGCTCGTTTCTTGTCGTCATAAACTGCGTTTTTGCTTTCCTCTTTGACAATCGGCCTTTGCAGTTAATTGCACCCCGGATGTTACCTAGTTCGTTTTTCCGTTCGTTATTGTTATAGTGTCAGTTACAGTTGCTCTTTTGTATTCAAGGCGTTTCTTTTCGTGTTTTGACAATTGAATATTTCAAACGTTTTCTAAGAATACCGAAAACTACAATTGACATTGTGTTCTGGCTCACAAGGGAAGGTATTAAAAGAGTTATTTGTATGCAAAAAATTACTAATTAATTAATTTGAATTATTGTTCTGCGGTACGTATAGTGGTCGTGGGTTGCGTTGCGCCTACGCACTGTGTGATCAATAAATCAAAGAGAGCAAACGGTCACCTCCGCCATCTCTTTAAGATTAAAAATATTTAATTATAGTTCTAATAATTTGAAAGAGATTATCATAAAACAGCAGGAAATGAAATTTAATAACTAGAATATTTATCGGCACTCTTAAGCGTCACATTTGTTTAAATGAGAAAATGCAAATCCTTCGCCGTGAGACCACAATTGGCAGGAAATCATAAATTATTGATATCCACTGTCCAAGTGCTTGCTCAGCCGCTACCAGTGTTCAATATTTGATATCTCCTTCAAACTCAAACCAGGCGCATCTTTCCAAATTAAACGTGATGTGTAGATGAAATTAGTCATCAAATCCTGAGATCGTCTGACTAAGTGCTACGTATGAGTAACTCAAACTTGTAGGCAGAATTTCATTAGGAGCCTGGGAACGCAGCCAAGTTGGATCGATTGCGAAGGCATTCGGTACCGTTTTACCCTTACATTTTGTACGCTGAATAGAAATGTCTCTGTTGTTTCGACGTTCGTATTGGGTATTCCCGTAAGCTGCATAATTTTCCTGGGAATATATAAGACGTAAGAGAATCAATACAATACAATACAATACAATAATGCTTTATTGAATACCAAACACACAGGAAAAACAATAGTTAACAAAGTTAGTAAAGAGTGGGTACAATGGGCGACCTTATCGCTATGCGCAATTTCTGAGAATCGTGTATTACTAAAATGTTTTACGATAGATATTTCTGATGTTTTATTTATCATCAGCCTTAGCGTTATCATCTCCCTCTTATCTGCTCTATTTATTACAATATGTTCATCATCCATTATTTTTTTGGCTGCCCTTATATACATGTTTAATATAGTTTAAAACTTTCATTTATGTAGAAACTGGAATATACATATTTGCATATTATATTTCGTAGAACCAAACAAGGAATGGGCAGTATACACATTACAGAAATGCTAAAAAAACCTTTGATTCTATACATAGATCCTGGCCCCTAACTAGGATTCCTAACTAGGAACCAGAAAAGGACCATGGTCCTACAACACCCGGACACAAAACAAATGCTTGCGCTTTTTTTTCTTTGCTCAAACATTTGTCCCGTCGCGGGAATAGAACCAGCAACCTCAGTGGTGTATGAGATTTTAGCCAACCTGCCCAACCAACCACAGAGGCTGTCATTTCTATATCGAATTGCTTAAACTTGACCTCTAATATAATCCCAACATGAAATTTAATATTCCTAAGCCCCTTATGCGCAACTAATCCTAATAAATACTTCTATATTTAGGATCAGGAATATTCTATATTTGGTAAAAGATTTGCATAAAGTGACATGCGTAAGTCCTCTATAATCTTAAATAGCTGCAAATCGTTTATTGACACTTAATATATTATTATCATGACTTCGACTGCTTAAGACGTAAGCTAAATAGAAGCATCACGTCTTTTTGCTAAGCTTTTTTGCAAGCTCCGCAAAGGTGACCGCACTCATAAGGAAGTCGTCGGGTATGCGAGGCAAAGTTAATGTGCCATGTCAACATCAACTTTTTTGGAATAACGCTTAAGCTTTGTCACGTTTTTATTCAATGCAGACAGCAATTCAGCATAGGTAGTTGAGATCGGTAGAACATATGTGAAAAAGTTCTGTATTCATCATCATCATCTCATCAGCCCACTACGTTCCCAATACTAGGACACGGACCGTCTCTCACTATTTCAGAGTATAAAGTTCAATCTTTTCATTGAATGAACGAACACCAATGAGAAAAAACAACAGATAACATAAATAATATAGAAGTAAAAATAGCAAGACCTTATCGCCTTGAGTTTGTTGCATGCATGGTATGGCTACTTTAAAGAATCATTTCATTTCACACATCTTTTGTTATAGCTATTTTATTTGTCCTTATTGTTGATTCTACTAAATGTAAACTAAGTTTTTGGGCTGCCTACATAGCCACCGTCTGTCTAAACGCTTCCTCAAACAATGAGCGATCAAAAACACGTGTTTTAGTACACATTTCTAATTGCAGAAAACCCAATTCCAGCTATGTGGGTGGTAAAGTGCGTTTTTTTGTTCACTTGCTCAAATATATTCGGATGATTCAGACCTCCTGCGTAGAGAGATAAATTATTTTGATCATTCCGTGACAATTTGTGTTTAATGAACTTTGGCAAATGCCTAGCCTTTTTGTACCGTGGAAGTTAATGTTCTATGACGAAAATGTTGTATTGCTTGAATTTTGATTCGGGTTTATCTGGACGATAAGATTAGATTGTGTCGAGGATTTCGTTATATAGGTTTATTCTTTTGTTCATATAATAACACCAAAGCATGCAATGGTTTCTTTCCTGCTTCGGTTTTTTACATATTGGCTATTGGCAAGTTACGTATAGTAATGATTAAAGTTATAACGAAATGCCGAAGCTAATCCTCCCGGAAGGTCGTGACTGGCTAATTGGATAATGAATTATGAAAGTTCTCGACTATATGCCTTGTTTGAAACAAGTTTGGAATGTAAGCAAAGATTTTGCAGTGCGCTTCCGGATTACCACGCTTCCCGTGTGTTTTTTTATATGAGAGATTAAAATGAAATAAAAAAAATTGTTTTATTCGTATTTATAAAACTGCACTCTTCCTCTCCTTTCAAATCGATTTAAATAAAAATGTTCATTCCATAAAAACAGATAATTTACCTCCTGTCACTCTGAATGAACATTTCAATTCTTTACACGACCTGAACTACGGAAGCTCAAACCGTTAATTAATATTATTCGATATTTCTCTCGTTAAATCGCTAAGTTATTGGCCGTTAACTCCGTATTAATGGACGGACAACTCTGACCTCCGAAGACGCCGTCTCTCTCGCCTCTTTGTGACTTAATTTTTATCTCAATAGGGACACTTTGTAGCTCTTAAAACGTACATTCGTGACTGACCAAATCGCTTTTTACCATTTATAGCGCGCTTATTTTATTGTAATGTGTCCCTCGCCTTCCGTCATTTTATTCGAATGAATGCGTCAGTGTTTTCTATAGTGATAAGATTATGTGGATTAACTTCGAGTGCGTCGTCCGTAAAAACGAAAACATCATTTATATCGGCGCCATACTTTGGCACATTGGAGTACGTAATAAATCGTAAACAGAATATATGTTTTAATTGAGCCTTTGTATCTTTGCAGTAGATCGATGCTACTTTTCAACGACACTGTTGTCCTTCCCTTATTTATCGCCGGTGACAATGTTGCATCGCTCTGCTGCAAATTATGTCCGCCGTTGGTCTTGTTACGTGTGGTCGAGTTTAGAGCTTATTGGAACGGGTTAAACGACCGGCAAAACGACAGAACAGAGCAAAATTCTGCGCTCAGTCCCGATCCGTCTAAGATTACATTTTGTCTCCGATAAATGAAGACGCTTCATTAATATGCGTGTACGTTGATTGAGAATACCGTGTACATTTGTAAAGTTAATTGATAATCTAATGGAAGGCTGCGAAGCGGTTTGAAGGAAGTCTGCATCTCGGGCGGGCAATAAATAAAGCGCGGTCGTATTCCAGGTGTCATTTATCATAATATTGTCTATACGCCGCGTCTTATCTCGGGTCTCTGCGGGCAGGTGGGTGTCTGCCTAGACAATATTAATTGATCCTGTAATGGTAGCGGAATTGTTTTGTCCTTTTGTTCGCTCGCTGCGGTTACGCTGTTAATCTTTCTTCGTCAGATCTCAGTACTAGATATAGCTCTACGTGTTATTGGATTTCCTGGATATAGTGTTACAGTGTTGTAACGTTATTTATGTATGCAAATGGTGAATGAATTTAAAATACATCAAGATTTCCAGATGGTTAATAGTGGCATTATGAACGACGCTTGTGTTAAGATCATGTTTACGGTGATTTGGCGTTACTGTATAGTTCATGCCACTCTAGTTAACTATTAGACTTAGGTCTTCTTTGTCACGCCGCCGCCGTACAATCAAAATCATCTGTTATCTCATTCTTCAATACCATATCATTCGTCAGACATTTATCCACAATGATTGATGTTGATTCTGATCATTGTTTTCCTTCCGACTTAAACAACAACGGAACGTTAGAAGCTTGTTACCTTTCGACCTTGATTGTCCCGAGCCTGGGAAGACGGGGGTTATCGGTTATCGGTGTCCATCAGAGTCATGACTCGCACTGCCTCGTTAATTTGACGATACTTGCCAATGTTTGTTTGAACAGTTAACTGACACACATTTCCTTACGCTCGTGTCGGAGACGTCGGCCAGCCGTTGTAGTGCTCGCGACCTATCGACCTTTATTCAAAGAGCTGGGGGATATGTATGTAACCCACCATAATTATCAGACCTCTCGGCGTCGTAGGGTCTCGACGGCACTTGAGACATTTGGCGGGTTGAGATAGAGCGGTTGATCGGTTGAGGGATGCCCGTTAGAGTTGAGGTCATCGGCAGGTGCCGATTTGCACTTGACGAGCGTGGTTTTCCTATTTTGGTAATGCATTGTTAAAGTTAATAACGTGTCTGCTTGCGGTCGCGTCAGCATTTCCTATCGTTAGCGATTGCAGTTGTAGCATTAAACGCGCTTTGTGAACTCGGATCTGTTTGGTACCGTTTGATTTGAACATCTGTAGAAACGGAAGATATGAGTGAAGTACTGCTTGGTTGATGTACCTTCAGATAGTAAACTGCCAAATTTCATGTCAAACATCTTGAGTTGTTTTACGAACAGCATCAATTTGTACTATTTATCTCTCTGTGACCAATCTGATTAGCACCGAAGTTATTCCAACATTGGCATCTAAAGTTTAAGTGGTAATCATGGAATAACTTTGGTGACACCAGAATAAAGGTGTACCTATTAAGTCAATTATAGGTTCAATAAATTATTAGGGACTAAACAATTTTTTTATGTAACTTAATGACGAGACGAGCAGGTCGTTCTCCTGACAGTAAGCAATACGCCTGCCCGTAACAATTGCAGCACCACCCAGAACTTTTTATGCAAAATCCTACGCGGCACTGCACTGCGCTCGTAATCCTGAGACAATTAGCTCTTAAGTCTCATAATGCCTAGTAATTTCGCTGGCTACAATGCTCTTCAAACAGATTATATTTTGGTGCCATGTCCAAGCTTTCGACAGATTACGATACATCTAATCGTACGAATGGCCTAAGCATTAGCCACCCAGTTTATTAAATGTTGTAACAGACGCTATGGCTGAATATCATTCAGGAAGCTAGTTGAACGGCGTTGTTTAGTAAAGAGCCTAGGCTGTTGATTGAACTAGTTATAGAAATAGTTGGCTGCGACATATACATAAATAAACCTATTTTTAGAGAGAGATATTATTTAACAACACCTCAGATAAAGTTTGGCTGTCTACTCGAAGAACAACACGCATTTGATACAAGTGACACAACTCAATACGCAAACACATTAAAATATAATATTATTCCTTACCGAGGGTGTTCAAGTGCACAGTTGTCACTCAATGCTTATATATCTCAACATCGCTATTCCCAAGAAAAGTATATCTTAAACATTGACTCGCATTATGCTTACTCACAAATTCCATGCACATTAATATAACCACGGAAGAAAAACTGTCATTGTTTATGAAACCGACAACAATGTACGAAAGTTAACGTGAGCTCATGAAAGTAAAATTGATTATTAATAACACATACATTAATAAAATAGCCAAAAAAGTATATTACTAAAGTGGCTGGCGCAATTTGCATGCAATTTATTTTATTAATCGACGATATGCCGATATTTATATGAAGGTACATCATTTTTTGTAGGTAATAATGTTAAATTCATGATCTTTAATAAGAAATTATGATGTCTGACCGTATGAAGCTCAGTTTCTTTTTGTTTTGAGAAACAATGTTACCTATATTACAAGGTACGAGTGTTTTATTTGATGGATATAATTAACATAACTTGCTGTAAACTATCAAAAGGTTATCTATAGGCAGTCATTAATAGCTTATTAAGTATTTCTTAAATATTTTTACTCGCAGTTAGTCTCTCGTATGCGGAAGGCCGTCTGAGTAGGTAAGTACTTCGCTTTGACATTTACTCTGCCGTCAAGCAGTAGTGCGCAAGCATTACTGTGTTCCGGTTTCTAGGGAATTGTCGCCAGCGAAATTACTGGGAATATGAGACTTAATATGTCTCGGGGTGATGTGCGCAATGCAGTGCTACGCAGTGCTTTTTATGGTATTTAAATTTCTCATTGCAATTTTTATGGGCAGGCGTGGCGCTTACCATCAGGCGAACTACTGGCTCGTCAAATCACTCAGTTCCATACAAAAAGTTTCCTTTTCTACTTAAAGTATGTGATTTTATTAGTCTTTTTTATCTTCTATCGCCTATACATATAAATTAAAAACCAATTTAAATACATCGTAAAAGCTGTCTGTTTGTTTGCGGCAACATACACGCGACACGACAAATTAATTTGACTTTTACAGTAGTTTCAACATGCACTACTATGTTCGCATTAATAAATCGTCTATTTTATTACTTGCGTAGGGGAGCTATTACATTTCTATTATTTATGCGTGTTTTAAACGCTAATTATTTCTATTTGCAAGAAATGTGGGTACTTGAAAAGATTTACAATGATCTTGAAGTTTGTTTCTTTAATATTAGCATCAGCTGCGACTAATTTCAACATATCGTTAAGTAGATAATAGCCTCACTGCTTGAATGTGTTTTCAACCTCCGACGCAAGGGTGCTATAAGTTCGACCACTATATGTGTCTGTCTGTGGCACCGTAGCTCTTAAATGAGTGAACCGATTTGGATGCGGTTTTTTATTTAAAAGCAGGTTTTCTAGCGGTGATTCTTAGACATGTTTTATCAAAATCGGTTCCGCCGTTTTTAACTTTTTACAGGTTTTTTGAGTCGGGGGTTTTTCAATATTTTTTTATTAACGTATTTGATCCCACTGCTGAGCAAAGGTCTCCCCCCCCCTCTTTCAAATTTTAGGTTACTGTAATTCTCTTGTTCCCTGTTTCTTGGGCAAAACTGAGAGTATTTTAGAGTATTTTGTTTAAATTGACGCGTATTTTAGTTTTTTTTTACGCCTAATAGATCTATGTTTGGCCACTATCTCGCCTGATGTGAAGCGATGATGTGGCCGAAGATGGAGCACATAGAATTAGAGAGAGACTAGGGGGGACTAGGGGAGACGGGTCTGAGCAGCCGCTCAGTCCCGTCTCCCCGATGGTTCACCGGCCATCATCCCGAAACACGACTAGGTCGCTTGACGGCATGACTTTGTTTGGTTTTAGTGTCATAACTATATCATTAATAATATTTGCAATTGTATAATTTTATTACATCTTTAACGTGCGCAATTTTAGTATTGTTACAATATAATACTTTCATTAAATAATGTTAACGCTAGCGTTACGACTTATGAGTTAAGCTATTACTCTGTTACAGCGGGGTTAAAGAGCCAATTAAAATATCTGCAGTCAGAAATATTCAAGAAATTGTACGTTATTTTCGCATTGTATGTTAATTCTTGCTTCCTTGAAGTTTTCCCTTCCCACGTTAGAATCAAATTGAAAGCAAACTGTTCGAAAGTGGCCGATATTTTTGTACATTACCTCTAAGTCTTTGACATATAAAGTGGTTTGCATACGTAAAGAGACAAGAGGGCTATTTGAGAAGTAACATTTCGCTCTGCTCGCTTTTGTGTCCACAGACGCCTACGATCCAATAATGCGATGGACTTGGACAACTCTTGTTCTTTATGCTTATAGGAATAAGGTTGCAATTGTGGCTGTTTATGGAGAGTAATAATGAGTTAAGGTATCTGTAGTGTGAAGTGGTAGTGCGGTTAGTTGACAGTTCCCACGGAGTACAGTTTGTGCTCATGAAATGTGAAATGAAATTATGGCCCGTTATGTTGTGGTCGTGGGCCACCACTGCTTTGATAATAAGGTTAAGATGCACTGGCAGAGGTCTTTAGCTCAAATTGATAATGCTAGCAGTTTCCCGCGGTTTTATCTGCGGATGAAAGTAGTCTGTTTTTTTCAGGACCAGCATCAAAATCCGTTAAGCCATTGCGGCATGAAGCGGTAACAAATACTAGTGTAACAATTAATAATAGTTTGTATATTAAGAAGTTCAATCCAGTTATTCTGCCGCCAAGCAGTAGTGCGCAAGCATGACTGTGTTCCGGTTTGAAGGGCATTGCAGCCAGCGAAGTTGCTGGGCATTATGAGGCTAACAGCTAATTGTCTCATGTGACGAGGGCAGTGCAGTGCCGCGCAGGATTTTGCAAAACAAAGTTCTGGGTGCTGCTGTTACTGTTATGGGCTGGCGTATTGCTTACCATTAGGCTAACGACCAGCTCGTCTTGTCATTCAGCTACATAAAAAAATATGTTAATTATTTTGTCTAAACATGTACTTATTATCTATATATAAATAGAAAGAAAAAATATAATACTAGCACTTCTATTATTATTTTTTCCTTTTTTTTTGTTTTATTTTTATATATCATATTTATACATACAAGCAGACGGTAAGCGGTTACCGTCGCCTATGGACACCTGCAACACTCGGAGCATTACTGATGCGTTGCCTACCTTTAAGGACACTTTAAGTACCTCTATTATAGAAATAGAAAAAAAATACGTAAGTAACCAACTGATACATAAGAAACATAACATTGTAAAACCCCAAAATATTGTAACAAAATCTCTAAAAAAAAATGCCCCTCAGTTTCTTGCCGTATCTTCTGAGTAGTGGTTCTTTTTCCGATTCGGTGGTAGAGTCATTGTGATAATTTGACGTTCATAAGTGCGTCTGTGATACCAAAATTATTAAAGAGATTTTGATTTGATACTTACAAGTTAGTATATGAAATGGGAGGCAGAGGAAAATTTCACGTCTCACAAAAGGCGGTAGAATGTACTTAACTAAACCACCCCAAAAGAAAACTGCACTCCGCCGTCCAGCCTGATCGTAAGTCACAATAACAAATTTGACATAATAATGTCCACTCCAGCTTGACAAACTATCAGTGTTCGTACCGTTAATTTGCATAACAATAACAAATCATCGTAACTGTCTTTTTGTGGCATTCATCGTGAAATAATAATCTTGGTAAATGTTTTCTAGGAATTACTCAATTGTTGGTTATGATGATATTTTTTGCTTGGACTAGAAAACTTGACGTAATTTATGGTTCTGAGATCAGAAGCATAAAACAAAATTAAATTGATTAGATAATCAATTTAAATTTAGCAATTTTTGGTTATTTTTGATGTCGGAAACTGTTTTACTGAATTCTTAGTTACGTCTTGTTAATAAAAAAAGATTTTTAGAAAAAATATCAAAAACCGAATTCAAGACTAAACCTATATATTTTGTTGTTGTTGATTTTTTAATTTTTTCTTTATTTTAACTATGTATTCAGATTTGGCATTTTTATGTATCTAAATTGGGAGAAGGACCTAGTCTTTGAAACACAGAGTCAAGCTACGTCGACGGCTAGAGACTTCAAATATGAAATTGTAACACTTACTATGTCAATAAATATTGTTTTCATCCCCCAATCTCGGAAAGAGTATTTTTGCTCTTCGATATCTGAGTGCAAAAGTCGTTTTTATCCGCTAGAGAATTAAGTAAATTTGAATTTAGAACGTCGTGTGCACTAAGTTTGTGAATTCAAAAGATCATTAAACCTATTTACTTCTACCTCCATGGTGCCGAATTCATCATACAACTTTTTTAATTTGTTAAAAACTCAGACTCGCAACCTCCTTGGTTTACTTTCTTTAATTTGCTTTGCGCGCGAAAAGTATCTTGTGATTGTAGATGTTTTTTTTTTGGATTTAGTCGTTTCCTCGCTGAGGTGGGATGAAAAGTTACGTGTTACACTCGAGTGCAAAGATTTTTCACCTCGTGCTCTAAATTGAGCACGACAAAATTGAGCACGCGGTTAAAAAGCAACTTTGCACTCTTGTATAACAAATAACTATTTATGTTTTTCAATAAGCGCTGAATCAATTTTGCTAAAATTTATATGAGACCATATCAAAAGTATGACCTACCAAACAAAAAATAATCATCAAAATTGGCGGAGTAATCGTGTAACAAACATACAAAAACAACCGGCGAAGTGCGAGTCGGACTCGCGCACGAAGGGTTCCTTACCAACCTACTTAAAATATTATAAACGCGAAAGTTTGTAAGAATGTATGGATGTATGTTTGTTACCCTTTCACGCAAAAACTACTGAATGGATTTTGATGAAATTTTGTGTGTTTAGGGTATTTACCTACTTTAGGGCTTGGAATAGCACATAGGCTACTTTTTATCTCGGGAAACCGCGGGTGGAACCGCGGGGCGCAACTAGTTTTCTAAAAAAACGGCAAAAAAGTCATGTCTGTTGTATGGGAGCCCCCTTAGTTTTTTAGTATTTGTTGTTATAGCGGCAACAGAAATACATCATCTGTGATTATTTCAACTGCCTAACTATCACGGTTCATGAGATACAGTCAAACATTTTTGTTTATGGAATTGGGTGATGAGACAAGCAAATCGTTCGCATAATGGTCAGCGCCACGCCGTGCCACCCAGAACTTTTTTTTTACGCTTAATAGATCCATGTTTGGCCACTATCTCGCCTGATGTGAAGCGATGATGTGGCCTAAGATGAAGCACATAGATCTAGAGAGAGACGGCAGTTGAGCGGCTGCTCAGACCCGTCTCCCCGATGGTTCACCGAACATCATCCTGAAACACGAATAGGTCGTTTAATACCATAAAGAGTACTGCGGAGTACTGCATTGCGCACATCATCCCTATACATTAGATATTAAGTCTCTTATGCCCAGTAATTTTGCTGGTTACATTGCTCTTGAAACCGAAACACAGTAGCGCCAGCGCACTATTGCTTGGCGTCAGAACAACTGGCAAAGCGGTGGTACCCAAGACAGCCACACAAAGTGGTGGTTCACAAAGTGATTTGTCATCAAGTGATATTCACTCAAACCGCTCCAGTTAAAACTAGGGTGATTGCGTTCAAGTGTGATTCAATAGCCCTTCAAAAGCTTTCGTCACAGTTTCCCTACCTAAGAATATAGGGTTGGGCATAGACACGCCAATTTTAGAAGATGTCTGGGTAAGACATCCTTCGCATACGAGACGAGTACCACGAGTGATATGCACAAACAAGGTATTTACTTGTAATGATTCGACAGCCTCTGTGGTGTAGTGATTGGGTAGATTGGCTGAAATCACATACACCTTTGAGGTTGCGGGCTCTATTCCTGCAATGGGTCAAATGTTTGTGTACACAAAAAATAAGCGCAAGCATTTGTATTGTGTATGGGTGTTGTGGGACCATGGTCCTCGTAGTTCCTGGTTCCCTAGACACAGGGAATAGGGAATAGGATTTGGTGAGTGTATTATTAAGGTTTGGAAACTATGGTGAGTCGAAATATTTGTTTTTTTATTTGTCTGCGCCGCGAATCCAAAGCGTAAACTCCCAGGACATCCTAATTGTCCGAAACCTGGTCGGAGTTATTCCGACACAATCATAACGTTATTGTAGCCGTTTATATTTATAACTAGCTGACCCGGCGAACTTTGTAGCGCCATATTTTTTTTACTCGATTTAAAAAACAGTCCTTTTATACTAACCTTGTCCTGACAATAACGAACACAAAAAAAAAGAATAATCCAATTTAGTGCAGTCGTTTGGAAGTTATGCGCGTACAAACATTTCTGCGATTCATTGTTATTTATATAGATGAGTGTATTATTTATTATTCAGGCTAGTATGCTTATCTTTTTCACATTCAGAATTCCCGTTCATCCATTATCGAACCAGGAAGTATCGTATCGACTCACGAGCCAATCAGCGCTGATCGGGTTGATAGACGACCGAATTCGGCGTGTTACCGTTAATTCGCGTCGTGTTGCCGGTTCGCGATTTATACCCGACGCAATCGGGTCTTGCGGTACCAGATCATCGTCCCCACATGTCTAGACGTCTAGATGCCGTTCGGATTGGGTCGTTTGGCGTGTTTTCTTTTCACTATTGTTACATGTGAGTGTAAGACATAAGGGTTTACCAATGGGCAGCTAGGAAACTTGGATAGCACTTGTGATTTTATTACCACGTTTTTTTTTTTACTTGTGATGAATCTACTTTTGACCATCTCGCTTGATGTTAAGCGACGATATGGCCGAAGATGGAGCACGTAGATATAGAAGATACCTATACACTGTAGCCTTGAATATACCCAAATTATAGTTGTCAGGAAACAGAGAACACGGCAAGGATTTCCATTTCTTAGCAGTACGCACGTTTTTATAAAGTCACTTTCTTGTCTGTCTGTCGTTCCGGATGGAATCTTGCAAATCAAATTTCGATCACTTCCCGATTAGCTATCCGGCTGAAACTTTCAGCGTAGCTCACAACTCGATGACAATGCATTAAAACGTGGCTGTTAGATTAAGTTTTTAATCTAGGTACATTATATTATTTTTCTATTTGATAGTAATTGTGTTAATTAAGTGGTTTTACTACAGAGACGCGCATAGGTACGACTTTTTGACACACTTTTTGAAGAAAGAGGAAATAGGGTTAGGACAATGTGGGAAAAAAAGGATGTTAATAGTGTTGTCCTTTCAATCACGCATAAATGCAGAAAATCGATCGAATGATCGATATTGTGACAAAATCTATACAAATAAAAAACTAAAAACCATTGTTAATAAAAAAGGTTAAGTTAGCAGCTAGGTTCAATACTATTCATATATTTAACTTTTTTTTTTTTATGTAACTGAATGACGAGACGAGCTGGTCGTTTGCCTGATGGTAAGCAATACGCCAGCCCATAACAATAACAGCACCACCCAGAACTTTGTTTTGCAAAATCCTGCGCGGCGCTGTACTGCGCTCGTCACTCTGAGACAATTAGCTGTTGAGTCTCATAATGCCCAGTAATTTCGCTGGCTACAATGCCCTTCAAGCCGGAACACAGTAATGCTTGCGCACTACCGCTTGGCGGCTGAATAACTGGCAAAGCGGTGGTACCCACCCAGACGGCCTCTCGCATACGAGAAACCTACCACCAGTAAACATTATAAAAAACATGCTCAGGTTATATTATATATACCTACGAGTATACCTCCACGGAAGGTAGGATACTGGCGTCTAAGTTACAGGTGTATAATACACCTAGTTTTTCTAAACTTCACTGACACTGACAGGGGTCCAAATTTTAAGCCTAGCCTAAAAAGCTTAAAGAACGTTTTTATATTTTTTAATTAATCCTGAACAGTAACAGTGAGGGTTTATTTATGAGATTCTGCATTTAAAGCCCAGTTTGCGCGATGCATTAACTAAAACTTTTTTATCTTACCTATGCTGTCCCACTGTTTGGTAAAGGTCACCCCAGGTTTCCCTGTCTTGCCACTTCGCACCAGCCTTTTTATCATTGTAATAAGGAAATGTTGATAGAATTCTGGTTATCAAGTATTATAGTACGGTCGAGCCTAGCTTTCGTTGCCTAGAGCGTTTTCTCGTTCAACTAAATTTAGGTTGACCAAAACAGTTTGGGCCAATGAATTCTTTACTCATTCAATCAGCGTTTCCGTTCTCACAGTTTTTGCGTTGTTTCAACGCAAAATCGCGTTTTACGTCGTTAACTCCAGAAACATTGGCCAGATGTCTCAGCGCCGGCGTCGGATGTAATTGCGGAAGTTTAGTCTGGAGTGCCCGCGGGCGCCGAACTGGGCCCTTTCTTTTATAATGATGCTTATACATCTTTGAGGATTATTTTCTTAACATTCTTTCGGGCGGAAATCTGTAATTTGGATGTAAAAAGCAGAAGGCTTTATTTCTAGATATATACGGCAAGAAATAATTTCATAATCATCGATTCGATTCATATCGGCCCGCTATTTCCCACTTCCCGTCTATGTTGGTGGTCAATCCGTATCTTCTATCTTTGATTAACGCAATTCCGATCGCCACATCGATTAACTATGAGTTCATCACACTGCACGTGACCATATCTTGGACCTTAGGTAACCAGCGCACGCGCTGTTAACGCGGCGCCGGCGTATGGATCGCGAATGACCTAAATCCTGGGTAAGGGCTGCCAACAAATGCTCCTACAAATAATAAGTATAGTTTAAGTTAGTAAATGATAGGAAACGTTGTGGTGTAGAAACTGTAGACTGTAGATTGTCTACTTGTACGATTTTCTTTTGTCTTAGTTCTGAATGAATGTTGATTCAATCATTTCAACAGAAAGTTTTCATTGTTTCCATGTCCAGTCTCTGAAGTTAATCATTTTATACTCTAACTAATGTTTTTCTTTTACTGTAAAGGCAAGCATTTGACCGCAGTTGCCTGCACGTGATGGAAAGTGACGATGCGGTCGACGATGTATCATTGAATGTTGCGTTTGGCATCCCTAACTGAAGTACAGTTGAGTGGATGCGCAGGCGTCGAGATGTCGGCGCGTTGCACTTATTGATACTGCATCCTTAATGACGATAGCTCTAAAAACATCCAACTGTATATATGTATGCTAATAGTCGATAGACGACCTTGCCGTTTGGCAGTTTCGAAATTAAGAAGTTTCTATGGCGCCACGAGACTTGTGGCATGTGGAATTTCTCGGAGCGTTGAGAAACATGGTAAAGGTCAATTTGATATATTAATGAAAAGATAGAAGCTGGCTTGTTTTCTCCATTATATAGATCTTATCAAAGGCATACCCGCGCACGAGACGCCTCGGAATGCGACTATCTATCGAGATTACCTAATTAGTGTGACACAAACATTCGTAACATTGACACAGATCCCGACATCTCGCCGCAATCACGGCTTCTTAATGGTTTGTTACAAAATCACAAATTAGCCCTTGATATTAATAGATGGAGAATAGCAAGGGCGTGAGGGTCACGCGGTGACGCGGACATGTGACGCCTCGGTCACGCCGCGCCGGCGACTCCTGCGCACGACTCCTGCATCTAACATTGTGCAATCGATAAAAGAGCACACAGAACGTGCAAGGCCACGAACGCCTTTAAATTGAAATAGTTCAATCATCGACACCTATAATTAAAGTCTATGTTGTCTATGTCCCAATTAATTCGATACTATCTTAGTGTCGAAATCCTGTGGTTGCAGACGCCAGATAAATAGCCCCGATAAGGGACACCGAACGCGTTATTAACGTCCACCGGTCATTCGATTGTTGACGTTGTCCTTCATAACCGATATGTTTACGATCGATATCGGAATTCCTGATCGTGTGAGTGATGGGAAGCGATTATACGCAGACGGCGGAATGTCGTGAATTAAAATCGAATCGATTTGCGCATAGGAGAGTGTATCGTGACTTGCCTTATTCATGAGTCTGCATAAATACTGATTGAAATGAAAAGCTATGGATTTTATCTACAAACATTTTCTTCGCGGGCAGTTTCTGAACTTCTAAAGTTCCTTTAATTAAATAAGAAAAAAAAATCTAGCTTCTGAGTCAGCTCGCCTTTGTTGAACTTGATTGATGTTTTACAACCTTGCAAATTCTTTCATATTTATACGTCTGCAATCGTGGCTTTTTTATATTATAAAAACAGCTTGCAATACATGGTCTATTTCCATTGGCGTGTCCAATCAATCACCCGGAGTCCATTCAAACGTAACGGCTGTCAACAATTATGATGAATATTCCTACACACGATCCAATTCACTCGCATTAGAATCGTTACGAAATCGACCGTATCGATAGATCGATTGAGCGCAGCCGTGAACTTAGGAGTAGCCGGTCGACACCGCACAATCGGTGTCATTAAATCATTTGTTATTAATCGAATACCGTGACAGCATTGAAGCCCAATCGATTCGTCAATAAGTCCCGCCTAGCGGAGTCCTTGAACGGTGTTAACCTCAATAGTTGTGCAACGTCGATATTGTGCCGAATCGAATTGGAATCGATTCGGAGCACTTGGCTCCTCCCGTGTCAATCGATCTGGCTTATTACGAAATGTCTTTGTAGGCCCTTCGCTTCAGTGATGGATTGTAATTATAATTGATCTATTGTGAGTTTGAAGGACGATTAATGGTTAGGCATTTGGAATATGACGCTACTTGATGATGAAATTGTATATTAGATTCAGGAACACAATAGTAATAGCTAACCTACACAGATGCCTACCGATACTATAAAGTAGTAAACAATGCGAAACGTTTTAATAATGCTATGAGGATTGACGCCACTGTACTTGAAGTGCCTTCGTCATCGAACAAACTTAAAACATCGGTTGTGCTCTGAAACTGTTCCTAATACATACGTTTAAGGGCTAATCCCGTTTCAAAATGTCAAATAATTACAATCCGCATAATTCCGAAAATGTATAATTACAATTTTTATGTATAATTACAATTTCATTTAAATTTAAACCTACTTGTCGAGTGGTCGCACTCGTTTCTTCAACAGATACAAGAAACTACACAGAATGCTGAATTAAATAATGAAATAAATCAAACATGCAATCTGCCCACGCTAACATTGCAAAGTCACAACACCCAATGTCTAACAGAGTTGTAGTTTCGATAATATCCGATGTTGCACAAACTTCATAACCAAATGAAAAAGTGGTTCAGCCATCAGATGAGTTGGTTAACCCAGTTCCAGCATCGTTCATAAGTAGTCCAGTGTTCACTTGTCGTCCGGTTGATCAATAGTTAATTTGCGTTGATCAGCCGTGATTGGTCCGCGGGTCAACTCCTCAATTGTTGCGATACGACAATTGCTATTAAGCTATTCTGCCTCTATACTTGATTAACCGCTACGCTATGGTATGGTGACTGGACGATAAATGAGCTCTATATAGATGTATCTACTTACTTTAGTTCCTCCTCAATTGGTAAACAGATATCTGAAATCTGACTTGAAATAACGCTTTATTCTTGTGTTTATGATTCGACCTGGGCCTTAATTCACTATGACAACTTGACGAAATCACGTCGATTCCTTGCTTCGAAATCACGTCGATTCCTTCGTTAATAAAAATCTCTATGACGCATTCATGTATTCATATATATGACGATGTCCTTTATTATTGAAAGAATCGACGTTTCCTTGAAGTAAGGAATCGCCAAGTTGTCATAGTGCCCAGAGAAGGCTCAATGATAAATAAATAAATAATAAATAACGCCCAACGATCACATACATAGATCCTGGCCCCTAACTAAGATTCCCTGTATCTAGGGAACCAAGAACTATGAGGATCATGGTCCCACAACACCCAGACACGAAACAAATGTTTGCGCTTTTTTTTCTGTTCACAAACATTTGTCCCGTCGCGGGAATCGAACCCGTAACCTCAGTGGTATGAGATTCGAGCCAACCTGCCCAACCACTGCACCACAGAGGCTGTCGAATGATGATTGACAATATCAAAGAGCAGGCTTTTGGAGACATTGAAATTGATAAAAATTATATGCATGCAAGTCATGCATCAAATTGACAATCTAAGAAAAAACTTTTATTACTTTCTGTTGTAATACCGGGAGTTAGTGACATTCACGATGACGTGTCCGAATTCGACACGCCGATTATATCGATTACGGACGCGGGACACGTCTCGATTGAATCGATTCATCGCATCGCCAACACAACATTCGGCGTTTTCCCAGAAGAATATTTATTGCACATTCGACAGAGACTGAATACGAAATGCGAAATTCGGCGAATGTTTTGAATAGTGATTAGAAAGGTCTTTGTTTCGGCTTTAAAAACTGGTCAGATCTAGACAGGTTTATTAGAATTGCATCGGCAGGGATGGTGAATTGTTTTCTTATAAATACGCCTTAGACTCTAGCAATAGCCTGCAACATTGTAAGCGCAACAGACTAGATCACAGCAGCCTACTAAAAGCCGCTCGAGATTCCTTCAACTTATCTGTGTTCTATCATAAATTCTGTACTTATAATTGCAAATTGTTGTGTTTACTGAGGTCATTCACTTCACTTGGCAAGAAAATGATGAAAAGAATCTGAAATACTAGTACCAAATATTATGAATGTTATGTTAAATGAAGGAAACGCTAATGATTTATTTTTTGTTACAGGTAAATTTAAAACAAAACCTATAGAGAAGAATTTATGACGAAACCTCTACAGAAATGTGAGTTTATAGTATACGTTATGTTTTATTTTTGGTGTCAATATAGGACCTATTGGGACTTCGGTAGAGGTTCAAATCAAAAGCGGCGTTACTTAATCACTTACACCAATGACTAACGTTACTCAATTGCCAATGCCAATCGTTAATAAGATCTGTGCACTTAATTATTATATCTATTGCTAACTCAGCTATGCCGTTGGTTTATTTATCAGTGGATTTATTAATTAGTCGCCAGTAAATTGACCAATGGCACGCATTCCCATTAGTTATGTTTGTAATAAGATAACGTTAATTCAATTCCTTTGATGTATTTCGAATACCTTTGCATGAAGGTTAACAGGGTTTGCTTTTCGAGGCTTTAGAATATCTCAAATCAAAGGTTATTGACAATTTCACAGCAATGTGTTAAGCTTCAAGTTAAGATGTTGATCTATGACAAATATTTAGAGTATGTCCAGATTCTAGATCTGATCGTGTATTTTTTTTTAATTCAAAGTATTTTTCTTACTAAGTAAATTGGTATTAACTATTGACGTTATAATATTATTCTGATTACCATTTTCTTCGATTTTGTCCATTAGTAAGATGAAGGTAAAACGTGGTTTATTCTGATTTAACAACACAATCTTTGGGTAATTTCATGACATTTAACTAATAATATTTTATAGGAAATAGCACATTTTTATTGAACTCTTAAAGCCGTTTAGCTCTGCTTGTAAAATCTGCTTTGTTTGTCGCTTCCTGTGTATTGTTTTATGTAATTTTGGCAAATTATCAATTTAACACTTGAAGTGCCGGAAGGTCTCCGGCCTTGTGCAGAGCCTTCGATTAAGTTAGACGCAATTAATTTACATTTCCCAGTGATATCACTGAGTTGTCATATCTATAAAAAAACGTGGGTTTATGACTTGACGTACTTTTGTTTGAGTTAAGTGATTTGTCCTAATGTTTGTATGACTGTGACTAGGAGGTCTTTTGTCACCCATTTCGTGACGTTTTTTGTTCGATATTTATTAACTCTAATGCTTAATGGTTAAGATACTTAGTAAGCCAAGATAATCATCTTGATTCTTCAAGTTTCATTCGTGTATTCTTCAATAGATGAACTTCAGAAAATTTATTATTAAAACTAACGTGAGTATTATTCATTTTTTTTTACACTTAATAGATCTATGTTTGCCCACTATCTTGCCTAAGTAAAGCGATGATGTGGCCTAAGATGGAGCACATAGATCTAGAAAGAGACGGCAGTTGAGCGGCTGCTCAGACCCGTCTCCCCGATGGTTCACCGAACATCATCCCGAAACACGACTTGGTCGCTTGACGGCATGGCTTTGTTCGGTGGGTGGTATTACAACCACGGCCAGAGCCTACCACTTCAAAGCGCGTAAGCGGGTTTCATCACGATGTTTTCCTTCACCGTTTTAGAGCGAGCGTGAAAAATCTGCACTTAACTATAAGTCATTGGTGCAGGGCCGAGTCGGGATACGAACCCAGGTGCGTCGGATCGAAAGGCGCACGAGTTCCCGCTGAGCCACACTCGCTCTAAATTATTATTATTTACTAACCGGCTCACTATCGTGAGTGTAGCCCGTTAGTAAATAATATTAAGAAAATTGTGTAGTTATGTTAATGAATAGACAAAAGCCGTTTTAAGAGGCAATTGCAACCATCACTCCAATTAAGCTAATGCCAGTTCAGAAAACGAATAAACTGATTATCGAGACAGTTGGTACAAGAATCATCATCAGTCCATTGCGTTCCCACTGCTACACTGGGACTCGGGCCTTTTCTCATAGAGTATGGATCATAATCCACCATGCCTGCCCAGTGCGGGTTGATGGATGTCAAATGCCCTTGTCCATTTTTGTGATAACTTCTTTGACAATCCGGTTTCCTCACAATGTTTTCCTCCTTCAGCTTTTTTAAAGCGGGTGTTAAATCCGCACGTAACGTAAGAAAGTCAGTGGGCGGGGCCAGCGGGATTAGAACTCGGGTGCGTCGGATCGGAAATCGCAGGTTCTCCCACTGAGCTAAATTCACCCTTCCCATTGAGCCACACTCGCTCTGACGTTGGTACAAGAAGGTACACTTCTTGCAAATAATTTCTAACAGGTAAACGAAACTCGAAGCACCACCGCAGACGCGGCATTGCGAATAAACGCCGTGTAACAAACGTCGATAACAATTTACGACAGGACAATCTTATCGAAGCAATTAGCAACCCTTGTGGCTGTTAATTTATTATCGATAATAACTTGCGCCATAAAAATCGATAAATTTAATCGTTACTTAACTGTTCTCGACTATAAACCGAATGTTTAGTTACTTTCGATTTATCCATTCTTCGCAATAGAACCATTTAATTATACATCATATACATCAAAATGGAAATTGGGTAATGCAAACAATAATGACTCGGTTTTATCTAAGATGGATTCAGGTCGAACCGATCTATTGATTTGTTTCCTAGAAAATGACCAAAGATCAATAAATAAGTTTGTAATGAAAACTGAATGCTGTAACACGGAATTTATGAGCAAATTTTTAGATGTAGTGATGGCACATAGCTTAATGAGGCTGCGATAAAACTTACCCAAATTCATGTGCAAATTCCAGTAACAAAGAAATGGGTTAAAACAATTTCGCGCAAACTGTATTAATTAGCAGTTTGGCACCACATGGATTTTTTCTGAAGCGACCCACTTTCGTCAGTTTACTTTTGTTTAGACAAGCTTGCTAATCTGGGTTTCCATATGGACTAAAGCGGATTGTTTATGCGGGAATTTGTTTATGAATATTTCACAGAGTGTAAACTGGGTAGGCAACGTAGGCAGTGGCAGTGGTAACCAGTGGGTGGCATTGCTGGCGCCGGCCTGCCAGCCCACTTGCGCGGAGATTTATAGGATCAGGAGCCATACTTCAACAGGCCCTAGACAAGTCGAAAGTTGAAACTTTTACACGTGTCTCGCATATAAACAAGGTTTTCCCTTTGCATCTTAAGTCTATACATAGTTTCATATCACCGTCTAATATTAGACCGGTCCTTTTACATTGATTAATTTGTGCTCAGAATTCTCAACTCGCGACTCGACGAGATAATGTCATACGAACGGTCTATACAAATGTTTCTATTTGTTTTCCCAATTATGAAATATAACGGTTTCCAAACGTTAATCGGGCTATTAATATTAAAATTCACGTATCTGGCGACTTTCGACACGTTTTTTGGTTACGTCGTTTTATAACGGCGTAGGGTCATAAGTCGTCGATTCGATTACGACAGAGTTCGATTTCTTTATCGAAAGTTGTGATCTTGAACCTGCGGGTGCCGAGTCGCCGACTGCCGAGATCGCGAATCGATCGATTCGGCTCGGCTCGGCAGCTTTCGCGGTGTCAAACCGGAAATCGGTGGTTAAACTGTTCGACGAAAGGTGAATGTCAAGTTTTGTTGTGACTCTAATTGCGGCAGCGGACAGATGTTCAATTATGCGGTGAAACTGTGTTGTTAGCAAAACTTTTGGACAAGTTTTTTGGTTGTTAAAGTGAAAAACCCAAGACCAGGCCTCTACCAATTATTATCATCGTTATCTGGGGCGTACGAAAATTGGGTTGCTTGCGTTTATAAAGCGCAGTTTGAATTAATTTTATATTTTGTTTCGTGTTTGGGTGTTGTGGGACCATGGTCCTCGTAGTTCCTGGTTCCCTAGATACAGAGAATCATAGTTAGGGGCTGGGATCTATGTTTGTGATCGTTGGACGTATGTACATATGTATTTATCAGCAGTTTTTATCTTTTCGATCATTAAATACGCCACCTTGCATGTTTTGCGGGTTACTCTGAACGATTCCCTTTGATAAGACCGCTCATTGTAGCTGTGAGTTTTTTAAATTTGAATTTTTATTTAGCTTTAAATGTTTCTGTGTTGTTTTCTAAGAGTTTATCTGTCGGTTTGAAGGCTGTTCCTTTGTTTGTTGACAAAGGAATGGCCCTCAGTAAACTTCGCACGTCAATAGTAACTGATGCAACTGACGACCCTACCTAGATAACGAGTAATCATTACCAGTTATACCTACATCACATTTAAGGACGAGTAAAATCGCAAGTGATATAAACGAGCTCTTAATGCCCTCGTCGCAAACCAAGTACCACAGAATAAACAATAGTACTACGTAACAGTACATAGAATGGAGTATATCAACTATAGACACGACAGGCTGTAAATAAAGCATACTAGTAGATATCTGCGACTCCGTCCAATAGAATAAGGGTTATAGTTGTTTCCTAAGCAATCGTTCATTTTTCCGGAAATAATAGTTATTCCATTCTAGGAGTTACAAATATAATAAAAAATTTCATGAAAATATGTCCAATCGTTTTGGAGTTTTTGAAATTGGTAACAAACACACACATACACAAAATTTCGCACTTATAATATTATATAGTAGAAAAATAGAAGTAGGATAGGAAACAGGATAAGAGATATCAGAGGGAATAGACAAAGATAATTATTTCCTTAATTCTTCAAGACGTGGTTTTGGTGTCTTAAGTTTAGAATTTTTGACGAGGAAAGTCATCTCCAACATTGGATAGAAATCGTCTGATGATTGCATTAGATTTATGATCAACGTAAAATTCTGACAACCGAGCTGTGAAGTTAATTTACTGTTTCTATAAACTATGCTTTTAATGTTCATCGGAAGTGGCGATTAGAAAATTGCGCCCGCGCATCGCCCCGTCTACTTTCACTGACATTGAAACTGCGGTATACAAATGCAATGATAGACAGATAGACTAATGAACTGTATTAATTATATTCTAATTATAGCTTAGAGTGATTGAAAAGAGTGAACTTGACTGATAAACAAGATAAACCAATGGCAATGCGTCAATACAGATCTCATGTCCATTTCAGCTAAAATAGTGTTTTGAGCCTATTTAAGAAATAAATATCTTTTGACTTTTTTAGTATTGTAATTCTTTGTTACTAAGAATCCACAATTTAGATCAAAATGCTAATTTCATACTTGCTCTGTCTTATTGTTCTGATATTGTCTTAAACTGTGGTATCATCTCTGAACTATTCTTCACTTAGAAAATCGTATTTCTGAATCCTAAGACACAGGTTTTCGCCTAGTTTGGGACTTGTCGTTTAGTAGTAATCTGAAATACTTAGGTAACCTTTTTTGTATTACTTGTGTACCACAAACCGTGTAACTTTTTTGTCAATAAACAATTTATTTATTTGTAATTACGTACATCTGATGAAAAATTACGATGCTGTCAGGGATTGAGTATATTTCCGTTCGAACTGTTTGATTTACACTTGTAATATATTTAGGTAATACTGCATATTTAGGTAAATTGTATCAGTATGACGATATGAAGAAGCTAGCCATCATAATTGATAAAACTCGTACCATCAATAGTGATGGTCCAAAAACCCATGGAATTGTACATCGGAAACCGCATCACGTAAAGGGAGAAGTCGGAATGGCGTGAAAAAGATTAGCTATTGATTGATTCAGGGAAAAGCAATCTAATATGGCGCCGGTGCGATGCCGTTGACCTAAGGTCGTTGCTTCTAGTTACATAAGAAATTGGAGACTTACTAAGGCTTCCGTTGTTTAAGCTATTTTAGGGAAAGAAAATTACGTTAAACTAGAACGAATAGACACTTCGAATAGATATGAGGATGCCACCCACTGGAGTTGATTCCATTATTTTCATTGAGGGTCAAGTTAATTTTTCTCGCCGTAAAACCGTTTTTCATCCTATTCAGATTCAGACTAATAAAATATCTGATACCTCAATAACTTGACGTAGAATCAACGTAAATAGGAAAATAAAAGAAAATCCACTATTACAACTAATTGAATGGAATTTTAGGTATAATGTCGTTTCCTTTATAATAAAAACAAATAGAAATAACAACATACTAAATTAAACTAGAACCAAGACCTACAAACACAATCACACATTGTCACAAACATAGTTCTCCAAGAATTACAGCACGTGAATGCCAAGTATCGAATCTGGGAATACCAACCGACCAAATTGAAAATGCCACGCGTTTCTAATGTTATTATTGTTCATAGACGACGATGCTATTAATGCAAAATATAAGGGTTATAGCATTACGTAATGGTACGTAGTAACTGACGCTTAATCTATGGCAACAAAGCCTCATGGGAAACGAGACCTTTGCCATTATTCTTTATGCCGAGAAAAAGTGTAACTAATCTCTTCGAATGTAGTTCGTGGAAAGCGGAGTCGCTTTACAGGCTTTGACGATCATTGTTCGGGGTGTATGGAATCTTCTTCTGTGCTTTACTTTTTTTGGCTTAATTTTGGTCACCTTATTTCGGGATGCAAAACCTGATATGACACGATTATGAAGTCCAAACTGTTGTTGAGCCTCTGTGTCCTATGTGTCTAAGTAGAAAAGGTCCCGTAAGATGTTTCAATAGTGATCTTACAAACACAATATTTAAACCAAATTAATAAGAAATGTAAGTGGAAAAGCAGGCTAGCAAGACCTTTGTTCCGTTACGATCGGCTTATCTTTTCTTGGAAAAACCTTCTTGGACTCCATATTCAGCTGCATTACAAGTCACCCTTATTTTTCATATTAATTATTATGTTCCACGTATGTGCTTAGTTGCTTGGATTAAATTAAAGGCATATCTTCTAGTCCCCTCTTACCAAATTACGAGATTTAAGACTTATACGTCATTCAAGCATACTTCGTCGTCGTCAATGTTGTTTTCTCTATTTCTGCCATTCATGCAATTCTAACGATATCCGTGATATATCTCGCGATGTGGCAATCAGCTCAAATGTGCCCTTTCCGTCGAGATGCAATTATTGCGCAACATGGAAAGTGTTAAGAACTAACCATAGTGTTTGTTTCACTTATTCATTTGCTTGTTATTTCACTATTTGTCATTAGCGTTGCTGCTGCATTCATGGATACATAAAATGTTTAGATTCATCTGTGTGAATTCAGCTGTGACAGCCGGAAATGTTCTTTTTATCATTTAGAGGTCAGTTAGTGTCCGGATATTCTTTAAAGTTCGCGTTGTTCACTTTTTAAAGTCCTGTAAATGATTGATAAAGAGGAGAATTTGTTTTTTGTGACTGGTATCTAGTTTGTTATATACTTAATTATGTTGTATAGTTTTGCACACGAGTTCCAACAAGTTGACATTTTGAATGACAGTATAAGAACCATTGTTACGAATCTGAATTGATTTCTTAAATAATTACCTGATATAGTTAGCGTTTTGGTGTTAGACTGTAAGCTTACTGTTGTGAACTAAATAATATTAAATTTAATATAAACTATCCGGTTCCAAATTACTGGGAATGTCAAGCTATAACTAGAACGAAGTCATCCAAACGTATCCGTCACTAAGCTAACGTATAATGCGGATCAGGCAAGCTTCGCTTCCAGGTATGCACAATACCTAGAATTCTAAGGATTAACTGTTCACAGTTCGCACCTAGTAAACCCTGGTCCAGAAGACCCGCTACAATTTCAACCATATTTCGATGTTTCCTGACGTTTATATTGATCTAAACAGTTCTGGGACTTTCGGCCCACTCAATATCACATTACATAGGTCGTTAGCGTCGTCGTAAACGGATGCATCATTTAGTACAACTTAGGTAATAACGTGGGGTTACCGTTTTGATTTTATGACAGGGTCATTTACAGAAATTACTAGTTTCCTATAAGTTTGTTCATTGTTGCTAGTTTGCTACTTGTTTATGGTTCGGGGAAATCCCATAAGAACATTCTTGGTAGTGCAAATGTTATGATTACCAAGCAAAGGAACGTTATTATTAGCAATGCGTGATTTTATGCCAATATTTTGTTTGTTCATGCTCCATGCTGTAAATTGTGACGTCTGAATGATATTTTAAATGCCTGCAGCACTGTTATATCTCTGGTTAAAAACGGATTACTTTGTCATAACTAAAATTCCTCCTATCAAGAAGCAATGCACCGGCTGCAATTAAGACCGCGTATTAATTAGGCATATTTGTGGCACGCGATCTAACCGCTCCCGTACTAAAATGTAAAACGAAAAACAAGAATGTCCAAACTCCACGCCGCGCTGATTCAAAGGAATGCCCGCTAACTGCGAAGCCGCGAACAGCTCTTAAGTCACGCGCCGAATAAATCTGCCGAATTGCTCGTTTCAAGCAATTGTGCGTCGCCGAAACGACCTACGGCGCCATTTACCTCCAGGAGGAAACTGCCGTAACGGTCTTATGTGACACACGCGATTTCTTGCGGTCACTTGTCGTTGACAGCCAGTCCTGTTACAGCGTCTTTAACGACTGTAGCATAACATAGGTATGTGTAAGTTGTTATACAATAGCCATCGAGTGGTCAAAGCGCCAGTGTTCTCGAGGCGACAATTAGGCCGCGGTGAACCGCGAACAATATCGTAAATCAAGAGCAGCGTTTTCAAGTCAAATGCCAAACGTAATGCGTTACGTTTGCGTGATGCATGACTTGGCTGATGAATAATGTAGAATGTAATGGGAATGTAATAAAGAAAGAGATTTACACGCTCGTTCAGAATTTTATGATCCAGTTTCCACAATCTGTTTTTGGCATGGTTTGGGTTTGCTATGTTTATGAATGCAGTTTTTATGTATGATAGTTGTCATTTTATGTATGACTAGCTGTTGCCCGCGACTTCGTACGCGTAGTGTAGTAGTAATTCATCATGCTTCCGACCATTTTCTGTCCCAAAATACTCCCGTTACAGCTCCCATCCTGCTCCTTTCTCATTACCGTACCACTTCTATTCTGTTACCTTCCCACTCGTATCCTGTTATCGTCCTGGTTGTATTCCGTAACCGCCGCGTTCTGGACTGATCCTGTCCTTCTCCTATACCGTTACCGCTCTCTACTATCCCGTTATTGTACCGCTCCGCTCCTGCTCCAGTCCCGCTCCTATATCGTTACCATTACACTCCTATCCTGTAACTCTCGCGCTTATCCCATTTCCATGCCCATCTTATCCCGTTATCATCCCGTTCGCTCCCAATCCTAATTACCAAAGTTGATAGCCCTATCTTTAAAAACATAAACTCTCATTCCTTTTGTCCGCTCTCGTAATGATCCCCTTATAGAACTTACATACCAAACAGCTTCATAGGTTTTTGGTTTTCGAGGTGTGATGTGTGTGATATGTGTGTGTCTGTGTCTGAGGGAGTGGATTATTTTTATATTTAGATATATACATTTTGCAAGTTCTTTTAGGGATGTTTAAAAATTGGTGAAAAATGTGTTATAGTTTCTTTGACCGAGTATACGTATCAAATGTCATCGTTCAGTTTAAAAAACATATTACGGGACCCCGGAGGCCGGGTGGAAATAACACGGGTGGGATTGCCATCGGGGGGAACTGCCATGGACCCTTTACGATTCGTACGCAAAACTGACGGTGACGGTGCGCCGCGGTGCCACGCTAGCCGCCGCGGCCGTTCCGGGCCCGGTACGGTGTTGCTATGCTTTTTGTTCGTCTATACCAGCAGATACTAATAGTTGTTCCACGGAACCCTAGGGTTCCGAGAATTGCCGACGCTGGCCAGCATTTTTATCGATATACTGACCCGCGCAAAAGTGCTGAATCAATTTTGATAAAATTTATATGGGAGCACCTCTGAAGTATGACCTACCAAACAAAAAAAGAATCATCAAAATCAAATTATAATTGGCGGAGTAATCGCGTAACAAACATAGAAAAAAACATACAGTCGAATTGAGAACCTCCTTTTTTAAAGTCGGTTACAAATATGAGTTGGGGTTCCGCCAAAATTAGGTACATAATTTAGTGTTCCATAGCTAAAAAAATTGGGAACCGCTAGGTAAAATTCCTCTACTACTTTCCAAGGCGACATAATCGCATCAGCAAAAAAGCGTTTTGCAAACTGATCAAAAAAAAAGCTCCGGTGCAGATCCAGCGCCATGTCCATAAAACCCGTCACCGCGAGTCAGAAAAACTCCCCTTGATAAGACGTGCTATCTATGGGTGGCTCGATTTAAACAGCTAATTTGCCTTGCAACGGTACTCAACGTTATACCACTCCATCAGCCAACGTCATCGACACCGCCAATAGTCACCGCGATCTCGCAGTGTAAACTCGCCCCTGATGAAGAGCATCGGACATGCTCGAAACCTAGGTCGACTAATTTGACAAACTACGTGAGTCCTAGCCGTTTTATTAAATATTTATAATTATAATGAATCAAACTCACGAAAACTTTCATACTAAAATTGCTAATCGGTAGGTACTCAACGTTGTTAAATTGCGTAATAACTCCAGTTTTCGTAAACCGATATTTATAAAACAAAGTTTGTTATGTAGCCTAGGACTCCACAAAACATTTTTTAGAATACCATCATGTCAACCAATACCTTAGTTCTACAATCTCTGAAGGTAAGTAATAAACCAGTATAAGCTGAGCCATGTGCACAAAGGGTCCGGTATGTTCCGTGGTTCAACTTATAGTGGACATGTATATTTTTTCCTAAATTCCGTCATAACTTCAATATTACTGGACCGATTTTGATGAAACAAAGCCTATGTGTAGCGACGGACTCCACAGAACATATTTCAAAAAACTGCATTCAAATTCGTGCCCTAGTTTCTGAGTTTATCCCGGACAGACAGACAGACAGACAGACAGACAGACAAAAATTTTAAAAATTGTATTTTTGGGTTCTGTTGCTGCCATATACTCCTAAAAAAATTGATTTTCAAAAATATCTTCAATGTACAGTAACCGTTTCGTTACAGTTTTATTATAAGTATAGATAGTTCTGTTTTTGACCACCATATCGCCTGATTGAAACATCTTGTCTAGTAGAAAGAGCCTGATACTGTTTTGTGACATTTGTACGTGTTACTTTATTAGCATTTTTGTATTTTCTGTTGCAAGTTTACCTTCCTTACCCGCATACCGACTCAAATTAAGGCTAGCTTTTGCAATTTTACTGTTAGTGTCAAATCTAGCGCGAGCGCATTAAGTTGCCGAATGAGTTAACTGCTATACTGACATGTGGTTGGTAAATGACATGTTAGGCACAGAAACTTAATGTTACTTACTTAATGTAACTTAGGCTTAATTTGAACAGAGAACGGCATAGTTTTTTGTTATTACTTTAAATAACTAGCTCAAAATACTGATAGGAACAAACAGACTTCTGACAGCGTTCGTCGTTGTTGTTTGTTCTATCATTGTATGCCATCGATGATGCAGAATATTTGCCACAGCTTTGCCCACTCCAAAGGCCTTGATAAATTTGAACAGTAATCTGTGAGTTCCGTTTTCTTCAAGAACTACATTCATGTCAAAAATACCGAACGTTAACGCTTCCTCATACAATAAACTTCAGTCATACCAAAAAGGAACCTGGTCTTTCCAGTGTTTCCACTGAACCTAAAACTGTTGCTCAATACACCAGTTTTTACAGCAATAAAGCATTACTTACTGCGCGTGCGCATTACATGATTAAGTCGTTAAATCATCAGGTACGTTATCTTTTTAGAGCGTGCGTAATTAGGGTCATGTCCAAATGGGCTGAGAACCATGGTTAGGTTTCCAATGACATGGTTATGTGGTTCTAGTCAAAAAGTAAAAGCAATACCTACAATCTATTTATTAAAACAACACTTTCTTTACTGCACAGACACAAACAGATATTCATAAACAACATATATAACATAGATACATAAAATTAAGCATAGGTACATATTATCTATTCATAGATATGCAATTATGCATCTTCAATTATTGAGATGACTCATGCATTAGAAATAACGACACTCCTTTTTAGATTTTCGCATTCATTACCACATAAAATATAATTTATTCACAACTCAATAAAGCTTTCGCTAGTGACTTACGTTGTTAAAACGACACCTTCATCTTTAGTAATAAAAATCATAAACTTATTCTTCAGAGAAATGTCGGAATAAACTTGCTTTTTTATAAAACCATCTGAATCATTTAGATTAAGTAGATCACCGTTATAAATTTTGTACAAATACTGAGAAAGTTTCATGTTAATTTAGTTTTCTCCCAGCTTTGCCAGTTATTCTACCGCCAAGCAGTAGTGCGCAAGCATTATTTGTGTTCCGGTTTGTAGCTAGCAAAAATACGAGGCATATGAGACCTAATATCTTAATGTTTCGGGGTGATAAGCGCAATGCAATGCTACGCAGTGTTTTTTAAGTTCTGGGTTGCGCTGCAATTGTTGTGGGCAGGCATGGCGCTTACCATCAGGCGAAAGACTTGTTCGTCTCATCACATAGCTCCATTAAAAAATGGGCGGGTGCAGAGTGGAGAAGATTATATTGATTATTACACATGTTCTTCTTTTTTCTTGACGATACTTACCCCAAATTAATAATTAGTATCAGTAACATCTGGAAGGAGAGAAGAAAACAAAGAACCTTGTAATCATCAGTGGGTGGATGACCTGGATAGTTAAATAGATTCAGTGAGAGAACACTAAGTGAACTCGTCCTCCCGCGATCAGATTTATGCATCACAATTTGCTAACCCGTGTACCAATTAAGCAAATCAACCTATCATAATCATATCTAATGCATTAATGGAGAGCGGAGCAGCAAATGTGTCAGGGTGACCGAACTGGTATAATACCAGAACCATTGGTACATAATAATACCAGTTCGGTATATAATAGTAGGTTGAAGGTGATCGGAGATCTGCCAGAATTCTATAATAATTATTCTACTATAGTTAATGGTTGTGGCCTTGAAATTGACTGTGTTAATTACGATCTAGACGCGAAAGTGGTTATTAAAATGATTGATTGAAGAAACTGTGACTAAACATGACATTGGAATACGATTTAATGAATCGGGTCTGTTTACGCACGCAATTAAAGGAAAAGGTTGCATGTCTACGTACCTACACACAAGGTTTCCTTTTGTAATGCACCATACCAGTCATGTAGGCAGCTTAAAACTACCATTGCAATAAAAACGTAAATTACATGACGACATGAAAAAAACGATTTAATAATAACATATTCAATTTCGTAAACATAGAATCAGTCAAGGATCAAATCAATTCAGTAGTTCCAACCAAAACATCGACAAATCATTAAACAAAGCCAATTCAGTCCATTTTGCTATTCTAAACTAGCCGTATCTAACTAACGATATGTTGTGTTGTAACTTTATGAAACTTACTAGCTATTTGCCTGCGGCTCTAAAAATTTTTATCATTATCCATTAGAAATAAACTTGATATTTGAAGTATTGAGAATTCCGTAATATATGTTATTCTCACGATTAGAGTTACTCTACACAAAATATTATTGAAATCTTTATATGAATATTATCGTAAATATAAATAAATACGCCCAACGATCACATACATAGATCCTGGTCCTTAACTAGGATTCCCTAAGATTCACCTAGGGAACCAGGAACTATGAGGACCATGCTCCCACAACACCCAGGCACGAAACAAATGCTGGCGTTTCTTTTCCTGTGCACAAACATTTGTCCCGTCATCATTTTGTACTTGTACAGTACATTCGGACAAATACATTCGGACTTATAATATCAGGAGAATAAATTCTCACAGCTTTTGAGCTTTTCACAATGCATGAGAGTGAAATAAAGTTTTTATATCCCCCGGTGGAATAACGCTTCATTTTATAGCAGACTCTATCATGGCAAGCATCAGGCATTCGCCAAGCGTGTCTGAACGTCTCAAGCCGAGCCACGGCATATTGCATCGCCCATTGTTATGGTCGGGTGATATACCAATAAACTGACTTAAGAGGCATAGGAATAGGGGATCGGACAACTTTTCAGAAAGTGTTTTAAATATATATAACCGTGGAAAATAGTATTTTAATTAAATAACGCTCTAAAAGTACCTAAAACTATGTTTAAATATTATGTTTCAAATATTGCCGCGCAAAAGATCGCCTCAAAACATGTGACGTCATATGAAGGTAGAAAACGACAAACTCTTCGAAATAAAACTTGAAAAGAGATTTAAATACGTTTTGTGAAGTTTGGGGACTATATGGTAGTAATGGAACGAAAAAAATTAGCAACAATACATTTTATGAAATGCAAAAACGTATAATAAACACAAGCTTGACTCACGGCTTTTGCCTACAAATGACGTCATGCGCTGTGATTGTTGTTTCGTTTGAGATGAAGAACAGATTAAAAATGTCAGAATTATTAGATTATAATTATTGATTTAAAAATATAAATCATTATTATTTCACAAAAATATTGATCGGATGATCTTTTTGGTTCGACGAACATTCGTTCTAACTACATTTTAGATTTTTTCTGGATTACTGTCCGATTCCCTATTAGACTATCGATTTGTTAGCAGTGGGACAATAGAGTCAAATATTCTGAATCTTTGAATATACGATTATGGATAAAAGACAAAAGACATTATAGAAGCAATCCAATAGGCAGTTTATTTGGACTGACTTACTACTTGACCTTACCTAATATGGAATGTGATCAAAGGAACAGGAGCTTATTGCAAAGCGAGGCATTACCAATTTACAATACAACAACACGATGCAACAATGGCGCAACGCGGCGCTGTGCGTGCTTCAGTGCCTTGGGTGCTAAGTCCTTCAATAACGTGCTTTCGAGTACTTTTGATACAGGATGTAGAAGCCTTGCGTATTCTTCTACAAGCAAAAGGACCAAAAAATCAAGGTAGTGTAAATCTGGTAGTTAGAGTGTGAACAAGATTAGGGAGATGTAGAATGGTAAAGACTAAGATGTATTTTGTCCACATTGGTATTTAATCACTACCAGCTATGAGTAGACAAGCGATTGATCGCTATCTTATCTATCGGAAAACTGACACTAATACTGGGTTAATTTAATCAACCTATGTATCTCCTACTAATGTATGTAAATAGTAGAGTAATATTCTGAAGACTAACTCTTTAAAATATTACTACTACACTCGCAGTTTCTGTATTATACCAAAGCGGCAGAACTACAGATATTATTTATTATTAATAACACCACCTCTGAACCTAGATTCGCAGATTTATAAATCATTGTATTATTGTATAATTCGTTTCTGCTATTAACCTGTCTACAGCCAAATATCATTTCCACAAGAGCACTAATCCCTTACGTAAGCACGCCCTGTAGCCATCAGCGCAGGTCGCGAAGCGTGCGCAGGCGCCGGCTATTATTAGCGCATTCCATTCCTGCCCCTGCGAGGGTCGTCTGCGCACCTGCCGTACTTTCCTTTTTCATACGCTGAATGCTTGCTTTCGTTACCTTGATGATATTCTAATCGCAGTAGAGACGGGGCTGTGACATGTCCTACTTAAATCCCCATATCGGTACTCGGTAGATTACTTATATGACTTGCATATTAAGCTCCTACAGCAACCTGCATATTCTGTTTTCGTATCTTATATACCGCATTAGCCCGTTTACTTCTTCGTAATTGCAGATTCAGCCCACATGTCGAGGTGCTACCACGGCGTTGTCTATGTAGGTGAGTGTAGGTCTAGTTAGTTAGATTCAAATTAAAAAACAATTTTCAAGAAAAGTCAAACTTAAAATCAACTTATTTCTCGGAACTATTTAATAGTAATGAAATCAAAGTCTTATTGCGTCACCTCGTATCGAATTCAGCCTCAAGATATAACACGTTGTAGAATAATAAGAAAAATATTGGTGGCAACGTCTTAGGAAAATTAGAAGACGAACGTGCGTTACTGCACTCATAGAAAATGTTGGGGTACGGAAAAATACTATTTTCTGCTGATTTTTTTTCCATTTATGCATCTGAAAAAAGTTAGTTATCAGCGTATATTATTCCATACGTTCTCGAAAATACCGAAAAAGAACCTATTATTCGTGTGCTTACAGTTTTTTTATGTAAGTAGCGAGGCGATCAGGTCGTTCACCTAATGGCAAGCAACAAGCCTGTACACAGTTGCAGCGCCTTAGCTCTGAAGTCCTTATACACTCCTGATTGGCGGTTGAACATCTTCCAAAGGTGTAACAAAAAAGTGGTTTCTTCAACCTCGGCATTGGCTAAAAGTATTCCTT
Source organism: Petrophora chlorosata (assembly GCA_951640565.1). Lineage (NCBI taxonomy): Eukaryota > Metazoa > Arthropoda > Insecta > Lepidoptera > Geometridae > Petrophora > Petrophora chlorosata. The sequence continues at coordinate 2,978,018 of OX621194.1, read as the reverse complement.
CGCCTAGCGAAATCCTAAGAAACTGAAACCATTCTTCATTGAAGTTTTCCTCGAGACAAGGGCAACGTTCCTTCCTAGAACTTGCAACTGCCGCTATTAGGGCGCTCAAGGACCGTGGAGCAGCACGTAAGCGGAACGGCGCGGGGGCCCGTGAGAACAAAGTTACATGAATATTTATGGTCTGAACTCTGAAAGAAGTTGCGACCTGACTTTACTACTCGTACGTACTTTCTCCTTTCATTGATTCTTTTGAGTAGTCTGGTTCAGCTATTTTCTTGGCTCAGTTTCTTTCCATTCTACTTTTCTACGTATCTAGAGAACGATATTGAAATGTTGGTAGGTTCACCTCTTTGATTAGTAAAGTATGGAACTTAGTCTTAAGTTATCAGATACGGGTGTTATCATCACGATACACCGCTTTATTGTTCTACCATTGTTAAATTTAACTGCAGTACACATTTGGTTAATGTTAGTGTCTGATGGCCGAGCACTTTCATTTTTATTTCTAAATTTTCTAATATCTTGGTTGATAGATGGTTTAATATCAGCTACCTCATGAGTTAGTGAGGGACAGCGACAGTAACTTTGGTTGTTTTTTTTAATCAACTTTACGAAAGGTTCTCAATTCGATTATATTTTTTTATGTTTATTACCTTAGAAGTTCGTTATTTATAAACTGATTTGGAAAAATATTGGTGGTCCCATATAAATTTCACCGGACATTGAACTTCGAAGTTACATCAAAATTGAAGTTGTTTTTTTTTGTTATAAAGTGTATGTCCTTTTTTATGATGGGACGAGCAAGTCGTTCGCCTGACGGTAAGCGCCATGCCTGCCTATAACAATTGCAGTGATTACTTGTTTACTCGTGTAATTGTTTTTATTGTTAATTGGCTTGCGTAGATTTTGCTCTACCGCTGATCGTAATTTCTCAATATCATACTCTGTTTAAATTGTACGTGTCTAAAGAGATATCTCAATATAGATGTCTCTAACTTGCCTTTTTAAACTTGACAATCAAAGATTCACTGTAGCAGTGAAATTACAAGTACTTTCCATTTACGATGTAAGTGTTCCTAAAACTATGAACAGCGGTGTTAGGCTATTTCCTCTGGCAATGAATTACACGCACGTATTCATATTACTGAGAATTCTAAGTAAAGATTAGGTTATTACTTACTTTGTTGTAATGTTTGAATAATTAGCATTCGCAACATTAATAAGCTGCTAAATGTATATTAGCATTAATATAATTAGTTGTAGTTGCGAAATTTTATAAATGCTAAAATTAATCGTTTAGCATGAATGCGAACTGCGGTGGTCTTCTAATGCTAATGTTGTTGCGATTGCGAATCATATTTAATAATAAAATTTCGCATGAAATTGTGAATTCACATCTGTGAAATTTCATATTAGCATCGTAATAGCAAGTAGCATGCTAACGAATAATATTTCACCTGCTACCTAATTCAATTCAATTCATTTATTCATGATTCTGACGTAATATCCATATAATATGTTAGTAAAAATACAGGTTCATAAAAATACATAAATAATATTAAAAATGAAATGAAATTTAGCAATAATTTCTATTAGTTACTTTGTAGCGTATATTGCAACTCGCAACTAGCGCAGTAGTTGCATTATTAAGTGCGCTTCATCATAATCGTTTATCAGTTTATTATAAAGCATATAAAATATATTTGTAATTATATCGCGGACATGTCAGTTTGTAAGTTTAACGTGTTTGTGATTATTCTGTTGACTAGCTGTTTTTTTGTATCCACTATTATATAGACTGCAATATGTACATCTTAGACTATTATAACAAGTAACATTTTACAAAAAAAAACCGAATGTATCTTCGAAGTCCAAGGTATTTTTTTTTCTTTTTTTGTAACCTATGCTATCCCACTGCTGGGCAAAGGTCTCCCCCAAGTCCTTCCAGCTGTCTATCCTGCGCCACCTCGCACCAAAGCTCAAATATCGATGAATTTTATATGGGACCACTTCGTAGCTATACTGAACCCAATCTTTACCCGATAACAAGCGGAGGTGAGATATAATTGCGAATTCCAACAAATATATAAATTACCTAACAAGACAATGCAGTGAATAATTTAACAATTTACTTAGCGCATACTTCGGCCCCTTTCAATTAAAACGCATTTCTATGCGGTGATGTCACTGCATCATGCGCTTTCATTGCGTCTTTATAATTCTTTAGTGTAAACACTGCAGATGAGTGATAAAGTGTTGTACTTTATTAGAGTTTATGCAGTTTCGATCGGCCTACCCACAGGTCACACAATGAAAATCTTACTCCGTATTGAGCTCAAATAGAGGTGGAGATTAAAAGCTTAGTATCTTGAAATGTTTAACATGTTGTCTCTTTCTAACATATTTGTTTCAAATGATGTAGAATAGTGACAAAACATGTTAAGCATTGTTTAACTTAATTTACCGTTTATTAATAGGGCCCTTTGTGTATATTTTGTTTACTTTTGCTATATATTTGTTTATATACTTATATTGTATTCGTCTCTTATCTTACTGTTCGTGATGGTCATAGGTTCCGGCTGAAAATCAGTACTAAGGTATTTATTACCTTAGTTTTTATGCTGAGTCGGAACCTTTTCCTGACATCGCGCAACGTTCCATTATTCTATAATTATATAATGTATTTATTATATATGTTATTACATGTGTTATTTTTTCTGTTATATGTATATAGTATAGTATTATTTGTTATATGTATTATAGTTTAATATAATGTTGCGTGTATCTGTCTTGAATAAATGTATTTTTTTTCTATCTTTCTAGAGTAGAGGCACTGCAACTAATGAGATCACTCCAGTTAGTAGATTGATTCAATAAATCAATATTTTCATCATTTATATCAAAATACGATAATTTTAAGTTGGCGAATTATTTCATAAAAACATCACTTCATTGTTATTTTTAGACATTATTAAAATAAGCACTTAATATTTCCAAAGCACTATTTCTAGGCCCAGACTTCAATTTAAGTATGGGAAAGAAATGGGCAGACATGCTTACCTTTTTTCTCCAAAGTCATGATATTTTAATTCACAATTTTTAACGTATTTTTAACCGACTTTAAAAAAGAAGGAAGTTCTCTGTTCGATTGTATTTTTTTATTTGATTTTTTTATAATTGAGTTGTATTATGTGTATATGACGTTTAAAAGTGCATTTTGTGTAGCAAGCATGCAAGTTGGCGAATTATTTCATAAAAACATCACTTCATTGTTATTTTTAGACATTATTAAAATAAGCACTTAATATTTCCAAAGCACTATTTCTAGGCCCAGACTTCAATTTAAGTATGGGAAAGAAATGGGCAGACATGCTTACCTTTTTTCTCCAAAGTCATGATATTTTCATTCACAATTTTTAACGTATTTTTAACCGACTTTAAAAAAGAAGGAAGTTCTCTGTTCGATTGTATTTTTTTTATTTGATTTTTTTATAATTGAGTTGTATTATGTGTATATGACGTTTAAAAGTGCATTTTGTGCCTATTTAATAAATATCTTTTGACTTATTTACTTAAGCTTCTGAGCTTCTTTGAATTCAGGTTAACGACTCGCCAAGTACATTTATAAGGCCAATGTTACTAAGCAGGCTTTAAGTTAATTAGCCTGGAATATTCACGGCATACGGGACCCGTGCCGGAAGGCCCTTTCCGTCACTGGAACTAAGGGTTTCCCAACGGGACTGTAGTGGACGTGCACTGAAGTAAGTAGACCTTGCGGCAAGGATTTAAGGTTTAAGTTTAAATGGAACTGCTAGAGGTTGAGGGCCGAGGAAAGACAGCATTTAAACAAAATTAATCTTTATGAGAACTGATGAAGGTTGCACGTTGGATAGAAAGGCTCTTGAAAAATATGGATGGAAACACGAAATTTCTAGACTTTATGACAAGGAGTTAAGGTTCAAAGTAGCGATGTAATGGAAACTTAAAGGATGTTGTCGTGGTTATGGATGCTTGGTTTACCAATATGTTAATTATTGTTATGCTGACTGTTAGGTAAGCCTAAATTTTTAATTCTATTAATATTTTAACCGATATAAGATATAAGAGTATGACGATATTTTCTAGGATTTAAGAAGTACTCGTGGTAGGTCTCTCGAATGCGGGAGGCCGCCTGGGTAGGTATCAAATCTTTGCCAGTTATTCTGCCGCTAAGCAATAGTGCACAAGCATTACTGTGTTTCGGTTTGAAGGGCATTGTAGCCAACGAAATTACTGGGCATATGAGACTTAATATCTCGGGGTGATGAGCGCAATGCATAATGCTACTCAGTGCTTTTTTGTATTAAAAGTTATGGGCAGGCGTGGCGCTTACCATCAGGCGAACGACTTGTTCGTAACATCACTGAGCTCCATAAAAAATACAAACGGACAATCGTGATTCTTTTAAATAAGGAAAGAACTTTGCCACACCGTCGTATAATACCTATTGGGTAAATAATATTTTGTGTGGCAACACAATCTGGAAGCAACTAATTACATGCCAAGTCCCAATTGCTGGTGTTTTACCAACATCATTAGCATATGGGCAGTAGAGCAGGTGGTAGAGTGGGTGATAATTGCGTACTCTAGACCTGGCAAACGATTGTCGCCTGATAAACGCCGCCATTTGCGTGTGCTACACCTTCTTATCTCTCAAGGACCGAGAACAGTTGAATTTAAACGGTATCAAACCGGTAAGAATAGCGGTACAGATCTGTACAATATGTAACAAAACTTCGATTATCTCGGCCCGACAAGGGTGATTGTGGCTTTTTAATACTATCTGCTATTTTTCCTCCTTTATAAATTCAGTATCAAATATTAATTATAATTGATCTATCTATAATTGATATATATGAGTATACGCTATAAGTTATTGCTAAAGTAATTTAAAAAAAAAACCTGCGCCTTGCGGTTTCCGGTGTAAAAAGTAGCCTTTATCTTAATGCAGAGTAATAAGCTTTCTCCATTTCAAGTTTCACTCAAATCCTTTAGCCGTTACAGTGTGAACAAGTAAAAAAACACTAACACACTTACGTACAAACCTTCGTATTTATAATATTAGTGTGATATTGATAACCAATCAATACAATATGAAGGTGTTGATTATTGTTTAGTCACGAATCAATTCGATTCTGACGAATGTGAAATGTAATACCTAGTAGATGTCTAATAGTTATGTATTGTTATTACTTATTTTGTATCAAAGTTAGGTTATTCGGTCCTTGTGTGAAGCAAAGGTAACTCGGGTATTGAACAGTATTTTTCCTATCGTTATTATGTTGTTACCGCTACACATAATGTTTTCATTTGTTTTATCGGATTACCTGTATCTAAGTTAAGTGGGAATATAATTATTGTGCTCCGCTCTTTTCTTCTATAGATGTCACTTGCTGGAAGATTCACATACTCGATCAGGGCAATAAAACCTGAATTTCTTCAAATTGTAGTTGTAATTTATTTTTTATCGGATAGAAGATTTATTCATGTTGTTATCAAATCAATTACTTTATGAGCTTTGTTTAGCAAAGATAGTGGATACCGAATTGGCACGTGGACAGACCTCATTATAGGCACACATTCACAGCAACGACACCAATTGTTGAAAATATTGGTTATATGTATGTATAACTTAAGGTCTGAGGATAGGTAGATAGTAGATAGCATCATCATCATCATCATCATCATCATCATCATCATCATCATCATCATCATCATCATCAGCCCATTACGTCCCCATTGCTGAGACACGGGCCTTCTCTCATAGAGAGAGTATACGTCATACTCTGGCGGGTTGGTGGATGTCACAAATCCTTGAATTTTTGTGATACATTTTTGGACATGCCGCGTTCATCACGATGTTTTCCTTTACCGTTCTTAGAGAGAGTGTTAAATCCGCAGATAACTTAAGAAAGACAGTGGTGCGGGGCCAGCGGGATTCGAACACATGCTCCCACTGAGCCACACTCGCGCACACAGTAGACACACAGTAGATAGTAACATTACAACTTTTTAAAATTAATGTCCCGTTCATTTGACCTTGCCGTAGTCTTGTAACAACAAGTCTCATTCTTATCACATCAATGATTATTAACTACTTATCTTGTAGGTACCGATAGTAGATACCATGTCACATGGACGGTCACGCGCCTTCACCATCCCGACACGATGTGAGGTCCAATTATAGAGGAACTAATGACACTTTCGACGTCCGCAGTCCCATAGTCCGATACCCTATTCGGACGTCGGATCGGAAAGTTACAGCCGATCGGTCGGGCCGATAGCGCTCTGTTTACATCGTAAACTCGATGGCAACAACGCGAGACAGTGGAGAAACTCTGGAAGCAATACGTAGCTGTACATGGCTTGCGACTGATAGGTATGTTAATCTTGAGCTGTGACCCTAAGGTGACGATATTTTTCTATTTAACGGCATCCCTACTGAACGTCATAGCAGTCTAAAATCTCTTGTCGGTTCTCAATAAGCTTCGAAGTTTTGTGTAGACAGCAATTTATGAGTTGGGTGCTAAAAACGAAGCAGGCCATTTCTTCAAAGTCACCCCGCTGTTGATGCACAACAACCGTGCTATTTTTGGATCTTTTGTAATCGTTTTATTAATCCACAGGTACGAGACGAGTGCTAACTGCTAACCGATGTATCATATACGCGTTTGCAGATTAATCTTCGGCTGACCCCGAAGGTCGTCCGTTTAAGGAGAGTTAATTAATGCTAAGAAACCGCCTGGTGGCACCAAGCAGTTTCCTCGTTATGAAATTTGATTTACGCATTGTCGACATCAATTTACTCTGTACCCAGTGACCTTCCGCAAAAGGCACGCGTGAGGCGTCGCTCGGTGAATCACAATTATTCGCGTTTTGTTTTGAGGCACAATAGATGTGTCCATACGTGGAGCCGTTTGGGCGATCAGTCAACGACCGGTTCGCGGTTTCCCGACGCATTCCGAAGGAGCTCGTCATGTGATCCTAGTGACGATACGCCCAGTTTCGGCCGTTAGGAGTTCACCCCCTGAGGCCTCGCGTGTATGAAGTTTTCCTAACTGGTTATCTGGATGGCGAAGTAGTCTCTCAGAATCTCCACCATTAAAAAACGTTCCGCATAACGGCCTCAAACTCAAATTTCTTAAAAATATGATGCAATTATAAATTTCTACGGAAAATTGATAATGTTTTCACAAGCGAGCGGCAGTGATGGCTGGGCGCGCTAATTGGTGCGCAATCCGCATTTTAAACGAATTAACAGCTGCGCAAGCGCACTTCTCGCCTTCTTCTCCTCTGTTATTTAATTTTTCGCTTGGTTTAACTTACGACGAGTCGACGGCCGTTTTTTGTGTTTACAAATTAAGGTAATTACCGTAATACCTCTGTCACAACCTTTTAAGTTCAACGCACGCATTGTGCCTTTCGACATGGAGTTCACGTCAAAGGATTATGATCCTTAAATCGTTTGGTTTAAGGTGTTAGCCGAATTTCTTGGAATTTCACGTGAAATATTATTGTAGTGCGCCCTTGAACACTCAGTTCCGGGCTATTTTAATGTCGTTTAAAATAAGTACCCAGCGTGCATTGACGATGTAATTGCTTTGTCGCGCTGCACTGAAATCTGGGAACTAACTATCGCTTTTCACTTATCATTAGGACTTAGAACTGTTTTGAAATACAATTATAAGTTATACTGACAAGGTTTATAAATATAAATACATCGACCAATGAGGCAACGAGTAATTACATGGTAGAAAAGGTTTCGTTCGACAACGCCATTCAGCCTATTCCTAGTCTGATTTCCTCAGGCGATGCGTGTCATGAAAACTATCTCCGTATTTCATTCGATATTTACAACTTCCTCAATCGTAGAAACCAATAAAATTACGGGTATTAGCTGCGAGATTATCTAAACGGATACACGCCTCATATCGAAGAAAAAGACGTATTTATGAGTGGTTATTCTAGTGTCTGAGTTCCCATCGCACGCTGAACACCATGTGACGGCGCGGGCGCATAATAATCTCCCATCTTATGGCTCGCCTATCGCGAGTACCAGCCCTATCTGATACGACTACGCTTCTCCTCTACACTGGTAATAATCTTTTATGCGACGCGGCTCGATGAAGTTATTTACTCATAGATTGGCCTATCGACATCGCCTCCTCGATCGCCTAGAGCTTTTAGCCACTTTGTAAGAGAACACGACTCTAACCTGTGCGATGACTCGATTCTATTTCTAAATCTCGAATGGCAAGAGCAGTGTCAATTTAAATATAACACTATAATTATTCACAAGTGAGGTTCACAGATGCATAGTTAACAATGTCGCTGTGACGGCTGACCTTACCTGAGGATGCTGTCATTTTAGCGCCACCCAATCGGAATACGATTACTATAATGCCTGATTTGCGAATCGACAGTTTGACAGTGACCTACTTCAGAAGCTGGCGTGGGCAGTGGAGGCCCACTGCCACCGGTTTCAACTCTCCAACGACGCTTCACTTGCCAATTAGAACGTCTCCTACGCTGTTGGATAACGCATGTGACAAAACTGTGTGCTCTCGTTTCGTTCGCCGATATTTGGCAATTCTGTTATTCTTAAGATCGAATTTGTACTCCACTCCGTCCCGTTTTTCGATTATTTTGTTCTCGGTGCGTAATGCGAGGTTGCGCAATAAAATCGGCGTGTAATTGTGCGGGGGTCATTGTTTGTAACGGGCTCGGGTGCACGCCGCGTGGTGTGAGATGAATTCCATTACCAGGTGTGTCTTAGCTTCGACTGACGCTAAGGTCGTTTACATCGGCACGCAACGTCGGCACCGGTGCGAGACACTCCGTAAAATTCAAAATCCTCGAAAGTAATCGTGGTCAGGTTCTATTTCAACATTTGAGGACAAGTTTGTTCGCGAGAACTCGTGTGCTTCGAAAGTGTTCACCTTGACACAATACACTTACTCCAGGCCACATCTGTAACGACGCAATTGCTGTTTATGCGTCTTTTATACGAATGTGGGCTCTTTTATAGCTCCCGTTTAAAGTTATAACTTTTTATGAGTCTGCCAAAATGGTGATACGCCGAATGAATCGACCCTCATTTGATACAACGATGATTAATCGAGGATATAATAATATGGCGCTGCGGTTCAGCTGGTTGTTAGTATTCAAAAGGCACGCCGTCGTCCGTCATTTGGCCAGGCTCTTCCTAGAAAGCGAACTGTCCCACATGATGCCAGGAACCCGAGCACCACAGGATGTGGCCGTCACTTCATATTAACTGTTGATTTTCACTTTTATCACGTGTGATGAAGTGGAAAAATTCATTATTGTCGATTGTATAACAACTGAACATAAACAGTTTATAATCGGCGCATAGCATAGTTGGAGTATGTGCCCCAATTGGAGCAAGTGGTAGGGGTGTTTAATTATCTTATCAGTAGTGGATAGGTAGGTAGACAATGCACCCGCTGAGAAGCACGGCGCAGGGCGCTTATCGCGACCACCCGCCGCCGCCGGCGAGCTCTCTACAACATTATTATGAAACTTGAACCATCTACGTTTCAAATTCAAGCCTTAAACTTCCTAGAGAAGCGGTTCATCGATACCATACTATCAAACACATAAAAATGCTTCTCCCTATCGTACGCGTTAACTGCGCCGCGAGCCGGCGAGAATCTCTTCTTTTCATAATCAGTAGAGGACCGACCATCGCAGGTTCCATGAAGTCGTTACCGTTGCCGGCGACACCTCGTCTAATGGCCGCGTGCCCCTTAACTATGCAAATTATTGCGCAGGACAGCCACGCGATCCGCTCTCTAGAGCTCGCGACCGGACTTACGCAACTCGTAGCTCCTTTCAAATAAAGAATGCCCCTTGCATAATCTTGATCAATGATCCTCACCCATTCTTCGTATCGGTTCTACTCCAGACGGTACCGTATCGTCTGATGTCCTTAATAGCGCCTCGTTATGGAAAACTCTTGCTTGATCATTGAATATCGGCGCGCGGATCGGCGAGAACCAGCTCTTATCTGGAGCGTAATAAATCGGAGCCGCCGATCGCGATCGTACCGCCGGCGCCTGATTAATGACTGAACAGTTTTTAATTAATGCATTGCTCTCGGAATTATTGGTCTGGTGAAGCGATATACCGCCTCGAGACGCTAAACTTCGTTGTCGCTTTCGCTCCGACGTCGCGAGGCTGAATTATTCGTGGCTGGACAGAGTTAATTGCATGTTTATGTGTACTAGCATTAGCTATTTGGATAATGGCGTCGGGGCGGTCTCCTCGTGATCCGGTGTTTTCCCGCGGTTATGCAACGATTCTGTTGCGTCGTCTGCGGTACAACAGCACATGCCTCTAACCGCGATCTGTATCGTTCGGGATGGCAGCGTCGAGTTTATTATTTTTGTCATCATCGGTCGCACGAATCGTTTACGACGTCCCCATCACGATTTTTGACGCAACGTTGTTTCCACGCTCCGATGACACATTGTGTTTATTGTACGTATTTTCTGGTGATTTTTCTACTGTGGATGATTAACAGCAGAACAATTTATTTTTTTGAACACGTCTCGAAACTTCAAGTTTTGTCTGCCGTTAGTAATACTCGTCTAATGAGAGATCAATAAGCTCTCCACCTCGTGTCCCGCTGTTATTCGAGCACTCTTTAAGCCTTCACGTCGGCGTTTGATCTGAGCCCTTGAGCCTTACAACAAGGGGTCTATCTATTGTGTTCAAGCTGAATTCCAGACACCTCGCTTTTTCATTTAACACCCATCAACTGGTTTCTACATTGACACCTCGAGTGCAAAGCCTTCGTTAGCGGCCCATTGAGTGCCGCATCATCACGCATACCGTCGCTATTTCTCATTGTCATGAGAATTCTCAATGAGAGTGCTAAAATGTCTTTTCACATCATTGACTGTCTATAGAGGAAGTGGGAACATACACAAACTTGTTTTTTAATTTTATAGCCTAGTTGGTTCTTATTCCGGTGGAATTCCAGTCGTCACTCCAGGCTTCTTCACAAAACCGTCGAGTCGAGACGTTTTCCATAAGAAATGCAACGTTTTCTTGCATTTGAGAAACTGTTAGTAATATAAATATAACATTGTTTTATATGCAAGAAATATAACGTAGTTATAAACCTCTCTGTTATCAAACATTACTTATCTATTGCATTATACTATTGACCTAAGGTGGCTGAGGTATTTTTCAATTAGAATCAACACCGTTTGCTTATCTAATCAGAGAAACGTGACACGCGTTCAGAAACAAACGCTCAACTGTTGCAACATCAATATTACGAATCGATAGTGTTGCCACGTCAACCACCACTGATGCTAACAGTTTTATAGCCACCACCTCAGTACTGACCACCTTGAACGGCTTCTACAGTTTCGTCTAATTTCACAATGGTCTATTTTGTTAAGCCGCTACCGAATCGATTCAATTCATTTCTACTTCAATTATAGAAACACATGTAAATGTCGAAGGCGGTATTAAAACAGCGCCTGAGTGGTCTAAACTTGCGCAAGATATCACCTAGGACTGTTTAACTCTCTCAAAGACCAAATAACCTATAAGGAAAACCTTTAGAGTAGATACATAATCCCTCTGTGACTTAGTTCCAAAGTGGCATGGAACATATGATTATGGTCTTTAAAGTCATAACTGCACTTGTATTATACTGGTATATACAGGTTTAACACCATGCATATTCCTGTATTTCTTTTTTATCAAATGCAATAAAGGTTTAACTATTGGTGTTGGTACTAACATATCAAAAAGGAAGAAATAACGGTATTGTCATTTTATTTCGGTTTTGTACCGCATTCGGTCCTTGTCTCGTAATTGTCTATCAGCGTATTGTCCATTGGTCCTACGTGTTATTAAGCAACTATTGCATATTTAATTCACATCTCTATACCGGTAACTGTTAAGTAACCGCCAACAGGCTGTTTTAGATTAATTTAAACTGTAACTGCTTTTGTTAGTATTGAATAATTTATCCTAAAGATTGTATCAAATATGTTACAATTAATCTAATGTGCTTTTTTGTTTATTTGCAGGTAAGAAGGAGAACAGAAATGCTATTCGTTGATAATCTTCATCAATAACGATTTGAATGGGTGAGTTGTGGTCCTTGAACGACATATGTCTTGAGAGCGTCAAAACCAAGAAGAAGGTAGAGAACGCCAGAACAGAATTGACGATCTTCAATGCCCTTGATATAAAATAAATAGGGATATTTATAAGAGGTTTTGGTTTTAGAATTACGCCAACGAATTGGAGAGACCATTGAAATAGGTTCCGTTCTCCTACATGGTGATACGTGTCTGGTAGTTAGATGGCCGCTATGTGTCAGTGAGACAGGCGCTCGTTAAGCATGCTCGGTGGGCGCTCGCGTCTTCGTGCCCGCATCAGTATGCGCCCGCGCACCTCCGCAGCACGATCCACGCGTGAATCACTCCATTTCTTCGTACCACCCGACCCTAACACGTGACGTCACGACTGCGATGTCGCACGCGCGCAAACAAAACTAAAATTATGCTAATTTCATTAACATTTCCGCTTGCATAACCAAAACAGTCGAAATGTATAATTGATGAGGACGTTGGATTCCCTCGTAATGTGACTTTGACGAATATTTTAGGAAATGTTGCGCCTAAATCAAGCTGTTATAAAAAATCCCTCTATTATTATACATAGATGGGACAAATGCCGAGCATTCCTCGTGTTTTGTACATAACCACCACGGCGTACGTGCTCGCGTTTGATTCATTCGTGAGACGAGGTCGTGCTTCCTTACATCATCCACATTCTTCGCTATATTTAGAGCCTTACTTACATTGTTGCTAGAAAACTAGTCGGGGTGGGTCGTTACTCTGGCTTCACAAAGGCTCGTACGATCTGCGGTCGCTCACGTGTATTGTTCGACGGAATATTATATTGGACGGCATCTAATATATCGGTGCCCTTGTCTATCCGTCAGAATTATCGCTGCAGGCCAATAAATACCGCATACGGGAGATAATAAACTAAACGTATGGTGGCATCCATCATGCGCGGCGCATTCAATCGAAACAGAATGACTCGGGTCCAGAGTCCTCGCTACATCTTTACGGCCAATCGGTCAAACCGCGTCGGGTCGAAAACCATTTAGTTCTTGACATCTTTTACGGGCACTATTGTGTCGAACTCGAACTCACTTGCCCTACAATACACACCGAGAATTGCTCTAGTTTAGTCGCGGGAATTGTAAAGCGATTATGCTATCTTTCCGCTCCGGAACGCAATACTGTCTAGAGTTGTTTAGCTCGGAGCCTGGAACCGATACCGTCCACCGGCCTGATTGTTCCGCAGATACGCAGCGCCCCGGCCGGACCCGTTTCCATGATTATGCGAGCACACTTTACGTATCTCGCTCGAGCATCGAACGCATCACTGAAAAGCGAGAGAACCGACGCGGAATGAGACGTAGCGGTCCCACCGCAGGGCTCGGCCTAAGTAGAGCAACTCGATTGCAGTTTCCGCGATGTTATTAGCCGTCAACAAAGCCGTTCTGCGGTGATCGCACGCCGCCGGCCGCAGCACTTATCTCGTCGTCTCCACCGCTATTCGAGTTACACATCCGCGGTTGTCGCTCACTGAAACGGACACCGGTAACCGGACACCGTGTTCCGAGCTACTCTCTCCTCTTACCGCACAGATGGAAATGCAGAGCGGAACGTTTCCTGGTGAACCCCGCGGAACACTCTCGTTCGGGTATTGTTACAATTGTGTTTAGTTTCAGTCGAGAGGGTCGCCGCGTCGCCTCCTCACAATGGAGGAGAGAGTGGGCTCCCGTGCCGCCTTCCGCAGATCGCTATCAATCTCGGACCTCTAACGCGTTCATACGAAACTTCCGACATGCATGCACTCTCACCCGTTAGAAATAATGATGCACTTAAGGCTTGAGTAATGGCAGTAATATCCCAACTAACTTTACCAACGTTTCGACTGACGAAATGGCTCTACGTTATGACATTTCTGACAAAATAAATGGTTTCATTTGTATTGCCTATCTTGGTTTTCTCAAGGCAGTGATCGAGATTGCGATCGATTTAATTGTGTTATAGAGCTCTAAAATGAGTTAATTTAAGAATAATGTGAGACTATAAAAGGGCTGTAAATTAAAGCAGTTGTCTCCTTCGAGACAGGTACGTAGGCTGGTACTTAACCTACTTAAGGTTCACATTCTAGAATTTTTCGAGATTAAGTCATATTTGCGGTGACGATGACGTAACTTTCACACAAACATTGCCAAAAACTGGAGTTTCTTTAACCAAATCTGCTTCGATTGTCCACCTTCAATTTGGGTTAGTGAGGAGTCATTAAATTGTTTACGATGTTGGTCGATCCTTTCCCTTGTATGGAGTCGTCTGCAATAAACTGTCCTAACGAGCCACGAGCCACGTCCCAGTCGTGGGTGACCACCTCGGCATTACCAAGTTTTCGTTGAAACAACGGATGTCACGCCGAGGTCACGATTAAGATCTTTGCCATATCCAGTGGAGGTCGTAGTTTTGCATTTGTTTTCGCTAATTTAGGTTAGTCAGAAGACGATGACCTGTTTTTGAAGGGCTTATGATTTACTTCCCCATTTAAAGCCATCAAATAGAGCTGCTTACAAATTCATGAGGTTTTAAAGTATTCAGCACTATTGGCATTATAGTCGGTTGATTCACGTTATATTCATCTCGAACGGCGCAATATTCCGTGATATTTCAAGTCGGGAGCGCCTCGAGCCCGCTTGCATTACATTAGACGACCACCCGACAGGCTGCGACTACCAAAGCACGAACATTGCACGCTGCAGTATTGCATACCCATTTATCGGCGCTCTCGGCTTAAAAACCCGATATGCGTGAATGACATCGACCATTTATAAGTAATCAGGTCTTGATAGAAACACCAATCATGGTATTTATGTGTGCTCCAATTGTTTATTTTTCTCTATCATACCTTATAGCCAGATGGTTGCGCTTGTTTATTTATTCATTGTTGAGATATTCATAAGAGATATTCTTAAAGCTAGATTAGTTTTTAGCTTCGCTTTTTATTTTTTAAGTATCTTTCAAGGTTTTCGGAGATATTGAGTGTGAAAAATTACGAAGCCGTCATCAAGTTCGGTTGCCCCGCCTCTTTGCATCACTAATCTCTTTACCGAAAACAATGGCGACGGGTAACCGCTGATTACTCCAAGTTTTGTATTTGCATGGGTCTGTATGTCCACGACCCCTTAACCGATGCCATTGTTTTCCACAATTTGAATGGCTAATAACGAACTGGCTGTTATTCTGTTATTTCCGAAGGCTTTCGTAAGTGGAACGGAGTTTAGAAACTCCGGACAGATATTTACGGTTTTGGGAGGTGCCTCCGTTACAGTATTTCGTGGCTTTTGGGTCAGGCTTGCAGTGAGAGCGTATTAGAATGATTTGTGGCGTGATGGTGAGATTATGGATAGGGTTTCTGCAAGAATGTTGCTTAAGGAAAACTTCTTACAATTGTTGTCATCGCCTGCATTCGTTCTTTACAAAATACACTGTAAAGTCTGATGTTTGACTCACCTCATCTAGTTGCTGTCAATCACTCTATCGTCGCTTCTCTTAACACAGCTTTCTTTATAGAATTTCTTCATTTTTTATTTATGATACATTTGTCTCCTTAACAAAAGCTTCATGCCCAGCTGCGTACTACGAACCGACAATCGCATTGCTCTCACAGCAAAGGATTACTGTCAGTGACCCTCGCATCGGTCCAGCGCCCATTAATTATTCTATTACAGCAATGGCATCGTGATGTCTGCGCGCACGCACGCCTTTGATCAGGCCTCGATCACTACGAACCCTACATTAATCTTTCCTTGAACAAAATCGCTCGTGCCTTCAACTCTTCTTTTTAAGCGTTTAGCCCTAAAAGCATCGACCATTTGTATGATGGACTTGCAAATTCCAGTAGCCTATTATTATCTTTCGTGTCGTAGTAAAAGAACATTGTTTTATGGACTCGTAAGCGAGTCTTAATGTTATACCCCAGGCGGCGATGCGAAACCGTAAATTTAGATGATGCCTTTTACTCATTGAAAAACTTCAATTATGGCTGAATAGTACCTAAGAAATTACGAAACTGTTAGAGAATCGATAATATACTTATTCTTTAACAGTTTCGTAATCGTTCATAATAGATTTATTAAGCCTTGAGGAGCAGATTGGTATTTAATTTTCAATTTAATATTACATATGTTAGCTTTTGTATTTGCTCATCATCCGTTGTACTCTCGCCTGTTGTATTATCCTCGTGCCTTCAATAAATAATGTTTGTACCGTACTAATGACTCTTGAATAGTGCCGTACATGACCTCTAGTGATTTATTGGAACTTCAATCGAGCCGAATGCAGGCGAACGGCGTGGTAATGTTTCTATTGAAGATTTGGCATTGCACCAAGTGTTACTTTGCATGGATGTGATCACTTTGAACGGATGCACGGATGTGAATTCACTCAATTAGTGAGACTTTTAATTGACTATTAAAAACCGCGTGCGTTTCTCTTTCAGGCTTTTGCCAGATGTTGCTTCGGATATAATACTAGTTTTCTTGCCTTGCATTACCTTCTTCTTCTTCCAACGATCGCTTACTTTGGGTGTCTAAAGGAAGGTAGAAGAAGTAATATTACTTCTCCTGGTTTCCGCGTTTCACCCTTAGTTTAGCCAGCGCAAGGTGAAAGGCATATCGTGCGCTCATCCGCCCTACTTCTACAATTCCACTAAGTGGCTGCCTCACTGACGAATGGCGATCCATTCCGGCTCCCAGATAGCGAGATTTATTGGGCATTAACCCGGGGTGCCGGTAAATATTGCCAATTTGTTATTGATAGCGAAATAGGCCATTGCTGTCTGGTTAATTTGTACGGGCGGCTGTGGAATTATTTGACCAATGCGGTACATCCAATACTTAAAGTTTTAGACCGTTAAAATATCTTAATGTTTATCCTATCGCCATGGCGAGTACGAATTCCGTACGATTACGTGTATGGTACAGAATTCAATGGGTAAGTGTGCTGTGGCACTGTTCTGATGTTACATTTGCAATATTTTTATTCTTTATCCCATTGCAGGAAATCAAATATCGGTATACCTGTAAGATTTCCTTAATAATGTTTTATTTTATTTATTGATCCTTTTGGCCGATGCGACGTTTGGGATCGAAAATAATCCTACTCTTAATGTAGCTGTGAAGAATGAAGGTCTTTCTTAACAAATATATCCTGGCTTGTACTTTCGCACAATAGCGCCACTAACGCACATGCGTTGGCGCTATGGATCAGCGTCTAATTGCACTAATGAGCCGCATCCTGCACACCGGCGCCGGCGTATCTCCAACACAATGCGCGCGCGCAGGATATTAACATAATTACAGTGATGATAGATCAGATACTTTTGCCTAAACGGGCGATTAGTTATGGCATGGGAGATGTTTAATGCTTCGGCTACGGTTGTGTTAACGTTGAAATCAATTTCGTTTGAAATAGCTTAAATAATAAAGAAATTTGATTCAATATTATCAGGGTGTCATTATCCATACTCAAATAGAGCCTTTTCTTCTCAGCGTTTACGCTAAAGTTCATATTATTGCTCAAAATGTCACATGATCGCGCGGCGTCCTTAGCGTAGTGAAGGTGCGCGCGTGCAATAATAGAATAAGTTAGAATATTTCGCCCGCATTAGAATACAATAACAAGGTCGTGGTAGACCAATTCGATGTACTTGCAACGCTACCGACACGAATCGCCACTCTAATCGCAAATTAACAGAACCACGTTTGTTTGTCTTTTAAGCTTTAGTGTTACTTCCTTAAAGTTTTTCGAGTCTTTGAGTATGTCTAATGCTGTTCTCTGTGTGTTCTGTGTTGTCTGTGATTCCACGAGACCATCAGTAATTGCTTCCTGGATTAACACTTTTAGTAAATTTAAACTTTTGTTTTCAAGATTGTTCAACTGTTTGTTCACATATTAACTTCTTTCAGATGTAAATTGATTTGTTGAAAAAAATCACTGAATACGTACTTCCTAATGCATTGTCTTCCTTATTTTTGTTATATTACGCTTTGTCTTTCAGCATCTATTTATTGCTGATAGCTTATTTTCCCAAATTGATCTTGTGTTGCGTCATCGAAATTTGAATTCATTCTAAATATTTTAATCGATGTGTGTGATTATTTTATTAAATTTTACAATGTCAAAGGATGACGGCACCTCTAGCACTTCATTCTATGAAATTTTCGCACATGTCACTTACAGCACTTTTCAAATGCTATAATAAAAGATTTCTTATTCAAAATTTTAAGATTACCTGGTATTTTAAATGATAGCACGTCCATAAAAGCACCTATCAATTCCAAGATGTCGATCTAGGTTTATGCCGATGTAACGTCACCAGCCCTTATTAAGTACCGAACAGTTTAGAGGTACATCTATTGGTGCGATTGACATTTGAATGAGTGCAGTCACTCCGCCGATTTGCGTATGTCAATAATTAGGAGGCTCAATGTCAACTGTCGATTGTGTCAATTGCGTGGGCTTCAATACGACAGTTTAGCGATTTTAATGGATGTGTTTTTGTTTTGACTATCGAATACTAATTGGTTGTTGATCGTAATTGTGATTTGTTTCGGTGTGGATGAATATGGCGAGGTTGGGAGTGATTTCAAATTATAGATCGAAAACAATATCTTATTAGGTGCGAGACGAGACAAATACCATATTTCGCATAGGTATTGGTAATTTGGTACACAAATATTAGTATTTCCGTATTGTATATATATGGTAGGTAGGTACTAATCATTTCCAATAGTAAGCAATCCTTGACAATCTTGATTCTATATTTAAACTACTAATTTGACATTCATAATCCGCTTTTCATCGATTTGGTCGATCATTTTCTGTTGCATGTATTTTTTACACAGCGTCTTCCCCTTCACATCCATGTCATCTGTTACTCTGTTACGATACTTCAGCATTCTCACACATATGCTAATCATATCAACTATCTCCTCACCGGCGACCACCGCTGTTGATTGTTGCATCGGCTTTGCACAACGATGTCGTAAATGTAAATAACCACCGGCTCACGTCGCTGTAGCAGCGGCCCACTGACATCGATCTCTGCGTCTCTAGTGTTACTATGTCAAGTACAAGTGCGCATGCGCACCTAAAAGATACTGTTGCTTTGCTACTACTTTGTTAATAATACTACTATAATGGTCTTTGTTAAAAACTCGTCCTGCCTGATTTTCTAGATGCAGGGGATCCTAACTAACAAGAATTATGAATGTGACTGTAGGGCGTATTTTATTAATGTTTTTTTTTTTACAGCAGGCTGGGTCTGTGTTTGATCACAATCTCACCTGATGGGAAGTGACGATGTGGACGAAGATGTAGCACGCTTACCCAGTAAATACTTGTTCAATTCCCCCCTTTTGCCACCACATACGTAATTTTAGGCATAATTATCTCTTCATACTGTTTATATATTTATTTTTTCTTTTTATAATTTTGTTTTCCTGTGTTTCTTTATTTTGTTATGATTGTGGTCGTCAAATAAATGTTTTTTCTCTTTTCTTTCACTCTAGATTTGTACACACCCAGATTGTAGTTATGTGGAAACACAGACGACAATGTTCACAATTTTTTTTAATTTTGTACGCGTTGTTGTTATGACTTAGATTTTGTATCTAATGCTAGTAATTCTGTGTCAAGATCGTTTGACTTTACGCACCCAAACTGAGCAGCCCTGGGAAACTTGTGTTTGCGTGATTTTTGTAATGAGTGTGTAAAAGTAGTGGTTGTTAAACAAAAGACTGTGTATTTTGCAAAGATGTGATTTGGCATTGATATGTGTTTGATATGTATCTAACGTTTAAGTTAGTCAAGAATTACCAAGATCGCTTAGGTGCCTTTACACGATTCAAAATTTTATCATAATCATATTTTCTCCGTTCTCTATATAATTGCTTATTATGTGATAGAAGCAAGTGTGGCTCATTGGGAGCACGTGCGACTTTCGATCCGACGCACCCGAGTTCGAATCCCGCTGGCCCCGCACCACTGACTTTCTTAAGTTATGCGCGAATTTAACACTTGCTCTAAAAACGGTGAAGGAAAACATCGTGAGGAAACCGGCATGTCCAAAAATGTTTAACAAAATGTCAAGGACATGTGACATCCATCAACTCGCACTGGGCCAGCTTGGTGGATTACGGCCCATACTCCTTCTAAGAAGGCCCGAGTCCCAGCAATGAAAACGTTATGGGCCGATGATGATGATGATGTGATAGAAGCATATAGCATTTCTGTTAAGTTCATAAATATATCGCATTCAATGCAAAAAAAAATGATGCTGTTGTGTCTTTTAATAAATTCTACAAAATACTTGTTTTTTGCAATGGTGTGTTGGATTTAGTTGTGTTTTTTGTTTTGTTTTAATTTCTTTGTTTCTATTGTTTGAATATAAAGAAATCATTTTTCTTTCAGTTGTAAGTTACAAGACAAAGAAGGATATAAATTATAAATGCTTATGAAATGTCCAGATGTTACGTTTTATGAATATATTCAGATATAATAGACGTCACTTAAAATTTTAATAGTATGTAACATAAAAAATGAATGAAAAATTGGAAACTTAATTTGAAGTTACACATATCTTAAGTTTCAACACTATTTCAAGTACAATGATGACGAGAATGATGTGATCTCAAATATCCGGAACTCAAAGCAAAAGAATAATAGTGAAGTAGAATAATTAGTAACACCTATTGTTAGACGATTCGAGAAAACCTAATCATGACATGACTAATAAAACGTGCCAAACGCTCACAAATACAAACAAACAAATCATCATCTGATAGTTCCGATACCAATCAACAGATTCATCACACGTTCAAGTCTCACAAACACTAATAAATAACGCTTTATAGTTGTCAGTAGCAATAACTAGTTCCATTTCTCAGGTATTGATACTATCTCTCAGGCCAATAGAAGCAGACCCCAGATCTTTACCAATGGAACTGATTTCAGACTATTTCCACTCAATAAGGAAAAGCTTAATGTTTAGTGCTATCTAGATTTGACTGCCTATAGAATATTGTTCCAACAGTTTCAGTTATTGTTTGATTTGATCCAGTTTGGGAATGGTGCTAGAACGGAACCCTGCGGTACGCCGGATGTCTATGTGACGTTTTAAGGGCCTATTTAGATAAATTGTCTTGCTAACATTGTATGAAAACTTATTTAAACGATCGAAATACTAACATAATATAGGAAGGTTTGTAGGACAAGCATTCCTATATTAATAAAATACGTCTGATTTGAAATAATTAGGTTAGTCATAATTTCTCTTAAGCCGGACGAAACAGTAGCAAACACGTTAAATTATTCATTTTAACACGCGTCATCGTATCGGGCCATTAAGCATTAATAATATGTTATTTGCGTTTTTTTCTCTGATTAACTGTAATTCTACAGTTACAGATTCGCCATTAGCTTTCGATATGTATGGCACTTCGCGATGTCTAACATCGTCTGTTCTAGATTTCAAATTTGCATTGATGGACCTTCAAGCTATGCCTGTGCCAGTAAAAGCCGTTTTTAAATGTCTGTTGCGCTCACTGCGACATTTCGAATACACATTTATCCTTATTTTGTTGAACACTCGCTTAACTTGCTTAAACTCTATTGGTTTCTTAGCGATTACATTCTGTTATTCACGGTTATGAATTCGCTTTAGTCAATGTATCGCGTTGTTTTGAATACGAAATACGTTTCGAGGTCGTTTCGATTCGTTTGTGTTTGAATTTGATACTTTTCAACGGTTTCGCTGATTGGATTGCGAGTGACTCATCCGAGGCTATTGCTGCGTTGTGTTCCGATCACATTAAAAAGATTCGGTGCCTGTATCAACTAGAAGTCGCTTGAGCGTGTGGAATGTACCTAGTATCTTGTGTCGCTTCGCCAAACGGCCCCGAGCCACTGTTTAAACAGCTGTGAACGTTTCATTGTCTCGTCGGCAATCGACAACAAATTCCTCGCTATGAACAATAGAAAAGTTGACAATTCTGCTGTCTTACTCATAGCTGAGCGCGCTCTGGTGTCTACCATCACTTTCTAGGAATGACGAGCGTTGGATAGTAACCGCGTCCAAGTGAACGGTAATCGATACCATTTGACCTTCTCAGAAGAGGTGTAGATAGAAACAGTTAGCGCCGAGAGGTGATAACTGCGCGGTTGCTACTTTTCTCGTGACTCATAACATTGTGACTTGTTTGCATTCTTTTTCATGGATATTTTAGCACGCCCGCATGTCTTATGTGATATGTCTACATTTGTTAGACCCAATGGATACTTGGTATGTCTCTCTTAGAAATTTTGTTGCATGCTTCCAAAGTGCACGCACGTCCCAACAAAGGGGTATTGTAAAAGGCCGCATATTTGTCGTCGATCGTTCCCACGACGGTCAAGTTGCCGATTGGGCCTCGTTCGCACTTCCGAGACTATTGTGTTCGGCGCATTGTGACCAAAAGTAGTTCTAACTGGATATAAGTAGCAGATGTACCAGATGACACGGCCCGATTCATGAGGTAACGAAACGAGGATGACACTTCGCCGGCTATCAGGGTATCACCGATTGGCGCGATAAGAGAAGCGTTTAACGCGCGACCTAAATACAAATACGCAATACTTGCAATACTCTCACAGATACGCTATTGCGTTGCGTTGCTACTATTGCTATGTGTGCGTTGCAGTAATAGCACAACACTGATTATTATTAATTTGAGCACGCCAACGCCCGCCGTGAGAACAATGCGTGGGCGAATGGGCAATCCAATGGACTTGATGGCTATTCCTCCAGGTCTCATGAATCGTAAGCAAACACGCCTAATATTGCGGTTTAAACAATGGAGTTCAAATAAGGATCGTGTTTATTTATGAAGCGACAACTAGTTTACCTCCACATTAAGGCATATTGCGAGAGTCGTTTAATCGTGGCCTGCTAGTTTAGTTTAATATCGTGTTAAACACACCCCGCAGATTTCCGCGATCCGTAAATCGAGAAATACCAGAGTTTCACGACGTTCCCGCGGCGTGCTCTTGCGCAAGTCGTCGTGCGGAGCTGGGCTGCGCAAGCGCATTGTCTCCGCGCATCTAGAGCGACAGCGACGACTCGCGACACGCTAACGCCTACCGACCTGACTCTTGTGCAAGCTCGAACGAATCGCATATGGAGATCGGAATCCCGATCGATTAAACACCGGCGCCTTACAGCTTCGTTACCGTAATAGCGATTGAAAGGACACGGATACCGTCATCTCGGCGGTAATGTCAGCGTAACGCGTGCCCTACTTACCCGTGGCGCAATATTTGCGCGGCTCTCTCACCGTGCTTATCAGCGTGATAACGTTGAACAAACGCTTGTGCTTGTGACACCAGTCTGCGGTCCCAAGCGCCGGGATTAGGCACGGCTAATTGAAATGTCCACGGCTTCACCGTAGGCGGGTGGCGGCCGACAGCTTAATTACCTTTGTAAACAGCTCGTGAACACTGAGCCCCGGCGTTGGGCAACGAGACAGTGACCGCGGGAACCTACGCGATGCGCGAACGATGCGCAACACGTTCGCTGTTGCACAGCCACTTGACAGAAACGGACAATTTATTAAGCGCATTTTGCCCGCGGGAATTGGAGCAGATCTCGTTTATTTCGGTTAATGAACCCAAAAAAGGAAGTTGTTGCATTCGATGTTTGTTTACGCTCAATTATTCGGCGCCGAGGTGGAGCGTCATCGTGCGTCGTTCCAAGCTTATTAAGATATCAAAATCTTTAAGAAATTAACAGCTGATGACGCGTGTTGAACCCCAGGGTATGTCGGAAGGCGTCGAGGAGTCGCGTGCTCATGCGCAGAGCCAATTACCCGCCACCAGCGCCCTCCGTTACCCTTGAATGTCACCGGCCGGTAGAGGCCAGCCAGGTCGCGCAAATGTAAACAAGCTGTTAGCTGGTCCTCAGGGTTTCCGGGAAGTAACACCTCGCCTTTATAACACCCTGTTAATTATTTAACAGACAGGCGCGGCTGTTTCCACATAACTGCAGGTGTTAGATAATGACAGGCGTGAGATGTTTTAGTCTCAAACTCCTATGCAATTAACACGTCAGAATTTCCGACAAGTATTATTAATTTATATTAAATTCACCAAGAGCTGAGCCCACGTTAGCTCTGCCGTGCGCACGAAGCGCGACGCGCGACAGCGGCGCAGGCGCAGCTCACATCGCGTAGGCAGCCTAATAGACATAATTGCTATCGCTATAGCCACCTCGGGCGCCATAACCGACAGGTCAAGGATATCGAAACACTAAATGGGCGAACAAAGAGACAATAAACATTCAATATTCACTAATTATAAATGTCAAAGTCAAGTATGACAAATAGACAATACTAAAAGGGTTTACATAGATAAATATCACGAATATTTGACGTAATCGTATTATCTGACAATGGTAGTGGCGAACGCGTGAAGGTATGGTAATAAATGAACTGTCATTTAATGCAGTCCAAGTCGACCTTACGTTCACCCGCTCGATTTTTAGTGATAAATAAACAAAGTAGGTTGTAGCTAATAGTAGAGCCAGTTTAGTCGACTCAATAATTTAGAACAGGTATCGCAACTCAAGTCCGGTAATGAGCCACATTTGTGGTTATGGATGAAGCTGCTCTCTTTAAGAGGGCCTGACTAAAACTTCTACAGTCTAAAATAACCCTAAAATTAAATGCTTAATAATGAAACTTGGCATTTGTGCTGAGCGAAAACCCCATTTGGCACTACATAGTACTTTTGTTCTCATTTAAGTTTAAACTGTTGTCTGTTGTCTCTTTATACTGTTCTTTTTGCTTTTTCTAACTCTGTTTTCTTTATTTTGTTAGTTGTATGATTTTGTGGTCGTAAAATAAATGGTTTTCTTTTCTTTCTATTCTAAAAACAAAGTTAATAATAGTAAGCTCCTCGATCTTAAATAGAAAACATGATTTCTTTATCTCTTAAGAGTAGTAAGTAACTATGTATATCCACAAAAGAGATAATAGTACTAGCTACAAGCTAAAGACATGTAGTATTTCATACAACTGTACAGATACAGTTATAATTGTGTAAGGTAATGAAAAACACAAGGTCGAGCGAACACAAGCACAAACATTGAATTTTTTGCAACATTACGGATATTTTGCCGGTTGCAGTACCCTGTAACAGCTAGTTGTCAATAACCGGGTGTGGTCTTTGGAACCCCGACATGTCCATTATTTGGCACATAACAATGCCGCTTCTAGTTACCTGAGGCGACCTTCAGCTGTATATCTTTGACAATAGCTCAGTGACGGTGCAGAATGGTAGACGGTTGGGCTCTGTTTCATTGTTAGGGCAGTTTTTCTTGGATTATATCTTTATTATAATGTTGCTGAGTTCCAGAGATTACATGTGCCGCTCTTTAAAAAAACGTTGTTTGAAGTTAAGTATTTTTGCTCTATTATTGATGTCATAAATTTATGAAAATTGAGAGTAGAGAAACTGTAAGGGCCTACAGACGCTTGTAAACGGACTACGATGTTTCGAGCAATTCAGCCGTCGAGTTGCCGGCTAGAACTCCGTGCAACACTTTTTTATGTTTCAATTAGTTTTCAGCAAGATGCAATTTTCATAGCCCATGTACGAACACTATGCAATTCTCAGCAGTATTGCCGGTCACATACAATTTGAGGTGTATAAAAACCGTTATAACCCTATTTATAAGGTATAGTTCAAAGGTCGGAAGCAGTAGTGAATCATATTATGCTGCTGAGTATCCCCTAATTTGAATAGCCCTA
Organism: Petrophora chlorosata; assembly: GCA_951640565.1. NCBI lineage: Eukaryota > Metazoa > Arthropoda > Insecta > Lepidoptera > Geometridae > Petrophora > Petrophora chlorosata. The sequence goes on along the minus strand of OX621194.1, from coordinate 2,952,031 downwards.
TATATCTCATTTATCTTTAAAGCAAGTGTAAAATAGCTCTTGCTTTAAAGTAATCGTTTTTTTAATCGGTCAAGAGTTTCGCCTTCAGTACTTCGTTCCTATTCTCCACTATTCTAAAATTTAAACGAGCGATATTAAAGATAAATATAAATATATATCTAGTGAAGAATTATGAGCGAAATGCTGATGTGAAAATTTATTAATATTTCCTTCTTTCCGAAAGAAAGGATGGATTCTTCCAGCTATCTAAAATATAAGCTTCACTTCTCCCAGGTTCGTATATGGAGGCTCTCAACAACCCAAGTCCCAATATTGTCACACTGGTCAAGTTGTCCGATACACGGACTGACGGTTCCGCAACGTGACCGGGTCACGGACGGTACGCGTCCGACATCTATTCAGCGTTTCTTTAGGGTTCCGTGGGGAAAAAATGAGACAAACGAAGCGCTTGAAGTCTGATTAGCATCAACCTTTTTCTTGGGGTTTCTTATCCATATTCAATTTATCATTTAACTTTCTGTCATTTTTACCTGAAATTTAACTTAATTTACATAGGTTTTGTAAAATACTGGTGCAAAGAGTCACATGTTCACGTTATTCCTAAAATACTGCTAATAATAATATACTTTTTTATTCTCAATCGTTTTCAGCTCAGTTTCTCCACTCTCTTTACTCCCATCAGACTTTTGTGCGGAGACGGAACCATAAGGCCACCAGCCTTCCTCGGACTTAACCGATGTTTTTACACCTTCTCAGAGTCAGGGACTCTCAGAACTCCGAGGCGCTAATTGTTTGGAATCTCGCGGCGTTTTTGATGCGTTTTTGCTGCGGTAAAAGTCACGGCTAACAGGGGTGGAATCTAAGCCCTACTTTGAGGTGAAACTGTCGGTTTACGGATCGCGTCCTTGATATTTGAAGCATTTGGCCTAGCTGTTTTCTTTACTAGGTTAATTAATAATGATAAAGAATAGAGTAATCATGTCGAACAAAAGTATGTACGGAGGTAACTTACCATGTGAGATGTTTACTCACTTTATGTTCCAGCGAACGGTTTTATACAAACCGAAACGTGCAATATCTATGCTTTCCCGTAAAATTACCGAAATGCTTGTGATATTTTCTGACTTGAAGACAGAGCCACAATGAGCTCTTGCAAAAGACCTCTTCCATATTAGATATCTTATCTACTGATGATGATGATGATGAAGTGTTCCCATCACAATCAACCTTCACACTACTAATAAACGTTACTGGAGTGATCAACTACTTTTAGCTTTTACGATGACCTCATCCCGTTTTTGGGCCAAATGCCACTTCCAAAGTAACATTCGGTGTCAAGGCCTCACGGAAACGTCTTCTGATCAACACAGGCTGCAGCCAATCAAATGATGCAATTACAGTGGAATGCAATACGTTTCCGTGTATCAGTAACTGTGGTAGCGGGTCACAGTCGCCACTCACCGGATTATCGCGTTCACACGTTTCTGTAATTAAATTGTGATGTATATTGGAGAATTGAGATGGTAGATGGTAATAGAAAAGTCGGCGAGATGATTAAGGTACATACTAGTTACATGTACACGTTGAAGCACAGCGTAAGGTGCAAGCAAAAAAACGTGTAATTATAAGACAAAAGTTGATGTTGATATTACGTAGAAATATCGTCCATCGTCTCTCATGCCATTCGCCTCGAAGCTGCGATATTCGTGTCCAGGTTCGGCCCGCGATTCTTATAATATCGTCGACCCATCTTGCTTCCGGACGAACGCTACGCTTGCCCTGTCTTGGCCACCATTCAGTCAGTACCTTACTCCACCTGTCGTCACTCCGCCTGGCCAGGTGTCCCGCCCAACTCCATTTGATAAAACTAGTCATAATTTAATTGCCTCAGTCTTTTATGACATCATTGAGTCGTGAGGTCATGGTCAAGACACGTCTAATCATGAACCGGTAGAAATCAATTTATTTACATAGTAGAAGACAGAAATTATGAGTAGTACATCTCGGTACACTTACAAATGATGGAGAACAGAAATTCTCAGTTTAGTAGTTTAAAAATGCCACGTCAGGATAGTTTTAAACAAAAGAACCAAAACAAAAAAGGACGAGACGTGAAAGATGAATTAAGATAAGAAATCAAAGAACAGGTGTCGAACATTATCATTGTCATTCTTTGTAGTAATTTATCTCTAATCTTACTTTCTTTGTCGGTTACTTTCCTCCTGGGAAAGTGCCGTAAAGACGACTCTCGGTTATCTCTTGAAGGATTATGCTGTAAATCTTATCGTTCTTGTAAATCAGAATGATAAAGATTATTCAAACAATCTTCGAGTACCGCTTCCTGTATTCGGTCAATGATTTTTAAGATTGCTTCATAATCAGCTATATCTCTTATTCAATACAGTCCTTTTTAGTTTATCGTCTGTAATGTTTATATGTTTATATTTCTACAAGAAATGTCTAAATTTTAGACTAGGCACTTACAACACTACATAGCATTCGAAGAGAACATATTCCATCAAGCTACTTTGTCTCTTTTCCAGATCCAGACATTTTGTCAGAATAAAAAGTAGGCAAACGAATAATCTAGACTTCCATCTTGATCTTGACGAATGGATTTCACCTGATCCCTGAATTGCTGTGATTGAGATCTTAATTTGATATTCTGGTGAATTTTGTTCTTGTTTTATCTGTCAACAGGTCGACGCCTTTCACTAACTGTTTTTCTTTTTCCGGTTTTGTTTTTATCAGCTGCTTGTTCGTCTAATTTGATTTAATCATGGGTTTAATGACTCAAGTTTAGATTTAATTTTCTGTCACTTGCATTATGCAGTCTTTTGCCGCAAATTGTAAGACTAAAGTTATTTATGTAATTTCTAAGTATGTAAGTTTGAATAAAAGGCAAAAAGTATCAAACTTAATAAGCTTTTAAGTTGTCTAGATTATTATTACCTGTTAAGAATTTAACTATAAACAAAATATTTACCTTTAAGCTCTTATATCTTTATCACAGTTCATAAAACCAGTATCATTGTCTTGGCCCTTAATTTTGGTTAGAATACCATTAATTAGGTAGAGTTGAAATGTTTAACAATATAGAGCAGTATGTGCCTGCACCTACGCCATTTTCCTTTTCGCGATATCAGCTGATCTGCGCGGTTGCCGCGCATCGTTACCACTCAAGCATGCGTAATTGAGGCAGCTTAGATGTCCTTGCAGAATGAGGTAAAGACTGAATCTAAGTCAGAATCACGTACCTTGGTACAGTTGCAAGAATTGACTAGTATGGTATGGTGTAGAATATGTATGTACATTTTATCGGATAACTTTTAGTTCAGCCAATAATCTTAAACATATGAGTTAAAGAGAAATGGTATTGATGAGCTTACCGTTTTCGTAGAGTAATTTAATGAGAGGTGTTAAGGCACTGATCTATAGTGCAATGCAAGTGAAAATGATACTTTACTGTAGAATATCCGTGCATCATACTGTTAAACAAAGGAGTCCAAATCATAGGCCTTAATAACGGAAGCCTTTCCGTAACCATTGGTTTAAGAACCTATTCAATTTTCCCATGCGAAATTGTACGACTGGAATGGTAGAACGGTACAAGTCACGCCATTACACACACGCCCGAATGCCCATAACAGCCTCCGAGATATCTACAAAAGGCGAAGCAAATTAGTCCAATTCAATACCTTCCTACTTTGCAATAGATTTCTCCCATAAAACTATTGTTACCTTTCTAAATGAAAGTAATGGTTATGCCCTTTTTTAGTGGCCTGTACCTTTGCTCTTTGACGTGATTTGCGGGACTCTGTGAACTGTTTCAGTTTTGAGACCGTTTGTGATCGTATTTTAAATTTGAATCTTAGGATTGGCTGTTTTGAGTTGTTTATTGTATTCTCATTCAAGATCGAGTCAGTCATAGTTAATTCGGTAAATTGGTACTTCTTCTCGGTGTTAATTGAAATGAATCTATTGAATTGCTCAGTATAATTTAATCATTGTTTTAGGAATTCCTATATGGGTGCAGAGTTCTTACTTCTTATCTAGGTTGGTAGTACTTGTATCAACATACCAAGCCAAGTCCTCCTTAATGTTTAAAAACTGCTTTATAATTCGCAAGCAGTAGATACTCCAAAGTGTCGATAAATACTGAGTATTTCCAGACAAGTACACATCTAATACTCTTGTATCACTCCGTTCCTGTTTATAGTTATCGTGTCCCAATCTCGCAGAGCAGAGGGTAGCCCTTTGAACCGGCCGCGGGCAGTGGGCCGCCTGCAAGTACCCGTAATTCTCCGGCCGGCGACGGCGCCACAGCGCGATTTGTCTAATACTTGTTTCTGGGAAACTGTCTCGTACTTTGGCTAGATTTTATTAGCGACCCTGTAGCACTATTAATTTTCCTGATGCTTCAGTGCAGATATGCAAAGAATGTTGCTAGTTTGTGCGTGGTCATCAACATTGAAATTTGCGAAAAAAATTTTGTTGTTATTAAGTACAAATGAAAAATTATTGACTCTCAAATCTATATCAGACACCTTTTCTATGATTTTAGTAAGTCATGTATTATATCTATCCATAATTTAATTTCTAGCTGCAGCTATTTCAATAGGGTCATTACCACCATCATAACTCTCATTTGAATGGTACAACCCACAATGCCCGTGTCAAGTTCCAGAGAACGACAAGGGGGCGCCACTGTCGGGCCGCAGATGCAAGATTTATGCGCTCACGCATTGCCAACTTGGCATTGCCAAGTTAATGCCCTACGTCCGGCAGTTCAGCATCCACTTTCGAAACGGGCGCGTTTGAACACGCCGCCTCTCCTGTTCTTGCGTAAGGAACTGGTCGTGTAAGGATGTAGAATGGGTATGAGACAGGAGTATTGAATAGTTTAATGAGGGAAATTCTTTGCGTGTGTGAAATATCTTTAACTATACTGTGTTACGTCGCACTTTGTTAATTAAATATCTTATAAGGAACATAATTATGTGTTACATCTCTGTCAACTGTACCACGACCTACACGTACCATACTTAATCGAAGATGCATTTTGCGTAACCAAAAAGTTACAGATGTAACTCTTGATGATCCTCACTTATTGCCTTTATCAAGACGTAATACACACCACGCTTGGTCGCATGCATAATTATCACGTTTGTTTTATGCGGTAATCATTATCATTGTTACTGTAATAACCAGTGCTGATAATTATTAGCGTGACCTTATTATGTCGAAGGCTGCGCATGCGCCGGGTTGCAGTGGTTGGTGGTAGGCTGCGGAGCGTGTGCTGGTCGGGCGTATCATTGCTTTGTTACGCAGCGTCTGGAATGAGAAGCAGGTTTGTAGGGAAAAAACAGTTTGAATAAATTCTATCGATTCAAACGTGCCATTGCGGATCTTAAATGTAAAATATCCTTTAGGGTTTCTTATAAGTCCATGCAGATTGAATATTTAGATTTTTCATATGAATGTAATTTCGACTTGTCTTGGTAATGGTAATTTTCAGATAGATCTGTGTGGGCAGATTTTGAAACAGCGTTTTTGTCACTTCAAACGTAAAAGGTCGCTCTAAAACGGTGAAGGAAAACGTCGTGATGAAACCCGCTTACGCGCTTTGGAGTGGTAGGCTCTGGACGTGGTTGTAATACCACCCACCGACCCATGCCGTCAAGCGTCCTAGTCGTGTTTCGGGATGATGTTCGGTGAACCATCGGGGAGACGGGTCTGAGCAGCCGCTCAACTGCCGTCTCTCTCTAGATCTATGTGCTTCATCTTAGACCACATCATCGCTTCACATCAGGCGAGATAGTGGCCAAACATGGATCTATTAAGTGTAAAAAAAAATGCTGATAGAAAAGTTAAATAACAGTTTAAGTAACAACTGTTACAACTGTATCTATTACACTTTCCAGTGAGTCAATTAAAGCAAAATCTGGGAGGAGACGGGCGACATTCTCGCACTGCAAGCGTTTAGTACGTAATAGAGCTATTACAGCGGCATTTCTCAAACCACCTCTTACGATACTCAACAGGGCTGATAAATAATTTATTTAATTTTTTTAGAACAATTTAGCGTTTTTCTTATTAAATTATGCCATTCGCTGTCCAATTTTAGTTTCTCTATTTAAAATCTCTATTTAGCTCTTCGTTCCACTATTGTACCCTTTGCGGCTTGTTTGATTAAAATTTACTTAAATGTATTCTCAGTTTCGAAGATGTTGAATTCCTAAAATGATGACCTCTTAAAACTAGAGTTCTCAAAATGCTGAATTCATAAAACGTTCCTAATGTGTTTGTAAAATTTTAAATCTTCAGTTTTTCTATAATGCGTTTGTAAAATATTAAATCTTCAGTTTGTATATAATTTTGAGTTAAAAAAGCGTCGGAAAATAACAGAGCCAATATTGCAAGTGACTATAAAAAAAACTGTCACTTTCAGATCAATAGTTTACTGATGGGTTGGTGAAAAAGCCCCTTAGTTTAGTGCAAGAATACATGAACGACGATCGACAGATTTCACTCTCGACTACTCGACACAGTTTGCCAACCCTACACGAGTCGAGAGAGCGATCCTGTGTCGGCGTTTTCCACCGGAGGCGGCGAATGCAAATTTGTGGAATGTGGATATAGATAGTATAGATACCATGCAGTTTTTATCGACACCCGCTGGTGCAATGGCTGCAATATTCCCGCGTAGCGTGCGCTTAACCGAAACTTGACTAACTTTCGATTTGGATCAGAAGTTTTTACCACCTCAAAAATTAATTAATGTCCTGAGCCATAAAATTGTATATAAATTCATCGCCGACTTTAATCAGAAGATTTGCCATCGTTTCCGTACTCGTCAATCGTTAAACTGACAGGAACTGGACCAACAACATCAGCTGGTCAAATCTTGATCCAGATCTTTTTCACAACTGTTGGAATAACTATAAAATATAATATTAACAATATATATATATATTTTTGAAGTTGGTAATAATAACAACAATACAACAACTAGAATACTTTATTGAACACCAAAACCGGCAACAAAAGTTTACAGTTACAAATAATAGTGCTAGAACAATTGGCGGCCTTATCGCTATGTGTAATTTCTTCCAGTCAACCTACCATAACTTCGCGGTTTCAAATAAAAATCTCGTCACAAAATAAGTTTTTAACCTTCCGTTATTTCGTATAGTGTGAATGTGTGACTGTCCGTTTGTTTATTCAGGCGGTATATCTGTCCTTATTGCTTATTACACAGCCAGTAATCACAGCCTGACACAGCTTTGACAGCCTTCAAAATTAAAACAAATATGCCTTAATGTCCGTTACATTTATTTAACGCTCAATGGTCTTATGCCCGGTTCCTATAACTTACTAACGGACGGTTTTGCTAACGATCGGTACAAAATTCACTAAAATGTGTTCCTATAATCAACGACTGGTAGCCGAGACTACCGACGACTACCGACCTACGGATGGGAGGACCACTGACGACCGTCCGTAGCCAAAATGTATGGAGATGACACTCAAACCTGTTTCTATTAAAATCCATCAGTCAGGAGAAATGTCAAACATGTGTCCAACATGTGTCAAAATGAACATCCGTAAGTAATTACCGAACCGGCCGATTTCGGGCGGTTGTTCACAAAATTCTATGCAATTTTATTAGTTTTTTACTTCTATTTTATTTAAAACTTAATTACTTACATTGTTAATTTAAATATGGTATATTTTTTAATTATGAAATTACACATCTTAAATTTTGTATATTTATTAAACTGACTAATATTATTTTTGAATATTTAAAAATATCGCTTTTAAAAATTGTTCTCGCTAAAAAAATAAGTTCGCATGCAGTCTTCGCCTATAATTGTGATGACACTTAGCTATTGTGTATTTGTGATATTATATAATTATTTGTAAGAGTGTACATTATGTTGGTGATCAATTAAATAAATAAATAAAGAAAACAAAAGTTGTGAAATAAATAAATTTTAGATTAGTAGCTAGCTATGGATCTTGACATGCAAATAATGCAATTTTTATCAGTCTCTACTTTTATTGGTTGCTGCGTTAGTTTCTTTTGTAATAAGAACAGGTAATTGTAAATAATAACATTATTTCGTCCTTGTTCATGGTTTTTTTAGTTTTCTGTAAAATAAATTAAATACATAATTATAATGCAGACTTCTATTTGTCCTAATAATGTACCTATACCTAATTATTCAAATTACTGTTAGCCACGTCGTGGTAATTTTACAAGTTATAAAATAGGAAGGTTCTTACTGTCGGAAGAGTCCGTAATATTATCTACGTACATCTGTAATCACGTTTCTGTATCAAAGAACTTAAGCAAGTCACCGAAGCAGTTAAATGAAATAAATCAATTTTTGAAGTTTGCGTTGGTTGCGTGGTATTTTTTGGATATTTAGGTTCGTGGCGGGAACTATGTTTTTTTTAAGTTCGCCCCTTATGGTAGGCTAAAGTCTCTGGGACCATACCGCCATGTCTTACGTAGTTTTTATTTGATAGTTAAATATTCCATTTATTATACTGTTGTAGAGAATGAGGGTCAACAGCAACAAGCCGGACCCTCTCTTAGTACTTCAACAAAGTGGTGGAACTTTATTCAAGCTCTCCATTAACTTTTTGGGAGAACATAAAAAGCAATGTTTTCTCTATTTTGTTTCATTTGCCTAGACTCGTGCACGTTTACGAACATATAATGGTTAATATTCCACCGATATTACACATGATCACTCGAAGTAAGACTTGTTTAAAAAATAAAATAAAATCGAACTCTATCATTATTTACTTCCCGCCAAAAAGTCGCGGGAACTATGATTGAGATATATATATATATATATTTTATTTATGTATATTATTTTTTGTTACTTATTTATAGTATATATTTAATTTATTTATATTTGTTTTATTTCTTTTTTTAATAGTAGTATATCATATTTACGTATAATTATAGTTTTTTTTTATAATATTCACCACACTGACCGCAATATTACTTTTATAATTCCTGTCCATCCAAAGGTTGCCTGTAAGAAATTGCGCATAGCGATAAGGCCGCCCATTGTACCCACTGTTTATGACCTTTGTTAACTATTATTTTTCCTGTGTTTGGTATTCAATAAAGCATTATTGTATTGTATTGAGTGGAATGACAATGATAGATGCAAAAAGATGTTTTGTTAAATATGCGTTTCGTTTTTATGTTACAATAACAGAGCTTACATTGAGAACCAAGCAATTTATGAGTCTGCAATTTAAAATATGATCAAATGTCATAATTCTATTAAAATTAAGATGGTTCATATTTTAGGCCCATAAAATAAAAAAAAAAGCATTTGCACCATATCCACATGCAGTAAAACTTAAGCAAAATCGAAACGCTATAGAGGGAGCGTCGGTACAGGCTACCGGCGGGTCCTCGCCACCGGTCGGTAAGTTAAAAGCGCTGTGAAACAGCCACTCTGCGGCGGTAACGGTTGTCGAGAAAACGAGTGGTAGCTTTTACCGACAACGTTTAGTAAGATATAGGAACAGGTTATTGTTGCTTACACTTGTCAATTCCTCAGAGGTCGCGGCGCACTTGTTTTTGTTATAACGTATCGTGACGTCACTCTCCGTCCGATTTTCGATTGTTTATGCGAAACGTGATCGGCGTGACGAGGGATGGGTGTAATAGACACAGCTGCATTGGCTATTGTGTTGACGGCGTGGTTAGGGTCGCCCTCGCCATGTGAAATCAGAGTTCGACCAGGAAAAACTTTGCAAAAATTTTACACCGTTAACTGCGTGGCCAGTAGATAGATAGATAGATAAACACTTTATTATTCACCTTAAAAATTAAGTACAAGTTAAATGTTTACAATCGTGTAACAAGGGGCGGTCTTATCGCTTAAAGCGATCTCCTCCAGACAACCTTTGGATGGAGAGGAATAACGAAACATAAACGGACCATTACCGGAAACAGTACGATTTTGCATTTAGATAAAAAAATATAGTTTAGTAGTTTTTATAAGTCACAAAGATTATTACGATAGAGAGTATGCGAAAAAGAGAACGGATGACAAAATGACAACCCTAGTCAGTGCGCTAGCTAGAGATTGAATAGCGTGAAGTGCGCGTGCGCAGCGCATAGTAGTTTCCGGTATACTTGACCCGATTCATATATCTGTTTAAACACGATAATGTGTGCTTTGGGCTAACAAATAACTTGATATTCATATTAGGAAAATAGTAAACTTTAGTTTTTGTTCAAGGGAGTACAAATTTTATTTTGTGACTAGAAAAAAATAGCTTTTAAATTTTCTTCAAGTCGAACACTTTGAAATCAAATCAAATCAAAATCTCTTTAATCATTTTGGCATCACAGACGCACTTATGAACTTTAAATTATCACAATGACTCTACAACCGTATCGGAAAAAGAACCACTACTCAGAAGATACGGCAAGAAACTGAGGGGCATTTTTTTTTTAGAGATTTTGTTTCAATTTTTTGGGGTTTTACAATGTTATGTTTCTTATGTACGAGTTGGTTACTTTGCAGAAGTGGAATGTTCCAAGCATCTTTGTCTTCTATGTAATTACGAACAGTGTAGTATGCTTTTCTCATTAGAACATTCTTAACGCGTAATTTGAATTTACTTTCTATGAGCCCCGTTATACATTTTGGAATTTTATTATAAAAACGTACGCAGTTGCCCATAAAGGACTTATTCGTTTTAGTCAGTCTATACCTAGGTACAGTAAACGGACAAAAGTGCATTAGCACCTTAAAGTCGATAATCGCCCACACGGTGTAAGCCCGCGCATGCTGCATATTTTATCTCTGTGTGTATAATGTCCTTACGCACACGACAAAACGTCATACGGTATAACTATGAGGAGGTGCACTTCGTCAGATGCATGTGGTAAACATTAGAAAAAGATAACAGTATATACTCGCTTTCTTCTTAGTGAGTGATCCGGTTTTTACGCCGAGCCGACTCAAAACAACAGCTTAAATTCGTTAACTTAAAAAATGTGACAATGGTGGAGTGGAGTAAGTAGTAAACTCTTACAGCCGTTCTCAATAACTTATCTATCCCTAACTAGAAGTTAAAATAGCTACCGTTGGTATCTATCGTCGAATTTTTCTGTTTCAATAAACAAAGATAGATAGACATTATCTATCCTTGACATTGATCTATCTTTCAGAGGGCCTATCCCTTACCGTAGGTAACCGGTTGCATAGAAAAAAAAAGCAAAGTGTTTCAATACCGCTTTGGCACCTTACTGTCGATAGTTCAAATTACCAGCTGTCATAGTTTGAGTTATCGGTCGATTTTCACGGATAATCTAAAGGATTTCTCATAGTTTTATATCAAACATAGATATTATTGTAAATAATGGATTTGTTCAGTGATGATAGTGATAATGAAATGTATGAGGCTGGCGTATTTGATTCAGACTCGGGTGTTGCAGTATCGGAGAATCGCCGAGTTAACGCTCGAATAAATTACTCGAGTGAACTTTCAGAATCAGAGTTTGTATACAGATTCAGATTAAACAAATCGTCGGTAAATGAATTATTGTTGAAAATAACTCCAACCTTGAGAGTAACTTCTTCCCGGTAAGTTTAAAAATTCACAGAGCTTTTTAGGTTATACATACTGTGTACCTTTTACATTAATTTGCTAAATACATCATCAAAATGAATAGTAATATAGGATAATATAATGATAATTTTAACATTTCAGGAATAATGGTATATCACCTTTACACCAATTGCTACTGACATTAAGATTTTATGCACTGGGAACAATGCTTTTATCAGTAGCAGACTTTATTGGCGTATCAAAAGCATCCGCAAGCCGTATTGTGTCAGATGTATCTCGAGCTATAGCTGGGTTGTACGCTCAATACGTAAAGCCATTAGAAAATACACAAAACGGTTTTCATGAAATTGCAGGATTCCCAAGGATTCTTGGTGCAATTGACTGTACACATGTTCCTATACAGTCACCTGGTTAGTGCCTACCTATTTACTTTATAACTTGTGTAGATTCAGATGCTTATTATATACCCTGCATTATTCTTGCAGGGGAATTGTCTTAACTCAACCACTCAAATTCAGCATCCCAAACCCTATTCCAATCCTAGTGACCCTATGAGCCCCTGTGAATCCTAGTATCCATATCCAACCTATGCAGAAAAGGTACTATTGCCTTCCAAATTTGAAATCGTAAGAGATCAGGATCGCTGTTTGAGTTACACCAGTTCCCCGCTGTCTATGTAATGCAATAATATTGTAAAGGTTGTTAAATGTCTTTAATGTCAGTAAAATATATTTTCAGATTCAAATATAGGAGAAGAGTTTAGGAATAGAAAAGGCATATTTTCTATTAATGTCCAAGGAGTCTGCAGTGCAGACTTATTATTTATGAATGTTGTTGCTCGCTGGCCTGGGTCAGCTCATGATGCTACTATATTTAACAACTCTGTGCTAAAAAGTAAGTTCCTATTTATCTGAAAGTATATGAATGAATAGAGCTAAGTATTTTAGGCAAATATCTAGTTTTATGTGTTGTTTCATAATGTACATAATTTATTTCCAGTGCAATGTGAAGAAAGGGTGTTTGGCAACAGATGGCTTATTGGCGACAGTGCATATCCCTGCACTGCATATCTATTAACACCACTGCTTAACCCGTTATCTCCTGCAGAACATCGCTACAACGAATCACATATAAAGACTAGAAATACTATAGAAAGGTAATATTTATATCACCTTATGTTATTAATTTTTATGTCCTTCATTCCTTCATTAACTTACTTATATTAATCATATTAATCAACATGGTGTTCTCCAATAACCAGGGCCTAATGTTTATTGTGCTATCTGTAATATGGTAGCGCTCAGACTTTAGTGCCATTAGCGGTTACCCACCCATCCAAAGGCTAACTGGACCTAACATTACTTTGCTAATCTATTAACATTGCCTCTAGCACCTATACCATGATTATAAAATTATATTTTTTCAGATGTTTTGGTGTTTGGAAAAGAAGATTCCCAGTGCTATCTTTAAAAATTCGCTTAGGTTTAAACACAACACAAGCTGTTATCATTGCCACCTCTGTGCTACACAACTTATGCAGGTTGCATAACATCACTGATGTGGAACCTGAAGTTGACATTTTGCCTGAATCAACTGATGTTCTCCATGCTGAGGGAGTAGGTCAGCATAATCATACCATGCGACGAGAACTAATTAATAATTATTTTAATGTTTAAAAAAATAAGAATGCCTGAATAAATTTAATTTTTTTAATCAAGTATATTTTTTAATTGTGAGTACCTAATGTAATGTATTGCAACTTAACATGCATTCTTTACTAATTACAGTGAGTACATGCACTCATGGGGCATGATGAATCTAGGCTATGTTTGTCAATGGATCATGGCTGATGATGATAGGAAACACCAACTTATATAGGGTTCATTACACACTCACATTTTAGTATATTCAACAGTATAAAGTAGTTTTAAAATTACACACTAATAGTCACTTTAAAATAACACTAAGCACTAATTTCACTATAGTCATTTATCACATCTGTCTGAATTTTTTAATTGTTCTATTTCGAATTTAAGTTTAAGATTTTCGAGCTCAACTTTTTCAGCTTTGGCTCGAAAATAAGCTGCCATCGCCAGCTCCTTGTCTCGCTGAGCTATCTGAAGTTCTTCAGAAAGCTTTCTTCGCTTATTTACTGTAAAAGAAAAGAAACTTAGTTCAGTTTTGCTAGTATACAACCCAACAAGAATATACAAATTCATTAATAAAATGTATTATTTAATCAAAAATCATATTAATCTCTTGCTAGAAAGATGGATAAACCAACACACTTTTACATTTATAATAATATTAGCATTGATGGTATTTGGATGAGCTATATTATAATATACAGGTTCAGGTGTAATTGTGTTAAATATAATAAATACATACATTTATTAATAAGATCTTCTTACAGCCAGGATATAGATATTTTTGTGAGTATATGATAGCTACAAAAAACAACTTACAAGAGCTTTTAGGAGTATTAAAAATAAATTTTTTGGGCATATGATTTTCCTCATTTCCACCACCACCTCCACCAACACACTCATCACCACTCATAACCAAAACAATGTTAGCCTCTTGAGCTTGTGGTAGTTCTGACAAAGGCCTGTCTTGAACATCCACAACAGGTGTGGTTGAAATAGGAAGCACCACTTGTCCCTCCATGTCACCACCAAATTGTGCACTAATGCCAACGCATGTAAAACCTAACATGGATGCTACACGATCCAGTGTTTCATCCGGAGGAATGTACATCTTTCCACCGCCAGTCTGCAAAATTTCTTTTTCATTAACCAAAGTGTCTGGATAAAAGATTTACCAAAATTACATAGTACCTATTGTATGATGTAGGTACAAACCTTTAAATTGTTGTGCCTTATGATAGCATTTCGTTTTCTTGCAGCTTTCTTTAAATTCTCCCATTTTAAACGGAGTTGCTCAGGACGCCTCATTTCTCCCGCCATTGCACTAAACTCCTGCGATATGGATTTCCAAGCATCGTCCTTCAATTTATTATTTGTGGCATTTGTAGCCTTTGTCGTAATAGCTTTATGTTTTAATATAAGTTCCAGCAGGAAAAGTACTTCGTCCTTTCCAAGAGGCCTTGACTTCATCTGAAAATAAGATGTAATTACATTTCGGCGCGAATTTACGGCATAAGACACAAGTCTTTTCTTTGCTGTAGTTAAGTGAAAAAGTCAATCATCAACTAATAAATGAGTACACAATACTTACGGTGCATTGTTGAGCCATATTTTTAAACACTTGTAAAATACCGCTACACATAAACAAAATACAAATTAAACAAAATAAACTTTACTACTGGCTGAAGTGGCTGAGGCTGACGCGTTTTGTTCCTTTTGTTTTAATTTTTAAGGGTGTCACTGTCACCTCGTCAGTGACAAACGTTGCGTTTTGTTGTTATTAGAGCTTTATGTGATAAGTTGTAGTTTGACATTGTATAATTGATGCAATCCGTAAACTAAAATATGTTTTCGAATTAATTAAACATTAAAATATTAAAAAAAAATAACTACAGTAAATGAAAACATAAATCATACTCATATTAATTATCTTAAAAACTATCACCATTAATTTGAAATGCAAAAACAAAACGTTTCAGAGGGACATTCTTACCGACGATAGAGTGTTATCTATCTTTGATCTTAGATAAGCTAGGGAAGTTTTTAATATAGAGACGGCAGTAATAGATAGTTTGAACATAACTGTTTATCTGGGATAGCTATCTGCATTTAACTGTAGGTAGATTATTGAGACCGGCTGTTATACGATGGTCAATAAGGGTATGGGTTCAATTCTGAGTGCCGTGATCCCTTTTTGGTATTTATTATTAAGTTTAAATCCCTGTTAATATAACAAACTATAAGTTGCAGCCTTTGTTAAACATGAATTAAAATAGTCGTTCATAAGGGAACATTTATTAAAATCCAAGTTAAAAAACATTTTATAATTTAATAATTAATAACCTACTTATGATAAACATTTATTTACTTATAGTTTTTAAAAGAAATAGAAACCAATACATCTCTTATTACCTATTGGTTATTAAAGGTTTATATAAGCTTAAAATATTCATTTTCTCAAGGAAAAGAGGTTTGAAGCTTAACCCCTTATAACCATAAACTACAAATTTTTCTTTAAAAAATCATTCAAATTTACCTACTAACTATTACTATTACTAACTATGACTTAAAAGTTTTATCATCGGTAAATATTGTAGTAGTCTTCCAGTTAAAATCCATATATTCTCGAGCAAAACGCAATCATTCCTGTTTATATGCCTTCGCGTCAAACATGATTTCTTAGCAGGTATTCGGTGATGTAATCCTTCGGCATGGAGTCCGCGGTGGACAGTGCGCAATTACGTTTCCACTTATTGTTCTGTATTCGTTTCATATTGTTCCACCATAAAACGTCGCTGAGACTGGTTGATAACCAGCGGGCTTCACTCCATACACGACTGCCTTCCTCGTTGTGTCGTTTTACCCAACGACTCACAGTATTTCTCTAAAACAGAGTAATCTTTATTATATTAGAACACTTTTAAACTAGCAATTTACACCACAACGCAACTATAATAATATCATCACATAATCTATTATAACTTACACATAAGCCGGTTTCATTGGAAATTTGAGATATATTAAGTCCATTTTTCTATAAAAGGCCACTATATTTGCCCTTTCATCGATATTTCTATTTGCTTGCATTTGTAATAATAACTATCAAACGAAACAACACCAGTAACAATAAATCTACCGCTCGCAACAAAGTTTACCAACCGACAAGTTCACTATTCTATTGCAGCTTATTTCAAATCTACCTTCATCTTTTGAGAAACTGGTTAAAACATTAAAATAAAGAAACAACACCACATCGATAAAAAAAAGATAAAAGATAAAAATTTCTTTATTGCAACTACAAACAAGATACACAGCTTCGAGTTCTTAGTATCTAATTAAAACTATACAATATAAGCAATGTACCTACAGTCAGAGTGCAAATGGAGTAAATTCAGCATGTGCTGGGTTCACATCGTAGATGAGAACGCAGCGCTGTTTTTCAACTTACACCGGTGCTCGAACTGGTTTTCGTCGAGATGGTAGGTATAGCAGGTTACATTCAATACCAGATTATTAACAATGAATTATATTTAAGTCGCAGTAACCAGAAGAGCTTTCTGTATGTCATATTCGAACTAGAATGACAAGGCGTGAGCATAGGGTATATGTGTGTATGAGAGGGTGTGTGTGAGGGAGGGTGAGAGAGGGTGTGTGTGAAGGTGTATGTGTGTATTGGGCGTGATATGTATGTGTTGCGTGCGTGGTTGTGTATGTGTAATAGTGTATAGATATGTAAGTATATTATTAGGTCTGAGTTTTAAAAGTTGCTTCATAATGGTGTTTTTGGCGAATCAGTAAATTTAATTTAAGTCGAGTTTTAAAGGTATCAATAGAAATTTTTTTTCTTAATGGCGGTGGCAGATTATTCCAGATCTTCGAAGCTCGATATTTGAAGCAACTCTTAAAACCTGCCGTATTATGTTTTGGAATGGCTAAAGCATTTTTATATTTAGAGCGTGTATTTAATTGGTGGATATCCTTAGTCCATGATAGTTTTTCAAAAAGATATTCAGGCTTCTTGTTCCAAATTACCTTTTGAGTGATACATGCGTAATGAAGTTCCCTCCTACACTTCATGTTAAGTATGCCTTTACTTACAAGATATGGAGTAACGTGCTCTCTCCTAGGTATACTAAAACAGTACCGAGCGCAGGCGTTTTGCACTCGCTGGATGGCGTTTTCTGTTTTAGCCCATAACCTAGGTCCGTACACCGCACTGCAATAATTAAGTGGAGAGAGCACCAAAAGGTCACATAACAATATTCTTACCTCTTCCGAAATATATTTCCTTATATTATACAGAACTTTGAGTTTATAAAACGCATTCGATATCTTGCTATTTACATGTTTAATGAACCTCATCTCGCTATCAATTGTAAGTCCCAAATTTCTTGCGTCAAAATCTATAGGTATGTCTATTCCATCTACAGTTAGCTTAGGATTTTGAGTCAAAACTTTCCTGACTTGGGTTTTTGTGCCCAGAATAATCATTTTTGATTTTGCCGGATTTAGAATTAGTGAATTACGACTGGCCCATCTGTAGATCTCGTCCAAATCAGCATTTATTTGCGTCATGGCATAAGCTGTATCTTCGGACTTGAAACTGTGATAGATTTGTGTATCATCTGCGTATAAGTGATATTTGCAAACCTTAATGTGACTTGGCATGTCCGCTGTAAAAATGGAGAAAAGGATAGGACTCAAGATGGAACCCTGTGGTGTTCCTCTAGGCACAGTTTCTATGCTAGAGACACTTTTGCTTCCGTGCTGATTTTCCAGCTCTACATACTGCCTTCTGCTCATGAGGTACGTTTTGAACCAATTGCATGTGTCATGGGAAAACCCATAGTATGAGAGCTTGGCTATCAGTAATTCAGGGTTTATGCAGTCAAAAGCACGTGAGAAGTCTAATAGAACAAGTACGCTGCTGAGTCCTGAGTCCGATGCTGTTATCAAGTCGTCCGTAACCTGTAGAAGTGCTGTTTCTGTACCGTAGCTTTTTCGGAAACCTGACTGATACTTAGGTATTAAATTTTCTTCGCATATATATTTTTCCATCTGTATCAGTATGGCCCTCTCTAACACTTTAGATAACACCGGAAGTATACTAATCGGACGCAAGTCTTTAAAAGTTTCAACAGTGTTTGATTTTGGAATTGGTTTAATAAGGGCTTGCTTCCATGCGTCTGGGAAGGTACTTGTCAAGATAGAACTATTAATAATATTCGTTACATTTCATCGATGACATTTCAAACAAAATTCTAAAAACTAAAATGTTAAAACGATTTATAGTACGAGAGGATTCGAACCGACGTGTCGCATATCATGATTTATGACATTTAAACACTGTGTTAAACCACTGAGCCAGGTTGACACTTATCCAATGTTTCGAAATTAAAAGTTATTAACTTGAAAAGTTTACGACAGGAAGACGATTGATAATTTCGCTCTTTGATTGGTTCATAATGAAAGAATACATTGTATGGGTGAGTGTGTGCCTGCAAACGCTTTGTAGAAGAAGGTCATTAGTGCGATTTACTTTGATGCTATTGCTTTGTGAGACTGCTACTGGATTTTTGACCGCCACTGTACAACAATCCTCTCCTTATTTCTAGTGTTTATGTTATGATGGTCACATTTACTTTGAATTTTTGGAAGGTTTTGTACCTAATGTACCTATACAAATTAGCATCCCAGCTTCGTACGGGCGCGATAAACGCTAAATGTGATATACCTTCCTTGAATAATATATTTTATACTCATACTTAACAAAAAAAAACCGACTTCAATTTTGATGTATTTTCTAAGTCCAAGGTCGAATATCGATGGAGTTACCTATATTTTATGTGGGACCGCCTTGAAGCTAACTGAACTAACGTTCAGTATTCAGTTAGCTTCAAGTCCGACGCAAAAATAATTATTCCAAATCAGTTTATAAATGACGGAGTTCTGAAGTAACAATAATCAAAAAAACATACAGTCATCAGAAGCATATTAATGCGAAAACCACATATAAATCTAGAAAGTTAAGAAGTAAAAAACACACAGACGTGGATGAGCAACTTAGTTTTGAATACTCTTTAGAGATTAGGCTTGGAAGATTCTACCTAAACTATACCTAACTAAATATAAAAAGGGATCATAACAAAATTAATTAAAACAATTCACACGGGACAAGAAATCAAAGGTTGCACAAATCGTAAATACGAAGAATTGTTGCAAGTATTTGTCTGATAAATTGTCTGCTGTCGCGGTTGCAGCGTTTGCGCAAACGCAAACAAACGCCGCCGACTGCGCGTGCGCATTCGAAATATTGGATCGCGAAATTCAATCACGTACCGAATTTCGCACGCGATATCTCACGTAGTTTTGACGGAAATCGGAGAATTGGCTGCCGAATTGCCGAAATTCTAGCAGGAACTCGCTGTTTTCCTTGAAAATTATAAGTTTTTTTTCTCTATGTGCAACAATTTTAATAAGCATTGCAAGTGCAGTTCAGGTCCGAATTTTGGAATTGTCTTGTGTGCTAATATTAAAACATATAGTGCTGCAACACCAGGGCTACCTTATCACAATGTTTACCTTGCGCCCTCAATCTCCTCGCAGAATTGGCTGTCGAATGGTATCGTTATTGGGTCAGTCTCTGATGAAATGTCTCTTCTTTGTCAGCATTCCCTGGCACTAGGTCTGTTTTCGTTCCAATCTGTGTTTCTTTGACCTACTGTGCTAGTAATTGCACTGTGGTATGACACTGACATTATTTGTAGTTTCGTCTGCTCAGTGTCTAAATAAGGATTCAGTGACTATATTTGTAACTAGCTTTTTCCCACGACTTGGTTCGCGTGAACGACAAGCGAAGCCCATATTCGTCATTTTTAATACCATCTTAGCAAGACCTCCTCAGTATAAGAGAGCACGTAGTACGAAGAGGTCAAGCCGTATCTTCGTATTCGCTCAACCGATTTTGACGTAAACATACCTATAATCTATGTTGCGACTAACGGTACCAAACCCTGAAAACCGAATTAAAGTCAGCAGTTCCGAATCTATAGATAACAAACATATAAACAAACAGACATAATTCAAAAAATCTAGGATTTGTGTTCAGTACCCTCTTAACTAAATAGTCGATCTCAGTTGGTTATTCAAAAATATCTTCAATGTACAGAATTAGCTCAATTCAGAAGTAACATACCTATAGGAATCCACATAAGACAGAGTATTTGATAGATTAATTTTACCTAATCTTAACTATTCATCTGTCATTCTGGCATTCATATGATTAGATACCTATCTGTAGAATATATACATTTATATAAAAAATATATTGATAAACAACATAGGCGTGATTTTGTCAATCACTTCCGGATAACTCTGCAAAGACCGCGAACACACAGCTGCCAATTTTGTGCCTTTGAATGGTCTGCATGAGTCGATAAAAGGTTGAACTTCTAACAATGATATGTCATCCGAATTTGGCAAAAAATTGCGCCATTGATACATAGTTTATTAACCTGTCATGTTGTCTCTCCAAGGGATTGACAGTTTGATAGAAAAAGTGTCAGAGATGTAAACTGGTTCTTCGAACATTTACTAATAGACTTTAGGGTTCCGTACCCAAATTTTAAAACGGGACCCTATTTAAAAAAAAAATTAAAAACTTGGAAGGTTTATTGTGTATATTCTTATTAAAGAAGGAGTTTTAGGTTTAGATATACCAATTATTACAATTATTTAAATCTAGTTATTTTATTAGTTCTCAATGATGATAAAAGCAAATCGTTTGCCTGATGGTAAGCGCCCATAAAAATTGCAGTGCAGTGTGAACTTTTAATACATAAAAAGCACTTCGTAGCACTGCATTGCGCTCATCACCCTGAGACATCAGATGTTGAGTATCATATTCCAAGTAATTTCGCTGGCAACAATGCCCTTCAAACCGGAACACAGTCATGCTTACGCACTACTGCTTGGCGACAGAATAACTGGCAAAGTAGTGTTACTAACCCAGACGGCCTCCCGCATACGAGAGACCTACCACGAGTAGTTGTAGATGGAACATGATCTTGATTACGTAGACGTATTTCTCACCATTTCCGTATAAAAACAACTCTCTATCATTGCATCTACGCCTAACTCTATCCCTGATAACAGAACACGCTCACACCCCGACGTGTTAACACGCACATCTATGTAACCTAACCATAGCGTCCATAAACAAAACAAACCTCCTTGTAAAGCATGTAAGTTCCTGCAGAACATAGACCTGGCATTTGCTATAAATCTTGTGTATGTCCCTGTGGTTGGTTTATGCATCACTTCCCTGCATGACTTCAATGATTTTGTGTGTGGTCGAGCCGTATAAGGTCATGAAAATACCGTATTACTAGTATGTAGTAGTACTGGTATTTTTTTTATGTAATGATTTGACCTAAATAAAGACCCGCCACTGGAATTATTACTATCTAGCCTAATAAGACGAATAAGTAATTTACATCATCATCATCATCAGCCCTTTACATCCCACTGCTGGGTATAGGCCTCTCTCATGTCCTGCCATTCACCTCGACTCTGCGCCATTCGTGTCCAGGTTTGGCCCGCAATTCTTACAATATCCTCGACTCATCTTACTTCCGGACGCCCAACGCTACGCTTGCCCTGTCTTGTCCACCATTCAGTGAGCACCTTACTCCACTTGTCGTCACTCCGCCTGGCCAGGTGTCCCGCCCAAGTAATTGACATATGACCTAAACTGCTAAGTTGAGTAAAACTAAGAATATGTCCATCAACTCTTTTCTTATTGTCTCTATTAAGACGAAAACGCTATGTTCTTGTGTTCTTTACGGGTAGCACTGTTTATATTATACTACGGTTCACTAACACTGAACTATCTCAAAAGGTTTTGTCCTTTTTAGTCTTCTCGCTAAGTCTGTGTTGTCGTGGAGCTGGATAGCCTCGACGTTCACGGTGAAGTCTAAATTCATGAGCTTCGGCAAACTTTTTGATTACAGTATTATACTGGATGGTAGGTTATTCATTAATATTTTTCCTTCTCTCTATAAGGATATTTATGGTTGAATAACTGCGGCTTCGGTAGGTCGGTCGGTATTCATAACTGTATTGTGTTACATTCTATTCTACTTTGTTCACTTTGTTACAACAACAGGTGGTGTTTCATTTAAATATGGATATTTATTCGCCGAGTGTTAGATTATTTAAATTATTTCATTAACCTTAAACTAGATATGTCTGACACTGTCTTTCACCTTTTGTTCTTTCAATATTATTTTGAACTAGCTTCGCCTCGCGTTTTCACTTGCGGGTTCCCGGGTCAAAAATACTATGTCCTTTTCCAGTACCTAAAGTACTTACATAACAAATTTCATCAAAAACCATTCATTGTTTTTGCGTGATTGAGTAACAAACATCCATCCATCCATCCAGTATGAAGTTATTAGTGAAGGATTAGTAGGATTTCCTTAAACATATTTTATTAGGATTCACATACCTAGATATATTATCTATTTATATATATTACTCATGTTACTGATACCAGGCCTAGCGTACTCCGCACTGTAGGTACGAAGCTACAAGTACGTAGCCGGACAACGACGGCGGGTCGCGCGTCGTTACACGTGTCGCGTCAGAAGAGACAAGAGCTATGCGATAGAAAGAGAGGCGCTCTGTAGGTTAAAATGAGTGGTAGGTATGCAGCGCTACGCGAGCTGAATTGAATTTTATTGCGTCATAGCAAGAGTCGCTATTTGTTTAAATATCTTTGCGGAGTGATGCTTCTGTCCCTTAGTATTCTGTGCTGAAACTATGACTATGGGACATGTCACTCGCACTTCTAGTGTGACATTGTGTTATGTTAATCATAATTTGTACCTCATTGTTTAGTGTTACATTTTAAAAGATTAAAAAAAATGACATCCCCGCTGAGTTTCTTGGTGCTTCATGCTGGTGGTCATCTTCTCTAGCGGGGTGTATTTCCGAAGCTCTGGTAGAGTCAGTTTTTGCATTTCGCTTCTGGGCCCGGACTTCAATTTGAGTATGGCAAAGAAATGGATTACCTTTTTTTTCAAAGTCAAGATATATTAACTTGCAATTTTTAATGTATTTTTATTGATTTGTATGATGTGTATATGACGTTTCAAAGTGCTTTTTTTGTGCCTATTTAATAAATATCTTTTGAATTTTGACTTCATTTATAATCTGTATTACCTCTCATCGTGTTTTTGCATCTATGGATTTTCCGAAAGGCTCTTTTGGAATCCCATTCTGTCCACTACTGTTACAGCTAAAGGCTATTCCCCAAACGGTTTCTCTAGACATGTCTGAGCCTTACCAGTGGTATTGGCAATAAATCTCCCAAGAAGCGGTGACACAACATCTATTTAAAATATAAATATGGCGTCTAACGGTATGCTTACATACAGGTGCTTCGAGCCGGATATTCGCACAAACTGTTATTTTAAAGGCCTGTAGATTATTCTGCAGCGTAACATGTATTGCAACAATCGCCATTCATCTTAATTTGTTTGAGATCAGAGTAATACATTTCCCATCAGGTGAGGTTGTGGTCACACGGTTGCCTAGTCAGATGTTTTTTTTTACGTTTAATAGATCTATGTTTGGCCACTATCTCGCCTGATGTGAAGCGATGATGTGGCCTAAGATGGAGCACATAGATCTAGAGAGAGACGGCAGCTGAGGGGCTGCTCAGACCCTTCTCCCCGATAGTTCACTGAACATCATCCCGAAACACGACTAGATCGCTTGAAGGCTTTGTTCGGTGGGTGGTATTACAACCACGACCAGAGCCTCCCACTCCAAAGCGCGTAAGCGGGTTTCATCACGATATTTTCCTTCACCGTTTTAGAGCGAGCGTACAAAATCTGCACTTAATAATTAATAAGTCAATGGTGCAGGGCCGAGTCGGGATTCGAACCCAGGTGCGACAAATCGAAAGGCGCACGAGCGAGTGTAAAAAAAAGTATTTTAAATATTCAGAAAGAAGATAAATATCTGCTCTGTCACGGTTCGAACTCGAGCGTTCCTTGATCATAAGGGCCAGGGTGATGCCAGGACTGGACTTCCAGCACCAAGCTCAAGCTACTCAACTTCTTACAGAGAAGAATATCCAATTGCATTAAGTTTAATATTTATGTTGCATTACTTGTCGCGCGTGTGTTGAGCGAGTATGGCTCAGTAGGAGCATGTGCAACTTTCGACCCGACTCGACACACCCAAATTCGAATTCCGCTGGCCCGAACCACTATGTGCGGATTTAACACTCGCTCTAAAAACGGTGAAGGGAAACATCGTGAGGAAACCGGTATAGCCAAAAATTAATCACAAAAAATTCGAGGACATGTAACATCCAACCCGCAACCGCGTGGCGGATTATGGCCCATTTCCTCAAGCCCATCTCTATGAGAGAAGGTTCATGTCCCAGCTGTGGGTACGTGATGGAATGATGATAATGATTATTGTTGCGTTACTCAAATATTTATACCTACTCAATATTTATCTGTTTTTTTTTTATTGGTACATATGACCCTGGCAGGGTATAGCAATTAAAGTGGTGGAGCGGACCGATTTATTAGTCAGTACAATGAATAATAATTTATGTAATTATTACAATTAATTCATTAATAATAATTTTGTAATGTCATAACAATAGTCAATCACTTAATAATAATTTAATCATGTCATAATAATAATCAATTAATTTAATAATAATGCAAATAATAATAATAATCAATTAATTTAAGAATAATGCAAATTTAATAATGTCATAACAATAAACAATCACTTAATAATAATTTAATCATGTCATAATAATAATCAATTAATTAATAATAATTTGTCATCATCGATCTATTCTTTAAGGATATAGTGACATTTATTATTTAGAAAAGTCTTTAATTTTACTGACTTTGGATCTGTTACTGACACACCGCCCGTCTTGACATGTATTTAAATCGCGGATCAATCGAAGCCATATCCCGTTGCCATTTTTTGTCCTAAACTTGTCACGGATCCTCATTTCAATGTTCTGTCAAACTGTCATGTCTGTCTGTACAGTAATGACTGCTCTAGAATCTATCGCTCCCTGTGATTGTATAATAACGAGATGAATTTATAAGTGCAGTCATGTAAAGGCAATATAGCGGCGATGTCAGGCCATATATAAGACTGCTGCGCCCCGCGGTTACACCCGCAGTTTTCAGGAATAAAAAGTAGACTATATCCTATTACAAGATCTAAAGAAACTACATACCAAATCATGACACGTTTTTAGGGTTCCGTAACCAAAGGGTAAAACGGGATCCTATTACTATGACTCCGCTGTCCGTCCGTCCGTCTGTCTGTCTGTCTGTCCGTCTGTCACCAGGCTGTATCTCATTAACCGTGATAGTTAGACAGTTGAAATTTTCACTTATGATGTATTTCTGTTGCCGCTATAACAACAAATCCCATACTCCCAGGCTCCCATACAACAAACGTGTTTTTTTTGCCCTTTTATAGATAATGTTACGGAACCCTTCGTGCGCGAGTCCGACTCGCGCTTGGCCGGTTATTATTTAGTCACTTTTTTGTTTGTGTCTGTCTGTCGTTCCGGGTGGAATCCTGCAACACAAATTTCGAGCACTTCCCGTTTAGCTATCCGGCTGAAACTTTCAGGGTAGCTCACAACTCGATGACAATGCATTCTAAATCCATAAAAACTTGGTTTTTACATTATTTTTTAATCTATCACGGATTCATGTTATCATACCGTTCAGTAGTTTTAGCGCGATTGAGTGACAGCCCATCCATCCATCCATCTATCCTTACAAAATTTCGCATTTATAATATCATGGGATTTTTTCAAGCCACAAATTACCATTGTTTTCAATTCTAACAAGTTCTGCGCATGCGTCCTTATCACAATCATTGCGTAGACGCAATTCGCGTGCCGTGTTCCGGTTCACTACCCAGTTCTAGGATTGGGAGCGGGTCGTTGATAACGATTACGTTTTGTTTAGAATTTTGCATTCTATTCTACATGTTTTCGTTTTCTACATTAAATATAGTATTATATACTGTATTGCCTTATACAAATGGTATCATTCACTTCTTAATTACCACATAAACGGTCACCCATCCAAGTTGTGACCGCTGCGAACGTTGCTTATCCTACGAGATTTGTAACGAACGGCTAGGTGAGAGACGCTACGAGCGCTACCCTGTCTCTGAAATGGAATACAGCTTGCGAAAGCTTTGCTGATATTTGCAATATGAAGGGACGAGGTCTTTTGTTCCGATGTAGCTTTGGTACGAAATTGTGGTGTGGCCGCGGAAACTGCGGAAAAAGTCGATTGAATTTGACTAACAACAATACTGAGCTCTTAATATGCTCACGGACGTGCAGAATAAATAAATACTCCCAACGATCACATAAATCCTAGCCCCTTACTAGGATTCCCTGTATCAAGGAACTAGGAACTACGAGGACCATAGTCACACAACACCCAGACACGTAACAAACTTACGTTCTTTTTTCTTTTCTGTTGACAAACATTGTTCTGTCGTAGGAATCGAACCCGCAACCTCGGTGCTGTATGAGATTTGAACCAACCTGCCCAACCGTGTAGTGGTTGGGCACAGAAGTTTTCAAATAGAAGACAAGAACACAGGGACAAAGGTGAAAAAAAGGGGGAAAGGGAACATTAAGGGAAGGTTTATATGTAGGTATACCCGCAACCACGCAAAGCTGGGCAAGTCTCGTCTATCCACAGAAATCTAAATATACTATTTACATGCTTAATGTTCACACAAAATTTGATAATGGCTGGTCAAGAAATAATCACTGTAGCATACATTATAGTTTCCGCATTCCAATCTAAAAAACCACCCTAACCCCCCTTTAACGGATGATTTTCAAAAAACTGTGATACACGTGTTCTTTTATTTTATTTGCATAGTATACTGCCAAAGTTTCGTGATCGTGCGACAAAAGAATTTTTTTTCTCCATACATCCTTTATGACCTCATTTGACCCACTTAAAGGTCAAATTTCGAAAAATCCGTTCTTAAATGACGCCTTCACTACTTGTAGAATACGTGGTCCAAATTTCAGGTTTCTATGTTAAGCGGTTTTGGCTGTGCGATGATTGTAGAAAAAAACCCTGTTCTTTTATTATATAGATTTATTTAGATTTCTGTGGGTCCTATCCTGTCCTACACTTATCCTTACTAATATTATAAACGCGAAAGTTGAAATTTGGTATGCTCTTTGGTCCTGGAAAGGACATAGGCTTTATTTTATCCCGGGAAACCGCGGGGCGCAGCTAGTAAACGAAAAACATAGATAACTGCAAATAACCTCAATCCGTGAGCACCGTTAGATTTTAGCGTTCCAATTCACGTAGCCGTTAAATCCTTCACTTAAAAGCTCAATGCAATAGTAACCATTAGCTGAAAGCTTTAAACTGCTATTAAGTGTATAACAAATCTAGTAAGTCCGTTACACGTCCAGACAGATAATTCAGTTTGAATCTATAGGGCCATTTTGCCCTTAACAGTCTGCAATTGGCGTAGGACTGCCGGTGCCGACCATTGATGCGGAGCCAACCTGGTGGTCGGAATCAGGTCGACAGAAGCTCTAGATGCTTAATAGTGTTGCTATAAACGCTGCAATATTATGTGCACTTGATTTAAAGCTCTATTACTGAGCTATTACTTGCATGTGAGATGTTAAATCCCGTTGGAAATTGTACTTTTTAGTATACAACCCCATGTATGCATTGTATTCAGGAGGACACCCAGTGGGGATTATGAGAATAACAAATATATTTATTCTCGTAATTCTACTGAAAATATTAGTGGGGAAAAGAAGAGTAGTGAAGAGTGGGGAAAATGAGAATATTTTTTGGAAATTGTCGTAATCCCCACCCAGCTCGCTCGTCACCCCTTCATGTCGCTTCCCCTACTTGACCTTCGCTCCACTGCGGAAGTCGCCGGCTCTATTTGCTCGCCACCTCCCCCCTTCGCTCCACTCGGCACCGTAGGCGCGCTTCATTCAGGACCTCTTTCGCGAGTTTCTTACTCCGCGCTTTTTATATACACTCTACAGTTAAGAGCGAGTTGGACCACGGAAGAGTGAGGTGCGGCAGTCCGGATAAAATTTGGTGGTCATTTACTAAATTTGATCTGCCGATACAATTTTTGGATAGAAGTAAATAAAAGAATAATGTTGTTGTAGTTATAATACCCATATAAGTATTTAGGTATTGGTGCACTTATTCATGTATAACTTCATTCAATATTATTAAATTATTATTATTAATTATTATTATTTATCATATAATAATAATTAAATATACTCTCTCTATGAGGGAAGGCCTGAGTCCCAGCAGTGGGAACGTAATAGGCTGATGTTGATGTTGTTGATTTATTATTATTAATTTATAATTATTATTATTATATTATTATTAATTCATTATTCTTTTATCTCAAAGATTATGTTGACAGTCATTATATTTTTTTCCCTAAAAAATATATTTTATACAATTCTGAAATTATCAATTTACTTTTCTATTGCCCCACACGAATCTAAGCTTACCCGCACACTATCTGACGTTACACTCCTTTGTTGCAGGTAAATGTCACACCGTGCCGGATTTCTGCGAACGCCGCTGATCCCTGTTTCGCCACGTTTTAAGTTCAGCATGATGGATGGTGGATTTGCGTACCTTTGTTGGCAATAGCTAAGAAGTTCGTCTTCACAGTACCTAAAGTTAACACCAATTGCTTAAGATGTTACCTGATGTCAAAACTAATTGTATATTTATATATTTATTTCCAATTATTTGCAAAAAAAATGCCCCTCAGTTTCTTGCCGTATCTTGTGCGTAGTGGTTCTTTTTCCGATACGGTGGTAGACACGTGGTGATAATTTGACGTTCATAAGTGCGGCTGTGATGCCAAAACTGAATAAAGAGATTTTGATTGATTGATGTTTATTAAGGCAATCAACAGCGTTACAAAATGGTTTAGGTAAGTATTATTCATTTTATAACAAAAAAAAAACTGAAATCAATTCGGATGCATCTTTGAACTCAATTCCAATATCGATGAAATTTATTTGAGAAACTGATCCATTGTAGCTATACTGAGCCCAACACAAAAATAATTTTCCGAATCGGTTTATAAACAACGGAGTTCTGAGGTAACAAACATTAAAAAAATACAATCGAATTGAGAACCTCCTAATTTTTCACAAGTCGGTTTAAAGACATACACTTACATGCTATACAAATAAGACATTTAATATATCACTATAGATAGATAGATAGATAGATAAACACCTTATTGTTAAAAAACTTGAAATATAGGTACATGAAAAACAAGTAAATTTCACAGTAATCAGCATAACAATAGGCGGTCTTATTTTTTTATTTATTTTTTTATACCTTTATTTATTTATACCTATCCAGGACGTGGTGATTAATTTGTCCATGTACCTATTAACCAATACATTACCTACCCAGTTATATATAATACTTATTTTGATACATTTTACTATTCATTGTTGAAATTAGCTTATTCATCGTCATCATCATCATCAACCCATCACGTTCCCACTGCTGAGTCACGGGCCTTCTCTCGTAGAGAGAGTATGGGCCATAATCCACCACGCTGGCCCAGTGCGGGCTGGTGGATGTCACATGTCCTTGAATTTTGTGATTAATTCTAGAACATGCCGGTTCCCTCGAGACTTAGATAGATAGATAGAAAATTCTTTATTGCACAAACAAATTTGTAGGTACATAGGCGAACTTAATGCTAGTGAGCATTATCTTCCAGTTAACTTCGGTGTACTGTGGAGATTTTATAAGGTAGTGCAAATAAAATATTAAGTACCTAAATATGAAAAAATAAAAGGCCATACAAAAATAATAACAAGATATATACATAAAAATCAGTAACAATATATATCATATCATATATAGGCTGTAACCGAATGCTGGCCTAGACTGGGTGGGAGAAGTGCCGGTTGTCCAATGTCGAGGTGGCTTATGTAATTATGTAAGTATGACAGCCTCTGTGGTGTAGTGGTTGGGCAGGTTGACTCAAATCTCATACATCATTGAAGTTGCGACGTCAATTCCCGCGGAGGGACAAATGTTTGTGCACAAAAAAAAAACGCAAACATTTGTTTCGTGTCTGGGTGTTGTGGGACCCTGGTCCTCAGAATTCCAGGTTCCCAGATACAGGAAATCTTAGTTAGGGCCAGGATCTATGTGTGTGATCGTAGAGCGTATCCATTATTATTATTATTTACAAGCAGACCCGACAAACGTTGTCCTGTCAACTGACTTATGTCAAACGCCATGAGGTTACATTAGAAAAATTAATATGGTCGTTAAATTTTCTTAAATGTTCTAAAGTTCCGCGCAACTTTCTTATTTTTTTTTCTTTCATAAGAACCTTCTGACAGTAACAAACAACAAAAAAATAATTAGCGAAATTGCTTCAGCCGTTTACGCGTGATGCCGTGACCAAGGAAAATAGGGATTCATTTTTATATATGTAGATACAAATATAATATATGTAGATATAGATAGATAGATAGAGATAGAAGATAGATTTGTTACTTCGCTTTGTCTATTGTTACTTGAAACGTGACAGTCTCTCGGCAATTAAGTAACCGCACCCTAAACTCGCCAAGGTGTCCATTTATCACTACCATGTCTAAATTACCTTGTAAATAATTAGCAGTCCACATCTATTATCTAGACACATTTAGAATGGCCTAAAATACCTACTTTATTATTCTGTGTACAGGTCACGTTTCCTACCAAACACTTACACCCTAGAATTATTGACGAAGAAATTATATGCGTTCGGAATGGCCAAACGAGGCGGCCTCGGTTGAAATAGAAAATATATTATTATCGACCGACAGTATATGCAAGCACAATGCAAGTATTACAAGCACTATGTAAGTCACCTATATAGCGTTTTTTTTTTATTTTTCGCAATTCTTGGTGATCGTATATTTTCTTAATTTTCTCAAAATATCCCTAAATCTATTAAACAATGGCAGATAAACAGAAAGTAGACCTTGCTTTTCTTGAGGAAGACGACGAGTTCGATGAATTTCCCGCGGAAAATTGGGGCACAGAAGACGCCGATGATGACGTTTCGGTTTGGGAGAATAATTGGGAAGATGACATCGCACAGGATGATTTCAATCAGCAGTTGAGACAATAACTAGAAAAGCTGAAGGAACAAAACAAGGAATAGATAGAATGTAAAGTTAGATTAAAGTTTTAAAATTCCATGTTCATTTACGATTTAAATTCCTTGTGTTCTGCGAATACACCTTTGTCCGTTTTCTAATTAAATAATTAAATTTTAGAAAAAAACAAAAACCGACTTCAATGTATCTTTGAAGTTCAAGCTCAAATATCGATAAAATTTATATGGGACCACTTCGTAGCTATACTGAACCCAACGCAAATTTTCCAAATCGGTTCATATATGACGTAGTTCTGAGGTAACAAAAAAAAATTGATAAAAAAATTAAAATACGTCGGTTAAAAAAAAGGATAGTGGGCACCTGCTAGCGCGGAGCTAGTGATTTCATATTATATAGCACGCTGCGACATAATTCCCATCTAGGTATTCTGTTTTAAGAAACAGAATACCGATTTGGACGAGATACTCGTAGTCCCTGCCTATGCCAGTCTACGCCATCCAGGAAAGACAGGAACGAGAGATTATGCATGTACACTCATTTTTTTGTCTAATGACAGTATCGGAATTCAGTTTTAGACTGCGTTCACAGCTTATATTCCTCTCATTCGAGGGACAGATTTTGTGCCATTCCATATTTAAATCGTGGTATTTTTTTAACTCTAAAACGGGCATAATTGACGTGGGCAGGAAGGCTGCCAGGCTCAAGTGGGATTGGGCGGGTCACATAAGCCGTATGCATCCAGATCGGTGGGCAAAAGTCACAACGGAATGGGTGCCTGAAGATGGAAGACGGCGCCCAGGCCGGCCCAAAAGAAGATGGAGGGACGATCTGGATGCATACCAAGAAGGTTGGTGTGAGGTGGCGCAGGATAGAGACGGCTGGAGAGACTTGGGGGAGACCTTTGCCCAGCAGTGGGACAGCATAGGTTAATATATATATATATATATATATATATATATTTAACACCAATTACACAAGCAACACCTGTTTCACAAACTCTACTTCACTCTGACTTCATCTCGCTTAAGCTCTGCGACTCGTTCAGTATATTACATAAAAATTCCATCAAAATTAAATAGAATGGTGCAAGTTTGACACCCGCTGACTGAGGGTTTAAAGCACTGAATAGTCGTACGCAGCAGACCTGTAATATTTAATGATGGAAACACTGCTATTGGCAAGTAATGAAGCATTGCAATTGTGAAAATTTAATTTTTCTTTTACCTAATTATTTAAATTCTTCTGTACTGTTGTTAAGAATTTTTATTTATTTCTATGTATGTTGTTTGTTGTATTATACATATATATAGTGTATTTAAATGTTATTTATTTAAATAATTTATGCTTCTGTTTTTACGATAATATGTATTACCATATTTATTTCGTTTCCCTTTTAGTTTTTCACCCTTTGATGCACGCTTCGTAACTTTCTTTTACCGTCACTGGATAACTGGTAGAAAATGCTTTACCATTAAGTTCTCCTTTCGTGCGTTACTTGTAATAGCGCAATAAAATCAGGTAAACGACCAGCTCGTCTCGTCAATCAGTTACATAAAAAAATATATATATATAAATAAATAATTGTTGAACGCTATAGAACTTGCCAAAAGTATAAATAACTGAACAAAAAAATGTATGATTATCCAATGGATTTCATCAAAAATAAGATAAAAGCCGTTGAACCAATGAAATCAGCCTATTTATATTTAATACGATCGTTCATTAATATTAAATTCTCTGCCTGTATAATTTGCTAATAATCTTCCAATTAAATTGCATCGAATTCTTTCCAATAATATTAAGAGTTAAATACAGAATTCTCACTTCTTTGAACGTAGCTTACTAATTTTATTTTGACATTTATCAACACCCCGTAATAAGCACAAGCGGCCAGCCTCTATAATTGGTGCCCCCGGCTTCTCTCGCCTTTACCTGTTCCTACAATTATATGCAGCCAGTGTTGGATTCTAGAGTTTGGGAAAGCAGCTAGGAGACAACAGAAGGAAAGAAGGCCAGAGAAATTTCAGGCCATATGAGACTTAATATCCGATTTCTCGGGTGATGAGCGCAATACAGTGCTACTTAGTGCGTTTTATGGTATTGCATGTTCTGGGTGGCATTGCAATTGTTATGGGCAGGCATGGCGCTTACCTTCAGGCGAATGACTTGCCCGCCTCATTACTCAGTTCCATAACAAAAATGTTTTAACAATTAATGTAAGCATGGGTAAAATTTTAATAGCAATAAAAAAGTAGTAAATACATAATTTTCCCAATAACCGATTAATATTGTCCGCTGTGCACGATCTTCAAAAGGAAACAATGAAAGTGTGGGTATGTGGAACAAAAATTCAACTCTCTACCAGAGGTCCCTCCTCTGGTAAAAAGCTCCTTTTGTGAAACCACCGGCACCGTCTTAATCCGGTACAAACCTACCGGCCTACAGAGCAAATGTGCTCTCCTACAATTGCTTAGCTATAATATAGCTTCGGACACATGTAATACACCTTGAATAATAATGAGCTCCTTGGGAATGCTTCGAGAAAACCGGGCTTAGGAAATTTTCCTTACGAGTAACGAGGAAACTTAAAGGCCGTATGGTGATATGAACGTTCTTGGGGCGTTAGCAATTAGCAATCCTTATAGTATTGCAAAACGATTAAAATGTTCAATTCAAGTGCAAATCCTATTATTAGCAACATCTGTTATCAGTTATTATCATCGTCATCAGCCCGTTACGTTCCCATTGCTGAGGCCGAGCAACACCTATAAATAGATTAAATTAAAATAACTTATGTTAAGTCTCTATGGTACGCAGCCGTGGCCAACCCAAAAGAAGGTTGTTGAAAGTAGCGCAAGATCGTCTGGAGAGACTTGCGGAAGACCTTTGCGACAGCATAAAAAGGTCTAGCCAGAAATTTCTTCGAAAGCATCTTTTAAAAAGTTTTGTAATTTCCGGGAGAAAATAATTAGATTTTTATTAACACTAGGAGAGATCGCTGTAGGAGGTTAAGTCTCTCTTAGCGTAAGCAGACCCCCGACACTCCATACAAATTCGCCGAGTTAACTGTCTAGTACTACTACTGACGCAGCGGCCTGTCCGCACACGTCTTGTGTGTGTGTGTAATTATTGTAGGGATGAGCTAATACGAATCGAGCGCGACAAGGACAACGCTTTACGTAAACAACCTAAGTGTTTCTCTTTCACACCCACTATCCCTGGGCTGGGAGACGCGAAAAACCAAAAAATCTTCGATTCTTATTTGTGTAAGTGGTTTGTTTGCATCCATACACAGAACAATAACGAACCATTTTAAAAGAGATAGGCAGACCTCCGTCAGTCAGGTCAGGTCCTGGTCAGCTCCACCGTCTTCAGCCGTTCTCCGTCTTTTTCTCAATATGTTTCGTCTATATGTCAAAGTCAAATTGTCAGCCGGCCTGCTCTACCTCTGTAAAGCAGGTCGTCATCATCATCCAAAAAGGTCATAACAACCTCAAATAACATAATTGATCGCACATATAAAATAAACATTTCGATCTCACTCATTAGTCATTCGTAGCGAGCGGTGACAACCGAGTGACGCAAGCACGGCATTGTCGATTTTTTCATCGGTTTGTTGCGGGTGATAACAAATTAGAGGCCCCCCCCCTCTCGGGAGTGTCGCTTCTTTACGTAGTAATATTTAGTTTTCTTTGGCTTAAGTGAGACCGTCTCTCTTCTCTCCTTTATCTAGTTTACGATCACCTAGCAAATGCAATTATTTGTAATTGTAAACTTCTGTTTCCTGTTTTGGGGATCAATAAAGTATTGTTGTATTGTATTGTAAATGCAAACTTGACATGCAAAATGATGCCACGCACAAAATTATGTATATCGTGCCCACAACATGTAAACCAAACAAATTCCTATTCAGAAAGTGACAAAACCCCTCCGAACAACATAAAGAAAGTGAAAATCCTCTAATTACAATAGATTAAGTCGAGCCAGAGGCACGACGTAAAAACTGCTTTAATTGACGTTTATATGAATACCGATGCCACTTTTCGCTTTTATTTTCATTCCGGCCATCTTGACTTGCACATAATAATAAATAGTACCTCTGTTTTATTAGGGTTGTCGGTCTTACCAGCAGTTTTTATGGGCCTCCTGAGAATTTCGATGGAATTATTCTTGCTT
The DNA here is from genome assembly GCA_951640565.1 of Petrophora chlorosata. Lineage (NCBI taxonomy): Eukaryota > Metazoa > Arthropoda > Insecta > Lepidoptera > Geometridae > Petrophora > Petrophora chlorosata. The sequence goes on along the minus strand of OX621194.1, from coordinate 2,916,334 downwards.
AATGTTTTAACGGCTCGTGGAGCTATCTTGATATACGGTCAGCATTTCAGAAAAATAGATGGGGTTTGAATTGCATCTCGCGATTAATCTCACTGGAACTCTTATTGTAATTATGATACGCTGTCTGATCCTCAACTAGACGTACAAATAGGACTGTTTTGGCTTCATATTGTCCTGATTTCTTTTAGATTAGATTAAATATGATAAATTCTGGGTGGTGCTGTTATTGTTATGGGCTGGCGTATTGCTTACCATCAGGCAAACGACCAGCTCGTTTCGTCATTCAGTTCTAAAAAAAAAACTCTTTATTGTTACACCACCAGAATTTATTACAACAAAAGAAAAATTACAAACTTAAAAACTAAAGTGTTACAATGGGCGGTCTTATCGTTTTGAGCCATAAGACCGCCATTTCATTAAAATTCTTGTCAATATACACCGCAAATCATCTTGTATTATTTAATTTATTACGATAACAATATCAAAAAATTCTTGTACTATATCATTTTGTATTTTCAATTTATTCAGACACTCAAATCACTTACACTGAAGAAAAGCAAAGTCCCAATATGTCCAAAGCCCGGAGATCGATGAGGCATAAAAGATGAAGCGTTCTTGTTAGTGCGTTGCCGTGTCGTGGTCGGATCTTGAACGGTATCTGGTATAGCGTGCGTGCCGGCGATTATGCAACTGCGGGCGACGTCCTTGGCGCCGAGGGCGCGGGCTCGCGGGGGGCGAAGGCCGAGCTCGGCCGCCGTCCGACGACCCGCGGTCGGTAACACCCTGTAGTTAGATTGACAGTGTGGAAGATGCGTACAAGAAGGTGCCTAGTATCGAAGTAATGCGTACAGCTGTTTAGATTTGATAACTTTAGTTAAATCTTAATTCTTATAAGCAGCTTCTAGGCTTAGCCTGTGTCAATTTTTCTTTGTTGGTAAGTGAAGGTTCATCTCTAGGCAATTATAAAACAGTTCCTAAGTAAGATAATAATTAACATCTGCCCCATTTTAACTCTATTTTAATTAAACTCATGATCACTATATGATGATCAATTCTTGGGTTCCAATCTCCAATGGATCAATCAAGCACCACACGTAGCATCAATATCCCGAGTTAAGGCACTGCCTCCGATGTTATTCTGTGACCCCAGGTTTTTATTGCGAACCCGCCTACGGAACCTGTCCGGGCGAGTTATGTGCACCGATAAAATAGGCGTACTTACGCCTCCAGACGGTATTTTCTATTCGTGCTTTTAGGTGATGGATGTTGCTGGGGAATAGTGGAAAGAATATGAAATAACTCGTAAGGGAAGCTCAATTCATCAAGTTTAGAGTTGGATCCATCAACTTTCATCAACTACTTATACGGTACTTGATAGCTGTAGAGTTATTCGATATGTTACCCATCTCGTTGAATAATATATTATTTCCAAAATCGTGTTCGTCTTTCCCGCATTTAAAATTCATTGCGTGGATAAAAACATGACATGGTAAGAGTTACGAGTCAGATATCCTTAAAGCTTGACTAATTTTTTCGCGTTTAGAATGTAGACATGCGCGTGCGCATCTCGACGCAATAAATAACCGCCCGATGCACTCGGACAAGGAATCCCCTGATACGGGTGGTTCGGACATGGATTTGGCCCTTCGCAGTTCCTGATAAGGCTGCTTCGGACATGGTCTAAACCTTAGTACTTGCTGATTCTTCCTGTCGGCGGATTTATCTTCTGGGAACTCGAGATTATCTTGGTACAATATTGGCTTAAAATGAAGACTCGGATGAGATTTATTGGATGAAGTTACATGATTCTAAAGTTTGTAAATGCGGAAGAATTTTTAATAAATAGTAGCGCTCGTAGCATAGAGCCGTTTGTAACAGATCTTCTAGGTTAAGCAACGTTCGCAGCGGTCACAACTTTGATGGGTGACCGTTTGTGTGGTATTTACATCTGAGCGCTACCGTGCTTCGGAGGGCACGTTACGCCGTCGCGCTTCGGTCCCGGTTGTTGTCTTATGACAACAGTCGCTAGGCCATGTCGAAGGCCTTCAGGCGGTCTAAAAACTCCGACCAGGAACGACCAAACGAGAGAAGAAGAAGAAATAAATATTAATCACATTTTCAAATTAAATTATCGTGAAGAGATCCTTCACTCAAGAGTTTACCAAATATAGCATTCACTCTTGTTTATACATGCAACGAAATGCAAAAATATACGTCCATATTTAGACTAAACCACTTGTGATTCTGCGATGGTGTGAAGAGGCCTTAACTCTTAAATAACAAGAAACCGTGAATGTACGTCAATATTTGCCGAACGTCGCGTTACAAGAGCGCCAACATTCAACACCTTCACAGTTTTAAAGGTAAAACAAATACATTACGGTAATTCGTTTTTCCTGGCACATTACACGGTTCTGCAACGTTTTAGCGACTCAGTGATTTATTCTGTCGACACGCATGTGGTCGAAAACTGGTTAGCGTCACCTTTTTGTCACAGGCGACATGTTTTTTGCTGCAGTTATCGGGTTTTTTAGTCGTGCGTGTTTGTACGTTTCTTATCTATTACAAGAATTAGATGATAATCCAGATTTCCATTATTCGCATGTTTTGAATTTGAATTTTTTAGTACAATACAATTACAAAATGCTTTATTGTACACCAAACAAAAGAATAAATAGGTACACGAAAACAAGTTACAAATTAAAGTGCAATGGGCGGACTTATCGCTAAGAGCGATCTCTTCCAGTCAACCTTTGGATGGAGTTAATTAACGGAGTGAGATAGGTCGGCGGTGTAAATAAAATAATAATAAATGATCTGTTATTAATATCCTAAATCAATATACATACGCCTAACGATAAAAAATATAGATAACCAGATAATAGGACCATGGGCCCACAACACCCAGACACGAAACAAATGCTGCGCTTATTTTTTTTCTGTGCACAAACATTTGTCCCGTCACGGGAATCCAGCCCGCAACCTCAATCGTATATATGGTCTTAGCCGACCTGCCCAACCACTACACCACAGGGGCTGTCAATGGAGCTGTTAATGTGCATTGATTGATTGATAACCCTGTATAATTATTTTTTATATTACTTATGGGTAACATTTTAAATAGGTACTTCACTTTATTGTGCATGTAGAATAAGAGAGAGACCATTTTTAACCGAATACAAAAAGGAGCAGTTTCTCAATTCGATTGTACTTTTTTAATGTTTTAATGTTTTTTGTGAACTCAGAACTCCGTCATTTATAAAATGATATGGTTATTTTTTGCGTTGGGTTCAGTATACCTTCAACATGGTCCCATACAAATTTCATCGATATTCGACCTTGGACTTCGAAGATATATCAGAATTGAAGTCGGGTTTAGTTTGTTATAAATTTATAACTTTTGTCACGTTCCGAGGAAATGTAATAGATATGGTTTTTAGCATTTATAAAACCATGAAAACCATACATTTCGTGCAATTATCATTGATTAGGGGGCGTCCATAAATTACGTGTGGCGTTTAAGGGGGGGAGGGGGTCGAGTCAAATCTCATCTAATCTTACGTTGGAGAGAGGGGGGGTCTCGGCAAATATCACGCAATGTTTTTTCTGATTGAAACAAAAAAAAAACTATTTTGGTCCATTTAATCCAGATTGTACATACTTAAGATTTAATCTTAAGCGTAATCGTTTATTACATTATAATTAAACTCTCAGCAATATTGATTACTAGTCTTAACTAGTCGTAAATAAAAGCACGAAGCATTTTTTTTTCTTTTTACAATAAGAATCCAACGCGTTTACGTAAGAAATTAACCCACATTTTGAAAAATCTCACGTGAGATTGGGGGTTGGGGGAGGGGGTTGAATAAAATCTCACGACATCTCACGAGGGGGGGAGGGAGCGACAGAAAATTAAAAAAAAAACACCTCACGTAATTTATGGACGCCCCCTTACTCTAATACCAACAAAGCGTATTCTCTAGACACGTCTACACGTCTTACACAACTGCGTGACACGGTATATCCAGAATTGTGTCACGCACGTTGCCCAATTAATTTGGCACGCATAAAATTAGAACAATGTCTCAAAATATCGTGCTACATTCCATTGTCTCTCGTTGCTGCACCAATGACAATGCACCCACATACGAGTGACATAACGTGACATAATATGTGTATAATGAAAGTCTGTAGGTACGTGTGTATATTCTTGCGATCGCGGAATCTTTTGGTAGTTTTAATTATTTTATAAAACGGGGACACGGCCCCAAGCAACAGTGACACGGAACAGAAGACATTCTTGTGGATATAGGATAGTAGAGTCGAAATCGCTTCTTTATCATCATCAGCCCATCACGTTCCTACTGCTGACACGGGCCGTCTCTCATAGAGAGAGTATGGGCCTTAATCTACCACGCTGGACCAGTGCGGGTGGATGTCACATGTCCTTGAATTTTTGTGATTAATTCTTAGACATGTCGGTTTTCCCACGATGATTTCTTTCACCGTGAACCGTTCAAATGTTTGTTATTTCTAAATAGTATAAAACTAAATCGCTATTCGCGTCCTCATTTCTGTTTCTCCGCTTACTTCTAAACCGCGCAACGGATTTTGATACGGTTTTCACTGTCATTTAGAGATTTTTTTAAGGAAGGTTAATTACAATACTCTATTCTATTTAAGTTTTTGTATTGTAGAGAAAATTTTATCTTTTGAAAAGGATGAATGACGACACCATCTCAGTAAATTGCGTCACTCATGGTACCTAGGTCTCTCGTATGCAGGAGGCCGTCTGGGGTTGGTACCACCGCTTTGACAGTTATTCTGCCGCCAAGCAGTATGCGCAAGCACTTCTCTTTTTCGGTTTGAAGGGCATTGTTGCCAGCGAAATAACTGGGCTTTTGAGACTTAATATCTGATGTTTAGGGGTGATGAGCGCAATGCAATGCTACGCAGTGCTTTTTATTTATAGGCAGGCGTGGCGCTTACCATCAGGCGAACGACTTGCTCGTCTCATCACTCAGATCCATAAAAAAAAACTATAATAACAAAATACATACATAGAATAGAATAGAAAACACTTTATTGCACTTAAGAAGGAATTACATCTTGAACATACTTTCTTATGATAAATACAATATGCGGTCTTATCGCTAAACAGCGATTTCAGACAACCGTATGCTATAAAGAGACAATATTACACACCTCATATTACATACCTATTATTGTTTCATTTGCCTTCAACATCATTACTCATCAGACTTCCACCCGTCAAGTTTCCCACAATATGGGTCATGGAAAGTGGTAATTACTGTGTCTTATCGACCTCAAACCGTCAGTCGCCCTTCAGACGTCTTTCTGACGTCTTTCTGAAGTCTATCCAACCAGCCGGCAGTTATCCTGGCGCCTGTGACGTCACCAGGGACCTAATGAGTCTGTCTGTTCAAATTCATCTGACCAGATACAAATTAAAGTTGATAGCTGATATTCGGTCATGGAAGGTTTTCTTGTATTTATTTATAGATGACTTCAATCGTCCTCCAGATGTGATGGGTCAGGATGCCGGCGTTTGTTGAACTTGCAGAGATCATTTTGGAATAGATAACTATTTATTGTTAGACAATGAATGTTTTTATTTTTTGTATATTTTAACTATATTTTATGTATTAGGTTTATAAATTTTTTTATGTATGTATATACGTGTGTAATTGAAATTTTAATTGAAATCCACAGTTTATGATTTTTTTCAACATTTCTCTCCCTGCACGGTTGTCTGGAAGAGATCGCTTTGAGTGATAAGGTAAGACTACCAATTGTTGGTGTTTTAATACATATAATTTTCACTATGTTGACAAAGATAAGTAAAAGATAAGAAATTACTGGGTATTATGAGACACAAAAGCTAATTGTCTCAGGGTTACGAGCGCAGTGCAGCGCCAGCGCCGCGCAGGATTTTGCAAAACGAAGTTCTGGGTGGTGCTGTTATTGTTATAGGCTGGCGTATTGCTTACCATCAGGCAAACGACCACCTCGTCTCGTCATTCAGTAACATAAAAAAAAATTATGAATGCTAAAATTCATCGCTTAGCACGCGCTTAGCATTCTCGCACGAATACGAACTGCGGCGGCGGTGTTCTTATGCTAATGTTGTTGCGATTGCGAATCGACGGGAAGTATCCTGTTCCCGCGGGCGCCTCGTCAGCGCGATTTAAGGCAGATTCTTATGTTATAATGAAATTTCGCACAAAATCGTGAATTTTTAACTGCGAAATATCATATTAGCAATTAGAATCGCAATAGCACATAGCATGCTAACGAAAAATATTTCGCATGCTAATGAAATTAATGAAAAATAGCAATAAATTCCATTACATTCGCATGTATGACATTGACCCGAATGTAGTGTTGTTAGGTATATCCAACGTAACTTACGATTTTCCTCGTAGCTTCATTGTCATTATTGGATTATTCGATAATGCAATAATAACAATAAATGGTTGTATGCTAAATTGTGGTATCGCTACATGCAAAATTGTATGGAATTTTCCATAGTCATTTCATAACTGTCTATATCAATCAACTCTTATTTGGTTATCAAATTTGTTATGGAGCAGTTAAAAAAAATTAAAATCTGTATAGAAAATTCTGAAGGAACAGCGCACTTGGACTACTCAAAGCGTTATACAGAACACACATGTACAAAAAGGTTTTACATTTACACGACCCATCGTTTCTACCTCGTTAATGTCACGCTGATAATGCATTAAAAGCCCAATTAATATCCCATCTAAATTCGATTAATTCCCCACCTCCTCAAATACTTCACGTCAGACTCGTATCGCGTCCTGATATCCCAAAATTAGTCTCGGCTCGGCCCCGCGAAATGTTACCTGGGTGAATAGTTGCACGCATCAGAAAGAGGTTCGACGTATCGACAAGCTTGAATCGTTTCTGAATAGGCGGCTTGCCTTTGGCTCGCGATTCGGGGAAAGGCATTAAAATTCGTGGGACAGTGGGGCCTTAGTCAGTGCTTGTCCGGACGCGGCGTCCTTCACAGGCCTCGGCCTTCGGCCGGGACTCGCTATAAATAGCGCTACGCCCTTGAGCCTCTGGACAGGATTTACCGACCGCTATCGCCTTTGCGTCGTTATTAAATAACATTTTTCATTCGGGTTTCGGCATTCAGTTCCGCAAAAATTTATGTGCGGGAAGAACACGCCTCAACTGATATTGTACGCTTCGATGTTCATTATTACTTAGCGCGGATCCAATTTCCAAGATAGCAATCCTATCTAGCACATATTCAAAGTGTAAAATTACAGTCGTTTGCGTTGATTTAAAATTGCATTGCGAAATAAAACCAACTTTATACTCCTACGAGTGTCTTCGAGTAAATCGTGGTCCTTAAAAACTTTCCAAGATGTGTACATTTACCAAGAAACCGCCCGCGGAGAGCTGTAGCGGCTCATATCTCCGTATACGTCATATTTATAGCCTTCGCATACAAAAACGCATTAGTGTTACTTACCAATCTCACTGTTAAGGTTATAGTTTTATCATAATAGCGATAAAAAACCGCAAGGGATTTTGCACCCTATCCGAGTAATTTTAAAGTTGTTTTCAGGTTTGGGTGGTGTTCCTCGATACTGGATAATCGGAACACGTGGCCCATTAGTGTACCAGCAGAGATGCAGTCCGCGCATCAATAATGCGACGCATACACGTGCGCACGCGCACCACATACCAATTAACCGTTTCACGGCCCAATACGGCCTTATACGTCAATTTCTTCACACACTGTCCCCGTTTTCCTTCCGCAGTTAATATTTCATAAAGCGTGTGTGAATTGGTAGTAAGATAGTAACGGACCGCTAAATTGATCGAAGTAAAATCTAGTACGGTTCCATTTCTACGCTCTCTGATATGTATGGTCCCCATTGAATTCAGACAGATAAAGTATGTGCCAGACGGAACATATGCAAATTTTAATGTTCTATTCTCTTGGAAGTGGGTTAAACCACTATAACGGTGTCGCCGCTCGCGGCTGTGGGTGCGACAACACCACTCACATTTCACGAGGTCGGGTTTCCTATTTCTATCGCTTTCCACATTTGTTCACTTCAAATGTTTGCCAATTTTCCGCTATTCGTTTTGAATGGCTTCGATAGACACGATTCAATTGATTTTTTCGTAAACTTTATCCGCAATGATTGCAAAATTAAGCAGAAAATACAGGAATGTCACAGACATTGGGTTAGAACGTTAGATAGAATAGAAAATTCATTACATTTCCCAATAAGACACAGTAGTGTAACTAAGACTTATCAGCGTACGCCGAGCACGTGACTCTCACTCACACAATGCGCGTTTCGAAATTATTTCTAATAGGCATTGCAAATAATAGGGGTGCCTTGTGTGAAAATGCATTAAGCGGACTTGTGATTGGTGAGTCGTGAAATATAAACATAGAAACAGTATTGACTGTAAGTAGTGTAAATAATAAATACGGTGGGGTGAGTTGGGCACGTGACAATCGATGATTAATCCCCGGCGTCCCGCTGGCGCCCAACGTGGGGCGGTTTAAACATTACTTAGCGTTAAATGCGCGCCCGCGAAATGCCGATTTGTTTGCAGAACATGCCCCTCGGATGAAGACTTAAAAAAACAAACAAGCTTTGTTTCAACACGCGACTCATCTGCGTTTATTTAGGACGCGCATTCAAAGCCACAGCTTTATGTGAGGTCAATCCGTGTCAGGCCATTGTTTACCGGATTCGCTCCTAACGGTCCCCTAAACACTACAGATTCTATAATTCTATAATATTATGCGTAACGGTCTTTGTCGTTTAACATAATAAGCCCCTATATGGTGCAAATGAAACGTAGAATTTACAAAGATGTGTATATGCCATCGTTACACCCACGCAATAGATGATAGAATTGATCGCATCGTTTGATCGAATCGTTGCTATCGTCACTGTCGCCACGTGCGCTTGCGCGGAGTCCGCGTCGAGGCGACAAAGCGCATAAATCATATTGCGCAATTATTGTATTGCCTTCACTCGATACCGTCGGCGCATACATTGTTTATTGCTTTGTTGTAATTGAATATCGCCGCGACAATAATGCTAATTCAAATGCAAACCGATCGGCGTGTAATTTCGCGTGGGACGCTCAATAGCCGGCTCCTGTCGGAAGCGACCGCGAACGAGGTGAACAATGCCGACTTCTATGCTTAATTAAGCGTTACAGCAATGAGATCCCATTAAAGAGTTTAGCGGGCGGCTTTACTGCGCAGATTATAGTGTGCCTTAATGCGGTATTAAGTTTTTCTACGTCTACAAAAAGTAGATGGTCCAGGCGTAGGCGATGGATACACTCGTATAAGATTCCTAACTGTACCGCCGCACACTTTACAGCCTCGACATAGATACTGGAGTAAAACCGATAATAAAAATTCAATTCACCTAGTCTACGCGTCGTTTTTATGGTAAAAACGGTGTCGGATTGCGTAAAGATCAAGTTAAGGTTGGCGCCGCATCTTTTGAAATTACTAGTGCATTCGAAGCGAGTTCTCGGATTTACATAATTTTGAAGTTCAACGTCGTTTTGTGACTAGAATTACTTGCATTCTTTAAATAAGAGAATTCTAGACACGGTTTCGATGCGTTGAGTCACCCGGCAACCCTGATAGTAGACTTCAATGATTTCGTCTCAACTAATAAAGAAATACAACTTAAAGATAACGATCAACCTCCACTGTCTATAAGTAGACATACAATACCAAAACAGGACGTGCTCCATTTCCAAGGAAAGTTAATCCAAAGAAATATACTAGTGAAGATAAGGAGTAAATTAAAGACACGTCAAAGGTTTCAAAGAGCCTGAGTCTATTTGGTGAAGCCTCGCCCACGCTTGTGCCTCTATGTGATGTACACTAATGACAGCAAACTTATTGAAATTTAATCTCGGAGTCACGTTAGTAATTTTTCACCGGGTGATCATTTATCTTGAGATTCAACGAAGATTTTTTGCTCTGTCTCTCTGTTTGTCCATACGTCTCAGGATCGTGCCGTCATCTTCTTGTCTCGGGTATGTGCTTAATCAAAGTCAAATTTGAGAGTTATACAAGCGTAGTCCGTTCGTGGTTTTGAGTCATATTGTTGCAAACTTATGTTGTTATGTAATTTGTTTTTGTGTTTTGGGTCAGATGTTAACTTTCTTTGTTTTAAAGATGTCCAAGATTTATTTTTGTACATTCTGTCATGATCATTATCGTTTCGCTCAACACGCTGCAAGTACATATCAAATATTGTATTGTCCTAATCCTTATTGTAATTTCTTATATTGTATTTACATAAGATTTTCTTTAGTTAATAATAAAATGAGAAAATGGTTACAATTTTACTATTGTAATTTCTTCTTGCTTGTTTGGGAGCGAACTTTAGAGTCTTCTATGGTGTCCGCGGTCGTGCGCGGGCGCGGGGGGCAAAACGTTCCGTTTCTTGCAGATTGGCGTAGACATACTCCGGGGCGGATTTGATGAAAACGGCAGTATCAGGTAAGCTCTATGTTCTCTCGGTTTTCTAGTAATTTATGCTTTATCGCTTATGCTTTAGTATGTAGTAGGTAGCTTTAGTTGTGCTTTAGTAGATGTTTTTGTTTCAGATGTAGGTAGTTTCTTTTGTTATTGTTATAAAGTTATTGATATTTAATTTTCAGCAATCGTTTTCTGACTTCGGTAAGGGGCATAGACGTGTTAGCGCCCTTCTAATGAGTCCTCTGGATGTTGTGATATCAGCGACACGGCAAATGCCATCTTGTCCTTCAATAAGCTTAGAAATGCGCCCTAAGCGCCAGTTGAGCGGTGGGACATTATCCTCTTGGATGAGGACTAAATCGTTGACTTGTATAGTGTTTGTATTCCTTTTCCATTTGGTGCGTTTCTGGAGCTCGCAGATATAGTCACGTTGCCAGCGATGCCAGAATTCTTGACGCATTTTTTCAATCTTGGCGTAGCGCGATACAGGATTGCTTTTTGCTTCGTTTCCTTCCATGGGTGGTGCCGGCAGTGCGGTTACGGGCCGGCCGATTATGAAATGGCCAGGGGTGAGGGAAAGGAAATCGTGGGGATCGGCGGACATAGGATGGAGGGGACGACTGTTCAATATAGCTTCGACTTGGGCGAATAGAGTCGTGATTTCCTCAAAGGTTAAATTATTATTACCTAGCACGCGTCGGATAAGTTGCTTGGCAGACTTTATACCAGCCTCCGCAAGGCCAGAAAAGTGAGGAGCGTAAGGTGGGTGGAATTGAAACTTGATTTGTTCGTTAGCAGCAAAATCAGATATATGTTTAGCATTGTCTTTTATAAATTTACCTATTTCTTTTGCTGCGGAGATAAAATTACGACCATTATCAGAAAAAACTTGTGCAGGCTTTCCTCGGCGCGAGATAAAGCGGCGGAAAGATAGAATAAAGGCTTCTTTAGATAGTTCGGTCACAGCCTCGAGGTGTACGCATTTGGTTCGAAAACAAACGAATAGACCTAGGTAGCATTTTGACTTGCGTGCACCGCGACCTTTCTTGTTAATTATCATAAACGGACCAGCAAAGTCCATTCCTATCGTTTGAAATGGAAAAGCAGGCTCAATTCGCTGGGAGGGCAGATTGCCCATCATAGGAGTGAGAGTACGACCTTTATGTCGGTTGCACACGACGCAGTCACGCACCACGCGCCGAGCCAGCTTGCGGCCGCTCGGAGCCCACACCGTCTCGCGCGTCGCACACAGCAGCAGTTGCGCGCCGCAATGCAACAGGCGCAAGTGCTCGAACTGGAAAAATAGCTTGGTAAGTGGATGCGCAGGGTCTAGAATAATAGGATGCTTTTTAGCGTAAGCATATGTCGATTCGTCTAGCCGGCCACCAGCTCTCATGACACCGTTATCATCTAGAAACGGAGAGAGCGATAAAATGTTGCTCTTGACCGGGATTTCTCGTTTTTTGTGCAGTACTTGTGTCTCTTTCGGATAGGACTGTGACTGTGATCGTCTAGCGAGGAACAAAAATGAGTGTTCTAGCTCCTCGACAGTCAGCGGCCCTGAACGCTTCGCTCGTGTGTTCTTGAGGTTGTGGATAAATCTGAAAACGAACGCAAAGGTACGTTTTATTTTAGAGAACTTGGAAAATCTTTCGAACTGGACAATGGGGTCTTCTAGCTCGACAGCGAGGACCTCCTCTTCAGGTAAGTACTCGGCGAGATGAGATTCGACAGGTAAATTGTTTTCTTGAGTTTCAGGTTTGATTGGCGGCCACACGTCCTCATCGTGTTCGAGGAAGGCAGGCCCTGTCCACCACGCCTGCAGCTGCAGCAGCTTGTCGGCGGAGATGCCTCTGGAGATGTGGTCTGCTGGGTTGAAGGCGGTCGGGACGTGACGCCAAGATGCAAGGTTAGTATTTTCGCATATCTCGACTACTTTGTTTGCCACGAAGCTTTTTAGTCGACTAGGGCTGCTGTTTAGCCACGCTAAGACTACCTTGGAGTCACACCAGTGCACGCAGCGGGTTATAGGACATCGCAGAGCTTCTAGAACAGCTTTCGATAAATTAGCAGCGAGTAGAGCGCCTAGTAACTCTAGTCTTGGTATAGTGAGTGGTGGCTTTGTGGGTGCTACTCGAGATTTAGCACATAATAGCTTCACGTGAACTTTGCCTTGCTCATTTGTACTTCGTAGATAAACGCATGCACCATAGGCTAGCTTGGAGGCATCACAGAATGAGTGCAGCTCAGTGGTGACTGGATTGTCGCATATAGTGCGTCTAGGTAGTTTGATATCTGTTAGAGCTTGTAAACTTGCCTGTATTCTAAGCCATTCCTTTTTTAGGTCCTGGGGTATGGGCTCATCCCAGTCTAGCTTGCGCAGCCACAACTGTTGCATGATCAGCTTGGGCTGGACGGTGCTCGGAGACCAGATTCCCAGGGGGTCGAAGATCTTAAACGTGGAAGATAAAATAGATCGTTTTGTAATATTGTCATTTTCGTTACAGGCAGGCACTTCTATTGTAAATAGTAGATTGTCAGTCTTTGGATTCCAGCCTATTCCTAGGGCGCTGGATGAATCGCTGAGTGTCAAGTTACCTTGCAGGTCAATGTTGGATGCCTGATGAAAGATGGAAGGTAAGTTTGATTTGAATTTTCGTAGGTTGAAGCAGCCTTGTTTTAAAGTAGCAGTAACTGAGTTCAGAATGTGTAGTAGCTCAGTTTCTGAGGATGCTCCTGTCAGAAGGTCGTCACAATAGAAATCATGCTGTATAATAGTTTTTATATTTTCGTCTGGGCACTGTTCTCCTAGGGTCCACAAACATTTGGTGCTCAGGTAAGTCGCTGACGTAAAACCGTAAGTAACAGTGTTTAGTCGTAGCGTTCTAATTGATTGAGATTCTTCCTCTCTCCAGAGGAACAGTTGTAGGTTTCGATCATCCTCATGCAGTTGTATCTGACGGAAAAGTTTCTCTACATCTCCAGAGAGGACGTATTTGTGCTGGCGAAACCTCAGCAGTATAGAAAACAAACTGTCTTGTACCTGCGGTCCGACATACTGTAAGTCGTTTAGGGATACTTGTGAGCCAGTGCTGGGAACTGACGGATTGAAGACTACGCGTATCTTCGTAGACTCGCTCTGCTCCCGCAGCACTGCATGATGACACAGGAAGTAGCCAGGTTCCGGTCGCGGCTCGGGCGCGTCAGAACAATGACCCAGTTCCTCGTACTCTGAAATGAATTCTGAATATAGTTTTTTCAGATTTGGATTGTTGCGAAAACGTTTTTCCAAACTTTCTAGTCTTTTCTTTGCTATAACGTATGTATCGCCTAGGCAATCCGGCGCGTCCTTGAGAGGAAGCCTTACACAGAAGCGGCCCGACTCAAGTCTGGTTGTGTTGTTCTGGAAATGTTGCTCGCACGCCTTCTCGCTATCACTTAAGAGTGACTTCTTAGGTAGCTCTTCTAGCTCCCAAAATCTTGACATTTGTTGATCTAGCTGGTCTGGCATTGTGTTGTCGTTCCTTGAGAAATTACATATAACATTACTAGGTTCACAGTTAAAAATAATAGGACCAGATATTAGCCAGCCTAACTGTGAACTCCTCAAGAACGGCTGTGTCTTGCCTAGGGACCGCTGCTCAGGCCCAATGATCTGCCAGAAAAGATCAGCGCCTATTAGTGCTTGAATAGGAGCAGCAATATTGAAACTAGGGTCCGCTAGTTTTATACTTGCTGGGAGATTGAAGTATCTCATATCCACAGTTCTCTTAGGGATATCGCTTGTTAATTGTGGCAAAATATTTACAGCCAATTTGACTCTGTAATTGGACTGTAGTGACTCTAACTGAATCACACTTGTTTCCTGAATGAGATGGCCTTTGACATTGCCAATACCTAATAATTGTCTACAGGTAGGCAAGGTTTTTAGTTTGAGGCTCTCTTGCAGGTCTTTTGTAATAAAAGAGGTGGTACTTCCGCTGTCCAGGAGGCATCTGACATCCTGGCTTGCCTTTGTTTCAGGATTTATAATTTTAATAATGGCTGTACACAGCATAACCTGAGTTTCCATTTGAGCTGCAACTTCGTCCCGCAGTGGAGGTAAGGCGGCGGCACAGGAGACAACAGGCGGCGGCAGCAGCTCCATCGCAGTAGACTGGGCCGATTCCTCGGCGGCGACGGCGGCGAGCTGAGCACCAGGTGGCTGAGATCTCTGAGCGCGCTGTGGTGGGCGTGGCGCCGACGGTGACGCCTTGTGGAGTAGCGAATTGTGGCGTCCTCGGCATTCTCGACACGGACCCATAGTGCACTGTCGTGTGGTGTGATTTTTCCTAAGACAGTTTACACAAAGTTTTAGTTTAATCACATCTGCATTTCGTTGCTCAGGAGTTTTGGCTAGGAACTCTGGGCATTTGTATATACTATGATTGCTGTTGCAATAATTGCAGGTGAATTTATTATATGCACCTGGGTTACTCGCACTACTCTCTTCTTGCTGAGCAGTGAACGAATAACTTTTACTCGTACTAGGAGCCTTGTTGCTCATGCTTGAACTTCCTTGACGCTTGACTCTACAAGTTTCTAGGATATCAGCTCTATTTTTAAGAAAGCTGAGAAATTGTGTTATTGTGATGGGAGAGTTACTACCCAAGCTATTGCGCTGCTCTTCCCATTTCTGGTGAGTTATCCCATCCAATTTTTGTGAAATTAAATGAATGACTAAGGTATCCCACTTATCAGTAGGTTCACCTAAGTTGGCTAGTGCTCGCAAGTCCTTGCTGATTTGGTCCACAATGATTCGCAATGATTTCTCTGATTCACGGCCCATATATTCAATATTTAATAGGGAATTGAGGTGATTAGTTACTAGCTGCCTTTTATTATTATAGCGTTGACCTAACAAATCCCATGCCTTGTCATAGTTGGAGGCGCACACCTCGAGGTTAGCTACTACTTGAGCGGCTTCACCTTCTAAATATGAATTTAAATAATGAAATTTGTGAATTGGTTGTAAGGTTTCATTGTCGTGAATCAAAGATTTATATGTATCATGAAACTCTAGCCATTTGGAATAGGAACCTCCAAACTTTTTAATTTGAATGTTCGGTAACTTGAATCCTACCATGCACTGAGATTGACTGGGACAGTTGACTTTAGAACTAGAAATGTTGTTTTTAACACTACATTTGTCTAGCATTGATTGAGCCAGAGAAATGAGTGACTCGAACATAGACTCAATAAAATCCCTCTCATCGATCTCAGTGTTGAGTGCTTCATCGTCGCTAGCATATTGAACATCTATCTGATTTTGAACGCTATCATATTCGCTTGACAATATTTTGATTTTATCTAATTTTAATTGTAATGTGTTCGCTTCAATGTCTGATATAGATATTGATTTTGTCTGTTCTAAATAGTTTTTAAATTTGGTCAAACGACCTTTGATAGTAGCACGTTTGGTTCTAAGTTCTTTAGACATGGTGTATAGCAATTTAAATGTTAGTTTAGCGAATTTGGAAAGGTCTTACTTATGCTCCTCCCTTTTACTAGCGTGCGGTGGTGTTAGTAGCATGCAGTCTGCACTAGCGAAGCGAAGTAGGGGCTGCGAGACGCGGGGCGCAGTGGGAAGCCGCGCCGACAACTGTGCCGACACGGTGCGACGTAAGACTAGGCGCACTCGCAGTAAACTCGGTGGGCAATTTGTAATTGCCGCTGAAAATAGTCGGCCCGACACCTTGTTTATATCGTGCAATCACACGGCAATGAGATGATGCAAAAGCACTAGCAAAGTGCTGGGGGCACACACATACCTACACTCGGGGGGGGGCAAATTGTGCTCAAAACGCAACGAAAACACACAAATACACACAAAAAACACACAAATAGTTAGTAGCAAGTTAGTAGGACGGATATATAGCAGTTAAAGTTATGTTATTGGACAATACGTATGGAAATAGCGATTGTTAATTGAATTTTGAAATAGACCCACGCTTGGCGGTCATTGACCTTTGGGGCTATCACGTTTTTTCGCTCGAATTTTGGCTAAATTGAACATAATTGTTTAGGATTGGATAGATTTTGGGAACTTAGCTGTTGTCTGGCCGGTCGAGATGATTCTTGTGCCTCGTAGACCGTTTTGCTAAATGTTCTCAGTAAATGGGCGATTGGGCGTCTCTTGGGAACGCAGCGTTGCAGTTTCGTGTCTAGCGGTCGCCAATTATGTAATTTCTTATATTGTATTTACATAAGATTTTCTTTAGTTAATAATAAAATGAGAAAATGGTTACAATTTTACTATTGTAATTTCTTCTTGCTTGTTTGGGAGCGAACTTTAGAGTCTTCTATGGTGTCCGCGGTCGTGCGCGGGCGCGGGGGGCAAAACGTTCCGTTTCTTGCAGATTGGCGTAGACACTTATATTTCCACTAAGTATAATTCTATAGACTATCTAGCCTTGCAAATATTCAAGCTAGCCCTTGTTAACATGGTTAATGCACTTTTTGCCGCTATTCATTATTAAACCTCCGATATCCGTGTTCCTGTATTAGATCGTACAATATTTGAGCGGACACGGCCCCGAGCCCATAAATAAGGTAACAACTACGTTACCGGTATGCAAACCATTGGTGAGCACAAAACTAATATATTTGCCGGTTCGCCGACGCGAATAAATCGTCTTAAACAAGCGTTCGCGGCTGGAATCAAGGAAGACATTAATTAAAAGGTCTCTAGTGTGTTTTTTGTCCTGATTAACAGCTTTTAAGCGCGAGATGGTGATGACGGTCACTCGTTTTGTTGCGACGGCGCCTCATCACAACTTTATTTTTTGTGATCGTAAATCTACTAAGTTTTGCGTGCGCAACTTGCAATGATGTATGTGCTAGGAAGAATTTCGAGATTTATGTGACTGGAAGCGAGAAATAATGATGTTTGTATTTACATTCCTGTCTGAGAGCTCCTTTTACCTCACCTTTTAGCTGGTAATAACCTATTTTGGTATGTAAATGCGTTTGTTGCTTTTTTATTTGCGGTGCATTAACGCCCTACTCGTTTTCTTGATGCAATCGCTTCCTTGTTTAAATCCTTTGTGTTCCTTAAGTTTGATCTTCGTAATTCATGCATTGTATACCAATTTTTGTAATTCGCCTAATCTGGAGGCTAGATCAGGATGAAACACATCATCGCCGACCAATATTAAAATGCTATCAACCCCTAGGGAACCATCCATTTCCCTCCCTCACCACACAACACGAAATCTCATCAGTCTGTCTGCGAGGGTGATTATCATAGGGGTGGAACTCATAACCCTCGAGGTGGGAGTGCATGTCGGATGCACATTGCATTGTTTTAAATGGGGATAAGCCTTTGGGAAAGCTTTTAGGGGTTGTTGCGACTTGGGAGTTGTTTCAGATGGATTGGTCTGGATCGGAGATGGTTTAGCATTTAGGGTGGTAATGTAAATAGTTTTATATATACGTGCGATTAGATTGTAATCTTCTAGTATGTAATATTGTTGTACCTAGTACTCTTATAGTTCCTAAGGGACTTAATCTTTATTCAGAGGTTCTCGACTTAATTTTTTATACCTACAAATTGACTAGATAGTTCCAAAGTCAGCTTATTCAGACAGACAGGTAAGTTATGTAGGTCTTTAACATTTTTATAATTCGGTCTTTAACATTTTTATAATTCCTCTCCATCCAAAGGTTGCTTGGAAGAGATTTTAGCTATTAGCTTAAAGCCGCCTCTTTGTAACATTTTCTTTAATTGTTTTTATGTTATGTCTTTAATTTAATGTTTGCAATAAATCTTTTATCTATTTACCTATCTATCTATATATTCGTTTGTTAATACTATTTGTTAGATTATATTACGGGTCCATTGTATATTATACATTTAATTATGTCTCGCAGCTCTGATTCTGTCGTATATACCAAGGTTTTTGTAAAAATTGGCTTGTTTCGTGTTTTTAACTTTCACAAACCAGGAATAATGACGTGTCAGCTGACGTTTAACAGAACGTGCTCTATCTCGCTCGACAGCTGCGCACGCGCACACTAGAGATGTTGTGTCCCTTGATTGTTATCAATCAGGAAGTCAGCGTAGTGTGGTGACACAGGCAGGTGATTGTTGTTGTTGTTTTTAATGTTGTCTTGGCGATAGTATAACTGTATTTCTTCCTATACTAGTTCTGACTTACCTTAGTTTCGCCACTTGGTGAATATATGAAATTCATAATTTGTTGCACTTATTTTATTTATTTATTTATTTATTTAATGCATTCCTTAATGTAGGTACAACAGATGGTCAATTTATAGTCAGTTCACTAAGGACCCTGTCGGGCACGCATTTAGAAGAGAGGAAGACTGCTTCTAGGTATAAAAATTATATAGCAAAAATTCAATCAAATTAATAAGAATAATGCTAATTATAATAATTGCAATTTTTTAGCAAGTCGTAAGATTATTTTTATTTTCATATAGCATTTTACAATTTGTCATTTAATTTTATAATCATTATTGTATATTATGTATTTATTATTGTATATTTATCATAAATATTAGGTATATTATTTATTATATTGGTCATTTAAATATTCATCAAGCGTGTAGTAACTTTTGTTTATCAACAGTTGTTTTAGTTGTTTTATAAATTTTTTATTATCTTTTTCGTTTTTAATTGTTTGTGGAAGTTGATTATATATTTTTACGGACATACCATAGGTACCTGTCGAATGTAGTTTAAGTCGGGAAGTAGGCACCACAAGCCGGTTTTTTTGTTTTGTTGGTTTCGTTTGCTTTGCATATCATAAATAAATAAAACACCTAAATGGACAGCCTCTGTGGTGTAGTGGTTGGGCAGATTGACTCAAATCTAATACACCACTGAGGTTGCGGGTTCGATTCCGCGAAGGTACAAATTGTGCAAAAAAAAGAAGGGCTAGCATTTTTTCGTGTTTGGGTATTGTGGGGCCATGGTCCCCATAGTACCCGGTTTCCTAGATACAGGGACTTCTGCTTAAGGGGTTATCTATGTATATTTATTTATTTATTTTAATAGTAACACTACTAGGTACTACTACATATTGCTTGAAAAATAATGATAGTAGTGTTTCTTAAACTCGAACTATTGGAGAACAAGTACAAGAAATAAGCATTTTTACTTCTCAGAATGGAAAATACCCACTTGATTCAATTACCCATAGTTCCATGCCCATAGTTTAGACTCAAGCGAACAATAGTCTAATTAACAGCGAACAAATACCACTTAATACCTACAGGTTAATGATGCGATGATCGAACACACATACACAATCACACTCACATTCACAAGTACACAATGATGTGAAAACGTGCGGGCATGCAGGAAGTAAGGAACCAAGGTCGCTTCGTCAGCAATAAGGCGCCATTCAGTAGTGAAGACGACAGAGTTTAGCAAATTCTCTTCATGGTCTATCAGCCTTTAAAAGAACGTAGGAACCAGAAAATACGTGAATAAAGTGATTAAATAAGGACCTTCAGGGACACGACCTTCAGCAATGAAGAATACGACAAGAAGAGAAGATGAGACTTATTTGTCTCAGGGTGACGAGCACAGTGTAGTTCCGCGCAAGATTTTGAGAAACTAAGTTCTGGGTTGTGATATAACTGTTATGGGCAGGTTTATTGCTTACCATCAGGCGGACCGACCTGCTCCTCTCGTCATCCGGTTACATACAAATATTGCCAAACGACAAACTGCGGCAAAACGATCCGATCAAAGCTATCTCCCTTAACCCAAGACCTTTGCAATTATTATTAATTATATCTCATTTCATTCACATATTAGTTTCGCTTTTTGCGCCTCGTGAGAACGCCAGAATGGCCCGTTTATACGCAATTAGTAACTCATTACGCGTGTTTTGCCCGACTCGGGAATTGCGACGAATTCATTCTTTTTCGTGTCTCTCGTGTTATTTAGTCGTGCAAGGAGCAAGCACGAGAATGAGGGAATGAGACATCACCCGGCTGCGTATGCAAACAATGTCCATTGAAGTTGCAGACCACTAAATTGTGGGACGCCCTTTGTAAAGCTATTTTTAGGATCTGCATCTACTCTTTAGGGGTTAGAGTTACACGCCACGCGTTTTATAGCTGCGTTGTGTGGCTGAGTCACGCCTCAGACCCTCGGAAACTTGCAATACTCCATACACGGTCAAACATACATCAAATACATTTTTGTGCCATATAAGACTACACGTGGGAATAACTGGTGCCGATTGAACCGTGGCATATTGCCAACGCTTACCTGCAGTTGCCGGCTGCCGAGCTATGCGAGAGGCATTGTTTCGAAACCGTTGACATTTTATCATGTGTCACTTATCTAATTCCACAAACATAACTGCCATAAGAAGCATCGGAACTGGTAACAGTAACGTGTCATAATATCGAAGTGTTGTAGACCAATGGCGCCAGTACAGTGGTGAAAAATCGGACTCCCGTTCTCGGTCGTGTCGTGTTATTGTTGTCCGCCACATTGTGCAACAAGAGACCATCTACCGTCTGCTGGCTCTTTGTTGTGTCTCCGGCAATACGGCCTGTTGCCACATCTGCCGCGCTCGCCCGGATGAATTCGTTAAGGCCTGACAGGTGGAAATAGAAATGTTCTGACGTGTGAGATCGGATCGACAAAAGATTCAATCCAAACGACCACACAAAGGCACGTCTAAATGTAGTTACAACTTAAGTGGTTATGATGATTCAAACAAATAAACATGAAGGTCAGGGTGTTGATATTTTCTTTCTTGTTATTCCACAAGCAGTCTCTGGCGCCGCAAGCATTTCGTAATGGCGCCGGCAAGCGCGTTCAACAAATAATTAGCAGCATTTATGTACGACTGTCATGTCGCTTCCCTTAACCGTTTCTCCGGAACTATAAAATTACGGCAGAGGTATGCCGCCCCGTCTCGGCCCGAGGTAAAAAATGCCATGATAGCGGACGGTTGAGCTAAAAATAAGCGTCCCTCGATGTTAATGAAGACTGCGATCGGATCGGACCTGACAGTCGCACCGCGTTCTAATGGATTATGAATGCCGGATCGACCAGAACTAGAATCCATGAGAAAGCCATTTTTTCCCCTAACGCTCCACTGAGCCCCTTCGCTTTTGAGGGCTCTAATGTACGTATTGCGCAAACACAGTGCCGCGTCGGCGCCTGAACGTACGACCCATTTCGATTAGATCGCCCGCCTGGAAACGACAATTGTTACTGATCACGATTCATTTCGCAAAAGCGAAAAATACTTTGAGAATGCCACGACTTGTCATTTCGCAGTCACGAGCCGCGTTCACCGGCTAAATGTCATCGGCGACGTATAGAGAGATATATGAATATCCCATGAATGAATTGCGCCACGATGTTAGAGAGAGGATATTTAAGTAGGCGGGCGAAGTGGCTGTAAAACGCAAGAATGCGGTGCTATTGGGCATTCATATCTGGTTCAATCCGATTGGATTTGAAAGTATCGAGAGCATCTCCCGCTGTTATTATTAATGAAATTGTTAGTGCCCCCAGTTTTATGCGATCGTAATGGTCTCGCGGGTCCGCAGCCTTGCTGGTCTCGTAAGAAATGCGGCAGCCAAGTGGGGAAGAAGGTAAGTGTGTGAGGCCGCGAGTGGGACACGCGCGGTATTTAGTCCGACAGAACCTTGGAGACGTTGGTGCTATTCTTGCTTCTAAGTGCATCATTAGCTTAATTGCAGCTTTCTGGTTTGCTCTATCCCAGATTTGATAAAGATCATGTGCAGCTATTTTCTAAATGTTAAGTAGATCAATTAGAGCTAAAATATCAAAGAATGCATCAATCAATTCCTATATCATTGCTCACGCATTCTTTTCAGACAAACTCGGTTCCATTACTTTTTTTAATTCTTACCATACATATTTTATCATAATAAAATTATTCTTAAAGGTCATCGATGATTTACACGCCATAAATATTAAATCGTTTAATTAAATCAAGACTTCTTCAAGCACTTGTTCTGATGCGCTGATCTTTAAGTCTTTAGCTGGCCTTTAAGTCGTAATTGACTTTAAACGGACGGCATTCGGATCACGGGATATTCTTCAATTAACGTTGAAATGTTTAAGGCAGTTATGCGTTAATTCGTCTGGTAGTTCCTGGTGGCTGATGATGGTGTTTAATGGGAGATTGCAGCCCGTTCAGTGGACGGTTGCTATTCATGGTTACGTTATTATAAATGCATTAATGGCTTCGCGGTGAAACGGCGTAGGTGTTATTATTGTCGTCTCAAGTGATGTTGAAAGTTGAGGGCATTATGTTTTAGTTGATACTTTTAAAGTCAGGTTTTTGTAAGATAGTCGGATGATGTTCAACTGTTTTGCATAAGACTGTTATTAAAGTTCTGAGAAGTCTCGCACTTGCCTGATTGAAGGCTAGATTAAAATACAACCTATGATTTGCATGTTAAACATGATTATACGACCGTAAAGGTGTTTAAGGCTAATCCCAGTGGAATGTAGGGATACCAGGCCAACCTATTAGTCTACTGCCACGCATGCTGTATTCCCCTTAAGGGATCTCATCGCGTATAGTTTAATGTTTATTGAAAGATGGCGACGGTTATGTCTATCGATATATCTATCGGAAATGTGCAGATATAAGAAAAATAGTTTTGGCGGCGCTTGTACTTTTTCAAAACACTACCGAGTAAGAACGTGCAAATGCCCAAATGTTGAATGTGCTTGACTGTCTCATTATCAAATTGTACATGTTAAAAAACAATATTAATGTGTAAATGGCAAAATGAACAATTGAGAAATTATTGACTTTAAAAAACTTAGTAATTACATTATATTTCTCAGATATTAGTATCTAATAAGTCGTCTCTACATTTTCATTGAATTTGATTAAATAGAGGCATTAAATATCCAAAATAGAATTAAAATTCGTCTCTACGGAGATACGATAGCTCATAAATCTAACATAAACAAAATAATCTCATATCCATTTTCCGTCACTACCACCGATGGCGAACATGAAAGGACCAATAGCACTAAAGCCCAGCTTGGAGAAAATATTGAGCCATTTAAATTCAGTAGAGATTATGCCGTTCAGAGAAGCAATCAAGATAATCCTTTTACCGATGCTTCAAGCTTCTAGGGTATGCGAGCAGGTGCATTTGAAGGCATTTGCTAAGAATAGAAAGAATTGTTATGCCTTAGTTGCATGCAGTGATTGACAGATCAAATAGATGGTAAAGACGATGAAGATGATCTTGTTTGGACACAATTTTAACCAAGACAATTAGAGCGAGTGTGTTTCAGTAGGAGCACATACGACTTTCGATCCGACTCACCCAAGTTCGAACCCCACTGGCACCGCACTACTAACTTTATTAAGTTTGTGTGGATTGAACACTCGCTCTAGAAACGATGAAGGAACACATCGTAAGGAAACCGGCATATCCAAGAATTAATCACAATAATTCAAAGACATGTGATATCCACCAAGCGGCACTGGGCCAGCGTGGCGACCCATTCTCTCTCTACGAGAGAAGGCCTGTGTCCCAGCAGTGGGAATGTAATGGGTTGAAATGATGATCAAGACAATAACATAAGAAATGTTGCCTACAGAGAGCAAAAATTCTAAAGCTCCACAACCAGTTAGCAATAACTGTAAGATTCCGACAGCATTGCGCTGATGAACAGCACTGTTTTTAGACATCGTAATAACTTATTTGCTTCAGTTATTTCTAACATTACTTAATCCAAATACAACGACCTATATAAGATTATCACATTTAATCTCACCTGTCTTATACTTAAACGTTTCTTTTTGGCTCTGAAGAAAAAATCATCCATGTATAAGGTCAATCACGTCCTACAATCATTCTAAATCGCCCTCCTGAAGCAAGCTAAGCACGATCTTAGAATAAAAAGAACCCCTCAATGGCTATTTGCATCGACCTTAGAATAGAAAGAACTGGACTCGCGTCCAGTGACCTTGCCGGCTGCCAACCACAACCATTGCCGTTCAGCATCTTAATAGTCGTTAATGACATCTGCGAGTCGCTTCCTCTTAGGAACGTGACTGCTGTGGTCATGGGAGTCAATTCGATTAAGTACCTTGTCGCTTTATGATAATTCTACTTTTCTTAGTTTCGGTAAGGAACGTGAGATTTCTTTGTTGAGAAGATATCCTAAAGTGTTGTAGCAGATGATTGTAGTGATGATCATTTGGTAAATGCTTTTTAATCGAGTTTTAATTAAAATGGATTGTGTTTTTCTTCGCTCTTTGTGTCAGAACTGTCTGTTTTGAGCACCGCCTTTACTTTTTTAATCCCAAGTCTTCTTTAATTGTTTGCGTTGAAATCTGGAGTCATCCAATCTCTATCCTTTACAACTATTAATTCAGAGAAACTAAATGCAACTCCCTAACATCCCTATCATCTTTTTAAGTATAAAAATATCCTTTATCTTTCCCACAAGTACCCTTATCACAATTCAGGCCCTTCACTATTGGTAGGGCATTTCAAAATGTACAGACAGACTGCACTCCTGTACTCGCCGTTAGTGGGGGTGAGCTCGTTCCCCTTTTATTAACGGCAGCGGCACTCGTGGTTTATCTTTACCTTTCTTTTCTTTATTTTTATTAAATTGTAACTTTAAATGTTTGTTACCTATATTTGTTTGATAGCATAAGTCCCAACTCAGATATAGGGTATGTGACATCAAAATCAGATGGGTGGCTACGAAGATACAGCTTGACCTCTTCGTAATACGCGCTCTCATACACTGGATAGGTCTTGTTAAAGTCGTCTAGGAAATAATACGACAATGGCCTTCCTCGGTCGTTCACGTGAACGAAGTTGCGGGAAAAAGCTAGTTAAATTATATACGAGTATAGCATACATCATGTAACTGTACAAACGCATATTATGAAATGTATTAAAACTATTTTTGGAGTGGTAGACTCCAGCCGCGATTGTAATACCATCCTTGCCGGCAAGCTAGTCGTGTTTTCGGATGTTGTTCGGTGAACCATCAGCGAGACGGTCACGGGTCTGAGCAGTCGTTCAACTACCGTCTTTGTCTAGATTTATATGCTCCATCTTCAGCTACATCTTCGATTAGCATTTAGCGAGATGGCCAAACATAGATATGATATAAAAAATGCAGGCTTCGCAATTTAAAGTTTTTACTGACACTACAATTGTTTTGGGCCAAATGGCAGCCCATAAAGCATCACTTAATTTAACGAGAAACTTAAACATTATTAAATTGGCCTTAAACCATCAGATATAATGTATTTCTTACCAACGTAATTGTTTACGAATAATCTCAGCAGGATCTTTCACCCATGCGGATTCGCATGCGCGTGCGCAACACAATCTAGAGCGTGCGAACGTTGAGCTGTTCGTCGCCGCTTATGGCAGACGCTGATGAGAGACGCATTCGTGCGGTTCGTGCCCCGTCACTAATTACCATGCTTTAATAAAACGAGTGATGTGGTTAGATTTTAATTAAACGGTTAATAGATTTGTGCGCCGTTCTACCAAATAGTAATGTTTTGTTATCATAGCAAGCACTACCGTGCTTCTGAGGACAAACGGTTAAGCCGTCGGTCCCGGTGTCGGACAACAGTCGTTAGGCCAATTCGGAGGCCGTCGGGCGGTCTGTAACTCCGACACCAGGGTTGGCTACACCCACACGAAAAGAAAGACGGTCCCAATTCTAGCACAGTTTACACTTGTCACAAGAGAGACTTCCCACAAGACCTGTCACAGAGAGAAGAGGAGCAGTCGAGAGGGAAGTAGTCTTCCACTTCAGAAAAGGAATATACTACAGGTTGTCTGTGTGTACTGGCTGTTCACTCAATGCTTAAACTAGTACGAACGCTGAACTCATGTACCAGCCTCGCCGATATCAGCGTCCTACCGCAGTTACTCTCATTGTTTTGCTCCCGTTCGATACGCCGATAACATCCGATCGGCAACGGCGCGCCGTCGCCGTCAGCACGGGTGCGCCGATAAATTTAATTAACCCACCTGTCGCCGGAGATTATGTTATCGGTGGCGAAATACGGCCAGACTCTTAAAACAATGAACAAGAAGCTTTAGGCGGGTCTGCGGACCAAAATTAATATGGATAGACAGCTCCTTATCTCTTGACTCTTGATCCTTGATGATGATCATGGACCAAAACCCAGACACAAGACAAATACTTTCATTTTTGTATCTTTACCATTTGGGTAAGGATATTTCTCTGTCTAACGTTTTAAGCCCTGAACCACTCATGGAGGCTGTCACAATGCACTGGTTAGTGAGTAGAGCAAGAAATTGAGAACCCAATCTTCTGTTTTATTTTCGTCCTCACAAGACTCACAACCTGCGCAATCAACAAGGCCATCGTTACACGTCCAAAATATGCCATAGTTAACATTCATTAAGAGATGCTAGAATTTATTTTCGCCTCGTGTGTCGTGACGTCTCCACTTCCGGAGACGCTAATGAGCTTGAGAGTTGCAACGTGGACTTCGAAGTTGTGTTTCATTCTTTACAATGAAAATCTGTGTTGTGATTTATTACTCAATATGTGCTAATGAATAAATTGGTACTGTGCTTAGTTTCAAAAAATAACGTTAACCGCTAATTTGTACTAGGGTCGGCCGTTTGACAGAATTATATCATAGTCAAGTCGCGTTTGAATTATTTTGTGTTAGTTAATAGTGGAGTTATCATTAATCATTTTTAGTCCTTAATTAAAACTTATATCATTTAGCGTTATTCCTCTCCCTGCACGGTTGCCTTGAAAAGATCGTTTAAAGTGATAAGACCGCCAATTGTTACACATTTGCTTTGTTTATTTTGTTTCGTTAGTTTAAATAATGAATTATTTAATTTACTTTCAGGCGTCACTGTAAGTGTAAATTTAAACGATGACATTTTACTATCAATTTTTAAGGTGAAATTGATAATAATATACATCGTAATATTGTGTAGACAAAAAAGTCTCAAAAGATAAGTCTATATATATTTTTATTTATTAATTGGCGAGAAAGGTTTCGTAAACAAACAATTCTCAAAGCATAAAGAACAGATCATCTTTATGTGTCGGGCGGGTGTCTCGACAAAGGCTTCCAGGAGATAATCTTACATACAAGCACTTACGACCTACCAGTTCCATTGTTACTACCTGCTTTAGTTTCTCGAGAAAGTTGCCTAAGTACGGTTAAACTACCGGTTCAAAGGGCGCCAGTACTTTATACGTTACGTAAACAACATTTATGTGCCTAATACACGTGATTCAAGCTATGCCGGTGATGTAATCGATATTTAATCGATTGAAACGTCCCGACCATAGCGAATTGATTCGGTGCACAGCAGTCGCTCGGTTTTTTGCATGTTTTCCCTGTTTGACCGGCGTTTGAAGAGTTCATTTAAGTTCGCTAGCAAAAGGATTTTGATAGGCATTTGTTACTGCTAATATAAATTTAAGTTTACTTACTAACATATGGATCATTGTTGTCCAAATAATAAATAATTTGAATTTGAATTGGAAAAATTGTTTAGTTTCTCTTTTAGAACTGGCATTATAATCAACAAAGAAAAGGAATACACGGAAGCAAAAAATGGTTTCGAAGAAAACTGCATCCCAGCGTGCCATCCGCAACTTATGGCACCCAAAACGAATGCGAGAGTCCGCCCATAAAATCACTCCCTTACCTTTCCAATTTCAGTTATAGCCCACAAAATAATACCGCACTAAATCTGGGTCAACCCCAATTCAGTAAATGGAAACCGCGCCCATTCAATCTGCGTCCAATCTGACATACTGGACAGCTTTATCACCCACCTTCGATTTCGAAATACAATTGCAGATCTGAAGGAGCTAGCTCATTTATCTAAGGCCTCTTGTCTTCTGCATACATCAAACTGTCAGAAGGCGTTCGATTTTCAATTCGACCCCTGACCTTTGCGCCATATACTATACAAGCGGGTCACGACAGACCTTGGATTCTGGGTGCTGGGTTCTAGTTTTGTGCCCTATGGCGCTACTCTGTGTCTTTCTAATCGTGACCACCGATTTGGCCTTGGGTCGCGCCGCTCCCTTTAGATTTGCGATAGAGATCGGCGGTCTTGTTTATGTTGCGCTTTTGTTGCGGCTAAAGACTATTGTGGGAACGTTTTGTAGGTTTATGTGGTTTTTGTGAGAATCTTTCACAAATACCTTGAGTATGTGTTGTTCACTATCTTTGTATGTCACTGACTTACTGACCGTTCTTGTTTAGAAAGAAGAAAGAAAATGTGTTTTTATTGCCAACAACTTAATATAACTACAATATTTACATAACCGTATGTAACCGTATGTTTGGCAATAAGAGGTAGGCTCAGCATCGTACTTCTCGGCAAACATCTGAGGTCGAGCAAAGGGGTACGCTGAAAACCAGCCCTGTGTAAACTCACAGAAGTAAACAAATTGTTTCAGCGGAGACAAAAATTAATTAATAAAAAAAAAATGTAATAAGATAACAGCGTGAAATTAAAAATAATAATATACAATATCAATATTAGAAGAGAAGGTCCAATATAGGCTTAGCCTACTGCGATGAATGAAGAATTACGATGTCTTAAAGATTATCATTGCTTGAATCGTACAGGTGAAGTTTTTCCGTATTACTTTGTTTACCTTCATCGAGGATTGTATGTGCTTGTTAATTAATTCATTATTTTAATTACTGTCTATTATTTATCTCTTAATTTAGTTATATCTTTGTTAATTTATAATAATTAATACGTTATTCAAGGAATATCTTAATTTAGCATAAGCAAAACATTTAAATGTATTAAAAGTCATGAGCCCATCAGTGGGCACATTGATTATGCCAATGAGACATAATATGATCTGTTTACGTTCATGCCGAGTTGGTATGATTATGAAACTGGTTAATCATCATGCATGCATGGTGATTATAATTTTATTACCGAGCTATTTGCATAATAACGTAAAGATAATTTCCTGAATGCATCACTCATATTTACTATTTATTTATTTTTATTATTTATTTATTTTATAATATAAATAATTATAGGCTTGCGTTTCACCGCTATCTCACCTGTTGTTTTATTTTATACTTTAATTAAAACGTTATTTTATTTTATTTATTTAGGTAATCCAACAGCGTCAAAAAATAATACAAACTAGAAACAAATAAACTTAAATTAAGGTCTAACAGGATTATACAGCTTATTATTTTATTATGATGATGATATCTAATTAAAATTACTCCTATCCTACTTCCTATCTTACTAATATTATCGAAAGTTTGTGAGGATAGATGGATGTTTGTTACTCAATCACGCAAAAACTACTGAACGAATTTTGGTTTGATAATGAACCGATTGGACGATGATCTTTAGACCCTGGAAAAAGACAGAGGCTACTCTTTATCCCAGAAAACCACGAGTGGACCCGCGGGGTGCAGCTAGTACAAAATATTCTAATGTTTGCAAATGGTTTAATTGTTATGAAACTATTTGCAATATTTTGCATTAAGTATTGACTTATTAAATCTCCATCAGGGTTTGATAAGTTGACACGTGACTTGATATATGTAGAACGATCCAGTGGCTTCGCTATATAGGTATTTTGTTTATATTTACTCGTATCATGACAAAATAAAGGCCCTTTTCTGTTCTATTTATATACTTTTACTCGTGGTAGGTCTCTCGTATGCGGGAGGCCGTCTGGGTAGGTACCACCGCTTTGCCAGTTATTCTGCCGCCATACAGTAGTGCGTAAGCATTACTGTGTTTGAAGGGCATTGTAGCCAGCGAAATTACTGGGCATATGAGACTTAATATCTGATGTCTCGGGGTAATGAGCGTAATGCAGTGCTACGCAGTGCTTTTTATGGTATTAGGTAAAAGTTCTGTGTGGCACTGCAATTGTTATGGGCAGGCGTGGCGCTTACCATCAGGCGAAAGACTTGTTAGTTTCATCTCCATAAAAATATATTTAGATTCATAATTTTTTATTTGGTACTGATTTTTTGGAAATGGTAAATGCCACGCGTGCCCATAACAATTGCAGTGCACCCAAAAAACATTGAAAGAATTATTCATCCAAGGTTTTTAAAGCTTCGCCTTTTAATTTTGAGTATACTCATTTCAGAGACCCTTTTAGTTAAAATAAACTACATACAATTGCTTTCAACGTTCTTATACAAATGGGCCTACCTATTTACTTATGTAGGTACATTTGCGTCAGAGTTACTGGTTTATTTACATTTAACATATTCCCCGAAGCGTTACGAGCGAAGCCAAGGGACCGGCAAGTACAAGGTCGTGCTTTATTACCCGGAATGGTAATGGTAATGTGACTTTTTTACTATAATTATACCGAGGTAATTTATTTATATATTTGTCTTAGCTCGCATATACACGTGGTTCTAATTCTGAATAATTTATGGATATGTAAGTTGATCGTCTTTAGATATAAACACGAGACAGCGAAAACGGTGCTCATACGTCGAAAACGATACATTTAAGAGAGGTCCAAGTATGGAGCCTTGCGGAACGCCTTAAGTGAACTTGATATTTTTCAACCAATCATACCCATTATAAAATTTTGTTTTATTATTAAACATGATGTATTCGTCTAGGTTTGTATTTAGAATCATGTTTTACCATTGAACTTGATGGATTTTCTGGTTTCAAGGCGATACCATGCCAAATCTCCTGCGTGGGTGTAACCACTACAGTTCTATAAACGGCGTTCCGTAATTAGGAATTGCCATTTTGCGTACCGTGTAATCTACGATTCGCAAAGGTCTTCCGCGTTGTATAGATTAGTCAGCAGTGCTGTCACAGTTTGATTAAAGACAGTGTACAGGTCTTTAGAAGTAAGTATAGCTCTTACGGAGGAACTGTTTCATATTATGTTAAGAAACAGGCAAAAAGCCTTGTCAAAAAACAAGGTCGAATCGATACTTTACACCTAACCGGAAACTTAATTCACATTTTTCACACCCCAGTGCGCAGTGGTTGGTAGGCCAACCCTCAATTGCACAGACAAGTTAAGCGTGATGAAGGTAATGTTTTGAATATCAGCCTTCGCCTGTTTCGATATCATGCAGAATTAGATCATAGTAAGCATTTATCTGTTTATAATTACATTTTTGAAAACAAAAACAGATTTCAAGACCATACCTACATGTACAAACTTGAAACTATATATTTTTCGTTTTTGTTGATTTAAAAAAAAGCGCTGAATCAATATCGATAAAATTTATATGGGACCACCTCTGAAGTATAACCTACCAAACCTAAAAATAATCATCAAAATCAATTCATAATTGGCGGAGTAATCGCGGTTAAAAACAAGGTTATTGTTTGAAGTCGGTTAAAAATGAAATAAAAAGACATCTTCAATGGCTAAAAAGGTCAAACATATGACAGCAGCAGTCGCAACCGGAAAACGTGCAGAGATTGTATACTGTGTGCATATCTCCAGGTATTATTGTATTCTGGTTCTTAAGTCCGACATAGGCGTTTAATTCACGTCTGATTGCTGACGAAGCGATTCGTTTCGGAACCGGGAACCGGAATAATCCGGTAATTGCTGCAAATAGTCTGACATTGCTTAGCAGACTGGAAGAGCCTTGAACCATTGTGCTTGAACTTCTTTTGTTGGTTTGACGTGTTGCAGTAGATGCAATCTATTTTCTAACGCTAGGCTATCAGAGATCTATTATTTTGTTGCAAGGTAAGATCGATTAGGATTGTACTGTTTCGACATCTGTAAGATTCTGGTTGCTGAACACTTTTGCTTTTTTATTTATTTGAGTGACGCCACGACGCCACGACTGCACATAACAATTGCAGTGCCACCCAGAACTCCATTGAGCTTATCACCCTGTGACATCAGATATATTAAGCCTCATATGCCCAGAAATTTCGCTGGCTACAAAGCTCTTCAAACCGGAACACAGTATCGCTGGCACACCTAACGCATAACTGATCTTCAGTTATTAGTAAACTAATAACGTATGATCGTTAGTTAATGGTGTTAGTCTTCATCAACAATTTGAAACTTTTGGATTATTGGCCATAGTCTCTTAGTTGTTGCGTCATTACCACTGATCCTTCAGAACTGTATACTCACGAAGAGAGTCAAATACCTATCTATTACTACCCACACAACCGCTGGGTTAAAGCCCCATTTTATCACGCTCTATAATCACTGTATACCTGCTATTACATACTTCAACCATATTATAATAATTATCCTTATCAATCAAAGCACATTATATACCTAATAAATCCTCATCAGATCCTACGCAAATTTGACCATAACCAACAATTTTATTAGCCATTATCGTTTTAAACTAAATTAGTCTCGATGTATGACTCCAACGGACAAGTTGTTTCAGGTAAGGATGTGAATGGTTTCCGCCACATGGATGGCGGTTCGCGTCCGTTGGAAGTAAACAGGTTGAGTTGTTTCGTTTATTTAACGAAGCTTTTTATAACCATTTGCAGAAATAAGCTCTGCTCCAATAGGCTTGAAAACGCCGGAGTTTATCATTCCCTTAAGAGACATTTCTGTGCAACTTGTATTGATTAATCTCAAAGTAAATTATATTTGTTCTATTCTCACATTCATTCTCAGAGAGACCAGGAGAAATTGATGAAAATCGAGTAGACCTATATGTGATGTGTCTAATAATAGTTTTATGGAGTCTAACATTACTGCGCTGCAGTAGCCATAAAAAGGATTTTTTACGAATCAAATATCTACCAAATACATTCCTATGAAGATGTTTATTTCCATTTATAGTATTGATTATCCATGGATTTATTTATTTCCGCTTGTGAAGTCATTGACTTGCTAAGCAATATTGGTCCATCTATCTTTGGACTACCCTTCATTGGCATGACCCCTCCCAGACCACACATAAACGTTCCCTAGAAGTCCTTTGTGCGCATCACCTGTTTACACACGCCCATCCTTTGACGTTCCTGTGTGGTCCCTTACGGCGTAGGCATGATGTTCCTCTGTTTGAACTGGACATGTGTGTACAACCCTCTTTATGTTAACTAGAACTATAAATAAATGGAAATAGGATAATGTAGGCATTGCCGTTAAAATATTTCGAGCCACTTTCTATACAAATTAATCAATGATCAAAGCTCTCTTAATTTTTAAATGCTACAAAATTAATTATTGTTGAAACACCAAATATTAGGATAGAATCCGATAGATACAGATAATTCTAAGAATTAATGATTATAAGACAAGTTTAGATCAACCTATGGCATATACATTTTTACAGTAAAAATAATAAAAGCAGTGAAAAATTCCTTAAAATACCGCACTAAAATTAAATACCGCACTGTCCAGCACATAGACCGGTTTAAGTTTATACAGCGTCAATTTGTCCTTGAATGATTGACCATAAAGCTGATCCTTTTTTTCTTTTTTACAGGTAAGGGCCCGCACACGACACCTGTCAGGTCGTCTCGAGAATAGTCGAAGGGCGTCGAAGACATAGCCCAATAGAGAGGTAAAACCGTGCCGTCAAACTTTGACACTACTTCCATCAGTGCAATATCACTTTTGTATGCAAGGAGAGCATGCTGTACGATCTGGACGAGCAGCACCTCCCGGTGCTTATCACCCTCGCCATCGGGGCGGACTTCACGGCCCCCCGCCCGATGCGCTTGAGGGTGAACTGGGACAAGTTCCAGGCCCAGCTGCAGGAAGTAGAGGTCGGCCCACTCTCGACGGCGGAGGACGTGGAGAGATGCGTGACTACCATCACAGACCGCATCAAGTCCGCCAAAGAGATGGCGTCGACGCCCGCCCTACCGACCCAGAGAAGGGAGCAGATGCCTCTCCGCCTGCGCGCGATGCACAGGAAGAAGAGGTGTCTGCGGAAGCTCTGGGCACACAGCCGCTGTCCCCGCGTAAAGAGAGAGCTCAACACGCTGGCGGAGAAGCTCAAAAGCGAGGTACAGGCGTGGCGCGGCGAATCGTGGGACGATCGCATTACGGAAATAGGAGAGGACCCCACGAAAGCTAGCCTGTACCAGCTCAACCGGACCCTGACCCAGGCCAAGGTGGCGGTCTGCCCGCTGCTGGATGGCACGGGCCAGCGCCGTTATGGAGCCGAAGAACGCGCGGAGCTGCTGGCGGACCACCTGGAGGGCCAGTTCCAGCTGCACCCAGTCCCCATGGATGCAGCTGCAACGGTACCGGCACACCACCAGATGGTAGAAGCAGCGGTCGCCGTTTTCCTCTCCTCGCCACCACCCCCCTTGGAGGGGAATGACTTTATCTCCCCAGCAGAGGTGCTGAGGGCCGTGCGAAGATTACCAGGGAAGAAAGCGCCGGGGCATGACGGAATCACCAACGTCATGCTGAAGCAACTTCCCACGAGGGGCCTGGTAGCGCTAGCTCGGCTCTTCAACGGTATCCTTCGCACCCAGCACTTCCCCAGAGAATGGAAAACTGGCAAGGTGATCGTGCTCCCAAAGCCAGGGAAGGACCGCCGATTGCCTGCCAGTTACCGACCAATCACGCTCCTGCCGATGCTGTCGAAGCTCTTCGAGGGCCTGTTGTTGCGGAGGCTGAGGCCTCACCTGACTCCCAGAGAGGAGCAGTTCGGCTTCCGCACCAGGCACTCCACGACGCTCCAGCTCACACGGGTGATGCACCTCCTGGCCGAGGAGATGAACAGGGGCCATCGCACGGTCGGCGTCTTCCTCGATATCGAGAAGGCATTCGACCGTGTGTGGCACGAAGGGCTCCTGTGGAAACTCACCCAGACCACGACGCCACCGGCCATCACCAGAATCGTGGCGTCGTTCCTGGAACGGCGAGACTTCTTCGTCGCGGTGGAGGGCCACGCGTCGACGAAGAGGCCAACCCACGCTGGGGTCCCCCAAGGGAGCTGCCTGTCACCGGCTCTCTACGTCCTCTACACCGACGACATCCCGGTCCTGGAGAGCGAGCACCTCCGGGAGGGGGAACGGGGTGTCACACTGGCGCTGTTCGCGGACGACAGCGCATATTTTGCCTCGTCGAGGGAGGCTACCATCGCTGCGAACAGGGTGCAGAGAGTCCTCGAGCTGCTACCCGAGTGGCTCGACAAGTGGCGGATGGCCGTCAACGTGGGGAAGACGGCCGCGCTACTCACAGGAGGACAACGCATCCTGCCACCACCACTTCAACTTAGAGGCGAGGACGTCAAGTGGGAGAGTACCGTGAGGTACCTTGGCGTCCATATCGATCGGACGTTGAGGATGCGCCCGCAAGTGGACCACGCCGTCCGCCAAGCGAAGGCCGCTCGCGCGCTCCTCCGTCCGGTGCTGGCCTCTAAGTTACCCCTACGGACCAAAGTAGGGGTATACAAGGCGTACATTCGCACCCGCCTCACGTATGCGGCTCCGGCGTGGTACTCACTATGCTCGGAGACCCAACGGAGGCGGCTACAGGTCGTACAAAATGTCGCCCTGCGCGTGTGTACGGGGGCGGGGCGATATGTCAGAAATGACGTCATCGCCCGCGATGTCGGGGTGGAAAAGGTGGGGGAGTTCGTGGTCCGTCTGGCGCGTCGTATGTACGACCGCGCCGACAACGGGCCACACCCCCACCTGCACGACATCGCACCCCTCCACGCGAGACCCCCCGACAAACCCCAGAAACGCGCCCTGCCCCGCGACATTCTTCCGCCGCCAGAAGAAGACGAAGAGGGCAGAGGCGACTACCAGAGAGAAAAAAAAAAAAGGTCCAACACAGAGCCGCTGAGAGGCGCACCGACTAGCGGAGCAGCCACCAGCGGCCTGCCAGTTCCCCGGGGGTAGAAGCCCCCGCGCGTTTACGCCAGGGTAGAGGGGACCACCCCGAGACCCACCCCTACCACCCCCAGGGGAGGTGGAAGATTAACTTGACTTGACTTGGAGAGCATGCGGATTTATTATGCATGCTATTGAGTATAGAAGTTGAGTAGCTGCACCAATACTTCATAATTTGAGGTGCATGCTTCTCGTATTTATTTTTTATTATTTGTTTATTAGGCACATTTCTTATTTATTATTTCAAACAAACGCATAATTAAATTTTATATCATTGGCCTCTGTTCTTGATGAGTCGGGGTGTCTATAAAGCTCCTCAATTTTTACAAGACTTAAGCTATGTCGTATTTTTTTTGTTAGCAGGGAATTAGACTTTTTTAAGTAACGGTTGAAACAGATTTTATCATTGTTTACCCGTGGTTTACTAATAAACTTTGAAGGATCAAAGATATCTTTCGCCCTACAGATTTCAGGCTTCAAATTGATTTGCTAATGTTCAAAATCAGTGGAGAAGTTATAGACATGAACTTCTTTGCGATCAAATATTAATTTAAAAAGAGGCGAAGTAAAGGTACGCAACAAGTACGCAACCACAACCTTGCTTACGTTAATGAGACATACTTTTGTATAGATATGGTTACTATTGTATAAGTACCTATTCAGATTGTGTAGTCCTTGACCCGGGGCACCTGCTGCATCCTTCCATAAAGCGGCGCAAGCGCATAAAACAATAGTCGCTAATGCCGAAGCAGCGCAAAACAATGGACGCTGATTCCGAGACCGCTCTGATCATGCCCATTGTATTTTTAATTTTGAGCCGAGAGATGAATTCGCTTGATAAATACAGTCGTTGCTCAGCTCCTGTTGGTCTCGTCATGAAGATCATGGTGCTTCATAGCATAAGAGTAAGATAGATATTTTCCATGTTGAGTGAAAACAGAATGCAATTGAGACCAGCAGTTTTCAAGTTGTGCCAACAAATATGACACTTGACCTTTGTGCTAAGCCGAAACCCACCACCTTTGTTCTCATATAAGTTTAAACTGTTGTCTCTGTATATTGTCTATTTATTTTTCTTTTTTCTGTTTGTATTTCTGTTCATTTTGTAAGTCTTATGAGTTTGTGATCGTCAAATAAATGTTTCTTCTTTCTATTCTTTCTTTCTTTATATGCTTAGATCATAAGATTACTATAATAACTATGCAATGGTTGCATTTTGCCTAAAGGTATGGGAGATTCGTAAAAACTATGGACTTTTAAAAATTGGAAAGGTGACCTCAATGATGTGAGCTCGTTAAAATTGGTCCGGATCGGTTTGAAGATGCAGATCTCAAGGTCTGAGGCAGTAAAATAGAGGTTGTGTGGGTGATGAGAGGTCCTTTTTTATTTGGGAACCAATTTGGCAAATGGGGATTTCGCAATGTCGTTTAATGACCTTATTATGCCTAAAATATAAGTAGTAAACTGAAAACAAAAACAATCTGTTATATTTAGCTCTAAAGTTAAAGTACATGAACTTGTAATTAAAGAACATACACGAATTCGCTCACTATACCAACCGCAAAAATAGTGTTTTAATCCATAAATCGATCAGTGATTGATTTAAATTTAATATTTAGTACTGTAGAAGAACTGTTTTAAAAAGACCTTTAAGCTTTACATTCGCTTCTTCCCAAAAAGCATAATGACAGTTTCTCGAGCCATATATCCACCAACGTCGAGGTCCTAAAGGGTAATTGGCGACCAATCACGGTGAAAGCCATACGTACTTGGCCCTTCATCATTTTGTGTCACATCTTGTCCTGACTTCTTGGCGAGACCCAGTTACCATTGACCCTTCGGCTGTAGGGAATTTTATTGTTTGTTATGAATTAACATGAGTTTAGAAACTATACTTAAGGTTAATTGCTCGCCTGGAAAAGTATTATGTTTTCAGTGTTTTTTCCTATAAATAAGACGTCATTCCTCTCGTCAAAACTATACTTTGCTCTCCTGATATAAATATGCATATTACCGTGTTTCTGTTCAACCTTTGACACAATCCTTTGACCTGGAATAACAGAACATATTACTTTCTTAAGACAATTAACGTCAAAAAGCATCGATATTTCAAGACCACCTCCGTGTTCCTAATTACCATTCCCAAAAAACAGTGTCATAACAGCACTTTTCGATTTCGGACACTTCATCATACCCAGACTTACCGTTACACTGAAAAAGATCGTCTTTTCCCCATTGTCCCTGTCATAAATCTGGCCGAAAATTACCCTAAGTTTGGTAGCCAACAATTTGGCCATAACCGTCCATAAGTCAACTCATAATCTGATGGAAATACGTCTCTCTTCATGCAAATTTATGCCGTAAATACTGATGAAGTTCGAGTCCATTGACGTTGATGTATGGTTCTCTGATGATATACCTTATGCAACGCCCGTAATCTATTAGGAAATTGTTTTAAATGTTGCCATTAGATGATGTAATGGACTAGGATGTTTAGACACGGTGCTCGGAATGTTAAAATGAAAACTGCGCGTTGTTTTTGTTACAACTGAGCACACCTGTTTGTTTCATTATTAGATGTGTCGATAATTGTATGTGGTGATCTTAGGTGATCTTATCATTTCTAATGATTGCATTTTTCCCCGTATGAGTAATCGATAGCAATGTTTTTGCGTTCCTGGTTCTAGACTTATGTACGCCATTGGGGTGTGCCATGCATGATATTATGAAATGAATCACTGGGCCCCAATTCACTATGACAACTTGGCGATTCCTTGCTTGGAAATCACGTCGATTCCTTCATTAATAAACGACATTTCTATGATGCATTTATATATTCATATATATGACGCGTCATAGAGAATACAAATTTGGCAGATGTCGTTTATTAATGAAGGAATCGACGTTTCCTCGAAGCCAGGAATCGCCAAGTTGTCATAGTGAATTAGGGCCCTGATGTTGACCTCTTCAACGAAATACCATTGACTTACTGACTCATTTCATTAACAAATTAAGGCTTGTAGGTGCTTGGATATGAAAGGATTTGTCTGGTGATATTTGACTTGTAATAACGCTTAACGAACACACATATAAATCTTGGCCTTTAATTGGGATTCTCCGTGTCTAGAGAACTAGGAACTACGAGGACTATGGTCCGACACACAGGTCCCACAACACCCAGACATGAAACAAATGCTAAGGATTTTTTCTCTGCACAAACATTTGTCCCGTACAGTAGGTAACAGGAATCGATCCTGTAACCTCCGTTGTATATGAGATTTCAGCTGACCTGCCCCACCACAAGAGGCTGTCAATATATTCTTATATTTTTAAAACGAGTGCTTTGGTATTCAGGTTTGTAGGTTCAAAGCTTTTATTCTGTGACTCATTGATTACGAGAAGTAATTTGCATAGATTCAATTTACGAAAAAGTATTAACACTTAAGGATTATGTAAACGTATCCTGTTATATTGCAATAATGGTTGGAAAGCTAAATATTAATTAAAATATTTTCTTTTTTTTTATGTTACTGAATGACGAAATATATCCTCTTTAAAATTTTGTTTTCCTTACCCTATGGTTGTTAGGAAAAGATCGCTGCTTAGCGATAAGACCGCCTATTGTACTTATAGGAAATTATGTATTACCAACTGTAATTCTGTTTTCTTTTTTTTAAGTGCAATAAAGTGTTATCTATCTATATGTCGAATATTAACATTGGTGATTAGCATTTATAAATATCTCAAGTTTGCTTTTGCATCTTAAATACGAGTGCAAGGTTGAACAATATTATAGTAAATTTATATCAACTGTTGATGATATCAACATAAAATCGAATGCTATCAACTTAAGAAATAGACGCACATAGCGTAACGTTAACTCCATTCACAAGAAAAAACATTCACATAGCAATATCGATTTCTCGATAACACACCCCACAATCGATAACGGCAATCGTTTCAATATCGTAAACGGAGAATTTGCATTCGCGTAAACAGCTATTTGTGTCGAATAAAATATTATTATAAGCATTGCCGAGAACTAGTTTTTAATTCCATTTAAAATCCACTAACCTCGTTAAAATGTTCTCGATTAGTTCTCGATTAAAATCGATTTGAGTGACCATAAGATCAATCTGTTTCATCTGTTTACGCCGCGTTTACGTACTACATTTAGTATCCATAAAATTTTCCGGTATATTTGTTTGAAGGTTCATTGAAAATGTTTACTCAAATTAATTGAGGTAGTATTTCTGTAATGTGATAGACTGATAGATATCGATGAGTTTTTCGTTTGATTAGTTTGACATTTATTTGATGATTAATTTGCGTTATTAGGTTGTTGATGGTTTAATTATAGCCAATCTTAGTTGTCTATGGTCGTAACTTTTTTTAATTTAGTGATACTATTGCATAAGAACGAAATCTCCATATTGATACCTAAGTAAGGACTTTTTAAATCAAATAAATTAACTTTAATTATAGGTTAACTTTATTAAAATCTAACTTGTTAATGAACTAAGTAAGAATTATTTTTTATTTACTGGTAATTTTAAAAGACTTCATTCTCCATTCGATTGTATTTTTTTTTAAATGATTTTACCTCAGCACTCATTATTTTTGCTTTGGGTTTAGTATAACTTCAAGATGGTCCCATATAAATTTTATCGATGTTCGATCTTGGACTTCAAAGGTACATCAGAATTGAAGTCGGTTTTTTTTGTTATGAAATGCATAATTTTTTTTTTAATTGGCGTAATCTAAGCATGCACCCCAGAATTTCTGATTTTGACTATGCTTTCCTATAGTTTTAGGAATAGTAACAAGATTTTCTATCCCTAAATAGTTAATTCATTTCTACAGGTCTGAACGAAACTAAACTAAAGTAACGAACTAAACGACTGTGATTTAGTTTCTACTTATCTCCCTGGCGCAATGCACTGCTTTGCCTTCGTCTTATTGCCAACTGTCAGATTTGACAGCTTGTAGCGAGATGCTTACGTCATAGGATGCTAGAGTCCAATTGAAGAAGCCCACGCATACATAGGGTTGCCATCGCCAGTATTATAAAAATGTCTCGACTTCTGCAACAATATGTGTTTAAATGCTAGCAGCAAATTATCGCCCGTCGTTTTATGCGCTCTTTCGCAAGAAAATCACACTAATATTATTAATGCGAAAGTTTGATGTAAGTGTGTTACTGTGTTTGTTATTTTTTTACGCTTTAACGGCTCAACGGACTTGAGTGAAATTCTGGACATACCCTGGATTGGCACATACGCTACTTTTATCCCGGGTAATCGCTGGTGAAACCGAAGGGCGCAGCTAGTCCGTTATAATTGTTACACTGTATATTTCAACGGTAATAAAATACCTCTTAGGTTTGCTAGTGAGAAATAATGAGAGGAGAGACCCTATGCGCAGACGCATTTAAGTGTAAGTTTCCCTTTATTTGCACCGTCATTAGAAGGAGTCAAATTATGTTTACACTCGATTTTCTTTTTGTAACTTGTAAATGTTAAGTGAATAATAATATTGTGTATCTTTGCACGACCACACAAAAGGTACATGACTATTAGTAAAATAAATTGTTAGTATTATAAGGCCTAGCGCACTCCGCACTGTAGGTACGAAGCTACAAGTACATAGCCGGACACCGACGGCGGGTCGCGCGTCGTTACACTTGCCGCGTCAGAAGAGATAAGAGCTATACGATAGAAAGAGTGGCGGTCTGTAGGTTAATATGACTGGTAGGTATGCAGCGCTACGCAAACTGAATTGAATTTTAATGCGTCATAGCAAGAGTCGCTATTAGTTTAAATTTCTTTGCGGAGTGATGCTTCTGTACCTTAGTATCCTGTGGTATTATACATAAGATATGTTAGTATATATGGTTTATATTTATTTTCGTTACTTTAACATTCACTTAATAAGTATTCATGTATTTCAAAACTGCCCTGCCCATTCACAAGTAGAAGTTTACGAATCCACCAACTTACCTGTGCGGTGGCAGAATTTGGAACTACAAAAAAATTCATACAATTTGGCAATAGGTGATTTTTTTTCCTTTACAAGCAGCGCCACCACCACCATCTCAGATAACTTGGTAGTTTACACACAAACAGTATCTATAACAAAATGTCAGATGACCATTTGTTTGTTGAAGTTGTCATTCTGCCGCTTTTTTTGTCTTCTTTGGCATTGCACGACTTGTGCATTATGATATGACCAAGCTTGTGTGTGTGTGTGTGTGTGTGTGTTGCCTCATTAGGGTCACATCACACGATGGGAATAAACAAAGCAACTTGGCTTGATCGATGGTTGACCGTGTAACGGACCCCTTCCGGTGCCGATGCCGGCTGGAGGTTGAGTAAAGAGCAGTCTTTTTTCATTGAATCTAGCAAGAAATGGTTAGGTACGTGTCTATATGCTACTAATATTTGTAAATCTGAAAGTGAGGTAGGTAATTTTCGTTCGCGACGCAACGTAATGACATCCATAGACAAAATTGGAGGGACAGACAAAATATAGTTGTTATATCGTGGAATAATTTCAATTTGTGTGAGAAAATGGGAAAACGCAACCGTACCCTGTTGGGATGGGTTACTTTGGGGAAACATTCCTGACGGGAAATGCCCATTTTGCTTTTTAAAAAATTTCTTTTTTTAGCCTGGCTGACATTCGAGCGAGTGTGGCTCAGCGGGAACTCATGCGCCTTTCGATCAGACGCACCTGCGTTCGAATCCCGACTCGGCCCTTCACCAATGACTTATAGTTAAGTGCAGATTTTGCACGCTCGCTCTAAAATGGTGAAGGAAAACATCGTTATGCAACCCGCTTACGCGCTTTGGAGTGGTAGGCTGTGGCCGTGGTTGTAATACCACCCACCGAACAAAGCCATGTCGTCAAGCGGGTCTGAGCAGCCGCTCAACTGCCGTCTCTCTCTAGATCTATGTGCTCCATCTTAGGCCACATCATCGCTTCACATCAGGCGAGATAGTGGCTAAACATAGATCTATTAAGCGTTAAAAAAAAACGTTTCAAAACAATATAAATGCAGTTTTTATTTTCTCCAAAATTCAACCGGTGTTTCCTGAGAGCAAAACTCCCTCACTGCGAGGGAAAAGGTATCTTCCCTGAAAGGCCCAAAATTTTGCCACAACCTGTATTAGTTACAATAAAGTTTAGTTTACAATAAAGGTACAATTTTCTACTTGTTATTTATTTAATATTTTTTTATGATGAAATGTGCTCACGTTTGACAACAACTCACCTGATAGTAAGCGTAGTTGCGGTCTAAGATGGAGCACGTTTGCCCATGAGGTGCCTATTCACTCTTGTCCTAAAGAGACCCAGTGCCCCAATTCACTATGACAATTTGGCGATTCCTTGCTTCGAAATCACGTCGATTCCTTGATATCACGTTGATTACTTACATCTGCGAAATTTCTATTCTCTATGACGCGTCATTTCACAACGTGACATTTCGCAGATGTCGTTTAATCGATGTGATTCCGAAGCAAGGAATCGCTAAGTGGTCATAGTGGGACCCAGGTTGTATTTGAAAGGAAATAAGGATTCCGGTAGAGAATTCTACTCCTTAACAGTACGTACGAGTATAATGAAAGAGATGTTATGATCGTACATTAAAGTCGTTGGCCTTTACGTTAATTAAGTTTTACGTACGCCAATAACTTACGGTTGTATAACAGAGTGCATTTGTGTCTCATTACGACTCAAATATGTGCATAATTGCACAGCCTGATCGATGGCGTCGATATTGCGCGAGCTTTTTCTCATGCATTCGTTAAGTAATTTCGAAAATGACTAGCAATAAGTAACTAACTCCACTCAGAACTTGTGCAG
Organism: Petrophora chlorosata; assembly: GCA_951640565.1. Lineage (NCBI taxonomy): Eukaryota > Metazoa > Arthropoda > Insecta > Lepidoptera > Geometridae > Petrophora > Petrophora chlorosata. The sequence continues at coordinate 2,872,068 of OX621194.1, read as the reverse complement.
CGCCCTCACAGAGCATAATATGTATCTATTCTAACACCTTTCTGGTACATTACATGTTAGCATAAAATTAATATGAATATGAAATTCTAAAACGCAAATTATAAATCTGCCCCCCTTTAAATAAAAAATAAATAAATACGCCCAATGCTCGCATACATAGATCCTAGCCCCTAACTAGGATTTTTGTATCTTGAGAACGAGGAACTATGAGGACCATGGTCTCACAACACCTCGACCTTAATTCTGATGTATCTTCGAAGTCCAAGGTCAAATATCGAATATAGATTAAATTTATATTGGATCACTTTGAATCTATACTGAACCCAAAGCAAAGAATTTTCCAAATCAGTTTATAAATGACGGAGTTCGGAGGTAAGAAACACAAAAAAACGGGTTGATAAATTCTTACTTTTTTAATGTCTGTTAAAAATCTGAACAATATCATAGGCATCAACAAGATTTTATCCAAGAGAAATCAAGCAGAAATTATCCAAGAGAGAACTTACTTACTCGTAGGTGCGCTTGACCTACTTTTATCTTATTATCTTCTGCTACATCATTAATAAATAAGCCAAGTAACAAAATTTCACAAATTCTATGAAAGCTATGTTGAAATCGAAACCTATCATTAACTTCTCTTAATCAGCTGTACACACTTTAATATCAACCTTACTGCCTTGACTCAAAGCTTGAAGCAGGTAAGTAAATTTTCCTCGATTATTCGTGATTATTCATAACCATGATTAAATACCGTGTTTAATTAACCAGCACTTGTTAACGCTTAATCTCGAGATGAATAACTCGAGTGCATTAATCACTGATCAAGATTGGCTGTTATGAGATTTGCCAGGTACTTTACATCAGATGGTGACAGTTTTTATGGTTCTTAGCTGTTGAGAAAGAGATTGGCAATTTTGAGTTGCGGCGATTCGTAAATGTAATTTATTTAAGTTTATGCACATGTCATGCCCCGCGGTTTCCTGGTATAAAAAGTCTATATATATACCTTTTCAGGACCTAAAGAATCTACACACCAAATTTCATCAAAACACCAATGAACACCAATGTTTCTTCCACTTTTCAAGTTGATAGTTTCGAATCCCGTATTGCTTGGGTAAGGCGGACTGTATAGCAGTGCTGTTTGTACTTTGTACAAATAGCTATTGTAATATTCATTGGTGCCAGCGTCTAGGGGTGATGAGCGCAAAGCAGTGCTTTTTATTGTATTTAAAGTTCTGGGTGGCACTGCAATTGTTATGGGCAGGCGTAGCGCTTACCATCAGGCGAACGACTTGCTCATCTCATCACACAGTTCTATAAAAAAGCTATCTCCTAGAATGCATAGAGTTCCGGTTTCAAGACAATTTGACTCAGAATTATCTCAATCTCAAATCTTGTGCACAATTTAGTAATCGCAGTCAGCGGTGATATGTGTCATTTGGTCTGAAATTTCCGAAATTGCTCTCGCACTTAAATTTCGTGTCAGCCGTCGCTTTCGTTTCTTTTGAAATTACAGTTCTGTAATCGATGTTGCTTTCCACGTGAGTTGTACATTGTTGTTGTTGTTTGTAAAAAACGTCGGAACAGTATGAATCATGGTCATGACATGTCTGTATTAAGTTTTAACTGTCATATAGTCGTAAAGAGCTCATGACAAAAGTGACAGTTATTAATTTTTTTATGGAACTGAGCGATGAGACGAGCATGTCGTTCGCCTGATGGTAAGCGCCACGCCTGCACATAACAATTGCAGTACCACCCAGAACTTTTATTACCATTAAAAGCACTGCGTTGCGCTGCATTGCGCTCATCACACCGAGACATCAGATATTAAGTCTCATATGTCCAGTAATTTCGCTGGCTACAATGCCCGTCAAACCGGAACACAGTAATGCTTGCACACTACTGGCGGCAGAATAACAAGCACAGCTGTGGTTCCTACCCAGACTGCCTCCCGCATACGAGAGACCAACCACGAGTAGAGTCCATTATCCTTTGTTTACATTTGTGTAAGTATTTGCGCTGATCATACGGTTCTCTAATAGCATTTTCTACGTCATCCAGAAACCTTGAATGAACACTTTTGCGATCAAATTCTTTGTAATGTCAACACGAAATTGGTTACTCAGTAATTTTAAACAAGACATGTCATGGTGTTTTTTTATTACCGAATAGGCAAGCATTTGACCGCAATCTCACCAGATTACGCGATTAAGACACTTAGATTATAAGAATCGGGAAACAAAGACGCTGGTAAGGTGTACCATTCCTCAGCTGTTCGCATTACAAAGGTCGAAGTAAAACGCTTTGTTCGGGCAGGAGGAATGTCAACCATGTACGGATGTCGAGTTTCCGTGCGTCTTGTTGTCCGATGGTAGAAAAGAGATGGAGGAATTAGGTTGTATAATTCCATCGCACACTCACCGTGATGAATCCTAATAAAATACCGACAGGCTGGCAACTTTACGTATACTGTATTCTAAGTATTCTCATAATTAAACGTGGAGTGTGGACCGCACACCTATTCAACAATGTAGTTGACAAGTAGGCATACAATTTTTCACACGCTCCGTCCTGTTATGGTCTAGACTTCGTAAGACTAGTACGAGGACTAAATCAGTGTTGCCCTTTCCACTCGGCGTTAGTTCCTTTGTCAGACGTGAGTAACGAGAGGAGAATTCGCACCTTAGCTTTTGTTGGAGTAACACTTTGTTTTGAGTGAGTTGCTCCACGTAGAGGGCCTAGCTTTACTTTTTAACAGACTAAAACGGAGGAGGTTCTTTTTTCGTTGGTTTTTTTATGTTTGTTACCTCAGAACTCTGTCATTTATAAACTATATCGAAAATTATTTTGCGTTGGGTTCAGTGTAGCTTCAAGGTGGTCCCATATAAATTTCATCGACATTCGACCTTGGACTTCGAAGATACATCAGAGTTGAAGTTTTTTTTGTACAAAATGTATTATTTTCCTTTTAAAATCATCGTAAAAATAATTTTATAATCATTTTTACTTTGATTAACGTGGAATCTGGGGTACTGCCAACCGCGTTTCGAGAGGTATTTCTGTAAGGAGCAACACTCTTAAATGTCTTATACAAAAATATAAACTATACTGATACCACTACTACTGTATTATTTTTATAGGAATGGATCTCCTTGCCGTCTTCTCTTATAACTACAATCTGGGTATCTTCAAGGCAGAGTGAATAGGTATCTTCTAGATCTACGTGCTCCATCGGCCACATCGTCGCTTAACATCAGGCGTGATGGTGGACAAACGTAGATCAATCTTATGTAAAAAAAGAAATGCGCAAATAAAAAATACTAATAAATAAAAACATCTTTAAATGCAAACTTTATTCACATCAGTATGTATAGGTATACACCTAACGGCCCCGTATATTGGAAACCTTTCGTTTACAAGGTGTAATTCGTTTTCCACCCGCTCTTTTAACCCACAAATAAAACTGTGTTAAAGATAGAATCATTAATCTTTAGAAATCTTTCCAGGAACAACACCTCTGTGTAGCGTCTGCAGTACAGTTAAATAGTATGAAATGAAATGTTTATTGTTACCAGATTGTAGGTTTGATGGACATAAATATAAATTCGTTCCTATACAATCTACCCTATTTGGGTCTGCAACTTTAATAATTTTATTATTTATTATAGTTTATAATATAATATGCAATCAACAATTTAACTACTTATTTAAAAGTCAATGAGTCAAAATAATCATCATAATCTAAATGTCAATTTTATAAAAATATGAAATAAGAAATCTTACATTTTAATTTTAATATAACAGGTCAATAATAAGTATGGTTGATTTCATAGTTACACTCTCTTTAAGAACTCACCTATAGAGTAATAGTTTTTATTGTATAACCAACAGAACAAACCCCTTTTAAACGATATAATATTGATCTCTTTGATATTCTTTGGGAGTGCATTAAAAGCTTTTATGCTCATAAGGTGGCATTGCTTTTGGTAGAGTGAAGTTCTAGGAATTGTATCATAGACCAGTCTGTCCGGATTCCGCGTATTTCAGGGGTAAGTGTCAGAAGCCTTTTTGAAAAATTGAGGATTTGTTTTTGCGAAGGTAGCGAGCTCGAAAATATATATGCACGGAAGTGGCAGTAAATTTAGCTTCTTGAATAAAGGTTTACACGACTCAAAAGTACTACATTATACCTAGTACTTACTGTGCCAAAATCACCAGTTTAATTATGATCCTCTATGCTTTGTTATTAAAATTATTACTGTGTAGATATAGTACTTATTATGTATACTGACTGTACAATACTCATTTTAAACAAAATGAAACAGTTTCCAGTAAATTGTGGGAAAATTCCTCATTGCTGTGTCCCGTTGGTCTCTGAGAAGCTTATTCAGTTAAATTCGAGAATCGTGCATTTTCGCGCCGTCCAAATTGGCCATTGTCATACCGGCTGAAGGCTCGATTGATTTGTGTGCTGTTGCAACTGGTAAATGGCAGGGGACAAAACCCACCATCACCGACGATGCTTGGGTAAAAATATGAACATTACTATCCTACAGTATCGCTTTTGTTAGCTAGTCGTGACGCATTAATAGCGGTTGTGGCGGCAACAAGTTTAATTTGTTTGACCGTTCGGCATAGTGGGCGTAGAGCCTTATTTCATTTAATGTTTAGGTTTACTGCTCATTTTAAGGTTATTTTCACCAGTTGCGAATTTACGGGATTTTGAATAGACTCTGAGAATCGGAATTCTTGGTGATTGACACCTTGTCCTCCAAGAAGTCTAGCTGGTTTCTAGCAGTACCCATATATTTTATCAGCTAGTCTCTTGCTTTTTTACATTTCAATAACGCATGATGTATATAAAATTATTTATCGACTTTTTTAACTTATCTTCTAAGCATTAGGTAAAATTCTTTTAGCAACTTTCAACTTTCATAATGCGAACAGCTAAGGAATGGAACACCTCACCAGCGCCTCTGTTTCCCGATACTTATAATCGAGGTGTCTTCATGTCCAGAGTGAATCGGTATCTTCTAGGCAAAAAAGCTTTTTATTTTACCAGCGTATTTTTTTTTTAATAGGCGTTTTTTATGTGTATTATTTATTTCTGTGTATTTATTTATCTATATTTTAGTCTGATGTCTACCAACAAATCCTAACAGCTCTTCTCAAAGTTTAGCACCCATCGTAGTAAAATAAGCAAGAAAGCCTGACATTCCGCAACATTTCTCAGTAGTGACAACAAAGGAGATAGCCCATTACACGGCGACATACGGGTCACGTGTGTCGGTACTGGCATGCGGAAGTGGACACGACAAAACGTCGCATGCAACATGCGACCTAGCGTCTGCGATAGGGGTGTTGCTAACGACAACGATATGTCGTGGCGTCGAGCGTCGCGACGTGTCGCGGTGGAAAAGTTTGGCTGTACACATAAAACCAGCTGATATTTTGGGATTTTAAAATTTGATTAAAGATAAATCAGTAACAGAATCTAATATCAATTTGTTTTGCTAAGGACCCTTCTCTGCGTGATATTCGATTGAATGTATTTTTTGGCTGAATGATGTTATTTACTGTTCGAAAACACGCAATCTTTTTAACCGACTTCATAAAGGAGGAGGTTCTCAATACGACGGTATGTTTTTTTTTGTATGTTTGTTACGCGATTACTCCGCCAATTAATGAATTGATTTTGATGATTCTTTTTTTGTTTGGTAGGTCATACTTCAGAGGTGGTCCCATATACATTTTATCGAAATTAATTTAGCACTCTTTGAAAAAAATTACAAATACAAAAAATATTAGTTTAGTCTGTAAGTCGGTTTTTTTTCAAAAAATAATTATTTTTGATAAGTATTAAACTAAGGTAACTAAGGTTACTAAGGTAATACACATCTAAAATGCCTCATTCTGTTCGTTTCGTCCCACGACCCATTCGTCCTTAATAGGACGAAACTGATTAATTTCGTTCTTTTCATTAATTTTAATTCCAAAAGCTTGTTATTGAAGTTCTATGGACAAATTTTAAAGAGATTTTGTATTTATTTCATTCAATAAATGACTTTACTCTATTGGAGTTTATAAAATAAATCTAAGAATATACAAGTGAAAATATTTTACAAGAAGCTATAAGTAAAGCAAATTAACTAATATTACAGCAAGCACATTATTTAACTATTATCCTTCCATTATTACACGGCAAAGTATTGAACATTACACAATATGGGCAGTTTGTTTAACATACCCGTTTAATTTCATTACACCACAATTTGCACATAAAGTTATTTTATAATAACCATTTCTATGCTAAGTAAAGCGTTTTTATGTACGTAATTATGAAAACGTATACACTCTTTGTCTCATATTTTTTGTTCTTGCAACATAGTAAGTACTAGTTACTATGGAAGTTGGCATCCGTGTGTGACTGTACAAAGTACAGTTATCAATTGAAGCTGTGAGCTTAGGATATGTGCAAGGCTTTGTATGTGAGGCTTTGTAAGTGAGGCTTTGTAATTATTGTACTGATTTTAGAGTTAGGGCGTACAAACTTATTATTATTATAAAACTCTTTATTTCAGGTAATATTAAAGTACAGCAAAGTAAAATTAACAGATTCCCATAGAATATATACCTTACAGACTAACATACATACAAAAATTTAACATACAATTTAATAAACCGTACACACTAGTTCACAGGGTTCAAAATTTCGCTCCTTCCCTGTATCTCCGGTATACTACGCCTACAGGCCAAAAGTCAGAATTCAGGAACAGTTTTTTTATACGTCGCCGGAATTTGGAGCCTAGGACTTGAATTCAGTGGTCCTAGTCGACTCCAGCCTCGACAGTCGCATTGCTATCTGTCCCTGGATTCGTCCATGAAGCTTTTCTTTGATGTACTTCAACTCTTCATCCGCTGATGTTATAGTTGACACATGATTGTGATTGCAAGCTTTAGTTTCGTACCAATTTAAAACTTATGACTTTTTAATAGGAGTTAAAGACCTCTGTGAGGTGCGTTTGTTATTATAATCTTTTACTTTTGATTTAAAACTCTTTCAGTTTCCTTGTAATTTGAAACTTATGCCATTTAAAATAGAAGTGAACGTCGCTTTGTTCGTAAGAGACTTTGTTGCAGAGCTGTCGATGTGAATGCCTAATTGTCGTCGAATGATGGTTGCGAACCAGAAAGTCATGTTTGCAACGCGAAGGAATGCATCGTCTTTGTGTTTGAAAACGACTAACTAGTTTGATTTACGTTTTATGTCGTGTGATGTAATTAAACCTGTATAATAAGATTGTCCAAGTAGACAAGTTCAATATATTTTTTCCTCTTTGAACTGGTTATTTGCTTATATGTTTAATCTTTATGCATGTTTGCGCTTTTAATTGTTCACAAAAAATATTAAGGTCCAGCTGTTCTGCACCTGCATTATACAAAGTAGCATCTCGGCGTAAAGAACATTAATAGATAGATAGATAGAACATTCTTTATTGCACAAACAAATTTGTAAGTACATAGGCGAACTTAATGCTAGTGAGCATTATCTTCCAGTTAACCTCGGTGTACTGTGGAGATTTTATAAGGTAGTGCAAACAAAATATAAAGTAATAGTAAACAAATTAAAAGGCGTTACAAAAATAATAACAAGATATATACATACAAATCAATCAAAATCTAACAATTACCTAATAAAAATTACTTCATAATCTTGTTTAATGTCTTCTTAGATGTAAAATCTCTAAGCTTTTCTTGGTGTTTTGGAACCTTTTTGCTTTACCGGTTGAAAATTCAGCTTATCCTTATTCCTAAAAGGCCCAATGGCCAAAAGCAAGAAGGTTTTTCATTGGTAAACAAGACACAACATGAAAGGACAAGCAAAAGTCTGTCTAGGCTTTATTTAATACTGTATATAATTATAACAAACACACAACAAACAGACAAAAATTCTAAAAATCATAGATTCATGTTCAGTACCCTCTAAATAGTCCATCCCAGTTGATTTTGCAAAAATATCTTCAATGTACAGAATTGGCTCTTTTCCATTTTTATAATATAATTTTAATAATATAGTATAGAAAATACTTTCTTGTTAACCTAGGCAAAGCATATCATCCTGAATTCTAAAAATCCATTTGTAAGGTTCGTAACAAATCACCTCTCTCCAACGAGGACCAACTCTACCCTCTACCCTTTGTCATCTCCGGTAGACGCACAAAAACCAAATCCGACTTTCAAATTACATCGTTCAGAAAACGATAAATAAAACCCACCTATAAGACAATAGGGCTTTTTGGCCTGTCACTGTTATCTGCTCCTTGGACTCAGCATAAAAACAGTATGGGCAAATGGATTCGTAAGGGGTTCGACCGAAACAAATGGCTTGAAGGAGATAAATAACCATCGATTTGTGAATTCGGGCTAAAATGTTTTTTGTTTATATAATGAATGATTTGTCGTGACAGACAAACGCTTTATGGTAAACAACTGCTTATAACGGTTGACGCAGCAACATTCGGAAAAGTATTGTTAATAAGTATCGATAATTAAGTCCTTTCATATCATTAAAAATAGACAAAAAATAATGGACAAATGTGAAAAGAGAAAACAGTCAAAATTTGTTAGCAAAATAATTCAGTACCTAGTTGGAAGGAAATTGCAATAGTTTTTCTGACGCCACAGTTTAGTTTTAGCACACAATATGACAGAAGCTATGATGTACAAAAGATGGTTTGCTGGACAAAGACTCCCCCTATCACTGACCTTACCATTAAGTAAATATATTGGGTGTTAATTGAGATATCTAAAAACCAAATTCAAACTTCGCACGCTCGCTCTAAAACGGTGAAGGAAAAACATCGTGATGAAACCCGCTTACGCGCTTTGGAGTGGTAGGCTCTGGCCGTGATTGTAATACCACCCACCGAACAAAGCCACGCCCTCAAGCGACCTAGTCGTGTTTCGGGATGATGTTCGGTAAACCATCGGGTAGACGGGTCTGAGCAGCCGCTCAACTGCCGTCTCTCTCTAGATCTATGTGCTCCATCTTAGGCCACATCATCGCTTAACATCAGGTGAGATAGTGACCAAACATAGATCTATTAAGCGTAAAAAAAAGAAAGATCAATTTTGTTCAGGATGTTCAGGTGGGTTGATTGTTTTTTAGTTGAAGACCCTATTATATAATAAAATTGTTGATAAACCTACGGCTAAAACAATTTTGCCTGATTTTTTAATCAAACGCTTTCATAAAAAGGAAATGTCGATAGAGTCTATATATCTTAATATCTAGGGATTACGTTTGTCAGGTTTCCGTTTAAGTACGACTATTATAATATTAAAAACGATGTACTCCAGCTCCTGACATTTTGCATTATTTAGATTAATTTGATCACATGCACATAGATTCCTTACTGCTATCACAAGAGAACATAATAAAAAGAGACACGCCTACGTGGTAGTGACTAAAAGACCGGGGATGGTCGGGTGCGCGTGCGCATCCACTTTTGTAACGGATTAGTTGCTACACGACTTTTGTTAAAATACTACTATTATTATGACATCGAGTCCACTATGGAGGCTGATAACAGAATAGGTATGCCTCATCTAGCTTTTGAAAATAATACGATAAATTCTTCTTATATAATATTTTTTTATTTATTTTTATATCTTTTGTTTATTTACTTGTTTGCAGTTCGGTTGTTTACTTTGGTTGAACAAAGGAAGATTGATTTTAGTGAGAACGTACGCAATCGTAATGTGTAGAAATTACTTAATGTTTTTCATCATTGTTTTTGTTTGTTTTGTATTCATGATATAAACATTCATTGTGATTTGCGCTGGTAGTAATAGTTATGTATGACTTCATCGATTAAATGAAAAATCAAATGTTTAATTTAGCTATTATTTATTTGATATTACACAATTTTGGGTTGAACGCGAAATCCAAAAACTAAGCGGGTGGAAACAGAATCATCACTTCTAACACTTTTTACTTGTGGATGTAAAGTGTGGGTTGAATACGAATGACGCAATAATTATGTAAGCGTTTCACGGCAATGTCATAATCATATTCAATTGTATTAAGAAGGCTGTAAGCAACTGCTCAGACCCGTATTTCTGATGGTTTACCGAACATCATCCTGAAACACGACTAGAACGCTTGACGGCATGACTTTGTTCGGTGGGTGGGATGGTATTATAACATTTGCAACCACGGCTGGAGCCTATTCTTACCAAACTGCTAAGCGGGTTTTGACCTCACGATTTTTTGACACTGAATAACAAGACCATGAATCTGTCTGCCTGGTGATACGCGCCACGCCTGCCCATAACTATTGCAATGCCACCAGAGCTTTTAATACCATGTAAAACACTGCGTATCACTGCATCGCGCCCATCACCTTGAGACATCAGATATTTAATTAAGTCTCATATGGCTAGTAATTTCGCTGGCTACAATGCCCTTCAAACTGGAACCTAGTAATGCGCACTACTGCTCGACGGCAGAATAACTGGCAAAGCGGTGGACTTTAGAACATGAAATAAATATTTTCGTTTCTGTCATACGTTTCGTCCATTTTATCATTTTTATCTCTATCATTTCCTTGCGTTAATCGATTCTTCATGTCTTTCACTTTCTCCCGTATCGTAGTTTTTCTTTACTATTATTTATTCTGTGGTTTTACGATACTTATCTCATACGCGCTAGGCCATAGTGGTAGTCATAGATAGCGTTTGACACGTCTTTGAATCAATTTTGAAAAGAAAGTGACAAGTGACCGGCCAGATGCGAGGTCATAACTTGACCATAGATGGTCATCGATCATGTTCTGAGATCCTGTTATAAAAGTGCGTAGGTGCATGCTTTTGTACGTAGAAAATGGGCTCCGTTTTTGACTATGCTTCTCTCATTCAATCAACATTCTGGACTATCCGCTGATCTTATATATTGTGTTATATTGTGATGTGAAAAAGAGCAAATATTTATTTTTCCGTGTATGGGTGCCACGAGTCCTTGGTCCTCGTAGTTCCTGGTTCCCCAGATACAGGGAATCATAGTTAGAGGCCAGGATCGTTGGGCGTTATCATTTTAGGCCACGGAATCCTAAAACTTAACAATTTCATTAATATGTGTTCGGCTTCTGCGTCAAAGCGACGAATGCCCAAATATTTCTCAATATATGGAAACTCAACAGGAGGTCGACTTAATCCCATAATTCTTCCATTCATAGTTTTTTCTTTACGGTATTTACATTGAAACGGTATTATTTATGACGTGGTTTTAATAAGGCATTCCTTATTTTTGTCAAAAGATTTATAGAAAACAGATCGAATTAAATAATCGATGTCTTTGTTATGCATCAAATTCATATCCAATTTTTATTTCTTACATGTGATAAAAAAAGGAAATAATTACCTACTATCGCAGTAACTATTACAAAGGCAAAGTAATTTGGACTCATGATGTTATAAAGTTAATGGATATTTTCCCTAAACAATTTTCTAATCTATTCTAATTTATCGATATGAAGACAAAAAGACTTACAAAGTTTTAATAATTTTGTCAGCTAAAATTGATAACATCGCGTAAAAATTGTTCTAAAAATTTAAACCCAAAATTAATAAACTAAAAATAACCACCTTGAATATTTTCCGCAGGATCATTGCATAGGTTACGTAATTTTCTGCCTACTACCATTTAAATTCTATTTAAGGAAGTATGCTAGAATCATGTTAATAATTATGCTATAGTTAAAAGTCGTACCTACCAAGTCTGACCAAGTAGATCTCCTTTCTCTGTGTTCACAAGTTTTATAGGACAATTTTTTTTAGTCATTTTGTTTAGGGGTAAGGTATTGAAATAGTCAAACACACACAGGGCTTAAATATGTGCTACAATATTGTATTATGTAACTACCCATTCTTATCTTACAAAGTCCTTAGACCTTAGTTTAAGATGAATTTAAAAGAATAAACATTTTATTTATATTATTTAGTTTATTATTACCTATATTTTTTTTTACGCTTAATAGATCCATGTTTGGCCACTATCTCGCTTGATGTGAAGCGATGATGTGTCCTAAGATGAAGCACATAGATCTAGAGAGAGACGGCAGTTGAGCGGCTGCTCAGACCCGTCTCCCCGATGGTTCACCGAACATCATCCCGAAACACGACTAGGTCGTTTGACGGCATGGCTTTGTTCGGTGGGTGGTATTACAACCACGGCCAGAGCCTACCACTCCAAAGCGCGTAAGCGGGTTTCATCACGATGTTTTCCTTCAACGTTTTAGAGCGAGCGTGCAAAATCTGCACTTAACTATAAGTCATTGGTGCAGGGCCGAGTCGGGATTCGAACCCAGGTGCGTCGGATCGAAAAGCGCACGAGTCCCCGCCACACTCGCTCTATATGATGTACCACTTGCTCTAAAAATGGTGAAGAAACCGGAATGTCCGAGAATTAATCAAAAAAAATTAAAGACATTTGACATTCACCAACCCGCACTGGGTCAGAGTGGTGGATGGCCCGTACTCTCACTATGAGGGAAGGCCCATATCTCAGCAGTGAGAACGTGATTGAAATTAAATTCTGTTGAAGGAATTATGCTATAATAATCATGGTTATTCCAAACGGTACATTATATAATTCTAAACGACACTAATAACTTTGCTTAGACGCTCTCTCGACCACAGTATCCCGTACAGTAACAAACGTGTCATTAAATAAATCACTCCCTCGCAACAGCAACATCATCCGCTCAGTAACAGCACAAAACAGTGCTAAATATCATTTTAATCGTGTTACAACCGAACAAAACAATCTGGTACAGTTACTAGGTCGTAAAACCCGGGCCATTGTGGAGGCCGCTAAATGTTTATGAGCCGTGAGCTATGCAGCCAATCTGCGAAGTAGCGAGCTACTAAAGAAATACATATGCACTGTACACTACAAATACTATACACAGTATAGACTTCATTATAAGTATAATACGGCTACACTTACGTTATGATTGCTGTTGGAGGTTTAGTAGGTAGATTAATCAATCAAAAGCAAAAATATGATCTCAACTGTTTCTACCCCAAAGAATTTTGTAGTTACATACTTAGATATTTACGAAAGGGAAGAACTAAGAGGGTAAATTAGGAGTTCAAAAACAGTTTTAATGTCCTATCAATTTTAGGTCAGGCATTAGCCTGTTAAGAAATTATCCTCACAGGGTTTAAATATCCGCTAAGAAAATTAGGGGATATAACGGAGGTATTGATGTCTGTATAGGAAAATTTATTTAATAATGTAGGAGGCGCACTAAGGCGTTCTGGCTGATTAAAACGAGACCGCAATAAGATGAGATCTGGATAAGAACGGGACGAGATCCGGACCGGAGTGAGGAGCGGTACCGTAACGGGGCCGGGGCGTGACGGAATCGGGATAGCAGCGGGACAGAATCGGGATAGGAGCGGGATATGGTGGGACGGAAAATGGTCGGAAGTAGAATAGATTACTTACTTTACAACGCGGGCAACAGTAAGTACTATAATAACAGCCTTCAATGATGTCAGTTCGTAATACTCTCATTCATTATCATCAGCCCTTATTAAGTTCCCACTGCTGGGACACGGACCTTCTCTCATAGAGAGAGTATGGTAATATCTACTGGTGGTAGGTCTCTCGTAAGCGATAGGCCGTCTTGGTGGGTACCACCGCTTTGCCAGTTATTCAGCCGCCAAGCAGTAGTGCAAAATCATTACTGTATTCCGGTTTGAAGGGCATTATAGCCAGCGAAATTACTTGGCATTATGAGACTCAACAGCTAATTGTCTCAGGATGACGAGCGCAGTGCAGCGCCGCGAAGGATTTTGGAAAACAAAGTTCTGGGTGGTGCTGTTATTGTTATGTGCTGGTGTATTGCTTACCATCAGGGAAACGACCAGCTCGTCTCGTCATTCAGTTACATAAAAAAATGGGCCTTAATCCACCACGCTAGCCCAGTGCGGGTTGGTGGATGTCACTTGTTTTGAATTTTTGTAATTAGTTCTTGAACATGCTGGTTTCTTCACGATGTTTTCCTTCACCGTTTTGAAAGCGAGTGTTAAAGCCGCACATAACTTAAAAAAGTCATTGGTGCGGGCCAGCGGGATTCAAACTCCGGTGCGTCGTAAGTCGCACGATTTCTCGCTGAGCCACACTCGCTCTTCCTAATAATTGAACTGTACAATTTCATACTTGAGTTAACTGGTCATGTGACAGCATTTTAATTTGTTCATCATCATCATTATCAACAGCCCGCATTAGTCCACGGCAGCAATTACATGAGGAGAGCCGAAGATCGGGCTCAGTGGCGTGCATTGGGAGATGCCTATGTCCAGCAGTGGACTAATACGGGCTGTCGATGATTTTATTTTGTTGTTTTCCTGCATTTTGCATGTTGACTTGAACTTTTCCTGTAACATAAATAATCATGAAGACATAAATTATATACCTACATTTTATAACTGAACAGGTCTTGCGCATTATATTCGAGAACATTCGATGGCATATTACCTATAAAAACTAAAAAACCGCTGAACCGATTTTTATAAAAACTAGAAAACCCGCTTTCAAATAAAAAAATACGCGAAATAAATGCTTGCGCTTTTTTCTGTGCACAAGCATTTGTCCTACCGCGTCGCGGGAATCGAACCCGCAACCTTGGCTATGTTCTTGTTATCATGCTTAAAAGTGTTTTTTTTATTGTTACAGGTATGTGCAGTTTGGCAACCCGGAACCCGGAACAAACTATGCTCGCGCAGCGACCCAAAGTAACTTGGCGATACTGAAGACCCAGTGCAAGTTACTGGGCATTATGAGACTCAACAGCTAATTGTCTTAGGGTGACGAGCGCAGTGCAGCGCCGCGCAGGATTTTCCAAAACAAAGTTCTGGGTGGTGCTGTTATTGTTATGTGCTGGCGTATTGCTTACCATCAGGCAAACGACCAGCTCGTCCCGTCATTCAATTACATTAAAAAAAAAGTTCCTGCCAGGCATCAACTCGGCCGTCGGCCAATCGGGGTTGTTCTTAGTACCTGAAAACTATAAATAGTCGGGACTATTTAACAAAATTATAACGTTATGAATATTTAATAAAACGGCTTGGTCGAATTAGTTCATAGCGTATTAGTTTGTTTGTAGAATCGGACATGCTCAAAACCTAGGTCGACTAATTCGACAAAGTACGTGAGTCCTAGCCGTTTTATTAAATATTTATAATGAATCAAACTCACGAAAACTTTCATACTAAAATTATAACTTGATTGTAGCCGTTTTATATTCTAGAGTAAGTACGTAATAGCATAGGTAATAGGTATTAGTATATAGAGTATTATATAAAACTAGCTGACCCGACTGACGTTGTCAGTTTTTCCCGAATTTCCCGAACTTTACAGGCAACTTTTGAAAATGTTACAATTACAATTACATAACTCTTTATTGCATACCAGTTACAACACAACATAAATAATAGTAACACAAAATTCCTTACAATGGGCGGTATTATCGCTTAAAGCGACCTCTTCCAGACAACCTTTTGATGGACAGTATCGAAAGAAGGAGTAGACGGCGGTGTGCAATTAAATTACGATAATAATAACATGTTCTTTCCATAAAACCTAATTTGGACACTTACAAAAATTCCATTCGGTCGAACGGTTCTCAGGTGATGCGCTTAACAACGCATTTAATTATTATTTATATAGATAGTCTCTATACTATGCATACCTATACTAGTCATAGTTAGTATTCTATACCTACACCATCTATACTATAAATAGAATAGCAAATTATTGACACTTTATATGCATCTATCAGGTAAACTTGTACATCCATACATGGTAGACATCCCTCACATACGATCAAAACGTTTTGCTTCCACGTTCATGTTATGAACAGCAAAGGAGCGGAACGCATTGCCAAGGTCTGTGTTTCCTGACAAAAGGTGCAACCCAGAAACTTAACTCTCAAACCCAACATAACTCTCGGCATCAATAAATTCTTCAGTAACCAAACAAACGGCTCTTTCCACTTTTTCACGCTCATTGCGTATCAAAATCTCTAACAGTATTAAATTTCATAGCGTTTTTTTGCTCTGGCACAAAGGTGAATGACCTGCAATGAACCCGTCGGGTTCACGACCGTTACGGATACTGTACTGCAAAAAAATGAACCAGATGATTGTTGTCGGCCAGATGCAAAACCGCGGCGCTGGATTGATGTGGCGGACCAGCCTTTTGATGAAGAAGTTTGATAGGAATAATTATCATAACTGAGTCCGAAAGCGTGTCTGTTTGTTCGTTACATTTATTTTGATTTGTGTAAAAGTATTAGCACACATCTCTTTTCTTATTATTATTATATCAACCTATTGTGTCCCACTACTGGGCAAAGGTATAACCCATCTCCCTCCAAACATCTCTGTCCACAGTCACTTCCATCCATCCGGGTCGGTAGGTTTCGAGATTGTCACCTCACCTTTTCCGAGGCCGGCCACGTCGTCTCCGCCCGTCTTGAGGCTCCCATTGAGTGACGATTCTTGCCCACCTCTCCGGATGCATGCGAACCATATAAGTAGAAAATAAAGTCGTTATCCGCGTCTCATTTTTGCGCTTACTTTTAAACCACGCAACAGATTTTGATACGGTTTTCACTGTTATTCAGATACTTTTTTACGGAAAGTTTATATGTACAATTTATACTAATTAAAAATATTATAGTAGGAAATATTCATGTTTTGTAATCACCATATTAATAAATTGCATTCATACGAAGCCGGGGCGGGTCATTAGTAGAAAATAAATAATTTACTGAGAAAAAGAACGGTTCCTCAGGAAACAGCTAAGCGTTTTAAACAGAAGTTTCGAGAGATCTAGAGATCGGTCAGCTTTCTATTCTAGCGAGACACAAAATCTAAGAAAACATAAATCATTTAGTGATATAATGTTGTATTTTGCGCTGAAACCATAGATTCCTTCGGCTCCTAAACCAGTCGAAACTAAGCATTAGCTAAGAAGAAATTAAAGCATATTTCTTGCTGTTTTTACAAGCTTTTAAATATATTTTTTTATTGTTGATATTCAATGTATTCAAAATATTCAATCACTTCTATTAAATATGTCACATTTATTTGTTATCTCCTAACTCCTAATATATTGCATTGCAATGCTTTTGGCATTGAACTGTAACAGCCTACCTTACCTTGCATTTTTGTAGCAAATACTTTATTACCATTTTGAAGAAATTCTGTGTAAAATTATTATTTATGTACCTACGTATTTTTACAAGCTTTTATTTAACCTTATTTTATTTAGCTTTTATTATTTGTTTGTTTGAGTCAAATCTTGCAAGTTGAATTAGAACCATTTCCTCTTATCCTACGGAGTTGAAATGTTGCATACTTGTCAAAGTCCAATGATAATACAATATTATGGTGACAGCCAGCTCATCTGATAATGGAGACGGAAAGTGGGCAATGGAACTCCTTGCCGGATTATCGTAAACAACTAGTGTTTGGGCTCATTTTAACCTGCTCGCGGTTCCAATTACGAGTTTGTTAAAGCTTGTCTTGAAAAATATATTTTTAACAAAAATTTTGTTTTCAGGAGAAAGCGATTGCGTGACTTGTTTTTATATAAGCTACGGCTTTTCTGATCTCTTTCTTCGGAAACCCACTAGCAGACCGTCTAGACGTATTTCTTATCGCATATATAATCCATAGGCTTGTAATTAATTATCCAGCAATAGATCCGTCAGTCATTAATATTGTATGAGAGGCGCATGCGCAGGCGCCTGTAGGACGGTCTAATGTAGGTAACCGTTGAGTGATACAGTGATAAGATTACTCTGAAGTGAGGACTGACTAACCAAAAAAATCGGTACACTGGTATCGTTTCTCGTGTGGTTTCAGACCGCCCGATGGCCTCTGACATGGCCTAACGACTGTTGTTCCTAAGACAACAACCGGGACCGACGGATTAAAACGGTGCTCTCCGAAGCACGGTAGCGCTCAAATGTAAATACCTACCACAAAAACAGTCACCCATCCAACTAGTGACCGCTGCGAACGTTGCTTAACCTAGAAGATTACGAACGGCACAGTTTTCCAATAGCTCAGCGCAGTCTTGTTTTAGTGCTATAATTTGATAACGTTAAATCTTAACCGTTTTCGGTCCTCGTTTAAAGTGATAAGATTACAGAGTAGGCACAGATAGTAGGCACTGTTTCATGGAAAAGGCATGATTAAGAGATAAAGTACCTACTTGAGGTAGTGCTAGGTGAAACCCCGTAGGTAAACAGTAGAACTTGAATGACAATTTACAGTATTAGTGTTTTTGTCAATACTCAACAATACAAATAAATCGCTTCTTTTTTTTTTCTATTTTCGATTACTCTATTTTTCTAGCGAATAATTTCGTTCCGGATTCGATCCCTCAGAATTCGCTAAAACAGGTTTGTTTAACCTCGACTTTCGCAACTTAACTAACGCATTTTTTTTATTACCTAATAGGCAATCATTTGACCGCAGTCTCACATGATGGAAAGTGATGACGCGGTCGACGATGGATCATGCTTGCCTAGAAAATACCGATTCACTCTGCCCCCCAACCCATATGTCCCTCAAGCGCCAATCGTATATCGTGTTGAGCTCAAATTAAGGTATAGCTTCACTGCAACTAATGAGATGCGGTCCAATTATTGTCAATTTAGGCAAGAAATCGAATTAATCTCATTAATTTACACCAAAATACGATAACTACAAGTTGAGATAAACTTAATAGGACAATATATGGCATCATAAGACTTTGTCGCAGTGATTTTACACCCTAATCTGAGCTCAACACGATATACGATTGTCGCTTGAAGGAGATATGGGTACGGGTGCAGGACTTGAAGAAACCTAGATTATAGGAATTAAATAATGATATGTTAACACTCTCACCCTTTTTGACCAAATCTTGCCATCTTACCTCGGTTATTGCTTTATTATTCTAAACTTAATTTCTATCTAATAACCGTATCAATATACCTGAGAAATAAATAAAATTCCATTAAAATGAAATAAAAATACGCCGTAAATGTTACGAGTTTTTGATGGAATTCGACACGCGACTTGGAAATAACATAATAAATATGTTATTACCAATAATTCTAATTATATGATGTTATTGGTCGGTATGATGTTGCAAGTGCCGTTACGGGCGGGGCCGGCGGCGAACGCTGTCTAATGTGACATTAATAATTAATTACTCATTTAATTTGTGTTAGCGACGGAGGCACGCGTCGTGCACATGACTACTTTTTAGAGAAACGTGTTTTTGTAGAAATGACATTCTAGTAATCTACTAAATGTATATTTGTTTTTTTTACTGCTTATAGTATTTTACTGATGATAAGCGATGATGTGGTCTAAGATGTAACACGCTCGCCTAGAAGATACCTGTTCACTCTCGATTTGAATATGAACACTCCTAGGTTGTGGTACTCGTATAGTACTAAATGTATGTAATATTTACCGTATTTTATATTTATGTATTATTAATAATAATAATAATTAATGCTTTATTATATTATTATATTTGAGATGACGGGACGACTTGGACTCGTATAAAGAAGACTGGACTACAATGGCGATCAATCGTTAAATGTGGAAAAATGGAAGGTAGGCCTTTGCCCTGCAGCGGGACGAGTAAGGCATAATAATAATAATAATAATAATAATAGTACTGGAAAGCCCCAGACACAAGTTATACTTTGACAGAGCTATACTTACAGATAAGACTATTCACAATAATAGACCTGACATAACACTTATTGACAAACCAAATAAAACAGTTTTCTTGATAGATATTGCAGTGCCAAATACCCATAACATCCACAAAACTATTACTGAGAAAATAAATAAATGTACAGAATTAAAAGAAGAAGTAATCAGAATTTGGAAAATGAATAAAGTTTACATAGTACCACTGGTGCTGTCCAGTACAGGTGTCATTCCCAAACACCTACTCCAATCATTAAAAATAATAGATATATCAGAAAATACCTATGTATATCACCATGCAAAAAGCGCCAATTTTAAACACTTGTCGCATTGTCCGCAAATTTCTGCAAGAAGACCTTGGCACACACGAAGCCCACTTGGCTTAGGCCCGTGATCTTCATTACACCGAAATATTTTTAAAATATTTCGAGATATTAACATATGGAAATAATAATAATAATAATGCTTTATTGTACACCAAACAAGAATTCTGTTTGTATTTATTATTATGTCTATGCTATTACATTTTTGAAGTTTAATATTTACTACATTATATCTTTTATATAAGTTACTTCGTACCAACCAACTGACCGCATTTTTTACCTTTTTACTCCTTTCCATCCAAAGGTTGCCTGTAAGAAATTGCACATAGCGATAAGGCCGCCCATTGTTCTACCACCATTATATGTAACTTTTGTTGTTTCCTGTTTTGCTGTTATTACATTACATAAATGCTTATATACCTAAGTTCATATTATAAACTTACATATATCTATATATGAACTTAACAATAAATTACTACTCCTATAAAACCAGCAATGGACATGTTCCTTATTATTTAGTTATTTATCTATTAACTCCGAACGACTAAAAGTACTGTTAATAATCTGCTATAAGTTACAGTTTAATTATAACATAACTTTTAATTATTGTTGTCACGTTGGCTTGAATGGCTGCACTGCAATTAAAACCTACGGCAATTATCTCTCAATCACAATGCAATGCAAATCGGCTCAGGCATTGTAATTGTCCGCCTAACGATTCCCGCCAATCGGCATTCGTCACCTGTCAATCTGTCACTTGACATTAACTAGACATCTGTCAAAGCTTATCGTTAGTGCAGGGTTGGAACCTGCTGGGTTTGATTTGATGGTGAATTTAAATCCATCATAGCTGATTTATACATAAAAAATGCGTGAATTAACGTGAAATTCTTATATTACAAAATTATTTTCACAGAGCACTGCCGTTGGTATCGAATGATGGAGAGAGAAGGAAATGTTGCGATAGCACAATAATAATCTCCACATTAAAAAGTGTTGCTAGTATTTAAAGTTAAATTTACTTAAATTATATGGTCAGTTTTGGTCTGAACAGCTGATTTAAAAAAAATCGTAAAGTATTAAGTTATACAAAAGACCAGAGAAATGGAGAATAGGTTAGTAGAATGGTGGTCAACACATTTTTATAAGAAACCCAGTGTCACCAGACGCACACCCCCTGCAGCTTGATTCACATTTAAAAAAACAAAGACTTGCTAATACACCACGAAACCACACTGAAATTAAATTAAATGAATGAAGTGAAATAAATTTATTTGTCTGAAACATGGGTACAGATAAAAATGTTAAGATTTTTTTTGTTCTATCATGTTCTACCCTTCGGTGTACAAATATTTATGATAATTCATTTAATACATGTCATTATTTATCAGTTGTTATTATTTATTTATTGTCAGTCTCTTATTAATAATTTCAGAATAAACAATAGAGAAGCTGTGAAGAGGAAGATGACCATAAATCCAAAATGATCCAAAATAAGACATGGCATGGCTAAAAGACATCGTATCCGAGCCAGTAAAAATATTAAAAAATAAAACAAATTGACAGATAATGTGATGTGAAGTGAAAAGTGATACATTTCGATTTTCGAAACAAGTGTTATTTCGAGTGATCATGTGTAATATCGGTGGAATATTAACCGTTGTGTTCGTAAACGTGCACGAGTGTAGGCAAATGAAACAAAATAGAGAAAACATTGCTTTGTTTCTGTTCTCCCAAAAAAATCCATGGAAAGCTTGAATAAAGGTCCACCACTTTATTGAAGCTCTAGGAGAGGGTCCGGCTTGTTGCTGTTGACCCTCATTCTCGACAAAAGTATAATAAATGGAATATTAAACTATTAGATAAAAACTACGTAAGACATGGCGGTATGGTCCTAGAGACTTTAGCATGTCCTAACGGGCGAACTTAAAAAAAATCATTGATTTTGCACTCTGTGGTTTTGAGCATAGGTACTTGTACAATTACTAGTATTATTTATTGAATAATTTAGTTTATATGAATTTCTTACACACGCACTTTATGTTTTTATTGTATATTTTATTATTATATGTGAACGTTGCCGCCCATTCAGAGTTGTTAATCATTCATGCGTTTTTCTTAAATGGAATAACTGGGACAAACAAGCTTTTATAAATTATTCATGATTGGTTAAATTATATCCGCAATTCTGTAAACATAGGAGAACTTATTTATAACATAACATATACTACATTTAGAGAAGTTAGGCTCAAGGCCACCAAGGGTCGTCAGTGGTGTGATAACCAACAAGCGAATTTGAGTAAACTAAAATTTAAAAGCACCCGACACAAAAAACAACCTTTAAAAAAAAACGGCTGATCCGATTTTGATAAAACATGTCTTAGAACCACTGCTAGCTTGCTTAAACCTGCTTTCAGATAAAAAAAACCGCATCCAAATCGATTTACCTGTTTAAGAGCTACGGTGCCACAGACAGACAAACATACTGGTCAAACTTATAATACTCCTTTTAGCGTCGGGGGTTAAAACAAGTAGCACCGTCACTTGATGATACGAAAGGATTCCAAGAATGTATCAAAGATTTTCTAAAATTTGCTCGTCATTATCATCTCACACCTTGGAGCCAGCCTTTGGGGCCACCAGGCGCCAGGAAGGTCTCCCGAAGACATTAAACAAAATGCGTCAAAACGCGGCGTCATGCTGTAGAAGTACTTTTATAAAGCTTTTATGATTTTTGAATCGTTGTCATTACGTCTTTGTTCGGTTGAATGTGAAGGAAATTCATACAACTTACGATTAAATTTAATGTTGTATGGATTTTATATATCGTAAACATTAAACAATATCAATAATTAGTGACATTAATTTTTAATGTTGGTAGGAGTTTACAAGTACCTATGTCGAAATTCTGCAAGACACATCTGCGGACCCGTGGAAAAGGCGACTCAAACTAATTGTCTTATTTCAGTGTTCTTACTAAATGCAATGAGTTTGTAACTATCCTTGCATATCATTATCATCAATCTACCGTCATTTCTCTTCCTTGAAGCACTAGAGTCAATCGAGAGGCGAGCAACGACGCGCTATTCGAGTCAAGACTCGTCTTGAACATCGACGCAATGTAGCCAGTCTATCACTCTTTTATCGGATACATTTCAGCGAGTGTGCGTCGGAATTGCACCAACTAATTCCCCCGTCCCCATTTCATCATCGGACTACGCGCAACGCGCAAATGGTAGAGATTCCTCCTGGGCGCACTAAGCGCTTTGCTTCCACTTTCATTATGCGCACCGCTAACGAGTGGAACTCTCTGCCGGGGTTAGCGTTGTCCGATAGTTACAATCTAGGCATTTTCAAGTCACGAGTGAACAGGTACTATCTTGGCAAACGTGCTACATGATACAACGCAAGCCGTTAAAGAATTAAAAAAAATCTCTTCTTAGTCATCATATGAATTTACATAAAATCGACTTTTTGGCGGGAAGTGAAAAGTGATACAGTTCGTTTTTTTCCAAAGAAGTGTAATTTCGAGTGATCATGTGTAATATCGGTGGAATATTAACCATTATGTGTTCGTAAACGTGCACGAGTGTAGGCAAATGAAACAAAATAAAGAAAACATTGCTATTTACGTTCACCCAAAAAGTCCATGGAAAGCTTGAATAAAGTTCCACCACTTTATTGACGCACTAGGAGAGGGTCCGGTTTGTTGCTGTTGACCCTCATTTTCAACAAAAGTATAATAAATGGAATATTAAACTATCAAATAAAAATTCGTAAGACATGGCGGTATGGTCCTAGAGACTTTAGCCTGCCCTAACGGGCAAATATAAAAAAAAGATTGCGCGTGTAAACTGACTAAAGCTGACGTAAGACACAATCATGACAATCAATCACACAATCACAACCTATTTCATAATCCTAGTGACATCTTGTATCACATGTTCTGGTGACATTTGTAGTGCCTCTAAACGTGCCGATGGTGCCATGAGAATGTCACCAATCACCATGGGCCACAACAAATCAATCCATGATATTTCGTAACTGGCTATATACATAAGTTAGAATTTAGAAAAGGAATCTCCAGATGATGAATCATTTTTGATGTGGTTACATAATCGAAGCCCCTCTGACAATACAACAATAGCAGTAAGGACAGACGAGTTTAAAAGCACATATTGTGTGTAGACGCAATTTTATTGTGTCAAGCCCTTATTCCTTATTGGTTCATCTAAATTCTGAATTGCGATTTCTATGGAGCATTGGAGACACGTCAACGCTCTATTACTATACTCTATTATTATGTACTTAGCAACATTTTGCAATATGCAGCGGGAAGTATTAATAGTAGCCATCTTCGTCTACAAAGCCAAGGCAGTATTTTTTTAACTTATTTATGAGACGAGCGAGTCGTTCGCCTGATGGTACCGCCACGCCTGCCCATAACAAGTGCAGTACCACCCAGAACTTTTAATACCTTTAAAAGCGCTGCGTAGCACTGCATTGCGCTCATCACCCCGAGACATCAGATATTAAGTCTCATATTCCCAGTAATTTCGCTGGCTACAATGCCCTTCAAACCGGAACACAGCAATGCCATCTTATTGCCATCTTTCACTTTTAAGTCACATCATCGCTTCACATCAGGCGAGATAGTGGCCAAACATGGATCCATTAAGTGTAATAAAAAATAAAAAATGCTTGTGCTCTGCTTGGCGGCAGAATAACTGGCAAAGCTGTGTACCTACCCAGACGGCCTCCCGCATACGAGAGTCCTACAACGAGTAAGATTCTCCATTTCTTATTTAATTACTTCGATGCATTTTGTGGCGTATATAATGAAGTCAGTTCAATCGTTTGCATTTAAAGCACGACCCAACACAGTAGAATCAACATCAACAAGTAGAGTACTCTTGTTACATCACACAGGGTGACCACCTAATAGCACCCACTCCGGTCACGCTTCGTCGCCCGATGCCGTCGACCTGGCTGGGCTCGACTGCCCTTCAACTTGACAACCGGGGGCAATGCCATGGCACTACGGCAACTACGGCGACTACGGTGGAGCCTAATAAGGGCACGTACGGCGAATTAGAGAGTCGGAACACGTGGAAGTAAAAGTTGACAGGTGATGAGTAGTGATTCTCTTTTTAGGGTTCCGTACCCAAATGGTAAAACGGGACCCTATTACTAAGACTCCGCTGACTGTCTGTCTGTCCGTCTAGACAGACATAGACAGTTGAAATTTTCACAGATGATGTATCTCTGTTGCCGCTATAACAACAAATACATAAAAAAAAAACAATAAAAAAATATTTAATTGGGGCTCCCATACAACAGACATGGTTTTTTTGCCATTTTTTTTTATTTGACTATTAGGCCAACAAGCAGACAGCCCGCCTGGATGGTAAGCGGTTACCGCCGCCTATGGACACCTGCAACACTCGGGGCATTACTGTTGTGATGGTAGTGTTTAATAGATAATGGTACGGAATCACCTTCGTGCGCGAGTTAGACTCGCACTTTTCCATTAATAGGCTCTGGCAGTATTAGGAGATTGTGGGATACAAAAAATAATGCACATTTTGATCGATCTGGAGACAACGCTAGTTTGTGAATTGAATCAGTGCTGGATCTCACTTTCTCTAAATTAATTGATTTCTTTGTCGCAAAAGTACAAAACTAATCTAATAGCTTTTTATGTATATCTCATATATATATTATATATGAGATATACATATAAATATACATTATACATATATTTATAATTTAATCTGCAGTTGTTTCGCAGAAACCACCGTCCTTCCAAATTATGTCCTTTCTGTTCAAAGGTGGTCTGGAAGAGATCGCTGTGAGCGATAAGACCGCCTATTGTTATGCTGATTACTGTGAAATGTACTAGTTTTTCATGTACCTATTTTTAAGGTTTTTAACAATAAAGCGTTTTCTATCTATCTATAATGCCTAGATTTATCATCCCAGTCGCCCTCGACAGTTTGATAATACCGTAGATTATGTAATTTAATAAATATTTCCATTCAAAACCATTCAGTTCTTCACTACAAAATGTTTTCTCAACTGCACACTTGCACCAACTTGACTCTGATCCCGTTCAATGCCACAAGCATTTCCTGCTGCAGTCCGATCTGCCGACCATTGACCGTTTAAATCAATTAGTTGGGCAAACAATCCGGCCTCAAACTCTTGTCTACCTCTCTTTGCCATTCGTCATCGATATTCAATTGAAACAAAGGCACCCAAACAATTTGCAACTCAGAGCTGGTACGCATAAGGTTCATGTTGAAGGTATGTTCTATTATTGTCTGTGAAGGTGAATGCAAACATACTTATGCATTGTTTTGAAGGCGTGAGAAACGGCCCCTAACGGGCCAGGGAAGACGTGGCGAATTGACCCCAAACCGGTTGTTGACCGGCTAACAACGAGGGTTATGGATGGTCGATGTTTGCCATAACAACTTGCGGATTTTACTTGCATGTGGTTAGTTTGGATTGATTTGTGGTATCGATCCTGGTAGGAACTATAACTTTGACGATAGGAAGACACTTATGAAAGAAAGAAGGTTAAATTTGTTTCAATATCAATGTTTAGGTTCATAACGTCCAAATCCCAAAAAGGTCCAAATGCCGGAATGTCCATATCCCAAGATGTCCATATCCCAGAATGTACATATCCCAGAATGTCCGTATCCCAAAACGTCCAAATCCCAGAATGTCCATGTCTCAGAATGTCCATATAAATCAATGAAATGTATATGGGGCCACCTTGTAGCTATACTGAACGTAACGCAAAAGAATTTTCCAAAACAGTTTATAAATGACGGATATTGAGGTAGGTAACATATAAAAAACCAATCGAATTGAGAACCTCCTCCTTTTTGAAGTTGGTTAAAATGATTACAAAATGCTAATTATTTCTATGTATTTATTTTATGTAGGAAAGTCGCTAAATCTCTTTCAATGTCAAAACCTAGTATGGTATGGTATGAGCTGGTATGACTGACACGATTCCAACGGATGTTCCCAATCATATCAGTATTTTGTAGGCGTTTACATTTAAAATCAGCGTCGCCCTAGATACCTAAACATCTCATAAATCCCATCCACTGATCTATTCTTTCCGGTGCTTATGTAAATATGATTACAATACAAACGCAATAGCATTTGGTCAAGTAAACGGTTTTTCCAAATATGGCAAAATGGGGATCGTGTTTGCCATCGGATATGGTAATATAATCGCTAGATGGCGTCTACTCGTTTGTATTCGATGTATAAGCAGTATGGGCGTAGGTGGCCTTGATAAGTTTCTACAGGAAACCTGTCAATTGTAACTAGTACCTACCTTAGTACTGGTCTGGTCCAGCTAAATAATGTTGACAGTAATGGCCATCATTTGGTATCGATAACAGAGCGAGTGTGGCTCAGTGGGAGTACGTCCGACTTTTGACCCGACGCACCAGAGTTTGATTCCCACTAGCCTCGCACCACTGACTTTCTTAAGTTATGCGCGGATTTAACAATCGCCCTAAAAACGGTGAAGGAAAACATCGTTAGGAAACCGGCATGTCCAAGAATTAATCACTAAAATTCAAGAACATGTGACATCCACCAACCCGCCCTGGGCCAGTGTGGCGGATTATGGCCTGCACGCTCTCTATGAGAGAAGACCCGTAGTTGGAACATGAAGGGCGGATGATGATGATGAATAGTTTAGCTGTTTCTTAATATATCTTTAGGTCCTAAGAATGACCATTCAGGATGACAGGCTCTTTTTGTCTGGCCATTGTGGTGGAAAGATTCTTTACTAAGAGCATTGGAAGTACTTTTTGTCTGAGATATGACAACTAGTGTTATTGAAGCTTAAGGAGCGTTTGGTAAGACTCTTTCAGTGTACCTCCTTTCTACACTAAAATTATAAAAAGTTTGTATAAGTTTTTTAAAGGTAATATCTGAAACTATTGAACCGATTCTAAAAATGTTTTCACTTTTCCCGATGGCTAGTAATATTGTCTGACAGCCTCTGTGGTGTAGAAGTGGGCAGGTTGGCTCAAATCTCATACACCAGAGGCTGCGGGTTCGATTCCCGCGACGAGACAAATGTTTATACACATAAAAAAACAACGCAAGCATTCCTTGTTCCCTAGATACAGGGAATGTTTGTGATGGTTGGGCGTGTAAAAAAATATATATTTAAATTTTATCCTGAAGCAGTGCTAGACTGCTCATACTGTACAGTAGGTGTATAATCGTTTGGATGTGGCATGGATGACCGGGAGTGGTCGACAATTAAGTATTAATAGCAATATTGCCATTTATGGCGCCCGATCTGTGTTGTCACACGTGACCTAAGCGAATGTGGTTTGGCGACACAGATTGTGTTCAAATTGATTGATTATGCAAATAAGGCTTGTTTTGAAGTGTTGAAATGTTTGCTTTTTGATGTCGTGATCGAATAAAGACGCCTGCAAATGTAGATCTTTAGATTTACTCGTGGTAGGTCTCTTGTATGGCGAAGGCTATCTGGGTAGGTACCACAGCTTTGTCATTATTCTGCCGCCAAGCAGTAGTGCGTAGGGATTACAACCCCGCAGCTCATTCAATCCCGAAGGCCTGATATGCGGGATTACTCAAACCCGCGCGGGATTACGCGGGATCCCGTATCTTTGAAATTATGCTATAAAATCAAATTAAAACTACAGATTTTTGTGTAAAAATCAACTTTTATTAAACATATCTTACATGAAGCAACATAATTATTTATTTTCTATTAATTAAGTATAAGTAATTAGTAATCTTAGATTCATCTTTAAATGTTTGGCATAGTTTAATAATGTTGTTTAATTTTACCCTCCTAACAGCTTTAATATTTTTGTTCATTTCTGTGGCGAACGGCAACGTCGCTCGTGCTATTAGCGATTTACGCGAAAGTTTTAGCGCCAAATTTTTAATTTGCGGGATCCGCGGATCCGCGCTTTGAAAGTACGGGATCCAGCTGATTAATAAAAGCAGCGGGATCCCGCGCGAATGCGTGATCCCGTTTTGCGGGTTACAATCCCCAGTAGTGCGCAAACATTACTGTGTTCCGGTTTGAAAGACATTGTAGCCAGCAAATTTACTGGGCATATGAGGCTTAATATCTGATTTCACGAGGTGATGAGCGCATTGTATTTTTTGATATTTTAACCAAATTCATAAAGCAATAACCGTCGATGTTTGACCCATGTTTGAAACTGCCTAATCTGAGCCGTGCGCGTTTATTTTTATTATCGAAAAGTCGTTCCATCTCGCGATGCCGATTAGTAGTTTACAAAGAGACTTATAACTTGGACTCTGCCTATCAACTGAAAGTTATAATTATGTCCATCTCATAAAATTATCACCTTTAACATGCATCTATAAAGTGTCTATAAAACGAAGTTAGTCACAAACATTCGCGGCAGTCATAAACTCGTACGTAACCCAGACATAAACCCCGGTCTGTAAGGCCGCCCATTCACGGGCCGGCGGCACAAAGCCCGCCATTCATGCCCATTCATCCAGCCTACGCGACGCTCTCTGACCTGCCACATGCCGTCTAAAAATACCGCTAAAGAGACATTCCAGTGAGACATACGGGTACACAGACAGGTACCTGTTTTGTATAACTATGTGTTTACATACTATATACTGCTAATATTATCTTGCATGGGCACGGCTTTGAATTTCATTGAGCGTTGTAAAAGGTAGAATGTAAAATGGAATTGACATGTGTTTTGGTTACCTGCCTACGGGATTTGATCGGCGCGCGGCGCTGGCAAAAAGCTGCGCCGCGCGGTTTCACCCGCGTTGAATTCGGTTTTTAGATGCTCGGGAACTGTTCGTTTTCCGGAATAAAAATAATAATAATAATAATAATAATTCATTTATTTTCTCTCACAATAAGTATTACAATATTGAGAATCTATGGCTAATTTATTTACTAATACCTATTCTTGTGAGAGACTGGTGCCTGTGGTAGGTTCATAAGAACCTGTATTACAGGTCACCAGTGCCCTCCCGTCGTTCGGTATAGTGGCTTTATACAATACATAGTTTGTAACGAGAAAATATATAAAAAAAAACAAAAAAGGAAAGTTAAAGTTAAAGTGCAGAGCAGACTAATAATAATCTAATAAAAAGTAGCCTATGTGTTAATTTCTTTTTATTTTTGTATAAATCTACGTTTGACCACCATCTCGTTAAGAGACGACTTGAGCGAAGATGGAGCACGTAGGTTTATAAGATACCTATTCACTCTAGCCTTGAAGAATCGTTAATCCAGCGTATAAGCTATCTCCATTTCCAATTTCATCTAAAGCCGTTTAGCCGTTGCGGCGTAAAGAAGTTACAAAGACACTTACACACTTACACACAAACACTAACACACTTACATGTAAACTTTTGCATTTATAATATTAGTGTGATAGTGTGAAGTGTGATGTGATATAATGTGATAAAAAGCTGAAAATAAGTTGGAATCTTGTCCCATATTGTATTCAGGCGCAAAGTAATAAAAGCGGATGTCTGCGAAAGATAGTGGAGAGAAATGGGGACCTTCACCCAGAAGTGGGACATCGGGCTAAAAAAGTTGAATACCTTCTATATCATAGTTTATAACTGATGTGGAAACCCTTATCTTTGACGTTGAATCGAGAAAACAATTTCCACTCAGTGGAGCACTCCAGGCCATGAGAAAATATCAACATTAACACGGAAGGCGAACAATACGCGCCATGCAATAGAACACGCTATTGCAATTGCTATCTCTACTATTTCGCGCGGCTCCGCTCGGCAGGTTGGCCACAATTAACGCGACTTCTTTCAGCAGAGACTCCACCCATCCATCCATTCATGATCCATGATGATGATCCATCGTCGACCGTCTGTCTGTCTGTCCGTCCGTCTCTCAGGAGGCTGTATCTCATGAACCGTGATAGTTAGACATATGAAATTTTCACAGATGATGTAGTTCTGTTGCCGCTATAACAACAAATAGAATAAAATAAATATTTAAGGGGGCTCCAATACAACAAACGTGATTTTTTGCCGCTTTTGTAAATAATGGTAAGGAACCCTTCGTGCGCGAGTCCGACACGCACTTGACCGGTTTTTTTTATTACTTCAATCTACAGACACTGTTCTGTTACAGTCTTACAAGAGTATAGAGATGAATAAATATAATTATAGCTATCTTTTGCAGTCGTGTTCCAGCCGTAATTAGACGTGATTTTAGCAATTAGTTTGTGAAATGTCTAAATTGGTGCAATAGGTGAGGTCAATTGAGAGAAATTAAAACGATATAGGTATTATAGGAATAAGGTATAATTACTTCTATAATGGAACCGCCCATAACAGAATCAAAAAGTTCTCTTCATGACCAGTATGGTGGAGAAATAAAAGCAACCATTGTATATACTAACATTTTATAACTTTTATGTAAATATCACCTAATAAAAATCTCTTATATAATAGTCGGTGTTGCCTTTGTTGATTTGATTCCACAAGTCTGAACAGACACGGTAAAAATTTGAACTAACCGTTCCCTCGTCAACTTTAACTTCTTGGAATTCCAACCATCAAGTGACAATTGAGGTCATAACTCATTATTCAACCCGACACCCGACCAACAACGCCTCGCCGCTCGGCGTCCACTCGTTGTCCACGGGTGGTCATCGCGCGGTCCACTCGGGATGCACGTGTTGTCAACCCGCGTTCACCACCCGGCAAGCGTATGGGCGGCGGGTTTGGCACCGAGTGGTTCACTCGCGAGTTCCGGTGATGTTACGGAATTGATAAGCGGAAGTTTAAAAAAATCCCCTGCTGTCACCACCGCGCGGCAAGCGTACGGGCGGCGGGTTGTCACCGAGTGCTTCACACGTGAGATCCGGTGACGTTGCGGAGTTGATAACTGGAATTTCATTTAAAGAATTCCCAACCCACTTGAGGCGAGGCGGAGCTGGTCGGGTGCCGGGTTGACAAATTAAATGCGTTATTTATTCTGTGCTATAGGGTTACCTACCACATGCTTCGACGCCGATGCCTGGACAGTGGACACTTAAACAGTGATCATTTAATTTTTTTCTATAGAATGTTTATTTTCTTTTGCGGTTTCGCTAATTGAGTCCACCTTCTAAGCAGACTGTTGCGTCTACACTTGCTACCTCATCGGCAATCGCTTGTGTTATGTACGTGTATTATTCTTTACCACCCACATCCAGTCTTTCCTACATGGCAAGTGGCATGTCGAAACCTAGCTGATTGAGATGTATTTAGACTCATACGCTAATTTAAGCTTATTACGATGCATGGGCCCAATTATCTTGCAATACTCGCTAACTGGTGAGATGTGGCTTGCGCAAGCGCAGCTGGTACTAATTGTCTAACAAAGCATTTATAGTCTCTTGATGAGATGTGAGAAGTAGGCGACTTCAAAAGTATTTCATAAAAAATAGTAATCCACATTCTGTTTCTTATCAGTTTTGATATATAAAATACGCCTGCAATAGAAAAATCGATAAATGTTGATAGAACTAAATAGTATAAAATAAAGTCGCTAATCTCGTCCTCATTTCTGTTTCTCCGCTTACTGCTTCTAAACAACGCAACGGATTTAGATACGGTTTTCACTCTCATTTAGAGATTGTTTAAGGAAAATTAATATGTACAATACATTCTAATTAAGTTTTGGTATATTGAAGAAAATTATTGTTTTGTAATTAAGTCGTCAAATGACACCATATTTGTAACTTTTACCCGAGCCGAGCCGGGGCGGGTCGCTCGAACATAAGGTATTAGTAGATATGATCAGTACTACATATTATATTATCGGAGCAAATACACTTAAAACTGTCTGATCTCAAGGTGCATTAGATATTTTTAGTGTAAAATTCCCAATGCAATTTGGCAATTGACAGCCTCTGTGGTGTGGTGGTCGGTCAGGATGGCTCAAATCTCATATTCCGCTGAGGTTGCTCAGTGGATTTCGATGGATTCGATTCAGGGTTCGATTCCCGCGACGGGACAAATGTTTGTGCACAGAAAAAAAAGCGCAAGCATTTGTTTCGTGCCTGGGCGTAGTGGGACCATGGTCCTCATAGTTCCTGGTTCCCTAGATACAGGGAATCCTAGTTACGGGTCAGGGTCTATGATTGTGATCGGGCGTTATTATTGTTAAATAAAAATTATTATTAAAAAAAATGCACATAGTAGTAGTACGAGTATTTTATAAAGCTTCTAAAGGTTAGTATTCTAAAAGTATTTTGGACCAACTATATGAACGAAACGAATGTCAAATTAGACCATTAACTTTCAATGCGATCAAATAAACAGGCATGCATTAAACAATATTAAGCCTTACTTTATTGTTATTAATTTAGGGCGGTTTCAGACCAGCGATTTATACGCGCGTACAAGCTCGCTTATGGAAGCGCATGTAAACGCGCGACACGTAAGAGCGTTGACGCGCTTTTTAGCCCGTATCGTATAAGTATATAATTTTTGAATCGTTTAGAATCACTTCGCAATTCTTGGTAAAGTGTATTAAACTGACCGGTTGTCAGTCTTGATGCAACCATCAGTGACACCCACTCTTTTTCGTTTTCACAGTCGACGGCGAATAAGTAACGTAAATAGAAAAGTTTCTTCGTCAGAATCCATGTTGATACTGACTCACCACTATACCTATATATGCCTTACATTTCGCGCAAATCAAAAAATAAAAAAGATCAAGGGCAAAAGACCAAGAGGCGGGAGCCCGAAACGTTGGTCCGACCAGGTGTCGCAGCAGCTGGAAATGCCAGTCAACAAGGCACTTTACGAAGCCGAAGACTTTACGAAAGAAGAAATAGGTGGAGAGATACGTACCCTGCATGGAAGGAGTCAAGATCCTCAACAATGAGGGAACGACTGAGGAGGAGGACATTTCGCGCTTCAAATATACCGTTTTCAAGCGCGAAATGTAGCGCGCGTATGCCGAAACGACCATATACGCGCAGAAAAAGACTAGTCTGAAACCACTCTTACAGTTGTAAAATAGGCTTCCTTATCCAGTCAATTAGATCAATATGAAGTAACGCTGTCTCGTCGGCGAGAGGTCGCGGTCCCGTATAAATTGCTATTTCGATTGCCTACTCTCTGAAGTACCCGTCTAGAACCGACCACCAAGTAAGTCTTGATTCTCTAGAAACTCTCTAGGACAGCGGTTCCCAATTTTTTTTCAGCTATGGAACCCTAAATTATCTAACTAATTTTGGCGGAACCCCTTCTCATATTTTAACCGACTTTAAAAGGAAGAGGTTCTCAATACGACTGTTTTTTTTTGTATGTTTGTTACGCGATTACTCCACCAATCATGAATTGATTTTGATGATTCTTTTTTGTTTGGTAGGTTCAGAGGTGGTCCCATATAATTTTATCGAAATTGATTCAGCACTTTTGTGCGGGTCAGTATATCGATAAAAATGCCGGCCAACGTCGGCAATTCTCGGATCCCCAGTGATCCGTTCACGGAACCCTAGGGTTCCGCGGAACACCTTTTAGGAACCGCTGCTCTAGGAATTCTAGTCTACTAGTAACTTAATAAATCTAATGGAATCAGGCGTGACGTTGCGAAAATTCGTCTCAAGTCTGAAACGCAATAAAAATATGTAGTGTAATTCCGCTGAATAAAAAAAAAAAATTACTATACACGCAATGCAGGTAAACTCGTAGGAATCGATCGAAAACTGACGAATTCTTCCAAACTCACACATATCATGGGACCGACTGTATACAACAAATTGCCAGATAGTGTCGTCGCCGCCACAAGTTTGCCCTGCTTTAAGTCCCGTCTGAAACGCTGGCTTGTCCACCAGACGTTCTACAGTTACGAAGACTTCTTAATGTATAAGAGTTAATGCATACTATAATTGTATTTATTTTTATTTTACAATTTATACATGTGACATCTTATTATTTACTTTTTAATTAATGTGTATTATAATTAATAATCTAAATGTTGACATGTAAATTGGCCTTATGAAATAAAATTATGATTATGATTATGATAAACTAGAAACTTTATCCATGACTTATAGTTTGCAATGTTTGATTAAGTAGGTACCTATTTCTAGTTTTTAATCCAGTGGCGTAATCTTCTCTCGTGTGGGTGTGTGGCCAACCCTGGTGTCGGTGTTTTTACTTTAGATCTCCCGAAGGCCTCCGACATAGCTTAACGACTGTTGTCAACTGTTGACAACACTGTTGTCAACTGTTGACAACACTGTTGACAACAACCGGGACCGACGGCTTAAAGTGCCCTCCGAAGCACGGTAGCGCTCAGATGTAAATACCATACAAACGGTCACCCATCCAAGTTGTGACCGCTGCGAACGTTGCTTAACCTTAGCAGATCTGTTACTAACGGCTAGGCGAGCAAATACATACTACGTGGCGTATTATTATTACTGTTATTGCACATTGCAATTGTCTGTTATGCCTTGCTAATTATATTATCAATAATTCAGTAGATTCCTCCTAGTCTACACTACGACTGTTTATATTTATTTATTTATTGAGGCAATCAACAGCTTTACAGAAAAAGCATAAGAAATACATGTAGATATTGTACAAATAAGGCAAATTATAGATTTTGGAGTGGTAGGCTCTGGCCGTGGTTGTAATACCACCCACCGAACAAAGCCATGCCGTCAAGCGACCTAG
This sequence comes from Petrophora chlorosata, assembly GCA_951640565.1. Classification (NCBI taxonomy): domain Eukaryota; kingdom Metazoa; phylum Arthropoda; class Insecta; order Lepidoptera; family Geometridae; genus Petrophora; species Petrophora chlorosata. Next base: position 2,836,210 of record OX621194.1, on the reverse strand, counting down.
TCGTGTTTCGGGATGATGTTCGGTGAACCATCGGGGAGACGGGTCTGAGCAGTCGCTCAAATGCCGCCTATCTCTAGATCTATGTGCACCATTTTAGGCCACATCATCGCTTCACCAGTAGCCAAACAGATCTATTAAGTGTAAAAAAAAAAAGATTACCATAAATGTATGTTAATTATCATTCTCATAGTTTCTATTTTTATTTTGTCATTAGTTAAAAGTTAATGATATTTATTTATCTAGACGTTTATTTAATTTAATAATAATTATATGTAGTTTTGAGTATAAGTTTTTTATATTGGTATTGATGTATTTTTTATGTATATTATCAGTATGTAAATCTTAAATATTTTTTTTGTGTAGGTATGTTATTTTTATATGACCTCTTATTTTCACCAAATATACTTTTAGATATTGTTTGCACTAATTTATAAAACACCACAGTACACCGAGGTTACCTGGAAGATAATGCTTTCTAGGTCTAAGTTCGCCTGTACAATAGGGGATCGGACAACTTTTCAGAAAGTGTTTTAAATTAACTACAATGAATATATATAGCCATGAAAAATACTATTTTAATTAAATAACGCTCTTAAAGTACATAGAACTATGTTGAAATATTATGTTTCAAATATTGCCGCGCAAAAGGTCACCTCAAAACTTGTGATGTCATATGTATGTAGAAAACGACAAAGTCTTCGAAATAAAACTTGCAAAGAGATTCTAATACGTTTTGTGAAGTTTGGGGACTATATTGTAGTAATGGAACGAAAACATTAGCAAAACTACATTTTATGAAAAGCAAAAACGTAAAATAAACACAAGCTTGACTCACGGCATTTGCCTACAAATGACGTCATGCGCTGTGATTGTTGTTTCGTTTGAGATGAAGAACAGATTAAAAACGTCAGAATTATTTGTTGATTTAAAAATATAAATCATTATTATTTCACAAAAATATTGATTGAATGATCTTTCTGGTTCGACGAACATTCGTTCTAACTACATTTTAGATTTTTTCTCGATTACTGTCCGATCCCCTATTTGTAGGTACATATCTATCTAGTGACAAGTGCCTTTTATGCTGGAAACTACGTACCTACCTAGAATAATTATTTACCTACCTACATTTGTTTTCACTAGGTCCAATATCAAATGAAACTAATTAAGTTTATTCAGTTTTTTATTGTATTGACAGTCAGTTAGGTTTAAATTTCAACTTCAGATTAGCGTCATCAAGAACCGTTATATTCAAATTGTGCATTCGGCAGAAGCAGTTCGTGCAGTAACCTGGGCTTCCGTCGCATTGGCGACACTCGTATGTTGTCGTAGTTCTCTTCTTCTTCAGTTTGCAGCCCTGGCACTCCTTCCTCACCACCTCTTTCCTTAGCGTCACACGTCCACGCTCGTTCCTCTCTCTTAATCGTAATTTATCGATCTTAGTCAACATATGCTGTGAGCTTGTTATACGAGTCAAACTTGGCCCGTCCGGCAATAACTTCTCCAGAACCTCAAGCCGAAAATCGTAGAATCGAGTCTTCGTTACCCTTCTCTTAAATTTCGCACACAGATGGAAAGCGTTTTGCATGGCCAACTGAAGCACGTGAATGAACACCTTCTTGTGCAATCTCAAGTTGTTTAATCGACACGGATAGTACGCCAGCAGATCCTCTTGACCATCGACCATCATCACCCTATGGTACATAATCATAGGCTTCGGCTTGATGACTACACTTCTCTTAGTGGGTGTATGTATCAATTCCTCGTCGTGTAGAGTTGACATGAAAATCGTTTTCTTCATTTTACAGAGATGTACACCATTGCGGTAAAACGATAAGTTCTGAATTTCATTTTTGCTGATTTCTGAAGGCACATATTTTTTTTTAATAGGGCCCGTACAGTGAGTGTATCTTTTCAGCAGTTTTGATGCCAGTTTGATAGAATTGTATTGCTCGCTCATGTAAACTGAATGTCCGTTATCCAACTTTTCATCGAGAAGATCAAGAACCACTCGCTCGTAATCTACTACCCCGTAAGTAGCTTCTAATTGTAAAGCTATGCCATCCTCAGCGAGGACGTGCAAGCTGGTCACAAACTTGTATTTTTCTACATTTAAGGAGCCGTTTAAGTGAAGTCGGCCTCTCTGAAAAGCCATCGATTCCCTCACGGTCAGATTCATACCGGGATAATATATTATTTTCATCTTGTTATTAAACTGATCTATAATCGGCTTTATGTCTTCTTGGGTCGTAGAGTCCGAAAAACTGAGGCACTTCAGGATCTGCAAGAAACGGTTCCGTTCCATAAACTTGGAGAAACATTTGATGTTGAACAGATAGTGTGTATTCCAGTAGTCGCTTAAGCGACTCAATTGTACGGTTCCTGTGTGAATAATCAGTCCAATAAATGTGAGCAGTTCCTCGCGAGTCACATCTTGCCAGCCGTCCTTAAAGTCTTTCCTGCCGGCAATGTTTGTCCCGCTCGCGGCCAAGTCTAGAAACTCGTCGTCGATAATCAGGCGAAATATATCGTAAGGATCACCTTGTTCTTGTATAGGCTCTAGAACAGTCTTTCGTTTGATGAACGGCATGTATACCATGGATTCGGAATCATGGTTCCAAGATTCGGCATCCGCTTCTAAGTCGTCCTCTTGTTCGTTCTCCGATTCCTCTGAGATTGAATTTTCTAAATCAAAGTCGCAATCTTGTTCATCCTCGCTTGGATCTCTTATTAGTAACTCACTTGTCGATTCCGCTGCAATGCGCGGTTCTAACGGAACTTGCTGCACAGCCTGATCAACAGTCAATGGCTCTAAACTTAGCTCTATTTTTACCTGGCTTTTTGTATTCGGCGTATCCATCTGCGTTTCTTTGAAATAAATAACGCTAGGTTCTTCAAGGTCATAATTGCTATGGTTTTCTTGTTTTACCTCCGCAGATAATAAATCTACGGCCACTGCGTCTTCAACTCCAGCAGTATCCGTGCGCTTTCTTTTGGCACTGCTAGCCATAATCAGTAACACTGTATATTTTGAGAAAACGTGAGATTGTTTTATTTCTAATAAAATCCACGCGCTCACTGCGCGGCGCCGAGCGCAAAACTGGCCTTGAAAACCAAATGGCGCCGCGAGCCGCCGCCGCGCCGCCGTGTAACACACGGCACCGGACGCGAGCACACAGCTCAACGCGTACGCGTGACGCCTTGCTGGCTGTCTCTTTCTCGCATAAGGCACGCGTACATTTATCTGTCTCTGTCTACGCAAACAGACGCAAGGCTCCGTGACAATAATAAACGGTTGCTTGCTAAATACTTGCTTTGCTACGTTATTGTGGCGATTGCATAATAATAATCTATTATTATTCGATTGGGGCATTAGTTGAGGACTTGGGGTAGGTATTATTAACTAGGTAAATTGTGCTAATTAATATAGGTAGGTATTGTGTACGTTTAAAATGCATCAGTCAAAAATGTTGAGATTCTAATTTAGGCGCGACGGAAAAGTATATCAAATCCCCGCAGCTCTTTTCTTGTTTTTAAACTATTATTTTATATCCAAAATAAACTCGTTTATTAGCCCACAAGCCCACAACGTTAATAGCCTGTCAATATAATGTCTCTATCTGAAATCTGAATGCAACCTGTTTTGAATTGACCAGTGGGCAGGCGCTTAGGGTCGAAATTCACTGATGATCGCAACGCAATGTAATCAATAATATAATCTAAACTAAACTGTAAAATAATAATAAAAACGTACTTTAACCAGTGTAACAGCCCTCGTGGCGTAGCAGTTGTCCAGAAGGTAACGGGTGTTCAGGCGACTGGGACTGCTTCGAAACTGGGACTGCAGTCCCAGTTGCCTGATTCATTTATTTTATTAGTTTTCTTCATGCGACTGGAACTGTTTTTTTTACACCTGATAGGCAAACATTTGACCGCTTCCGCTGTCTCTTGATGGAAAGTGACGACGCGGTCGACGATGGATCATGCTTGCCTAGAAGATACCGATTCACTCTGGACTTGAAGACACCTAGATTATAAGTATCGGGAAATAGAGACGCTGGTGAGGTGTTCCATTCCTTAGCTGTTCGCATTATGAACATCAAAAAAGTCTTTAAATCAGTTAAGTGAGTAATTTGTTAATACACAATAATTAGACCGATCATATTTTAACGTTTTTTACGTATTAAAAATGGCGCTGGTTCTTGAAACACAGCGTCAAGCTACGTCGAGGACAAGGACACTGTTTCAAGGACCAGCGCCATTTTGATAATAGGAAAAAAATATGTCAAATCAGAATATAAATATCATATGAGCAAACATAAAAAACATGCAATTTTTTTTTTATAATATCCTGTCTCTAAATGACACTTCATTAACATTACAATCTAGCCTAATAAGGCTAATAAGTAACTTGAATTTAACTTAAACTGCTAAGTAGAGTAAAACTAAGAATATGTCCATCAACACTTTTCTTATTGTCTCTATTAAGGCGAAGTCACTATGTTCTTGTGTTCTTTACGGGAAGCACTAACTTTACTACGACACACTGTCACTGCACTAAATTAACTCAAAAGGTTTCAAAAAAACATGTAATGCTATATTTACGCATTCGTTAGCTTGGTTGCCCATACTTTCTATGCATGTTGATCACTGAGCTTAGTAGATTTAGGACATACATTTCATTGATTCAAATGGCCAGGTTCGGGGGCACGTGGGCCGTCCAGCCGGCCCACGCGTGGTGTCGCCATGTGTGTATGTTGAAACGTGATCATGATCACGCTTCTGCAATTTTAAGATAGCTTGGTAGTAGGTAGGTATGTATTTTTCGCAATCAATCGCATTAATAAATAGACGTCCATGAATGACCTTCTCTGATATTCATCTGATATGCGATAGAAAGAGAGGCGCTCTGTAGGTTAATATGACTGGTAGGGATGCAGCGCTACGCGAGCTGAATTGAATTTTATTGCGTCATAGCAAGAGTCGCTATTTGTTTAAATATCTTTGCGGAATGTTGCTTCTGTTCCTTAGTATTCTGTGGTTTGATAAAGAATCTGGAAGACCATGTACAAACTGTTAGTTGTTTGTGTTAAAGTATAAATAAATAAATAATGCCCAGTAATGTCATGGGTGCAATACCCTCCCTTAGTATTCTGTGGTTATATGTATAGTATAGTATTATTTGTTATGTGTAGTATAGTATTATAGTTTAATATAATGTTGCGTGTACCTGTCTTGAATAAATGTATTTTCTCTCTTTCTTCTTTCTGATATTTTACAGCCTATGTGGTGTAGTAATTGGGCGAGTCCGTCATAATACTCGCAATCTCTGAGACATATATCTCATAGGTTACGAGTTCGACCCCCGCTACGGAACATATTTTTGTGCAGGGGAGAAAATCGCAAGTACGTTGGTGTTACAGAACCGTGGTCCTTAGATACAGGGGATGCTAACTTGTGAGCAGGACACCGCGTGGCCGGTGAAGGTATTTTTACCTGATTTTGGGAGGCCGTCTGGGTAGGTTCCACCGCTTTGCCAGTTATTCTCCCGCCAAGCAGTAGTGCGCATGCATTACTGTGTTCCGGTTCGAAGGGCATTGTAGCCAACGACATTACTGGGCATATGAGACTATCTGATGCCGGGTTGATGAGCGTAATGCAGTGCTACGCAGTGCTTTTTATGGTATTAAAAGTTCTAGAGTGGCACTGCAATTGTTATGGGCAGGCGTGGCGCTTATCATCAGGCAAACGACTTGCTCGTCTCATCAAACATCTCCATATTTTTTTTTTTAATATTTATCCACGTTATTAATCACGTGTAGACTCCATGAATGACAATAACGATAGACACCCGACTCCGTGGCGCCAGGCTGGGTGTCTAAGCTACATTGGACTGGCTAGATACACGCTTGCCAACTCCATTGATGTTATTCAAATGAGTACAGGCGTCTATTTCGATTTATGCTAATGGTTTCCTGTTACGCTTTAGCTGTTTTTAGAATTGATATAATATTTTCATTGTTTTTTTCGTTGTTTTTTTTTTGATACCCCGCCCTATTACCTGCATAGATCCTGGTTCCTAACTAGAATTCCCTGTGTCTAGGGAACAAGGAACTATGAGGACCGTGGTCCCACAACACCCAGACACGAAACAGATGCTTGCGGTTTTTTTTGCACAAACTATTGTCCCGTCGCGCGCTTTGCCAGTTATTGGTGTGCAAGCATTACTGTGTTCCGGTTTGAAGGGCATTGTAGCCAGTGACTTTACTGGGCATTATGATACTCAACAGCTAATTGTCTCAGGGTGACGAGCGCAGTGCAGCGCCCACGCCTCGTAGGATTGCAAATTTGCATTGCAAAACAAAGTTCTGGGTGGTGCTGTTATTGTTATGGGCTGGCGTATTGCTTACCGTTAGGCAAACGACCAGCTCGTCTCGTCATTCAGTTATATATATAAAAAAAACGAGAGACCTACCACAAGTATTGTTTTTGTTAAAATGTTGTCAGCATCACAAAATATTCTAAAACGCTATTTTAGGATCGTAAAGTGACAGCCAGCAGATCGCAAATGCTGTTTAATATTTTGTTAACATTTACCTGTTTTTTGTTACAGGTGAGTCATGGCTGTGATCATTTGGAATTGGATTTAGTGGGTCAATTTAAAGTCTTCTGTGCTTAAGGTAAGTAAAGTATTATTAATTATATAATCACTTAATTCAGATAATATTCCAAATTACCTACCTCAGAGTAATACATTTAGTTTTCTTTGGTAATACTCTAAGCATGTCACCAATTATGTCAAAATAAATAATATTAATTTTAAATAATTTAAATCGCATTAAATTGCAATATAAAATAAATCAAATATAAAAAAGTTAAAAACAGTTAAATCATGGTTAAATGTTAAATTTCATTATAATAAATCGTGTAAAGTTAAAATTTATTAAATAAATTACATCCATTTTAATTAAAATTCAATGCACTCAATCATAACAAATTAACACTGTTAAATTACCTATCATAATGTTCATCCATCTGTTTTGAATCGGACAGTAAAATAAATTCATATAATATCATAAATATGCGAAATTATGTAAGGATGTATATGGACGGATGTTTGTTACTCAAGGATAAACTACTAAACGGATTTTGATCGCTCATCGCGCTGTTACGCGAATGCTCAGACCCGACTCTTTGATGGTTTTTTTGTTACTGAATGACGAGACGAGCTGGTCGTTTGCCTGATGGTAAGCAATACGCCAGCCCATAACAATAACAGCACCACCCAAAATTTTGTTTTGCAAAACACTGCGCGGCGCTGCACTGCGCTCGTCGCCCTGGGACAATTAGCTGTTGAGTCTCATAATGTCCAGTAATTTTGCTGGCTACAATGCCCTTCAAATGGTTTACCGAACATCTCGAACGACGAATTGGTCGCTTAGTTTTGTTCAGTGGGTGGTATTTCAACTACGGTTCTTTTTTTATTAGAATGACGAAGCGAGGTGGTCGTTTGCCTGATGGTAGAAATTCGCCTACCCATAACATTGGCACTGCACTGCGCTCGTCACCCTCAGACAAATAGCTCTTAAGTCTCATAATAACCAGTAATTTGGCTAGCTATAATGCCCTTCAAACCGACACATATTTTTTTTTATTATATGATAGTCTATCATTTGACCCCAGTATCACCTGAAGGAAAGTGATGACGCGGTCGATGGATCAGGCTTGCCTAGAAGATAGTGATTCACTCTGGACTTGAAGACACCTGTTTGCTTGTGCACTATTGCTTGGCGGCAGAATAACTGGCAAAGCGGTGGTACACAGCCGGACTTCTACGAAAAACCAGTAAAAGCGTTCAGAGCTACTCCAAAACAAATCGTAAAGAAACAAAATCGCAATGTATGAAAGCAAGAATTGGATATTTTATTTCAGTTTTTAGCTAAACGTGCCACTGCGTGACTCATGGCCAGTCCGGTCACGGCAGCGAGGGTTGCCTAACTTAGTGGCTGAATTAAATTTGCAAGTTTTCCTTCACAAATAGGTATTTATACGTATTTGTATGTGTTGTTTCATATATTAATATAAGTCATGCTTTGTAGGAATTTATAATACGCATTCCAGTGTTTTTTTTTACAACAGACTGGGTCAGCTTTTGACCAGAATCTCACCTGATGGGAAGTGACGATGTGGTCAGAGATGTAGCACGCTTGTCCAGTAAATACTTGTTCAGTCTTGGTTAGAACTCTTAGAACACACCCAGATTGTTATGTTGTATTGTCGACCCATATCGGGGTGGAAAGATAGATAGATAGAATGTTTATTTGCCAACACAACACACATGTGCATTAGATTGTAAGACACCTAATCCTTAAATAAAAATAGGTAGGTACAATGTCTAGACGTGACATTCCAAACACAAATTCACATTTACAATGCATACATTACACTAAATGTCTCACAAAATAATAGGCACCGTACTATAAACCGCACCTGTTGAGCGCAATGCATAATAAAAGTTGTGGGTGGCACTACATTGCCCTTCAAACCGGGATACAGTAATGCTTGCGCAGTGCTGTTTGGCGGCAGAATAACTGGCAAAGCCGCGGTACCTTGCCAGACGGCTTCCCGCATACGAGAGACCTACCACGAGTAAAGACCTACGACAAGTAGAGACCTATCACGATTAGGTCGTGCTCGTCAAAAATATTGTCGCGCAAACTCAGTTTCTAGTAGCACCCCTATCAAATCCATCAAGCCATGTAGGCGTCACAATGGATAGTCAAAACACGGTCGATCTGTGATTCAATGCAAAAAAGCGCCTGGGGTCTGAACTTTTCATTCCACGACTGGACTGTTGTCCGCCGACGTAATTGGTCGTTAAACTCATAAATATTAATTTGGGAGTGAACTAATTTAAAGTAATTTATATTAGGACACAAAAACAATGAATGATAGTTTTTGTTTGACAGTTTGATGACTGTTTAAATTGTTTGCGGTTGACGTGGGTTGGAAGATTGGGCTCGTGTGGAAAGAATTTTGAACATTTTTCAAGTTTGACAGGGATTTGAAAAAGACTTTTGAAGCGTTCGTTTTGATATAAATACATTTGTTTAGCTTTATGTGCCTGTCCAAGAATTAAGTATACTATTTTAAGTACAAAACGAAAACTGGAATGAAAGCACTCGTTTTTATATCTCGAATTACACGAATGCCCATGTAAGAAATTAACCAAAATACCAATATATTTCACCTATCACGTACTACTCAAAACAAACTAATGTCAAGGATTGACATTCCACATTGACATTCAATTCAACAAAATCTGAAAAACATTCGTTCGCCTTATTTTACAGGAAGGAGATCAAGTTGCATTCAACTTGATTTATCTTAATAAAATGTCAAAAATTTAAATAAGTTAATTAATCACGGATGACAGATTGTTGAGATAAATAATATGCAAAGGGGTTAATTGGAAAGCTTTTTTAATTTATATATTTTGTGACTGGAGTTCCTGGAACCTTTTATAAGTATAATGTGATTTAAAAAAAGCCATATTTGCTGTTTTACAATGTTTCAATAAAACAAAATTATTTATTTAATTATCGGGTTTCGGCGCACTCTTTTCAGAAACAGGTAAGTTAAGTGTAAGTATGCCACTATGTGTGTCTGTCTGTGGCACCGTAGCTCTTAAACGGGTGAACCGATTTAGATGCAGGTTTTTATTTATTTGAAAGCATGTTTTCTAGCGGTGGTTCTTAGACATGTTTAAAAAAGAAACGGGTCTTTCAAATTTTATAGTTAAGATTAGTTAGGATTTTTTGTGTCGGTTTTTTTTAATTTTAGTTTACTGAAATTCGCTTGTTATTGTTACTCAATCATGCAAAATCTACCGAACGGATTTTGATGAAATTTGGTATGTACCTTAGGACCTGGAAAGGGACATCCATCCATTCTCACAAACTTTCGCATTTATAATATCAGTAGGACACGATCTTATCAAATCTTACGAATTACACGTTAGACATTTCGATTCTCGATTCTTGTAAGAGTATAATGCGAAATCTGTTATATTTTTACGTTTTTATTAAGTCACTTTCTTGTTTGTCTGTCTGTCTGTCGTTCCGGGTGGAATATTGCATCTTACATTTCGAGCACTTTCCGGCTCCGGCCATCCATTTATTCTCTTTAAGGCGCATAAAAACGTGGTTATATATTATTTTTTTAATTTACATAACAGCCTTGTTTAGATCTTACATGGAGATTTAAAAATAAAGCAAGTATAAACTATTCTGTGGTATAAATAAGAACATTTGCGTGTGATTGCCGGCAGATAATATCACCTTCTCGAGAGGGAGATTACAATAAAACCATCTGAATAAAACTGAACACTTAATGTGCGATCCTCGCTAAGTTCCTAACATCGTGCTCAATAAACACATTGGTTAATGTCTTGCAACAGGTTGTTGCTGTAAATAAACAGGGGAAGAAAAGGAAGGAAGGAAGGGAAGTAAGGAACGCTCTTTGTCTAGAGGTCTCACATTTCAAGCAACAGTAATAGTACACAACGTGACTACAGCCTGGGAGTCTTCAAATCGAGAGTGAACAGGGGTACCTATTTTCTTGGCGTGTTATATCTTAGACCACATCATCGCTTACCATCAGGTGAGATAGTGGTCAAACGCAGCCTATATCTTGTAAAAAAAGCATTATAAAGTACGGTATGATATGATTTTTAACGGGGATCGAATCCATGACCTCTACCATTTTAAAATCCATTCAGAAGATTTGCCATAAAATAGTCGATTTCAAATCAAGAACAAGGAAATCATTTTGGACTCGTATAAAAATGGATTGTCGGTATCTCACATGCATTTAGAAGATTACTGTAACCTTGTTTTACACCCTCTAATCGCATCAGTACGGATTGACTATCTGATCTCTCGGCAATCGGCTCGCGAACGCCCAATGCTCACACGCTCGCTGAGCACGTGAGCACTGCATGGCTTCCAATACCAGCAGGGGAATTGTTTAAGTCGAACACCGATCCCGATCACTTTCAATTTCAAATTAGGAAGGCGTTAGCGTCCTTCAAAGTGCAATATCGATCGTGATTGGGATAGGGATTGGGACGCGGACTTCGAGTAGAAAAGTTCATCAATTCCACAAACAAATACCGATCACAAGACATATTTAAAAGCGATCGGGACCGCGTTCCATCGGTTCACGTGTACTGGATAAATAATAATGACAGATTTGCCACTAGAAAGTGCCACAAGAGTTTTGAGTGCTAGGTCTCTCTCAGCAAAAGCCCGTGTACGAAGTACATGTATTGTAGCTTTGTGCCGACGCGCGCAAAACCGCGTGCGCCGGTGTCTGTATTCTCTGTATCATATTTTATAAATTACTTAATAGATTAGTTCGCTTTTGACTATGAACTCGGGTGGTGTTCTTTACGCCGCTTGTATCGTATCATTTCTTTCCCCGGTTTATCATCTCTAGTGTAAAGGCTTACAACCCCTACAGCCCGTCTTGTAAAGCACCACAGCTTTGCCAGATATTCAACCGCCAAGCAGAATTGTGTATTCATTACTCTGTTCCAATTTGAAGGGCATAGTCACCAATGAAATTACTGAGCATTATAAGACTTGAAAGCTGTGTGTTTGTGTGTGTGTCAGAGTAACGACACAGCGTTCAGCCGTTTATGACTAGAATTCAAAGTTCATCTCGGTGACTTCTACCCATCATAAAAATAGGACCTTTCACTTTCCATAATAGACGCGTTAATACCGGCCATGCTAGTTCGTCGAACTTAAGTTGTGTTTATTTAACAAGCCGTGCCGTGTCGCAACGAGACGTGACGCCACGTGACGTGACGTGACGTGATGAGGGGGACGCAGGAATGCCCTCGGTGCAGCTCTAATGAGCGATAAACTGTTTCCAATATTAGTAGCCAGTGAAGTGTTCAATATTGGACATTCATGCATTACGTATCTTGTCATTTAAATAGTTGAGTTTTTTTCTTATGGAACTGAGTGAGCAGACGAGCATGTCGCTCGCCTGATGGTGAGCGCCACGCCTGCTCATAAGAATTGCAGTGCTACCCGGAACCTTTAACACCATAACAAGCACTGTGCAATACTGCACTGCGCTCATTACTCCGAGACATCAAGTTTGAAGATATGTGGATTATTCCAATGACTGTCGATTAATTTGCTTAATTTTAACTTAAGTTTGAAGAAAGTGTATAATTGTCGTTAAACTGGCATCACTGTAGATGTGTCTGCCTCAGTTCTCATATAGTTCTCACTCAACTAAACTAAAAGATATTACATGGCCGTTGAGCGGTCGCAAGGAGCGCCTTTCACGCGAAGGCCAATCGAAAAACAAGAAGAAAAGCATGCAAACGTCGCCGCCGCCGCGCCGGCCGTTGCCGCTGCTGTTTCCGTTATTCTAAATTTAAAATTACATGCATCCATCCAGACGGATGTTGAAACCGCAGCTCGAAATAAACTCTCCTACAAAGGTATTAAAGTTTTAAATAGATGTTATAAAAATCTCTCAGCGGGAGTCATCACGCTGCACCGATGATTCACGGATTCTTGGCGCTATGTTAGACTTACTACAGACGGTACTATGACTTGAAATTTTGCCAATGGTAGTTTAGGTGGTGATAATCGTAAAATTCCACCAGTTCGCCGGCTGTTTGGCATTGGACGATGTTGAGGAAGGTCAGGGTGCGTTAATAGTGAGGTCGCCAGAAATAGACGAATAATTCGTTTATGCAAAGTCAACGAACTGTGAAGTTTGCCAACGATGTTTGGTGCCTGAAGTTTTTAATAATGTCAATATCAGCTTAATATCATACTAGGAGAGAAAGAAATAGAAAGGAAATATATTAACTCTGGACATCACATCATCAAAATAAAGACAAAACAATACATGCAACACAGTGATATGTCGCGCGATGTCAGGATAAGGTTCTGACTCAGCATACTCTAAGGTATTTTTAAGTACATTAACACTGATTTTTCTGACGTTCCTTGTTACCGACGTTGATTTTATCAAACCGATTTTACCTCGTATTACTTTACTACGGCAAAACCAAAAAGAAGGATCATGTTTTAAACAGTCTATGTATTTATGTTTGTATTAATACGTATGGTCCATAGCGCCTGAACTACTCGTCCGATTTTCATAAATGAGGTGGCAATCGTATCGTTATTATGGTCCGGGATAGCATAAAAATATTTGCTATTTTTATGCTATCGTATTTTTATAAATGTTTTGGGCATATGTCGTAGTTGGGTTTTAGATTTTAGTTCACTAAAATCAGCTTGTTACGATTCTGCTTTATTATATTTCCTTTTTAGGATTCGTTTTAATTGATTAGCATTAAGTTGTAGTTCTAAATCCTCACTGTTTTGAAAATATGTCTCACATTGAGGTTGATCAACATTGAATATAATTAGTATCTCAAAATCCGTACGACCAGACTGCCATTATTCTTCTAACTACCCACTTCAATCTTTGCAGCTAACCATACCTTAATCATAGTCTGCTTTGTGGCTGAGTCACCCCATGATTAGGCTTCCCCATCCATCCAGAGACCGGCGCCGTTATCCTCACTGATAACCGGGTAATTTACGAGCTCTTTGATGCCAACCGACACTCTAGCTTGTCTATGTCTCTCGTCGCGTAGATTAAATAATATATAGTCGCCATTGTCACAAATTTTGATTTTTGGACGTAGCTCCAGGCCAGAATGTAGTACGAGTACATTCATGTGCTTCCAGTTTACCTCAGGAGATCGAAATAATTTTGACCGTTTGACATTAGGTCGATAAAACGATAGGTCATTCTATTTCTAATCGAACAAACGATTGACTAAATAAGATTTTGTCGAACGAACTTTTAATATTTTTACCACTGATCGAGTAAACGTTTTGTCTAAAAAACTGCAGGCATTATCATATATAGGTACGACGACGAGAGAAGCGAAGCGGAGTGTTAGGTTACTGGTGTACTACTATGACCACCAGAAGTTCTTTGGACCATACCTTCACTCGATCAGTGGTAAACATATCAAAAGTTCGTTCGTCAAAATTTTTAGTTCAATCGTTTTATCGACCTAATGTCAAACGGTCAAAATTATTTCGATCACCTGTGGTAAACTCAAGTGCTTCTTGGTATTCCTATTTTTTTTCGAGACTCACGAAATAGAAATCCCAAAGTAGGACTGCTTTAGATTATAAAATATAAACACAAGAAGGTAGAATCATCCTACCTGCTTTAAACACGGCATTTAGAACTTGCAACAGATTCATTACAGCATTTACAACTTACAATGCAACAGCTTAACTGTAAAACTATACCATCAGTACATCAGTAGTAACTTTAGCAGCATTGTTCTGTTCATTTGTACAGTTACTGCCGTTCGGAGTCTTACAAAGGGCTGCTAACGCGTCCTTGTCGGGAAACGGGACCGTTGTGACCTGGATAGCAGTGATGGATAGATTGCTCTTCTTTAATGCAAGAGATGTCTTAGAAATAGCTATTACGACTGTTAAGAAGCTTTAATAGATATTTAAAGCAAGATGAGATTTAAATAATCAAAGAAATAGATTATTTTTAAAAGCATGCAATATTTTAAAGTTATTTTTCAAATATTTTTTGTCGCTATCTAGACACCGGTATGTGTATCCTTTAGCAAAGGCCTCCCCCAACTCCTCATTCCTCCGCAACACCCATTTCTGTCCATTGCTATTCTTGTCCATAGCCTCCCTGCGATCTTGTCTATATCATCTCTTCATCTTTTGCTGTCTTTCCCTTTTCCTACTTCCTACTCCTGGTTGATACAGTGATTACTGAGCATTATGAGACTGAACAGCTATTTTTCTCAGGATGACGAGCGCAGTGCAGCGCCGCGAAGGATTTTGCAAAACAAAGTTTTGGGTGGTGCTGTTATTATTATGGGCTGGCGTATTGCTTACCATCAGGCAAACGACCAGCTCGTCTCGTCATTCAGTTACATAAAAAAGTGAGCCTTCTGCTCCACTTATCCTTGCCTCTTACGATGTAAGGATATGTCCAGCTGGACATACTGGACATACCCAAACTACCAAACAAACCATGTCAATACTTTACTTTCAAGGGAGCTGAAACACAAGTCGTACCTAAACATAATAACAGGGAACTGGCAATATTTTTAATTGCAATAAAAAGTTCTACTCCCCGTCTGCAGATAAAATTTATCTGCGTTTATCTACAGTGCGTCAACCTCGAATGATTTATAACATGTCATTACACGTTGCCATTTAATGACATTATGTCATAATAGTAATCAGCTGGAATAATATCGATATTATGAGACGAGATCTTTATAATAATGACGAGATATTAGAGTAGATACATTTTGAAAGTGACGAGGCTCGGCGATTGTCGATAATTAATGTATACCTAAGGAGAGTTCGCATAGGACATCTTTATCTTAAACATCATAGTTTCAATGAATCAATTACTACTTTCTGCTTATATTATAAATTTCTTTAAGTATCCCATTTTATTAAATGTTTTTTAACTAAAAATAAAAAATGTTGGTAATTCTTATAGTTGGTTACCTAGAACCAGTTTTAAAGACATTTATTTCTTATAAACGGTAAAAAAAATCAAGGCAAAATAATATCAAGGGCTGCAAAAAGTAGTTTTCTTCCTTTCTCACTTCCTAACTTCCTCTCTTCCTTACTGCCTTCCTTCCTTCCTACATTTCAATAGTTATTTGTAATTTACCGGGAATCGAACCCGCACTTCGAGTAACTAAGTCGACGTAGACCAAACAACCACACCACAAGAGCTACCATTAATCATTATGTCACTACTAAAACAGCAATTGACTGCTGCAACCTTGAGTTACGGCACACGTAACATCAAAATGTGTACAGTAGCTGGTTATTACCTGCAAATTGCTTGTAATTAGTTTTCAAAGATTATTTAGATGTGTAGTTGTAAAATAAATAATTGCAGTTCTTAAGGTTTTGTAAGATAACATATGAATTGGGAGATTAAGTAATTCGTTTGTAAATAGATTTAGTAATTGAAATTTCATTCTATTGTAGCCAGTGAAATTACTGGGGCCCCTCAAACCGGAAAACAGTTATGCTTGCGCACTACTGCTTGGCGGCAGAATAACTGGCAAAACTGTGGTACCTACCCAGACGGCCTCTCGCATCCGAGAGACCTACAGTTGATCCGCAAGACGATACTTTCTGTCACTAATCATTGGTTAATGAACATATAAAGCAAACCTAATTAACGTTAATGGTATCACTGTAGGTTTAACCTGAGTAGATTAATTACGGCTAAATACTTCACTCTGTTAGTTCACCGCGCCTCCGCTGTTAATTATTATTTAAATTACCTATGAATAATTATTACACACTAAATTACACGTCGTAAAATCCTATTGCAGTGCCACTGGGTCGTTACTCACCAAGCCCATGGCGAGGTACCATGAAAAGCACATATTTTTGCCACGTTTTTATTAAGTCCCTTTCTTGTTTGTCTGTCTGTCGTTCCGGGTGGTATCTTGCAACACAAATTTCGAGCACTTTCCGATCCGGCTGAAACTTTGAGGATAGCTCACAACTCGATGACAATGCATTCTTAATCCATAAAAACGTGGTACTTACATTCTTTTTTTTAATATTTAATTGAAATGACGTTTTCAAATTCAGAACTGAGAACTTGTGACAATTTTTGCGTTCGACTGTTGAGTGAGCCAAATCTCACGACATCTCACCAGGGAGAGGTGGGAGGGGCGATCGAAAAATCACTAAAATCGCTTCACGTAATTAATGGACGGTAAAGACGTAAATTTACCAAAAATAAATAGAATTTTATGACTATGGACAGTTTTGAGGCAGAGAATTGTAGCCCTTATTGAGTTATTACTCTGCCCCCACTTATTAACTGCGATACAATATGGTCTGCCGTTGATTTCTTACGTAGTTAATATTATGTCACTGGCTAAGACAGATGTCTACCAATTAAACGTATTGTTAACATGCAATTAACCTGTAGGCGGTCTGCTGGACCGGCGAAGGTCTACGGGACCGCCGGCGGTCGAAAGGACCGGCGTAGAAAATGGATTTATATCGGGTAATAAGACTTGGACCTGTTTTTAGAAAATGCAACGGGGTATTGAAATGACAGATGCACAATAGATAGATAGATAGTAAATTCTTTATTGCACAAACAAATGTGTAGGTACATAGGCGAACTTAATGCAAGTAAGCATTATCTTCCAGGCACAATAGACAAACAATTTTTCACAATAGGCAATATCAAATTAATTGTCCTGTAGAAAGATGGTTGAGTAATTGACAATACAGTACAATAACGCTTTATTGCACACCAAATAAGCAAACAATACAAAAAGAAAGAAATAATAATGACAATAAACATTAATTTGAGGTGCAATGGGCGGCCTTATCGCTTAAAGCGACTTCTTCCAGACAACCTTTGGACGGATAAAACATGTATGAGAAACAATACGGTTTGGTGGTGTACATAATAGGAATTAGATATGTATAAAACTATTAGTATTATAAACGCGAAAGTTTATAAGTATGGATGTACATTTGTTACTCTTTCACGCAAAAACTACTGAATGGATTTTGATGAACTTTGGTATGGAGATAGCTGACCCTGGATTAACACAAAGGCTACTTTTTATCCCGGGAAACCGCGGGTGAAACTTCAGGGCGCAGCTAGTATTCAATAAGTAAAAAATATATTATAAATGACTAGAATATTAAACACATATATATATATTATTTAGTGTGGGTAATACATTATTTAGTGTGGGTAATATATCTTTTTTCTTATTACTAGCTTTTTCCCGCGACTTTGTCTGCGTAGACGACAGCGGAAGTCCATATTTGTCTTTTTTCCAATACATTTTAGCAAGACCTCCTCATATGAGAGCGCGTACTACGTGAAGTTGTATCTTAGTAGTCACCCAATCGATATTGATGTAGGGTATGTCCCTAGAATCTAAGTTGGAACCAAACCCTGAACATTAAAATCTGTTCAGCAGTTTTTAGTTAGGTAACAAACATACAAATTCACAATTTTATAATATTAAAGATACAACAGCGGCACCGCAAAACTGCAAAAACATTGTTTGCAAGTACTTTCCCCTAAGGGAGCTGGGCTTGGTGTTTAGACCAGGGCGCTTGAGACGGCGTGATAGGTAGTACTTTGGCGTCTAGACACCGAGCCAGGGGGTGTGGTTGTGTGGACGGACTAATTGCTCCTGTAGGCTAACTTTCTCACTTCTCGCGGTCTAAAAGGTTGGACTTGCATTTTCTAAGTATTTTGAACAAGCAACGACCTGTCTCACTTAATATCAGCCTCTGTGATGTGGTCATTGGGCAGGTGGGCTCAAATCTCATACACCACTAAGGCTGCGGGATCGATTCCCGCGACGGGACAAATGATTGATGAGAAAAAAAAGCGCAAGCATTTGTTAAAATGATATGATGTAACTTTTTCAATAAACCAAATTAGCAAGAAATCCTCGCATCTTTCTCATCTCTTCTAATATGTAGTATTAAACAAACTCGCTATCCACGTCCTGTTTCTTCGCTTGTAAACCACGCAACGGATTCAGATATGGTTTTCACTGTCTTTAAGAGATTTTACCGAAGGTAATATGGAATACGTACAATACATTACAATTCAGTTTTTGTAGAGAAAATTCAATGTTTTGTAATCAAGTCGCCAAAAAGTAACATCACATTAGTAAAACAGTCGCTCAAACGGCCTCAACGGTAGACCAGCGCTGGTCGCACGATCAGCACAACGCTGAGTTGAGGCCGGTTTTCAATAACTTTCTATTTTTTTTATTTAATCAGTTACTCTTTTAACGTTTTTTTTGTTTTCTGTTTATTTTCTTTATGTCATGTGTTTATAGTTTCTTTGTTTCTTTCTAAATTGCATTCGTGCGAAGACCGGTCGGGTCGCTCGCTAGTAACTATCAAAGATTTTTAATATCGCTAAAAATGTAGAAAGTGCTCCACTATGGACAGTACTGGATTGCCTCGTGAGGTCCCCGTAAGCAAGGCAGGTCACCCTCTAAAGGTTATCGAGGGAAAGTGCCAGCACGACTCGTGCGCCTGCGCATCTCTTAAACAAAGATGAAAGGGGGATAAGGCGCGTCGTAGACCGTCAAACTTGGGTGAAGTTCGGGTTCGATAAATGATTCTGGAACTCATGACATGATTGTTTAGAGCGAGACTTTTACCTTCTCCTTTATTTTATTACACACTTTAAATACAATAATATTACCACTATGAACCTACTGGAACATTTAAGGCCTACGTGTATTTTAATTATTTGACCATGTTTTTATGCAAATAAATATTTTGGTATTTCGAATTTGGGATTATGACCTCTCTCAACCTCACAAAACGCTGATATCATATTTCTGCATAGTTCATGAAACACTGTCTTTTACATCCTAACCATCATTGGCCTCTGCAGAACATTCTTTTCTTCTTACGCCATTTTTCATATTATTGTTATCATTAGGAGTAAGTTCCATAATTACGATATTCATTTGCTATCATCATTCCCATACTTAATTACAAAAGTTCGTCAAACAGACGTTATCTTTCGCATCAACAAAATAGAACAAATGAAGATTATTGTTCATCAGATAACTTTGTGAGCTTTACAAAAGCTTGGTCTTCTGCATCGAGCCTAAAGAGCATGTAAGCTCGGATGTAAACAAACAGCCGTGGGAACGACGAAGCACGACTCCCATTGTTCCGAAGGCCAAAACTACTACAAGCTGGAGATAAGCTATCTGCGAATAAGCGGCCTTGGAGCTTTCTTTCTTGAAGCTAGATCCGGCACCTTCGGCAATATTGTCTTAATTGACAGCGCTGTGTGATCGATTTTTCGGACTGCTTCGAATTAACTTGATTTCTTCATCTGAGGATGTTCAATACACGATGTTCAGTTGTTCTTAAGCCTTTAAGAGATGCCTAGAAAACTCATGAAAAGGATTATAAGACAAATTATGCTGATTCTCGTATTGCAGATACAAACTTCAAACACTTATTGTGACACTCATTTCTATTTATTTATTTATAGTCTGTCGATTCTTATTTATTTATTTATTTATTTATTGTTTCCTGTTTTGTTCTCTTTGATTAGTCTGGAATCTGTGTAACTTTTGGCAACGCCTCCTCCAACAGGGGTTGGAGGAGGCGTTGCCAAAAGTAAAGTGGAAGGGAAGTTGGAAGGGTCCAACCTTCTCTTTTCCGTGCTAGTCTGGACTCTGGACCATGTTCTGCGGGCTGTTTTGACAATCTCGTCATCTTTAAATTATCGCCCTTGCTTTCTCTTTGCCTCACTTGAGTACCACAAAATGACAGATTTGCTCCATTTCTCTGCTCTTCGAATTGTGTCCAGCCCATCTCCACTTTAAGAGTTGTTGTGACACTCATACTAAGTTTTATTGTAATTTCAGTTTTTATTGTTTATGTTATGGTGTTATATCCATACTCGGTTTCTTTTGTTCAGAAAGCATTATCACGTACTATGTAATTTAGAAAAGTCTTCCACTTAATTAAGCATAACAACGCCCAATTAAAACCATAGAAAGAAGCGCGAACAGGCTCCCACACTTTAACCACAACAGCGGCAGACATTATGCGCTGAACAAGGGTCAGGAGTTAGAAGACATTGTTCTGTTGAACGAACAGAGGTCATTGCTAACGTAATTAGAGGCGCACTTGTCCGTGTAATTGGCGGTATCTTTCTCCGGTGGCTTCCGGTGGTTTCTAGGTCAGGTTGGTAGTCATTCAAATGAAAGGCTTTGCACAAAGGATTGACTGACGGTATGTTTTGTAATTCTTTGAAATTTGCTGTTATATTCATGACAATTGAAATAGAAAAGGTTTTTTATGGATCTGAGCGATGAGACGAGCAGGTCGTTCGCCTGCTGGTAAGCACCACGCCTGCCCATAACAATTGCAGTGCCACCTTCTGGGTGGCTGGTTTTAATAGCATAAAAAAGCAATGCAGTGCTATATACGCAGTAATTTAATGGTATTAAAAGTTTTGGATGGCACTGCAATTGTTACGGACAAGCGTAGCGCTTACCACCAGGCGAACGACTTTCTCGTCTCATTACTCAATTCCACAAAAAAGAAAACCTATTATAACTTGTCATAAACATTATGCAATATAAGAGGCGTATATTTGACAACTTATCATTCAAATTCAGTCTATATCAACAATCCAATGCGGAAGTTACAAACAAACAGTCACACTCGCACTTGACACAAATACCGACTAGTTATGTTCAACTTGAACTTCAATATCGGCCGATTATTTACTAGTGACTAGTTGAACGAGTGATGACTCGTACTAGGGCTGGCATAGTGATATAGAAACTAGACTAAGTTCTAGGTGTTTCTGATTGGGGTGGTCACCCAATCAGGTGACCACGGTGACCAATTTCCATTGCCTACAAATATGATCGAGAAAGTCCAACACGGGAATAGTGTAAATGGAACACCGATCCCCGTCGCTTTCCATTTCAAATTTGGAAGACGTTAGCATCTTTCAAATTGCAATATCGATCATTTTTATTTTATTTATTTATTTAATCTTTATTTCAGGCAACATTAAAATAAGTTACAGATGTTATTTACTTATTCTACGGCCCATATAAATATATACCTTAGAACTAACATACATATAATTTATATTAAAATATGTTTATGTGACTGTTGTTTTTAGCGATCGCGATTAGGATAGGGATTGGGACGCGGACTTTGAGTAGAAATGTTCGACAATTCCACAGATACCGTTCACAAGACATGTTTGAAAGCGATCGGGATCGGTGTTCGTGTTAGGCGATTCCCCTGCTGTTCTAAACTTTAAACTCCAAAAATATCTACTACTTCTAATAATACTACTCATTAAAATGTTAGTTTTTCACTTCCATTGGATATTTGCTGGTTCTCAGGTGCTGCCTTTGTTTAAACTTTCCTTTAATGACGTACCTACTCTTAGATATTTTCTGACTCACGCAACGTGTTCAATTCTTGCCAGTCCAAACAGATAAAAAAGTTTTCGGACACTGGAAGTTGCATGCTGGGCTCTGGATTATCCTACTTATATTATAAATGAGAAAGTTTGTGAGGATGCATGGATGTTTGTTACTCAATTACACCAAAAGCACTGACCGGATGTTGATGAAATTTGGTATGTAGGTAATTTAGGTTCTAGAAAAGGACATAGGCTTATCTCGAGAAACCGCGGGTTAAACCGCGGGGCGCAGCTGGTAGGATATATCTTGCGTGATTTTTTTTTAATTTATTTAGATCAGAAGCCTTAAGTAACATAGGTAAAATAAGGTAACATCTAAATAATTTTGAAGCTACATCGGTACATAGTAAAGTTTAAAAAAAAACGAGCTTTAGGCTTTTTAGGCTAGGCTTTGATAGTAGTTGCATAAAGTAGCTCATAACTTGCTTATAAATTTACGTAATATTCAAGTGCCTCTTCAAGTACCTATCTGTAGCATTGAAATCTGATATTTCATGTCAGCCCTGGAGTACCGATGACTGGTGTTCGCGGCAGATCAAAGCGATGGGCGTACCCGCGTGGGTGATCAATTGATCGTATTGTAATTGTGCGTATGCGCTTCCGTGGCTGCGCCTGCGCATCGGCTGCAGCCTTTTGAAGCAGAAGGCTGTTCGGATTTCGCTCGCGTGATTAAGCACGTGATTTTATGAATATAATTATGGTAAGATTAGATTTCGCCATTTGTATTTACCGACGAGGATAAATTGCTTCTGAAACGCAATGAAAATATATAGAGTAATTATTTAAAATGCGGAGGGATAATAATATATATATATATATATATATATATATATATATATATATATATATATATATATATATATATATATATATATATATATTTTATATATATATTTTAATTTTAATTCATTTTACATTTGCTATCTACCATACGTATTATATTATTCTAACAACAACCTACATAATATTCAGCGGAATTACGAGTACACTAGATATTTTCATTGCGTTTCAGATTCGAGATGAATTTCCGCTACGTCATGCCTGATTCCATTCAATAAATTACTTTGTTTTTGGCTTGTCATTGCTTCAGATAAAATGACTACTAGAGTAAGCGACGTTAAGCGACGTTCGCAGCGGTCGCAGCTTAGATGGGTGACCGTTTGTGTGGTATTTACATCTGAGCTCTACCGTGCTTCGAAGGGCACGGGCAAGAGTGAACAGGTTTCTTCTAGGCAAGCGTGCTACATCTTCGACCGCTTCGACTTGCTTCGGCTTGCTTGGGAGGACACGTTAAGCCGTCGGTCCCGGTTGCTGTCTTAAGACTTAGAACAATCGTTAAGCCATGTCGGAGGCCATCGGACGGTCTAAAAACTCTGACACCAGGGTTGGCTACACGAGAAAGAGAAGAAGTTTAGGTACATTTCTTGAACTTTAGTTTTTAATTTTACCTTTCATTGATATGTTATTTATGTACATTTCCTGTCATTAGATTTTTATCGTTAAAAAATTCATTTTTCTGGCTGTTGACGAGTAGGTATTGGTATCGTGGTTCCGTACATGTTTGTATGTGTGGATAGTTACCTCAAACGACCTAGTCGTGTTTCGGGATGATGTTCGGTGAACCATCGGGGAGACGGGTCTGAGCAGCCGCTCAACTGCCGTCTCTCTCTAGATCTATGTGCTTCATCTTAGGCCACATCATCGCTTCACATCAGGCGAGATAGTGGCCAAACATGGATCTATTAGGCGTAAAAAAAATAAAAGTTACCTTGTTCTCTTTGTATGTAAAATTGTACGATCTTTGATTGGACTCACTGTGGATTTTGCAGCATTTTGGTTTATTCGAGAATTTTCGCGCATATATTGATAATAATTGATGTAAAATTGATTGATATAAAATAAATAAATAATACAATTATTATTATGTTATACATTGTTATGATAATTTAATTTATCAAAATTTCTAATAATATAATAAATAAAATGTAATTATAATAATATTAACTGAAATGTAATAATTATGACACGAATACTATTATCTCATACAAACAGAAATTTAATTGAATTGTTATTTTATCTGATTAATAATTATTATGTGCTAGACTTGCCTTGTATAACGGACTTGGTTATATGGCCAATAAAGAATTCTATTCTATTCTATTAAATTTCAAATCCTGCATGGTAAACACAGGGTCACAATATTCCTGTGTGGTATCTAAGTAATGCGTCATGTATTGGAGCTTACATTTTGCGCAGTTGTGATTGATTTAATTTAACTACGACTCGGTACATAAAAGGTACAGCCCTATTATGGCCCTAGAATGTTAATGAATGTTATTTGCGTGTACACGCCCGGGACGACTATACATTAACATTTCAGACCTAGAGTCGGAGCTTGGGGCATCCTTGGTAGGTTGAGGCGCCTGCGCATGTGTGGTTACTAGGTACTGCTGAAAGCCTGGCCTGACACATTACGTTTTTCATATTGTGCCTGAAAAAGTTATGTGGTAACTATTCAAGAACAATTTTATTAAAGTGAATAATCTACTATTATTCCCACTTGTATATTATTATGAACAATTACATAAACAGAAGTTTATGAAATGAATTTAATGTAGACTTCCCACTTCCCGCCGAAAAGCTTTAAATTTTGTTAGATGTGGTGATTTGTATTACATTATTTTATAGCAAGTTTTACTTATTTCGATTAATAAAAAAAAAATAGAAACTTAATTGAATCCGCCGAAGGCTTGCTGCTGCTGGCTTAAGAATGAAAAATTCCTTTTAAACATTTTTCTTAAAAACTCTTAATTTTGGGGCTTATTGCTTGGAATTCAGTAATTACAGTTTTATATCTATAATGGTGGGTGCGCTGCGCAATTAGGGAGTTTGCTGTTGACGACGAATGAGATTTTCTTTTTTCATTTTGACGTTGACAGATGTGAAGATGTAGATGGAAAGTCAATGTCTAAGTGACAATGACGTAAAATTGTAGACAGTGTTGCGGCTTCAACATTTTTTTTATGGAACCGAGTGATGAGACGAGCAAGTCTTTTGCCTGATGGTAAGCGCCACTCCTGGCCATAACTATTGCAATGCTACCTAGAACTTTTAATACCATACAAAGCACTGCGTAGCACTGCATTGCGCTCATCACTCCGAGACATCAGGTATTAAGTCTTATATGCCCAGTGATTTCGCTGGCTACAATGTCCTTCAAACCGGAACACAGTAATGCTTGCGCGCTACTGCTTTGCGGCAGAATAACTGGCAAATCTGTGGTACCTACCTACCCAGATGGCCTCCCGCATACGAGACACCTACCACAAGCATTTAATCTACTAGACATAGTGTTGTGTCCAAACAAAATAAAACTATCTATACATTTAACTTGTCCGACCCCCGCACAATCATTGTACATCAA
This sequence comes from Petrophora chlorosata, assembly GCA_951640565.1. Classification (NCBI taxonomy): domain Eukaryota; kingdom Metazoa; phylum Arthropoda; class Insecta; order Lepidoptera; family Geometridae; genus Petrophora; species Petrophora chlorosata. Next base: position 2,810,661 of record OX621194.1, on the reverse strand, counting down.
TAAAACCGTTCAGATTATATCTTTATTTGCAAACATTATTCAAAACGAGCCAGCAATTCATTCGATGGATCGTGATCATTTTATTGCTACGCCATTATATTTGCGGTTTTCATTGTGAGTAATTCAATTATTTGAAATTGTCCTTTGTTCTAATGGTGTGAGCTTTGTAAGGAATCTTTGGTACAATGATTTCTGGAATAAAAAAAGATTATATGTAATATTGAATTACAAATGTAAGGAAATATCTGTGAAGTATTATGTCTTAACCAGTAGAATAAAACTGGACCCCAAATATCAAGTTTTTTAAAATAATATCAGCAATTATTCACTTGGAAGCATAAACCATAACAGCAAATAAGGTGATGTATGGATGGTCAAAATCATAAAGCATGATTTAGATTACTTCTATCAAAATAAGTTGTAACTTCTCCCGGCCATGTCGAGACAAAAATAAAGAAAAAACTGAGATGGTAATCGTTAAGTTTAGCGAGTGTATTCGCCGAGAACGCTACCCGGGTTGCGCACGCGCAAGATAAGATAAAGAGTCATTGTTTGCGCTCCTCATCCGTTTGCGCCGCGTTGCGCAAGCGCAGCTTTCGGTCCAGATCCATATCTGATATTGGGCAATGATTGTTAAGAACAACCCGCTGTTGAAAGATGATAACGGACTTTTTGATGAAGATTTAACAAGATAAGACAAATCAAGTGAAGTGCTTCAAATTAATATTATACTGTTCACTGACTCGATTATAATTATTTTGATACGAACGTCTCCCCTCAATGACCCTTCAAATTTCAACAATTACAATTTGAGATGATTGTTCTCCTAACAATAAAATCCCTGATCCCTTCAAGTAATTAACTCGCTGACTAGGGGTGGTATTCATTTGGAATGGAACACAATGAGTCTGTACACATTTCTAATTTAAAATTTTGATTACGTTGTATTTTGTACCCCTCCGCCTCGGGTGTCAGAGAGTGCCAGTCATGCAGTCGTGCTAGGGCCGGCGGGCGGTTCTGTTGACCCCGTCATTTGCATGTATGAACAACGACATAAGGAGCAATAAAGCTTTCTATAAATCGAACAAATGCGAGGGTCCGAACAACAGCAGTAAAATTTTACGACTTCCGTCCGCGGCCGGGTCGCCGACCACGTCTGCCATTTGCTCGCCTTTTCTCGCGAAGGTTCGCGGCTCCGCGACTTCAAGAAATTTTGCCAATGCCACTGGCATAAATATTCGCATCGAAGGTCGCGACCGCATCGCGCTTTTTATAGCAATTAACCGGTCGCAAGGCCGTCGCGGATCGTCATTCGACCTATTAATAGACGCGCATTATAGCGTCCAAATCTGGCCGGACGGCGGAACGTTTACCTACAGTGAACTCGATTCTAGCCTTTTTTGTTCGCGGCGGCTAAACGCCGGCGCTGCGAGGGCACCTGCCGTTCCTTATTTATAAAGCAAACATTCCAAAGCGAATCTAAAACTCCTATGACATTCGAGCCGAATGAGTCACGCGCGAAGTCCTCGCGTTCCGCCACGCCTTGCCGCCAGCCTCTGCTCTCCGCGCTTTGACGCATTATCTCAGAGCTGCGATTAAGAAATACGAGATGATCGATGGCGCGAGAAGCTCATCCTGTTACGGCGATGGATCGACGATGTAGAGATAGCGATCGGTATCGCGTCGCCGCTCGATCTATCGACGTCGGCCGTTGTGCAAGCGGTTGAATAATTACCGGCGTGAAATGACGGACGTGCTCGGTTCACTGCCAAGGACGCCTTTTCGCTTTTAGCCGGTTGTTTGTGCCGGGCGCTTGCGCAACGCCGCGCCGGGGTTTCGCTCTCGAACCCGTTGCGCCAGCGCCAGCTGCCGCCCGTCCGCCGCCCGCCGTCCGGCGCGAGAGTGCGGACTAATGACGCGTTGCTCAACACTCAGCGACGCCCACAAATCGCTTTATTATGCAGAAAGTGAGCCGGAACAAATGAAGGCAGAAGTGCGCACCCGGCGCGGCTCCGTCGTACATCCAATGCATTCATTACCCAGCGGAAAGTGAACGCGGACTTATCGCAGCATGATTGTGATTTATAGGCAGCGGCAGACAGTGAAACAGTCATTTGAAAAAATGAGCTTTTTATCGTCTCGCTCGCATATTCATACAGCCGACGATCCCCTCGTAAATGTTTGTTGATGTCTCGAAGTGCGAGGCGATTTGTCTCGCCGATTGGGGTAATAAATTGCGCCATTACTTCGACCCTCTTGTTTCTCGAGATTATGACATCTTAATGACGGTTATTTAATCTGAGTCGGATGTTGCCGCGAACTGATAATCTCCTGACCTGAAATATTACCGCGTTGGAACAATCGCTTTCAATCACAATGACGTGCTGGTTTCAAGCGATGATTGGACAAATAACTGGAATCATACGCTTCGTTCTCTAATGTTGCAAGACTTGCATGAACTGTGCAATTTAAATGAAGTGCTTACAAATCCATTGTTTGAATCACGTATTTGTGAATTTTTCTTCCTTACAGAACTATACTGTTTCTTTCCATTATGATCTATTACGTAGTTAGTACACGTAAAATATCAAGTGATGACTCTTTGTTCGCAACAAAATAGCTGACAATTAAGCATACCGACACCAACCATGCCAAATTCTCAGACCTAGAGCAGGTGATGCATTCTCGCCTTATCCAGTTCCATTCCATCCTACACGAGAACCCTTGTAGTTTGGAGCTGTTTCAAATTAGAGACATTCATGCATCCTTAACAACGAGCTGGCAGCTGTTGGGAAGAGGCAGGTGCAAGCCATTTCGCCGAATTTCATCGGCGCATCTTGCTGTGTTTTGTCCAAAATCAAGTTTGGTTAAGTGTTTGGGAATCAAGAACCTGCTGGTGGCGTCTGTTGATAAGTTAGGTACTTGTGTAATTTCGGCAGTTTTAAATGGTATAACTTAACGATGCTAAAAGCTTTCTTGTCGTGGTAATTATGTAATTGAGTAGGTAACATTTTAAAAGGACTTTATCGCCAGTGCAATTGATGGTTAAACAAACTTACCAAGTGAAGTTTGACCGTAATTATACAAGCCGTTGCATCCGAAGAGATTTATATAATTCACAAGGTAGTTCCACTCCATGAGCTGGGCATCAAGCACAATTTTAGAGCTGTCAAAAATAAAAAGCACAAAATGACTTATTTACAACTCCCGCCCTAGAGGGCGCCACTAAGCTCTGTCACCTCATTTGATTTAGAGACAACAACATTTCGCAAAATCTTAAGGCCACAAAACAGGAAAAATAAAACTACTAGTAGGTACTTAATATTTGTAAGGGTTTGTGACAACAAATTAGGGCACGGGTGGGTTATTAGTATAAATCTCTTCGGATGCAACGGCTTGTATAATTACGGTCAAACTTCACTTGGTAAGTTTGTTTAACCATCAATTATACTTCGCCGTTGCATCCTCGAGATTTATATAATTCACAAGGTAGATGTTTAGAGCTTTTGCGAAATTTTCATGTTCCTCAGAGTAAAAATATTTATATGGGCAACACATATATGTAATATTTTAATAACAATTGTATAATATAAATTATGACTTAACATAATTTAGTTAGAATCCTACACCGCTTTAGTAAAATAGTACTCATATTATCCGGCAGCTTATTTGATAAGGTCAATAGAAGACTCCGTAAGTAAGCTGCTAAGGTTTATGCATCACAAGTATGCAGAGAAAATCGCAGTGTTTATTCAACTGTCACATATAATCCTTTTGATCTATCTATCTTCTAACGAGATGCTCTTATTATGTACAAGGTTTTCTTTTCATGACAAAAAAGTTCAAACTTTGCTTCTGATCGAAAGTAAAGGCAACAAACGCCTTACAACTTATATGCTTGTATGACAAAAGTTACTGTTCCCGGCAAATGTATAATCTATTAGAAATTACTGCGCAATTGGTTACGATTTCATACATTCTATATAAAGGATGGTGATTGAACACATCGTCCTGTTGACAATGCTAGTGAAACTGCCATTTATTTTGTTGTAATTTGGAATAGTCATCGTTGGGAATATATTTGAAACAAAATTTAGAATAATTTTGTCTGTTTCTGGTTGAAGTGCAAAGGCTAACTTGTTTCCTGACATGATATGTATAAAATAGTATTGGTTCTTAACATGCCAGAGATTGGAACAAAGGATACTATGGTTGACTGTTCTAGTAAAGAATGACCATGACGCCAGTTGCCCATTGTTAATATTGTTCGTCAATGTTTAAAATGGGAAAAATAATTACTGGCTCTTGTTTATCGTATTATCACACATGATACTCCACCCAGTTAAAAGAAGTGTCAGGGTAAATCTCCAGCACATACGAGTAACGTCCGTTACTAATTATATATGACACAGTAAAATGTTGTTATTACCAAATAACGTATTTTCAATAAGAAAATTATCACCATTTTGCGGTTATAATTTATGTTTGGATTCTCTAACTGTTTTTTTTTTCCTTGTAATGTATATTAATATTATCATTATTCCTTTTTGGTTATTCATTTATGAATTGTAATCCGAAAATATAATAGACATTTTACATTGTCTAATTTTAATGTGGGTAACCGTCTATGGACTTGATTGAATTTAGCCCAAATCAAGAATGTGATTTGGAAAAAACTGGTATAGGTGATTCCGAGTAAGGATACTACAGGTTTGAAGAGCTTAGGAAAGATGATTGGCACTGTCGGCCGAGCAGTCCATTTGACATTGACCTTCGAATATCTGATCCTCAAATTTTAATCACTGATTCTTGGCCGCCATATTTTTATTAGGCATTAACGCATGATTCACAAAATTCTCAAAGAAAGTATTTTTTTTTTTTTTAAACAACCCATGGCTACTGAGACTTGAACCCGCATCTCAACATTAATTAGAAGGGAAGGGTTCTGGCCAATTGATCTACAGTGATCACCAAGACGAGTTTGGAATTTATATAAAAAAAAAAATATTACCTAAAGGTAAATCATTGAATGGTACTTATCACAACAGCTAAAGATATTGGACGGTTTGATTGGTTCTATTCCTAAATTTATATTTATTAGTTTTGAATTAGATAAGTTCAAGTATTGTTGGGTATTATTATATCGTATATTATACCGTGAGAAAAAAAAAAGAAATAATGGTTTCAGTAATGATATTTTATAAGCATTTTATACCACAGTTCAACTGTGCTGATAAATAAAGGGGTCTTTCGAAATTAATTTCCATGTTTGGAAAAAAAACCTCTAACGAGTTTTGTATTGTGACTTCTGACTGTGACTTCCATGGATCCTGGTAACGACGCCGGTGCAGTCCACGTCGTGATACGATACCCCGGTATATCCCGATACCTTTGGCTACTTTGCCTGTTCGGTTTTCTGGCTGACTAACTATAATGCACAACTAATGTAACTAATGTAACTATAATGCTATAATGTCTATAATGCTTTGATGTCGAAGTAAACTTCGACATCAAAGCATTCATCATTCAGCCTTCTTAACCTGAAAGCCAGATTTCTAAACAGATTCATTTGCCTCAGTATTATAACTACAAGGATTTTTCCGAAGAGGAAAGAATTTATCTAGCGTAATATACGTTAAATCAGGTTGCTTTGCTTTATTGTGTTTGTAAGGCGTAATCCTAATATAATAATTTGATCGAATTTTTAAGCTTTTCCATATCCTTTCCAATAAGATAGGATGACCGACGAGATCTGACAGATAGATTTATGTATTCTTTAACTCGCGCTGGTTTTTAGTTGAAGAGTCAACTTAGATGGTTTTATACCCATTAACTGAAAATGTATACAAGAACATTTTCAGTGAAAGCCTTTTTCAGGTCTGATGTCACTATATACGATAGATACGCCCCCAACGTTTAGAGATTTCCTTTTCAATCTCCGATCCAAAAAACTTCTTGTTTACCTTTCATCACACAACAGTAGGCTGCATAAAGCTTAGTATAATTTGCATCAAGAACGTTCGTGTTCTACTAGTTAAAGTCTAGATCAAGAAGAAGCCACCGCAAAACGCGGTGACGTCACCATAAGTAAGTAGTATGCCACTGGAATCTATTCATTGTGAATATTAACTTGTTGTAAGATCAGTTGAGCGAACATTATATGCATACGTTAAAATCTGCTATTTTTACGGCTAGACAGTTTTCCATAGTGGGGGTATACTGGGCCTCTGCCACTGTGGGCGTATCATTAAGGAAGAAAAGTCATAATCGTGTTATGACTCCTAACTGCATGACTACGACCAAATCGTACCGTTAAAAATGCACCACTATGATCGCATTATAGTTCAAAGGCACACAATTTGTTTTAGGTATTAGGTTATAAGAAATACATCAAATGTGGGCGTCGCATGAAGATAAGGCAACCCCAAAGTCATGATAGTGTTATGACTCTTAACCTTAACTCTTTGACTACGACGAAGTCGTAACGCTAAAATATACATAAGAACAATGCAAAATATCAAAAGATGACTAAATTGAATTATAGTTAAAATTAAAAATATGCATAACTATGATCGCATCATAGTTCCAAGGCACTCAATTTGTCGTTGTGCACGTCTATGATCGCGTCATAGTTCCAAGGCACTCAATGATGTGTGTGACTATGATCGCATCATAGTTCCAAGACACTGGATTTGTTGCATTAGGCTAAAAATATATATCAAATGTGGCTGTTGGGTGAAAAGAAGGTAACGCAGAAAACATGACTGTGTTATAACTCTTAATTACTTGACTACGACGAAGTCGTAACTCTTAAAATATGCGCGATTATGATCGCGTCATTGTTTCAAGGCACTTAATTATATGTTGTGCACGTCTATTATCGCTTTTATTGACAATTTGATCTATGAACGACTATGATAGCGTCATAATTCCAAGGCACTCAATTTTTGCATTAGGCTATAACAATTTATCAAATATAGGCGTGACATGAAGGAAAGGCAACGCCAAAGTCTAAAAAATGAATATGTTATGACTCCATGACTACGACCAAATCGTGGCCCTTAAAATGACTGTGTAAGACTATGACCGCATCATAGTTCCAAGGCACTAAATTTATTGCATTTGTCTATAAAAATAGATCAAATGTGGCCGTTGCAAAAAGAAAGGCGGCGAAAATGTTATGGCCGTATTATGACTCTTAACTATTTGACTTGACTAGACCAAGTCGCGGCATTAAAAAAGATTGTGTACGACTATGACCGCATCATAGTTCTAAGGCACTCAATTTGTTGCATTAGGCAATAAAAAATAGTTCAAATGTGGTCGTTGCACGTAAGAAAGGCAACGCAAATGTTATGACCGTGTTCTGACTCTTAACTCCGTCACACACACGACTGTGATCGCGTCATAGTTCCAAGGCACTTAATTTTTGTATAGGACTTAATAAAAGCATTACAATGTGATGCATTCATGATATTGTCTTAGCATAATATCAATTTTTTAAGTACTGAAGTTGCATATTTAGTCGCATAAAAATTTATAACTGAGGGTAGTTGTGAAATTATTCTGTCTGGTTACTAAGCCCAGTAAATTTATTATTTAGTCAGTATTTTGTCATACGTATTATTTAAAGATGTTATGATATTAAAACAAGTTATTTTTTTTTAAACTTATTTTTATAAATTAAGGGAAATTAAGGCATAAGGTATATTTTTTTTTTTTTTATTATGACCTTATTCAATAATTCACTCTCTCTACGAGGGAAGGCCTGAGTCCCAGCAGTGGGAACGTAATGAGCTGATGATGATTCAATAATGAATCCTTCCAGAGTACTACACAGTATCTTTCGTAACGAAAATAGAAATACAGATTTAACAAATAAACAACTGCATCGTTAAGTAGGTAACATAACCTACATTGTAGTAAATACTGTTTCTTGATTAACATTAAACATGCAGATTGGAAGTCAAGACGGAAAGATAGGTAAGTTCTCACCCTGATAGTTGCTATCGGAACTTTCATGCCGTTATAAATGTTTCACGAGTTTTATTTCGTGTCTTTCATACCTTTGTTATGGTCTTCAGATCAAGACTCCTTACGATTTCTTATTCACATAGCACTTAAACTGAAATTAACTGTTAAATAGACGATAAAAACACTAATTACTTGATTAAGAAAAAATATTAAAGAATTTCGATGCTACGATGCCCGCACACAAAAAGTGAATGAGGTGACAGAGCTTAGTGGCGCCCTCTAGGGCGGGAGTTGTAAATAAGTCATTTTGTGCTTTTTATTTTTGACAGCTCTAAAATTGTGCTTGATGCCCAGCTCATGGAGTGGAACTACCTTGTGAATTATATAAATCTCGAGGATGCAACGGCGAAGTATAATATTAAAACATTTGTTATAAAAAATGTTTAAAATAAAAAATCTCATGTATGTTTTTACATATATTTTTACAGATGAACAAACATCAAACTATGAATGGCCTAACATAGCCGGCGATAGATTCCTCTAAAAGTTTAAATATGCTAGAACACGGGATATATAAATAATAATACTATGGTGCCCACTGCCCACTAGTGGGGCATAATAAGGCAAAAACGCCAACGCAGTAATATTCAGGCTTTTTCGTTCACATAGCGGAACAACTAATTATGTGACTGTCATAACTTCATAACCAACAAATAACCGAACGTCAGATAAACGAAGTTTAATTAAACAGTGATATATTGAAATTACTTCTGTCCCCGGTAGATAATAAGCATAAAATACCAGACTAGTTACCGCAGCTGTCACGCCCTGCTTGTGTATCTAGGCCACGGTGTCTGGTAACTATTGATCCGAAGTTATGAGATTAAACGTTTAGGGGAAATTGAAAGATTCAAAATGTGTTTGTTAATACGGCTGTTTTGGAACTTGACGATGTTAATTTTTGGTTAAGCCATCATAGCCATATCATTTGTTTAAGAGCGAGATAGATATAGTTCAAGAAATAACTTGTTTAACGATAAGGATACTTTTTATAACAAAAAAAACGACTTCAATTCTAATGTATCTTCGAAATCCAAGGTCGAATATCGATGAAATTTATAAGGTACTATCTCGAAGCTTTATTTAACCCAACGCAAAAAGACTTTTCAAAATTGGTTTATAAATGAATGAGTGCTGCGGTAATATAAAAAATGCAGTCTTGGCAGGTTGAACACAAACAAACACTTAAAAGAGTATACCTTTACTGCCGCACTAAATAAAGTTACCTAATACCTATCAATTATTCCGTGGCCTTAGATTTAATTTAATTTACGATATCAGCAGGTGCTAAGCCCGACTGACCGGGTCAGTGGGGCGGAGGTGTGTCCCGCCCTACGTAACCACGCAGGCGCCCTACGCTGCTGCCCGCCCCACAGCCACGTGGCGTAGAGAGTGACCTACAAACGACTGAACTTGGCCTGAATTTCATTGTTCCAGCATGTGTTACTACGGTTACAACTTGCGTAATGACGAGTGGGATATTTATGTAGTCAGAATATTGATGACATTTCTCAATTGAATTTAGTTATGACAAGTCCCTCATTCCTTTTTGAATAAGCTCGGTTTATCGTTGTCAACAGTCTAACTTGCACTCATAGTTTGTTTCAATATCCCTTGTTCCATGTTTTTCACAAAATAGCAATGAAGTTGCTAATTCATACATATCAAAAGCTTTTTTGTATCTTAGTCGACTCATGATCACGCCTATAGAGGCGTAGGTCGTTCTTAGCCAAATTCTTTCAAATCAAATCAAATCAAATCAATCAAAGTTCGCATCACAGTCCTATTTATAATATTATGAATGCGAAAGTTTGTGAGATGGATATATGGATGGATGGATGGATGGATGGATGGATGGATGAATGGATGGATGGATGGATGGATGGATGGATGGATGAATGGATGGGTGGTTGTAACTAAATCACGCAAAAACTATTTAACTGATTTCGATAAAATTTGGTAACAGATTTTGATGAAACTTGATATGTAGGTAGGTAATTTAATTTCTGGAAAAGGACATAGGCCACTTTTTATCCTTTTTTTTAATTAATATAGTGTTATAAGAAAATAGGGGTTATCGTGCTTCAGCTAGGTATTTAATTTATACACCTCTCTTTTTAACGAATTGTCAAATCTTTTTGATTTAGATTTAATACATGTTTATTATTTTAACACTTGCCAGCTTTAAGTCACAGTTTCTTTACCTTAAGACCCTTGCACTTCATGGGCTAGTCGTATTTCCAAGTCGTGGAACAATGGCATATTTACATGGAACTCAAGGCGTGAATAACTTAGCGGTGGCGACCGTCCACCAGTTCTGAGTAAAGACTAGTTTAAGTGTAGTAACACAGAATATGAGTAAATAATAGGCAGTAGGAGAGTAGACTAGGAAATACTGGGCATACCTGAGAGTCAATTATTTTTCAAATATCGGTTGAACAAACGAAGTAAGACTGCTATAGACCACTATGCCCAATTGGTCCTACATGTCCGACCGTACTTTTCATTTCTCGGCTGAGTGGCGGATTTTCGGACCATCTTCAAAATTACTTTTCAAAGATTAAAATTTTTTTATGGGTTTAGAGTGCATTGTTATCGAGTGTTGAGCGAGCCTGAAAGTGTCAGCCGGATAGCTAATCGGGTAGTGCTCGAAATTTGAGTTTGAAGATTCCACTCGAAACGACAGACAGACAAACTAGAAAGTGACTTAATAAAAACGTGGCAATAAAATAAAGATCTAATCATGGCGTCTAATTTCAAACAAGTCAGCCGTCATAATATATACTTACACTAACACTTACGGTCAAAATCTACAAATTAATATTGCGAGCCCAACTCCTACTCTCGTGTAAACAGAGCTTAGCGCATAAATCGCATGCTTTTGTTGCGCACGCGCAATTAGCTAAGCTGTAGAGGGTGGCGCCGGCGCTACGCATTATTGCCATTTGCCAGCGCAGTGCTATAGCTTGTTTGTTGTGATCATAACTGGGCATATTAATCTGTCGTGACAACATTCTCTCATACAGTATTGTGCATACATGTGCCGTTATAAATTATGATCGATCTGGCAGCTGACGCTCAAGATGGTGGGACAAACCTTTTGGCGTTTGACTGCTATTGACACCCTTCGACAACAGTTAAGTCGTAGAGGATAAATTTGCAGACACTTTCTTCTACTTTATTTCCAAAATCCCATCGCTTTTTGATCATCTAAAATTACTGGGCGTTATGAGACTTAAGAGGTGCGCGGGGTGACAAACGCAGTGCAGTGCCGC